>CM069544.1:4812500-9685000 GCA_035773235.1 Eospalax fontanierii
TGGAGGGATGAGTACCACTCCCTCAGAACTCCTTAAGTCACAACAAGGGGAAGCTGACTTCCAGTGTCTTCATCGATGGAGTCACTGAACTGCAGAAAGTATTTTTAAAAATCATGTGTCAAACATTTACAGACCTTTTTTCATCATTCCCTAGGAACATTAATATAACTATTTACATAGCAGTTATACGATATTAGATAATATAAGGAAGCTGGAGATTTAAAGCACATGGAAGAACATGCATAAGTCATGTACAAATACAAATGCTATTTTATACAAAAGATCTGAGCATGTGCAGATTTGGGTATCCTCACGGGTCTCTAGAGCCAATTTTCCCTGGATACTCAGGGGAAATATATCTGTGCCCAAACTTCCTAAGCTCTGTGTCTAAAGAGAAGGGCCTCTTAGAATTTCTGTTTCACTCATGAACTGCTTTTGTCTCTTTGGTTGGTTGTTTCAAAGTGCCCAGGATTGGACCTAAAGCCTTTTGTGTGCCACTAGACACTCTGCACTGAGCTACATTCCAAGTACATGTGAACTGTTTTAAATGAAGTTCTTTTTTCTTGGACATAAAATATATAGCTGTGTTTTGGTGAGAAGACAATTCACTAGAATATTTTCCAGAATAAAAATAGTGCCTTTATCTGGGCATGGCTGCCCACAGCTTTAGTCTAAGGACTTGGAGTTTGTGTTGGGGAGGCAGGTGGATCTCTTGAGATCAAGGTCAGCCTGGTCTACATAGTGAGCTTCAGGACAACTGGGGCTACAGGGAGACCCTGTCTTAACAATGACGACGACGACAACAACAACAACAAAAAAAAAAAACCCACAAAAATATTGCCTTTAAAATTGTCCCTGTTTCTAAGGACAGTGCTGATGGCCACTCCTATATTGTTGTTTGCTTTAGTTCAATTAGTTTCTCTTTTCTAACCAAGTAATTAAATTACACTCTATAGTGTGGCTTTTCATCTTTTATTCCCAGATTTCTAAGTATGGATTTGTCATTACAACTCATGTTCAACTCTAGATTAGTAGCTGTATGTCTATTTTACTGTATTGACAAAAAACAAAAAATTTGTTTCAGTAGCTTGTGCTGGACTGTATGGAGTGCAAAAGTTTACAGATAAAAAAATATGTCAGCTATTTAAAAAATCTTAACATTAGTCCATATTAATCTTATCTTTCAGATGGAAAACAGGTAAAAAGCCAGACCATCACAGCACATATACCTGGTGATGTGAAGATAGATAGTTGGTGTGGAATCCCCCTTCTCCATGCAGGAAATGTTAGCATGTTTGAGTATTTACTCTTTTGGTGGGGTACAGGGTCTCCCTGTAGCCCCAACTGGCCTCAACCTCACAGAGCTCTTCCTGCCTCTGTTCCTCCCCCGCCCTCCCTGAGGGCTGAAATCAAAGGCATGTACCACCGTGCATGGTGTAGTGCTTACTTTTTCAGTTAATTCCATAATGCTTAAATAACTTTAACCCCTAAAGTTTCAAAATTTTTGTAGCTGAAATGGGAGTATAACAGAACCTGAATAGGGTTGTTCTGAGGTCTACATGAGATACTAAGGGACATAAAATACACACAGTACATGCTATATGAATGTTAGCAACCCATTACTCAAAGTTTTTACAAAGTAGATCGGTGTTGTATTCATGTATTGATCACTAGTTTGAAAAGATTATATCTTTTAAAAAAATTTATTTATATACTTTGAAAAGTATATCTATTAAAATCTCAGTCCATGTGCTCTTAAGAGATACTCAGATGTAGCATGTCATACATGCAGAATCTAGGGTGTTCATCTCTTATCTAATCCCAAATCTTTCTCTCCTTCACCAGTTTATCAATCAGAAGCACAACTTTGGGCACAACACTTCTCTGCTCAGAAATTTTCGGTGGGACCTTGGGGCCCTCAGTATCATTCAAAAAGCCTTCTACAGCTGGGCTCTGAGCAGGTTTCTCCTGTTACTTCTGCTGTCACCAAATGAAGTTAGCTGCATGCTTTTCCTACTGCGTAGCTGCTTCCCCGGCCCCCCGACTTTGTTCGCATGGTTTACTAGGCTTGGGATGCATACAGCACTATTTTCATTCCCTCAACTCATCCGCCAGGCAAGGGTTCATTCTACAATTGTTTCTTCCATCAAGCCACACCTTTTCTTATCTTTCTTACTTGGAGTCATCTTATTTCTCGGAGCACCTAAAACTTGCTGTTTACACTTCAATTGTACAGCCATATCAACTTTCCTTTCTCATTAACACATAAGCTCCCCGCGCCCCTCACAGGGCTTAGCACAGTTAAGTCAATGCTTCCAAAACTATCCACGAAGGACTAACTTTACCTAAAAATCACAGTTTGTTTTAGAGTGAGATGTTTGTAAACAACAATAAAAATGAATTATTGGGAAAATAAAGTAAGGTGACCCCAATGATTATACTGTGGACAACATGGTTTTATCTCTATAAACAAGTTAATTAAATAAGAAAATCCATGGGATAAAGAAATGTTTTGCAACAACTTTTCTCTTGTGCTCTGTAAGTATTGCTTGATTCAGATCTGTTATTTGCTTTTTTAAAAAAGTCTTGTTCTTTTTTCTTTTAAAGATTTATTATTATTATTATTATTATTACTACTACTATTACTATTGTTGTTGCCTTTTTTGAGACAGGGCTCTCTGTAGCTCCAGCTGGCCTGGAACTTGCTATGTAGACCAGACTGGCCTTTAAGTCATAGAAATCCACCTGCCTTTGCCTCCTGGTGCTGGGGATAAAAGTGTGCCCCCCCACATATGGCTCTAGTTTTATTATTTTTAATTATGTGTATTTATAGATATCTGTGTGGGAATATCTGAGTGCAGGTGCACTCAGAGGCTTTGGATTCCCATGGAACTGGAATTACAGGCACCTGTGAGCCACCTCACATGGGTGCTGGGAATGGAACTTCAGTTCCCAGATCTTTTGCAAGTGCAGTATGTACTCACAACCTCTAAGCTGTCTCTCCATCCCAGAGTCTGTTATTTCAACTATGATTAGCAGTTCAAGACCTGTACAAGTTTGGGTCTATGAATATACTTGAAGAGCTCATGAGGCTCCACTCCATCTGGGGACTCTTTAGGCAGTTAATGTTTGCTGGGTGGAGGGAAAGGTATTTTCTTCAGTAGTCACTGATGGTAGCCCAGTATCTTGAAAATAATCCTCAGCCATGCTTGATGATTATAAGCAACTTGAATTAAACTCATTGAGTTACTAAAACCAAACACAACAGGACTATGTGAAAGCAGAGATAGGACTGATGAGGAAGGGGATCAGCAGGAGAAGAAAGAGAACAAGAGAGAGCGATGGGAGGTGAATAATAAACAGTTGTGTACACATATGAAAATGTCCAAATGAAGTCCATTATATATAAGGAATATATGCCAATAAAACTAAAAATAATCTAGAATGACCAATTTTTAAGAAATCATGATGAACTTTGCTTATATTGGCTAGATGGTATTGCAGACTAGAAGTTCAGTTCATGTTTCTCTCTTGAAGAAAAAAGAAAATGTGCTGTTAGATTGGGTGACCTGACTTAAATTACTAAAAAAAAAAATCTTCTCAAATGAACAGATATATATTGCATAATTTACATGGTTAGTCAGGAATTACATTGAAAGTTCATTAAATCATATCTAGGGACTTTAAGTGAAGTCAAGTAAGTAAATTAAGTGCTGAGTTAATTATATTGTTAGTTAATTAACTTATAGTTTTAAGTGATGCCATTAACAAAGTGACATGAATTTCAGTTTTACTTTCCTATATTTAGAAAGTCTTCAAGGGACTGTCAAAGCTTGAGGGCCTAATTCTTTTCACAGAGTTTTGAACCAAATGCTTACATATTTATAGTAAGATTTTTTTGTTATTTAGGCTTGAAGGCATTTTAAAACAATTTGTTTAATTGCCTTTTTTTTTTCATTTATAAAGCAGAAGGTGCTGTGTCTGTTTACTTTTTCTTGTGTTGAAAGAATGTCTGAGAGAATTAAATATGAAAGCATTCACAGTGCATAGCCCGTTTGCATGTGTTGTCTGTTATACGTGGGATCTTGCATCTCTCCCAAATGACCATGTGTTGAAGGCTTGGTTACCAGCCTGAGCGCCATCCAGAGATGGAGAGACATTCATGGGGTATGCCCCTAGTCATTGGGGCTGTCCCTTGAAGAGGGCGTTGCCATCCAGGCCCTTTCCCATCTCTCTTTCTGCTTTCTGGCTGCACGAGCTATGCAGGCCTCCTCTGCCACACACTCCTTCCCTGTTGCCGGACTCACTGCTTGCCTCAGGCCCGCAGGCAATGGGGTCCAAGTGGACATAATGAGCCAACATGTATCTGTCCTCTTTTGGGTTACCTGTTATTTTGTCACTGACTAACATAGATCTCATTTCTTTTTGGTGTTGTTTGTAGGAATGAAGTTCTTGGAAAAGTGGGCTCCAGTTGTTTTCTATAAAATGAAGCATCTCAAAACTTGTTGACTTAAAATGCTAGCAATTATTTATCTGGTCCGTGGACCTACAAACTTGGCAGGGCTGTGTGCAGACAGCTTTTACGTTCTGACTAGGACTAGGTGGTCTTCTAAGATGGCTCACTCATGTGGCTGACATGCTGCCACTGGCTTCTGGCTGGGAACTTGGCAGGACTGTCTCCTGGGGCCTTGGTGTCCCCTTGTCCCTAAGGATCTCGCCAGGTTTGCTTGGGCTATATCACAGCATGGGAGCAGGTTTCTTAGAGCGAGTTCAAGAAACATGAATAGAACCAGAATGGCTTATTATAATCTGACTTCATAAATCTAAGAACCTCATTTTTACTGTATTATATTGGAAAACAAGTGACCAAAGGCAGCCCAAATTCAAGAGGAAAGGAACAGCTTCACCTGTCCGTGGAAAAAGTAACAAAACAAAATCATTTAGTTCAGCAAGTTAAGGAAGGCTAGTAAGCCTCTGTATTAGGCTTCGACACTGTAAAAGATAGAGAGTCACCTGCTTAGTGCTTCAGATGAGTTGAACATTTCCACAAGCAGATAATGTAGCAGAAAACAAACTGGATTTGGACAGAAGATCTGGACTGGAGAGGAAAATCTGTCATATTGTTTGAGATATTGTAAGAAAGTTATTTGGCCTTCCTAAGATTCTTTTTCTGATGTCTTAAAAGAACCATACTTGCCTGATAACTGCATATCTCAAAGAATTTGAGAAGTCCAAATAAGCTACTGTACAGAACAGTGTATTTTAGATGGGAAAATAAATTATCCATCTGTGAATGGGTAGTCTTCATGCCAGAAATACCCACTGTACTTTCTTTCTTATATACATCTATTGTTAGATTTATTTTCACTGTATTTCTCCTTCTTTGTACACATTAAGTCATTCCTAATTCTTGAGCTACTATGTTCAACTTCTTATATGTTGGGAAGATAGAATCAGGAATGCAGGAAAGCTGTTTTCTCATTGCTGGAAGTTTAGATTTTGGGAGGAGGCCCATGGCCTAATGCTGAGGTGGTGCCAGTGGTAATTGATCTGCTGGAGGTCAACTAATTTTCTGTATCCATCAGGCTCTGTAAGCCCTCTGCCATTGTGCAAAAACAGAAAGAAAAAAAGGATGTCTGTCAGTGATTTCTCAGTAGTTGGCCCTAAAGGGGAAGCCAAATGACCTCAACTGGTCCTGGTGAGGTCTTGTCATTAAAGAGCAATGCCAGACAATTGGGCATCTGTGAGAAGCACTAGACGTGAAGACCGTAGACGAATGGGTTAGATACAACCTGAGAGAGTAGATCTGGAGACTGCTAGTGAATAGTACCTTGGTGCCGCAAAGGAAGAACAAGGCAGTGCAATGCCTTTCCCACTAAGATAAAGAGGAGCACCCAGACTAGCTATTGGGAGAGAACAGGCTTGTGTGTGTGTGTGGAGGGGGGGCTTGTTCACATATTAACTGTTGCAGTAAGGAAGCCAAGCCATAGACCTTTCTCCATATGTCTTTATACTTTTCTTTCTTGTGCACCTAAACTCTTAGTAGATGTGACAGCCTTGTGAGTAACAAAGTCAAGGCCTCTTAAATGTTTTCATTTCCAAAGAAGACTATGATACAGTGTAGCAATGTTGGATTGGATGTAGGAAAGACTATTGCGCCCTTGGCAAAACTACTTGGTTCTGTGAAGCTTGGAAGAGAGAGGGTGGGACAGAGACTGTTGGCAATCATTCAGCTGCCTCGGCACTCAGTGCTTTCAGATACAACTTTGGCAAAAGTCGCTGAGATGGTCTTGACTTTAACATCTAAATGCCTACAACTCCAAGTTTGGGTGCTCTGTAAAAGGGGTTGCTGCTTGAGCTGACTGGCTGTGTCTTTGTCTGTTTGGGATGGAGCCCAAGACTGATGGCCTGGGTAGTGAGTGTGTGGGTAAAAAGGAAATGAAAAAAAAAAAAAAAAAAACTTCCACACAGTTCTTAGAAGATAATTCTAACAACTGAAGTATGCTCTTCCATCAGTAGATGCAAAACAGTGTACAGTCAACTTCCTGTTATCCAGACCAGTCAGGAAATGAGGTTTGTCTCAAATACCCAAGTGTTTAGAATGTTCTGCTATGATTATATTTCATGAAGAACACTATTGGTTACCTACTGGATATCTATACTTTACTTATCCTCAATGATAGAACTCACGTTTGTTGAATAATGGCACTTTTAAACTTCTTACAAAAAAGAACATCAGTGACTTCTCAAAGGCCACTAGATGGAGCTTTCCAGAGAAGTCTTCTAGAGGGCTGAGTTGGCTGGGAACCCTTTGTGTTATTATTATTATTCCTTCATTTTTTCCTACCTAGAATGCAATGTGATCACTGGAGTTGCGGCAGTCATCTTTAGACCATGTGGGCAACTTGAGGTGGGTGGTTACAAACTAGTGTTATTGAAGGAGAAAGACAGAGTCTTTGTCCTTCAGACTGCAAAGCTGTCATGCTAGCACCCAATTAACCATTTCTACAAAAAGTCTGTCTTGTCTCAACCAACATTATTTTTGGTTTCAAGAGAAATTTTTGCTTTAGGATAAAAAATTCAACACAATTATCTCAACGTTATAAAGGTAATTCATTTATTTTATGTATAGCTTAAACTTTTGTTCCAGAATTTATTAAATCTGGATTATAATATTCTTAACACACATGATAGCATACACTAGGAATGATAGAAAAAGATGAAAAGACAAAACAGGTAGCGATACTGAAAAGCATCTTCTGAACACAGTCTTTTGCTCCCTTCCTTTTATAATTCAGAGTTATATCTGGATTTTTAGTGCTGGAACATTATTATTATAGACATCATATGGAAATTCCAGCCAATAGACAGGTGCATTTAATCAAATACTCAGGGTCCTGGACTTGATCTCCAGCACCCCCAAATCTTAAAAGCAAAACAATGCTCATGAAGAGGGTTTGGTGGAGTGTAACAGAAACTCTGCACACTGGCCATTCTTGTCCAGTTCACCAGGGTGACTGACTGATGTCTTCTAGGGTTCTGTGGAGCAGGTGCCTCCGTTCTGCAGCTGTCTGATGAGCACATTAGCCAACAACTGCTTGAGTTTCCCTCCAGATCTTTTTGTGCTGAATACATTTGCTCCTGTACTTACAGAGTTTAATTAAATATTATGTGGCAGGATAACTATGAAAGGGGAAAAAAAGACTGCTACTATGAAAGCCAATTCAAATTCTTAGAATTACAAAAATGAGTTCTCTGGGCTTGGAGAGATGATGGCTCAGTGATTAAGAGCACTGGCTTCTCTTGCAGAGGACTTGGGTTCAATTCCCAGCACCCACATGGTAGCTAACAACCATCTATAACTACACATTCCAGGGGAATCTGATGCCCTCTTCAGACCTCCTGGGGCACTGCATGACACAGGTGCACTTACATATAGGAAGGCAATACACTAATACATATAAAATAAATATAATAAACACAAGTTAAAAATGAGTTTTCCAGGAAAATTAGCTTTTGGCGTAGCAGATCTGATTTTATCAGTACTTGGGGGATCAAATCTAGGGCTTTGAACACTCGAAGGATGAACCTGCTCCTGGGTTACACTTGCTCCTGACTTATACTTGCTGTCCTCTTTCACTTTCTATTTTGAGACTAAGTTGACCTATCTGGCCTTGATTTCACTCTGTAGTCCAGGCTGGCCACAAACTCACAGTCCTCCTGCTTCAGCCTGCCAGGTCACTGGAATTATATGGCTGTTCCACTAGGCCTGGCTAGGAAGGCCAATAAAAAACCATTTATTTTATTTTAAATTATGTATGTGTTTCTATGTTTGCGTCCGTGTCTGTGTGTGGGTTTGTTTATATGAGTGTGCATGCCTACAGATGCCAAAGGCATCAGATCCCCCTGGAGCTGAAGTTATAGGCAGTTGTGGCTATCTGATACAAGGACTGGGAAGTGAACTTGATTCTCTGCAGAAGCAGTTCAAGCTCTTAACCACTGAACCGTCTCTCTAGCTCTGGAAATCCAAATTTTATTAGGATTTATCCCATTAAATATCTTAATAAAAAGTTGCTTTTGGCTACTAAAAACAGAAGCCAAAAATTAATCTAAAATTGGTTTATACGTACACATTAAATGTTCTAACTGGAAATGAAAATGATAGCTGAGTGTGGTGGTATACACCTTGGGAGGTGGAGTCAAGAAAATCTGTAGTTCAAGACTACACTGAGCTATAGGAGACCTCATCTCAAGAAAACAAAACAAAATATATAAAAACAAAAATGAATAGATATAAAATAATAAGATGTTTTAAGTTGAATATGCTTTTTCATAATTCTCCATGCATCAGATAGCTTGAGTTCACCTTCCCTTGGTTGAGACTGTTTCTGATCATTAGGAATCATGATTCCATGTCTATGGAAGGAATTCATACTTCTCAGGTATTTTAGGAATGCAAATCTGAGAGAAGTAAACAGTGATCAGAAATAGGAGAAACGTGATGCAGTCCACTACTGCACCCTTTGTGCCACTGGGGGGCAGGCATTCCCCATCCTTATGGTCTTCACCTGGTTCCTTTTCAACACAGAACACCAAGTAGCCAGACACCGCCCATGCACCAGATGGTCCATGAAATGACATCTCCTTGCCCACTGGTTTAGAGTAGAATAATGAGTAGGTTTCAGTAACAGACTGGCATGTTATTTGAGGCTATGCAGGTTGAAGGTATACCAGGAAGACATGTGGACACCTGTGAGGAACATCTACTATCACATGGTGTCCAGCTAGCCAGTGCTCTCTCTAGGCAACCCTTCCTGGATCACTCCATCAGTGCTTCTTAAGAACACACTGTAGGTACAGGGGATGATCTTGCAGAGAGAGGATAATCCATCGGGATGTATCTCAGAATTCCTGTGGCTGGGTCACCCCCATAGCAGCCCAGTATTATAAAGGGATCCTGGCAGCAGAATGTGTAGCCTGACTCTGATGTCACCACTTCTTTGACTAGGACAGATTACTTAACTTTCCAAGTTTATCAACACCGGGTTTAAAATGTTAAATTGAATAATGCATGAGAACCCTGAGATTCCAAGCACCTTTAAACCCCCCACAGCAGGGTTTTATAAACTCAAATTTATAGACTTCAAAATCCTGAGCAATTTTCTGCTTAGGGTCCATGACTTCACAAAATTTCAAAGAACTCTGGGATTAAAACCAAAGCAAACTGAACCGAACCGAACTGAACTGAACTGAACTGGACAAAACCAGAGAAACTTCAGGCTTTGTTGTTCAGAACACTGCTTCTCCACCTCTAAAGGATCACTGAAGATCTTGCTAAGACATCGGTTTGACAGTAGGTCTGGATGGGGATCCACATCCTCAATAAACTCCCAAGTGATGCTGATGTGGCTGACCCATGAACCCGCGTTGAGTAGTGAGGGTTTAAGTTTTTCTCCTTTTGGACTGCTTAGTCTATTGGGGTTATTTTTGCCAATAAAATACCATTTATTTCTCTGAGATCTGGAGGCTGAAAAACCCGGGTCAAGACCTGCTTTTCACTCAGATAGGGTCCTTCTGGTTGCATCCTCATGTGGCGGTAGAGCCCCTCACACAGATGGGGCCACGTTTGGGAACTGATTCCATTCCTGGGGCTCCACTCCATTACCTAACCTCTTCCCCACCTTGTTATGCCGTCATTTTGGGGACGAGATGTCAACATATGATACAACATGGTAAAGGAAGAGGCGTACACATGCGCCCTCCACATTGTCTTGATGAGAGTGTCTCCTTTCACGGTGCACAGAGGTAGTGTAGCATATTTACTGGAAAAATGAACTATGAAGCCAGACAGCCAGGGTTGTTTCTGGCTTTGTCCCTTTATTAACGTTGGTCAAGACATTGGCCAACTTTCTGCCTAATTTTCTCATTTGTAAAATAGCGAGGGGAGAAGCAGTGCTGTGCCTCACTAATAATTAAATGAGTTAAAGAAAGCATAACAGTAACAGCGCATAGGGAGTGCTCTGTAAGTGCCAGGCATTATTCTTAGCTTATCTGTCAGTCTGCAAGGCAACTCTTGATTGCTTGTGCCATGTTCTTAGTTAGCTCAGCTGACTCAGGTGACCCAGTGTTCTGGACTGCCCAGGTCCAAAGGAATGCCTCCCAATGGTATAAGGGGTCAAATAAGTTTGGGAACATAAAATTTCCTGTAAGCCTTAGGGAGGCTGGGACCAGAGTCTCTCAGTATCTGTGGAGGATTGTCTCTAAGACCCCAGCTAGCGTTACACTTTGCTGCAGGACAGAGCCCCTAAGATGGATTCAGTTACTCTTGTCTGAGCCTGTGCCACATGCAGCCAGACCCTCAGCTCACATGTGGTTAGTGTGTAGATGGGAGACTTTAAGAAGGGAAGAATGTCCCTTCCAGCCCCAGGCTCATGGCATAGCCTGGTTTTACCCACTTGTGTATCGCCTGTAGAACTTCCTGCTCATCTGAGAGGACACAACAACAGTTCCGCTCCCCACTCCTGCCTTTTGGATCTGGACTTCTGTTCTTTTTCAGGAAATCAAAGATCGTGACGAAACACTGAAATAAGAATATTTCTGTTCGCTAGCATTTTTTCCTTTTTTAAAAAATGAGTCCTGATATATCACATTCAAAGAACTGATTGGAATCTAGTATTTGACGAACAGATTTTTTTTTTCTATTTACATCAGCCTTATTGAGACACAATTTATATGAAATAATTTGATGAGTTTTGATGAATGTGTGCTGGTGTAACCAGCATCACGTTCGAGATCCAGATCATCTCCATCACCCCACAGGTGCCTTTCTGCCTGGGTCCATTGCTGACTTGCTTCCATCATCAGAGAGTGGTTCAGCTGGCTCTGGACCTCCATGAAAAGGGAGTCCAGCGACGTGCTTGATATCTGAAGTCTACTTTGTTTTCCTCAGCATTTCTTTCTTTCATAATCTTGGTATTTAAAATTTTTTTATTTAATGTTTATGAGTGTATTGCCTGCATATATGTAATTGCACACATGTGATGCAGTGTCTGCAGATGTTGGAAGAGGGTGTTGGATCCCTTGGAACTGGAGTTATGGCTGGTTGTTAGCCATCATGTGGGTGCTTGGAATTGAACCTGGGTTCTCTGCACGAGCAGCCAGTGCTCTTAACTGCTGAGCCATCTCTCCAGGTCCCATGCTCAGCATGTTTTGAGAGCAATTTTTTGTTATGTGTGTTTTTGCTATCACTGTCAGTAGAAGAATTATTTGTAAAAAATCTTTCAGCTAACTCTGTCAAAATGCTAATGATTATGCTCACGTTATATTAGGATATGCGTTTTGAAACAGGCCACCTCCACAGTGAGGAATGCCACAGAAGGCTAAGGTCCCTTGTACTTGTGAAGGCTGGATGGCACAGTGAGACGGTTCAGAGCTGACCTTTCACTGACTTTGTAAGAGCAAATTCCATCACCACTGAACCTCAGTTTCCCTTTTTGGATATGCCTTTGCTGCCTCCGGAGGCCTGAGAGCTGTTTGGGGTCCAGCCACTGAGCTGTGGAACCAGCAGAGGGAGTAGGAGTCGAAAGAGGAGTAGCAGAACTGGCCAGCAGCTTGAAGGTCCGAACCACTGGGCTTCCCCGCCACCTGGCTTCCCGGTCGCCTTTGCAGGAACCCATGCTCCCAAGCTCAGCAGTCCTGCAGTGGGCCAGGGTTTAAAATGACCTATGACCCTGGAAATGACTTTGCAAACAAATTTCTCTGGTTAGGTGAGATTGCAGACCCCCTACTCTCCTTGCTTCCTTTTCTTTGGGGGCACAAACAAAACATACCTGTGTGATCATATAAGGAAATAAAATGGACTCAAATTCAAACATAATCTTGAAAATGATTAAACATTCAGTGTTCATCACCCTAGAACTCTTTAGTTCTTTTCTTTCAAGAAAACCAGAACAACATTAGGTGAAGTCATCAGAAATACAGTTTATAAAATATTTTTGAACATGTCCTTTTGAGAAAATAGTATGAAATTTCTAAGTGCTGTTAATGACTGCACTCCAAGGCCGGCTCTTGGCAGGCAGTTCCATGAGCACTTCACCCTGTGGGGTTCTCCTCACCTGTCATCCCTGCATGTCAGCTCTCAGAATTATTCCTGTCCTCGATCACTCTCCTTCTAGTAATGTGATGTTTCATGAAATATCTACAATATTATATCTACTCCTAAATTCTTCTCTTTACAATATTGAACAACTCAAAACCAGAGGGAGGAATTAGGGCAGAAACATTCTGTAGACAGTCAGACACCTCCATCTCTCCCTCCGTAAATGCTGTTGTTGTTTTTCTTACTTATGTATGTTTGGAGCTAGAGAGCTGGCTCAGCAGTTAAGAACACTGACTACTTTTGCAGAAGAATGGGATTCAAATCCTAGCACCCACATGGCAGCTAAAACTGCAACTCCAATTCCAGGGGATCCAACACCCTCTTCTGTCCTCTTCAGGCATTGCATGACACGAGTGCACTTATGCACATGCAGGCAATACATGCATACACATAAATAAAAATAAAATAAAGTAATGTATATTTATGTGTGTCTCTGGGTAGATATATGTCTGTAAGTGCAAGTGCCTATGGAGGCTGAAAGATGGCATTGAATCACCGGAAACTGGAGTTATAGGTGGTTATGAACTGCATGCTATGTGTGCTGGACACTGAACTCTGGTCCTCTGCAAGAGCAATATGCAATCTTAGCCATTGAACCATTACTCCAGTTCCCTATTGTTTTGAAATAACCGCATGGTTGAAAACTTTTGTCATTTTCAAATTAAATCAGTAGTACAACACATGCAAATAGAAGGGCTAAATTCTGTAAGTGGCATTTTTCAGGAAAAGTTAGAAGTACGAAAAAAGTAAGTTTTAAAGGGGAGCTTTTGCTGAGTCGTGTGGATGTGGCAGAAGAAAGGGGATGCTTGTTCTGATAATAGCACCACATCAGAGATGGATATGTTATAAAGAATAAGAGGCTTGTTTTGGTTCGTAGTTCTGCTCCAAAATGTAGGGACCACATCTCATGATGGTGTTCTTGCTGACAGAGTCCCAGGTAGATAGAAGACATCTCCCAGGAGAGAGGAACAACTCTTTATCAACCTGTTAAGCCATTCAATGAATGCACAGGCTCATGCATTCATAAAAGGAGAGGCCCGGTTGCCTCTTAAAGATCCGACTTGGTCATAACTTTCTTTTTTTAAAGACAAAGTTTTTCTATGCAACCCAGGCTGGCTTTGAGCCTCAATAACCTCTTTCCTTCTCCTCCTGAATATAATATTGGGATTATAGGCATCACCACCATTCCTGGCTTAGTCCTACCTCTTAATATCTCATTGTATAACATTAATTAATTTCAACATGAGTTTTAGAGGGAACAAGCCATAACAGATGATGAGGGTAGTGGGAACTAAGTAGAGTGAAGGGACAGCAGTATGTGTAGAGGCAACTTGCAGCTGGACTCTGGGTCAGAAATCTCCATGTCACTTATCCAAAAAAAACTATTAAACCTCTGTAGCAAAGCAGAATCTCATGCTCATATCACCTACCACAAAGAAAGAAGGAATGAATCTCAATTGTTTTTTATTGTGAAAGGCTGACTAAAAGCGCACAAGGAAGAAAACCACAGACTACCCTTGCTTAAAATTGCTGATACAAAGATACCAAGTAAAATATCAGCAGGTGGATCCTAGCAGCATGCAGCAGGGAAAGCACACTGGCCAAAAGGGTTCATTTGAACAATCGCAAGGTTCAGTATTAGGAACTCTAAATCAAATCACATTAAAATGCAGAGAAGGTTCTCACGAAAAACAGACTTGGCTAGTTCAAGACTTTTCTAGGCCCTGGTGCTCTTAGTTTTAGATAGCAGATTATATTAAGAGGCAAAAGGAGGAGAAAACCACAATTTGATCTTATAATTAGACCCTGAAAAGGTACTTAATGAAATTCAGTATAAATTCCTGCTTAGAAAGAGGCATAAGCGAGCAAGCTGGCATTTGTTATTATGGTAGGTTAAGAAAATAAAACCAGGTATCTCTGTTCAAGATATTTCATGAATATGATTTTTTTAAGCTTAGGCCAAAGTAATTGGTAAGATAGCAAAATACATCATCATGTCCTTAGAATAATGTAACTTCTTACTAAGTGCAAAATATTACAGTCAAATATCCCAGTCACCACTCATCAAAGAAGCTTTCTTTGCACCAGATGAAGACATTACAGAGCCATAACTGGTCACACACAGACATTGCCCAAGCCTAAGGGACACATGTACACCTAAGGCTCATGCAACATGGAAGAAGAGATAAAGAAGACGCTAATGAATGTCTCAACTCTCATCAATGAAGCTCCTCATGCAACAGAGGGCCAGGAACACAGAAGGTCACGAATGGTCAAAGCATGGAGATTAGGAGTCTGCAGAGTGTGGAGGCCTGGACAGCCCTCACCTGGGGCTCAGGGACCACTGCAGAAGAGGGAGTGGAAAGATTGTAAGAGCCAGAGGGGAGGGGAGTGACCATAGGGAAATAGAAACCTACAAGCTCCTGGGACCCCGCTCACATGAACCTACAGCAATGACGTCAGCATGTTTAAGACCCATAGAAACTCAAGCAGACAAAAACCCAGCATAGAACTGGGGAATTGGGCAGCAGATCCCAATCTTTGATGAAGAAATATTGGCAGCTGATTACTCTTGAGTGAGGAAGAGCTAATCTTCTTGAAGCCTGAGACTCTGGATAGGCTGACCAGACCCCAGTGATGAACTTGCACTGAGGAATGGTTGGGGGCACTAACTTGACACAATATATTTAACACAAATGACAGAGTATGTGAATTCCAAAAGGGGGCTGTGTGAGGATGCCAGTGAGGAAGGGGGTATAAAAGTGATAAGATTGGTTGAGATGTTCTGTATGAAAGAACAAAAATCAATTTAAAAATTAAGTAAAAGATACATTGCAATCTTATTTCAGTTCTAAGAAATAGGAGTTCTGATTTTGGTCAAACATGTAATGGAATCCTTGGAACTTACCACGAGCTCCAGAGGGACAAATGTGTTTCCACAGCATGCTTCTTTTAGACCATTTTATGCCACTTTCTTTCTCTTAGTTTCTATAAAAACAGTATAAATTTCTTAGGGCTACCAGAAGAAACAGACGACTGGTGACGCAAACCTTAGAAATTCATCTTTGCCTAAGTCCAGAGGCTATTAGTCAGAGACCAAGGTACTGAAGTGTTGCTTGGTGGGCTGTTCCTGTCGCCCCCCTAGCTACAAGACCTACTTTTGTCCTTCCCTCTGCACGTATCTGTGTCCTAATCAAGTCTTCTTATGACACTAACATATTGGTTTAGGGCTCACCTTAAGACTCATTAACTTCATAACCTGTTAAGAGACCCTATTTCCAAATAAACATACTGGTTGTTTAGACTTCAGCATATGAGTTTGTTGGGAGAGGGAGAGACACGACGAAATCTAAAACATTCCACCCTCTGCCTCTCCCAAATTTATGTCTTTCTCCCATGAAAAAATACATTAATTCCATCCCAATGCCAGTTACCCAAAGTCTGAACCCATACCAGCGCCAGAATTTCACATAAGCATTGCGAATTACACTGTGTGAGTGAGGAACGGGTGACACCCTGTTTGTGATTATCCTGAAGCAGGATTCCTAGCTAACTATGAACCTGTGAACCCATATGAAGTTGTCAGTTTCCAAAATATAGTGATGGGACAGGTATATAGATGACAGGCAGATCCGATTCAAAAGGCAGAAATTGGACCGAAGAAAAGGGGTCACAAGTTTTAAGCAAGTTCCAACTCCTGTTTGGAAAATTCCATTAGCTTTTAAGGCTCCTAATACTGTCTTCCTGGGCCACAGAGACTGTGGGTCCCACCTTCTGGGGCGCACCAGGGCAGTGACCTCAATCCTTCTGACCCTGCACTGCTCATCTTTTCCAGACAGATAATGCTTGTTTATTGCCTGATGCTGCTCTTGTCCTGCCTACACAACCTTCCTTCATTTCTCCTCATTTCTGTCCTCTTCGATTGAGGCTGGCAATGCTTCTTCTGCTGTAATATCATCTCTCCTTGTGGCGTCTGATGAGATGAGTGGACCCATAAATCACAGCTTATACTCTAGTGAATGATTGTCTGAATCTGCTTTTGATAGTCTCTCTACAACATGCTTTCTTATTTTTTCTAAATTTAGATAAGCTGAGAATTATCTAAGTCTTTAAGTTCTAGTTTCTTTTTGTGATTAATTACTTCTCCCATTTATCACCTTCCTCTTGCATTTTGTTCTAAGCAGGAAGGGGCAGTCGGGCACATCTTCACTCTTTAGAAATCCCCTGGCCCAAACACCAAGCACATCTACCTCCTAGAAGATGAATTCTTCTACAGCTCCCAGTAACTTGCTCCTCATTCTCATGCGTGACCTCATCTGAAGCTTGTTTAATGTCTGCATCATGGTATTGTTCAGAAGAATAGACAGAATGAAATCCTGTTATTTGTAGGAAATTGGATGTGCCTACAGGGCATCGGGTTAAGAAGCCAAACGTAGAGCAGTGAGCATCACACATTTTCTCCTACATGTACGGAAAGAAACTGAACACAAACGTGTATATTAGGAACTTGTCAGGGGCTAGAGAGGAGGGATAGGGGTGAGCGGGAGGGTGGAAGAGAGTGCAGGGTTGTGATCCATGAGTATTGCATGTACATGTGGAAATCATAGTCAATCCATTCATGTATACAGTTTACATTAACAATCATAAAAGGTCAAAAAATGTCACAAGAAACACAGTTTCCATTCTTGTTTCTGCTTTTGTTTTCATGCTGCTGGGGTCTGAACCTAGGCCTCTTGCATTCTGAATAATTGTTCTCCCACTGAGCTCCATCCCCTTTAACGTCTCAGTTCTAGATCCATGAGAAAAATAGCCTTTTCTGTTTAAAGTCATTATTAAAAACCATGTCTCTGAAAACATTCCTATCTTTATGGATGATCTCTAAAACTAAGCTTGCTCCTTACACATGTTTTAAAACTTCGTTATCTACCATTACCCATTTCCAAAGTTCTTTTCAGATTTTTGGGCATTTTTTTTTCTCACAGTACATACACACTTTCTCGTACCAAAATATGTACTAGCTTGCTAGGTTTCCAAAGCAAAGCGCACTGATTGGGCAGCTTAAACAACAGAAGTTAATTTTCTTGCAAGTTTAAGAGCAAACCTTTGGCAGGCTCTGTCCCTTCTGAAGCCTCTCTCCTTGGTCTTATTCTTGTGTCACTCCATGATTCTCTATGCGCACATCTGAGTCCTAGTGTCCTTCTAAGAATACAAGGCACATTGGATTAGATCATTTACATGACCTCATTCTCACTTCGTTCTTTGTCTATGTAAAGAATCTGCCTCCAAATACAGCCACATTCTGAAGTACTGGGGTTAGGAGTAAAACATGGGCCTTTGAGACACGTAATCCAGTTCCTGAGTTATCTGAAGTGGATCCTTCTTCAGGACACCATATAACTGCTTACAGAAGACCAGGAGAGAGTTAAGGTGAAACTTCAGGGAAAAGAAGAGGAAAAGAATGCTTAAACTTCCCTGGCTTGCCAAAGCCCTAGCTGAAGAAACGAGATTTAGAATCTGAGGACTCTAAGTCAAGTCTACATCCTTTCAATATTTCTTCTGGACACCGACCATTTAAAGTTCATTTTAGGTGCTTCAGGATCTGTCCCTCTCCTTCTGGGACTTGAAGGATATTTTGTTCTGCTGAAATTTTCACCATTTTACTTAATTCCTGCAAAAGAAAAAGTCGAGAGCAACTATGCTCAAGTTCTATTTGTAAGGACATCGTAGGTTAGAGGACAGGAGCCACTGCAAGAGGGTGGTATTCTCTGGTCATGTTACAAGTTTGTAAGCTGGACCAGTGTAAACTGGTCAGCCTTTCCACTCTCTGCTGAAAATGAATATCATTCTGACAACTGATAGGAGTTTGATGTGGCGAAGTGAGGGAGATTTGTGCTCACCTCAGGTTATGGACATCCCCAGAATGGGCTCTAACTTCCTCTCAACTACAGAGGTGAACTCTGGTAGTGTTGCCATTGGGAAACTTGGTCCATGAATTTGACTTTTGCCTAGCCAGCAGATGATGAAGCCAGATTGACCCCATGTGGCCTTCAGTCCTCTAAGATTCCAGGCTCACCACAGGTGATATAAATGGTCATCCACAGTTCCTGATACAGAAAATCCTAGTGATTATATGTTGGGCATAATATAAGGTGGGCCTAGCCTAAGGCCACCTGCTAGGAAGAATAGAGGAATGGCTCCTGTGGGTGTGGCGTTCTGCTCTGGCTAATTGTGAGATTAGCATCTGCAAAGAACCTGCCTACCTGGAGACAAACTTACTATTGGCTGTATTTGAGACCCCACCCCATAAGGTCATTGGCTATCCAGACCTATAAGAGCTTGTGCACCTATTCAATAAACGAGTTTGTAGTGCCACGCCCTTGGGCTGCTTCCTGTTCAACTCCTGGAGTCTGTGGCTTGACTCTGCATCTACTCACCCCCAACCCCTCGGGCTGGTCCAGAGTGGTGAGACACGATGGAAACCGATGGAAATGACAATAATTATACCCACATCCAAGCAAGCAGAAATAGTCAATCTCCTAATTTAAATAAAACTTTAAATTTATTTTTATTTTATGTTTGTGAGTATTTTGCCTGCATGTATGTAAGTGTACCACATATGTGCAGTGCCCATGGAAGTTAGAAGACGGCACTGGATCCCCTGGAACTGGAGTTACAGATGGTTGTGAACTGCCACGTGGATGCTGGGAACGAAAGTAGGGTCTTCTGCAAGAGCAGCCAGTGCTCTTCATGGCTGAGTCATCTCTTCAGCCCTAAATGAAATATTTTAAAAATTACAGTCACTTATGTATGTACATGTAAAGGTCAGAGGCCAACTTGGGGGAGTCAGTTCTCTCCTTCTACCATGTGGGTTCAGAGGGTCAAACTCAGGTTGTCAGGCTTGGCCATAAGTGCCTTAGAACATCTCTCCAACCCCAATTTTTGTTGTTTTTTGAGATAGGACTTTCCTGTAGCCCCGGCTGGCCTGGAACTGTGTGTCACCAATCAGGTTAAACTTAATCTCACAGAGAGTGATCCACTGGCCTCTGACTCCTGAGTGCTGAGATGAAAGGTCTATGCCACCGCACTCAGCACCTCAATTTTTTTTTAAATTTAGGTATAATTAGAAAAAGGATCTTGGTAGTTTCACCAGCTGGAATCATCTAACATCTACCCTTTCCTTCAAAAGGCTATCTTATGGCATTTTACTGTTACACGTTGACTGTCAGTAGTGTCACTGAATTCAATAGTAAAATCATGTGTATCTATAAATGGTCAGTTCTGAATAACTATTTTATTTTTGAAAGAAAATATAGGTGCGTATCTTTTAAAGTATAAGTATTTTCTTGAAAAATACTTATATTCTGAAACACCTGAAATCTGGTTATAGACATCATGCTACATCAGTAGTTATCACTAATGTTAAGAAGTCTCTTCTGTTGAATAATAACTATATCTAAGAAAACTGACAATGTTTCCCAGTATTACCGAATATTTAGCTCATTCCCCACATTTCCTAGTTGTCTTACTCTCACCCATCATGCCCTATCTTCTAATATCTGTTTTTTTCCAATTGGATTCAAGCAAGGTTAATTCAGGCATTTAGCCTGTCTGTTTTCTTCTAGTTGAAAATACCCACTTCCTTTGGAGAACGGTTTTTAATAGATCTGACCTGTTTTATTCTAGATTTGTCTGATTGTTTCTTCATGGAATTGTTCCTTTTTTCTTTTCTAGTGCTGGTTTTGAGCCCAGGGTCTTGGCATGTTAGATAAGTGCTCTGTCATTGAACTATATCCTTCGTTTCTAAGGGTCATTCCTTAGAGAGAGAGAGAGAGAGAGAGAGAGAGAGAGAGAGAGAGAGAGAGAGAGAGAGAGCGCTCTCGCCTGTGAGCGTACCTATGGTTGACCCTGGGCAGATTCTTCTGTTTCTCCACCTTATTAGCTGAGACAAGTTCTCTCTCTGAACCTGACATGCATTGTTTCAGCCAGACTGACTGGACCACAAACCTCTGGGATCTGCTAACTCCAGAGCTGGGCTTCTAGGTATGTGCTCTCAGGCCTAGATCCTGTCCTCAGAAAGCACTTTCTGCACTGCACCAACTTCCTAGCACTCTCAGGGTCTTTCGAAACATGTGATCCTGGAAATCAGGGCCTAAGTACAGACTCGTTTGCCATAATTTGACTAGGAAGCACAGCTTGCCGGAGAGGAGCAAGTGTATGGGGCGGTAAGAAGCCGAGAAGGTGATGTGACGATGCAATTACAACTCCTTATTCCTACTGTTAAAGGAGACAGTTGCTCTAATCTGATGGATCATCTGAGAGTATGAAGGTGGCGGCTTCTGGAGAAAACTGCTTCAGAGGACACAGTGGGGAGAACATATCCACTTGCTTCCACCTCCACTGATTCAGGGGTCCCCTTCCCCTACAGAGTGTTGAATTTACCCTGTTCTAGTTGTCCAGCAGGAGCACAGAACTGGGCGCAGAGTTGCATGCTTCTGTCAACGGGGAAGCCCGGGATCAGGGGCTGTAAGATAGTGCCCACTTTAGTCTCCTGAAGCCCCGGCGGAGTCCATCCCTGCGAGGGAGGCGGCACTAAACAAGGCGTCCCGGAAGATGAGTGAGGCGGGGGCTCTGCAGTGCGGCCGAGGGGTACCACGCGCTGCCTCTTAGCTAGTTCCCGTTTCCTGTGACTTCTGATCAGCTTCCGGATGCTCTTTTCCTCCCAAGGACCCTTCACCACGTGCAGATGGGTTTCAGCTTCTTTCTGCTTTGCCAAGTCAGTTTCTGAAATTTTATCCAAATATCACATCTACTACTACTTTCTCTCCAGTTCTCTTTATCTTTGGTCTTCTTAAATTTTATTTTACTTTATGCATGTATCGCCTGAATGTATGTAAGTGTACCCATGTCATGCCATGCCCAAAGACGACACAAGAGGGCATCAGATCCCCTGGAGCTGGAGTTACAGATGTGGAATTTGAACCCAGATCCTCTGCAAGAGCAGTCCGTGCTCTTAGCCACTGAGTCATCTCTCCAGCCCTTGTCTTTGGTCTTTTATTTTTCACTTTTACTTTAATAGAGTTTTAGAAATAACCAGAAACATCTATCTGTCTATCTATCTATCTGTCTGTCTATCTCTGTATCCAGTTCTGCGAAGTCAACTGAAAACCTCCTTAAGTCTTCATTGTCTAGGAAAATGTATTTTGTTTATGAAACTGCTTGTGATGTTCCCGTAAGTCCCAGTAAGGGTCCCCACACGAATAGTGTATTGTCATCACCTGACTGGTGCTCTAGTGTTGGACATCTGGTCATTGTTGTTGAGACAGGGTCTTGCTGTGTAGCCTGCCCTGGCCTGGGACTAACTATATAGCTTAGACTGGCCTGGAAATCCTGGCAATGCCTTCATCTTGTCCTCTCACGTGTTGGGATCACAAGTGTAAGCCACTTGTGGCTACCGTGAATATTTTTGTACATTATCACCCATATTTATGCTTATTTTTTGCTTAAATTGTCTAAATTTGCATTTATTCAAGAGTATTTTTCCACCTGTAATTTATTACACACCTGTGTGTCCTCTTCTGTGAATGGTCTATTCAAAGATCATATTTATTTTACATATGATTATAGTATTTACCTGACATACAGTATGTATATCACTATACACACACCATATATATATATATATCTCACATATATACCTCTGCATAATATTTATGTGTGCCAACCCATGGCATTTATTGCAATATTTTCTGGTTTATTGTTGACTTTTTAATTAAAAAATGTTTTCTTCATTATTTTTATTTTCTGTATATGGGTATATTGTCTGTATGTATGTTAAGTGTACCCACATCATACAATGTCTGAGAAGGTCAGAAGAAGGTGTTGGATTCCCCTGGAACTAGAGTTATTGGCAGTTAGCCACCATGTGGGTCCTGGGAACTGAACCTGGGTCCTCTCTACAAGCAGCTAATGTTCTTAACTGCTGAGCCATCTCTCTAGCCCCTTGAGTTTTTAATTTTTCTTTTTCAAGTATAGACGTTTAAATTTTTTGTGCACAGATGTAAACATTTTAAATTTTTGAATCAAAAATTAAATTAAAGTATAGTTCTCTTGTAGACATTTAGCAAATATTTCTGACTTTGGAAATAATGATTGACAGAGAGCTCCAAGTCCTGAAATTACATCATCTCACTTTGAGAAAGATGTGAAAGGGATTTGGGATGGGGAGAAAAACTGCCTCTGAGAATGCCACGGCGAGGGAGGGGAGAGCAGCTTGGGGAGGAAAGCAGGGGAGTGCTTGAGATGCTTGGGGCTAGGTACTGGCCAGTGTGCCTCTGACACCAAGCAGAGTCCTCCGACTCCGCTAATGAATCAGTGATAGCCCTTGACTGTTTCTGTCCCCTCCCGACTCAAATGACAGTTCTCTACTTCAAAAAACATTTTATTTATTTATTTTTATTATTTTATGTGTGAGTGTATTTTATGTATGAGTGCACCCACGTTGCACAGTGCCCACGGATATCAGAAGACAACATCAGAACAGTCTGGAATTGGAGTTACATACGATTGTTAGCTGCTATATGGGTGCTGGGAACTGAACTCAGGTCCTCTGCAAGAGCAGCCAGTGCTGTTAAGTGCCGAGCCATCTCTCCAGCCCCAACATTTTTTGTTTTTATTATCTTGCTGAAGTTTGCTGAATTTTTGTTTCTTCTGTTTAATGTGTTTAATTAATCTCTCCAGCCCCTCAAATGAAAGTTCTTTAAAAGTGGACCTATAAGGCTGTTGCTCAAATGGAAGATGTTCTTCAAGGCTTTAGTGTACATCTCTCACTAGTGTGAACAAGGCCTGCTTTGGTTGGTGGTGAAAGCTGACTTTTCAGACCAGGTGTTTAGACTTTGCTTCTGATTCTTGTACCAACACTTCCTTCCCTTTAGTACCACTGTTCTCAGCTGGAGTTCCATGTCACCAATTTGCAGAGGCTCCTGGAAGAAGTCTTCCATTCTGGGAAGGGGGCAGATTTTAAGATGCAGATTTCTGGATTTAGGAAGCTGTAGGATTTCTTAAAAGGGAAGGACAGAACCAGGCATGGGCCACACATGCAAAGGATTGTGAACCATATTTTTGCTAAAGATAATATTTGTTCCATCATTTACCAAATACACTTCACATGTATTTCATAAAATACGTTCATGTAAAATGTTAGAAAACAATCCTTTTCAGTCCTCCAGCCTAATTTTTAATAGTATCATGACCTGGCTTCTGTTTGACTTCTACTATTTTTATCCAAATCAGTGACATGTGAATACACCCGTAACGGGAGCAGCGTTTCATCTCCCAGGATCTGCCAGGAAATTATCCCGATGATGCTTCTTTGGGTATTCTAAAGATTAGTTTTCACTAGCAATTTGAACACAAGTTGCCCTTAAGTCAATTGCCAGTTAGTGACCCAAGCCTAAGTCTTGGCTGTGGGTTTTCCCTTCTAATGAGAATCACTGTGATGAAGGAGCAGTGATTTGGATAAACAAACATTTACTGAGTACCAACTGTGTGCAAGACCTAGTGATGCTGTTGTTGTTGCTTGATTTGTTTGAGGAAAACGCTATGTGTGCACCGATGCGGGAAACAGAGGCAGGCAGGGCAGGAGAAAGCTTGGAAAGTTTTCAAGATTAATTAGCAGGAAGGTGGGGCATTTGGGATATCTGGCACCAGATAGTAATCAACAGTACTAATTATACGCTCATATTAAATCAGTTATGGTGGATGAATTGGAGTGGATCAGCCAGTGTGGTGAAGGATGCTGCAGCTGTTCTGAGGTTCTCTTTACGATACATTTATTTATGTTGCATATTTTCATCTGTTGGTGATTTTTATCTTGCTGGATTTTTCTTAGAAAAAATAATCCATTTTTTTTCAGTTATAGTAGAAAATTGAAACAAAAGATTAAAAATTGCAAGCATAAGAATTACCCGGAATGATACATGCTCAGCCAGGACAGCATGGAGTGAGCACTTTGCATTTTCAGTTTCTCAGGAAGTAGACAGGAGGGTCACAGTCTTGCACAGGCTGTGTATTGGATCCCAAGGCATAAGTTGTAAATGGTGTGGCTTCACTGTTAGGTAGAAGAAGGCTTCCGACTGTGTCCAGGTCGTTAATACCCTTACTGGGAAATTAGGCAGCGTTTAGTTGGGGCATCGAGAATGAGCCCTCAGTTCTCTGAGCAGGGCATGTCCCAACATTTCCTGGCAGTTCAGGTAAGTGGCAGTTCAGGCTAGTGTGACCTTTCTTTAGTGTCACTGGAACTATTTTTTCTATGTTAATCACACTCTAATTATGTTTTAGCCCAGAGAGCACTGGGAAAATATTTTGCAGGCAATCTAATTGAGTTCCACTAAATGTGTTCAAAGCACATGGCCAGAACCCAGCACATTCAGCATTCATCATTCTAAAGTAAGCTATAAAAATTAAAAAGAACATTTCTGGGCCCGTGTGGTGGTGCGTGACTAATTCTAGCATGTGGGGGACAGAGGCAGGCGGATCTCTGTGAGATCAAGGCCAGCCTGGACTACATAATGAGTTCCAGGTCAGCTGGAAAAATACAGTTCTCTCTCTCTCTCTCTCTTTCTCTTTCTCTCTCTCTCTCTTTCTCTCTCTCTCTCAAAAAAAAAAAGCAAACTGGTTAAGACTGTTTTCAGTAAGAAGTCCCATGTCTTCATATGCTTTTAGAAGCAGAACATCCTGTCCTCTGTATTTTCTGTAACTTGGTATGGATCTACAGTCTGTCAACCCCATAGAATTAAGCAGACTTGAGGTAGACGATACTTGGCAAGCATGCTCTCACAGGCGGTTGTGAGTCTGTGTATATAAATGTCATCATACTGCTTGATGATATTTGTCTAAATCCTTAATTCATTTGAATTTTTGAGCCCTCATATTGATTCCGTTTATCCCCACATTAACTGATATTTAATGAAACTTTCTCTTATCAAACATCTGGTTGCCTGGAGACATAGTTTCTACAGGAAAATCAGGATAAATGCTTAAGTTGTGGGTTAAGTCAGGATGAATAGTTTTCTTCCACTGAGCTACACTCCTGGCCTAGAATGGATAGTTTTCAAACTAATATGATACTGTTATTTTGTTTTAAGTAGTGTCAGTTTAAGAAACTTGAAAATAGCAAAATTAAGGTAATACAGTATTGTATACGTTTATGCAGATATTACTATAGAATGCCTTTAATTTCTTCTTACAGATTGGGGTTTCTCTCTGGCATAATTCTCTCTGGTTTTTGGTATTTTTTTTCAAGTATTTTATTTTTTAAATTATGTGTATGTGTGTGTGTGTGTGTGTGTGTGTGTGTGTCTGTGTCTGTGTCTGTGTGTGGGTACGTGCATATGAATACCTGTGCCCCTGGAGGCCAGAGGCATCTGATCCCATGGAGCTGGAGTTAGTGAGCTGCCCCGTGTGGGTGTTGGAAACAGAACTCAGGTCCTCTAGAAGAGCAGCAAACACTTTTAACTGCTGAGCCATAGCTCCTCTCCTTACCTTTGACCTTCTTGTAATTGTCCATATCATCTACAGCAGGGGCATTGTATTCAGAGATAATATATTGACATGTTACATAATCAATTTATGTCATCAGTAGAAAGAGAAGAAATGTTCATGGAAATCATCCTTTGCTAGGATTTCTTCCATTTAGCTAAATGATTCTTAACTTTTGAGGGATGATCATGCAGTTGTGATGATAGATGAAGATACTTCACAGAAACAAAGCCTTAAGATTTCCACAGAATAAGGCACCAAAGCTTTCTTTATCTTTGTGGTGCTGGAGATCGGCTCTAGGACTCTGCCCGTACTCAGCATTCACTGCTCTAGCATTTGCCATCGTTGTAAACCAAAACTTCCTTTCTCCCTCAACTTTAAGTGCCTTTTTTTTTTTTTTTTTTTTTTTTTTTTTTGTCTTTTTGAGACAACTGTAGCCCCAGTTGGCTTAGAACTTGCTGTGGAAAACAGGCTGGCTCAGTCTCACAGAGATCTGCCTGCCTCTGCCTCCTGAGTGTTTTAACTGAAGTTGTGTACCACCATGCCTGGCTGAAACAGCAGATTTTTGAACCTTAGGTGTCTGAACTAACAGAGCTGCTGTCATTTGAACTATTTCCAGCTACTTTACCACAGAGAAATTAAGCATGGTAAACTCTGTCTCTTAAAACTGCTGTCTAGAAGAGCTAGACTCAAGTCATATAACCAATTGTATCTACTCAAAAAGCTCACATGTATACACATGTAAGAAATCAATAAGTCACATGGCAATATCTACTGTGAGAAGTGTCTTCTCACGGGCCAGGAGGACAGGAGCCAGAGATTTGTGATGAACCCTAATCTCAAAATCAACTTAATAATCTTATAGAAACTATGGACTCCCTGCCTCCCAATGTACAAAGATGCATGCAGATTTTTGGTGCAATTTAATTTCAATTTAAATGGTTCACAGATATCCCAAAACTCATAAACTGATTCCATAAAGGTCTAGCTACAGGAAAGAAAATCTTGATTTTAAATTATATTCAGTGCTAATTTCTCTTCTAATGCTGACCCGAGATCTGCTCCCTTCTAAAATTAAAACAAACCAAATCTCAGTTTCTTTCCACATCTCTGGAACGTGTTGTGGGAACATAAATAGTATGAAATTCTAGGGCCGTATTCCAGGGCAGTTTAACCTGGTGCAATTAGAACAACAGCCACTTGACTATGCTGTCAGCTTTTTAGTAATGTAATTAGGGCAAGTTACTTAGCATCTATATCTTCAGTTTTTTCTCTTCTAAAATATAAATCTTGGGATGGGCCTGATGGCTCAGTGGGTAAAGGCACTTGTGGCTGGGCCTGATGGTCTCTGTTGGCTCTCTTGCATGGTAGAAAAAGAGAACTGACTCCTGCAAGTTGCCATTTGGGCTCCACATACCCATACCATGGCACACACCCCCTGCACATAAAAAACAGTAAGATGAACAAACAGATAAACAGATCTAATTAAACATTTTAAGATAAAAATCTTAAAACCTGTTTAACAAGATTGCTGACTGTTTGAAGGAGTAGATGTTCATGGGTCAAGACCATTACGTATTTTAGCTATAACATTTTCAAAGTTGGGTGGTCTCATGTATGTGTGAGTGTAGAAAAACGATGATATCATGGGATTAAAGGGACTATGAGAAGAAGGTCATCTTGCCTGAAGCTGCAAGGGATGTAGGCTGGGTCCTGCTGTTGCAGACTTACAGCCTAAGAAGGCGAAGAAACACATATGTGGAGGAACTGTGGAAAAATTTTGTAGTAAAAGTGAGATTTAAACTTAAAGTATTGAATTTGTCGGTAGAGTGGAAGAGACAGTCAGTTTGGTTAGACAGAAAGATGGAGCAGAGCCATTAAGTGACACAATGCATGTGAATAGATGAGCTGAGATGGGAGACAGTGAGAAATGAGATGGGAGAAAGCCGATCATGGTTTTGACAACCAGGCACAGACCAGAAGATGACAAGGAGACTTGGAAGGGGTGTGGTGTGAAAGGAAACCAGATCCAGGGGGATGATGTGGGGAGGAGGCTGGGGCAAATCCTAGGCATTTCTGCAGTTTGACTTGCTAAATTCTCCTGGGTCTTCTGGAAAAATCTCAGAAGTATCTGAAATCCACCATTCCAGGGTGATTTGCATTTTAGTTAGGATCAAAATGGCAAGCTACAGGTGGAAGTGTTCAGCTGATGGACAAGTATTTCAGGTGGGTTGGGAGCCTGGTGGCTTTTTGAACTGTGTACCTATTTCTCAGTTGCCTCTGCTGACTTGTGAGGCCGCCCACCAGCACTGGACAAGAAGGCAGAAGACAAGGAAAAGGCAAAATGGCCCTTGGGTGAATAAGATGCCGGCCATTTTTGCCTCCCGTAACAATCATGGAAAAACAGAAACACTGAAGTCTCACACTAGCTTTGGAGAAATAGCCTCAGTGATAAATTTACCTTCAGGGATTAGGGAAGAATCACGTGGTGCCCTTTGCAACGTCAAATCAGGCATCTTTGGCAAAGAGGCAACCTAGGTACCGGAAAGTTTTTGTTTTTCTTTTTTTTTGTTTTTTGTTTTCCCTTTCTCTTTAAAGTCAGTAATAGGGATTGAACCAAGCTGGGGCCTCATAAATGCTAGTTAAGGTCACTACCACTAAGCTATAGCTACAGTTCCTCAGAAGTTATTTTTAGCCTTTTCCATATCAGGTTATTTACAAATGGCTATTCTTAAATTCTCCGCCATTTCTGTATCTTCTCAGTGGAAATGATAAAGGGTCTTAGGTTCTTAGGAAGGCACGTTAACTGCTAAGGCCAAGTATGTGTGTTTTTTAAAAAAATATTTTCTTTATTATTTTTATTTTATTTGTATGAGTGTATTGTCTGCATGTTAATAGGTGCATCTGGGTGGTGTATTCTCCACAGTCAGAAGGTTTCAGATTCCCCTATGACAGAACAGTAGGGATAGGATTGTGACTTGAGCTTGACCAATAAGAGCCTCTCTCATGGGATTTCAACTCATGATAAAGTCATCAGAATCACAGATGGCCCCAGGAAGCCCTCTTGAGCTCCAGGAATGCTGTGTCCTAACCAGCAGGCCCCTGACTCCAGCCTCTGTCACTTCTGCGGCATACCTCATAGTTGGTGCACAAATCTCCTCCGTCAGGGTGAGCCTTCGATATTTGCAATAGGAACCTTGACTACTCATCCAGGAGCTCTACTACAGACTTCAACACTCTGTCCTGGCACAGATGGTACCCAGAAGGCGCCAGTGTGTTGAGACTAGTGCTGTGTGTAGCCCATGAAGTTAGCCTCATTACTTTGTGGCCACGCTTCCTATTTTATTCCTCTAACACTCACCTGGCCATAGCTGGGCTGTGTAGTGCCAGGCAGCCTCCTCTGCCTCCTCTTCCTCCTCCTCCTCCTCTTTGCTTCCTCCCATTTACCTGTCTTCACTCCACTCTTTGGTCAGTTTTATTTTGGCCATGCACATTTTATTCCAGCCTCACAAATAACTCTGTTTATGTCAAGTCCATTAATTAAAAAAAAATAATTGGCTTCTGTACTGTCATTTACAGTTAATGACAACACTCAAATGTTTAGCGGAGATCAAACTTGGGAATGGTTGCCGTAGATTGGAGAACTGGGGTTCATCCAATACTCATGGCTATTTGGAGAAAGCACAGGCAGTCTTTCTGACTTAAATACTGCCTCCAGGTTGAAGAAAAACTGTCATATAGTACACGCAAAAGCTACAGACTCTGAAAAGACTTTTTAGGAATACATACCTTAAATATTAAAGAGTTTTTGGTACTTCCCCAACCCAAAAGGTTTTTCCCCACTTTTGATACCTATGAAAATGTGCAATACCAGTAAACACTAAGCATTTTGTTTAAATATTAAACTTTAAAGTGCTATATCAATTTTTAATGTGCAAGCTATCCTTGAAAGGCTTCGCTAAGCTGTTCTTTCCCATCAGAAAAACACTTGAGGGTCATCAGTTGAGCTCTCTGGTTACAAGGAAAAGGCCATGCGCTGCAAAGACTGCAGAGTGGCCCTGGGAAGACAATACGTGCACACAGACTTCGCATCACTTACGGTCTCCATTTCCAAGACTTTTAACCAGTCATGTGTCAGGAATTTTCAACCTCAAGAACTTCTTCAGTCAACAAACTTTAGGGCATACCTCTTACAAAAAAATTGCTGATTGAAAGAGAATCTTCCAGAGCGTGCCAATGTAGCAGTTTTTATTGGTGGAAATGAGTCTCTGGAGAAAATGTGGTAGGGGGTAGTCTCACACATCACCTGATGAGTTACTGCATCATTTGAAAGGGACATTGTGGATTGTCTGGATGAACTGGATTCTGGGTTAAGTGTTGCCATAGATAGACACGCCCTATTCTTTATGCTTATGTGACTGATAAAGGACTTTAAGGAACTGGCACAGGGATTTGCAAAAAAGCAGATAGAAGGCCTGAATTGGCCTGAGTTGGTCTCCAGGCAAGACTGTTCTGGTGGTGATGATGGAGAGAAGTACTATTGTTAGCAGCATCTGGCTACCAGGGAAATGTCTGCGTAGTCAGCTTAAAAGGAAAAATGGCTAATGCTGGCTATGGTGATGCTTGCCTGTAACCCTAGGCATTACAGGAGGCCGGAGGACTGAACTCAAGGTCCGCCAGGTACACGAGACAGGAGACTCTGTCTTAATAGCCAGAGAGGGGACTAGGGTTTAGGCTCATGGCTTTCGAGGTTCTAGTTTAAAAAAAGCTGACCCTGTTGCTTCACACTGTGCTCAGAGTGGGTGGTAAAGTGAGGCTACTGACCTCATGAGCCAGGAGGCAAAGAGAATCAGAAGGAAAACAGGATCCCACAATCCCCTTCAAGGGCACGCCTCCTATGACACCTACTTCTAGGTCCAGCCTTTTAAAGGCTCCTCCTAGTGGGGCTGCTAAGCAAGCACAGTGACCTCAGTGGATGTCCAACACCTAGACTGCAGCCAACATTAATCATACATTGTTTACTTCTGTTCTAGTTTCATTTCCATTGCTGTGAGAAAAATACCCTGGCAAAAAGCAACTTGGGGAGTAAAGAGTTTACGTGATTTGCAGGTCTTCATTTAGCCCATCACTGAGAAGTCAAGTTCAGAAACAGTAGTAGAAGGAATGATGGGAATTCTGTTATTTGAGTGTTGAGAGCCAAGGATTTCATAACGAGTTACTGAATTATGAAAAATAAAAAAAAGAAAGAAACTTATGTGTTTTGTATTCTAGGCCTGGATATTCACTAACTACTCAAAAAGCCTGTATTGGAAAATTTATGGTCCTTCCACATCCCACCACAGAGGTGCTTGCACATCCATGTTGACTGATGTTCTAGTCACAATACTAAGGAAATGGAATCAGCCTAGATGTCCATCCATAGATGGATAATGAGACTGCGGTGCACACACACAATGGAATTCTACTCAGCTGTAAAGAACAGTGAAATGTCTGCAGGAAAATGGATGGATCTGGAAAGTGTTATATTAAGTGAAGAAACTCAGATTCGGAAAGTCAAAAACTGCGTGTTCTCCTGATACGTGTAACCTAACTTTTACTGCGTGTGTCTGTGTATAAATGGGTGTGAGTGTGGGTAGAGGCCAAGAAGCTGGAAAGAAGACGACATGAAGAGCAGAGAAGGTGTAGAAGGGGGAGGGCAAAATGACAGGTGACATGAAAGGAGGGGGGGCGGGGCAGATAGGAGCCAGGGGAGGGGGGCTCAGCAGAGTGACTTACAAATTTTGTTTGGAAATGCCTTAATGATACCTAACACTTTGCATGATAATCCAAAAATAAGCTAACACAGAAAGGAAATGCAGAGTCTCTTATGGCCCCTGTTATCTTCACTTTCTGATAGGAAAGCTGCTGACAACGTAAGGATATCTAAATTAAATTGTTACCTACCGAAGGGGCCGGAGCACTTGGCACTCTTCCAGAGGATCGGGAACCCACAACCACCTGAAACTCTAGCTCCAGGGAATCTGACACCCTCTTTTGGCCTGCATGGGCACTTCATTCATATGTATACACACATCCATGTGCAGATACTAAAATAAAAATAAAATAAATAAAAAAATCACTTCCTCAGTTACAGTCGCCACGTTTCCGGTGCTCATAGTTATAGGCGGATGCGGGTTCTGGGACTAGACAGCAGCATCTTAGGCACTATCCGGAGGTTTAGGAATTTGGGCAACGCACTGTTTCCACTAAACACCCTCTACTGTTTTTCTCCACAGTTGCTCTAAACTTCTGCTGCTGCAAACTTTGTAGTTTGTCACTTTCTCAACAGACGCATGGGACGCCTGTGCTATATGGAAATAGACGTTAGGTGTGGTCCTTTTCTGATCTTCAGGCCCTCATCCTCACTACATGCTGTGCTATCCTGTTTCCTCTATCCTTTCCCGGAGGACGTGCGCCATCCCCACTCCCTGTCTGTTACTGGCTGTGCTCTATGCAACACAATGCCCTTTTATCTCTTTGTGGAAAAAACTTTATCAATTTATAGTTCATATGTTTATGAACCTATAAGTATATCTTTATATATTTAATAGAGTTGCAGAAAGCTTGAAAGCAAACTAAAAGAAGGGGAGGAGTTTTACTGTTCCACCCTCTCATTTCCTCCAGTGGTAGCAACTTGCCTAACTGCAGTAGAGTGTCAAAACCAGGAAAGTGATATTGGTGTAACCCAGAGTTTGTTCAAATTTCACTACTTTTACTCACTGTCATTTGTATATATTCATATAATGTCCAAGAATGTTAAAGTGTAAAATGCAGTCCTTTGAAACTGACTATTTTCGTTTTCAATTTCCATGAAATCCAATCTGGTTTTCCATATCAAGAGTTAGTTCCTTATGATTGCTGACTAATACTCCACAGTATGGATGTATCGCAGTCCATTTAGCCACTCACTCATTGGAAGACAAGTGGCTCCTCCCCCACAGGCTTTATTTTTGGCTATTGCAGATAAAGTTACTGAAGCACATTCGTTTTTGTGTAAACTTGAATTTTCACTTTTCTGGGACAAATGCCCAGATGTCCCATTACTGGGTTGAATGGTAAGTTCAGACTTAGTTATGAAAGCAAAGAGACAGTCAAACTCTCTTCCAGAATGGCTCTACTATTCACATTTCCCCAGCCATGTATGAGTGACCAGGGTTCCCTGCATTCTTGTCAGCACTTGGTGCTATTCCTTTTTATTTAGTCAGCCTAGTAGGTGTGTGGCGGCTTCTTAATGTGGTTCCAGTTTCTGTGTTCCCAGTGGTCTGTGAGCAAATTTCCATGAGCCTACGTGCCATATCCCCTCCTTGGCGAAATGTCAGCTCATGTCTTTAGTGAAAATCTTGCCCAATTGCTAATTGATTGTTTGTTTGCTAACTTTCCGGAACTCTTGGTATTTATTCCTTCGACCTAAAACGTTTATTAGATTAGAAAATGTTTTTCTGAGTGTAACCTGTCTTTTCATCCTCTTTACAGTCTTTGGGAAAGCAAAAGTTTTTAATTTTCTTAGTCCCCTTTCATATTTCTAACTTAAATGTTTAACTAAACCTGCCCACTGTTCTTTTATAGGATCACCATGATCCTGTGCCTCGAACATAGTTCTTGTTCTACTGTGATGGTCCCTGGTGATGACACAGCTCACCTGTGCACAAAGCAGACAGCTGCACCACCCTTGACTCTGGTATCCTTTCTACTTCCACTCTGATGTACTCTGAAGTCCTGTCTGTTCTCACTAGTTACTCGCCAGACCCACCCAGTTGATTGCTTTATCCTCATTACCTTTGCCACGTTCAGAGCATTCATATAACCCTTGTCAGGATCATTGCATTAAGCTAGTTGCACTCTGGCTTCTAGGCTTGCCTGACAGGAAGATGCAAGAATGATCCAGTGGAATGCAGCCCAGTCATTTCACATTCTTACTCAAAAGGCAGCTTGACTAGCTTGTCGTTCTCTCCAAAGTGAGGTTAGAAATCCTGAAGCTTAATATATATTCCTTTTGATATATCTTCTTCACCTTCTCTCATTCTGTCCTCACACCAGACACTTGTTCTAGTTACTCTAAAGTGCTCATGGTTTCTTGGATGTACTGGGATTCTTGATTCTGATGCTCCATTTGGGATGTATTTCCAGGCCTCTCCTTGGGACTCCTGCTCTGCACTCAAGAGTCAGAAAAGGGAAATTCCTCCAAGGAGACCTTCCTGATTTCTCAGAGAACATTTTGACTGTAACTCAGCTAAGGCAGGGACTATATGTGTAGATGTGTGTTTATTTATACAACTTGACAAAGTATGTGGTGAATAGTTTAGAAATATTATGGGATAAATGAAAGGAACTCAGTAATTAAATGTCAGTATTGACCATGTCTCTTTGTCCATCCTCACTAAACTCTCGTCTTTTGAAACATGTAACCATCTTGAGTCTAGCCACAGAGTGTTCGGATCACAGGGCATTCTCCTAAAACCCCATTTGTTAAAGGACTGAAAGAAAGTGGCCATCTCTGAAGTGCAGAGTGCTTCCCGTTCATCATGTTTTTCCTTTGATCATTTCTAGCCAGGAACACTGATCCTAGTGCTACAAAGTATAGGAAGGAACAGCAGTTATCGATGTTTTAATTTTTACATCCCTATGAGGTAAAGTGGCTAAGTGGGCACTTCTGGCTCGGGTCCAGCTCCGCCTGCCCTGGGAAGCTACAGGAAAGCAGAAAGCTGCTTATGTTGTCCATAATTTAGCAAGAACAGACTGACCTTTCCACTGAGTGGCAAAAAGAGACCGTTCTCTTCTAGCTTGAGGTCAGGTCCTGCTTCTGCTATTGTTGAGTAATCCTTCCTGAACTAAGTGGGGTTCTTCATGATATTAACAAAATAATTGATTATGACAAAATCAAATTCATCTGAGTGATTTTAGAGTATGAACTTCTCTCTGTTGCATAATGAACGATATGTGGTCTGTGAAACTGGCGAGGGCTCTGCTCTAAAGGCAGTGCCGTGGGGTAAGGTGCTTTCTTCATTTTTCCTTTGTATTTTCTTAAAGAAACAACAGGAGAGCCCCTGCCATCTGATTGCTCCAGGGTCCTTCCTGCCTCACCTGACCTGAGCATCATACAGTAAAGGATATTTTTCATACGAACGTTGTTGTACCTGCCCCCCTTCAAAGCACTCATTTATCCTTAGTAAAGGGATTATGGACCCTTAAGCAGGAAAGGGAAGGTCAGACTGCCAGGACTAACCTGGGGATTCCTATGCTTTAATGACTGAACTTCATTACAGTTCAGCAACTGAGACCCATGGTCATGTCTTGGATGTTTTCATTGCCAGAATCCAGCACATTTGGAGTCTCAATTTCAGATACCCCCTTTTGACCCTGACCTTCTGTCATTCCTTTCTGATTACTCTGATAATCCATGAGTACAATCCTTTCATGTTGTCTAGACAGCTAGTGTACTGATTCCTAACTCTTTCTTTTCATTTGACCATTTTCGTGTTGCTGGATAAAATCGCACAAGTAACTAGATAGGGCTTATATGCAGTCATGTGCCTAAGCCTCAGACTGACAGTGGTTCTACTCCACTGCTTTCTTTCTGGTACTATTTCTGTTCTTTGTAGGTCTTTCTTCACAACCTTCTTAGCTGTACCATCCTCTTCAGATTCATAGTACCTTCTCTTCCTGCTCTTCAAAGCCTGAAGACTGACATATACCAATATCCAACTTTACCACACACCCTATGACCAGGGCCAGTCCTTCCCCTGTCTCTGGATCTCATCCACATCACTTTCAATTTCTCTCAATGTCTTCAGAATCTCAGGAAGAATTATATTAGCAGTATGAAAAAACCATAAACATTCCTTCTTAATATAATTATAAAAGTTAATTCAGAATATAATAGAATTATTTTTGAATAGTTATTTTTTTCTCTAGAAAACTCATACATATTACTTCTAAAAGTTCATCTGCCCCTAAGCTACAATGCCCAATGCTCTATCAATGGATAGGATCTCATAATCCAGTCCTCTTTCCAGCTATGCAATATCCCTGGGTGGGTGGATATTCTCACTCTCTCTTGATGGACCTTATTAAAGTCTTCCCTTCCTCCCCAAACTTGCTATTTTCTGCTTATGTAGCTCCTTGCAGAGGAACTGCATTTGGGGATGTCTGATGCCCAAATCTCAAACCCATTTTATAAAATCAATGAAATTTAAATAACATCTCTTTTATTTTATGTGATTAAAAGGTAAGCTATGAAAATATCATAAATCGTCTTATTTTAAAGACCTGACTACCTATTTTAACTCTGTAGTACATATAGTTTTTTAAAAAAAAGCACAACAAAGCTGAGCATGGTGACCCGTGCTGCACTCGCAGCACCTGGGAAGCTAAAGTGGGAGATAAAGAGCTTGGGGACAGCCTAGGCTACATGGCAGGATCTTGTCTTGAAAGACAGAGATAATGTAAAGAATAGAGGGGAACTAGAAACTGATACAATTGTGTTGGTTGATTCTTGTCAACTGTACACAAGGTAGAGACACCTAAGTGGAGGGAACGTTGGTTATGGAATCTACTCCATTTCTTGACTGTTGAGTGATGTGGGAGGGCTCAGCCTACTGTGGGCAGCCCCAGTCCTAGGAAGGCGGTCTTGGGTCGTTTGGGAAAGCAGGCACGAGCCAGAGAAAACCAGCCAGTAAGCTGCCTCCCCCTCGGTCCCTGCCTTAAGTTCCTGCCCTGAACCCTTTCAGTGATGAACTATGACTTCAAAGTACTAGCCAAATAAACCCTTGCCTCCCAAAGCTGCTTTTGATTAGAATTTTTAAAAATCACAGTAATAAGAAGGCTAATTAGAATGGAAATTGATACCAGGATCATGAAATATGGCTGTTAGACACCTGATTGTGTTGTTTTATGGGAGGATTGTGGAAGCATTTGGAACCTAGGGCTGGAAAAGCCATCGAGTCATTGAATGAGTAGTGCTTAATGAGCTGTTGTGGAGCTTGGGTCAGTTATGCTGAGACAAACGTGGATGATGGAGGCCTGGATTGTAAAGTTTCATAGGGAAGCAAAGACTCTATTGGGCTGTTCCTGTGATATATTTGAATAAAGAATTTATGGAAGTGAAACATTTTGTGTTTTACTGGGACAACTGATTCTGGCTAGCTGGAACTGAGAAATCAGCATTGATTAATAAGAGCCCAGCATCACTGAGGTGAAATCTTCTGGGAAGTATTTTCTTAGGGTCAGCATACAGAAGCTGTGGTCCAGAGGAGGCCAGCGGGGCATCTCATGCTGGAGGCTGGACTTGGTAGCACAGAAAAGTCTCCCACGTGGTCCTGCTTTTGGTGCCATGACAGCTTCAGAACTGAAGGAGTCATGGAGAGAACCTGAGGCTTGGGTCCGTGTGAGACCAGGAGAGGCATTGTTGAGAATGCAGCCTCAGCTGCAGTGGAGACCGCAGCACACTGGAGATGCCAGGACCATGGGATGGCCACTAAGGACTGTAACAGGTGTGGAGTAGAGCCAGCCTGAGCCTATAAGCCAAGCCTTCCGTGAATGGCAGAGCCAGAGAAGTGGCATTGCCATGTCTTTTGTAGCCCAGAAGGTCATAAGTAAATCCCAGATAAAAGATGCTGAACTACACTGCTATACTTTTTGCCTGAGTATGCACTGATTCTTTTCTTTTGAAATAAGGTAGTATGTAATTTGTTTTGGATTTTATAGGAGTCCACAAGTTAAGAGACTTTGAACTACTAAAGTGCTTGAATTTTTTACAGATTGTGGCATTTTAAAAGTTGTTCTGTATTTTATATTGTGATGTTAACATGAGATCTTGGGGATAAAGAAGAAAGGAAAAATTATGGTTTAATAGTAATGTGTTTGTGTGTCAAGTTGACAAGGGGTCAGTTGTGCTGGTTGTAAACTCGACACAAACCAGGGACATCTGGGAGGAGGGAACTACCAGGCTGGCATGACCATGGGGCATTTTCTCGATTTTTGAGTGATGTGGGAGGGCCCAGCCCACTGTGAGCAGTGCCAACACTGGGCAGGTAGTTCCTGGTTGTGTAAGAAAGCAGGCTGAGCACAAGCGAGAAGAGGAAAGCCAGCAAGCAGCCACGTCCATGGTCTCTGCTTCAGCTCTGCGTCCAGATTCTTGCCTCTGTGTTTCTGCCTTGAGCTCCTGCCCTTACTTCCTGCTCAGACTTCCTTCAGTGTTGGATTACATCCTGGGAGGCATAAACAGAAATTAACCTTTTCCTCCTGAAGTTGATTTTGGTCAATGTTTTATGATGACAACAGAAAACAAACTAGAACAATAATGAGCATCTATGTAATAATCACCCTGCTTGAAAAAGTATCATTTCCTCTGTTTTATTTAATATACCTTCTCTTATTGTTTTCAGAAATTTCAGCCCATTTCTTACACATTAAGTTTGTTTTAAAGTGTTTAAATATGTAGCTCTAACCAATTAAAACTTTAAAAAATTATTTATTTTTAGATTTTTTTAAAAATTTGATTTTACGCATATGAATGCTTCCACCTGCATATATGTCTGTGCACCACTTGCATGCTTTGTGGTCATGGAGGCCAGAAGCTGGCTTTGGATCCCCTAGAACTTGAGTTCCAGGCAGTTGTCAGCTGCCATGTGAGTGCTGGGAACTGAACTGAAATTCTCTGTAAGAACAGTAAGCACTCTTAACCACTGAGTCATCTCATCAGTCCCCCAAAACCTTTTAAATACTTGACTACTACACTGTTTTCACAGTTTATACAATCAACAACTCCTTGAGAACATCTCATATATGGTTTATCAGCATTGGAACTTTAAAAAATTCAGATCAGATCATTTCTATGTAAATACTGCTCTCTGTACTGTGGAACTCTGGATCGTCTCTGACCTTTTTCCCTAGACGTTTGAGTGTTTCTCTGTTGTAACATCCAAAAGCATTGTGGGCTGGAGGCAAAAATCAGATCTGGTTGAGAATTGCTGACCTAATACAAATGAATATTTATGTTTCTACAATTGTCATGATGGCATTTATATAGGAAGGTTTACTTGAAAAGGGATTCAGGGAACAGTGTTCTTTCACTGCACATTAGAAGAGAGGCAGGGCTGATGAGAGCCACACCCGGAGGCAAACCCTGAAATCAATAATGTCCCCAGGGTTGCCCGGGGCGGGGGCGGGGTGCTGGGGTGGGGTGGGGGTGTGTGCGTGGGGTGGGGGTGTGTGCGTGGGATGTGTGGGGTGTATGTGGGGGCGGGGGTTGGGCTCCTCTACTTCACGTGAAAAACGACAAGTGGTACTGAACAAGAAACCTTCTTGGCTACTTGTTATTCTCAGGTAGGCTTCCCGCCAGGTAGGCCCAGAAGCTTCTGGCTTTTATGTCCAGTTAGGAAACAAAGAAGAAAAAGTGAAGATACCTGGTTGCGGCGAACACCTCCGGCCAGCGGAGGAAGAAAGCACGCGATCACGAGGAGTCTTCCAGTATCACACTTTATTGGAGAGCCTTTGATTAACAGATGGGCGATGATGACGAGAGGCAAGGGGCGAGCCTGTGCTGCGGCTTTTATAGTTTGAAGGGCAACATAGTACCTCAGGATTGGCTGCAATTCGCATGCCCTAAGCAAAATGCCACGGGATTGGCTAGGGACTATTCAAACCCACACGCATGCGCACTCTCGGGATAGGGTTCGCGCCAAAACATCTCCTTATATGGAGCAGTTTGACAGGCGGCTTCAGGAAGTCGGCGCCATCTTGTAATGGCGTTGACCGGCTCCCTGCAGCTCCCCCTTTTTTCTTATATGCTAGCAGAGCCCTAGGAAATACAGCGTTCCCGATCTGGTCTTCACCTCATGATGTGCCGACCGATCAAGGGAAACAAAGGCCAAACAGTCTTTCCTAAGCCCGTGCAATGGGCAAACACTCCCGGGGCGTGCTAAGGCAAAGTCTGGGCCAAAAATATTCCTGCCACTGCCCATCCTCGTGCAATGGGTCATACTGATCCCGGAGGGTGCAAGGGCCAGGGCAGAGCCAATTTTTTATTTCTTTAGGGCTGCCAGCCATACCCGAGGGGATACTCCACATTCCAAGGCGGCTAATGCCTGAGAAATAATAACTTTGTCCCTTTTCGCTTGGGCTCTCATCCTACAAATTAACCATAGACATAGTATGCATCCTCCAATGCCGCAGACCACAAACATGCCTACTCCCACCCATTCTTTAAAATGCGAAAATACAGAGGAAAACCAAGAAACAAACCCATTTGTCAGGCTGGGGTCTACACGGGTGGAATTAATGGTAATAACAGCTCTCCGAAGTCTTTCCAAATCCTTATCAAAAGCATCACTCCAATTACCCACTAAATAATTTGACAATTGTTTAGACAAATCTGCTGCTATAGAAGTATTATCATACAGAACACTTGTAACACATAATGCTTGAAATTTCCACTCACATCCCAATTGGGCTACTTGCCACAACATGTCGAGTTGTTCTTGTACCAAATCTATTCTTTGATTCAATATCATAATCCCTCCTTTCATTCTAGAATCTAAGAATCGTTGAGTGTCTAAGGCCTGTGCAGTCTCTGAGGCCATGTTATTAAGTGTCTCTGCAGTTTGGACATTTTGACTTAGGGCTACTCCTGCCGCAGTAGCGGCAGCGGTAGCTGCAACTATAGCTGTAATTACTGCAGCCGTAATTCCAAAGTCCCGTTTGGAGCGGAAAAGGGTCAGGGTACCAGGGACTTCTACAGGGACTGGAACCCAGCGAGGTACTCTAAGTACTAGAGTACTTTTTCATTGATTAGCCTTCCAGCATTGTGCAAGAGCACATGTATTCTTAGTACAATTATTAAAGGTGTAATTGCTAAGCACAAATAAAAAGGGTGGATATACACAAACTGGAGTTATGGAATAAGTCTTATTTTTTGTTGGGCCTATATGGCGATTAATTACAACCGCTCCTCCTGTTGTATTAAAGACTGTATATGACGCTCCTTCATTTGGGGTAGGTGTTGTTTTTGACTTCTCTGCCCATGTCAAGCTAGTAATAGTGATACTGCTATAGGCTACGGACCCTCCCTGTAAGAGAACAAAGGGCGTCATATCAGTACAACTTCCATTAACCCCACACAACAACCACTTGGTAAAAGGATAATATCTGGCATCTTGTAGAAAAAGTCCCATTGTCCATGTGTTTTGAAACGGCCTTTGGCCACGCATGTCTGGTGAGAAAGTGAAAAACCTGCCTGTATCTGCCCAATCGACAGAAGTGGACTGACACTCAGTCCAAGGCCAAAGGTCCTGTTCATATGTGCCTGAACAATGTGGAGCGAGACGAGGCTGGTGAAGTGTCTCATTAGAGTGCCAGTGTGTAACATCTGGCAAGGTTCCATTGAACCAGACAGCTGTGTCGATGAAGGTCATATTATAAACCCGCTTTGTGTTATCTTCTACATCTGTAACCTGAGGTATACCATCATAAGTTTTGCTGTTTTTGTCCTTAAACCATGCAAAACGCTGCTGCCTCAATGGGATGCAAGAATTGCGGGGAGCATCAAGGCACCAGTCTCAACAAAACTCCAAGAGCCATGTAGGAATGCAACAAGAGTGTCCTCTGGAAGCAATGGCAAACCTAAGTTCTTTTCAGTTGTAAAGAAGCGAGGAAAGACCGACGAATCATGGCGAACTGGGATGGAAGTGGGAAGGTAGACAGGAACCCCCAGCGCAGCTCATCCTGGCTTGATGTCCATAGCTGAGTCAGAGTCAGCATCACCAGGAGCCTCCACGTTTTCTTGTTCCACAGCATCCTCCAAGGACGGCTGGAGTGTCCTCACCAATCTGCTGGGCACCCAGTGAGGTGATTCGTCGTCCTGGGGAAAAACACAAACATGCCCTCTTCCCCACATTAATACTGGGTTTGGGCTATTATTTTTTGTACTAACTTTATTAACCTTTCTAAGATCTTATAACCTCCATTTTTCTGACTTTTTTATGACAAAAATTGGTTTGTATAACCATTTTCTGGCTGTTCTTGAACTCTGTGGCCTGAATTTGGTTTACAGTAAGAGGCCACTAATCTATCCATACAGGTTTTAAAGGGATAAGCAATAGTGATTTGAGACACAGTAGTTTACTGCACAAACTTCCATCAATTTGGTATTTTTAATTACTGTATCCTATGTAGCTAAAACTTGGGCAGAGACCAAACATTCCTGAATAAACCTTGACTAGATATATATTTTTTTTATCTTTTATATACCATACAGAGATTTAACCACGCCCTATAATGCCACATTTCTCCTAAATATTTTTTCTTTAGCTCAGCCTCGGGCTTTGCTGGGCAATAAATGGTGGAAAATCCTCCTCTCTCAGATATCTAACAGCTTCCTCCTTTCTCTCCTATTTTTCTTTGGGATTTAAACTCTTGACTAACTGCTTGATTTTAGTTTCCACAAAAGCTGGGTCCTCCAACAGAGTGGAGGATTTAGTTTTACTTTTCTCCTCCTCTTGAGGTTCGATCCCAGATCCATTTGCATTTGCCTTTTTTTTTTTTTTTTTTTTTTTTGAACCTTTTCTACCTGAACAGACTCTTAAATACTGAGGCCCCAACTTTGTTTTGCTCAACCTATTTTTACCTCTAATCAGAGCACAGGAATTTAGGCAGGAAGCCAAATTAGTGAACCTTGTCAATTTCAGGGACTTCCTGAAGCTCCCGACTTGTTTACTTCCTGAGCTTAATAAGCTCCCCTGCAGGATGGAATGTTTCACCTCAGAACATAAACAAAAAAAATGGCTCCTGACCACCCATAACACATAAGGAAATTGAAACAATACGAAAACCTCCCAAAAGATAAAAACTGAGACCCAGATAAATTCGCAGCAAAATTCTATCAGACATTTAAACTCCATTAGAGAGTTTAACAGGAAAGAGTATAAACAGAGAGACATCTTACTTAAAATGAACCTACCTAACAGACATCTAAATTCTCTCAGTAAGCTCTAAATTCTTGGAACAAAGTAGCTCATTTAGAACCAAAAACATTGGGTGGGAACTAGTATTTTTCGCTGGAACTTTGGTCTTGTACAGACAAACATTTAAATTCCTCCAAGGAAGGATACGAAACTTGAGGGGGGGGACAGCCGCAGCCCCCCATCTACAGGATCCCCTCTTTTGGGGCCTTTATTATGACTGGCTTCCTTAAGCTTCTCTTTATGACTGGCTTCTATAAGCTCCTCTTTATGACTGGCTTCTATAAGCTCCTCTTTATGACTGGCTTCTATAAGCTCCTCTTTATGACTGGCTTCTATAAGCTCCTCTTTATGACTGGCTTCTATAAGCTCCTCTTTATGACTGGCTTCTATAAGCTCCTCTTTATGACTTTTTTTCTTTCTTTGACTTTTCTTAGGCCTAACTTGTATATCCCCACTTGCATCTGACTCTGAAAGACTGTCCTGATGCCTTGCCAGCGCCCTCCTTCCTTCCTTGATAAGACTGGGATGGCTTCGTTTGCTGAGACACGAGTAAAAACAGTGGCAGCAAACGAAGACCACGACAATCCACACAAAAAGGACGGCAGCACCAATCAGGGCAGACTGCAGATCAAAAGCATACATGGGGCTGACTTACCGGTACCTCCCTCTCCGTGTGTCTGGTTCTGGCTCCTCTTCGGCCTCCCGCCAGGCGGCCTCACAACGCCCGGGTGTTCCCGGGTTTCGGCACCACTTGCGGCGAACACCTCCGGCCAGCGGAGGAAGAAAGCACGCGATCACGAGGAGTCTTCCAGTATCACACTTTATTGGAGAGCCTTTGCTTAACAGATGGGCGATGATGACGAGAGGCAAGGGGCGAGCCTGTGCTGCAGCTTTTATAGTTTGAAGGGCAACATAGTACCTCAGGATTGGCTGCAATTCGCATGCCCTAAGCAAAATGCCACGGGATTGGCTAGGGACTATTCAAACCCACACGCATGCGCACTCTCGGGATAGGGTTCGCGCCAAAACATCTCCTTATATGGAGCAGTTTGACAGGCGGCTTCAGGAAGTCGGCGCCATCTTGTAATGGCGTTGACCGGCTCCCTGCACCTGGTATCGGGTAAGATTGGGGAAATGTCACTGAGGCTCTAAAACAGTGGAAGGATGTGAGCAAGCTCATGCCAGAGAATTAGAAATTTACACGGATAAAGCAAGAGAAAATCAGAATTTTCATAACACTTCTATAAGAAATGTAGCTTGTGCAGTTCTATGTGTGTTTAAGGGACTCAATATGTAGCTAAAACTTTCCATGAGTAGAACTTTTTCCTTAAAAGGAAGCTTCTGAGGGAATAATAAGACAAAACGCATTTGCTGGCTCACAGGTGAGTTCTACACCTTGTCAGAGGAGGAAACATTTAAATTAGCAAAAGGTCTTTAGCAAAGAGAGAGAAAAAGAAAAAAATCACAGGTTAGCCCCCAAATTTGCACATATGACACTTAAAAACAGAAGAAACAAGTTAATCTCTCTCATGAGCATTGATGCCTAAAGTTCTAAACAAATTATTAGCAAACTGAATACAATGATACTCAGAGAGATAATAGGTCATGACCAAATGTAGTTTATTGGAAGAATGTGAAATTGGCTTATCATGCAGAAGACACGAGAATCATGGGTATGGAGGTTTGAGGGGAGAAAAAAGACTTAGTATCATGGAAATCTCCGTTCTTTCCAAATTAACATACACATTTGGCAGGATCTCTCTCTTCTAAATTACCAGTAGGATTTTTACTGGAATTTGGCAAGCTGATCCTAAGGAATATATGGAAAAAAAACATGGAGAATAGCTACGGATTTTTTATGAGAAGTATTTGTTTATTTAAACATGAACATATAAAATTGTCAAAAGAGAAAGACATGGTTCTGGAATATACATAGTAACTTGGACTGTGTTAAAGGTGGCATTTCACACCATTAGAGAGTGATGGCCTTAACAGTCATTAATATCTAACAGCTAAGATGACATAGAGACTTATACATGGGTAGATACACTGCCACAGCCTCGGTGGAAATCATTCTCTTAGCACCTCATTTAGAAATATGCATATGCTTTAACCCAACAATGGCACTGTACTGTAGTGCTGTACCTGCGTACAGTGGGGCCTTGGAAAACTGTTTGTAGCAGTGGACAACAGATTATAATCTGAGCATCTTTGTCATAAAGTATATATTTACTGTAGAGTATAATACAGCCATTGAAATAAATGAAGTTGAAAAGGAAACGATCACATGAGTGTAGGCATTTCAAAGACGTATTTGAAAGTTGGAAAGAGAACTGAAGAGTAATTCCACTAATGTCAAAAGAGTAGTACTTGGGCTGGAGTGATGGCTCAGTGGTTAAGGGCACTGGCTGCTCTTGCAGAGGACCTGGATTTGGTTCCCAGCACCCACATAGTAGTTAACAACCATCTGGAACTCCAGTTCTAGGGCATCTTCTGATCTCCAAGGGCACAGCATGACACAGGTGCACATACATACATACATGCAGGCAATAATACTCATAAAAAAGAGGGTCCCTTGAGTGGGTATGAGTTGGATGGTATGGTTATCTTGAGTTCAACAGGGTACCAGTAAGCAAACCAGAGCACAGAGAGATAGAAGGATATCTGGAAGACTAGTGAGGGAAAGAACATTCCTGATAGGGAGAATTAGTACAAAGGCCCTGGAGTAAAAGTACGCTCTGCCAAATTAAGGAAAGAAAGGAGACAAATGTGGTTGAAGTGTGGTGACTAAAGGTGGATTATTAGGGATCAAAGAAGTGACCAGATCCTGAAGATCTGGTTTATTTTGGGAAAAACTGGATCCACTGAAGGGTTTTGAGCACAAAGGTGATATGGTTTGATTTTCCCTTAAAAATAATTTGCTACAGGGCTGTGGAGGCAGCTTGCCTTGTAAGCACAAGGATGTGAGTTTGATTCTTAGAATCTGTCTTAAAAACAAAAAACACCTGGGCATGGTGAGCGCGGTTGTAATCTCAGTGCTGGGGAGGCAGGGACGGCAGCATCTCTGGGGCTGACTCTCCAGTCAGCCAAGTCCAATTGATGAGTTCCATGCCAGTGAGAGACCGGTGTCAATTAAAACCAAAACCAAAACCAAACAACAAAAACCCCCAGTTGGCAGTGCCTGAGGAATGACATATCCTGAGGCTGTTTTCCGGCCTCTGCATGCTTGTCCATGCCTTCACACTCGTGTGTGCCTGTGTAGTCAGGAGCTTGTGCACACACACTAACTTGCTGCCATGTTATAGAGGGGCAAGGGCAGAACTGAGAAACCAGTTATGAGCCTACTGTGGAGGTCCTAATGAGGGACGGTGGTGGATTGGTGCAGCTACGAGAAAACTAAGAAGCAGTCAGTTCTGCATCTACTTTGCAAGCAAGGTACATTACAGACTGCGAGATGAAGTAAGAGAAAGAAAGACAGAACTTTTGCAGTAAAAGGAAGAAACTCTCATTGATATGGGGGAGGTGACAGCAATGTTGTGGTCACTGCTGAACTTGACAAGACAAGAGCTGTGCCGGTGGAGGTATGGGAGGAAGTCTTACTGCAGGGAAGATGGGAGACTGACAGACAGGAGAGCCGGTTTGCCTGACCCATTGTTTAGCTGTGAGTGGAAGCAGATATATGAGGTAGTTTCTGGGTGTGGGAGGAATAAAGGTGTTTCGTTGCAGACGATGAGTTAAGTTGTGATTTTATTGTCTTTTCCAGGGACTGATAAAACAACCCTTGCTGAGATGCTGAAGATGATCCAGGAGCTACAGGGAAACCGATGAGGCTGCTGAGATCAAAGGGATGCTATTACAGTGTAAGCATGTGTGCATGTCGGGGGCAGGGCTGGCTTTGGAGTGGGACAGGGACCATTCACAAAGACACAGGAGGGCAGAGTAAGTAGATGCTGGCAAGTACATGCACTGTGTTGGTAAGAGCACTTGGCCATTCTCTGATGGTAGGGAATGGGAAGGAACATATTTGACTGTGAATGCAGATAAGGAAGATGGGAGGGTTGAGATTCAAGGAAACTAAATGAGTTATACGGAGAAGTGAATGATTTAGAGAAATTGACTATGAATTATAGTGTAGAGAGTATATTTTATAGAGAGAGTGCTCATCCGAAATTGGTCTTTCCTTTTCTCCAGAGAAACAGTATGTGTGGATTCTCTGAGTCCCCTTCTTCTATTTTTGTCAAAAAAAAAAAAATAGTCACAGAAAAGTAAACTGCAGCTCTGAGTTATAAAACATGAAACAAGGCACTTCACACACTCTGTCTTAGCGTTAGTTAGTGTGGTGTTCATGGCTCTTTAGACAAGTATCCAGAGTTAAGCTGGGTGTGGTGGTCAGGCCTGCAATGCCAACACTCAAGGGGTTGAGAAATGAGACTCATGAGTTCTAGGCCAGCTTGGTCTACACAATGAGTTCCAGGTCAGCCTGACCTATATAGAGACCTTTTCTGAAAAGCCAGAGAGAGAGAGAGAGAGAGAGAGAGAGAGATTGATTCTGACACACTGAATCAATCGTAAGCCATATTTCTCTGATCACTGCTTCACAGGGATAATAACAAAACATTTCTATATGAGACTCTTTATTAATGCTGTAATGAAATACTTGAAGCTGATTTATAATAAAAGAGGTTTAATTCATATTTCTGGTATTTTTAAAGTGACAATAAACTTCATTTAACCTTAGTTTCTTTGTTAAGGGCCCCATCTCTCTATGTAACCACACTGGGCTTAGAAGTTCAATGTGTGAACTTTGAGGTAGACACAAGCATTCAGCCTATAACAATTACCTAGGAGATTTGAAAGGTATGCCTTAAAAATATTTTAACTTTTTCATTTTTTTATGTGTATGAGTGTATTGTCTGAACCAAAGTGCAGCCATGTCATGCATGCAGTGCCCTTGGAGGTCAGAAGAGGGTGCTGGATCCCCTGGAACTGGAGTTATGGACAGTAGTTAGCCATCGTGTGGGTGCTGGGAACTGAACTGAGTCCTCTACAAGAGTAATCACTGCCCTTAACTGCTGAGCCATCTCTTTAGCCTCTAAAAGGTGCATCTTTTAAGGAATATTTTATTGCTTTATGTAATGCAGGCTCAAGAACCTGACTCTGATGTTAGCTGTGGTGAGGAACTCAGGAATGCTGGCCTCACAATGGCAGAAGTGTGTGTGAAATAGATCAAGCATTGAGACAGGAAATTAGAGAGATGGAGGTCCCAGGAGAACTATGCTAATCCCTCTCAAGAGCATACCCCAGTGATGTATCAACTTTAGACTAGTCACAACCTCTTACATACACACTGTCTTTCTGTTCTGCCACACCAGAACAAACTTCTAATACATGGACCCTAGAAAAGCAAACCACACTCAGACCAAACAGTGCTTATCATTCAAATCAAAGCTACAGGAAGGATTTATTGGCAAGGCATGATGAGATTAAGTGCCATAGTCAGACATGCAGTTCCTGCCTGGAGAAGGGTGATGGCTCAATTACTCTAAGTAATTAAATCAGGTGAGATGCTTCCAGAGCTAGCCAGACACAGTCAGTGCCTCAAGGTCTAGCTTCATGATCTCTGTGACCTGATTTTTTTTCCCCAGCAATCTTATTAGTGTGCCCTTGATAATGGACCATGACAAAATCTTTCATTTTCCCTGAAGTTGTGGGTAGAAGTTTGTTGGAGGCCACAGGTCAGAGAATAGCCAGCTTAGCCTGCATGCCCTTCTCTCTTAGTGCTAGACTCTTGGCCAAGGGCTAGCCAGGATCTTGTCAATTGCAAAGCTCAAGTAAACAACTTGACCTTTAAGCTAGCCCAACCACAACTTCCTTTTTCCTGTTTACAGCTGTGTGTCATCAATAGAGGAACCTCCTGCAAAGCCCCGCCCTCAGGGTATATGAGGCTTGTTGCCTCTTAATAAAGTCAGTGTGTCAGTCATTCTCCTTTCCTCCTACTTAGTGTGTGTCTCTCTCTCTGTGTCTGTCTCTCTCTCTCTGTGTCTGTGTGTGTATACTTTTCTCTTCAACCTCGACGTCCCTCGCAGAGACTCGGACCCAGGGCCGTGCAGGCGCGGCAGAAGTTCATGAGAGCCCAGGTAGCAGTTTTCAATGAACTGAAGGAGAGTGGTTCCAAAGAAAACTTGGTCCCTTGAACTCACAGTAAATAGCATTTTATGAGAACAGTCAGGTAAGTTTGACTTGTAAGCAGGGAACAGTTACATTTTCTCTAATAGTGTACCTGCTCTTTCTAACAGATGGCTGATTTATTTTCTTGCCATATCTCTTATTAACTCTCATCTTTATGGAGTGGGTTGTGTTAATTTGGGTCTTCTGAAAAGCAGCTGTCAAGATGGTAGTTTATATTTAGGAAAATAGTGGGAAAAAGCTGTGAGAGAAGAAGGAAGGCACAGGGTTAGTTGGGAGAAGTCAAATCGAAGGGTCAGACAAATGCTGTGGACTGTGGTACTGTGGACTGGGAATGCAGAGGTGAGGCTGGATGAGGTGCCACATCGTCACGGCGTGTCAGGGGAGTGCTGCCTCTTCCAGGACTGGCCTGCCCCCTGTTCCATCACGTTCAGTGACAGGTGGAGCACTGTGGGAAGGTGACCTCAGCTCAAAGAGATAGTGACGTCCAGGCACAGCAGTGAGGACCATCCCTTACTTATCCTGGAGGTGTTGATCCTCTTAAGCCCTTTAACAAAACAGCATAGCTCTTCCACAACAGAGACTTGGTTCTCATAGTTCTGGAGGCTGGGATCTAACAGCAAGCTGCCAGCAAAGTAGACTGCAGCCTTTGTCCCTGGCTTGCTTGGGACACCACCTCACTGTGTACTCACATGGCTGGAGAGGGCATGATCCTTGATATTAATGAAGAGACATTAAACTTCATTTAATCTTAATTTCTTCCTTAAGTGTCCCATCTCTCTATACACAATCACATTGGTCTTAGAACTTCAATGTGTGAATTTTGAGGGGGACACAAACATTCAATCCGCAACAACTACCCAAGAGATTTGAAAGGTACATCTTTAAAAAAAATGTTGTGTATCTATTTATTTTTATTTTATGTGTATGAGTATTTTGCCTACATGTATGTAAGCACACTGCATGTGTGCAATGCCCATGAAGGCCAGAAGAAGGTGTCTGATCCCCTGGAAGAGGAGTTACTGGTGGTTGTTAGCTGCCATGTGAGTGCTAGGAATCAAACTCAGGTCTTCTGCAAAAATAGCCAGTGCTCTTAACTGTTGAGCCATCTTTCCAGCCCTGAAAGGTACATCTTGTAATGAATATTTTATTGCAGTATGTAATACAGAGAACAGCACACATTGCATTTAAAAATTTTTCCCACCTTTTAAATTGACTGTTTCCTACATGTATATAATGGATTTTGGTAGTTTTCATTCCATTCCCTTTCTTATCCCCCACTGCTGAGACTCTTCTTTCCAACAAGCCTTCCTTCTCTCATGTGTGTCTTTTGTGTGTGACTCACTAAGTTTAATTAGAGTTTTCTTGGATGTACATGGGTGAGAGGCTGTTTACTGGATCACAGACAATTTATCAATAGCTTCACCACTAAAGAGAATTACATCCTCCCACGCAGCTACCATAAAAGCCAACAGACCCTTAGGGAGGGGTGGAGCCTCCCTCATCCCCCACGAAATGTCAATGGGTCCAATCTGGTGCAGACAACCACAGCTGCCGGGAATTCACAAGTGCAATGTCCCTGTCATGGCTAGAAGACGTCTAATCAAAAAAGTGGTTGGCTACCATCATAACTATTGCATGTCTCGCCTCACAGGTCTTTAATGCAGCATGCAGGGTTCACAGATGGGTAAGATTGTTGGTGACTTTTCTCCATTGTTCTGGAAAGCTCTCGTGTGGATCATAGTGCTCCATAAAGACTCTCGTTGTGAAAGCCCAAGTGAGTGTATCTGGTTGTAGTTAAACACCAGAGAGAAAATCTGGATAGGAAAGGCCACAGGGGGTTCTGGTGATGATGCAAGGAGACCAGGGGAACCGATTTTAAGGAGGTTTTTCAGGGGGAGGGAGGCTCCTCTTGCAGCACAGAGAGCAGAGCCAATGTGCTTGATAAAGCCAGTTTCGTTCCTAATGACCTTGGCTAACTGTACCTCTTAGACGTTTTGTCGAAATTCCCCAAGCACCTTGTGTTCAGCAATCTTGTCCCTTCACATTGTAATGAGACAGAACTTCCTCAAGAATGGAAGGCAGTTCTACAGGAAGCTTTTGCTGCCTTTTGTATTAATATTTAATGGGTAGAAAAATGCATTTTAGGCTCCACTGAAATTCTCAAAAACAGATTTATTTATCTTTTCAACTTTTTTTTTTATCAGTTATTTATTCAGTAAGCATTTGGTGAGCACCCATCATGGCTCTGTTTTCAACCAGGCTCTGAGGGAGACAAAAATGAATAAGAAACTCCAGGATCTCACAGTGTGGACTTGGGGAGAGAGAACTACGTGTGAATTGTTTCTGTTAGAAATGGAACAGCTCAGAAATGGTGCAGAGCAATTGGCATGAAGATGCCAGTTGAGACGACAAAGCATGTTAACTTGAAAGACCCAGGGTAGTTAATATTCAGTAACAAAATCTTACTGAGGTGGTCTAAGTACTTAGCACTAGGCCTATAGAGGTAAGAACAGTGTTTAGAAAAAGTCACTCTAAAGAGTGAATAGAATCTCTGGTATAAGACAAGTTTATTTCTGAGATAAAGTCTTGCTCTGTAGCTTTGAACTCATGGACATCCTTTGCTTCAGCCTTCTGAGTACTGGGATTGCAGGTATGATCCATAGCACTGGGCCTTAAACCAGATATTTATGGAACTTGACCTGAAGGAGTCCGAGTGGACTGTGGTGCCTGGGGCTTGTGAATATAGAGGGCTTCATTCTATTCTCAGGAGGACGCCAGAGTCTCAGCCTCTATTGGAAGCATGAGTGGTGTGTAGAGATTGTGAATGACTGGGTGGGTGGTGGTGGAGTTGGAAGGAAAACTGTTGGAAGTTCAGTCCATCCTAAGAATCAAAGGAGCTGATTCTATGAAGTTTATCACCAGAAGGCGGTTATAATCATTGCAAAACACTGCAGTGTGGAGCAGAGCCAGGAACCTGCACAGAAGTCAGATCCATCAGACTGATCATTGACACAGAATTCAGGAGGAAGGTGGGGACTGGAAGTGGCCTGCAGCAGCTCTCTGCTCATTGGACAGGACTTGTGCTGAGTCTACAGTGGGGCCTAGCCAGATTGCGGTTTCTCAGAGGAAGGGTGTCTGCTCACATCCTGTCTGATTGGGTTGTCCCTGGAGTCAACTGGGGTCAGGAGAGGCAGTGAGTAGCTCCACACAGGGAGGAAGTCTCTGCAGAAATTAAGGACAGCTGTGAAATATAGAAAACTGTAATGCCATAGAGTGCAAAGGCTTACTGGGGCTCAACAAAGAAAGAAAAAGTTCTCTGAGAGAGCTGGGCAAAGTTTTATAGGAAACATTTTTCTCGTTGATTATCTAAAAATCCTGTTAAGGTAAAATCTTTTCTATAAAAATTCAGAGAACTGAAGTAGTTCCAAGGATTTTTATCATCCACTAATAGACCTGTGTGCCTGTCACAACTGCCACCCCAACCACGCTCATCAGAAGCAAAGATTTTACCATATCAGCGTTCTTTTTGTATTGATCTGTGCTCTTATGGTTACACTGTTATGATATTTCTTGATTTTTTTAATCATCTCAACATCATTTATTCAGTTCCATTTACAATGGATGAGATTTTTGTCCTTTTAAATGTCACTTCTTTCTATACTTTGTCCCCAGGGAGTTTCTTGATTAAACCAGCATTCAGTTCTTCCATTATTAAGATCATGTAAATGTTGTTTATGGCTGAGCAAAATATTTTAAATGGTTGTTTCCCATTTTTGGAGTCACATTTTATTTTTCTAAAATTGTACTTTTTGTGGTACTAGGGACCAGGCTGCTGCTTTTTAAGAACTGTATAATTGTGTGTATATATTTAATACCCATCGGTTTCTTTTGTATTTCTCAGTACATTTTTCTCCCACATGCTGAAATGCATCAAGTGTTCTATAAGCTTTCCTTTCTTCCTCCTTTTAGAGGCAGAAAAATGGGCTGCATGTTCTTTAGTTGAAGAGGTTGCTGTCATCCAGAGATACTGTATCTTGCTAGTGGCTCATGAGGGTGTTGGTTTCTTGAACCCCTGGTCTTTCTTTCCAGTTCATTCATTTGTTTTCACTGGAACAACCCTTCCACAAAGTCTTCAGCCAGTGCCATGGGCTGAATTGTTTTCTTCAATAAGATATATTGAAGTTCTAACCCCAGATGCCTGTGATTGTGACCTTTATTTGAAAATGAGGTACTGTATAAGCAAGTTAAGATGAGGTCATCAAGGTCAGGGGTTAGGCCAACATGCTGAATGACTTAACAAGAAAAGAACAGATGTAGACAGATGTGGACAGGCACAGGGAGAGAGTATACAGGGATCAAGCAGAGGTTGAAATGCTGCCAAAAGCAAAGACTGCAAAAGATTGTCCGTGATCTTGAGGAACATTGAACAGATTCCATTTTGGGGACCGACACCTGCAAACAACTTAATTTTGGACTTCAAATTCCCAGAAGAGTGAGAGAATAAGTGTCTGTCTTTTTGTTCTTTATTCTGGTAAGTGAACCCAGGGCCTTGCACACACTACACAGGCTCTCTACTAACCCTAACCCTAACTCTAACCCTAACCCCCTAACCCTAACCCTAACTCTAACCCTAACCCTAACCCTAACCCTAAGATTCTGTGTTCCTGCAGAAGGCCAATGGGTCACGTAACTTGATTTCCCCAATAGAAGTTTGTAGAAAGGGCTCTGTCTTTTCAGTCTAAAGACATGTCTTTCAGTTCTGGGTGACTTCCATTCATTGTTTTTTATATTTTCTAATTGAATTTTCGTGTATCTCATACACGATATCTTACTGTCTTTATACCCTTTTCCCCACTGGCCTCCTCCCAAGACCTCTCACTAGATTTCATGCATTCTGTCATTTATGTTGAGGCCTATTAACTCAAGTTACTATCCCCTGATGTCCTTCACTGCATGTTCATCCACTGGATCTAGTCACTCTATCTAGAGTCACTCCTTAAAGATGATCAGCTCTTTCTCATCCAGAAGTAATCAGCTGCCCAATAATTCTTCAGCTAAGACGGGGGCCTGCTGCCCATCTCCACAGTTCTGTGCTGGGTTTTTGTCTGCTTGTGTTTGCATGGGTCTTGTACATGCTGATACCATTCTGTAGGTTCATAATCACAAGGTCCCAGGAACCTGTAAGACTCTGTATCCTTGTGGTCATGCACCTCCTCCTGTGGCTCTTACAATCTTACCAGCCCCTCTTCTGCAATGGTTCCTGAGCCCTGGGTGGGTGGAGTTTAATATAGGAATCCTGTCCAAGGATCCACACTCTGCAGACTCTTATTCTCTACACTTTGGCCATTTGTGTCCCTTTATGTTCATTGCCCTCTGTTGCATAAAGGAGCTTCATTCATGAGAGTTTCTCTATCCCTTGTTCCACTATGTTCTATGAGCCTTAAGTGTGGAAGTTCCATTGTAAATGCATCACTTAGGGTTGGGCATTTCACAGACAATCTTTGTGTGTGACCAGTTGTGGAACTTTGTAAAAGTCTCTGTTGCAAAAGAAGTTTCTTTCATGAATGGTGACTGGTCTGTAAATATAAGGCTCTATATTTAGCACATAGAAATTACATTTGAATAGGGAAGGGACAACCTTGGGGTTTTCTCTAAGATCTATGACCTCTCCAGTCATGTGTATTTGGCTATGTTTACAGTACCACACATGAGTTTCCTTCATTGAGTAGGCTTTAAGTCCAATTAAGTAACTATTGATTACACCCAAGATAAAAGTGTGACTACTGCCCCAATATAGTTTGCTGTGCCGGTCATTGTTGTGGTCATTAGGCCTTAAAGCTGGAGTTGGACCATTGGTTGATGTTCTCCCTTAGCAGCTTACATAGTGTTTTCCAAAACTGTGAGAGCTGGCCTTCAGGAAGGTGGCTTCGAGATTCTTATTTTATAACGTATACCTGTAGTCTGTATGCCATGCAGGGGCCTCACACATGCGGTTTAGTAGATCTCTTGATGTTGTCAAGAGGTCTGTGCTGTTTAGTTTTTGTCAACTTTACACAAACTGGAGTCACCTGGGGAGAAGAAACCTCAACTGAGGAATTTCTTCCATCAGACTAATTGATGGGATTGCCTGTAAGGCATTTTCTTGATTGTTAATTGATTTAGGAGGCCCTTGCCCCTGTGGGCAGTGCCAGCTCTGGGTAGGCAGATCTGGGCTGTATAAGAAAAGTAGCTAAGCAAGCTGGTAAGTAGCATTCCTTCATGGTCCCTGCTTTAGTTCCCTCCTGAAATTACCTCAACTGAGAACTGACTTGTAAGGTGAAATACAATCTTTTCTCCCCAAGTTGGTTCTGGACAGTGTTTAATCATAGTACCAGAAAGCAAACTTGAACAAGACCCCATGTAGAGACTAACCTGCCTATCCAAATTTACCTAAGCATACTTTGTGATTTACATAATAATGAATTTCCGTAGTGACAGGATTCTCAGAATGCATCTCCATTGATAAGGAACTGCATTTCAAACAGATCATCCTATTGGGTTGAAATGAAGGAACTCTGCAAGGTGACTGAAGCCTGGTCTACCCTTCTCCCTGTGCCTGGCTGTGGAAGGCTCTCAGTTAAGCTGACTTCTTTCTGCCTTCTCAATGCCTTTTCAGTGAGGTTCCTGGGATTCCCCAAATCTCAGCCCAAATCATGGCACAGAGAACTCCTCTTGCCTATAAGAAGAAATACTTGCAATTGAAGGGATAAATCTCACTGATCACAAAGGGCCAAGATCGTCCTCTTCAGAGAATGTGCTCCTGCGAGAGTTAGTGGAATTGCTAAAACTGAATAGGAATATTTCCTTAAGAAAAATTTTCTTTTTTGGAGGGGATGGTGGAATTTCTGGTTGTCAAACACATGTATCATCAAAGGTGGAGTTGGGGATTTGAATCTCCAGCCATTCTTAGTGAATCCTAGATGGGGACATAGGCTCCCTTGTGACTTCATGGGAGAAGGCCACCTCAGTCCTGGACACTAATTGCGGAGTTGGAGGATTTTTCTGGGATACCTGCTTCTGTCTCTTAAACATTCTTTCTGTCTAGAAAATTCATTATTGGATATTTAAAGCAAAGTAGATGAATTAGTTTAAAAATAAAATTGAGGCTGGAGAAATGGTTCAGAAGTTAAGAGCACCGACTGCCCTTGCAGAGGACCTGGGTTTGGTTTCCAGCACCCACATAGTAGCCAACAACCATCTTTAACTCTAGTTCCAGGGAGTCTGATACCCTTTTTTAGCCTCTGCAGGGAATGTACACATGGATGCACTTACATACATGTAGGGAAAACATGCATACACAGAAAATTTAAATAAATAAAAATTAATAAACAAAAACTATTGTAAAATACTACTACAGGAGACAAAACCAAAAAATTCACCAAAGGTTTCACTCTAAAATCTTCAAATAATCCTGGTACAAATTTCAGTTTTAAAACAGATTTTGGGGGGCTGGAGAGATGACTCAGCCATTAAAAGCATGTATTGTTCTTCCAGAGTTTGGCCCCAGCACCCACAGTGGGTGGCTCACAGCCACACCTACTTCAGTTCTAAGCAAATCTGATGCCACTGGCTTCCACAGGCATCTGCACTCACATGCACATACACAGACATGCACACATATACATATAACTTAATATAAAAAAGATAAACCTTTAAAAACAGATTTTGTGAGGTTTCCATTTTATGGGTTTAACATGACCAGATACTTTGAAATGCCGTCATCACGAAATAGTCAAGTAATAGATAATAAGAAGAAACGAGTTTAAAAATTATTGCTAAACTCAAAGGAGCATGAAGAAGATACTCAATTTAGGACCTCCCGCACCTTTAATAGAACTGAGGAGGAGTGCAGAGTCACCGGCTCCAGGATCTTGTGACGACCCGCTGCTTCAGCCTCTCAGGTGCTGTGCTCGGATGGAAGGGCAGGGCACTGACTGCCAGGCATATTTACTGCTATCAGCAAAGTGCTCTGCAAGCGTAAAGGCTGTTTCTCTTCAAGGATATTGCTCCCCGGAAATGGGGCATTGTTACTTCATGTACTGGGAGAAGTTCCGGCAGCTGCCTGGCATGGTTTTCTCTTGTGAATAAATAAGACCGTCTAAGAAAGTATTGTAATTAGAACCACAATGGCACACTTCTACTTCTTTTAATAAATAATGCCCACTAGAATTGTTTCTTAGATGTGACTTAATGATCCCTAATGAACAAATGATTCAATTTACATCAGGAATTCTGGGTTGAAAATCTTCCGGAGTGTGAACAATGCTATCAAAGCAGAAAATAAATGAGAAGCCTCCTGAAACCGTTTTATTATCTTGTTCTAATCGTCAAGGAGTCCTAACAGAAGAAAGTTAAGAGCTCTAAGTTGGTGTATTTTAGCAGATTGACTCGTGCGGAGCATCCTGGATAAACAGAGCTAAAGAGCATAGGGCTGAGACGCGCTTAGCAAGGCTGGGCTCTGATCAGTCTTCATTTTTAGGTTAAATTTGGGTAAGAATTAAAAGCTGACATCTGTATGCTAGATCTGACACCATTTAAAACATTAGGATTATAAGATTTTGCTTTTTTAATTATCAAAGTGGTCAGATAAAGACGACTCATGGTGACACCATAAAGCTGTGACTCATTCCTCTTGTGATTGCATCATACTGCCCTTTTAATCTTAACATTTAAAAAGATGACAACACTGTCATTTATTTGTAAAATGCCCTTTCGCTCTGCTTCCGAAAGTCTTACCATTTTTTACTTTCTTGAGATTTATTGATTATAAGAAAATTCTGCATGCTCTTGAAGTTTATTTTAGCTTTCTTTAAAAAAATTGGAAAAAAATAGAACTTTTATTGAGGCTAAATGCCTAGCTCTGCTAAGATTGTCATGAGTTAATTGTAGAGGTGACAGTATAGGCCTGTGCTTAGAAGAGCCCCAGCTGTTGATGTGAGGCCTGCATTACGGAACCTCTTCCTGGAGACAGACAGCTCCATTCCTCTCGCGGGTGTGAGCAGGGGAGGGTTTTTTCCGGTTTACCTCGGTACCTCTCCCTCTTATACACTTTTGTTAGTTACTTTGTGGTCAGTGCACTGCACACCATTTCCAGGCACTCTAAAGCCCCTTTGCCCACCGCTCAGCAAGGCCTGCCTGGGTCTGCTTTCTGTTACTCAGTTTTGTGTAGTCGGCAAAGTGACGGCCATTGACCTCACCTCACTTTTCTAGGGCAAGAAAAAAATAGCATTATTCTAAAGAACAAGCAAAATCTATGAGGAAGAGATGTCGGAGAATCCGAGGATGATAGAGGAGGACATCAGCTCCTCTGGAACTGGAGTTATGAAAGGTTGTTAGCCACCATGTGGGTGCTGGGATTCGAGCCCTGGTCTTTTGCAAGAACAGTCAGTGCTCTTAACTGCTGAGCTATCTCTCCAGCCCTGTAACATACTTATAACAAGCCATTCTTAAAAAAATAAGACGTATGTTGATTAAATTTTAAAAATTCCAAATGATTTCTGAGAAATCTGAAAGCCTCTGTTGACAGTTGTGATATTTTTGCAAGTACTTACATGGGAATCATACATAAAAGAATATCTTTCAGAATTGCAGATTCAAATCAAGATGAGTAAATTGCTGGACCCTTTGCTCAACTTTTAAAAATTCATTTCTCTGAGGAGGAGAGATGACTTAGCAGTTAAGAGCACTGGTTGCTCCTGTAGAGGACCTGGGTTCAATTCCCAGCACCTACTTGGCAGCTAACAATTGTCAGTGGCTCTAATTTGAGGGGAATCCAATGCCCTCTTCTGACCTCTGTGAGAATTTTGTAACTTGAGTGAACTTAACATACATGCAAACAATACACTCATACACATAAAATAAAAATAATGAATAAAAATTTTTAAATTCAGTTCTATTTCTGAGAGGAGTAATAAATATTTTTTGCACTTGGAGCCTGTCAATCATATATGTCTTATTTAGCGTGGGTAAGTTTCAAAATTGCTCTTAAAAAAAAAAACCTAAGAGATATTATATAAGAACATTTTATGATATTTGTGTATGTGCATGTGTGTGTGTGTGTCTGTGCACATGTGTGTGGAGGTCAGAGGCTGATGTCTGGTGTCTTCCTTTATCTTTCTCTACTTTAAGCTTTTTGAGGCGGGGTCTCTCACTGAACTTGGAGTCTTTGATTTGGCTAGCCAGTGAGCTCCAGGGATACTCTGTCAATGTCTCCCTAGGACAAGGGCTGCAGGAATGTGCCACCCCTGCCTGTGGGTTTTTATGTCACTGCTAAGAATCAGAGCTCGTGCTTGTGAGAGAAGCATGTTATCAACTGAACTGTTTCCTTAGCTCCAGATGCCTTTAATTTTTTTGAGGCAGGGTCTCCTTGTAGCCCCTGGAACTCAATATGTAGACCAGTCTGGCCTCAGTCTCACAGAGATATGCCCGCCTCTGTTCGTAGCCTAAATGTGGGTACCACCATGCCTGGCTATTCACTATGCCTTTACATTTTTTAACGCAATCCCTACTGCCCGGACGTACAAAAATTATAATCTCATTGCTCTATCTTAAGAGAAAAACTAAAACTTAAGAAGTCCTCATTTAAAAAGTTAATAAAGTATGCATGGCAGTGGTGGCTGGAAAAGTTGGCTGGTCGTGAGGCAGAGTGGAGTTGTTGGGGCTGCCTGTCAGCGGTCGCACGCCTCAGGTAACATCAGGGATTGTCAACAGAGGACTCTCACCTCCCCAGGAAAAGTCTGAGACTAATGGATGCAGCCGTCTGGGTTCTTCTGTGACACAGAAACACAACTGTAGTTATCTTAAGCAGAAAGAGGTTTAAGGCAGAGACTTCACTGTGTGACATCAGGGCATTGCACAGTATGGTTTGGCTGAGCCTTGGGAGATTCCTAGGGTACCACAGGGCTTACCAGCCGGGAGAACAGCTACCCCTCTTGCAAAGATGAAAACCCAGAAGGCTTCTGGGGAATTGGGAATCCATACTGCCTCTTCCTCAGCTGCTTCTTGTCTTCTGCGAAGCATCAAGTTGCTATAGGAATTTGCCTCCACAAACATATTCTAGTGAAATTCAGTCAAAAAGGAGCAGTGGAAAAATTGTCTTTGCCTCTGCTTTTCTTTCCAAAACTTGTGAAAGTACATCTGAGTGGGGTTAAGTAGGTGGTCAAATTCTAGGAAACGTGGTTTGTGATTTCGAGCCTCTAGGGAGCACCCAGGAAGGGAGTAAAAGAGCATGTTGAGCCCAGGAAGCTGTTCTTGCTTTCTATTGTTAGGGGACCATAATATGTTTCAGTGACTTGAAACAGTAGCTAGTTATTGTTCGTTCTGAGGTCAGAACTGGTTATGAGTTCTACAAGGCTAAAATCAACGTGTTGACAGATCTGTGATCCTTCTAGAGGCTCTATGGAAGAACCCTTCCACTCCTTGCCTTGTCTGTGTCTAGAAGCTGCCCGTAGTCCTTTGCTCATGGCCATATCATTCTGACTTCTAATTCTGTCATCATATATCACTCTCTGACTTTCATATCTTCTTATAAGCACTTCATATTTTCCATGGTCTGACCAGCTAGTAAAAAGCTATCTCAAGATCCTGAACTTAATCACATTTGTAAAATCCCTTCTTCTAAACCCTACAACACACAGGGGTTGTTAGGACACCGATGTCTGTGGTGGGGAGGGGGATATTACTCAGCCACCACATTACCCGTATCATAGTTAGTGAAAAGAGATAACCGAGACTGTGTAAAACGATGCAGTGCACCATGAGAATCAGCAAATACTATAACTCTGGACTTCCCCCTTTGTGTGGAGGGCTGATCACTAAACACCTACCAGCACACCCATGAGAAGTATGTATAAATCCATTCTTTAGACCCTTTATAAGGGGTTCATTTGTTCTTACTTCAAAATCCATATTGGTATCTAAAACAATAATACTTGATAGCTGTAACGTGTATATTCTGAAATTAATGGTTTGTAATGCTTGCTTTATCTCTGACCTTTTATTTCTATAGCTTATTTAGAGAAAACAATTTATTTAAAACAATTTCATGTACAGTTGGCATATTCTGATCCTCTTGGGTCAGTGTGGTCCATCAAGGACAACTAAGTTTTGCAGAGACCTGGCATGGTTATGTGATAGTTCCAGAAATGTATGCACTTTAGAGAATTGTAATTTAGAAAAAAAAACCTTTTAAATAATTATTTTGGCACATGCTGATCCATAAAGACCATTAAATTTGAGGGCACAGGGAGAAAAGGAACAGTTATAACAACCTGCAGGAGCCTCTATTTAATCTGCCATGATCATCCATTTAAGGTCTTCCAGACTTAAATCCCCTACCTCAGCTAGACAAGCTCTTAATGAGTTCTTGTCACTTCTGTTGCAATGGAGTAAATGTTTTGGCTGCTGAGTAATCTAATTTTAAGAAGCTATAATTCTGAAAAATTATCAGTGAAGAAGAGTCAGCCTGGCATAAAGAAAAATAAGAATTTAGGCCTTATTTTGCCATTGGGTTATGTCTCCTCTATCAGTTTGACCCTACAACCTACTAGATTTGCTGATCAACCCAAACTGAGCAATGAACCATGTTCCCCGACTTTCCTATAAGGATCTGCATCTAGGATATGCGTATGAGGACCTCCTGTAAGGAGCTACTCTGAAGAAGCTCCTTCGTGCTGCATCTGACAAAGCACATGAGTAACCACCTCACCCTGGCTCACAGAATGCCCTTACACAGCCCCAGTAGTCTCCTCCAGATACGAGAGGGTGTTCCCTTGTGTGCAAAGGGAGAAGGACTGGCTTCAGCCTGTCAGACCTGAAGCCTGACAGTTCAATAAGCCAATCACCTGCATAGTTGTAGAGATGCCAAAGCAGCCCTATCAACAGAAAGGAGACTCCCTTGGAAGGAGCACGGGAGCTGGTGCTCGGACTGCATGCGGAGTGTGCTGCTGAGAGAGCATATTCTGTGTATTGTGTGCTGCAGTGTGGTTCTCTGTGGGAAAACGGACATGGGAAAGTGACTCCCTGCTTGGCTATTCTTTTGGATTTCAGGGGATCATATGTGGGGGTGACCCATTCTGAGCCCAGCAAGACTCTCCCACCTTAAGTCTGTATGAACCTGTGTCTGTATATGCATTCTCCATGCCTAGAATGGTACCCAGGATGTCTTGGGAGCATCATAGCGATTTGCCATGGATGTGTTTATGAAGACCAGAAAATACTGGATTTTCTCCCTTCCCCCGAGTTTCTTTCCACATTTAGATTTGTCCCTTTTCTGAGCCCCCAGGATTTCGCAGCCCTTCCTAGGAGTCTGTATCACACAGAGAAAGGATCCAGGTTTCTCTCCACTCCAGTCCTCTGCTATGAACACAGTCCGACTGTCTGTGCAATTTTAATGCTTCAGAATTGAATGGGCATATTTACATACACAAATACATGAGGAGTTGAAATGGCAAATTAGGAAGTAATTCTTGAGATTATTTTAAGGTATCTTTTAGGGCTAGAGAGATGGCTCAGTAGTTAAGAGAATATACTGCTAAGTTTGGTTCCCAGTGATGGCTCACAGCTTCCTGTAATACCTCCTGCTCCGGGGAATCCTTTGTGGACAACTGCACTCAAGTGCATACCCCACTCCCACATACCATTAATTCAAAAATTTAAATAAATCTTAAAAATATCCTTTTACAAATTCTTCTTAAGCTGAAGCCTTAAAGAAGAGAAGCTCATTAGCTTGGTAGAAATAGAAATGCAGGTAGTTTTGAACTGTTTTATTGGGTGAATAACTTCTTTACTCCCATGATCCAACAGTCATTCTGGTGTTAGTGATTTCTGGTGTTTCTCTGTCTGCCATGTTTCCGGGTCTGTTAGCCTAAGTTAGCCTAAGTCAGAGTTCTGGAAGATGCCATCTTTGAATATAATTGAAAACCACCGTTTTGAAACACTGATCAAACTTAATAAAGCAATTCAAAAATGCCTGTATTTCTCTCTGTGTCTACCTAGTTCAAGGGTGTCTCTTCTCTGATGTTTCAACTTGGGATGAATTGATAAGCACTTATCATTATAATCATCTGAGCAAGAAATTATCTGGAAAGTGGAGGTATAGACGCAGTAAAGACCCAGCAGAGAAAGACAGAGGCTTGCACTCCGGAGCAGGGTGGTCCCATAGGAGAGAGATGTGGAGACTCGAAGCCTTACTGGCATTTGACTGACGATGCAGCATTCCATGTAACACGTGTGCGATTTCCAAGGAGGCTGACTCTTATTGTGTGGGTTAGGTGATTTCCATGATGCTTCCTTTTGTGGTTTGTAGTCAGTAAAGTTTTTCCACTAAATATTGGGGATTTATTGTTAAATAAGCAAACGACTGGGCTCTTACTGGTCCGAGAGGGATAACAGAGTAACTTTCTGCAATTACTGTCCTCATTCCAAACCTGGCTTTATGTATCTCTCCTCTCCCTCTGTCTCGCTGTCTGGCCCTCCCTCCATGCCTTCCCCATTTAAAGTGTCTCCATCTTCCTCATTTCTCCCTTGATAACCCCTTAGCAGCACCTGTCTCCTACTATTCTTCTCTCTCAGTTCCTTCTTCTTCTTTCCCTTTACCTCCCTGGTTCCTTTCCATTTTCCTGGTTCCTACAGTTACATCAGGATGTATCCTCACATACGAGGATATGGTCTAGGGTCCATAAAGGAGGGGGAGCATACATCATTTGTTTTTCTGAGTCTGTGTTACTTCACTTAGCTTAACAGTTTCTAGTCCCTTTCATTTACCTGCAGATTTCTTAATTTCACCTTGTTTTGCTACTGAGTAAAACTCCATTGTGTAAATGCACCACATTTTCATGATCCTCTCAGCAGTTGAGAGACACTTAGGTTGCTTTCATCTCTTAGCTATTGTGAAAAAAGCAGCCACAAACATGGATGTACATGTGTCTCTGCAATAGGATGAGTCCTTTGGATATATGCCAAAGAATGGTATAACTGGGTCCTGTGATGGGCTCATTTTTAGTTTTGAAGAGTTTTCCACACTGCCTTCCACAGGGGTTGCATGGGTTACAATCCCACCAGCAGTGCATGAGCGTCCTCTTTCCCGGCGTCCTCTCCAGCATTTGGATATCATTTGTTCTCCTGATCTTAGCCAGTAAGACTTGGGTAAGATGCAATCTTAAAGTAGTTCTAATTTGCATTTCTCTATCTATTAACAATGTTGCACACTTTTTAAGATGTTTCTCAGTCATCTTTATTTTGTCTTTTGAGAACTCCCTGCTCAGATCCCTACTCTACTTTTTAACTGGGTCACTTGCTTTATTGAATCTTTTGTTTTTTTGAGTTCTTTATGTATTCTGGATGTTAAACCTCTGTCAGATGTGTCACTGGTAAAGATTTTCTCCCACTGTATGGGTCTTTTTTTCACTTCCTTGGTTGGTTGTTTCTTTTGCTCCACAGAAGCTTTTTAATTTAATGGGGTCTCACTTGTTCATTTTTGTGTGCCAGTACCATGCTGTTTTTATGACTATAGCTCTGCAATATAGTTGAAATCTGTTATAGTAATCCCCTCTGCATTGCTCTTTGTGCTTATGGTTGCTTTGGCTATCTGGGGTCTTTTGTGCTTCTGTATGAATTTTAGGTTAGTTTTTTCTTAATTCTGTGAAGAACATCATAGGAATTTTGACTGGGATTGTATTGAATTTATATATTGCATTTGGTAAGGATGGTCATTTTCACAATATCAATTCTTCCAATTCATGAGCATGGGAGGTCCTTCCATCTTCTGCAGTCCTCCTCAATCTTTTCCTTTAGAGATATAAAATTTTCATTGCAGAGTTCTTTAATGTCTTTGGTCAGCTTTATTTCAAGACTTTTTTTGAGGCTGTTGTGAATGGGAGGGTTTCCATGTACTCTTTCTTCAACTGTTTGTTATTGCTGTATAGATAGGCTACTGACATTTTGTAGACTAATTGTATAACCTTCCACTTTACTGAAGTGTTAATCATTTCTAGGAGCTTTCTGGTGGAATGTTTGGCATCCCTTAGGTAGAATATCACATCATCTGCAAAAAGGGATAATTTGACATCTTCTTTTCCAATTAGCACCCCTTTAATTTCCTTCTTCTTTCTCACTGCTCTTGCGAGAGTTTCAAGCACTATATGAAAAAGGACTGGAGATAGCAGATAGCCTTGTCAGGTTCCTGCTATTAAGGAAAATGCTTCCAGGTTTTCTCCATTTAGAATGACCTTGGCTGTGGGTTTGTTGTCTACAGCTTTAATTATGTTGAAGTACTTCCCTCCAGTTCAATTCTCTTTTGGACTTTTAAGATAAATGCATGTTGAATTTCATCAAAGGCCTGTTCTGCATCTATGTGATTTTTGTCTTTGAGTCCATTTATATGATTTATGACATTTATTGACTTAATATATACTAAACCATCCCTGCATCTCTGGAATAAAGTCTACTTGATCATGGTGAATGATCTCTTTCATCTGTACCTGTATGCGGTTTGCAAGTATTTTGGTGAGATTTTTGCATCTATGTTCATTAAGGATAAGGATCTATAGTTTTCTTTTTTGGTTGTATCTTTACCTGGTTTTGGTATTAGAGTGATGCTGGTTTCATAGAAGGAATTTGGGAGTTTTCCCTCTCTTTCTATCTTTTTTGTATAATGAATAATATTGATTGTAGATCTTCTTTAAATGTGTGGTAGAATTCTCATGTAAATCCATCTAGCCATGGGCTTTTTTTAGTTGGGAGATTTTGTAGCTGCCTGTGCTGCAACTGTGACCGAGTCTATCCGGGGAGGCCTGAGGAATGAAAGACACACAAGACACACAAGACATACAAACACAGAAACCAAAAATGGTGGAGAAGCTTCCGATTTATTCCAGCAAGGTGCTCAATGTGTATGCACCCAGCAGATGCCAGTGATTGTTGCAGGAAATTCCAAGGAGGGTTTGGGAGGGGACAAAGGTTCAGGCCCCCAGGGAGCATCCAAGTATGTGACCACACCTGGTTCAGATCAATTGTGGTTAAGCCTCTAAATGTCAAGTTGTCCTCTGAGCAACTGCAGCTGACAAGCCAAGGCTAGTTCCTGGCAGGGAACCTAGCTAGGAAAAAGGCATGTTGGGAGGCCAGGCCCTACAAGATTTTGTATTACTGTTTCAATTTTCCTTATGTGTTATGGGTCTGTTCAAGCTGTTGATCTCTTCTTGGCTTAGCTTTGGTGATTCTCATGATTTTAGATATACATCCATTTCTTTTAGGTTTTCAAATTTAATAGAATATAGGTTTTTAAAGTATTCCTTTATAAGGTTCTGAATCTTTTTGTTGTCTGTTGTGATGTTTCACCTTTCATCTCTAATTTTGTTGATTTGGAGTTGCTCTTTCTTTCTTTTGGTTAATGGAGCTATGGGTCAGTCTATTTTTTCAACAAATCTTGGATTCATTGCTTCTTTGTATTGTGTTTTTGTCTGTTTCTATTTCATTAATTTCTGCTCTGATTTTTGTTATTTCTTCTTGTCTGCTAGGTTTGGGTTGTATTTGTTGTTGGCTCTTAAGATTCTTGAGTTGTAATGCTAAATCATTTATTTGTGCTCCTTCTGATTTTTTAATGTAGGCACTTAGAACTATAAACTTCCCTGTTAGGACTGCTTTTTTAAATGTCTCAGAGGTTTTGTTGTGTTGTATTGTTCTTTTCATTTAATCCCAGGAATTCTTTTACTTATGTCTTAATTTCTCCTTTGACACAGTCATCATTCAGGAGTGTGTCGTTTAACCTCTATGAGTTCATGTAGTTACTAGGGCTGCTTCCGGTGTTGACTTTAAGCTTTACTGCATTATGGTCTGATAGAATGCATGGAATTGCTTCAATTTTTTTTATTTGTTGAGGTTTGTTTTGTGCCCCAGTATGTGGTCGATTTTGGAGAAAGTTGCATGGGGCGCTGAATAGAATGTGCATTCTTTGGCAGTTGGGTGGAATATTTGATAGATAGGTCCATTTTGCTGTATGGTATTGTTTAATTCAGATGTCTCTCTGTTTATTCTCTGTCCAGTTGACCTGTCTAATGGAGACAGTGGTGTATTGAAGTCCCCTACTATTAGTGAGTTGGGATTAATCTGTGTCTTAAAGTCCTGTAGTAATTTTTTATGTAGTTGAGTGCACCAGCATTTGGTGCATTTATTTTCATAATTGTAGTTATCTTCTTGGTTAACTGTTTCTTTGATCAGAATGAAGTGACTATTTATCTCTTCTGATTACTTTTAGTTTGAAGTCTATTGGTCAGATATTAGAAGGGCAGCCCCTGCTTGCTTCTTAGTGCCATTTGCTTGGAATATTTTTTCCATCTTTCACTTTTCACAAGCTAGTGCCTGTCCTTGAAGGTGAGATGAGTTTCTTGCAAACAACAAAAAGATGGATTTTGTTTCTTAATTCATTCAACTAATCTGAGTTTTTGGACTGGGAAGTTCAATCCATTGATATTTAAAGTTATTTTTGAAAGATGTGTATTGGTTTCCATCATTTTAATTTCTGTTTGCACCCTTGGTTTAGCTTTGCGCTTCCACATTCATGCTTCGTGCAGTCTCTCTTGGTCGCCCCTTGGGGATAATCATTCTTTTCTTCAGCTCTTCGTATTTCCTCAAGTAGTCTCTGGAGGGCTGGTTTTCTGGACATGAATTCTTTCAGCTTTTTCTTTCCCATTCAACTATTATAGGCATTTTGCTGGGGAAAGTATTCTGGGTTGGCATCTATGGTCATTTAGAACTGGGACTACTTTGGTCCAGGCTCTTCTGGCTTTCATGGTTTGCATTGACAAGTCAGATGTAATTCTGATGGATTTTCGTTTATATGTAATTGTTTTTCTTTTGCAGCTTTCAAGATTCTCTCTTTTTTCTGTATAGTTAGTGTTTTCACTGTGGGGACTTTCTTTTCTGGTCCTGTCTATTTGGTGTTCTATGTGCTTCTTGTATCAGGCTTCCTTCTAAGGTCTGGGGCCCTCCTAGCCAGAAAGCACAGCACAATTTGAGAGGCTTGCTAAGTGGAGGCCAGATTAAGGTGCTTTCAGGCAGTCTGGAAATGTCTGGACCCCTGGTGGAGAGCTGAGGAGTCCAGCCCTGCAGCAGGGAGAGGGGCTTCAGATGGTCCCAAGGTGGGGAGATGGGCACTGTGCAATTTGGGAAGGTCACCACATGGAGGCCGGATTCAGGAGCTCTCAGGCAGTGTGGAAATATCTGGATCAACATCAGCATCTGAAACACAAGAAAGCTAATTCTTTCAATAAATCCTGCTAGCTACTTTTTTCCTTTTTTCAGACTTGTCAATTTATATCTCTTAATTCCTGAGCTTCAAACTGATCTTCCTTAAAATGCTTGGTTTCTTTTTGTTTGTTGGTTAATTTGGGGAGCTCTGTTTTGTTCTCTTTTGTCTTGTTTTGTTTTGAGACTGAGTTTCCCTGTAGCCCCAACTGGCTGGAACTCGCTGGCCTCAATCTCACAGGGATTTGCCTGCCTCTGCCTCCCAAGCTTTGGGATTAAAGGTGTGTCCTACTGTGCGTGGGTCTTGGGGAGCTAATTTTTAAAGTATGATAAACATACTTTATAGATATTCAAACATTTTTTATTGGAATAAGACTTAGTTTCTTCCCATATTTTTCATATTACCATGGCCTTTGTATACTTCAGTTTTGTGACTGTAGGTTGAGAGCTTCCACTCAAGTCTCTCCTTTTTGTTAGGACAGAAAGATCTGGAGATACAAATGTCAATTTCCAAAGGATTAAAGTTTAGGCTTTTTGAAGACAAGTTCTCATAGTTATGGAGGGTACTATGCCAGCTTTTCAAAGGATAAAATCAACTGATGGTCCAACCCCAGCTTTAAAGCCTAATAACCACAATAATGACTGGCATAGCAAACTATATTGGTACAGTAGTGGAACTTTTGTCTTTAGGGTAATCAACAGCTGTTCAATTGAACTTAAAACCCTCTCAGTGGGAGGGAACTCATGGGTGGCTGTAAACACAGCCAAATACATGTGGCTGGAGAGGTCATAGATCCTAGAGAAAACCTGACATCTGCCACATCCCTAGACAAACATAATTTCTTACTATTTGCCAAATATTGTTCCTTATATTTATGAACAAGTATACCAGTCATCACTCATCAAAGAAGTTTCTTTTTCAATAGATGTTGTCTATTACAAAGTTCCACAACTGGTCACACCCAGAGATTAAGTGTCTACAAGATGCCCAGTCCTAAGTGACACATCTGCAATGGAACCTGTACCCTCAAGGTTCAAAGAACATAGTGGAACAAGGAATAGAGAGAACACTATTGCATTTCTTAACTCTCATCACCAACACTTCCTCATGCAACAGAGGGCAACGAACACAGAAAGCCACAACTGGTCAAGGTGTACGGAATAAAAGACTTCAGAGTGCATGTGTCCCTGTGTAGGACTCCTATATTAAACGTCACTCATCCAGGTCTAAGGGACCATTGCGGAAGAGAGGGCAGAAAGACTGTAAGCATCTGGTGCATGACTATAAGGAAACAGTTTTACAGGCTCATATGAACTTACAACGATGGTGACAGCATACACAAGACCCATGCAACCTCAATCAGGTAAACCTCAGCACAGAACTGTGGAAATGGTCAGGAGGCCCCAATATTAGCCAAGGTACTAGTGGCAACTGATCACTGCTGGGTGAGAGAGAGCTGATCTTCTTAAAGGGCGTGATGTTAGCTAACTAGGCTGACCAGTCTTCAGTGGATGAACTCAGACTGAGACACCTGGTTACACAAGCCTGACTTCATATGCTTTAACATATAAGACAGAATGCACGAAATCCTGTGGGTGGGCTATGGGGAGGTCGCAGATAAGGGAGGTCTAAACATGATTAAAATATATTGTATGAAATCCACAAAAAATCAATAAAATATACATTGAAAAAGATTTTTTAAAATGTAGGCTTTTGACTGTGTGACATGGTACTTTACCAAGGAATTAAAGGACAGTAGTTGGAAAAGAGGACTGAGGACAGGAGTGGGTTAGGTACGTTGTGGGAAAGAAGCAACCGTTTAATTGAGCCGCAGGGGTTCTCCAAAGGCTGTGGGTGCCAGTGCTTCTGGGACCTTCTGCCCTTTCCTTCTGGTGATTTCTCTGGCACATCTGTGGATAGCAGATGTGAGGTTTCTGTGTTCTAGTACTACTGGGTAGGTGAGGATGTGACTCGTTCATTCCTGAGTGTTGAGGAGCACTTTAAAAGAGCATCGAGGGTGCCCTGCCCTTATTTCTCCCACTTTCCAAGTGCTTTGTCAGATGAGCCACTGGGCTGCGTGTGACAACAGGCAGGCAGTGGTGTGTGGTAGTTTTAGTACCCGAGTTCTGGACCCCATGCCTGAGTCAGAGTCCTCCTCTGGCTACTTGGTGTTTGAATAATTTTGTGCAGATTACATCTTTGTGCCTTAGTGTGCACACCTCTGATAGGAAGAGGAGGCTATGTGCGCTATATATGTGGAAAAAGGGTTAATATTATCAATATATATAAAACATTGCAATAATGTTTCTTGCAAAGCAGCTGTTCTGAAAGCAGCAGACTTTCAAATCCAGAGTCTGGATTTCAGTATTTAGCTTTTTAATAAACTATTTGGGACCTCAAAATTTTTTTTGTTTTTAATTCCTAAAGCAGGGTCAGCTTCCCACTCCCCTTGCTAAATATTTTCTTGGTGGAAATGAATGATGGTGGCATAGACGAACATTTACACTGGATTGATCTGTTTTGTATCGCTATGACAAAATCCCTCAAGATGAATGCTTATAAAATACACAGGGGTTTTGGGCTCAGACTTTTGGGGATCTAAAATCATGGCACTGTTTCTGCTCAGTCCTGGCAAGGAGGGGTCACTGTAGTAGGCATGTCACCTGGTGAGGAAGTGAAAGATATGGAAGATGAGGTGAGCCTCTATCTGGTATAACACCCCATTCTAACAGAAACTAACTCATTGTGTGACCAACTTTAGTCCTGTCTGAAGGTAACATCTGTAACATACCAACAGCTGCTCCAAGGCCTCTTAATACTGTCACATTGGATGTCAAGCTTCAGCTATATTTAAAGTACAACACATAGGGGGTTTTGAGATATACAGTATTGTTTTGAAGGGAACTGAGATGCCTTTTTGTGGGGGTGGGGTGTAAATCTTGACCCCACTGGCTCGGGAGGAGAGATTTTACAAAGGGGAGACTTTACAGTCATAGTCATCATCATTCAACAGCTGCAGATCTTAAAGTGGCCTCCACTGCTCACTGTCCTGATGACTCAGAACTCGAGCACTTGCCCTGTCCTCTCCTCTGCTGTCCTCTCAAATTAAATTCATTGCTCCGCAAGATGTCTGTGGTTCCCAGAAATGACGCAAGTGGTGTGTACCCTGTGCAGTCTGGACATCTGACTCTCAGGATATTCTCCCAAGCGAGCTGGGTCTATCCACCAGCAAATCCAGTAAGTTCTTTTGCTTCTTTCTTCACAGAAGCAGAGAGAAGATTTCAGCTATATGAAATCTTAAGAAAAAGGCTTACAAAGCCTATCTTTTAAAAATTGGATGTCTTAAAACCCACTGAAATGTTAAAGCACATTAAACAATAAATTCCTTTCAATATGATTAGTCAAAATGTGTGATATTTGACCATCCACAGGTGAAAAGCAGACTTCTCCCAGACACCAAGAGGCAGAATGAAACGCTCATGTTAATGCGTGTCAGTCCACTTTCTGTCTTTCATCTTCAAACAGGCCTGCAATCCTTTCCAACCAAATTCAAATGGGAGATGCAGCTTCTTGGCCTGCATCATAGCAATGATTTAAAAGCAGCTAACATATCTGTACAGAGAAATCACCTGCCAGAGGGTTGTTGGCCACTGACATAGTTGGCACAGACATGGGCCCAGATAGTGACCCAACAGCTGCTATGCTAGTTGCATTTCATTTTTAAAAGAATGGAATATGCCAGTTATTGTTTTAACCAAGGATATTTTCACATTATCCTCTTTTATGTTTTTATTTTTGAGCATATGTAGAAATATTAGAATTTGCTTTTTATAATAATTCTAAATAATCTGAGGCAGATATAATTTTCCTTAGTTTCTGGGTGAGCAGACTATTGATCAGAGAAGTCACTTAATCTGCCCCAAAGCACTCAGCCAGGTCTCACATCTAAGTTTTTTGATATCACCCTGGTGTGGGCAGGAAGGTAGCATGCCTCTAACCGGAAACCCAGTTGCCCTCACAGTAACACCATAGTGATAAGAACACCTTGAGGTGGATTTGACAGTGTTCCTGCCAGTGTTAACCTACTTTATTCAAGAAAACCTAATGTAATCACAAGGGCTCTTAAAACATAGAAAAGAAACGGGGCCTAGTGGTACAGTCTTACAGTGTCCCAGACGCTCAGGGAGACTAAAGTAGGAAGCCTGCAAACTCAAGGTTAATCTAGCTGCAAAATAAGTTCACGATCAGCCCAGGAAGCTTAGTGAGACTCTATCTCTTTTTTTTTTTCTTTTTTTTTGAGGAAAAGGCTGGGGATATAGCTCACTGGTAGAGTTCTTGTTTAACATGTGCGAAGCCCTGGGTTCAGTCTTCAGCACTGAAAGGAGTCGGGGAGAGGGAGGATAAAGTCTGGAGAATCATCAGAGAAATGCGATGCTGCTGTTTTTGAGGATGGAGGAATAGGCCACATATGAAGGAATACGGAAACTTCTAGTAGCTGGAAAATAGAGAGGCTTTCTTCTGAAAGCCTCCAGGAGGAACACAGCCCTGTCAACACTTGCTTTTAGCCCAGAAAGAACCATGATGGGCTGTTTGGCTCACAGAACTCTAAGATAATGTAAGTTTATATTGCTTTAAGCCACTGAGTTTGTGGGAGATTTTTACAGCAGCCTCGGGAAACTAACATGGGTGGTCAGATCAGGAGAAGGGAAGTGTTGACAGACTTTGGAGAGCCACCATTAGTGAAGAAACGGTACTGGAGACAAATGCTGAAATTGAAACCACCAGAAAGAATTGTTGAAATTTCAACACTGTGCAATACCAACCCAGAATGTTTATGATCAGAAGCCAGAGCCATGTGTCGGGGCACACGCCTGTGATCCCAGCACTAGAAGCCTGAGGGATGAAGACTGCCATGAGTTCAAGATCAGTGGAGGCTCTATAGTTCCAGCAAGCCTAGACTACAGAGTGAGGCCTTATCTCAAAGGAAAAGAAAAAAGGAAAGAAAGAGAAAAATAAAAAGGTCAGAGGCAGAAAACAATATTATGTGATGGTTGCTAAATTCCCCAGTGCAGTCAGTGGCTAGGGGTTCTTGGGTTTTTTTTCAGAAGTGTTAGCTGGATTGTGCGCTCCATTTTATCTGTATGACTTTAAATTCTTTAAGTCAGCAGAGGAAGCAGATAGGATCTGCAGCTTCCGAATGGCTCATCACCTGAATACAGCCTGGAGCTTAATACCCCTGTCACTGTCCTCTAATCAGATCTGTAGACTTCACTGATTTCTTCTCCTTAGAGCTTTCTGAATGAAAAATGATTCAATTGGGAGGCATGCAAGTACAAATATGAGAGATGATGACAGAGACACAGAGTCAGACAGAGAGGGCAAAATAAACACAACCTTCCTGTCCTTATCATTTACCTATTACCATGTGTTTAAATGAGGATCTATGTATACATAAACATATATCATGTTAGGGATTCATCTATAAATGAGGGGGTCAAGGCTTCTGTCCTTGTGGAGTTCACAGCTTGAGGGAGGGTGCAGTTGGACAATTTATTATACTGTAGAAAATGTAAGTATCTACAAGAACATGAAGAAGGGACAATGATTCAGTTAAGGGATGAGGTGTCAGGGGAAACATTTTGGACAATCAACTTCATTTTCAGAGTGCGTCATTCTGGAGCAAACTTGGAAAGACTGGTAGACATGTCAGCTCTCAAACACATGAAGCCCGAAGCCTGAAATTCTGGGGACAAGGTGCAGACATTTGTGTCTCAGTGTCTTAAGTAACTCTAACACACGAGAGCTCACTGAGAACTGAAGCCTCATACCAGGGTCGCACATGCATCACCCCACAGATGCTCATTTAGTTGGACTGGAACAGAATCCTGATCACCTCAGGGTTTTGGAAGCCTCAGGTGAGATGACTACAGCCAGGCTGGAAAACCCGTCTCTGTACCCAGGGCTGATGCAGAAGTTAGGCACTAAAGGATGAGGAGGCATTTATAAACTGAAAGGGCATTTATAGGCAGAGAAGCAAGTCTCCCAGCAGAAGAGAGCCTGGGGCCTGCTAAGAGTGGTGAATGCACACAAAACTTGATGGCTTAAAATAGACATACTTAAATGTTTATTACAGCGCTCCTTAAACTTGAATATACATTGACAGACCTGAGAATCTTGCAAAAACAAACTCTTAATCGCGGGTGGAGGAGGAGAGTGTGCATTTCTAATGAGCTTGGTGATGATGATGCTCTTGGTCTGCGAAACTGCGAACTTGTGTGGTTTCCTCTCTCTCTCTCTCTCAGCATATATATTGAGAGTGGATAGAAGCTTCAGAAAGGTATAGCTATGCATCAGCCCCAGGGCCCACGTACAGGCTTCCAGTTGTAGTGAATGCGGATTGCGGATGTCGGTTGCTGGATGGGTGTGCGTGGAGAGCGGAGGAGAGATGCAGTCTAGCAAACCTCCCCGCCTGCTCTTCTGGTTATTATCCATCAAGGTCGTGCTGCTTTTAGCTCGGTAATGCCTCTCCAGCTCCCTCCCAGTGCCCATCTCGCTGAGTGCATTCTTGGCCAGGCCAACAGACCAGCTCATTAAGTGACCGCTGGGGCTTTCTGTACGGTGCCAGCCAGCCAGAGAGGCGCTGGCAGAGGACAGGGGCTCTCCTGGGACCGGTCTCTGGTCCCACCTTCCCTCGCGGACCGCGGTGGGGCCTGCGGCAGAGTGTCAGTCTGCAGCAGCCGGGGCACTTGGCTAGCCCTCCTGGGCGCTGTCCATGGTTGCAGCATCCTTCGGCGCACCGCGTCAGGAGGCCGCCGCAGGGCTCTGCGATTGGCCGACCAGCCCCTCGCCACCCCCACCGTCCACCCGCGCCAGGCTCCCGAGACGAGTGCCAGGCGGTGGGCGGCGGCTCGGGGCTCCCGGACGGCACACCCACTTTCCTTATTAGGACGGAGCGGGAGCGGCAGCCGAGGGCGCAGTCACCCCCAGCTGCCGGCGGGAGGACAGAGCGCCGGGCCGGTCGCCGCGCGGGAGCCACTTTTGGAGACGTCAGTCCCTGGGGCCGAGATCCTCCTCTGCGCTCTCCCTCCCGGACCACTGGTCCCAGTCCCTGGCAGGGACATGGAAGAATTTTTGCAACGCGCCAAATCTAAACTGGTAAGTTTGACGAGTGTCTGCGTGTGTGCGCCGGTGACGGCGGAGAAGCCGGGAGGACTGGGTGCGCCCGAGGAGCAGCAAGCAACTTTGCTGCTGCTTCGTGGTCCGTGGAACTCTGGAACTCTGCTCCTTAAAGCAACCGGCCCGTCTCTCTCCATGTTATTCCCCCACAGCCAGGCAAGGCGCAGAGGTGGGCAGTGAGGCCTGGCTGAACTGATGAGGCTTGCATGGGCCACATGCGCCCCGGGAGAGTTTGCTCCTGAAAGATAGCAGGTGGGCGAGTGTGGGCCTCCTGGAGAAGAGGAGGCCAGCCTTCCGCGAAGGCAGGACCTGTGGTGTGAAAGGGAAAACGAAGCCTGAGGACAGGACTTCAGCTGGGAGTGGCTACGCCCAAGTGAGGACCTGGGCGCTGCTTGGACGATGGCGGCACCCTTCCCAGAGCCTGCTCAGGGCAGGGCTTAAGGGCATTCCGGAGTGTTCTGACTCTGCTCTCTATTGGCTTCTGTACTTTGGGGTGGAGGCATAATCTCGGTCTCTGAGGTTGATGGGAGCTTGGGGAGGAGGCCAGCATGTGGGCCTGCTATTTTTTGCTGTCTGGCAGTTGCCACGCATTCTGGAGCGATAGACTGGGGCACTTTCCTAATTCTAAATTGTTTGGCCCTCCAGCATAGCAGTAATAAGCATAAAGGAAATGTTTCTTTGGCACTTGAAAGCAAAAGCCAAGGCCGCTTTAGAGCAGTATCTTTAATGAACAGTGAAAGTACTTTTTATGAGTCTGGCATAAGAAAATCCACAATTTATGATGTTTTCAACCTTTAAACCTTCACAGAAGCCCAAACATGAAGTCTGTTAAGGTGACGTCTTAACCACAAGGCAGGATGTCATCTATTTACCCCCACAGCAAAGGACAGGGAGGTCCTGAGGATCCTGAGCCTCCATTTAGGGTGAAGAAAGCAGTGGACTCCTTAGGTATCTAAGTGTAGATAGCTATTTAAAAAAAAAAAAAAGACCATTGAAGCTGATTGATGCTGACAGAAGTACCTTGTTTTCCACCTTTAACTCCTCCAGAGTGTTGAATGTTGGGGGGGCTGGGTATTTGAGAATTGAGAAAGCTTCTGCTCACCTCTGCGGTTATTGACTCCGTAGAATACATGAAACCACCACCACCAAGAAACAAACAAACCCACTACTTACTGCAGAAATTCAGTAACTGCTCTGCATCCCTGCTGACATAAGCACATCCTCCATTCTCTACCTGATAACAGGAGAGGGAGGCTGGAAAATTTGTCAGTCATGGCAGCAGTGCATGCGTGTGTGTGTGTGTGTGTGTGTGTGTGTGTGTATGAATAAACAGTGATCTAGAGCAAATGCAGGGTTTGGTGCTGTACCTGCGGTGTGTGTCCGTCACTTGTATTTCCTCCGTTTTTAATAGTAAGCACTTGGACTGTGGGGTCTGATGTGAACGAGAGGTCTGTTGCATTTCTGAAGAACAGTTGCTGGGATGGAAATTCCCTATTTCAGAGTAATCAGCTGAAAGTGATGTATAATTTATTTACCGAGTCCCTTCATTAGACGAGCAATTGCTCTACATCATTAAAAAAAAAAAAGACTGGAAAAGAAGTGATTGTTTGAAATTCTGTTACCAGTTTCCTGCATGAGCCAGAAGAACAATTACAGCTAAATTGATCTTTTCTTGAAGTAGGCTTCTGGCTAGAAATCGTGATTAATCTTTCTTGCTCAGCTATAGCAAAGGTGTTTGGTCTTGTTTTGTCACACATTTCTCCAGTAAATATTTTCAGCAACAAAATCTCAAAATTTATTCTTAATGTACAACATTCAAGAAGAGCTAACATTTTGCTTTAGAAAACTTTTTTGGGGAGAGAAAAATTTTCATCTGTAATTATGCCTTTCATTCATGAGAAGCCTATTCATAGTAAAAAGCTAAGGGTTTTAGAAATTCTATTAATCCTTTGGAAAACATTTTAAGAAAAAAATGTAGTTTTGAGTTTTGTACTTAAGTTTTATTAGAACCATATTTAGAATATAAGAATTGTGGATAAATTGCTTTCTGTTCGAAATTAATACAAATTTATTTGTATAATACTTAAAAATGCCTAACTATCAGATTTTCCTCCTGGTTGATTACTTTGATGTGTATGCTGTAGGTGTGGTATGTATCTTTTAATGGTTTAAAATGGCCAGATCCCCTCTGAAGTCTGAACTTGGACTAGCTACTCACAGTAGACAATGGGGGTCTTTAAACTGTGAAACGGAATTGCTATTAGCCTTAGATGAATTTTCCAATAATCAAACGTTGGAATGCTGGGCCTGGTAGCACAGGATTAATCTTAGCTATTGGGGTTTGAGGGGGGAGAATCACAAGTTTAAGACCTTTAAGAGTAAAGAGTGAGTTTAAGGCAGCCTGGGAAACTTGGTGGAACTCTATCTCTAAAGAAAAAGTAAAACGATGGCTGGGGGTGCAGCTCAGTGACAGAGGGCTCGCCTAGCATGTGCAAGGTCCCTGCAATCCCTACCACCACAGAACAACAAACACAAACAAAACATTTTGGGGAAGATTTGTCCCCTTTCTCCATGAGGATCATCTGTTGTTCTATGTTTTCGAGAGAAGAATGCCTCCATTCTAGGCCACACCCTGGTATTGAGTAGAAACCTTTGAAGGAGAGGGAGTGTACTTAAATTTGTTATGTCAGTGGCTAATTTCCACTGGAGTTGGACGATCTCTCAGTTCTGTTTTTCAGTTCAGTCTAGTCCTTAGCTGAGGCAGAATCAATGACATCATCCCCCTCTCTCCTAAATCCTTTCTGTATGAGAAAGGATCTCTTCACTGGGAATACTCAATATTTCTCAGTAACAGCCAAAATCAACTCCATGTGTGTCTGGGATAGGTGCCCCACTCTACCCAGTTCTCTCCAGTGGCCTGTCTCCTGCCTGCTGCAGATGGACTCCAGTGGATTTATTAAAACAAACAAACTTAGTTGAAACTGGAGGGCAGCAGGATAGATAGTTGCACTTTTTGAGTATAACCTCCAGAGATGAGATTGTCCCAACAGATACAGAATGATGACTGTGGGTCATCAGCACAGTGATTGTGGAAGCAGCGAAAAGAGCTGAGACCAAGGAGCAACCAAAGGCTGGTGCTTTCCAGCTGGACACGCCCACCCATCACCATGAGGACCCAGCTTTGCCTCTGGTCTGGATACTCACTGCTTGAGCTGGAGAGAATGAGAAGACATTTCTCTTGTCTCTAGCCAGGCACTTCCTCCACCTGCCAATTCAGAGTTGAAGCAGAGGCAGAAGCCAAATTCTGAAATTCAGATCAGCCTTTCGGGTTTCTCAGTTCCTTTTTGTTACACCCATTCTAAGGAGGCGGCTTTGCCTTTCTTAGGCACAGCATTCCTATGTGTGAGAGTTTAAAGAAGAAAAAGCAAGGGATCAAGGACTTCCTGCCTGTGATTTGGGAAATATCTCTAATTTCATCCCCTCAGAAAAGTTTTTAATTGAGGAATGGCCCTGGGGATTGGCAGAGAATCATGGGGTGTGGTTGCCAGAAAGCCAGTGTCCTCACACTGGGCAGAATGGCTGCGAGCCTCCTCTGGACCCAGCTGATGTAATTCACACAGCTGCTGCCCAGTGGGGATCACTGCAGCCCACATACCCTAACACATAGGTCATGTGCTAGCCTTGGAGGGTGACAGCAGCTGCCATAGGAAGGGCACAGGATGTATCAATATCCCAGGAATGCTGTTTTTAAAAAGAGAAAGTGCAGAGAAAGTCACCACTGCAGTCCAAAGGATGCACCTGCCACTTCAGCAATGCCAGCTGGATGTTCATGTCACAGTGTGTATTAATTGATACATGTACTTCTACAGGAGAAAGATTTCAGGGTGAACCAATATCAACATACATTCTGCTCCTGATGAACAACTGCAAGATTAGTGGAAGATATATACAGATATATACATCTGTATCTATATATGGATAAATGTATACATCTGTATTGATATAGAGAAAGAGGGAGAATGGTTGACTACATATCTGTGGATAGTCATCTCAACTGAAAATTTAAGCAATATGTCGGAATAAGGTAACTATACACAAAAAATAAAACTTTAATTTCATTTAATTGTGGACGTGTGTGTGTGTGTGTGTGTGTGTGTGTGTGTGTGTGTGTGTGTGTGGTGTAGATCAGATGACAAATCGCAGGAGCTGGACCTCTACTTCCACTATGCGGGTCCTGGCAATCAAACACAAACACATGGTGCCAGGCTGGGCAGTGAGCCCTTTGCCCACTGAACTGCCTTGCAGAGCCCTGAAAAGGATTCTCTAAAAGCGCTTGTGGAAGGGCCACTGTGAGAAGAACTGAGAACAGTGGTGGAGCTGCAGACAACTTACTGTGGGAGTGGAGGCTTTTCTCGCCTGAGACTGCAGGGCCAGCTCCTGCCCACCACAAGTCAGGCAGTGTCAGGAGTCAGAGCCTTGTTTTGATGTCTTGAGACAGGGTCTCTATAGACCACGCTGCCCTTGAGCTGTTGGTTCTGTTCCTCTCAAGCGGTTGGATTACAGGCATGCTTCACCAGGCCTGACTTAAAGTCAGTGCCTTTTGTCAGAGCATTTATGAGCAGGACTCCAGGACTCCAAAGCATTTCTGTGTGCACAGCGTCACCTGCTCGTGGTCTGATGAAGAATGAGCCCTTGGCTGGCTCTAGCGTCAGCTCCATGTCTCACTGCAGGGTCATCCAGACCAGCAGCTGAGAACTGCTGTGGCCTCTGGAAAACGACCAGACCCAATCTTTTCCAGGTAAACAGACCTGGAAACAGAGTGGTGGTCTGACTCAAAGGAAAAGAGGGGCACACTGTCACTCAGACAAGACGGCAGCTTGAATCCTGGAGGACATGATTGGTGCCCAAGGGTGCTTTTGAGTCTGTGATTTGAGGAATATTTTATGCCACCTAAGTAGAAAGCTGTCAGCTTTGGTACAGCCCGTTGTTCTCTTTATGCAGTGTTTATTTGAGCTGCTATTGCCTTCATTTTGTTTGGTGCACATATCTGATCAGTGAGCTCCTGCAAACTGTGATGTCTTGGTGAAGGAAGCCTATTCTTTCTCGGCATCCACCTCTTTTTAGAGTGCTGCTTAAAGAGAGAAAGGAGAGCAGATGGAATATTGGTCAGTGACTGCCCAAGTTGTCTGCAATGGCCAGCACACTGGAATTCTGCAAACTGCTCTCACTGCTTCAGAGGAGCCCTGAAAGCATCTGGCTCTCAGAGCTGAACGCGTCTTCCACTCTCTTAAAACCCTGCAACCACTTCCCATTCCTCTTAGGAGAATGGACAACATTCTTCGCTTGATGTTGCTAGCAGCCCTCTTCTGGTTCCTCTTCCTATTGTCTTTGGATTGAGTAGCTGCTGCCTCGTCTTCAAATGGGACGACGAAGGGAATCCCTCGTTGAAGGTGTCTTCCCCATTTGTGGCACCCCAATCCTTGAGTGTAAGCCTTTTCTAAAAAAACAAATTATTATTTTATTTTATGCGTATGAGTATATTCCCTGCATGTGTGTAAGTGGTCAGAAAACGGTGTTAGATTGCCTGGAACTGAGTTACAGATGATTGTTAGCCTCCATGTGGGTGCTGGGAGTCGAACCCAGGTCCTCTGCAAGAGCAGCCAGTATCTTATCCTCTGAGCCATCTCTCCAGCCCCGTAAGTCTCATTTTTTAATGAAGCCTTTTTATCTCTGTTTGTCATTCTATTGCTTTTGGATATGTTTGATTAATACCAGTGTGGAAAGGTCAGGGAGTGAGGTCCCCATATGATTTTGCTAACCATTTTGTCTCCAAAGCCCAGCATGCTGCCAGGGCTCAGTATGTTTTTAGAATGAAGGAAACCATAAAGCAAGAGTCCTGCTCGGGACATGACAGAATGTTGTAGTTGAGCATTCATAAATAGCTGGCTGGGCAGACCCCTGAAGGTCTGAATCTGAAGCAGGACTGGCAGTAACCTTCAAGACGCAAGGTGAGGAGCTTTGAGGTCAGGAATGCTTCGCAATGCTTTTCCCTTAGTATGCACCTAATACAAAAAGCCATTACAAAGCTAAAAGGCTAAGCTGTCATCTGCAGATGCCTGGGATTTGTGAATATTGGTAGAACCAAAACATGACTAGAGGAAAGCATAGGAAAAAACAGGGCGCAGAAAGTCTCTTCAACGTCACAATGGGTAGATGAACAAACTGTGGGACTGTTAGATCCAGTCTTTCTCAGTTTAGTCCAGTCCTCGGTCAGTGTACCCTCCCCCCCCCTCCCCTTCTCGGCATCCGCACTACTGCTAACATCACGAGAGAGGGGGGCTGAGAAGACTTTCAGTATCCTTGAAAGTAAGGGTAAAAGCACACCAGACTATTTTTAGTCCAAACTCAGCACCACACACCCCACACATGCAACAAACTCTTGCAAAGCCCCCAGTCAGAGCCCTTATCCAGCCAGTGTGATTGTAGGATATGGCATTGGTCCTCTACTTTATGCAATGCTCAGGATGTGACCTGACTTTTCCCAAGCATACCAATTAGCCTATAATGTAGCAACCTGTGTATCTTTGCATGCACATGCAAAATTTACGTATCTTTTTATGCATTTGATAGTCCATGCTTTGGCAGCCAGGAAGCTTAAAGCATGCTGATGTTTAATTTCCTAAGCTTACTATTTCTGAAATAAATGTTTCTTTGTTGGTTTTTACCTTGTTTTTTTTTTTTAACTAGAGATATCTTTATTATGACTGGTTTATTCTTTTGACTCCTAGCAAGAATACATAAATATTATTCATGATAACATATCTGACCTTGAGTATATTTTGGCAGCAAGTCCTGTGTAGTTCAGGGCTCATGTGCTCACATTTTAGAATAAACTATTTTAGTAATGGAGAAAGTAATATGGAAGTCTCCAAACTGGTACTGAAATAGATGTAGATATAATCTCATCCTCCGTGACTGGTGACCTCGATGAGAGCAGCAAGGAGCACACACTCCTGCATCAGAGCCCTAGAACTGGAAAATGTGAAGCAACTATGATAGAAGCCATCTTTACTAAATGATATCTTCATTTTCGTGGGTCGTGAATTCTGAATTTGGAGAACCTTAGACAGCCTTCTGTCCTCCACTCACTTCTTATCCTAAATGCAGTGCATCATTGTGACTGTGAATGAATTCTGCAGCTGGATGCCCGAGTTCAGATCCTGACTCTGCCATTTTTATTTACTAGTCATACAATCTTGGCTACTTTACCTCCCAGAATCTTGATCTCCCTGTTGAAAAATGAGAACAAGAATCGAATTCCCTTGCTAGTCCTGCTTTGGTTAAACATGCACCAAACCCAGACTAGCATCTTTTATGCATTTATCCACAGTACTAGAAATGTGACAAGGGTCCCTAGGGGACAAGAGAGCCAGGCAGTCCTGTTCACATGTCACAGAAACAGGGACAATTCTTAGCTCCTTTTGTAGTTCAACTAGAATTTGTTGAATGTCTGTTTTAGCTCTAGGAGACACTTATTTTCATTTAACCCCACATTAACCTTGAGGCGGGGATTAGTCTCCCTTGGCAGCTGAGGAAGCATAGGCTCAGTGAGATAAGCAGTTTGTCAGGGCTCATGACCATAGGAAATAGGCCAATGAGCTCCCATATCACCTGACTTCAACTCTGCCACCCTGTCCCTCACATCTCAGTGCCTTTTCCTATAAGATTGCCGGGCACATTGAATTCTTTTGAATTTTTTCCATTTATTTATTTATATGGCTGTTTTTGGATGCATGTATGCAAAAGTACCACATACATGCAATGCTCACAGACGCCATTAGAGGGCATCAGATTCCCTGGAGCTGGAGTTACAGACAGTTGTTAGCTGCCATTTGGGTGCTGGGAACCAAACCTAGATCCTCTACAAGAGCAGCCAGTGCTCTTAACTGTTGAACTACCTCTCCAGTACTTTTGAAGTCTTCTTTAAATGAAAAGTGAACAAACTGAATGGTTTATAGATGGGTTGGGTGGTAAATTTATGAGATTGTACATATGTCTTCCACTTTGATCCAAGAGAGGTTCACGGCTCTGTGTTGCCCAGTTTATATCAAAAGCCTTTGGAAAACTGAGCACTCAACCAATGCTACTTAGAACTTGTTATGAAAAACACATAACATCAGGCTGTTGAATAAGCTATGACATCTTTCTTCTGTGTATGTCCAAAGAAAAATAACTGCTGAGTTATTTGGAGGATAGGGTATGTGGCCAGTTTTTAGGGTAACTAGAAATATTGTGAGGACATAGTGAAGTTTTAAAAATAAAAATACATTGTAAAGAGTTTAAATGGAAAAAAAAATAGTTTAAGTGCTAAGGTTGTGAGCACATCTTTTGGTTATGTAGATTTCCTCTTGGTTGTGACTGTTTTGTTGGAGTCCATTAGGATTATTTTGATTGATGATTGGTTGCAAGTGGGTGGTGTGAACTCCAGGGGGGCACAGCTGTGAAAGAGGACTGGGATGGTACAGCTCTTTCATGTGCCCATCCTGTCTTGGCTTCTCCAGCCTGCTAGCTATGCTCAGCATGTACAATCCCAAAGGTGTAAAAAGAAAGGAGGAATAGGAAGGAAAGAGACAGGGGAAGGATAAAGAGATTCCTGGAGTCTAAACTGAGTGGTGGTGAAGCTCAGAAAAAAATGCAAGACTCTGGATGGGAGAAGTCGCAGTGCGACAGTTCCTATGTCTGAGCTCAAAGCTCTGGCAGCCTCTGCCAGGTCTGACAAAAACAGGGAATTCAGCAAAGCCTGCTTTCCTTCAGGCAGCTGAAACTGATGGTTGGAAACCCACTGTCTTGTTTTCATTTCCTGTTGCTGCGATAAAATACCCTGACAAAAGCAGCTTAAGGGAGAAAAGGTTTATTTGACTCACAGTTCCAGGTACAGGCCATTATTGTGGGGACATCAAGGTGACAAGGACTTGAAGCAGCTAGTCACATTACATCCACAGTCAAACACGGAGAGAAATGAACGAATACGTGTATGCTTGCGGGTGCTCGGTTTACGTTCTCCATTCATATAGTTCAGGATCCTCTGACCAGGGAGTGATGCCATGCACAGTGTGTGGGTCCTTCTACCTCAATTAATGTAATCAAGGTGATCCCCCACAGACGTGCCCACAGGCCACCCTGATCTAGACAATCCCTCACCGAGGCACTCCTCTTAGGGGATTCTAGACAAGCTGACATAACTAACATCACACTCAATATTAAATTTCTTTCAGGAAATCTTCCAAGTTCTGTCCTCCATCTTAAGACTGTTCAGTGCAATACCAGGATTTAGTAAAGACACATGGGAGTCACCTACCATCATCTGTGGCATTATTTTAATATGCACTTTCCCACAATACTTATGAATTTGCTTCTCTAAAGAGTGGATGGCAGAAATGGAGCTGCAATTGCTGATCAATTATGACAGAAAAATAGCAAAAACAAAACCCAAATCAAGCAGGACCTTGAAGCAGCAGACCGAGGCCTCCTGTATGTGCCACTGTGTTTGGTGTTGGGTAAACAGTTCTAACAATCAGCACAGCCTCTGGGAGACAGACCATCATTGATGCCAACTACATACATGATGTTTAGAGTAATGACCCTAAACAACCAGGGCAAAAGAACCTGTAAGCGTAGTGTCCTGTTGAAGAGGAAGGATGTGGAGTGTAAGCAGTTTTTAAAAAATTTTAGCTTTGGTTTTCTGGTCCAGCCTAGGGAATAGGAGACCTTGTTCTTGAATCAAGCCAGGTGTGTGAAATGCTATGGTTTATAATATGTAACCACAAGTCGGGGTCCAGAGGGCGATGGTGCTAGTTGTGGCATGGCATTAATAGGTCCTCAAGGTATGAGTATTTGTCCCCTACTCTCATCCTGAGTCAATAATTCATTTGATTCTGGACTCCAGAAGGGTGCAGTAATGACCATGGGCATGAAAAGTAAGTCCCTAAGAAAAGCCTCAGAAGGATGTGTGGCAGGCTGCTACTGGCCCTTCAGGTATCTGAAAGGGTTTTCTGAAAGAGCCCCTCATAGGAATCATTATTTTCCATAGTTGAAAAATCAAGTCTTTTATGAGGGCCTATTTTTCTTTTGAATTTTATTTATTATTTTTATTTTTAGTGTATGATTGTATTTCTTGCATGTGTGTAAGTGCACACATGTCATACAATGCCCATGGAGGTCAGAAGAGGACATAGGATCCCCTAGAACTGGAATTAGGACAGTTGTTAACCTCCATGTGGGTGCTGGGACTCAAACCCGGGTCCTCAACAGTGCTCCTAACCTCTGAGTCATCTCTCCAGTCCCCGAGGGCCTATTTTTCTTTTAAAGGAATCCCATTAATTTAACAAGGTCCAATTTCTTTTTCCTACAAAAAAGTGACCCCCTCTAAATTAATGAATGAGTTTCACTAATAGAGAAATGTTCCTGCTGGGCTTCTCGCTCCTCTCCTCGGAGAGCAGAAGTAGTTCATCTAAAATGCAAGAGCGTTTGCCTCTTTGTGTTCTTCATGCATATGTTTATGGGGGTGGTCATCTGGGAAAACAGAAGCAGCAATGGTTAGTCCAGCCTCTCCTCTAGGTTCTACACATCTGCTTGTGCACACACATCCACACATGTGCATGTGCCACACACACAGTAAAGCCACACATAAAGCAGAGACTGCCATGGCTCTGTAACTGACTGTGCTGGCCCTTCAGCTGATCTTCCTGGATGGTGGCCTGAAATGCCATTACACTTAGATCCAGTCTCCAGAAAAGTCCAGAACATAAACTCTCTGTGGATCAAAATGCCGTCCCAGAACTAGCTTTTAAAACATTTTGAAAAATTTATTATCCTTCCAAACCATTAGGTCAGTTTAAGCCCAGTAGGAGAAAATGTATCTCTTATGTGTATGGAATTATTTCATGAAAAAATAGCCTCTGACCAAGCATGACATCTCTGCAAAAGCCAGTTTCTATTAAAAAGAAAAAAGTATTTCCTATGTTGGCATTTATATGGACTATTTTGAAGGACCTCATAAACACTGAGCCACTTAGCCCTATCGTCCCCTTTGTTGAACTTTGGCTCTAGCCAGCTGGGTGTTCACTGGATACAGCTGTACTTAGATTAAATACAATATTCCATCGCTGTCATCTTTTATTTATGCTTATTTTACTGTGTAATTGTGAACTATTGTTAATACCTCTAGACTCACATATCTTTACATTTGAAACTACTGTAGAATCATCATCTGTTGCAGGTCTCATTTCTTTATAAAATAATAATTAGAGCAAATCTGGAAATAGAGGAAAGACAAAAATTAATTGTACACAGAAAAAAAATAAGAGCCAAAAATAAAACGTAGTCACTTTCATTGAAGCCTGGATATCAGTAATATTTTGGCAAGTAGTCTGGCCAGTCTTTTCTCAAGAAGAAATAAAATGTTATTACATTTAAAAAACTTGATTTTTTTTATTTTCCTTAACATTATTTATTAACTATTTTTCAATATTATTACATAAGTTTTGGGAACCACTATTTTTTAAAGATGGGAAGCATATAGCTTAGCTTTCCATCTGTGCTTTTCTTGTGAATACCTTATAGAACCAGCAGCAAACGGATTAGCAGGAGGCCATATCGGACACAGCAGACCTTTAAAACGCCCGCTCCTTGCAGCTTTTTGCCCCGCTGAGTTCCTGGGAACCTTTTTGTCCCACTCACTTGGTACTTCTAATCGATAGACTGCATTGTCTTTTCACCATGGCAGCTCTTTATTTTTAAGCCTACTTATAATCACCTCAGAGATACATATCTTTCCATATTATGGTAGTTCTAAAATGGAGATGATATTGTTTTATGTGTTTGTTGACAGTTTCATACAGTGTATACACTGGATTTTAGCCTTTTCAACCCCCACTACTCTGTCCCACACCCTCTCTTTTTCCTGTGTATGTATTTAACCCACTAAGTTTGAAGAAGGTTGCCTGGCTGATGGGGGTGGGAGGGTATTCACTGGAGCATGGATGACTTATCAGTGGCTCCACCTCTAAAGAAAGTGGCATATTTTCCTCCAGTCACCATTAACTGTCAAAGGTCCCTCCGGAGGGGTGAGGCCTTATTAACCCCAATCTTGTACAGAGCTTGCACAGGGAGCCAAGCTGCAGTGCATTCGCGAGTGCATCAGCTATGTCATGTCCAGAAGACACCATTTTCCAGCTCCCTCCCCAACATCTGGCTTTTAGAATCCTCCTACCCCCAGTCCTGGTGTGAGTGATGCCAGGGTCCGGTTTCCAGTGAAACACTCCATTCACTTGTTCTCTGTACTCTGACCAGTTGTGAGTCTCTGTATGGACTGTCTCCTTTGATAAGGTCTGAGAGCTGAACTGATCTGTGGGTAGAAGGCAGTTTGAGAATCAGTAACCTAAGTAATATAATATAGTTTAATAAACAATATATATGCTAGTTGTGATGATGCATGCCCTTGGTCCCAACAGTCTGAAGGCAGACAAAGGAGGATCACAAGTTCAAAGTTAACCTAAGCTATATAGTCAGATCTCATCTCAAGAAATAAAACTAAATAAAGGGAAGGGAGGAGGACGAAGGAGGGACAGAGGAGGAGAGGAGGGAATGGAAGAAATACCTGTGCTTGTTTCCTCTTTTTGATAATTTTAGTTATTTCACAATAAACATATCTGTACATAGAATGTCTTATCCTGTTTTAAGATCATGTTCTTAAAATGACCTTTTAGATATGTACTTATTGGAGCAAAATGTATTAGCATTCTTAATCTTTTTTATTGAGACATAGTTTCATAAGCTTGGCCTTAAACTTGCTATGTAGCTAAAGATGACCTTGAACTTCAGATCCTCCTACTTCGTCGCTTGAGCTCTAGGACTGCAAGTGTGGCCATTGGTTTTATATACCTTCTTGCAAGCACTCTACCAACTCTGCTAGTTTCAGCCCCTCCTAAGCTTTTCGGTAGATCTTTACAAATTGCCTTTTGATGACATTTCCCAAATTTTAAGGTTCTGAGATTTAGAAAGTTTGACTAGGGCCATTTATGACAGTGCTAATTACAGATGTCGGGTCACTTGAAACCTAGGTGTGTGCTGATGATGAATTTGAGAGGACGATCAGTATACTGGGGGACTTGTAGGCTCATTTTGTAACCTGTAGGTCTCAGCAAACAATCTGGAGTTGTCTGTCTACTAAATGACTATGTCTTGCCAATTACAGCCCTGTTATTTAAGATTGTAAGGCTTAATCTGACCAGGGGAATTACCTCCTTTTCTTTTCATGTCCTCTCTCAATTATTTTAGAAGGATCAGGCCTCATGGAGCATTCAAGCTAGTCACTGTTATAGAATCAGCCTTCTGTGTGCATCCCGTCATTGTCAAATGTTACTTCATTCATCTACTATGTTGTAATGCTCCATTTTTACTAGCCATTTAATTACTGGGGTCCTAGTACACTGTCACTAGTCACATTTGGCCCTCTATCCACAGGCTGTGATCCATGAATTCAAATAATCATGAACCAAAAATATTCGAATATTGCATTTGTATTGAACATGTGTTGGCATTTCTCCTATGCTTTACAGAATACACTAAAAAACTGTTCATAGTGTATATGTTCTATGTATAATTTAGACATGATATAAAGAATATATAGGAAGATGTACTTAGATTATAGGCAAGTATATGCCATTTTATATAGGGGACTTGAGCACCTGTGCCATTCGGTACCCCCAGGGCTCTGAAAGAAATTCCCTTAAAGATAATCGAAGGATAACTGTAGTTCGTGGTAATTTGGAGCACAGTATGGAACTTCATATTGCTATCGATAATTATGTCACAGATGAGAACAAGATTAGAGAGTTGAAATTCAGCCTTGCTCAAGGACGCACAGCTAATTTAATGGGAGAACTGGGTGAAGAATGTCTCTTTGATTTTCAAGCACCAGTGAGGCCAAAAAGTCTGTCCAATACTTTCAGAAGATGGCTTGAAGATTGATTTTGATAGTTTGGATTCATCTACATAAAAAAGAATGATGGACTAAAAGTGAGGGCACTTTTCCAGGAGAGCGTGCAATAATGAAGTCCTCAGCACAGGAGCACAGCCTGCTCAGCTTTGGAGGTTTGTACCAGGGATTCTGATGTACAGTTGGCAAGTGTGAGATTAATGAATGTGTCATTGGTGGAAACATGCTGTGCTCCACAGGCTCTGGAGACCGTATGTCACCTAGAATGGGACAGGGATACCTGAGAGACAGGGTCTCTGGAGACCTGTAGGATCATCTGACACACCTGTAGTGGGAGAATATGGATGTCACTTCTGTTGGTTCAGTTGAGAGTTCTACGTGGAAAGGCAGTTTAATTGCCTACAGCACAAGCTCTGTCTTTGCTACAGTGGAGACGTGATCTTGTCAAGTTTTCTTTCTTTCTTTCTTTCTTTCTTTCTTTCTTTCTTTCTTTCTTTCTTTCTTTCATTTCTCTCTCTTTCTCTCTCTCTTTTTTCTCTCTCATCTGTTTCTCTTTTCTAATCCTCCACCCCAACAATTACTTTATTGATACATTAGGGAATGATTTTAGTTTAATGCAGTTTAATGTCATTTAATTTCCTCTGTCAGAATTGAGTCTAAGAAACATATTTGTTATAGCTGTAGCATGACAGAAGCCACAACATCAGTTCAAGGCTGTTGGCCTACTGATAAATGTCCTGGGTTGACTGTGTTTCTCTTCTCCTCCTCCTCCTCCTCCTCCTCCTCCTCCTCCTCCTCCTCCTCCTCCTCCTCCTCCTCCTCCTCCTCCTTCTCTTTCTCCTCCTCTTCTCCCTTCCTCCCACACTTCTAGTTCAAGGTATCAGACATTCTTAGCACACTCTCAGTCACATCTCCCCTCATCTTTCTTAAATCTTGACTAACACTGCTGAAAAAAGGGAACCATCAAATGTGACTGAAAAAAAATTTAGGGAAGTAGAATTTAGGATTAATCTGGGCTTGACATTCTGTACTGGTGAAAACTTTAGACTGATAGTTGTCTTTTGGATAACTCCATTATCTAATAGGATGGTTTGTCCATAGCACATAACTCCAGATGCTATGTCGAGGTGGTTTTACATGCTCCAAGGAAATAAACTTGGGTGATATTTTGTCCTAAGTGTTGGATGAGAGTGGAAATCACAGACTCAGAGACTGTGCAGCGTATTTGCTAAATCATGCACAAAAATACCAGCATGCTGTGGGGCAGACGATTCTGGAAGTGAATTATTGTGTCTTGTGTGTGTCAATGTTCCCAGCTATTCAGCTCTTTTCGAAACACATTTTGGCTTTGTGTTTTAAACATAAAGCATACAGTATTGAGGGGCAGATGGGAGCAATCTTCATGCCCAGAATATTTTGCTGGATTGCCTTTTCCGTCCAAATTGCCCCCGGAACATCCTCATCTCTGCTCTGCCATGGACCCTGCAGCAACACTTTCTCTGGTAAACATTTGACCATGACAGTGGTCCTCAGACACAGGCATTATTATGCCTAATTTATAGAGTGGCAAACTGAGGCTCAGAAATGTCAAAGTAGCATAATCTGGACACACAATAAATGTTGGCATTAACTTCCTAGGATACCAGGGTGAGAGTCTTATATTTCCATTTCAATACAACATTGAGATAAAGTACAATTATTTGGGGAAGAGTGGCCACTCTGACAACATTATAGAAACTCTCACATGAGCAGTAGGCTTGGGGATCTTTGTAGAACATAGATTAATTGAGTTCAGAGCCTGAGTTAGGCGCCTGTTCTTTTAATATGCTCCCAGGAGCTGCTGATGCCATTGGGTTTGATTGACAATGTGAATAGTTAGGTTCCAGACAACTGACTGACCAGGAAGCAAAAGCCCCAACTCATGTTCCCTTTAGAGTGCATTAGAGCTAGAAGCTGCACAACCAGGAGAAAGTAGCCCGGGGAGGAAATGGAGTGTTGGTGTTGAGGTGAGGTCACACTGCCACTGAGAGGCTGAGGTGCCCTAGGGTTTCCAGAATGTGAACCATAAGCCAAAAACCTGCACAAATCTGTAGCTATCCCATTTCAGGTAAGAGAAGAATTGGTTTGGGGGGATAACAATATCAGCAGTCACAACATAGAGACAGCCTTTAGCTCTAATTACCAATAAAGCAGACCCTGTGCAAATCTGCATATTAATACAAGTTGAAGTTATTTCGTGTCCCTTATTTTGGGTCTAGCAGCAGCAGGAGAGGGCCATAAGCACGTTAATAGGCCTTCGGGAAGGAGGGGAGGAGAGGGTTGAAGGCGCCGGCACCATTCTCAGAAACACGGGCGCCGAGAGGATGCTTCAGCTGGCTCAGGAGCAAAACGCAATCCTGACTAGTCCGGAGGACTTGCTACGAGGAGGGCGGTGTCTGACGAAGCTGTTTTTTACTCTCAGAACTGCTCACTGCTGCTCTCTTGTTGTTCCGTGTCTGTTTAATGAGTCACTCAAATTGTCCTCAGTATTTGTGATGGTCTCTCTCAGGCAGTGCGTTTGTCATCTCATCTGCCAGAGTCTGTTCTCAGTTTCCCTGCCCCACCCGCATTCTGGGGAGGGGGGTGTGTGCTCTGTACAATTCATGCCCTTCTTTCTTTGTTGATGGCTTCTGCGTAGTCGCTCTGCATTTCTGATGTACCTTTCCCGCTTCCTCTCCTGCAGTGCCCTTTGAGCTCTTCCTGTTCTTTTCCCTTAACACGGAATTCTGTTTCTCTAAACACCGTGAGGGCGCACAGTGGCTTATGCCTCCTTTCCTTTGAGGGTCACCAGCAGACATTTGGACTTTTCTGGAATTATTTTAGATAGGACTCCAAGCCGTCAGCTTTCGCTGTCGCAGCAGATTCCCCATGACTGTGGCTCTTTAACAGCAGGATGTACTTCCTGCTCTGGTTACTCCATCAAGGTCAGCTCAGGCTGTAGGCCCCTCCTGTGTGGTTTTGGATGCCAGCTAACAGAGCCTTAGCTACCTGCCATAGCTACTGTTGCTCTTGTGGCAGAATGAGTTAGAGAGCTAGGAAGGTCTAGCAAAGATTCTTTGTTTTGTTTTGTTCTGGAGACCAAACTCTGGGCCTTGATGCTGAGCAAGCACTGTGCCTGTGCCTTGTTCCCTGTCCTGGGAGTAGTTCTTAACATTTTGGCTCAGAATTAGAATGAGTCATTTCTGAGGAGGCATCAGAAAATGGGAACATCAAGGGGACACAGGAAGAGAGCAGAATCCCTCATTCCAGAGTCTAGTTGAAGTCTCTCACCACCTAGGAGTTATGACTGTCAGCACATTTACAAAATTTGCTGTGAAGACTGCCTGCACAGAGTCAATATTTATTTTATATTTCCATTAAGAATGTTAAAATATCAATAAACTATGTTTAAGGCTCACGTGAATCTATCACCTTGGAGTTTGGCCTTACCTCTTGTCCAGATGTAAACCTGAAATTTTCTAGAAATCTCACGAACAAGACTTACAGTAAAAACCTGTCTTAATGCTCCTGTGTAACCCTTGTGACCGACAGACTTACTTTACCAAGCAGAATCTTACCCCGTGTACACCAGAACCACTCTGTGACCTCATTTACTGAAAAAGAAAGAGAAAAAAGACATTTCCTTAGCAACGCTTTGAGATATGACTTCATAAGCTACCCAGATCATAAATGTGGCTATCCTAAAGGCTTTTGAGAAGCCCATGCACATACTTGGGTGTTTACTATTCTTTTCCTATCTCTCTCTCTTTCTGTCTCTCATGCTAAAATCTTAGTTAAACTTTTTTCCTAATAAATTCGAATTCTACTTCTGTTTCACTTGTCAGAAATTCTTTTCTGTGGTGAAGATAGGAATCCTGACTTCCCTTGAGTGGAAGTCTTTGAAAAGAACTCAGGCTGCTTCAGGTGGTAGTGTGGAGTTGTGTCTCAGGCCCATACCCCACTGCCATCGCCACTTCCGCCTGAACTTCATCAGTCAAAACAAGCCCAAAGGCTATGCCAGGGTACCGATCCACCCAAAAGCAGATACTGTGGCTGTATGGATGGCACAAAGATGCATTGTCTTTATAGGAAAAAAAGTTACTTAGTAGGAAGAACATTGTAGTCTGCTACATGCTTTATAGCTAGAATTCATCCTGTTGCAGGAGAGGAGGGCACTAATAGAAATGTTCTTCTATCGTATTAATAGACATATCAATGGGTAGCTTGTCACAAAAGAAAAACATTGACTAAGAAATATGAGCCCAAGGGGCTAGAGAGTTGGCTCAGTAGTTAAGAGCACTGGCTGCTCTTGCAGAGGATCCGGGTTTGATTTCCAGTACCCACATGGTGGCTAACAACTGTCTATAACTCCAGTTCCGGAGGAATCTGACACCCTCTTCTGACCTCCTCAGGCATTGAACTTACATTCAGGCAATATACACACAAAAATAAAAATAATAAATAACATACTAAAAAAAAGAAACATGAGCCTCTTGGGTGTGTTGGCACACACCTTTGATTGTAGCACTCAGGAGTCAGGAGTAGTAGATCTCTGTGAATTGGAGGCCAGCCTGGTCTACATAGTAGGTGCCAGGCCAGTCAGTGAGTTGCTCTCACAAAAACAAAGGAAGGAAGGAAGGAAGAAAGAAAGAAAGAAAAGAAAGAAACATGAACTTGTTCTGCAGGTGTCAAGATTATAAATCCCTCTGTCTTCAGTGAAAGGTTAGATAGAGATCATTTTAATAGTCACATTTAAGAGGATTTGGGGCTGAGTTTGCATCCCAACTTAGGACTCGAGGAAGCTGAGTTGATTCTTTAAGTCAGCAAGATGCATTTATGGACCAAGAATGCCTGGAAAAGTCCTTTACAGTCATTGTGCCTTAGTTTCTTCCCTTGAGACTAACAATAGAATTTTCTTTGTAGTTTCTGAAGATATATGTTTAGTGTGTAATAAAAATATTTGAGTGTGGGGGCTGGAAAGATGGCTTAGCAGTTAAGAGCATTGGCTGCTCTCTCCCAAAGGACTTAGATTTAGTTTCCAGCACCCACATGGTGGCTAACAATTGTTCGTAATTCCAGTTCCAGGGAATCCAATGCTCTCTTCTGGTCTCTGAAGATCCACCTGCCTCTGCCTCGTAAGTGCTGGAATTAAAGGTGTAGATGCTTCCAAAACATCAATGGCATATCTCCCTGCACTCCCCTTCAACTGTCCCAGTAAATCCCAAGGTATCAGAGCAAGTGAGTGCCTCAGAAAGTAATGAGACATTTTCAGATCTATTTTTTCCTGGGAAAAGTTTTATCTGACTCGAAAACTTACCTGGCCCCTTTACTGCAGGAAGCTGTCTCACTTTTTCAGCTTAGCTGGCACTAATCGGGAAGGTATTACGTCATCTTGTAAAAGAAACTGAAAGTTAACAAGAATACTAACATAGCTTGCTATTCTTTCTAGCACAATCTTATTCCCATATGAAACCTCTTACTCAGTGGTATGTGATGACCTCACATGTGTTTTTAGTGTACTTGGGATGTCATCCATCTTTAAAATTCTTTTGGTTGTTCATGTTTATGTTACATAGTATCAGAATGGGACCTCTTCACTCTCCCCCTTTGGGAAATAAGCATTAAACCCAAACATGACACCCACAGAAATCCACCATGAAGACAGCCCTCACTGACGGTGCTTCCTAAATTCTTTTTAGTTCTATTGGTGGTTTCACTTCAGATTGGCCATGTGACTCGTGCCATGCTATAGAGATAGAATGTTTTTGAGGAAAATGTGCTGGTTCTGTGGAAGGACATGATGTGGATTTTAGTGCTTTCCTTCTTGAGGAGCAGGGAGACTTGGCAAATCAGGAAACTTTCTGGAATTTTGTTTCTTCAACTGCAGAGTAAGTAGCTGGTAACTACTCTAAGGCGAGGGTCTGTTTACCGTTTCAAAACAAATAGCTCTGCTAACTGGAGAATAAAGTCCTTAAATGTTGGATGTAGCAGTGCATGCCGTTAGTCCTCGCACTCGGGAGGCAGAGGTAGATGGATCTCCGTGAATTCTTGACCAGCTTGGTCTACATAGCAAGTTCCATCCCAGCCAAGGCTGCATAGTGAGACCCTGTCTCTAAAAAACAAAAACAAAACCTTGAAGACACAGAATCTACAGAAGGAGAAAACTAGCGGGCTCTTTGAATGGCAGAGGGCTGGGGAAGGATGATCAGCGCTTGTTTTTCTTACACCATATGCTGCGTAGTCAGGAACATTATTCACCTCTTCAAACCTTGTTTTCTATGAAATGGGCTAATATGAGAACTGTATTTGAAGTTCAGAGGGTCATTGTGGCGATCATGTGAAACAGCACGTGCGAAGCCCTTAGTCACAGACTCTGCTGTGGCGGTTTCCCAAGTTCTTCACTGTGGGTTCAAAGTTAGATTAAACAAGCCTCTACTAGTTGTTGTCCTGTGTCTCCTGGGAGTCTCTGGGTTACAGTGAATTCAATTCCCACTTTCACGGGAACCATTGCACACGTCTGCTTCGTGCAGACCTTCCAGCAGGGACCCCAGAGTGGAGGAGGAAACCATAGCCTCTGGAGCAGGGAGCTGTGCTCCTCCGGCATGCTGCTTTCCTGATCATTGCTATATTTAACAAGGACTGCTCTACGTAAGGCACTTCTCACACATTATCTAAGTTTTCTTCACCACTGATGAGCTCTTACAGCTACGCAAAAGCAAACCACAAGTCTGGCTCAGATTTAAGGGGCGGAAAGAACAGATCTGTCCTCTGAACAGAGGAGCTGCAGGGTTGCATTGGAGAAGTGCAGATCCAGGGGAAGGTGTTTTGTGGTCAGTTTACACCTCCCCCCCATGGTATAAATAACAAAGAGGACCAGGCATTTCTGTGAGGTAAGCTCTGTGCCCAAGAGGAGAGGAGTCTGGTGCCAAGTGCCTTCTTGTATTGTGAATCCCTTTCACTGCAAATAGACTTCAAAAGTTAATAAAGGTGAAATGTATTTCTCCTGTTTGACACACTCAGAAGCTGTATTGAAACCACTCTTTGGAAAATTTTGTGCATTCAGAAATCATTTGGATTCTTATGTTCAGAACAAGCCCCAAACTAGGAATTCAACCTGTCTGTTATCTCAAAGGTCTGCCAACTGCTACAGGGGTAGTTTAGTACCCCAAACTGTGGATGTGCCACCAGTGAGAGAGGGAGAGGAGAGGGAGAGAGAGATCCTAGCTTCCACAAGCAATCAAGGTGTCAGCTATAATGGCTGCTCAGGGCTGGTCAGTGCTTTCTAAAAGGAGCATGTTTTGTATTGTAGGAAGTAATATGACAGACTGTTGATTCTTAGATGATTTGAGGTGAGTCATGAATGTTTTCTATTTCCAAATGACACTGACTTTTTATATTTAATGCTATTAAGAGTTTTTCCAAAACTAATTTTGCATGTAAATAAAAATGTAACAGTTAAAATATAAGCAAGCACTGTGGACAGGGCAGAAGCCCTGACGGTGCTATGCTCCTGGTTGTGAAATCACATATTGAAAAGCTTAACTCACTCCTCTAGTGCAAGAAAACTGAGGGGCGAAGAGGAATAAACTGCTGAAAGTGTTGATCTGGGCTCTGATACAGACCTCCTGCTTCAGAGTCATCTGTCCTCACTCTACCTAAGTGCTTATTTTCTCTAGATAACTCAAACGAGAAATTATCTCCATGTGCAAATGCTTATTTTATTAGGAAATGCTACAAAATGGATACTATTCCATGCCATTCGCCAATGAACATTTTATAGACTTAATGACAAAGACGCTGCAGATAATACACATGCACACCATGCGTCTTTGAAATAATATAAGATACATACTATATATAGACATATATAGACTTCACACACAGCTGAAGTCTGCTATATACTGTGTATGCTTTGGCAAGAATATTACTTCGCATACATACTTATATGCTCATGTCAGACTACAGAGAGACGTTCTAATCAGAGATCATGTATTTACCATTAAAAGAACAGATGATGAGCTCAAGGTCTATAGGGAGACCTTGTCTCAAATAGACAAAAACAAAAAACAAAAACAAAAAACACAAAACAAAACAAAACAAAAAACAGATGAAAGGTCTGGTGAGATGGCTCAGTGGATAAAGGTGCCTGCCTCCAAATCACACGACCTGAGTTTGCTCTCTGGGACCTACATGATGAAAAGAGAGAACCAACTCCTGAAAGTTGGCTTCTGACCTCCACACACATGCTGTGGTATGTGCATGCTCATGCATATACACACAATAAATAAATAAAAATGTAAAAAAAAGTGTGAAAAGAACAGGTTCAGGTGAATAAATTCAAAACAAATATATGAGGACTGAAGCCCCGAAACATTCTACAATATAGTTAAATCACGGAAGTGATGTTAAGTGAACCAATGATTCCATTTGTATGAAATTCCCAAATAGGTCAATACATAGAGACAGACTGCAGACGGATCCTGGTCAGAGTGTGCCTTTGAAGAAATGAAAGTGTTTTAGAACTAGGTGGATGCTGGTTTTCCAACAGCATGAGTGTGCTAAAAGCCACTGAATTGTTTGCTTTAAAATGGTTAATTTTATGTCGTGTGAATTTAAGTTCAATTTCTAAACATGTGTCTGCACACCCACATACACACACTCGTGATTACGCACACACACACTCATACATACACACGCACTCACACATGATTACACACACACATACATATACACATGCACATGTTCACACTCATTCATGAATACTCATATCAAAGCCCATTCATGGAATTTTTGCTTATTTTATTATTATAGTGTCTCTCAATGTTTTTAGTCTCAGGACCCTCTTATGTTCTTAAGAGGTAATCGTAAATGGCCAGTGTGATGGAGCATGCCTTTAATTCCAGCATTTGGGAGGCAGAGGCAGGTGGATCTCTGTGAGAACCAGCCCAGCCTGGTCTGCATAGCAACTTCCAGGTCAGCTGGGGCTACACGGAGACCTTATCTCAAAACAAACAAAGTAATCAAAATTACCAAAGCTTTATGAACATGTATTCTATATTTTATCAATGTTTACCACACTAGAAATTAAAATGGAGAAAAATTAACATTCATTAATTCATTAAAAATAACATAGAGCCATTACATTTAACAAAAACAATGTATTTTAGTAAAAATAACCATATTTTCAAAAATAGAAAAAGTTCAGTGATAGCAGCTAATTCAGTTCCCAACTCAATCTTAAAAGTTCATTTGCCTTCTAGAAACCACTAGTCTTCAGAATGCAAAAGAAATGCTGTATCTATACATCTCATTTTACAGCACAGTAGGAAAAAATGATATGTGTACTTGAGGTGGGAGATTTAACTAAACAGATATATTTTCACTGTTTCATCAAGAACATACCCAGGCGAAACTGGCAGCCTGGGTCTGGGAAAGTCAGGGCTGTGAAGATCACAGTGACGCCTATGCAACCATGTGATACTTGCTGTTGCTTCCGAGCTTGTACCACTGTAGTTTTTGTACCAGTGGCTGTCATTTAAAGCTGTCAGTGCAGATGTCCAGAAATACTGTTTTCTAACTTTTATGAAGATAGATTTGACTTCATGGACTCCCTGAAAATGTACCGGAGACCCCAGGGTTTTCAGGTCACAAACGAAAGGCTCTGACTTTGCACAGCGAACTATGAGACTTCTGAATTTCAGGAGCTTACAGCATGAATGGCTTTTAAAGTTAGGCCTCTTTCTTGAAAGGCTGAGCAAGCTTTCTCGCAGCTGCTGGAAACAGGCCCGCTTTAACCACATTTCAGGTCTTTCTCTCTGATGCAGCTCATCACGTCCTTGCTGTACACCTTGCTCAAAGTGCTTGTGCAGATAAGCCATGATCCCTCCCTTACCTTATTTTGCAGTCTTAGCTTCCCTCGGGGGGCCCTTCTTTGGTCATTTTACTGAAAAGATTATCCCTTTCCCAACAAAAAGACTAATGAAGATGTGTGTGCACATACACTCACACACACACACACACACACACACACACACACACACACACTTCCTATTCCCCTGTAGTTTTTCTTCTTAACATTTATGCCTATTTGATACATTATACATTTTACTTATTTAATATATTTTCTTGTTTTCCATTATAATGTAAGGTACATAAAAGCAATTTCATCTGTTATAATACCTTCTAGGTTAGTGTCTGACATATTGCTATTCAGCAAACATTTATCAGGCATTGTTGAATATAGTATAACTAAAAGTTTGATGCAGACATTTCTCTCGTCTTAACAAAATGGTGATGTGCAGACAATCCCATGATGCATTCCTAGGTTTTATAATCTTTGATCTCTTTCTCTCCTTCTCTCTCTACCATGTTTTTCTCTCTTTCTTTCCCCCCGAACATAGTGATTTATACACATGAGCTAACTTAGATCATCCAAGATGCCCTGGGATGTGCTTACATATCTAAACACTGTTAAACACAGTGCTTTCCAAAGTTTTTACTTTAATACTAGTACTAACTAGAATGTGTTTTGAGAAACACTTACCCATACACAGCCCCTGAGCTCATTTTTAAGCATGGCCATGAGGATCAGTTGAGATAAAAGCTAAGGACTGCTTAATGTCCCTCAAGAAGCTAGTCCAGCATAAAATATTATCATTAATTCATCCAAATGGAAAGTTAAAAAGTTTCACTTTATAATTCTTTGTTAAAATTAACATTACTTAAAAAAAACATGATTCCATTGAAAAACCTGATACAGATTGGAGAATTTGGAAGCTGGTGAATGCCAAGTTTGTATTAGCAACAGTGAGGAATTTCACAGGGTTGATGAAGCTGAGCAATCCAATTCTGTAAGTAAACAATACTCAAATATAATAGTAGACATACAGAATTGTGAATTTAAATTCTAAAATGCAATTGCATATTTTTAGTTTGACAGTTATTTTAATTCAGTTATTAAAGTATTTAAAATGTGTTTAACTTCCCAGACTGTGCTTTTTATCTCTAGAGGTTCAGTTTGGTGTTTTACATTTTCTATAGGGCACGGGTGAAGGTACACTGAGGCTGGAGAAGAGTAATAGAAAGATGATGGAAAATCTCCGGGTGCCTGAGAATGGGAACCGTTCAAAGCGAAGGCCTGGATTGCCAGGACCATATGTGGAGTCAAGACAATAGCTGACCATCAGGGGAGGTGGGAGGCCCACTCTAGAGAACTGGTCCTCCTAAGATTACAATCTACAAATGATGGAAACCTTCCTGCCCCCAGGAAGGAGACAACACAGAGCTCAACACAGAGGCAAAGGAACTGTCATACACAACCTGGGACCTGGGGTGGGGTGGGCAGTGCAACCGCTCAGAGAAGGTTGAAACTGCAGCCCAACATTTGGAGGTCCTCTATTCTCCAATCTGCTATACCATTAGCCCACAACCAAAGGAATGTGGAATCATAACTCATGGTTGGGAACCACAGCTCCAACTCACAGGAGGGGACCATAACTCCGGCTCACGAGAATGGGCCACAGCTCTAAGTCATGGCAGGGGACCATAGCTCCAGCTCACAGAGGGAGTCACAACTCCGGTTCACAGGACAGGACCACAACTCTAGCTCACAGGAGGGGACCAAGGGCTTCAGATGTTGAAAACTCAAGATAGCCTCCCCTTTTCTAAAGACTTTCTACTTTTGAGCCTCTAACATGCTGATACACCTTATGAGTAGACTGTTCTACCTACCTGTTCTTCTCTTTAGTTGTTTTTAAAGAGACTGCCTGATTCTCTAGCTGACTTTCGGTATCCTTGAAGTCAGTTTACATATTTTTCCACTTACAGTCATCAATATCTTGACTCTCCAGTGGCCTCAAGGACCATCACATCGACCACAGTGCAGACCTCTTTTTTGCAAGCACACATTCTAAGAAGTCAGCAGGACCTGGAACATCTTGCTGCTGAAGCTATTGATCCCCAACTCTGCCTTACTGAGCAGCTTGATGAGCCCCAGAATCTGTCAATAACACGGGCACTACTAAACCCCACTTCCTGTAAGTCCAAATCCTCTCTCTTCCCTAAAGTTGCAGTATACCCGACCCTGCACCTAAGTAGATTTTACTGTCTGTCCTGGGAAAGTGTTTTCCATTAGAGAGGTTTTTCTTTCCAAACTCCAGTGGCTGGAAGTGATGTTATAAAAGGTACCAGTTGCTTGTTCCTGTAAAAAGCTTGAACAGCGCATTATTTATAACCACAAGAAAAAATTTCTTTCTTCAAATGACAGATTGCTCATTCACCCATAGTTTGTTTTGGTACTCCAGTGTCTCACTTTTAAAAAACATTAATCAAACAAACCTCAGGAGAGAGCCAATAGCCAAAGGAGATTGCTTGTGGGTATGACTGAAGAGGTTCCTAGCAGCTCACCTCAGTCTTGAGTGCAGTCGTGCCTGGAATTGGACCCTCAAAAACACTTACCTTTGAGACATAGACAGACAGATGATAGATAGATAGATAGATAGATAGATAGATAGATAGATAATCAGTCTTTTACATCCAATTTATTTTTTGCCAACATCTAAAGCACCAAACTGAAAGTGATCTTATTAAGCCTTGGGTTCAGCCACACTGTTTCAGATGTTGCATCTGGGGCTGAGGAGACAGGAATGTCTAGACCAAGGTCTCATAGCTAGTTAGTGGTGAGTTCTGCTCAGCACCCCATGTCTCTAGCCTACTTACTAGAAAGCTTTATGTGTCTGATGGCATCCTGAGGAGACAACTTTCTTTCAAATGTGTCAACCTGTATTAAATTCCATGCCTAAAAATATTCCATGTAACATAACTTGATTAGTGTTTCTCTAGAGTCACTGTGATTCTGAAGATGGCAGGCATTGGGGTAATTATATATAAAATTTCCTCTTGGGTTTAAGTCACTTTCAGGATCCAATGGTTATTTTAAAAGTAGTGTATAAAGCGGCATGCTTGGGTAGCAGCAATATTGAAATAGGAGAGTGAGAATGATTGACAGGCAATGAATATCTCTGTCAAATCCAGGAAAAATGGTGGGATGATATTGGGCCTCGCTTCAGTTACCACCTACAGCAGGCACAATTGGTATGTCTCATAGCTCAACAAGAAGACTAAATCACAGGAACAGAACAGACATTTAACATACCATAGATTCACATACAGAACCAGTATCTTCCATGGCAAGCTGCTGAAGAGTCAGAAAAGAGCCCCACAGGGCAACAGAAGAGGACCAGATTCCCAGTCCTTGAGGGAGCACTGGTCATGATGTGAAGCGTCTTTACAGTCCCTAGTATTGCTCAGTACTCCTTGCATTTATATAAGTGTCTACTATAGTCTATGTAATTACCTCCGTCAAAACCACAGAGATTGAAGTTCTGGGTATTCATTTTATCTTGTTTCGATTTATTCATTCAATTAGCTTTCATCTAAAATTCAGGACTGTCCTTCTGTGTTAGATTGAATTAGTGCTCTAGAAACAGTTTTGTAAGCAAACCTATGAAATGATTTTTTTCTGCCTCACAGGAATTAGAGACACAATTCCTAAACTTTGGTGTACAGCATTTATTGGGGGAGATTGATCCAAGCAATGGCACCTAGCTTGCCAAACACATCAGGAAAGAGCCAGGACTGATAGTGACAGAATTTTTGTGCTTCCTGTGATATTGATGTTCTTTGAAGTTTGAAATACGCTTTAGAAGGACTCTGATAGGAAAGAAGGAAGGAAGCTTCAGTAATGGGAGAATTCTTTCACTCCCTGCCATTCATTCACTTAAACAGTGAGTTGCTCTCTGCTGTGTATACAGAATATCAAGGACTTGGACTCACACAAATGACTAAAAGACGAACCGGTGTCTGATAAAAGTGATTATCTTTACAGTTCAGAAATCTCCAGCACTGGAGATTACAGACAAGCAGTGAAGTTTCAATGCAGTGAAAGGCGTCCCAGAAAAAGTGATGCCTAGATAGAACTTTGGGAGGAGGCATGGCTGGGGTGCAGCCCTGTGGTGGAGTGCTCACCTCGCAGCGTGAGGTCTGCTCCCCACAGAGCCACAGTTCATTGTTCAAGCAAGAACGGAATTTAGAATGGAAAGCTCCACCAGAGCAAAGATGTGGAGACTGGAAGGTGGGCCAGTGTGGAGTGCATCAGGTGTCACCTGCATGCCTGAGATGCATGGAGTACTTAGGGGAAAAGAGGCTGGGGAGGACCTAACAAGCTTTTTAAACAGACTGTTGAGAAGGATCATTGTTAAGACGGTAGCTATCTACATGTGAGACTAGTGCATTGAAATTAGTTCCAGATATTTTGGGGATCGTTCCTGCTAGGTGACCTAGTCCCTGGCAGCTACGGCTCCTCTTTCTGATCCTTTCAGCTTCAAGATCCTTTTTAATCTCTTCTTTATTATTTTTTATTAGCACATATTCCTGGTACAGAATAATGGGGTTCATTGTGACATTCTCACGCATGCATTTCACAGGCTTTGATCGCAGTCACCCCTCCGTTACACTCATCCGTGCCCACCCCCCATTGCTCCCTTCCTTGCTCTTCCCCCAGAGTCTTCTCCTCTGTTGTCAATTTTATATGTTTTTTAAGTCTAGAGAGCACACGTGGTGTTTGCCTTTCTGAGCCTGGGATAATTTCTTAAATGATGCTCCCCAGTGCCATCCATTGTCTATAAGTGATAGAATTTTGTTCTTCTTAGTAGCTGAATAGAGCTCCACTCTATATATCCACTGCCTTTTCTTTATCCATTCGTCTGTTGATGGCCAGTGAGGATGATTCCATAACTTGGCTATTGTGAAAGTACAGCAGTAAGATGGGTGTGTACATTATCCCAGTGCTGCTCTGGGTATATTCCCAGGAGTTGGAAAGATGGGGCATACTGCATCTTTGTGTTTAGTTTTTGGATGATCCTGCGTAGTGGCTTTCATGTTGTCTGTACTAATTACTTCCTCTTCATTAGTGTATAAGGGTTCCATTTTCACCCCACTTTTACCAGCACTTGTTGTTTGATTTCTTGATGATAGCTGTTATGACAGGGTAAGATTGGACTCTCAGCCACTATGATTTGCATTTGACTGATGGCTAAAGATATTGGTCAGTTTTTCATATAAAGTTTATTGGTCAATTTTATTTCTTTAAAAATATATGATAAATGTCCATCTCTTTTTATCTTTCATGGATGCTCTGGGGGCTTTGCTTGAGGCTAGAGTTCCAAACATTATTGTAATTATGTTTGAACCATCTTATTAGAATTAATATGTCTGGGTCTCATAAATGTTAATTCTAAATTAACTGATAATGTCAAATGAGGCTCCACTGATCGAATGGACTCTGGTGACTGTCTTTTACCTGTTAGACTGACCTATGAATGGATCCCAGACATCTTTTTAACATTTCATTTTTTATTATCAAGGAACCTTAATAAAGTTCTGTCCAGATTTTTAACTTAATGGCTACCAAAATCAGTCTTGGTAATTGCTTCTTTTAAATGATCTGCGTGTCCCTCGTCTCCAGAAGGGAAACAATAATAAATGCAACACCCAGGCTCTATGCCTCCTAGTGTGCTTTTTTTTTAATGCACTTTTAAAATGGTTTCTTTGGGAAGTCTGTGAATTTCATAAATTATTGTTGTTATTTTTCTACTGCAACAGCTGATTAAACTAACACCTCATCTGATCAAATATTTGTCCTGATAATTGTATTTTTTAAGTTTAACATCTCTAGAAATTCATAGACCCTCCTCTCATTTAAAAGTAATAACACCAGCCCAAAGCAGACGCTTTAAGTTCTGGCATTGCCTTTTGTTGTTCATAATTAAGACAGCATTTATCTGTAGTAATAATTCAGTATTATATCTCACTAATAGATGTACTGAGCCAGCATCGAAGTGACAAGATAAGTTGCCCTGTTTTGTTCCATATGTCTGTGTTCTAAGTGTTCCATAGTTTTAATTGGTTCCCCGCAGAATAGCATTTACAAGCATATGGTATGGAAAATGCTGACTGCTTTTGTTATCCTGTATTTTAGTAGTTGTGGTGGCCCTGGTTCACTTGGCCTTTAGATGTAATTAAGAGGTTATTTAATGCATCTCATGATGTACGTCCTTAACATGACTACTGAGTGTTAAATACCACCAATGTACGAGGGCCATTCACATCTGGGTAGAGAAAATTCTCAGGAGCTTTTAACCGTGGGTCTGTGCGGTAAGATCTGGTTCTCTTGCTCTTGCCTCCTGTGAGGGTTTCTAAGGCTCTGTGAGGCTGCTTTCAATTATGCTTGAAGGGAGGATCCGCTGCTGGGAACCTGAAAGAGCCAGGAGGCACAATAGAGCTTTCTGGCGGCTTGTTGGAGAGATTTACCAGCGATTCCTCAAAAAGGGATTACAGATGTGAATTAGACTTCGGAATTGAAGAAGGGATCAGCTGTATTTTGAATATTAGAGGTACTTTGGTCCTTGGGTGGGTTCTTCGGGGAGGACTGTGGCAGAATGTGGCTGAATTATTAATGGCTCTGAGGTTGTGTGCAAGACTTCTTTTTAAAACTTTTATTGGGGAAATTTAAAACATATACAGAAGTGGAAAGCATTGCACGATGAATCTGTGGCGGACGTCTCTTTGCTTTGATATCCTAGTTTCTTAGGACTGCTGAAACAAACTGCAAAATCCTAGGTGGCTTAAAGAGCAGAAGTGTATTGTCTCCCGGTTCAGAAGGGCGGAAGTTTACGATCCGGTTGCTCAGGTCATGCTTCCCTTGAAGATGCTGAGGAAGAATCACTCCAGGCCCTTCTCACAGATAGTGGGCTCAGGGTTGCCTGGTTTGAGATGGCCTTCTACTTGTGTCTTCATAGCGGCTTCTGTGACGCTGTGTTCAAATGCCCCCTTTATTAGCACACAGTCATGTTGGACTAGGGTTTGCTAAATGATCCCATTCCACTCTGTGTCGATATGCTCCCTGGAGTTGCTGTTTTTATTGCTGCTAACGACTTCTTGTCTCTTGAGTTTCTCTGTCCAGTTAGCTGGACTTTGCTTTCACACAGGGTCCCAAGCTTGCCGTGCCTGCTTTGTATACAATCAATACCTTCCTACCGCTACATCCAGAAAGTACCCACCAAGGACTGGCGTTCTGTTTTTATTTATTTAAAGCCTCTTTCACCCCCTTCTCTATTCTGAGACTGAAATTAATTGAAAAGCTACATCTTGTCATTAAAAAAAATTTATAAGTCTGGATCCCTGGTTTTGTTTGTTTAATTCTGTGTGTGTGTGTGTGTGTGTGTGTGTGTGTGTGTGTGTACTAGGTACTGAACTTGGCCCATGCAGTTTCTAGGCTCACATTTTACTACTAAGCTATAAGCACAGCCTTCTATTTTTTTTGGTGAAATTTATGTTTAAAATAATCTACAGGATTTTCTGAAAAAGAAACAAACCAAGAGAAAAAACTTGGGATCAAAGGGCAGAACTTCGATGTATTCCTGAAGATAAACAGCACTTTCTTAAATCAGTTCAAGTACTACTAAAATGTTATTCCTCCTGTGGGACCACAAACTGTTACCCAGTTCCTATTTAGAGGGCAGCTGACAAGCATTCCTGGTGGGTCTGTTTGCTTCTGTCTGGGGAAGGACTTGGACTCTTTCTCAGCAGTGTGCTCAGCCCAGGCTGTAGTGAGAGTGATAATCTGCTGCTGGTGGCTCCTTTTCTTGGAATTTTCAGAGCAAACACCAAAATATTAAGAAATCGACATGTAATATTCTGGCTACTGTTAGATTTCTAGACTCGTTCTAATGAAGTTATATTTAAAAACCTTATTTAAATGAAAATGAAATGACGAGACAATTCTGAGTTTTTAATTATTAAATGTAGCTGCTAGCCCAAATGAATTCCAGATTTATTTTACAAGATGAGTGAAACATTTGAAAAGGTGATATCATCTGCTTTACAATGTGTATTATTGGAGAAGAATTTTGGTGGTCTGATGCATTTTATTATGTATTAAAGTTTTTATGACATTTAAAAATCGTGTACATTTATTTCTGTATCTGTAAATCCTTCTACACTGCTTGCTCTATGTTACAAAATGTGAAATATAATAAACCTTTATTGCATATCTAGCTATTGTGGGTCAAGTACTGTTTAGTTTTAAAAGTTTTCTACTTTGCAAAACCCATATATTTGCTATTACGTGTATATTCGCATATATGTGGAGCCGGGAGACTGAGCGTGGAGGTCACTTGGAAGGTGAGAGTTCTTCTGTCATTGAAAAACACACAGTGTAATAAATAATGACATCATTAAAAACTGTCATCTTTGCAAAGTGCCGTAATTGCTCTGCGTATCCCTTGCACATTCCCGGCAAACCTGTGAGAGAGCGCCATGCTCGAAACTGTCTTCTCCTCCCGCCTGCTTCGAGCCATGTGTCTGTTCATTACTGTCATGTCTGAGCGGGTTTCAGACGCGCCAGGTGTGTGGTGTCACTGGCCTGACGTCTGTTCCAAATACAGACATTTACACTCACGAGTATTAAAGCAATAGATCTTCCTATGACAACAAAAGCTGAATGCAGGAAAGCAAGGCTTCTGGGAAAAGCCTTCGGAGCGCGTCTCCGCTTGTTCCTGGGGAGAGAAGACCTGACTAATTAGCTCCAGCGCTTCCAGTCCTAAGGAGGAGAAATAATTAAAGCAACTGCAGCAACCTGTGCCACATAGTGCGGGCCACGAAGAGAATGCCATGTTTAGAGATCCTGATCTGAAACCCAGCTAACAAAAGATAGGTCTAGAGACTTGATGTAAAGTGGCCCAATAATCTATTAAAGAAACATGGAAATATTCACAAATTCTTTTCATTTGGCAGTGCTGACGATGAAATCCCGGGGCTCAGACACGCTCTGCAGAACCTTTATTCCAGCTATGGGCCTCTTTTTTCTTTCTTTTTAACCTCCTTCCTTTTTTGACACAGTCTCTTAGAATGATTATTTTCTTTTTTAAAAAAGAATTTTTTTTTTTTTTGCGTGTATGAGTGTATTGCCTGCATGTATAAGTGCGCCCGTGTCATGCAGTGCCTGTGGAGGTCAGAATAATGCCAGCACTGGAATAATTATTCTCTTATTCTTAAACACACACCAGCAGAGAGAATGCCACAAGTCCCCTTCCAGCTTCAAAAATTACCGACATTCTTAACTTTTGTTGAAAGGACTTTCCTACCTTATTGTGTTATTTTATTTAATTGCCAGAAGGAAGTTATTTAAAATTTACAATATATTTCCTACATTTGGCTAACTAAGAGTCATGACATAACTGTAAAATCTTATCAAAGGCACCAAATAAAGGTCTGTAATTCTTTAGACCTCAACATGTGCATAATCTGGTCTGGGAATAAATCCCAAGATCATTGGCTATAATGACAACAGATTCCTGTTTGTTCTTGAAATATCTGAAGTAGAACTTTAGAATTACTTGACAGTAGACATCCATTAACTATTCTTTCAATGCACGAATTTATGAATTTTATTCATTTAAGATTGTTCTAACATTATGAAGCACATTTAAAGCATTTTTAAAGTCAGAACATTTAAGTTTGAGCTGTTCCTTCTTTACTCTGAGGTACACTGACAACCTCACACTGGAAGCCACTGGAGGATTCTGACTTGGTGAATCCTAAAGCCTCTCCTAACTCTGAACTTCAGTGGAATTCAGTACAACTGGCAACTCTTTCTGAAATGTGCTTGGCCTAGGGCACTTCAGAGCTCCCTTTTGTAAACTATTTTTAATTGTCCACAGGGGTCTCATGATGCTTGGGAGATCATCATAGCTCCTCTTTGAGGAAGAGGCTCCCATTCCCAAGCCTCCTCATAGGAAGCAGTCTCCATTTCTTCCTTATCTGACGGGGGTTGTGGGGTGGTGGCCTTTTGTCTTCTTGGACTTTCATACTGGGAATGCTGTTGTATCATCTCATATCTCATATATTCATTTCTTTTTCTGTTAATCATCCAGTCATGTCCTTTACCTCTTAAAAATATTTTCTTTTTTTTTTTTTTTTACTTATGTGTATATGTGTGTGTATGTGGGCGTCTGTGCGTCTGTGCGTCTGTGTGTCTGTGCAGGAATGGGAATGTGAGTGCAGGTGCCTGCAGAGGCCAAAGATGTTGGTTCCCCAGGAACTGGTGTTACAGTGGTTGTGAACTGCTCAATGTGGGTGCTGAGAAGTGAATCTGGATCTTCTAGAAGAGCAACAAATGCTCTTAACCACTGAACAATCTCTTTATCCCATTGCTTGACATTTTAAAAAATCAATATATGCAAATTCTTTGGTTGGTAGAAATATTACCCTAACAATGAAAAGATTGCGTACATTTTATGCAACCAACAGCAGAATACTGTGTTGCTTATTTTTATCATTCCTCTTTGGTACTGTTGTCCTACCAAAATTTTACAATGTCTAAAAACCTTTAAAAATGATATATTCAGCATCTTAGACTTAGCATTACCTCGTTTTACCAGTTTTGCAAACAGAAGAGTAAGTGCATTTCAGTCAAGAGCTTGGAGACCTATGTTGTCCTCTAGGCAAGTCTGGAGTGTGTTATTGCAGCTTTGTCTGTGGGCAGATTGGGAAAAATAGTGCACATAATGTATGTGGTTGTTAGTGCTAAGAATGATAATGCTATATTAAATAATGCATACTTATTCCATACCTAATGCAACATTCTGAGCAAATTGTTCCATAGATGCCCCAAGGCCGAAGAATAAAGTAGTATCTTAGTGACATTACCAAAGTTAAATATGTTAATATTTTAATAGCTTATCCATCAATTAAAGCTTGACAAATGTTCTTTAAAAATGTGAACAGTAATTTTCTGGGGTTTATAAAAATAAAAGGATCAAAAGCACTTGTCTTAAATAGTCATAAAAATGTAATTAGACAACATATTATTTTACCTGTTAACATAGTAATGCATGATGGAAGATTTGAGAACTGGATATTTCTGTGAGTAAGAATGAAAATTTCTGCAGCCTTTCTGGTGAGCATTAAAATATTTCATTCTTTGACCTAGAAATTTAGAACCTGGGAGTTTATCCTGAATAAATAACTGGTACTGAACACAAAAACATTATCTCCCAAATATCTACTGTAGGTACGAATGCTTATGAAAATTTAAATGAAATAAATCTCTCAGAGATGAAGTATACTGATCTATATTAAAGAATACCTTGAATGCTCTAAGCAGCTGGGGCTGTGCAAGCAAATACAAACCTTCCCTGGTTATTACAATAGCTCTACCTTAGAACTTTAAGAGGACAGAGTGTTAACTTCAAAAGGGGTTAAAAATATTATATATAGCAAGACAGAATACACCTGAAAACATGGAAAAAAGATTTAAAAATGCATTATAAATGTTCAGAGTGGTTAATTTGTAAAATTGAGTATTTTTCAAAATATTACAATTTTGAAATTTTAATAATATACACATATTGTTTTCACTATTTTAATAATACATACATTTTACAAAGTAATCATTATGTAAACTGCACGGACCTGGGCATGTGCCTGGGTGTGTGCCTGGTCGTAGCAAGGCATTCTTTTGCGTTCAATCTTTGAAACCCTATGTTGCCTTTGAGGGCGTTCATTCAATAAAGAAGCTCTTTCTAGAGTTCAGTTGACTCTTAGGTGATGTGACTGCTGCTGGCCTGGGGGACTAAGGACAGAGAGGAGGCACAAGGAAGCACAAAGGCAGAGAAAGAGAAGGATGGGAGTAAGAACCCAGGGCCACATGCCTCCACATGAGAAAGATGATGGCCCCTGAGTCTGAAAAGGGGAAAGTGATAAGATTGTCAAGACTTATAAAACCATGGAAGACAAGCTCCCAGAATACACTATCTGTTTAAGTTAGAAGGGGACAGGTGGTCATAGACAGAGGCACGTACAAGCCCGCAGCTAAACAATCAAGACTGACCCCTCAGGAGGCTGTGTAGGATGGTACCTTGGGAGCTCTTTAGCACAGGTGAGAATCTGGGGAGGAGGGGAAATGAGTCTTGATATTCTGAAATTGAAGTTATAGAAGAAAAGTAATGCTATTTCTTCCAAAAGAATCCTGAACAAATATAAAAAATGAAATGCTGTAAATAAAGTCAACTGTTTTACCCAAATCAATATGATACAGAAAGATGTATGTAACTTAAATTTGAGATCACTCCTCTGAGAACATTCATCTCGATTGGCAACAAACAGGTTGAGAAAGAGGAGATTAAGCTGAAAAGGCAAGAGTGGTTGGATGTCTGCTATCCAGTGGGCTGGACTGCTCAGCCCTGAAGGAAGCAGAGGACCCACACTGCTCATCTAAGAAGGTTCTCAGGCCGTAGTCAAGGTTTGGTGTTTGTTCCCCACACCCACAAAATAGCCTCTAACATGTGAGTCATAGAAGGAGGTTTGTGGATGAATTTGTTTAAATTGGTTCCCATTCCCAAACTTTCTCAGTAAAAGATATTGAAAAAAGGCATCCTAGAGTCTGACAAGAAGGATGTACTTCTCTCCTAGGGAGAGTACTAGGCCTGATTGGAGACAGAGAATGTATCAATGAAAGAAAGGTCCAGAAAGGTCTTAAATTTACTTATGATGGCTAAAAAACTAGAGAGGAGAGAGGAGGTTAATTAATTAACTACTTTGATCCAAACCAACAAAAAGATAGTTTTTCATTCCTGAATGTTTATTAAATCTTGATTTAAGAGGCTGGAGAGATGGCTCAGTAGTTAAGAACGTTAGCAGCTCCTACAGAGGACTAAGATTTAGTTCTTAGCAACCACATGACAGCTCACATCTTATTCACAGATCTATTTCCAGGGGATTTGACCCTCTTCTTCTGGCCTCCACAGGCATTGCACACATGTGGTACACTTAAGTGCAGGCAAAACCCTTATACACATAATAGATAAAAATGAATACAGTTTTACAAGTGTGGGGGTGGGACTAGAGAGACAGCTCAGAGGCTGAGAGCACTGGCTGCTCTTGCAGAGGACCCAGATTTGGTTCCCAGCACCTACATGGAGGCTAATAACCATCTGTAACTCCAGTTCTAGAAGATCTAACACTGTTCTAACCTCCTTGGGCATTGCATGACACAGGTTCACTTATATACATGCAGGCAATTCACTCATCCACATAAAATAAAAGTAATAAAACATTAAAAAAATATTTTGACTTGACTACCAGCATGACCGACCATCAGGGCTACACCGCCTGGTCTGTACCTCTGTCCTTACACCAGAAGCAATAAGTACTTTTCTTTACAGATTGTCTTCCTATTTCCAAAATTTCCACGTACCACCTCTCTTATCCACAGCCAATGAAAAGTCAATGTCACAATTTATGTTTTCCTTCCCTAAATGTTCATTATGAAAAATACCATTGACTCCTCAGTCCAGTGGAGACATGTCCAATGTCTGGCCTGGCTGCTCATACCTATAAAAAGGTCCACAGATTGGTTCTTTCATAGTTAGCACCTATAAGGTCTCAACACAACTTTCTGTGTCAGAGATTCCTCAGTCTCAAGATTTTAGGATTAATAATGATGAAGGCAAGGGCTATAGGTCAACAAAAATTTATCTGAATTTGCTGTATCAGTTTTATCAGGCAATGAAGCAATAATATAATATTACTCATAATGCTTTTCAGTCTTCCACTGAGAGCCTTTTGTTGGTTCTTTGTTTATATTCCTCTATTGGGCCACCAATTAAATTATGACATTTATGAGGAAATTTAATATAAAATGTTCATGTCCTATATTTGTAGATTCCAGTAAATGCTTTTGTTCTTATCCATGACCTGAGGTACACCTCTCAGAAGAGACTAGGTCCAATCTCCTGGGGCACTGGATAACCATGCACAGAAAAGTCACCAAGAGACTCATGTGGAGAAACTGGGAACGTTTATTCATGTCAGCAGACATGGGTTTAAGTCCCAGCCTATGTAATTACCAACACAAGTGCTTATGTGCTCAAAGACCATTGAAAGAAAATTCCTTCTGCAGGCATGTATTGAGGGCGGAGGTTAAGTCCACCTTTAACAACAGAGTTTATTGCAGGGATCTCCGCCAGCAAGGTAGTTGAAAGCGGATGTTCCGCTAGATAACTATGGTGCTCAATTCTCAAGGTAGCTTTCTCCTTCTTAGCTTTGATTTCCTTTTCAACATAAGTTTTAGTAAGAATTCATAAAACTATATCCAAAGTATAAAAATCAGTCATAAAAAATATGACACACACATGAAAGTGTCACATTTTTTCCTTCCACATTCAGTCACACATTATTTTTAAATTTATTTTTAATTAAAAAATTTTATTGAAATTTTTGAGATTTTCAGAAAATATAATTTGATGATATTTAGATTCTTTTTTCTGGGACTGGAGAGATGGCACACGGGCTGAGTGCATACTGCTCCTGTAGAGGACCCAGTCCCATTCTCAATACCCATGTCAGGCATCTCAAAACTTCCTGTAACTCAAGTTCCAGAGTATTCAAAGTCCTCTTCTGGCCTCCAGGAGCAGGGCATTTACATGCACATCCCTCTGCCACATTATACATGTAATTAAAAATAATAAAAACAAACATTAAGAAGAGAAAGATGTCAGTAAACAGTGGGAATAGAAACACCCTCTTTTTGTTAAGTACATGTAAATATATGTGTGCAAACTTCAAAATGTGTATAATCAATGTTAGTACCACATCTGACTTAAGATGGCATGTATTTCTTTTCAGAATAATAAAGAAAAACATAGAATGCAGAATAAAATACAAAGATTCCAGTTTGAGGTAGGAGAATGAAGAAAAGTGAGGTCCAGAGCATTGCTTTATGCTGCAAAATAAACATATGAAAGAAACCAGTTGGAAAAAAAGGAGACTGGAAGCCAGACCTTTCTAGGTAAACCAAATCTCCCACGGGTGCAGAGGAGCTCCAGCATTTCTGAGGTGGTGGTCTTTGACTCTTTATAATGCTAAAATGCACATCCTTGGGTAGAGATTTAAGATACTAATGAGACATCCGCTGCATGGAGTTGTGTGTAGAACTACATGTAATACAGCAAGTTCAATAGAGCTTGTAATATTCAAATGAGCCAAAGACCCACTTTGTGATATAAAAGCTCCTGCCTGCTTCCTTCCTTGGAAGTGTATCTTTTCTTAATAAACTATCTCTGCTTCTATTTTAACTGTGTCTGTGCTTAATTCTTTGTTCTGCGGCTCAAGAATACAGAAGTCACCAGGGGTAGGAACGAGCATGTGGTACACCACGCCACAGCCAGTTTTCTGCAGTGAGGACCTCTTGTTGAGTTGGAGTTAGTATGTAGGTAAGGGAGGCAGTTACTCGCCTGGCTCCCTTCGGAGATGCCTGGCTCCCTTTGGAGACTCGGCTCTCTACATTAGGACACCCCTTTCTTTCCATTCTTTATTTATTGGTAGGGATGAGGGAATAGGATTTGTACTTTGGGGGCTGGAAAAAAGCACTGGCTACTTTTGCAGAGGACCCAAAATCAGTTCCCAGCATCTACATGATGGTTTTCAACCATCTGTAGCTCCGGTTTCAGGGGATCTGATGCCTTTTTCTGGCCTCTGTGGGCATCAGGTACATACATACATGCAGGCAAAATACTCATACACATAAAATAAAAATAATAAATAAAAATTTTGAAGAAAGCTAGGAAGTTGCCATTGGTAAGAAGTCTCACTTTATTTGTATACTGAATTACATTTTGAAAGCTTATTAAAATCATGATGTAAAAAATGTCGTGATCTGGACTGATGGAATGTTCAATATATTCTCTTTTGTACACTATTTATGGGAAAACTCTGGCAATCTACTTGGAATGTATTTAGATGGCAAAACCTGTAGTATCTATTTCATTCAATTATCAGTGTTCTATTTGTGTTGGGTTTGGGCAGTGCTGAGTTTATGCATTAACAGTAGGTCTTTTGTTCTGAAATTCCTTAACACTTGCTGTGCTTGTGGTGCTGTTAAGGCAGGAGTATCAACTTACCAGATTTGGTCTTTTCTGACTTTGCAAAGTCATGTTTAGGAAACACACACACTTGTCAGTAATTACTTACTGAATATGTTGGGCACATCCTAACCTTATGGCCCTTGCACAGACCTTCCCAAGGCCTGAGATCTACTTAGGCTCCAGGTCCTTATTCAATCATCACGTTTTTCAAAGAAACTCATCCCAGAATCCTATTCATTTTCAGCTCCTCTCCCCCATTTCCCATTATCTGATTACTTGATTTCTCAGCTCTAACACACTCATCTCAAAGTCCCATGGTATCTGTGATATTCCTCCATTTGACTGCTATTTCTAGGGCTTAGAACATGCCTTGTACAAGCGGGTTTCTTCTTGTTGAATGATGATAATGACTTGAATGTACAAAATTATACATGAGCCACTTTATAATTTGTCTGTAAATTATCAGAATACAGTATGAACATCTGGGATATTAACACAAAGGATAAGCATCAATGAGTCTCAGTATGTGGATATAAAACCCTGCCTTCCTCTTATAGCATGCACTTCTTTAAGGTGAGGACTCCACAATTCCACTGCTTCTCTCATGAGTGAATCCAATGCTGCAGAGTGGATCCATGATTGCCTCCTATTGCCTGTCCTTGACACTGACACACTGGACTCAGAGCTTTCTGCATTGATATGACCCATATGCTTTTGTAATGTGGAGGTTATTCTTTTGTGTGAAAACCTGAGTGGAGATTGTATGTACGCTGGTGTTAACCACAGTGTGAGGTCAGTTCCCCTACAGGACAAATCCATGTGACTGGCTTCAAGTGTCATTTCTCCAAACCTGCAGGGGGTCACTCTGAGGACAGGACCCATGTATTCACATTTTCTTGCTCCCCAACTCTAACCTATCTGCAGTCACTGGTAAGGCCTGGGCGCTGAGCCTCTGAGATGCTCTGAGGCCAAGGCTTCAGGTGTTACTTCTTAAAGCTCTTTAAAAGTACCTTCTGGTTATGATGTCCTTTCTGTCTGGTCCAGCATTCTCAATCAGGTTGAAATTTCCCATACTGTTTTTAAGATTTATTGATTTATTTAATTTTTAATTGTGCATCTGTACGTATGTGTGGGTATGTACACGTGAGTGCAGGTGCCCAACATGGGTGCTGAAAACAGAACTTGGCCTTGGAGCATCTCAGAGCTTCTCAAAGGTTCAGTGCCCAGGTCCTGTTAGTGACTACTGATAGGACAGAGTTGAGGTCCTCTGCCAGAGCAGGATATGCTCTTTGACACATAGTCATCTCTCCAGCCCCATCTTTTTTTTTTTGGTCATAATTTCTAGACGGTCCCTTTAAATAAAAGTGCACTGTCTTGAATAAAGCATTAAGCAAGGCATACTCACTGGCATATGTTCATCAGAGCCGTCACTGAGAGCCTGGGCCTCAGAGCGGGCCTCAGAGCAGCACACCGCGCTGTAGAGCAGTGGTGGAGGAAGAGAGCGTTGGAGTTTAAGTGTATTTCTGGGGTTGGCAGAGTGGGTTACATTAGTAACATTTGTTGTTGCTGAGACAAAATACCTGTCAAAAGCAGCTTAAGAAAGGAAAGGTTTATTTTGGCTCACAGTTTAAGACACAGTCCCTATGGTGGGGAAGTCTCAGGGGCAGGAGCTTGAGGCAGCTGGAGGAGATCCACGGCCAGAAAGCAGAGACCGATGCTTGCTAGTGCTCAGCTAGTTTTCTCCTTATTTGGTCTAGGATCTCAGCCCATGGACTAGTGCTGCCCTCATTTAGGATGGGTTTTCCCATCTCAATTAAATCAACCTATTAAAAATAGAAACTCCCTTACAGAAATTTCTAGAGGTTTGTCTCCTCAATGGCAGTCAAGTTGACAATCAATATTAACTATTACATGGATAAATGACATTGGAAGAGACCACGATCATGAAAGAACTTGCTGTGCAGGAAAAGGGAAGTCAACACCAGTGGGACCAGAGCACGCAGGGGCATGTGGTACCACGGGGAGCATTTGGGGTTTTGCACCAGAGTCGGCATGGCGCAGACCTACAAGATAGTATGTTCCTTAGCCTTTAAATCAGAAGAAATAAGTCACGATTTTCACAGATTTCTGGCTTGTGAGAACCGAGTGTAGCGCACTTTGGATTCACAATCCTCATTTGTCTCTTTTCTTAAGTAATAATCGGGGCTGCGTCTGGAAGCGCCCGGCACACAGACACTGCTATGTCCTGTGCATCTTTTGTATAAGTCAAAGGTTGAACACAGAACTCTGCGTGACAGCGACGAAGCCTAGACAAGAAAGCAGTTAAGCCAATAATACGGACGCCACAGACGTCTGCAGCCTCAGTGCTCGAGGCCCACGTGGCCTTCTCTTTGCGTCTTCAGTGTCATGCTCACTCATGTGGGCACGGTCACTAAGGCATCGGGAAGTGGATGGAGGGTTGGCCCTCATCTTGTCAGGCTGCAGGTTCTAGAAACCTGCTTGACCCCGTTACAGACTCCTCTGACCTGAGGAGTCTACTGCCAGCCTCACAAGATGCGGGAGAAGTGAGGTAATGGCTACTTAGACCTTTTGAACGTCTCAGAACAGCATTTACAGTAATGTGATTTCCCGACACATTTTCTCATTGTAATGGACTGAAATTCTATTTACTTAAATTCCTTTAGGTGCTTCTAGAATATTTTGCCATCTTGACCTTGAGATCTGGGCCTAGACTAGAACGCTCTAAGGATTCTCAGTCCAGTGAACAAGCTACACATTCAGGAGGTTCGGAGAGGAAGCTGGGAGAGGTGGCCGAGAGCTAGACTGGGTGGTGATGGGGCTGGGGTCATCATCATCTTCAGAATCTGCTCCACACTTTGAGAACCCTGTTTTATTAAAAATAAATATGTATCCAGAAAAATTAAAAAAAAAAACCACGACTGTGTTAATTTAGCAACCTCACATACTAAATGACTCATCTGTAAAATCTAAATCTAACTTTTCTCTGTGATGAACTCAACCCAGCCTCCTTCAAGATTTCCTTCACCTTTTATTAATTCACAAAATCATATGTGCACAGATGGCATGAAAGCAGATGTGAGGCTGTCTGGGGAACAAAGGGAATGATGGGAGGGGGAAGGACACAGGAAGCGAGAGCAGCAGGGTGTGGCGGATTTGCCCAAAGTCGTTACACACTTCCAGGAGAATGGTCTTTCTGTAACCCAGCAAAACAATGAGAACACATTTACTTCACTTCTGTTTCTCGGGCCAAACCCTCAGTGTTTAATAACTCATTTTTGTACGCTGAAATTATCAATTCCATGCAAATACTAGCAATCTTTTTGGTTCATTTGCAAAACACCTTACTGGTTATTAGTTAATTCTTTATCTTGGTTCTGCACATGAAGGAATCACAAGTGTTTTTTGTTGAAACAGTCATAAGAAGTCTAGCTTTTTAAGCAATATCACAATAAGATGGCTTTCTAGTGAGTCTTAAATAAAGAGATTAAAACAAGGGGTGAAAAGTAAGAGGAGGGAACACATGTGCTGCTGTTAATAAAATATAAAGATATTAATTTATAGCTGACACGGTGGCTGGAGCACACCTGTAATCCCAGCACCTACTCCTCAATTAGAAAAATCTTCAATTTTCCAAATAATACAATGATATAGGGTGATACTGTTGGCACCCCAAATACCATGGGAAAACATAAATACTTTCCAAATAGTATGTTTATTTGACTGCATAGTATACCAGGGATAGAAGGAAAAAGTCAATTCTTTTCTTCTTAAGAAGCATGTCTTCTATAAGGAAATGCCAATAGAATCCTGTGCAGCTGCTCTTTAGAACAAAATGACATTACTAAAAAAGGTTATAGCTCAAAGATAGAGTTCAAAAGAAGTTAAGCTGTAGGTAGTCTTTTATTTTTGGTGTGTATATATGTACGTGAGTGGCGTATGCATGTGTGTGTACTTGTATGTGCAGATGCACCTGTATACATGGGTGGCCAGTGGAGGTCTTCCTCTGGTGTATTCCTCCTTATTCCCTTGAGACAGGATCTCTCACTGGAGTTTGCCATTTTTCAAGTAGGTTGTGTGTCCAGCAAACCCCAGGGGTCCTCCAATTCTACCCACCAGAGCGCTCGTGCTGGCTTTTCTATGTGAGTTTCAGGATCTGAATTTAGGTCCTCACATTTACACAGCAAGTGCTCTTACATATTGAACCATCTCCTCAGCCTCATAGATACAGAGATTAATAAAACCAGATATTCTCTTCTTGAAAATTGAGCCATTTGAATGAATATATTAAACACATGGAGTTTTTATGTTTTAATAATGAATGTATGATTCTATGTCATTGTGTGTGCGTTTAGATGAGGAATACTTTTAAAACACTGAAGCTTTCCTCTTCGTATTGGCGGACTGTAAGTGAAGTGGTGATGTTTTATTTTATTGGTTGCAGGATCGAAGCAAACGCTTGGAGAAGGTCCATGCAGTCATTGGACCTAAGACATGCGACTTGGATTCTCTCATTTCAGCCTTCACATATGCCTACTTTCTGGACAAGGTAGGAGGAAAAAGGATCCTGCCCTTTATACCTCGATTATGTAACTTTTAAAAACAAACACTTTCTAGAGAATTGAAGTTATTAACTCATATTCCGGTGTATTGTTGTAGAGAAAAATATTTAAAAACCATTAATCAACAAACATTTATTAAACACCTACTATGTGTTAAATATCATTCTGGTTGTTTCTTATTGGTCTCTTCATAAAACCTTATTTTAATAAGGTTACTGTTTCAAAGAAGTTAAAGTATTTACAGTAGTTAATTACTTTTACGAGAAATCAGAGAAATAAGAGAAGAAAGGCTCAGAACTTCCTTTCCCTATGTATGACCTTACCCTTGGGAGCACGAAAACACATTACATCGCTTGAAGCACAGAGTGCTTGTTGGAGATTTAGAGATGGGGCATTGCATGTCAAATTTACATTCTGTAAGTCCTTGTTTGGTTTTTGCCTTTTAGCCCTGATGATGATCTACTTGAAGGAAGAATCTCTCTACTCTGAAACATACACTCTCCCATAGAACTGGAAAAGATTTTTTAAAAAATCATGTTTAAATTTCCCACCCATAAAATCCATCAGTCCATGAAAATGGGCTTCAGTACCTGAAAGCCTTAAAATGTACATAATAAATGTTTGGATATTATTTCCAGAAGTTTCACAGAATTCTTAATTTTCCAGAGGCTGGTTTATTTTATTTCAATTTTGCTGGGATCTGGATCCTCTGAGAGTATGCACAGCTGATCTGGAGTGATTTAAATGCACATGAAGCCCAGTCTTCCAGAATGAGCTGTGGGTGGCAAACATTGCCTCAGGGCAGCAGCTGACGAGAATGATGGGTGAAATATTCTGATCTCTACATGCGGGCTCTATACCAAATGTATCTTAAAATTTGATGAACTTTACACGAGAGATTAATTGGTATGAAGAGATGACTATGCCTGAATCAAGACGTGCATATTAAACACTCCCTGTTATTCTACTCGGCTTGCCCAGAAAACAGGGTTGACTGAACTGAATTGACTTTTAGGCTAACAGTGGTACATGCACTTTAAGACAATCATGTGATAGTAGTAGTAATAATAATAACACTACACCCAATTATAGCTATAGTTTTGTAAATGAACATAACAACATGTGAAAAGTGTGGGAAAACTGTGAGAGACAAAAGATAGATGATAGATGATAGAGAGATGATAGGCAATAGAAAGATAGATGATAGAGAGATGTAGATAGATGAGATAGATGATAGAAATAGATGATAAAGAGATAGATGATAGAGAGGTGTAAATAGATGATAGAGATAGATGATAGAGAGATGTAGATGATAGATGATAAAAAGATAGATGATGGATAGATGACAGAGAGAGATAGATGATAGATGACAGATAGATGACAAAGAGATAGATGATAGGTGATAGAGAGATAGATGACAGAGAGATGTAGATAGATGACAGATGATAGATATGAGAGAGTGAGAGAGAGAGAGAGAGAGAGAGAGAGAGAGAGAGATGGTTGAAAACAGACCCACAGATTCCCTCCTCCTTGGAGACTCTACTGGGTATAGAAACAGACGTGGCATTACTGAGGAGTCACATACTAGGGATTTTGTTGTTTCCATGTCTTCTTGGTTTTAATGTGATAGGCCTTGTTCAATATACATGGGCCATGTCTCCAGTGAATTTACAGCTGCTCATGCTATTAACACAGCAGGGAGTGCAGGGCTCTGCAGCTTTGCATGCATCTCTTGAACTCTGGTGGGTAGAGTAGTGGGTGAGTCCCAATATACAGACAGAGAAAGCCAACGCTCAGAGAGGAAAATGGCGCTCTCCAAGTCACAGAGTGAGGGATGGGGTTAGAATCTAGCTTTTTTTATTCAATGTATATTTTTATTGATTTTTTTGTGGATTTCGTACAATATATGTTAATCTATTTAGAACACCTCTGTCTGCACCACCATAGCCCACCCACAGGATTTCACACAAAGAATCTAGTTTTCTGTCTCCATCTTCAGAATATGTCTTGCTTGGAAAGCTTGGGTCACATGCTGTGATTCATGTACTGATTATTTTCCATTGCATTATCAGGAGTTCTACATAAATGTCAATTAATTAGGAAAGGTTACTTGTCATACATATATCACTAATGATTAGTATGCAGTTGTGATTAGTATCAACAGTATAGTGGAGAAAAAAAATTCACTTCATTGGAGAAAATTTGTGCCTTTTATACTATGGCAGCGACTGATTCATTTATTTAATTCAATGAATATTTATTAAATGTCTAGTTTGCTAGATTGTTTGATGTCTTGTACAACATGGTGGAACACAACAGTTCTGCCTTTTTAATGCTAGAAAGTGGAGACAAAGGATCAGATGTTGAACTGTGTCATAAGCACTATGCTTACTACAGGGCTGTGATGACATCCAAGTACAGGCCATTTACATTTACTTTATTCAAAACTGCAGTGATAACAAACCCCACAGTCTTTCAATGGCAATAAGAGCTTTGTTGCTATACTTTTAAATTCTTATAGAAAAAAAATACATTTATTGTGAATTTGGAATCTAGTTACCACAATGCTTTTTTTTTTTTTTTTTTTTTGGCTTTTTGAGACAGGTTCTCCCTGTAGCCCCAGCTGGCCTGGAACTCACTATGTAGACCAGGCTGGCACCTTAAACCCACAGAGATCCTACTGCCTCTGCCTCCCATGGGCTGGGACTAAAGGTGTGCTCCACCACACCTGGCTGGCCATAAATGCTTTTTATAAGAGGTTCATGAGCATAAAAATTTTTAAATATGAACTCATCAGAGATCATAACTTATTAATATGTGGAAGAATTCTGACTCCTAAATGAGTTGTCACTGACCTACATGGTGTTTTGTATTTTTAAAAACAACAGTAACAATTCTGTGTCACAAACCGTGTTCCTGTACCTAGATTTCTAGATGACCTTGAGTAGGTGAAAGATTTAACTATAGTAGACTTAAATGTTTATATGTGAACAATTGGCTGGAGTCAAGATACAGGTGTCCTGTTTAGATGGAGCGTAGATGCTTTCTTGTGTTTCCTCAGTGCTCACCTATCTGTCTCAGTTATCAGTAATTCAGATTTTCTGCTAGTTCCTTAAAGACATGAGTTTGTTATCATTGAAGAGGAAAACATTTGTGTATGTGTATATATGTGTATATACATATATGTATTTTTTTTAATTGTAGAGAGGTTGAAGTGAGACCTAAAATATTTCACCTAAGACTTATAAAGTTTCAAGTAGAGTAACAAGAGGCTAGAAAGCATCAGGGCTGGGCCAGCAAGATGGCTCCACAGGTAAAGGTGCTTGCTGTCAAACTTGACAACCCAGGATCCACATGGTAAAAGGAAAGCTGTCCTCTGGCCTCCACATGTGCTCTGTGACATGTGCTTGCACCCACACCAAAATAAATAAATGTAATTAAAAAATTAAATAAAACACCAGTGTCCACTTACTAGTGGACAGTGCTTTACTAATTAAGCTCAGGGTAATTTGCCATGAACATTAAATGGTTTAGTCTTGCGCAAAGACTTACATTCCCTTCAGCAATTAGCTTCAAGCTGGAGTCAACCTGCTGTTTCTGGTGACTGAGTCAATTTTTCTTTCGGTAGGTAAGTCCACCTGGGGTTCTCTGCTTGCCAGTGCTGAACATCCCAAGAACGGAATTCAACAACTTCACTGAGACAAGGTTTATTTTAGAAGAACTGAACATCTCTGACTCTTTCCACATATTCCGAGATGAAATCAACCTGCATCAGCTAAATGCTGAAGGGAAGTTGTCTATAACACTGGTCGGCAGCAACGTCCTGGGGAGGTAAGGCTGTAGCTCTGCGGATTTGTCCCAAGTGAGGGTTTTCTGGTTGATTGTCAACCAGAAACATTATGAAGATTATGAAGAGTTAGTTATTAAAAGGACTTCATGGGAAAAGGAGTGTTATCTTCTTGCTGTGTGACAAAATTTGGTTTATGTCAGTTTTCATTTTGATATTTAAGTAGATAGTTCTTGTAAATTGACCAAAATGATATGTTCTTAGAGCAATACAGTAACTGTATATATTGATGCTGAAAATAAGTAATGAAAATTGAAACAGTAGATAAAACTGAAAGGTTCAGAAGAAAATCTCTGTAGAGAAATGGGAAAAACATGTGAAAAGAGGCCACTAAAGTCAGTTGATGGTTGGTTGTCCATTTTAGACAATAAAAGAGAGATAGAATTTTGAAAGTTCACGTAGTTCAATCCCTTTATTTAATGGCAAGAAATGCAAAACTCAGTGTCACAAATGAATTTGCCATAGGTACCACAAGCAGGTCATGAAGGGTTCAGATTAGAATATGGCCATTCTGCCTCTTTTAGTAAGCACTTAAGAGCCGCTAGCCGGGACAAGAATCCAAGGTAGTGGAATAAGGTGAACTCTGTCTTCAAGGATGTTGCAGAAATGCCCCTGTGACAAATCTTCTACTTCTATTGAATGAAGAGTCACCAGATAAATACCCCATCGTTTGAAAGGTTCATTGTTTACACAGTTTGCTATTTGCTTATAGTTGATGACCATTAACTGACCTTAAAATACATGAAATAAAACCTATATATTTAACAATTTTGAATTTTAACCAATTTTAGTAATTGTACTTGGGTATGAATTAAAGTGTACTTCGGTAATATCAGTTCTAAATTGGTTTACAAGGTGTTTTAAAAACAGTCTGAATATATGGACTACTTTTATCTCTGTGCTATTTGAAGTAAATGAAATTCTTTTGAATATTTATCAACCAACCACCTGTTTACAAGAGGCTGAATGCTATTAATGAGGAGTTTTTTTTTGACTGACTCTGGCTATCAGTGTGTGACTCAGCTTTCTGTCACTATAATGAAAACCTCACACAAGTTACTTTTGAAGTAAGTGAGGAGAGGTTTATTTTGGCTCATGGTTCTGGAGGTTCAAGTTTAAGATCAGGTTGCCTCAGCAGTTGGGGGCCTGTACTGAGGCCCCCATCAGAAAGTCTGGGAACAAAGTGGCCACAGCTTGAGTTAGGAATAGAGACTAAGAGACAAAAGAGTCCCATCGTCCCTTCTGGGGGCATGTCCTAGATGACCTAGGCCAGTCTCTAAAAACTGGCAGCACCTCCAATAGCTCCATCTTGCACACTCAGATTACTCCCAAACCACAGGCTATTTGGGAATTCCTGTTGATCATACACTTGGCCACATTTATACGTTAACCTTTTCAAGGCAAACAGACATGGGTAAAGGTGAAATGAGAAAGAAAGGATAAGTTATGGAACATGTATGTGTTGACCAAAAATTGAGGAAGAGTTTTGTTACTAATTAAAATGGAAAAAAGTTGTGCTGACTTGGAGACTGCTATGAACTCTGGTTGGGGTTGTTTATTAAATAGACTATTTAAAAATACATTGAGATTTTGTTTCCCTCATTATCACTCATTTGTTTTGGAAGTCAGAAAAAAAAATGTAATTTTACCCTTACCTTCCTAATTTTGATAAAAGCTTCCTCTATCTCACATAGAGCTCACATTTAGGTGGAGTAGTTGCCCAGCACGCAGAGGGTCTTTGATCCTCAACACTCCCAAAACAAGTAAATGAATACAAAAATTAGTTACTTAATTAACAATGTGAGTTAAAAGAAGAATGATGGTAAAAGTGAGTAGCCCAATGGTTATTTTTTCTGCACTGCCATGACTGGATGTGCCAGATCTAGAAGCAGATTGTCAGCTTAAATACCACCCAGTGTCCTCACTAGTCATGCGACCTCAGACACGTTCTTAGCCTCTGAGTGTTTCAGTTTCTATATTGCAAAATGGATGTTTGACTAGAACCCATTCCACACGGTCAGAACACAACCACAGTGTTCATAGTTGCATCCTGCATGTAGTGGAAGTTAATAAACGTTAGCTTTTGTGACGCTATGGGGATATTCTAGGAATCTTTTGGGAGGTGATGAGCAGAAATGACATTTGAAAAGAAACAGAATAGGATTCTATTCTCTCTCTCTCCTCCCTGTCTGTCTGTCTGTCCCTGTCTCTCCCTCTATCTCTCTCTTGCGTGTGTTCACAGATGCCAGAGGTCCATGCCAGGTGTCTTCTTCACCTCATCTTTTGAGGTGTGATCTCTCGCTGAACCCGGTGCTCAGTAACTGGCTAGAGGCTGGCTAGCAAGCCTCAACAATCTGGCTCTCTCTCCTGCTGGAGAAACACCATGAGCACCACCAACTTGTATGTGGTTTCAGGGACTCCACACTCAGTCCTCTTGCTTGCCCACTGAGCCATCTCTAGCCCTAGTAAGGTCCTCTTCTGTAGAGTCGTGAGAATTTACTCATACTTTTGGCTTTTGAGTGCAAATTATTTGTGTGGGAGCAGAGACTACAACCCCGAAGTGACAACACATGCCCTAGCTCTTCTCTCCTGTTTACCTTACAGCGAGGACGGCACTTTGGAATCTGCAGTTGTCAGAGTCATAAAACCTGTTGAGCAGAGCGATGGCGAGTTGGTGTTCCCCGAGTCTTCCTCCTCGCTCGTGCTGAAGGAACTCCTCCGTGAGGCTCCAGAGCTCCTCACCGAGCAGCTGGCTCATCTCCTCCGAGGTGAGCACCACGCTTCCTCCTCCTCATAACTACGGAAGGCTTAATGGGGAGGCTGTGGGCCTGCTCATGCAGAAAGAGTACGATCCATTCTTGGGTTAACAATCCCTGTAAAGACCCCGGGAAGCGCCATCAGAGAGGCAGGGAGTAAAGAGTTTGTTAAAGAGCAGCATTATATTGGATATTAAAAATATGCATTCAGAAATAAGCACAAAGGGCCTGTGCTGTTTCACTAGACAAGAATATTAAACGGAGCCGCGGCACCTCGGCTGGAGAGCTGGATCACTCCTCTGCAGTTAATAGCTTCCGGAGGACATTCTTACCCTGCGACAGCGTGAATGCAGACCAGGTTTCCACGTTCCGGTGGCCTTGGAGTATCTCCCGATACTTATACATGCTTGGTTTATATAATCCTGCCTGCTTGGCAAAGTACACAGCTTTCATTGTTTTGATATTTCTCTAGGTCTTTCGGTCCCATCTTGTAACAGATTCCATCTTTGGCTTGTTTCTGCTCCGCTTAGTTACAGTCAGCCCTCTGTGTCCATGGGCACAGACGTAGGCTCAACCTTGGACTGAAAATATTCATTTTAAATTGCTTCTACGTCGAACACATAAAGACATTTACTCTTGTCATTGTTCTCTAAAATTCCAGCATCACCGTGTACGTTGCTTTTCTATCATTAATAATCTATTGGTTATTTGAATTGTGTTGGAGGATTGCACAGGATTTACATATTACATGTGGACTGTAGAGCATCCATGTGGTCCTGGAACCAGTTTCCTACGGATACTGAAGGGCGACTGAATGCTTCTAATGCCTCTCTCCTCTCTACCAGAGGAGCCCACTCCTTCCAAAGAATGGTTTTCAAGATAGAAATTGTCAGTCAAATTTGGGCCAGAAAATGCTCACAGGACTAAAGGAAGCTTTGCATGTAGGACACCTCTGTTTTGTATAAAGCTTTCTTTTATTTCCACAATCCATTTTTGACCTTGTAGGCACAAATTATTTTCTGAGTGTTTAAAAAGGAGGACTGACTGAGGAAACCCCACTGTAGGAACTGAAACCGGGAGAAGGCCAAACATGTTGAATCAACTCTTCCACAGACTTTTCCTTTTCTGCCTCAGTCTCTAACACAATTCGGAGGAGAAAGATCCATGAGTTACGGAGGTCCTTTAAATGTTTTAGAATTAATGGCTCTTCTCAGAAAGACCCCAATTTTGCTGTTGTTATCTTTTTTTCTTTTTGAGACAGGGTCTCCCTGTAGCTCCAGCCTGCCTGAAACTCACTAGGTAGACCAGGTTGGCTTTGAACTCACAGAGAGCTGCCTACCTCTCCCTGCCTCTGTATCCCATGAGCTGGGATTAAAGGCATGCACTGCCAGGCCCAGCTTGCTGTTACCATCTTTAACTCCTCTATACATGAAGACATTTATCTCTAAATATGGAAATATATATTCAGATTAAGTCACATTTGATCTTCTTGGTCATAAAAATCACTACTGCAATTAACTGTCAAATTGCACTATAGTACACGATTTATTCAAGCATTGATGTAGAACCTGATTGTTATGGGTGTTGTTAAGAAACTCTTTAGATAGCTATCCTGTGTTCAGCATAGATGTGATTTGCTGATGGCTGATGATTTCCCTTGTCACTGTACCGTTTTGGTCCTGGGGACACATGGGGCTAAGTGTTAACAGGAAACTCAGTATGACCAGTGTTTCAAAGTTGGTAGAGTATTTAACAACCTTGAAATCCTTTGCTTTTCTTTCTCTTAAAATACCTGTCACAGTTAATTAACCAAATTACAAAAATACACCATAGATACTTTAGATCATCCTTCTAATAAGTTTGCCAGTCTGGTCTTTTCTATTGCTATTATCCCTGTTTTCTACAAAAATAGGTAAAGGACCATAGGCCACAGCTTGCTTCTTTGAAGGGTTTTCCCAACAGCATAAATCTCTTATCAGATATGTCACATAGATGATGCCTTATTTGCCAAGAGATCTAGCATTCAAAGTGCTTTCTGTATATTGATGTGATCACTGCTGAGGTTTGGATGTCCTCATGCCGTGTTACCTTAAGTATAGTTATTGAAGCTTGGATTTAGCAAAGGTGTTGCTGAAGCCTTCACACCTGATACTCTAATCATGATGACATGACAGACTTACAGGCTGTAACTTTGCTTGCTGTGAGTTATTCAAATCTCAGTTCTAGAAATCTGCTTTTATTCCCAGTCCTAGTGCTTAGTTCCTTTGTCCATAAGCGTCCTTCCTGACCATCACATCTTTCTTAGGCACTTGTGAACTTTAGCCCCATTGAATAGTTTTATTTTTCCTTAAGGGTCACCTCAGGAACCTGCTTTTCCTCTTGTCAACACCTCAAAGGTTATAGCTGGGAAAGAGGACACACTGAAGCCTCTTACAGTAGCTGCCTGTGTCTCCCTGTTTCTTAATAGGCCATACTTCATTTAAAACTTAGACGTTTCAAGACACAAATAATTAGCATCCACATTCATCCAGAAAGGCACATATTTATAGAGCATTACTTTTTAATTATTTCATTAAGAACTTATACATATAGGAAAACAAAGTGCTCCTGCAGATAAGATCATCAATGACCTTGGTTCTTGGGAAGCTGTCTCTCTTGACCACTCCTTCCCACCCATGTCTGCTTTAGCTGTGTGGACCTTTTTTCTTTATCTTCCTGTCTTTTCCTTCCTTGCCTTTCTCCCTCCTCCTATCCTGAAGAAGCTTTATGTATTATTATTTTCAGACATAGTCAGTGTGAACATATCTAGTAGTCACTTTTTACTATTATGTGGCCTAAAGTTCGTGTCTGCTTACGCCCTGGATTTGTGCCAAACACAAACAGTTACAGAGCCACCAGACTGCTCAACCTATGCTCTTTTATTTCCCCAGAGATGTATACTAGGGGATTGCTGCCAACTAGAAGATCCATTAAATTGCCAAATCATCAAATTGAGATTTATGTGAGCATGATGTGTGTGTGTGTGTGTGTGTGTGTGTGTGTGTGTGTGTGTGTATGTGTGTATGTATTTCCAGGAACCATCTGCCAGTCAGATTTCAACCCCTGATTACCAAGCATGTTTCTGTCATGTCCACACTTTGCCCAAACAGCCTTTCACACTTGTTTGTATAAGGCCTTGACAGCAGCCACAAGTTGAAAACTGAAACAAATAGTGGCAATTGTTCTTAGTTTAGGACTCAGTGGAAAATCATGCTCAGGTTTTCAAAAGTAGACTGCCTTTTCTGTTGGTAATTCTATCTGACATTTAGTAAAGCATAGCTGCTTACTATTTTAGTAGCCTGGATTAACAGCTTCAAAAAGATCCTTTTAAGGAGGTCAAATAGTAAAAGAACAGAGCCAAAGTGTTTCTTTTGTTTTCTTCTGTTCTTGCCCAAAGAGTGAATCATTCCTCTTTGAAATGGTTACAAGGTCCAAGAGGATAATGTTGCCTGGTTTGCCTAGAAGAAGGTTGGTGAGGGGAATAGAAACAATGTTTCTCCAGAAAACCAAAGTGATTTTTCAATCTCTGTTATTTCTTCTGCCATACAAAAATAACACTCTTAAATTCAGACATTCTAAACTGGCAAACAGATAACACACTTATTTTTATACCCTTTCAGATGACGGTCATATTGTGTTTCTTGTTTCACCAATTTTGTTTTCTTTTTCTCTGACAACCTAAGAACCTTAGAACACTGTCTCTACACAGCTCCTTCTGTAACTCATTATTATTGCAATATATTTTAATTCTACATACATTTAAACTCTATAAGATATAATTATTTCATTTTTCTGATCACATATTTATACTGCTCAGTGTTTTTTCTTTCTTGTAGTTGGTTTTGCTTCTATCTGAAATAATTTTCTTTTGTCTTTATGTTTATTTTGGGTGAGATTTCTGGTGACATACTTCCATCAATTTTCTGAAAATGCATTTATTTTGTCTTCATTTTTTCTTCCATGTTTTTGCTCAGTGTAGAGTTCCAGAATAGCAATGATTTATACTGGCATTTTGAAGACATAATTCCATTCTTTTCTGATCTCTATCACTTTGGGAAGTCACATTCCACTTTGCTGCAGTTCCTGTGACTGAAGTGCAGTTTCTCTCTCACGGATTTATCTTTTCCTATGTAGTTTTTAGCAGTTTTACAGCATTCAGATATTTTCCTCCATGTTAATAATGATTTCTGTTCATAGCTTTTCTTAAATGTTAGAATAATGTCTTTCATCAATTTTGAAAAACCAGTGCACCCATCGAATTTCGAACACTGCCCGGCCGTACTGCACCCCCTCTCAGCCCGCTCTCAGATGGGAACTCCCTCTTAGGGGTTAGAGTGAGCTCTACCTCAAATCCTTTAACTTATGTGTTAGTGCCTGTTCTTGTCTTTGTAGTTGGGGCCACCTTTTTCTCCCCAGGCTTCAGTGCAATGTTTTCTTCTGACTTAGTTTCCAGCTTCCCAGCTGTAAACAACATTTGGGGTTCTTAAATCCACTAATTAAATTTACAACTTTAAATTTTCATGTGATGGCTTATAGATCATAATTCTCTACTGCAGGTCTCTGGAATCTTTTTATTCCCCGTGGTTCTGCTTCTACTCTTTACCTCACGACCTTTTTCCTCGGGCATTGTCAGTCATTTTAGTCTTATTTTCTTTTGACTTAGTAACGTGTGGATGATAGTTGAACTTTAGTTATGGGAAGCGTGGAAGTGATGAGGTGAATAGTGAGCTCTTTGGTGCAGGAGAGCATTCTCTTCTGTACCTCAGAGGAATTAGAAGTGAGGCAGAGAGACCAAATCTGTCTGTGTTCAAGCTGATTCAGAGCAGGATTTCAGTTTTCATGAAGAATAGTCTGTTTTTGTTTGATTCTTCTTGGCAGCATCTGGCACATACTTACTGAAGAGGGACATGTAGTAAGTATTTCAGGCTCTGCAGGCCTATAGTCTGTTCTCATGTTACAAACCCATATGATAAGCAAAATATAAATTAATGGGTGTGGCCGTGTTTCTGAAAACTTGATGGGAACCAGCAGTTAGCTAGATGGTACTTCCAGATCATAGTTTTCCAACTGTTGCCATAAATGTAGCTCTTTGGACCTCCTGTCCCGAAACTGGGTTGTTTAATTAAGACCCCTCCTTGGAGGCTTCTCCAAAACCTTGTCAAACTACTATTAGACCTGCTGGTGCTCCCAGCCCAGTGGCCACAGCTTCTGAATTAGCACCTGCCCTGAGGGGAGGCAGCCTGGAAAGCAGACTCTTCACTGTACTTACTCCTGTCTGATCTTAGCACATCCACAAATGGCACTTGGGGAACTCTCAGATTCTTTCACAGGTTCTGTGTGCTGTGCGTAGAACTTTTTCATTATTCAAGCAGTCTATCTAAGCCAGAAGTAGATGGACATCTTTTTTGAAATTTAGATTTTCCTTGGATTTAAAAAATGGAAAAATCATCATTATACTTTATGTCAGAAATTGTCAGCACACTGGATATTTACTTAAAATTACTGGGCATGGTGGCACACGCCTTGTAGAAGCAAACAGATCTTAGTGAGTTCAAGGCCAGTGTGATCATAGGGGGTTCTAGGCCAGCTGGGGCTACAGGGAGACCCTGTCTGAAAAAGACCAAATATATATATACACAAGTATAAAATATATATAATTTATGATATGTATATCATAAATTTGAGCTTGTTACTCATCCTACTTAAAACTTCATTGCCCTTAGACTATAAAGACAGTTTGAAATGACTTTTATGATTTTCCCTCTGCCTGACTTTTCAATATTTGGTCATTAAAAGAAGCAAGTTCATATGTGAATCAGTAGCCTGAATCAGAGTGGGAGCTATGTTCTCTGATGTCTTAAAAAGAACGATAGTATTGAGTACATTTAAAAATAGTTGGACATTAATTCCAATTTTGAAATAATTTAAAACCAAGGCTATTTTTTTTTTCTGTGTTTGTGTGGGGATGACTTTTTTTCCCCAATCTCCAAATTCTGTGCCCTGGAGCAAGTGATTCAGTTAGGTGGTGGAAGTCAGTCCCTGCAGCATTAAGGACATTACTTCTCCTGGCCCTGTGTTCTGGCTGGCAGGGAAGTTCAGGCGCATTTCTATCCATGCCTTGCAGGTAGCATCCTATTCAAGTGGATGACCATGGATCCTGAGGTCTCAGAGAAGCAGGAGGAGATTCTCTCCATCCTGGAAGAACAGTTTCCCAACTTGCCTCCAAGAGGTGACATCATCAGTGCGCTTCAGGAGACGCAGCTTAGTGCTCAGGGTGAGTGACTGCTCCCTTTGCTCCCAGGAGGAGTGATTCCTGTGTGGAGTGTTGCTGGACAATTGGAAGTCAATGTGGATGCACTGGGACTTTCTTCCCTGTTGCCCTGCCCCTGTGGGGGAGTTTGAGGTTTGTGCTGTTGGTCATCCTGTGCTGGGGCTCTTCCCCACCCGAGGCCTCTACCTGGATGTGTGACTGATCAGAAAGGCTAATGCACACAGTACCTGCACCTGTGCTGACCGAGTTCTATTTTGAGAATTCGTCTGGGGCAATGTCAAGCACGATATGATGTTTGGCATTGATCACAATGGCATTGATCATAAATCAACTGATTTTAGAGGAAAATCAGAGAGAGGATAGCTAAGCTGATGAAACTGTTGGTGAGTTCAAGTTTTGTCAGGACAGTGAATTTCCCTGGTCAACTGTGTTTAATAATAAATATCTGAGTTTCAATAGAGTGCCTACTTTTCACAGAGTTCAGATGGAATAACTTCCTGAATCCTCAAGATAACCCTGGCTCACATGCTTTAAAATCAATCCTATACTAGAGTGCTTTATCCAGCAAATTAACTCAGCAGGAAACCAGAGTCCTCTAGGGAACTCTGGAAATGGGTATAAAACTGCACCTTAGTGTGGTCTACAGTGGAGTGCTGTGGTAGACAGAAGCAGACCTTCCTGACCCTGAGGCCTGATTGGTAGCTTTCTGGAACTGTATGAGCTGATTGACAGCTTGAGACTAGTCATGGTAGTTGTTACAACACCACCAAAATGAACAAACTGGGCTTGGTTGCTGGTTGTTAGACCAGCAGACAGCTGATATAGCGAGCACTCCCCAGTCCAGTGAGGTCTGTGACTTCCCCAGAGAAGCCTCTAGTGGCCAGTGAATATCCTCAGACAGTGGAGCACCATGCTGGGCAAAGTGAGACCAGAGGGTCCAAGGAATGTGGGTGGGGCACTGACAGCATCTGTCCCATGTTCACTTACCTGTGTGTGCGTATGGGCTCATGTGTGCACAGATGTACAGTTGCCTGTGTCTTCTCATTCATTTCCAGTACCACGCCAAGCCATTATTGTCACCACACACTCTAGAAATTGAAGCGAATCACACTTCAGTCTGAGTCAAAGAAAAATATTTAGTAGCTATCAGTTTCTATGTTTCTGTGATTGACAAAGTGTCCCATTCTGGCAGGGTGGGCATGACTCTGTCTTAATCAGAGTCTGAAAAGGATCAGTGCTTGCTTGACTTTATTGTGATTTTTCTTCCAAGAAGTCAAATGCCAAGGCAGACCCTTTCTTCTTTGTTGGTGATAGGTTTCACTGAGGTACTTTGGTCAGCTGACTACCACTGTGCAGTTCTGAACAATGTAGTCTTTTAAAACATTTTTTTTACTTATTTATTTTATTTTATGTGTATGAGTGTATTGTCTGCATTTAGGAAGGTGCACCTGTGTCTTCAGATCCCCTGGAACTGGAGTTATGGACAGTTGTTAGTTGCCATGTGAGTGTTGGGAATTGAACCTGGTTCATCCACAGGAGCAATCAGTGCTCTTAACCACTGAGCCATCTCTCCAGTCCCAATATAGTCTTTCTAGATTGTTCCTCCTATCTAGTAAAGAATAACAGCTACTAGCACAGACTATTATTATAAGGGTGTCCAGTTCATTTGTTACAGTTTTATGGGCTATATTTAAAGAGAACATTTTAAATAAAATTGTACGAGCAATTATAAAATTGGGGGACTTCTCTAAATTTTGGCCTCATTAGGCTTTATTTGGCCAGTTTGTGTGGTGAGAATGATTTTTCCAGTTTTCCATTATTGCCTATCCTTCCCTGTGCACCCACTCTGGGCCTCTGGTGGCTGATCTTGGAGTGTTTCGTCTTCCAGGCTCCTTGGCTCTGGCCTCTGGCTGGTTTTGGTCAAGGGGAGGAATGGCGTGCAGAGCGGGGAAGGAGATTAAGGCTGTGCCGTCCCCTGCTCCCTTCCTGCTTCCTCTCTGGTGTGCTGTTCCCTGCTCACTTCCTGCTTCCACTCTGGTTTCCACAGCTTCTCCTCTCCAGTTCCAGATCCCTCTTTCTTCCTTTGTCCTTTGATACGCAGTGGCTGCTTCCTTATCTTTCACGTGTTGGTTCATCCGACCCGTGTGTGTGTGTGTGTGTGTGTGTGTCCTGCTGTCAAAGAGCCCCCTTTTGCATCCTGAAGGAATTATCTTGTCATCTTACCTGATGTAGATGTTGTCACAAATGTGATAATTGACTTAGTTTGTCATTATTTATTTATTATGAACAAAACTGATATTATCAAATGTTGAACTCAATAGAAAAGTCTTTAAATAACTCCTTGATTTTTTTTTTTTGTTACGCAAGTATAAAGTGTTGTTTTTTTCACTGCCATTCACAGGTCTAAGTATTGAACAAACAATGTTGAAAGATCTAAAGGAGCTGTCGGATGGTGAAATAAAAGTGGCCATTAGCACTGTGAACATGACCCTCGAGGTAAGGGCAAGACGCTTTCCCTGCAACAGTAGATTTCACATAATTGCCGTCTGAACACCTGGCACACAGCTTCCCTTTGCGTGAGCCAGTGTGTGGCTTTTGCCATGAAATGTTTTCTTGTGATATATTTGACTTGCATGTGAGTCATGGTTATGGAGAAAACATTCTGCTATGCACTGAAAACTGTCAGCCCCAACTCAATAAGACAAAACCAAACCTCAAACGTTCACAGGAGTGATTAAGAATGATTAAGTTTCACATCCATGTTTTCTTTGTGCAAGCAAGTTGTCCTCTGGCCTTTGTAAGCTATTTGGACATGTGCCATTTTGGTAATCAGCTATGACAACTCCAGTGTTAATAAGGAGCCTAAGCCTTCCAGTGTGTTTAATGAATGACTTGGAGTGAATGCTTCCCTTGTCTTTATGTCTTTTCTTAGTAAATTACCTTTAGTCTACTTTGGGGATTTTCAGTGACTCGTGTGTTAATCTTAATTAACCTAACTGATAGGAACTATATTTTATAGAGTCATGTCTGTGTCCTGTGGAAGTCCATGTATTTCTTTAATTTTTAAAATATATTTTTATGTGCCTGAGTGTTTTGCCTGCCTATAAGTAAGTGTACCATGCGCATGCAATGCCTACAAACACCCAAAGAGGGCATCAGATACCCTGGAACTGGAGTTACTGACAGTTGTTGGTTGCCATGTGGGTGCTGGGAACTGAACCTGGGTCCTGTGCACTGAACCTGGGTCCTGTGCAAGAACATTTAATGGTCTTAATTGTTGAACTATCTCTCCAGCCCAAGTCCATGTAATTTTTTACTGTTGTATTTCTTCAGTCAAGCTGCCCATCATTAATGGAAGCATGTGGTTCTCAAGCATTTGGAGATAAAGTTCAATCCTAGTGAATTAACATAGTTCAATTCATAGATGCACATGAATAACCGAGGCCAACCACCATCACAGTCATAGTGCTTCCTAGCTTATGGAGCTCATTTTTAATGTGTAGCTGAGAGACTGACACAACAGTTTTTGTGGACTTTCAGATTGATAAATGCTCCATATAATTAATTGGAGTGAATCAATACAAGACATGTATACAGTTTGGGATGTAGTAACTAGATAATCACCTTCAATTAGAAGTCTGCTTTGTATTTGAAACCCAAGGAAAGCATGGATCTTGCAAGGGTCAGTAGCTCGGAGAATCATTTATACTAGTTCAAGCCTTAGGGTTTTCTTCTGCTTCCCCTCCCCGTCCTCCTTCATTTAATGGCATCTTATTAGGTTTTAAATGGCTTGTTTGGAATTCCTTTCTAAATTAACATAGAACATCTTGTAATTGCTTAGGGAACTATCTGTAGTTAGTGAATTATTTTAAGGCCATTAATATCATAGACTTACTGTAGCTTTAATGTACCTTCATTTTTATTATAGGAATATATAAATGGGTTTGTTAGATTTGTTAAACAGCAAATGTTCATCAAGCAGAATCAGAGATGGAATGATCTTCTTAATATTGACAGCAATTTACATAGAAGTCCACTAATTAATCAGGTGGTTAACTACAGTTCCCGAAGCACTGTGTGACTTTCTGGGGGGAAGGAGATGTTTGTGTATGTAAAGATGGGCACAATTTAGACTCTGTCAGCTGAAGCAGAGCCTTATGGTTTGGCATAGAAGTGATGTTGAAGAGAACTGAGAAATGGAGAAAGGTGGGTTTTCATAATGCCCTATACCTTTCTTGAAAGAGAAAACGCTTATTTATTCAGTGTGTCAGCCTGAAATATCCCTAAGTTAAGAGCAGAATTTGCTTTCTCCCTAGAGCAGCCTGCGGTACGGTATTTCCAGCCCCAGTGGGATGTGATTAGAGTTCAGCAACCCATTTTTGTTGCTACCACCTCGCTTTGAAGACTAGTAGCAGAGTATCTACATGTTTATCTTGTGTGTTTGGAACAGCTGCTTAACTGCCCTTGCAGTCTAGATATGTCTTCAAGAAAAATCTTTGTAGTTCCTATGATTTTCTCAATCTTGCTTATTCTCCAAAGCCTGCTTCCTTTGGGTTGCTCTTTATCTGGGCCTTGGAAATTCTCTGCTTACAAAGTTTAGTCTATATGACCAACTCAGGACCTAAATGTGTACCATGAGTTCCATTTACGTTTGAACTGGTTTCATATATTTAACCATAATTAGATAGTATTTTGTGTTAACTGATACTGTTTTAGCATGTCTTCAAGTTTCTGGCATGGTTGTGGGTACACAGTAGGTGCTTAGTAAATATAAATATCTATGTTTCCAATTTATTTCTTTGATAACTGTTCTTCATTTCTTTTTGAATTTATTTACTTGTATAGTACTGAGGAGGCCTTGTGCTTGCTAGCTGAGTACTCTACCACTGCCTAGTTCTTCTTTTTGTTTTTGTTTTGGATAGAATCCCCCTGTGTAGTTCAGGGTTGTCCTTGAATTCACAGTCATAACCCAGGCTGACCTCAAGCTCATGGCCCACCTGCCTCAGCCTCCAAATGTGGAATTACAGGCATCTGTCACCATTCCTAGTGCTTTTTAAATTTAAATAAATCAAATGTCTACCAACAGAGACATCCAAGGTAGCTTTTCGACCTTCCAACTGGTCTCTTTAGACAACTATGACAGAAAGCTAACATGAGATAGACTTTTTTAATGGCACATATGCTCATGGATAGTAACACTCATCCAGCAGTCCAAAAATAGAGAGGACAGATTTGCAGAGGCGTTAGTGACTGAAATTGGAAGAAATCAACAGGAGGCTCCATAGCATGTCAAGAAAAAGGGAAAGAACATTCTTCACGTTTTATGGTCCTTTGCCACGCTCTAATGCCACAGTTATACATCCCGATAGCCCATTAACTTTCTTAGATGTAAATATCCAAAACATTTAAAGGTTCCATTTCCTTGTAAAATATATAGCATACTCTAGAGAAGAACACACTGGTGTGGGAGGAAGCACTGCTGTGAACAGAGGGTTGCAGCCCTCCACAAGATAAGGAGAAAACTTCTAGACCATTGTCTATCATTTCGATTATTAGACCATCTCACAAGTGATAATTGTAATCTAAAATGTGTTATATAATATTAGTTGTGGAAGAACTACAGTAAGAGCAAATTATTGTAATAATAGTTTCAATGTTTTGCTCAACACACAGTATTACAGTGAATGTGACTTTGAGATGTAATGGGCACCCAGAAAAGCCTTACTTAGAGTTGGAACATATCCTAGTCTGCTGTCCTATTTCTGTGACAAAACACTGACCAAAAGCAACTTGGAGAAGAAATGATTAATTTTCCTAACAAGTTCAGATTACAGTTTGACATTGAGGGAAGTCAGAGCAGAGCTCAAGGCAGAGGCTAAGGTGGAAACTTACGGGGGAAGCTGCTTACTGGCTTGCTCCATCTTGACTTGCTCAGTTATCTTTCTCTTTTTAACATTATTTTTTGAATATTTTATTATTTTTATTTTAATGTGTATGAGTGTATTGACTGCATGTGTGTGAGTGCACCCGTGTTGTGCAATGCCTATGGAGTCAGAAGAGGGATGTCAGATCCCTGTGTTATCATCATGTGGGTGCTGGGATTTGAATCTGGGTCCTCTGCAAGAGCAGTCAGTGCTCTTAACCACTGAGCCATCTCTCCAGCCCAGGGATCTTCATATATAGCCCAGGACCATATGGCCAGGGATAGCACTGCCCAAAATGGGCAAGGCCTTCCTATGTTTATCAGTAATTAAGACAATGCCTCACAGACATGGCCACAGGCCAATCTGATGAAGACAGTTTCTCAAATTGAGGCTCCATCTTCTCAGGTGTCTTTAGTTTATGTCACATTGACAAAATTAATCAGCACAAAGCAGTAAGTCCTTCTTTAAATAGGGACGCTAGAAGGAAAGGCATTTAGTTCCTTTTCTCATGGCCTCTGAATCACTGAGTCTGACTGCTGCACTCATTTCATAGGAATATGCTTTACATGGTGCCACCCAATTCACTGATTGGCTATTGTAGCACTAAACCTTTGGGCCTTTTCATTGATTGCTGACTTGTCTAGCAGAAGAATTTATGGATATCAAAGCATGTGTTCAACTGGAACAAAAGTTACTTTTATTCTTTGCCAGCAGAACTGTCAGTTATTCTACTTGCAGTGCCTCAATTACTTCCCAGTAAAGCAATGCCTTAAGATGTTCACATGTTTGCATCCTAACAAGCCTCTGAAGCAGCTAAAGTTGACCATGTTAGAACCACAGTAATAGTTCTTTTGTTAATACTTCCTTTAAACATCTCTGAAGAGACTACAACTCATTAGTACCTTGACTCAGTAAGGACAGTGACCAGGCACTGACATGATTGCCTTTTATCAGTTGCAGTACAATTTATTCACACACACACACACACACACACACACACACACACTGTAACTGGTTGCTAGGGATGCCATGACAAAGTACCAAAAATTGCATGGCTCAACAGAAATGTACAGTCTTATGGTTCTAGAAGCCTCAAACCAAGATGTTGGCAGGTTTGAAAGTTGCTCATAGAAATGTCACCTAGACCTCTGCCTTTATCTGCGTATCACTTGCCCTCTGTCCTCATCCCCCTGCCCTGCCTTTAAGGACATCAGTCATAATGGATTAGATCCCGCCAATGATCTCATCTCAACTCATTACATATGTAATAACCCTGTTTCCAAACATGATCATATTCTAAGCACTTGCAGTTAGGATTACAAAGTATGAATTTTGGAGGGACATATACAATCATAAAATGTTCTAGAAAGCTTAAATGAATAAAACTTAAAATGAATTTGTCTGTATGAACAGGAGCCTGTTGCCACCACATGCTTTTACTGCAGTCAGTTTACTGTGGATAAGGAACACTGCAAGTCTATGTTTTGTCCGCACTCGAAGCCGGAATCCAAAAGAATTGTTCCCATTTGCTTTCTCTCTGGGCTGCTCCTCTGCTCTCAGAGGACCTTCCCTAGCCGGACAGACACTCTGCTATTTGAAACCTGGAGGAGAGAACTGGGGCTGCATTCTGGTGGAGTGACTCAGAGTACTGACTCATTCTACCCTGTATAGAGATCACTGGCCACACTGTGCCTTGGAACACTGCAGAGGGAAAAATACCTGCTCTTTCCATTAGCACCAAGGGCATAGACCAGAATGTATCCCAAGATCACTGCTCCTCCAGCCCCCGCCCCAACAGAAGGGAAGGTTCACTCAGATCTAGTGAGCAGAAATGACCCATTATAACTAGTGATTTAAGACTGAGCAAACCCAGCTGAAACTACACCAACGGTTAAACACTAAACATTATTTCTCATTGTTTGAGCTTATACTTTTTTTAGGCCTTCTTTATTTGACTGCTTTATTTTGTGATAAAATGCGTAATTTCTTTTAGGAGAGCATATTTTTGAGTGTCAAATACATTGAAATGTTTTGAAAAGGTGACTTTTCAAACCAACGGAGCTACATGAATCTAACATGGTTTCATTGTGTTATTAGTATTATTATTAATCATTATCATTATCATTATCATTAGTGTGTGTGTCTCTGTTCTAGAGATCAAACCCAGGGTCTTATGCATGCGAAGCCTATGCTCTACCACTAATTAGGCCTCATCCCCACTCGTGCTGGGTTCTGAACAATTTGTGCTTCCAGTTCCTTCGGAGTCTGTAGCTGCCAGCTCTTCCTTGCTATAGTAGAAGTTTCTGACATGTGATCTTGCATGCCCACTGGTGCTTCAGACAGTCCATTGAGAATAGCTAAGCATTGGCTCAACCCTCACGAGCCCCAGTAGGGGAGGTGCTGTGATGAATCCCTGCCCTGGTGGATGTGGCCCCCAGCAGCTGGGGCAGATAAGCCCCAAATCTCAGAGGCTCAACACAGAGCTGTGGATCTTTTACTCAGGTAACAATCCCATTGGGCGATTGGGTTGGGTGACCATTTTCAGCATACTGCTCCCAAGGTTGTCCTAAAGGACATCCCAATCCTATCTGACAAGAGGAAAGAACTTTCAGAACTAAGAATGGAGGGCTTTAGGCATCCTGATTGTGACATGCTTCGCTTCTGTTCCATTTCATCAGCCAGGTCACATGGCTGCACTTTCCTGGAGGGAGGATGAGCAGTGCAGTCTGACTATGCAACCAGGGAGAAGAGTTGGTCTGGAAACTAATAAGTCAGTCCCAGCCTTAATCTCCATCTTAGAAGTGAGAAACATGGAACTTAGAGATGTTACGCATTTGTGAACTACAGAACCAGGACCACCATCTTGTGTGCACTGTCTGGGGCACGAAGCCCGTGGACAAAGCTGGTTACGGAGTCCAAACCTACACAGGTTCACTACGAGATCAGCAGGGACAAGTTACTGTGCAGGCTCAGAAGATCAGGCAGCCTGGCCGTCCTTTCCCCATCCTTTCTTCCTCTTTATCATCATAGCTCTGCTTTTAAAAGGTCATTTGAATTTTGATCTATCATCACCAGGTTCTACCAACACCAAGAATGAGTTCTAGGGGCTCAAAGTCAAAGTAATTACTGGCCCTGATATATAAGAGATTTTTAAAGATAAACCAAACAAATAAAGGCGATAGGAAAACAAGTTTATGAGATAAGGGGTGGGAAATAACATACCAAACCATAACACCACATACAAGCGAGTGCATGTATGTGTGTGTGTGTGTGTGTATGTGAGAGTGTGTACATGTGTGTTTTCTCAGCCTATTCCTAGAACTCAAAATCATGTTATTCTGCACTCCCTTGCTGTGAGGTAGCTTTTCAGATTTGGGCATAAGATGGAGAGCAACCTAGCCAGCCAAATTTTTTAATGATGGGGACGTTCTATTGAAACAAAGTGGTACTACTTTTAAGCATGACAGTAAAGCAAGAACACCCCATGTAGTTAAAGGATTTGAGGTTCACAGTTCTTACGCAGCTGAAGAATCCTAAGAGGTTTAAATGACAACAATGGTTAGATGATACTGAGTAATTTTAGAGATCAGTCTGTGTAGGGCATAATGCAGTGTGGGCCTTAGCCAGGTCACCTGCTATGAGGATTAAGGGAGTGGCTCCTGTGGGGGTGGCATTCCGCTTCAGCCAAGGGTGACACCAGCTCCCACCCTGTGTCTGGAGAGAACCTGCATCTAGATGATCCATCCGGAGACAGATTACTATTGGCTGCACTTGGGACCCATCCCATAGGGTGACTGGCTAACCAAACTCATAAAACCCCTGCACAGATCCGTGAATAAACAAATTTGCTGCGGCTCGCCCTCCGCACGCTTCCACCCAGCTCCCGGGGGTCTGTTTGTGTGTGTTGACTCTGCGCCTACTCACCCCCTCACAGCGGAGACCCTGCATCCAGCCCTGGCTGGCTTCAAGCACAGGGGCCCCCACCAAATCTGTAGGAGGCATCTGAGGTGTGAATTACAATTGGAAATTAATTTCAAGCCAATAATTCTTAGCTTCTTGAGCTAAAGCAGGATGGCAGGATGAAAAGAAGAAACCTGGGCCTGGGGAGTACACTTTCATTCCCGTTGCCCCGCGAACAGTGCTTCATAATGCAATGCAACTGGTGAGCGAGTCAGAGAATCTCTATTTAAAGAGTTGTTCATCATATCAGCAGCACTTGGCATGTGAAAAAAACATACTAAGCAGCTAAAGCTTGTGACATTCAGAATCTGTGTAAGTTCTATGTAAGTAGCTTCCGAAGATGGCCAAAAATATGTTAGCAGCAATGTGGAAGTTAACTTTCTGTCACTGTGATGAAATACCTTATGAGTAAATTCACTAGGAGGAAAGATTTGTTTTGACTCATGATAGCAAATGTTTCAGGACATGTGGCCTTGAGCCTGTGGTGGTCAGTGCATCAGAACATGTGGTACAGGAAGCTGCTCACCCCAGGGAGACCCGGAAGCAGGGAGGCAGGAATGGGTTGGGTCCCCACATCCCCTTCAAGGGCACACTCTTAACAGCCTAACTTTCGTCCACTAGACTGTGCCTTTTCAAAGTTCCATCATCTTCCACGAGTGTCACAGGAACACATGGGCCTTTGAGGGAGAATCAAGATTCAAACTACAGCATAACTAAGTGTGTAAAGCTTGCCTGTCTAGAAATGCATCAGAACAGAAGCTTTTTTTTGTATCTTCAGCTAAACTCAACTTGGACATAACTTATGTCTCCATTTACAACTTTTTTCTGTTTTACCTATTGGTCAGTTTCAAATGGGCTTAACTGATTCATAAAACAGTGCATTTAGTTATAGTTCTGTATAACTGTAGTTCCCTAAAGGGTACCAAATCCCTTTTACGTTGTCTAGCTATTATTTACTTGCTATGATCTTAATATTTGTGTTTCTCAAAAATTCATGTTGGAACTTATTCTCTAAAGCAGTAGTTTTAAGAAACAAAGATTTTAGGAGTGATTGGGAAATTACAAATTTTTCTTAGCAGCAGTTTTTAATTTGCAAATAATTAATTTGTAAGTTTTCTGAAAACTTGACAGTCAGTTCTTGCCACAACTTACAAGTCAGAGCCAACACTCCATTGAAACTCTGACTCCAATCCTGACATGAGGTGGGAGCCTCGCTGTAGTGGGAAGGAAATGAAGGTGGTCACCTTTGGAGAAGACCTGCTAAAGGAAGGAAGATCGCTCTGGCATCCATGGTTCTATTATTAAATGCCTGCCTTCTTATATAAAATTTTCTGTCCTTTGTCTACCCCGTCCACACAGAGGGAGTTAGTGTACAATTCAAGCATTGTTGGATACAAGCATAAGGTCACTAGACCTTTAGGGGTGTGCTTGTCACTTACATGTAATAGATATACATCTCCTCATGAGATAACATAGCTGAAGTACTAAGAGTTTTAAGAGGAAATCTAAGAAACAGATTATCTGTGTATGTGTTTTGCCTGCATGTATGTAAGTGTACCCATGAATACAATACCTGTAGAAGTCAGAAGAGGGCATCACTTAGCCACTGAACCATCTCTCTAACCCCAAAATAGATTATTTTTAATAATAAAGAGAGAAAATGTATGATCACAACTTACTTAGCTAGTTTCATGCACTTTGGCCAAAGATATCATATTTTCAACAGTTAAGTTAATGACTTTAGTTCAGATTATAAGTTGTTAGGATCACCTACAGCAAGATTTAGCATGTATCATATTTAAAGTACTAAGTAGCATTGGTTAACAAGGTTTGGAGAGTTCATCCTATTTGAACACAAAACATCACAGCTGTGGCCACTTCCTTGGCCAGTCACACACAGCTTGCTGGGGACTTGGTATATGCCCTGGGAATCTTGCTGTCCTCACTCTTGAGGTGGAGACACGAAACTCACCATCCAGTGATGTGCCCTAGGTTGTGATCTTTCTTTCCTTCTGAGCTTTTACCGCAGTAGGCTGTGCTAGTGAGCTCTGAGATGCCTTTCAGCCCATGTCGTGGATTTTCTCTCTCACTTTGATTGTGTCCCATCTCTTCATAGCAGATTTTGTACAGTGCTTCTCCTCCCCACAGGTCACAAAGGCCTTTCTCAAAACACTGCCCAGTCTAGACGGATATTACTGTCGTTCCTTCTAGTCCTTCACAGTGTGTATTCATCGTTTTTAAAAGCCAGAGTCTTTTGATACATCATCAAAATGCCTAAGACTTTCCCTTTGGGTGAATCATTCTTGTATCTGTGTCTTCCTGTTTGCGACTCCTCCTCTAAGTTCATCATCACCTTTGGAGAAATGGGCATATATTCTGAAGACATTTTGAATCACGTGTCATGCATCTTCTTTTATTCTTTATTTTGGTTTTACATTGTGTTTGTGTTGGTGTGTGTCTGTGTATATACGCATGCTCGTATGTGTAGAGGTCCGAGGTTGACGTTAAGTGTCCTCTTCAATTTCTACGTCATTTATTGAAGCAGGGATTTACACTTGAACCCGGAGTTCAGTGTTCTGGCTAGTATAGCTAGCCAGCTCACTCTAAGAATCCCCTGTGTCGACCTCTTAGCACTGGAATCAGGTGCGCCCACCAGGTGTTTATCAGTATGGGTGCTGGGGATCTGAACTCCTGTCCTCACCTGTGTGCAGCAAGGCTTTTCTGAGTGAGCCATCTTCCCAATCCCTCACTTCATCTTTTATGAATGAAAAGGTTCTAGGCCTTCAGAAATAACAAGCCGCACTTCTGAGCGTCTTCTGTGAGCAGGGATGCCGGCCCTTTACTCCCGCAGGAAGCGGAGCGCCTCTGTCCACCGTTCTGAGAAATGAGCTCCAGATCACAGGCAGAATTAGGCGCCCCTCTCCCTGGTCCTTATCCTTAAACATCTGCTGGTGTTTCACAGGAGACTTCTGTCATCCTGACCATTCTATAAGATTACAAAGAAACCAGAAAACCACCAAATAAGTTAATTCATTCTCAATTTTAGTACTGCTGAGGGAATTAAGAAACAGCATTGCCCCCAAATCCATCTGTGACAATTTGAAGTTTCTTCATAGCATAATATCTAATTCTCAGCTACACATTTCTTTAAGAGAAAGGAAGCCTCAGGCCGCAGCGATGCGCTAAGATGACTGCTCTTTTTCTCTGTAAATACATTCTTTAAGGGTAGCATAATGTCATTTTGATGGTTTAATTTCTGGAAGGATTTGGCTAATTACATTTTAGGACTGCATTCAGACCAGTTTTAGCTGCCCGGAGTTACTTTTAATAGCAGTTGTTGCTTACCTTTTCTTCGGTTTATTTTCCCTGTCGTCTGCCTTCAGAATTATTTTACTGACTTGGAGACCTGACCTTGCTTTAAATTAGTTTGACGGTAACATTCCTGTGAATCATATGCAATGTTTTAACGGTTAATTACTACATTGTATCAACTTGTCACGGAAAAGCAGGTTGCAAAGCTAGAGGAAAATTGTTCCCTTTTCTGGCGACAGAAAAATCTCTCGGAAGGAACCGAGGAGTGCGTTTGAACTACGCTGCCTCTCCCCGGTGCCAAGGCGGAGCTGGTTCCCTAAGTAACAAAGTCTGTTTTTAGTGGTCACTGGAATCATAAAGGTACCAAGTAGCCGGTGGCGACTCGGACAAATGAAGAGTCAAGCGATTGTTGGGCCTTCTGGAGTCGTTATTGCAGGCCAGTGGTGCCGCCTAGTGGTAGAACAAGGAAAACGAGTTTGACTCGAACTGCTTACCAAGGTCTCCAACACCCTCAAAGGAGTGATCAAGCCGCTATAGAGAGACAGCATCAGCCTTGGGCGTGTATCTTCCCCCACTCTCTTCTCTCTCCCTCTCCCTCTCATTCTCCCCCCTCTCGCTCTCCTTATCTCCTTATGCTTTAAAACCTTTTCCTTAATAAAGGCAATTTTGCTTCATATTGAAAAAAAAAGAGCCTGGCACGGTGATGCACACCTTCAATCCCAGCACTCCATAGGGAGAGACAGGTGGATCTCTGTGAGATCAAGGCCAATCTGGTCCGCATAGTGAATTCTAGGCTTCCTGGGACTTCAGGGAGACCTGGTCTCAATAATAATAATAATAATAATAATAATAATAATGATAAATATAAAGACTTTTATACTAATAGAATGTCTGTAGTCAACACTTAGAAAATAAATATAATAAAAATGCCCAACATTCAACGAATATTTACCATGCACACACTGAATTCTATGCACCTTACATTATTTTTGTTGTCTCATTAAATCTCTATAATGACATTTTATAATAAATAAATCTATTATTATGCCAATTTTATAAGTGGACTTTGAAAGATTCTTCTGGAGGTGGCTTCTGATATGAGGCATTTGCAGCTACATTTTACCTCTGAACATTTTAGCCTAGAGTTCTTTTTATGGTACTGTTATGGAATCTAGTTTGCGTTTCTTCACTCCTGCCAGGCATACCTCCCAGGGATTCTTCACTGCTCTGGCTTTAAAGTGCTTTCTTTTTATGCAAAACAGAAGATAAAGCAGCCATTTTTGTGCCTACCTGTTCAAGGACCTCAAACAAAAAATTCTGAGCCTGTACTATCCACCTCAGCCTACAGCCCAGCATGACTGATGCAGCCTTGACTCTAGGACTGAAGTTTCTGTTCTCTTGTGTCTTCTAATGATTCTAATAGTGGTTCTAATGATCCAATACAGAATCTTAGGGAAGCACAGAACCTGATTTGGGAGAGGAATGCCGAGTAGAAAGTGTGTCCAGATTACATTGAAACAAACTATGAAAGATGTCTAGAAATGGTTGTGTAAATGAGATTTGTTGGGGGAGGGATGATAGAGGGTGGGCTGCTGAAGGAAGAGCATTCAAAGCACAAGAAAGCTTGTGTGCTGAAGTGGGAGGAGACAGACATGGCTGACACTGAGTTATTCCCCCCGGGGAATGGCCTTATTCTCATGCTTGGGTCTACTCTGGATTTAGCTCTGGGCAGGTTGTTGAGTTGATTCGTGCTGTGTAAAGTCTGAAAAGAGCACACATGGGAGGAGAGTGGACAGACTGGGTACATGTAGCTGACACATAGGATCATGTGGATGTAGTTAGAGAGACAGCGGCACACCCTTGGCTGACCAGTGAGACCACGAAATTCAGGACCTTTGTAATATCCTGGGCTGGTTCTTCCTACTTGCTCCAGACAGGGTAAGGCTGACGTTTTCCCTCGGATGCAGAGTGTACCCGTTTAGTATGACAGGACCTGGAATGCAGAGATAATTTCAGACTCCACAGAAGACTCGAGGGGAGGGAGCAAAAATAATGACCTGGTGTCAGAAGAGCTGGGAAAGTGGCTAGAAGGTTCAAATGCCAACCAAGGTTAGAATCATGACTGACTGAGGTCAGTGAGCTGGCAGTGGCAGAAGCAAGACCCGGGAGTCTTGATCCTGGATAATGATTCATGTCCTCAGCCACTGCCCGGAACCAGAGCCACAGTGCTGGAAAAGGGTGAGAAGATGATGCAGACCCAAAGACTTCTTGTGCGATATCCCCATGTAGTGTCAGAGCGTCACCCCGAGTGAGCCGGGAAGAGACAGAACAAGCTGTGACTTTTCAAACTCTGAAACCAAGTAACAGCTCTTCTTTGGCCCCCGAGAAAAGTAAGCATCACAGTGTCTGCAAATTCAAAATGAAGACAAAGCAAACAGCACTTTAATCTTTTTCTAATGGAGACAGTGACAGTGACAGGGTGGGTGCTCCATTGTTCAAGTAAGCTTGTTCCTCTGCCCAGCCTCCGGAGGTGGAAAGCAAGTCGCTAGTTCCCCAGATTGAAAGAGAATCTGAACAAAGCCAGAATTCACAAGACTTTCCTTGGGCCAAAGTCTGGGGTCTCTGGGTTCCGGACAGTGCCACAGGAATCAGGCTGGTCCCTGCTCTCACGTGATTGTCCTTCTGTGTGGAGGACGCTATTGCTAACCATGAAATGAATGCTCAAGAATAGATTACTTCTGTTTTCCCCACTTTACATTTTAAATCTTCGAGTAAAAATAAACACTACATTTTACAAGGTGCGGCATTTTCTAACTGTGTATACCTATCTCTATGGTATAGAGATGGTGTGAAATGCTGAGATCACAACGGCACTCATGAAATGTTGCAAACTGCCGGACAGAAGGCAACAGTCACAGGCAGTACAGATCGTCTTGGGGATTGGCTAAAGCACAGCCCGTAGGCTGGAAGCCAGGCTGCTGAGCTGGAGTCCTGGTTCTGCCACCACCAGCTTTCTAACTCCAGGCTAGCTTCACATCCCGGGTCTCACCCTCCAGAGACATAAAAGTGACGTGTTCTCTTCCCTATGTGGATGCTAGCTTTGAATCTTTTGACATATGTGTTTCAACTGAAATTCCATGGAGGTGAGAAAGCTAGTAAAGCTCCATGAGGGGAGTAGGGGGTGGGAAGGATGGGGTGGGGGAGACAGAGAGCTCAGCGACTCGGGAAAGAGCGATAATGGAACAGAGATGACTAGTTCTCAACGGGACAGGCTCTTAACAGCGCCTTCTTCAGACTGTTTTGAGAACTAAGTAGACGAAAGTAGCAAATGCTTAGAATAGTGCTGGCGTATGGTAAACCCTTTATGAATGTGAAAATAAAATGTATAAAACAATTATTTGATCGGTCTATCCTGAGAATGTTTTCAGACCAAAAAACGATCTCGTCACTGATACATTACAGTGCATCTGAAGACATCAAATGCAAACAGGAAATATCAAAATTGCTGCTTGTGTTGACTCTAATTTTTTAAAAAATTACATGCACGAGTGCGTGTGTGCATGTGTGTCTATGTGTGTGTATATGTAGGCCACAGGTTGATGTCTGGTGTCTTCCTCTGTCACTCTCTGCCCTATTTTATTTATTTATTTAGAGACAGGGCCTCTCACTGAACCCAGAGCTCACCAATTTGACCAGGCTGGTTGGAGAGCAAGCTCCAGGGACCCTGCAGTCTCTGCCTCCCCGGCTCTGTGACTGCAGACGCATACCACGGCACTTGCCCGGCCTTGCTTCTTAGTAGTGGTTTTTAACTTGAGGGTGCATCAGAATCACTTGGTAAAGTGACACCCCTACCCTCCATCTCAATGGGTTCAGGGTAGAGTCTGAGCATTTTTCTCACAAGTCCTATGATGCTGCTGCTGCTGCTAGTCCAGGATCCCAACTTTTGGATACATGCATATACAGACACCAAGGAATCAATGAGGTGATTTGATAGAAAGGTGAGACTGTATCAGCATGAATGTTCCAAACTATCATACATGATGCCAAGTTTTGTCATGTGTTTTGGGCTTGTTTTATGAAAGGAGTATCTTTCTTCTTTGAAAGAAAAAGAACACTGTTAGAATTTTCCAGTTTTCTTTTTAGGACAAATTATAAATGTGTGGAGCTTTCCTCCTTGGTTTTTTATTGAGGTGTATTTGCAAGTTTGACCTTTTGATATTCATCCATGGTTTCATTTTGGTTTTGAGATTTGTCAACTTTCTCCCATTTTGCATGCATGTCTGTGTCAGGCACAGAGATGGTATATAAATTTGTTTTTGTTGCTAAAGAAGCAAGTAAACATGTTAACATTTAATCTTCCAGTAATGGAATTGGAAACAAAATCTCAGCAACTTACGATGCTGTTCGAGATTTTTTCCGCTGCCTGTTGTGAGAAGTTAGGGTATGTAAAATAAATGATGTATGGAGCTGTAGGAATGCGACTTTTCCAGACTACCTTATGTCTAAGGAACATTAAACATGGGGTTCTCGTTTAGCAAATAAATAACCATTCATTTCAATGACTGCATAGTCTGGACTTTCGTGCATATTTTTGCAAAGATAAGAAGAGACCATTAGGGATTTAATATAAAATAAATCGCCAAGGGGTCTTCTTGTAGTCCCAGTCTCTCTGCCACATGGTGTGTTACTAATGTGCATAAATGGGCTTAAATGAATTTGTTATCTGTATTACATTTGCAGTATGTATATATTTATATATTATTTTTTAATTGTGTTTAAAAATAAAACATTAAATACATCATTTTGGAGAGTTGAGAACGTACAATACGTAAATCAATCAGCTTCAATTAGTATTAAAAATGTCAGCATATTAGAGTTGCCTGTGGGTGTATTTACCCCTCAGAGTTTAATGTATTTTAGTTTTGTCATCTATGAGGTAGCCATATGGTTAATTTGTCATTTTATAAGAATAGGCGACTACAATCCAAGTTCGATTAATGACATGACACTTATGCACCACCAAAAGAGTCCTGTCTTCGTTGTTTTATTGATGCCCTAGGTCAGATTCTGAGTACTGTCTCCACAGCAAGGACGGCTCTCAGGAGCCAAGGAACATTGCTCACTGGCTTTCTTTTGTGGTTACTCCTACTTCGTTCATAGCTACGGGAAGAGGTGGTTGGAAACTTTTGATTTATAGTAAACTACTTGGTGACATCGCCTTCACCGGACAGTTTTCCTAAGAGTTTATCATTAGATTTGTTTAACAATGATAAATGAAGATGAATAAATTGCAATCTGATGAGATTTAAAAGATGGATATGTGCTTTAGATTCAATTCTAGAATGATTCTAAATGATTTTGACAACACATTTTAAACTGTAGTCATTCATCTAAAAAATCCCATTGATGTTTGCCTAGTAGAAATGTTCTTAGTAAAGAAATCATCATCTTAAGAAATTAAAGATGCCAATTAGATTTTTATTATGTCTCATTAATAATCTGCTAAAATACGGTGAATTGTTATATTTGTGCTGAATTTTCTAGATCTATTTCATATTCCAAGTGTAGTCTATGGGGTAAACACACTCATAATATTCTTCTCTGCCAATCAACTTGACATAAAACTATTATTTTCAAAGAGCAAAAACTTTCAAAATTACATGCACCCAATATTTCTTTTTCAAGTTGCCTAAATGTAATACTGTCAAGTGTAACATTACCATGCAATTAACATATTTATTAGATAAGCATTAGATCTTGGCTAATAGATCTCACTCATGTTTGTTTCTGAACACAAATGAAATCACTGTTTTATAAGCAGCTTCAAGGAGGGGCAGTTAGTGGGCATGTGAGTGTAACCTTTGCCTTTGACTGGTATGGAAATACTTGTTATTTTGACTTCACTCTCTCTGGCCAATTTGTCATTCTGAGGTTGCTAGTCTTGCTTTTATCACAGCTTTACTGGAGATGTTTATGGGGCATGGGCTTTAGCAGCAGGAGGTGTGTTTTGAAAAATGTTAAGTGTAAAATAGATCTTGTAATTTATTCATATGTTATTCAGTGTTTGTTTCCACCGCTTGGCAGTGTATGCACACAACCCCACATGTACAAGGACTCTAAGTAGATGAAATGCTCTTATTCTGCTGTCAGTCCAGGAAACAGGGTCAGGCTTGCCACAGAGGCAGATCTTGCCTAGGACTAGGGTGCAGTGCCTGCCTCTCCTGAAGCACACTAACTGACACAGAAGTTATTTAGCTTCGTGGAGGCTTGCAATCCAGTGTCCAAATACAGAACAGAGCTTTGGTGTGCTGGCTAAAGGAAAAAAGAGAACAATGGGAAAATAAATTTGGATATTTAAAATTTAAAATTGTTACTATTTTATTTCCCATAAATGACATAAAATAATGTGAACACATTCACCATCTATAAACGACAATTAAAAATCACCTCATTTGCATTTTGCTTTTCTGTTTCCAAATAAATGATCAATCATGTCTTTGCTAGAAACTAAGAGGGCTGGGATGGGACCCTTATCCCCGATGCTCTGCTTTCTCAGCCACCACTGTTACACATCCCAGATTGAATACTAGCCACACAGGGACATCTCAAGAGCCCAGTCCCCTGGGCACCGTTTCACAGACTCCTCTGTAGCTATTCACCTCCCTAACATTATGTACACCATGTTTCAGTATCAGTAAATGACAATACATTATGTAAATTACAATCAATTACTACCTTGCTAAACAAGTATTGATTTTAGCATAATTACTATGAAACAAAATAGAATTTTATGTATCTATAAAAGTACCCTCAGTAATCACACAAGCTTTTGTTTCCTGGAGTAGAACTTTTACTGCCTGTCCATCCTGGCTTTATATATTCAGGGGAGCAAAGTTTTTCAGTATTTTGATCAACACATGGGCTGTTCATTATATAATAAGCCATCTCTTATGTTTAACTTAGACCAAATTATACAATTTCCACCCAAGCCCCACTACACATAGAAATATTCTTTGTATCTTTCTGTTCAGAATCCGTAGTCCACTCTGTAGGTTGAATCATGACAAACATGCATTTTGCACATTGGTCAGATTGGAGACATATCTATGAATGCTCATGAAAACCACTGATCTTCCTTTTCTTATCTTGTTATCCTGGGCATGAAGTCTCCTTACCATGGTGGCCTGGACTGGATTTTTGGGTAACTCTCCAATGTCAGGTTCAGGTAGGGCGGTAGCTTGAGATCGTTTTCTTTCTGACCCTGGCCCTTAGTATCTTATCAGTTCCAGAACACAGAAGAGTTGGCAAAAGTCAAATACAAAAAAAGAAAAGTGTTATATCTACGTAGATAGTTTATTATAGGAGTCTCTCCTTCCTGTATCTGTGGTCAGGCTGTGTATTTGAGGATCCCTCAGATCAATAAAGAGAATCTAGGAGGCTGATTTGCTGTGGATTTGGAAGTGCCTTGGTATGGATTTCTGGGGATATTTAGAAATAGACTATTTTAGCTTTTCTCTTCATTCTAAAGTCTTCAAAAAATAGCTCTTTAAATTTCGTGGTCATTCATCATGTTTTTAACAGAACTATCGCGGAAGCAACCCAAGTGCCATCAACAGCTGAATGGGTAAACACAATGTGGTATATTTATACCATAAAGTGGTTTCAACATTAAAAAGGAAGTGAAAGTTGGCATACGCTACAAGATGAGTGAGCCTTGTGTGAAGCAATCACAGAGGTGTGGATGCTGCATGAACTCACTTCTGTGTGGCATCTATTGGAGCCAAAGGAGTGGTGGGTGCCAGGGATGAAGCAGAGGGCGAACTAGAAACGGGAGAGTTATTTTTCTTTTATTTATTATTTTAGCAAAAGGATCTCACCATGTTAACCCTGCCTGACCTGTAACTTGCTACAGGGACCAGGTTGGTCTCCAACTCAGAGATACACCTGCCTCTGCCTCCCAAGTGCTGGGATTAAAGGATTAAAGGCATATGTGCCATTATGCCTGGCATAGAAATGGAGATTAATGCTTAATGGGTATTGGTTTTCATTTTTCAAGACAAAGATCACCTAAAGATTGATTGTACAACCATAAACTTAAAAATATTTAAGGAGGAAATTTTTATGTTTTGTAGGGGTTTCATACCCTAATTAAAAACAAGAAATTTGAAAATGTAATCGTTATATGGAAACTCATAGAAGTTAGTTCTATGTTGACTTTGGTGATGAGACTGAGAAAGAGAGAATCTTCATTCTGAGGGTGTCTCTCACCCTGTGTATTTATCACATGGATGAAATTCATAAAAACAAATCAGTAGGCAAGACTCAGAGCCAAACGGTGATTTCACAGAGTGGGCAGCTGGACGGCATCTGCCTGCTGTGTGAGGAGACTCTGGATGCAACTTGCTTCCTGTCTTGTCCCCATTCTGATGCTTTCTGCTCATATGTGACCATGCTGACTTTCATTTAAACAGGTCCATGTGCCACCTTCCTCCCTGACAGTCCAGATACATACCAGAATGACCACTGCCTTTCATCAGTAACAGGTTCCGAATGATCCTGCGTTCTTTGGGAGGTACAAAACCAACCAAAGGAACAGAGGCTAAAAGAAAACCTGAGCATTTGCCTGGAAAATCACATTTTGATGTGGGAAAGATTATTGATACTCATTTGTGCATGCTGATGTAGGGCCGTGTGTCTGAGCACAGGCAGCCTGTCATCTGCCGTGCCCCTACAGAGAAATTATTCCTCCCTCCCTCTGCAGCTAGTACCTGCCAAAAACTCCTCAGTTAAGAGTAGGGCCTCACGAGTACCACAGTACCGCTCCCATCCATGCTGGAATGTTGACTGGATGTTATGCAGCTCTTGTTAGGGAGCCACAGCTGCAGTGAATTCATGAGTGCAACAGCCCAGTCCTGTCCAGAAGACTGTGCTTCGTGACTCCTCCCCGTCCTCTGGCTTTTCTTTTCTGCAGTGTTCCGTGAACCTTGGGTCATTGATATAGATGTTCCAAGAAACAGTCACGTCCTTACAATACTTTAACCAGTTGTGAGCCTTTTCATTATCTGCTGCCCACTGAGAGTGGGGGAATGAGGTAGGGGTGGGAGGGTGGTTTCTCTAAGATGGAAGGCAGCACTGATCTAAGAGTATAAACAGAAACATTTAGAAGACAGCATGACTACATGTCCACTTAACAAAACAACAATAGTACGTTGAGTGCAACAGCCAGGACCCGTTACCTCCCCAGCCATGAGCTTTAGATCAGGTTTACAGTCCTGGGTGTGAATTCCCTCTGTGCAGCAGGCCTCAAATCAATCAAAAAGCAGTTGTTTACCTACATAAAAGTCATGCTCCTATTCCTATTTTAAAAAGTAAAAATAATACACATATAAGGCTAAAAATAGTACATAAGTATCAAAATATTCAGTAAATCCTTCCCCCAGGTCAGCCTCCTCCTGAGTTAAGTGCTGTGTGAATTCTTTTCAGAAAGAATCTTAGTAAACAGATACAGTCCTTGCTGTTTCCCTGAGAATCAGACCAATAGGATGCATATATGTTCCAATCTGTAAAGCTGGTCTGTGCAAGACCCAAGAAGAGCCCATGATTCTGTTTGAGCCGAAGGGCACAGTGACATTAAAGTCCCAGCTAAAGCAATCAGGCAGGGAGGAGTTCCCTCTTACCTGACTGTTGTGGTCTATTCAGATCTTTAACTGTTTGGATGAGGTCACCCATACTGGGGAGAGCAAATGCTTGGCTCAGTCTATGAATTCAAATGCGAATCTCATTCTCCAGTACTCTTGGATACACTAAGAATAAAATTTGGTCAAATGTCTGGGCATTCCAGGTCAGTTTGATATATAATTAATTAACCATAATAATATGAAAGGGTGTAAATATTAGCACTACTGAATGGGATTTTTTTATATTATTGCAAAATATTACATATATTTATTATAGAATTTTTCAAAAATCTACATTATGGAAACACACTAGTTTCTATTGTATTTAAGGGAGTATGGATTATTGGAAATTATTGAGGACACAAAATATTTAAAACATAAAATCTTGCTTAACAAAAACACCAGTCTCTTATCTATAGATTCAAAATATTTCTCTTTTGAAGGTTATAATTATAAATCTACACTCTTGGTTCAGTTTATCATCGCTTAAACAAGGAGGAGAAGATGTTCAAATTGATCATAGAACGCAGTATGCCTGAAAGAGAGAGGCAAAAACAAGTATTTTCAAGACATAACAGGTGATCATATCTAAGTCAAATATATTGTAGACAATAGCAAATACAGGTGAAAACATTTTGTGTAAAGCTCAAACCTTTAGCACTCTAGTTCCAGCATCTATGAAAAGAATCCATCTTTCATTAACAAACACAAATGAATAAGTGCTTCTCCTCTTCCAGACACAAAGCTATCTGGACCTTCCAGTCTACAACGCAGGTCATAGGAAAAGTGGCTTCCTTAGTCTCATCAATCCAGCCAGCTCCAGATCACCCTCACTGGAAATTGCCATAATGCACACTTCCAACAGTGTTTAAGAAAAAGGAGTAAACACTTATTCACAGTTTACAAAAAGAGACAAAAATACCATAAAGAAGTTATGCACTGTTTCTACACCAACGTATTGATTTTAAATTGGATGTGTTTGGTGTCAGCACAATTTGAACAAAGAATAAAAAGGAATAAAAACCACCATCACAATAAAGATTTAAAAAAAAAACTGATTCAAGATCAAGAAGCTTTAGAGAATTTCTATAAAAGAAAAGAAATATTTTCATTTATTTAAACAGTGTGAACTCTTATTTCCTTTTAAAAACAGAAGAAGCAATGAAATGTTTTTTTATAAAATTTTAAGTTACCCAAAATGTCTGTGCCTCTGTATAAAAACTGTTAATAATATTCAACCAATTGTCCAGGGAGTTCTGTCAATCTCTTCGACTAAGAACTCAGGGAGTCATCACTTTCTATTGCCAGGGTTTCCACCTTCTTTCTGGTTCTTGGTCTTCATACTTTGGGCTTGTGTACAGCTCCCTTGCTGGCCATCATCTCTTTACACAGGCCCGTCTCAGTCCATCTTCCTCACTTTTAAATGACAAGTTGGCTCATGTGTTTCCATCACTACTACTGAAAGTTCACGCTCCTGGCTCGCCTCAGCTGCGTCTTCTTTCTTCCCCTGGTCTCCAGCCTGCCCTGTGCAAGACTTCTGAGCAGGACTAAGGTGCTGTGCTCTCTCATCTTTCAAACTGTTACAGAGATGTACCTTCACATTAATGGCCTCTTTTGACTCTTGGTGGCTTGCCAGCTCCTAAAGCCTCAGAGCTCAGTGCCATATGCCTCCTGGGTTGAATCCCTCTTTACTCTAGGAAGAGGTTAGAAGTGCTACTTCTGTTCCACTGATCGTTCTCCACAGTGCATGCATGGCCCCTGCAGCCACATTCTACTTTCTGACTTTATGATGGATTGTTTTAGATTCCACATAGGAGTGAGGTTAAATAGTATTTGCTAAAAGAACAACTCTTAAACCTGAACTACAAATAGTAATCAACTGTGGTGTTCTTCACCTCAAAAAGTTTCGTCATTAACTCTCTTCCATCATTCAGAAGCCTCACTGCATTTTAGCCATGGTATTTTTTGAATGCTTATTGAGTATTATGACACAACTGAGAAGAATTAATCAAAAATGAAAAAAAATCATCTCTTCCTGTGTGTCTCAGTCTGATATTTGCCATCTGGGAGGCTCGGCATCATTTTCCCAGCAGGCTTAATTATGGCAAACACACATCCGCATCCAGCGAACATAGGAAATCTGGCTTTCTCAACTTGAATTTTGTAAGATCTGCTGCAAAGTGTTTTCTTTGCTTTTCCTTTACAGACTCCAGCTTAATTAAGTAGAGCTCCCCTGGTACTCCAGAGGGAAGTGGCTTGCCACTGGTAAGTACAAGAATAATATCAACAATAATGCAAAACAAAAACTGTGCCTGGAAAGAATAAGTTTTTATCACATCCTGCTTCTTAACATTGAGAACACCCACAGTTGTCTGAGGTGACACATAAAATAACTGACGAATCAATATTATTCAGTAAGCAAGATCCTGGGTGTGGTATGGAGGTAGTGAAGACATCACTTCTTGGGACTGGAGAGATCGCTAAAGGGTTAAGGGCACTGGCTGTTCTTCCACAGGACCCAGGTTTCCACATGGTGGATCTGATGTCTTCTTCTGGCCTCCGCAGGCTTTGCACGACATGAATGCACTTACACACATGCGGGTAAAACAGTCATACCCATACATAAAAAGAAACTTCTGTATGAAACATACGGTGATTCACTAAAACAAATATATTTTTAAAAAGAAAAGAAAAGCATCATTTCTTTCTTCAGGCTGCTGTCAGGTGCCGTGCCTTTATAGTTAAGCAGTATGCTGACTTGAACCATGGGGAGGCTTCATTGGGAAAAGGCAGGCTCAAGCTATTGGAACAAGGACTCTTCATCAGTTTCCTCTGCCTCCTGCCTGTAATTTATTGGCCTAACTGGAAATCCGTGTCACAATTTCCCGAGGCTTAACTCACTAAGAGTGGCCTAATCCCAGCGGTTTGGCTTTTGATCCTTATTCATGATAAAGAACAGGTTGCCTGTTTATCTGAAGGTCTTGCTTCCTGACAGTGAGATCTTAAGCTCTTAAACTGCATTAGGTACCAGAAAGATGTTTTTTGAGTGATCCTTGATTGTCAGTCATTCAGAACTTCTAGGATGAGGAGGAGAAGAAGAAACAGTAGAAGCACGCTACTCGCTGCTCGCTGGTAGTAGGAATCTCCTGTCTGGCTGGGACTGGAGCTTCACAGCCATGAGCATGTGGGAAAACCTCACAGGAATGCTTGGTGGTCTCCCATTCAGGAATTCTCTGCCATGGTCCCAGGTAGCAGGCTTCTAGGAAAGCTGCATATTATAGTATTCTTTTCTGATATGAATGTTGGTCTGGTGTAGCAAGTTCCATTTGTAAAGGGAAGCTTCTATACTAGAGCCGTCTAGAGCAGCAGTTTTTATTTGGAAGGAGGATATGGTTCCTGATGCGGTGGGAAGACCACTGGATAAGAAGCATGAAGTCTGAGTTTCAAGTCTGAGCTACCACTTAGCATTGTGAACTTTAGCACACCAAAACCTTGTTGAATCCTATTTCTTCTCCTGTAAAATGTGAGTACTTAGCATTGTTCTGGTTGCATCAAAGAGTTGTGAGGTTGATGGGACAGCGGATGTGAAGACCTTTGCAAAAAGTAAAACATCACCAAACTTTGAAAAATGAAATTTCCTGAGTTTGATACGGGCCAAGATGGCCCTGCATTTGGAAATATTGTGTTGAGGTTGTGATGCAAAGAATTTCGTGCAAAAATATGTCAGTTGCTCATCTGAATACAATAAAGTGGAGGCTGAAGGAAGTAGCAGGAAGCCTTGATCCCCACTAGGCCCCTATTGAGGTCTCCCCTGGGACATACTGATCTCCAGGGGGGTTGTTCTTGCTCCTCCTATCAAGGCACAGCAGGATAGCTATCTTGACTCCAAAAGGTAGATTATAGGTATATCCTTCCCTGAGAGTCAAGACAGCTCAACAGAGGCTCAAATTTGGGAGCTGATGGACTTAACCAGAGGAACCATTTCTGTCTGAATTTGAGCTGTGTGTTTGAAAATCTGTTTTTCCCTTTTCTGATTATAAGATTTGTTGTCCTTAAAATCTCCAGCACTAGATTTAGGCCTATTTGGTTGAAAGAATACCTTATAAATTGCAAGTCCTTAGATCATGTCATGTACCATTCTAAGTGCTTTCCACATGCTACAGCCCATCACCATCACCATCACTGTCACCAGCATCCTGTGTGTAGATGAGGAGGGTTGAGTTTTCCCCCAGTAGCACATGGCTGGCAAGTAGAGACTCAACCCAGGAGATGCAGGGAACCACTGCACTACATTGGGCCTCTGAAGTTTTACAGAGGAAGTGAGTAGTTTGTGAGCATAAGTCCCATTATGTGCAATAATTATCAAGTGGATTCATAACTGTTTTTAGTATTTTTTAACAAAACAATTCTTGTGCTAGGTCTACCCATTGCTAAGAAATGTTTCTCTTGACTGGAGTATAGTGATCCACTGAATGAACAGTTAGCACTTAATACTGTTTTGACTCTTATACCCGGCAAAGTTTGGCAAATGATTACTTAGGAAATTTTATTGGTTTTGGTGCTCATAACTTATTTTACCAAATTATAAAATCAGGTGTGGGCACAAAGAACTTTAGTTGATGGTAATGTCTTTAGAACCTAGGGATTCTTTATTAGAACTTTGAAGGATGAAGAAGATCCAGGTATAAAGACATCCTAACTAAAGAATGTTCTAGAATGTCCACAGAGACATGAAAAGGAAAGTTTGGAGGTTGGAGATGCTGAGAAGCAGAACCGGGGAGAACTCACAGTCAGAGATAAGCAAATAGAAGAAGCTTGGCTGTGAAGGACTTTGGGCATCATCTTATTAGATGTGGCTTTCTGTGCTAGGACCTGGAGACTGCTGGAGAGAAGCTAGTGTGCTAAGAACACCCTGGAGGTTGCCGTTGTAGTCAGCCAGCTGGAGTGCACAGTGTCTAAGCCTTAGCAATGTTTTTGTTCCAACCTCTAGAGAGAATGTGAGTGTAAACAAACAGACATGGTGAATGAGTAAAATTTGTAGAGTCAGCGATAAAGATATATTGATGCTAAATTGAACAAGTCGACCTGGAAGAGAATAAAACAATAAAGCATAACAAACAATGCAATCAGGAAATGAAAAGAGCAAAAGACACTTTGGTGATAAAAGAACAGCAAAACAGCAGCAAGTAATCAAATTTGATGTTGAATATCAAAACACCGTAAAAAAGAAAAAGAATTTGGAATTAGGATTTTGAAAAAATACAGGAAGTCAAAATTTTTGATAGGACACATTAAAAAGTATGAGTTCGTAAAAACAATTCTCAAACAGTCATTTCTGTGACTTCTTGGTAGAAAGGAGCCCCAGAGAACGCTGGGGGCAGAAGCAGGAGCTCGAGTTCTGTCTTCAACAACCCAAAGGCCCAGGAGAGACTCCTCATCCGCAGCATAATCAGTCATCCTTCCAGCTCTGCAGCCTTGGCCTGACTCCACAGGGACTTGCCAGGCTTCTTATTTGCATGACAGCCGAGAGGACCATGCTGTTAGTGCAAACCAGTGAGAAAGGAAGGGCACAGGTCCAAGAGGTGGAAAAAATAGAAGACACTGAGTTTGATTTTGAATATATTGAGTTTTAAATATCTAAAGTTAGTCTAAGGCAATATAGCTAATTAGCATTGTCTATGGAGATAATAGGTAATAGACTGGGTATTTAGGTTAGTGATAGAGATGGAGAAAAGACTTGGAAAGTCCTTGATGTCTTTTGGGGATGGTCAAAAGAAGAGACTGAGGAGAGGACAGTTACTATATTTTGGGAGAAAGGATAAAGACAAGTGGAAGCAAAGGCCAGAAGCTAATTCATATCATTTCAGGGAGTTCAGATAGCTAGCACTCTAAACAGGAGTTGCACGCTCGTCATACTAGCCTCATTAATTTAAAAACGTGCACTGGGAGCCTTGGGTCGGTCCTGCTGTTAGTCATGGCTGATAAAGACATCTATGATAACTCCGCCAGATTTCTTTTAATTTGTATAAGCTAGTGTTGGTATCATTCTGAGTTGGTTTATTTTTTCTCCCCAATGGACATCAGTTCAAAGATAACCTTATTTGTTAGACCACTGGAAATTCATAAATGTCAGTGAGATGCACCTGAGCTGCCTGTACCCTCTCTGGACCTGGTAAATGACTCCTAAAAGATTTGAGAATTCAAATTCTGGCTTCTGCTGAGAATGGAATATTTCCCAAACTGCCTGATGCTCGGCCCCAGCTGAGACCTAATGCACGTATTTTGCTTACAAGAGCTCACCAATGCGAGGTACTTCTAACAATATGTGTCAAACAGTGTGTAGCCGGTGGGAGGAGTTAGATTTATGAATGCTGTGGTTGTCCATTTCCAGCTGCTTTTGTGAAGTCAAACTTTTTTTTATGTTAAGAGATCACATTATTATCACATTTAGTGAAGAATAATGAGATGTGGTGGTGATACATCACTGGCAGCTCATAGTGCCATTTGAAAACATGCTTGTTTTTAAGCCTGAAATAATGGGTCAGAGAGAGAGAGAGAGAGAGAGAGAGAGAGAGAGAGACTCTGTGGCATACACACACACACACACACACACACACACACACACACACACACTCTGCCACACACAGCCATAAGTTTTAACTAGTCCAAAGTAACAATTTGTAAGGGACTCCATAATGTGCAGTACAGTGACTTTCTGTTTCTCCCAATAATCTCAGGAGACAATGATATCTCAAGGTTGAGATAAGTGACCAGGAGGATTTGCTTTAATTCTGAAGAAAACTCATCATGAGATGGATCAAAGTTATCTTCAGGAGTTTGAATGGTACTGATCCTGTGAAAAGCCTGTTTGCATGTAGTGTGGACATACTGAGAGAACTGGCATGCCTTATACCCACCTGGTAATAAGGTTCCTTGCCTTTGCCTTTCACCTCAGGCCTAGAGACACGCCCCCGAAGAATTCCCTCTGTGATTCCTGCACCTTATATGATTACCGAAACATTCATGATTACAGTATTCTCGGTATATGCTAATAATTTCTCACGTGACTGTGAATTGCATACTTAGCTTTGTTCTACATAAGACGGCCTGTTTACTTTGCCATTCTAGACTTAAGAAATAAGGAAGAATATCAGACAGAGCCTCCTGATGGGAACTGACAATACAAAGTCATAGAGGGATTTTGGGTGTGCAAGGGAAGGGAGTGATGGTGATGACGGAGGAAAGCAGAGGGTTAGAGAAAGGTAGGAAAGAATGTCTGCAAAGGCAAAGCACTTGACCTTTATGCTGGAGCGAAACAGAGGGGAGAGAGGAAGGACTCTGCCATCTTGTAACTAAAGGATAGACTTTGTAATACAATTATCATAGCTACATGTAACATTGAATTCTTCTAGCTTAGAAATTATTTTCTGGTGATAATATTAATAGAATGACATCTTCAGATCTTGAAAATGGATAAAAAAATTAAAATGAATTTCTCCATATACAAGGCACTTAAGATGGATAATTATCTGGTAATTCGCTCTGTAATCACGCTGTGTGCTACTCAGTCTGACCTTGGCAAGGTCTCAAGACTCATTTTCTCCTGTTTATCCATGCTTGGGTCAGGAAATGTACTGCTTCAGGAAAAAGTCAACAAAATATTAGAGACCAACACAAGAGTCTTTGACCCAAACAGACAGCATTAAAGTACAAATGTAGAAAGGTCATAGCTCAGATCTGGAATCTAAACATGACTACTGCAGGTGGCTGGAAATGCATAGAAAGTCTGACCAGAAGATTGTTGGAGATCAAATGTTACATTCCCTTTATTTTACTTATTTGTTCAATAGCAGGTTTTTGAGGCAGTTTCTCAATACAGTTCCCACTGGCCTAAAACTCACAGTGTAGCTCAAGTTAACCTTGAGTTTATGATCCTCCTGCCCCTACCTCCCAAGTCCTGGTATTAGGCATGACCCACCCCACCTGGCACAATCCCTGTTAGAAAACGGAGAGTAGGAAATCTGAAGTGAATTACTTGACTGGGTTCTTGGTGGAATCTTGATTTTCTGAACTTCGGTTACCTCCTGTCCTGCTCGTCTGGCTCGGAATCAGCGCAGTATAGATTTGCATGGTTATATGAGCTATGAAATCAACAAGAGTTTCTTGCCTGTTTCCTCTCACGGATAATGCTTAATCACTTCATTTCAAATCTTAAATAATTTTCAAGTAAGTAAACACAGAAGTATTTATTTCCCTAATGGCCCTCTAAGAAACATATCAATTGGTATGTGTGTGTGTGTGTGTGTGTGTGTGTGACTGTATGTGTGTGTTGTGTGTGTGTGCATGTGTGTATATGTGTGTGTATGTGGGTGTGTCCTCCCTTCACTTACAAGAACAAGAACAGGGCTAATCAATGTCCCAAGATGGTGGCAGGGTACTTCTCCCAGAGATACATGAATGTGAATAAATGCAGAAGAACAGGAACTGAGCCAAGGTTAAGAATACAGACTGCATGAATCCAGGCGGGACAGAGAGACCATAGGAGACCAGATGGAGAGTGAGTGGAGAACTGGGGAGGCAGGAGAGTGAGAAGGACACAAATGAGTAGAAATTCAGGCATCAAGTCTTTTCAGGTCAGACACCAGGCATTCTGTAACTGTGCTTCACTGTGTGAGTAGAAGAGCAATTTAAGGTGCCGCAAATACACAGAAACACGTCACTGTCACTCTTCAGACGTCGTGTTTCCACCTTGCTGTTTCCAGTGGGGACCCGGATTTCAGCTGTACTGTGTATGTGGCCTCGGCTGGTGAATTCTCCATCTTCTCTGCATTCCTCCTGGAAAAGGTGGCCACTGTTTGAGGGAATCTATGACAGATGTTCACATACTCTGAACTAGATTTGGGAGGCATGCACAATGTTCTAGGCTTCTGAGTCCCTCTAGAACTCTCTTAGTTTCTTCCCAGACACACTTCCCCTAGCTCACTGGGCTGCTGGCAGGAGCAGTGAAGCACCGAGCATGAAGTTACCTCCATGCATGCCATCCTTGTGAACATTCCTAAACTGACTGCACAGGTCACATGACCTTTGGCTAAGGTGTACATCCTCAGGTACATCTGATACCTATCAGTTACCTACTTTCAGTAGTTCTGCACTTTTTTTTTTAACTAGGTACCACAATACCTACTTATTAAAATCCTTTGGGCATTTAAAAAGGCACTAAAGAAATGAGACACACAATGTATGGGACTAAAAAGAGATCTTAGAAATTTTCCAGTTCATGGAAAATTCACAGAGTGTTTGAAGATGGCATGTAGCTAAGAAATAGTGGGTCCACAGTTAAAAGTCAGGATTTATGATTTATGATCTGGTTCATCATTACGCCAAGTAACTCAACCTAGCTATCGAAATGTTCACTGAATTTTGGTGCATTGGCTAATCAGAGAAATAGTGCAGTGATACCAAGGTTCCAGCAGGGGAGCACAGTTAGTCATGTACTCTGGACCGAGGACAGGTCCTCCTTTAATGGGTGACCATTCTCCTCCACAAAGCACACAGTTTCAGGAGGGATGCACGTAGAATGTTGAGGGGGGAAAGGGATACTTGCCTCACCAGCCAGATCAGCCAAATCAACCCTGGAGATCAATGGCGTGACAGATGTTGCAGCCAGATCACCCTTACACCCACAATTGACGCTGATTTTGAGCCTGCTTACTTATATGACTTGGAGTGGACTAGGTCTTTGCTTATTGACCTTGACACAGATTAACATGCTAAATCTTTATGCTTTCTCTCTTACAAGGTCCTGAGGTTCCCTGATCATTCTCAGCATGTTCTCTGTCTCTGATTGTCCTGTCTACCTATGTCCAAACCCCAGTCTCCATTCCCTTTATTCTTCATTCTATTATAGGAAATTCAATGAAACACACAAACATTAATTCTCTTGTAGAACACACTACATGTGGCTATTAGGGACAGAAGGAAATCGAACACACACAGTTCTTGTCTTCTTGGAGTTCCCAATTTAGGGAGAGAACTGGACATTAAGCAAATGTATATTGCAAGCAAATAGAAATATTACTAAGAAAACTGCTGGATATTGCTATGACCTCCTGACATGGGATAGGGAGGTTGTGTAAAGCCTCTTTGAGAAGGTGACATTTCAGTCTGGGACATACAGGTCGGAAGAAACACTTTGGATTTCATTCTGAGCACAAGGATTTTAATAAGGGGAGTGGGATGTAGCAACCCATCTGTGGGAAACAAAGCAGAGAGCGTGAAATTGCCACCCAGACCACAGCAAGTAGCAAAGGCTTGTAGTAGATGGGCCTGTGGAGACAAGGTGGGAGAGAGCAAGATGCATTGTAGAGTTATAATAAACAGGGTTTACTGATTGTCTGTCTGTGGGGATTACAGAGAAAAAATGTCAAGAGAATTCTCAGGAATGAAGTGAAAAAATTGCTAGATACACTGAACAATTTCCTGAAACAGAAACAATGACAGTTGTCTCGCAGGATGGTGACTCCTCAGATGAGTGTCTCTTGGCTCCACTTAAAACCAGGAGCTCTCGCTGGCTGTCTACAAAGAACCTGTGCACACCTGAAAAAGCCATCTCTGCTTCACTTCGCTCTGTTAACTGAATCTGGGTATAACGCAGGTGGCCAGACAGAATGATTCCCCAGACAGACAGAATGATTCCCCAGATGGACAGAATGATTCCCTAGATGAATAGAATGATTTCCCAGACGGACAAAATGATTCCCCAGACAGACAGAATGATTCCCCAGACAGACAGAATGATTTCTCAGATGGACAGAATGATTCCCAGACAGACGGAATGATTCCCCAGATAGAACAATTCCCCAGCTCTTCTCTCAGCTTCATTTGTGATGTTCTCTGCTGTTTTCTGTTTTGTGTTCAGTTCTGATTTATGGAGAAGGATGAGGTGACTTCACTATGGGTTATCAGCTGAAAATCAAGTAAACATAGAAAATAAAATGGGATCTCATAGCTATCAGTACCTGTTTTAAAATAAATATACCTATGTCCAAATGTTGAACTGCACCACTTTGGAGACCTTCCTTCATGTGCTTCTCGGATTAAAGCTACAAAAATAATTCTTAAGAAAATACCATTATTTTCCTACACATGAAATTAAGAGTCCTTGTCCAAGGATGAGTTTTTATTAGCTGAGAGCATTTGTCTATTATTCTGGTTGCATCCCTATCATTTCCTGGAATAGACTTGTGTTTCATCAGCAGCCTTCCTTCACATGATTTCTTTGTGAAAAATATTTGTCTGTATAGAAGAAAGTTTATCACTTAGAATGTTAAATGCAATTATATTGACATATGGTGATAATGGGATACAGCATACGGGTTAAAGGTTGCAGGAACCATGGCTTGGCAATTAACGATGTAAATGAAACATTCATTATCCATCATGCTGAGAAGTTGATGAACTGTACAGTAAATCCGAGCCCACAGTCAGGACTGAGAGAAGCCATTTCAGACAATACAGTCAGTGTTTATGAGCACCAGGGACAATGATGCCAATTCTTGTCGTGGAGATTTCTTCACCTATTAGTTTATGTTGAATAAAGACATTAGAAAGTCCCATCGGGTTTCCTTCCACATGACACTCTGAAACTTTCTTATCAAACGAACCATTGGGGAGTAAAAGTAACTAGATGTTGATAACTAGTTTCTTCCTTAAAAGTCTGTTCCACATAAAATATGTGCACTACTAGATCGCTTGTCCTCTTTGGTGTACTTTAAAAACATACATTTTATTTGAAAGGGAACTATAAATGAGGGCCTCTCAGTAATTCCACCCAGAACCTTAGTTCTGCTGGTTTGATTGCAGAAGTATCAGCATTATAATATTCTTCCAAGTAACCAAGAGAACACTGAGATGTTTAAAGATAATGGCTGAGCTTTCACTTTCTGCACTGTTTATTTAATTATTTTGTGTGTCTTTTAAATCATTTCTAATGATTATAAATATCACCAATCCAGAAGGTTTGAGCCTACAAAGATTTTATGCTTTATCAAAACTAATTCTGAGTTCTCTGTCTCTCTGTCTCTGTCTCTGTGTCTCTCTCTCTCTCTTTCTCTGTCTCCCTGTAGCCCCAGATGGTATGGAACTTTCTATGTAGACCAGGCTGGCCTCCATGTCAAAGAGATCTACATGTCTCTGCCTTTGCCTCCCAAGTGCTAAGATTAAAGGTGTCTACCATCATGTCTGGCCAAGTTATTTTAATTACGTAAAATGGTGTCATTTAAAAAGTCATCGGAGAAGTGATAAAAATTCATTTATTTATGTTAACCTGTGGGGGCACTGGCAAATTCAATAAGTCACCCTGGATGAAAATACTCATTTATGATCTTTAGCTGTCATTTTTCAGAGCCAGAAATTCCTTTGTTAACAGCTAGATTTGTTGAGACTTCAAGGAGCATAAATTGATCCAAGCAAGAACTATGAAATACAATAATACTAACAGCTAACATGTTTTAAAGATGCCTTATACCACTCCTAAATTCGCCACCAAATGTGGTAAGTAAGGCATTGCCCCAGGCAATAAAGTGAATCGTGTCCATTCGTCCTGCTGCTAACCCAGTGATGCTTTTAGATGAGAAAGCTGAGAATCAGTTGTCCTGGTTCATGCAGTCAGTGAACTGAGCAGAGCCCCAGACCGAGTCCTGTGAAATTCTAAAGTGCTACTGGGCTAGATCAAGAGCCTCTCGTGCCTTTGGTCATCCTACAGTTCCTGTTTCTCTCCAGTTCCTTGTCCTCTTCCCTTTACAGTGTTGAACCCATTTTCTCTCCAAGAGAAAATGGCCCATACCAATGAGTTAATTTGCTGCATTATGTCTGTGAAATGGATAAAAAGCTGCATTTTTTCCTTTTTTAGATGGAAAGGCATCTCATGTTCATGAATTAAAAGAATTAATGATTAAATGTCCGTACTGCTCCAAGTGATTGGGTGTTTCAATGTAGTCTTTATCACAATGGCATTTTTTTTGGAGTAAACATTCTTAATTAATGCTGTTCTTTGACAATTTCATCTATATGCACATATAGCGCATTCTGCTTATCCCTCCCCTCCATCTCCACACCCCTCTCACACCCTCTCCTGGATACCCTGCCCCCACAGACTCATGGCCTTTGTTCAGGTTTGTGACCCATTCAGTTTCCCTCCCTCCTGATGCCTGTGCCCCGTTTTCCTTCCTTCCCTCCCTCGGCACCCCTTTCTGCTCTCTTATAGAATGTGTCTCATTATCCTTCCTCCTTAAGGTCTTTTCCTCCCATCTAAAAATCTACTTTCTAGTTTCATGAGCTATAAACACACATAAGTAAACACAAATACACACACACATATAATTTTAAATCTAGGTTCTGCATATAAGAAAGAACACATTTATCTTCTGAGTCTGGCTTAACCTCACGATTTCTAGTTCCACCCATTTCTTGGAAATGTCATGACTTCATTTTTGTTTATGGCTATATAAAATCCCATTGTATGCATCTTGACTAAGTCTGTTTGTGGTTCTAAATATCTCCTGTGTTTGGGTGTCTGTTTCTTTCCCCACATTTGGGGAATTTTCCACTATAATCTCATTGAATGACTTCCTCTGCCTTAGTGTTGAGCTCAGTTCTCTGTCTTTTTTTGTTGTTCTTTGGACTCTTAGGTTTGGAGTCTTGATTGTTTCCCACAGTTTTTGAATGCTATAGTAATGCTTGTTAATTTGTTTTTTCTTATTGATTTCTTAACGTATTTCATCAACATTTCCCACATCCTTGGTGGCCTTTGTTCTGCTTGGTCAAGTCCACTAGTGACAGTCCACTGTGCTCTTTATTTGATTCAGTGACCAATATTTCTTTCTTTTATGCCTCCAAAATCTCAGTTTCCTTACTGAAATTTTCTGCCACGTTGATGACATTGCTGACTTTAGAGAATGTTGTTATTTCTAGAAATGCTGAAGAGAGGTTGAAGCAGGTCAGTGGTTAGTCTTCTGTTCAAAACATCTTCCTCTTGCATTGGTCCACAGTGGTGGTGTTTAGCCTGCCTCGCCCGGTAAGTGTGAGCATATGAGGTTCCCAAGGCCACCTCCAGAGACTCTGATTGAATCAGCTCCTTAGTCGAATGTGCTACAAGGAATATGATCTGGATCCCAGGACCTCGTCTCCTGTCTCCTCCTCAACTTCACTCTGCAGCTATTACCCTGACTTCCATTCGGATCTCGGATAGTGCGATCATGCTTTTACTTCAGAGGATTTGTGCACGCGCCTCCTTGCTGCTCTGCTGGAGGGTTTGTCATCTCTAAAACTCATATTGAAATTTGTTTAATGGGTTCCTTTTCTCTCCCTCCCTCCCCTCTCCCTCTTTCTCTCCCTCTCTTTTTCTTTCTCCCCGGATTTGCCATGTGCTGCCTCCTATCATCTTAGGATATAAAATGAAGGTTCTCACTTTGATATTAGACTTCTCAGTCTCTGAATCTATGAACCAATACATTTCCTTCTTTATTAATTGCCTGGTCTGTGGCATTCTATTGCAGAATAACAGAAGAAGAGGTCCTCTGATAGGAACGCTTCCTTCAGGTATCTGTGTGATTATACCCTCAGCTTACTTTGGTTCCTTACTTAAATGACACCCTTTCTTCCTTTATGTTTTATTCCACAGTTAGTTGAATCCATTGGTGCAGACCCCACATATCCTGAAGGTCAGTTGTACTTGATGTTGGGCTGAGCAAAGTGCTATGAAGTGATGAACCAGAAATGCCCTTGCATGGTCAGCCAGAAGGCTAGGCAGGCCATCCTTGTTCACTTTCTGGGAGAGGTAAAGTATAGGAGTCTGTCTGAAATGGTATGACATAAAACCAAGTTTATATCTAAGCAATTTTCAGGCCTGAAGAAGACGTAGAAGTGAGGTTAGAAAATGCCTTTAAATATGAAAACTATAGAATGGTCCTCTGGAGTGGAATGTTGTGGCACACATCTGTAATCTGAGGACTCGGGAGGTCGAGGCAGGCTACATAGTAAGATCCTGCTTAATAAGCCCTGCAAAACCAAACGAACTGGGTTTCTGTCTTTTCTGTCTAGTCTTACCCAGCTTGGCTTGATGAGAGGGAATTTTTTTCTTTCTTCTTGGGACTTGAAATATTGTCTTCATAATTCACCAAGTGATTGCAATGTGCCGAGAACTTGAGTCTTTCTCACAGCGCTTTCTGTGGAGCAGGCTTTAGTGTGTTTCATTCTACAGACAAAGAAAGTGAGTATCAAAGACAAAATGAATTCTTTACTGGCATCAAAATTTAAAATACTGTTTTCTGTCCCTAAAATCTACATCTTCACAAAGTTGTGAGATCACACCTGTCCCTCCATTTCTTTTCTTTTTCATCTCAATTTCTGATTTAGAGTTGAATTTATTATCTTCCTTCTAGTCTGCCTGAGTTTCCAAGTAGTTAATCCCATTGTTATTTGAAACACTCCAATTAAATTAAAAAATACCTGTCCCTTCTTAGCCCTGCAAGCTTAAAATAGATCTCCTACAAGTCACTTGTTTTGGCCCCTCCTTCCCCTGTAGGACTTGTTTCTGTGTTTGTGTTATACCATCACTCTCCTGCCCCATGGGGTTATTTTTACCTAAATTAATTAACACAGACGGTCTCCTAAGTATGTTTCCTTGTTGAATTCTTTTTACCAGTTGTAACATAGGCACAGGAAAGAAAACATTCTGACATTGTTACTGCACATATTTGTTTAAGATGTGTTAGTTTGCTGATCATGTGACTGTGGAGTGAACAGATAATTAGAAAGCCGAATAGCATGAATGAAGACTAGATATCCAACACAATCAACCGTCTTCTTCCCACCCTGTTTATATATATACATATATGTGTGTGTGTGTGTGTGTGTGTGTGTCCTTTTTTGTTTCAACAGAAAATATTTGAGAGTAATACGAACTATTTATTTTTTTCTTCTTAATTGATACACATAGTAACTCAAAGGTTTTTGTTCCTAAACTGGACACATTCCAAGATCAACAACAAAAAGACCACTTTGGGAAGTTAAATTTGGCAAATAAGCATGTGCTTAGAGTAATAGAAAGCAAGAGAAGACAAAATTTGGGGTGATAAATTCTAATTAAGAAAATTCTGTCATTTATACATTTCTTTTCTCAGAAAGATTTGAACTGATAGGGTTATATGTTATTCCCTGAGCCCTCCCGTACTTCTCTTGAAACAAAGCTCACTGTGTAGCCCAGGCTTGCCTTGAACTTGAGATCTTCCTGCTTCTCCTTCCCATGTGCTATATATATATAGAGAGAGAGAGGGAGAGAGAGACAGAGAGGGAGTCAGAGAGACAGAGAGATAGAGAGAGAATGCATTTTTAACGACTCAAGAATTATGGTGTATAATTATGGTGTACTGATCTAAATTTGAGCAGTACCTTCATATTCTAGTAGGATACTTGCCTTACATTAGGGTAAGTCTTATGGCCTGTAGGAAATGATTTTATTGCTCTTATGTTGTTAGATTCTTTATAATAATAAATTTCCAAGTTTGCTTTCAACTTAATTATTTAAGAAATCTTTAAAATGTTTTTTGAAAAATCTTGGTAGATTTTTCGTGAACATTTGAATTGTCCACTTTTTGGAGAAAGGCCTAGAAATTAAATTTTCCATTCCCAGTCCTTTTGGTCTGACAAATCTGCGGTGTTAGCTCACCTACAAAATATAAGCAACAGAAGAAAAGGGCATATGTTTGGCATTTCTTACATTTTTAATTTGAAAAAACATTCAAAGTAACTTTTTTTGAGAAGCAACTTTGATATCCATCAGTAGATGAAGGACTGAATCAATTATGGTTTAGTTATATAAAGAAATGCTATAGAACTATTAAAAAAGAATTTGACTCTGGTGTCCTGGCCCTGACAGATGTCCCCAGTGTATTTAAAAAATTAAGCTGCAGCATCACATATGTAATTTAACCTCATATTGTAGCTGTGGCCGAAGTGGGGCTGTTGGGACGGTTTGAAAAGGTTGGGTCTTTGAGTGGGTCTTGTTAAAACAAGCATGTATTATTCTTGCATTTAAATTTTTATTTTTATTTTATTTCTGAGACAAGATCTTGCTAAGCTGACCTGGAACTCATTATGTAGCTCAGGCTGGCCTTGAACTCACAGCAGTCCTTCTGCCTCAATGTTCCAAGTGCCATCACACCCAGTTTCATTAAATTTTTAAATGAAGCATAATTGCATTTGGTAGTAGAGATTATGTAAAGATTTATAAATGTTTTTAATGTAGCATAGAGTCTATGTATAGTCTTACCCAATGTCCAATGATTTATGATTGTATCACAAGAAATCCAAACCACTTAAGCTATAAGAAATTTAAAGGAAATGCCAGATTACAGTGAGATGGCCTACAGATTTTTTTTTCTGGAGTAATTGTTTTAGATAGCTTTAGCTTTTACTTGAGATGGTCTAGTCAGTGGAAATTTCTTTACGATGTACAGGTAAGAGAATGGAGAGAAGTTAGAAGTGCTGAATGGGGAGGAGACTTGGAAGAAACTGGCTTCGAGCACTGACCTGAAACCCAAAGTGTGGGCAGGAGTGTCACACAGCAGCAGTTCCAGGCTGCTGTCTGACCAGGGGAGACTGGGACGGCTGATGGGAGACAGGACCCCTCTGACTTGCTGCTGAGATGTACATATAGAGAGTAATTTTCAAATCATGGAAGAAAAAATGCAGAAAGTCAGAGAAATGTAATTGTGATTCATTAGTCCCTTTGGCCTTTCTTGTCTTTTGGGAGTCAGGGCAAGGAACCAAGAGGAATGACAAGCCAGAGACTCTGGTTGTAGCCAACAGTGGGACCGAAAACCTAAGGTTGGAAAGAACAGTGTGTTCTACCTTTAGCCAAGGCAGCACACCAGGTAGCCTTGTGCTGAGCAAGCTGGATTCATTTAAACACTCAAGAAGGAGTGCACAACTTATTCAGAGAAAGAACGGTTGAGAAGTGTAAGGTTCCTCATATTAGGGGAGGGATGGAAGTCAACAAAGTAAGAATTCACAGGGTTATTATGCCCTCATTGAAACTAAAGCTCTGGAATTTCTTTTTTTTATTTGTTGTTTTTGTTTTAAAGAGGTAAACAGTGGAATCAAAAGCATCTAAGAAAAGAATACTCATTTTGTTTGAGTGTGTAATACACCGAGTGAGACGCACAGAGGAGCACCACGTAGTGGTGGTTGAATTAGAAGTCCTTTATTAATAGCTGGTGGTCAGAGGGGAGCTAATATCCAAAAGAACTCTTGACCTTGAGAAGCAGAGCAGGGTTTATAAAGCTTAAAACCACAATTATATCATGTCAGGGGCAAAGTCAACAAGTAAAGTTATATCAGATCACTATAGTTACATCAGACTAGGGGCAGGTCAGTTAACAAAGAGGTTTTCAGTTAACAAAAAGTTTCAATTAGGAAAAAACAAGTTTCTCAGAATGCAGAAACAATGGGTTTCATGGAGATGCAGGTGTAGGTGGGAGGGAGACGCGCCGCCTGGACATGCCTTCGGGACAGGCCGCCTGGCTACTTGTAAATTTCCCAGTATTGTAAAAACAGTGTACTCACTGAAACTCTCTGTGTGAGATGTTCTGCCTGGCTGGTTGCAGTGGGAATGGCTGGGCAGAAACACAGGGTGAAGTAAGCCATCTAGAACAAAATGGAGTCAGTTTTGTCATTTCAAGTAGGTCATTGGTAACTTCAGACAATGATTTCAGTACAAGTGAGAGTTTATTGATTTGCTCAACATCAATTTGGTATGTTGGAGATCCTGGGGACTAAGAGCAAAGGTGGCAGGTGAGATCTGTGGTTTCAAGCTTGTTTTCTCCTTGGCAGCAGGTATGGTGGCGATGGCGGAGTTAGAAGTAGATAGTAAAGAACATAACGAATACAAATCATTTTGAATAGTGGCAGTGTGTGTATATTGTGTGTCTATGTGTATTTGTGTGTGTATTTTTGCATGTGTATATGTGCATTGTGTTTATGTGTGTATTTTAGTGTTTGTGTTTATATGCATATATGTGTGAATGTCTTTATTTGTGTGTGTTTGTGTATATGACTGTGCATGTGTGTGTATGTGAATGTGTGTTTGTGTGGCTTGTGTATATGTCTTTTTGTGAATGTGTGTTTGTATGTGTACTTGTATGTATGTATATTTACATGTATGTGTGCTTGTATGTTTATATGTGTATATATGTTTGTATGTGTTTATGTTTGAATGTTTGTGTATATATGTGTGTTTATGTTTGTATGTGTGGATCCGTGTGTTTGTAGGATATGTGTGTAGTTTGTGTGTTTATGTGTGCATGTATGTGTGTGCGTAGACTGAGCGTGACACTAGCAGGGTTGGATTGTAGAACAGCACTTTTGTTTGGAATAGTCAGTACATTAGAGAAGAAGACCTGACTCAGGCCTCACAGAGGAAGTGACCTATGACAAGAGGCTAGGTGTGAGGAAATCTGGGGGTAGAACTTTGGAGGCTGGAGACATTGCTTACATCAAGAGCAAGACTGATACACTCAAGACCAGGCAGGTGGCACATACTTGTAATCCTAGTATTTGAGAAACGGAGGCAGGAGGATCAGGAGTTCAAGGTCACCCTTGACTGTGTAACTGAGCTTGACGCCTCCCTGGAGTACATGAGACCCTGTCTCCAAAGAACAGGAGAACAGGAAAAACAGTAAATTCATTCAAGGAAGGACAGTGTGAGTCAGAGATTGGGACAGGATGAGACAAAGGGGGAAATCTAGGGACCAAACCATGGGCCTGAGACAATATTCCCCAAATGAACCAGGTAAGGAGAGTTATTGTCTGTGAGTGTTATTCAGTTGTCCAAGACGCTTAATTTGATAAAAAGAAATAGAATATTAATTGGTTTAGGTGTAGAATCTAATAACATGTATTTTATTTAAATAAAAGAGAATTAATGGGACTGGAGAGATGATTCAGAGGTTAAGAACATTGGCTAGTCTTATGGAAGTCCTATGTTTGGTTCCCAGCACCCACATAGCAGCTTACAACTGTCTGTAACTCCAGTTCCAGGAAATCTGACACCATCTTCTGGCCTCTGTGGGCTTTGCATGCATGTAGTGCACTTACGTACCTGTTGGCAAAACGCATACACAATATAAAAACAAAGTTTTAAAAATTGATTTTGGGTCTTTTTGAGACAGGTCTCCCTGTGGCCCCAGTTGTCTTCGAACTCACTATGTAGACCAGGGAGCCTTGAACTCACAGAGATCCACCACTGACTGCTTCCAGAGTACTGGGATTAGAGGTGTGTGCCACCACACCTGGCCTGTATTTTTTTAAAGAAAGAATTAAGTATTCTTTATCTAGAAAGAAAAAAATCAATAAGGAAAGAGAAAGTTTGCTTCTTCTTGTCCAATGACTCTTAGTAATCTATTCTTCCCACAAAGCGCACAGCCGTCCACTCGGCGCTGGCATCAATCTCACACGGAAAGGGTTTGCCTGGGGAGAAAACATATGTTATCCCCTGAAACCTTTAGCTCTTCTGCTCAAAGCTAATTTATAAAAACCAGGAATGACATTACATATACACTGTGTTTACGCTGGCATTTAAATTTTGTAAAGGATAACTCTTTGATCAAGAATTATAAAACTGAATTTTAAAGGCTATTTGGTCTAAATTCTTCATTTATAGGCAAGAAAGCTGAAATCCAGAAAAACATGGGTTTGTTCAAGTCTAGCAAGCTGAACAGTGACTGCAGAGACACGACTTTGCTTTCTAATCTTGATCAGAGTCTTTCACTAGAGAAGGCTATTCTCCCCACATTTGAAAACACAGATCCCATCGATGGATGGATGGATAGCTTCTTCATTCATTACTTATGCAAGAAACATTGAATATTGAGCAATCACACCTTGGACAGTGGGCCTACTTGGGTAGAGATGCAAATATTGCAGCCGTCCACAGAGCCAGCCTCTCCTTCCTTCTGCCTGCACTCTCCTCAGCGCACTCTACCCAGGTTTGCCGCGCAGTTCCACAATTGTACTGAGATTCCTTGTGGTTTCTGTTATCAAATACATTATCTATTTTCATTTTTCTTAAAAATATTCAAAACAATTTATTGTTTCCTTCTGGTGGCTACCCTCCCCCAGCTCCCCAGACACAATCTTGCTATGTAGCCCAGGTTGGCTTTGAATTTGTAATCCTCCTGTGCCAACCTCCCCAGTGCCAGGAACCGCCACATCCTCTTTCTTAGTATCCACTTCACCTTGGCTTTGCCATCATCATCTCTCCTGGATTTCTTCTTTCTGGGAACCTCTTTCTCCTTCTTTGTTGCCTCCTCTAAAGTTTCATTTCTAAATATTGGAGTTCAGAGTTGGAGGGATGGGTCAGTGGTTAAGAATGCTGACTGCTCTTCCAGAGGACCGGAGTTCAGTTCCCAGCACCCACATGGCAGGTAATAACTACCTGCAACTCCAGTTCCGGAGGAATCCAACACCCTCTTGTGGCCTCTGAGGGTTTGCACTCACAGGTGCACGTACATACATGGAGCAAAACACTCATGCACATAAAATATGAATAAATAAATTTAAAATAAATAAATATTGGAGTTCCCAGCTCATCAGCCTTTAAGTTCACGCCCACTCTGCAACCCACTCCCCACTCCCCCAGTGTATAGCTGTTGCTGAACCTCTAACTTCCCTACTTGGCATCTTCTTTGAATGTCTAATGGATTCAATTTAGCACGTCCTAATCAGAATGTCTGACTAGTCCCTGTGTCCCCACACCATTATTTTCTCTGTTGGTCCATTCATTCAGCAACATTTAGCAAGTGTCCTGTGTACCAGGCTCTGTGGTAGATGCTGGAGGTATAGTGGTGGCCAGTGAGACAGACTGAAGAACCCCTTCATCAGTTTGCATTCTCGAAGAGGAAGAAGCATTTGCTAACAGCGCCCAACAAAGCTCTGTTCATTTCCAAAATCTAGGGTCTCAGCACTCCTCACTGTGACCACTGCCCTAGCCCAGCTGACTTCTCCACTTTCCCCTTTTTCCTGTGTGGTCTCCAGTTAGCAGCCTGAAGAATCTGTGTGAAACACAAAGTTAAGTTGGCCATGCCCACATGCACTTTAAATCTACTCACTTCTGTTGTCTTCGAGTGAAGCCCAAAGTCATCCGCCGGTTCATAGGCTCTGAATTGTCTGGTCCTACCTGCTACTCAGATCTCCCCTCTCCTCTGCTGCTGCACGGCCTTTCCCGAGCTTCGCCAATCCCAGGCTCTTTGCGCATGTTTTCCCTCCTATCTGGGTGACTTTAACTTCTAAATATGACGAAGTTTATTATTCCTCATTGTGTGAGAAAATAAACTGAAATGTAACCTCACCGGTTCCCAGATGTCCCTTCGTGTTCTTTGCCATTACAGCACCATATTTTAGGGGGTACTTATCTATAGAAATTATCTTTTTGATTGATTTATGTACTTATTACCTGTCTTTGCTGTCACGTGTGACTATTAAAGAGTCAAGTCACAGTCTGTCTTGTGGGTACTTTATCACAGCAGTCACATGTATTGCTCCTTGAATCAATGAATCACTGAATTCTTTAATGAATGATTTCCCTTCTGTTTCTACTGTATAATCCTATGAACCTAAAAAACTGAGATCTGCAGGTCATGTCTAGAAATCTGGAAGCCTTGTTCACACTGGGATTTTTATCTTTTCCAGTAACTCTTCAACAGTGCAAGGTAGTAGGTGCACAGCCCACGGCATCTCATTTAACTTGCTTTCCTCTCCTGTTCCTTTACTCATGGGTCTCTCTATAGAAGACATCATCCTGTTCCATTATCTGGCTCACCAGAGTGTGTCAGGGCCAAGGAAGCTAAGCAGATGACTTCTGAGTGTCTTCTGAGGGCAGGGAGATATGAAACATCAGCTTCTCATTATTTCTGTCTTATCACAGGCAGAATTGGGCAAGTGGACAACCAGCCTGTGCTTGATGTGATATGCGTGATGCTCTGTTTTCTCCAGGAGAGGCTAGAGAGGGGTTGCACGTCATTCAGACCTCAGTCTTCTAAGCTTTATTAATCTAAATTATTGCTACTTGCCTAAATCTCACAGGACTCCAGGGGTAATACTCTTTCGTGGGTAAGGAAATAGAAACTAAGTAACTTGCTAAGGCCCTCATAAGCAGCAAATAATGTGACCAAGCTTCAAACCTTGGCAGCCTTAGCTTCAGCCAGGGCTCCTTGTCATTAATGGGGAAGACTAGATATCACATGGCTTGACACTGATGTATAGCTTGAAAGAAAAGTGAAAGCTTGTCAGGAGGAGATGAAGGGATAACTATGTACTAGATGGAGAGAGTACAGGCAAGTGACAGGCTGTGTGTCAGATGCATAAGCAGTCAACGAGACTGGAGCTGAGGATGCAGTCACCATGATGAAAGCCATTTTTTTTCAGTTAAAAAATTCCGTCAGAAGTCAAATATCTAGAGTTTGCTGCTCTCTTTTAGAGATTTCTCTGACTTGGATTTTCTTTGTCACACTAAGTACCTTACATAGGTTGCCCAGAGCAAGACTGCCTGGTTTTGGAGGCCATGGAGAAGCCCTGGTGTGCAGCTGAGTCTGTAAGAACCTCTACCTCCAAACACAAGCCAGATCAGAGGATCCGCATGTGTGACTTGCATTTGAACGTATAAAGAGAAACGGGGAGAACTTGAACAGCTTGAAAAGAGTAGTCAGGGGAACCAGGGGCCAGATTAGCACAAGGGGTGGCCCACTGCCCCCCGAGTTTGTGAAGAGGTGAGATGAACATTTGTCGCATCTGGAGACTGATGCTGAACAAACTGAGCGCACTGATATCAGAAAGAGGATTTTAAATTGTCCTTCCTCTGGAAAGCTCAAGCCAATTGTCCGCCCTCTTGATTATTTCTGGTCATGATGGTTCCTTTGTCTTTTTTTCTGCAGCCATCATCACTACCTCTATGATTGTAATCTGGAGATGACTTTGGGTGACTTCCTTTACTCAAATATATCCAATAAAATCATTGACAGTATTGTCATTAAAAGTGACAGAGGCATTTTGAATTGTTAAAAGATTCAGATACAACCTTTTAAATGAGTAAGGTAGACTTCAGGGTAATAAACCGTGTTTCCCAACAACAGGAGAAGGGAGGGTTCCAAACTGCCTAAAAGACTCTTTCTAATAATTTTTTTGTTTAAAGTGGACAACCTCTGAATTATTTCAGAGTTTGTTCCAGACTCTCTGAGATGGCTAATGTATACTTAAGAAAGCTGTGTGTGTATCTGTGTGTGTGTATGTGTGTGTGTGCATGCCTGTGTACACACATGCACTTGTCCACACGTGTGTGTGTGTGCATGTGGAAACTAGAGGTGGGTGTCAGGTGTCTTGATTACTGCCCTTCTTAGTTTTTGAGACAGTCTGTCAGTGAACCTGGAGCTCATAACTCCAGTAGAGTTATGGCCTGTCAGTCTTCCTGTCTCTGCCTTTCAAGGACTGGAATCACAGAGGTACACCAGTATGTGTGTGTGCTCTTACATGGATGTGACTTAAACCCTCATGCTTGCATAGCAAGCACTTTACCCACTGAGCCATCTCCCTACTCCACACTTTGAAAAAAAACTCTGAGGACACTCGATGCCATATGACAATACTTTAAAGTTGTTTTAAAGGGTGAAAGACTATATATAATGTCACATTTATCGTGATATTTCTTAGCAAACAGTTTATGAATAATTTAAAACTGCACATATAACCATTGCAATAACCATAATTTTTTATGAAGCTATAAAAGTATATCTCAGATGTTAAGTGGACAAATATGCTGCTATTTGGAGTTCATGGAATTTTGGATAACCCTTCATTAATGTTCTCAAGTTAAAAAATATATAAAGAAGCATTTAAAAATTATTTGGTACAATGTAATTCATGTTTTTCAGTATTTTCTAAGGACTTATTTTCTAATGGAAATTCAGAGCCACCTAGTGACCAAAAATATTTACAATATAAAACATGATAAGAAAAATCTCCTAGTAAAAGAGGAAAAACAATCACTAATTTCTGGTCTTTGATGCGCAAAGAAAAAATTATATCCAGGTCAAGTCTACAAGATAAGAGCTCCCACACATTAAGTAGAATATGCCTTTTGCTCCTTTGGAGGTTAGAGGTCCCTTGTCGTTGATTTGAGATGGCTACATGAGGTTTAAGTTTTGCAATGTTTCAATACAGATGCCACTTTAGTAAATGCATATGTGCACCCCTCACAGACATAGTAACCTGCCACACAAACTCATGCCCCTTCCTGATGTTTGATCTTTTGGAGATGTGTCTGCACCCTCTCTTGAGAATGGGGGGAGGGGCAGTTGTGCAAAAAGATAAGATCCATGCGGTGGGCAGAAAGGAAGGTGTGAGCAAGTCCTGAACTTCACAGATGAAGCTCCTGGTGGTTTCTGTTTGGTTTTTGAGAAAGAAAATTCAAACAACTTTTTTCAGTTTGGTTCAGCTAGCTTCAGCAAAAGTCTGTTGCAACTTGATATGTACAAGTTTCTTGCTAAGACTAGGATGCAGTAAGTTTCCAGTGACTTATGGAGCCAGAGCTTTTAGTTAGAAGGATATACAAGGAGATGAAAGGAGATAGGGTGTGGCCATGATGTGAAATACGTGATGCTTGCATGTTACTTTGGGAACTTTTGACCAAATTATGGTGAGCCCAGAAGGCTAATCTGGGTAAAGCTCATAAGGATAAACAGATGGCAGAAAAGAAGAAAGTGATTCTGCAGCGTTTGAATAGAAGTTATCGGCACATGACATTCAATTACTAAAGAAAGAAGGGAAGCAATGAATCGAACTAAATAAGAATCTTCTAGATTGATATGAAAGAATGATGGAGGGATAAGTGGAAAGGTGAGTCCCAAATGTTTACCCTAATGATGTACTAGTGGAAAAATGATTGATGAAATATCATGCAATATCAGTAATAGAAATAAGGATACCAGGTTCTGGGAAAGCAGCTAATACACGATGGTGGAGATCTGACTTTGGTTCTGACACCCATCCATCCTCCCATACATTCATAAACATGAGTGGAGTGTCTGCAGGGGCTGCAGGGACGCCCACCGCCCGTCACGGCCAACTGCAGCTGTGCTTCTATACTCAGGAGTCAAAGTACCTCAAAGCTCTTTGTCAAGTATACATTTAAACTCTACTAACTAAAGTTCTGTGATGTTCATACAGTGCTTTGATGAGAATCAGGTCCCCCCTTATTTGTGCCTTTCTTTACCACCCCCTGCCCAGTTTCATGCTGACACCACAGCTGTGAGTTCATTTGAGTAATTGACCATCTCTCTGGAAAGCTCTATCTCGTTGTGGTCACCCACCACTTGTTACAGTCTTCCCACCCCCTTCCATAACGATCCCTGAACTCTGGTAAGCAGATGTTTGGTCTCGGTGTCCTGTTCAGGGATGAGCACTCTGTAGTCTCTTGTTCTCTGCACATTGGCCAGCTGTGGGTTTCTGTGTCAGTCGCCATCTGCTGCATAAGGAAACTTCTCTGGTGAGAACTGAGAGATGCATTAATCTATGGGTGTAATGATAAGTCATAAAGAGTCAGTTTAATACTATAACTGTTTAGTAGTAAACTAATATTAAACTCTTCCCTATGCCTTGTGACCTGTCTAGCCTCAGGTTTCTAGGCCTGATATCAATGTCAGCTATGGACTCCGACCTGTGAGGCAAACCTTAAGTCCAATTAGAAAGTGATTGGTTACTTCCATAATATTCACACCGCTATTGCTCCAGGCCAGTTGTTGTAGTTCACAGGATTCACAACTGGGTAAGGGTGATAAGTATTTTTTCCTTCTGGTAGCATGCATAGTAACTTCCAGTGCTATAGAAGCTAGCCAGAGAGATGAGGCTTTGAAATCAGTACCAGCTTGATTTCTCCTTATTTGTTCTACGGCTCATATATGTAGTGTCTTCAGCAGTAGGCTCTTACTGTAAAGTTCTGTGGGTAACCAAGCACAGGGGCAATGGCCAATACTCTTTGATGATCTATGGTACCCCTGGTCAACAGCTTCTAGAGAGGGAATCTATTCTCGTCATTGGGGTTTCATTTTACTAGCCTATGGTGTCGAGTAGGGGCCATGTCCCCCTGTTAGAAGTTAATTCCTATACATGTATTATATGTATATATTTTAAGTTGCTCTTAGAGTGGTAGATTTCCACATGGCTTTTGCTAGCTTTGAAATTCTAGATACCCATCTTTCAATTTGAAAATCCAGAGAAGTCAGGATGTGGGGGAGGCTTCGTGGGAGGAGTGATATAAAAGGGGGAGAGGACTCAATGCAGTAGGAAGAGCTGATGGGGTGGAGAACGGGAGGACAAAGAGGGAGTGTGGGAGGGACAACCCACATTAAAAGTCAAGTCCACATCTTATTTCAGACAATTTAGTTAAACCTTACGCGGTAATTGCAGTAACCTCCCACTCGTCCTCAGGAACGCCCGAAACTGTAGATAGTCCTGAACTCTATGGATACACGTATACTGTTAATTTTTCCCATTGCATATGTATTAATCAGCTTTTACCACTGTGGCAAATGCCTGAAATAAACAGCATCAAAGAAGGCTGGTGATGCAGTGCCTAAAATACCAGTGCAAGGGAGGTAGAGGAGGCGGATAGGGAGTTCAAGGTCATACTCAGGTACATAGAGAGTTCAAGACTGGCCTGGGCTACATGAGACCCTGTCTCCAAAACAAACAAACAAACAAACAAACAAATAAATAAATAAATAAATAAAATAAAGCAACTTCAAGGTAGGAAAAGCTAATTTTGTCCATGACTCCGGAGTTTTGGACCATGGTTATTTGGTCTTGCTGCTTGAGGTATATGGCAGCCCAGCACAGCATGGTGCAAAGACAGAGAGGACAAGAGAGGAAACTTGGGTCCTAATTTCAAGGGCACAATCCCAACGGCCCACTTGACCTCCACTAGGCCCCACACTGTCACTTCCCAGTAATGCCACGGGCTGATGACAGATCCTTTAATACATGATGGCACTTTGAATACAAACTATGGCATGTACATAAACTATGACAAAGTATTATTTACAAACCAGGAACAACTTAACTATAGTGGCTTACAATAAATTTTAATAATCTGAGAAAATGATTTTTTCTTTCCTTCTTAAATTAAAAACTTTTACCTTTTCACTTAGAGCCCTTTGCAGCTTCTCTTTGACAGATCTAAATTGCTAGCATCGCCCTTTTTGTGTTGTGAGGCTATTTTTAAGTAAAATAAGGTTGCTTGAACACAGACTGCAATGCTGCAACGCCGGAGGTGGCTACGAGGTGACCACAGACAGGGCGGTAGAGGAGTGAGGGGGAGGCAGAAAGATGTTTTAAGTAAAACTCATAAATCACTTATTTGTAGAATTTTCCACTTAATGTTTTCAATGGTAAGAAAAGCGAAGGTAGAGATGGGGCTTTCTGTATTGTTATGTTAATTTCCAAAGGAAGCAACTGTGAATCTAAGAGATGCTATGATGAGTTTTCCAGTCACAAGAGCTCAGTCAGAGGCAGGCTTCCAACGCCATCTCTTCTGCGCCTCTGTGGTTGTCTCCAGGACCCAGGACACGCAGGGGAGGCGAGCCGCGGGCCAGGTCACTTCGCTAGCACACCAGCGTGGCCGGCGTGGTCTCTGGCTAAAGGAGTGCATTTCCTCTTATGTATCGTCTCTCTTCAGAACATGACAGACCTCCCACTTCTTGTCCTTATCTGCCACCGGAACCCTGTGAACCCCTTCTAGACTTCGTTGCTTTGGTGGTCATGGAATTGAGAAGGATCCGCCTTGGCTTTGGTTCTTAGCCGTTTGCTGTCTAGCTTTGTATTTTTTCCAGTGCACCAGCCGCAGGAATTCCCTGGGACCACAGCCTTCTCATCTATAAAATGAAAGAAGCGATCCCACGCATCCACATTGTGGAGAGCTTTGAGTGGGGTGAGGTAATGCGATGCAGATGAAAATGTCCTCATGGACTGCTGAGTTTGTGGGTCTAAAAAGCTTCCTTTGCAACCCGGCGCAGCGACGCACCAGTTCCCCTTTGGATTCTGCTTTGCTCTGAGATTCTGCAGCAGTAAGCGAGGGAGCCCCGACGCCGGAGCTCTGCACACAGGCTCCTCTAAAACACAAGTCAGCCTTGGCTGGGCAGGAGGGAGATCCTCTCCCGCTTCTTAGCTTCATCTAGTCAGAATTTAAGCTCCACACGCTTGATCCCAAAAGCCTCAGTGCGGTTTTTTATAGTAATAGTTGCAGAATACCAATACTACAAATGTACAAAGAATTGCATGAGAAGCATAATTATTTTTACTTCTCTCACAACTTTCTTAGTTTTTAAAAATTAGATTTATTAACTTTTCCTTTCTCTGATCTTTTTTGGCAACTTTGAATAAAATATTTGAACCTTGTATTTTGATTTAATCTCCTGATTAAATTAACAAACATGAACTGGAAGGAAAAATTATTACTAAGAAATATTCTTCTAAATTCACAAAACTAAATAAATATAAAAGATGTGAAAATATTTAAATAATATTTTAGGTAAGTTTTTAATACGTATTTTTGAAGTTATTCAAGCTTAATACACCAAAATTTTTTATTGAATTTTTTGTGAATTTTGATCAAATTTAGATCTTCCTCATCTGCAACCCCCATTATTGGGCACCCAATTTCATTTGCTGGAGTCTCACCCTAAATGAGACTAGCTCCTCTCCTCCCAGAAGCCATCAGTTGCCCGTAGCTCCTCAGGCGGCGCTGGGGTTTCATACCCACCTCCCCGCAGCCATGCTGGGATTTTGCTCGACTTGAGCTTACATGGAACTTACTACATTAACATTTCTGAGAAATATTATACGTATGAACTAATGCCATTTTCCTAACTTGTGATTCTAGGTCAGCTAACAGCAGGATCCCCTGGAGCAGCTGTTAAAATGTGAATTCCTGGGCTCTGCCTCATACTAGGCCAGGAGTCTGCATTTTTAATGTGTTCCTTAGGTGAGACTTTGCAAGTTCACAGACTGGTATTTATTCTCAATGCTGCAACCTTGACTGTCTCGTAAAAAGTAAAGCCTGTGCTTTGATAAACTCTCCCTTGCATTGATCACTTTCATAACTTCACCAGAAGAGTCCTGCACTGTGTCTGTCTGACTGTACTCCCTCAGCTGTCATATAAGGCGGAACTAGACATAGCTTATGTCTCCTGCAGTTTCAGAAATTTCTGAGTCCTAGTTTGGGTGTATTACTCGTTTACATAGGAGTAAAAAAAACAGTTTTCAACAACCAACACAGCTCAGAATATAGACAAGCAGTCAATAAATCTCTGCAAGTTTGCCAGCTTGCAGTCTTTATTATTCTGGCAGTACTTAGTGCATCTAAATATTAACTAATTAATCTAGCTTGTAATATTCGCTGTTGGTTTCTTTGAATGAGGTGGGAGTGGGTCAGATCTGCAGACCATTCTCAGTCTCCAAATGCAAATAAAACAGGATTTGTTTGTAGGTGGAACCAAATGATTATAAATGAATGGCGGCTGTCTCCTGGGATTGGACATAAAGGTCCTGTAAACGAAGAATTGTATCAACAAACAGCTGTTGGGAAAATACTATTATGCAGTAATAGCTGCTATTAAAATCCATTAGCAATCTTGATGGCCTGTTTGAATTTGATGCATCATTTGCTTTGAATAGCATTTCTTCCTAAAGTTTTGTGCTAGAATTTATGCAGATTGATAGGCAGCCGCGGTGACATTCTGGGAGATTAATACCGATTACACACGTTGCCTGCACTGGCTAATCTAGCCTGAGAACCGCTGCAAACACCGCCATGAGAAAAAGTACCGCGAGCAGGGAGTGGCTCTCTGCTTGGTGCGGAGCAGCCTTCCGGTACCCGACGGACGTTTACAAGCTGTGAGTGGATACACCGGTTCCCATTGTTTTAATAGCCCGACTTTTCCCTTCATCTTTTTACCTTTTGGGGACTTCAGAAAGCCCTCTAAGGAGGCCACAGTGCTCTCTGGACCCAGTGAGTTGGAAGACACTTGGTGCCTAATGAGATTTTGAAAAACACATGAATGGGTAGAGAGGGTGCAGCCGTTTGGAAGGTGAAAGGAAGCCGCGCAGTGTTAGGCTGAAGATCCAGCCCGGAGCTTGTTCTTCGGTGCATCACCCACACCCCAGTGCAGGGAGTCTCCCGTACCAGTGCCGTCTGACCCGTGAGCAGCAAAGGGCTGCCAGGGGATTATTAATCCAAGACGAGAGCTGGCCGGGCCTGTTCACGCCAGCTCACACAGTTCCAGCTATCCAGGACGCAAGGATACGTTGTTTGTTTACACAGAGTAGAAAAACATGGGGACAAACAGCCTTGTACACTAATGTTACAGCCAGCCAGGCGGGCCCCTGGCCCCTCCTCTGCTCTAGAGCACTTTGCCTACACAACCTGGAGACAACGTAGCATCTTGTGTGCTTAGCTGCATTAGGATTACAAATTTGGGGAGGGGAAGGATGAAAATTTAACGTTTTTAACATCCCAGATTCTTGCACATGATGTTCTCTTAAATAGCCACCCAACTATCAGTCTCTGCACATGCCCCTTCACTGAGTAATTCATTCCGGTAAGGATTACTGGGCAGCTACCATGGGCCAACCAGTACTTTTGAGAACAAGGGTATCAATATGATAAATGCCCTCTTATCATAGACCTAGCATCCTTTTGGGGACAGGGCGGATGGACAATAAACAAACACACAATATGATTTCAGGGTTAGGAAATGCCTTGAAGAAATATCTTGAATAAAAGTAAATCAGGGTCAGGGAAAGCACAGGGACTTCAATAACTATCTGTTTAATAAAGCATAAGGTGACTTTACCAGTAAATAAGCAAGAAATGAAAAAGAGAGGCAAGACACAAAGATACAAGATTTAAGAACAGAAGTACTGGATCCGAGAAAGAGCCCACATAGTTGACCAGATGAAGAACAAGTATATAAACTGCCAAGATAGCTTTCCACCATCCAAAGGAAGAGAAAACAAGAGGTGCTGGGTTTGTAAAATCCATCAAGAAGTCAAATTAATGTCTGAAATTTTGGGGAATCTAAAAACATGATGCTCCCTTGCCAGGGCTAGGGAGATGCTCCGTGGGTGAAGTATTTGCAGCACAAGCAGGAGGACCGGAGTTTGGATCCCTGGCACCTGTAAAAAGCCCACGGTGTTGGCACGCATCAAGTGGATCCCAAAAGCTTATTGGCAAATCTAACCTAAAGGGAGAGACCGTCTCAAAATATAAGGTGGAGAGCAACAGGGAATATCAATTTCTGGCCTCCACCACAGACGCACCCTCCAGTGAGCACACATATGTATGTAACACACACACACACACCCCACTTTCTTTAAAAGTGAAGCCCACTGGTAGATGGTTAAGTAGGATATGATAGAATGCTTGTACATGAGGCTCGTTTCTCCCCTGGTCATTCAGTCCAAATGACCAGAGCCAAGCTTCAGACATTTTAAAAGTTACATAAAAGGGGCCTGAAGAGATGGCTCAGTGGTTAAAAGTATATGCCGCTCTTGCAAAGGATGGGAATTCAGTTCCCAGCACCTATACTGGGTGGCTCACAACTGCTTGTAAATTTCAGACTGGAACCCCTTGGAAGGTCACGTGGCCGAAACAGGCAAAGGTAGTCCTGGAGCTCATGTTTCATGACACCAACCTGGAACTTTTTCCAACGTGCATTGTTGCAGATGACTGGTTATAAGGAAAACTAGTCCTTCCCAAAACAAATAAACAAAAGTCCTGGGAAGAGGTAGAGGTAGGTGGAGCACGGCCGGCTGAGTGAAACGGGCAGTAAGACTAGAGTGTAAGGCCAGCCAGGTAGCTCAGTGGGTAAAGGTGCTCACTGCCAAGCCTGATGACATGAATTCTATTCCCAGGATTGCTATGAGAGAAGGAAAACCAGCTCCCAAAAGCTGCCCTCGATCACTCGTGCTATGGGGCTCACACCCCCCCCAAGTAAATGCAATAAATTTTTTCTAAAGAAAATGACTTTAAGACCCACTTCAAACATGACATTCAAATGCAGTTCCATTTTAATTCTGAAAGTATATAATTCCAGAAAAGAAGCATCACCATTCTTTTTCTTGGTTTCTTTTCTTTTCTTGTTTTTTCCTGCAGTGTGCTGGAGATGGAACCAGGGCTTCATGCGTGAGCAAGCACTCCACTTCTAGATATCATCCAACTACCAACCGCTTTTCTGATTCATAGATTTGGGGGCAGATATATCTATGTTTTCATGTGTGTATGTATGAGGATGTGTGTGTGTAAGAGAGAAAGAGAGAGAGAGAGAGAGAGAGAGAGAGATATCTAGAGAACTCGTATTCTGGGATAGCTATCAAAGTCTATTCAGCTACTCATTCTGGTTATAGGCTGGAGGGGTCAGTATGCATTTCCAGTAGTATTTCATATGAGAACGTTGTCCAAATGTGGTGATTCAAAGAAACCAAGCAGGAGCATTCTGCCAAATTTCACTGGGTCTATGTAGTGTGTCTCCCAATATGAAACTAATTTAGAGCTCGTCTTCTTCCTAGGACAAGGGCAGAGGTGAGGGGACTCTGAAGTAAACTGAACAACTGTTATTAAATGATGTAACTGTAGTGAGTTATTATGTATTACTCTATAAATGTGAACTTTAAAATGAAAACTATTTTTATTCCCAGCAACCGCAAAACTGTTAAGAACAGGCCTGCTTTTAATTCTAATACATTCTCTTGAGCCTAGATTTCAGTAACTTTACCAGTGAATATCAATATTATTGACCCTACTAAGGTTTGTGTGTGTATGTGTGTGTGTATTTGTTTACATCTGTATCTGTGTCTCTGTGCATGTGTGTCTGTGTCTCTGTGTTTGTTTACATCTGTATCTGTGTGTCTGTGCGTGTGTGTCTGTGTCTGCCTGTTTGCCTGCCCTAGGGAGCTGCTGCCATCTGGCAGTGAAGAACATCTAGCATTCTTGCAAAGAACAGCTGTTTCTGTCCATCCAGACTGTGGAGCAGAGTGCGTGAGACGAGGCTATTTGTGAGGCAAAGGGAGATTCGACTTCTTTTGCACCATGCGTATGTTCTGGATCTAGATTTAGGTGGACAAATATGTGCAGCCAAAATGCTTGGCTAATTAGAGCAGCAGAGGCCTTCTGTTGAACATTAATCATTTCTTTCCTTAACTTTATATTGTCTCCTAGTTCAGTTCAGTAGTGAGCAGTGAATTTCCACGCCTTTAGCTGCAGACTCAGTCCCAGTCCACATTCCCACAAACCATCCTTGTAAGCCTGCTAGTAAGACTCATGGGGCCGTTTGTTCATGACTGTGTAGAGATAAACTCTTTTTTGCCTTAATTTTGTATTCTTGACCATCAAATTTATTGGTGACTTTTCCCTATACTCAATGACTCTTCAATGATCAGTAACCCTAATTCTCAGGCCTACAGTTTAACTCTGGCTCTGTGTTACTGGAATCAGTGCAGACTCCATAGGGTCTGTCCTATAAGGCTGCCCCAACCCCAGATGATCAGTAGGAGTCCAGTTCACCGAGAGTTCAGTATCACCTACACATCTGATAAACCAATAGACCGAAAGTTCCCAACCTCCCCTCTGATTACAATTTTCAAGAATGGTTTACCGAGCTGAGAGAAATGCTTTAGATAGTGACAGACATGATAAAGAGCAGCTGAATGAAGAGGCGCGTAGGGTGTAGTTGAGAAGGAGCCTGGCTATAGAAGCTTTGACAGAGTTGGGTTGGGTATGCCACCCTGCAGGCACATGGCTATTCACACTGCTAACCTGTAAGCTCTCTAGTCTAGGAGCCTACCAGGTGTTAGCTTATTAACAACGCATGCTCCTATCACCCAGGAAATTCCAAGAGAACTTTGTGTTAGGAACCATGGTCAAAGATCAAATATTAGAACAAAAGATTGCTCCTAGCATCTCGGCTTCTTAGGAAACTTAGGGATTTAGGCACTCTATGTAGAAAACAGGTACAGAGGCATATATATTAAATAATATATGTATATATGTATATTTTATATATATATATATTATTCATTAGTTCACAAATTGGTTTTTCTGTTCTTTCCTCCCATTCTGCAGACTGAATCCAAAGCCTTGTTCTTGCTAGTCGAGTGTTCCAGCTCTAAGCTACATGTTTTTGTGCTTGTCTTTTTGAAGCAGGTCTTCTTATGTAGCTCAGGTTGACCTTGAACTAGTGAGACAGCCCAGGCTGACTGAAAGGTGAGATCCTCCCACCTTCCAAGTGCTGGAGTTACAGGTGAGCACAAGTGATGCTGCTCTTCTGACCTGAATCCCATTTCATAGTAACGTGCAGGTCTCGTCACACAGACCCCGTTCCCTCCTTAAAGCCCTTCAGAGCTTGCCGTCCTCTCCAGTCAGGACGTTTCTGTGGCAAAGCCAGCATCTCACACGGGATCCGCACCTTCCCTCACTAGGCTCTCTCCTGCGCCTCTGTACTCAGCCCTGGCTGACCCCACAGTGCATGTTTCATTCCTCTTTCTTCTCTAGTGCCTTGTTGCATGCCATCTGTCAACTTGAAATGACTGTCCCCACTTCTTCACCAAGCTAGAACATTTTTCTCTAAAGCAGTCCATCATCCCACCTCCAAGAAGCCCACAGCCAGTCTCCAATTAGATTGTTTCTGACGGTTTTAAGAAGGCTCAGTATTCACACTGTAGCTTCACCTTTTAAGAAGCTGTAATCCAGTGATTTTGATTTACACACCTGTGCCACTGTCACCATAACCTAATTTTAGAACTTTTCCTTACCTTTGGAGAATCCTAGTATACACTAGCGGTCACTCGCAACCTTCCCCACTCCATGTCTAGTCTCTGGCAGCCACGAGTCAGCCTTACATCCATAAAGATTCCTGTGTGAGTTCACTGCCCCACAGTGGGTGTGAACTGCCAAGTTGTTTTTCTAGTTCATCTTCTCCAATCAGCTTGAAGACCTTAATGACAGGAGGCAGCTGCTTCCTGACCCGATATGACAGCATGCTAGACCTCAAAGCTGGGTTTGAAAACAGAGAAAAAGGATGATTCTCCCCAAATTTAGGTGTTTAGTGCCTCAAATATCAGGATTTAGCCTCCCTGTCTCGGGGAAAGAAGACCTTCTTAGTGGTAAACAAGAATGCCTGGTAGGAAGGAGCGCAGAGTTCGGAGGGAGGGTCACGGGCTAAGGAAGTGAAACTACACCTAAAAGAGAGTTTCCCCTGAAGGGATTGTTGCCATCTTTAATCTGCATTGCCTGAGGAATCCTTTCAAGAATCTGTTTCATAAAGGATCAGTTCACTTTCTTTCCTTGAAGAAATTGTCTCCAGACATGCAGGAATCCATTCATTATGAAAGTAGAGGGCAGAGGCTTTGAAGCCTAACAGCTGGATTTGAATGGGGGCACTTGCCAGAATGTAACATTTGGCACAGTGAGCCTTATTGTCCTAACAGATGTGAGTGTAACATAAATTAAAGTGAAGCAAAACTTTTACATTAGCATGGACTGTTTTAAAAGACAGAAACTTATAAAAAAGGAAAGGTGAATCCATTGACTCATACTAATAAAACAAGAAGTTTCTTCTCCTAACCTTGTCTGAGGAAGTTTTTCTAACATCACAGAATATAACACTTCCGACAGCAGATATGAGAAGATATTGTCCCCACACGAATCCAGCAGTTCTTCAGTAGACACTGGTTGGATGTCTGACGATTCAATTTACTTCTGACACTACCTACCCAGAGTTAGTGTCAGGTGATACCGACTCAAAGCTCAGTCATACGAAACTGCCCCTTGCTTCTGATGTCAATCATAAATCTCAGCCTCTGGAACTTCTTACACATAAATAGAATTCCCACAACCCCCTTCCCATGATCAGTTAATTTTCTATAGAAGCTTTAAGCCATCAAGGAGATACTATTTGCCTGTTTTTATACAGAGTATTAGGAAGGCTCTGTAGAAGAGAGGCGCAGGGCGCGGGGCGGGTAAGAAACATGGAGTTATCACAGCCTCTGGGGGCCGAAGACCCATCAGTGTTCATTTATGCAGAAGCTCCCAAACCCAGGTTTCAACACGAAGTCACGATTAGTTCAGCCACTGACCACTGATGACTACTTTAACTTCCAGGTCCTCCTCTTTCCACCCTTCCTGGAAGTTGGAGAAAGTCCCAAATCTGTAACAATGCCTTTATCTTACCAGCAACCCTCCCGTGTCCTGAGGGGGCCTCTAGCACCGTCTGTCTCATCATAGGAAAAATACTTTTATGACTCCAGGGATTCCAAGGGATTTATAGGCTCTTTCCAAGAAATGGAAACAAAGACCAAACATGCATGTCTAGTCCCAGCACCTCACTGGGCCCAGCTTGGCCTCATTCTCCACCTCACCAAAAAAGGTGGTCAACAGTCCCACGTGTAGTTGTAAGGTCTCACCCTTGGAGAAAAGGCTTCTCTCTCCAAGCTCACAGGATGCTGAGGGATGTGTGCAGTGCACGTGTTCCTTCTTTACAGGTCACAGGGTGGTGAGAGTGAGCTACTGGTTCATGGTCAGTCGGTAGAGGAGAGGAGGCTCTGGACAGACAAAAGCAGTAAGAACCTACAGTTGTTCCTTATCCTCTTTGCTGTAAGGTATCACTACAGACCAAAATAAGGCTCACAGAGCCATGAGCCTATCTTATGAATAGGTAACTTGGTAGGGAAGAAATAAAACCAAAGAGGGCTTGACCTTTGTCCTCCTAGAGAGCACCACGTGGAGGTATGGCTGATCTGGCTGGGAGGATGTACCACAGAGGTGCATGACAGCACAAGGTGGTGAGCAATATCATTTGATCTGGTCTCTGTAAACATGTCCAAAGGTAGATCGGCACCTACTTGGCAGATGAGGGAGATGCAGCTGTGGTGAGAACTCCTGATGGCTCTGGATGAGGCTCAAGGATAAAGACTTTTACAAAGAGGGGTTCACAGAGGTGTGAATGGAGAGGAAAGGGGAGATCAATTATTTTTATGTCCCAGAGAATACTGCGGAACTCACAGCAATCCTATTGCACTTTAGTAGAACAAAGGTTGCAAACCAGATTGACAGTCTCAACAAATTTATATTCTACCTTCGGCTCCAGGCTTGGAGTGGGAGGGGTGGGCGCCTGCCTTGATATAAGGTCGAGTATGCAACAAAACTGACGGGAGACAGCTTTCAGGAGCACAGACTTCCCTGCCCTGTGCAGTAGCAGAACCTCTTCTGCATAATCCCCGAAACCCCGTTCATGCCAGATCGGATGTCTTTTCTGATCCCCTCTATTCTGGAAGGAATTATCCGTGACCACACATCAGGTGCTTTAACTCTCTGTATTTTCCTTGGAATGTTTGGCTCTTACAAGGTATTTGCCAACTGAATAAATGCTTATAATAACACTGAACTTGGCATAGGAGCCGCATCTGCAGAGTGTTTTCTTGTTTGGGTAGATAATGACTTGCATTTTGTTGAGAAGAAACTGACTGTTTAACAAATGAGTTGCTGAAGGCGCCTCAGTTACTCTCATAACCACTAGTGCTTATTAGTGCACTTAGACAAACGTGGACATATTATGCATACTCTTTACTATATAAAACAAAGACAGACTCAGTTCATTTCATTATTCTTCCATTTCCTCTTTATCATATATTTAAATAATGAAAACAATACATGCTCTTTTATGAAGAAAATAATACAAATATATAGACATTTATTATCTTGTACCTACATTCAATTATCTTCTTGCAAGAGACTAAAGTTTTTAAACCTGTGTATAAAATCACATGAACCACCAGATATGGATGTACATAGAAACATCTGTAGAAATACAGAATATGGAATTAGATTAATGTTAACAATATAAGAATAATGTATACTATATTCTGGAATTTTCTTTTTTTCTGATATTTGTCTTTCTTCCTCAGGAAAAGATCTATAAATAACTCAGTCTTTTACTATCGATATATTCTCCTTTCTGTGACTGTGCAGCTAGGCCTGTCCTTCTGGACGGAGGGATTGCAGAACAGGGATGGTTTTAACTTTTTGCTACCATGAACAATACTGCATTACTGTCCTCATACATGGATATTTACATGGTATGTCTTTTGTTTTATAAAATGGTTTCCCCAACTATTTTTATATTTATTTCTCATACAAGAAAATATTCTGAAGATGCATCTCCTATACCAAGTTGAGAGGTTGTGTTATTATAATAACATATTTTATATGCTGAATTTTAATATTAATAGTGTAAGATTATTTCTTCAAAATATGGTTAGAACCTCTAATCTTACCAGCTTTTTAAAGGAGTCATTTTCCTGTATCTTCAGTACCTTCTGATATTTTTTTCCCCTTAACATTTTAAGTTTCTAATAGTAAAATTGCTGTTCAAAGAGTTGTCTGCCATGTCTTGGTCACCTGAGAGGCTGAGCCTGTCTTCATGGGGTCACTGACCCTGTCTTCTTGGGGTCACTCACTCTGCTTTTTCTTTTCTTAGTGGCAGGTTTGTCTAATGCTTCTTTTTTAGTTGTGTCATCAGTCTTTTTTCTTCATTTGATTTATAATTTTATGTATGTTAGATTAATGTTTGTTTATCACAAATATTGAAAATCATTTTTCTAGTCCACCACTTTGATTTTGTTTATAATATACTAACCATATTTTTCACATTTTGCTTAGTTAAATATGTATGCTTCCTTTCATGGTCCTTGGAGGTTTTGGTGTTCTTAAAAAGCTCCACCAGGGACTGAAGAGGTCATTCAGCAATTAAGAGCACTGGTTGCTCTTTCAGAGGACCAGGGTTCGATTCCTAGCACTCAAATCAACTGCCCACAACTTCGGTTCCAAGGAATCTGACATTCTTCTCTGGCCTCCATGGGATTTGCATGAATGTGATACACTTACGTACATGCAGACAAAGTACTCATACACATAAAATAAAAAATATATCAAAAATTTTAGAAGTTTCCTCAAGGACTGCAGAGATGGCTCAAATGGGGGAAGAGTGCTTGTTATACAATCATGAGGACTTGAGTTTGAATCCCGAGCATAGCCACACACGTGCCTGTAAACCCAGTGATAGGAGTGGGGACAGGGGACAGAGACAGGAGGATGGATGACTAGAACGTGCTTCTGCCAAGCTAGCTCTAGGTTCAATGACAGAACTTGTCTTGGGGGAATAAAATAGAGCGTGATAGATCAGGACACTTAATATCCTCCTCTGGCCTTTATGAGTTTACATATAAACACACACACATATACATACACACAGAGAGAGAGAGAGAGAGAGAAAGAGAGAGAGAGAAACAGAGAGAGAGAGAAATTAAAGTAAAAGAAAATAATAAAAACTGTCAGATGCAGGATAATAGAATCTCCTTGATTTTCTTCAAATAGTTTAACACTTTTACATTTAAATCTTTAACTTATCTGGAATTCAATTCTGCATTCTTTCTTTGGATGTATACCAGTTATTTTTATACCATTTCTTGGCCCAAAAGCCGTTTCCCAATGAGTTCATAGAAGCATGCTATGATCTACTAAATTCCTATGCATGCTTTCTAGACTACTTTCTGGTTTGTGAATGTTTTAGGTGTGTTCACTGGCATTTATTTCACGACACTCCTTGTGTTGTGCTAAATATAACTTGGTAACTTTCAAAAGATATCACAATATTGTCTTTAGACAAGAATCCCATAAAAAGTAGAATATCGTCTGCTATTTGTGAATTATCCTACCATTGTATTTGATCTGGAAACCCAGCAGATAGAGAAATGAGCTCTCCAACATCAGTACCACAATAAATCTCGAGTCCAAGCCTTGTCTATATATGCTTGTCAAGTACGTTATAATTTGGGGGATCTTCTGATTCACTTACACAAAAAGATTACTTTTGAAATTTCTCTGAGTATAGCCTTAGCCATCATTTTGGCTAGTAATCAGCTTTGAATATTTTTTTCCCTTTCTGTTTGGATTGAACCCTGGACTTTGAACACACCAGAGAAACGCTCTTCCACTGAGCAACCTGTGAAATCTTAATGTGGCACTAGCTCTAGCAAAGACTGTAATTGCCAGAGAGTTCAACACTCATGAATTTATAATTTATATTTATAGATTCTAGATAAAATAATATAAACAAGTGAGTTGCAAATTAGAGACCATTGTAAATTTAAAATAAAATTTCTAACTTTCAAAACATAACAACCTTTCAAAAACATAAAAACTTGAATTAGGAGCTGGAGAGATGGCTCAGAGGTTGCAAGTACTTGCTGCACTTACCCATGTCAGGTGGTTCACAGTTGCCTATATGTTCAGCTCCAGGGGGGAGCTGATGCCCTCTTCTGATATCCACAGGCACCTGCACTCATGTGCACAAACCCACACACAGATACACACACATACACATAAATAAATAGAAATAAAATCAATCTTTAAAAAAAAACTTGTATTAGGGATTGAAGAGATGGCTCAGGGGTTAAGAGTGTTTGCTGAACAATCACAGGACCAGGGTTCAGATCCCGGCACCCTGCTAATAAGCTGGGTGTTCCATGCATGACTATACCCCCAGCTGTGGGGGGGTGGGGGGTGGAGAAAGGAGTGTCACCAGGGCTTCCTGAATTATAGCCCAGTCAAAAAGACGCAAAGTAGAAGTTCAGAGAAAGATCTCGCCTCAAAGGAATGGGTGGAAGGTGATGAAGAACTCCACTCAGCGCCCTTTTCTAGCTTCTGCACATGTGTGCACACAGGCAACACATGTATACATGTACAGACAGATAAAGGGATAGATAACGGGTTGATGTGGGGATGTAGCTCAGTGGTTGAGTGTTAAGTATTTGCCTAACATGGGTTCAAGTTGGCACCAAAATAAATAAATAAATAAATAAATAAATAAATAAATAAATAAATAAAGTTTTTAAAAACACCTTGAAGGAACTAACAGATACCGATACTTAATAACTAAAGGTGCTTTGGTTATCTGTCTTGATAATTTGCGATGAGGGATTTCCAATAAAATATACATTTTCCTTTTAATTAATTATTTGAATATTTAATTAAATATTGGTGTTTTAAAATTCTGTTTTAATTATTTAATTTTTAATTAAAATTTTTTAATATATTATTATTTTTACTTTATGTGTATGCATGTATTGCCTACATGTATGTAAGTGCACCTGTGTCACAAAATGCCCACAGAAGACAGAAGAAGACATTGGATCCCCTGGAACTGGAGTTACAGACAGCTGTTAGCTGCCATGTGGGTGCTGGGATTCAAATCTGGGTTTTCTGTGAGAACAGCCAGTGTTCTTAACCCCTGAGACATCTCTCTAGCCCTGTTTTCACCTTTTCAAAGATTTAAATTAAAAAAAAAATTTTTTTTTTAAGATAGGGTCTTCCTGTAGCCACAGCTGGCCTAGAAATCACTATATAGACCAGGCTGGCCTCGATCTCACTGTTGGGACTACAGGTGTGCACTGCCACATCCACCAAAATTTAGTATTTTTATGTGTGTGTGTGTCTGTGTGAGTGTATGTGCATGTGTGTGGAGTGCATGCACCTGTGGGCATGAAAACGCCAGAAGGAGGCTTTGCTTCCCTTGAAGCTATAATTGCAGATGTGTGCAGCATGCCAGCTTCTTATGTACGTGCTGAGATCTGAATTCCAATCCTTGTGATTGTACACACACAGTCTTAACTGCTGAGCCATCTCTCCAGGCCATAAAATTCTTAAGTAAAACATTTCCCTTGCAGTGTTGGATATCAGTGTTTCACTGAGATGTTCACTGAGAAAGTGAAAGTGAAAACAAATTCTGGGCAGGCTGCCATTTGAATTAATATCAGAATTTACATTAATGAGGTTTTAAAAAAATACCTCTTGGCTGTGTCCTTTGAATTGACTCATAGAATGGGTCATCCAGATGGTCTTCCAATGTCCAGTTCTGAAGTTATCTCAACAAATAATTACAAATGATCCTGATCTTTTCCACTGAGCTACATTTACTAGTTAACATTTTATTGAAAAATAGTTCAAGTCTACATTTTTCCATCTATATTTCTAAAACCCCTAAAGCTCTAAAAATCATAACACTTTAGAAAGTTTGGACATCAAATTCTGGCCTAATATTTATAGTCCTTATTTTCTTGAGACATTTTGTTAGTATTAATATTTGGTGTTTTGGAGCGGCTGACCTAGGGTTTAATGAGGTTGATACATAGCTTGCATTATAAATACCGTTTTGCCTTCCTCAAACAAAAAATACTCTAATTGGCAAAAAAATTTATCACTGGCCACAGAGATTTCTAATAAAAAATTATAGACCTATATAGATGTAGACCTAAATTACAGACCTATATAGATATAGATCCTTTCCCTATATCTGGGAAAGGATCAGTGGAGCTGGATATGCCCGTTCCTTTGCAGTCAGTATTAAAGAGTATTTTATTGAATACTTACTGTGTGTAGATGCTACTTTAAACTGAGAACTTGAGGCTGTCATTCTTCACAGAGAGCCACATAACCACCCAGAGATAGGGCTGTGCTGGATACAGCTGAATCCAAACCAGTTCCGCCCTGTCCTCTAATGTTTACTCACATGTCTACTTTATATCTGTATGAGCATTCTCCACCGTGACATGGTGTTCCGTGTGCTTAATGGGATGAAAAAAGTGGAATGCATAAAAGAATGTGTGCATAATACTGTTTGGTTGAGGTCCTTAAACCCCCAGTTCATCCCCATGTCAGTTTCCTTACCTATAACATGAGGTTCAAGGCTGAGATGCAAGTCAGTGGTAGAGAACTTGCCTAGCGTGCACAAAGAAAGGCTTTGGGTTCCATCTCTAGCACCAAGGAAAAAGGAAGGTTCAAACACCAGCATTGTCCACTTCACAGGATGCTTGTGAGGTTCCCAAGAAGATACAGCATCTTTCACAGATTTTCAGTGGGATTTGAAAGGTAAAATGTGGTCTGTGACACTCGGTACCTGTAACTCCATCCCTCTAAACATCTTCTCAAAGCCAAGTAGCTGTACCTATAAAATGGGAAAGTGTCTGACAATCTACAATTCTTTTTTAAAAATAACAACTTTGCAGAAACATCATTCACATGCTACACAACTCACCCGTTAGAAGCACACGATTCAGTAGTTTAGTAAATCGAGAGTTATTCAACCTTTGCTGCTACCTAGTTTTAGGACATTTTCACCAACCCCTAAAGCACCCCAATAACCCTCTGGGCAGAACTCCCATTCCCCGCTCCTCTCCAGCTCGTGCATACATCTGTATTGCTTCTGTGCCTCACTCTTTTCATTTGAATTTCCCATTCTGAAAGTTCAGAGTCTGAGACAGGCTCAATCTTCAAAGAAGGAGAACAGCGAAAGCCAAGCTGGCTATGAGTTCACATAGAAACAAGCTGAAGGCGTGCTTTTAGGAAGCCACCATCTTCAGAGTGTCAGGGAGCTGGCAGACCTGCAGTGGTTAAATCAATAGTTAATGATGTTCGTCATGTAATTTGAGCTTCTAGTTTGTTTATGCTAGACCAACTTTATCCATACTCCAAACAAATTATCTCTTATAATTACCAGCCTGAAGATAAATCTCTAAATGTTTTTCTGATGATAGTGCTGTGGTTGGCAGGTGTTAAAAGTGCCTCCCAGGGACAAAGATTGAAGATGAGCTCATTCCCGAAAATCCTTCAGGCGAGGATGTTGAGCTCTCTATCCTGCCATGTGCAAAAGGCGCCTTGTATGGTGCCCCGTTAATGAAATCTAATAGGCAAAGGTCGTACATCTTTACAAAGAAAAATGCAAAGCTGATGTGTGATAAATGGGCTCTGTGGGGCTCAGTGGACGAGCTCTGTGCTACAGCCCATGTTTAAACAGCCAGCTTGGTTTCTCTCTAATGTTCATGCACTAAGCACCCCACCTCACAGTGATCCCCCTTACCTGGTGTAATGAGCACAGTAAATATAAAAAGAAGCAGTCTGTGTGCTTTCCGTGCTTTCAAGTAGCATGACTGGCCATTCATTGATAATGTTAAACTAACCACCAGAACTAACAGTTTATATCAGAAAAGACTATGGATCTTTAAATAAATCCCTTTTAAAACTATCTAATTTTATATGCCTTTAAAGTTTCTTAAAGAAAAACTCCTAGAATCTATATATACTTCAATCACTGCTATCAGAAAACTAAGTAACACATGCAAAGACACAAGCTTTTAACCAAAATCTGTGGTGTTTGAGGAATTCAAGAATAAGTTAACTTTGGAATTACAAAGAATTAAATAAATCAGATATTGTTGAATGAATTGACTGCTGATTTTAAGAGAAGTTATCAGTTCATTTGCTGTAGTTGTACTGCTGAGCTAAGAGACAGTTCAATAAATCAACTCAAGCTTGATGGATTCTTCAATTCATTGAAATGAGTGTGTGGAAGAGAAAAGAAATCTCTCAGTATTCCCTCTTTGACAAAAGGGTATGCAAAGAGCCTGGATGGATGAATGGTTGATTAATTTTGCCAGAAATTTTCTTGACAGCAGGAAATATGTTTTCGCCTTACTCTGTTTGCCTGGGATTTATTTGGTAGAATATGAGTTATTGCATGTAAATTTGTACCTGAAGCTATGCTGCTAAAATGGAGGCTACTGGAACGATTTTGAGCATGAGACCTGTAATATTTTTGAATAGCTGTGCACACCGAAGCGTTAGGGATTGCCCTGCAGCAATGTATATGAGTGTCTGTTCTCAACGATGTTACTAGACCCATCAGATGCTGCCAGTGGTTCAATATTGAGCTTGGTTTGAGTGCTCATCTCTCTGCATCTCTCTCTGCAAGAATAGGGCTGCAGGCAGCCAAGTGCTAACGCTTGTATTCCCGGCACCACTGCAGATTATTAATAGTCTCTTGCCTTTAAATAAGGAAGAGAAGGCACAAGATATCCCTGTGCTCTCTGCTGACAAGAAGCCTGCGAATGAGCACGTTTCCCAGGAAGAGATACAGCTGTACGTGAAAAGACCTTGGCTCTTGATGACAGTTAACTCTGAGAGGACAGGAATAGGGGTAGTTTCTTTACTGACTAAATTGTGCATTCCTGTACAGAGTGGTGTTCTGTCTCACAGTTAGCCTTTCCTGGGATAGCTTAGGAAGCAGGAAGGCAATTCCATTGGAATTGCCTCTGTGGCTGTGTTCAAAGGTTGGAATACCTGAAAACCCAGCACTTAGGGCAAAGGAAAAGAAATGCTTTCCTCTCCCCCTACCTTACTTGGTATGGTCTGAATGTTTATTTGCTCTACCTCCAAATTCCTGTGTGGAAATCCCAGTTCTCAAAGTAATGGTATGGGACCTTTGGGAGGTGGTTAGGTCATGGGAGGGAACCTCATAATGGGATTAGTGTCCTTATGAAAAGAGACCTCAAAAACCAGGTAATAGTGGCTCACGCCTGTATTCTCAGCACTCAGGAGGCTGAGGCAGGATGAGCGAGAGCTTTAGAGCAGCCTGGGCAATGCAGTCTATGAACCAGGAAGTAGGTCCTCACTGCTCAAAGAATTTACCAGGATTTTGATCCTTGACTTTCCAGCCTACAGAACTTCTGAGAATCAGATTTCTATTGCTTTATAAGCTACTGTGCTATTACTTCTCAACACTGCTTATCAATTGCTCACTTTGTGCTTCATTTTCCTCCTAGGGGTCAACCCTGGGTTTCCTCCATGGCATTAGGGATAGAGAGAATATGACATTTTACCCAGTTTCTTACTTTGGTTTTTTTCACACACCAACACTGATTCCCTTGAAACTGACCAGACAGTACTTACACTATTTCTGAAAATAAAGAGAGACTCTCCACTTGAAATTTTTAAACATGCATTCTCTCTCTCTCTCTCTCTCTCTCTCTCTCACTCACTCTCACTCTCGCTCATGCATTGTACTAAGCCACGAGGCTGCAAAGTATTTTCATCAACTATCCAGAGTTAGCATCTCATATTTTCATATTTTCTTCTTTGATTTTTTATAGAAAAACGAGGCATAATTTTAAAACAGCATGAAGTTAATAAGATTACTTTTATGTATTTATCAGAAGTAACGTCTGAGCTCAAATGGGCATCAAGTACATATGAACATATACCATAATAAAGCTCAGATTATTTGGGATTTGTTCCTGCTCCACCACTGAGTGACCATGTCTGATTGGAACTGTTCCTAAACACCTTGAACTTTAGCTCTTTCCCTTGTTCAATGGGTGCTGCTAAGTGTTGCTCTGCAAATACAAAATTTTACTCTCTTTTAGGTGTCACAACACTTTCATGTTTTGATTCTTTATATGCTATCAATAATTGTTCTGGATAAGTTTCCCGGGCTGCTGCACCTCACAAGTGTTCCTGAAACCTCTGAAAGGTCTGTGGCTCCCACAGTCAGCCTCCCACTCATTTCTGTAAGTTCCCTGCCCCTTTGATTATTCTAGGAGTCTGGAGGGAAAAATTGCCAGGCATGGTGGCACATACCTGGAATCTCAACAGTTAAGAAGCTGAGGCAAGAGGATTATAGTTCAAGGCTAGCTTGGGCAATACAGTGAGATTCTTGTCTCCAAAACCAAACAAAACTTAAGATAGTAGGTTCCCCAGTTCTTCTGATGTCTTAGTGATTTAAATAGTAACCTCCGATAAACCTCCCACTAGTGTGTCTAATGGGGAAACACCAAACCAGCAGCAATGATTTTCTAAAATGTAATAGCTCAAAGGAGGGGGAGCCTCATAAAACCCTGTGAAACTGCAGGTTAGCCAAGTAGATGGACTAGATCCCTCATGGGAGAACCATCATGATCCCCCACAGGAACTCTGAGGCAGGGCAAGCATCCAGACCAGCCCGCGTAAGGAATGGGGGACAGAGAGCATTTTTTTTGCCAGGACTTGATTCCTGGGTTTCCGTCATCCCAGCTTCTGAACACAGAGGCAGAGACATTCTTATCAGAAGCAAATACAGCATTACACAGCATAAGGATCTGAGTTCAGACCATCAGCACGTATGTAAGCAGCTAGCCTTAGCAGTGCATGATGATGGCCCCAATGCCAGGAGGTAGAGACAGGAGAAACCCTGGGTGCTCTCTGACCAGGCAGTCCAGCCAATCAGTGTATAGGTGAGGGGTTACCTAGAAGAAGCAGGGATAACTCAAAGCAGCTTCGTCACCCCCCAAAGCCCACCACAGCACAGGTGACAGCTCATGAAAGCTGCAGCCCTGGAGCTCTCCGCACAGCTGGCAGGCAGCTCCACAATCTGAGACTCCCCCTGTTCCTGTCCAAGCAGTGGTTGACTTCCTTTTATGCTGCTGGGAAAGGGCCCTCAAGAACCTTCCAAGTTTCCATTCTCCCAGACACATTTTTTTAACCTCCTGAGTTGTGTTAGGCTCCTCCTCCCACCTGAAGGACATGTTTCAGTTAGAAGGAGACTGCCCTATGTACCCACGCAGAAAGACCCAGTAAATGACAGAGGTGTGAGTCAATGAATTATCTGACCTCTGATATTATGAAAAGTTGATAGCATTGTCCTAAGACATTATGGGCAAGAATTGTAGCTATCTCAAATTTCACTTTATCCATTAAGGTGTTGGAAATATAAAATCTATAGTTTTATGATGATTTCAAAAACAATATAGTCCAAGAATGAGATCAGAGACTTCTGACTTGGAGTAAGCTGTGTTGACCAACAGGGTCATTTCAGATGCATTTCAGAGACACTGCTGTCTGCTTTCCAGCTGCTGGGGCAGTGCTGTGTCTGGTACCAGGAGTATGCTGCATAAGGCTGAACAGTGAGGCAGGGTCTCGTAAAGCAGGGCGAAACTTGACCGTGTTGTTATTCCCTAGCTAGCTGCCTATCTGTGTTTATGTCAGCAAAAAAATGCACAAGGTAGAGATAGAGAAGAAAAGTTCCATGTTAGAAAGGAAAGTCATGCGCCTCTTACTGATGAGGACATATCTTGAGAACCTCATCGCAGGGCAGTATTACCACTGTGCAAACATCACATTGTACTTGAGCCTAGGAGACATGTCTATAACTCCACTGGTTTCTTGATCTAATCAAAAAGTCATTGAGCCCCATGTGGTGGTGTACACACCATTATCCCTATAGTTGGGAGGCTGGAGCAGGAGAATTGACAGTGAAAGGCCAGCCTGGGCTGCACAGTGAGACCCTGTCCCAAAAGCAAAAAAGAGAGGAGGACAGGGTTAGTGCAGGGTGCAGGAGGCTGCTGCCAGCATCGTGCGCGCACTGCGTCAGTGTAAGCATTTTTATGTAAGAGCACACTTTGGAATAACAATAAAATAGCTAGCAAATACAGTGACGTGCTTATTTATTATCATTGTCACACATGATCTGTTGTACATGATTTTACTGCCGCACTTTTATACATCCAGAAGTGCAGCATGCTTGTTTTACGTCAGCATCGGCATGAACACCACAAGGCTTTCAGCTGCAGCCTTGTGAGGGCTGCTGGGTCACCAGATGGCAGAAATTTCTCATGTCCATCACAGTCTCCCCAGACCAACCTCGTGTGTGTGGTCAGTCACTGGCTGCAATGTCACTGCGTGGAGCATGGCTGTTTCTGTAGATTCTTTTCTTCCCCTTCCTCTCTCCCCTACAGGTGGAGGGCCAGACTGAGTGTACACACTGCTCTGAAGCTGATCTGAACATCCTCAGTCGGGAGGGCCAGTGTTCAGTTGTTAAAATATCTGTTCAGCCATCTGCCTTGAAACTTTCAAGTGGTGTGTTTTACACAGATATTTAGAAATTCTGGTGATTTTCCAGTAGGTTTTTTTCTCCCATTTGTTTCCCTTGGACAATATATTCATTTATATATCTTAACCACTTGGAAAGATCTTTTTTTTTAGGACATAGAAACTATTTAAGCCATGGTCTCTACTTACTAACTGGTTTAAGACATGAGGATTAGTACACAGGACAGGAGTTAGGAACTTCTGTTCTAGACTATACTTGGAGGGTGGGCTTAGTTTTGTAGCTTACAAGGACTGGAGATTAAATGTGTAATTCTGGGTTGGTGAGATGGCTCAGTGGGTAAAGGCACTTGACTTCAAGACTGACAACCTGAGTTCTGTACCCTGAACCCACATGGTGGAAAGAGAACTGACTTCCAAATGTTGTCCTCTGAAGTGAATATGCCTTCTATGGCCTGTGCACGCACACACACCATGCACATCCTCGGACCCTTGTTGGTGGGCTAAATAAATGTTTTTTAAGTTAAGAAAAAAAAGATGTAATTCTATGAAGAGTAAGAAGCCTAGAGACAGGTGGGCAGGATCTAGAGGAGATCAAGTGAAGGGGCACTATTCTGGGAAGGACGACCTCAGCCTAGTCCAGACATTTCCACCCTAAGTGGGCAAAGTGTGCTTTTGATTTAGAGACTGTGACTCCGTTGTTGACTGCTTCATTTTGCATTTCCATTTGTTTTTTTCTGAAAGTAAGTGCCTTTGGGGCTGGAGAGATGGCTCAGTGGTTAAGAGCTCTGTCTGCTCTTGAAGAGGACCTGGGTTCGATTTCCTGCACCCACATGGCAGCTAACAACTGTTGCAAGTTCAGTTCCAGGGAAATCTGTTGCCCTTTTCTGACCTCCATGGACATTGCATGACACATACAGGCAATACACTCATACACACACACATACACACACATACACACATGCACACTCACATGCTGCACATTTACACACATAAAAACAAAGTAAGTGCCTGGATTTAGATACCAGTGTGTTCCAAGTGGCTCTTTGAACAAGTAAACATTGCTTCCTATGCAAGCTTTTACTGTGAGGTTGGCATATTGGCACTGTTGGTGGCCTGTTGGAATGAAGGTCAGGAAATAGTTAAGAGCAATGGAGTACATTCAGAGAGATAGATAAACGCAGGCAGACATGGGGTTTTCTAAATGGTGAGCTGGGACCAAGGTCCAGTGGTCGCCAGAGATGACCCTCTCCTCACTCAATCCAGCTCAGAAGGAACTGCTGTAACACACGAGCTGGAGCCAAGCCCAGCAAAGATGAATGCTCTTTGAGCCTCGCAGACATAGACAAATTGCACAAGCTGGACACTGCACATTCTCATTAGTTGACCTATTCTCTCAGAGAAGATGGAGGACTGGGCTGTTTGTCTTTGGGGCCATGTAAGAAACAAGAAAGCAGCAGTAGATGCTTGATTCCTAGAGTAAACAAAAGGCAACAGAATAGGACGATTCAAAGATCACTTGTGAAATGAAACAAACGTGTGGGGCAGGTGGATTACTTAAAGCCCGAACCATGCTGGACATAGAAGCTTCTCTTTGGCGGGCAGGTGCTTTGTTTAAGTGCAGTTCTCTGTGACATTAGTCATGGCATGGAACACTAGCAGGTGCTAGTGATGGGAGTGCATTTGTGGAAGAGCTTTGACCCCTTTCCCATAAGTGTAAGTACAGCTGTAGAGTTCCAAGGTCCTGCCCTGCTCCAGAGTTTCCATTTGAAGTAAGGGTCCTGTACTCTACTAGCTATGTTGCAGAACTCTGGGTTTCTTGTGTTTCAAAGGAAAAGTGTTTAAGAATGTGCATTGATTCCTTCCAGATTGGATCATGGTATTATCTCTTGTTATTTATTTGGACCCCTTTACTCTATTTGTTTTTTAATACAGGGTCTCACTTTGTATCCCTGGCTGACCTGCAACTTGCCATGTAGACCAATCTGTAGACCAGGCTGGCCTCAGACTCATAGAGCTCTGCCTGCTGAGTGCTGTGACTAAAGGTGTGGGCCACCGTGCCAGGCCATGGCTTCATTTTGTTGTTAATATTTTTTTGATTGATTTACTTTTACTTTACGTGCATGGATGCTTTGCTTACATGTAAGTACAACACGTGTGCAGTGCCTGCAGAAGCCAGAAGAGGAAGTCAGATCCCCTGGAAATAGAGTAACAAGACTATTGTAGCCACCATATGGGTGCTAGGAACAAACCTGGGTCAGCTGAAAGAGCAGCCAATGTTCTTAACTGCTGAGTCATCTTTCCAGCCCTCCCTTCAGTTTTTGGTGGTTAAGATCTTATTACTTGGCCAGTAATAGTGACATATACCTTTAATCTCAGCACTAGAGAGGCAGAGGCAGAAGGATCTCTGTGAGTTGAGGGCCAGTCTGGTTTACATAGAGAGTTCCACGCCAGTCAGGACTATAAAGAGAGATGCTGTGCTAGAAAGAAAGAAAGGAAGGAAGGAAGGAAGGAAGGAAGGAAGGAAGGAAGGAAGGAAGGAAGGAAGGAAGGAAGGAAGGAAGGAGGGAGGGAGGGAGGGAGGAAGGAAGGAAGGAAGGAAGGAAGGAAGAGAAAGAACAAAGAAAAAAAAATCTTGTCTGTTGTACAGCTATCACCCAGGAGCTATAGAAGTGCAAATTCTCAGGTCCCACCCTTGTTTTTTTTTGTCATAGTCTGCATTTCAGCTGGCATCTCTAGTGATTTGTAGTCAATAGAGAAGCTTATGTTCACATATTTTGTGACTCCAAACCCTTGTTTTGGAGGGTAGGACTGTACACCTTGTGTCTCATGGGGAAGGTCTCCTAATAGATCTTCCGTTAGCTGGTACGAGGAGCTCAGCAACGTCCTCCATTCTGCTCCGTAGTCATGCTGACTGATAACCTTAGCAGAATGCTCCAAGCTAACGTAAAACTCGCCAAGAAAGCACAGGTGTGTGCACACCCTGTGACTAAAGTCAATGTTTACCAAGTATCAGCTGTGTTTGCTCCCAACTCTATCCATACTAGTTAATATAATTATACAATTACTGAATAAACTTATGAAATAGATTAAGGCTTGGGAAAACTCAGTCAAATGGAGTGAAACTGGCTGTGGTGGAAAATGTGTCCTCGGCCATAGAAATGGGGTGGAGCTTGTAAAATACATAAGGAATCTGCATTCAGATTTTCAAGCACATCTGTTCTTATTCTATATTAATGAAACTGCAACTAGATGTTGAAAGCTTTATTTTCTGTGTATGCTTTCTGCAATAAGAGCTTGGGAAATTCATATAAAGCCACACTTAAATATTCATAAACGTTTTTGTTCTACAGGAAAAGATAAATGGATGCAGAATTTTTTGTCTGAGTTTGAACTAAGTTGCTTTTTTATTTTCTTATAGAAGAGAGAGGGCTCAGCAGTCAAAGGCACGGGTTGCTCTTGTACAGGACCTAGGTTTGGTTCCCAGCACCCACATGGTAGCTAATAATGATCCATAACTCCAGTTTCAGGGACTCTGACAACCTCTTCTGACCTCTGAGAGCATTGCATGATACAGGTGCACTTAAATGCGTACAGGCAATAAACTTATAAAATAGATAAAAATATAATAAATTTCTTAATTTCCTTTTTAACAATTTTCCTCTCCAATCAAGTTTTTTTGTTTTGTGCTTTTCGAGACAGGGTGTCCCTGTCGCCCCAGCTGGTCTTGTACTCACTATGTAGACCAGACTGGCCTTGATCTCACTTGATCTCCCTGTCTCTGCCTCCCAAGGGCTAGGATTAAAGGCATGCATCACCACAGAGGTCGCCAACCAAATTTTTAATTAACCAATTGCATATCGTAATCCTATCAGCTAATATCAACCAAAAAATGGTGGAAGCCCCACCCCCTCGCTATAAAAGTCTATTTTAAGTGAGTCAAGGAAAACAGAAGCAACGATTTTATGATCTTAATTGAAGATGAATGCTTGAGGCCCTGAAAGGTGAAATGCTTGTTAAGTTTGAGAACAGTTGTAAAGTACCATCCTCAGACAAGTGCATCAGCACCGTGGGCACTTGCTGGACAAGCCAGTGCCAGATCACTGACTCAGGCTCTTTGGAGCTGTGGCCCAGGAGTCTGTGTTTTCAGTAAGCTTCGGGTGATTCTCATGCAGCTAAAGTTTGAGAATCATTAACAGGGTACCCAGTAGAGGCACTGCCTCCACTAAACCAGACCATTGCTCCATCTGGTTAATTTGTCAGGACTCTTTCTCGCGACCTGACAGCTCTTTTTAATCAGAAACTCTACAGCTTACATAATTTCAACAATGGCTGCAACAAAAAGGATCTCAGCTAGAGATGGCCCAGCAGTTAAGAGCGTTGACTGCTCTTGCAGAAGACCGGGGTTGGGTTCCCAGCACCCACATGGTGGTGAACAACTACCCATAACACCAGTTATGGACAGCGCCCTCTTCTGGCCTCCACATGCATTGCATGTACATGTGCATTTGCATACATATGTACAGGCAAAACATTCATACACATTAAAAAATACAAATAAATTTTTAATTAATAAAAAAGAATCTCATATAGAAAATGACTTTATGATGTATGTAAGATAAAGGGTAATCTCTAACCTGTCCCGGAGGATGGCTGACCTATTAATAGATCATTGTGCTGGTACTGTAGTTGTGGTTGGTTTCACTGCCGTAGCCACTGGATTCTACAGAGTGCTGAGAGTCATGTGAGCGAGGTTTCATCAAGTCATAGACACAGCATCTCCTTTTACAAGTAGAACTCCATCTTCCTGATGAAGTTGCTAGAGCTTAGCACAATCAAGTTACAGGCCTAAAAAATACAGAACTAGCATATGGTGTGGGGGTTTGATACCTGAGCTGCAGATTCCCAACCTCTGTGTGTATGTGTAGGGGTGTGTGTGTATTTGTGTGTGTAGGTGTGTGTGTGTGCCCAAAGCTGACTCTACATGTCTTCCTTAGTTTTTAAGACCAATCTCTCACTTGAAACTGGAGCTCACCAATCAACCAGTGTAATTAGCTCTCCTGCCCCAGCAACCCCTGCCTGCCTCCCGAGAGCCGGAATTATAGGTGGTTTGCCAGGCCTATCTGGCCTTTATCGGGATTCTAGGAAACTGAACTCCAAACTTCAGTCCTCACGGCCATGCAAGTGCTTTACTCCCTGAGCTACCTCCCCAACCCTCACAAACCTATTTTTAGTCATATTTCATTATCAGCTGATTTGGGGGAGATAGAGCTACTAAAAACATGTAAATCAAAATTTAGAGTTTAGACTTTCCCCAGTGGCTCAACTGGAGAATCGAATCTGGAATCGCAGAAGTTGACCTGACAACCCAAAGTGAGAATGACTCTTTGTATGTCCACAACCTTCTTCTGTTCCTGCTCTTTCTGCATGTGATAGGAAGCGAGGAAGGGAGCTCTAAGATAGACACTCAAGCTTCCTGCATAAACCGTCAGTTTTAGTTTTGTGTTGTGTTTTGTCTTGCTTTATTTTGTTTTATGGTTTCTTGGATTATTCTGAGACACAGCTAGGGTTGAGAATCAGTGATATGGACATACATCTTTAGGTAATCCGAGCCCAGAAATGAGTTTTGTCAAAATATATTTTTCTGTGTAGCCTTCAGTTATCAGGCAAGGATGATAGCCACTCACTGGATCTTTGTAGTGTCACAAGGCATGCTTCATGATATGGTGATTCCCTCAAACAGTCCCACATTTCAGGTTACCTGGGGTCAAAAGATAAGTCTATGTATTTTGGGGAGTCGTAAATGTAAATTTTAGTTTTTAAAATTGCCCTACTCATGCTGAAGAGATGATTCAGTGTTGGGAAGCACAAGGCCCTTAGTTCAATCCCCAGAACCTCTGAACCAAGCCAGGTACAGCAGCGTGGACCTATACTCTCAGTTCCTAAGAAGTGGAGAAGGGGATTCCAGGCCAGCCAGCCTGGTCTGCTTGGAGAGCGTAAGGCCAGTGAGAGACTCCGTCTCAAAATAAGGTAGCTGATGCCTGAGTAACAGCACTTGAGAGTGTCCTCTGGCCTTCACACTCACATATGTGCACACACATTCACACCTTCACACTTGAACACACACACACACACACACACACACAATGCCCTACTTACTCATAATTCATTTGGAATAATATAATTATTCAGGGGGAGGGACATCCATTCTGGAAAATACCTATGTAAACTTCATTTTCTGAAAAAGGAAGTTAATGTCTTATAAAATAGTATTCCCTTCTTTTAAACCATCATGCTACATTCTTTGTTTAAGCAAATCAAATTATTGTTTCATTTCTAACCTTATCAATATAAATTAAAACACAACTGACAGGAATTTGTATTTCTTTTCATCTTAGGAAAAGAAACTGCTTGGCCAGCTAGCACACAGTATTCATGTGCACTCCCATCCCTGGTTTATTTTTATGGCCGTTTTCCTCTCTGAGACCAGAATTAGCCCTGTGTCTTGTTTATGCAGTTACTGTACTGTAAAAGTGTGGCAGCTTATGCTATTTTTTAAGTTTGCAAGACTCTCCTATTATTTCTGTCCAAGGCAATGGTTCTTAGCTGTGTTGATTTTGCCTTCAGCCAACATTTGACAATGTCTAGAGGCACTGATTGTCATCCTTGGGAGGGAGTTTTCTCTTGGCATCTAAATGAAGGCTGTGAAGGCTGCTAAACATCAAAATGCAAGCCATGGCCCTGTAGCAAAGAATCACTAAGCCCAAGTCAGTGACAGGATTGAGAAAATCCACAGTAAAGTGATTATTTTTCACACATTACATATTTAGATCTCTTTTCTGCACATGGCTTGCTTAGAGTCCTTCCCTAAATAACTCTTGTTTACAATGGTAGCAGTTCAGCTCTACTCCTGTTTCCCCAGAGTGAGCCCAAGAGCTGTCTACCTTGAAGACAGGTACATAAATCATTTCTAATATGTCAGCAGGGGTTCTTGGTCTGGTTGATAAAAGAATTTTTAAAATGCAGAAGAAAGCTCGAGGACAGTTTATTAGAGTCAGAGTGAGAAACCAGGAGGGTAGGCAAACTGGAGATCTCAGCAGCTGCTGGGGAGAGGAAGAGAGAGAGAGAGAGAGAGCAAATAAAAAATTACAAAGGTACATCTTGTGGGGGCTGGAGAGATGGCTTAGAGGTAAAGATTACCTGATGGTTTCCAGAAGACTCAAGTTGGCTTCCCAGCACCCACCTCAGGCAGCACACGATGATGTGTGGAGGGCTGGAGGCAATGCTCTTCTGGCCACCCTGGACACCTGTACATACACATGGCATATTCAGAGACACACAGACCACACATACACACACACACACACACACACACATACACACACACACACACACATGGACAATAAGGTACACATACCAGAAAACAAAAAGACCTGAGTACCCCAGGTCTTTGCTCCTTGATGTTTTATTGAAGATTTGCAAACTTGCCTTCTTTCAGGGTGACCTGGGCCCTGAGTGTGAAAACAGCACTCCACCCTTTAGACCAACCTCGGAGGAAATACTTAACCTTACCATTATTTGGTTTAGCCTTGTAGTCAGTTATGAGTTACTCCTGGTGGCCTAGGACTCAGTGTGTGTTGAAGATAGGAAGCGATAGTAAGTAGCAACCTCTATTGCCGTCAGTTTGTCCATTTAGTTCTGTTAGCTTTGGACCAGTTCAAAGCCCAGCACTGGTTCATCTTTAACCTTAAAGAAGCCAATGGACTTTGTTCGTTTACTGAAAGGCTGATGACAGTTTATTTTTAATCTAACAATGGAAGAACAGCGTTTTGATAATGAGTTGCAAATGTCTTGGTGATTTGCTTTTATGGTGAAATCTGTCTCCTTTTAGAATTCCATCTATCTGACTGCCAATCATGTTATGTGTCTTAGAGATAAATGCTTAGAGGCAAAATACATACTGGCATGTATGTGTCTCATCACTGCCTGGACGGGGCTGGCTGCAGAGGGGCCTTTTGTTCCCTTTCTCCCTGCTTGGCATGTCCTGTTGCTAACACCTATGGATGTTTGATAGCTGTGGTGGAGAGCTGAGCTCCTGAAGGGGGCTAAAAAGAGACTCTCTTACATTGTCTGGAAAGGAAAGACGTTGGGGAGTTTTAGCTCCCCCTCCTTAGGTGGATTATATTGTGTATCTTTAATTGTCATTTTCATTTACAACCTTAACCCTGTCATAGGTTTGCGTTGTCACGCCTCTTCATAATGCCCTCTGCAAGGGAAATCCCACAGAAATGAAGCAAGTCACCTCACTAAGCTTACCTGTCTAGGTATCATCATGTGCTCCCTAAAACTAGGCTGGTTAGCTGGAAATAAAAACGGAGATTTGAAGTGTGTGTGCATGTGTGTGTACGTGTGTGTGCGAGTGCTTGCACTTGGAACCATTCTTCATAAAAATGACTGTCATTCACAAACCTTGTTGTAATTGATGCTATATCTGTGGGTTTTGATCTTTCCAATACACAGTTGTTTGGTCCCACAGGTAAGGCACCCAATTCAAATGACAGAAACCAGAGTTCTTTCTCCAGGGTTTCCAAACTCAAGACCAAATGGGAGCAAGTAGTCTGCAACTAAATCAGCAAGGTCTGAGCAAGGGGATGCCAGCTGGTGATGGAGGTGCAGGGTGGCCCTCACTCTCCTGGGCACCTCTGCCTTTCTTGTCATCATTGCTTCTAGGACTTCTTCAGAAAGGTACCCAAGCCCTTTGTGTCTTCCCTTAAGCCAGTTATTGTTAAGTTCCTGTGGCTTGTGGCCACAAGAACCATAAAAGCCTCCTACCTGAAAAGGAATTCTTCAAGTTCCCACCACATAGACATTTCCAAGGGAAAATAAAACCAAAAACCCCAGAGCATATCTGTTTTCTGGAGGGGGTTTCTGGTAATTAGCTTAGATTGCAACAAATGGCACACACAGACTGTGGCTCTGCGTGTGTGCTCTAAGACTGGTGTTTACCCTGTTATTTTCCAATTTAGGAATGGCATCAAGTTTATCAGTGAGCCAATGGAACCAAGCAAGGACTCATATAAGGGCAGTAAGAGGTGTGTGCCTTGATGGGCAGAGTTTTTTAGACTTCAAAAATAATTAATTACTTTCATTGGGTTGTGAGCAAAGGGACACACCACATTCCCCCTTATGCTTGGTGATGGTTGGATATTTTTAGCAAATGAGTTGTCAGCAGAAAGGCTTCATTAGACCCATCAGGATATCTGCCCATGAAGAACGAATCCCAAACTGTACTGACAGTTTCCTTGAGCCCAAATGATGAAGCACCTCTGACAAGAGCCATATTGTGCTCCCCATGCGAGGAGTGGGAGGAACAAAAGAGACAGTTTGATCTTCATTTGGTCAGGTTAATATTGACACAGCTTAGATGCATCAGAAGTATATGCATTGCCTTTGTACCAAAGCACTCTGCAGATTCGCCTGGTGCCTTCATAAGCTGGAACAGGTCATCTATAGAGAACAGAGAGGATCTCCTGCTTCCTGAAATGGTCTTCAAGCTAGTGGACTTACTTCTACAAGGAAAAATAAACAAAGCCAGGAGAGTTCAGGTTTATGGCTCAAAATCAACCAAGAGGGATTATTTTTACATCTCTAACACAGGGAAATAATTTATTACTATTATTTTTATTTGATAGTTGGACTATTGCCTAGGTTCTATCATTTCAAAGACTAAAGCATACCTAGTGAATGGCTTTCTTTTATGCTTCTTTCCTGCATTATTCACTCCCTCATAAACACATGAACAAGAAAGGGTCCTAAACAAGAGCAACCATGTAGCGACCCTTCTTCAAAGACAGCGTCTGTAACACTTTGCTGTCGTGGAAGGTTTCGATGATCATTGGTCTGTCCTTAAAGAAGATGCAAATTAGAAGCTAGATGTGGTAGTGTATGTTTGTGTTCTCAGTATTTGAGAGGTGGAGGCAGGAAGATCAGAAGTTTGAGGTTATCTTTAGCTATATAGGGAGTTTAAGCCAGTGTGAGCTCCATGAGAAGGAAGGAAAGAAAGAAAGAGAGAGAGGGAGGGAGGGAGGAGGGCGGGAAGGAGGGAGGGAAGGAAGGAAAGTACAAATTGTAAATTAGTGTAAGTTAATTATGAAGTCCTGGCTTCTCTGTCTTTAACTGGTTGTGAGCACCCTCTGAGTATTCAGTCTCCTGCTAACTACTTGTCTAACAGAGAGTCAGCTGAGGAGCACTTCCCACGAATTATCTTATTCAAGCACCTGTTTCCAAGGTCACCTCTCGCTGGGGCAACATCAACCTAGCATAAACCAGATGTGTTGGTACATGACTATAAACACAACACTTGGGAGTTAGAAGCAGAAGGATCAAAAATTCAAGACAATCCTCAACTATATGGTGAGCGGGAGGCCACCCGGAGCAAAAAGAGACTTTGTCTCAAAAGAAAAAGAAAAAGAATTATTAAAAGTACACATTGCTGCGAGAATATTACAACATTCTTCTTTGTAGAAGTTTCTCTCAGTTTCCTTTTAGGTTCCTACATATAGTTAACAGTCCATAATTAACTTAATCCCACATTTATATTTAGTAGTGTAAGTGAGAAACTTATAAAGCCCAGCAATAGGAAAGCCGAGTTTTATTATCACTGTTGTCAGAGTGAAGGATGTTGCTAGGCTGTGCAGAGTGACAAGGGACAGCCACTGCTAAACAGAAGAGAGGAGAAAAGCTATCTTTCATTAAATTAAAAGCTAAATTGATCATCACTGTCTCCCAGGACAAAGAATCTCATTTGGGGATAAGATAAGAGTTAAAAGAGGGTCTCTGAAGTCAGACTTCAGACAGGAATTGGAACCCCATTTTTCATGTGTATAGATTTGTGTAAGCTGTGTGACATGAATTACTTAACCACCCCAAGCCACCCTACCCTAATACAGGGCAGAAACACACGTGACCTCTCAGAACAACAGGAAGCCCAAGGAAGATGATACAACATGGTTAACCAGGTGCTTAACGCACAGGCGATACGCTGTTATGTTAGATAATTAGTACTAATGTAAATCAATATAAGCAACTGAGAAATAAATGAAAGTACATTGATATGTAAATGTGCTATGCATTAATGTATATATTAGAGCAGCTTCAGTTTTCACAAAGTGTTTTCAGAGAAGACATAATTATAAAGGATGAAAATATATACTATATACTGCCTGACTCTGTTTTCAAAATATGATATACAATTTAATAGGCCCAGTGAAATTTTTTAACTACTAAGATGCCTTGGTTATCTTTTAAAAATAAGAACAAAGAAGAGTAGAATGTAAAAAGACTAGTGCCAAAAAAACACTGTGGAAAATATCTTTGTTTACCAATTAAAAAATGTATGCAAAACAGAATAAATAAAATTTCTTAATTTATGCATTTTGTGTTCTCATAAATCATCTTCCTGTCAAAATTATCTGACTTTATTATTGCTGAATATTTTAAACATCATAATAGAAGTTTGGTAGCATAAATCATAAAGCTTTCAGTTAGAACATTTGTATACACACCTCAGCATTTTCCTTTTATCTTGATAGCCCCACATTCCTCTTATCATTAAAAAAACTGCCCTTGGTCTAGAAATAAATCCACGCAGAGTCTAAATGTCAAACCACACTCTTAAATTTCAGTAACTCAGCAATCCCGCTGCCCACGGTGCTTGCAGGATAGTTATGGACTGTCAAACTCTTTCTAAGATGCACTACTCAAAGCATAGCTGTGCAGCTTGCTTTAACAGTGGCAATGGTTTCTATTCGCAGACATTCTACCTGCAAATGATAGCCACTTTCTTGATTTTTGTCCATTTCCTACAAGAAATAAAAAACATAGACATAACAAATCTGGAAAGACCTTGTTGCTGATATTACAGCCCGATTGATTTCACTTAGTAACAGCTTTGGTCCATCCATTTCATGTTAGTTTGTAAACAGACAACTGCTTTGGATTAGGTATAGAGTCCAGAATGCTGAGCCTCAGTGGAACAAATTAGCATCAGGAGAGAAATTCACTAAAGGCCATGTGGCACTTGGAGGGGAAACAGTGGAAGTGATGAAGTCTCTGTATGTGGCCGTTAGCTCCAGGAAAAATCCCTTCACATTCTGCTTGTGCTTTAAAATCTGTTGCTTTAGAGTGGTGAACAGAAGCTCCTTCAGAGCTCTATCCAGGGCGTAAGGCTGGAGAATCTGTTACTGAGATCAGCATTGCCTTCTGCGGGAGTTTACATCTTATACCATAAGTTCAGAGCTGCCTTTGCGCAGATTTGACTTTGCCGTTCCCTCAACTTACTTGTAAGATTTTGCGTGTAATTCTTTGAAGTGACTTGAAAGTGTGATTGTCACTGGAAAGTTCATGTAGCATAACATACAAAGCAAAGAATCGTCCTACAAATGAGTAGTTCTCATATACAGAATCTCACAAAGTGCTTTCTGTGGTCAGATTAATCGCATAAATTCTGAGAATGACCTCTTGATGGTTTAAGAACCAAGAAAAGTTGAAGAGCTTATTGTGTCCCAGGCATTGGGGCTTTCAAATATGCCTTTAATTTTCCCAACAGCCCTCTGAGGTGGGCCTTACAGATGAGAACAGTCAGACTCAGAGATCAAGTAACCTCTCAAAGCCACCCAACTATGGGAGAGGCAGAGCCAAGGTCTTGTTCATGTCTTGCTTGATCACAAAGCATACTGGAGAGACACAAAGACATTTACATTAGCATTTTTCTGTTGGTGAAAATATTAATAGATTTTGGTAATTTTCAAAATCTTTATTTATTGGGGGACATGTGCAGAGGACAGCATGCGTGAGTCAGTTCTCTCTTTCTACAATGTGGGTCCCAGAGGTCAAACTCAGGTCATTGGGCTTGGCAACAAGTGCCTTTACCCACTGAGTCATCTTGTCATCCCTGCCTATGAGATTTTATAACAAGTAAGCAGTATTTGAATATATCTAGAAATAACATTTGATTTTTACATTATAAAAATTGTCTTTTACTAAACTCCTTTTTGAACATTTTCATGTGTTGTTATTTTTTCATTTAAAAATATTTTTATTTATGGTTTTTATTTAATTTTACGTGTGTGAGTATATTTGCCCACATATGTGTAAGTGCACCCACGTCCTGCAGTGCCCACACAGGTCAGAAGAGGATGTCAGATCCCCTAAAACTGGAGTTATGGATGGTTGTTAGCCACCATGTGGGTGCTGGGAACCAAACCCCAGTCCTCTGCAAGAACAGCCAGTGCTCTTAACCACTGAACCGTCTCTCTAGCCCCTACTTAAAAATTTTTTTTTTGGTCTTTTTGAGACAGGGTCCTCCTGTAACCCCAGCTGGCCTGGAACTCGCTATGTAGAACAGGCTGGCCTTGAACTCACAGAGACCCACCTGCCTCTGCCTCCCGAGTGCTGGGATTAAAGGCGTGCACCACCATGCTGCACAGACACCATTTCTACTGCACATATGGAAACATACACTTGGAACTATTTACAAGTGACAGGGAAAAAGTAAAGATTTTGTTATTGAAGAATTCCCTTGTTTAATGAATTCGAGTATTTATAGCTCTTTGTGTCAGGTGTGACTGTCTTTACTGTCTTCCAGCTCTACTTCTGTCAGTCTGTCTGCTTTTCCCCTTTGATTGAGTCAGACTCTTCTTTCCTCCCAATTAAGGAAAGTAGAATGGTGATAATACTAATAATCCATTGGGAAACAGGAAGATGAGAATGCCTTTATTTGCTTTATATTTCAAAACTTTTCTGTCTTTAAAATTTTTACTTATTCATTTATTTATTTATTTATTTTACTTTTGCTTTTTTTGTGCGTAGGTTGATGTTTGTTTTTACTGGCTTTTCATTCTTCTTAAGAATATTTTATTGAGTTTTTGGGCATTTCATGTAATAAGTTGTTATCAGTTCAGACCTCCTTCCTCCATCTGTGCCCCCCGTCAAGCCTGAAGACTGAAGTTTTCACAGTAATGCAGTAAGACGTAAAATAACGCCAGGAGTGGTGGTGAACACCTTTGACTCTGGCGCTCTGGAGGCAGAGACAGGTCGATCTCTGTGAGATAGAGGCCAACCTGGTCTACATAGTAAATCCCAGGCAAAAAAAGAAAAAAAGAAAGAAGAGAGAGAAAGAGAGAGAGAGAAAAGAAAGAGAGAGAGAGAGAGAGAGAGATTATTGGAATTTTGAACAATAGATTTTCTGTTTCATTTGCCTGTGAGTTTCCAATAACACTATAAATCTGTCAGACATGTACTCTCACTGAGTCAGGTCTTATCTTACTTAGTTCAAGTGCTACCAAATCAAATGCTTCCCTCCCTGGATCATTGTTCTTCGTTGTTGTTGTCATCATCGTTGTCATTCATCACTATCATCATCATCACCACCACCACCACCACCACCATCATCATCATCATGTAGCACTTATAGGATTCTTGAGATCTATAGCTTAGGTTTTGGCTGGGGGAAAAAAAAAACAAATCTTCTCTTTACCTTTCCAACCTATCCTATTCTGAAGCTAAAAGTCATTCAGGCCAAAAGATTCATAGCCTTATAAGTGTTTGATGATTGAATCTTTGGAACCATGAATGGTAAAGACTCTGACCAGGAGCAATTGCTCTTCTTCCTAACTGGTGAGATTAGCCTGGGATTTTGCCACTTGGTTCCCAGTTGCAATGACTGGTAAATTCCTAAATTCCTGAATTCCTAAATTCCATGCTATGATTACAAGCAAGGCTCAGGAACGTAGAGGGTGTGTGTCCTGGGGTGGAAAGGTAAATGATAGGGAGGAGTATCCTTTATATTGTCTAAACCCTTACCTGACTGAGTGGGAAACACATATGTACGCATAAAATTTAACTCAAAGTGGGAGAAGCATTTTGCAGACATCTGAGCAGGTTAACAAATTGTATTTGTATTGCATGTAACTAAAACACTAATTTATCAGGTAGAAGGCAGATGGAAGGAACGAAATACCAACCTGTGTCTATAGTGGGGCTGTGTTGATGATGAAGTGCTGTTTACTCAGGGCCAGCCTCACTCATCAGCAATGTAAGAGTCATTGCAGCACACGACTCCCTGCATAGCTAGAAGACAATAATAAATTATCTCCTATGCAAACAGCACCGGCACAAAAGCAGAACAAACAGACTGTGCCTTCCAGATTCCTGAAGATTCTCACTCATCCCCTTGTTTGACTCTGCTTTAAATATGAAACTCTTGACACTATCCTCGGGCCAGTAGATGGAATCTGGTTTGGACCAATGTATTAGGGTGCATAGGGTAGCGATGATGATTTTTGTTTCGGGAGCTGCTGTAAGAGGCGGTTGGCTTTTCCAGCATGCCGAAATGGTTTACATAAATTTTTAAAATCAATATTTCATTTAATTTGGAGGAACTCAGAGTCACCTAGAGGAGAATTGAAGCAATGGCACTCAGAGAACCTTAGATGATAAGACTCACTTAAAGGACATGATCAAAATACACATTCTCGGATTCAGGCTCCAACCTGACAGAGCCCTGGCACCAGTGTGGGGAACCAGAACCTGAGGGTGGAATCCATACAAGTCTCATGAGAGCCCAAAGGACTCATTTTCAGGAAATGTATCAATGGACCAATACTTCTCTAACACAGAGCTCTGTAGGTTTTAAGGTGCATAAATCACCCGGAGCAGGGGCAGAAGTGGCTCCATACACACGAGACCCTGTCTCAAAGACAATTACTCAATCAATTCAGCTAAAGTCATATTTAGCAATTTACAGTTGAAACTAATAATAATCATTAGGAAACAAAATTGTAGAACAGGTGAGATGACTCAGCAGGTAAACGTGTACAAGTACTTTCTACACAAGCTTGATGACTTCAGTTCAGTCCTAGGATCCATGTAAAAGAGCCAGATGCAATTCCACACATCTGTCATCCCAGTATTCCTACAGTGAGATGAGAGACAGAGACAGCTAGCCTGGAGAATGTGCAGCAAAAGAATCAAGACAGACCTGCCTCAACAAAGAAAAAGAAAACTGACCTCCACACGTGCACCATGGCACCCACATACCAGCACTCACTGCTCTCTCTCTCTCTCTCTCTCTCTCTCTCACACGCACAGAGAGAAAGAGAGCGAGAGAGAGAGAGAGAGAGAGACGCAGAGAACAGCAACAATAATAGACAAGAAACAATATTGTAGAAAGAACACTAACTCCCTACTTTTCCAGTGACAGATTATGACTATAGTCAACGGACATCTTTATATGAGCATTATAAATGGCAGGATAAAAGAATGTACTTTGCAAAGCTCTTGGTAAATATTTCAGAAAAATGTGCACTTGGTCTAAAGTGTTGATAATGATGGCAGACACACCTTCCTTTCTTAGTTTGAGAAAAACAATCCGTAAAGTATATTATTAAGCCAGAACATGAAAGTTTTTTTCTCAAAGCATTTATTTCACCTGCCTGTGATGACAAATATCTGCCTTAATATAATGTAGGTCTGGGCTGGTTTGGGGCTCAGCAGCGAGGCGATGTGACATTAATATCATATGTCTGTTGTTTCAGAACTGTCTCTTTCACAGCAACATCACTAGTGATTTGAAAGCCTTCACAGACAAGTTTGGTTTTGATGTCCTCATCCTGATCGCCAGTTACGAGTCTGAGGAGCAACAGCCAACACAGCAGATTGCTGTATACTCCCAGAATCTGGAGCTGTGCAGTCAGGTGGGCCTTCCTCTGATCCTGCTTCAGTATATGATAGTATATGCGGGATTGTAGGACATGTGGTAAGACCGAAGAATGGACTGGTGGCTCATAAGAAATTGGCCCAAAATGCTACATGGAATTCATGTCTGGTATTGTAAAAAAGAAAATTCTTAACAAAGTGACAGACTGCTTATATGCTGACATAGTATACATAACGCTTAGAATCTCCCCACTGCCAAAATTCTAAATGGTAATGATAACTAATAGCTAAGAACATTTCAGTTTAAACACGTTATGGTTATAAAATATAAACATGACAGTAGTAAATGGTCTCAGTAAATGCTTGGCCTATTACAATGAATGTTTTTCTCAAAGTAGGACTCCCTCAGAATGTAAGCAAAAGGTTTCAACTTATTTTTCTTACACATTTTTATTTTGTAATACAAAACTCAAGAAATTGATAACTAAATTAATAAACTATTCAAAGTTCTAAAAATATGACTAAAATTCATTTAAATGAGCCTGTCTGTGGTAAATTTTGCAAGTCAGGGATGATGAGATGGCTCAGCAGGTAAAGGCACTTGCCCCCAGACCTAACAACCCAAGTCTGATCCCATGGAAGATGGAGAAAACCAGTTTCTGCAAGTTGTCTTTTGACCTCCACACACATGCACACAAACTAAAGTTTTGAAATTAATTTCAAGTCAGAACCTCTGCTAGGCCACTTTTGTTTTACATTTTAGTTGCCTCCCCCACAACACTCATCCTTTAGGAAAAGACCCAAGCGGCTAGAGAGCTAGTTCAGCAGTTAAGAGCCCTGGCTGCTCTCACAGAGGACTAGGGTTCAGTTCCCAGTACCCACATGGCAGCTAACAACCCTCTTTAACCCTAGTTCCAGGGGATTTGATGCCCTTTTTTGGCCTACATGGGCATTGCGTAACAGGATACACTTGCATACATGCAGCCCAAACACTCATATACATAAAATAAATAATTTTACGGCCCCAAAGTAGAACTATGCTACATACCAGGTTTTTAAAAAATATTTTAAGTTTGAGATCAAGTGAGGCATATAGTGACACCTGGTCTCTAAACAAAGGTAAAAAAGATAACTTCCTCTTTCTATAAAGTACTACACAGGTATAACTCAGGAAAGTTTCAGTGATTTTCAGATACTTGTGTTCTGTTGAAAACCTCAATTCTTTCATGTACTTTTACTTTCAGATCACCTTAGTTTCTATATAGTCAAATTTAAGAATTAAATTTGAAGTCTACAAGGGTCTTCAAAACTAGCTAACATGCAAACTTTTCATTTATGTAAGTTCAGCTATTGCTAATAAACGTTTGTTTTCCTAACCCCACAAAAAGTAAATAAAAAAAGTAAGCCCTTGAAATGACCTTGCAGTTCTTCCCTCACTACCCTGGCGACGCTGCAAGGTGGTGTCTCTAATCGTCCAGCACTGTGCCGGGGCCTCTGTCTCATGAGCACACCGTGAAGGATTTATGCTGCAGCCAACTGCCAGGCTCAAAACTCAGGTCCCATCACATCTGCAGCGTGTTGTTGACCCGGTCATTAAATCTTCCTGTGACATCATTTCCTGGTCAACAGAACAGGTTAAAGTAGGCTTTACATCCTAGGATTGCTTAGGGAATAAAAGATAATGACCGTGAAACCATTATACTTGGGCCTGGCCATGAAGCACCCAGGAAATGCTGTTATTACCATAGAGACCGTCTTCATGGGTTCTGTGGTTATTTTCATTATCATTATCATCATTGTTTTTAAGGTCAACTGATTCTATCCCGTGGAACCATGTCAAAGGCCCAGTCAGTATGACCAGACACTCCTGATAGTTCCTAAATGGTGAAGAGCTGCAGCCCTCTCTGGCCTCATACTGTCTGTCTGTCTCAGTGTCCCTTGGTCTCCCAGGTTCTGTGGTCTGTTCAGGTCTCCATGTTCGGGTTCCCTGAGCAGAAGGGGACAGAAGGGACTGAGTGCTATGGGGCAGTTCAGCCTTAGCGGCTCCATTCTCCTTCCTACCTCCTCTTTTACCTTAGTAATCTATCAGGGCCTACTGCAGATTTGGCTGCCTCCCCCTTCCGCTATCCCAACGCTTCATCAGGATTCAGCTGTACTGCAAACTTGACTCTCATGCTTACTGAAAGATGTTGTTATAGTACAACTAGGAAAGGAGTGTGATGGCTTGAAACTTTACCCATAATTTCCGGAAACCAGTGAAATTGAGGAGTTAACTATTACATTAATGGACAAAACAGTTTGATAGGGCTGGAGAAAGGGTTGATGATATATGTCTGAGATCTTTGTAGAAAGATGGAAACAGATTAATTTTATAGCAAGAAAAATTAATAGGACTGGGAATATAGCACACAGTTGGTTGAATATTTGCCTAGCATATGTGAAGCCCTGAGTTCGATTTCTAGGACCACAGAAGCCTGACTGTGGCCCACACTTACAGTCTTGGCACTTAGGAGTTAGAGACAGGAAGATTAGAAGTGCAAGGTTATCTTCAGTTACCTTGTGAGTTTGAGACTGACTGGTAGCCTACATGAAGATCCTACCTGAAAAACAAAAGCAGAAGCAAAAGCAAAACCAGAAACAATAGGGAGAAGGGATGGGAAAGTAGCTCAGCTGATAAAGTGCTGGCCCTACAAGCACGATGACCTGAGTTTAATCCCTGGATCCCAGACAAAAAGCCCGGTCTGGTGGTGTGGCTTGTAATCATAGCATTGGGGAGCCAAAGACAGGAGGCCGCCTGCCTGGGATTTGTTGGCCAGCCAGTCTAGCCTAATTAAAGCTCTGGGCCACTAAGAGACCCTGTTTCAAAAGGAGGAGGGCAACATTTCTGAACATGACACCTAAGGTTGTCCTCTGGTGTCCACATGCACACACACACACGCAAATAAATGCATACACAGCACACACATACATACAAGTTTTTAAAAGAAAAATTAAGAAAGACGAAGTGCAAAAACGGCCTGCTCACCTCAAACCCTGTGCCTCCCCACAGATTTGCTGCGAGCTGGAAGAGTGTCAGAACCCCTGCCTGGAACTGGAGCCCTTTGAATGTGGCTGTGATGAGATCCTGGTGTACCAGCAGGAGGACCCCTCTGTGACTTGTGATCAATTGATTCTTCTTGTCAAGGAAGTCATCAATAAGAAGTGTCCAGAAATGGCTTCTAATAGCCGAACATCCTCAACAGAAGCCGTGGCAGGCAGTGCTCCTCTATCCCAAGGCTCTTCTGGGATTATGGAGTTGTATGGGTCTGACATAGAGCCACAGCCAAGCTCTGTGAATTTCATAGAAAACCCTCCAGATCTCAATGATTCTAACCAGGCTCAAGTGGATGTCAACGTAGACCTCGTTAGCCCAGATAGTGGACTGGCCACCATTAGGAGTAGTCGCTCATCCAAGGAGAGCTCAGTGTTCCTCAGTGATGACAGCCCAGTGGGAGAAGGTTCTGGGCCTCACCATGGCCTTCTCCCAGGATTTGACTCCTACAGTCCCATTCCGGAAGGGGTAGTTGCAGAGGAGCTTACACGGGCCGGAGAACATAGCGAACATTTCAACCTCCTCAGCTTTGACCCAGCACCCATGGCTTCTGGGCAGTCCCAACCATCTTCCCATCCTGCAGACTACTGCCTAGCAGATGACTTCCCCAACAGTGATTCCTCCGAAGGACACCTCCCTGTTGGGCCCAAAGGACTTAATGAGATGGGGATCGATAGGTCCAATTACTCTTCCAGTTCACTTTTGTCAGAGGCTGGCAAAGACAGTCTTGGGGAATCTGATGAAGACTTTGTCCAGAGACAGGAGAGCCTAGGAGACAAGTCTGAAAGAAGTTTTTTGGGAGATGAATCTTCTTCCCCAGAAAGGCTGGAGAATATTGGAAAAAGGATCCCACCAACACCTATGAATAGTTTTGTAGAAAGCTCACCATCCACTGAAGAGCCAGCCCCACTCTATTCAGAAGATATGGTACAAAAGTCTATTGACACAGGACACCTGGGGCCACCCCAGACCCGTGCCCGGTGCAGCAGCTGGTGGGGTGGCTTGGAAATTGTAGATACGTGGAGCTCCAGTGAACAAGAATCTGTCTTCCAGAGCCCTGAATCATGGAAAGACTGCAAGCCCAGCCCAGCTGATAGGAGAGCCTCGGACTCCACATTTCAAACCAAGAGTCTCGGATGCCCCAAATCAGATCCCTGGGAATCTGAGTTTGGTCAGCCCGAACTGGTTAGCAAAGATACTCAAGACCAAAAGCAGGAAAGCTCGCAGTTTCAGCATCTGGCCCCTGAGAAGATGCATTTGCCAGACGCTTCTCTGCAAGGAACAAATCACTTGATAGAAGACTTTGCAACTTTGTGGCATTCAGGTCGCTCCCCAACAAGGATGCCCGAGCCCTGGGGAAATCCTACAGATGCTGGTGAGGCTGCAGTTACCGTGTCCTTCCCGGCCTGGGGTACATTCAATAAAGAGAATAATGCTGAAGCTTTACAAAATACCTGGAACCTTCACCCCAGCACCAGTGACACACCTTCGGTGAAGGACTCAAACGAGTGGGCCATGGCGAAGAGTGGGTTTTCTTTCCCTTCATCGGACCTGCTGGACAATTCTCTCACTGAGGTAAATGATGTAGCGGCTCCAAAAATCTGGGCTAAAAAGAACACCGATATTCTTTCACCCGGAGACCCCAGTTCTGATCTGGAGCAGAGATGGAATAATCCTAAACCACCAAGGGAACATCAGAATGAGTTAGCAGATCCTCAAGCCAAAGGAAAGTTCTATGAGAAGGAAGATTCCTGGAACCTCTTTGAAGGGAGTGTTAAGAAAAGGGACTCAGATATGCTAGCTCCTTGGGAAGATTCCTTCTTGTCATACAAATGTTCTGATTATAGTGCATCCAACGTAGGAGAAGACTCAGTCCCATCCCCCTTAGACACAAACTACTCCACCTCTGACTCTTACACATCGCCAACGTGTGCTGGAGATGAAAAAGAAATGGAAAACAAGCCATTTGTTAATGAAGAAGGTTTTGGGACAAAAGATGTTGACTCTGTTGCAGAGGAGGCTGACCTTCCTCCACAATCAATGCACCAGCCACCAAGAAATAGAATCAGTTCAGGTCCTGGGAATCTAGACATGTGGGCGTCACCTCATGCAAATGGTAAATCTGAAACAAATGACATACATGCTCCAGATCAAGATTTACTCAAAACAGAGCCCACAGAAGATAAGAACACCTCCATGGAGGACAACGCTGGAGAAAGCAATCCTTCTAGTTATGAGGACCCCGGTATGATGCGGCTATACAATGAGGCAAACCGGCAGCTCACACTTCTGCACAGCAACACCAACTCCCATCAGGCAGCCTCTGACAGCCTTGACACATGGAACAGAGTGATTCTGGAGGACACACAGTCCACTGCGACCATCTCAGATATGGATAATGACTTGGACTGGGATGACTGCAATGGGGGTGTGGCAATCACAGGACACAGTCAAACACAAGGTTACACAGCTGAAAACACTGAACTAGAAACCCGGTTTTCAGTAAGACAGCTGGAACCATGGGGCACAGAGTATCAAGAAGCAAACCAGCTGAACTGGGACCTCCCTGACTCTGCTGAGACCACCAGGAACACTGGTCTGAATGAATATCATACCCTGAATGAGAAGAGTGGGCAGTTAATTGCCAACAGCATTTGGGATTCTGTCATGAGAGATAAAGATATGTCATCACATAGGTTACCAAGCCCGCTATATATTACAGATGGGGAACAAAGCAATCTTCCTCCTGAAACTCCCAGCCACCTAGTAAATGCAAAAGACAGTCACATACTAGAAGCCTCTGGACTCAGTGATTCGGGAGCCCTTACACTTCATCCTAGCAACCATGACACATGGACAACATCCCAAGGAGACACAGCATCTTTGGAGACCAGGCTTGAGAGTCCAGGACATTTTACATACTCAGATCCATGGAAAAGCCAGAGTTATAGACAAAATGAAAGCAAGACTGAAGGTCTGGGAGCCTCTGAGAGTGAGCACTTCGAGAAAAAGGCCATGGTAGACTCCGGGGTGGATGATGCCTCATTGGTTTCTGGAAAGGAGCCCAATGACCAAGAACTCCCGTCTCCTGTTTTAGTTGAACATCAAGAAATCTATACTGAATCAGGCAAAATCAACTCTGTTTCAGTTATTTCCAGTCCTCAAACAGAGAGACCAGAGGAAGTCTTAGAGTTGGAAAAGGGGTCTCATAACCTAGGCCCCTTTACTATGCACACAGAGATGTCCACACGAAACCTCCAGGCAAAAGAGACCTATGCAGAGCCTGTCATACATAAAAATTCAGGTGAATCCACTGCAACTTCAGGTAGGGTAAATGGAATACAAAATGTATCTCCCCCTGAAATGGAACTCCAAGAAACTGAAGAACACGATATTCTGGAGTCAGAGAGAGTAGATGAAAGACTACCTTGTGAATCTCCTCAAAGCTCTGACATTTGGGATGGCCCTATAGATAGCGATGTGTGGGACAGTCACATAAGTTCTGAGGGAACTGGGAATCCTGAAGTTCAAAGCACTGAAAACAGATTTCTAAAAGTCCATTCAACTGGACATTCTGAAAAAGATAGCGTCTCCAGTGAGTGTACTCATTCAAGTACATCGAGTCTTGACCTAGACGGTTCTTCAGCTGCCCCATCCTCCTGGAGCCATGGACCCAGTACTGAACATCAAAAAGAGAATCAAGATGGCGGGAGTGAACAGAATCACCAGGAATCAGAATTAAATGCCAATGAAGCCCAAGAAGTAATTACCGTAATGAAGGCCTTAGAGAAAAACAGAAAGGATGAGTTCGGAAAGACATTTGATCACAAGTGTTCTACATTTTCTGAGATTTCAAATGATTCGGTGAATGGCGAGTCCTTATCCTCTTCATTCAGCACTGGAACAGACAAATATTCTGAATATTCTACTGCATATCAGCAAAGAAATTTAATGATTAGCCATCAAGAGGAACGTGAACTTGACCTTCCTGAAATTGTGCAGCCAGAAGATACCAGTATCCTGTCCACAAGCTCCGGTTCTGATGATAACAGTGTAGGTGATGAAGAGTCAGTGGAGAAAGAGAGCCATTTGGCCACATGTCATGTTACTCAGAGTAAATCCAAAGCTTGGGATTCGTTGCAGGAATCTGAGTTCTTGGTCACAGAGAGTTCTCAACCTGAGTTTCCTGTTTATGTAGGTAACTCAGAACCAACAGAAAATGAGAACAAGTCAAACACATTCTATGACAATCAGCAAAGCCCTAACCAGTGGAATTTCTCGCCACTTATGCAGACTGACACACAGGCCACATCTATGGAGGAAGAGGCAAGATCTGCAGAAAAGGAGAAGACAGGAGATGATGTATGGCAAATATTTCCCAAAACAGAACCAGAGAATGAAGATCATTCTAAACTGGAAATGCTTGGCTTCTCAGCTGAGAGCAGTGATTGGTGGAATGCCTCTCTGCAGGAAAGGAGACCAACAGACCATCTGTCTGAAGAGGAACTGCCTAATTCAGGAAAGGAGTTGGAGGGCAATTCGTCAGTATTCCAGAATGCAGGTCCCTGGGGAGCACCCGTTCAGAGTGACAGTGGATTCATGGAAACGCATAGTACTAATCCTTTCAGTGACGAACTTCAGTCTCCTTTCCTGAGTAGTGATGGAGACAACTCACACGAAAAACTTTGGAACATTCAACCGAGGCAGCCAGACTCAGATGCTAATCAGTTTAGTCAGCTGGTAATATTGAACCAAATTAAAGAAAAGGATTCTGGCCAGCAAACCTTTACACCTTCTGCTGAGGATGACCTTCCTGCAGAAACTCCTACCCATGAACAGTGTCAGAAATCCATGCCATCAGTCTGGGACCATGCAGGCCCTGCGTTCACTCATACAGATGGAAACAGAAGTGTTAGAGCTAATGTTTCCACCACTGAGTGCCAACAAGAGAATTGGTGGGAAGAAGAAAAGTCCTATCTCAGCGAAATGACACGTTCCACCATTGCCACAGGAAATCTCCCTGCTACCAGTGCTCCCACACAACTGATAAATAGGTCAGGCTCTGATTGGGATGGCCTTAGCCCCAGTGAGCACCAGCAGACTTTTGTTCCAGATATTTTGCATGACAATGTCCAAGAGGGTGGGCAACTGGCCTCAGCTTCCCCTGATTTGTGGGTGGCTGTCAAACAGCCCTTCATTTTAAAAGCAGATGGTGAGAATCCTGATATCCTGACTCACTGTGACTATGACAGCAACTCTCAGGCCTCCAACAGCCCTGATATATGCCTGGATTCTGAAGCAAAGCAAGAGATGGATCCACATACCACCGTTTGCAAAGGACCTAAAGCAGAACCCAGTGAGCTTTGTCTCACTGAGCCAAAGATGAATGATGAACCCAGTCAGGAGCCTGGGCAGGAATTTGTCCCACACAATTCAGATCTCCACTCTGAACCTGCAATTCCTTTGCCTCCAGTCAGCAATCAGGCAGACGTAGATAGCTCATCTCTGCCTCCTTCTCCGAAAGGTTCTCCTGAACCTTCTGAGCTGAATGGAGATGACTATACAGGCTTAACAGCATCAGAAAGAGGACCCAGCCCAGAGATTACACCAATTCTAGAATCTTCTGACAGAACAAGCCTCAACGTTGGACATCTGGGAACTAGCACTTTTGTAACTCACCAGGAGCCAACTATGGAAGGCAACTGCTCCTGGGTGTCAGAGGCCTTTTTCCCTGGCAGTCAGACAGGCACTGGAACCATTCTTGACTATGAGCAGCCTTTTGCATCTGAGACTCCTGCTGTGCTTACTGATGTCTTGCTAGCCTCAGACACCTGCCTGGATGTTAGTGAAGCTGCCTTCGACCATAGTTTCAGCGATGCCTCAGGTCTCAACACTTCTACAGGAACAATAGATGATATGAGTAAGTTAACTCTATCAGAAGGCCATCCTGAAACACCACTTGATGGGGATGCAGCGAAGCAAGATATTTGTTCATCTGAAGCCTCATGGGGTGATTTTGAATATGACGCAATGGGCCAGAATATTGATGAAGATCTAATGAAAGAGCCTGAGCACTTTCTGTATGGCGGTGACCCTCCATTGGAGGAAGACTCTCTGAAGCAATCACTGGCACCATACACACCTCCTTTTGATTTGTCCTACCTCACAGAACCTACACACAGTGCTGAAACAGCACAGGAAGCTGGGTCCCCAGATGATGCCTCTCTGGGGAGTGAAGCAGCAGAGATGTTGCTTTCTGCCCTTCCTGATCAAAGTGAAGGAAGTCACACAGAGACCAAAAGTAGACAGCCCAGACACCAGCTGGCTGTGCTACATATTCATGAAGAGCCTGAGGCCCTTTCTTCATCTGTAGGAGGAACAGGTTCCAACACTGAACTGTCTCCATCGAACATCGACTGGGAAATAGAGACCTCTAATTCTGATTCACCAGCAGGTGGCGACATGGGACCACTGACTGGTAAGCAACCTCAGTCTTTTACCACAATGAAATTTGTCAAAATCAATGTCAGCGACTACATTTGTAAAGCACTCTTTATCAGTGCAGGTAGAGAGGAAGTAGCTATATTTTCAATGCATGTCTAACCAACTCCTGAATAACAGCAAATGTAATGCTTATATTATGTACTTCTCCCTGCCTGTGATAAAAGTAAACAGGACTGCAAAATGAAAGTATTTATTATCTTTTTAGGTGATCAGTTGCAAAACCACAGATCATTTAATGTGTTAAATCCTGTTCTCTCCTTCTCACTTTTACATTCTAGGTGTCAGCAAGGAAATATTAGAGTTAGAGGAAGAAAAGGCAATTCCCACAAAAGAGCTTCAGCAAATAAAATTAGACTACAAAGAAGAAAGATGTACAGAGAAGAGTGAAAACCATCACACACTATCTGTGGATTATATACTTGTAAGTCATGAAGAAGATTCACCACTGAAGCCAGAGGCCTATGAGGCAAGAGAAGGCATATCTGAATCAGAAAAATTATGCAAAAGTTCTAAAGAAACAGGGCAGCCAGAAACTCACTTAACAAGCTTTGCAGACACATGTCCACCTGCCTCTTTAAAGAAAGGCAAAGATCATTCCGTAGAGAAAACATCTTCCACAGATAATAGGAAGGCACCACTTGAAAGCCCTGCACAAGACCAGAGTCGGATGGTCTTTGGCCATAGTGAGGCCAGCAATCCATCCTCAGAAACTGGAGACTTGGAGTATGAGGGGTCTGACAGGACTGTGGGACAGTTCTCAAATCTCAGTTTGGACAAGAGTTCCCAGATGCAGGTTCTGGAAGAAATGAAGCCTTTGGAATCTTTAACACTAGCAGAAGTTTCTGGTCGGGACAGTCAACCAGAGAAAAGCGAGAGGCAAGATTGGGCTGGTCCGGTTATAGGTCCAGATGCAGTTCCGATGCAGGCTGTCGCCCATGACAATGAATGGGAAATGCTTTCACCACAGTCGTCTCAGAAAAGCAGGATCCCCACACAGGAAATGGAGGAGACAGAGTTCCCTGAGCCTGGAACCGGGAAACCGCCAAGACAAAATGGGTAAGCAAAACGCTACATTTGGTGTTTTTCTGAAAATCATTTTATTTAGAGGCCAGAGAGATGGTGAGGGGTTATAAATGTGAAAACCCCAGGGAGAGAGGATCTTGTCCTCATTTAGTGTAAGACATACCATCAGTAAAAGCATTTGCTAGAGAATGCTCGCCAAAATGAAGAATTGTATGTTTCACCCCAATTAAGGGAATTCTTCCCAAGTCTAAGCCCTGCTGGCTTCCCTCTGTGCCTCCTTCAGTACTGTGTGACTGAGAAACAGGTGATCAGGACTAGAATGAGCTGGCATCAGCATCTTTCTAGTACCTGCTATGTACAGAGCCGTTTGCACACATCATCGCATGATTCTTACAGGCTTGGGGGGAGGATAGCAGTGGGAGAAGGATGGGATAGAAGAAAAGGAACTCAAGGCTCAGAAAGTTTCTAGAACTACCTAGATGCAACCTAAGTAAAGAACAATGGTCCTATGACTGAAGTCCATTCCTTTCTGGCTGACATGCTGCCTTTTGTACAGAAAGGGCATTCTGTGGTTTCATGAAGCAGCTGACTTTCAGGTGGGTTTATCAGGGGACTTATAATCAGTGTGATTGGATGAGAGTTGGCAAACAGTAGTCAAACCAGTGATTCTACCATTCATTTGATCTGTGGACGATTTCTGAATCTCCAAGGCGCAAATAGCTAACAATCAAAAGTTGTTGCCTTCAAGATTTGGGGCTCTGCTGACAATGTGTAAGATTTTTCTTTCTCTTTATTTTCCCTTGGAAGTAGTCAGGAGTATATTTTTGCTTTAGAAATGTGGTGTGACTTACACTGTGTGGCATGCCTCTTCCCATATAATTGAATAAACAAATAAATAAATGGAAGAAAATTCTTTTTTAATGTGGTGTGGGTACAATACGTGCTTCCTAACTCAGTTTGGACAGTACAAACCATGTAGGCACTGTGAATCAAGATATTTGTAACCCAGCCCAGCTCTACTGTGGTCAGATACATATTTAGAATTGACTTTAAGGTTATGTTCCCTTGTTATGGAGTCTGGGACCACCAGACTTATTCCGAGTTTAAATCAGCTGAATTTATTTAATGGGGCCAGTGACATGCACTATCTGGGCAAAGAATTACAGAGCCCAGCACCCAAAAGTGAGCTTGCAGGCAGGAAAAATTCAGTACCTCATTAACATACTAGGTGTCAGGTTCAGGGTTCGAGAGACACAGCAGACAGAAGGGACCAGACTCCGCTGGCAGCTAACAGGACCCGACTTTGTTGAGAGAAGACCAGATGGGACTAGCTCCTCCGCACCCACAAGTGGAGAAACGCTAGCCTCCCTTGGGGGCTAGCCTCCCCGAAGAGATGGGGGAGGCTAGCCCCTCACCCCCATCTTGGGGCTGGGGCTCCGGTGAACCAGGCTGGCTGCGCAGCACCAGCAGCACCAGCAGCAGCAGAAGCACAAGCAGCAGAAGCAGAAGCACCAGCCGCAGAAGCTCAAGCAGAAGCACCAGAAGTACAAGCACGTTGTCCAAGTCCTCAAAACCTTTTAAACCTTCAGTCCCCTCCTGGCTTTTAGGGGAGGGGGGTTGCCATGACATCTGATTGATGTTTCAGGCAAGCTTCTGTCCAGGAAGTAGTCCTTTTCCAGAGCTGTTCATGAATTCCTTGCTTATCTGCCAAGGAATTTGGGATCTGGAACCGGTTTGCAAGGCTTAGATAAGCTCTGGCTCCAGGTTTCTTCCAGAGTCCGAAACTGTTGGGGGTCTCATTTACACCTTACATTCCAGCCTTTTGTGTCATAAGGGAATTGGGGCGCAGTTTCTCCTCTAGCTACTTCCTGCTGACAGATTGGGCAATGATAGGGGAGTAGGGAATGACACATGAGGCTGGAATGGGTTCGAGTCCTCATCAGGGTTAGGCAGCCGTGCATAGTTCCTGGTGGGAAGGTGAGCAGAAGAGCAGAAGGGTGAGAGCTGGAGGCAGTCCTCCCGTGTAGGCAAGCAGAGGGACTGGTTCTGAGACACTTCCTCCTGCATAAGAGACTTAGAGGCTTAGCTGCTGGTAACACTGTTTCAGACCTGAAAAGGTTAATGAAATGGGAGAGTTGACACTTTGTAGGGATCAGGTACAGGTAGAGATCAAAGACAATTCTGCAAAAAAAAAAAAAAAATTTTAAGGGGGAAAAAATGGGAGAAAGATTGGCCCATGACAGAGGTCAGACAAATGAGGTGTGTAAAGGTTAGCTTCATACATAGTATTTGTTCCTGATTGAGACACATCCTAGCCTTATATCCAATCCTGAAGACCACCAGAAACTGTCAAACTCAGAGTCACAGACACAAATGTGGTCATTGACAATGGTTAATTGCTTAAGATGTTCTGCATAAGATTAGATACTCTTCTTTCAAGACTCAGACCTTCAATCACTTACATAGACTTTCTTTTTCTTTCTATTCTGGAAATATACAGCCCTCATAATCTTACATAAATCCTTCTTTATAAAATATTTCCTTTCCTTTTACCCTCTTATTTTCTTTCTTAATACCACGAGACATAATAACATTAAAGCTGAGAGGGGTGGTTGGATATTTAGGTGAGAGTCCAATGACTCTGCTTAACAAACCTGTAAGTGGACATAGCTGAAGTTATGAAGATGGCAGTTTGGCTCAGAAGAGTGGTGTATAGTAAATGTAGTTGAGAGGGGTGGGGGATATCTCCCAATGCTTTAATAATTTGTTTGAATTAGGAGGGGTGCCCAGGGCGTGAAGGAATAAGAAAATGTTAGGGCTGTCAGGGGTATTTTAGAGAATGTAGGGAAGAGGTAGAGTAGCCCTGGGGGTGTGGGGAGGCCCATTGACTCCCACCATGGAGAGCTGCTAAGGGTGTATCTTACCCAAGTAGGAAGAGGAGGACAGACCATGTGGTCCCCTACTACAAACAGGCCTTTTGTCTACTGTGGCAGCAGCTCTGGGTTCCTCCATTGCTGTTGTGCAGGTCAATCCTCGGTGGCCAGGCAGATGAGTTCTGTTAGTGAAGAAGATCTGAAGGCGGGTTGGGGGATCTGGGGGTCACATGACTGGCCTATCTCGATTCTGCAGAGAAGGGCAGTCATCCTCCAGGCATCCCCATTTTCCCCACTGTGGGCATGGCCCTGGCAGCGGCTGCTGAGTTGGGGCAGGCTTATGCCCAGTGTCCTTCGTTGTCACCGTGGGCCTGTTGTCACCGTGGGCCTGCCAGCTGTTGTGGCATTGATGCTGAGTTGCTTGGAAGTCTTCTTAGGAGGAACCCCGAATGCCACCATCAGTAGTTGAGCCTCCTGTATCAGGTGGCACACTCAGTTTGCCTTTTCCTGTTCCTCTGGGTTATGGAGTATTTTAAAGGCCGTTTTTCAGCAGCTCTCCCTGGGAGGGTAAGGGGCTTTGGGGCCTCTGTTAGTGGACAGGTTAGAAGGAGAGAGAGCATTTGTGCCTGGGCAGCAGGGGAGAGTGTAAATATAAAAGGAGGTGAGATAAGTAGATAGAGGCAAGAACAAAGGAGTCAGCTACAGGAGTTTGAGTGCTTGCGTGCGGATGGCACTGCCCATGAGAGCTTTCACCTGCAAGATATCCCAGAGACCTGTAGATTGACAGCTGGTAGAGTAGAGGTGGGTTGGAATTTAGGACCCAGAGAGAACCGGCCGGAGCCGGGCAGCCAGAGACAGAAAGCTACAGTTTGGAGCTTGGGAGTTCGGGGCTTGGGCCCTAAAGTGGGAAGGGGTTTGTGTAGTGTCCCAAGAGAGACAAGCACCCGAGGGGCAGGGGCAAGAGGGGTGGCATGCAGCCGCCTTGGCAGGCTCAAAGTCTGCAGCAAGTTTGGGTGTGGGCCCAGAGGGAGCCCGGGCCTGGGGACCTGGCCGCCAGAGACAGAGTACAGGCGGGAGTTTGAGAGTTCAGGGTGTGGGCCCCAAAGCGGGGTGGGGGTCTCACAGTGTTCGGAGAATGTGAGAATGTGACAAAGCACCGGAGCACGTGCTTGTAGTGGAAATGGGTGGGGAGGATAAAGTGAGGGTGGTTGGCCGCGGGAGGGGGGGAGGTAATGTTTGAGTTAAGGAAAGACTAGATTTTGGAGAGATGGGGAAGAGAAGGACAAGATGTAGAGAGGGACAGAGAGACAGGAAAGATATGAAGGGAAAAATGTGCATAAAGTGGGGTCGGCCGCAGGGGGGTACGTAGGGATCCTACATCAGGAGGGCGTCCCCACCCGTGTGGGATCCAAAAAACGAGAGGGATCTCCAAGCCTGGGTGCGCCTTCCAGGTCAGAGTTGGGCTATGAGGCCCAGGGAGCGTGGGGGACCCCTGGCGTTCTAGAACGGCTTTTGAGAGGAGAGGAGTCGAGACAAGATGCGTAGGAACTCCCCACCAGGAGTAAGCGTCCCTACAGGAGGGGGAGTTCAAAAACGAGTGGAGAGTTGGCAGGGGCCCCAAGTGGAAGCGTAGGCAGCCGACACCCAGAAATGGGTGTGAATAAGAGAGAGGGAGAGAGAAGAGAGAAGAAAGAAGAAAAAGGGGGAGAGAGAGAAGAAGGAGAAGGAGGGAGGGAGAGAGAGAGAGAGAGACTGAGAGAGAGAGAGAGAGTTCCGTAGTGAATCTTGCAGGAGCTCCCCAGGATTTGCACAGGTACCAATATGTTCCCCTGGGACTGCCAGAAACACACACCGGAATGAGGGTCACAGAATTGAGTGGGTCTCATTCACACCTTACACTAGGTAGTCCACCCATCTACTTAGCATAACTTAAGGTGTTATAGGACAGGCTCAAGAAACTCCCTAGGGGTGGTCCTATGACCCTCATGCTATTCTGGGGCCATGGGGACCTGGAACACTGCTGTCTGGCTCTCCGTGTGCCTGGGGCCATGGCACTTTCTTCCCACATGGCTTTGAGTATTCTCTGCCCTGCCGCTGCCTTGTCGTGTGTCCCGTCCCCTTCCCCGTCCCTCCCCCCACCCCCCAATCTCCCTGCCTTCCTGCTCCCTTATTGGTTAGAGGGTGGGACTTGCTGTTGAATGAACCAATAGCAAAAATTCAGAGAGAAATATCCATCTACTCTACACCACTTTAACATCCTCATCTATTAAAATCAATAGGCTGGGCAGGATGACCTCAAGCCTTCCCACAGAATTCAATTCTGTGAGCTTAATCTGTGTGAAAGCACCCAAGAAATTTTCCGGACTCACAGACTACGTTTCTTTTGCAAGTAACAGAAGACAGAACAGCAGAAGAATATTGAAGGGCACCAACAAAGCTACAAGAAGTTAAAAAATCAAGACTTTCTCAGTTGACCTAGTTTTTCTTTTTCCTAACAAGCTACTTCCTTCTAGAGAGGCCCAGGATCAGTTATCAGAAGAGAGTCGTGGATGGCCCCCAGCACTCTGCTGACATTCTTGTGGGCTGAACAAACACTTGGGCAGCCTCAAGTTTCTTGTCTCTATTTTGCACGTCCCTGAAATCCAGCGTAGGCAGTCAGCTCAGCTGGACCACCAGGACCCTTTCTTTCAAGAAGTCCCCTCACCCACCCCTTCCCACTCAGCCTGTGCAGTACAGAGGATTTTATCGCGGCCATTGTTACTGCTTGTGCATCATTTACTCTCAATGTAAAATGCTGAAGTTTTCTCTCTGCTAATTTTTTGTTGTGTTTAGTTTTGCCTGAGACAAAGTCTCCCAGTAGCTCCAGCTGACCTGGAACTCACTATGTGGACCAGGCAGGCTTCTATCTTACAGAGGTTCACCTGCCTCTGCCTCCTAGGTGTTGAGACTAAAGGCATGGGCCACATGGATGCGCAACAGTGTGCCTGCATATATATTGTTATAATTTGAATATGAAACGTCCCCCAGGCTCATGTGGTTACCATTTGGTCCCAGTTGATGGTGCTATTTAGAGAGGCTGTGGGAGCTTAGGAGGTGTGACCTACCCGGACAAAGTAGATCTGAGGTTGTTGGAAGTTGTTCCTGGGCGTGTCCTTTCCCTGGTCTGCTTCCCATTCGCCATGAGGTGAACTGACTCCTGCTCCTCCTGCTTCTGCTACCACGGTGTTCTCACCACAGACCGAGAGCCAGAGGAACTGAGGACTATGGACTGGACTCTGTGAAACTCAACTCTTTCTTCCTTTAAGATATCTATGTCAGGTATATTGTCACAGCAACAAGAAATTAACCAATATCTACATATACAAAGAGAGAGGGGGGAGGGGATTTATGTAACTATAAGGCTGGCATAGTTTGGCAAATTCAAACTCTGGAGAGAAGGCGAGCAGCTTAAAAACTCAGGCAAGAATCAATATTGACTCAAGACCAAATTCTAAGTTCAGCAGGCTGGTAAGTTGGGTGGGTGTTTGTATTGCAGCCTTCAGCTTGTTAGGTAAGGCCCGCTCCCATCATGGAGGGCAATTTGTTTTGTTCAGAGCCTGCTGATCTCAATGGTAATCGCTCGTAAAATATACCTTTATGACATCTAACTAGTTCTGAACAGCATAGCCTCCCCAAGCTGACACAGAACAACCGTCACAGGCTATAGTGAAAGGCAGCTTTGTGTTAAGTAAGCATCCAACCATTAAAGACTGTTCAACTGTCATCAGCTCAATTACATAAACTATGATATTTGATTTGCAAACATATTGGCTTTCCATACGTGTCCAAGGTGATAAAAAGAAGTAATTATCAATAGGACAAAGGAAACTAGCAGTGCACATGTATTCGGAGATACAGGCACACAGAGGAGGTGGGTGGGAGGACAAAGGAGAGGATTTGTTCCTGTCATGAATGCCTTTGGAATAGAATATCCAGGAGTACCCTGGCCTTATATTTGTGGAGATAACTCTCATTTCCTAGTTCAAGAGGTGAAGTATTCAGTACTCCCTAAAATGAAAGTGATCTTCAAACGCAATTCATTTCATCAGCATCTATTGTGATCTCTCTGCACTCTGTCTGTTTAAATTGCCTTCTTTTCTATCTGGCAAAATACTGCTTTGAAAAGAACTCATCTTTCCCCTGTGAATGATACTGTTAGACCTCTCTGTTTTTCATGAGACCTTCAGAAATCAAGCTTCCACCTGTGGCTTACGTTTAGAGGCATTAATATACCTCTTCTCTCTCTTTTTTAAGGATTTTGAGACAGTCTCACTAGGTAGCCTAGCTGACCTGGTACTTGCTGTGTAGATCACCTGGCCTCAGACTCACAGAGATGAGCTTGTTCATCTCCTGAGTGCTAGGAATAAAGCTGGACACCACCATCCCTGACCAAAGATTTATTTTTATTATTTTTAATTAAGTGAATAGGTGTGTGTGTGTGTGAGGGGGGTATGCGTACATGAGTGCGGTGCTGGTGGAGGCTAGAGACATTAGATCCTCCTGGAGCTAGAGTTACCGGCAGTTTTATGCTGCCTGGTGTGGGTGCTGGGAGCAGAACTTCCGTCCTCTGGAAGAGCGGTAAGCACTCAGCTCCGAGCCATCTCTCCCTATACTGTTTCTCTTTGCTCTTGTGGATGTCAAAGTGAAAACAGATAGAGGAGTAATCCAGACTTTTTCCTCTTGGTGTTGGGCAGTGGGGGACATAGAAGAGGCTGGCTGTTTGGTGTCCTTTAAATGGCAATTTCCTTCCTTGTTTCATTAATTCATTCCTCCTTCGTTTGTTCTTCCTTCTCCTCCTCCTCCCCCTCTCATTTTTGGAGCTCTCCATCTTTGCATTTCTTGCCAGTCCTACAGAAGCATGCTTTCTGTACTAAATCGTTGCAGATTCACAGGAATATTCTTTTCTTTGGTCATTTCCCAGCTGTCATTTAAGATAAGACAAGCTTTGCGAGTCCCATTTCCCAGCTTGATGAGTAAACTGGCAGAGAATGGACTTGTTGACGTCATTCCATGTAAACAGCGGTGATGGTGAGATTTAGACCTGTATTGCTTCTAGCCCGGCGCTTGCCCACCATAGTTCCCATTGGTCAAAACTACCGGGAATCAGAGGGTGAGAGAGCCTGGCAGACAGCAAGGTGAAAAAAGTCAGAGAGAGGGGCTAGGGAGATAGATAGGTGTTATTTGGCATAGCTGGCCTAAGTGGAGAGTAACGGACCCTCAGCTTCTGAAAAGCACATCGAGACCTGATTGTGCAAGATTAGTGAATTGCTCCTGTAGTGCATGGGAGATTTATCTCCAAGATCTATAGGAGTCCTTTGGCTGGGGATCAGTCCAGGATTAGAGAAGGTAAGCGGCTGGTCCTGAACCAGCAGGAGTTTTGCACCCTTCTATTTTGTAATATCAGGAGACTTTTTGACTGAAGTGGATGATGCTCTTCCAATGGATAATGATAAAGGATTTTGCTGGACATCCTACAGGAAGGGAGCCCAGTAAGCTTGTCCTTCTGTTCCTCTCCTTCCTCCTCTCATCTACCAGAGTCCCCGCTGGTCAAACCCACCTAGAAGTCAGAGGGTGGGAGAGCCTGGCAGATCTCCACATACAGGTAGAACACAGAGACCCTGAACTCGCTCCATCCCACTGTCTGTCTCACTTTCTTCCTTCTGCTTGTTTTCTGTCTGAAAATACCTTCCATTCCTTATTTAGTTGGCTTTGTTGTTCCTGTCTCCATCTGTGAGACTACAAACTTCAGGAAAGCAGAAATACGATGTAAATCTTATTAACCCCTAGTGGTTAAAATAGTACCTGCCAAATAGTGTTCTGCCGATATGTCTGATTGAATTAATAGAGCACATCATTTGTCTAAGAAAATCTCCCGCCATCTCTCTCTCTCATTTCCTGAGTATGGTCCTATCTATAGCTGAAGCTGGCTTGGAACTTGCTATGCAGACCATGTGGCCCTTGAACTTGCAGTGGCATTACTGTTTCTGCCTCCCGGGTGCTGGGATTATAGCTGCATACCACTCCCATCAAATGTATGCATGGCTCTTATAATTTTCTTTTAATGAAGCTGTGAAAATTTCAGATGTTTGAAATAAAGGAGATGTGCTGTACTTAGTTAATGAACAAAATGCACCCTTGTTTTATAAGGTTAAAAAGTCCATCCTTTCTCCTGCAATTTGAGACTCTAGTTACTTATTTCTTTGTATTCCAAAACTTCTGCTCATTAGAATTCCTCCCAGATTTTCAGAGTCTTTCAGCTCTGTTTAAGTGCTGTTATTCATTTTACTCAACTTTATGGAGGAAAACTAGGCAGGCCTGGTGGGATGCTTTGTTTTTTGTTTCTTTGTTTTGTTTCGCTTTTCTTACTCATCTATTGCCTACATTGTGCCTTTGTCTCTTCAATCTGGATGTCCCATTCCCTGTTGGAAAAGAACAGTCTTTCTACTTAGTTCTCTTTATTATAACTATCTACTCAAGTAGCCGTTGACAATGCATAATCTTCAAAGATTCTTTTTTAATTTTAATTTTTTAAAACTAATTCAAGCTGGGAGTGGTGGTATACATCTGTAATCCCAGTACTTGGGAAGTAGAGGCAGGTGGATCTTTATGAGGTTGAGGCCAGCCTCAACTCTACATAGTAAGTTTCAGACCCATTAGTGCTACAGAAAGACACTGTCTCAAAACAACAACAAAAAAAATGAGTAAAATATTTAAAAAATAAAACTAATTCATTAAATAATCATTTGAAAGTACCAATTAGACTCTTGGAGAATAATAAAAACTGTACCCTTTTTGCTAATGTAATTATCAGGATGTTGCTTGTTGCATTTAAATACTATTCTTTTTATTAAAAAAATCTGTAACTGCCTCCCTAGCAGAATAAAATAACACATTTGCTTAAGTGCTGACTCCAAGGCAGGACTATTTCACCCAGGTACAGTCGGGGAGAGCATCCTGGAAGACAAAAGGAAGTGTCAGTTGCCTCACATCCTGTGTGATGTGGTAGCACTGAGCATTTTAAAAGTATCCACTATTGGCCTCATGGTAATCATTTCGATATTTTTTATTTTTAATTATGTGGTGTGTGTGTCTGTCTGTGTGGGGGTGAGTGCAGGTACACTCACTAGAGCTGGAGTTGCAGGTAGTTGTGAGCCACCTGATATAGGTCCTAGGAACTGAACTCAGGTCCTCTGTAAGAGCACTATGCACTCAACCACTCAGCCATCTCTCTAGCCTCTTGTGGCAGTAATTAAACCACTGTCCATATATGCTGAATATTTTTTTTCATCTTTATGAGACAGAGTCTCCCTGTAGCCCCAGCTAGCCTGGAACTGACTATGTAGACCAGACTGGCCTTGAACTCACATAGATCCACCTGCCTCTGCTTCCCAAGTGCTGGAATTAGAGGCACATGCCACCACGTCCGGCATCAACGCTGACTTTTAAAACAGATATTATTCAAAATGTTTTTTCAGTCCTTACCCTGAGCAGACACATTCCGGGACTGGAGAGCCATCTTTCCTCTCCTCATAACACATGGCTCATCCTGGCTTTCAAGAATCCACAGTGACTCTGCAAAGTGACACCTAACGGTCCCTACCCTGAGAGGTCCCCTGAGAGGTGTTCTCGTAATTCTAAAACTTTTGGAGTCTTGATTTAGGGAATAAAATTTCACTCCTTATTCCCTTCCCCACTGTCCCTCCCAATTGCCATGAGGGCACTAAATACCCTTCGCTCAAAAATAGCTGCTCACACCTCCTGAGCAGCACCATGTGCTGCCAAATAATTCACTTTCTATTCATCGCATTACATCAGTTAGAGATGACCTAAAACTGTCGCGTCCTTCTATTCTATCATAGTTCCCTCCCCTCCCAGCCCTGCTTTCATCAAAAGAGAAGTTATGTCACGTGGGATTTCTGTTTTTCAAACTGATTATTTTTATGATTATGATCATAAATCTTTTATTTATCTGATAATACAGGTTCTTTTTTGATAATCATAAAAATTAATACATAAAGCTTAAAGCTTTATGAAAACTTTGAGGTATTTTTTTTTTAACCGTAAAAAATGTTTTTGTATGTGTATGTGACCACCTACATGGGTTTCTACGTGCCACATGTGTACATGTGCCTAAGGAGGACAGAGGAAAGTGTCAGATCCCCTGGAACTAGAGTTACAGACTGTTGTGAGCTGTCTGATATATGTACTAGGATCCGAACCCCAGTTCAACAAGAACAGTAAATGTTCTTAACCACTGAGCTATCTCTACAGCCCCCAAACTTTGAGCTTTTAAAATGTCTCTAATTGAGAGTTGTTATAAAGGCTGGGCATGGTGGCTGACTTCTCTAATCCTAGCACTAGGAGACAGAAGGACTGTCATTCATTTGAGCGATGCCTAAAGAGCAGAGTGAGATCCTGTCTCAAAAAAATACTGTATGACATTCTTGAATCAATGAACATAGTTTTATTATTTTTAATTTTTTTTGGTCTTTTTGAGATAATGTCTTCCTATAGCCCCAGCTGGCCTGAAATTCATTATGTAGACCAGGCTGGCCTCTGTAAAGACCTGCCTCCCTCTGTCTCTCAAGTACTGGGGTTAAAGGCATGTGCCATCATGCCTGGCAAAGAAATATTTAAAACAAAACAAAACAAACAAACAGAGATGGGCTACTACTATGTTCCTTTCTATTATGCAAATATCTTTTGGTATTTTATTTGCCTTAAGTACATCAGTATTTCTGCTGCCATTCTTATTATTTCATTCATTCAGAAAGGGGCCTCTTGCATCCTAGGCTGGCCTCCAACTTCCTGTGTCGCTGAAATAACCTTGAACTTCTGATCCTCTTGCCTCCACCTCCTACGTGCTGTAGGTTAACTTAATTGTAGGTTAACTTACAATTTTAAAGCAGCATCAGTATTGCTATCTGTTTGTGAGTAGGCAGGCTAAAGCACCATGAGGTTTAGTCTCCTTCAAACTTACTAAGTAAATGGTAAAAGGTAGGTTCAGAATCAAGCCTCTGCCTGAAGCATCCCTGTGTTCAGCCTTCCTACATCTCTGCCTGCCCAAAGCCCAAGTCCTCTCAATCTTGGGCCACCATCATGACTTTTTCTAGAACCTTCAGTTGGGCTTCTTCACATATTCTCCTATGCTTTCGTAGTCCAGTCTATTATCTTAAGCATTGTTCATTATATGCTTCAATTTACATTGCTATCCTTTAAGAATATGTTGTAAAGCTACAGTGTGTGTATGTATTAAGAGATTTCAAGAAAACGAATCCTTTTCAATCTGTGTTTTGAGTCATTTACATCCAGCCTGACTCGGGGGACAGACGTGGCAGCAATTTTCCTGAACAGACTTAAAATTCATGGGGGGTATGTGTGACTGTGTCACCCGGTGACAGCATTTTATATTTCCAAATGCTACTCTGCCCAGCCACAGCTCTGGCCCCAGCCACAGCAGGCTGGTGCACCGGGAGATCTGGGAGACAGGTGATCAGCCTTATTTAGATGTGCCAGGGATCATGTGACCAGAAAATGGAGGCGAATCTGTGCTTGTAGTGAACTGCTCCAGGAGGGAGATGCTGAGGAGCCAGAACCACGCGTCTTTCTAGCCCTCCCTCTAGCGAGCCTGCTGTCATCCTCAGAAGGTAGGTGGGTCCCGGTGCGGCTTTAGGAGGGTCGGATGGGTGAGGGTCAGATTGTGTTAGAGACTGTCGTTCTGGAAGCCTTGTCTACCGCTGCTGGGAAGTGGACGCGAGCAGGAAGAGGGGGCGGGAGGGGGCTGAATTCTGCTGGCCCCTCAGCAGGGATGCCTGTCAGCTCTTCATGCTGACAGCCCAGAGTTAAGGGCGGGTGAGCTTTTACTTGGCCGCCCCTCTCCTGGCTGTAGGTAATTCTGGAACACGTGTTCTGCGTAGCTGTAATCAATTTTATTGCCATATGTCTAGGATGAAACACAGATACAAAATCAAAGGACATTTTGAACTACACAGAGGAGTATTATGTCTGTTTGAATGTTTGCTAAGCAGACAGTTCTGGTGGAGAGGCGTTTGCATGTTTTATATTCCTAAAAGTTATTGAAACTAGTATCATAATATCCGTGTCTCCATTTTTCTAACAAATCTTGCAACTTTGAAATCTTACCTGTTCTCTAAGCTGCAGATATAGGTCACCTCAAAACTAGGTTTATATTGTTCACTTTGTCTTTTCAAAATCAAGAGATAGAAGCGGTATTCTACTTATCAATGAATGTTTCACTGAGAAACTAAGTTATATGAGGAATTAAAGATAAAACACCTGGCCACTTTCAACCAAGAAATATGTTAAGTTGTGGAACTAGAGAAGAAAGAGGGATTTCCACCTAGCAGAAGTGATCTGAGGTATATATCTGCTTGAGAATAGAGTGCTGGCCAGGTTTTAAGGCATACTTCCCACCAACTGCCACCTCTCAGCAGTACAGTCAGAGGTAAACTACTGTTCGTAGGTTTTAGACCCACTTCCAACCTAGCCCCAGAAATCTCATCTGCGAGGGGAGCAAAAAACGTGCTTTTATAGAAATGTCGAATTAGACTCCTCTAGGATAGTGAAAACTCCATATTTCAAAAGGACCTGAACTTCCTTCCCCTACACCTAAAAGACAAATTTAAAGACAAGGCTGTTGTTATTTACAGTCAGCACCCCCTGGAGATGCTTTGTGATGCAAAGTTCTCTGCCCTAAGAAAGGTGTTTGCCTGTATGCTCTTCTGGGTAGCCACTAACCAGACCTTGGCGTAACTGTTTCTCTTGGGCAGGGCTCTCTTTGGTACATCCTAGTGAATTTCTGTTTCCATTCCATTTGGATTTTCATTCTTGAGTGGCTTTTTACTCTTAGCAAAATTTAGTCCATATATTTAAATTTCTCAGCGCTGGAGAGGAAAAACCCCACATTTCTATTTTCGGGAGAAAGGTGGCATTCTGTAATCCTTTACAAACCTTATACTTGTATACATTTAGGGAAAATAAAACCAAACTCTCAGAACTTGAGTATTTATTATGAACAGAATGCTTTCCCTAAGGACAGCCTGTAATACAAAGCTCATTGGATCCAGTCTCTTCTCTCAACCTAGTGGGGAGGAGGAAATTAAACAAACAGCTTGCAAAGGGCAGATTGAAATCAGGTCCCTAAGCGAAATAACTGAGCTGCTCAGAGTGCTTCTAGGTAAGAGCGAGTGTTGCTCCATTTCCTTCACGGTGGAGGGGCAAGAAGAAAGTTCACAGACAGGGAAGAGTCAATGGGTTGGGCAGGGAATTGTTTCCGATGGAAAAATATGATAAACCAAGTGACAGAAGAGCTGTCTAGAACCCGTGGGAAACTAAGAGAACTGGCTTCTCATGGAAAGTAGAACGGTTGGGGAAGTTATGGGTGGATTAATTAAATGGTGGAATCCCGAGACTCAAACAAAATGCTTGCTTTAAATGTATTGTGTTGGCTGTGTGAGTTAGATGATGTGATTAGCAAAGGATTGGCAATGGTTTCGATATGGCAGCAGACTGTAATCTATCTGAAACACAGTCAAGACTGGAACTGTGCCTAGGATGAAAAGAAGAGAGACAGTTCCAGAACCAGAAAGATGAAGAAAACTGTAGGGTTTAAGCATGGAAGAATTGCTCAGAGGACTGGCAAGGGTGATGGTGGGGCATAAGTGCATTTATCACGACAGAATCTAAAGCTCTCGTGAGTTAACTGATGTAAGTTACTCTAAGGCAAGGTGAAGAGAGTGAAACTCTCCAGAGTTGGCAATGGAACCAGCTGAAAGTGAAAACCCAGGTCTGATTCATCAGCAGTGGGACATGGTCCCCAGTGGACTGTGGTCTCTGACATACTTCCGTTGTGAGTATGGCCTGTATGCCCCCATACAAGCTGTGGTGTGCTATTGGGAAGAATATGAACATGGTGATGTTTCCTCTGGTTGTCCCCTTCCCTCCTGGGCAGTGACCGTGTGTGACTCATCTTACACAGAGAGAATAGAGAAGACTCAGCTGGAGCACGGAATCAGGCCAAAAGCCGCCTACGACAAGCTCTAAAGACAGTGACTAATAGGCTGTAACAACAGAGTGAGCCTTGATGGTTGTCATAGGGGCCAGGAAGAATGCAGTTGGAGTACTGGAAGTTAGCATATTATTGTTCCTCATTGCTTCTCTGGTTTACCTACATATCGAATCCCAGCTCTTATCTGGAGACCTCAGCATAATCACTGCACACCTGCCACTTGAACAACTCTTATCACCCAAATTCCTTGGTTCCTACCCATGGTTTATTGGTAATTCCTGGTTGTTTGTTGGATTTGTTCATGTACTTTCCTTTTTGTTTTCCTAGATTTTAGAATCGCTGAGAGTAGATGTGTCTCTGAACCATTCATTCACTTGATTATTCCCTTCACCAGACTAGTTTAACACTTCTGTATGGTGCCAACATTCAAATGTTTGTTGAACTTTTCCTGGAACAAACAGCCTGAGAAACATCTGACAAAGCTTATGGGAAGCTGATTTGGAAGCCATGATGATTCAGGTATACTTTTACCTACAGACCCATTTTTCAAAATCTCTTCCAATTAAAAACTGAGAACTAAACTTCCCATACTGCTCTGAAAAGCAGAATTTTTTGTTGTCCAAACCCAGCATGAAAGTCCTAATCACAAAGCCATGATGTCCCAGGAAGCAAGAGAAATCCCAAGAAAATAAAAATGTCACACGTTAACAGTCACATTTTTTTCACATCCAATCCCAGAATATCCTGGAAAGGTGGATGAAACTGGAAGCCTAGAAATAGCTGGCTCTTCCTAAAATAAAACAGGAGTGTAATCACCATATTATGATCCCCAAAGTGCAGTGGATTGGGAGGTAGGTAGATAGGGACAGGTAAGATAGATAAAGGGGGAGCTGACATTATAAAGCTAATAAGAAGTTGGTGGTGATGATGGAGATAAACAGAGGATGGATGGAGTTGAGCGCCATCCCTCTGTAGGCCATGGGAACGCTTTCCGTGATAATTAGTCTAAGTCAGAGCTGATCAGCAGGAGGTCTGAGTCTTACTTTCCTATAAGACCAGAGGCTGGTTTCCTATGATGAACCTTTCAGAAACTTTTTTGTGTATTTAGCATTTGAATTTAGCTCAAGCTTGTTTCTCACTAGCTTGGTGAGTGTATCATGATCTTTGGCTCTTGACCTTATTTCTCAGTACTAACTGTTATGCACCATCAAGAATCTGGCAACCAGAAAATGTGAGTGATCTATGAGACTTGGTCATAAAATGCTATGTAATGCTGACCCTCTCTGAACATTATTTAAATGTATAATTATATTTCCATAAATATCTTTCTATATTTATACAATGAGGATATACCAATGAAAAGAAATGGCTAAATGAATCTGTTTCTTTGTGAGGTTGATCTCCCTGTATGATTGCTGAATATATCCCTCGGGAAAGTATGCAATTAATCAAGGCTTGTAAATTAGTTTTGTAGAATATGATTAAACTGTACAGTGGGGCACATGTAAGTAAGGGTTGGAGTCTTGGTGGCCTGACTTGCATCTCTCTCTCTTTCTTTCTCTCTTCCCTCCCTCCCTCCCTTCCTCCTTTGCTCTTTCTTCCCCTCAATGTGTCAGGCAGCAGTAGAGGACTTTCTGGGAAAGGGGCTGAACTGAGGGACTGCTGTGCTCCTTCCAGAATATTCTCTTTCATGAAATGGGGTTTTGGCAGAGGAAGAGAGCAGTTTTCTGTTAATTTGTTGAGACTCCTGTAACAAAGCGCAGCAACCAGGACGGATTAAACAATGAGAACTTATTTTCTGAGAGTTCTGCAGGCAGAACTCTGAGGTGGAGGTATTAGTAGGTAGGTCTCTTCAGTGTTTTCTCTCCTTGGTTCACTTCTCATGGTCTTTGATCTGTGTATGTTTGTGTCCAGATTTCCTCTTCTTACGAGAGCACCAGTTAGAGCAGATCAGGGCCCACCTTCAATTACTTGTTTTAATTAACTCTGCAAAATCTTCTCTTTTGCTGTCTTTTATTCAGTCCGTGATGACACCCTTCGGGTTCACAGTGGGTCTTTACTCTTCAGCTAATCTTATTTTGAGATACTAGTCTTTAATATATGAATTTTAGGGAACATAATTCAACCAATAACAGATACTTAAGACTATAACAGATGATCTAGAAGGAATCACTAAATTAACATCAGTGGTAGCAGGCCCCTAAGTCCCAGCAAAGTCAGTGATGAGGCTTACCTTCATTTCTGGGTTCCATGATCACCTTCAAGACTCACAGTAATGGGGCTGGGATATAAATCAGTTGGTAGAGTACTTACCTAGCATGTGCAAGGCCCTGGGTTCAATTCCTAGCATCAAGTTAAACCAGACATGGTGATACACACCTGTAATTGCAACCTGGGTGATAGAGACAGAAAGATACTAAATTTAAGGTTATTCTCAACTACATGTTTGAGACTAACTTGGGCTACATGAAACTATCTCAAAAAAAATTCACAGTAAAGATTCATTGCTTAGTTTAACTCCAAATATTCTAAGAATAGAGATACTAAAAGTGATAATATGACAGAACTTTTGTTAATCCTTTAATTATCTCTTTGAAGTGTGTGTTAGTTATTTTTACCACCATCACCAAAATCTCTGACAGAAACAACCTAAGAGGGGACAGATTTGCTTTGGCTAACAGTTTCTGAGGCGCTGGTGCATAGGGTGTGGAAGGTGTGGCAGAGAAGAGCAGTCCCCCTTGGCAGTGCAGGAAGCAGAGAAAAGGGGGTGCCTACGCTCTACGGGCGCTTCCTGTACTCTCTCTGGCTTTACTTTCTTCGCTTTTTCTTTTCAGTCTGGGCTCCCGGTCTCTGGAATGCTGTTAACCTACCTTCATGGTATGTTCTCCCCACTTACTCAGTGCTCTCCAAAATCCCCTCAGAGACACGCTCAGAGGTATGTCTCAGTCTCTTAGTTGATTCTAAGTCTATTCTAGTTGCTAAGGAAGATTAGGCATCACAGCGCTCTATCAGACTGATTTTGCAGGTGGACATACTGAAGTCTCAAAGTGATCAAGTATCTGTCACAGCTTCCATAGAGCTAAAAAATGGGATTGTCTCATTAGCCTTAGTACGGCAACTCATCTCCCATTTGTGAGCACTGTCTTTTTAAAAAAATAATTTCTATGGGGTTGGAGAGATGGCTCAGTGGTTAAGAGCAGTGGCTTTTGCAGAGAACCTCGTTTCAGTTCCTAGCACCAACACAGTGTAGAAATCAGAGGATGATTTCCCAGAGTCAGTTCTCTTCTTCCTCCATGTGGATCCTGGGCATCGATCTCAATCCATGAGGCTTGGCATCCAGTGCCTTATTCACTGAGCACTGTTTTCCTTAAACTTGTCTCGAAAGCTAAGTGAGCATACCCTGTTGGGAAATTAGCTTGGCATGGATGAATCAAGGAGTGCTCTTCAGCTTCGCGCTGGAATTTAAAGGTGTCTAGTGTCTTCAGAGAACATTGAAACCTTGAGCGTTATCTAGAATTCCTCATTGTCAACTAGTAACCATTGGGAAGGCTAAGAAACGAGAAGCAAAAGTGTGAACAGAGTCGGGGCTCTGAGGCTGAGTCGGCACAAGCATCCTCCTCCTCCCTCTCCATTTATCCTGTCTCTGAGCTGTCTGTGGCGGGTGAAAAATTTAAGTAACTTTAAGAAAATGATGTCAGATTCATATATACAGAAAAGTTTAAGTAGCTTTTAAAAATGACGTCAGATTCATAGATACTGAGTGTTGTCCACAGAAAGCCAGGAGAGTGAAAGTGTGGGGACTGGAGGGCTCTTAGCAGAAAAGTACAGAGTTTCAATAATAAGGTTCCATGACAAGTGTCTCATGCGAGGGTGGAGAGAATGCAGGGAAATAAAGGGAAAGAATGAGAGATGGGATGTGTTTCATGGGGTTGGGATGAGAGGTAGAGCAGAGAGAGAGAGTGAGGACGGATAACTAGCACTAAAGGCCTTTTGCAAGAGTCGTGTGGAAGCCTACCACTGAAGTGTCTCTCCTCGATATATACATACATAAAAAGAGTTTAAATGTAGCTACCTTCTAACAGGTGTTCAGTGGCCCGAATAGACACCACAGGCTAGCAAATGAAACACTCATTGCCCAGGAAAGGACTCCCTTTTGGAACTGTTGACCAAGAGTCCCCATAGACCTTCAAACAATGACGCTGCTGTCGTTGCACTTGGTTTCCCACCAGAACTCGATGGTAAAACTTTATTGCTGAAGACACAGCATACCTGCGTCTCAGAACAAACAAGGAGAAATCAACTGGCACTGACCTCGAAGCTACATCTCTGCTGGCTGGCTTTCACAGTACTAGACGGTGCAATGCATGTTAGTGACAGGGGAGAGTAACCCCAGCCTTACCCAGCGGTGAACCCAGTGAGCCACAGTAACAAGTGGCTTGGCAAAATATGCCCAGTGGTACAATGGTGGCACAAATGTTACCGGAGTAACCAAACACTTCCTAGTTACATTTAAGACCCACTTTACAACAGGGAGTTGTGCTTGATGCTGCTATCAGGGCAAGAACCTGTGGGTAGACAAATCACAGATCATAAGGGAGAACCCACTACTATCATTCTGCTAAAGAGACATAATATTAAGCTGACAATGACTTACTGATACACACACATTACTACATGTCTCAACTCTCACCAGAGAAGGTTCTTCTTGCAGCAAATGACAGTTAACACAGAGATCCACTAACGGTCACAGTGAAGAGAATAAGGGACAATAGAATGCTCCACCCTACATCAAACTTTCTCCTTCCGTGGCTCAGGGATCATTGTGGAAGAGGGGACAGAAAGACTAGGAAAGCCAAAGGTGGTAGATGAATAAAGTGTTGTCTGGACACTGCAGGGTCATTGCCCATATGAACCACAGCACTTGTGACAACACGCACAAACTTGTGCGAACTCCAGCCCGACGGGCCTGGCATGAATGGGGAAGGCAGGCAGGTAGTTCCTGCCTTAGAAACCTACTGGAAGCTGACGGGTCCTGGGAGAGGGAGCTTCCCTTACTGGTGTGCCGCTGGTAGGGTGACAAGACCCCAGGACTGAGCCCAGAAGCATTTGGGAGACACAGGATGAAACTGACAGGCCTTTAAAACACAAAAATTTAAAAATAAATCAGTCAATAAAAATTTGTTTTAAAAGAGAAAAATTCAAAGCCTCAGTTAGAGGAGGAAAAGCCTTTAACATTCTAGTGCACACAGTGGGCCCCGTGGTCAGTCATAGCACACTGCATGTTTCAAGACTGCTAGAAGTATATTTTGAACATTTTTACCACAGATGTAATTATGTGACATGTGGATTTGTCAGATGAGTCTTAATATTCTACACTGTAAATGTAAATTCCCAAACATCACATTTTACTCTAGAAATCAATAATATATTTATTTATTAATTATCAACTAAAATTCATAAAGTGGCCTCGGTTTCAAGGTATGTCATCTTCCTGAGTGGTGTGTTCTCATTTCACTCAGACTCAGAAAAGTGATGTGCACAGAAGCATTCATCTGTGAGTCATGTGGGTCAGCTAATTTCAAGGACCTGTCGTGGTATTTTCTAAGAGCTTGCCCGGTATTTATAAGCAAGGACATACACATGTAAACTCACTGAGCGCAATGGCTGAACTTCAGCCACCATACATTCAGAGAACCCTTACATGGCTCCAGCCGGTAGCAGAAAACAAACAAATATTTGCAGAATGAATAGAAGAAACAAAGACATCCATGGACATGTATGTTTTTCCCAATCTGCTTTAATACTCACACCAACTTCGAAAAGAAGATCACTTGGCTCACATCATGAAGAATTCAGGAACTACCCTGAACTTAGGCAGAAATAGACAGAGAGGCTGAAATCACACAATGTTTTCCTTTTCTTTTTTTCTCTCCCTGTTTTTTATTTTCTCAAATATTGGATTCTTGTTTTCCACGGTGCCCTGAGGCTTACGTCACTATCACGGACAATCTCCACAGAGAGCACTTCTTTTTCTGAGCATTGCCAAGCAAATCTGGGTTGAATATCATTGACACAATTCAGATCACGTGCTTATCCTAGAACCAGTCACTGGCAGAGGGTGGAAGATGTGCTGAGTGGGCCATCCTGGCATTCGTTAGCCTCAGCTCTCTGGCCCTTGTTCCCAGTGTGATGGAAAAATGATTCTCCTAAAGAAAACAGACGTGTTGTTTGTATCAAAACAGCAAAGAAGCTGGGCAAAAACATTATCACGTCTGTGGTTCTGCCCACTATAGTTGCAGTTACCTGTGGCCAACTGTGATCCAAAAGCATTACATACAAAACTCCAGAAATATGGGGCTGGAGAGATGACTCAGTGGTTAAAAGCACTGGCTGCTTTTGCAGAGGACACAGGTTCAGTTCCCAGCACACACATAGTGGCTAACAACCATCGGTAACTCCAGTTCCAGGGGATCCGACACCCTCTCCTGACCTCCATGGGCATTGTATGACATGGATGCACTTATATGCATGCAGGCAATACAATCATATATATAAGATAAAAATAATAAATAAAATAGTGTTTTAAAAACTCCAGAAATAAACAAGTCATAACTTTTAAGGAACTCAAGGTTTCCTGGCTCTTTTAAATTTTATTTTGAAACAAGGTCTTACTGAGTTGCCCAAGCTGGCCACAAATTTGTGATTCTCTTGTCTCAGCCTTTAAATAACCTTATTATAGTAGATTATTATAATTATAGTATTTTACTACTTACTAGTTATTAAATTTTTACTGTACCCAAATTATAAATTAACTTTTTTCAGAGGTATGTATAAGAAAAAACAAAAACAAAAACAGAGTTAAGAGCTATTTGTTTTCTAGCACAGGTGAGGTGGAAGAGTCTGGGAGTTTGGAATGGAACCTCGCCAGGCCATGGGGTCTGCCGTTCCCGGAAATGTTAGTGATGACCATCTGTAGTAATAAAAGTAGAAATTTTTTATTTTTATAATAATAAATCTGTAGTATAAATATAAAATATAACTTAAAATTTAAATAAGTAATTCAGTTTTGTATATAAAACATATATTGTCTAAGTTTTCTACAAATAGGTTTTTTTTTTTTTTATAATGAACAGTGTTCTAGTTTGCCCTCACTGTGACAAACCACTCTGACCAATATCAACTCAGGGAGGAAAGGGTTTATGTGGCTCACATCTCCCAGGTCACAGCTCATCACTGACGGGGGCCCAAAGTAAACTCAGGGCAGGAACTTGGAGGCAGGAGCTGGAGCACAGGCCGTGGAGGAACGCTGCTTACTGGCTGCTGCCCTGGTCCATGTTCAGCCTGCTTTCTTACACAATACAGAACAACCTGCCCAGGGGTGGCACCATCCACAGTGGGCTGAGCCCTCCCACATCATTCAACAGTCAAGAAAACACCCCATAGACCCGGCCACAGGCCAGTCCAATGGAAGCAATCCCCCAGTTGAGGCTCCCTCCATGCAGGTATACCAAGTTGACACTAAAGCTAGCCAGCACACACAGGCAGCATTTTTTTCTTAAGAAAGTAACGCCCCTTTAACATTCAGAAAGTGATCCCTCTGCTGAGGGACTTCCTGTCAGATCCAGAGGTCTGTCCTCTCCTCTCCCAGACCTCAGTGCTGGCCTGCTCTGTTAACTCCAGTTTCTGCCAGGGGGAGGTGGTCTCATTTTTGTTACCTCCTCTGTCTCTGCCACTGACAATTCCTCAGAGTTTCCTAAGTATTTAAAAATAAACTATCTTTAAATAAACCGTTTGGGCTTCATTGAAAATTTCAAGGGGACTAGGTCTCTTTAAATGACTCACCCTGACCAGGTTAAATTTCATTGCCAGGGGTTTTGATCATTCTGGGAGTTTCTGCGGGTGTTGTATATGACATTCTGTGGTAACTTACTTCCATAGCTGATGGGGGTTCAGCAGATCAGTTAAGACACAACTTCCTGATGGCTCTGGGGCAAAACCAGTTTCCTGAATTGGAACAATGGTCAAAGCATCTGCTCTCCCAGGACCTAAAGGTCTAACACCCATGGGTGGGGACAAACATAACAGACCTCCTTCACAGAAGAGACCAGAGACCCAGCCTCCCTGAGAGACTTCAACTAGTGCTAAATGATCCCAAAATAGCATGAGGCTAGAAACTGCCTGCTGCGCCTCTGTGTGTTTGTCCTGAGCCTGCTTTGACTCGGAAGCCTAGCTCTCACAGAGTTGACAGCCAGTGAGCTCCAGGACTCCACTGTGTCTTGCCATAGCCTTCCTGGCCTCCCTGGGAGAGTTCCTGGGAAACAAAAGGCAACTTAAGTTCCTAGCAGACAGCCACTGTGTGGACCTGAACAGATAAAAGAATTTAATGCTAAAGGAAAGCAAGGAACAATTGGCCCATCAGATAGGAGGGCCAGAAAGTGATGCTGGGATTCTGTTATCTCCAAAGAGACACAGCTGCTCTGCGTGGCTCTTCTATTGCAGTGTTCCTGGGACCATCTGCCTCACAGGAACTGACAGTGTGCCCTCTGGACAGAACTCATTTGCCCTCCTCATGTGTGACTCAGGGACAAAAAACAACGCCTTAAAGGGACCCTGGCCTTTGCAAGGCCCTGGGTTCAATGCTAGCACAAGAAGAAAAAAATGTATAAACGCATTTGGAGTCCAGAGATACAGTTTGTGGAATCAAAGGGTTTCTTTCTTTTGATTTGTTTTGTGTTCCTTAAAGGTTAGGAGGAGTATAACTAAACAAATAATAGTGAAGAAAACCCCCAACTGGAAACAAAAACAAAACAATAAAGACAGCCATTCCAGATAACTAGACCAAGTGGCAATATAAGGAGCCAAAGAGAAAAGAAGAGGTTCCTGGGAAAGAGAAACAGTTCAAGATAGAGCGCAGATGTCGACGGCGAGGTGAATGCAGCAGCTGCTGTGAGTGCTTCGGTGTCTTAGTTACTTTAGCATCTCCAGTGCTCGCTGAGATTAGATCATCAGAAAGTGCTGCGGAAGATGGACCATGTGATGGACATGTGGCCAGAGGGCAGTGGCAGCTGGACTGTGCCGGCTGATGGGAACCAGGCCTTCCTGGTTCTCCCTGACGTTCACATTTCCGTCCACTCATTTTGCTCTTTCACCTGCTTCCCACACTTTATTTTGAAAAACACCAAAAGCCCAAAGAATATGGCAGTGGGTAACAGCTAACGTTGCTGCAGATAAACTAGGTAGATTATGACTCACTAACGTTAATATGAATTTGTCCAAGTGACAATTTCTAGAAACTCTTGGAGTTAGTTGTTTGTTTATATTATTTTTTTTAAACATTTATTGCGTGTGTGTGTGTGTGTGTGTGTGTGTGTGTGTGTATGGTTAGGTATTTGTCTCTGTGTGTCGGTGTATGTTTGTGTGTGTGTGTCTGTACACCCATGAAGGCCAAAGACCTTTTGGGATTCAGTTCTCACCTTCTGCCAGGCTTGGCAGCAAGTCCTTTAACCTACTGAACCACTTCACTGGCCTCTGTATTATTTCGTTTTGAGGAGGATCTTATATATCCTAGCCTGACCTTGAACTCACAGTGTAGCTGAGGATTATCTTGAACTTCTCATGCTTGCTCCCATCTCCTCTACCCAAAACCTTCCCATTCACCACATAGCACTGGAATTATTGGCATGTAACCACCACACTCTTTATATATAGACACTCTTACAGAATCTTCTTATTTCAAATTACTTTTTTATTTATCACATATTGCCATATGCTTGTGTTCTAAAAGTTGGAACAGGGATTGGAGAGATGGTTCAGCAGTTAAGAGCACTGACTGCCCTTACAAAGGACTCAGTTCCTAGCATTCAGATGGCTGCTAAAAACCAGCTGTAACTTCAGTGCCAAGGGATCTGGTGCCCTTTTATGGCCTCCATGGGCATTGCACAACACAGGTGCACTTCCATTCAAGCAAGCAAAATACTCATATATATATATATATATATATATATATATATATATATATATATATAATGTATTTTAAAAATATAAACATTGAGGGACTGGAGTGATGGCTTAGCAGTTAAGACCATTGGCTGCTCTTGCAGAGGACCTGGGTTCAGTTCCCAGCATCCACATGGCAGCTAACAACCATCTATAACTCTAGTTCCAGGGAATATGATATCCACATGGCAGCTAACAACCATCTATAACTCTAGTTCCAGGGAATATGATGTGCTCTTTTGGCCTCCGAGGGCATTTTACCCAAGTGGCCCACTTATACACATGCAGGTAAAACACTCATATAGGTTAAAAAATTATAATTAAAAATAAAGTTTGAGAGGGGCCTGGAGAGATAGCTCAGCCATTCAGAGCACTGTCTGCTCTTGTAGAGTATCTGGGTTCAATTCCCAGCACCCACATGGTGGCTAAGAACTGTCTGTAACTCCTGCAATTCTAGGAGAATTTGATGCCTTCTTCTGACTCTTCAGGCTTTGCATGACACAGGTGCACTTACACACATGCAAGAAATACAGTCATACACATTAAACAATGTTAATGATAATAATAATTAATACAAATTTAAGAGTTGAAACAACACAGAAAAGTAAACAAATGAAAAGTAAAAAGATGAATCCTTTATAACTACCTCCTACAGATAGCCACCACGGACAGTATATTTTGTTCTAGACATTATCTATATCTAGACATATGTGTATGATTGATTTTATACAAATGGCATCATTCCAAACATTCCACCTTTTGATCCGATTTTTAATTAAATGTATCTTAAATACCATTGTGCCTCTACACAATGTTTACATTGTGTATCACAGAAAATGTTTACATTAATGTATGACTCTGAACTAACTTGGGGCTATATTTAATCATTTTTTTCCTATTGGGCATTTAGATTAGCCTTTATTTATATTTTTGTAAAACAGAACAATTGTTTCAATTCATAGTGCATTTAAAAACTTCTTTCAGTAGATAATTTAGAGTCAAGGCCCAGAGCAAAATAGTGCTAAGTACTTTTTATTCCAAAGAGAAAGGTGGCAAGAACTCTCAACGACTGGGCTTGATGCTTCCCTCAAGGTCTCTCCTAAAGGTAATTCCAAGGTATATTTTTTAAATCTTTTATTTATTATTTTTATTTTCTGGGAATCAAACCTGGGAACTCTGCAAGAACAACCAGTGCTCTTAAACACTGATTTCTCCAGCCCTGCCCAAAGATATTTAAATCAATGTCTCTCTTAAAGGTAATACCCCAGGCTATGTGTGCATAAGACTAGAGAGTAGGAAAGAGGGAATTATTGAGAGGTGCTGCCTTGGCTACGAGTTCTGAGGGCATAGCTTTCTGTCCCTGTAAAGCCAAGTGGGGGTGGCTTGCTCTGGATAAACACTGAGATATCTCCACAGGCTGACTGGCACCTCACTCCCAGCTGGACATCTCTTAGACACTAGGCTTGTGGGTGTTCCCTCATCCTGCCTAAGCAAATAAAAAGAATGACCATGGAGTGTCCTTGTACTCACAGTGTGTGAAGGCAGGTGGTAGGGTGTCCAGTGGGCACAGCAGCTCCATGGATGAAGCAGTGGATCTCAGTGGTCTTACAGTATCTCTGTGATGGGTGGAAATATGTGCCCCAAATTCCTATGCTGCAGTCTGATCCAGTACAGAGTTACAGAACTCTCTGACTTTCTGTGGGGTTATGTGCAGATAAACACCTTGAAATATGAAAATATCGTAAATCAGAAACACACAAATGCACCTAACCCAGCCAACACCATGACAGTGCTCTGCAGTCTTCCTTCAGTGTGTCTTTCATGATACCATAGCAACTGGAGGCTGCCACTGACTGCCACTGCCCAACGCACCAAGTAAATTGTCCTGGTTGGAGGCATTGCCAGGAGCTGAGGATGGGGAGGCCTGGGGTGAAGGCAAATCCATGGATCTGTGGATCCTGAGGTGCTCAAAGAGTGGGATTTCTCAGCAGCGGGGTGGAAGAACAACAGTCCTCTCAGCCCTCAGCGCCATGCTGCCCACCTGGCCCCTTCGCTCAGATCTAGGGTGCCCCGGCAAAAGGAGGAAGGAAGGAGCCCTTCCTCTTCAGCTCTGTAACTGGCCTGCCCAGCGAGGACCATGAGGAATTTATAATTTTAAACTGTATTGTACTGTATGAGCCAGGCATGGTGGTACAGGCCTTTAACCCGAGCACTTGGGAGCCAGAGGCACGTCAATCTCTGTGAGATCAAGGCCAGCCTGGCCTACATAGTGGGTTTCAGGCCAGCTGTGGCTACAGGGAAACTCTATCTCAAAAAGTCAAAAAAATAATAAAAAAGAAGGAAGATGATTAGGAAAAGATTTAACTACTTCCTGTTGGTATCATTGTTGATTTCAGTTCACACTACTCAAAAAAGCATTTTGGATATTAAAAAATGTTAACATTAAATGTCTTTTTACATATACTCAGATGTGTATTTGTGACTAATGTGAACTATGTATTCTTAGAGCAGTGGGCCAGAAACTATCACATTGAACATTTTGATAAATACAGCCCCAAACAACACCCCAGTTTGTGCTTTGTATGTGTTCAGACACATTTAGGAGTGTTGCTTGCTCTAGCATTAAAGCTTCACGGCTTAAAAAAGCATCCAACTCAGAGAAAATGAAATGTTTTTGCATCTCTTTCACTCCAGAGCAGATGTTGGCAAACAACAGCCCCACCCAGGTCAGCTTTAGCCCACCACCTGGGTCCTAGGGGAAGAGGGAAAGACTGGCTGGAGAACCTTGCGCGGCTAAGTGTGCCGGCCCCCCCGCCCTGGAACACAGCACAGCCGTTCACTTACAGACTATGTAAGTGGCAGACCTGTATGGCATGCAAAGCCTCGCAAATTTAGAATCTGACTCTTTACAGGAAACCAAAACAAAACAAAAACTGCTGACCCCTGCACAGGAGCAGCAGATTTAAGTCCTCCTCCACACCCTTTGGGTCAGCCTATAAAACTGCTGAGACAGCAGTTGAAAATGTGTCTATGTCCCCTCCTGTTGTTAGTGTTTCTAGTGCCAGATTATCTGGGGCATTTTGGTGCCTCCACACCCTTGAACTACAGCAAGAGGAAGTAAAACTATGGGAATGTCACCATGATGTCCCCACCGCCTTGCACTGTGAAGGGGAACCCTGTAAGCTGGTCCTCAGACAGCAAGGAGGCCCTGGGAGGCAGCTCAGACTGCTCTTCACGAAGATTGATGCCAGATGGTTCTGAGCTGGTAAAGTGGGGTGCAGGGGGTTCAGGAGCCTGGATGAACCTGTCAGTTCTGCTCTTTCTTGAGCACCTAACAAATGCTGTTGTTTTGGGCACTGAGGACTCCAGCTCTGAAGAGAAACACATGCCTACTTCTCTCTCCCCTCAAAAGCACTTCCCTCCGTCCTCAGCCAGACTCCTTCCCAGGCATTCCCAGTCTCCTTGCTGCTGAGAAAAGTGTAGTAATTTCCTCTCTGGCTGATCTTTGCCTGTTGTGCTCACAGTCTCCTTTGTGAAACGCATCTAAAGGAGTCGCTTAATATTCCCAAGTTATATTTTGAAGACAGGCTAACTTGTATCCAAAGGTAATCTGTTGGGGCACGATGTAGTGGTCCTATTTTAGAACTTAAGCACTTTGACGTACTCTGTTCTTTGAATATAAGTCACTAAGTTCAGTCCACATTTAAAGAATGGGGAATTAGGCCCCACCCTTTGGAGGAAGTATTTAAGAATTTGTGGGCTGTTTAAAAAACATAAATAATGTTGAATGTAGCTGATTTGTGTAAATGTTGAGTTCAGTTTTGTATATGTTGAGTTTCAGATGTCTGTGAGTAATCTTACCTGTGAACTGTAAAATCACTTTATAAACTTGTCCCTCCCAATGTACAGGCCTCTCATCAATTTTGCCTTATTTAGTGGGGAGTGGAGGGGGCGGGGACACAGCATTGAGATAGGGTCTTAGTATGTAGCTGAGGCTGGTCTGGAAATAACTGTATTACCCAGGGTGTCCTCAAACTCGTTGTGCCTCGGCTTCCGAAGTTAGATTACAGACATGTTCATTGTGCCCAATACTTATCTAATTTCATCTTTATGTGTATGTGAACATGCATGTTTTTGTGATTTAATGCAGTGTGTATAGATATATGTCTATGTATGTATATATATGTGTAGAAGCCTGAAGACAGCCTTGTTGTCATTCCTCTGGAGCCAACCACCTTGTTTTTTGAGACAGGGCCTTTCACAAGCCTGTTGCTCATCAGGTAGGCTAGGCTAGATTGGCCGTGACTCCCAGCGCCCACTTGTCTCCTCCTCCCTGGTGTTAAGATTACAGTTCATGCCGTGTACCTGACCCATTACATGGGTCTAGGGATTGAACTCGGGTCTTCATGCTTTCATAGAAAATACTTTACCAACTAGGCTATCTCCCCAACTGTATCTAATTTAATCTTATCTATAATAAACACATTTAGTAATAATACCTACTAAGCTTAGAGAAAATATTAAAAGAGAATAGTGTATAATCTGTAGCAAAGGTTTCTCAATGCACCCCCATTCACCACCAAGTATTTAATTACAATATGAGAAGCAAACTGAATGTTGTCTAAACAAGAAGTTTAGTGTGCCTCAAATTTTAGTGTTTATAAGATTCACTGTAAAGAATTTTATGTACAAAACCACTTATGCTGTGCTTCAGGGAAAATTTTTGATGGTCATCTGGGGTACAAAGTGATTTTTTATAGCTGCTCATTTTTGGAATTTGCCCTTCTCGTGTAAAAAGACGGCACTGTGTTCCTGTCCTCTGAGAACCTCTGGCATGGTTCGGGGGTCCGCCATCTCCTTAGAGAAGGTGGCATGTGGGGAACGCTTACTCCCTTTTGTTGGCTGTTTTCTTCTTCCCCGGGCCACAGCCTGTTGTCCTCTCCCTGGGGCCTGCCTGCAGGCTCTAGGACTCTTACTTTCTACCTGGCTACAGAGCTTGCATATTCTAGGGGGAGCAAGAGCAGAGGATTCTTGCCAAGAGCTGATTTCATGGGCTTGGCCCCAGCGTCCTGCCATGTGACTTCTGCTTGGAATCAGCCTGTCAAAACTAAGTGTGAAACCCACCACAGGTCCACCTTGCTTCCTGCTTTGAGCAATTTGATAAGAGCTCTGGGGTTCACAGAGTGGCATACACAAAGCACAGCCACGTTATCAGACAAGGATACTGAAATGACGAGCCTCCAACCACTGAGCTTTATGTTTATATTCTTATCAAAGAAATGTAAGCATCTTGAGGAAGCTTTCATTTCTTTTTTGAAATTTCTATTGCTGGAGAAGCAACTTTACCATACTTGTATATCTTGACTGACCTGATGGAAATCAAGAGAATTTGAGTAACTGTGGACTTAAAGGAAACTTCTGTTTCTGTAACCCTTCTCCCAAAAATATGTTGATAAAGCATCCAGTGCTTTTCTGAAGAGCAGTCCCCACTGGACTTGACCTGCTATTGTATTTCTTATAGAGCTGTGTTTTTTAGTAGCCAATTTTGTAACAGTGGTTATTCCCAGAAGGGGGTGCCGCCTGCTGTTGGATGTGCACGCCTGTCAGGAAACATTATCATCCGGCCCTGCTATCTGTGTGTGTGCCAAGTGTTGGCTCACTACTCATTTCCTATGAAAAAGAGCCTGGCTTCCAGCTGGATTAATCCTCCAGAGATCAAATCCTCCCACATTCATGTTTGCTGAGAACTTAAAATGTAGAAAGGACTTAATTTTGCTCCTATGCTTAAGCATAAGAAGGTGCCTTTAACTATGACCAAATGTTTTGGACTTGCTGCTCTTCACTGTGTGATGCAAAAACTGCCATGCTATGCAGTTGGCCCTCTTTACTGAGAAGCATAAACACCAGAGCCAGGAGCTCTCCCAATCTAGGCAGGATATGTTCTCAAGCTGAAGACTTCCATTTACGATACCGCCCTCGACTTGGTGGCATTCACAATGATTAGAGAGCACACAGAGTGGTATAAAGCTATGGAGTCACAGCACATCATAGGTCTCTCCCTGATTTCATGCGCAGAACTGCACTTTGCTGATTCAACCCGTCTTACTTTCTAATGCCAAAGCTCAAGGCTCTTTTCCTCTGTGAACTCTTTTTCGGCAGTTTTCACGAGTGATTTTTCCAGTCTCTAAACTGTAGTTTTTATGATTGATTTACATGTGTCTGGCCTCAGAGTCAAAGAGTAATATATATGGTATTGACCTTTTTGCTCAGTTTGAAAAAAGAAATGTGTATTCTCGAGTGTAGACCTATCCATTAGATTCAGTTATATTATTATATCATCGTAATTTCCCATATTCTTATATATTTCCTTTATAATTAATAAATTCTTAAAAGATATATTCAAGTTTTTCTCTATGAAATCCATTGTGTATTATAATTTATAATGTATCTGTGTTTTATACAGTTTGAGGCTACTTTAACAAAGTATATTGATTCTGGATTACAGTATCTTCTGAATTAGTCCTAGTAACACTAAATAATAGTTTTTTTTTTTAACCTCAGTAATATGTTTTCTGTGTAAAGTCTGTGTTGCTATTAACATGATACTCTCATGTTTAATCTTTCTGTAGCATATGTTGATTCCAGTGCAGTATCAACACTTCTGTATCATGTGTTAGATGTTTCTTCTTATGTGGCCGTTTGGGATTTTTGTTGCTGTTGCTGCTTGTTTTTTTGAGACAAATCTTGCTATCTGCCCCAGACTGCCTTTAGTCTTGCTATCATTCTGCCTCCCTCTCTTGATTACTTGGATATAGGCATGAGCCTCCATGCCTGGCTTTTAGATACTTCTTTAAACAACATGGATACTCAGAGTTTAAATGACATCACTGCTAAGACAGTCCCCATCTTCGAGGTTTAACACAGTTGCTTAAAATTATTCTTTAATCATCACAATCTCTTTTATATTCAAGTCCTTTAATTGCTACTTTTTTTTTCTATTTACTATATCTCTTGGCAGTCCTTCATAATGCCAGTGGTTAGTGTGGTTATTTATTTAGGTTTGTTTTGAGGTTTTGATGTTGTTGTTGTTGGGGTTCTTTGTTTTGTTCTGTTTGGGTGTGAGCTCATCTTGTGGAGGATTTTTCCCCATCTCATTCCTAAATGGACTTCCAACAACAACTAGTAAGTGCTGCCAAGTGGCCTCATACTTAATTCTTCAGGGGCTCAAGGGTCATAAATGGAAACATGCCTAGCATCTAACTAGGGTCCAGTTCTTACAGGCTGGTATTTATCTTCTACCCCAAATTCTTGGCAGACTACTTTGCAGGCCAGAGAACAGAGATTTTCCTTTTCTGTAGTCATTAGGGGTAGTTCTGTAAGCTGCAGAGCCTCATTTGGCAGTTCCGGTCAGTGACTTCTTCCAGCACTGTGAGGTCTAGACCGGCCTGTGTCTGGTTTGGAAATCCTACCTGCTCCTTTTAATAACTTCATTTATGACATCTGGAGATTTGATGCCTGATGCCCTGGGCTTATTGTAAACTTGGAAATGTATTAATTGTTGTTTAGATTTTCAATATCATATGGTATTTCTTGTGTTTATGCCTTACTTTTAAGACATGAATAATATTGAGCTCCATTATATATTTACATACCTATGATAAATCTTATAAATCTTAGTAAGAAATTTCTAAACAATAATAAAAATAGAGCAATTATAACAATGACATAACAGTTTTTTAAAAAATGTATGAATTGTTTATTGCTGGAATTTTCCATTTAATATCTATGATAGAATCATCTGTGGTAGCAGAAGTATAGCTGTGCATGAGTTGTGGGCAGAGTGTCTGTTATGAGGGCATTACACATTGGTAGAAAGATATAGCGAGGGCTTTCTATTCTCTTTTATCAAAGTGAGAAAGCCGTAGGATAAGAGACCAAGTGTTTCTAGCTGGAAGTTAATATCATTATTTTATCTAATTTATGTAACTAATTATTTTAGCCAGTTTAGGTATCTAACTATAGTAGTAATGTAAACGTTCCTTTCAAAATTTTTTTTGTAAATAAAACACCAATTTAAAGAAAAAATATTAAGTAAATTGAGTGAATTAAGTACTTACTAAGTGATAGATGGCTGCAACGAAAACCATAAAAGTAGTATTTTGATACTCAAGTTTATGAAATACTTGGAAGCATTTGATACCCTTCCAAACTTTTGTCCTCATTTATAAAAATGTACTTATGTGCTTTAATACCTCACAGAAGAAGTGAGTTGTCGATATGAGCCTGGGCCGGAAATGTGGAAATGCATTATCTAAATTAGGAAATAGAATTTTGACGGTAGTGTGAGCCTGATATTGCCTTAGAAACAATAGTGGTAGCTGTGCAGTCAGAATGGGCAGGTGATGGCAGGCTACACACCAGTGTCTCTAGCAAAACAAACAGACTTTGTTTGTACCCAACAGACTTTGGTCAGAGCCCTGCCCATCATATAATTAAGCAGAGTCCTTATGGCTGCCGAAGCAAGAACGAAGTGAGGCCGTACAGTCTCGCTCTTACATGTTTTCATTCTTCAAAGCAAGCTACTTTCCAGCAGCAGGAGAATGTAATGTTGCACCCAAGAGGCTAGGAGTCAGAGACAGCTGACAGCGTTACACCGTCCAGCAGACACCACAGAACAGTTCTGACATATCCTCTAGATGGCGACATGCTGCTTCTCTGCCCAGTACTGTTTGGTCTGGACACTTAGTTTCTACAAACGGTTTTGAGCCTAAGACTATCTCTGGGTTTTTCCTAGACTTATTTCTATGCTAATGTGGTTCAGATTTCTCATATAGCCTCCCAATACCTACAGGCTTGTCAACCTTCTGCCCACTCAACTCCAGCTGCTCAGCCTTCAGCTTTTTCCTTCCATGGTTCTTGCCGCCACTGGCTTCCCAGTACTTTCCTCACGGTGTCTCTGCTTTGTGCTGAGGAACGGTGTTGAGGGGTGCAGGCTCTCTTCTGTATCACCAGTGAGTTGGGAGGCATTGCTAGGATCTGTGCAGATCTGTGCAGCTGTGAAATTATCCCTTACCTAAGTTAATACCCAAGTCATGGAAGCCTTAGTTAGGGTTTGTGAAACCACAATTCACACTTCAATTGAACACTGCTTTTGGCATTATTTCTTAAATGAAGAGATGCCTTAAACTCAAAAAATGCTATATAGCTGACAGAAAGTTTCCTATGTGTTGCATTTATTCTTCATAGTTGTGGTATTGGCTATTTATTATCTCTATCTGAAAACCTTAAAATTGTCAACTAACCTCAGTTAATTAGTTTAACAGTACTAACAGGAACTATAACTCAGAATCCTGGACTCACACCAAAGACTCCCGCAGTTATTTCATGACACTGCTGGTGACTCATTCATAAAGTTCACAAAATTCAAGTTGATACTATATGTTGCATTTAAAGCCTTCCATGCCTATTTTGAGGCTAAGGCCTGGACTTTCATGTACTGTGTTCTCTAGGCACTCTGACATCCAGTCTGTGCTCAGTCTGATAGTTCCTAGGAATCTGATGCCTTTCTGTTTATTATTTTAAGACTGACTCAGGCAGGAGACTAAAGAAGTAACATGCATGTGCTTTAGGGCGTTTCAATCCCACACATACTTGTAGGGTATTTGCTTGCCTAGGTACTAGAGATACAAGAGTGAATAAGAGAGATTTACTACCTGGGGCTGGAGAGATGGTTCAGCAGTTAAAAGCACTGGCTGATCTTCGAGAGATCCCTGGTTCAGATCCCAGCAGTCTTGTGCTTGATAATAATCATCTAACTCCAGTTCCAGAGGATCCAACAACCTCTTCTGATCCCCGTGAGCCGTGCATGCAGGCAAAACATTCATACACCTAAAATACAAATTTTCTTTTAAAGATAGATTTGCTTCCTGTCCTGATGAAGCTTCCCATTCATGGGAGAAAGCACTGACACGGGGAGCAAAGGCTCTACAGTGACAGTAGATGGCGGCGCTGTTTGCCGTCGCTTATTTTAAAGAATTGCCGCGTCCTCCTCTTATTGGTGAGGAAACAGTCAGAAAAAAAAAGTGAAGTAATTTGCTATGTAGGTGATGTAGGTGTTTAGTTTTGGTTTTGTTTTCGAGGCGGGGCCTCAGGCGGCCGCGGCTGGGCTGCTGAGCTACGCGCCCAACTCTGCCCATTGTCTTGCTGCTCAGGCACAGGGTGGGTTTTAAAGAACACACACTCAAAGGCACAGACATTGTACAGACCTGCCTATGTTAGTCAGCTTTCCAACTCTGACAAAAGAACCGAGATACTCAATCTGGAAACAGGGAAGGATTATTTTGAGTGATGGTTTCAGAAGTTTCAGTCCCTGGTTTGTTGACCCTGCTGCTTTGAGCCGAGGGGAAGCCAAATATGACTGCAGAGAGTTCCAGAGCTCAGATGCTCACCTCATGGCAGCCAGGAAGCAACCAAACAACCACAGATGGGACAGGGCCTTAGTGTCTCCTTCAGGAGCATGTCTTCAATGACATACCTGCCTTCTACTAGGTCTGTCCATCCAGTGATTTCACCATCTCTGGTAGTGCCACGGGCTGGGGTCCAAGCCTTAGCATGTGGTTTGGTGACACCCGACACTCACTGGAGTTGTGGTTTTGAAAGGGTCTGTGGCGATAGAGGGGAAGAAACCTGCGCTTCTCTCCAAGGAGGTAACTCTGCGTCATGTGGGGCAGTGTTGATTGTTTCAACCCCATCATCCCAGCTCCACGAGAAAGGAGTTAAGTGTTTTGATCCTCTGTCTCATGAAATTTATTTTCCATGCCTTAGCGGTGGGGGTCTGGTTAATCTGGCTGAATAAGACAGAAACTGGTCTTCCATTTAGAGAGACTGATTTATTTAGGGTGAGCCACAAAGTTATTGTTTACCCGTCACCAGCTGCCCTTTCTTGGGCAAGGTCCTGCACAGCGCCATGGTGGCGCAGGGCTCCTATCCCATTCCGGGCCTGAATTTCACTTCCAATCACACAATTCTTAGGACTGCAGGGACTTGAAACGCTGCCTCCTGAGTCTTGGCCTTCCATGTGGGCCTGGGGCCAGGGCCCTTTATCGCCGTGTTTCCTCTCTCCTCTCCCCGCCTTCCTGCCCCCTTATTGGTCAGAGGCGGGGACTTGCCACTGAATCGAGCAATAGTAAAAAGGAAAACTTCAGAGAGAAACATGTATCTACACTACATCTTCTTTATACTCAAGACGTAGTAGATACTCAAGACATGTTTGTCGAATAAGCCAAGCACATGTAGTCCTCAGTGGAGCCTATAATTTACTCTGTCAGCACAGTGCTTTATTGATATCCAGTGGGTTTAACTTGGAAGTTAGAAAAACTGATGGACCTGCAAATGTTTGGTAGACTCATACTGATATGGAAAAAAGTCTCACTAAGAGAGGGAGAGACAGGGGAACTAAATTTAGAACTTGAACATAAAGTTAACATGTCTAAGCTTAGATCAGTGCCTACATGAGGATTCATCCTAGGAGATTAAAATTACATGGAAGCCAACAAGTAGAAACGTGTAAGATCGTGATATGTAAGAATTTACTCCACAAGTATTGGGGAACAACAATAAGTGAAGAGAAAGTCCCAGTCTATCGTCGTCAATTTCCTGGGAGAAGCTGATGTGTCAGGTTTTCTCCGCATTTCCCAGTTGTCCCTGGCCTTGTCTTACTGAGTAGTGTGATGGGAATGGGTCGGGGCTCAGCCCTGATCAGAAACAAGAGATGGGCAATAACCAGGACCATCTTTATCAACAAATATGGACAAGGAATCTCCATGTTCAAAGGAAGAGTAGTCCTGTGTTCTCAGAGACCTTAAGCACTTTCATTTCATTGCATAATTGTTTACCAACCAAGAGAAGTAGATGGTATATTCCTAGTTTATAAAGCTTAAAAAAATGAATAACAGAGTATGCTGTCTTTTGTCTAATCCTTAGGTAATAGGCATTCATAGAGAAAGTAGATATTCAAGTCTGACTTTACTCTAAAGCATACCTGTTGCCTCTTATGTTGAAAAAATACATTTACTGTTCTATATATTTAATTTCCTCTGTAGTGAATCAGATGCTTGCATTTTCTATTTATGAAAATTCTCTGTATTTGCCTATGTGAGCTGGTAGGGGAAGCTGTTGCTCTATGTAAGTCAAACTGCTGTGCATTGTGTCTGTGGAATTGCTGTTCTTGGTTCTCATTCACAGTAAACACAGAAACTTCATTCTAATTTGGGGTCATTTAACAATGGACTCCATAATATTGGTTTATTTCCAGTCAGTTGAAATGTTTATCCTATAATTTCTGTGTTTCTGTTTTACAGAAAATAAAATCGCATGTGACTTTTTTTATGCTCTTTGCTTCTTTTCAGACTTCTGTTGGAGGATGTAGGAATGGACATTCCCTTTGAGGAGGGAATGCTGAGTCCCAGTGCAGACATGAGGCCGGGTAAGAGAAACATTTGTTCATCTCCTTCATGGAGTTCTACAGTCATTCATTATTCAGCAACAGGACTGTTTCAGATACATTCAACTTGTGATTTCCATGATGAAAGTAAAGAGAAAAGAAAAATGTGTGAGAGGAAGGTGTCAGGCTCAGTTTGGTTAATTCCAGGGTCAACTTGAATCTGTGTGCTCATTGGTGTGGGCCACAGTTGCTTTCCTGTGTGCAGTTTTATTGACCAGTGTTTTCACTTTCTATAATTAGCTATGGCATGCCATAATGCCAAATTCTAGATTATATTTAAGTTCAATTATTGATATAATTGTGTGAATATTTAAAATGGGAAATGTCATATCAAGAATGTTCAGTATCATAATTGTAAAAAGTCAAACCAGTGCTGAAGGTGTAATTGAGTATTAGAGCACTTGCCTAGCATGCTCAGGGTCCTAGGTTTGATCCTAGCACTACAAACAAAAACAACATGAAAAATAACCTTACATTGTAATGGTTTATACCCATGCAAACACAAACACAAAAAGTAATTGTAAAGTTTTCATTATAACCTATGTGACTCTCTATTAGTATCACAGCCATTCCCTTGGACTGCATCAAGACTAAAGCCACACCAAGACACCAAATGGCATCATTAGCTAAGCCTAAATGGGGTAGGAAGAAAGAATGCACTTCTGTTTGTGTACTATCTTAATATGGATTATCATTCAAAATTCTAGTCATGGGACCTTTTTATAAAGGGGGTAGTACTGGATTTTAAATCCAAGACCTTGCATTTACTAGGCAGGAGTTGTATCACTAAGTTACATACAATGTACTTATTTTCAAATGTTCTACAGCCAATTATAACCATTATATGTCTCCACCATTCTGCAAGTTTCACAATATACTTGTTTTTTGTTTTCTTTTTTTCTTTTTGAGACTGTTTCTTTTTGGAACTCATTATGTAGGCCAGGCTGGCCTTGAACTCACAGAGATCCTCCTGCCTGTGCCTCCCAAGTGCTGAGATTGAAAGTATGTGCCACCATGCCCAGCTCACAATATCATTTTGAATAATAAACTACTAGGGCAATGATTAACAGCAACTAGTCGCATATGGCTATTTAAATTAAATCAAAAATAAATTTAAAAATTTTTATTCTTCAGTTGCACTAGTGTTGTTTCAAGTGCTCAATGACCGTGTGTAAAACAGTCATCACAAAGATTCTTCTAGATACGACTGCTCTGACAGGTTCTATAGTACAGAGCCCAGTATCTTTCAGATGTTTCACAGGAAAACATTCTTTTCAAGCAATATATTAAAACCTTACACAGGCCAGGAGTGATGGTGCATTCCTTTAATTCCAGCACTCACTTGGGAGGTAGAGTCAAGAAGATCTCCATGAGTTCGAGACCTGGTCTACATCAAGAGTTCCAGGCCATCCAGGGCTATCTATTGAGACCTTGTGTCAAACAAACAAACAGACAAACAACAAAAAACAACAACAAAAAAAACCCCACATGGTACACAGTGTGGGTGACATTCTTAGCAGAAAAACAACAGTACCAATTCCTTAGGATAGGGTCAAAGGTAGAAGAATTGAAGGGGAGACGAGATACCGTCAAAGTACTTTTTGTGCTGAGGAAGTCCATCATTTCTCCTTTTAGCCAAAGATAAGAAACTATTCTCTTTCTATATTGTCACACAAAACAAACATTTCTGTGACCAGGTATATAAGAGTTTTCCCACAAACAGGAAGCAGCTCTCAGAAGGTACCAATTCGTTATCCTATGGTTCATATCTGTCCTAATACTACCTACTTAGAGACAGTCCTGCTTCCCACAAGGTAAGGGCTCAGTCCCACAAGGCAGCCCTCACCTATTAGAAGTCTCAGGTTAGACCTATGCTCTTACCAACTGGTTATAAAATGGGATTTCTGGAGTAGGTCCCTCCTCAGGCTTCATAATTTGCTAGATTCACTTACAGAGCTCATAGAAACACTTTGCTTTTTTTAAACTCTTTTTCTACTGACTTAATGCAGAAGATATAAATTGGGACACAGATGACTAGTCAGATCATGAGGTGAATAGGGAGAGTGTTGATCAATTCAAATTCTGAAACTGTGAATTGTGACCTTGGGAATTACCGTTCGGGAAAACACAGGTTCAGATCGCTCTGAATAGTGGCCCAGATGATGCTGGAGGATAAAAGGAAGAAGCTGGAAACAAAGAAAATTCTAAAAGCTACGTTAAAAGGCAGGTGACAGGGGTAGGAAAGTTATCCTCACGCTAAGCTGCCGCTCGTTTGCACATACGGAACTGATTTTTACCTTTCTTTCTGGTCAAAAGTTTTTCATTTGTTACAGTTGCAACTGCAACATTTATTAAAAGATGAGGTGCTGGGGATGTAAGGACAGAATACTTGACTGGCAGGTTCAGGGCCTTGGGTTCAATCCTTAGCACCATAAGAAAACAAACAAAACCAAAAAATTATTAGTGACTTTTAGGGACTTGATCTAATTCAAAAGTTAACATTTCCAGGTACAGTTTGAGAGTTCATCTTTTTGGACAGCTGCTTGTTGTTACACATTAAATTCCCTGTCCCCTAATGACCTTCCCCGTTAACTTTGAAGAGGTATCTATCTATCTATCTATCTATCTATCTATCTATCTATCTATCATCTATCTATCTCTATCATCTATCTATCATCTCTCTCTATCTCTCTATATCTATCTATCATCTCTATCTCTATCTCTCTATATCTATCTAGCTATCTAATCTGTCATCTATCAATCTATATCATCTGTCATCTATCTATCATCTATCTGGGGTCTTTTTGAGACAAGGTCTCTTGTAGCTCACCTTCACCTTGACCTTACTATGTAGCTGAGGATGACCTTGAACTCCTGATACTCTTGTTTCCACCTGCTAAGTGCTGGTGTTATAGACACGCACTCCACATTTGGCTCAAGTGCTCTTTAAATATTGCTTTTTTCTTTCATGATTTTCTTCTGGATTTTCATGTATCTTTCTTTTGATCATAATTAGAAGCATAAATAATCAATCTGTCAACCAATGTGTCAATTTTATATCCTTTTGGTCCTTTGGAGCTAGAAAGGCTCATTCCCAGGACGTCCTGTCCCACAAAAGAGAGAAAGTGATGACCATGTAGAGAATAGGGCCACACTAAGTAACAAGTTGTCATTTAGGGAGCAGGTCAGAGACGGTAACTTGAAACTTTTCATCAGAGTTGCTCAGTCAAGATGGTTGTAGTCAGTGCCAGGTTATTAGCCTAGGAAAAGAAATAATTACACAAAGAGTTACATAAAGTATCAAAACTCTGAAAAAAATACCAGTAACAGCAGGACTAGAAAGGAGTAATAACAGCACCAGTAAGGATTTTAGCCAGCAGGAATCAGATCCAACCATCCTTTTAACAGTTCTCTTAGACTAGGTACAAGGCATTTAGAGCATCAATTTGAGATTATTTTTTCATATAATTGACGAGGTGGATTGATGATTTTTCAGGTGATACAGACAGCGTTCTCTTTTAATGGTAGCCTAAGTGCCTCTTTGAGAAGTAGTAACATTATCAATTACAATGTGTTTTTGTAAGTCTGTTTTTCTCATTAAGGACTTTACAGTATTTACCAAGCTTAATGCTATTGTGTATCATTTAAGGCGTGTTGGGTAAAGTCAGCTAATGCCATTATGTGGGCAGGTTCATTGCAAACCCTAAACAAGGCATAAACACTGTATGTAAATGATCATATCACTGAAATACTGATTGAATCCATCCATCTTTGCTTCAAAGTGGAAAGTTAGTGGGACTCACACTAAATGGGGATTCAGAGAAGGCCCAAAGTACAATGGCTCTTCTAGATGAGGGGAAGTGAGGTCAAAGATCAATTCCATAGACTCATTGGGTTCTGTTGAGTGAGTTCCAGTACATTCTATGTTACCGTTCTCCAATCAGTCCTGAGCCAATCAGTCTTTTATGGCAATTGCAGCAGAACAGGACTCGAATAATACCACCCACAGTGGTGAATATTATGTGATTGGCTCTTGTAAGCCATATATCTCCATCTTGTAATTGAAGCAAAGTACCTTTATGGAGCAAGTAAAATCATCCTTAAGTTTTTTTATATGCATGTTAAATGATCTCATTATATCATATGCAGTTATAAAATTTATTTATTTAGGGTGATGAAAAGTTTAATTTATGGGCCATTAATAGTAGATGCTATGGGAAAAACTAAAGGAGTTTGAGGAATTTAGTTTAGGAGATAATCATTTCAGCTGGACATTTATAAGCCAATTAATTAAACTTTTAATTTAGTTTTATTTTATGTGTATGAGTGTTTGCCTTCATGTACACATGTGAACCTGTGTCATGCAGTGCCTGTGGAAGCCAGAAGAAGGCATCAGATCCCTGTTGGAACTGGAGTTACAAATGGTTCTTAGTCATGATGTGGGTGCTGGGAACCAAACCCAGGTCCTCTGCAGGAGCAGCTGGTACTGTTAACTGCTGAGCCGTCTCTCCAGTCCCTGACTGACTGCATTTTAGAGTCCACAACTTGACTAGCCTGAACCTTTGATATTTTTAGCAAGAGCTTGGGACAGTGGTTTAGCTAAGGCAATTAATTCATGAAGATTTTTCTTGGTCCAGGTCACGGAATGTAATTTAACCAAAGTACTTAATTGTTCCTGAAGACACACTAAGAAAGTAGAATCTCAGTCAGATGGTAGATTTTGTCTATCAGGAGTTTAAGGCCAGAATTTTGAAAGAAGATTTTCTTAGAGCGACTGTGATAATCATCAGTGGACCCATGAGTCTGCTGAGGACTCTGCAGGTTAGCTCCAGTTGGGGGTATGGGGCAATAGTGTGGAAGTTTATTTATGAAATCAGGGCTAATGTTTCTGTTTGGCCTTTAGCGCTTACTCTTGAGAAATCTCTACTAAAGTCACTCCGAGGTCCAGTGCAATCCGTTCCTTAGCCATATCTTCTACAAGTGGACTAATTGATAAAATCCCCCAAAGCTAGATTGATATATTTTAATTAAAAGCTCAAAGTGTCAAGTACATTTCAACCGTATGTTCCTCAACACTAGACATTCTTTTGCAATAGCAGAAGGGTTAGTCTTTTTCCAAGAGACAGACACAAAGGCTTTAAACATAGAGACATAAAGGCTTCGTTAAACCTAGCTTTAAAGGGAGTTATTAAATTAGGCAGAGTAGGGGATAGAGAGATGGCTCAGTGGTTAACAGGACTAGTTGCTCTTACAGAGGACCCAGGTTTGGTTCCCAGCACCCACTTAGAGGCTAACAACCAACTATCTATAATTCCAGTTCCAGGAGATTTGACGCCTCTTCTGACCTCGGTGGGCATTGCACAGCGTGGATACACTTATATACATGCAGGAAATACACTCATATGCATAAAATAAGGATAATTTTTAAAAATTTAATTAGGCAGTGTCCTCTTGAGGAGCAGAGACTGTTGGGGATTATACCCAGGGCCTTGTTTATGATAGACAAGTGCTGTACCACCGAGCTACACCCTCTACCCTTGTAGTCAGATGTTTGAGGGAAACCAAATTTCATATCCTAAATAGGAAGCTCGGAGAGGAGCTGGCAGTCGGGGTGGAGGGAGGGCCGTCAAGTGGATCCAGGGAGCAGCTGGCCCCAGAGTGCTAAGATACCTCTCAAGGTTTTTCCAGTTTGGAAACTCTTTGAGACAGCTGTGGAACTTCTCCCTAAGAGCAGTAAGTGCACTTATTATTGCGTTTAGTGACCTCAGAATACCAACCAAAATATGCTTCCTATTTGAATTGTTTAGTTTTATACATTTTCACTGAGTACACACTGAAGCGTTCCAAGGGGGCACAATAATTTCAAATCGTCATGAGTAATGTCTGCCTGTCAAATTAGGAATCTGCAGGAAGAGGGTCCATACGTAGGCTGAGGCACCAAAGAAACTGGGGTTCTAGATGGGGTTGCTCAGCAGGCCCTCTTGGTGTAGAAGCTCCCCATAGGGAACTCCACAGGAAAGGTTCCCGTCCTAGAAACTGAATGCTTACCACAGGAAGGATACCCCTCCTAGATGTGCAGGTGAGGGATTTCCTTCCTAAGCAGCCAGCACAATGTTCACAGACCTCAATCAAAGAGGCAGGAGGGTTGGAGGCTGAAAAGATTTAACATGTGATCTGAAGTCACTGGGCTCTTTTGTCCTCTGCAGCAGCAGAGGCCACTTCACAAGCCACGTCAGACACCCATGTAATGTCAATCAATCCAAACTCAAAAGCTGTGAAAGCCAAAGAAGGTTATATAGGATCTTGGGAATTGCATATTTGGAACTTGGATTCAGGTAGTTCTGAACGGTTACTCCAAAGAAGCTCAGGGCTACAGGAAGAGAAGCTGGAGACAAAGGAAATCCTAGAGGATACATGGGAAGGAAGCCGGCTGGCACAGAAGAGTTGTCACTACACTAGCACTCTACATCATTAGGCTGTACACACTAGATCACAGGTCTGGGGCCGGATGAAAACTTTCGTTTTCACCTGTTGACGCTACCACATTCATTCTAAGGTATTAAGGGCTTTTTCAGATGACTCAATTCAAAAGTTCACATATCTACACACAACTTCAGAGTTCTTTTTTTCTTTGAGCAGTTTGATACATGTGAGAGTCTCACAATGCCTTTACAGCTCCATTTTAAAGAACTCTTTAAATATTGTTATTTTTCATAATTTCCTTCTGAACATATAAGGAAGGAGTGTGGTTTCCACGCCCTCTGAGGATAGCCTGCCCTGCTAGACACATCTATTAGGAAATTTTACTCAGAAAACCCTGTTGTTCAAAAATTTTGCTGCTGTTTTTTTCTTTTTTCTTTTTTTTTTTTTGTAGTAGTGGGCAGACAGTTGCAATCAACCCACTGACCCACCCCAAAGCTTTAAGAGCCCATCAGAATAAAATTCAGTGTAAAATCAGTATGAGTCAAATAGTGCTTGCAAATAAAAAGGAATGCTCAAGAAATTCCAAGAAGTTCAAGAGCTCTGTGTATAGAACTAGAGATAAAGACTGAATAGATTTATTATACTACATTAGATTATCTCTTTGTTTGGTTCAGATGAATTTGCCAAAAATAACTTCTCCAACTCTGTTTCTGTCAAATAAAAGGCACTTGAGCACAAGAAAGGATGGTCAACTGATTCTGTCAAACTTAACACAGGTTATCGCATATGTTGCAAAAACTAATGTTGAATGAAATTGACTGCTCTTGTGGAGGACGTGGGTTCGATTCCCAGCCACCCACATGGTGGCTAACAACCGTCTGTAACTCCAGGTCCAGGGCATTTGACATCGTCTGAGCTCTGTGGGCATTACATGACACAGGTGCACTTACCTACAAGCACATACACATAAAAATAAGTAAAATTTTTTTTAAAAAAGAAACTAATGCTGAGTGAAATTGGCATAAACAGTAGCTGATTTGGCAAATCTGAGGAATCTAACTAATGTAAGATAATACTTAAGATTTTATCAAAACCCAAAAACCCGAAAAATAAGAAACATCACCAAAAATCAGATTCAGAAGAATCAGAAACTGAAAAAGCATTTTAACATTTTCTATGAATGTCACACATAAGGTTCTTAACTTCCAGACAAGAAGCATAAGAACATATATGTTTAAACACAGGGCATGGTGGCCTGTGCCTTTAATCCCAGCCCTTGGGAGGCAGAGGCCAGTGGATCACAGTGAGATCAAGACCAACCTGATTAACATTGTGACTTCCAGGGAGGGCTGTGACTAGAGAGGTCCTGTCAAAAAACAACAAACAAACAAACAACATGAACAAACAAAATTTAAAAAGAAAATATATGTTTATGGGTTTAAGTTTATACCCCATAAAATTCAATTCAGTATGTGGCATATTGAATTCTTAAACCTAAACAGAGAAGGTAACAAAACAAAATACCTAAGTTTCTACTCATTAAGCAGTATCTCCCAAATCCAGGGTTGATGGTAGAGGAAGCTAAATGTGGTGGTTCACATTTGTAATCCCAGCACTCGGAAGACTGAGGCAGGAGAATTGAAAGTTTAAGGCCAGCCTGGTTATATATTAAGAGCCTGCCCTCCCCCAAGAAATGTGGGATGGGCAGGATGAGGAACGTGCGGGAAGGGGGGAGGGAGGGAAGGAGGGAGGTACAAACTCCTAGGAGGGCTTCAGCAGACCTCAAAAGTGTTTTCCTTGGGGCCCAATTCCACTGGTGACAACTGTGTGTGATCTAACTACATTGCTACTGTGTTCTTCTTTAGAACCTCCCAATTCTCTGGATCTCAATGACAGTCATCCTCAGAGAATCAAGCTCACAGCTCCAAATATCAACCTTTCTCTGGACCAAAGTGAAGGATCTATTCTCTCTGATGATAACCTAGACAGTCCAGATGAAATTGATATCAATGTGGACGAGCTCGATACCCCTGATGAAGCAGATTCATTTGAGTACACTGGCCATGGTAAGTGGCTAAGATGATGAGGCCAAAGTTAAATAAATAAGAAGACCGTCTAAGTGACAGTACTAACAAATCTCTCCTTTTTGTGCAAGTGGATACTTTCTGTGGTTCTAGAAGCCTCTTTTTGCATCTGGCTCATAGATGGCCATGGCTGGCCAGAGTGTGATAGATACAGTTCTAGATAGCAATGATCCCTAGTGCCCGTCTGTCAAATTCCTACTCTGTGCCAGGCCCTGGGCGAGCTCTGTGAAACCGGGACTCAGTGTATGAGAATGCAATCTGGAATGTCAAATTTGAAGAGGAGAAATCCTTTGTACAGGCCCTGCTGTCCAGAATGTCCATTCCCCAGACCTTACATGACTGAGTGCTTTTTTTCTCAGGTCTTAACCATTAGGTGCCACCTCCTTCACAGGCCTTCCACAGCCTGGGCTGTCAGAGGTGCTGCCCTCCTCTGGGCTCCCCGCAGCCCCTCATTCTCCGTGCCAGGGATTCTTTTATTTTCAGCATTTCACATGTATCATTTAATGATGTGCTTGCTTGTTTGGTTTACACGTTATTGATGTTCTTTTCCCACTAGAATTTTCCCCAGGGCAGAGACTTTACGGTATTTGATGTTATCGCTCCAATAAAGGAAGAAGGGCAGGAATGCAATGGGTTTTGGTCGAGACAACAAGAGATGCAACGAAAAGCTGTCAGATTAAAAACTGACAGACCTGTTGGGAGTATCAGTCTCACATGAGGCTTTCCATTGTCTAGTGACATTTGATATATTCAGAAGTGCTGGGAAATATCAAGCTTTTACTTCATAAAACATCAGCATGTTGCTTTGGTTCACTTATAAGCAGGTGGCTTCTCTGAAATTACAATTGGAAACCACAGTGAAAGACTTTCTGACAGGGGCTGGAGAGATGGATCAGCACATATGAGTTTGTACAGCTCTTACAGAGGGACCTGAGTTCAGTTCCTAGTACTCAGGTAGAGCAACTCACAATGCCTCTGACCTCCATGCACACCAGCACTCACGTGCACGGACCCACACAGAAACACACACATACACAGAATTAAAAATATTTCCTTTAATCTTAAAAAAAAGCCAGATGTGATGGTGTATGCCTTTATCCCAGCACTCAGGAGTCAGAGGTAAATGGATCTCTGTGAGGTCAAGGCCAGCTTAGTCTACATAACAAGAGTTCTAGGCTAGCTGGGGCTATAGGGAGACCCTGTCTCAAAAACAAGACAAAACAAATTATCTTAAAAAAAAAAAGAGTTTGACCATAGATAATCACTTTTCTTCGTGGTAAAAAATGCCTCTAGCCTTAAAAAACAAATACTACAAGGGCTGGAGAGATGGCTCAGTGGTTAAGAGCTCTGAGTATGATTTCCAGCACCCACTTTGGGTGACTCACAACTGCCCATAACACAGATCCAGGGGATCTTCTGCCTCTCCTGACCTCCGAGGGCACTGCATTTACAGGTACACTTACATACGTGCATACACACACATTCATACACATAAAATAAAAATAATAATTAATTAAAAAAATAGAAGCAGTAAATGGCTATTCTTAAGTTTATTGTGCTTATGTAGAGAGTGTGTGCTGTGTTTTTTGTCCTTTTCATGAATTTTCTAGAAGGTGCTTCCTTTACATCTGCAGTCTGTAGTGGACTGGTTCCTGGAGACGCCAACATCATAGTATGATCAAGTCCTTTATTTAAAACGTATATTTGCACATAATCTGTACACATCCTCAATGTACTAAAGTGTCTCTATGTACTAATCATCTCTAGATTAATTATATATAATATGATGTAAACACTGTATAAATACAAATTTTTATGAATAATGAGAATGAAAACATTCTGTGCATATTCAATACAGATGCCATTTTTCCCCCTAAATATTTTCTCCTTGTAGTTGGCTGAATCTGTGGGTGTTGGAAGGTAAGTGTTGTAATCTGGTTATTTGATTAGACAGTTTAAAAGTAGATATATGAAGTAAAAAATGATCTTGAGTTCATATTTGTATCTGCCACCCAGAGTCTTCTCCAGCTACTCTATCCAGCCCAGCTGCCCACAGCTCCTCCATCTATTCAGCTGCCTCCTGCTGTCCCAGCTCTTTTACTGTAACAAAGTGACTTAAAATCTCAGAGAAGACAGCCGTGGCGTGCTGGTCCCTCCTTCTCCTCCCCCGGTACTGCTCCGTCTCTGTGAGAGCTTCCTCACACCACATCTGGACCCTTTATTTTTATAAATAGTTGATCTATCAAGCAAAGTGGCGGCGGCTGGCCAAGCTGGTAATTAAAGCTGCCACTAGCTGACACAGTCCTTTTCATTTAGTTGACGTTGTATGGAAAGAGCCAGATGCTATTATAAACTAATAAATAAGAAAGCAAAAACATTAAGAACTGAAAATACACAGTTCATTTGAATAGTTATATTCTATACAGCAAGGATAAACAGCTGTCTAGGAAGGTTGGAATATAAATACTCTTTAGTCCTAAAGTATGAAATAAAACCTGGAAAGATGCATGACTTGAGGGTTTCTTATGTAAGGATGTTGAACCCCTTCAGTGCACATTCTAAAGACAATTGTTATTCTTTCTACCTGCTTTTGTTTTTTTGCTTTTGTTTTTTTCTGTTTTGGTTTGTTTTCTGAGACAAACTCCTAGGTGCTCAGATTACAGGTGTGTGTTACCAAGCCTGTTTTTCAAGTTTAGTGTTTTAAAAGTGGTCGTAATTTGCTTTACTAATTTGACCGCTTTGTAGTACTCAATATATGTAGGGTGTGCTCTGAGTGATTTAGAGGTAATCATTTCAAGCCTCATGCCTATGCTACACAAGCAGGTTGTTTTCTCCCACTGTGTGGATGAGAACATGGAGATCTAAGGAAGTTAAATCCTATGCCTAGGGTTATACAGCTGAGAAGTGGCCGCAGTAACATTCAAGTTGACTCTTGGCCTCTGCTGCTTCCCTGTGAATACACTGATAATAAAATTTTAGATGAGGAGGGTCTGGGGCTAGAGAGATGGCTCAGTGGTTAAGAACACTGACTACTCTTGCAGAGGACCCGGCTTCAGTACTCAGCACACCCATGACCACTAACACTGTTCTAAACTCAGGTTCCAGGAGATCTTATGTCTTCTTCTGGTCTCCGAGTGCATTGCATGACAATTAAGGCTTGATTTCCTTTGCCATTTACCATGTGCCAAAGAAATCAGAAATATGTCGATAATGAAGTATCTTTAGGGGTCAGCCATGAATAATAAGGATGATCTTAACTTTGCTTTTAATGCTTTATGATGTCAAGCCTAGAATCAAAAATATCCAAAGGTCAGTGATATCGTCATTCTATTTTCCAAACCAATCACAAAGTAATTTTTATCAATTCAGGGCTCCACAAAGCTTTTCATTAGGGAAGTGGAAAGAATTTCATCTGCGTGTTCCTGATAAAAATGTTATAAGAAACACTTGTATGCTTTTATACTTTTCCTTTCAGGGTTCCAAAGTGATGTTTAGTGACCCCCATCTGAGCTGCTCTTCTGAAACTGACCCCTAGTGACAGTGCTCTGGTTGACAGGCATGCCAGCATTCATTCCAGTCAATCAGAGGGCCCCATCTTTTATGTCTTTTAGCATCTGGATCTGTGGTCTTCAGTGCTTTCATAACCCTGCAACCAGCTTATGAAACCGACTCCCTACTCATCCTCTTCATACACGTGATTGTGTTCGTTACACTGGTATATTGGAAAAGATGGCTTTCCTTTGTATTTTTTTACACTGAGGTTTTTTAAGATTTTTATTTTTTAATTACATGTATGTGAGGAGGATGGGGAGGGTTGTTTATGAACATGTATGTGGGTGCACACAGAGTCTACTAGAGGGTGTCCGATCCCCCAGAGCTGGAATTACAGGCAGTTGTGAGCCACCTGATGTGGGTGTTGGGAACCAAACTCAGGTCCTCTGCAGGAGCAGTACATGTTCTTAACTGCTGAGCTGTCTCTCAAGTTCCTACACTGAGATTTTACACCCAAATTAACTTCCTCTCTGCTGTTTATCATCAAAAGATTTTTAAACTTTTAAGCCGTGTACTGAATGTCATTGCTGAAACAAGAAAACTTCAGATATCATGACTCCCAAGTCACCCCCATCTTCTACACAGTTTAGTACAGAAAGCTATCAACCTTTACAGTGTGTGCCCCTACTGGAGAGCTAAGCTGACCTCAGTGTGGCCTGTGTTTCCCAGAAAGACAAGAGGAAAAGTTCAAGTTGACTTCACTCCTATGTATGGGGGTCTAATTGTTCAACAACCGCCAAGAAACGGGCTTATCATTAAGGGGAAACCTGTGAGGAGGCCATGACGGCAAGTTTGAATTTGGAGGACACGGGGAGACCTGAATAGGAACTGAACATGTCAGCAAATTGTTGGAAAATAAAGGGGGGTGATAATTTAAAGTTACAGCAGAATTATTAAAATCAAGAGGATATTTCTAAGTCAAGGGAATGAATAAAACATCCTTGCTTCTTACTAGCTTTTGTGGTTGACCTCCAGCAGCGAGTATCTGAAGAGAGCTTAATGTGCTCCTAGAACGTTCCTCCCTCCCTTCCTCCCTCCCTCTCTTGTTCCCTTCCTTCCTCCCTTCCTTCCCTTCCTCCCTTCTTCCCTCCCTCTCTCCCTCCCTCCCTCCCTCCCTTCCTTCCTTCCTTCCTTCCTTCTTTCCTTCCTTCCTCTCCCCCTCTTCCTCCTCCTCTTCTTCCTCCTTCTCTTCCTCTTCCTCCTCATCTCTTCCTCTTCGTCCTCTACCTCCTCCTCCTCTTCTCCCTTCATCAGACCTTGAGCATCCTAGACAAGAACTCTGCCAATGAGACACATCCCCAGTCCTTGCAAAATGACTCTTTTTCTCCCAGTTTACATCAACGAGAAGGGAAGCAGATGAAACCCCGGCATGGTGCTGTATACCTGCAGTCCCAGCTACTTGGAGACTGAAGAAAGAGGAGCACTTGAGTGAGCTCCTGAGTTCTAGACCAGTCCTGAGTAGCATAGAAAGCCCGATTGAAACAAATAAATACCCTCTCTATGGCAAGGTTAATCAGATTTTCTCTTATGTTATCTTCTTTGAATTTCATTGTTTGGACATTTTTATATTAGGTGTAAGATTCACTTTGAGCAAATTTGTGAAGTGTCAGATTTGGATCTGGAGGCATTTTCTTTTAAATATTTTTTATTTTATTTATTTTGTGTGTGTTTATGCAGGTGTGAGTATGGTGTATGTGTGTATAGTGTATTCCCGTGTGTGTGTGCACACACGTGCATATCTGTGTGAACATGGAGGCAAGAGGAGGACATCAGATGTCTTCCTCTATCACTCTCCACCCTATTCCTTTGAGGCAGGGCCTCTCTCTGAACATGAAACTTGTGCCTTTTGGTCAGGCTGGAAACCAGCAAGCCCCAAGGATCCTCCTGTCTCTGTGCCCCTTTGTACAGGGTACAGAAATGTACTGGACCACCTCTGGCTTGCTACATGAATACTGAGACCCAAACTCTGGTCTTCATGCAGGCCCAGCAAGTGCTCTTAACTACTGAGCCATCTCAGGTCCTTGATACATGTTCTTACATGTGGATGTCTCACTGTTCTAGCACGATTTATTGAAAAGGCTGTCCACGTTCAGGGTACTGCCATAGCTTCTTTGTCAAAGATCAGTTCACTGTATTTGTGTAGTATGCCTCAATAAAAGCATGCAAAAAAAAAGATAAATACATATATACAAAACTCCCTCACTATCAGAAATCACAAGGGTCAACGTAGAGCAGTCTAGAGTACCAAACATAGTGAGCCTCAGAAGATATACTCACGTTTGGGCCCAGAGTTCTAAAGACGCAGAGACAAGACTGGGAATATGGAATCAGAGAGAGCTACATTAGCACTTAAGTTTCCTAACGCAAGTAGAAAGGAAGAATTAGGAAGGGAATCAAGACAGAAAGATGGATTTATAAGTGACATTATGCTTGATTGGAAGCCAGGGTTGCTGCCTTCTGTCCTTAACAAGCAGCCAAGTGCTCCTGGGAACGTAGTGGAACCAGGGTGAGCCAGGGCTTTGTAAGTGGTGTGGCTGTTGCTGTTGGCAAAGAAGGCTAGGAAACCTTTCCAAATGACTTCATTTTCCTATTCGGAGTCCTAGGTGATTTGTTACTTGCTAATGTTTAGTAATTGTGGAATCTTCCAGGACATAATGGCTTTGTTGTGGCTCCCTTATAGAGTACCTCTCTTTCCAATAACTTGCCCGAGTTTTCCTTCATGTCCCCTCATCTGCCTAGATTTTGAGTATTCTGAGAAGGCTTCTAAGCTAATCATGGACTGTGTTGGTGGAGGTAAATATTAAAGGTGATTCAGACAAAGTTCCTTAACCCCCCAAATTCACAGCTTTTGCATTGGTATAATGTCCATTTAATGCCTACCACTGTGCCTGGTACAAGGGGGTGGATGCCAAGGTATCACTGTTACTATCAGTATACCACAGAAGGTACTTACGCAGAGGGCAGTGCAATTCCAAAGGTCTTCCACAATGTAAAATTGAGTGCCAAAATCTCACAATTAATGGGAAGGTTATAAATAATTTTTTACTTCAAATTTCTCAAAGATGTAAAGAATGACTATTGTTAAACTCTTATCAGTCCTTTTAATGAAAACAGAAACAGTTGCAACTTATTCTTTTAATAAGCTACATGGTTGCTATTTTTGAATGCTTAATAGTTAATTTCTTACCAAAGAATGCTCAGTGGGACTTATACATAAAATTTACAGTATACACAGTTGTTTCCTGTTTGCTATAAAAAATCTTTTTGTAGCATGTTTTGAAACAGTGCATGAGAAGTCATATCAAAGTCAAGTCAAATCATTTTATGTCCAAGCATACACCCTATCTTCACAACAGGGAATTTTCTTCCTATTGTCAAAGTCTTAGAGCAGAGGATTTACTTGGTTAGCAATTAAAGGGTCAGCAGAAAGCTAAAGACCAAGGCAAAGGTAATGAAACACTCTGAGCAATCAGGGAGGGGACCAAGGAAACCAAGGTTATCTGGGCATGATATCACTCTACCAGAAAGACCTATAGTCTTAAATCTGAATACCAAGGATGAGTTGGTATCAGTTTATCCCTTGGTGATATAAGAAAGCTCTAGCCTTGACTGTCTCTACCTTAGCAAGGGATTTGGTTCTTCCATCCTCAGTAAAAAAAGACTTCAAGTAGACGCTGTATGGTCAGTCTGGTGTTCAGCTCTATAGAAGAGATGTATAGTACGGTGCTCCGGCAGACTGCCTCTACCAGGAGGTGGCTTGCAATCCAGTCTGTTGTCTGTTAACCCTGTGGAGGTCTTGCTGCTTCAGTCCTGCTCTGTGCTTCACTTCCAGAAGATCCCATGTCCAACAAAAATTCTGGTCAAGAGTCAGAGTCTATTCCAGAATATACAGCTGAAGAAGAACGAGAGGACAACCGGCTGTGGAGGACGGTGGTGATTGGAGAACAGGAGCAACGGATTGACATGAAGGCCATTGAACCGTACAGGAGAGTCATTTCTCACGGAGGTACTCAAGCTCCGGGAACGGGGAGAGGAAACAAAACCAGGGCTCTGTGTGTGTCTGTGTGCACATGACCTCCGCAGAGCCTGTGTGCAGTCTGGGTGCAGGAGACTCAAACCAGTCACTAAAAAATTGAAATCTTAACAGGCAAAAACAGCTTCTCAGTGTAAAAAAAATGCTATTCACATTGCATATCTAATAGCTATGATTTCTAAGCAAAGTTCTCAAAAGCCAAGGTGTCTAGTGTAATAACATCTGGAATTCCTGTGAGTGTTGCAGGTTAAAATGAATACTTAGCACACAGAACACCATGGTCTGTGGTTAGACCACTGCCCCGGAGAGTTTTCTAATCCTCTTTAAAAGCTTTAGCAAATCTTTCTATTCTCAGCACAGTAGTTATTTCTACCGAAAGTTTGCTTTTCTATGAACCACACTGAGTATGGACCTGACACAGCCTCCATCTTAGTGAGGGACTTGGGAGAGGGGAAAAGTGTGTTTTGTATTTCCAGTCCTTTCCTGGGGGCTCCGGGCACGTGGGTGACTTTGATAATCTGAGACTCAGAAAAAGTCAGATGAACGCAGGCATTGCATTGAATGTTGTTGACTTCAGAAAACATCAGTGGCTGTTTGACTTTGCTCGGTGCTTTGCTTTCCTGTGGTCCTAAGCACCTCTCTAACCACCCAGTCAACCAAGAAAAGGTGCGAACGACAAGGCTGTTGTTCTGTGTCCTCGCGTCTTTAATGGGAACTAGGAAGTAAGAGTTTTGGCAGTGCTGTATCTAGTTATTTATTTATTTTGCAATGCTGGGTGTTGAGCCCATGTGCTTGCACATGCTAGGCAAAGGCTTTGCCACTGAGCTGTATTCACAGCTGTTCTTGGCACTGCACTGAGTCGGTAGCTTTTGTTTTCTTATGAGCACATGAACATGTATCTCTGTGAATCATGCCTTTCCCAGTAGATCTTCCTTTTCTTTCCATGCACTGCTACCTTCCCAGAGCACCTGGGCCACCCAGGGAAGCTGATTGTGATGGAGAAGGACACTGCCTGTGGGAGCACTTGGCCATGATCTTCCCATTCCCTGCCTTACTGTGTGGTCTGAAATTGCTGTGTGGCTCTGTGATGGGAGATGTGGGCAGGGGCAGGGCCTGTGAGAGGACCCTCTCCCTTAGCCGTTTGGAATGATGCTGAGCTGATATTGCTGAGAGTGGCAGACAGTGTTCACTGGAGAATCAGCAACCCAGTACTGGGATGAAGAGCAGAACCAGAGTACCCCCCAAATCTTCACAGAAGTCTTCCTTTGTAGCACTAGTCTGGTATGTTTGCTTCGGGGCAAAAAACAATAAATGAAACAACAAAAACAAAGATTGACTCTAACAGTAGTCTTTGCTTTCTGTAAAATGGACAGAAAATATAGAAAAGTCTGTTAAGAGTAAATCAAAGTCACCTGGTGATGATGTCTGTCCATTCTTTGCCCTCCGCTGTGATTTAGAGCTCCCGTGCTATGATATGGCAGACCCGTAGTTTTGCCACCACTCTAAGACCAAATAAGTAGCTTCACCTGCTTATGTTTCCAAGTGCAATGAAATCAAGTAGGCTGGGTGGCCTGGTGTCTAAATTTCCCACATCAGGACATAATGGTCACCACATGTACACTAGACATCAGGCGAAGCCAGCTCCTCTCTCTGCCTGCTATAGTGTCTGTAAAATCCATCTGCCACCTCAGGGGCACCTGTTCTGCTCTACCCTCCCTCCCCCTCCACTCTGCACCAGCTCCTCTCCATGATGTGTTGTGCACTTGGTTTTGTCTGAGTGGCCATCTGTTTTAAAGGGAAGGCTACCTCTCCTCTCTTAGCTCCTCCTCGGTCCCCTCCAAGCACTGGACTGCATGAGTACCTCTGGCTGCCCCCTTCCAGCCTGGTATTGAGATGTCACCTCCCCCTAAACACTGGACAGCTTTTGTGCTGTAGGTAAAGATGGCTTGGATGTTACTTCTGAATTTAACAAGGCTTGGTCTTCCTTATGGGAAACACTAGGCATGAACTTCATGATTCTAACAAGCATTTTAAAAACAGACTGTACAGTGGACATAGGTCTTCCTTCAGTGCTTCATGTCTACTCTGAAGACATTTCCCCATCAGCCCAAAAAGGAAGTACTGCCGGACGGTGTTGAGTGCAGGAAACTGCGAGGCTGGCAACAAATGCTCCGCAGAATTGGACCCCGTCAGATGCTGCCAAGTCTTCACAGCTATGTTTGAACCAGTAATTCAGTTTTCAGAGTTGGTGACCATGACAGGAACCAGAGGTCCTGTGCACAGTTTAGAACTGAGTTCAAGACTTCTTTAGCCTGACCAGTCTCTGGCCTTGCTGCATGCCCTCCCTTCTCTGGACCACTGTTACTCCATCAGCTGAATAGGACTGCAACCCGCGTTTCAATCCTATGGTTCCATGACCAATATATTTGCCATTTGCTTAACCGAAAAGAAAAAAAAAAGCCTTTTGTGTGGTTTTGCGCAGCCAAGAGCATGACCATGTCAGAGCCACAAATGGATTGTTTTGAATTTAGAACAACAAACACATTTGAGTAATGACGGACAATCCCACCAAAGAATGTTAACAAGTAGTTTCCTTTCTGTTTCTTTTTACTTCTCTCATTTCACTGTAGGAGACTCAGGTAACCTTCTCTGCAGTGTTGCTGGACAAAAGAGCCTGGAAAGACTGAGTAGAAGAGCTGCTGGCTGGTGTGTGTGTGTGTTCTGTTGCGCCTGTCACATCTTTCCTTCTCTCTCCATCCCATTTGCTGGCCAGCAAACTTGTGTTACATCCCTTTCATACCTGTCTGTGTCACCTCAGGTAAGGTCTGCAGCCTCTGCTCCACAGGGACTCGGATGCTCACGGTGGGATTGCCCATCACCCCCACCCCAGAGAGCATGTACCTTCCGCCCACCTCTCATTCAATGAGAAATAAGTCTAACAAATAAAAACCAAACTCCAAACCCAGCCTGTAATTCCAGCTTACTTGGAAATCTGAGGCAGGAGGATTGCAAGTTTAAGAACTGTCTGGGGAACAGAACAAATTCAAAGCCAACCCAAGCAACTTAATGAGAACCTGTCTTAAATTAAAAAGTAAAACTAAGACTGGGAATGTATCTCAAGGATATAGCATTTACCTAGCCTGTGCCTGGACCTAGGTACAATCCCCAGTACAAACAGACAAACAAACCAAACTCTATATGGACTTTACCTGAATAAGTGGGGTAAAAATTAAGGGGTTAGCTAGACCCACACATGGAGGGTCACAAAGCAAATGTGAGGCTGCAGAGACGGCTCAGTGGTTAAGAGCACTGGCTGCTCTTGCAAAGGACCTGGGTTCAGTTCCCAGCACCTGCATAGTAGCTAACAACCGTCTGTAACTCCAGTTCCAGGGGAATCTGATGCCCTCTTCTGACCTCCACGGACATCGTATGACATGGGTGCACTGACATACATGCAGGCAATATACTCCTAAACATAAAATAAAACCAATAAACAATTATTTAAAAAAAAACAAAAACAAATCTATCTCCTCACTCTAATTATCACTCCTGGCCGATAATTTTTTTGTTTCTGTTTTTTCATTGTTCTTGTTTTTTGTTTTGGTTTTGAGACGGGTCTTAGCTATTTAGCTAGGGTGGTCTTAAACTCACAGTCCTCCTGCCTCAGCATCCCAAGTGCTGGGATTGCCAACAGAGGCCACCAACCTAGTTGACCAGAAATTAGTTTTCCAGTCCCTCCACAGCCTGACTGTCATGACATGAGTTAAGGTTTGGTGTCTCTTCTGTGTCCTTCTGGACTTAAGGTTTGGTGTGGGAATCGTCTCTTCTGTGTCCTTCTTGAGTTACCTCTTCTCCCACACTTCTTTCCTTTTCCTCTTCTCTTCTTACAGCTTCAATGCCCAAAAGTACTAAGAGCCATCTTCATTTTGTACAAAGACACATTCCTTGCTTAGATGGCAGCCACGATGTGCTCTTTCCCTAGACGAATACAGAGAACACGAGGCTACACCATTCTAAGCACACGTAAAGCTTCCTAGGAATTCCCAGAAACAGAAAAGGAATTCAAAGTAACTGACAAGTCATGATCTTGATGATATAAAGACCCCTGGAGCCGACAGCTACATTTAGAAAGATGTGTTCATTTTGGGTTTTGTTGGATTTATTAACTGTGTCTTGTGATGAACACTTGTGTTCTGAGTTGTCTAAACTGTGTATCTTCATGTTGTTAGCCCCCACATCCTTTGTGCATTTCCATTTACTTATGACTCCTCAGAAATGAAATTGTTTGATGGAACAAGAACTTCTTGCATAAAAATATATATCCTAAGGTTTCCTTCATATTCACATTCTGAAAAAAAATTAAGTATCTACATATTAGAAAAGATGGAAGGGAAGCAGATCCAAAGGGAAGCCGCGCTAATTCTCTCTCTCACAAATGTCTCTGCCAGGTGGAATGTCGACGTAGGTACAGCTTATAAGTAATATAAATAATGTATGTGTGTAGTATCCTAAATTAGTCATGTGCAGAGGCCTACTTTGTTATGGTAGAGTCATAATTTGTGTGTCTTTGTAGGAAGCATCGCATTAAACTGATCCTCAAGAGTTAGCCATCCAAATCTATATCCAGTTGGTGCTTTATTACTATGTAATTGCCAGAGTGATAGTTACAGTTCTGAAAATGAATGAAACACGCTGAGTTCTGGGAGAACTGGATCAGGCATAAGGATGTATCCCGCCATCCTACACAAAGCGTTGAGGGAATCTCTATGTCATGATTCTGAAACCTAGAACAATATACAAACTATACATACTTAACTAGGGGATTTAATGGACTGGTGAAATGGCTTGGTAGGTAAGGGCACTTATTGTCTGAGGATCTGAGTTTTATCCCTGAAACCTACATGGTGGAAAGAGAGAAACAACTCCTGCAAGTCATCCTCTGACCTCCAATATGGACACACACACACACACACACACACACACACATACACACATACACAAATAAATAAATAAATAAAGTTTAAAAAAATTTAAGTAGGGTCTGGCGGCATAGGCCTTCAGTTCTGGCTTCTTCAGAAGCTGAGATAGGAGGATTTCAAGTTCAAAGGTCCTTCTAGGCTGAAGAGTGAGTTTAAGGTCAACACAGGCATTTAACAAGACCTTGTCTCAGTGGTTGCTAGCATGCTTGAGACCCTAGGTTCAATCCCTGAGACTGCAAATAGAAATACTTAAACACTATCAAAGTTAAGGGTATCTCAGTGGTAGAGCATGTAACTTGGTGGTTTAGCATGTGTGAAGCTCGGAGTTCAATCCCCAGTACTTCCTAATGACAATACAGAGCATTGCTCTCCTCTTTATGCATCAAAGACACATAGATTTCATCTATGGGGAGTTAATCAGCACCTGCCATGGGCTTCAAAGATGAGCTCTGAGGAAACAATCCTTGTTAGCAAGATGGAATGTTATGTCAGTGGTTTCAATGGGAAAGGTGTTCTGAGAAGTATCTATGTGTTCCTTGAATGGCCTCATTTACTTGCATTGGGTAGGTCCTGTTTTCTCAGCTCTCACCTCCCACCCATCTCTTTAGGAATTATTTCTCAAGTTTTCTCAAAGGCACCTATTTTTATAGACTCAAGGTAATTGAGCTAGATTCTTTTTGAGTATGCCTCTTTCTAGGAGAGGCTAGGAATTCTGTGCTCTTATTCTGGCCTGGCTAGAAGATGCCACATATCCCTGTACTGCTTAGGTTCAGAGGACCTAGGAGCACTGTAGGCAAGTGACTAGACCTAGAAGTCCAAGTAAAGGCATTCTGCACATCCCCGTGGTTGCTGGAGTAAATGGGTCCAGAATTGTATTGCAGTTCAGTAGCTAAATTCTCCCAATTAGTCGGATTTAATCTAAAGGGAACTAAAAAGAATCAAATAGAACCTCTTCCTGAGCCATGAGAATGAAGAAGTATTAGATAAATTACTGTTAGAAACTTCTGAGTCAAACTGTGGCCTTTTTTGATAAGTATTATGACGTTCATAAGCACATAAATCATTCATAATGTGCACACCCCTTATTTCTGAACAGATATCCTCCTCACATTATATATTAAGACTGTACAACATTTTGATCACTAAAAGATAAGTATATATGTATCTACCTACAGAACTTCCCTAATAAAATTCCTCATTTCATGATCTATCTATCATATTCACACACACACTGCACAAGGCTTCAGATTCCTTCTTTAGATGTGATATTATCTGGTAAAGAGATTTCCTTCAGTTACACATGTTTTTGTTTGTCCCCAGGATATTATGGAGACGGTCTGAATGCCATCATTGTGTTTGCTGCCTGTTTTCTGCCAGACAGCAGCCGGGCAGATTACCACTATGTCATGGAAAATCTTTTCCTGTGAGTAATGATTTGGTTCATGTCTATGGGCCTGTGGTGACTTACAGAGCATCGTTAACTGAGTGGAGTAGATGATGTAGAATGCCCTAAGCCTAAAAAGAAGCCAATGCAATTTCTGTCAAGGAGCATCGCTCTAGAGAACACTACCAGCAGAAAAAGTGGAAAACAAAACGAGCTGCGTTTGACGTGTATTTAAAACTCTCATAACATTTCCTTTGGGCAAAGAATTGTTTTTGTTCCTGAAAACATGTTCTTACTGATGATAACCTGACTTCATTTATTGTTGCCCTTGTTTAGTCTGAGTTGCCCTTGATGCTTGATAACATTGCTGACATTTTTTAAGGTCAGGTTTTAAACCCACATGTTTTTCTAGGATATTGCATTTTAAATACTAGATAATTCTCCAAATGAATGGGCAATGCTCACTCTCTGGGAAATGATCACAGGTAACTACATCGTCCTCCAGGTAAAGAGATAACGTACACAACTATTCTTAAGTGTCATTCACCCTGTAATTTGAATGTTACATAATTATACTGTAAATAGGATGAACTATTTCATGAGGGAACTGAAAACACTCCTCTTCCTTCCTGTGACCAGATACGTAATAAGTACCCTGGAGCTGATGGTGGCTGAGGACTACATGATTGTGTACTTGAATGGTGCAACCCCAAGGCGGAAGATGCCAGGGCTCGGCTGGATGAAGAAATGCTACCAGATGATTGACAGACGGTGTGTAGCCAGTACCTTCCAATCGCTGTTTTAACTACTTCGGCAGCTCCCACACTTAACACCCTTTTAGCCTACTGAAAGTACACTAGTTTTGTAGGGATTTTGATTTATGTGTATGTGAAGCAATAAACTGTAAAATACAAATCAAAGCATCACCTGATGCCCGAAAGTGGAAGTACAGCAAAGCCTCCGTGGATTTGCTGACTGTGGCCTTGAACCTGGCAGACCTGGTCCATTCTAGACTGCAGGGGTTTGGTGCTCTTGTTTCAGCATTTGTGCCCGTTCCAGTGTGCTAGCCCAGGATTGCCTTTGCGTGCCCCTTCCTTGAGGTACTTTACCTCTGCTCTACAAACACTTTGTCAGGTATAGGAACATAAGAAAATAAAACCACAAGTTTACAATATCTAATATATAATACATTCCCTTCGATGGGGCCTCTTTCATAATGACATGACAGTGGCCTGGGGTGTATGATTACAATTTGTTGTAAAATCCAACAATAAAGAACAACATTGCTAATACTAAAAAATGTGCCCCAAACCAAGAATTATACAAGTGGTAAATTTTCTTTATATAAGAGAACAAAGTAAAGCTTAGGAAGACTAAATAAATTGTCTAGGGGTTGAGGCTGTAGCTCAGTTAGAAGAAAACTTGCCTAACACGCCTGAGACCCTAAGTTCCATCCTAAGAAGACACCTGTAATCCCAGCACTCAGAAGGTGGAGGCAAGAGAATCAACAGTTCAAGGTAATCCTTAGCTACATAGCCAATTTGAGGGAGCCTGGACTACATGAGACACTACTGTCTCAAAAACAAAAACAATAAAACAAATTAATTAAAATTCTAAGTATCAAATTACTAGTTCAAAATAAAGATAAGGCTAACAAAAGTGAAAAGCATCATTCAACAAAAATATGCCACAGTGTTTATAAACTTGTACAATTTAAGAGTATCACGATTCATTTTTACTTTATATTTACTACTGTGGAAAACAAAATTTGTAAGTTTCAAAGTATGTAAAGAACATGTTGGGGGCTTGGGGAGACAGCTTAGTGGTGAAGTGCTGGCCGTACAAGCATGAAAACCTGAGTTGGAGTCCCAGCACGCATAAAAAGCCAGGGAGAGTGTGCATCCTTGTCTCCCCAGTTCTAGGGAGACAGAGTCAGGGAGCCTCGGGTCCCGGTGAAAGACTCTGTCTCAGACCAAAAAGTGGATGGTTCCTGAGGAATGGTACCTGAGACTGGCCTCCATAGGAGCACACACACACACACACACACACACACACACACACACACACAGCTGCCCTTATTCCCATGTGTGCGCTCACACACACAGAAAACAAACAGGAAGCATTTGTTATCAGTTGTGGCCATTTTGTATAAGAAATAACCTTCATAGAACTCCCTAAGAATGCTATGCTTGTATACTTATTAGGGAATTTATTTCATGTTTAAATTCCTACTGAAAGTACGTTGATGGTAACATATTCCTTCTTTTTCAAAATAGGCTGCGCAAGAATTTGAAGTCTTTCATCATTGTCCATCCATCATGGTTCATCAGAACGATCCTTGCAGTAACTCGACCTTTTATAAGGTATTTCTGTGTCAATAGCCTGAGTATTACATGTAGTATTTTACAAGTATGCAGATTATCCTCTAAACAAGAGTTTGCAAGCCAAGAGAGTCCAGGAAGATTTCATCTACCTCTGCCTTCCCTGGAAAGATCACTGAACTGTGCATCAAGAGTCCTTCTTTAAAGGGCCAGGTGCCGTGGTACTGTCCTCTAGTCTCAGTGTTGAAGAGGCCAAGATGGGAGAGGTACAAAGCTGAGGCCATCTGAAAAAAAGTGATAAATATATCATAATACTGTCTCTTGGCCATTGCGAAACCTGGCCTCTAAATTGCTCACTTTAAGTGTAGAATAGGAAGTGTGAGATTCCTATGCTATGTGAAGGAGGATTAGCCAATGTTTTTAAAGAGTCATGTTATTTTGTAGAAAGTAAAGGAAAGTGGAGTAACATGAGAAGATGAGGACTGGGCAGTGATGCGAGCAGGAGCTTTGAGGTATCATTTCTTCTGAGCAAACACCACTGAGGCACCAAAATTGGGTGAAGTCCTCTGACCTCCACATGTACACCGTTGCATATGTGTACACACGTACACATACAAAATAGACAACAACTATTTTAAAATGTTATGAACTGTAAGGTATATGAACATTGCTTATTAATTGCAGAATACTTTGATAAGAGAGTAAGAATCAATTACACTTGTAAGGTTTTTAAAATTCAGTTTTTTTGTTTTTTTTTTAAAAAAGGTTTCTTTTTAATCATGAAGGGGAGAGGTATGTGCACATGAGTTCAGGTGCTCATGGAGGCCAGAAAAGGCTGTTAAATCCCCCAGAACTGGAGTTACAGGTAGTTGTGAGCTGCGTGATGCTGGGAATTGATCTAAGATCCTCCACAAGAGCAGTATATTCCCTTAGCTGCTGAGCTATCTCTCCAGAACCCCGCATTCCAAATTCAGTTCTTATAAAGCAATTTTTTGGTTTTTGGTTTTTGAGACAGGGTTTTTGCTCTGTACTCCAAGTTGGCCTATGATTTACAGGTAGCCCAGGCCAACCTTGAATCCACTGAGATCACCCTGCCTCAGTCTCTTGAGTGCTGAGATTATAGGCATGTGCCACCATGCCCAACACAACGTTCTTTTGTTGCTGTTGTTGTTTTTTAACGTGTATGAGAGTATCACCTGTATGTATGTAAGGGCACCCAGGTTATGCATTGCCTGTGGAGGTCAGGAGAGGGGTCAGACCCCCTGGAACTGGAGTCATGGACGGTTGTTAGCCACCAAGTAGGTTTTGGGAACCAAACCCAGGTCTTCTACAAGAGCAGCCAGTGATCTTAGCTGCTGCCCCACCAACTATGTTTTAGTATATAAAATACAAATATTCTTTACTCTAGGAATTAAAAATAGATAATAGTTTAACACCTTTAAAAGATGTAGCTTCATGGTAGAACACTTACCTACCATGTGCAAGGCCCTGGGTTCAATCTCCAGGACTGCAAAGTAAACAAAATCACGTCAAATCACCTAAAGCAGAAGCCAGCAAGCATTTGAAAGAGATCAGAGAGTCAATGACTGAGACTTTATTTCTGACTCTGGTCTCGGTGACAGGTGCTCAGCTCCATCATCTGTCAACCATAGACACTTTATAAACAAGTGGCTGGAATCTAGTAAAACTTTGTTTATGAACACTAAGATTGCATATTTTACACATTGCAAAATATTATTTGGTCTTTTTTTAGACACTGTCTCCTTGTAACCCCAGCTGATTTGGAACTCACTATGTAGGCCAAGCTGGCCTTGATTTCACAGAGATCTGCCTGCCTCTGCCTCCCAAGCACTGGGATTAAAAGTGTGTGCCACCATGCCCGGCTTACAAAATATTCTTGATTGGTGTGCTCTTGTCATTTAAAAGTCATAGGAGGGAGGCTGGACAAACCTCTCAGTGGTTAGAGCACCTGCTAAACAAGTATGAGGACCGGAGTTCAGCTCCCAGACCCACAGTAAAGCCAGGTGTGTCCTGCACATGCTTACAACACCATCACTGAGTGGGGGCAGAGAGAGGATCGCTGGAACTTACTGACTGCCAGCCTAGCCAAGAAAACACAAGCTCTAGCTTCAGCAAGCGATCGCACCTCAAAGGAAAAAAAAAAAAAAAAAAAAAAAAAAAAAATATATATATATATATATATATATATATATATATATAGAGAGAGAGAGAGAGAGAGAGAGACTCATGCTTCTTTGCCTCCCTCCTCCGGCCCGTTTACACACAGACACATATGCACTGTGTGCATATACCACACACACACAAATATACAACTCTAGAAAATGTTGGTCCCAGGACTGTAGAACACAAACAGTGAGCTTCTTGGCCTGTGACTATAATTTGCTACCCCAGGGTCAGGAGTTACAGAGTTTATAAACAATGGACCCAACTCTGGGCCTGTTTGCTCACTGTAAAGACATGCATGCTGGGTGCTTAACCATCACTTTCTCAAGTCTCATTGTGTAAGCATCTCAAGTCCCCATAAGCAGTTATTATCAGAGACAGCCATCTTTTAGAACTGAAAAAAGGCCACTAAAATTGACTGTGGAACTTTCCTTAACTAAAGAGTACATCTGTGGTGAAGGTCAGAGGTTTACAACAGACCTCCAACTCCAACTCCAGGGGATCCACGGCCCTCTTCTGACTGTCTTAAGCACCCATACACACACACACACACACACACACACACACACATATACACACACACATACACACACATACACACACATACACACATATACACACACATACACACATATACACACACATACACACACAAATATACACACATATACACACACACACACACATATATATACACATATACACACATACACACACATATACACACACATACACACACACCAGAATTAAAGCTAAAAAATATTTATTTTTTAAGGGTGGAGAGAAGTAGTGATGTCACTTTTATTTTAATGTTTTGATGAGCTGCTTGTCTGCACCAGACACTCAGCCAGTCACTAAAGACTATGAAGTCACACAGCTCAGCTGCTGTCCCTAGGAGCTCCGAGCCCTGCTGTGAACATAGACATGAAAGTCAGCACCAACCACAGAGTGAAACTGAACTACTTTGGGAGTGGGCGTTAACTCCAGGTGAGGAGAAGCTTGGAGGTTACCTGTGAGAAACGAGGGGTGTATCTAGGTGTTCTTCAAGGGGAATTTTGAAAGATTAGTGGGATTAGTTAGTTGAAACTAGGAGGGCAATCAGTCTAAGCTGAAGAAAGAGCAGATAGAAATTCGTAAAAGAAGAGAGCACTGTGTGCTTAAAACTATACAATTTGGGGACTGGAGAGATGGCTCCAGCAGTTAAGAGCACTGGCTACTCTTGCAGGGAACCCGGGCTCCATTCCCAGCACCCACATGGCAGCTAACAACCATCTGTAACTCCAGTTCCGGGTGGTCTGACACCCTCTTCTGACCTCCACGGGCATTGCGCAATATGGGTGCACTTACATACGTGCAGGAAATACAGCCATACACATAAAAGTAACAAATAAATTAAAAAAAAAATGAGTTCCAACAAGCACCAAAGCAAGGTGTTCGGTCTCTGCTGACTTCTTCCTCTCAACCATCCACTTTGTCTCTTATGAAGATCCTGGTTTAGCTCAAAACACCAAAGGAAGGAAGATGCTCAGTATGTTGCGGGAAATGTGTTGACCCAAGATCCAACCAGAAGATTGGGAGTATATTGTGAATAGAATGATCATTCACAAGTCACACTCCATGACCAGAGCCATAAATAAAACATTAGTAAATAGATGTGTAGAAAGCCCTTAAGGGTGTGGAGAGATGGCTCAGTGGTTACACTCCTACACATAAAATAAAAATGATATATAAAAGAAAAAAGGAAAAAAAGCCTACGAAAACATTGCCCACCAGAAGGAGCCCTAGTTGAACACAGGTGAAGGCACAGGCAGGTAGTTTGCACAATCCCGGAGGACTGAGGAGAGTGAACAGAGGCAAGGCTGGCGGTTCACATAGTCCTCTAGACTCAGGAAACATTTTATTGAAATCATGCAAGAATATTAGATTGTTGAGTAAATTCCCTTCAAGTGGAATAATGTAGTTTTAAAATTAGTTTCCAATTACACAAATAATAAGAAAATGCATTTTCAGAAATGCATCCCATCCTTTAAAGCATAGCCAAATTTCCCCTTTTACAATTTCCAGTTCCTCAGAGACAAATTCTCTTCCCGGTGTCACTGATGTCCTTCCAAGTCGACTCCGCGTGTTTACACACATCTCTGATGATCCCATTCAGTTGTACGCTATTTGTAATTCAAATCCAATTTCACTTCAGTGTAGTTTTGAATGTTGATCCATCTAGAATGAACTCTCTAAAGTTTTTTAAAAACAACAAAAAATCCCAAGGGGCTGGACAGATGGCTCAGCGGTTAAGAGCCCTGCCTGTTCTGGCAGACCTTGGTTCGATTCCCAACATCCACATGGCGGCTAACAACCATCCATTAACTCTAGTTCCAGGGAATCTGACACTGTCTTCTGACCTCCAAGGATGTTGTACGACATGGGTGCACTTACCTACATGCAGGCAGCACACTTATATAGATTAAAAAATAATAATAATAATTTTTTTAAAAAATCCATTAATTAGGCTTTAAAAATTGAGAGGAATTTAAATTTGCATTTGCTTCTAAAGTATAATCAACTTTTATAGATTCTGAAAGCACTCATAAGATTTTAAAATTTTTTATTGAATTTTTGTGTATTTCATAGAGAACATCTTAATCAACTTTATGCCCCTTCCCCGTAGTACCTGCCTAGAGCCCCCCCCACACACTAGATTTCATATATTCTGTCATTTGTGCATAATACTTTTGTGTGCTAAAAACAAATAAGCAAATGGCAAAATCTCATAAACACTACTTAGGAATGTGGTCTCTGAAGCTGGACTTCGATTCGCCTCCTCCTCCTCCCTGCTTCTGAGCAGTGATGAGGCCCTCCCCTCCCAACTTCTTTTTTTTTTTGAGACAGGTTGTCCCTGGAACTCACTCTGTAGATGAGGCTGGCCTCGATCTCCAAGATCCACCTGCCTTTGCTTACTGAGTGCTGAGATTAAAGGTGTGCACCAGCACATCCAGCAGATTTCTTATTCTTAAATCTTATTTACTTCACCAGGTTGTAATAAGAAATACCAGTTAATTTATAGAAATTTATATAAATCACTTGAAACAGTGCCTGGTCAAATACACATGATCATTATACAATGCAGTATAATAACTATTTGCATGATCTTGACATTATACCACCTACTATAAATAATCTAGAGGCAGCTTATAGTATGTGTGCATAGGTAATCCCCGAAGCATTTTATGAGCATGTTTTAATATCATTGGATTTTGGCATCCAATGGAGGAGTTTCCTGGAACTCACCCCCCATGGGTGGTAAAGGAAAGTTGGATGACTCTATATACATTTGACTCATGGAAGTAGAAAATAGATTGGTAAATTCTAGATGCTAATGTTGTTGAGCTGTTCAAATGGTACAAAATTTCAGTTAGACAATGGAAAAAACTTTAAGGGTGCCATTATAGCATATGACAGCTATAACTAAGGACTATTTATTTATTTATTTATATTTATTTATTTGAGACAGGGCTCCCTGTAGCCCCAGCTGTCCTGGAACTCACTATGTAGACCAGACTGGCCTCAATCAAGACCAATCAATTCCTGATGAAAGGAATGCTCCACCATACCTGGTGTTTTATATTCTTAAAAATTGATAAGAAGATAAATCTTAGGAGTACTGGGCGCGGTGGCACTCATCTTTAATCCCAGCACTTGTGAGGCAGAATCAAGTGAATCTCTTTGAGTTAAAGGCTAGCCTGGTCTGCCTAGTGAGTTCCAAGCCAGCTGGGGCTACATAGCAAGACTCTGTCTCAAAACCCTCCCCTCAAAATAAAGTATTTTCACTAGAAAAGTTGAGTATGTGAGCTGATTCATATTTTACTTAGCTCAACTTAACCATTCTACAATGAACATGTACTTCAGAACACTGTGATATATCATTATATATTATATATGTGTGAATATTATATGTGTGTATGGATATATGTTATGTACAAAAATACACCTATAATTATTTATTTGCCAATTAAAAACAAATCAGTGAAACAACAAAGGAACAGCAGAGCCGCGCGTGGCCTGTAGTGAGTGCTCAGATGGTGCTGTCCTTCCTCTCAGAGCTGGTACGTGCTTAGCTCACGTGAGACCTTGGGTTCAGTCCCTACTGCCACAAAGTACAAAACAAGAAGAGACAATGGTTTGGGGAAGGAAACGTAGCAACTAATGATATGAAGGGTTTTTTTTCCTTTTTTGTCTTTGGTTTTTTTTTTGTTTTGTTTTCTAGTTCCAAGTTCAGCAGTAAGATTAGATATGTGAGTAGCTTAGCTGAACTCAGTGGGCTGATCCCGATGGACTGCATCCACATTCCAGAGAGCATCGTCAAGTAAGTCTGCTGGCTTCGGGGAGACAGAGGGGAACAGCACACCCGTAGAAGGGGCTGGAGAAGAGGTCGATGCTAGGGTAATGGGAAATGGCATCTCGTTTATAAGAGAGGTACTAAATATTGTCCTGCAAATAAAGCTTTTCCTGTGCTCAGAAAGCTAATGTTCCACCCCTTTCTCATAGTCTTCTGTAATTATTAATTGTTGACATTTCTACTGTGAATTTTGCTTTAACTCTGCAAACAACATAAATTTAATATTAACTAGCACTCCCTATTCTACCCCAATACATTAAGATCTTAGCATAGTTGAGGTTTTTTTTAAATTTTCATAAGTAATTTGCCCTCCCGATACCAGAATATAGATAAAAGGTATATCTATTTTCTTCTAGTCCCTATCTTCACCTTTTTCGAATGATTCATTCCTTTCAGATGCAATACCAGGTGGAGAAAGTTTGCCCTGGAGTGGGTGGATATGAGAAATGGTTTCCTTGCTCAGGACCTAGCAAGGAGACAGCCCTGTGGGTGGAAAACCTGTGTGCTGTCGCTGTCAGAATTAAGTCTGAAAATAAGAGTAAAGTTAACTCAAAGTATTTGGGAATAGGATATTAAACCAGAGATATCAGAGAACCCACTTTTCTGTCTGGTACATTGTCACAGATTTTCTGCGTGTCGTGTTTTTTGCGTTTTCTTAACACATCTGATTAACCAGCTTTTATTTCATTTAGACTCAAAGAAAAAAAGACAAGTGTTCTATATCTCCTCCTGTATAACAGACAGCAAAGTGGACCTTCTAATTAATTCCACAGAATCTCAGTTATAAACACTCACACACAGGTGGAGGATTTCTCATTTAGTGTGTGAGTGTGACATTAGGACTCAAGGGGCACAGAACAGCTATGTTTGTAGCATTCCTTTAATTCTCATAGCACTTTACAGATGCGAGGAAGGAAACTGAAGTTACTTATGGAACAAATGAGTAGGAACCGGGAAGGGATGGGACTAGAACGTCAATCCGACAAGGAGATGCCTTTGACCTTCCTCCGTCCACCAAGGCAGGCCTGAGCACAGGATATTGATAGACTTGCTGGAGTTAAATGGCCCAGCGGAAACGAGCAGTATAGTAAGATCTAACAAGGGCTTCAGTCCTCATTCGCGTCATAGGGTTCCTACAGCCTACAGCGGTAGTGCACTTCATAAGGTGCACTCCATCTCTGAAACCCACTCCTCTATTAAAAATCATGCTGCTGATATGGCGAAGTAGAGGTTCTTGAGAGCAGTTACTGTTGGGGTTGGGCGGGGAGCAGGATGCCTAAGGTCCTAAAAAGTTAACAACCACCAAAGTCACTGCAAGCCAGTGGCTTCTGGGTACTTTGTCCCTGGAACTTGAAGAAGGAATTTCACAGATAATAGGGAGTATGAGTTTTTAAAAGGAATTTAAAAGGTCCATAGGTGACAGCATGAGATGGGAAGTAAGCAGAGCTCTTACACAGCAGGGGCAGGTCCCAGAAAGAGATTGCCATCAAGTGTCTCTATGGCAGGAGTTAAGAAGGTTTTCCCGGTGGAGGCATAGGGGGAGGGGGGCCAGTCAGCCAGCTGCCCCCCCTACCAGGTGTTCATGGGGGGAGGGGGGCCAGTCAGCCAGCTCTCCCCCCCGTACCAGGTGTCCATGCACCCTATTTTCACTCATGGCATCATGTGTAGCTCCCAGGCAGGTGTGTTCCTTGCTGTGTCTAAGAAGATAATTAACCAGAAACCCAGCCAGGACCAGAGCCTCAGTACTCCCGGCATTCCTAACCCAGCCAGGACAGACCCCAAGAAATGTCTTGCTTCTGGGCAAGGACAAAAATCAGAACTTCTTGTTTCTAGGACTCGGTCTCTAAATTGCTTGACCAGTTTCCATCTCCTGCTCTCATTCTCGGCCGCCCACCTCCTAAACTGCTGTCCCTTTGCAAAAGATGACAAAGGACATTCTCTCTCCCTGTGGGAGTGAGCCCTGGCCATCTTCCAGGAAACACAGTGTTGTTTCTGTGGTGTGAGAGATAATGGGATGAAAAGAGGTTTGGGAGACAATTAGATGTAGCACCTGTAAAATGGGGTACAGGATGGTCCTGGGGACTGAATGAGAACCGAGACCACAGGCATTGTAAAGCTGGACACAGAGCTCCCAGTCCAAAATGGTATTGATTATGATCATGTTGTTTTAGAGACTTGCTCTCCTAGGTGGAAGTTCATTTGAGAAGTGAGAATGGCCATGCTTTTCATTTGCTTATACACATCTGTTCTCAAGGCCTCTATTTTGGATAAGGTGCTTCAAGAGGAAGAGTTACAGTTAGAACGATTGTTGTGTCCCCTCCAACACTCCCCCATGTCTGTTTTCTCCTGTCTTTACAGTCATCTTAGGATGTCCTTTCTGCCATTTCCATTCCTAGTCTTCATTGCCTCATTTTCACACTGTGCAATTTTCAGATCTTTCTGTACTGAATGACTACTTGCTATTACGAATAACATTCAAAATTTCTCATCCCAGCCAATCCAAGACCAGAATTCAGCTGGCTGGAACCTGTCATCCATGGGCTTTAATGATAGAAAAAAAAACTGCCCAGCCTGGAATCAGGTTTATAATCACTGGTTACAGTTCTTTCTCATTATTTGGGGACAGTTGTGTTAAATAAAGTCATTGTAAACAATGAGCACTGAACCCTGCCAGTATACAACCTTGTTTTCTGTGAGTTTCTGTTTTAAGAAAGTTTCTTAGTTATTCTGTTGACTCACTGATGTTGTGCTCAGCTAGGGATGGTGGCACACATTTGAAATCGCAGCACCTAGGAGACTGAAACAGGATGATCAAGAATTTTGAGACCAGCATGGGCCACACAGCAAGACAGTCTCAAACTAACAATCAAAACAAACAAACGAAATACTGAACTCATGGCCAGCACCGCTGAAACTTGTGCCTGTCTTCCAGAACACATGTGTTCTCTGTGAGATTCATCTGCTTTCTTGCACGCAGGAGCACTCGCAGCATCGGCACTATGCTTTAGGGTCATTTTGAATAGCAGAATTACCAACAAAAGCACAGAACTGAGGAAAACATCATAAATTAATAATATGGGCCAAGTAGGCAGAGGCTCGCCCCGTCTGATTTCAGCTGGCTGCACGCACGCGGCAATCTTGTGATTGTCCACAAGCCACAGAAGCCGCTGCATGCTGAGGCCAGAGAGTGCAGACGTTCTGGTGAACAGGCAGCTTTGCAAGCAGGGAGTCCACAAACAGTGAGGACTGATTGTATATTTGTGAATTATAAACCATTATTTATACCTAATCCAAGTGAGTTTCCCCTCCAGAGCTAATCTGATTATTTAGATATTTTTCTCTCATGTTCTGTTTAAAACCTGTCATATTTCCATCTGTCGCTCATTTTCCTCATGGCATCCGTTTTTTATCTTATAAGGTATGATGAAGAGAAATCTTATAAGAGAAGTGTGAGGTAAAAATCTCCTGATCTCCATTCACAGTGGATCCCCTGTGTGTGCACCCTAGTGTTTTATTTGTGGGTGACCTCAACATGCTACCGGAGGAAGAGTGTCCTATCAGTCCTTTGTGGTCCATTCCCTGTCTTTGTCCTGTGTGTAAAGCTGTTGAGGTCAGCCTGATTTGCAACTGAAACCTACTAAACTAAATACGTCCCTGACTTGGCCCGGCTGCAAGCTAATTTTACACCCAACATATTGATGTGGATGTTTTCAGCTTTCTTCAGCCAGCATGTTTCTGATCCCCTTGCAATGTTTAGGTCACCTCTATGAAGGGATTTGCAAAGAAAACATACATGAACATCCAACAGGAGGAAATGACACCGAATTCAACTGAGCGTGTCTCAGTGCGTTAGAGGAGTTTTGAAAGCCAACCCCGCACTTAGGTTTGCTGTGCTTGGCTGGGTGACTCGCGCTCTAAGCTTGCTTCCTCTTTGCTTCTTTTCTACGTCGGTAACTTTTGCTCATGCAGACTGGATGAAGAACTGAAGGAAGCACCAGAAACAGCTAAGTAAGACTTGGTTTTCATTTAGCAGCTGGCATGACATTGGCTTGCATTTCAGGAATGACCGGGGAGAATCTGCATGCCTGGTATTTTATTCTCACATCCTGATAATAATGCTATAACCTTAAGAGTCCTCTTTCTCCCACAGTAAATGTAATCTCTGACATTTTATTACAATCTCTTTTGCTCGTAATCTTGTTATCTTGAGGAAAGCATTTGTCACTGTTTAATTTACTTTTTAATATCTATGAAATTCTAGATCTCACAGGAAGATGACACATCACAGGCATTGCCACAGACAGTATAGCATCCCAGTGGCCTTTAGACATTTTGAGGCAATAAAACCTCATTAATTCATATTGTGAGGTGAATGGTAGGAACTAAAAATTGAAAAAAAAAAAACCTGTACAATCAATTTCACGGCCTCCCAAGATCTAAAACAACATTTTGCTTAGTTACTCAGACATATTGCTTAACTCACAGTTTCCAAGTTATTTTGATGGAGGCAGGAGGAGTCATTGCTCAGGATTATTGTTGAAGTGTGATACTGAAAAAGGCAAAATCATAACTATTATGAAACATAAAAGGACCACATAACAATGATGTCAGTCAATGAGTTATTTAGTGAGAGAACACCAGTAAAGTGTTACCATGAACTCGAAGAGCATTTGAGAAGCTTCACATCTTTAGTGGTCTTCTCTTCTCTTCGCTTCGGGGAATTTTTTTCTAACAGACTCCATGGATGCCTGAAACTGCAGATGGTCCCAACCCCTGATTTATACTGTCCGTCTTCCTGTATAAGTAGTCTATTGTTAATTTATGAATTAGGCAGAAGAGATTGGCAATAGGTGACATACTATAACAACAGTTACTTAAAACATGAATTGCTTCTGTGGTTTCCCATTTCATATTTTCAGATGGTGATGATGGCTGGTAACTGAGACTGCAGAAAGTAACCCTGCAGCTGAGTGCTGACTGCTACATAGGCATTTTACAAAAGGCTGTTTGGATAAGATTGTTGGGTTGGTGCCATACTGCTTCGTGTCCAGTAGGGCAGGAAGCTAATTCTGGGTTACCTTTGCCACTGGACTTAAAGTGCTTATATCACTGCTACACCTAAGTCCACAAGTTAACCTCTGCCCCTGCAGAACTGAGAAGCAACCCTGGAAGATCCACCCAGAGTTGCTTGGAAAGAATCCTCAGTCATCTCTTTTCATTTCCATAGTTACAAAGAAATTTTCTGACACTATATGTTAAATGTACACAACTGCTATATTCTTCTGTATGAAGTGTATCAAGAGTCCCCATTTCAAATGTTACTTACACTATTAATTTCATAATAATTTCTTGTTCCAATGACATTACAAAACCAAGAAGCCTGAAAAATGTTCAAACAATTACTAATTCTAAATCAATGCAGTCTAACTAATGCAGCTTCCTACTTTCTTATAAATGCCAGTTCTTTATTAAAACAGTCCATTTAGACTTTTTTGCCTATTTTTGTTGCAGATAACCTACAAAATTATTGACCTAAAATCTGGACCTTTTGTATTAAAAATTGAAGGAAAAGTTTTGCTCTACAACGTTTAGCATTAGTATAGCTTAATGTTGTGATGATATCCCTGTCCTCTTTCTTTCAAGATAAGTTATGCCCCATTCAGAAGAATGAAATACAAAATTGCATAGTTTTAGTCTAACAAAAATTTCTTAATTTACACTTCACACACAGCAAATAAGCAGCCATGGGAATAAGGGAGATGTTAGGAATGGAGGAACCACATGTTGGTGTAGTGTCCCGTTTAGATTTATTTATCTGTACTTGGTTTATGCTTGAGATTCTCAGAGAGAAAAACCTCAATGACTTTTTTTTTAAGATTCATTTCTTCAGGAATAGCATATTTATGGGATTAGGGAGCTCTTTTCTAAACAGATGGTCAAGAAGGAGAATGGCTAACTTCCCAGTCAAATCGATCCCACTGGCTGTGGTGGCACTCATCTTCAATCCCAGCACTCAAGAGGCAGAGGCAGGAGGACTTCTGTGAGTTTGAGGCCAGCTAATGTACATAGTGAGTTCCAAGCCAGTCAGGGCAACATAGTATGACTCTGTCTCAAAAATAAATAAATGAGATAATTAAACAAAGAAACAAATAAATCAATATCGTCTTAGTAGTCAATGCTCTTGCTGCAGATTCTAAGGGAAAGCTATTTGCTTGAAGAATTCATCCAGACTGATCCTATTCCTTCGGATGGTGAAACTGAGGTGTCTGCACATTTGAATATATGTGAGGAGAAAGCATTGAGCTCTGTTGACCCCACAGGGGTCATTAGAATGCCTCAAAATATTACCATTTTGGCACCCACAGGCATCCTTATATACCTGTTAGCCTCTGACAGCTGGCTCAGAAAACATGAGCCCTAAGTATCCAAGGTCGGAAGCTAGATATCCCCAGGTTCTTTCAGTTGGCAGATGAACTCACTGTCCACAGGCTTGCTAGAAAACTTGACGAGGTCTGACTAAAGGCAGATATATACCGCATCAAAGAACAAAACTTCCCTGTCTATTGTGGTTCTCCATTGCTATGGATTTATTTTAAATTCACCCTCTCCGCTGTGGACACACACCCCACCTTGCCTGTCAAGGTGCCTGTCACCTTCCTGACCTCCACGTCATCAGTGCAGCTTGTACTTTTCTTTGATGCCTTAGAAGAAAATACTTTTGATGGATAAATATTGTGCACAACCCCATTCTCATGTTGCAAATGAGGAAGAATCTATTTGCAGCCTGTGGAATGACAGTATTAAAAGATTTGCCCCCTCAAAGTTGCAAAGCAGAAAGACTGAGCTTGGAGGATTGCCCTTTCTGGATTTGGCTCCAGCTTTGCTAATTTTTTTCTAGCTCACTGTCAGCACTTGTTTCTGTATCTTTATTCTCTATAGTGGGCACATTTGCTCCATAAAAATACCAGAACACCAACAGGGTTGTAGCAGGTGCACAACCCAGCCTAAAGATAGCTTCCTGAACTTTTCAGGAGAATACTAACCCTAGTCAAAAACCCTCGTACAAATGGATAGACTTGCTTGTGAAATCAGTCTCAATGCAAAAGGAACACTTGAATTTTAAAATGATCATGGAATCTCTTTAAATAGTTTTATCCATTAAAAAAATTACCAAGGGACTGAAGAGATGGCTCAGCGGTTAAGAGCACTGGCTGCTCTTGCAAAGGGCCTGTGTTTGAATCCCAGCACCCACATGGTGACTAACAACAATTCGTAACTCCATTTCCAGGGGATCCAACATCCTTTTCTGACCTCCAAGGGCATTGCACGACACAGGTGCACTTACACCCATCCAGACAACGCACTCATACACAAAAAATAAAAATAATAAAGAACATACTTTTTTAAAAAATCACCAAGAAGAAAAGAATAACAGCTGAAGTGTACTAAGTATTAGGAGTTAATATAAAGTGAATTTGGAATCTGTTAGCATATTTGTTGGCATAATCACTGATAAGGATCTCGCAAACAGCTAATTCTATACAAAGACATAAACACTTTTTGCCATTCTTTTACGTGGCTGTGTTTTTCTTCCGGGACCTACCCTGTTCAGGTAGTGTAGGCTTCTCTGGTGCCACTGGAACATGACTCAGCTGTGTGGAGTGGTGAGCGCCTGCTGCTTCTGTTACAACCTTAGGAAAAGCTGACCCTGGAAACTCTTCTCTATGTCTTGGAAAATCCTCACTCCCATGACACTTGAAAGCTGACTGTATTCATGTGTAAGCAGCATTAGGCTGCTGAAAGCAGATTCTCTTTGTGTATAATCTATACTATTCTTGGGGTACAGATAAAATTTTTGCAATATTTATGTTCACCGAATAAGAACATTTAAAAAGCAAGAAAAAGTGACTAGGACAGAGACCACTGGGGTGCTTGTTTTGCTTTATCTTCTTGACATTTCTAAATCATGTGATGACATATTTCAAAAATGATAAAAGCTTACTGGTACCATCTGTCCCATTGTGAATTTGGGACCATAGGAATAGTAATGGTATCACATTAAACAGTCTCAAATGCCCCAGTCAGTGACTCTGACATTACAGTAAGAGGAAAATACTGACTTGCTTCCTTTTCTCCCCTTACACTCAGAACTAGCTGCCTTTACAATGATCCGGAAATGACCTCTATGGAGAAGGAGTAAGAATTCACCATCTATGTGGTTACCTGTAGTGTTGTATGGCTGGGCTCAGAATTAAACTAGCACATCTAGGACTGGGTAAACCTGTTTTGATGTTCAGCTCTCATGGGCTCTGATCCTAAGATGAAGTTACAGAGAGATCTGCCAGCCAGACACTGCGATGTTAGTCATCACCGCGAAGGACAACCACGCACTTGACATGGTGTCCATTTTTCTGCTCCCAAAGTGAGACAGTGAGTTCGGGGGCCAGATGTAGGAAGGCAGGAGTAAGAAGAATGCAGCTATTTTTTAAATTAAGTCATCTATTGTGATCAGTGAAAGCTACAACTCCCATGTGAACTTGATATTTGGTGGACAGGGGAGAAATATCTTTGCTTTGCCGATTCCAAGAACGGGACTCCTGCAATGATACATTTGGATATTCCTGTCCTGTAAGAAATAGAAATTGGACAGTGTTAAGTCCTCAGTCCATGCCAAACTAAGACGCTCACACATAGTGTCTGATATTAATAGTACAAGCAAGCTTATAAGATATATCTCACAGATGAGAAAAGGGAGCCTTAGACACAGCATTTAACCAGCCAATGTTTACAGCCGTGTAAAGGGATCTGGGGTTAGAGAGAAGACTGAGGGACCAGTAGTGCATGCTGCTTTTGCATGGACCAGAGTTCAGTTCCCAACACCCACATCAGGTGGCTCACTCCAGCTCCAGATGATCTGACACCTTCTTCTGGCCTACTGGAGCACTTGCACACAGGTCTGTGTACAAATAACATAAAACACACACATAATAAAATAAATATTTTAAAATTATTTATTTGTGTGTGTGTGTATAAGTGTCTTGCCCACATGTATGTAAATGCACCTGTGACATGCAGTGCCTGCGGAGACACGGGATGTCTCTGGAATACTGGATGTTGGATCCCCTGGAACTGGAGTTATGGACAGTTGTTAGCTGTGCTGGGAACTGAACCCAGGTTCTCTAGAAGAGCAGCTAGTGCTCATAACCACTGAACCATCTCTCCAACCCCAAATCAATTTGAAATAAAAAATAAAATAGATGGAACCCCAAACTGGAATTTGAACCTTAGCCATGTAGATCCAGAGCTAGGGGTTTCAAATCAGAGACGTTGTCTATGCTGAATTGGGGTGCTGCCTCTCATCTAACAAAGGACAGCGCTCACCCAGGAGTGGCCCTGGCTTGTGTGACAGACCGTTGTCAGCAGCATACTCAGAGAGAACTTGTGATCCAGCAAAGGACTTCTAATTTTATCTGAGTGACAGAGAATTTAGCATTGTTGTGTTGCCGGGAATCAAGGAAGACAAAGGTCAATTTAAATGTATCTCTGTTACTGTGTTTCCTCCGGGTCCAAAGTAAAGCTGGATGATCACAGTGCAGTATCTCTGCATGTTTGTCATGTTGACTTTCCAGCTTAAAGGAAGTTTAGGACAAAACAGAGTCCCAACTAAAAAGGATATCAAGGGCAGGCTGAAGGTTGTACAGGACCTTTCCAGTCATACAGCTATTTTCCTAAAGGTCCCTTTATCCATTTTTTGAATTGAAACCAACAATTGCTTCAAGCAAATTGCTATGTGAAGTTCTGCAAAGCAAGCATATCTCAGTCCCTCCATCCATCAGAATCCATTTTGCAAACAGGAGGCATTTGTCTCCCATTCCAAAAACTGCCCCTTGAATACTTAGCAGAGCCCATGGTCCAGGCTGCCCCTCACCAGCCGATTGCTGCCACATCTTTGGGCTTACCCACTCCTCTGCCTGCCTCGTTTGTCTCTTGGGAGAGGGCTATTGGTTGGGTGCTTCCTGTTTTGGGCTCCTTCTAGGGCAGGGCTTGGAGGAGGAAGGGCTACTGGTTCCTGCTAGAACACATTGTTCTGAAAGCTTCCCTTTGCTTCATTCCTCTATGTCCTGAGCTCTACAAGCACATAATCACCATAACCAGGAAGATAAGGCCCCAGATGGGGAGCAAGTGTGGGCAAGAATCGCCCCATCCAGTCCTGGAGTAGTTTGCTTACTTTAACATTAAAGGGCTTCATTTGCTGTCTGGCTTCTGGGGAGAGGAGAATCATATTTAGAAGCATTTTACACCTTCTGGAGCTGCCATTGATTAGATAAACTGCAAAATGGGCACAAGCTCTTTCAAGAGGCTCAGTCACATCAAGAATGAAATGAAATGAAATGTGTACAGGTATCAAAGTAGCCAACACATTTTCCTCAGAGAGACAGGGGTCATTATGCCAGCTCCTCCTCTTCTTCCATAAAACACAAATATATTTATAGTCAATACTAAACAACTGCCAGAGACCTTGTAAAGAACCTCATTTAATGCATGTGGAAGTGACAGAAGTCTGTCGCAGAATAATAGGCTGATCTTGCTCAGGGGGTAAGTTGGTTATAGAAAGCTAAGCTCATCTCCGCACAGCAGAATACTCCTTGTATATTCAACTGAAAAAATTGAAATTTTTTTCTCCTCAAAAAAAAGATACTACTTGTCAAGAACCAGCTTTAAGCTCTTGACTCCTTCACTGCTAGGTTTAGGTTTTATTTACTCATTCATATCCCAAAGTTATAGCATGACTTTCTAACATTTTTATACATTTCTTTAAAAGTTAGATAATCAATGGTTCTATTTGATGAGGCTATTAGCGGCTTTGTTCACTCAAAGTGACTTGTCTCAAGAGCAGTCTGCAGAGTGGTTTCCTGTATTGACTTACCAGGAAGTTGTCCTCTTTCGATTCTTTTGCTTTTTCCATGAACTGGGTAAACAGGTTTCAGTCTTTCAGCTTTTTGATTACCAAAAATTAAAACAATAATTTAAACCCCAGCAGGTTTACAAATGAGTCCACACATAAAAGCAGAGTGCTGGTTATGGGTCAGCTCAGGTATTTGTGAGGAGCCCAGATGGCAAAGCACAGTAACTTTAAACTTCAAGAAGTCTGACATTAATGAATACCTTTATATCCAGACAGAAACTGAGCCAACTCCACAAGAGAAAGAATAAAATTCCAGTCACAAACTCAGACTTAATACCATGTTCTGGGCACATTTTATAACGTCTTAGAAGCAAACATAATATTAAAACAAACAAACAAAATGACCTGTTTTGTAACATACGTAACAGATAAAAGAGTCACATAGATGAACGAAAACACCACCCACAGAAAATCTTTCTGACAGTAAGTCAGATCCTTGAAGGCATTTTAAAAAAAGTATAGATAGATGCTCCCCATGTCAAGTCTCCTTTGCACCAGCCTCACGACATCCCTCTCAGAGGCTCCGAAAACCCCCTAAGCAGACACGATTATTGCCAAGTTAGACTAACCTTCTTCTCACTCTGAGAGATCGTGTTGATTTTCAACACAGAAGTAGAAACCTAAGTGTAAGTGACTTGGTCAAGTCCAAATGGCCACAAAGTGGTGAAACTGCTGAGGGTGTTCCCAAGGAAAGACACTCACCAGTACATGCAGGTATCAAGCCCTCTGGGTGGTGGATGGCTTTCTCTGTAGTTACTGGAAGGAGCACATTCGTAGCACATTCCACAGGAAGGTCTGCACAGCAGACTGAGGGCTCAGGACAGCAGCAAAGCGAAACCCGCAGACTTTCTGCAGCATTGCTTTGAAACAGTTTCTTTTTTTTTTTCTTTTTATCATGACCGAAGTTCTTCCCTTGACTGTTCCCTGTCTCCAGTTCTCTTCCTCTGTGGAAGATTTTCAAGAGCACTGTGATGCTGAGACACGTGGAACTTGAAGAATTTGTTCTCAGACCTGGGCTGGCACCTAGGCCCTCCAGCATGCTAAGGAAGCACGGCTGCTGAGCTCGGGCCCTCAGGGAGATTCTGAACTTAAATCCTAAATATTTGAAGCTCTCTAGACCACAAGCTTTTGTTTGATTATATTCATTTCAGTAGGATAGGCCAATCCCTTTAAGTTATAGCTTAAATATATTCCAATAAACAAAATTGTGAGGTTTTTTTTACTTGTTTACTTTTTGTTGTTTGTTTATCATCTCTTATAATTAAGCACTTGTCAACTCTTTTTTTCAAGGAAATCATTTGTTGCTTCATGAGTATATTAGACAGGGTTCTCTAGAAAAATAGAATACATATATATACTTTTGTATATATATATACTTTTATATACATATATATACTTTTAATTCTGAGGGAACTCGTAGATTGATCACATGGCCACAGAGGTTGTAAAAGTTCCAGGGAGAACTAGGAAAGCCAGGAAAGCTAGAGCTGTTCACAGCAAGAAGAGTCAAACGCACAGTCCCGGGAGGAGGATGAGGGTGGGAAACTGTGAAGGCCGCTGATACAAGTTCATCGTCAGCGGCAGACAACCTGAAGTCAGAGCTCCATGGGCAGCCACAGGAGAAATGACTCACTCAGGAAGGAAGGTGTGAGAGCAAGCTCGGTCTGTCTTCCACTTTCCATTCCATGCAGGCCCCCTACTTGATGGACAGTGCCACATTCACTAAAGATGGGTCTTCCCCACTGAGTCCAGACTCCTGTGCCACCCAGGAGAATGCTTCACCAGGAATCTCAGCATCCCTCACCCAGGCTAGTGACACCTAAAGTTAACCAGCACAACAAAAACAGAATAATCCGTAGCTGATCTGACTTTAAAAATAAGGCCTCCCATGCGTCTTTTATATTCCTGGATCTTTTTGAAAAGGTGTAAAATGCTTCCAGAAGCAACTTTGTAGAAACAAGCAGCATCTATATTTTAAAAGAAAACTTGACAAATAAGGAAGATTGTATTTGACAAGATTTTACTAGTATATAAAAAAACCTTGCATGATTTATTTTCCGTAAGTCACCGTGAGGAAAGACCCAAGCGAGTGACTCCTGAATGATCACTGAGTGTTTCTCATGTGGTTTTCCCTCCCGCCTTTCCCCAGTATTGACCTGAAGCTCAAAGAAAAGCCCTAACTGGCCCTGGCTGGAGGAGGAACTTGCTTTCTGCTTCCCGGTTCTGCTGGACACACCCACTCGGAAGAGACTGGGCTGCTGTTACTATTCTCCTCTTTGCACTTCCTGGTGCCATTCGAAATTTCTAAGGGGAAAAAATGGGAAGAGAATTTGTTTACTCTTAACATACTTTATGAAATGTTGTGTATTTTCCTATTTTGCCAATTATGTGCCTCAAAGATTTTAGTTGAACCTTAGCAAGAAAATAGGACCTTCCATTTCGGTATTTTGTTAACCCTTGATGCTGTGGTTCTTGGTCCCTTAGATTGGTGTTTACCAAAAACATAACTTAGCTCCACTGTTAGATAGAAGTCGGTCCATGTTCATAGATCAGCTAGATTTCTCCATGGGACCACTCTGGATTTAAAGTGCAAGGAAAGTTGTTCTTTTGAACTCGACATGCAAAATGCTATCAGATGGACAGACATAAACCAGGCAAATGTCAAAGCCCATCAGCTCAGAAGCCCACTCTGCTCCTGTCCACTGGTTTTTAATTTCTCAGACAAGAGGTAGTCTTTCTAACTCATTTAAGTTTTGTTTTAGATAGCTTTAGGTAAACTGCTCTTTCAAAAAACCCTTTCTCTAATGAAGGCTGAAGAATTTCATATTGTGAAACTTGTGATTGTCATATTTTCAGTAGCTAACTATGCTTCAGGACATAAACCAAGCTGGAGTCTTTATACTTTAAGTGCCAAGTCTAACGCAGCCCACAGAAATTATTTGGTATTACATTACAAAGCAATCTGCTTTAAGAAGTTGAATATTAAATGCAAGTATACACTAGCCTTTCCAAAGTAGTTCATTTATTGTCTTCATACTCCCTTTAAAATGTCAGTGTGATTTGAAGTCTGGATCTCTAGCAGAGAGGTTGGTAAGCAATGCCAGATCTAGGGCACCACTGTAGGCTAAGATGCTTTTCACATTTATGGTTGAAAATTTTCTAATAAGGGCACAAGAAAAATATACAGATTTTAGTAGCCAAAAATAGAATGTTACTGAACCATAGACATACAGATTTGTTTTCGGGCTGTTTAAGCTACTTTCACATGACCTCTCCAGAGCTGAGTAGTTACAACAGACAATTTGGCCACAACATGAAAACATTTACTCTTTTTACAGAAAAAAAAAAAGAAAGAAAAAGAAAAGTGTGCTAATCCTTGCTTTACAAAATGCAGTCTTTCCCGCTCTGGCCTCTGCCCCCTTTGTGATAGATTGTGTCTCTAACAGAGTGGAGAAGTGAAGCTACAAACTCATTTATTTGTCAGAATATTTATTTCTTTTTTAGATTGGGTCTCACTATGTAGCCCTGGCTGGCCTGCAACTGGTACTATGATATTTTGAGATTTTGATGATCCTCCTGTCTCAGTCTCCCAAGTGCTGGGATTATAGGCATGCACTCCATGTCAGGTCTTGAAAAGAAAAATTTGACATCTCCAGAAAGTACACATGGCCTGCTGAGAAAGTCGAGGAGTCATTTCACAAAAGTACATGGCTGTCTTACAGCCATACTAACTAAGCTGGAGCTCCAGAAGCTCCTCCTGAGCTGTGTTCTGATGTTGCTAAGGTCTTACTCTGGGAGCCAGTCCTCAATGTCACCTGCTGCAAATTAGCTAGCAGAGATGAAAATGAAGTGAAGACAGGCCCTGTCACAGCCTCATGGTAGTGACCTTGCCTAGGAGAGCTGTCAACATCTGAGCCCTGGTAAGCGTGGAGGGAGAGTTCTCTGCTCAGGTAACTGAGTCTCCCTGATTTTATTGACTTCATGTCTGTTTCTGGTCCATCTTCCACACGCACTCACACAGTGCGTGGGCCAGCTTTCTTTCTTCCATAAATTACTCTAGTTTCACCTCTTGGTCTCTTTCAACTTACCTTCTTAATGGACTTTGTGTTCATTTGAATCCCCTTCCTCATTACACTTGGCTAGTTTGACAGAGACCCTGGAGTCAGACAGCCTCTCACGGCCCACCACCACCTTTCCGACCCCTAATGATGCTTGCTCCTGAGCACAGTGCTGGCCTGAGCATAGTTACTCAGTGGTCAGATTTGTTCATGTGCCTAACATCTTACTCTATCATGTCCCATTCTGGTAGATGAATTACGTGGCTCCTCTGGCCATGTTGAACCTATCAAGTCATAAGGGTGCCAGAATTCAGCTTGGCAAACCCGTAGGTTGTGGGGTTGTTGAGAGAGGGTCTTTTCACAACCAACCAGATGTGGCAACAATCTCACCATTTACATTTTTTTTTTTTTTTGGAACTTGCGCAGCCTGTTGATAGATCTCAGATGAGCATCTTCCCCAATCATTGATTTTGTTTGGAATGTTTTATGGGCTACAAAAACCATTCCAATATTAGGCATTTGCTAGTTTATTATCTTAAAAAGCAAGTTAATTCAATTGCACGGTAGAAAAAAGCTATCATGTACATCACTCTGTGTGAATGGACTTCTAGGAGAATTCTGAAAAACAGCCCCCAAGCAGCCAGGCAGATGTGAACTCTGCACCACTCAGCTCTCCAGCTCCTATGCTGTGAGCGTTCTTGCTTTGGTTCAGGCTTCTGGAAGCTGCTTTGCACCTTTCCTGTAGATTTGTAGTTAAGGGAACGCCAAGGGGTCATTGGGGGGCAAAGACGTGTTTTCATTCTAAGTACAGCTCCTGATTATGTAGCTCTCGATTAAGAGTTGGAACAAGAATCGGCGCAGAAGAGATTTGCTGAGGAGTGAGGAGTCTGAGGGCAGTAGCTAGGCATAGAAGAAAACCCCACAGTTCCCGTTGAAGCCATACGATGTTATATAGGGCTCCTCTCTGGGGCATGCCTGTGATCAGGAAGTCATTTTCCCTGGCCTTCCCTGTTCGAATGTCACTTTGAGGATTCAGTTATGGTACTGTGTTGCAACTCTCATCTCATCACAAGTCTCAGTAGTCTGCTACCTTAGCAACATTTAGATGTGCATAAATTAACCTTTTATATATTTAAAGATTTTTCTACCATGTATCGGATTGCTCAGAATAAAGTATCTATTAGACTTTGTTTTGGTAAACAAATAAATTCTCTTGAAATAGTGTGAATTAAAATATGAAAATATATAATAACAAAAGTATATCTATATCCTCTCTGTGTAACTCAGAAATAAAAATTGATCCCACACATTGTGGTCTCCTTTTTCAAGTCAATGGGACTTCTTTCGGTGACCGCTTGGCAGGTTTTTATTTGGAAGTGAGTTGTTAGTTTGGCACTTGCTCCTGGCAGACTGTATGTATTTTGGCTTTCCTGCCCATTTGAACTTTAATATTCTCTTTCTAACTTTATTTTTCATGTCTCACAGTTCCATGAACTGTGCTTTCCAAATGTATCATTTACTCCCTGGGTAAACAGTTTCTTACTTTGGAAGTATACCCTTATTTCAAGGTTACTTGATTTTGCCTTTTTCTGTTCTTTGCCTTTTCATAGCCTATATTTATTTTTAAATTAAAATGCACTTAGGGTTGGGGATATAGTTCAGTGGTAAAATACATGTTTAGAAGGGGCAAGGCCTGGGTTTGATCCTACCACCACACATACACATGTGCACCACAACAAACCAAAAACAGCAACAAAAACCCCTATCATTTTAATCTCAGGGTTTTTTTCTTTCATTTTTGTTTTCTGTTCTTTTTTTTTTCTTTTTTTTAAACTTCCATAACCTTTTGATAAAACCAGAGTCAAGGATCTATCAGCACTGTATTTTTTCTTAATGAATAGATTCTTGCCTAGCATACATAGAGTCCTGGTTTCCATTCCCAGTACAACATAAAACAGACATCTTGGTACAAGTCTATAATCCCAGCACACAGGAGGTAGAGGCAGGAGGATCAGAAGCTCAAGGTTATCCTCTGCCTGTTGCTGAGTTTGAAGCTAGCTTTGGATGTATATTATACATAATTAAATAAAATATAAAATAAATAGATATATACTTCTACGTTGGGAAAGATGTTGAAGTGGCCAAATAATAAAATGCTTTCCAAAAAACAAAACAGTTTTAGAGTACTTGCCTAGCATGCACAAAGCTCTGGGTTCTGTTCCTAACACCTCATAAATTCAGTATGATAGCACAAGCCTGCAACCCCAGCATTCTCAATAAACAAATACATAAACAACCAAAGAGAAGGATCTCCCGTGTTCTCAGGATGTAGGAATGAGTTGTGCTGGGTACTGTCCTCCAGGAAGTACTCTCAAGGAAGAGAAGCAGAAAGAACGCTGAGATGAATGAATGCCAGGCTGTGACAAAGTGGACAGTTAAGTTCGTTCTGCTACTGTAACCAAGATGGTGAGAACTGAGAGAAGTCTGGTTAGAATGAGGCACACTGTTCCACACTGCTTTGTTGTGAGGAGTGACAAGCTACACATTCAGAGCCACACAGAAATCAGAGGGCAGAGTGGGAAAGTGAAAAGAAACGTAATATTTATAGCATAGTGCTGTCTACATAACTTCCAAACATACACACGTGCTAAACAAACCTAGGTATTATGCAAAATCTGTGTGGTTTTACGGACTCTTTGAGTGAATGGGGATGTGAGGTCAGGGCTAAAGTGGGGAACCTAATTAAAAGGGCAAGTAAAAGGAACCTTTGGGCTGAAGTGAAAATTTGTGTAAATAAAGACAACTTAAGCTTCCAGCCAACAAAGCCAGGCCTTTCAGTGAGAGACCGTGGAAGAGCTGCGTTAAGGCGGTCTGGATCTCCCTGCTAAGGCTTCTCTTGTGCATTTCCGTGTGTAGCAGCCTTGCCAGGAGCCTGCCCCATTTGCATCATCCGGACGGTCCCGGGCCTTTTTATTTTAGTTGACATGTTTTGATGCAATGATCCCCATACAGCTTTGGGCTTTACAGAGTGGGAAATGCTTTATGAGGCTAAATCTTCCTGGATAGTTTCATTCGCATTTACCCAAAATGACTTTCTCTAAGGATTTTTTAAAATGTATGTGTACATTTATGTGTACCATGGGCGTACCAGTGCCTACAGAGGTCAAAGGGAAGCGTTGGATATCCTGGAACTGGAGTACAGGTGGTTGTGAGCCACCTGACACCGATGCTGGGAACCAAACCCATGTCCCTCTGCAAGAGCAGTAAGTGCTTTTAGCCACTGAGTCATCTCTCTACTGTCCAGAATGACTTTCTTGGTTTGTTTTGTTGAGACAGGGTCTACCTGTAGCCTCAGCAGGCAAAGAACTTGCTAGGTAGACCAGGCTGGCCTCAGCCTCAGAGGTCCACCAGCCCTGCCTCCTGGGTGTGTGTGTCACCACACCCAGCTTAAACGGGCAAATTATTTATTTTTATCATATAACTATTTCAACATGAATAACTGTTGCTGTTTCTACAGCCCTGTCCCTAATGAGGAACCACAGCCCTTGACCCCTTTGATTCTTTTTGAAAACCCTTTCCTCTTAGATGAGTGAATTGAATTACCTAGTTTTTCCTCATATTAATTATCTATTGCCATTAACAAGTTGCAGTTGATCCTCATTGTCCAAGATAGTTAAATCTTATAAAGTCAACCTGTAAAGTACAAATTAGTGCACACTGCTCTGTTGCAGCTGTAGGAGACACAGGGCTGGGTTCCTGTGGGCCTATGGTTATAACACTCCCATCAAGTGATCAATACACAAGCTTATTTTATCTGTGTGTTTGTTTTAAAACACCTTATTTGTATGTGTTTTTTCTTTATTAACACTGAGCTCATACCCAACAGCTTAGATATACCCCATGCAGGAACCGATCTTCTTTACACATGTATTTTCTCCATTAGCCACATGACAGGATTAGAGGGGGAACCCTGAGGGGCATGTGCTTAGCACACTCCAGACTCTATCAGATCCCCGGCGTCAAAAACACAGCATGCGGGACAAAAAAATAAGATAAAATAAAAAACAGTTATTAGGCAGTGCCTCATCACTGCACTAGGGAGTGATTTTAAACAGTGAAATCAGCAAAAAGCACAGAAAGGAAAAGCAAGCTTAGAATAGGCCTGTAGAAAGCACACTTGTTTACAGAGTGCAAGCTAGAACAAAGGTATACCTCACCTGCTCAGCCTCAGCCGGGGCTTCTATCTCAAGCAGTGGAAATTTTTCCTGACTCTGTGCATATCCACAAATGGCTATGAAAGAGCTATAAGTATTGATTGGAGGGACATAAAATAGTTTTAGCAAATGAATTTTCAACAATGGGGTCCTTGAATATCGAAGACATATTATCCCATGATCCAGCAGTTTTAAGCAATACACACTCCAGTCTCTGTGGGTCAGAAAGCTAAACACACTTTAGCTGAGTTCTTCCCTTTAGGATCATAGGTACAATCAAGGTGTTGGCCCAGAGTCTCTAACAAATCTCCATCAACCTTTCGCTGGGACAGAATCCATTCCCAAGCTCACTTGAATGGCAGGATTCATTTTACTGATGGTTGTTGGACTAAGGAACTCATTCCTACTACCTGACGAAGGCTGACCTCAGCTCTATGCTTTCATGGGTCTGTCCAACATGGTTGAGAGAGAGAGAAACTTGCAAGATGGAGTTACAATTTTTTTGTAATGTCATCCATCATAGAAGTGATATGTCATAACATGTTCTATTCTGTTATTACAAGTAAATACATAGGCACAGCCCACTCAGTGGGAGAATATTGCACAGGATACAAATACCAGGAGGTGGGGATGTTTGGGGCTACTCTAAAAGTCTGCCTAACATATCTCCAAAACCATCTGCAGATTCTACGAGCCCCTGCTTCTTTATGTGTTAATGAAGGTGTTTGTCTGTTTTTTCCCCCTCACTTTTTTCTTCTGTTTCTCCAAGAATTCAAATAATTTCTTCAGATCATTCATGTCCTGGTGTCAATCTCAGTGTCAAACCATCGTTTTCCCTCTGGTTGCTGTGCTCTGAGCTGATGAGTCCATCTTTCTACCATCTTTGAAATCATATACCCTGGCATCTAAGTCCTGTTCTGTTTACTGGCTGAGTTATTTTAAGGATGCTATATAACTTCTGTGAGTATTAATTTATCCATTTTTAATATCAAACTTTCACCTTCCACATTTGTATAATGGTTAAATGTGAATTCAGTGCCCAACTTAGGACTCAATACAGAAAAAGGTAAGTCTGTGCTATTCCTCCCTCCCCCTTCTCTTTGTTTCCCACCCTCCTGCCTGTCTGACGGTCAGCCGTCATCTCCGACCCTGCTGCCAACCTGCCTGTGGTTTCTGCCGACTCTGTCAGCGGCTCATTTCTTCCAAACAAACGAGCATCTTTAACCGGACAGATGTATCCAATCCCCACCTTCTTCCCTGGCTCCTTCCAAACTTTATCTCTGCTCTGTTTGCTTCTTGGTTTTAGTTTCTATTTAGGGAAATACTCAAACATACAAGAACAGGGTTAGAGTTATAATTTGGTGTATGGCTTGTCAGATCCTGAGGTTCAGTCCCCAGCAGAGGAGAAGGAGAAGGAGGGCGAGTAGGAGGGAGACCAGGAAAGGAAAGAGGACACTTATGAATGAGCTGCCTACAGGGTTCCTCAGTATCAACACTATTGACCGTGTACTGCCAGTGAAGGCACTCCATCTATCAAAGCAGCAAATCAGCACTGAAACAGCAGTGACATCCAGTCCTCCTGCCCTTCAAGTTTCACCTATTGTCTCAATAAATGTCCTTCATAGCAAAGGGTTCCAGTCTAGACTCACACTTACACTTAGTGGTGACGCCCCTTTAGCTTCCTTCAATCTGGCCTGATTCTTGACCATTCTATAACTTCTATAATGCTGACATTTATGAACATTATTCACAGTTATTAAACTGCTGGATCGTGGGATAATATGTCTTTGATATTTAAGGACCCCATTGTTGAAAATTCATTTGCTAAAACTATTTTATGTCTCTCCAATCACCGGTCCTTGACTTGGCATTGGTTGGTGGGTTCAGGTTACTCACCTTTGGCACAGTGCTTCAGAATTAATTTATGATTTTCTGACTACTGCACCCTAATGGTGCTCCCTTTGAACACTTGGATTATGGTAATGTTGATGAGGCCTTTCCACTTCTTGCCATTTATAATTAATGAGTACATTATTATGGTGGCTTGGGTCTAGAGAGCCTGTTGTCCATCAAACTTTTAAATTTATTAATGTACTTATATCAGCATGAACTTTTAGAGTCCTACTTTTTTAACAGATTGTGTCAGGTCTCTTGAAGCTAGAGATAGAGGTGGTTTTGAGTTCTGGGAACCGAATTCAGGTTCTCTGCAGGAGCAATGCAGACTTTGACCCACTGAGCCATCTCTCCAGCCTCCTCTTGTTCTTTGATATGAGATAGAAGAGACCTAGTAGCCTCTAGCTTTATCATTCATTCTTCTTTGTGGCTACGAATCTACTTAAGCAGTTCATCTATAAGCCAGAATCTAGGGCTTTCTATACACAATAGCATCAACAAGAAGAAAAAGCAGGGCAGACAGCCCTTCGAGGTGGACGTGACTCTGTCTCAGCACAATCTTCCAGCCTCTGAGGGCACCTGCACTCACATGTTCATATCCACATATAGATACATATGCATACACATAATTAAAAGTAATAAAGTAAATATTTTTAAAAGGAACAAGGGGGCACTTTTGGGTTCATTAGAGAAGGCGGGAGATACCAAAAGTTAGCCTTCAGAAAGTCCAATTTTCCCTAAAGACACGAGGTGACCTTTGACCTTCCCAAGTCCCTACCAAAGCACACAGAAATTACCAATGAATATGAAGAGGAAATAGCATTATCCCCAGTCCCCCACCTTCAGAAAGGAGGCAGTTCATACAAACAATGATATAATACAGGAAAGGACTTTCCTCACACAGAATATGCTGAGTCAACCTGTTGGCTTGAGGTTTGAAGACAGCATCAGTAAGGGGCATTGATCAGCAGGAAACAAAAGACCAATCAATTCAACACGTGATAATACTGCCTCTTTATCATCCACATGCAGCTCCGGTCTTCGCTCAAGCTCCTGCTCTCTCCAGCGTAAAATAATCTAAGAGATCCAAAGGTGCTGTCATTGTAATACTGGATAAAGAAATGTCTTTGATCCTACAAGACTTTGAAACTGGAAGTTACTTAGGAGATCAGTAACAGAAACACAAACAGAAACTTACCGCGTTTTAAATTTTAATTTTCCTACCAAAATATGCACAGAATTAAATTTTTTTCAGTACGTTTGTTATAAAAGCTTCAGAGTCTCCTTTTGTGATGGCTAACCTTGGCTGCCAATTTGATTAGATCTGGAGTCAGTTCGGAGAAATGCTCTGTGAGGACATTTCCAGGAAGGGTTAACGGAGGGGAAAGACCCCCCTGAGCCGGCAGCGTATTTTGGCAGTGGCACAGACTTAAAGAGGTCTGGGAGAAAAGTGCGGCTCCTTTGGCCTACCTGCCTGCGCTTCCTGCTCCTGACACTTCCTGTGTCTAATCTGTTGCTGCTGCCATCTTTCCCTTCCACTAGAACCCGGCTTCTTCGGCCTTCTGATGTGAACTGATGACCAGTGGTTTTCCAAGGACCCTCCAGGTTTTCATCACCATGAGACATCCAGCCTCATGGACTGAGCAGAGGCTACTGAGCTCTCGGCTTCTCTAGCAAGCAGGTAGCCATTGTTGGACTACCCAGTTCCTCCTTTGTAAGCCAGCTAACGAATCCTCTTGTAATTCGTTCTTCCAGCTCTGCTCCTGTAGAGAAGACTAGCGAACACGCTGTGCGGCTATCCTTCATCATTTCCATAAGGGTCCCAATCTGAGTGGCTTGAGAAAACCCCATTCATTCACCGCACCCACTAGTCTGCAGTTTGGGCAGGACTGGGGAGGAATGGCTCGTCTCTGTCCCACACATCATCTGCTAAAGCAGCTGGCCAGGGACTGAAGGAGTTGTTTTCAAGAAGTCTGACTAACCTAGGAAATTCCTGAAAATGAATACAATCAGATGGTTTTTAAGTAAAATGTGAGCCATAAGGAAAAGCAATAGACTGGCCTTCTCTCACTTGTTACAATAGTTTTCAAAAAGTCATTCATACACGTATAAAGGAACATATATCAAGGATTTACTCAACTCACTCATTACATTAAGTAGGACCTTAAAAATGGTTAAAAGAACCACACTGGTGAGATAGTTAGCTAGGTAGATGGCAGATCATCAAAAATGTTCACATGAGGGGCTGGAGAGATAGCTAAATTATTAAGAGCATTGGCTGCTCTTCCAGACGTCCCTGGGTTCAATTCCCAGCACCCACATGGCAGCTAACTCCAGTTCCAGAGGATTCAACTCCCTCTTCTGACCTCCATGAGCATTGCACAATACAGGTGTCATTTACACACATGCACGCAATACACTCATACACATAAAATGAAAATAATAAATAAAATATGTTAAAAAGAATGTTTACATGTATTATTTGGGAATAAAGGAAAAATTAATTATTACCCAATATTATAATAAGATGTACAATATGGAGTTTCTACATAGGAACCAATTCTACCTATATTTAATTTCTAGGGAAATTACCTCCATTCTTCAATGTAATCTGTGCGCAGTTAGAATTGACTCCACAATCACTTTTACTGTTCAAACAGAGATCTGCAGTAGGCCTGAACAAAGGGAGCACCCCATTCACCACTAACAAAACCAGAGATGGATAGTGGTCCAATGAGATTTGGGGGACTTTTACGAGAGCCACCACATTTTCAAGGGCACTTGAACCTGGAAGGTTGTAGGTCTGAACTTGCTGAAAAATACCCTACCAGCACAAAATGCTTGAAAATGAAGCCTCACAGAGACCGAAGAATAGAGGCAACTAAAGCCCCAAATCAGCTGTGCAGCCTGATCACAACTTTAATCTCAACTTTTCCATTATATTCCCATATTCACTTTTAGTTTTGTGTTTAAGCCATTCAAAGATAGTCCAAAGGATCCTCGAAGAATGAGACACTCCAGCTTAGGTTTCTTTACAGCCCTAGTCCACTAAGTGTAGCTTTTCTCCTTGGCTGCAGGTTCTCCTGCAGAGACCAGCAGCCTACTTATAAAGAGTTATAAGAGCTGACGTGATGGCTCAGTGGGTGAAGATGCTAGAAACCAAGCTTGATAATCTGAGTTCTCATGCCAGGGTTTGAATACATGTGCCCTCCCTCAGTGCACGTGCTGGAACCTAAGACTCAGGATGACAACATTACAACATAGAGCATTTCAGCTCTGGTGACTGGCCTGCACATACAGGCAGCACTAAGCAGACTTACTGGGCTATTAAAATTGTTTAGTTAAGAAAAAGAAGAGAGGATGTGAAGTTGGAATGGAGTTGAACTGAGGGTTGAGAGCACTGGAGGGGACAGTGCGTGGTGATTACGATCAAAATACATTGCACACGTCTGATATTCTTAAAGAATAAATTGAGAATAATATTTTAAAATGAGTTAATTAAAGAAAAACAACAAAAAGAAATAAGGCTTTAGCAGGTAGGTCGTAAGGTTTGTGCCCTCATGAGAGTGCTCACAGCCATGGGGCAAGGCACCCGTACCCTGGGTTTTCAGCCATGTTTGCACCCTCCTGCCATACAGGGCACAGCAGGCCCCACCAGACACAAAGTTCCAGCCCCTTGACTTTGTACTCCCAGACTTCCGAGCTCCTTTCATTTCTTCTTCTCTTTTTCTTTCTTCCTTCCTTCTCTCTCTCTCTCTCTCTCTCTCTCTCTCTCTCTCTCTCTTTGACAGTCTTAAAAATTTTTTTAACTCAGTAAGGCTGATTTTACTTTTGCAAAAAAACTGTCTTGCATGGTCATTCAGATCCAGCAGGTACACACAGGACCCAGAAGCTCAGAGAACCTTTATCCCTAACACAAGAGAACTGTGTCTTTTACCCATTGACTGGGGTCTGACCTCTCAGCTTTCCCAGTTGACCTGGAGATTCACTACTCCAGGCCCTCAGACTCAGGAATGCATCAAGACCTTTCCTGAAACAAAAGTCTTCCAGAGTATGGTGTGATCAAAAGATTAGAATTCCTTGTCATAAACCAAGTTCCAAGTTTTACAGGGTTTGAAAGAAATGATTAATATCTAATATTTCTTACAAATTATTGCTCTAATTTTCTTCAGCACCCTTTTCTTCAAACTCATTAAGTCATTGGTTCTCTTTCTATTATATCTTGATATAAGAAAATACTAGAGGAAGGGCAGAGTCACTTAGTAATAGCATGACTCAAGAAGCCTGAGCTAGGTCCCTAAGACTGGTATAATACCGGATCAGGACACCCTGATTACGATTACTAAGGAAGTCTGCATAGTGTCCATAAAACGTCTTCATTTTCCAGGAGGTCAGAGAGTTTCCAAATTTTTAGTTCTTTATCGGGTACAGAGGGCCTTGGACTTGCATTTGGAGATGCACCATTAGGGATAATGTACAACCCTGTTCTCCCAGCAGGTTTTGGCTCACCCTGCCTCAGTGTCCTAAGCACTGGGATCACTGTTTGTACATCAGGCATAGAAAAAAAGTCATTTCTCCTGTTCAAAAATTACCCCATGTTAATTTTGTTATAGCAAGACAAATGGACCAAGACATATTCGTTATGAGGAAATTTAACTCTGCAAACACTAGGTATCACCAGGGGCTCTTTTGCTCTACAGTGATAAAAACCTGTCAGACATTTATTTGGTCTTTGGTAAGTCATAGGTGCTTCTGTGAAGCTCTCTGAACTGGACCAGTGGCTCCACAGCTCCTTGCCTTTTGAGAAACTTGGCAACTTTTACACAGCTCTGGGGACTACAATGTGTACTGTCCCCCAAGCAAGCAAACATATGTACTCCACCAAATGTTCTGCTTCCAGGGAGGATACTCTACATAGGAAACAGATGTTTGTGGGTTTCCTGCAGTCCCTGGAGCCTCTACTAACCTTGGGCAACTCCTCTCAACCAGTGACTGCTACCTCCGGACTCTATTTCTGCCTTCTACAGGACACCCATCTAAACCTACCTCCCACGAAAGAGCTTCTAATAGCATTTTATAACAGATGCCTTGAAACTTTATTTTGGCCTGGAAAACACACACAAAAAATCATCAACATCCTGTAATAGGCAACCTTGAAGAGAGTACCACTGATCTCTGCCTTGTGCAATTCCTTCCTCTGAAGGTGGGCTGGACCTGGCGACTCACTTCTGACAGCACAGTAAATGTGATAAAATGCCACTTCCAAAATTAGCTTATGAAACAACAGTGAATTTTATTTTGTTTGCTCTCTGTTGTATAGATATACAGTTTTCCCTCTGCTGCAAAAGACAGGCTTCCAAATGTGATTGACAGCCAACTAGCCAGTGACTTAAGGGGGGAAGTCTAGCGGAAACACATGGAAGGATGGGAAGGAGAGAGGCGGGCGCGTGTTCCAGAGGTCTGGGGGACTTATGATCAAAATGCAGGCTCTGACATACGAAATCTCCATCTCTCTCCCCAGGGATGAATCCTTTATAAGTAACCTGGAATAAACTGGTTTCTCTAATTGAAGAGCATTCTCTGTTCTCTTAATTGGTTCAAACCTGGGGGTCGGGTGGGGCTGAATGTCAGGCCTCACATTGAGAGAATGCATCATATGCTCTCTCTCCTTCTTCCTCTGAGAGACGACAGTGGCCATATTGAGAGCTTCCCAACAGAGAATCTCATGTGGCCAGGAATTGTATCCAGAGAGGATGTGAAAGTTGCCAAATCCACATGAGAGAATTTGACACAAATGGATGCTCCCCAAAATATGCCTTGAGATATCTAGACCCTTAGTTCAGCCTCCTAAGAGACAGAGCCAGCTATATAGCTGATGCCTGACTCAGACACTACGATAATAAGTAGTTCTTGTCTTGATCCACTAAGAGTCAAAATAATTTGTTTTGCATCACCAGATAACTAATGCAATGCTCCTAAGAACAGGCAGTACACAATTTCCTGGGAAAAACACAATATAAATCTCTTCTAGCTAGGAGTAAGAGAGAACAGTAAATAGCTAGATAAATTATCCAGTGCTAAACAAAAGTTTCCTAAATATTAGTACATAGACCAGGAATCTCTGCACGGGCACATTACCTCATCCTGTCAGAGTCAGTCCACATTCTACCTACACTGAAGTGCTGCCACCACCTCTGAGTTGCACGATAATCAACAGAAGCCCAAGGTCTCCAATAGAACAAAAGAACAGAGCCTGATGTTCAGAAGAGAAGCAAAAGGCAGCAGCCACAAGCCCCTACACAGCCCCCACCCTCGCCCCTGGTCCCTAATTCAAGCCCAGCTCAGCCTGGTGCCCACACCTGTATTCTATTCTAGCACTTGCTAGGCTGATGCAGGAGGATATGTGAGTGACTGTCTCTGAAATTCAGCTTCTAAAGCTTGAATTAAATGGGGAGTCTTGCAGTTCTTCATCCGGCATGGAAGTGTGGAACATTTCTCTTATACTCACCCAAACAAAAACGAAAACAAAAAAAACCTGCTGAACAAAATATAAATCGACAATTCTTGATAGAATTGTCCATGATAGAACTGAGCCCATAGAGCAATGGCTGGCCCTGAAATTAAAGGGACAGGCAGGCAGAAACAGTTACAACTGATCGAGCAACAGCTCAAGAGGAGACACTGCTGAAGGACTCAGTACCAGGTCAGAAAACTTGAATTGCTACTAACCAGCTCCTGGAGGCTTGGTGTGGACAACTGAATTAAAACTCCGGGACAGAGGAGAAGATAGACTTCAGGTTCTCCTAGCAGAGAGGAAAGACAGAGAAGCTTCTACTTGGCTGTCTAGAGGATCAGGAGTCCTAGAAGACTCAGACCCTCAGGAATCACGGCTGCAAACTTGTTAGCTTCTGTCTGAGGTTGGGAGTCCCCCAGCCAAAAAGCCCCACTGCCTGTGCTCTAATATCTGGATCATATTTTAATAACTGGGGATGAAGTTAAAGAGGAGTCATATGTCTACACAGCAAAGAGGGTCTTTACTTAGGAAGAGGACACGAGGCAAGGGGCTGGTCTAGACAGAGATGAACACAAGTGGCTGCCGAATCTGACCGGCATCACAAGACACAGCCCTGTAGTGCTGAGCACACTCTCCCCTCTTCCTCCACTGCACCACCTCCCTTTGCTCCAGATTCCCATGCTCTATGTTGCCATCTTTTCTCTGATCCTAGTACTCTTGTTACAGTAGTTTTTAAAAAAAGGCCCCATAAGAGAAAAGCAGTCAAGAGAGTACCACTGTCCCATGTAAGCCTGGAGCTGTGTCTTTCTTCCCACCCATGCCCTACTCTCCACCCCCGCTCTGTGAGCCTGGAGCTGTGGTCCCTAACTGTGAGCCACAGTTCCCATTCCTTTGGTAGTGGGCTGATGGTGTTGCAACTGGAGAATGGAGGACTTCCTGATGTTGAGTAACAGTTTCAGCCTTCCCTGAGTGGCCGCATTCCCCACAACGCCTTCTCCTGAGGTCCCAGATTGTGCATAACAGTGGCTTTGCCTCTGTGTTGTTCTTGTGCTGGGAACAGGGGAGATTCCCCCTCGGGAGGATTCCCGAGATGTTGGACCTTTCCCATTCCCAGGCACTGAGAAGTTTTCCATCATCTTTCTATGACTCTTCTACAGCCCGAGGACACCTTCACCTGTGCCCTCCAGAAAATGTAAAACACCTCATTGATCCTGTAGAGATAAAAGTCATAGTCTGGGAATGAGAGAGAGAGAGAGAGAGAAAGAGAGAGAGAGAATGAATTACCACTGCATCTAGAGGGCTATTCTGTAAGGCCCAGGAAGAAGTTCTCCTGCAAGAACGCTTTAATAAGTCCCTAGAGGCCATTTAAGCAAACTCTAAGGATACCCAAAGGCAACAGACAGGCCATAACAAGGACACCATATGATAACTTAGTTTCTAATGTCTACAGCTACAGCAAAAAAGTAAACTGAGTCTGATGCTTAGTCAGGCAAACATAAACTCTGGCGCCAAAGGCGTGTTTAGCAGTGTCTTTTAGTGAAGTCATTGTGTATAACTTTCAACAAGAAATTGCAAGGCATGCTAAAAAATCTGAGTGATGAATGTGCAGTATAGAGATTTGATTATTAAAAGCAGAAGGATTTTCTCAATTGATAAGAGCTAAATGTTGTTTATCTAGAACAATGCAGAAGCTCTTGCAGGGGGAGTCTAAAGGAAGGCTGTCCACCTGCTGAGGCTTCTGGACAGCTTAGGGCAGTTGGCTCCTCCATGGATAAAGAACAGGCTTGATAGAGCGAATACTCCAGTGGCATTTTCATTGAACATTTATCTCATCCCTGCTTTCTCTGGCCTAGGGCTCCTTCTGTTTCTTCACTTACTCCCACTTCATAAGAGATTTGGAAAAAGTTTGGACATCAATTTGGAGCAATTTCAAAAAAATCTCAGGTAAAATAAATAGATGACAGTTAAAAGTCCAATACATTTCTCTTTTAAATACAAACCATCTCTTCAAAAGGAGATAGAGGTATCTACATAGACAAAGTTAGGAAAGGTATACACATTCATTTTTTTCAGTGCCGGGGATCAAAGGCAGTCTCTTCGCAAACTCTGAACCATTGAGCTATAACCCATATCCCTGCACATACATTTAATAAAGTTGAAGATGTTCTGATAAGTCTGAGACTTTGGGGGCTGGAGAGATGGCTCAGTGGTTAAGAGCACTGGCTGCTCTTACAGAGAACCCAGGTTCAAGTCCCAGCCTCCACAGGCAGCTAAAAACTGTAAGTCCAGTTCCAGGGGATCTGGTGCCCTCTTCTGACCTCCTCAGGCATTGCACAACACAGGTACACTTACACACATTCAGGCAAAACACTCAAACACATAAAAAATTTTTTAAAAGTCTGAGACTTTTAGTTTACATCAATGTGTCATTTTTTCCTTAAAGAAAAAGGAAAAATATGTCTGATCACATCACAATAAAATGAGTCTAGGACCTGAGAGATGGCTCAATGGCTGACCATGCTTGCCACAAAAACCTAACAACCTGAGTTCAGTTCCATAGCTGTGGAAGGAGAGAACCAACTCCACAAAAACTGTCCTCTGGCCTCCTCACATGCACCATGGAACCCACCCACCAACACACACACACAGACACACACACACACACATACACACACAATAGTAAATGTTTTTAAAAATTAGTCTAAAATAGATATCTATTCTATTTGGGAATTTTGCTTTGCATTTTGATGATAAACAGTTGTTTATTCATTCCACTAATAATTAGTATATGTGTATGATTAATGTGCTTATAATCCTGAACTAACTTTTCATTATTATCTTATTAAAATCATAGCAATTGTTAGGGTCAGAAACTGGGCCCTGGTATCTGTAACAAGCCAGGTTTGGTCATCCAATCTCAGTAGACACAAAGATACAAATAACAGTGAAAAGCAGAGGAAGAAGATTTATTAGGAAGAGGGACAAAGAGGTCCAATGACTTCCCATCACATGTTCCCCAGGTCTTGACCTGAGTGTTCCATTTAAATAGAAGGCAAGAGGCATTCCTCCCAGGTCAAGGTGTGCTCTGCCCTGCATCACTGTCCCTCCTGCCAAGTGGTCTGACAAGCTGTCAGAGTTGTGTGAAATGTCTTCTGGGAACACAGAGTCCCCTCTTGCTGCCACCAGCCTTCAACTTTTTCCTTCTCTCAACATGAAACTCCTGGAGAAATTCTAACTTCTTGGGGTCCATCGCTTCAGTATCTGATAGCCGAAGGGAGGGGCCCAGGTGTCTCTTTAGAACCTCTTCATCCTGGTCAGGGCAGTTCTAAGAAGACGTTGCTTTGATCTAAGTTTCTGCATTGAGATTAATAGGACCAGACTGTAAATCAAATGGAGTCACCCCTGTTAAGGTTCCATCATCAAAGTGAAATTAAGTGCAAACAAATTTCCCAAACAGGTCAAATTCTGTGAGCATGATGGCTATCACTCTGCCTTGATCCTTATGCAGAAAGGGTGGCCTGAAGTACCCTGATGTTAACTAACAAGTTATTTTTCTACAGTTCTGTCTCCCTGTCCTTATCTTAATGGAAAGCAAATGGCTGACTTTGAAATGATCAATTTACATTCTGTTGTTTCTGCTTTTTCCAGCTCTTCTATGAAAACAAACCTTCTGCCTATCCTATCAAAGCACAAATTCTGTGGAACAGAGCACAACCCAATTCGAGAATCAAAAACAAGGTGAGGAGCCAGAGAGATAGCTCAGGGGCTAAAATGCGTGCGTCACAGTCATGAGGACCTGAGTTCTATGCCCCAAGCCCATGTAAAGGAGTGCTTCTTGTCATCCCAGTGTTGCTCAGCCAGTGCGGCTGACTGGGGAGCTCGGGCTGATGAGAGATTGTCTCAAAGAAGACAGATTACATTCCTAAGAATGACTTCTGAAGCTGTCCTCTGGCCTCCACACACATAAGCACACAGACATACACACCCACATGTGCATCTACACTTACTCAGACACACACATGCACACTCATGAATGGGGGGAAAAAAACCAAAGCCAATAAAAATTTTCAATTAAATTGTTGAGATTTTACACTTGACAGTCATAAGCTAAGTGTTATGATGCAAACAGAACACTTTGTTTTTGGCTCTTGGAAACTCAGTGTCTAGAAGGAGAAAATATACATGAGCACAAACTTCCTGAATGGCATCATAAGGTCATGTATGATCAAGTGCCAAGTCCAGATCTGGATCAGGTAGGTGATACTAAATATACCCCTCTCCTGTTCCCAAAGGAACTCTTTAGGTTTAAAACGAGAGGCACCTTGGAGCCTCAGTGGTAAAGTCCTTGCCTAACATGCAGAAGGCCTGAGTTCTATTTTTAACATCACAATATAGAATATAAAATGAAATAAATACATCAGTAGAATGCTTCCTTTTTTGTCAAAGTGCTCAGTTTAGATAATCTTCAGTTTAAGCTAATCATCCTCTAACACGGCCCAGTCAAGACTGGTTGCAAGGTCAGCCAGTTGGAGTCAAGTGCAGGGCTTTTTCCTGGTAATTCTGCCATGCACGTGCCCTCCCTCCTGGAGCATGGGGATGCCTGGGAATGCTGTGGCCATCTGTAAGAAAAGCAGAGGGGACACTGGTGGGGAGCAGGATCAAGACACAGGTAGAAAACCGCCTGAGGAAGAATCAAACTAAGAAGTCAAACAATTCGTGTGTTTGCTACTTGAAGGACAAGTTTGATTTGGACAAGAAAGAAGAGCAGGGGAATATTAATATTTGACAACTAACAGGACTCTGGCATTTCAAAATTAGTTTTAATCTGCTTTTCCTTAATTGATAGAAGCAGAGAATTGTATCTATTCAATATAGAACATCTACACTAGGTTAACGTCGGTCCTTTAGCAGAGGCTGTATGTGGAACTAAGGTTCCATTTGGAGGGATAACATTCTAGTGAAACAGAGGGGCTGACTCGTAACCCACCAGCCACAGCGGAGGAGGGATGGGAGGGAAGGAGGGGGTTCTTCAGCTCCAGGATCTCTGGAAGAGCCTAGGGAAGAGGGCTGTCTTTTGACTTCCTGCCTGGGAAGAATTAAATCACTCACATCACATAGATAAGGAAACTTAAAGTACATGAGCAAAATGTCACGTAGCAAGTTAAGCAATGTCATTCTTACTGATAAGCCGGAGAGATAATGATTTGCCTTTTCTTTTATACATTTTTGGAGGAAAACCTGAGATGACAAAACCAACCAACAAACAGTATGATCCTTCCACATTCACTCTGCCTTGAAAATGTGACTACAATCTCTCACTTCTCAAAATATGACTAGCCCTTCCAGGGATGGGGCAGGCTACATTATTGTGTACTGTAGTGCAAAATGGGCCTTTATTCAAAAAACAGGGAAAGTACCATTAAAAATTCTAAAATTATCTCTCATAATTGATATTTAATGTCATTCTACATAGAGAAATATTTTAAGTGACTAATGTAGATTTATCATTCATCCTTTTATCAAGCAATATTGGTATTAAATATTTATCATGATATAGAGGTCTTGCTATATAGCCTAGGCTGGTCTCAAGCTTGGCCTGCCTCAGCTTCCCAATACCTGGGATTACAGGTATCATTGGCCACCACATCAATTTTAGAATTCATTTATCTGTCTATCTTTCTGTCTGTCTGTCTATGTGTGTGGCGGTGGAAGCATGCATGTGTCATGACTTGAACATGAGGTCAGAGACCTGCAGGAGTCAGTTCCTGCCTTCTACCATGTGAATCCCTGGTACTGAACTCAAGTCACTAGGCAGCAGGTGCCTTTACCCACTGAGCCAGCTCACAGGCCCCACATAAATTTTAAATGCAAATATGATGAGCAGAAAAGAGAGGAAAATGAATTCTCCTTCACATTCAAGAAAAGAAATTCAAGTCAAAATTAGGAACTGTCACCTTCTTGTTTCACTTTCAACTTCAGAAATGAAATAGAATTACCCCTCAGCTAAAATAGAATTGGCCCTCAGCTCATGAGCAAAGCTTTAACTGCATCTCTAGGCCCAGAGCCAGGAGAGTCTTGTATCTACCGTTGGTCTCAAAATGGCTTGGTATCCCTGGATGACCTTTAGCTTCTGATCCTCCTGTCTTCATCTCCAGAGTGCTGGCATTGCAGGCATGTGCCACCACACCCCATTTATGCAGTGCTAAGGGTAGAATCCAGGATCTTGTGCATGCTAGGCAAGTACTCTACCAACTGAGCTACATCCCCGGCCCCCAGCACAGTAATGAGACAGTCCACTCATAGGGCAAGCTTAGCAACCCGGAATCACACTTGATGTAATCTACATACACATCTGTTTCCAGCAACGCACTGAGCAACCTGAGACCCCCAACCTGCATCAAGCACCCGAAACATAGCAGTCAGATCACCCTGGCCCGTTACTCTGGCCCGTACCTCCCTAGGAGCCCTTAGTAGCTCCCTTTTCCTGGTCAAACACGTTCTGAAGCATCTGAAACTAGGTGCAGCAGGCTGATAGAGCCTGGACTATCAGTTTGGGATACAGTGAAGTAAGACAAACAGTGAACTTCTAGGGAAATCTCCTGTTCTCCATGCTATGTCTATGTGCGATTGGGCATGAATATGATTAGAATCATATGTATCACGAGAGAAGACAGGTGCAGAGAATAAAGGCTTACATAACCCAAGTCTATCAATCAAAGCAGAAGACCACTCAGATTCTGCACCTAGAACCAAACTACCTCCACTCCTCCTGGACCCACAAAAGGAAGACCTGGTCAGTGACCAGGGCGCTGGAGTAAATCTCACTCAGAGCTCCCTGCTGTCTTGCTGTCTCACTGGCCTATATCTCTGCTTTGCTTCTGAGTAAAATTCTTCCTACTTTGTATTTGTATGCACTTCCTCAATTCTTTGAGTGAGACGCCAAGAACAGAAATACTTGGTCTAGACAGAGACCACGGATTATAGCAATAGCTCACCAAATTCTGTGAGGGAGAAATTTCTTAGAGAGAGAGAGAGAGAGAGAGAGAGAGAGAGAGAGAGAGAGAGAAGAGGTGAGGAGGGGATGGGAGGAGAGGGGAGGGGAGGGACGGGGAGAATTAAGTTTTGCAGACACCTGCTTTTTTCCTTTAGGAAAAAGCCTCCTTTCTCACTGTATCAAAAGCTCACCAGGAAAGAGGCAGCCCATAGCACAGCCAGTATGGACTCACTTGTTGCTTTTAATCTCTCTGTAATTTTCTGGCATGCAGGCATCTCAGTCTTAAGACCGAGTCTTTCATGTACATGAACCAGAAATGGCAGGACAAAAAGATGACCCAGGTTCGGGGTGAAGAAGCAGGCAGAGGCCATGACTCAGACACCCTGAAGATGGGGGAGGGGGGACTTAAAGGCTCCTCCTCCAGCCACAGGCAGGAGCAGTGAAAGCAGCTCCCTCCCTCCTTGCAGTGTGTGCCTTGGGGCTTTACTATTCTAACTGTGAGGTCTGGAGTATTTCCTTATAAACCGCCCAGCTTGCACAATGACCGCCTTCTTTTTTGGATCACCAGCTCAGGACATTCAGTAGCATGAGTGACAGGAACATTTTAAATTCATGGGAAATACAAAACTCCCTTTGTGAACAGTGGTCTCAGCTGCCGCCTCAGGTAACAAGAGTTGAGCTAAGTTTTCCTTCTTTTCCTTTTCTTATCCATTGATTCTCTGGCCAAGGTGCTATCGAGTAGCCTGGTGACCCACAGGCCAAGGGAGAGAGGCTATGAATAGCAAGCTAATGCACCAGCTGGAGAGTGGGCCGGAGTCACCTGGAGGCAGCTGCCTTTCCAAAGCCAGACCAGCATCAGGTTCAAGTTCAGTCCTGCTTCCAAAGCTGAAGGCGTAAGAGATTCCCATGGTCAGAGAAGATGGAGAAGTCTTACTTTCTGGGCTTTGTTTCTTCGGGACCTGCATCTAAGCAGGTGTAGACTGGAAAGCCCTCACTATCCATGCGTCAGGGCTTTCAATTAGTCCAACTCAAGTCCTGTTGCTGAAGCTGGGAGCACAGTTCAGCCGCAGAGCACATGTTAATACGAGTAACAGCCTGGGCTCCATCCCCAGCACGTGTCATTGAAAACCGCATCTCAATCCTATATCTGCTCCTGAACAGATCTGTAATCTTTTCCTCAGTTTCTCTTTGAGCCTCAATATCTTTGTCTGCAAAATAGGGACAATTCTGTCACCTGTCTTAATGGCTTTCAGAGAGTCATCAGTGAAAAACGAGGTGCAAGTCTCTGAGAGTCCGAGGCACATGGAGCTTGGTAAGAGGGATCAATAATCTTAGCAGATGTGTTAAAAGGCGTGCTATTACCCCAGGCTCAGATATTTCCTGTGAAGAATGGCTCATTTCCTGCATGGGCCAAAGGTCTGTGTTAGAGAGACAACCTGGGTCATGACTAGGTGGACACAGGCACCGTGTCAGCTGGAAAGCCCTCACTATCCAGTCTTCAGGAGCAGTCTTCTTCTTCTTGTCTGTTCCCATCTCTCTTTTTCCCCTCTCCTCCCTTCCACAAACCCCATCAGCTTCACTCTTTCCTCGCTGAGTATCTTTAAGAAGTCTTCTCGGGATCCTGAGAGAAATTGCCTCTCCAAGGTAGGAACAATGGAGCAGTCACTCAAAGGCCCCTTGGAAGTCGATATACAGCCATCCATTCCTCTTCTTTGTCCTTCTCTTTTCTTAATCCCTGTGGTATATGTAGAGAAGTTTTAAACTTCCTCTTTTCCTTTTGAAGTTTCCATCATTTTAATTACAAAGTTAAACAAGACGAAAAGCATACAAATTACTAATATACACAAACATATACCCAAGTTTGAGACAGCTGTCTCTTTGGGACAGCTGAAGCATAAGTCACATTTTGAGCTACAAAAAGAACAGGGACTGGAGAGTGCTGGAGAATGGGTGGAAGTGATAGTGTTATAGAAAAATCTGCAAAGCCAGGTGAGGAGAGCTAGTTTAATTTCACACTAGCAGACTGTCCCGTGGATCCTTTTGTAAAGGAGTCAGTTCCTTGTTTGGTTTTTGGGGGCATATACACTCATATGTGAGGAATACAAACAACAGACAAGCAGCACATACATGATAATTAAATAAAAGTTATGTACCATTAGAAGCTAAAATACTGATATTGCTTTTCTAGTTTGACATAAAAATGTATCAACCTTGTTACAAAAGACTATATGACAATTTCTTGCTTTTCTATGATTCCATCAAGAATCTAAGATGAAAACCAAAACAAAAACATAAATTGCAAAAGGATTAGGACACATGGTTAAATGCTTGCAGTTCAGGGAATTACCAGATTGTCATGATCCCCTAGAGTTCTATAAAACCAGTAAGTTCCTGGGTGTCTCCATTTTTAATTATGCCACGTGATTGGATCAAGATGGCAGCAAGGTCAAACAGGTCACTGCCATTTTGAAAATGTTACTAGGTTGGCGACAAGCCATGCGACTGTCCCCATATTGATGATGTCATCATCCAAGATGGAAACCAGATCACATGGTTGCCTCCTAGCAAGGTCACCAGCCATACAGGTGCCTCTAACTTCTCTTTTCCCCTATCCATGAAGAGAACCATGGTGGAGAAAAAGTCTAAGGAAAGAAATAGCTTTTAAAACCTTTTTCTTTTCTTCTCTGCAAAGAGGCAGGGTGTTTACATTTTTAGATAACAAGCATTCAGATAAAGGCATTTAGAGTAGGGTGCTGAGAGGTGTAGGGTGCACAGTCGGGGACTTAACTCGAAAATAAAAACCTCCAAATCCCCTCCTGAAAGCAGAAAAGGTGACATTCTCAGACTCACACTAGTGCATGATGGTGGTGGCCAGAACACTTAGGACACTTAGGACGAAAACGAAACAGACACAGTCAAGTAACACGAACCAGGTTGTTGCTGAGTCTAGATTCCAGAAACAGGATTGGAAATAGGAACTTGGTAACCAGGCAGGCCCTGAAGAACATCTTCTCCAGGACCTAGACCAAGGGGACCCAAGCTGCATCTAGTGTCCTCCTAGTACCTTTGGTCATAGCCCAGAACCAGAAAACAGGGGCAAAAAAATCCTGGCTATAGCTGTAAGGTTCGGGTTCGCGAGACGTAACAGAAATCAACCAGAGACGGGAATTGACTGAACCAGGTTTATTGGGCATTGAACTGACTCCCAGTTGGGAAAGTGAAATCAGCTGGGACTAGCTTTCTCCCGGGAGTGGAGAAGAAACTAGCCCGTCCTTAACTGATCAGGTGGGCTTTTTATAGGGAAAAGGTACCCCCTTGGCATCGTTTGGTGTTAAGCCTGGAAGGAATTCCCTTTTTCGCATTCCTGGAGTCCGGAATGTTATCTGTTAAGGAAGGCCAGTTTTCTTGGAATTTGGGGTCTGGAGTTCTTTATCTGAGGTATTTGCAAGGTTTCGATGAGAGGTTGTAAAAGGTCGGTCTTTCTTCATTCCTCTTTTGCAAACTTCTGGCTCCAGATTTATTCCTGAGTTTGAAACTGTTGGGGGTTTCATTCACACCTTACATTCCAGCCTTTTGTGTTATAAGGGAATTGGGGCGCAGTTTCTCCTCTAGCTACTTCCTGCTGATATGGGTCGACGTGGGGTATGGGGGTGACACCTAAGGCTGGAATGGGTTACACTGTCGTGTCCTCATCATGGCTAGGCACCAGCTCATATTCCTCTGTTGGGATGGTAAGCAGAAGTTGGTTAACACTGGTATGTGTTAGTTGCTGGATGTGGTTCTGTAGGCAACGTATAAAACAGGGGATTATCATTAAGAATATTCCAATAGTGACTACTGGACCCAGCAGGGGAAGGATCCAGGGTGTCAAGCCTTCTAATAGCCCTTCCCCAAAGAGATATCGTGCCCCTAAGGGTCGTTGGGATAGATCTTGGGCCACTTTTCGGAGTCTTTCAAGGTTATATTCTACTTTACCAGATTCGTTGATGTAATAACAACACTTTTCCACAAGAAAGACACATGTTCCTCCTCTTTCAGCAGTTAGCAAGTCCAGAGCTCTTCTATTTTGGAGTGATACCTCTGCCAGTGAGGACAACTGTTGTTGCAGGACCTGGAGGGACTGGGCAGTTGCTTCTACTGCTGTGGTTAGTTTCTCATTAACATTTTGTAGTTCAAGAGAGAACTGTTGTGTGGAAATTAAGACATGGCCCAGGCTGCCTGCTGCCATCCCTGTGGTGGCTATTGATGATACCAGACTAATCCCTACCAAGACTGCCAGGGTAGCCTCTCTTTTCTGTCTGCCTATTGACACATCAGAAGCTGGAACCAAGTGTTCTTTTACCTCATCAGAGGTAAGGAGGGTGAGACTAGGCACCAGAATTATAGGGTGGCAGACCCCTGACATGCTAGGGGAGATGCAGGAATATGGTAGGGAAGAGCATGAGAATAGTAGACCTTTACCTAAGGTGATGTTTTTAACAATAGTTATTAGTTGAGGAGGGTGGGCACTGAGATGTGTCAGCTGCCCAACATTCCTTTTGATTAAGGAAGATGGGTATTGCTGGTAAAGAGTTTTGAAGGATAGGGCGGGGAATACAGTTAGGAATTTCCCAAGCTGTGACATTGGAGAGAGGGAGGGGAAGCACAATCGATTCCCGTAAAGGGGCACACAAAAAGCAGGTAGAAGTGTTGAGGGTTGAGAAGTTTTTTAAGAGAGTAAGTGAGAGTGAGAGGATAGTATTCCAAGAGGTAGTCAGAGTTGTATTGAGATGGCATAGCTGCTGGAGTGTTTGGTGTCTAGTGATGTTGAGGGTTCCTAAGGCCCTTCGGGTTTGAGAATTTTTGATGGTTTTTATAATTGTTATGGGGGGATGAGGATATATAGAGCCCATTCCCCCATATGAGCCAACTGTAATTTTACGTGCCGTTGTCCACTGTGTGGGGTTTTTAAGAGTGAATCTCACCTGTCTTCCCTTCCCTTTAACTAGTGAGAGCTGATAGGGCTGTGTGCCATGGTGACCAGACATCCTCCATGAGGGAGCCCAGTGGTAGATGCAGTCCCATGATGGGCATCCTCTCCAGGTACCAGGGGTCCTGCACTTTTCATTTATCTGTTCTTCCAGGACACAGAAGAATAGGGCATCATTATTGGCGTCATCCCTTCCCCTGATGTTAAAATATAGGTCTAGAGATTTACATGGAGGGGAAAATGGGCATGAGGATGAGTTAAGGAATTCAGCTGGCCGGTCCTGATCATTTAGGGTCCATACCTCGAAGGCATAGGCACAGGGAGGAGAAGAGCAAGTGGATTTAGATTTTGTGGAAGATGAGGGTGTAGAGAGAGAGATGATGGAGAAGATAAGAAGAATTTTAGGCTTCATTCTTCTGGTATGGGAGATAAAGAGGACTGTCTGGTGATCCTGAGTCTAGGAGGGCCAGTGGGGGTGGCTGTATACTTACTGTGGTCTTGGGACAGTTTGAGGCATGAGAGGTGAACCCAGCCGGGATGTCCCAGTAGTTTGGCTGCTGTTCGAGTAGTTAGTATCACCAGGTAGGGCCCTGTCCAGCGAGGTTTCAGGGAGTCCTTCTGTGTTGAATGGTCACGGAGAAGAGCGTAGTCCCCCAGCTGGAGAATATTATTAATAGGCTCATTAGAGGGTTGGGGAATAAGATGATCTGCATATTCCCGGAGTAGAGTCCTTAACAGGGAGAAAGCTGGAAGGTATCCATGTAATGGGGTAGCTGTGCGAGGGGGAAGGTTGTTTAAAAGAAAAGGCCGTCCATACATTAATTCAAATGGACTCAGGAAGGAAGGGGCACAGGGAATAGCTCTGATTTTAGTTAGTGCCAGAGGAAGGAGCTGTACCCAGGAGGAGTGCAGTTCTATGGAGAGTTTGGTGAGATGATCCTTAATGAGGGAATTTGCCCCCTCCACCTTCCCTGAAGATTGAGGGCGGTAGGGGATGTGAAGTTTCCATGTTATTCCCAGAGCGTGAGAGACGGCCTGTACTATCTTGGATATGAAGGCTGGACCATTATCAGACTGGATGGTAAGGGGAAGTCCAAAACGGGGAAGTATATCAGAAAGGAGATGTGAGGCCACAATGTCTGCTGTTTCCCCTGAGGTGGGGAATACCTCTACCCAGCCTGAAACTGTGTCCACCGTAACTAGAAGGTATTTATTTTCTTACAGGCGGGCATGTGGGTGAAGTCTGTCTGCCAGTCCACCCCTGGTAGGGAGCCCCGGTGCTGATGGGGTTGAAGGAAGGAGGAGTCCGGACCCTTCTGTCTGCTGCGTCTCTCGAACCCTGAACCTGACATAATGGTGCCGTGACTTGGATGGAAGAGAGCAGCAGCCCACATGGGGACCACCTTTCACGCAGGACCTGATGTGGTATGATCTGATCTGCTGGTCTGCTGTGGGCTCCTCACCCACAGCCCAGCACCCTACATCATGGGACATGGAGGTATCACTTCCTTCTCCCCTCTATTGCTCTCTCAGCTTTCTCCCTCTCATTCTCCCATTTCTGCGTGGTCACTGGTGCTCACTCGCCCACTCGCCCACTCAACACTCTCGTCTACCTCGTGCCCGGGCTCTGCCTCTCCTCCTTCATTGCCCAAAGGACTCCTGCCAGGCCTTCAGAGAGGAGCGCCCTAGCTAGGGCCTTGGCTCCAGCCTCTGCTCACCAGCCAGCCCTGGGAGCTCCTCCTGTCTGCCTAGCCTTTCCCTCTGTCTCCCCTTGTGCGCACTAGCTCAAGTCTCCACTCACCCGCCCAGGAACTCATCGGTTTCCCTGGCCTCTCCCTTTGTCCCCTCTGTCCTCCATCGTGCTTGTGTACTAGGTCAGTCCTCTGCTGGCTCCATTAGGAGCTGGTCTGCCTGCCCTTTTCCCTTTCCCTCCCTCTGCGCCACTTCCATCTGAGCCTAGCGCCCAAACTCAGCGCCTAAGCTCACCTGCCTGAACCAGGAATCTGCCTAGCTTTTCCCTCCCTCTGCCATTTCCTCCACCATGGGTCCCATCTCGGCTTGGTGTCCGGCGGCCCTCATGCAGCCTAGCCTGAGGCTCTGTTTCCACTCTGGGCCTCTCCCATGGCTCCTCTCAATCACCCCGCCCCCACTCTCACCCTCCTGCCTCTGGCTGCAGCCCGCCTGGGACCTGTGTAGTTAACTGGGCCCCACCCCACCCCCACCCATTTTCTCTTTCTTTCTTTCTCTCTCCCCCTCTCTCTCCCTCCTTCTCCTTCCTCTCTCTCTCCCTCTTTTTCTTCTTTTTTCTCTCTTCTCTACCCCCCTCTCTCTTATCCACACCCATTTCTGGGTGTCGGCTGCCTACACTTCCCCTTGGGGCCCCTGCCAACTCTCAACTCGTTTTTGAACTCCCCCTCCTGTAGGGACGCTTACTCCTGGTGGGGAGTTCCTACGCATCTTGTCTCGACTCCTCTCGTCTCCAAAGCCGTTCTAGAACTCCAGGGGTCCCCCACGCTCGCTGGGCCTCATAGCCCAACTCTGACCTGGAAGGCGCACCCAGGCTTGGAGATCCCTCTCGTTTTTTGGATCCCACATGGGTGGGGACGCCCTCCTGGTGTAGGATCCCTACGTACCCCCTGCGGCCGACCCCACTTTATGCACATTTTTCCCTTCATATCTTTCCTGTCTCTCTGTCCCCCTCTACATCTTGTCCTTCTCTTCCCCATCTCTCCAAAATCTAGTCTTTCCTTAACTCAAACAATACCTCCCCACCTCCCGTGGCCAACCGCCCTCACTTTATCCTCCCCACCCATTTCCACTACAAGCACGTGCTCCGGTGCTTTGCCACATTCTCGGAACACTGTGCTACCCCCCCCACCCCACTGTAGGGCCCACACCCTGAACTCTCAAACTCCGGCCTGTACTCTGTCTCTGGCGGCCAGGTCCCCAGGCCAGGGTTCCCTCTGGGCCCACGCCCAAACTTACTGCAGACTTTGAGCCTGCCAAGGCGGCTGCATGCCACCCCTCTTCCCCCTGCCCCTTGGGTGCTTGTCTCTCTTAGGACCCTACACAAACCCCCTCCCACTTTAGGGCCCAAGCCCCGAACTCCCAAGCTCCAAACTGTACCTTTCTGTCTCTGGCTGCCCAGCTCCGGCCGGTTCTCTCTGGGTCCTAAATTCCAACCCACCTCTACTCTACCAGCTGTCAATCTACAGGTCTCTGGGATATCTTGCAGGTGAAAGCTCTCATGGGCAGTGCCATCCCCACGCAAGCACTCAAACTCCTGTACCCGACTCTCCTTTGTTCCTGCCTCTATCTACTTATCTCGCCTCCTTTTATATTTACACTCTCCCCTGCTGCCCAGGTACAAATGCTCTCTCTCCTTCTAACCTGTCCACTAACAGATGCCCCAAAGCCCCTTACCCTCCCAGGGAGAGCTGCTGAAAAACGGCCTTTAAAATATTCCATAACCCAGAGGAACAGGAAAAGGCAAACTGAGTGTGCCCCCCGATACAGGAGCTCAACTACTGATGGTGGCATTCGGGGTTCCTCCCAAGAAGACCTCCAAGCAACTCAGCATCAATGCCACAATGGCTGCCAGGCCCACGGTGACAACGAAGGACACTGGGCATAAGCCTGCTCCAACTCAGCAGCCACTGCCAGGGCCACGCCCACAGTGGGGAAAATGCGGATGCTGGAGGATGACTGCCCTTCTTTGCAGAATCGAGGTAGGCCAGTCATGTGGCCCCCAGATCCCCCAACCAGCCTTCAGATCTTCTTCACTGACAGAACTCATCTGCCTGGCCACCGAGGATTGACCTGCACAACAGCAGTGGAGGAACCCAGAGCTGCTGCCACAGTAGACAAAAAGGCCTGTTTGTAGTAGGGGACCACATGGTCTGTCCTCCTCTTCCTACTTGGGTAAGATACACCCTTAGCAGCTCTCCATGGTGGGAGTCAATGGGCCTCCCACACCCCCAGGGCTACTCTACCTCTTCCCTACATTCTCTAAAATACCCCTGACAGCCCTAACATTTTCTTATTCCTTCACGCCCCGGGCACCCCTCCTAATTCAAACAAATTATTAAAGCATTGGGAGATACCCACCCCCTCACTCAACTACATTTCTTATGTTTTCTACAAGCTCACCTGGAAGTTTATAAAGTGTAATGTGTACACCAATAATATCCAATTCATAACATTATGTGTGTTTTTTTAGTAAGATGGGACCATACTGAGCACTCTTCTGAGCCAAACTGCCATCTTCATAACTTCAGCTGTGTCCACTTACAGAATTGTCTTTGATCTCTACCTGGACCTGATCCCTACAAAGTGTCAACTCTCCCATTTCATTAACCTTTTCAGGTCTGAAACAGTGTTACCATCAGCTAAGCCTCTAAGGTTTATCCTGTCCTCTTATCCCACCAGTGGGCAGGAAGGGGGGAAGGCCTGTCAAGCTTATCTCCTCACTTGGTCTACAGTCTCTTATGCAGGAGGAAGTGTCTCAGAACCAGTCCCTCTGCTTGCCTACACAGGAGGACTGCCTCCAGCTCTCGCCCTTCTGCTCACCTTCCCACCAGGAACTATGCACGGCTGCCTAACCGTGATGAGGACTCGAACCCATTCCAGCCTCATGTGTCATTCCCTACTCCCCTATCATCGCCCAATCTGTCAGCAGGAAGTAGCTAGAGGAGAAACTGTGCCCCAATTCCCTTATGACACAAAAGACTGGAATGTAAGGTGTGAATGAGACCCCCAACAGTTTCGGACTCTGGAAGAATCCTGGAGCCAGAGCTTATCTAAGCCTTGCAAACCGCTCCAGATCCCAAATTCCTTGGCAGATAAGCAAGGAATTCACGAACAGCTCTGGAAAAGGACTACTTCCTGGACAGAAGCTTGCCTGAAACAGCAATCAGATGTCATGGCAACCCCCCTCCCCTAAAAGCCAGGAGGAGACTGAAGGTTTAAAAGGTTTTGAGGACTCGGACAACGTGCTTGTGCTTCTGCTGCTGCTGGTGCTGCTGGTGCTGTGCGGCCAGCCTGCTTCCTCGGAGCCCCAGCCCCAAGATGGGGGTGAGGGGCTAGCCTCCCCCATCTCTTTGGGGAGGCTAGCCCCCAAGGGAGGCTAGCGTTTCTCCACTCGTGGGTGCGGAGGAGCTAGTCCCATCTGGTCTTCTCTCAATAAAGTCGGGTCCTGTTAGCTGCCAGCGGAGTCCGGTCCCTTCTGTCAAATCAAAAACAGAAAACTCACTGGCTAGCCAAATTTTCAAAGAGAAACCAAAAAGAGGTTTCTCCGAGCACACTCTTATCTTGCTAGTGGTGTGGCTGAGTCTGAACCTCTCTCTGGAGGGGACAAACAGGAGCAACTAGGACTGCAGAGACCCCAGAGGGTCTTTCCATGAACTGCTGGGATCCCTGGAGAGGAGACAAACAGAAGCAGCTGGGTCTTGAACTGCTAGGATCCCCAGAGAGGGTCTCTGATCTCAGTGGAGGAGCTGGGCTCCCATGGGCCTCTGAGCCAGATGGCTTGCCCCCAAATTGGACCTGTCCCAGCTACTCACCAGAAATCTCAGTAGAACCTCCAAATGTAATAGGTTGAGATAAAAAGCAAACACCACATGGATAGAATAGCAAAGTATTTTATTTCCAACAAGCTGGGGCTGCCTAAAGTGAACCCTAATCATACGGAGAAAGAAGCTTTAATAGGGTCTCAGCAGCAGGGACTGGTTACAGTTTGCAACATCCAATAAGAATTAAGCATTTCACAGTTTCCTGAGTGCACATTCCTAACAAAAACAGACAAGGGGGTTATCTATTTGCACATGCCCCTCCCAGAGTAGAACACCATGTGAGTCAGTTTTGGGAACTCAAAAGGTCACTCCTTTCTGGGTGTGCCTCTAGGAGGCGTTGGGCAAAGGTCAAGCACCAACACACTTTAAGTCTGGACACACTGTAAAATGAAAGTCTTTATCCCATTTTTCTAGGCCATTACAGTATATATCCTGGGTAAAGGTTAAAGGAAGATGACAGCCTAGGGAAATGAAGACTTCTTTCCTGGGTAACTGAGGAGGCCAGGGGAGGCTCCTGTTCACCTCCCCCATTTCTATCTGCTGTCTCCAGAGCAGGGAAGTTCTTAATTTAGCAGTGCAAGGTCTTTCTACTATTTCCATGATATTCCCTCCTCTTCAGCATAATCCTTTATCTTTATGTTTATTCTGGAGGAGGTCTTTGTATTTGGAGTCTGGTGGTCTCTACCTGGTTTCTGATAAATTTAGTAAGTTTATTATCCAAGATCTTAACAGGAGAACAACAGAACCATGACTATTGGTCCTGTTAGTGTGGCTAGCCAGGGGCCCCAAGGATTCTAGGTGCTTTTTCAGTAAGACACATTTTTGGACTTTATTCTCTCTTGTAGCTGTGTTGCATTTTCTCTAACTATGCTGGGCTGATTTGCATAAAAACAGCACAGATACCCCCCTTTCCAGATAGTCTCGGGTCAGGAATTTACTGGCAGATCTGCGGAAATTTCCAGCTCTCAGCTGAGAAAGAAATGGGTCATATTTGGGGAGTCTTGACTCTAAACTGCCTAGTTTATTTCTACCTTCGATTCTCACTACTCCTCCCTCGGAAGAGGTAACCCTAATTGTCAATAGGAAATCGGGCCACTGGTCACTATGGCCTCTTCCATGCTGAGTAGGGATGCTTGGTGTGGCACCTGGGTTATCCCTTCAGTAGGTCTGTCTAAAAGATCCCAAAAGTATATCTATAAAGAAAAAGAAAGTCCTTGACTAGTGCCTGTGAACGGGAAGTAAAGGCCAGAGTAGTTAGGCCATGTTCTAGGCAGGGAACCTGAAGTCAGAACAGGGTGAATTGTAAATGTCCAATTTAAAGTCCATTAGAATTTCTTGATGAGAACTTTCAAAAGCATCCATTTATTGAGTTTCTCCTCATTTTCCATTTGGCTGTGATGGCTGGAGTCAGGATCTGCTTTTCAGGCATTTTGATAGTTGTTGGAGTGCCTAGAATCACTGTATGAGTTCCCTCTTAAATGGCTTCTAGATAGGGAGAGAGAAGAAATTTAGTAATCATTTAATTTTGATAAGAACAATTAGCAGACTTGTCCTTTTGAGCTGCAAGCAGCACTCCAGTGTTGAACTAGGCCAAGATCTGTTTTTATACCTTAATAGTATTTTATCATGGAGAAAATCTTAGTGAGAATTTTCTAAACAACATCTCATATGAACTTTTAAGCCTAGTGTCTGGGAGGCACAATTTCTTGGGCTTTAAAGAAATATATCTGTCACTTCAATCTTTGCTTATACTTTCCTTCCTGGTGTTTAAGACCATACCATTGGCCCAAATTAACTTAGTGTTTTGTTTTTTTTTTCAAGGTCAATTGAAGATCTGATCCTCAGGGGTCACTTGGGTTTGGGGGTGAGTCTCTGGCTCCTTTGGCTTCCTTTTATCAGGTCCATGTATGAGGATAAGTCAGGAGGTCCTTCTGAACTTTGGCTTTGCTTGGAAGCATCGAGGAAACTTCTTCTCTGTGTTGACCTTCCTCTTTATATACTGGACACCAGTTTCAGTCCCTCTGGTGGGGCCTCCATGACTTCCCTGAACAAGAAAACAGGACAACCCTGAACAAGAGGACAACACAGCTACAGGACATTTTGACGATGCCTCGTGGTCCCCTGGGACTTAGTCAATCTGAAAGGCAAGGAACAAAACTGTCCCTCAAGTCCCTTTTAGTCAGATTAGTGTGGGCTTTTAAGTATGGTTATTAGCCATGCAAGAAGTTCAGTTGCATCAGTATGACACTTCTAATTACTGTGTAATATGTAGATAAAGCTTGACCAAAACCCAAATATAATATTGACTGGTAGCATTTTAACATCATAGATTAAGCAGGCACAGCCCAGGAAAGAGATTTAAATCAATTTTTAAGGTCCGTCTCAAATGAGGGCAGTCTCCTTTCTTTCCAATCACCCCGCACCCTGTATTACAGTTTTCAGAATGAAGGGAGGGGTCATATCACATGCTTATAGACAGGAAATAACCTGATCAGGATTCAGACCAAGCTCACCAAATGAAACAGTTTCCTTCTGGGCTTCTAGTTCAAGGAGGTAAAACTTGGTTTCTCTTGAGCCAAATTAAGCTTGTTATGGACAAAAGAAAGTACCAAAAGTAACATTTGTATGATACAGAGAAACATAAGGGACATCACTCAGTAGCTATAGGTAACCCAATACTTGTCTGCACCCATTTAATCCAAATCTGTAACTGGGTGCTCAATATAAGCCAGAGGAGTAGACTGAAAACTTACAGCTCTGCGTCTCTGTAATCCTGCTCAGACCTTTAATGTGCTTGCCTAAAAGTTTTCACTATCCCTTCTAATCTGGAAATCCAGTTATCTTAATTTTGTATATAAATCTTTTTAATTAAAATATAGATTTTATATCTTTTACTCATCTTTTAACCTTTATTTCCTTACTTAATATCATAAGACATAATAACATTCACAAACAAATTTACCATTTGTTGTGGGAATTTACCAAGCAATTTATTCATATATATATCTATACATGGAGATGAATAATTCTCTCAAATATACTATTATAATGTATAGACTTTGAGATGTCTTTAAAAGCCTTGAAGCAGGTTTTAAATTACCAATTCTCTTAAATGCCTAGAGATGTTTTACATAGGCTTTGTCAAGGAGATGCATCTTGATAAAACATGTTGACTCTAAAGAGGCCCTAGCAGTAAAATGTTTATTATATATAAAACACATCTAAACACAGTGTTAAACTGCACCCCGGAGCAAAAGCAATCATTTCTTAAAATTAATTTCTATTCTTAAGCAATAGGAACCATGTTGAAATTTAACAATTTTAACTTACTAGTGAATTATTAATTTTCTAATAATTGTTCCCTTAGTATTAAATATAAGTCTACATATTCACAATAGTCCCACAAAATAAACACTTTAGTTAGAAACAATGTCATGACAAACTAGTTTCAAAACAACGAAACCTGGACACCTTGATGAAAGTTCTAGTCAGAATAAAATGTCAAAACAATGACATTTAAAACCCTTCATGGTTTATACAATACTGAGAGTCTCTAGTTGTGGAATACATTTTCCATTGTAAATTAAAATATTGAAAACAATTTCAGTGATGATTAGTTTTAGTCTTACTTTATAGTATTATTTGCATTGCAGAAATTGTACTAAGTGTCCATTAATAGTCTGATTGGTCTCTAATATTTCATAAGTGTAGTTATAAAACTAACTCTTAAAAGCCAACAGTAATTCACACACACACATACACATACACACACACACACATATAAATTCTCACTTCTGAGAATTTCATCTCAGAAGTTGCTGTACTGAACAGAGACACACACACTGATACTAGACATACGGGCTTTCACTCGAAGAAAGCATTTTCAGGAATGTTATTTACATTCTAACATGGTAAATATTCCTGAGTTTCAACAGGTGATGGAAAACAGAATTATACATTTCATTTGTACCCAAAACTAACCATAACCAAAAGTTATAGTATGACTAAAACAAGCTAATATTTAAAATCTTTTAATTAAAGACAATTCTATTAAAGGGGAGGGTAAAGAATGGAACCATAAGAAGTATTTAGTCATAATAAGACCATACAAAATCAGTCCATTATTACAGACCATTTAAAGACTGACAGTTCCTCCATGCCCTCCTGCAGCTACAGGGCAGTTTTTCTTCCTCTTCTGGTAATTATGAGGCTGGGTTTTAGGATTCCTCCATCTGAACTCAGGGGCCTTTACCAGCATGGCCTGATACCAAGTCACTGGACTTCACAAAGTTTTCAGTTTGGAGGTTTTTATCTTAATGCCATAATCTCCTGCATAGCTTAGTTATTCCTACTAAATTCCTGTTCTACCTAGATGGGTCAGCAGCTCGGAATCACATAGAAGTTTAATTGTGGTCCCCTTTCTTCCTCGATTTTCTGAGGCCACCACCTCAGAATCACATCGAAGTTTAATGGCGCCTCTTTTCTTCCTGATTGGAGGCCAGTGCCATCTTGGAATCACACCAAGAGTTTGTATATAGCCTCCTATGGGGGATCAGCCTGCTCTGGCTTCCACCTGTCTACCCTGAGGGACCTTCTTTTACTTGATCTGGACATCCGGAGGCTCTGTCTCACTACCTGGTGAGAGGCTCCGGTCTGGGACTCTGCAGCTCACTCAGGCCTCCTGGAAGGAGACCCCAGAGAGGAAATTCTTCCGGGGTGTGCACATCTCTGTTCTAGGAGCTGAAGGGGCTGCAGGATCAGGAGTGACAACCTCTATTACCAACAAGGTAACAGATCTCGTTGTTACGGAAAAGTCAGAGCTCAGCAGCCAAAGTCAAGTGAAGAGAGGAACTTTAACAATAGATCCATTCCTAAAGGAGTCAGCCCCTAGTTTGGGTTGGGGGGGGGCACATATAGTCATATGTGAGGAATGCAAGCAACAGGTAAATAGTACATACATGATAATTAAGTAAAAGTTATATATTCCTGCATAAAGGTTACAGGAAGGTGGCAGTCTAGGGAAACAAAGACTTCTTTCCTGGGTAACTGCTGGGGGCCAGGAGAAGGCTCCAGTTCACCTTCCCCATTTCTATCACCAGTCTGCAGAGTGAACTGGGAAGGTCTTAATTACCATGACAGTACAAGGTCTTTTAGCCACCATCCCTTGTGTTTTTCTATTTCCTTTGTAATAGCACAAGTTTTGAAAGGACAAAGAGTTCTATAGAAGGGCAGAGAGGAAAATGCTTGGAACAAAATTGTCTTATGCAAATAAAATCTCCCAGGTGAAAATCATCAGAAGAACACTCCAACTAGTGTCTGTCTGGGCCGGGTGTCAGACATTCAGTCTCTGCTTTCTGAGGCAAACAGTATAAGATCAGACAGAGAAATCTCAGGTCAGCTGTTACACCATGTGAGTTTCTTCTTGTAAAGAACAGCTTCTCGGCACAATCCCTGTGTCCACCCACTCTGAAGAGCTATCTGGAAATCCTACTATAAAACAGAAGTGGTCAGTTCTGACCTTCCTTAACTCCATCTCCTGGGAGAAAATTTTACTACTTAATCTTAGGCCACAGGCCAGGCACTACAATAGCAAGATTAAGAGAAAGGGTCAGGGACCAGAGCCCTGAGACTTACTAGTGGAAGACAGGACCTGGCTTCTCATTCTCACCCAATTGCATGCCCCACAGAAGAGGAGATGGTAATTACCCAAAAGGAACCAAAAGGAAGAAGAACAGATGCTGAGGCTGGATAGAGTGAAGAAGGAATGCTGTGTGGGCAGAATAAGCTGGATGCATTCTCTCCCTTCCTTCATTTCTGTATTCAAGCACATGTGTTTGTACCTTTGAGCACTTAGACCACTGAAAATGCAAACTTTTCCTGAACTTGACGATATTTAGAAACTGTCTTATTAGAGTGTGTCTTAAAACATTTTGTAGTAGTTTTAATAATGTAGAATCTGCTGGGGGGGGGGGGCGGTGTCAACCAAGTCTCTAGGGAAATGATTACATAAAATTGAACCAGGCAAAGAACTCCCAGAGCTATGAGCCTCTCAGAGGTGATTTTTGTTTCTCTAGGGTTATTTAGCAATGCTGGGGCTGTTTTTGCCTTAATGCCTGGGGACTAGGGAGACAGCCAGTTGTGTCTGTTTGGTAGGAGCCAAGAGACTACTAGACATTCTACAATACATAGGACAACCTAACAAAGAACTATCAGCCAAGAACTACCCTTCCCCAAAATACCAATAGTGCCAAAATAGAAAAATTCTTATCAGATGAACAAAGACTGCTTAACTTGATTGTTCTGAAGTTTTCCACTGGAGCAAAGCTTCTCATCAGAACTGAAAGCTGTGACTGCAATTTAGTCTCATTAGACCAGCCTACACATCCAGGTTGCGACTCCACTAAAGAAGTCTATTGGTGCCTAAAGGATATTTGCCTGAGATCCTTTCTCTTGACATTCCTAAACAGTGAAGGAGTAGACCTGTAACCAACTTTACCCACTCTGAATTTTGCATGGGACTTTGAAGATTGTGTAAGTGTTTCAATACAGAAGAATGAATTTCCTAGGAACCAGGTCAAGACTCATGTGAAGTTCTGGCTTCTGAAACTACCGTTAGTCACCAATTCTGATATTTCTGGTATCTCCTGAGCTACATCACAACCTCCCACTGAATTTTCTTTTTCATATCTATTAGTCAAATTGTCTTATTTTGCTTATAACCAAGATGTCCTGATACAGAAAATCTTCATCTTCCTTTAGCAGCTTCCAAACTCTGTGCAGAATCTCCAGCACATCCCATCCCATCACTCCAAGAAACATGGGACTACAGAAACATCTTGTTTGCATCCTGATCCTCTAAGACTTACCGTTTGATCTTTTCATCTATCTAGTGATCAAGGAGACTTTATCCATGCCCACATAAGCTAAACAATGCCAGCCCAAGGAAGCCAAAGTTGAAAAGAGAGACTAATAATTTGTCTTGCTGTATGCCTGGACCTGTTCCAGTCTGCCATAGATATTTACATTTTAAGAGTCAATCAAAACCTTGGGGCAAAACCTGGGGCATGGTGATACCTGCTGTCCTAGTACTAGGAAGGTGAGGCAGGGGCATCAGGAGCTTTAGACCAGCCTAGGTGGCACAGGAAAATCTGACAGGAAAAGGGGAAGGAGGAGAAGAGTCAGGAATTTTTTCTAGGTGGACCAAGAGCCCCTTCTTTTCTTACTTACTTGGCTCCATATTATCCTCGAATCTTTCTGTGGCTCCTTGTGCACCAGAGTTCTTGAGTCAGCACAACCAGTGCAGCAATTGCACACAAACATAGCTGTGATGACCGAGGAGACAAACCACCTCTCACCTCCTGGCTCCAGTGACCCATTGGCCACTAGTGATTGTATCTTCTAAACTGTTCTCAGGTAACCTAGTCCTTTGGTCAGCTATTAACCATGCCTTGCATTTCTTTAAACCTAACTGATTGACCGCTCCAGATTACCTTTTCCACGCTTATCGCTCAAACTGTTTCTAGAAAAATCTATTTAAAATTCAAGTTAAGGTAGTTCCTTGCCTAAAACATTACAGTGGGACCTGATCTCCTTCACAGATGCCATAAACTCAAGTCATGCGTGAGAGCATAGCTGACAGTTATTAAAGCCAAGGGAGCACTGGAGTCTGGGTGAGCTGGAGCACTCCTGCTCTATTTAAAAGCACTTAGGTTTTATTCGAACCCTGTGACAGTCATAAAAGCAACATGTGCAGTCTGAGAGAAGTCTGTGGGCAATGGATTTGTCACCTCAAGAAAGTCCTCTTTCCATCATGACATAAACAGCTTTTCTAGCCTGATTTCTGTTTGTGACTCATCTCCAGTCCCAACCTCACTCACACTTCAGGCCCAGCATCGTACCTGCGTGATTTCCCCTGTATCTCATGCCTCTCTGTTCAGGCTTACCTTCCTTTGCCCATCTTCTGTTTATTCTTTTCTTAAACATCAGAGCGCTTTCCTGAATCTCCCCAGAATGTGTCTTCTTTGACTACAGAATTTTCCGCTGGCTTCTATCATTATACTGACTGCATTGCTTCAGAACTGTCTTTTTACTGTGATTTCTCCAAGGAATGTTAATTTTCTTGAAAGCAGGGACAACGTGGCATTTGTGCACAACTCCCCATGCCTATGGCTATAATGATTACTCACTAAATATTTGCCAAACCAAACATTAACCTGAGAATTCAAAAGAGCTCTGTCTCAAACCAGGGGTCATCTGCTAGCTGAGGATTAGCTAGTTGCTAAGCAAACACTATACTCTAATTTCTCTAGCTGGAAACAGCGTATTTTCCCCAAGGTTTTTATGATATAAAATTAAGTACGATATTAATGAATAAATAGTTCAGTGCCTAGTATTTAGCTGGGGTCCAGAATACTGTTTTAGTCAGAATAAGGTGGCTCATGCCTGTAGTTCCAATACTTTGGAGGCTGAGACAGGAGGGTCATTTCCTAGTCCCAGGCCTGCTAGAGTTACAGAACAAGATCGTATCTCAAAAGAAAAAAAGTATAATATTTTAATGGGACTATGTCAGAGGTGGCTCAAAGTCCAGCCCTAAAAAATTCAAGTTTTCTTTGACTACAGTTATTTTTTGCTCTAATTATTTCTGGTCTATTATTGTTTCAGTATAAACATGCTATACAAACATTCTTTCCAAAACTTCCTTGTTGGGACTGGAAAGATAGCTCAGCAGTTAAGATCGTGCACAGCCCCTGCAGAGAGCCCATGTTCGGCTCCCAGCACTCCTGACCACAGTAACTAACTCTGCTCCAGAGGACCTAACACCCTTTTCTGATGTCCTTGGGCACTGCACTTCCTTACGCATACAGACACACATACAGACACACATATAGACACACATACATATACACACAATTAAAAGTAAAAACAAGATCTTTATAAAAAATAGTAAAAGTTCCTTGCTACGAACCTTCCTTGAGCTGGGATAAAAACGTCTTCTGGATTTGGTGATTATTAGAAAAGTCCCTTTTTTCTGCTTTTGGCTCTCAGCTGTCCTCCATGGTAACAGACCAAGTAATGCCCATTCGGACAAGGCAAAGCTGCAGTGTTCAGAATAAACACTAGCCTTGGGGGAGTATTAGGAGAAGGGGCCCAAGGGAGCCTGTTGGCTGTTGGGAATGCTCTTTATCTTGATCTGTTTGCCGTTTATACATAGTATGCATCTCTCACTGTCCCATCTAGTGAGTTGTGTTGAATTGTGACCCCTCCGCCCAAAATATATGTTGAGGTTTTAACTTCCAGTACTTACAAAGCAACTTTATTGAGAATCAGTCTTCCAAATGTGACCAAGTTCTAAGATCACCAGGGTGGAGCCTAATCCCATGTGACCGGCATCCTCATAAAAAGAGAGAAATCTGATACAAATGGTCAATCATGAGAATATCATGTGAAACAGAGACACAGACTGGAGGAACAGACTGTCAGTGGCCAACAACAGCAAGGAAGAGTTGAAGGCTGATTTGAGCTGGAGCTCCAGAGGGAAAGGCTCCCCGCATACCTTGTCTTTGCAGCATAGGTGTCTGGGTTTTGTTTATTTTGATTTTTTGATTATGTGTCTGGGTATGTGCAAGTGAGGGCAGTGCCTGAAGAACTAAGAAGAGGGTGTCAGATCCCCTGGAGCTACAGGTGTTTGTGAGCCACCCGACGTGGGTGCCAGGAACAGGGCTTGGGTCCTCTGAAAGAGCAGTATGTGTGCTCTTAAGCACTGAGCCGTCTCTGCAGGCCATCTGTGTCGATTTTTTTTAAGGCTTTTCAGTTTGTGGTTCTTTGTTAGGGCAGTCCAAGCAGATGAACGCCGAGCTGGGTACAGGGAAGTGAGACGCAGACAGATCTAGAACGTGGAAGCCGTTTAGGAACTGGGCAATGCGTGGAGACTACTACGTTTTCAGGAACTCAGCAGAACTGCTACTTCTGTAATTTTAGAAAAAAATGAACAAAATGTTGCTGGAAACTGGGATATTAAAGTGTTTCTGAAGGAATATTAATGTGTTGGAAATGAGGAACATATTATTAGACACTAGAGGATAGGTAATGTTTGTCATAAAAGTGGCAGAAAACTGCTGGATTATGTTGCACCGTTTTGTGGAAAATAGAACCTGTAAGTAATGGATTTAGCTATTTAGTTGTAATTTCCAAGTGAAGTCTAGAAAACAGTCTGTCCAGGATCAAGGATGAGGCTAGACCAGTTTGCAGAAAAGATCAAGTATACGGTTTATGAACTCAGCCAGTCATCACAACAGAAGTCAAGCAGACAGACCCCGGATTACACAGGACAAACAGACTTTGAGAATTTTATAGAGTTCAGTGCTCCCTGCCTGCACTGTAAGGCACACAGACAAGATTCAAAAACTAATTCTGAAACCAAGTGTGATGCACACCCAGAACTCTCCGGCTCCTTAGAAGCTGAGGGAGGAGGAGAATCAGGAGTCGGAGGCCAATCTGGGCAACATAACAAGTTCCAGTCCAGCCTGGGCTGGGAAGTGAGATCGTGTTTCAAAAAAATCAAATAATCAGATGAATTTGAGGCACAGCCACAGATGTACAGTAGATGGACCCCAGTGGGCCAAGAGGATGCATCGCCATCTCTCAGGGAGAGGCAGAAGGATCAGATGCCCAGGCCATCCTCTGCTACGTATTGAGTTTTAGGCTAGCTACATGGGCTACCTGAGACACCGCCTCTAAATTAAAAATAAAAATAAATAGGAGAAATTAATCATAATCAGCTTTTATCTGATCTAGCAGAGCAAAAATAATAAGGTTTCAACATATAATCAATTTTTTTTCTTTGTTTATTTGCTACAGTGCTGAGGATTGAACCCAAGGCTGGGTGCCTTGTCACTGATGTGCCGATCACTTTTATTAAAGGTCAAGATATTTCATATCCTATTTTTTGTTACATTAATTTAATGTGTGTGTGTGTGTGTGTGTGTGTGTGTGTGTGTGTGTGTGTGTGTGTGTACACGTGTGGAGATGAGGACAACTTTCAGGAGTTGGTCCTCTTCATTAGCATGTGGATCCCAAGGATCAGATTCAGGTCATCAGGTTTGTCTGAAAATGCTGTACTCTCTGAGCTGTGTCACTGGCCCAAGAGATTTTTATATTCTGTTTTTTAGCTGAACCTTCGAGATTCGGTGTCTCTTTTAAACCTACAGAACAGCTCAATTTGGAATGGTCATACACTAAGTATTCAAAAAGCGTAGGTAGTTAGTGCTTACTTACCATTGTGCAGTGCATCTTTGGAGACTGAACTTTCACTACAAACACTGGGGTAGGAGAGATCTACTACAGAACACCGAGCAGGGAGCTGGAGTTCAGCTGCTTCTAAAAATGGCTTTCCACCATCCACCTATTTTCCAGTAGTCCTCATTGCAGAGATAACTGGCACTGGTTCTTCAACCATTCTGTGCTTGCTTCTGGGGTACGGACTGACGGACATGCTTGCTTCTGTACGGACTGACAGACGTGCTTGCTTCTGTACGGACTGACAGATGTGCTTGCTTCTGTATGGACTGATGGATGTGCTTGCTTCTGTACAGACTGACAGAGGCCTCACTCCTCCTCACTGCTGGCTTCGGGTTCAGTTCATTGAGTCCCAACAGTAGTTGATGCGCATCCATCACATAAAAATATTCCAAGTTTTCTTGATATTTCCTCCACTCCCAGTCTATTCGTAGTTATAGGTTTGTGTCTTTAAAAAGTTCACTTGTGCCCAGTATGGTGGTACACACATTTAAGCCAATCGATCATTCAGGAGGCAAAGGCATCTTGATCATATTTAGACCCCCTCCCTAACGACACCCACCTATAGTACCCCCCACCATTTAATGCATGAATGGATTTTATGTATTCTGTCATATATCTTAATTCAAGCCAAGTTTGTGTTCCCGAATGTCCCTCGGTGTGAGTCAATCCACTGGAGCCTGTGGACCTATCTAGCATCACTCCCTTAAAGAAAACCAACTCTCCTTCCAGTAGTCATCATCATTTGCCAATGGTTCCTCAGCTAAGGTTGGGGTTTCATTGAATCTCCCCACCTCTCTGCTAGGATTTTGTCTGGTTTGAGTTTCAGTGAGTCTTGTGCACGCTGATGACATTGCTGTAAGTTCATATGAGGAAGTTCCCAGCCTCCTGGAAAACTGTTTCCTTGTGGTCATCCCACTACCCCTGGCTCTCACAGTCTTTCCACCCCCTCTTCCACAATGGTTCCTGAGCCCTGGGTGGCAGAGGTTTGATACAGGAGCCCTTCCACCTGTAGAAGAATGAAATTAAACCCGTGTCGATCACCTTGCACGAAAGTCAACTCCAAATGGATCAGAGAATTCAACGTGAAACCTGAAATGCTAAAATTGTCAGAAGAAAACAGAGGCAGTATCCTATTAAGACATAGGTTCAGGAAAGGACTTTCTAAACTGGACATCAGTCACTCAATAATTAAGGTCAACAATTGACAAATGGGACTTCATAAACTAAAATTTTTCTGTACAGCAAAGGAAACAACAAATTGACTAAAAGGAAAGCACACGGAGTAGGAGAAAAACTTGCCAGCTGTACATCTGACAGAGGATTCATCTTCAGAATCCTCAAAGAATCAAGTAGACAAATGACCCAATTTAAAAAGCGGGCTATGGATCTGAACAGAGTTCTCAAAGAAGAAACAAAATGGCCAAGATACACCTTAAAAAGTGTTCAACATCTTTAGTAACTAGGGAAATGCAGTCAGAAAGACTCCAAGAGAACAAATGACACCAGGTGCTGTGAGCACGCAGGGAGGGGACGCTCACCCCCTGCTGGTGGCTCTGCTAACCGATGCGATCGCTGCGGAAAGCTGCGTGGAGGCCAGTTAGAAACTAAAACTAAACCTACTATACGACCCAGTTATACCATTCCTTGGCACCCCTCAAAGGACTCACCCTCCTGCAGAGATGCTCTCATCACGATAGCTAAGGAATGGAAACAAGGTCAATGTCCCTCAACTGATGAATGGACAATGGAAATGGACATTTACACAGTGGAGGTCTACTCGTGGTAAAGAAAAACAAAACGAAATTTGCAGGTAGATGGATGGAACTAGAAACCGTTACACTAAATGAAATAACACACTCAGAAAACAAGTGATATATGTTCCTTTTCCTTTGTGGATTTTAGCTCCAAATCCTTAGATATGAGTATATATCCTGATGTAACCTCAAGAACCAGGAAAAGGGAAAGAATTCAGGGGAGTAAAGAGGAAGAAGAAACTTGAGAGGGGGATAGTACAGACAGGCATTTTATCTGTGGAAGGAATAAGCAGCGTAATATAGGGAGAAAGGGACGGAGAAAGGAAGGGAGAGAGAGAGAGAAGAGAGAGAGAGAGAAAGAGAGAGAGAGAGGAGAGAGAGGATACACTTAAGTGATGTGGAAAACCAGAGGGAAATGTATTAGTTCAAAAATCTACTGAAAAATACACATGCTATATATATATGTGTGTACACACACACACACACAGACACACACACATGCATGTGCATAGCTGAAGGTTACATAACAAAAAACACAGTGCCAGGCAGGAGAAACCTCCCCTCCAGTTTTTAGTCAGGAGGGTCCAAGATACTCCCCAAATAACATCCTGGAAGCCTCCTCCCTGAAGACTAGCTATGGGAGAAAACCAATCAATGGTCCTGCTCAGTTGTACATGCTTCCTCATGCAACAGATGGTGATTACCCCAGAAAGACACAACCGGCCAAAGTGCAGAGAATAAAAGATTGCAGAGAGCTTTGACTCTCTGCAGTTTGTCAAAACTCTCAGTTTTGACAGCACCATTTGTTGAAGATGCTGTCTTTCCTCCAGTGTGTTCTTGACACCTTGGTCAAATATCAGGTGAGTGAAATTTGTGCTCATGTTTGGGACTTCTGTTTTGTTCCCTTGATCTACATGTCTGTTTGTGTGTCAATACCATGCTGTTTTTATAGTTTGAAATTTAGTATTCCCTGCTCCCTGCATTGCCCTTTGTGCTCTGGATTGCTTTGGCTAGCTGGGGTCTTTTGTGATACCATATGAATTTTAGTATTTTTTTTAAAATTTCTGTGAGGAATGTCATGGAGATTTTGATTGGGATTGCATTGAAGCCATAAATTTCTTTGGTAGGATAGTCATTTTCATAATATTAACTGTATCAATGCACTAGTAAGGGAAGTCTCTTCATATCATTGTGTCTTCCTCAATCTCTTCAAAGATATAAAGTTTTCATTGTATAGATCTTTAGTGTCTTTGATTAAGTTTACTCCTACTTTGTTTGTTTTGAGGCTACTGTGAATGGGAATGTTTCTATGAACTCTTTCTCTGATTGCTTGTATTGCTCTACAGAAAGGTTACTAAATTTTGTAAATTGATTTTGTATTCTACCATTTTACTGAAAGTGTTGATTATTTCTAGCTGTTTTCTAACAGGATTTTTGAGGTTTTGTATGGAGAACATAATAACATCTGCAAAGAAGGATGATTTGACCTCTTCTCTTCCAATTAGTACCCCTTTAACGTGCCTCTCTTGTCTTACTCCTGTAGCTAAGGTTCTAAGCACTATATTGAAAAGGAGTAGAGATAGTGTACGGCCTTGTCTGGTTCCTAATTTTAATGGGCATGCTTCAAGTTTTTCTTTACTTAGAGTGATGTTGGCTATATGTTCGTTGTATATAGCCTTAATTACTGTAAGGTGAATTCCCTCCCGTCCAATTCCCTTTAGGATTTTTATTGTAAATGCATGTTGGATTTCATCAAAGGCCTTTTCTGCATCTATTGAGAGGCCCAGGTGATTTTTGTGTTTAAGTTCATTTATATGCTTTATGATGTTTATTGGCTTGCTGATATTGGTCTACAGATTTTTATTCTGTATCTGGTGTTAGTTGAGAACGTCTATAGCCCTGTGTACTCAATAACTGTTATCCAAAGGAGTGAATGTTTAAATAAAGCTCAGCCACCCAATTCAGCTGACACCAGTTCACACAGCCATGACCAGTTCAGCAAGCTCAGGTACAACGGAGCTAAGATAGCTACAAAAATAATTAAGAATTGCTGACCCTCATCAGTAAGCCAAGTGAAAGAGGACCATGAGCCAACTGTCTCTACCTTCCACCTCACAGGCCCAGGGACACCCACAGCTGACAGCTTCCAGCTGACAGCTAGAGGCCCTGCCCCTCTCTAGCATGAGGACTTCTCCTTTTCCAACTTTATACTGAGTTCTTGTGAAAGGATTTGAATTCTTTCTGATGTCTTTTCTGGAATCTTGTTTGTTGTTTTATGAGACAAGGTTTGACTCCAAACCCACTAACTTCCTGCTTCAGCCTACAGTGCTAGGATAACAGATTTCTCTAGAGCTGTTTGAAAAGGGCTAGGTCCCTTAAACACAGAGCAATCAATGTTAAGAGTTCCGTCTTCCTGCAAGTCTGTATCTAGCTGGTAGCACTGGAGTTCTTTTGGGTTTGTTTCTATAATTCTGCCGTAAAGACTCATTGCAATCTAGGAATAAAAGAAAAGCACTTTAAATAATTAGCAGTCTCACTAAAAGGCCAAAGACTGGCCTGGTGTGGTGGTATGCACGTGTAATCCTGTCGCTTGGGAAGCTGAGGTAGGACGCTTTAAACAGACACAGAGGAGTGAAGTCCAGGTGTGCCATCAAGGAAGGCCCCGGGAATCAGGATCAGCAGACAGAGGGATCTGCATCAGTGCCATCATAACTCCGAGGGGAAACAGAGCCGGAGTTAACCACTGCCAGTCCTGTGACGAGCAGCTGAGCGTGACTGCAGCAGGAAGCGCCGGGAAAGAAAAGAAACGCGGGTAGCACCAAGCTGCGCCCTCCGCACAGGCAGTGCTCGCTCCGCAGCCCAGGCTCTCTCCACAGTGAGCACAGCAGACAGAGAAGGAGCTATTCTGCATAGGTGTAGAGAACAAAAGGCCTTAAAGGCCAATTTATGTTGAAACAACATAGCACTGATGTGGACATCCAGCATGGGTCAAGATGGCTAGCCCTAGCCACCTGGAGAGCTGAGTCAGCACAAAGTGGCTGACACTGGATGTCTGGGAACTCTGAAAGTAAACAACAATGTATTTTATGACTATTTTTGGAAGAATGCCATTTTTGTGTGAGTCTGTCTAAGTATGGCCTCGAGGACAGAGGCCCTAGTCCTTGGCCTTCACCACCCTGTCTGTGTGTCTGCCTATAGGTCTCTGTGGCTACCTCCATTCAGCCTGCGTGCCAGGGTCTATGTCTGCCAATGCATGGCACGTGGGTTGTGTGCCTGAGGCCCGCTGGCAGCTGCCTGCCTAGCAGCCTTTGTGCCGATCAGTACGGTGTGTCTTATCTCTTGGCAGGTCCTCTCAGTCTCCTCAACCTCAGCCTCCCATCAGTCTCCTGTTTCCTGGCGTTGGAGTTTGCACGTCCCGATAGGATGAGAGCTTTCATGTCTAGCCTCATCGTTGACTGCCTTAGTGGAAAGGAAACTCGTACTCTTGTTGTGTTGTTTGTCTGCTTTTATTTTGCTTTCTGCTTTACAACAAGACCTTTTTGGTTATACTGCTTGCCTTAATGTTTACTTCTAACTCTTTTCCTTCTCCTGTTTCTTTCGTCTCTCCCTCTCATTTATTTTCTTCCCTTGATATTTAATTTAAATTTTATTTTATTTCTTCTCTCCCCCCCACTTTATCTTTAAATTCTCCTCCTCTTTCTGTCTCTGTCTCTGTCTGTCTGTCTTTCTGTCTCTGTCTGTGTCTCTGTCTGTCTTTCTGTCTCTCTCTCTTCTTTTTACTTTTCCTTTTTCTTTTGCTTGTTTTATTCCTTTTGGTTTGTTTTGTTTTGAACTGGGGCTTAAACTTGCAAAACTCCTGTGTCACCATCCGGAATGTTTGGGTATTAGGCATGCACCACCTTGTTTTTCTTTTTTTCTAAAGTATTTAATAGGATCAAACAAAAGACAGACAATTAAGAATCATAGATGCATATGTGCGTGCGCGCGAGCGCGCACACATACACACACACCAAATTTAAAAATAGGGTGTGCTGGAGTGATGGATCTGCAGATAAGAATGCCTGCTGCTCTTGAAGAGAACCTGAGTTTGGTTTCCAGAACCTACTTCAGGCAGCTCATAACCACCTGTAACTCAAGCTCCAGATCTGATGCTCTCTTCTGAACTCAGGTGCACAAATACACACACACACACACACACACACACACACGTACACATAATTGAATAATAATAATAAAGATAAGGTGATGCATTAGAAGAAGTAAGTGCAGTTAAAGTTCAGAGGCCAGCAAGATAACTCAGCTTGCCTCACAGGCCTGATTACCTGTTTGATGCTTAGAGCCCAAGACTGGAAGGAAGGGAGGTAGAATGCAGTGACTTGAAGGGAGAAAGAGGAATAATGGAGTAGGAAGGGTTGAATGGGGTGGGAATGGGAGGACAGGGCAAAGGAGGGCGTGTGGGGAGGGATGACCGATGCTATAGACCTTTAGAAAAAGGCATATGGAAACTTGTCACTATAGAAGCTTCATAAAGTATACAGTATAAAGTATAATGTACATATACATTATAAAAAAAGATTTAAAAGAGTTGCCTTATAACAGGGGAACATTGCCCCACCCACAGGCTAGCAAAGTAAAAGCCCAATGCCAGGATGGACTCACTATTTTGAAGCTGTTGACTATAGGTCCTGCAGACCCTCAGACTATACAACACAGGCCACTGCTCCTGCACTTGGCTGCCCACCAGAACTCCACAGTAAGATGCTGTTGCCGAAGATACTCCATATCTGACCTGTAGAACAAATAAGGAGAAATCAGGTTGGTGCTGACTTCAAAGCTTCATCTCTACTGGCTAACTTTCATTGTGCTAGAAGGTGCTATGTAAGCTACCCGAAGATATAATTAATCAGAAACCTTACCCAGCTGTGGATCCCGTGAGCCACAACAACTGACCTGGCAAGACATACCGGCCAGTGCAGTAGTGGCATTAATATTTTGGGAATAATCAGCGAATTTCTAATTGGATTAAGGTCATCTTCGTGGGATGGGGCCCTTACCTGACACTGATAGCAGGCCTAGGAGCCTGAAGTTACACAGGTCACAGGACATACGGAAAAGCTAATACCAGTTTCCCACTAAACAGTTACAGTCTTAAACTGATGCCTAATGACTTATTGTTACACCCATAGACTAATGCATCTCTCAACTCTCACCAGAGATGCTTTGTTATAAGACAGGCGGTCATTAACACAGAATCTCACAACTGGCCAATGCGCAGAGAATAAGAGGCTGCAGAGTGCTTATCCCTGAATCAGAAAACTATATCAAACTTCTGTCTCCTAAGGCCCAGGGATCATTGCAGAAGAGGTGGGCAGGAAGAGCGTAAGAGCCAGAGGTGGTGGATGATCACACACAGAAAAAAGAGTTTTCCAGACAACTGGTCAGTTACTCACATGAACTCACAGCAATGTTGACAAATGCACAAGTCCTATCAAGTTCAAATTAGACAAAATCCCAGCAGAGACTGGGCGAATGGGTTAGAAACCCCAGTCCTGCCTGAGCAACAGATGACTGGGAGGAGGACAGAGCCAACCTCTTTCAAGGATGTGGCCCTTGGTAGGTTAACCAGGTTCCAGTGGATGAACTCATACTGAAGGACATTTGGTGACATAAATTAGATGCCCCAGGTCTTTTCTCTCTCTCTCTTTCCCTCTCTCTCTCTCACACACACATACAGTTAAATTTCTTTAAACATTTTTATTGAATCTTTGTGTATTTCTTACAGAATATCTCTATCAATCTTGATCATCTTACACCCCTTCCCCACTGGCGCTACCCCCAAAGCCCCCACAACTGGAATTCTTACATTCTGTCATATGTGTTAAGGCCCATTGTGTTGAGTTAGTGTCCCTAGACGTTCCTCTGTGCAAGTTCATCCACTGAGGTGCTGTCAGCCTATCTAGAGTCCCTTGCTTTAGGACAATCAGCTCTTTCTCATTCAGCCGTAATCAGTTGCCAATACTTCCTCATCTAAGATTGAGGTCTGCTGTCCATTGCTCCAGTTCTATGCTAAGTTTTTGTCTGCCTGAGTTTGCATTGGTCCCACACATGCTGCCACCATTAATGCAGGTTCATATGACCTGGGCTCCAGGAGCTCTAGGACTCTGTTTCTATATGGGCATGCAGCTCCTTCCTGGCTCTTACAGTCTTTCTTCCCGCTCTTAAGAAATGGTCTCTGAAACCTGAGGGGGTGAAGTTTAATATAGGAGTCCTATCCAAGGACCAGCATTCTACAGACTCATTCTATATCTATATGTTTTGGCCATCTTTGACCTTTTGGGTTCCTGGCCCTCTGTTGCATGAGGGAGCTTCATTAATGAAAATTGAGAGATTCATTAGAGACCTCTTTACCCCTTGTTCTATGTTCTGAGGGTCTTAGGTATAGAGATTGCACTGTAGATATGTCGCTTAGGCTTGGGCAATTCACAGACATTATGTGTGACCATTTGTGGTATTTTGTAATACTCTCAGTCTAGTGCAAAAGAAGCTTCTTTGATGAGTAGTGACTGGGATATTTGTCTGTAAATATAAGGATACGTATTTTGCATATAGTAAGAAATTACATTAGTCTAGGGATGTGACAGTCTTGTGACAGGTTTACAGCCTCTTCAGTCATGTGTATTTGGCTATGTGTACAGTACCACACAAGAATTTCCTCCCATTGCGTGGACTTTTAGTCCAATTAGGCAGCCATTGATTGCCCCCAAGATACACCAATGTCGTGTCCTGTGTTGGTCACTGATGTGGTCATTTGGTCTTGAAGCTGGTGTTGGACCATCAATTGATATTCTCCCTTGTCAGCTTCTGTAGTGATCTCCAAAACTGTAAGAGTTAGCCTTCAAGGGAAGTGGCTTTCAGGTCAATTCCAACTCCATTGCTCCAAATGTTGTGTCTGAAGTATATTTCTGTCTTCAGCAATAAAGTCTTAACTTCAAGTTATGGGAGGCAACCAAGAGCTGTGGCATAGCCTGTATAGTTTGGGGAGTCTCTTGGACTACCCTGACCAACAACTCAAAAGAAGGTCTTTCCTGTCTGGCACTGTTTCTTGTTATGTAGCCTTCAGCTGTGCACATGGACTCATGTAAAGATATTGTGTAATCTATCCTTAGGTTGTTAGACTTCCCTCTGGTTTTTTACACTAGATAGGCATTATTTGTTTCTCTTCTCTCTATCTCTGCCTAACTCTCCATGCCTTCTCCATTTAAAATGACCCCATTTTCCCCATTTCTCCCTTGATAATACCAGTCTCCTATGACCTTACCTCTCTAGAGCAGTACTGACTGTTAACTGTGTAAGGACTGTCTATATATCTTTCCAGTCATAGTCAAATTATTATCTTCAAAATTTAAGGAGAATAAAAAGTTTCTAAGATTCAGGCTACTGTGCCAACATTACAGTTACATTCAAATAAACAGACTGACTTAACTTTAGTTATAAGAGTGGGCCAAATGCAGGAGGCACCCACTCCTTCAGATGTCTCTGGAGCTGTGCTGCTGAGCCAGGACTCATTCATGATTTTATTCAAAACCATTTCTCCAGCTTCAGTTGGGGAACTTCAGGCTTGAATCCATCCTTGTCTTTTCGGACAATCTTGCTCTTTCATGGGCTTAAAACATCATCTCATATATATAGAATGTCAAGCATTCTTCTCAGTCTTCACTGCTTTCAGTTGAGATACCAACGGGAATGCACTGTCTTTCGGAGCTTTGATTTAATTCTCCAGTATAGCTACATTCTTTCACTCTCTAGGGTGGAGCACAAGTTCAGGTTTCAAGTGATCAAGACCAGGTGCCCAGGTCACAAGAGCACCTGGCTCAGTGAGTTTTTGGATGCAAGGTTAATTAAAAGTCATTAGTTCAAATTCTGTCCGTTTTGTAAAAGTCACTTCTCCACGAAGATAAACACAAACAGAAATAATTGATGACCACTTAGCCAGCACTGCAGAAAATGCCTGAAGGGATCTTGCACATGGAACGCGAGCACAGTAGAGAACATGGGGAACAATAAGACGCCATAATCAAACCCCTTATCCCATACAATTAATCACATACTGGAAAACATGGGATTTCATTCATAATATGCAGGAAAATGTCTTAAGTTTATTCCTCTCACATAAATGCAAACTGGAAATCAAGGCATTTTCTGGTTCAAATATCTCATTTAATGGCATCTTTTTCTGACATGGAAGGGAGTTTGATCAGACACCACACGTAACTGGACAGTAGGCAATGGACAAAAAGGAAGCCTTAGAAGCTGCTGCTGAGCTGTCAGAACGCATGGAATCTCCACACAGGACATGAGAAGTGAGCTGTCCGGGAGGGTCCTCGAAGGAGGCCTCGCTTTTACAGGATTTATAGTAGCAATGTCAGTACTTACACAAATTGAATCAAATGGGAAGCTCTTCAAAGCCCTTCCCAGGCTGCCTGGCTCTGACCAGCTTTTCATGGCTGTACACAGGCACCCTTTCCCAGCGCACATTTCCTCAGAGCGTGTTTTCAGACCTGTGTAGTGGAATGGACCTCACTCATAACAATTTTGGAAACTACCAAAAAATTAGAATTTTCCTACTAAAAATTTGTATTGCAAGTCAGGTTTGGTGGCTACTCCAGAGGATTAAGGCAGGAAAACCACAGGTTCAACTCCTGTTTAGGCTACAAAATGAGTTCAGATTTATCTCAGATTTTAAAATAAACAAAATAAAAATAGATCTGGAAATATAGCTCAGAAGTACAGCACTTGCTTGCAAGTATGAAGCCCTAGGTTCAATCCTTGGTACCACAAGAAAATAAAATTGTAAACTTCTAGTAACCTACCTTTTTTAAAACAGTTTTTAAAATTCATTTTTATCTTATGTGTATGAGTGTTTTGCTGGCCTATATGTAAAGCACCCATTTGTGCAATGTCTGTGAAGGCTGGAAGAGGGCGTCAGATCCCCTGGGACTGGAGTTGTAGACAGTTGTTAGCTGCCACATGGGTGCTGGGAACTGAACCCGGGTCCTTTGCAAGAGCAGTCAGTGCTTTTAACTGCTGAGTCATGTCTCCACCCACACATTAATATATTTTAACAAAAATATTTTTCAGGCCAGGAGTGGTGGTACATGCCTTTGATCCCAGCACTTGGGAGGCAGAGATAAGCAGATCTCTGAGCGTTCAAGACCAACCTGGTCTATAATACTGAGTTCTAGGCCAGTTAAGGCTACATAAGTGAAACCCTGTCTCAAACATACAAAATAATTTTCTTTAAAAACTTCATGTTTATATAGGTTTTTATAGCATTTCAGTAGCTATCTCCGTCTTCATAAAAGCTACTTCTATTTTACATAAACAGAAAATATAACTCTTTCTTTTTAAAGATTTTATTTATTTTCATAGGTATGAATGTTCTGTCTGCATATGTAAGTGCACCACATGTATGCCTGGTGCCTGCAGAGACCAGAAAGGGCATTAGATTGCCTGGAACTAGAGTTAAGGACAGGTGTGAGCCACCATGTAGGTACTGGGAACCCAGCCCAGCTCCTTTGGAAGAGCAGTGAGCTAACTGCTGAGCCATCTTTCTAGTTCAGAAAATGGGATTCTTATCACACATATTGTTAATTAGTTTGATAATGACTTATGACTCTATTTACAAACAACTACTGGGACAGCAACAGGGTTCCCAGGGCTGGATAAATGAAGGACCCAGCCTCGAGTCTCCATGTCTCAATTCTGCCTGGATACCCTCCATAATGAAGAGCTTTGTTACTTAGTTCTCAACTCTGTGCCTAGAGAAGGCCTCCAAATTAAAATTGATCATTATTGCTGTAAACTCTTTTGTCAACCTAAGAGTGGACTACAGATTTGTCTTGGCGAGGATTTAGAGCTAAGAGAAAATGTGCTTCTCTTCCTCTTTCTCCTCTTCTTCCTCCTTTATGCCCTGGAGAAGTTCAGGCTTAAAGTCAGTGGAGCAGAGAACCAGGAACATGTGAACCGAAGGCAGTGGCCCAGGGCACCCTGAGGAGGTGTCCATGACTAGAAGCAGCTGGCACAGGGTTGTCAAAGCCTCCATAGATAGGCAGGGGCAGAGTGTCCCCAGGTAAGAAGGATGCTCACACAGGTGAGGAAATCCAAGAACGATGTAAGAGGGGCAGTTACTCTTGCAGACCTGAAGACCTAGATTGGTAAAGATATCAACACAACAAAGGATGTTTTGTATGGTGAAGTCATAGCTCAGGGTCCAAGAAAGCTGAATGCATGGGTCTGTGGCCCCAAAAACTGGCCCTGGAGAATGGGAAGAATGTCTGTGTGCACTTTGAATATGGCTGTCCACACTAAACTTTATGCTGAATCTTCATTTCCCAATATTGAGGTGGCAGGACTCTAAAGAGGCACTTGGGGTCATAAAGGATTTACTTTCAGGAAAGTTTTTCTTGAGATACTGTGTTTATTCTCTTGAGATGGATTGGTCTTGAGAGACTGGAATAGGTATAAGCTGAGTATGAGTTTCTCGACTTGTTCCTTACTTCCTCCATCATCTTCTGGTTTTTCTCATCATGAAGCTGAGCCTTCAGGAAGCTTCTCCATATAGCAATATGGGAACTATGTTCTTGAACCTCCAGAATAAGCCTCTTTTCTTTATAACCAAACTCAGATATTTTGTTACAGCAACACAAAAATGGTTTAAGACAACATCACATGGGAATTGGTGGCATGTCATGATCTATTAAGAGTTGGAGCTGGATCAGGACCGGATGAGAACCATTTCAGCAAAGTGATGGCAGGTTGGAGCCAGAATAGGGTGATCCACAGGGACAAGAGGGGCAGCGGCCATGATGGAAAATCACCTCCATAAAGTGGAATTGAGCAAATAAGGAAACTTATAAATAATACAAGCCAGATTTCTTACTGCTAGAGTTAGGAGTTACAAATGCAGAAAAAGAGAAAACTGTTAAAGTGAACTCATGCCTTCCAATAGACAAGCAATGTTTCTATTGCATCCCTGTAGCCAAAATATCTTATAACATAAAGGATGTATATTTGGCTCACAGTTTCAGAGGAGTCAGTCTGTCATGGTGAAGAGAATGTGGTGGAGGAAACAGTTTCATCATGGCCAACCAGGAAAAGCAAAAAAGGGAATGCTGCACCCACCCGACTTTCTCCTTTCATTCCCTTTGAGTCCATCTGGTCTTCCAGCCCCTGGGGATGGTACCACCTACGTTCAGGGTGAGTTCCCCCTCCCCCCCAGGTACTCTTCTGGAAATGCCTTCACAGACATTCCCAGAGGTGTGCCTTAATCTTCTAGGTGATTCTAAATCCAGCCAAGTTGACAATGAAAATTAAGTGTGATAGATAAATCAAAAACCATATGTGAAAAATGTGCTTATGTGTGTGAATACCTAGAAGTGTGAAATGAGTGTAGCTATATGCTTACACATAATCCCCAGCTTTGTCTAGTAAAAAGGGTTTTAGTAGCAGTGAGCACAACCTAGGTTTTATCTTCTAGAAGATACAGTTCTCCACAAAAAGGAGCCAGTGCTTTTTTGGAGAAAAATTCCAGGGTAGGGAAGCTAACACATGAGCCTTGTCCTCAAAAGCAAGATATGATAGAGACACAGCAAAAAGGACACAGAAACCAGTTTTAATATCAGACAAACATTGCAGTGTATTATAGTCTCTTGAATGAAATAAAAATCCACTGGTCCTTAGCAGTTTAAATGTATACATAAATAGAAATTTCATGAAGAATGAGATATTTACATAGACTTTCACCAGCACAGGGTATTTTTACATCAAAAAAAAAAATCTGTAATTAGAGTAACTATAAAAAGAGAACTATCCTAGTGGAGAAGTCAAGTAATCTGTGTGTTCTTCATAGGGTTAGGAATGAGAATAGACTTGACTTCTCCAAACAACTGATCTGTAATCTGTAAAAGTATCTGTGGTAGTTAATTTTCATGTCTCTTGGCTGGATTGAGGAATGTCCAGAGAATTAATAAGGCAATCTTCTGACTGCATCTGCAAGGCTGTTTCCAGAGAATATTATTCTATGAGTCAGCAAACTGCCTGGGGATTGGGGAAGCGGGGAGGATTCACTCTGATGGAAGTGATATCATCAAAATTGGCTGGGGGCTCAGATGGAATAAAACCATGGAAAAAGGTGGGGCCGCCTCTTCCTTCTCCTGGGTGTGCAGAAGAGTCTCCCGAGGACTCTCAGGTCTTAGAGCTTGACTGGGAGCTATAGCATCTATTTCTGAGACTTCTCATGCCTGGACTGATCTCTACTGGTTTCCCTGGTTCTCCAGCCTACAGATGGCCACTGTGGGACTGTATGACTCTATCATTTTGCAGGTTAATCTAACAAATGAATATATACTTATGAATATGTTATAAACAATGTGTGTATATATTGTGTTTCTCAGGAGAACCCTAATACAACATCAAAACCAGAAGGCTTGAGGGAAAACTTAAGAGTCAACTCTTGTGCACTGCAGGAAACTAACGTGACTGACAATGCTGCAAGAGATTCTCAAGTGAATCCATTTGCTACAGTAGAATCATGGGACAACTGAGAATCAGATACTTGTAGCACAGCAGTGTTAATTTGACAGATTAAAAAATTAATTTTATTCATTATTTTTGTGTTTATGTGTGCACGTGATGATGATGTGTGTGAGTGTGAGCACCAAGGACAATTTTCAGGAATCAGTTCCCTGCTTCTGCCGTGGGATGCAGGGATCAAACTTGAGTCGTCTAGCCTGTGTGGTAAGTAATCTTAATTGTTGGCCCCTAATTTACAGATTTTAATAAGCATGTTGTGGTTTTGTGAAAGAAAGTCCTTGTTTTTCGGAATCTTTACACTAATCTTTACAACACAACGAAGTTACTAACAAATGGTTCAAGGATAAAAAAAAAATGGTTCAAGGGCAAAACATTTTTTGTCCTGGTCTTGCAATGTTTCTGTAAATTTGGAATTGTTCAAAAATAAAATTGCTCTCAAACAAAATTATCAGTTTAATTCATTAGTTCGTTTGTTTGGGGTGCCGAGAATGGAACCCAAATCCTTGCCCACATGATAAGAACAAGTTCTACCATTGAGCTGCCGCCTTCACCCCCTGTTGTCAATTTTAAGAATATACATAGGGGCTGGAGAGATGGCTCAGGGATTAAGTGCCTGTACTGCTCTTCCAGAGGGCCTGAGTTTGATTCCCAGCACCTACCTTGAGCAGTTCACAGCCACCTGCAACTCCAGGACTGCATTCACATGAACAAACGCACATACAGACATATATACAATTAATAAAGAGAAAATAAATACCTAAAAAAGAATATGTGTGCAGACTTTCATGTGTGTATTTTTCTTCTGTTAAAGCACACAAATCTTTCTGCGATACGGGCAAGAAGACACTAAAGTAGTAATCCACACACAAGGCCCTCCCCTAGCAAGCAGTGTTCTTTACAGTGAGTTACATATACAGGTAGAGGAGGCAGGAAAGCCACACCCAGTGTAAAATAAGACAACCAAAGAGTTCTAAGTCTGTCACTACAGACAAGCTATAGCGTAAGCAGGCAAAGGCCAGTTACAGGAAACAGTCGTCTTTCCCGTCCATGATTACTGAGAAAAGTTTCCTCTCTTTTTAAAGAAATAAACGTTAAGCACTGAAATTAGTTTCCTCTTTCTATTTAAAGACATATCTTGTCCAACAGGAAGTTTCCAAGTAGAAATTTTCCTTAAACATGTTCTCAAAAATGGAGAGAAAATATGCCACGCCCTCTGGACCACAGAGAAGCGCGGGAGCATCCTGAGTTTCTCCACATGCCTGCTTTCATACCTGCAGTTCCAGCATGCAGCGGCCGCTGTGAGAGTGGAGGCGAGGTTACCCACAGGCTTTGAAACTGAGTGATCAAGTTCCATGTCTGGCCTCTGCCACTAGACGTGACTTTGAGTTACTTCCTGAACGTCCGTAAGTTTCATTTTCCTTTTCTGTGAATAAGAACAATAGTGGGTCCACGGGAGGAGGCTGTGAAGGCACAGCGCAATATGTGCGTGTCTTCCGTCATCACTGAATGTTTATGATTGTGTATATTGCATAATTGTACAATATGTTAAATGACTAATCTAATCATACAAATAAAATATAAAGTCATGTTGAAAAAAATAAAACAAGATCTGAATAAATGAAGAGTTTCTGTCCCTGAATTAGAAAATACACAGAATTGCCAGTTTTCTTTTCTTTTCAAGGATATTTTATTACTTTTATTTTATGTATATGCATGTACTGCCGACACGTAGGTGTCATGCAGTGCCTATGGAGGTCAGAAGAGACCATCAGATTCCCTGGAACAGGAGATAACTGATGGTTAGTAACTGCCACGGGGGTGCTGGAATCAAACCCAGGTCCTCTGTAAGAGCAACCAATGTTCTTAACCGCAGAGCCTCTTCCCAGCCCCAGAATTGTCAATTTTCATGAAGTTCATACGCATTTTAAATTTTTGTTTCAATACTGTATTACTTTAAGACTGCTGTTTTAACAAACTGCCACCTTAGTGGCAGTGGCTTATAAAACAACACACAATTATTCACTTATGTTTCTGGAGGTTGAAAGTGCAAAATCAATTCCACATTGTACTGGGGCCTGTGTTGTGTATTCAGTCTCCAGACTTTGATGCTGTTGGGAGAAGATGGAAACACTAAGAGGTAGTCCCTAGTAGGAGTTCTTAAAGTCACACGGTAGCATGTCCTTGAAGAAGGCATTGGAGCCCAACCCCTCTTCTCTGTCTGCTTCTTGGCTGCCATGAGATGAGCTGTACCACAGCTTCTAATGAGACATGTCACCTGTCTGCAGAACCTCAGAAATCTCCAAACTATAAGCTCAAAATAAACTTTTTTCTTTTTAAGTTGATTATTGAGACATTCTGTTTTAGTAACAGTGAACTGACTGACACAGTGAGGTAAAGTGACAGTTGGGTCTTTCTAGAGTCTCTGGAGGGAGAATCTGGTTCTTCCTTTCCTTTTTACTTTTCTTCCCTTTCCTAGTCTTCCTTCCCGGCTTCCAGGACCTTCTGGATTTCTTGGCTTATGACCCTTCCTCTATCTTCAAGTGCATCACTTAATCTCTGCTTCTCCTGGCTTTGTATAAGAATCTTTATGTCACTATATCAAGCCCATGGGATGATTCTAAATAATCTCTCCATCTCAGATTCATTTACTGTCATCACAGCTACAAAGTACTTTTCTTTGGGAAGACATTCAGAAGTCTCAGGCACTAGGTGTAGTCCTGCTGGGGGTGGATGTTACTAGTCCTCCATGGACAAAAATAGGACTTTTTTAAATGTTGTAGAGGAAAAACCAACAATGAATGAAAAGGAGAATAAATCCACTTCAGTAGGCTCAATATAGTATTGCAGAGAAATAAATAGACCAGTGGAGTAGAAGAGAGAATCCAGAAGGCTCAACTTACATGAAAATTTAACTTGACAAAAGTGTAATTTCAACTCAAGAAATAAGAGTAATAAATTATGCTAACACAACCATCAAGCCTCAAAAACAAAATAAGCCTCTTTCTCATGAAATGCAAAATGTTTTTTTAAAAAGGACTCAACTGCAAATCAAAGTAAAAAATAGTGTGATCTATGAATACCCCGAGGTGTACATGACACAGAGGTGGGACACAGCTTTTCCATGGAAACTGGAACTCCAGAATCTTTGGTTCAGAAGACAGACACACTTGGACATAAATGAATGAAGCAAATCCTCTGGGAAGGATACCTGGGACAAAGAAAACATGGCTGGAAAGTGTGTGAGACGAAAGGTGAGTGTATGTCTCTAGTGTGCAGCAGGCCCTTCCACATGGACGGGGGTGAGTTGGCAGCTCGCCAAGCCTTCTGCCCCACCTGCCAGTCACTTGCTCTGTTTTTCATCTTTCTATCTTGACTAGAGGTTGTCTCATTTTTGGACAGAATTTTCAGAATTTAAAATGATATTATTTCATAATTTTTAAAATTTATTTTTATTTTCTGTGTATGAGTGTTATGCCTGCATGTGTGTAAGTGCACCTGTGTTGTGCAATGCCCAAAGAGGAGAGAAGAGGTATTGGATACCCCCAGAACTGGAGTTACAAAGGGTTGTTAGCCACCATGTGGGTGCTAAGATTTGACCCTAGTCTTCTTCAGTAACAGTCAGTGCTCTTAACTGCTGAGTCATCTCTCTGGCCCCAATTTCATAAATCTTTAACTGTTAAAGCCAAGGTAATGATGACTTTGCTGGTGACAAAAAGTTACCTCCCCCTCCTCCCATCTGAGAATCAAACATTTCTTACTTCTCTCTGGCTCTTTTGAACTGAAAGAAGAACACTCTTATTCATTGGTTTTCTTTCCTCATCGTTCTGTTAGATATTGCTTAAAAGTTTCCATGAAGCACTAAATTTCATGTTTGTTTGTTTTAAATAAAACTCAATGCTACTTTGCAGAGTGCTTCTCTGTCTGAATTTCAGTTTAAGGTTGGGTGGTTTGTTAGTCATAGTGGATCAGTCTTTTATTCAGAAAGCTTATGTTAGGTTTGAAAGGAAAAAATAATGACCCAGAGTTGGCAAGACTGGAGGAAAATAGGACTTCATCGCGTGTCTGAACTCACTTGCTACGCCCAGGAGTGAACTATGCTAATTCAGACTCCACTTTCCTCTCCTAAAATATTAATCCAGACTGAAGGCAAGTTGCTTCTACTGAAACCCAAATCTATAATCCACAGACATTCCAGGTGACCTGTGGTGGACAGAAGCATCAGTTTTCATTAAAAATAGTTCAGTAAGAAAAAACAGAGAATAGTGTTAAAGAATATCTGCTCTAGTCTGGGTTTCTTAAGTTCCTTATCACCCGAACTTTAGTTTCCTCATCTATAAAATGGGAAGGAAACTAGTGCTTACCTAACAGAACCGGCTTAGAGATAAAATCAGAGGATGCACATACTCCTGCCACAGATCTCTCAACAACCGTTCGTCGTTATTATTCTGTTCCTCACAACTCAGGCTATGAGCCCTGGGTTGGGACAGTGGCTGCATTTCCATTTCTCTTCCGGCCACTCTGCCTCTGCTACACAATACAGAGAGCCCACAGAGATTTCAAACTGTCTTTCAAATGTTTGGATGTCACAGAGAAAGGTTGTGTATTACACAGGATCCTGGTGAGGTCTTGATGGCGGACGAGACTCTGTGCCTCACTAGAGTTTTTGTTTGTTTAGTTGGTTGGTTTTGGGTGTTTTGCTTTGTTGTGTTGTGAGTTTTTCTGAGATAAAGTTTCACGTACCCCAGACTGACCTCAAACTCACAATGTAGCTAATGGCGGCCTTGAACTCCTGATCTTCCTCCCATTCACTACAGTTTTGATTAGTTCTGTTTCATATGAAAAGGATTTCCATAAGTGTTCACGTCATAGGTCCTTTATATCTGTGATGAATTACAATTCCATAATTCTGTGGGGATTTATCTTTTTACAGTGAGCCTCCAAAATTTTGAGTAACCTTTCCTATTAACCGTCGTTAGACACGTGATCCCTCCCGGGAGAAGAAACCATTACAAGCCACGTCTGTCTTACCTCGGCTTACTGTGATGTACTCTACCTCTGGGAGAGGCTTCTGCTTTGAGATTCCAAACAAGAAGAGGACAAATAGTTGCTGTTTCTGCGGACATAAAGGCGACAGAGACGGCTTTCAGAGGCAGGGCGGGAGGGTGCTTTTTGGTAAAACTGCTAAAATGACTGTGAGCCTCATCACTGCTTCTTGAAACAACACCACCGTCTAGCAGTCCGTGTTGTTGACTGGCTACTGTCCCTAGGAGGCTGTTTTCACTCCATGTGCATTTCCCAGGCAAGGATGAGTGGCTCAGTACGTGGCCTCAGCTGGCAGTCTTTACCCTGGCTCAGGGCTTCAGCACCCTCCCCAAGACCTCCACCCAGTTGGGGAGGCTAGACCTGCTGATTAATCGAGGCACAGTGGCCTTTGGATCCCTCCCTGTGCCGACACGGAGGGAACAGGACAACTGCTTCTGCTCATGCTTCCTCCATAGGAATAAAGGAATGGCTGTAGAGACCTGTCAACTCTCAATGAGCCTTTTGTGCAAATAAATTCCAGAGGTTTCATGACTGATGACTGCAGAGTGGGCTCCCTTCCCCCCAAAGTTATGGTCAAAAGATTGCTGTTTCAGCCAGCCTGGCATTCTTCCAGAAAACTCTTGGCTATATATAGTATGAATTGCAGACTCGGGGATCGGTGAACCTAGCAGACTGGAGAAAAGGAGACAGAAAACAGCCAATGAAAATCCAAAAGGCTCCCATTTTTAGTGAGTAAAAATTTCTCTCTTTCATAATCCCTGCTGACAAACTATCTCAAGACTCAAAAAATAAACTTGAAAATCATTAATTATTAGAGGAAAAAGTTTGCTTTTTTATTATATTTATATAGAGTAAACTTTCCTGAAGGATTTGGGGAGGGATTTTTGTTTTTCACAGTTATTTTCACAACTATTAAGCACAAGTTGGCATGGAAATCACTATGCAGTCCAGGCTAGTCCTAGACTCTCAATCTTCCTGCCTCTGCCTCCTGACTGCTAGGATTATAGGTATATACCTGGTATTCCTATTTTTGTATGTATATACCCTTGTCAAGAATAGCTGGTTTGTGCGGGCATGTGTATAATAAGCTCTTAATATCTGTTGAACAAATAAATGAATGAACGTTTACCCTAGTGGGAGGTAGGAGGCTCCGAAAATAAAGATAGCAGAAGCAACAGAAATACAGTAACAGTCTCTGGGATTGTCCTTTATTGTGACTACCTTGGAAATACCAGTTGCTTACTGCACTAAGATAACTGCACTGACCATGAAGAAAACCATGCTAGAATATTTAGGAAATTTGGAGGTGACTGAAATCAGGTGTAATGTAAGACCTTGAGATGTAAGTTTGGGACTGATGGGCCCAGTCAAGTTAGTTCTGAGATAAGAGTTTTGAAGACTCTTAGAAAGGAAACTGTCATTTAATATCATTCATTGAAAGCCTGAACCATATGGTGCTCATTCAAATGGGTTTTCCAAGGTTATGTTCAGCTTTCACTATCCTGAGCAAGAATTTCCTAGTGTGGAAAAGTCATGCTGAAGAGGACAGTGGAGCAGAGGGTCCTTGTTATGGAAACTGGCAGGGTATAGTCAGATTAATCTACATGAGAGTGTTAGTCAACAAAATTCCTAACAAAAACAACTTCAGAAAGACTTGATCCAAGAACCTGTGGCTAGACACATCTTGGCGGGAGAGACCCTACTGTTATCATTCTGCTAAATAGAGGTAGTATCAAACTGACTGCTAATGACTTGTTATATCCATACATGAGTGCGTCTCTGCTCTCTCACCAGAGAGGATTCTTCTTGCAGCAGATGGCAATTAACAGAGACCCACCGCTGGTCAAGATGCAGAGACTAAGAGGCGAGGGTGCTTACCCTTAAATAGGACACCTGTCCTGTGCCTTCTCCTCCCACGGATCAGGGACCATTGTGGAAGAGGGGCAGAAAGATTGTACGAGCCAGAGGTGGTGGATGAATACAAGGAGACTGTGTTGTCTGGACCCACGGCACTGATGGCAGCACAAACAAGACCCAAGCCAGCAGGCGAACTCAAGTCAGACAGCAGCCCAGCATGGAGGAGGAAGGTGGGAAGGAAGCCCCAGCCAGCCCTTGATAAGGATCTATTGGCAACTGGTAGATACTGAGAGAGGACAGTCAGTTTTCTTCATTGGTTTGACAGATTGGCCAGAATCCAAGAGATAGATCCACACCCAAGAGTGCTTGTGAAGCACAGATTAGACTTGATAGGCCTTAAAAAAAAAAAAAAAAAAAAAAGGCAGTTAATAATAGCATTCATGACGTTCAGGGGTGGGGGTAGTCAAGTGCGGGTGGAGAGGGTGGGGTCTGAAGATGATCAAATACATTGTCTGAAATTCTCAAATCAACCAGACATTTTTAAAGGGAAGAGTTTGTTTTGCTCCCATTTTGAGCGGCTGCAGCCCAGGAGGGAAGGCATGCCCACAGGAACATGAGTTGGCCGGCCGCAGCAGTCAGGAGGCAGAGAGACGAATGCTGGTGCTCAGCTGGCGAGTCTGGGGCCCTGGTCCTCACCCACATTTAGGATGAGTCTTTTCCCCAGTTAAACCTCTCTAGAAGCCCCTTTTAAGACACACTGAAAAGAGAGTCTTCCGGGTGATTCCAAAGCCAGATAAGCTGACAGGGATGATTAATCATCACAATCAGAATCTACAACATATAGCCCAAAGTCTAATCTAGACTGTGGATTGGTTTTGTAAATTAAGTTTTAATGGGGCATGACCACACCGAGCCCTTTGAGTATCACCTGTGGCTTTTGTTACACTACAAGCTCAGAGCTAAGTACTTGTGACAAAAACTGTATAACCACAAACTCTAAAGTAGCTGCTCTCTTGGCCATTTAGAGGGAAGATGCTAATGTGGAAATGACTTTATCAGACAAGCGACTTTCACCTAACCTTGCAACCGAAAAGTTAACCTTGTGGTTTGAAATCATCTAACATTATCTTAGCTTCCTTATACGTGTAAACCATCTTACTAGATCTTGGACTCCTCTTGTGACCTAAACATATAGCTTTAATCCCTAATGACCCTTCCTTGCCCTTGATCCAAAACAATGTGTGAATGTGTGTGTGTGTGTGTGTGTGTGTGTGTGTGTGTGTGTACTGTGCATATCAAACCCTACAAACAGAAGATATTGCTAAAAGATGTTGCAAACAACAGATGGAATTATCATCTTCTTACTGTGCTATTCTAGATAAGTAGGGGTTAGAAAGAGCAAAATCCTTTTCTGATAAGGGTTCAGTTTTACTTCCTCATTTCACTCTGGATGTATATTTTTCAATAAAGAAAAAGAAAGGGCAAGGCCTTGTTGTGAGATCACAGTCCCTGGGAAAACTGAAGGAACAGGTTCTCAGAGCAGTTTGGGCCCCCTACTGCTTGTTAAGGTGGATGCTGAGTCAGGTTGTTTCACTCAGGCCTCGTTGTAATGTGGTATTGCAGCTGAGCCCTGAAACAAGCAGCAAGCTGTGTGGGGAATACACATGCTGCCTTTCATGGCATTTATTCACTAGACATGGCACCATTCATTAGTCACATGGTGTGTGGAAGGCACTTTTGTAGGGGCCACAAACACAGCACTCTGTATGACAAATACTACTTTTAAGGAAACAAATCTGGAAATAATACAAATTAGAAGGCATGGTAGTGCATACCTTTAAACCCAACACTTGGGAGGCAGAGGTAGGCAGACCTCTGTGAGTTCAAGGCGAGCCTGATCTCCACAGTGAGTTCCAGTGCAGCAGAGACTACAGGGAGACACTGTCTCAAAAAGACCAGGAAAAAAAAAGTTCTATTGCCATGATGGGAATGTATCTCCCGAAGTTTATGTGTTGAAAACTTTGAAAACTTAACAATGTTGTTGAGAGGTGAGACTCTTAAAAGATGATTAGGTCGTGAGGGCTCTTCCCTAACAAGTGGATTAAAGCTGTTAGTTCAGGAGTGAGCTAGTTATTGTAGGAGTGGACTCTTGATAAAAGGATGAGTTTGGCACCATTCTTCACAAACTCTTGTCTTCTGGCATGGTATGTTCCAGAATCAAGGATCAAACAAATTTCTGGTGTTTACAATTTATCTTGTCTGTTGTACTGTTACAGCATCATGAGTGGACTAAGAGAGCTAAGAAGTATAATCAAGCACAGAGAGAAGATAGATACAGGATTGGTAGACAGAGACAAGAGACACTATTTGAGATGTGGCAATCAGAAAGGGTGTCTCTTAAGAGGTAAGATGGAGCTAGAACTTGATTGAGGAAGGTGTGTGAGGAAGACAGGCTAGAAGTGTTGGAGAGAAAAGAAATGCCTGGAACCATGAGTAAGTCTGAAATAAAAACAGAAATGTGCAAAAAACTGAAGCCGGGGAGACAGCAAGCAACAAATGGAAGAGAGTAAGAGGAGGCTTCAGGACCCGACTTTCTTTCTGAATGTGATCAAAACAGCTGGGGGAGTTTACCAAGGAGTGGTAGGGCGGGATTTACCTTTCCCATGCTCGCACTGGCTGACAGTACAGAGACAGAAACGGGACTACAGGTGAAAGGTTATGCTTGGATTACTCAGCAGGGACTGGGGATAGTAGAAAGCACTGCGTAATCTGAGATCAACCTTAAAGGCATAGCCAATAAGTCCTGCAAATGAGTAGGATGTGGAAGATGAAGGAAGCCAAAGATGATGCTGACGGTAGAGCTCATTGGCTGGGTGGATGATGACGCCATCTACTAAAGTAGGCAAAAACTTCAAAGACAAGGGTGAAAGCAAAACTGCTCGATGAGGTTAGAGCCCAGTGGTGGGGCATGCACTTACGATGCACAAGATCTCCATCAATCTGCCACATACGAAAAGAGTAGGAGCGGGAGGAAGGATCGAGGAAAAGACAGCATGAAAAATGAGGACTGGAATAATGAGGAGTGAGGGACAGAGAACGGGGCCTCAACTGCAAGTCCAGAGACTTCCTACCTCAAAACAGCAACCAAAAGAACAGAAGAGAAAACATATCAACTAGCATTGAAAACGCATTTACTAACTAACAAGGACTATGACAACATTTTCAAAGGTAAGAAACACATATACTGAGGTACATCAGACTGAAACAGGTTGAGTAGTCTGATGACAAATCATCAGGGGCAAGTGTTTAAGAGGCAGAATTGTAAGCAAAATAATTTGGTTGGCCGCAGGCACAAAATTATAAGAACAAAATTCTTTATTGGAAAACCCCTAGTCACATAATCATTACTTAGCTGCTTATGATTAGCTAAGGTTGAGTTTGGTTTCTGTCTAATGCAAACACTTCCCACAATTGACACTAATTTCATTTGTTTGCAGTCTAGGCAGGGTTAAGGGTATTTTTAAAGCCCTGTTGGTTTTGATGGCTCAGGAATTTTTCAGTTACAGTCTATTTCAATTCTGTTTTAACAATTCCCTCCTTTGGGTCATCCTCTCTACAAATCTGTCAGAAGAAACCATCAGAGCAACAGAGAGATGTTATTATCAAGTACCCTGGAGCTCAGAGTTACAAGGCCACCTAGCAGTTACATAACCAGTGTTGGTTTCCTGAACTGTCTGATCTATATGTCAGTCCTTTGATGTACTAGTGGCTGGTGGAAGCATTTGAAACCCTTTGGAGAATTCAATGAACCAGTGGGTAATCAGAGTAACAGTAAGGAGAGTAACAGCCAAGCACTGAAAAATCCTTCTAGCAGAAAGAGTTAACAAATGGAGTAAGTTAGTGCTTATCTGAAGAAAAACAGTTCTTTTAAGTCCTTTAAATTTGGGGCAACAGTTGCTAATTTATCATCATAGTAACATTTTTTTAATAAAGAAAAGCATAAATTTCTCCTTGTTACACTTTTAAGCTATCAATAATTCCATTTTAGAGTATATTGTATTATTTGAAGACAAGTCAAGGAATTAATCAATTCAAACAAAGGAAAAACACAAAGCGAATATGTGAGTCTCTGGATTCTTGAGTCCAGAGAGCAGCAACCAGTTAAGAAGAGTTCGAGATTTGAGTTAGAAGCACCTTTAAGACTTCATCGCAGTCTGGCGGATTTTCCTAGTTTACAGTGTGAAAATCGCTGTTTATGTTGAGTTTTCTGCTGAACTCTCTGAATGAGGCAGGTAGCAGCCATGGAAGCTGTTCCTATATGATCTGTTGTATACATGGACCCAAACCTTCTCTTTTCTTCCTCTTCTTTTTTCAAGACTGGATCTCACGATGCTGCCCAAGTTAGTCTTGTTCTCCAGGACTCAAGCGATTCTCCCACCTCAGTCTCAGCCTCCTACATAGCTGTGACTAGAGTTAAGACCATCGCACCTTACAGGGTTCCCTGTTCAACAGTGGATTCAGAATTTTGACCTTTCTTATGTAGCAGTGTGTAACTCAGCAACAGTCAGTCATGTGGCCTTGAGGGGAAACTCCATAGTGTTCTGCTTTCAGTAAGTTACATAAGATAGTCAACACTTCATTTAAAAGTGGGCTTTGTGTTATAGATGGTTTTCACAAGTCCACTATTTTAAGAAGATATTCTTTTTAAAAATTTGTTTTATCTTATGTCTATGAGTGTTTTGCCTGCATGTATGTAAGTGCACCATATGCATGGAATGCCTGCAGAGGCTGCAGAGGCAGCAGAGGTCAGATGAGTGTCAGATCCCCTACAGACAATTGCTAGCTGTCATGTGGGTACTGGGAATGGAACCTAGGCTCTCTGCAGGAGCAGCCAGCGCTCTTAACCATTGAGCCATGTCTTCAGGTCCCACAACTGGTTTCTTGTTATTTTATGTGAGTGTTCTTGAACACATTTAAGGCAACTAGACTAAAGCTAAGCATGGTGGTCAGCATGGCAGGTCTATTTAATGAGTTTTCAAACGTAGGACATTTACACCGGATTTATCAGGCTATAACAGGGATTTAGAGGCTACTTTGCTAGAAGCACTGAATTTTCACTTTGGCCTCTGCAGGTCTGATGAAGAAGCAGAAGCAGGGAGAAGTCTGGCATCTCTGCCTTCCTTTGGATCTGTCTCCATTGCTGCCTTAAACTTCGGGTCGTGGCTGGGATGTAACTCAGTTAGTAGAGTGATAGCACATATCTGTCATTCCCATTATTCAGGGGTACATGAGACACTGTATTGGGGGAAAATAAACAAATAAACAGGTCAGATTCCTGATAGGCACATAGGCATTTAATATTTTAGGAGTGTTAATATAAAACTGCTAATCCTCTGCCCTTAAAGGCAGTATCATAATCAACAGATTAGCCGCCACCATCTTTTCTAGCATCCCGTTCTAAACCACCAGAACCACAGCCCAGTCATCATTGCCATAATAGTTCTATCTTGCCTTCCTGGCTTGTTCGTCCTCTGTGTCATTCTCCCCTATACTTAGCTCAGATCAGGAACAATAGGTCAGATCAAGAAGCCACTGTGGCAGGCATCAAAACCAACATCCAGGCAGAACAAGACTCAGTGTGCTGGATGCAGAGATGATGATCAACTAGACCAGTTTAAGCAAGATGGCTGAGCATGCATATCAGTGCCCTGTGTTTGTCTACCCCATAGGACGCTGGCACTATTATCACTAACCCAGAGACAGGACTGAAGATATTGGTCTCTATTTTCCTTCCCAGTGCAACCACATTGAATAAATACGTTTCATACTTCCCTGTTTGGACTTTTGCAGTGAGTGCATAGGCCTGGCCTGTTGGGACTCCCCAGTGACACATCTCTGTCCTAAGACTCCAGTATACAAGGTTTTGTGATAGCGCTTTAAGATAACAATTACAATGGCCAAAAAGTAACTCAAAATCAAATGCATAATGAATTTGAGGAGTGTTGGGCAGGACTCGCCCACATTGCCTTATACCACCTCACGTACCCTGGTTCTGAACATACCACATATGCTTTGCACTGTGTTTGTCATCATGCCACACGGTGCCAACAACACTGCCTGAAGCCTCGACTCAGATTCCAGATCACTGCATACTACACTGCAGTATCTTTACCGTGTATACGACATTTGCTGCTCTTATATCTTCTACTCTTATAGAAACAGAATTGTTTCATTACAGAAGACAATTTTAATGTTCTCCCACCACCATTCCTCTGCACGTAAGGGTCAAATTAGTGTATCATTGGATTGGATTTGGTTAGAATGCTTGATTTAAAATTTTTCTGTTCAAGTCACTAATAACAAGTTTGATTTTTAAACACACACACACACACACACACACACACACACACACACACACACACACACAGAGGAACTGTTGAAAACCTGGAAGGTTCTTCAACAGCTCTGTGCTAGGAGCTCATTGACAGCTCATCATTGTGAAAGGCCAGTAGCTTTGGACTTTGCAGCCAAGAAGAAAGTGCCCTGTGTTCTGCGGAGAGCAGCAGCACCTGTCCTCTCTGCAGGGCCCCTTCTCAAAGGTTCAGCCTTGCAGAAATCGTCATTGATAGCTGCTGTTTACTTAGAACATGTATCAAACAATGTAAAAGTTATCTATCCCTCATCATACAAAGAAATGAGAAATCAGAGAAGAAGAAACAAGTGGGTCCATCTTGAATTTATTTCTGTCAAAGCAACCAAAATTAGAGAATTAGGGGTGGGGTGATGGGAGCTGAATTTAGGGCCTCATACATCCCAGGCAAGTGCTCTACCACTGAGCCCAGGGTAGCAATTCTTTCTGTTACATTGACTGATTGATTGAGTGAGCACATGCAAACCCACCTGCAATTTGTGAAGGTCAGAGGACAACCTTCAGGAGTCAGTTCTTTCCTTCTACCATGTGGGTCCCAGGATTGATTTTTTCAGGTCATCAGGCTCAGTGGCAAGCACCTTCACCTGCTGAGTAATCTTGCCATTCCAGAAAAATAAAAATTTTAAAAACCTTTTTAAGATAGTCCCTGTAGCCCCAGCTGTCCTGGAAGTCACTACATAGACCAGGCTGATCTTGAACTTGCAGAAATCCACCTGCCTCTGCCTCCTGAGTATAAGGATTAAAGACATGTGCCACCATGCCTGGCCCTCAGAGAAATATTTTAACCAAGGTTTTCTTTATCCATACAAATCGTATGCTTCCTGACACTGCACACACCACTTCTCCAGATGACTAGAGTACTGTTTAGTAAGGATGAAAAATCAGGAAGTGCCACATGTGTGATTGGGTCAGTTTGGGAGTACTTTCTAGTCTGTCTTTCCTGAAGTACTCAAGTGGCAGTTATGGGCCCTGCCCACAGATGCTAGGGATGTCCTCTAAAGCCCCCAGCCAGCACTTGGCAGAGCACTTGCTGACTTTCTGCTTCGGCGGGTGACCTGGAGCCTCCTGCACACACTCCACACTCAGCTTCAGTTTCCCCCTATAACAAGGATGACATTTTCCAGCCAGAAGCCTTCCCTGGAATCAGCCCCAGTACGTTAGCTTCCTGGCCATATTTTCATTTCTACTTCACCTTCATATTTTCCTTAAAAATAAAGGCCAGGGGCTGGAAAGATGGCTCAGCAGTTAAGGGAGGCCGCTTTTGCAGAGGACCCATGTTTGGTTCCCAGCACCCACGTGGCACCTAACAACCATTAGTAAGTCCAGTTTCAAGGGATCCGATGCCCTCTTCTGACCTCTGCAAGCATTTGTTTACACAACACCGAGGCCCTTACATACCTGTAAGCAAAGCACTCGTACACAGACAATAAAATAAATAAAATACTTTAAAAAAAAAAAAAAAACGGTCAGCAGATTCCCACAAGTCTCAACATTCTGCCCCTGGGAATCCTGAACAGAGAAGGCTGCTTGTTACTATGGCTTGAACAGGAAGTGCAGAGCCTGTAGATCTTTCCCCCTTCATCAACAACTCATATGGTATTGCCTTTCAAGCACAGACTTCACTACTGTTATTTCTGCCCCGGACCTGATCAGGAAGTGCAGAGCCTGTAGATCTTTCCCCCTTCATCAACAACTCATTGGTATTGCCTTTCAAGCACAGACTTTACTACTGTTATTTCTGCCCCGGACCTGATCCTACATTACAGAAAAGAAAGATTTGCCTTGACTGAATGCTAATGCGCTCGTTGGCACTATGGTCTGCCCACCTTCCCCACGCTGATACTCACCCTAGTTCTCAGCAGCTGAGAGGACCACTGACAAACAGCAGGTGCAGAGATCCCTCACACTCTTTCAAGTTTGTGCCACTTTCCGTGGCCCTCTGGTATGGGGCTGAGTCTTCACTTTCTTCGCTCCACTCTCGCAGTCAACCTACATCTCTACATTATAATTCCTAGTTTACTCTTTTCCCTGCAGTAGATGACTCAAATGTGGCAAAAATCCAAAACTTTCTAGGAAGACATACCTGGACCATGTTCCAAGTGAGACTGAGTAGATGGCAACTGCTGCCTATGGTTGGCAAAGGCCACGCTGAGTAAATATTTATGTGTAAGTTTCCAAAAGTTAATTGGCATAGAAATTAATCTGGAAGGATAACAGGGTAATTTTTATAGCAAGTTACAAAAAACATCCTGAAATCAGTGGCTTGTTTGGGGGCTTTGTCCCTGCCCCCACTCTCTAACCACTCTTTAGTATGATTGTGAACAGTCATGCATTTATATCCACTCAGTGAATAACTCCATCTAGGCCAAGAAAAGAAATGAGAAACTGGCTAGTAATAACCAGGTGAGGTATGAAGAACAAATTAGTAAGGTTACCGTACAAACCATGGGGGTGGCTGTGTGAGTTCTTGAATTTTCCTGTAAAGGAAACAACCAAGAAAAGAGAAGCTTTTGTTGCAGAAAACTTGACCAAATTAGAAACAGATTTAACACTGAGTTCTCCCAGGGAACTGTCAAATCAAGTCCAGCCCACTCTAATCCTGGGAAGCTGCCATCACCTAGAGCATGTTGCTATTTAAAGGGTCAGAGGCCAAACTCCACACACCTCATCCTGGGTTTTCTGAGTTAAGTGTATTATTGCCTTGACCTCTGTGTTTATTTGTAAGCTTTTTACAATAAAATTTCTGATCCACATTTTGGGAAATGTTTTCATTTTCTGACATTTAGAAGGCATGCTCACGTCAGATTTATGAATTATAAATTGATTGCAACTAAATCTGTATCTGTGAAATGTTTTGGAGATTGAAGAACCTGGTACGACAGAGTAAGAGGCAGGAAACAGCCAGGGAGCCAAATTCCGTTCTTATCTGCCAATGTTTTGATTGAGACTATACCAAATTGCATTCGTAACCTTGGCTTGTGGCTCACACAGACAATTAGCAAGGAGCCAGGGCAAAATGTTTTAAATCCTGAGTAGTGTCAAGGTGGTAATACAGAACAGTCAATGAACTCCCCGCCAGGATCGATGTGGACTGCAAAATGGATTTCCTTTTCCTCATCTCAGCAGCTCCTCATAGTGATCATGACATAGATCGGACAAAGAACCAGTAGTTTCTCTATCTTAGTTCCTCCTGATTTGACAGTAACACGAGAGCTATGTTTTCATGAATACGGAGGATCCGTCACCTTAGGCAAACATACAGGATGTGGGAGGTCAGTGGGACCAGCCAAATAGATTGTAGTTAGATGTCCCATGGGAAAGTAGTCAGTAGGAAGTGGACACATACAGCAGGTATCCACCTTGAGAAATGGGAAGAAGTGGAGACCTGGAAACGGCCACAGGTGACTGTGTTCTTGAAGCTGAGGTCAGAGGATCACAAATTCAATGACAGCCTGGTCTACACAGTCCTGTCCCAAAACAAAACATATCAGCAATAAGACAAGAGAATGAAAGAGCCCTGCTGTTGACGTAATGTCTAGCTTTTATTCAAAATGGATGTTGAGGCAGCATGAAACCCACCTCAGACAGTATCTTCTCAGAACTATACCTAAGACCCCAAACTTTTTAAACTGTGTGACTAAAAGTAAGAACTTCTGTAAACAACCCAGTATACACATGCATTCTCCATAATGCTTACTGAAGTAATGCTCACCTCTCTACTGTGCATCATGCGTTGAAAGGCTTCGTGTATCCTGTTCGTTTTACAGTGATGATTCTGGCCTACTTAGTTTGCTTTTCCAGTCACAGTGATCTAAGCCTGCCAGGTCAGTCTTACTCTGGTTGTGACTGACTTATGGCTGACTATGGCTTACTAATGCACTGGAGCTCATGAGGAAAATCGGCCAGGGATTTTCTTGAAGATTCTCTTCATATTTAAAGAGAGTATGAGCACATGAATACTGGGTTCATGGATTAGAACTCAATATTGTCCATGTATCAGCTCTCTGCAGATTGATCAATTGATAGAACACAGCCTTGGTCAAAATCTACAAAGAGTCTATATACATATTAAGAAGCTGACTCTACACAGACGATACAAATGGGAAAATGGGAGAAATGAGGAGAGAAGTTTAATTGGAGAAATGGATAGAAAGGTAGGGCAGAGGGGTGTTGGCAGATCCATAGGGAAACCCACTATTTATATGAACATATATGAGTATACAAAAACATATTGGTAGACAGATAAACCCCAAACTAAAACATATATAATCTTAATTGTAGTTACCTCACCCAGGGGATTATGCTCACCCCAGAAGACACAGGTTGCCAAATAAAAAACCCAGTGTCAGGTATGAGATGCTACTCCTTGAGTTATTGGTCAGCTGCATCCCAGAAACCCCCTAGATGACAAAGGCCATTGTCACTGCTCTTGGTCGTCCGCCAGAACTTGATGGTCAGACCCTATCGATAGCTGGGCATGGTGGCCCTCACCTTTAATCCCAGCTCTCAGGAAACAGAGGCAGTAGATCTCTGTGAGTTTCAGGCCAATCTGGTTTACATAGTTAATTTCAGGCCAGCTTGGAACTATCTCAAAAAATAAAACAAAAAAGACCTTATTGTTGAAGATACCACATACTTTGGTCACAGTAAATGGAGAAACTAAGTAGATGCTGATCAGGAAGTTCCCTCCCTTGCCAGCTAGCTTTCACAGTACTGGAAGGGGTTGGGAAGTTGATGGGATAGGGAGATGGGAGTGGATTTTGGAGGACTTAGGAGGTGGAACAAGTGGTGAATATGATCAAAATACATTGTGTGAAATTCCGAAAGAACTGGTAAAAAGAAAGCTGATTCTACATGTTATATGGGTAGACAAAGGGAGCAGACTAATCAAAGCAGCTTTGAAGAAGACATAGATAACAGATTCATAATGTTAGTGTGACACTAGCTAAGCAGATAGGAGCAGGCTTGAAGGTCTTTGAGGATGGACCCCTCCCTCATGATCAGCAGCTTACAAAACCTAGAGCTGAAACTACAGAACCCTGATCACAAGTCCAAAGCACTGGATTCGAGTCTCTCCCTTACTCTGGGTGGAGACACGATATTCTGAACTACTCAAAGGATTACAAGATTATTATCTCACTGGAGGCCTTCAATGTCCCCACCGCTAAGAGTTCATGCAAATGTCAGTCACCTGAACAGGGAAAGGCCCCTCAGGAAAGCTTTGTGCTCCAGAAACGTTAGAAAACAGTGGGAAGCCGGCTAAACATGAAGGCTGACACAATGGTCTCTCTGGCCATTGCCTATTCTCACCCCATCAGAGTGTTTCCCTCCACATTGGTCCCTTTGCCCATTGACCAACGTCATTCTTGAGAGTCTCATGTTATTCTGTATAGACTCTACCTGTCCTTTACACTATGCTCTGTGTGTCTTAACTGATTTCATTTGACAGAGATCACAAGGACCAGGAAGTTAAAGGGAGGTCAGATCAATGTTACCTGACTTCAACACTGATCATTTGAAATCAAGGTAATCAAAACAGTGTAGTGTTGGTGAGGCAAAAGACACATAGACTGATGCAACCAAATAGAGTGCAGAAGTCCATCCACATAAAGGCTTCTACCACTTCTGACCAAGGACAAAAGCAATTTAGTAAAGACGATAATGTTTCCATTGAGTAGTGCTGAAAAGTTGAATGTCAGTGTCCTTCTCTGCTCCTGGCTGCCATCACATGAGCTGCTCAGCGTGCTCTCTGTCCTCTCACCCTAATGGATTGAACCCCCTGAAAACATGAGCTAAAGTAAATATTTCCTCCTTTAAAATAAAAGTTGAACCTCAACCTGTGCCCCCACAGATAATACAAAAATTAACTAAAAATGTACCTCAGATCTCAATAGAAAACTGAAAAATTTTGAGGAAAACATACAAAAAAAACCTCTGTGAACTCAGGTTAGACTTCTTAGATATGGCACCAGAAACATAATCAAAAGAGAGAGAGAAAAAAGATAAACTCAACTTCACACATAATATTTTGATGCACAAAAAAAATAACATTAGGAGAAGGAAAAGATAATCCCCAGGCTTTGAAGGATGTATTGACATGATACACAGGATGTCACCAGGGCCGCTTCTGAGCCTGCCTCTGCCCCTTCTAGTCCCTTCATGTTCCCTGTGCCCCTCCATCCCTTGACTGAAATAGCCAAGACATTATCAGCAAAGTGATCTTTCTTGAAGACTCTGTGATCTGGTAATTCTGTAACACCTTCCTTCCTTTGGTTCTGTGGTAAACATCATCGGTTATGGCAACTAACAAAAGCAGATGAGTTAACTTTCAGAAAAATAGTGTATTTGTCTCAAAAGAAAATGCAGGAAGTAGCTCCAAAGGAAGCCCACTGGATGACTAGAGAGGAATGAAAAGGAGAAGCAGGTATAAAGGACAAAGACCCCGCCCCATGAAGCCTTGCTGCCCACTGTCTCACTGCTTGCCTTTTGCTCCCCTTAAGGGACTTGGTGTCCCTGAACTCTGCAAGAGAGAGCTTTGAGGCAAAAAGGCCAGCTGTGAATAAACTTGATTTCTTCCAGACACTCTTCTTTGTTGTTGCTGTTTAAAATATTTTAATTAGCATTGCTTTCTTTAAAAAATAACACGTGACCGAGCATGGTGGTGCACACCCTTAATCCCAGAACCCCAGCACTACATAGGCAGAGGCAGGCGGATCTCTGTGAGCTCAAGGCCGGCCTGGGCTACATAGGAAGTTCGAGGCCAGCTGGGGCTCTATGGAGATCCTGTCTCAAAAAGAGCAAAATTTTTTAAAATGTGTATATTGAAAAACTGCATAGGTTGGAGGATTTGGAAAGGGAGGGAATGGCAAACTCATGATACAATAACAGTGACAAATTCCACATTATTGTTGAAACTTGGTAGTACAGTTTTATCAGTAAATAATATTCAGAAATTACAGTAGACATATGGAATTGCAAATTTACATTCTAAAATACTATTACAAATTTTTAGATTGAGAATTATAAAAGTTTAGTTATTACAGTACTTTCCTTTTCTTTCTTTCTTTCTTTCTTTCTTTCTTTCTTTCTTTCTTTCTTTCTTTCTTTCTTTCTTTCTTTCTTTCTCTTCCCAGACTGTGATTTTTATCTCTAGAAGTTCAGTTATGTGTTTTACCTTTTCTAAAGGGCATAGCGTCATAGAAGAGTAATAGATAAATAATGGAAAAATCTCTTGGTGGCTCAGAACAGATGTCCAAAATCAAGGCCTGGATGCGTGGGGAGTCAAGACCACAGCGGGCCCTCACGGAAGGTGGGAAGTCCGTTGTAAAGAATCAGTCCTCCCAAGACCAGAATCTGCAAGTGGTAGAGACTTCCCCTTCCCCAGCATAAGCCCAACACAGAGGCAAAGGCACAGACACGCGCAACCTGAGACCTCAGGAGAAGGTGTTGTGGAGAATGTAGCCACTCAGAGAACGCTGAAACTGCTGCTCCAAACTGGGGAGTCCTCAGTTCTCCAATCTGCTCCACCATCAGCCCACCCCGAGAAGAATGTGAAACTGTGGCTCATGGGGGGTAACCACAGCTCCAGGTCTGGGAGGGAACCACAGCTCTAGCTCACGGGAGAGAGCCACAACTCCAGCTCACAAGAAGGGACCACACCTCAGTCTCACAGGAAGGGACCACAACTCTGGCTCATGGAAGGGGACCACTGCTTCAGCTCCCAGGGACCATAGGTCCAGGTTCAGGGAGGAGACCACAACTTCTGGTTTACAGGAGGGGATCACAACTCCAACTTACTGGGGGTGACCACAGCTCCGGGTCCCAGGAGGAAACGACAGCTCTGGCTCACAGAAGGGGGCCTCAGCTTTAGGCTCCCAGGGGGAACCACAGGCCAGGTTATGGGATGGGACCACAGCTCCACGTTCAAGGAACACTGCCACTGGTCCAGTACACAAGAAAGGGAACACAGCTCCAGGCTCTCAGGAGAACATAAGTTCAGGTTCCCAGGTGATCACAGCTCCAGGCTCTCAGGAGAACATAAGTTCAGGTTCCCAGGTGATCACAGCTCCAGGCTCGCAGGAGAACATAAGTTCAGGTTCCCAGGTGATCACAGCTCCAGGCTCGCAGGAGAACATAAGTTCAGGTTCCCAGGTGATCACAGCTCCAGGCTCGCAGGAGAACATAAGTTCAGGTTCCCAGGTGATCACAGCTCCAGGCTCGCAGGAGAACATAAGTTCAGGTTCCCAGGTGATCACAGCTCCAGGCTCGCAGGAGAGCCTGTCAGTTACACTGATTCCTATTATCTTCCTATCTCCATTGCTCTGTCCACATGATTGTAGTTGAGGTTAAGACAGAACATTTTGACTTCAGTGCAGCAAAACTAGGAGATGGCGGTTACCACTGGCTTGAATGTGTCTCAGAGTCACCTTTTGCCAAGAACCACCACCATTGCCATTTTGGCATTTTAGCCATTTTCTTTCTTCCTCACCAAGTCTTTCCTTGACTATGCTGGAGATCATTCCTTATCCTCCTCGGACTTGGTTCCCTGGATGATGATGCCTAGCCGCCTGTAGGCCCTCCCCATTCCCCCCACCCCATCCCTCATTTCCCCCACCCCTCTCAAGAGAAGTGAGTTGGGGGCTGTTCAGTGGGGGTGCTTACATCCACCTGCTGGATGCAACTGCTCCAGCCCGCCCCGCCCCCCAGCTGCTGTTGGGGCACACCACCTCTCCCACTTGAGCAACACGGGATCCGAAATACGAAAAGAACATAAAAGTCAGTAGTGAAGGGGAAAATGAGGACAGATGAGCAAATATTTGGAAAAGACCTTCACTGAAGGACTGCAGAGCTGGACATGCAGCTCTGTGGCCGAGCACTTGCCCAGAGCGTCTGAGGTCTTGGTTTTAGTTCCCAAGCACTGCACACAGGTGTGCACACATGTGTGCGTGCACACACACACACACAGAGGAGGAGGGGTGAGGGTGGCAAGCTGGGACCATTTAAGCACATGAAGAGATGCGGAAATCATTATGCACTAGGGAAATGCAAACTAAAGTCACAACAGGACCCCATTACACTCTTACAAGTGGCTGTAATAAATGTAAATGATGATATTAAGTACTGCTGAGAATTCAGAACAATTAAATTTCATGTATTGTCTTTATTTATTTTATTTTTTACCATTAATAAAATGGTACAGTCGCCCTGACCAGTTTTTTTATCAAATTAAATAAACTATGACGCACAATCCAGAAATCATCCCTCTAGAGATTAACTCAAGAAAATTTAAAATTTAAGTACACACATACACAAAACCTTTAAACAATGACTTATAGTAGATTTGTTTATAACTGCCCCAAACTAGAAACAACCCAAGTAAATATCAGTTAATTTAAAAAAAAAAAAAAGGAAATTGAGAGACATCTCAGACCTGCCATGATGATTAATGCATCTCTCAACTCTCACCAGAGAAACTTCCTTATATAGCTGATGGTGATTAACCCAGAAACCCACAACTGCTCAACACTGAGAGAACAAGACGCCCAAAGCTGCTTATTCTTGAATAGTATACTATATCAAACTTTTGCCTCCTAAGGCTCAGATATCATTGAGGAAAATGAGGCATAGAGACTATGAGTCAGAGGAGGTAGATGACCACAAGGGAAACAATTTCTAAATAGCTGGACAGTTAATCATATGAACTCACAGCATGTACAAGTCCCACATGAGCTCAAACCAGTAGTAAGAAAAAAACCCAACCCTACCTGAGGAAGTACTGGTAAGTGATGCTTGCTGGGAGGGGAGGGTCAGTCTCATTTACAGGGGAGTCTCTTAGTAGGTTGACCAGGCTCCAGTGGATGGACCCACATTTGTGGAACCTTTAAAAAACTGGGCTCAGTGGAAGGTAGGTGGGTCTTGGAGCACTGTATTGAGAAGAGATAAATGTGAAGTGTGCTCTTTCTCGAAAGACTGGGGTGTTCTAAAGTAAATTCCAGTCTCAGCTATCATCTGACTTCCCTTCCTGTCTTGCTGCTGGATCTCTTCCACACATGTTCCCATCACTGTCACAGGCCCTCACCAGAGTATGTCAGCACATGCTCTGGGTCCTCTAGAACTGTATCTCAATAAGCCTCTGTTCTTTATAAAGTACTCAGTCTTGGATTTCTGTTACCGCAACAGAAAACAGACCAAGCCATACATAGACAAGTATTTAACAGAGACTTATCAGAATGTCTACAACTTAATCTTAAATACTTGAGGAAGAACATAGACAAACAAGATGGGGGTTGGGAAACTGCAGTGAATGGAGAACCTAGATGAATGGTTGCTCTAAAGTTTGTAAGATTAAAAATTGGGGGGAAAACTTACCGGCTGAGCTGTCACAAAATGTCCCTTGTGTTAAAACCTGTGTTGAGCACAACCATGTAAACAATACCACTGAAACACACACTTAAAAGTGATTTAAAAGGCAGATTTTATGTTATGTTTATTTTATGATTTTTCTAAAGGCTGTCTGAAAACGCCTGTATTCAATCTTGAGCTTCGAGCAGGGGAGCAGCGAGGCCAAAGGCCATTTGGTGACTGGTACACGGAGGCCAGAGAGATGAGGCCCAAAGCACAGGCATGATCAGTACGTGCTGTGGAGCAGCGGAAGGCAGAGGGCCAGTGCCCTGTTGGGCTGGGACTCTTGCTTTATCTAGCTTCTGGCTGGGCTGCAGTGGGAGCTCTCCCAGCAGGGTTTGCCTTCTCGGCACTGCAGCGTGTGAGCCCTGCCCCCACCCCTCCCTTCCTCTTAGGTGGGCTCCCAGCCAGGAAAAGTTTGCTGATGTCAGTTCTAACGCAGGGGACCCAGGTGTCTGGGACGTTTTTATACGGTCTCCGTGTTTAGTGGAGAACCGTGCAGTAACAATGCGGGCACAGTTCCAGGTAGATCGGGTTGCGGGCTCGGCCGCTCCTAGGAGCTCCCTGCATGGGTTCAATCCAAGGATGGGCCCGAGGCAGACCGGGCTGGGGTTTCCGCCCTCCCAGAGCGGCCCAACCCAGAAGCACGAGTGTGTGCAGAAACGGTCACTGACGTCCCCACTCCGCAACTTCGGGGGAAGTGGGGCCGTACTTATCACGTCCCTTCCGGCTCCTCCATCCTCTTTTCTTGTTTTTTTCCCCTTTCTTTTTCTTTTTTCTTCCTCCCTCTTCTTCCCTCTCTCCCGTCTTTCTTTCCTTCCTCTTTTCCTGCCTGTGTTCTTTGGTTACAGTCACATACATATAACAAAATTTACATTTTGTGGAGGGGGGCGGGACTTTGAGACAGGGTCTTCCTGCAGCCCCAGCTGACCTGTAACTCACTGTGTAGACCGGGCTGAATTTACAGAGATCTGTCTGCCTCTGCCTCCCAAGTGCTGGGATTAAGGGCAATTTTTAAGGGTACAGTTAAGTACCCTTCTCTTTTAAGCTAGTTATTTTAGTTACCACTACAAAATACAATGCACATAGTGATTAAAAAAATGCAAACCCCGTGGCAGGAACAAAGTGACAAAAGTTGTGGGGCTCCCCTGTCCTCCCACACAGCACTAGCACTGCCTGTAAAACGTGCACAGAACACGTTGCTGGACCACTTACTAGTAACACAAAGTGTTCCCTCTTCTTAAGTGAAGCAGTGTGGCTTTCCGTGACTGGAGGCACCTGTGACATTTCCTTACACACTCATGCATGTGTGTGTATACACATGGAGCCACTCTCTCACACACACATGCACTTTTATGCCTGACCATACACATTCTCATATGCTAAAAGTGGCATTCACACTGGTAAGCCTTGATTTGATTTCTTTTTGCTTTGTAATACATCTGTCCCCAACCACCTACAAGCACACATGCACGCTATGACCCTCTCCTGAAAGTTGGACCGCATTCACGCCCACTTGTGCCCCTAACGCAGCAGACAACCGCACTAAATTCCTGGCAGGTGGTGGGAAGGCGTGCAAGGCTTGAGTCAGTCATTTAGGGACTGGGGTCAAGATACCCATCACTACCCAGCTAGGCAGAGCCGGCATAGCACCTTTGGGCATTTGGGCATTTTTCTGAACTTCTCTGGATTTATTTTCTCATATGAAAGTTTCAACTTTGTACTAAAATGGAATAGTTCTTTTTTTTTTAATTAAAATTACCAAGTGAATTGGATGCGTATTCTAGTCAAGTGTTTTATAGAAAAACAGAACCCACAAGGATAGCCTCTGTGTGTGTGTGTGTGTGCACGCACGCACATGTGCAAGTACTTCACTGCTTTTAGGTTGTTGCGTGAGCATGGGGGGATTATTTGCTTGAGTGGGGTCAATGAGTAGTAGCCACACCATCGCAGCCACCTCTGCAATCTTTTAACCAGTGGGGGGCTGGCTTATGAACCCTCCCCTATCTGTGATGGACATAGTGCTTTTTATTTTACTTATTTTTTTACTATTATTTTTATGTGTATGAGTGTTGCCTGAATGTATGTAAGTGCATCCATGCTGTGCAATACCCGAAGAGGTGAGAAGAGGAAGTCGAATTACTCTGGACCTGTAGTTACAGACGGTTGTTAGCTGCCATGTGAGTACTGGGAATCGAACCTGAGTCCTCTGCAGGAACAGTCAGTGCTCCTAACCACTGAGCCAGCTCTCTAGTCCCCTTATTTTACTTCTTGATGATGGAAACTAAATCCAGGGCCTCATGGACTCTAAGCAGTCAATGGACCGCTGAGGTGCACTCGGCCCCCACAGTGCTTTCTATTATCTTTTTGATTTTTGTATTAAATTTTTGTGATTTTTTCATACAGTATAATTTCAAGATATTTAGATCCCTTCCCCTAACTGCTTGATGCCTAGGTTCATGCACTCTATTATATGTAATAAGCCTGTAGAGTCTAAGCTGTATCCCCAAATGTCCTTCAGTGTGGATCCAACTACTGGATCCTACTAAACTACCAAGAGTCCTGTCCTTGAAAGAGACTGTCTCTTCCCCTCCCAGCAGCCATCAGTTGCCAAAAGTTCCTCAGGTCGGGTTGCAGTTTCTTACCCACTTCCCCATGTCTATGCTGTGATTTTGTCTTACATGGAACTTGCACCTGCTGTCACCATTGCTGGGAATTCATAGGAGTAACTAACCAACTGTCTAGAAAACTCCATTTCCTTGTGGTTATCTGCTACCACTGGCTCTTGCAGTCTTTCTTCCTCCTCTTCCTCAATGATCCCTGTGCCTTTGGAGGAAGAAGCTTGATATTGGTGTCTTTTTCAGTGATAAACACTCTGTCTCTGTCTCACAGTCTTCTTTTATTGTTGTTGTTGTTTTTTAAGACAGGGTCTACTTGTACCCCAGCTGGCCTAGAACTCACTCTGGAGACCAGGCTGGCCTCTGTCTCAGAGACCCAGCTGCCTCATGAGTGCTGGGATTAAAGGCATGAACCACCATATCTGACCATAGTGTTTTTTAAAGTGAAAAATTTTGGAAAGACATGAAAAAAGAATTTTACCTCCACCTCCCCAAATTCGAACATTAAAACAAGCAATCTCACTGCTTCAGAGCCAGGTCTCAAGTCTCCCAGGCTGAACGAGTGGGGAAATGGTAGAAAAAGGAGGGTGTGCTGGCAATGCTTACTCCTTTATTTTTATTTTTATTTTTTGAGACAGGGCCTTACTATTCAGCCCTGGTTGGTCTGGAACCTGCTATGTAGACCAGGCTGGCCTCAAATTCACAGAGATCTGCTTGCCTTGCTTCCCGCATGCTGCTATTAAAAGTATGTGCCACCAGCCCCAGCTAAACAATGTTTTTTTTTTTAAGATAAAAACTATCCTTTAATGTTTCTTTAAAAGGAGAAAAGGGAATACCTGTGTCACTTAGGAATTTCTTTACTGAGGGTGTGTTGGGTCCCGGGTGATCTTCCTGAGGAAAGTTGACAGACACCAGAAAGAGTTACTCAGAGGTTGGAGAATTATGGATTTCCCCTTGAAAAAAAAACAAGCAAGCAACTTTTTTTTTTTTTTTTTTTTTAGTGAGGTAGGTGTGTTTACTCATGTACACAGAAGGGCACACATATGAAGGTCAAAGGACAACTTTGAGAGACAGTTTTCTCCTTCTACCTTGTGGGACTGAACTCAAGCCATCGGGCTTGGTAGCAAGCACCTTCACCCATTGAGCCTTCTCACTGCCTGGATTTCCTTTTGTAAAACACTAGAAATAATTGCTGAAACCTATTCCCTGCTCACCATGCCAAGGGAACACTTCACCACTTGCTTTAATTCTAGACCTACCTCCTGTTCAAAATGACCTTTAAAAAATACTAGAGTCAGGACCTCCCAACACTCTCTCCCTCCTCTCCAGCACTCGGTCAACATACTGAGAATGAAGGACCCATTTCTGTGGCTGTGTGATACAGAAACACATTCAATGTTCAGTACTACTTCTTTTGCCAAGCCTTTTGCATTTCTGATTTACCTTAGTTTTGATTTTTCTCTTGGTTTACTAGATACCCTCTCTCTCTCTCTCTCTCTCTCTCTCTCTCTCGTCTTTTTTTTTCATGAAGTTTCATGTGCATGACTAACCATACTCAGTGACACCATGGGGTTTTAGCACATGCACGCCCTCAATCCCAGGTAAACTGGGGCAGGTGGCCACCAGAGCTCCAATTCTTGTTTTATGTGCGGCACATCCTGATTGACTCTTCCCTGAGAAAACAGGCAGTGTTGCCCACTTGGGAAGAAGTATGAAGCATTTTCCTGAGAAAACGGGCAGTCATGTGTGGCTTAATGATAGCAATGCATTCTGGGGACCATGTTAGGTCATTTCCCTCTGTGTGACCACCAGCTGAGCTTACACAAAGCAAGAGAATCCAGGTCACTCACTCCACATGGTTCTCGTGATACAATCAAGATTTGGAAACCTGAGGTGCAAGACCAGCCTCCCAGGGCATGTTGCTTTACAGGAAACTTTCCTGTTCAGGAGTGGAATGAACACACTCTAAGATGCAGATTAAAAAGCTTAGTACATACGTAGAACAGTAATGCAGTTGGTTAGCCTCTTTTTCAAGCATTGTGTGATGTGAGCTCTATTTGTCCTGTGACTGGCACGCAGTAGGTTGGCTTACACCTGCCTCACCACAGTGGGACTAAATCGTTAGGTGACAGGTGCTTTTCGGCTCCATTACCACTTTCCAGCATCACTGTCCTACATCCCTGCTACTGACCAAACATCGTCTCCCAGGTATGGGATTGTGCTTGTCTCGCTTATGCTTTGAAGCTGAAACATAGGGCTCATGAAATAGCCAGGCTTTTTATTTCCTCTACCCTTGAGATTTCTAATTCTCTTAACTTTTATTCTGAGGACAAGACATGCTCTTTGTTATGTAGATGGAACTTTCCTTATTTCAAGCAAGCAATTCTTCTTGTTTTACATGAGACAATTTTTGGTAATCTGTTCTCTCCTTGTGCTGTGGGTTCTGGGACTGAATTCCGGTCACCAGGCTTGAGCAGCAAGTGCTTACCCTTTGTATTAGTTACTTTTCTGTTCTGTCATGAAATGTCCTGACAAAATGAGAGTTATAGAAGAAAGGGTTCATTTTAGCTTACTGGTCCAGAAAGGCATCGTGGCGGGAAGGCATGGCAACAGGCAACCAGGAAGCGAGGAAGTGGGCCGGGTTATAAACCCTCGAAGCCCACCCCTAGTGACATACCTCCTCCAGCCATGCTGCACCTCCTAAAGCTTCTACAACCTCCCCAGACCGCACCACCAACTGGAGAGCAAGGGTTCAAATAAATGGGCCTTTGGGGACATTTCTTATTCAAACTACCACACGCTTTTACCTGCTGAGCTTTGGTGCTGACTGACCCTGGAAGCACATTCCTACAGTTAAGTAATAATGAGCAGTTTCAGGTGTCAGAGGCACAAGGCACGTGAAATAATAGCATATAAAACCTCCAAGTTAGGAGCAACCTAGGGACCCTCTGGTTTGGTAGGGTTGACTGCCCATTTGTCCCTTAATGAATGCTTTTACCCTAAAAAGGAAATGTTATTTTCAAGATTATTAGGAGGCTCTTTATACTCAGACCAAACATTATATGCAACACCCTGAATCTTACTCACATCACATACTGGTTTACTTCTGATTCATGTTTGAGATTCCCAGCTAATTATAAAAATATCTTCTACAAGTACAAATGACTGATAAGTATATGAAAAAAAAGTTGTTCAACATTCTTAACCATCAGGGAAATGCAATTTAAAACTACATTAGGATTGTCTTTTCCTCAGCAAAACAACTGTCGATAACAACACAGAAACAAATGCTGGTGAGGACAGGGGCAGGAGACACCTTTATACACCGGGTGAGATTATAAATTAACCCAGGATTGCGGAAATTGGTATGGCATATCCTTAACTAAATTAAAACTAGATCAAGCTTATAAGCACACTATTCACTGTGGGTGTACCTCGACCGGATCAGCCCCATACTCAGCAATGCCTCTGTACCCATGTTTATTGTGACCTTCTTTACAATAGCCAAGTTCTAGAATCAACTTTGCGTCTGCTGATGGATAAACGGAAAAAGAAAAAATGGCCTATTTATATATACGCAATGGAGTTTTACTTAAAAGGAATGAAATTATGTCATTTTGTGTGAAAATAAACAGAACTAGAAGTCATTCATTGTGTTAAGTGAAATAAGTCAGATTCAGAAGACAAATCCAACATGTTTTCTCTCATACATGAAATCTAGATTTCAATATGTATGTATGTATGCAAATATAGGAAACCCAAAGGGGATGATTTGGAACTGGGGACCAATGGAGAGGGAGGGAGGCTGAGGGTATGAGGTGGTGAGCAATGTGCATGGCACACGGGCATGAACATGTCATGATGAAACCTAGCATCTGACAAGGAACATGCAGTCATTTTCAAAGGACTTATCTTTTACTTCGGGTTTTCTTCCAAAGCCGTAAAGCAAGCAGTGAGCTGCTGAACGATTGGGGCCTGTTGCTGTTGCCTACAGCCTTTTCTCAGCATCATGAGACCAACTGGGAGCAGGAGAGAATCCAGAGAGAAGCCTAAGGCCCGACTCCAGTTTGCTTTTAATCCTAGAGCAAGCCCTCTAGTAGACCCACCCCTATTCGCAGCTGGGTCACTCAGGGTGGTGAACAGGAAGGGGAAGTGTGCACACACATTCCTACAGACTGGTGTTTTCTGAACACAGAGCCTGCAGTGCTCCCAGCCTCACGGAGTGAACTAGGGATTGAGAGAAAACTGAAAGCTTGCAGGGTTGAAAGCGATAGGTTCCAAATTTTATGAAAAAAATCACTTTGAGCATATAGTTGATACCTTTTATCAAACTAGCAAATGCGTCGGAGGAAATGGTAATTGGATAATGAGTGTGCTGGGAATCTTGTGTTTAAATGGAAAATGATTAAGCAAAACGAATTTGCACAAAAATTTCCTATTTTAGTGAAAAGGCCAATTTGATAAAACTCAGCAAAATAATCATAAACTTCTATAAATAAGGAAATAGGAAGGAAAGTATTGGGAAAACAAAAAGGTAAGTGGCTGTCAGGGACAAGGGTCCATTAGTCATCTCATGCAAAGTGCACAGGCCACACAGTACTTCCAGAGACCTGCTAAAGTGATTTAATTTTTATTTCAAAATCATAAAAAAATGAGCATATTATGTGAAGATTAGCTTTAATTGTTAACACAGTTGACACACTCTATAATCACCAGAAGAAAGAGAGACTCAATAAAGGATTATCTACTCTGGATTAGCCTGTGGGCATGTCTGGGCACAGGGACAGTCCTGATTGCCTTTTGTAGCCCCCCAGGGAAAAGGACCTGAAAGAAGGAAAGCTTTCCACCTCCCTGTTCACTTGCTTTTCACTCTTGCTGGTGAGTGCATCCATTCTGCTGCTGCCGCTGACGTTGCTGATGCCTTTGCTGATGTTGGAACCAGGTTCTTTGGACTTCCAGTGTGGGCTGAAGATCACAGCAGCTCTCCAGAAGTCCTCTGGGACTGGGCAGCAGATGGGAACTGGCAGTACACCCAGCATCTACCACACTCTTGGCCTCTCTAGTGTAAGACAGCCACAGTTGGACTACTGCAACCACATTGTGTATGCCAATTGAATGAATCTTTTTTATATGTGTGTGTGTGTGTGTGTGTGTGTGTGTATGTGTGTTCTCTTCCTCCAGAGAGCCCTAATGCATTATATAGTGAATGTAGCCTGGATTATATTCATGTTTCTACTAATGCATGACATTTCTACTCTCTTTTCTTTAAAGGAAGCCATCCACAACAGGAAAAGTGGCTCCTGTGGCTCTCACAGTTACTATCTATACTGGCTTGATGGTCTAAGGAATTATGACTGTGTGGTAACATAATGTCTTCAGTTACCCTAACCTTGATAATGCCACATCCCATCAGCTGCGTAGTCCCATTGCAGAGCTATGCACTGCCGCCTCCTTTTAAAGCTTTGACAGCAGATTCAGGAAGCCTCTTTCCGGTGCTCAGTAACAAGAGCTTCAGATTTGCTTGTGCTTGGTCACAAGCCACACCAGGAGACACCTTGCCAGGGAACCTTATTTAGGCACCTAAGTCAATGTTTCTGTTCAGGTTTTGCTCTATGACTCGAATCCCTCACACAGCAGAGCCTTCCATCCTGACCTGGTGCTCCAGACTCAGGAATGGGGCGGGGGGAGAGGGGGAATCAGCCTAGAAATCTAGGCAACATATTTCCACTGAAGTCCCCAAATGACACTGCTTATACCTAGAGTCAACTGACTCCAATTTCTGGTCTGAGCCTGAGCTGAGGAACAGAGAACATCCTGCCTTCTACTCCCCATTTGTTCCAGTCCCTTGGCCCAGGCATCCCAAGATTCAGTCCTTTCAGATATATATATATATATATATATATATATATATATATATATATATATCACTTTGGTGCTTTGTTGACATTTATTTTTTACTACATACACACATTACACACACACACACACACAAGTAAAGTATTTCAAAAGCAAATATTGACTTAGGGAGATGGCTCAACATGGAAGAGTGCTTGCTGTGTAAGCATAAGGACCTGAGTTCAAATCCCCAGCACCCATGTAAGAAACCACACATGACTGTGCTGTCTTTAACCTCATGTGCTTGAAACCCCAGCACTGTGAGAGGCAGAGACAGGAGGATTTCTGCAGCTTGATGGCTCCAGAATCTCTGAGAGACCCTACCTCAGGGTGAGGAGACAGAGAATAGTAGACCAAAACATGGAACACCCTCTTCTGGCCTCTGCATGCATTCAGGGGCATGTGCACCTGCACACACATATGCACATATCACACACACACACACACACACACACGCGTGCACACACACACAAATACCAGCTTTGAAAGATTTGAAAAGCAAGATGACATAGATATATAGATACGGATGAACAAACCATTGCCAATGTAGTCGCTAGACTGCATAATTATATGGACTCTTTTAGCTGTGTTTTAAAGTTGTAGTAGACAATTTAGATCCATTATACCTAGCAGAAAATTTCAAATTATCATTTTAGACCTCTACCTAAGTGATAAAGGAACTCTAGGCCTCTTCAGAGAAGCGGTCAAGGAAACCCGGGTAAAGATCGCTGGATGTCACGGTGGCAGGAACGCTTCTACGCGTGGGGGCTACCGTGCTGGGAAAACTCACTGTGCTGAGGCATGTTATTAAGCAGGGGCGGGGGTCCGACCTCTCTACCGCTTGTCTCCTTCCCAGGAACTACAGCCCCCTACAGCCTCCAGTCACTCTTGAAACTGTGGGTAGACCATTGACATATCTGTCCTCACTCAGCCTAGTACTTTCCTTTTCAATGTATTTGGAAATGTTCGGTGATTAAACAATAACAACAAACTGTTGACTTTTACAAGAGAAAGTAAAGAATACTAAATGTCTTGTAAAGTAAGAGTATGTGGGTGCGTCTCCATCTCCAGCACGGCTGTTGTGGCTCCAGCCATGCCAGAGAATGGAGGACGATCGAACGGGACCTCAGGTGGCTCAGAGTGCAGCGGGAGGAGTTCCCTCCCAGGAGACTACCTCGGAGGGTAGTTCGGTTATTAGAGCCAATGCAGGGGCTTATATAGGGAGGCCTCCTGACCATTACAGAAGGCGGGAAAGTTAGAGGTGGGGTTTTGGAGTAAAGGGTGGGAAGGCTGTGGAAGTTCAGAAACGAGGAGACGAAACCCAAAAACCTGGTTCTGGTCTGGGGTCGGGGAAAGGAAGATTCATATCACATCAGGCAGAGCAGGTCGGACACCTGCCATCCCTTTAAGGTATCTGGAGTTGCTTGCCTTGCTTAATATCCAGATCCCCACAAGAGTAAACAGGCAGTGCATAAGATTGCCACAAGGTTGAGCCCGTCAACACTTCATGGAAGGAAAAGAAGATCATGGGGCCCCATACATCCACATCCCTGAGAATTTATCTGCACACACCAGATGATAGGGAAGGGAGAGTTATTTCCTTCAGTCATCCTCCTGCAAACAACTCTAATAAAACTAATTAGGTCTCTCTCTCTCTCTCTCTCTCTCTCTCTCTCTCTCTCTCACACACACACACACACACACACACACACACAAAGACATGGAGGCAAAAGGGAGGCTAGCTATGAAGAGAAAAAGGATTAACAAGAATGTGAGGGCAACCAGGGAGGGTAAAGGGGGCTAAAGTGCATGTATAAAAATATAATAAAATCTATTATTACATGTAACATACTGATAGAAACAATAAAAAAAATAGACAAAAGAAGGTGTTTTCCTTTCTCTAGAAATAATGACAGTGTTTCTGTTGAGATACGTTTGTTTAACCATTGAGGAATTAGATTGAGAGCACTTCCTCCTGTATAAGACGTTAGTGTACCGAGGAACGGCACGTGGTGTTAGTGATTTTCAACACTGACTTTTGTTCCACAAAAGAGACAGAGAGCTCTTCCCCTAAGGTTGCCTCGGTTAGGAGCTGCTTGGGGGAGGGGCATGCCAGTGTGGAGTGTTTATGGGAGTCGGAAAAATCTCACCGAGAGCCAGACCGATGAAGATGTATACAGGGAAGGGTGGAAGGTTCCTTTTCTTTCCAGAGTTGGAGATGAACACACTTTATTGTGAACTGGCTGAAATCAGTTCGGTTCTGCATAACTTTTGGACTGTTTTTAGTGAAAAATAGTGAGCAGTGAGGAAAGTGGAGGGTGATATTTAGCTCCATTCCCCTGCCTCACTGTCAAAATGCAGGGAGGGCATGCTCAGAGCAAATTCTGCCTCCTACATGGATGCTCCTTATACAGTCATTCACTGAGGAATCACCGAACAGTAGGTACTGTCCTATTAGTATGAGCTCTGGCCCTCCTAGGAGATCTAAGCACACATTTCGAATAATGTTTGAGGGACAGAGACAGAGAGGTAGGGCCTCATTGATTAAGCTGGTTTCGAACTCAAGATTCTCCTGCCTCCTCTTCCAAGTCCTTGGAATACCAGCATCTGCCACCAAGATGAGCTGAAGTTATATTTTGCACTCCTTGTAGCTGATGTGACTATGGATTACACCTGATACAGAGTGACTGTGTATTTAAGGATCTATGAAGACTCAAAATGTCCCTGCAAGCCGGGGTCTTTCTAGAGGACTAAGCTTTGTTGACCCTGCAGAACAGGGAACCAGAGAGGAAAGCTTTCTATGTGAGGTGGGGACTGTTGCCTCAGAAAGAAGGGTAGACAGTGGGATGTTTATTTATGAACTATCTATTACAGATATTCTGAAGAGAAACATCCCAAGCCATCTATGAAATGGAAAATGGAACGGGGTTAGGATCTGAAACTTCTTGGTTTCTCCCATTTTCTGAGCTCATTTGTCTATTGTTAGCTCTTGATGGTTTTGATAATGTTTCTAGAAAACTCAACTGAACTAAGGGAAATGAGACAATTGGGGTTTTTCCTGCTGGAGAAAGTGAAAAGGAAAGCTATATTCCATAGGTACCAGCTCATTGACGGCCATGGGAAATAGGAGAAAGATTCCTCAAGAGGGGTAAAACTTCTGGGCACAGGCGAGCTCATCTCGCTGCTGGAATAGATGGAATAGAAACTCCTGGGCAGTATCTACCTTACTCTCTCTTAAAATTACATTACAGTTTTTCGTCACTGTAGAAACAGCTGAAAGTATGTGAAGTATTTAAAACAGAAAGAAAGAATTCTAATCCTCCACCAAGTGACACCAGTGTCAACATTTTCATGTCTTTCCTTGTCTATTCTATACATTCACATATGTGTACAGATAGCTCAAAACAAGCTTCAATGATCTGCTTTTATTTCAACCATTAGGGAAATCTCTTTTTACACCAGTGTTTGTATGCTCCAGTGGTTCTCCATGATCTAGGTAAGGCGGGGGTGGTTGGACTCCACCCACTCAGTCTAGAGGTCAGTACTGACATAGTCTGAGAATCTGCATTTTCCAGGGTGAATCCAGGGTCCTTCACATGCTAGACAAGCATTCTTTATCATTGTCCTCCATCCCTTGTCCAAGAATTTGCATTGCTCCTGCTGGTCCAGGGAACAAGCTCACATGGAGAATCCTAGTCTACATTACACGCCAATAGCGGCTGGATATGTCATGATATGGATGAATAGGTATTTCCCTCTCTGGGTATTTATAAACTGTGCTGGGGTAAATCAACTTTATAGCTGAACTTGAGTCTTGTCTTTATGAAGAATCAGTTTATTTACTCACACTGGGAGCTAAGGGAGTTGAAATAATTCAGTGAGGTCTTTTCATGGTCAGGCCAAGTCCCCCGGGCATCCAAGTGGCACAGGGATCCCTGCCAGGCAGGGCACTGAACAACTCTGAGTGGGCTACCAAAAGAGAGACTAAATGGCCCAAATCTAGATAGAGCTGAGGCCACAGACTGCTGAGAAGTCCTGGCTTTTGTCGTGTCTATCACAGAATGAGAGTATCAGAGAGTCCTCGTCTGCTTCAACGGCTGCCGCTGCTCGCTCTCTCTGCCCACCAGGCAGTCCCTTCCTGTACCTGCGCGGCTCCCCTTCCCCCGGGCCTGTCGCCCAGCCTCAGCCTCTCCCTTTCCCCAGCGTTCTGGTCTGCTCTGAAAGATCCACACATCTTTTCTCTGTGACTCCAGTCGAAAGTCCGCAGTTGTGGCTGAGTGCCTGCCCTGTCGCCCCAGGCCCTCTAAGGGAGAAGGAGAAGGGAACGGGATGTGGATCAGGACGTGCAGCAGGACGCTGCGCACTGAAGCCTGTCTTGGGCCCCTTCAGTGCTGGTGAGATGAAAGAGCAAAGGTGGGAGGTTCCAGTCAGGCCGGACTGCCCGGGTCCGGGACTCCTCTCTCTTCTCTCTGGAAGTAGTGCTCCTGATGTAGCGCAGGTGACCAACTCTACGACCTTCTTCCTTGTCCGCCTATCTCCACCCTCTGAGGGCCTGGGCTGGCCTTTATCTCATGGCTTCCTAAGGAAATGCTGTGCCTTATTACTAAAAAGAGATAAAGGCGCCCACCCCCTTTTCACCAGCTCAGAATGTCTATGATCTGCCTCTGTCCTCAGGAATGCTTCTCAAGAGCTGGAGGGAAGAGGCTCTAGTAGACTGGTGTATTCGGACCCACGTACAGAGGGATGGATATGATATAGGGGAGGCCTCGAGTTTTAAAGATTTAATGTGACCTGAAAAGCACAAAAGAATCTGAAAGGAGACTGGAGAAGTCCAACTCAAAGATACACAGCAAATTGTAAAAAGCCAGAGAAAATGGAAACTTTATTTGCTTTGGTTTAATTTCTTCATAAGAAAGAAAAGGATAATGGTTCTTTACTGCAAAATATTTTTGTTTAAAACAGAGTTATATTCTTTAAAGGAAAGGACTCAACCTGCACAGTCCCAGGTTTATAATGGTGACTAATACAAGGCAATGTCAACCAATACATAAAATATCTGCCAGGGAAAAGGGAAAACTTAAAAGTAAAAAGGCTGTAAATGAATCTCCTTACTAACGAGGCATGGAACAAAGCTGGTCCTGCACCTGCACCCCCCAGTCTCCTGCCTGCATCTCCTCATCTCCTGCCTGCACCCCCTCATCTCCTGCCTGCACCCCCCATCTCCTGCCTGCACCCCCCCACCTCCTGCCTGCACCCCCCATCTCCTGCCTGCACCCCCCCACCTCCTGCCTGCACCCCCCCATCTCCTGCCTGCACCTCCTCATCCCCTCATCTCCTGCCTGCACCCCCCATCTCCTGCCTGCACCCCCTCATCTCCTGCCTGCATCCCCCATCTCCTGCCTGCACCTCCTCATCCCCTCATCTCCTGCCTGCACCTCCTCATCTCCTGATCCTGGGCCTGGACCGGAAGCTTCCATCTGCTCGTCATCAGACTTTCTCACCTGGCAGTCATGCTGGCCTGATCAGAATTGACTGGGTAGACAAATGAAAAGCCATGAAATGGGATAACATGGCAGTCCTCGGCCCATCTGTTCCGGCAGCTTTCCCAGTCCTCCTCACACTTCCGGTAAATGAGTCTGGGGGATGTCAAATGACAAAACAAGCCCTGAGTAATTACTAATGCTGATGGGATACAGTGACCAGGGGCCTCCCTCCTTTATGCTGTGTTCTTCAAAGCCTGCTGCTACTGCATCTCTGCCTACTGGAGGTGCTTGGCCCTTGGGTCCTGCCTGGGTTCTGACTTATGGTTGCTGTAAGGCTCTGACTGCTCCATGGGCTCCTGTATGTACTGGCAGTGCCCTTAACTCCAAGACAGCCGACCATAACCTTTCTGCATTTGGCAGGCAGATCAGTGCCCCCGAGTATCTCCAGCTGAGCTGTGAAGAAGGGTCCAAGGGTGTCTCTCTCTGTGCCAGTCACTTAGTGCTGTGTTACTTCCCGAAGATGTGTCCTGTCAGATCCCAGCCCTCCTCCCCATCTGCCTGATTCCCTGAGCTCCAGACATGTCAGGACCCCCAAGGGAGGACATGCAGGACCTGGGACTGGGGTGGTCGCAGAAGCTGCTCTGCTGCTGCCTCTAGGTACCTTGAGAAGATGCCCATCATCCACCTTTCTTTAAAAGGAGGGCTCCACCATCTGTCTCACTCTTCCTGTATGCTGTGCTGGGTTTCTCTCTTCTCTCCCAAGAGCTAGGGGGCTCCCTGCCCTTACTTTCCCTGGCTTCAGTCAGTGACCAGAGGATCCAGGCTCTGGGATTAAGGGTCTTGGTTTGGACCTCAGGATGGGCTCAGGGCCATGGAGGCCCTCCTTGGTATGGTTTTCACTGGACTCTTCTCATGGAAATCAGGGGGAAGCCCAAAGCCCATCCAAAATTACTGAGGATTTTCAGGGGCCTAAGGAGTTCTTTTGATCCTCTGGCCCCAGAGAACATCTAAACTCTAAATTTGACCTCTGTTCAAAATTCCCCAAGGCTGTCCCAAGAATCCCTTTAAAAGGACTTGACAAGCTTCAGAGCCTCTCCTCCTTACTTAACACTGCTCCAGAATGCGGAAAACCTCCTGTTATCTGCTGACCCAGTCAACTACCTTAGAGACACACCAGAAATTTCCAGCTGCTCTAGACCCTGAGGTACTTTGTCTCCATGAAGAAACCTAACTTTGTCAGACGAAAGTCTCCTACTTGGAGTGCAAACTCTCTCAGGGTCAGAGAATCCTTATTGCAACCCAGAAGGAAAACAGTCTTCAGAACCCCATGCACCAGACCAAAACACAGATACTCAAATTCCCAGGGCTTTCAGGTTATTGCCAACTTTGAATCCCAGGCTTGGCTGAAATCTCAAGGCCCCTCTATTCAGTCACAGCTGGGGAAAAGCCCTTAAAATGGAGAGAGATAAAGGAACTGACTTTCCAAACAGACTTGTTCCTACCTCAAGCCCCAGCACTGGTCTTGCCTGATGTTCATGAAGCCCAGGTGATTGCAAAAGGTGTGCTTCCTCAGACTTTGCGAGTCTGGCAAAAGGCCTGTCCTTATCCAAGTACTTAAACACAGTAGCTTCAGGATGGTCTTCCTGTCTGCACTCTATCGCAGCAACCGTCCTTCTAGTGAAGGAGACAAACAAGCTCACCTCAGGCCAGGACTTAATCTCAATGGCTCCCATGCATTTGAGACCCTCCTCCAGGGTGCAAATGATAGATGGATGTCAAATGCCCACATCATTCAGTACCAGAGTCTGCTCCTTGATCAGCCCTGGCTCACCTTCTCAGCCATTCTCAACCTGGCCACACAGATGCCTGGCAATAACCCAGAGGTACCCCTGCGTGACTGTGAGAATCTGCGGAATATCTCCCAGGACCACATAACATGATGTCATCTGGGCCCAAGGCTTGACCCAGGGCACATCCACACAAAAGGCTGAACTAATCACCTTTACCTAGGCTCTATGTTGGGAAAAGGATAACTAGGTGAACATCTTCACAGGCAGCAGATGTGGTCTTTCATGCCTACACCATGATATACAAGGAAAGAGAAGTGATACTCCCATGGCAGAAGGCCAAGTGGCCCAGTGGGCTCTCAGGAAATGAAAAAGGACCCCACGAGATGATGGAACCTGCCAGACTTAAGAATCATCTTTCTGGGCCAGAGAGATGATTCAGCAGTTAAGATCACTTGTTCTTCCAGTGGACCCAGGTTCAATTCCCAGCACCTACATGGCAACTAACAGCTGTCCATAACTCGAGTTACAGGGGGTCTAATGCTCTCTTCTGGCCTCCGCAGGCTTAGCATGACACAGGTGCACTTACACACACTCATATACATAAAATAAAAACAATAAATTAATACGTATATATATGTATAAAGAATCACCTTTCCTACAGTCTTTGGATACCTCCTTGTGGACCAGCTTCATCAGACAACCCTCCTGGTTGCCACCAAACTGACATTCTCTAATTAAATGAAAGTCTTTCCCTCATAATGGTAAAAGGCCTCCTACATGACGTAATTCCTAGGTTTGAGGTGCCTCTGCCAGTTGGCTCAAATATTGCTAAATTAATCTTACAAACCTGAGAAAACTGGCCTAAACTCCTGCCCCTGGTCCTCCTCCGGGTTAGATGTATTTCCTATAAGATGTGATTTGCCTATACAAAATTGTGTTCAGAAGCCACCTCCCCTAATGGCTAGACTAAGGGATCTTATTCTAAAGTATTATTGACCAGTTTAAAGCATCTCCAGGCTCTCCAGCAGGTCCAGGCTACAGTCCACTCTGACATCTGAGACATCACCCCGGTTCCTCCTCTACATCCTGATACCTTCTCTGAAAGGAGAGAGAGGCCAACAGTTCCTGGTTCCATTTCTTGTTTGATTGGAATCCATGACTGACCTTATTTCCTGGCCTGACAAGACTACTCATCCTTCTCCTCCTGGGTTCAATCATTGGGCCTTGCCTGATTAACTGGTTGTTAAACTTTATCAAATGACAGGTAGCCTCTATCAAATTAATGTACCTGAGAGCCCAGTACAACCTCCCGTCACCTGAAGACACTGAGTCAAGCCTTGACTCTGCCCTAAGGCCGGTGGGGGGCGGGGGTGAAATGGCAAAACTAACTCCATTTTGTTCTCTCTGACTTTTGCCAGTCATTCCCACTTCAGCCAGCCAGACAGAGCATCTCATGCAGGCACTTTTGGGGAGTAAACTGTTTCTACAATACTGGAAAACTTACAAGTTTCCGGGCATGTCCAGATAGCACGTCCTCCCTCCCAGTTATACCTGCATCTCTAAGGAGCTCATTGTTTTTGCATTCTGAGAAACTTGTTTTTCCTAATTGAAACTTTTTAACTGAAAATGTTTGTTAACTGATCTGCCCCTGGTCTGCTGTAACTGTGGTTATTGGCTTTGTCCCTAGATTGATGTCATTGTGGTTTTAAGCTTAATAAACCCTGCCCTGATTCTTCTTGGGGTTGAGAGTTCAATTGGGTGTTAGCCCCCTCTCTGACCACTGGCTATTAATAAAGGACTCTTATTCGACCATCACTATGTGGCGTTCCTCTGTGCATCTTGCTTGGTATGGCATTTTAAAGGGAGGTAAACAGCAGGGTGTTCTCAGAGGAGGTGAAGCTTCAGAGAAGCTCCATTAAGTTGAGAAAGTGAACAACTCAACAGGTGTAGGAAGTCCCCAAAACCGACTAGATTCACTAAGTCCCTCCTTCCCAAGCTTATGGAAGTCATGAGACTGCTCAGAGACACTCTCAGTGTCAAGTTGAGCTGTCAGAAGAGGCTCAGGTCAACTGAGCTTCCTGGAAAGGACACTCTGAGCTGCTAGGCTGCCTGCAGTGCACTCCAGGTTTCCTGCTTTTGAGATCTGTCTCTCATGGGGTGGGCTTTTGGTGATGCAGCTGTCATTGAGTCATTTTTGCTCCCATATCTTTACCTAGATTCCGATAAGTAACCACAGTAAAACTCATTGGTTCACCATGTTGGCTTTCGATGGAATCCTTACTTTGGTCTGTGGTTCCCTGTCTAGGGTGAGTAGACATTTTTCACATCTGTCCAGGGATAATGTCATACCCAGCATAGCATTAAAGCTTGATATGGCTGGGTATGGTGTTGCATACCTTCAATCCCAACACCCAGGAGGCACAGGAAGGCGGCTATCTGTGAGTCTGAGGCCAGCTTCGTCTCCATAGTGAATTCTAGGCCTGCCAGGGCTACATAGTGAGACTCTGCTCAAAAAACAAAACCAAACAAACGAACAGAAAAAAACAAACCCTGGACATGATGGTATATGCCTGTAAGTCCTGTACTCAGGATGTGGTAGGAGGATAAGAAATTCAAGCTCCTCTTCAGTTATATTCCCAATTCAAGGCAAATTTGGGCTACATGAGACCTTGCCTTTAAAAGGGGGTAGAAGAGAAGAGGCATCAAGATGGCACAGCAGGTAAAGTTGCCTCCCACAAACTCTTAAAACTTGTGTTCAATCCCCATGACCTACAGTAGTAGGAGAGAACTGGTTCCTATAAGTGGTCCTCTGACCTCTACACATGCACCATGGTAAGTGAGGGCACATACATAAACACACACACACACACACACACACACACACACACACACACACACACATATACATCAATCAATCAATGTAAAAAAAATTAGTAGGAAATATGAGGAGAGTCAAGAAGGTCTCAATTCCAAAACATGGGCGCTGGAGCTCCATTCATTTTGTGTGTGTTTATGTATAATATATATTATATAATTAATCTATAATTAAATATTATAATAAATTATTTTTATTTGATATTAAATAATGAAATAGCACAAGGTACATAAAATAATATACATTTATGTTGTATACAAATATATATTTGAATAGAAATTCTTTTATTGTTTGACAATTTCACACCTGCAAATAACATCACATTCATCTCTGTCCCGCTCCTCCCTGACATCCATGTAACATTTCCCCTTCTCCACTTCATATCCTCCCTCTCCTTTGTGTAATTAAGAATGCTGAGTGTAATTAAAGCTGCCTATTGTAATGTTGACTGACGTTGTTGGCTTGATCTTGTGCAGGTAACCACAGCTGTTGTGAGTTCCTGTGTGCAATAGCTTCTGTCTTGTCCAGAAGATCCTCCTAGGTAGACTTGAATTTATGATCCTCTTGCCTCAGCATCCCAAATGCTGGGATTCTAGGAGCATGCTATCACAGTCATCTTCCACGGCATCTATTTAGTTTATTGGGAGAGCTTGACCTGGGTGCGCTCTGTGTGTGTTCATTTGTAATTGTATGTTCACAGATCTTTGTAGGGTGACTACTATTTACCCACTAAGAAGATAACTTGAAAAAAAAAATGCTGGAACTGGGTGTGGTGGCATACGCCTTTGATTCTAGCACTCAGAAGGCAGAGGCAGGCAGATCTCTGTGAGTTCAAGACCAACCTGGTCTACATAGCAAGTTCCAGGCTTGCTGGGGCTATAGGGAGACCCTGTCTCAAAACAAAACAAAACAAAAAACTGGAGATTGGGATTGCTCTTGTCTTTATCTGCCTCCAGGAGTTTCTTTCAAGATGTCTACCCCTACACATAGTACTGGATCATACAACTCATGCTTGGCCAATCTGTATTCTTCTCACAGAGGTCTCTGCAAAAACTAAAGAGAAAAGTCCTTTGTCTTACCTGTCAGGAAGTGGCCAGTAGTCCAGTTCTCAGCTAGACAGAGATGTATGAGGGTGTAAAGTCACTGGGAAAGTCCTGTGATCTTCGGAGCCTGGATTATGTACCAGTCCCTCACCAGGCCTGGTCCATTCATGCGTGAAGTCAGCTCCACCCTTCTTATGGTTTCATTACACGAGCCAGAATTGCACCGTTTGCTATTTGAGTTAATTCAGCTTGTGCTTCTTTCACTCTAAAGGGAAACATCAATACTGATTTAGAGAAAAACAAGACATGAGTAGTTTTCTGCAAGGAAATTTCCTTGCAGAAAACTTGTAATTCATCTGGGGATTGGGAGCAATTAAGAAAAAAATATTAATTAGATTATGTCTGAGCATTATCTGGTGCACACCGCAAGCACACTTGTGCAACAGACAGGTCTGCTGTCAAAGCTATGAAGAATAGGGGCCGTGGGTAACTGACTGCTTTAGAGCAATGGCCGTGTGTCACCGTCTTAGAAATTTCTAGCCCTTGTTTTCAATGTCCAGTCCTGAAAGACAGTGAAGAGGATGGAAAAGTACGTAAACTTTCGAGCTGGATCTGAATATAAACCTGGGTTTGCTACTCTCTAGCTCCTTCTTTATCTGAAAATAGCACTCTGTAAATGCTTAAACAATATGAAAATTTAACTTTCATTCTGACAAGGCCATAGATGGGGTAACTTGTCAGGGGATAATTCACTGATGAAGTCTGTTCTCAGGGACTCTGTTTCTTCAGTTTAGTTCACGCAATGACTGTAGTTATTCCAAACACCAGATCTAGGAAGGAACCATCAAACCCAGACATTTTTGTCTTTTCTAGTGTACCAAGGGTTCAAGGCCTTTCCCAGAAACATCCTGTGCCCAGGGAATCTAGGAGTCTTATTGGTCAAAGCTAGGTCATGAGCCAATTATTAAAAAACACTGACAAAGAGTTTCCTAGATTTAATCAAGATGGCCTCCCCTGGAGCTTGTGAAGGACGATGCAGTGTAGTGTGAATGGAGACTCCCATGGCAGCAGGCCACCTAGAGGAACTCGATTGATGGAGAAAGAAGCCAATAGAGTCACCTACCTCCCAACCAACCAGGGACTTGACGGGGGGGGGGGGGGGGGGGGGGGGGGGGAGGGGGGGGGCGAAGATGGGAGGAGGGAGTTCTGAGAAAGAGATGGTGCTTGTGGCGGCAGATTGCCATCTTGGCAGAGGCAGCAAATTGGGCTCTCCTGATGAAAATGTAACAAACTGCAGTCCAACCTCACTACAAGGATGCGGCTCCTCCTCCATGAGAATTCCTTTTGTAAGTAACCTGGAATAAACTCTGTTTTCCTTAACCAGAGATCATGCTTTGTTCGCTTATTCATTCTGTACTAAGAGGGCCAGAACCAAACATCGTGTCTCACTGAGAGAAAATTTTAAGACACGGAGCGGGTGGGAGGGTGTTGAGAAGGTGACTGTCACTTGCTTAAAACAATGAGCTAGAAAGAAGGAAAGGGAGATGGAAGGCAGTTTAATGATGTCTGATGGGGTGAAGGTTATGGCACATCAGCTGGGAAGTCCGGGCTTTCCAATCTACAGAATGAAATTTCCCCAGGTCTGTAGAAAATAAACTGATTAGCAATTTTGTTAGCATGTATCCATATGAACAGATGAATCAATGAATAGTCACTGAATTTCCTCTTCATCTTTTCATTCAAACATATGTTTAACCACATGGGGAGGGGGGCTCTTACCCAATTGAAAATTAAGGCTCACACAGATTTATAGCAAGGTAATTTTATTCAAAGTGAGGTTATGGTACAGATCAAAGAGGGATAGATGCACTATCAAGATTGACAGTGGGTCACATGGATGAGGGTATGTAAGGGCCCTAGGTCACAGCCTGGGGTCTCTTTTTATGGGGTCGAAAGGAAGGAGGGGTACATTACTAAGGGGCATAGTTTGAGTGATTCTCTATTTTGATTGATAGATCATATATTGATTATTTTCCATGGCTCATAGTCCTTCCCATAATGCACCTGATTTTAATCATATGCATAAGCGTAAGATGATAAAGAATCTCCCTAAAAGTTCACTTGAAGAACACAGTTTGCTTTATTGCTTGAATGCACCCAAAACCAGTTCAGGCCAGATCAGCCTTTCCATTCTTCTTATTGGAAGCACTGGGAAAATATGTGAATAGAAGCTGTCTAAATTTGATTGTTGTTAAAGGAAGAGAAACACCATTGTTCAGAGGGGTGATGAATTGTTTGATGCAGAATGGAAATCCAAGGGGTTCTGAGTTTGCTCGGTGCAGTATCTGGGAGGGATGTGTATGCACAGTATGTATAGGTAAAGCAGTTAGGCTGCCAAGTGCATTATTTATAATACGGGGTGTGTTTGTACCCCAAAGCATAGTCTCAGGTCACCAAACAATTTCTATGCCTGCCTGTCTCACTGTCACTCAAATATTGCCCCAATTCTGGATCCTCTGGATCTTCTGAATTCATCCTTGTTCACTCTAGAGTCGTACTGCATCTTCAATTTATCAGCTTCTCTCCAGTTTTGTACTTCCTTCCAGTTCAAGCAATACCACTTCTTGCCTTCAGTATCTTCCTTGATGACTGATCTTAATTGTCAACCTGAAAGGTCTCAGATTCAACCTAAAAGAAATGACTCTGTGAAGGAGGATTAACTCGGGATCAGGCTGAGTTAATGAGTGCTGGCTGCCTTCATCTTCTACCCGAGGGACCGTGCTTACCACTACTCCTATTCTCTTCTGTCAGACCCCAGCTTCAGCCTTCCGACATGGACTGAAGATCGGCAGCTCTTCAGGGATGCTCAAGGCTCCAGCATTGGTCTGGGACTGCTGAGGCATACAGTTTCATCAGCTGAGCAGTTACTGGGTTCCAGCCTTTCCAGTGTGAGAAAGCCATGGGTGGACTGCTCAGTCCCTGTGGTGTAAGCCAGTCTAATAATAAATCACTGGTCATTTAAAAAACTTTCTTTGAATCATTGTGTATTTCATACAGAACATCTGAATCAATCTTAATCATCTTTATATTCCCTTCCCCACTGGAATCCCCCTCCCCGCAGCCTCCCAACTGGAATCCATGCCCACTTTGAATCAGAACCTGGGCCCATCAGGGGACATGAAGACGGTGAATAACATGAACATCACACCTGATGCTTAATCTGTAAGAAACAAATAATACACAGTAGTTGATCCTGAAATGGTACCAGTAACTCCTGTGGCCCTGAGAGGTAGAGGGAGATGTCACTTCAAGGAATCTTTTGATCCTTTTCAATTTAGAGAACAAAGAAGAGGATGTCATTTCGTTTCTCCTGATTTGGCGACTTTTGTGTCACTATGACCAAGATACCTGACAGAAACAATTTACTAGAGGAAAGACTTATTTTGACTCAATGACGTCAAAGGTTTGGTGGCAGGAGTGGGAAGTGAGGCTGTTCACATCAAGACAGACAGGAAACAGTCGGTAGGAAGCTCAGGTTACAAGCTTCTAAGGCCTGTCTCCTAGTGGCCTGTTTCCACCAGTTAGATCCCTTCCTAGAAGTTCCACAACCTCCCTCGACCAGCTGGGGAATGTGAGCCTGTGGGGGTAGTTCAGATTAAATCTGTAACACTCAAGTATCATCTAGAGAATGGTTTATCCCACAAAGATCTTCACCCATTGGATTTGTCTGCATTTTCAGAAAGTAAATGTTGTACTTTTTGTTATGCTTTCTTTTGCTAATTTAGGACTTTCTGTGACTGTAGAATGTAACTGTCAGAAAGAACAGTACTGAACATGCCCAGTTCACCCTCACAGACTGAGACACTAGATAGAGCATAGATGGACATTTGGGTTCTTCAACCCCTTCATTGGATTCTGAAGCATGTGATAGAACTTGTTTCTACATATTTCAAAAGCTAATCATATTTTTTAGTAGAAATCATTTCTTTTCCTTTTGTTTCTGTGTTAATTGATTTAATGGTAAGCTGCCTTGGCTTCCTCTCACAAGAATTGCTTTTACCTCCTGAGATTGGTTGAGTAACTTTTTCCTTTGAAAATTTTTTTTATTTATTAATTTTATGTGCAAAAGTGTGTTGCCTGCATGTATGTAAGTGCACCAACATTATGAAATGCCTGCAGAGATCAGAAGGCATCAGATCCCCTGGAACTGGAGTTATGGACAGTTGTTAGCACCATGTAGGTGCTGGAATTAAACCCAGGTTGTCTGCAAGACTAGCCAGTGCTCTTAACCACTGAATCATCATCTCTCCAGCCCAACTTTTTCCTTTTTAACACTAATTAAATCTTAAGAGAAATCTATCTGTTGATAAAGCCTCCATCCATCCTCCATCCTCCATCCATTCTCCATCCTTCTACTCTCCCACCTACCCAATTTAAGTTTCATATGGGCAGCAAGTATGACTATTTGGTTCAGTGGGGTGAACCTAGTATCTACACTTGGTAATTCTCACAACATCTGCATAGAGAGGATAGGGTTGGGGATTTTCAAACACCCTATAATGCACAGAATAATCTCCACTCCACACAACAAAGAATTATATGAAGCAAAAGTCTCCATCTTGCTTGAGGTAAGACAAACACCCTAAACTGTATATAATGGTCCTAGGATATAGTTTCTTATCCTTGAGTCCTGTACTCCACCCAGATTATCTTTTTAAGTGACAAGACAGCACTGAATTATGGTGTTCAGGTAGAATGTCTATCATGCAGCAGTTATGTGGAAAAATTCTTACAGAAGTCTTCTCTCCTGTCACGCTGCTTCATCACTGCTCACTTAAGCAAAGAATGTATTCTATTTTAAGAATCAAGTTTGTACAAACCACACACACACACACACACATACACACACACACACCCCTCCCCTATTTTCACTATCTGTCCTTTTTTGAACTTTATATAAGCCGGAGTCCAGCATTGTAGGAAGCAGGTGTGCCCTGACCCTCTGGGTAGAGTTTCTACATATGACTTGGGAAGAAGTGAAACAGAAGCCCACAGATGTGGACGGTCACCTCTTTGCTCTTCCTTCTCTCCTAATGGACAAAACAAACCCTAACCTGCCTCTGTGAACTGCTCTCAAGGTAACTCAGTCACGTGCTTAGGTAGCAAGGAGAGGACACTGAATTTCCAAAGATCAAATTTCCTCAACAAGAATATTTGTTAACTGAAAAGAAAAAGAACAGGACATTAATTCAGGTCCAGCATTGAGTGTTCAGTGACACTCTGCTTCACCTAAAGAATTTTTAAAAGCAGAATTGAGCTGAGCATCACAAGGTTATTAATGATTCTGTATGTTTTACTCATCTGTTACAATTTTTGTTTGAAAAAAATTAAACAATTTTTACCCCTTAAAAAAAGAGTGATCAAGACTAAACAAGTTAACTGACTTTATTAATTTACTGGGTATTAAATGAACACTCACTATTTATCATGCTCTGTGACACAATCCCTGTCTCAATGAACAATAATCAGTTACTTGAAAAATATATTTATTTGTCTGTGTGCATGTATATACACATAGAGGGGGTATTCACAGACGACGGAGGGATTATAGGCAGTTGTGAGCCACCTGATCTGGGAACCAAACTCCAGTCCTCTGGAGGAGTAGCGAATGCTCTTAACTGATGAACCAACTCTCCAGCCCCAATATAAGCTATTCACTTAACATTTTATATTTACTTTATTTATTATTTTTATTTTATGTGTATGAGTGTATTGTCCGCATGTATGTAAGTACACTTGAATCATACAATGCCTGAGGAGGCCAGAAGAGGGTGTTAAATCCCCTGGAACTACAGATGGTTGTTAGCCACCATGTGGGTTCTGGGATTTGAACCCTGGTCTTCTGCAAAAACAGCCAGTGCTCTGAACTGCTGGGTCATACACATCAATATACATGTATGCATATTCATAACATGATAACAGAAGACCTCTGTTGGAAAGGAAGGGGACTGGAGGGGAACACAGGAAGATGAATATGAATAAGTACATGTGAATGAAACATCATTTTGAAACTTATCACTATGAACAGTGATATATACTAATAAAAAGGGAAATTATTTCTCAAGATGTGGAAAGATATAGAATAACTGAAAACTTAGGTGTATATTACTAACTGAAAGAAACCAGTCTGAAAATTTTCAAAGTATATACTATATGGTTATAACCGCATACCAACCACCCTAAACAGGCAAGGCTAAATTGCCAGGCCTTAAGGAAGAGAGAAGGATAAACAGGTGAAGCACAGACTTTCAGATTGTTCCTGACTCAACATGTTTCCACTTAATAACTTCTTGTCTTTACTCTGGTGTGAGAGCAAGATGCAGTCAGTGGAAAGTTTACTTTGAATTTTGACCTTTTCATGGGCTCTGAGAAATGGCAGCCAGCCTTGCTTCCCAGCTACTCATGAGGTACTCGAGGTACTCTACAGTGTGCTGTGATGACTTGTAGTAATGTTAAGTGCATTTTTGATTTATGATATTTTCAACTTATAATAGGTTTAGTAGGATGCAACATCATAAATCAAGGAACATCTGTATTGTGACTAACAGTAAATTGGTGGGTATGTGTCATTATACATTATCAAAATTCATAGACAGTACAACACCAAGAGTGAATACCAGTGTAAGTTCTGGATTTGGTGTGGTAAAGACACAGCAGTACAGGTTTATTGCTGGTGACAAACATACTGCTCCTAGTGTGGGAGGCTGACGGTAGGGAGCTCTGTGTGTAGGTAGGGGTGGGAACAGGAGATGTATGGGAAAGTGTGCGTTCTCTACACTGTCCATCTAACTCTCCAATGAGCTGAAAACTACTCTAAAAAATACATTTTATTTATAAGAAAATACACCCAACCACACATATGTGTGCTCAGCTAAGTTCAATGATCTACTTTAGATGAAGGCAATGAATTTTGCCCTGTATACTGTGGACAGAGTGGTCATTCATTCAGGGAGTTAGGGAGAACAGAAACAAAACAAAACAAAACAAAAAACTGTCATGGAGAAGGAGATACCTGAATGGAAAGTTGAAGGTATTCTGGTCTGAAAGCCAAGGAAGTGTATTTTAGAAGAGTGTGGGATGTGAATCCACTTTCTGATGGAGTGCCTAAAAAAAAAAGAAAAAGAAAGAAAAGCCCAGGCAGACCTGATTTGTCCTGACTGAGACAGGAGTGGGGAATGGTGTCACACACCTTAATCCCAGCGCTCGGGAGGCAGACGCAAGCAGAGCATCCTTGAGTTCAAGGTCAGCCTGGTCTACACAGGGAGTTCCAGGCCAGCTGGGGCTACAGGGAGACACCGTCTCAGGAAAAAAAAAAGAAACTGAGACAGGAAGATACTGAGTTTGAGGCTAGCCTGGGCTCTATAGGGATGCCCTGTCTCAAAAGCAAAATGAAACTAAACAAACCAAACAAACAAAAGTTAAAACACCAGCTAGACTCTGCTCTATTTTGGACCTTCAATGTCCCTAAATGACCTATGGCTTAAAGACTTAATCATCAGGACTGGAGAGATAGCTCAGTTGTTAAGAGCACTGACTGCTCTTCCAGAGGACATGGGTTCAGTTCCCAGCACCCACATGGTACCTAATAACCATCCATAACTTGAGTTCCAGGAAATTCAACTCCCTTCTCTGGCCCCCATGGGCATTGCACACATGGAGCATTTACTTGCAGGCAGACAAAACAGTCATACTCACAAAGTAAAAGTAACTAGCTAATTAATTAATAGTTAATTTCTTAAAAAGACGGTCCCTAGCTTGTGCTGCTTTAGGGCCTGAGGCAAGGAGGTTAGGCCTTATAACTTGGAAAGAGATACTGAGACCCTGCCGCCTGCCTGTCTCTTTGTCTCTGTCTCTCTGCTTTCTAGCCGCCATGGGGTGAGTCTTGTCTCCTCTCCTACTTACTCACAATGTACTGTGCTACTGTGGGTCCAAAGCAATAGGGCCAAATGACCAGGTACTGAGGCCCTTGAAACTGTCAAATAAACCTTCCCCTTGATTATTTTCAGGCATTTTGTCAAAGCAGCTGAAACCTGACTAATAAAACCTCCCCTACACAAAGACACTATTTACTGAATCACCATTGACAAAGACTCAGCTACTCAGGGTTCAGAACAGCCAGGTGACACCTCAGAGATCCACACATGGTCCAAACATAGATAGAGCATGTCATACAATAAAGAAGAAGGGGCTGGAGAGATGGCTAAGCACTTAAGAGCCCTGGCTGCTCTTGCAGAGGACCAGGGTTGGAGTCTCAACACCCACATGGTGGCTAAAAGCAATCTATAACTCCAGTTCCAGGGGATTCCAATGCCCTCTTCTGACATCTGCAGCATTGCACAACATGGGTGCCCTTACATACATGCAGGCAATATACTCATACACATAAAATAAAAATAATAATAATTTTTGAAAAGGCTCCAGAGATAGGGTAGAGGAAGTCATGGAAGGTCATGTGTACCTTGTGAGAAATGGGGCCTTGGTGCTTTGTTTTTTTAATGATTTTTTTTTCAAAAAATTAATCTTTGACAATTTCATACATGTATCTAGATCTACATTTTGATCCCCCACCCCCAGCTCCTGCTTCCGCTCCTCCAGGACTCTCCCAACTCATCCACTCCCTTCTTCGTGTCCTCTACTTTTCTTGTATAACCTACCGAGTCCAAAGAGTGCTGCCTGCATGTGCATGGCTGTGGGCTCTCCATCTGAGCACAAGCAATCTACTAGCCGCCACAGGCCTGGAGAAAAGTGACTCCCTCTCCCTCCAGCAGTCAGTGGCCAGTGGCTCCTCTGTTAGGGGTGAACCTCATGAGCAACCCCCACACTCCTGCAACTGAGCTAGAATGTTGACTGGCTTGATCTTGTGCAGATAAACAAAGCTGCTATGAGTCCATGAGTGCGATGGCTGTGGTGTGTCCAGAAGACAGCACTCCTCTCCCTCCTCTGGCCCTTCTATTCTTTCCTCTCTCTCCTTTTCAATGTTCCCTGAGCCTTGCGGGGACTGACAGAATGTTCCACTTAGGGCTGAGCACTCAACAGTCACTTATTCTCAGCTCTTTGAGTTTCTGCACTTAGGCTGCCCACTGAAGGGAGAAGCGTCTCTCACCAAGGCTGAGAGCGCCATTAGCTATGTGTACTTAGAAGGCAGTTTGACAGCATGTCCATTTAGCAAAACAACAGTAGTAGGCTCTGCTCCAGGGTGTAGCTTCCCAAGCCATGTACTTTTTACCTGACTTACAGTACCAGGCATGAATTCCCTCAAATTCAACCAGAGAATAGTTGGCTGACCTATAATGGTCATACTATTATTGCAACAGTGGGCACAACTTGCCTTACAGATTGTTGCTGCAGTATGTAGCATCTGCGGCTAAGTAAGTTCTCTGATGGCCTTTCTCCCTGAGTGGCCTGCACAGCGTCTTCCAGGACTATGAAAGCTAGCCAGCAGGAAGGACGTTTCCAGGTCAGTTCCAGCTTGATTTCGACCAAATTGTGTTATATCTGCAGCCATAAGGTCTTACCATTTGGTTACTGGGGCAACCAAGAACAGTGGCAATGGCCTGTGTTGTTTGGGGGCTTCTGGTGCCTCTGTGACTCAGAAAAGTGTCCCATGTCTGGCACTAAGATCTAATAACACATTTAATAACCATGTCTTCTGGAGGAAGAACTGTAGGATCTTATCTTTCAGACAACAGGAAGTAATTGGAATAGTTTATACATGAATATAAAATTACCAAATTTCTGTTTCTGAGCGATCACTCTGATAGTAGGGAGATGCCGTGTGACTTGGATAAGTAACTTGACCTCTCTGAGCTGCTTCAACTCCTACATTGTGGAATGTGGACAAAAGAATGTTCATAGTAGAGGATCATGGGAAGGATTAAATGAGCTAATATTTATAAAGTGTATCCAGTGCATTATAATGCAAAATAAATATTTACTGTTATTGTCAGAATTATCGTTGTTACTGTTATTGGAGTTGAAGAGCATGAAACTAGGAGTATACAGATGTAAAGTTATCTATACACAGAGTTTGCTATCTTCACCAGCACTCTTTACAACTTCTCCAAATGCTTGTCTTGGAAACTCAACTTGCAAATGACTTCATTTTCACTCCAGGAACATCCTTCAACACCTAATAACAGCATCAAATGAAAGTTTATATTCTGAGACTGCTAAAAGCCTTCACTTTAAAATCCTCATCTTGTTGAATCCTCCAGTCTTAACTATTTTATCACGACCACTTCGAAGATCCCGGATTGTCAGTGCTTCCACCTCCCTTTAAACAGATTCAAAACCCCATAAATAACTCAGCTTGGCTTTCTTCCCATTAGAATGCTCCCACTGGAGCCTCCGTCTCTGCAGTACACAATAGACTCTGCTTTGTCTGGGGCCAGGTTGTTTTGGTGATGTTTTCAGGAAGTCAGCATTCAAGAACAGGCAGCTCAGAAACTGGCAATGGTCCAGGTGAGGGATGATGAGAGACAACTGGGGCTTGATGACAAGAGGGGAACATTTGAATAGAAGTACTGTGTAGGAGAGAGGGCAAATGCAAGGCCCTGGGGCTGAAAGCTTCAGAACCTGGGAAGACCGGAGAAGTGTTTTTGTGAAGCAGAGCCTACAAAGTCTGCGAGAGGGAATCCAGGATATGCACTGCATGTCGGCACTGGAATAATTTTAATGGATGGACCCTGATCTCTAACCTCTACAAGTTCTGCCTTCCCACACAGGCCCCTTAAGAGACAGGATGGCCTGGCTGCAAATACTTTGGGTTAGGAGATATCAGCCTTCTCTTCCGATTGATTACAATTCTCCCCTTAATCTATGGATGCTGAACTCTCTACCTCCATGTGACTGGGCCCCTTTGTGGCCTCCCTGGTCCTTTCTCTGTGCCTGCTTCCTGGCCAGTTTCTGGGCTGACAATGCCCCGTGCCTTAGATACTTTGCTTGTTGCTGTGATAAAATACAAATACAAGAAAATACAAAAGCAACTCAAAGTTCCAGGTATAATCTGTCATGGTGGGGGAGTCAAGGCAGCTTGAAGCATTGGGAACACTGTGTCCAGAGTCGAGAAGAAGAAAGCCATGAGTGCTAATGCTCAACTCACTTTCTCCTTTTTATAGTCAAAGATCTTGGTCCAGAGAATGGTGCTGCTGATGGTGGGCAGGCATTCTCACCCCAAGTAACCTAACCAAGATAACTACCCCCAGCATCCTGGAAGACCATCTCCCAGTGATTCTACATCTCATCAAATTGACAGTTGCGATTAGTCAACATACCACCCAGATTGAATAATCTCGGGAAAAGTGCAAACACAGTGACCATCCTGTCCTATTTTCCTATGCTCCCAAATTCAGAGTGCCAGGCGCTGTCACAGTCCTGGAAAATTGAGACAGTTGGTCACCTAAGATAAAGTGAAAGGCTAAAATTTCCCTGCTTTCACAGTATTGGTTAATCTTGATTGTCAACTTGATGGGATCTGGAATCACCAAGAGAACTACTTCTGGGCAGATCCATGAGGGCATTTCCAGGAAGGATTAACTGAGAGGGGAAGGCCCGTCCAGAGTGGGAAGTGCCTTCTGATGGGTGACACGGATGAAAAGAGCTACGGAAAAGCTCTGCTGCTTGCCTGGTCTGATTCCGTTGCTGCTGTAGCAAGCTGTCCTTTGCTGATATCAGACTCCAGCTTCTTCTGCTTTCCATTATCAACTGAAGACTAGTGACTCTCCAGGAATCTTCCAGGATTTCAGTGTCAGACTGGGACTGCTGAGCCATCCAGCATCATAGACTTAGCACTGCCAGATTTCCAACCTCTCCAAGTGATGATGGACATTGTCATACAACCGAGTCCCTATTGGTTATGTCATTCTAGTAAATTCCCATTTATAGCGCATATACAATTGGCTCTGTTCCTCTAGAGACTCTAATACATGAAGTTAGTAGTAATTATTGCCCACATTAAGAAAATGAACTGGGAGCTAGAAAGATGGCTCAATGGTTAAGAGTGCTGGCTGTACTTGCAGAAGACCTAGGTTTGGTTCTCAACACCCACAGGGCAGTTAACAATCATTAGTAACTCAAGTTCCAGAGGATCCAACACCTTCTTCTGGCCTCCATGGGCACTGCACATACATGGTACACTTATATACATAACAGGCAAAACACTCATACACACAAAAAATTAAAAACAAAAATTAAATAAACTAAAAATTCCAACTAGTGAGTATCTATCAAAAGGAACTGAAATCGGTGCCAGGGCAAAATAGCTGTACCTGCATGCTATTGCTGCATTTTACAAATACATTCTTTAAATTTTATTTTGTTTTATGTGTATGAGTGTTTTTCCTGCATATATTTAAGTGCAGATGTGTGGCGCAACGTCAGCAGAGGCCAGAAGAAGGCACAACATTCCCTGGAACTGGAGTTACTGATAATTGCTGGCTACCATATGGGTTCTAGGAACCAGACCCTAGCCCTCTGCAAGAGCATTCAGTGCTCTTAACCACTGAGGCCTCCAGCCTTTGCTGCAGCATTTTCACAGCAGCCAAGATATGGCATGAGTTGGGACTCCTTTGGAAGGAGCGCCTAGCCACTGATTCCAGAATTTGTTCTGGTTTGCTCTGTATCTGGGTCCCTCCCAACTTATCTCAAATTCCAAGGTGTGTACTTTATGACAGAAACAGAAGTAATAATCTCAGGGTCAGAACTGAATTGCCCAAGGAAGAGCTACTGCTGTGGGGCCGGGCAGACCTTCTGAGTGAGACCTGAGATCATGAACAATCAGAACACTGTTCAGCCAAGCTATACACACTTCCTGCCCATGGCTTTTGTCTTTCCCCTATGTAATCCTAAAGCTTTTGTTAACACGTGGAAAAACAGGCCTCGGGACAGCAGCCACCTGCCCAGGAAGGCCACACTGAGTAAATTCCTTTCTTTCCTTACCACCGCTCACATCTCCCAATGGACTCCCAAGGTGGCAGGTGGCTAAATTTGGTTTGTTGGGACTTTCATAATCCTAAGTATTTTTTGACAGATAACTGAATAAAATGTGGTGAGTGTGATACTATTCGGCCATGAGGAAAAGGGAAGGAAACTGTGCTCTTTGCAGCAATGTGGACAAGCCAGATGGCACTACACTCAGGGAAACAACTGAGGCACAGGATAGATGCTGCATGGTCTCCTTGTGAGTAGAATCTGAAGAAGGCAGCCTCATAGAAACAACAGAAAGTTGATTGTTAGGGGTACGAAGATAGAAAAAATAAAGGGCACACACTTTCAGTCACACGCTCCCTGCACAGTCTGACTACAGCTACTAATGTAGAATGTGTTCAAGAGAATGCAAATGCCACTGTGGGTGTGCGGCGGTCAGCAAAACTTTGGGGTTTTCTCCTACTGCTCGAGGCCTAGGTAACCAAACTCAGATCATCAGGCTTGGCAGCAAGCACCTGCCTTGGCAGGTTGAGGCAGAGTAGATCTTGAGTGCTGTCAACACATATACAAAGGTGTGAGATGATGGATAGGTTCATTAACTTGATTGTGGTAATCACCTTGCAATGTAAACATCTATCAAAACATCATGTTGTATACTTTAATTACACATAATTTTTGCTTGTCAATCATACCTCAGCAACGGGGGGTTGGGAGAGTAAACCTCTCTTTTTCCTCTCAAGTTTTTCTGTAGGCCCACCCACCTATCTTCCAGGCTTCCCCAGCTCCTCTAGCTGGTCCCTCCTCCTCTAGCATTCCCTGGCAAGTCCCTCAATTTACTAATTCACTTAGCAACACAAAATCCAGCCCTAAGGGGCTCTGCCTAACGTAAATCCGGAGGCTTCCTCCCATTTCCTCGGATACCCCGCAGGGACTGCATACTTAGCAACCGTTTCCCTGAACCGGGGTTTGGCCCTTTTCAAGCACCTTACATCACTAGCCTTTCTTCCCAGTCCTCCTATGCTTTCATCAAGTAGTAAAACAGGACACACCAGAACTATTCCCTTGAGAGTTTCTAAACTACCCCCTCCCCTCCTACCTTTAAGGCTCTCTCCCAGGGCTTGAGAGGTGGCTTAGTGTGCAAAGTGCTTGCTGCTCATGATGGAGGACCTGAGTTTGGACCCCCAGCACCCACATAAAGGCTAGGCTTGGTGATGCACATCAGCACTGGAGATGAAAACAGACAGGCACTGGGCTTGCTGGCTGGGCTAGCTACAGCTCCAGGTCCAGTGGGAGAACCCGTCTCAAAAGACGAGACAAAGGGTAGTAGAGAAAGACACAGGACCTCTGGCCTCCACCTGGGTCAGTGTAGCTGCAGACGCTCATGTCTGCCTGTGCGTGCTTGCACACATGCGTGCGCGCACACGCGCACCCTCGTTCCCTCCCTTTCACCTTTAGAGTTAGTCTCAGGACCTCATAGCATTTCCCCTGCCGGCTCTCATGGGCTGCCAGTCCCTTCTGCATGTTCTCTCCTGTCTCCACACACTCTTCTGGGGATGGCTTTGGCAACTGGACTATTTGTTTCTACCCCTTTAATTTATCTATACACTTGATGGTTTTGTTTTTCTTTTAAATGCCAGATGGTGTGGCTCAATGGTAGTTGTGTATGTACGACTCCCCCCCACCACCAAAGTGCTGCTTTTAAAGTAGGACATAGTCTGTGGGAAGAGGTGGGTACTGAAACATTTTTGTGTACTTAAATGTTATTGGGTATTTATAATTTACACAAAAATTCAATAAAAATATTTTTAAATGGTCATTCTTTGAATGGAACTGAATTTGAATTTAGGAAGTTTCTCTAAAAAGAAAAAACATTTCCTTTAAATCAAGTCAATTGAGAAAATACCAACTGGGCCAGAGACTTCTTTAATGTGTGTAATGGCAAAGAAAGTAAATTATAAATACCCAATAACATTTAAGTCAGTGAGCATTAGTGATGACCATGTTCTAAATTTAAATTTTTTTTTCTGATTCTTAGCTAATCTTGAAGGAAAACCTTCACATAAAGTTCACAGAATTCTGGAGTTAGAAAAGATTTTTCTCCTGTACCAGTATTGCTCATCCAAGTTACTCCTATGGTCAGATGTTCACACTTAGGGAGAACATGAATATTTTCTAGTTCTGCTGAAAGCAAACATCTGTTTTCTCACTGGTGTGTAGTTCAAAGCAATGGACTATTCTCATCTGATGAGCAATCAAATGAATATCTGATACCAAAAATAAAATTTCATATATATACTTAAGATTTATTTTTGTTATTTGTGTGTGTGTGTGTACATGCACACATGTGTGCATATGTGCCTGAGGAGGCCAGAAGAGGGCATCAGATCTCCTGGAGTTGAGTGGTTGTGAGCTACCCAACATAGATGCTGGGAACTGAATTCAGATTCTCTGAAAAACAGCAAACACTCAACTGTCGAGCCATCTCTCCAGCCTCTCATATAGACATTTCAAAGGGCTAGTGTCAAAGTGGCTACCTACCCAAGCATTCTGGGATCTTGAGGACAGACTGATGGAGGCCTACAGAGGTGTTGAAATTACTCTCCTGGCTACTTCTGGAGATTTCTTCTCCTAACATGCAAAATTGAAGAATCTTATTGTTATTCAGGCATTAAAGCCTTGAGACACACTGCTTAGCTCCACTGCTTAAATCTAAAACATTTCTGTGGGTAAACAGTGAGTTGAGAGGAGACAGGGCCCTTCTTCCCCATGCAAAAGCTGAACGTGGAGGGATTATGACTCCCTAAAGCACTTGTTATCTGGAAAAGACTCCAATAGCAGACTTGGCGGGCAACAGTTTTACAGAGCTGGAAGGAATGACTCAAAAAAGATGCAATTTCAGGAAAACCCTGAATGCTTCTTTCTGTTCAACACCTTTTTTCTTTCATTTAGGATGATGCTAAGTGCAGTTTTGTTTTTCAAAATTATATGTAGTTTTTCAAAATAATTCCTTACATATTGAAAATGAATACTCTGAAAACAAAGCACCAAAACTGTTAATTTGGTATATGAAAGTAAACTTTGGCTTAATTTGGATTTTTAAATTGAATATTTTATTCAACTAGCATTTACCTGATATAATAAATGAAGCATCAGGGCTAGGAAGATGGCTTAGTGGGTAAAGTGTCTAACAAGCATGAGGACCTGAGTATAAGCCCCATAATCAATGTTAAAATGTGGGGCCTGATGAACTTGCTTATAATCCTTGATCTAGGGAGACAGAGATGGGATCCCTGGAGTTTTCTGGTCAGCCAGCCTAACTTACTTGGTAAGTTCCAGGCCTGTGAGAAACCCTTTCTCTGTCAGCGATTTTTCCAATCCCATTTGTCCTTAGCTCTCTCAAATGCAAAAGGCATGCCTTTAGTTAAATTTACAGTCTGCTTGGTGACCCCTCCCATTGCTTTTATTTGGAAAATCTCACCACATCCAGATAGTCACTCATATATTCTAGCTGTTTTCATTTCTAATCCATTAGATTTTGTTGAACATCATGAAGCAATGATCTAAAAAGTTTGCTCTTTCCATCTGTGTGTAAGCATTCTTTGCAGTGCTTTATCCTAGTATCTACTCCTAGCCTTGGTCTGAGGGCACAAATGTAAATAGGATATTTTTTAATACTTTCTTTGCACATTTTTTTCTTCATTCAGAGCCATTTCAATCTGTTGAAAACATTTGTAGACTTGCATGTACTGATGAACCAACTTGGAAAAACAGGATGTTAAAAATACTTAATTTTATGGCTAAAACCACAGTACACTTCTCCACTTTACACACACGTTGTTTTCTTTATCTAGGGTATATGCTTCTTTAGTCTGTAGATTTTATAGAGCTCGGAACCATGATGAACAGTAATCCATTCCCATTCTATCTTAAAAACCATCCTTCTTCTTGAATATAGAAAAGCAATTCGTTTTAGGTATCTTAAGATATATACTAATTTCATGTTAATTTCAGGATTCCAAGCTTTCTGCTTGGGCAATGATATTACTTGAAATAGTTATCTTTCTCAAGTTTTCCTTTTCTGTTTTCAGTAGTGGGGACGGTGGCTAGGGTCTCGCACATGCTACAGAAATACTCTATCATTAAGTTATATCCGCAGCCGTCTTTGGAGTTTTGGTGACAAGGTCTCACTGAGTGGCCCAGGCTGACTGTAAACTCACTCTTTGGCCCAGGCAAGTCTTGAATTTGTTAGCTTCTTGCCTCTGCCTCCTGCATAGTTGGAATCACAGGCCTGTGCCACCAGACCTGGCTTATAATTCATTTCAAATTTGTGTATTACTATATCCACAAAATCCTTAGATCAATATATTCATAAAAAAAACCTCAAATCATAAAGCACACACTAAAGATGAAGTATGAAGCCAGACATGATGGCACATGACTGTAATCCCAGCACTGGTAGGCTGAAGCAGGAGGATCAGGAGTTTGAAGGCAGCTTAGTATATATCGTGAGACCCCACCCAAGTCAACGAATCAAGCAATTATCCAATCAATTAATTAGCCAACCAGTCAACTGATCTCTGACTGGGGGAATAACTTTGTGACATAGCCCTAGTCTACCTGAGGGCTTGGGTTTGATTCCCAGCACACACACACCAATTTTTAAAAATCTTCATGTTTATAAAGTAGTCAAGCTTTGAGAAAGATCTGAAACCCAACAGTTTTGCTGCCTTCAAGAATCTGCTTCATCTGAGTGTGACTGACAGCACTTAGAAGAAGTCATCAGGAATGATGTCCTTTGAACTAAGCACTACATATTTGGCAGAGTGGGGAGGCAGCTGTGCCTCCTATATCCAGAACTTAGCAAGTGACAGGTCCAGTCAGTCTTGCAGCCATTGAACTAATCTGTGGAATACTGCTCTCCTCCACCAGCAGGCACAAGGTGAAGTGTCTACCATCCTAGGACATAAATATAATACAGGCCAAGTCACAGCATGTTTCTCAATCCCCTCTTCATCTCCCTTTATCTATGTTACCTTTGTTTTGTTTTGGACGGTACCTGTCCATGCATCCTTGGCTCGTCTGGAGCCAGCTATGTAGACCAGGCTGGCCATGCACTTGCAGCGACCCTCTGCCTCTGCCTGTACAGTACACCACCACATGCAGCCTTCTAAGTTACTTTTTACACAGTTTTCCATACCAGACCTTCTTTTCCAACAACTCTGTCTTTGATAATTAATCGTATCCTTAATCATTACTCACAAATATAACAACTAAATTTATAGTGATTACTAGGAACGAAGGAAAATTAATTTGTGCACATATAGCATTGGTTTCTGAATGACTGATTTTAGTGGTGACATGATTGCTTCATTAAAAAATAAAACTTATGCTGGAATTGCTGGCACATACCTTTAATCCTAGCACTTGAGAAGCAGAGGCAGGCATATTTCTGGGAGTTCAAGGCCAGCTGGTCTACATAGTGAGTTCTAGACAAGCTGGGGCTACAGAAGACCCTGTCTCAAAGAGACAAATAAATACATACATAAACAAATATATAAAACTAACTTATGGCAATTATACCATGAAAGCCTTGCATTTATTTTATACTTCATAAAGAGAATTCTTTTTCTTTTTAAAAATAATTGTAATTAATTTTATGAATATGAGTGTATTGTCTACATATGTATAAGTGCACCTGTGTCATGCAGTGCCCACCTTGGATAGAAGAGGGTGTCAGATTCCCTGGAACTGGAGTTAAGGACAGTTGTTAGCTGCTATGTGGGTGCTGGGACTCGAACTTGGGTCTTCTGCTGAGCCATCTCTCCAATCCCTCTTTTATTATATTATTATTATTTCATTATGTGTATAATTGTATTTCCTACATGTAGGTAGGTGCAACCATGTCATGCAATGCTTGCGGAGGTCAGGAGAGGACACCGGATCCCCCAGAATTGGAGTTACAGATGGTTGTTAGTCACTATGTGAGTGCTGGGAATTGAACCTGGGTCTGCTACAAGAGCAGCCAGTGCTCTTAACCACTGAGACATATCTCCAATCTCAAGAATAATTATTTATATCTAAGCAGCTAAAAAAGTTCGACCCTACATATAAATTATCAAAACGGCCTCTTCCAACCCAAATCATGTCAGTAGAAAATGAATTCATTTAAATTACTTGTACTTAATGAATGACAAAAATACATGTTAAGAAATAACAATGTTCTGAATTTTCAAGGCTGAGTAGTTGATTAGCATGGTCTTGGAAGAACCTAGGCAACTGTATGTAAAAATAAAAAATCCTTTTAAGTTAGCTGTTATCTTTAATAAATGATATATAAATCTTGACTGATTCAGCAGCTAGAACCCCATCATAAATTCTCAGTTCATAAGTACATGACTTTAATTTTGTGAATGTGATTTCTAAGTTTTCTATAAAAGATCTTTAATGATATTAAAAATTAGTATTTACTAACAAATATGAAGTAATTTCTGTATCTCTCCCAATGAACTAGAATCCTGCTCTTACATAATGTCTCACTGCTTTCATTCCCAAACTCTACTTTTTAGTTCTTCAAATTGCTTGTTCCAATAGTATGAATTTCATCATACTGGGTCCCAGTGATCTTTAGTGGGCATTAAGGACAGGCACCGTGAGACACACTTCAACAAGTACAATATCAGGAGGATGAGGCTTTGCAGCTCTGTAAGGTATGAAGCTCCCCAGCTTTAACACGGATGGGGCTTTGGGACTTGTGCAGGACAGCTTTAGTTATCAACTTGACATACCTGGGCAGAAGGAGTCTCAATGGAAGAATTTCCGCCATTGCTGTGGCCTGGGGCCTCATCTGTGGGACATTTTGGTTGTTGAGTGATGTGGAGCCACCTCTGGGCTGATGGTCCTGTGTTGTGTGAGAAAGCAGGCTGAGCACAGGCTAGAGGAGCAAGCTAGTAAGCAGCGTTCGTCCACAGTCTGTACTTCAGCTCCTGCCTCCAGGTTCCCGCTCTGGATTTCTTTGATGATAGACTGTGCTTGTAAGACAGATAAACCCTTTCCTCTCCAAATTGGTTTTTGTTTTTGTTGTTGTTTTTAAGACAGGGCCTCCCTGTAGCCCCAGTTGGCCTGGAACTTGTTATGCAGACCAGGCTGGCCTTGAAATCACAGAGATCCACCTGCATCTGCCTCCTGAGGGCTGAGATTAAAGGTGTGTGCCACCATACCCCTACCTGGGTCAGTGTTTTTATCACAGCACTAAGAAACTAAACAGGACTCTAAAATCCCATTTTTACATCTATACTGAAAAAAAACCCTCAAACTTTCCATTCTAATGTAAACAGAATGCAGTCACACTATAGAGAACACTTAAATGAACAACACTGAACACTTGTTTAAAATACTTGTAATTTACAATTTTCAATTTCCAGTTTTCTGAAGTTTAAGAATATATCCAATATAGAGCACATGGTGCAGTGTTAAGGACCAGTGACCGTGGGTCAAGGTTGCGGGCACATTCACAGGACTATTGCACCAACATTCTTCAGACTTGCCAACTTTCATTTTTTAAAATAACCTTTTAAGTGTGCCATGTGTGTGCAATACATACACTGGCCAGAAAAGGGAGTTGGATCCTTGGAGCTGCAGTTACGGATAGTTGTTAGCCACTGCGTGGCTGCTAGAAACTGAACCTGGGTCCTCTGCAAGAGCAGCCATTGCTCTTACTTGCCGAGCCGTCTCTTCAGCCCCAGATTTGCCAAAAAAGAAGAAGCAGGAGAAGGAGGAGAAGGTTGAGGAGGGGGAGGAAGAAGATGAAAAACTGCTTAAATCATAGCAGTTAATACAAATTATATGTCATCAAGTTTCAAGATGAAAAGATGTTCTCTCTCGAAGGGGACAGATTCTGGATACATACTAAAGAAAGAAACTAGAACCAGTGGAGCGGGCACAATGCACTCACAACCACCACCATCTCTTGCGTTTCAAAGGAAACATATGCCTGCTGGTCCGACACAAAACAGCTTACCTTCTGACTCCTGTATTTTCGACTGATAATAAAGGTTCTTGGTAAAATGAAAATGTCTTCTAGCCTTGAAGAATAAAAATGGCTTTCCCAGTTGAATGCTTGGAAGTGTCTGATATTATAAACTTCTCATGGAAATTTTGAAAATAAAAGTATTGGTTTTGACCTTTAATTAGAATCTAATACTAAATGACAAGGCTTCATATTCATCAGAACTCTGGCAGAATGGTATAGACTTAGCTAAATAATAATAATAATAAATTAATTAATTAAAAACTTCATTTGGGATGAAAGAGCTACAGTAACCTTCTATCATTGTCTTCTGGTGAAAATATGCTGCAATAGCAACAATGGAATAACCTACAGGAAGTCATTCCCAGGCCTTCAGACGCCACATGTGAAACACAAGCACAATCTCTTCCCCTCGGCAAGTGTTATGAGAGAGGAAGAAATGCCAACAGGCTAAGAAGAGTCAATGGACAGATAATACTCAAGGTCAGCAGCCAGTCCTTTCTAACAAGGGTCCAGAGGACATCAGGATGCCACCATCCTGGACCCAAGTAGATTCAATAAGTAGATTCAATAGGTTTTAATTGCTTGGGACAGTACCAATTGCTGGTACCTTAGAAACAGCCCGAATAGAGTCCTTCTTCCCTATACTACGCACCTCTTTAATCCCATCTAGTTCTCTGTCCTAGATAGTGGCAACTGAATCACTTCAGACAATAACAGAGATGCAGGGCCCTAAAAAGTAAAATGTATATAGCCTGACAGTGAGCACAGTCTGGGGACACGGGGAAATGGAAGAAATGTCTGGCAGGGTGCAGCTGCACATGCCTTTAATTCCAGCACTCGGGAGACAGAGGCAGGTTGATCTCCAGGAGTTCAAGGCCAGCCTGGTGTACATGCAAATTCCAGGCCAGCTGGGGCCACAGGGAGACCCTGTCTCAAAAAAAGAAAAAAATATCCGGAAAAATTATATTTATTATTTCTTTTTCTCTCTTTGAGCTCAAACAATCCTCTTGTCTTAACCTTCCGAGCAGCTGGGATTAAAGGCATGGGCCACATACCCAGCTGATTCCTATAATTTTCTAATCACCTAAGAGAATACATAGAAATCAATGAACTAGAAATCGCCTTTTGTTTTTGCTTCTAAAAACATGTATGCCTTTTAATAAGCAAAAGACAGAAATACAAACATTAAACATGTTTTAAGCTCCCTGAGATGACATACAGAGATATCACCAAGCACAGTGTTACAGTAGGACAGAAATTACCTACAAGGATAATTTAGAGTAAAACCAAATGTCTGTTCCAACATACACAAGATAAATTGTATCTTTATGATTATTCATTGCTACAAATTTATTCACGTCAAGAAAATTATCTCATTTAAAATCCTCAAGATAATTTTGGCACAAATCAAATCTTATTTAGTTAAGTCCCTGAGCTCTTCTAACAGTCCCAGAGGCTGATTTCGGCACTGGCCTCTTTCCCATCACCTGGGCCCCCTCTGTCCACAAAGCCTTGCTCCATTCCCCAGCCTCAGCCATCTGAACTCTCTCCTCATGTTTATTATAGAAGAACACTTGATGCTTTCGACCTATCTCAGAACTGTGCTCTGCAGAGCTCACGCAGCTCCTCTGACACGAAGGCTTAAGTATCTCCACGCCAAAGAGGACCCTAGACAAGACAAAGGAAGCAGGCCTGGTGTGGTCTTGTTCTCTCCAAAACTGCTGGCAGTGGTCAGTGTTCTAAGGTCGCCAGGGCTTTGTGCCTCAGATGCATATCCAAACACTGGATGGCGAAGGGGTCAACATCTATGTCAAACTTGTTGGCAAAAAGGTGGTGCTTGCGCAGCATCCAGCTTAAGTCACCGGCTCCGAAAACGCACACAGAGCGCACGTGCACCCCGCTGCAGGGTGGGTAGGGTGCACCCTTGGAAACATCACCTTCAAAGTACTGCCACTTGACAAACCTAGCAACAGCATTCATGTCAGACAAGTCATACTTATGGCTTGAGGAGAGTGATCCAGGGACTTCAGGGATCCTTTGGATGGTAGCCCAGAAGTACTCGTCGGGGCTATATGTGTCTTGCGCCCACTCCATGAACTTTCGGATGTCTTCATTCTCTAGCACATAGCCCACGTATTCTCTGCTGGCCACGAAGTAGGCACTGCCTGAAAAGAGAGGAGTTCTGAGCGGAGGCTGCTCCTTGACCATGCCTGTGTTTATCAGCTGCCCGTTGACAACAGCATGGCTCTTCTTCCATCGCTCTTCTTTATTGGAGGGCATCTTCTCGGTCTCCAGGTTGTTTTCACCCATGAATAATTCAAGTTTCCTCACAATCTCCAGGTTGGTTTTAATAGGGAAATCCATACCACACAGATTGATCAAGTACTTCCAGTTTGCACTCATCCGGTAGAGGTCCTTCATGCAGTTGAGATCAGCCTGAACCCGACTCCATGAAGCATAAACCACACTCTCCAACTGGCTGGCCACAAAGACGTTATTGAAACAGGACGCAATGCCCATCACCGCAGCTAAAAAGGACTCTTCTGATTTTCTGTCCACATGAATGCAGTAGAAATTCTGAGGCATATAGATGGCCCTCAGGAGCTTGTCAAGCATTTCAATTTTGTGATGAACCACTATAGAATATGCAATTGGGAAACCTGCTTCTTCTTCACTAAGGGGCTCGATGATATATTTGCGCATCTTGATGAAAGAGGCACAGTCACTGGTCATGTTTATGTAGTCAGATGGTGTCCACCTAGGGCGTTTTCTGAATTTTACTGTCAGCAGCTCAAGCTTTACTTTCTGGATTTCATCTTTGTCACCCTGTAAAACTTTGGTGCAATTAATGTTGCTATCAGGATAATCCTCAATAAGCTCCAAGTGTCTAACACCAACAAATTCAGGCTTTTGATGATTTCTTAAAACACAGAATGTAATTAGAGAGAAAACAAGAACCATACAGTAGTATTTTACAGGATAAGAAAAAAGTCTCCTCCGAAACAAGTTCCCCAGCATTTCAAATGAAATCAGAGTCTTCCCTTTGTTGAGGGCAGTCTTCTAGGCTTTGGACATCAATGACTCTTCCTCTGATTTTCCCTCTGTCATGACCAGGAGAGTTACCAGTTTATCAGGACAGGTGTGTTGAAAGGCAGAACACTAAAAGAAAAAACAAGTGATATAGAAGTACAACTGTTTATAGTATCTTCTCAGGCTCAAAGCTATCCCCTCTGCTATGAGGTGAGATGCTTTAAATAAAAACAAAGGGCAGAGGAGAGATCACTTCAAGGGAAACCCATGGTTCTCATATTAAAGCCAGAAACTGAGGGTAGAAATATGCACCAAACCCAGTACAAGAGGTCCTAAAACATCCTAGTATAAACACGTGACCTGCAGGTAGACCAAAGCAAAGGGACACAGTTGAAGACCTAGGCTCTAATTACCGAACCATCCATATTTGCTGAGTGTTTGATGCTCTGCCAGCTTTAAGAATGAGCTCTTCTTATCTTAAATCATCACGGAGCTCCCGCTGACAACTGTTCCTGCTAGCAGCTGCTATCAGCAAGGGTCAGACTCATTCTATGTTTCGTTGATTTAGGCTGAGGCACCCTTAGAAAGAAGCTCAGAAATAGCTGTGACTCCTCAGAATCTGAAAGCAGATGATCGACTGAGTACTCACAGTGGACTAAAACACCTGAAACAACACCAGATCCGGGGCTCCGTTGAGTTGAACCCCGTAAGTGCAGTTCCATGCTAGGCACTACAGGGAGATAATATATTCAATCTAAAATACAGCTTTATGCTTCGTACGTTGGCTATGACATATTAGAAGCCCTGAGAAAAATAGTATTTGGGTTGTAGATGCAGCTCAGTTGGTAGAAAGCTTGCCTATCATGGAGGAAGCCTAGGTTGGGTTCGATCCCCAGTACCACATAAACTGGGCATGGGTCAGTGCGTCCCTGTAATCCTAAGACACAGGTGGTGGGGGCAAGAGGACCAGAAACTTGGACACATAGTGAGCTGGAGGCCACCCTAAATCAGAGAGAAAGAGGGGGAGGGTAGGGGGAGAAAAAGAACATTTTTCTATAAATTGTAAATTATGATAGAACTTTATATTCAAATTCCAGGAGTCCAACCAATTATACAAAATGCTTTATGAACATTCAAATATTAGGTTTGTGTATGTTTTGTTTTGGTGTGTGTGGCGGTATACACAGTGGGGGTGTGGCTGTGCAGTGTATGTACATGTGATAGACACTCATCTGCCATCCACCATGTTTCTTAGCAACACTGTCTTTCACTGGCCTGGAGAGCACCAGGTATGCTAGGCTGGGTGGCCAGTGAGCTCCAGGGACCTGTAAAGCAAAGGGACTACAAACCCGAGATACTAAACCCAGCTTTTTTTCAACATGGATTCTAAGTCTTGAACTCAGGTCCTTGTGCTTGAAATTATTTTTACCGCGTCTTATGCATTTCATATAATAGACCTTAACCATATTTAGACCCCCTCCCTCATGCCCGGCACCGTCCCCTGCCCCTCCCACCAGATTTCATGCATTCTCTCCTATATGTCAAGGTCTATCAGATCAAACATTTGTACCCTGATGTCCCCAGTGCAAGTTCATCCAGTGGAGTCTAGTCAGCCTATCTAGAGTCACTCCCTTAAAGATGAGCTCTTTCTTGCTGAGCAGTAATCAGTTGCTAATAGGCTTTTGAGTAAGTTTGGGGCCTGCTGCCCATTTCCCAAGTTCTAAGCCGGGTTTTTGTTTGACTGAGTTTGCATGGGTCTTGTGCATGCTGTCACCATTGTTGCAAGTTCATATGAGCAAGTTCCCAGAGGCCTGAAAGCCTCTGTTTCCTTATGTTCAAGCACCAACCCTGGCTCTTACAATTCTTCTGTCCTCTCTTCCGCAATGGTCCCTAAGTAACAGGTGAGTGAGGTTTAATATAGGAGTCCCATCAAGGGACACACACTCTGAAGCCTCATTCTCTAGACCTTGGACGGCAGTGGTCTTCTGTGCCCACTGCACTCTGTTGCATGAGAAAGCTGCACACACTGGTGAGAGCTGAGGGATGTTTGCATTCTCTCCACCCCCCCCCCCCGTTCCACTGTGTTCCATGAGTCTTAGGTGTAGAGGTTCCACTGTAGATGTGTCACTTAGAGCTGGCAACTCTCAGACATACACTCTCTGTGTAAGACCAGTTGTAGAGACCTGGAAGCCTCCTCCCTGAAGACTAGCTCTCATAGTCAACTATATCCTCAAATAGCGCCAGGCACAGGACTTAACGAAGACTAAATAACTGCCATACATATATTCAAATAACTAAAGAATTAAACAAAATTGAGAGTAATAGCTAAGAAAATTGAGACTTTCAATAAACAAATTTTTAAAAAAGAACAGACTAATACCAATCTGATACTGCCAAGTTATAATAAGTAGACTGAAATATTGACTAGAGTGGTCCAAAAGCAGGCTTGATTTGGCATAAGGAAGAGTGAGACTAAAGGCAGGAGGATTGGCAGTATTCCGTCTGAGGAACAAAAAGGAAACAAATAACCATGAAAAACTGGCAGCGTGGCAGAGCACTGGGAGACAAGAACAAGAACAGCAAGCATCTTAATGGACGGTGGGGGGGCGGAGTCCCAGAAGAGAAGAACGTAGAGAAAGGACAGGGAGAATGACTGAAGGGTGGAGGGAAGCTTCCAAACTGGATTTCTAGCTGAACACCTAAACGGCTCAAATAGGTCCACGTATATGAAATAGCATGGCCACATCGGCAGACGGCTGGAAAACTTCTTACAAAGTTAAAAGCAGAGGGAACAATTGAACCCAGCAGTCATGTTCCTGGTATTTCAACAAATAAATTACAAAAACTTGCCTATGAATGTTTACAGCAACTTTATTCATAGCTGCCAAAATTTGGAAACATCAAAATGTCCTTCAATAGGTAAACAAACTGTGGTATAATCCAAAACCACAAGCAATGGGTTCACATCTCAGTGACCATATATATAGCCGATATATGCACAATCAGGAAATCAGAGTGGAGACATTACCTGCAGTAGGCCAGGTGAGCAGAGGTGTTACTTCCAGAGCCATAGCCTTATCCAAAGGGAGAGTAGAGGTTTTATTCAGAGAGCTTATACATATTTACATAGGGATGGGCCCACTGCTACACATGCTCAGTTTAAGATGACGGAGATTAAAGTGATGAACAGGAACGTTTCTGGGCATGCTCAGCTTGCACCATGAAGTTGGCTGAAACCAAAAGAAATGAGATTCTGAAAGTGCACTAATACAGGAGATCCGCTCCTGAAGGTGCCTGCCTCGCTTGGTGGCCAACACATCACACAACAGAGCATTACTAAATGATAAAAGGAAGTAAGTTATCAAGCCACAACAGACATCGAGAAACTGGGAATAGATATTGCTAATGGAAGAAGCCAGTCTCAAGAGATTACTAACTCTGTGATTCCAATCACACGGCGTTCTGGGAAAGACAAAACTATAGAAAGACCGTAATAAAATCAATATTTATCAGAGGTGTGGAGGAAGGGAGGGAGGGAGGATGAAGAAGAAGGGCACAGGGCACTTCACAGAACAGTGACATTACTCTGTGTAATGTCTGTGTAATGTACTCTGTGGTTAAATGACATTATGTATGTGTCAACACGACAGAACATACAACAGACAATGTCAGTAGTTAATTTCTTAGTGCTGGTGTGTAGCTCAGTGTTTAGTATGGGAGGGGTAGTGTAAACATTGGTTCAGTTATAACAAAGGAAAGATGAGGTGGCTCAGCAGTTAAAAGCAATTGCTGCTCTTCTAGAGAGCCCATGTCCAGTTCCCAGAACTGAATTCATAACCACCTGTAACTCCAGCTCCACAGAATCAATACTTTCTTCTGGGCTCCATGTGTAACATGCACAAACTCATACACAGACACATATACATACGTACGAAGGAAGGATGGAAGAATGGAAGGAAAAGAAAACCAAAAATCCCACATCATAGTAATGTATGATGTTAAGAATAGAGGAGACAATAGGAAGGTGTTAAAAACTAATTTTTAGAAAAGACTTTAAATTTGTATCAGTGTTTGCCTGCATGCATGTACATGTACCACATGTGTGCCTGGTACCCTCAGGGACCAGAAGAGAGTGACAGATCCCTTGGAAATGGAGTTACAGGAGGTTGAGCTGGCATGTGGATGCTGGGAACTGAGATCCTCAACAGCAGCAAGCGCTCTTAACCTCTGAACCATCTCTGCCATCTCTCCAGCCCCGGAAACTACTTTTCTTTGCAATACTTTTGTCTTTTTCTTTTTTTGGCAGGGTCTCCCTAGTCCCAACTCATGTGGAAGTTACTATGTGGGATAGGCTGGCCTCGATCTCACACCGATCTGGCTGCCTCCCCAAACCTAAAGCTGTTTCACAAAAATCTGTTTAAACTGAAATAAAAACTGATTTATACATCCCGACTCACTCAACTCCAAACAATATAAACCAAAGAAAACACTAGGACAGTGATCAATGGCTGTGACCCCAGCCTTCCAGAGGTACAGGCAAAGATCCGGGCTACCTGTCTCAAAAAAACATGACAAAATAAAGTAAGAAAACTCACAAATGACTGTCACCAAAAGTGCAATGATCAGTAAAAACAGAAAGAAATTAAGACAGTCCTAGATACACAAAACTTAAGAATTCATGCTAGCACAATTGTCCCACAAGGATTGAGTCATTTGGGCTCAAATGAAAATGATGCTAGACAGTAATGTAAATCCATACAAGGAAATAAAACACAGTGGTAACAGTAAACACACAGACAAACATGTAAGAAAGGATGAACTTATTTCTTGATACTCTGCCATCCAACTTGAAGGATAAATTGCAGAAACTATGTTTCACAGTTATTCTAACTTCAACCAAAAGAACATTCTCTCTAAGTAAGTGTATAGGAAAACACGATCTCACTGAAAAAGGGATTTCCATGAAGAAAAGAAATTCAAAAGAAATGTGGGGCACATACACGTGTTCACTCTCGGGTTTCTTGGCTACACTTATTTCAGGTTTATTTATGGTCACTGAAATGTGAACCCATTGTTCATGATTATGGATGCAACACAGCTTATTTACCCACTGATTCTTCCAAATTTTGGCAGCTATGAATAAACTTGCTGTAAACATTCATAGGCAACCAGGAACATGACTGCTGGGTTGAATTGTTTCTCTGCTCTTAACTTTGTCTGCCAGTGTGGCCGTACTGTTTTGTACACATAGACCCATCTGAGCTGTTTGGGTGTACAGATGAAGTCATACTATACTACACTACACTACACTACTGTATTACACTATACTAACGACTTACCAAAAAGTCTTTGTTTAAGTAGAAAACATAACCTAGAAGAAATTGAACAAAATAATTCTTCCATGATAAGGAAAGGCAGTACCTGAAAATGGAACTTATTAACATGTAACTAAAAAAATAAGGTTAGGTTCTAATACTTGACTTCTTTTTCTGTGCCAGTAATAAGGAGAATTAGTAAAGGAAAGGGAAAATAGAAGAAGTATGATGACATACTTGATGACAAGATGGACACACTCTGCTACAACCTAAGTTGAATAACTGCATGGCCCAAGGTGAGATGCATTGAGAAACGGGAAGGAAGACAACTCCAGAAGACGAAGAGGAGACAGCAAATAAACCTGGAAAAGCAGATAGAAGCCAAGTAACTCAGAGTACCCAGAAATCCAGATTGACAGTATCAAGAGAAAGAAGGAGCTCTGTTTATACTACAGGATCCTTAAAGGCTCAGGAATTGGTGTCAGGAGCACCTTTCAAGGGAGCACTGGAAGCTATTTACAAAACAGCTGGGTCTTCACCTCAAGTCTGGCATAGACCAAGGCTTCCTCTCAGGCTTCCTCTCAGCAGATGTTCCCAGGGATCCTGAGCAGAAAACAAAGGGCCCCAGGCACATGGAATATAGATCTCCTTCTCAACTCTAGCTTGCTTGTTATCCCTAACAGTCCTGAGAATTTGGGTTACCAATCCAAGACGGCTTACTGACTTAAGAATCCAACCAGGCCAAGAGAAAAGAATGACTTGAATATGCTTCTTACAGTGAGCAGGCCTCAAATGTTCAAAGGAAACAGACTTCAGAAAAAAGAAAACTACCATTAAGATGCTCAAAAAGATACTGTTTCACCAAAAATAACTATGTCATAGGGCTGGTGGGAGGGCACTGCAGGTAAAAGGCACTCATCACCAAGCCTAACGGTCAATCCTTGGGAACCACATGGTAGAAAGAAAGCTGACTCAAGTAAGCTGTCCTCTGCTCTCCACACATGAGTCAAGGCATGTGCAAACACACACACATACACACACACACACACATAATTAAAAAATAAATAAATAAATAAATAGGAGATAGATCACACTGTCAGAAAGTGAACAATACTACCACCCCATACCATCTTCTGGAATGTGACCTTACCAGTCCCCAACTGAATAGCCTAATCCCCTCTCCCTTTAATTTGGGCAGACATGATTATGTTGACAAATGGAGCTTGGCAGGAGTGATACTGACCACCAAGGTCAGCACACATTGGACCATGCAGCTTCCTTGGCTGCCTTGGAAGGTGGGTGCTCCAGAGGCTTCTTTCAAAATAGCTTCCACGCTGCAAAAAGCCACGGGGAGAAGCAAGACAATGGCGCCCTTGGTGCCGGGTAAAGGGGTGAAGCACAGATGACTCCAGCCCACACTACCACCTTAACGAGATCCTCGACCCGCAGACTGTGTGATGAAAAATAAGATGTCAGGGTTGGATGTTTCTACATTTGAGGTGGTTTGCCTCACAGCAATAAGGAGCAGAGCATCTACCAAATAAAAATGGGTCCTTGAATGTTAATGACAGGATAGCAAAAATAAGAAAACTGAATAGAAAAGGTAGAATTTAAACCCCATTGGAAGCAGAAAAGAGAATCCTAGAATCATGACCAATGAGCATGTAGGATGTGTAAAAGCACACAGCATGTGAGAAGGCCCCGGGAAGGTAAAACCCATGGAAATGAAGATGCTGCGTGGCAACCTACACAACTGCAGACTCCGGGGTGAATCTGTAATAGCTACCTTCAAAACAAGGCAGATGGACGGAGTTAGGGACATAATTATGGACGCTAAAGAAACCAGAATTATGCAATGCCGAAGAAAAGCAGTCAGAACGTACCCACGGCTTAGCTCTTAAGACGTCAGGTTTAGTAACTAAGTACTATCAACCAAAAGTCAATAAAAAACTCTAGACTCTGATATCCATCCCAACACCAGAAGAGAAGGCAAAGAGGAGGGGAACTAGGAGGGGCAGGGAGAAATGAAACTCCATAAAACTAGCTTAGGGCAGCAAGGAACAAGAAAAAGGGGTGTGGGAAGGCACAGCCAGCACGGGTAACCAGTCAGAGCGATGAGAGCAGTTTGTTACTCTGCTCTTGTAAAATAAAGGCCTCTTTCTAATTGTATTTCATCACATCGTGACCATCTTTGCTGATGAATGCGGTAAGGATCAGATGGAAAGCATCAAGTCAGGGGTAAGGGTACGAGCCAATGCTGGGCCGTTTTCACTGTGATTCATCATAGAGGAGATGTGGGCAAGGATCCCAAACCACTGACTGTCAGATCCAACTGAGCTTGAAATCATCAAGATACATAATGTAGAAAATAATTTCAAACCCAGAATCTACTAGATATAACTAGCACACACTTCTGTATTTCAGAACAAACCAGGTTCAAAAATATCACTCACATTCATCCGCAAACCATACACTTACTAGTGTGGGTCAGTTTAGAGAAAAAGCACTACACAAAGAAGGAAACAGGAAAAGTTAATGTTTAAAGAAATGAGTTGTGTGTGGCGCAGGCTGTATTTTTCTTCATTACTTTTTAAAAATTACAAAGAACCGGGCATGGTGGTGCACAACCATAATCTCAACACTTAGGAGGCAGACAGGAGAACCAGGAATTCAAGTTCCACAGCAGCCTAGGTTACACAGCAAGGCTCTGTCTCAAAACAACAAAAGAAAATCAAAGCACCCTCTTTTTTTTATTTTTTAAAAACGCATGCGTGTTCATGAGCCACGTGGATGTTAAGGACAGCTTAAAGGAGTTGGTTTTCTTTCCACTGTGTGGATCCCACTGGGCCATCTTGCCAGCCCCAAAGCAAGAATCTGGGAGAGAAATGATAATATTTATCTTATAAAAATAAACATATCAGGGCTGGAGAGATGGCTCAGCAGTTAAGTGGACTGCCTGCTCTCGAAGAAGACCAGGATTCAATTCCCAGCACCCACATAGCAGCTAACAACCGTCCGTAACTCCAGTACCAGGGGATCCAACACCCTCTTCTGACCTCTACAGGCATTGCATAACATGGGTATCCTTACATGCATGCAGGCAATACACTCATACACATAAACTAACAAATAAAACATTAAAATTTTTAAAAACCTAAGTTATTTAAAAAAGAAATAAGCATATCAAATTTTATTATACCTTTTTTCCCTTTCTTTAGCAATGTTTACGACGGAACCCAGGGCCTTGGGCATGCTAGGCAAGCACTCTACCTCTGCGTCATACCCCGGCTCTGCCACACTATTTTGTAAAGCTGCAGGTGGGACTGGAGAGATGGCAGTTAACAGCATTGGCTGCTCTTGCAGAGAACCTGGATTCGGTTCCCAGCACCCACATGGCAACTAATAACCATCCATAACTCCAGTTCCAGGGGATCCAATGCCTTCCTCTGACCTCTGTAGGCATTGCATGACATGAGTTCACGTACATACATTCAGACAATACACTCAGACACATAAAATAAAAATAATAAATAAAACATTTTTGAAAAATTGCAAATGCTACTGGGCATGGTGGCACATACCTTAATCCCAGCATTCAGGAGGCAAAGATTGATGGATCTTTGTGTGTTGAAGGTTAGCCTGGTCAATGTACATAGCAAGTTCCAGTTGGAGCTTTAGGGAGACCCTGTCTCAAAAACCAAGGAGAAAAAAAAACACCAAAAACCTACACATATTTTTGTGCATATACATATGTATAGGCATATATACACCCATGTGGACATATACAACAGTGTCCACACCCTACTGCAACAGAAGAGGAAGTACCATATTTAAGTCTGTCTAGTTGGCTCTAGCCAAGAAATGCTTGGCAGCATGAACATTTTATGTCCATGACTGGAATGCCCCTTTGGAAAGAGTATCTGTGGATGAACATTGCAACCAATGTGGTTATTGTTTTGTTTTATGTAGCCCAGGCTATCCTCAAACTTGCCATCCTTCTGCCTAATCAGGTTTTCAGTTCCTTTCATGTTCTATCTTCTCAGAAAGCACAAGCCTCAAGATTACAGGTATAAAAGAACTATACCAAATGAGGTGGTTTGAATAAGAACATCCCCCACAGGCTCTAAGTATTGGGATATTTTGTCCGCAGTTGGTGGCGCTGTTTTGGGAGGTCTTAAAAGGTTCCTCCGAGCGCACCACTGGGGGCGGACGTAGAGAGTTCATAAGCCTTGCTGAATCTCCAGTCACTCTTCTCCCTGTTCCTGCTTGAAGATATGAGCGCGTAGCTGTTTCATCTACTCCAGCCACCTCTGCCGCCATGCCTCCCAGCCATGATGGTCCTTTTGAAACTGAAAGCTAAATAAACTCTTCCTTTTATAAGTTCCATTGGTCAGTGTTTCTATCACAGCAACAGAGAAGTGTCAATACACCAAACAAATTCTACATTTTAATTATTGTTTTTTATGTGTACATGTTTTGCTGCATGTATGTGAGTGTGCTCGTGCATGCAATGCTGCATGTATGTGAGTGTGCTCGTGCATGCAATGCCCAAAGAGGCTAGAAGAGGGGGAGAAGAATCCCCTGGCACTGCAGTTACAGAAGGCTGTCAGCTGCCAGTTACTGGGAATCAAATCTGGGTCATTTGCAGGGGTCAGTCGCTGAGCTGACTCTCTAGCCCACAGACTGCATTTTAAAAATGTTTAAGATAATGATAAAATTAAGAGCTTTATGGCTGGGTGTGGTGGTGCAGGCCTTTATTCCCAGCCCTTGGGAGGAAAGACATGCAGATCTCTGTGAGACAGAGGCCAGCCTGGTCTACATAGCAAGGTCCAGGCCCAGAGACTTTGAGACAAAGTCTCAAAAACAAATATATTTGTGCTGCCCTCAGCAAAATGCTAAGGCTGAAGGTGATGGCTATTGCTACCATGAATAGATTGGCCCGTAAAACAGAAGTTTACAGGAACCTGCCATTCTTCCACCGTGTTAGATGCTATATGGTGGCATCGTCTCTGAACCAAAAGCAGGCCCTCACCTGACACAGAACCTGTTGGTCTTTAACTTCTCAGCCTCCAGTATGATGAGAAATAAATCTGCTGTTCATAAAATATCTGGTCTATGGTACTCTGTTATAGCAGCCTAAATAGGCTGCTAAATGGCCACCCTGAAACTATGCATAAAATCTCAAAGGGTAAAAAACAACAAAAAATCAAAGAGTTGTAAAGGTGACTGATGAGCTTTTAAATACAACTGCTCTAAACCCATATTTCCTAAGTCTTAATAAGCACAAGAGAAGTTAGAACTTCCTTTTCTCTCTGCTTTTTTTATACAATTCCAATCTCTGTTTAATCATACAAAACATTTTATAACAAATATTAAAAAAATACATGATGTAAAAATTTCCTATTTTCAACATCCTCTTTCTAACTAAATTTTAACTGTACATCACCTAGAGAAGACCGGCTCCCCACGCTGAAATGAATGACCTGGAGAATCCTACGGGCCTCTCTTGCCTGCTCATTCTATTGCTGACACAGCAGCACTTGAATAACTGCTCCCATTTTACCATTAGCAGCCTCAGCCGTCAATCCTCGGGTTTCTCACTATGTCCCACACCCACACCGAAAGGCACAGCTAGGGACGCAAATAGCTGGTGGCCTGGGGAGGGAGTGAACCCTGCCCTTTCTGCCCTGCAGTCTTGCAAGCCCCAGAGGATTCCACAGGGAGGAAAGGAGGAATGCAGAACTCCAGGCTTCCTCAGTTACGGGTGACCTGAATCTCACCAATGGGTAGGCTTTAGCTAAAGAAGATAAAGACCTTCCCACCTCCCTCCGGTTAAGACTCAGACAAAGCACACTGGATGGAAGCAGAGATGCAGGGTAGTCCGCACACGTTAAGAACAGGAAGGTGAGTAAGAGGTAATAACAGTTCACACTCATGTACAACACTGAACACAAAGTATGTTTCTAATCATGACAGATGGATAGGATGGTGACACACACACACACACACACAAACACATGAAGGAACAACCATTCCTAAGGAAAGGCCCATCTGGAAAGCAGTCTGTACAGAAGCAGAGTCACCTCCATCACAGCTACCTGGTTCAGCTGGTTCCAGGCCCAGCTCTGCCCTGCCCCAGGCTCCCCCAGGCTTCCTTACCTATAAAATGAACAATGATGGAACTGTTCAAACCAATTCTGATAAGACAGGAAACTGGGGGAGAACTAAAAGACTGTTCTGGAAATTTCCTTTGCAAACAGCAAGTACACAGAAACCACAGGATAAATTCAGTCAGCTGTCTGTCTTCCAGAAGCCTCCCTGTCCCCCGGCCCTCCTGCGCCCCCCTACACACACAAACAGAGTAACCAAAGCTCTTCATAGAGACTTCTCTTTGTAAACACCTCTCTTCAAAGACCACATGCAGACTGAAAGGTGAAAGAAAACTGACTGGTTGTCTCCCCAGGAACCTGGAGACAGTCTAATAATGACTGAAACAGAAAAACTGTAAGGAGGGCACTTATGGAGGATCACTCTTCCCAGGCCCGCTCCCTTGGGCCCCATCAAGTGTGGACACCATGTTGGAGCCAACAACCAAAGCCCAAGACAAAGGGAAATGATTAGGAAATGTATGGACAGGTTTCCCTACTCAATTCAAAAAGAACCTCAAGACTGAACATTAAAAAAATTTAACTGTGTTTCCTATAGGAAAAGCCTCCTTTCTTTAATCCCAGAACCACTGATTTCACCATCATTATTCTTTACCAAACTTCTCTTTAGAGCTGAAATTTTGGGTTAGAAGTATACATGCCTTTAACCGCAACAATTTCATACATTCCCTTCAAAGGCCATGATTGCATTTAAATATCAAAATAAGATATATTAGTTGCTAGGCAAGGAAATGATAAATGAAATGTGGTTTATCTGTAAAGTGCAACAGTATTTAGCCTTAAAAGGGAACAGGTTTCTGACATATGTTACAACATCAATGATCCTGTGGGCACTACATTAACAGAAATACGAAGATACAAAAGGAATACACTGTGAGATTCCATTTATAAAAGGTACTAGAGTAGCAAAATTCACAGAAGCAGAGAGTGGGGAAGGGGTTGGTGGGGTGTCACTGTCCACCAGGCCCAGAGTCTCTGTACCTAGGATGCTGAAAGGTCCTGCACAAGGACAGGGAGGGATGGAAGGACATCTCTACCACCTTATCTCTCTCTCTCTCTCTCTCTCTCTCTTTCACCTACCTACCTACCTGTAATGCTGGGGATCAAGCTGGGGAGTCTTACTCAGGAGAGGCAGGTATACAGTGTCTTTTAAAATTACTTTAACAAAGACAGTGAAGGAAATCATTAGCAGAGTATAGGTAGCTGTGTCCCTAGGTTATTTGAAGGAAATAAAAGAACTTTTGAATTCAGTGGCATGAAAATTTAAAGATTAGGGTGGGGTTGTAGCTCAGTGGTAGAGTGCTTATCTAGCATTCACAAGGCCCTGGGATCAATCCCGAGCACTAGGTGAGAAGAAAAAAAAAGAAAAAGAAAGAAAGAAACCGAAGATTATGGGTTGCCTTCTTCTCAAAGGTCATTCTTCTTCCTTCTTGGCCAAGCTGGTTTGTATTACCCCAACGTGCTCAAGTGTGAATAACCCTCTACCCTTCCTGTGAGGAGCCCAGCTCCCCTGCAGAGGCAGACTTTGACAGGCCCAAAGGAATTACACCTAGAATAGTGTTTAAAAGGAATCCTCAACTGCATTACTATCACAGGACAGAAAGAAAAATGAAGATCTCACAGCCTGCTTCAAAGCCACAGCTCAAAGATAAATACACTCCTTTTTTCTCTGAATCCAAGGAGAGGAAATTTAGAAGTCTGAATATGACAGCAGTTTTATGGAATCAAAATTTTAGATTGGAAAGTTGAAGTCCATTTTCCGCTTTGGGCCTTACAGATTAGACAAGAAAACACCTGAGAATAATTACTCAGCACAGACTTCTGTTGTTGGTCCCAGTGAAACTGCAGCCCATCCTGTCTGTCTGTCACAACAACAGGGCCTCAGGCTCTCAACAACCCCAATTTTAAATATTCTCATGGCTCCGATACCCCGTTAGTACTAGAAATCTAACCCCAAATCCTACATTTTGTCTGGGATTCTAAGGCTACTCTCAAATTCTCTACCTTTAGTTTGCTAAATATGATTATTTGCATAGTCTCATCCCAAATGATGAGGGTCAAGGCTACCCATTAGCAATAACAAATACTCTTTGCCTGATTGGCTCTAGCATGTTCAAACCCTAGCATAACACTTTTTATATGGTCCCTCCCATGAACCACATAAGGACCAAGTCCTTAAAATCCCATTCACTACTAGAGCAGAAGTGTGAAGCCAAACCAACTACATCACTTCCTAATCCCTCATCTGGAGATCATGGGGCTAAGAGTAGCTTCTCTTGCATGTGCAAGACCCTAGGTTCAGTACACAGGCCAGTCCTCTAAATACCCATAAGACACCATCCTGAAGCACGGAGCTGCTCAGGAAACCAGGATTTTCAGTGTCACTGTGTAAACTGATCCATACGTGTGCTCTGGGGAGTTCACACAGGCCAGTGTCTGGTCTGGGGCTCCCTTCCCATCCTCTGCTACTCATACTGCTCCCTGGAGCTAGCACAAGCTTATTCTGTTAGTAAAGGATCAAAGAAATAAAAAAATAAAAACTAACATTCAGATATCTGAAGTTCCATCCCCACCCCTTCTAAAAATGTAGGGCGGTCTCTTGGCTGCTTTTTTGTTAAATGCATCTGCCTTCAGAAAAGGAAACTCAAGTTCAGTACTCAGATCACCCAAATTACAGTGTGTCAGAGAGCAGAACACGAATTCAAAGCACTCACTGCTGGGTTTCACAGATAGAGTATTTATAAAGCAACTCCAAACCACTGACCTCATATTGGGTAGTGCCCTCATCCTGTGGGGATTCTCCTAACCTTTCTCATCTTTGGTCAGAAAAAAACAGCTGAATTTGGTGAGAGGGCCCCAATTCCTGAGACAGAATTCTTAGCAGATACATGATGGTTAGGCCTGCGGAGGCCTGACTGGGTTCTGGTTCCAGTTCTGGGCCTGTTGGCTGTGTGTCAGGGAAATGGGGATGGGAGGGCAAGTTTCAAAGTTTCTCTTCACATTCTGAAATTGAGGACATTTGAGGAACTGACACAAAGTGTGTTTGCGACTGTGGGGGGTAGTTTCTGCTTTAGGGTCTTGTCTTTTTCCCTCTTTAAAGTAAAATGTGTGATATAAATACAGAGTTACCTTAGAAGTCAGGAAAATGGTTACATTAGTAAGTAGGGAGCACTCTGCAAACTTTTCACATTCCTTCTCATCTAGTTCTCATAACCCTGCAAGTAGCTACCGTTTGTTCTCACAGGTAATCAGAGGAAAAGGAAACCAAGGCTGTGGCTGTTTTGCATACGGTCATTTGTTCCAGTTTAGCAGCAGCAGTGGTGAGCGAGGGCTGACACTCCCGAGAGAGAGGACAGAGCCACACTGCTCTCAGTTATCACCAGTTTCCAGGAGGCTCACCCGGCCTGCCCCCTACGCTTTCTCCAAGCCCCCCAGTCTCCTTGCTGGCTGGATATCATAAACTCCTCCCTAACAATAAAGTATTTCTCCATGTAATAACTTCAAAAAAGGTTTCTAAGAAATCATGTTCAAAGATGAGTAATATTCCAGCATACACAGAATAAACCCTCCCTAAATCAACAAATGAACGAATTTATAATGTTTATACTGCATTAACACATTGAACCTTTTACAACTAGCGATGTATTATTGTTTATATTTCCCTTATAACCTACTTTGCTCAAATCTTTGTTTAGTTCTGAGACAAGGTCTAGCTCCAAATAAATACATTGAAAACATCCAGTGAGAAAAATTGTTCATCACGTATCTTTCATTTAAAATTTTCATTTTAGCATTTTGGGGGGAGGAGGTGCTACAAATTGATTGGTTTTCAGCATCTTTTTTAAAAAATTACAAACAGAGATTAAAAAGGCATCTATCAGGCCACTCATCCTCCAGCAGGGTTGGGATGAGGCTCACGAGGCCGTACTTCTGGCTGAGGCGCTTTATTGGCAATTGTTGGCTACTGGAGGAGAGAAAGTCAATTTTCTTCAGAGGTGTGGCCCTGAAGGCCGGCCAAGTTCCAGTGGATGGCCGCACACCCACGCACATTTCACATTTGTAGGGCACTTATTTTAGAGTCGTTGAAGAAAAAAGGAGGTGGAGGAATAGAGGGCACGGAACCGGAAGGCAGACACGGAGTAATGTGGAAGAGTTGAGGGGATGGAAGTGACCAAAAAGCATTGTACGTACGTATGAAATTCCCAAAGAAAGAAAAATTGAAAGCATCAATGCTCCAACATACCTACAGTCAAATATGTTTGAAAACCAAAAATCGTTACAATAAAGATAATTTCTCAAAAACAAATGGCCAATCAGTACCATTTCATAACCTTGAAGCTCACTCTTCTTCATGAGTCAGGGCACCCAAGGGAGACAACCATGGAGTCATGCCCGCAGCACCGGGTTCATTTCTGATACCTGCCTGTGAACATCACAGACTTTCATAGCTGCTCAGGCAAAACATGAGAGCTGTAGTCTTCCACTTTCTCCATTTACTGAATATCAAAGGAACTTCATTGTTTTCATCCCAGTTTGTGTCTCAGGGTTGACAATTAAGGGTATTTCCAAATTACATTGGTATGAACATGAGTTATGAGTATCTTAATATACTCACAGCTTTGTTTTCTCTTTTGAAGGATTTCCTTGGAATTCCCAGGAGTTGGGTTCTTGGGCCAATGTTTATAAATCTCTAGACATCTTGAATGCCCTCCAAACGAACCATCCATAACTTAAACTATCATAATAAACACAAAATACCAATTCTTCTACAAGTCTCTTATAATTATTTTAATGACGTATAACATACACATATACTGTATAACTATTTTTGTCAATATTTCAAATACGATGTGGTATATCGCTAGGGTTTCCTTCTGCATTCCTTTGATTATTGTTGGATCCTGGCTGACTACTTTCTTGAGTTGTTCACATGTGAGAAGCAGAAGTGTGTGTGAACAAGGCCCTCTGGAGCCAGCCAGCCCCACAGGAACCCTGGAGACCACCACTCAACTCAGACTCCAGGAGGTCCTTAAGTTTTCTCTAAACTACAGTTGCAGTGTCTTCTTTAAAAAACTTTTAAACTTATTTCTTTCACTGGTACAAATTAAAAAAAAAAAACTAAAATTTCACATATTAATAGTTTCAAAACATGTATGCATTGTGTAGTATCAGTTTCTTTCATTGGAAAATGATCATATATCACGTCAGAGTTTTTATTAATAAGTAAACCACTGATCTTGGTGGCACACGCCTTTAGTCCCAGCACTTGGGAGGCAAAGGCAGGTGGATCTCTGTGAGTTCAAGACCAGTCTGGCCTACATAGGGAGTTCCAGGCCAGGCAGGGCTACACAGCAAGACCCTATCTCAAACATGGCCCCCACCACCACCAAAAATAAGTGAACACAACTTAATTTGCTTATCCTGTATCTAACACACAGTGAGTCATTGCAAGTATTAGCAATTCATTATTGCTTATATTTCCCTTGTATCTGGCTTTTGTTCAGATCTTTTTTTGTCTGTTTAGTCTGAGACAAGGTCTTGCTATATATGGTAGGCTAGCCTCAAACTCCCAACATTTGGAGGCCAAAGGAGGACGTGGGGTGCCTTCCTCCACCACTCTCTACCTTACTGCCTTGTAACAAGGTCTTTCAGTGAACCTGAAGCTCACCACTTTGTGCCGGCTGGCCAGTGAGCCCCTCTGATCCACCAGTCTTGGCTCCCCAGTGCTAGGGTTACAGACATAGGCAGTCATGCCTGGCTTTTTACATGGGTTCTGGGAATGTGACCTCAGGTCCTAATGGTTGAAGAGTGAGCACTTTTATCCACTGAACCACCTCCCAGCCTAGAGAAAACCTTTCTGCAGCATGCTATCAGATACTTCAGTGTATTCCTTTTAACATATTTCAAATTTGCTATCAAATATGTCATGGCCTTGAATTTAATTCTACACTGAGCATCTTACACAAAACAGATTCTCAGGTTCTAGGGAAGAAAATACCAACATAAATAATGCAAACTCCCTGCTCTAAAAGAATTCACAGTGGTTATTTGCTGAGCCTTCTGGGGAAAATTACAGTCTTGGTAAATGTAATTAAACATTATTTTTGGAACAATGTATCATTGTAGGGCTGAAAGGAACTGTGGAACGCAGAAGGCCCTGGTTGAACCCAGCCCTGGAGTGGTTACTGGGTCATGGGACAGTGGGTGGATTCTGTTACCCAATAAAGTAAATTGTAGGCACAGAGAAACAAGATTCTATACTTCTGGGCTTATTTCTTTGCTATTAAGAAATAATGCAAATATTTAAAGCCAAGGACATAGGATTCAGCATTTCAGCAACTTATATTTGACCAAGAAAACTTTCTTAGAGTAGTATATTGGCCAATCCAAAAGGAAAGGGTCCATCTAGTCTGAAGAGCCATCCTCCTCTTTAATTGATGGTAAAAAAGGAACCCTAGGGAACTAAATGGCTCCTCTAAGGGTCAAGATGGAGTGGGTGGCTGAGGTTACCCCAAGCAGGAACTTCATCCTGCTTGTGTCCTCTCAAACTCCATCGCTGCCATTCAATTTTACATTTAAGGTAGAGTAAGTAGAGCCACGCACATAGCACGACATGGGAAATTTGACGTTTCCTTGTGGTCAGCATCATTCTAGCACTTTCTTCATTCCCTTTTTCAATTCAGATAACTTTACTATGAACAGCAAAGAATTCTATATGAGTCATTTTTTACAAAGAATGGTATTAATGTGATCAATCTATCTTGTAATGCTAACTTCTTACACATTCCAAAACTGTTATCATCAAAACTGAGTTCCTTTCATAATAGATACAAGTTAACACTAAAGACATTTCCTCAAAATGTTCCCAAATGGCACCAAATAAAGTGCTTAGTGAAAAGGCACTGGCTTCCATTTATACATGTTACTTTTTTTTTAATCCTGTATTTGGGGCCATACGTTGTATTTTCAGAAAAGTTAAATGTTTATTGTTACATTGTATGTTAAATATACACACATGCAGGTAAAACATTTGTACACATAAAATAATAAATCTTATAAAAAAAATACTTCAGTTGGGCAGGGTAGTACACACCTTTAATCCCAGCACTTGGGAAGCAGAGGCAGGCAGATCTCTGTGAGTTCAAGGCCAGCCTGGTCTACATATTGAGTTCCAGGCCAGCTGGGGCTACAGGGAAACCCTGTCTCAAAAAAACACCAAAACCAAAAACAAACAAACAAACAACTCAGCAGGAAGCCGAGGACTTTTCTCCATGGTAAGCACTTGGTTTGAGTTCTGGGTTTAATCACTAGTACTGAGCAAAACAACACACACATTGTACATAGTAAGACATACATGTGTGGGTTTTCAGCCATATCCCATGGTACAAGGGGTTCTCAGGCAGGAACACTTACAGTTATAGGCACCTATTAGCAGGAGCTACCAAAGGCTTCCTGGGCTTTTAAATTCCATACTACAGGTTCCACTGATCAGCATAAGGAATGTCAGGGCTGTCACTGCAGAGTTCTGAAACTTATTTAGCCTAACAGATATGAGGTGCTGCATCTCTGCTGAAGGTTAGAGATTGTGCAAATAGTCCCACATTCACATCACAAAGACAAAACAAGCAAACAAGTCCACAAGCCCCACAGTCCAGGACAGTGCCCTAGGCACATTCCTGCCCAAGGGCTGATTCCAGAAAATTCTTGATCACCTGGCTCCAACTCCATAGTTAGGTGAAACCTGCAGCTGACCTCCCAGGCAGGTCAGTAAGTGTCAGGGTCCCCAAATATGCAGCACTAACCTGGGACTTTTTTCTAGTGTTCACTTTCATTTGTTCTCCTACAGCTGCAACAGAGCTATACCCCTCACTGATCCACTTATAAAAACAACAAAATCAGCCAGGAGTGGTGACACACACCTTTATCCCAGCACTCAGGATGCAGAAGCAGGCAGATGTCTATGAGTTCAAGGCCAGCATGGTTTACATACTGAGTGCCAGGCCAGCTGGGGCTACAGGGAGACCCCAGATCAAAAGGATTAAAAATAATAATAATAATAAAAACACCAGGTTGCTTCTCAACTAAAGCTGAGGACATGTGACAAGACTAGTGGATGAAAGGACAAGAAACCATATCACCAGTGTTTAAATTACATCACTTCCTGACCCAGGATTCCTGGATTCTTAGTATTTGATAAAGAATTGTATCTATGGGTACAGTGTGATACATGTATACATTATGGAGTGATAAAGTATCTACACTCCGAATGAAATGTGAGATACTGTGTTAATCACTTTTCTCAGGTGGAATATTTTGAGCGTAGGTGCGCACGTGCAGGTGCACAGACATATGTGTGCACAAGCATGTGGAGACCAGAGGTTGATGTCGGGCCTCTTACTCACTCACTCTCCAGCTTATTTTTTGAGACACGATCTCTCACTGAACTGGAGTGATTCGGCTAGATGAGCTGGTCAGAGAGCTCCAGGGATCTACTGTCTCTGCATCCCAACTCAACTCATCCTAGTGCTGGGACTAAAAGCCTATGTCCCTAAACTGGGAGGACAGGGGGGTTAGCAAAGTGCGTGCTGAGCAAGCTTGAAGACTTGAGTCCAGTGCCCCAAACCCACTTTTTAGAAAATAAAAATAATAAAAATGGGAGTGGAGGCCTGTGCCTCTTAGCCCAGTGCTCAGGAAGTAGATAGAACTGGGCGGATCTCTGTTGAGACAGCCTGGTCTATGTATTGCGTTCCAGGACAGCCAGGGCTACATAGTGAAAACCTGTCTCAACAAAAAGAAAAGAAGAAAACCAGTCAGCCAGGCACACACTTGTAATTCCAGCACTGAAGAGCAAGTAAGTGGCAGATCCCAGGAACTCAAATTACAGCTAGGTTAGCCCAATCTAGCCTAACCTAATTATCAAGCTCTAGGTCAGTGATAGACTATCTTGAAAATACGGTGACCTGCTTCTGAGGCTTCCCTCTGGTTTCTATGTACCAGCACACACATACACACGTGCATGCCTGTGCACACATATACACACTCCCCAGTAAGATTAAGATTACATCAGTGTCAGCTGTTACTGTCATTAGTCGTCTAAGCACAAGGTGACTGGTTGGAAGCACAGCTATCACACTATGAAGAGACAGAAACTTCAATGCAGACTGTGGTATGCTTAAGAACAGACAACTCCTTTACAGTAGTTACATAAGATTTTGATGTGTAATAACATCTCCAGTGGTTGCTAAGGAACTTAAATGAGATAGGATAGCTCCTAAGCACTGGATAGGATTACAGCTGGTAAAGTAAAACTCTGTGGTCATGGTGTTTCCAGGGGAAGTAAAGATGTTTTTATTGTAAACGAACAGTCTGAGCTGTGAGATTCCTAGAAAGTTTCCAGGAAATGAGTGAGGCCATACCCTAGATCTAGTAGGTCATACCTCTCAGGTCATACCTGAGGTCCAGTAGGAGTGAGGCCATGCTCAAGCTCATCCATGCTCAGGCCATCAGTCTGGCTTATTGCTATTTTAAACACTGCAGTCTTTATATAAAAGGAGTGATGGTTCTGTAAAGGCAATCTTCCAGGTAAATGTTAAGAGTTCTGGAATTCTTGCTTTTCAGCTATAAGAGGCCTCAACTAGACTCCAGGGTGAGAAGCTCCTTTTCCAGTCAACGTCCTCAGAAGCTTCCCTGTCTCACATATTAAACACCGTCAATTGTATTTTAACTACAAGGCCTCCTTGGAAAAACCAAAACCATAGAGATCATAGAAAAGTAAGGAGAAGAAAGAGATTACTGAATAGGAAAAGATGAATGAGCAGAAACCTTCAGCAGTGAAATGACACTCTGTATGACAATAGATTATAGAATGCCTCCCTCTCTCTGGGGATGTTGATGGTGGGGACATTATGCCTAAATGGGGGTAGGGAGCACACGATAAACCTGTGTCTCAGTTCTGCAATGAACCTAAAACTGCTCTAAAATATGACTTCTTTAAAATATTTAGGACAGTAAGAAATCTTTACAAAACATAATACAGAAAAAAAATGTGGGGGGGGGGGAGGCGCTGTTTTAGAGACAGGGTCTCCCTGTAGCCCCAGCTAGAACTCACAGAGATCTGCCTACCTCTGCCTCTGGAGTGTGGGAATTAAAGGCGTACCACACCCAGCAGAGGCAGGCCAGTCTCCATGCTGTGGTTAAGATGGCTCACCCTTACACACATGCAGGCAATACACTCATACACATAAAAATAAAAGGAAAAAAATTTTAAAGCACTAGTTGGTGGCTGAAAGGATGGTTTAGGGGTTTAAGAACACTGGCTGCTCTTGCAGAGGACCCAGGTTCGATTCCCACATGGCAGCAAACTGTCCGTAACTCCAGTTTCAGGAGATCTGACACCCTCTTCTGATTTCCCTGGAACTGTACACATTGGTGCACCTATCTACATGCAGGCAAAACACTTACACACATAGAATAAAAATTAAAAGTAAAATATTTTATTAAAAAACACTGGTTGAAGAAATAACTCACTTCACACATTAACAGTCAACTCAGCCAAGTGTTCAGCTTCTTCCTTTAGAGAAAAGCAAAGTCTTCACAGTCCTAGGCCCCAAATCTGAAGCCTCTTCTCCTGCCTTTTCCCTTTGGCCACAAACCAATCCTGTCCCTCTGTCCTTCTCAGAAACCTAGTCCTGTCGCACATTTCTGTGTACCTCATTAGCTTCTTCATCCACCAGCTCTTCCCAGGAGCCCTGAAACACGGGATCCCCCTACTCCCGCATATACATGTGGCCAGACCCTTCCTGCCTCACTCTACCCTTCCTTTGGAGGCTTTCATGTTCAGTGATTATTCGCATGCAAAGGCTCCCAGACATTCCCAACCCTGATTTCTTTCTTAAGTGCTAGGTGCCTGCTCCTCAGCACTACATGGATGTCTCAAACAGAACATCTCCCGAGGGAATTACCACCACCACCTCCCACCTGGTGTCAACCCAATTCTCCTTCAGAGCTCTCCAATAACACAAATGCTTTCCCATCCCATCCCATCCCATCCCATCCCATCCCATCCCACTCAGCTGCTTATGCCAGAAACTTCTGAATCATCCTTGTTATCTCCCTGTAAATCGTATCCAAATAATCACCACCTTCCTACTGATTTTAACTACAAACTCAACCTCAATCTCTCGGCTATTAAATTTTATTTGCCATACCACCCCTGGTGACTGCAAAGGCCTGGGTGATACTGCTTGCTCACACCCATTCTCCTCTCCTGGTAGCCAGGTGCACATGCTGTGCCATGTGACTGGCTGAGGGCTGAAGCCTCTGCCGCTGTTCTCACTAGAAGTCTTCTCAATCTGGTGGCCCTGGAAGGGAACAACTGTCTTCCACTTTGCACAAAGGCCGGGTGAGCACCAGCAGTGACCCCTCCAAACCTGTCTGCGTACAGCTGCAGCAGTGATCATCTGAAAACCGCAAAGCAGATCATTTTCCATTTAAACCCTTTAACAGGGACCCAGTATAATATTCCCTATCCTAAAAACGGTCCAAAGGCCTTATCCCAGCCACACTTCCTTCTTGCTCTCAGTGCTTTCCTCCTAGAAATTCACCTCCTCATTTACCTGGTTGCTTCCTACTCGTTTTTCAGTCCCATGTTAAGTATCAGGTACCACTTCTATTTAGGGGAACTTCCAGGCTTCCTGTGAACCACGTAAGGGTCTCGGACTCAAGCAATACCTCAACTCACATCCCATGCTGTCTCCTCTTCTGGCCACCAGACTAATGGGCACAAAGATGCATGGATGTTCAATCTTGGTCACTGCTGTAGGCCCAGAGTCAACAGGTGTGGCATCTAACATGCTCAGTAAACAGATGTTCAGGGAATGCCTAACTGAACAAAGGAAAAATTATCGTGGAAGGATTTCTAAGGAACCTCATGACTGAAAGTAGAAGTACAATCAATGACTCAGAGATTCCCTTTGAGGCTGAGCCCACAGTTCGCGGAAAAGCGCTTTCATAGCCTGAGCAAGGCAGGGGTTTGCTCCCTGGCAAAGAGAGAAAAAGAAGAATCTCCAGGTGCTTGGCGGCAGAAGCAACATTTCACTTTCAGGATTTGTATTTGTGGTCCGCATTCTACTTCTGGCTACTGACAAAGAACTTTACTGGACCGCTTTCACAGATGTACAACCTATGCAGCCATCACACAGGGCCCTGGTCCTCTCCTGGCCTAACACTCTGTTGTCACCATTCTGAAATCCTTACATTTTTAGACAAGAAGTCCCACAAATTATGTAGCCAGTCCTGAGCTTTACAAATTACTTTGATTTTTGGAAGGGCCAATGATAACCAATTCCTGGTTTAACAATGAGCCTTTCATAAGCCCAATCGTGGCTTTTACCTTCCTGAGCTAAAGCAAAGTTTTATAAAGGAGTTATAGTCTCAGGGCATATTTTTTCCTTCATGTATTTTACAGAGCTCCTTTTCACTGGCATTAAGTTTCTAGATTACAGAAATGCCCAGCAGAATGCTGTTAGCTAAAGAGTTTAAATTTTCCTCCAAACTTAATTTCACTCTGAACATGGTTTATTCACACTGAATGTCAGTATTAAAAGATTTTATTTTGTTTTGCTGTTGTTGTTAATTGCTTATTGGGGGAGGGGAGGTAGGGTTTTACTCTGTAGGCCAGGGTAGCCCTGAATCACTAATCCTTCCTACCCAGCCTCCAGAGTGCTGGGGTTATAGCCATGAACTGAGAATTCTTGTTTAGCTTTTTTTGGGACTCTAATATTAGAGATTGTGCCAGTTTTCCCTAACTAATAAGCACGATCAATTAGTGCTTCAGTATTTTAAAAAACTGAAAGAAACATTAACTAGACTAAGAGAAGGATATCTAGTTTAGTACTCTTTTTTTAAAGCTTTGTTTTTATCTTTATGTGCTTGTGTGTGTTATGTATATGCTTGTGAATATGTGTGTATGTGTTGGCAAAGGCCAGAAGAGGGCATGGGGTTCTTTGAAGCTGGAGTTACAGATGGTTGTGAGCCACCCAATGTGCTGGATACCAAAACTGGGTCATTTGTAAGAGCAACAAGTGCTCTTAACCACTGAACTGCTCTTAACCACTGAGCTGCTCTTAACCACTGAGCTGTTCTCCAGTCACTAGCACTCCTTTTTTTGTTTTTATATTTTTAATTTCAAACTTTATGGAGTTTTAGAAATGTACTAAGCACTTGAAATTTCTTTGGAGATGAAATCTGGCTGGGCAGGCAAGTTATTTACAAAGAATAGTAACTTTGTCATCTCTGTGATAAAAGTGTTTTAAAATTCCAGACATTTAAAGCCATGTTAGCTTCTCTGGTCATTGAAACTATAAAGTATTTAACTTACAGTGCATTTTATATGTAGGTCTATTTTCATCCTGACTTTGTTCCCCCAGGAAACCACTGGCAACATCTGAAGCCATATGAGGTTATTATAACTGAAGTAGGAAGGGCGGCTGGGACCTACTGGGTGCACACCACAAATGCTGGTCTACTGTTAATCTTGGTTGTCAGTTTGACCGGATCCGGAATCAAGCTTCTGGGTGCTACTATGAGGAGCACTCTTGATCAGATTTTTTTTCTGACAGTGTCTCCCTAGTCCCAGCCCACCTGGAAGTCATTACATGGACCATGCTGACCTTGATCTCACATAGATCCAACTGCCTTTGACTCCCAGGGGCTGGGATTAAAGGCCAACACCACCATACCCCACTCAATCAGATTATTTGAAGCAGAAAGACCCACCCTAAATCAGCTAGGACCTTTGGGTGGTAGCCCAGATAAAGGGACATGGCAGAGGAAATCTGTTGTCTATTTGTCCTCACTCTGGTAAGTTTATCCTGTTCTATGGTATTCCTTCACTGATATTAGAATCAATTGTGGGTTCCAACAGAAACTGAAGATCAGCATCTTTCCAAGAATCCTCAGGCCTTCAGCACCAAATTGGGACTTCTGAGACATCCAGCTTCATGGACTGAGTAGCTACTGAATGCTCAGCTTCTCCAGTGTGAGAGAGCCATTGTTAGAGTACCCAAAACATATCCTGTAAGCCAATCTGATAAATTACGTATATACTATCAGTTCTATTTCTTCAAAGAACCCTGACTTAGACTTAATACAGCTCGTAAATGAATGTCCTATAATGTTCAAAATGATCCCCTGACACAGAAAGCTATCAAAGAGCTGGAACTATAACTCATATACAGAAAGCTATCAATAGCTGGAACTATAAGCTCGTAGAGTACTTGCCTACCATGCCTGAAGCTCTGTCACCACTGAGCACAACATAAACCAGGTGTGGCCATGCTCATTTATGATTCCAGTGCCTGGGACACAGAAACAGAAGGGTGAGAAGTTCAAGGTCATTCTCAGCTTCAAAGCGAGTTCCAGGATGGCCTTGCTATACAGACCCTGTCACAAAACAAAACCTATCTGACCAAAAATGTCAACAGTGCTGTAAACACAAATGACATCTGTCTCAGAAGGAAACCCGACAGCACCAAGCCTCACCTGTCAAAGCCAGGAACAGACAGTCCCCAGAGCACACCACACATGATTTATACCAGTAGTCACCTGGGAACTCCCTTTTAACACAGGGAGTTGGCTATTTGACACCCTGACTCAGAACTGTGAAAACATTTCTCATTTCAATGAATTTCAAAAACAGTGACAATGGGGGCTGGAGAGATGATTTAGTGGCTAAGAGCACTGGCTACTCTTGCAGAGTTCACAGAAAACAGCATTTGAGCTGGGTATCTTGGGCATGCCTGCAACTCAGAGGCTAAGGCAGGCAGATCCAGAGTTTGAGATCAGCCTGGATTAGCGCAACCCTGTCTCAAACATACAAACAAACAGAAAACAGTATTTGTTTTATGAAAAACATAACAAAATGGAGGGGGAAGAAATCAACCTGTTTCTTCCAATAAAACTTTCTTTTAAAGTAAACTCACAGCACAGCATGTTATATTTAAAACAAAGGAACTGGAGCTGGCAAGATGGCTCAGTGGGCAAAAAAATGCTTGTCACACAAGCCTGACATTCTGAGCTGTGGAAGGAGAGAACCGGTTCTTAAAGGCTGTTCTCTAACAGGTGCCACGGTATGGTACAACTTCTCCCCCCAATAAAAAAAAAAAAAAAAAAAAACTTTAAAAATTAAAATAAAGGCAGGAAAAGCTAGCGTTTTGTTGTTTGTTTGAGACAGGGTTTCCCTGAAGCCCCAGTTGGCCTGCTTTCACTATGTAGACCAAGCTGGCCTTGATCTCACAGAGGTCAGCATGCCTCTGCCTCCTGGGTGCTGGGAGCAAAGGCACTGCCATTATACTGGCTACCATTTTGAAGGCGAGAGTGAGAGTGGGAGGAGAGGTGGGGATTTGGGGGGGGGGGTAGAAGTAGGAAAGGGGAAGGAAAGAAAGAAAACAGAGATACCCCCAATGTTCTGTCCTTCCAGAACTGAAATTTCGCTTCCAAATCTTCCAGCACTAGGGCTCCTGTTAGCACCCGCCTAAGCTCCTAGCAGGTAATTTATACTGATCTTTAAAAGCCATCTACCCCTCCTCTTCCCTTCTAGAAAACGAACCTGCCTTTCAGAACAGGTGTAAATGAGGTAGCAGGCCAAGGAAAGAGACCACGTTGCCCCCACCACTCACCAAATTCAGGCCACAACCCCACCAGATCTCTGGGCACCGCACTCTGACCAGCACATCGCCTCCCAGTTTGCTCTGGTCCCATTATTTGTTACAAGGTAACTCTCTGCGAAGAAAAGGCCAAGAGTACACATCAACCAGACATCCAGTTTTGTCGGAGTCCCGCTCGGATCTGCAGGACTTCTCCAACGTGTAAAGAAAAGGTGCAACAGGCAGGCGGGGGGGCCAAGTTTCAGACTACAACGAAAGAACTACGAGGAGAGAACAACTCAGAACTGGCTGCTTCCACTTCAGAAAGCTAGTAACCCCAAACTGGATTTGATACAACAAAACCAAATAAACTTAAAAAGTAACGCGTTTAAGAATCACCTGTTTTCATAACAGACCCTGCAGCCCAAAGGAAGTGGCAAGAGGAAGAAAAGACGCGACTTCGTGGACCGCAGGGCAGGGGGTCTGCTTCTGATCGCCCCTAGGGGAGTCATTTTTTGTCCTAGCGCGGGCTTTTTAATCAGTGACAAGAGTCTCGACGCCCTTTGATGGACTGGGACACGGTTACGTGAAGTTACAGTCCTCGGCACCCAGGAACTGCAGTCACCATTCGCTTCTTGCCTTCGCGGCCCGCAGCTAACCCTTCTGATTTCTAAGTCCTCACTCTCTGTGCGAAGTCCGGGGGGTGAAGGGTGGACAAAAAGGCCAGAAAGTAGTTTTCCGGTGTCGAAGTGCACCGCTGTCCCAGCCCCAGGACCCACCGAGGCACCGGAAAGGAAGATGGAGAGGACGCGCGCTCCATCCCAGCCCAGGGCACCCGGACCCGCGTCCGTCCTTCCGCGCCAGCTCCGCTTCCTCTCCGGGGCTCAGCCCATCCTGCCGCGCGCAGGCCCAGGAGCAGAGCCTGCTCTCCCGCCCGGAGCCGCCCAGCCCACCGCTGCCCGCCGCAGGGTACCTGGAGCCGGCGCCCACGGGCGCCCTGAACGCCGCCGAACCCGCGCGCACCGCGGCTCCTCCCGCGCTGGGCTCCCCCGGCCCAGCGCCCCGGCCACGCCCGGGACCCACCCCACACGCCACGCCCCGGGACCCCTCGACGCCACGCCCCCCGGGGCCCCGCCCTGCCCACCTGCGCCCGGGCCGGGGCCTGGCAGCCGAGGTAAGGGCGCCCTCTGGTCTCCGCAGTGGTCGCTGGAGGAAGCTCGTGCCTCCTCTTCCTCCGCCTTCTGGACTCTCTGGGCCTAGAAAGGACCAGGTATCTGAGTGTGGTCTTTTGAGAACTCTCAGTGTTCTTCCTAGGAGGCAGGAGATGCGCAGTGTCGTCATGTCTGATTTTAAAAATAAAGAAAATGTGTGTATAACACGTGTTGAGCTTTCTGTCCCATTTTTTGTCAGAAACAAGATAAACCAGGTGTGATGACACACACCTTTAATCCCAGCACTGGAGAGGCAGAGGCAGGCATGTCTCTGTCAGATCGAGGCAAGCTGGGTGAATATATCACGTTCCAGGCCTGCTAGAACTACAGCGAGACCCTGTCTCAAAAAAAAAAAAAAAAAGAGACGGACTCGTTTGTTTCTCCAGGACATGAGAATTTATTGAGTAACCAGTAAATTCATAAGCAAGGTAGATTTTGTTGACTGCAACACAGGGTCCTTTATTCCAATCTTAATGAACTCTCTCCTCACACATCACACTCCAAGAAATAAATAATACACCATTATGCAAGTTACAGAAGCTGAGATCTGGCAAGCTGGTGGGCCAAAGGTGGGCATGTCTGGATCCAGCGAGGCTTGGAGCTCATTCCCTATGGAAGAATGTGGAAGGCAAGGCTGGGCTGGTCCTGGGACACCAGTCTGTGAAATTTCTCTTGGACTGTAGACCTGAAGAGGTTACACACCTGGAGAATGCCTGCTGAGACTTCATACATGTTAAACAGAGGACAAGCAGTGTCAAGCTCAGCACAAACCAGCTACCTTGTGTAGGTCGCCAACTCTAGCCCCACGTGTCTTTTCTATAAAGCACTGGCCTTTCCTCTTCTCTGCTGGGGAGGTTCGAACTTTGCTCTGGCTGTTCTGTCCCCATTCCTTGCACCACCCCTCCCTGGAGCCTTTCTGGGGTAAAGCAACATCCTCCCTGATCACCTGTAGAGACAATGACCTACCTGTTTACATTCCCAGCAGAAGGTAAACCTTGCCTTTTTCCCCAGGAGATTCCTCCTGCAATGACAGCCTTGCAACATCTTGCTTTAATTTTACGTAGAAGAGTGATGTTAAAATGCATTATGTGTAAGGTCTAGAATAGAGAGATGACATGAACACCTTTTAATCTGAGATTTATACTTCGGTCATGAAAACAAAAATATCAACTCTAAATATCTTCTACAAAATGCACTTAGTTTGCGTTTCGTTTCAACTACATAAAAAGTAATTGTAATTTCTTTTCCCCATCTATCTTAATCTACTTGTCCCTTTACTAGGGGACAAAATATTTTTAAATTCCTTAAGTAAAACCATTGTAAAGGTAAATGTACTATGAAAGTCTCATGACTCACTATGGAATTTCACAATGTAATAATGTTTGAAGCTAAATCTGTCACTTGCTTTCACTAGAATAAACTTTCTTCCACCCTGACCTTGGTTTGATTTCCTGCCTTAGGTCAAGTACAGTTTGAGCTTGTTCTGAATCACTAGTATAGGTATGCCTATAAGAAACACACTTTCTTTATTCTTTCCTTTCTTTTTTTGTTTTATTTATTTTTTGTTGGTGTTGGAATGGAACCCAAGAACTTACACATGCTAAGCAAAAGCTTTACCATTGACCTACACCCCTAGCCCGTGACCACCTCACTTTAGTGTGTTAGCAGCTTTTAGATTGTCATATTTGCCAGTTGGATGCTGTACACCATAAATGTAGTCCATTTGCCCTTAAATACTGTAATAACCCGTAACTGTCAAGCTGAACTACTTTTGGTGTGTATGGATGATAATATTGGGATATTTGGATCAAGCCCAATCAGAAAACAGAAACAGAAGCAGTTGTTTTTACAGAGAATTTAAGGCAGAGGAACTTAGTGCTGTAAGCAGCCGCCACTCAGCTAGGAAGAGAAAACCCTGGGCATCAGGAACTCAGAATCCCTGAAGAGGGAGTGGTCCCAGACTAGGGCAGTTGTTCTGAAGTCAGCATTGAAGCTGGACACAGAGGGTGGATTAAATCCTAGAAACCAGAAACAGCTGCTACAGCCAGGAAGACTCATCCCTTGGTAACTGTTACCAAGAGCAAGCAAACATGAAGGCCTAACAGGGTTCTCCTCCTCGAGCCTTCCATTTCCTCAAGTACCACCTACTGGCAAAACCTTCCAGGAAACGTTTGCTGAGTGCCACTTAGAACACAGTGGAGAAGGATGAGCGTCCAGACTGTCTCAATAAGCAGCACCATCAGCTCCCCATCACAAACACCAGCTGTCCTAATATAGGTGTCAGGCACCTGTGAAATTTCTCTTGGACTGTAGACCTGAAGAGGTTACACACCTGGAGAATGCCTGCTGAGACTTCATACATGTTAAACAGAGGACAAGCAGTGTCAAGCTCAGCACAAACCAGCTACCTTGTGTAGGTCACCAACTCTAGCCCCACGTGTCTTTTCTATAAAGCACTGGCCTTTCCTCTTCTCTGCTGGGGAGGTTCGAACTTTGCTCTGGCTGTTCTGTCCCCATTCCTTGCACCACCCCTCCCTGGAGCCTTTCTGGGGTAAAGCAACATCCTCCCTGATCACCTGTAGAGACAATGACCTACCTGTTTACATTCCCAGCAGAATGTAATGTCTAATAGACACAGCTGTACACTATATACACCCGATACATCGTCAGCAATACATTTTGAAAATGATGGACACAAGAGCAGCACCTTTTATAAATATCCTAGTAGAACTGCAGTCTATGTAAGTACACTCAAATGAGAGAATGTCCAAAGTGAGCTGTGTCAGACATGTTTTCCCACAATGTCAGAATTTATTGAATGTAAATTCACGACCTAGGTCAGTTTCATTGACTTTAATATTTCTGATTTTACTTGGTACCCACAGCCACCAGCAATCACAACTTCCTTTATATCATCCTTACGTACTAGTGTTAATCTCTAAGGTTATTGTGAATAGGGAGATGTGCCTCCTCCTGAACTCCCTCCGATCCTACTCACATTAATAGTCTTGTTTCTTGTGGTCCAGAAGAATTCACACAGAGACGTAAGTAGGATTAGAAAGGAATTTCAGCATGTGAGAAGGAAAAAGTAGAGATCAAGTCCACTCTCTGGAGTAGAGCACAGACTGAGCAGAGTGCAGAGGGCTGCCTGGTAACTGGACTTGCAACTCTGGATCTCCCATTTCTCCTCCCCTTGCCCACCCTTGGAGTGGCCTGGGTGGTCTCCTTCCTGAAATAAGCGGAAGCTCTGCTAGAAATTTCCCTTATCCACAACTCAGTCTGTTACAACTAGATGCGTTCAATGGAAGAATATATATAAACATGTAACTGCCCATAGAGCTGAGAAATTTACTAGGCGAAAGGGTAACAGTGCCCAACACAACTATTTGGGAAGGGTAACAGTGCCCGACACAACTATTTGGGGTGGGGGTATTTCCTGAGAGCTGATCAGAGCCTGCCGAGACCAAGGCAGGCTTTGTTTTCCCAGAGCCTCATCCTTCCTTTCTTCTGGCTGGCTTGGCTATCCAGAGCCAGCTCTCAGCCTTCTCATCTACTTTCTTCATTGCTCCCCAACGTTGCCATTTTAACCCTCCCGCTCATTTTAGCTCTAACAGTGTTTTCAATCGAATTTTTTCATTGAATTTTTGTGTACTTCACACCAGAACATCTTTTGTACGCCCTTCCTCACTGGCCCCTCCACAGCTCTCCCCCTCTGTCATTTGTATTGAGGCCTACATTTGTTTTCACACGAGCACATGTTCCACGTCACACAGCTGAGTGTGGCTGAAGGGTCAGAGAGGCAGTGTTGAAGGCAGAGTCGGAGAGCCAAGGGAGATGGCAAGGAAGTTTTTCTGGAGAGGATCAGATAAGTTTTGCAAGCCAAGGCACAGGTACAGAGCTGTTCGGGGCATAGAGCTGTCAAAGGCAGATCTGGTGGCAGCAGTTTCGAGTACCATCTCGAAGTAGGCCAGGTATGTGCTTTAGTTAGAGTCCAGGGATGAGCAGAGCTCCTTCACTCCGGTAGTTTTCCTGAACAAAGTTCACGAGTGACCAGGTGATAGGTAAGTGTGCCTACCATGTCTCAGTCTTGGGGTATTCCTTTTACAATCTCAGGTGAAGGTGTAATCAATAACCTTGTCTGGGATTTCTGATATGATCTGACATATTCTCATGTATAATTATTTATCAGCACAGATAAATTATTTATTTGGTTTGTGGCTCCAGGTGTGCTTATAGATGACAGTTCTTTCCTTACAAAAATACAATAAAATAATCTAGAGCATCCCAGTGCGCTCTCCTCAGAAGGCAATGCCGACCTCATCCCTTTCCCTGCTCCTGGAAAATGGGGAAGACCAGAGAAATCCTCCCACTTGGCTTCTGGGAAATCAGCTCGTGGACCCACTTTTACTCTAGCGACTCAGGTGAGACCTATAGGTGGCCTCTCTGTTCACTGATCGCAAGGCCTCGCCCAGACCCCCAAACTCCCATCTCACCTCAGCTCAGTCATACACTCACTGATTCCCTTACTGATCTTCTAATATTTTATAGGACCAAACCTTAGTCTGCTGTCTCTCCTCCCAAGCCTTTGACCTTTTCATCTACCCTCAGCCTAAGGAAGTTTTGGAATAGAGACTAAAGCCTGTAAACACCCCTGACATAAAGCCCCTTCCCCTTCAGCTTGAAGAAAACCTCTTCGTAACGGTTTTCAGTCATACCCCCTGCATACCATCCCCTGTACCGGTTCGTCCTAACATTGTCCACTTCTCCTGATTTAAAAGGAAAAAAAGAGAAAAGAAGAGCATAAATAAACACAGCCTTTCCCACCTGGCCTTGCAAAGCCTTCTGGAGCTTACAGCTGAGCACTCCCAGATACTCCCGGCCCTTGTCTGCAACAGCCTCTTCCCCTTAGCATAATAATCTTTTTGAATAGAGTCCATACTTAAGTCCAGATTTTTTTAACATTTATTTATTTTGGTGTGTGTGTGTGTGTGTGTGTGTGTGTGTGTGTGTGTGTGTACTTGTCAGAGGACAACTTGCAGAAGTCATTCCATTCCACCAAGTAGAAACTGTAGCCCCATCTGGCCTGGAACTCACTATGTAGACCAGGCTGGCCTTGAACTCACAGAGATCCACCTACCTCTGCCTCCCAAGTGCTGGGATTAAAGATGTGTGCCACCATGCCTGGCCTTGGTTTTTGTTTTTGTTTTGATTTTTGTTATTGTTGTTGTTTGGTTGGCTACTTTGGGGATGTTTTGTTTTGTTTTGTTTTGAGGTAGGGTCTCCCTGTAGCCCCAGCTGGCCTGGAACTTGCTATGTAGACTAGGCTGGCCTCTATGTCACAGAGTTTCACCTGCCTCTGCCTTCCAAGTGCTGGGATTGAGGGTGCGTACCATCACACCTGACAAATTAAACCTCCCTTTTGGGAAACTGAACACTGGTCTCCAGTATGATAAACAGGGATAACTAATGAGGAGCCTGTGTGTGTGTGTGTGTGTGTGTGTGTGTGTGTGTGTGTGCACGCGTGCATGCATGTGCAGGTGCCTGAAGACTCCAGAGAGGGCTTCTGATCCCTGGAACTGAAATTAGGTGCAGGTGTGAGCCACCTCGTGTGGGTGCTAGGAACTGACTCCGTCCTCTACAAGAGCAGCAAGTACTCTTAACCACTGTCCAGACCCCTGAATCTGATCATTTTTAAGTGCTGTGCTTCACCTCAGAATGGACCTTACCCAGAGTCCGCCACAGCTCCCGCCCTACCTCCATCTCCCAGGGAGCTGCCACATCAGTGTTTCTCTTGACTTTCCAGGGTTGGTATAAGAGAATTCTTTAAATAGGATACTTTTTTCTCAGTTCTTTTAAACGTTTCCCCCTCTTTGGTTTAAGGGTCTGTTAACTGTCAGGTACACCTCCACTTTCTAATTTAGTCGTGGGTATAGTTTTTATTGTTGTTTTACTTAAGGGTTTCATGATTGTTTTGCTTGGGGCAGTTGTTTGCCTGTTTGTTTATTTGTTTGTTTGTTACTAAGTCTCAAACTTACTCTACAGCTGAAGCTAACCTTGAACCCCAATTCTTTTGCCTCTGTGTCTCAGGTGCTAGGATTACAGGTGTAATCCCCCACACTCAGCCATTGCAGACATTTACTAAAGGCAACTTGAACTTCAAGGGCCTCTTGGAAACCAGACCGCCCTCGCTTGGCTTCTGTAGGAGGCTCCTTTCCTGTCTCCAACCTCCCTCCATCACTGGAGGGAAGTCCGGGCCTCTCCCGTGATGAGCAAACACTCCTCCACGAGCCTTCTCCAGGTCCCTGCTACTCTTACCTACCAGAGCTTCCCAGCCCGTTCTCACCACTGACCTCAGGGTCCCCGCAGAATTACTCCTGCTGTTCTAGATTCATTTCTGTTGCTGTGATAAAACGCCCTAACCAAGAAATGCAGGGAGGAAAGGCTTTATTTGAGTCACAATTCCAGGTTACAGTCCCTCCTTGAGGGGACGTCAAGGCAGGAGCTCAAGCATCTAATCACATCACATCTACAGTCCAAAGCAGAGAGAAGTAAATGTACATGTTACCTATTTCCTTGCTGCTTCTGCTCAGCTAGCTTTACTGCTCTTACAGAGTGGTGGACCCAGCCCAGAGAATGTTGCCTCCCACAATGGACTGGGTCTTCCTACATCAGTTAACAATAAAGACACTCCCTCACAGACATTCCCACAGGTCAACCTGGTCTACACACTTCCTCATTAAGACTGTCTTCCCAGGTAATTTTTATCTGTGTCAAACTGACAGTTAAAACTAACCAGCAGTCCTGCCCATCTCTCCCATCTGCTCTTCACCCCATTAGTGAGATAAAGACCGCCCCCCCAGGCCAGCATAATATAGGTGGCCAAACATGTGAAACTGAATCCTCATCATAACTATTGGGGTATATCTGGCAAGAGCAGGAGAACTCTTGCTGAGGTAGGATGGAATCCTGTAAGGATCAAGGACCTGAAGGCAGCTTTACGAATGCTCTTCCCCAACTCAGGGGCTCTTGAGTAGCCCAGAGATTCCAGCAAAAACTACCTGAGGCTGAAACAGTTCACTGAAAGCAGGATGAATATGTTCCCCACAAGGGTAGGCTTTGGGCGCACACGGATGGCCACTTTGATCTTTCTTTAATCCCTTGCCCAAGATTTAGGATCACATGCCAAGGGGAAGGCCATCTTAGAATCTCCTCTATAATATAGGTGGAGACATTCATCTTTCATGTTGACCAAATTGCCATTGCCAGAAAAGTGGGGACAATGAGAGCCAGTTCTTTAATGAGGCTCATTTCAATGTTGAGGCTTTACAATTGAAGCTATAAATTCTATTCTTATCTGTCTGTTTCCATATGCATGTTTATACATCTACATATATATGTTCAGAATTCCCTAATTAGTGCCCAGTATGGTGGCACAGGCCTTTGATCCCAGCACTTGGGAAGCAGAGGCAGGCTGATCTCTATGAGTCCAAGGCCAGCCTGGTCTACATAGATAGTTCCAGGCCAACTAGGGCTACAGGGAGACCCCATCTCAAAAACACTGAAGGGATTGGGGGAGATCTCCCTACTTAATAGAATGCTGCCAATTAGACAAATCCTTTAAAGGTATTCAATTATTATTAGCTTAGAGATAAACAAATGCTTATATGAATGAAATGCTCCTAAAAAAACAGAAACTAAGGAAATTTAACTTCCAATATTATCACAATTCTTATAGAAACTATCCCAAATAGTTTGAAAATTAAGGATCAAGTAGTTCAAATAAAAATTTTGCAAATCAGACTGTAGCCCAACATCATTGTTCTAACAAACATACTAGGATGTATTCTTCCTAAAGTTAGGGTTAATGATCAGTAAGCTAATATAACATGTGCTGTATGCTAAGAACTACGAAAAGGCAATCTAGGAATGGTGCTGCATGCCTGAAATACCAGCCTCAGAAAACTGAGGCAGGAAGCTAGAGTTCAAGGCTAGTGTGACCTAGTAAGTTCTAGGCCAGTCTGGAATTCATGGAGAAATGCTGTCTTTATTTTTTTAATTCTTAAAAAGATTTTCTTTTACTTTATGTGTATGACTGTTTTGCCTGCATGTATGTAAGTGCACCATATGTATGCAATACCTATGGAGACTAGAAGCAGGTGCAGAGTCCCTGAAACTGGAGTTAAGACAGTTGTTAGCCACCATATGGGTGTTGGGAACTGAACCCAGGTTAAGAGCAGTCAGTGCTCTTAACTGCTGAGTCATTTATCCAGCCTGAAATACTGTCTTTAAAAGAAAAATTATAAAAACAAGAAGTTGGAGATAGTGGTTCAGTGGTAGAGTACTCTGAGTTTGATTCCCAGCAAGAAAAGAAGAAAAAAAAAAAAAATGGGGTTGTGGCCTATGCCTTTAATCCCATACTCAGGTGGATCTCTGTGAGTCTGAGGTCTGTCTGGTCTACATAGTAAGTTCCAGGCCAGCCAGGACTACATAGTGAGACCCTGTCTCAGAAAAAAACAAAAGAAAAAGATGAAAATGTAAATTGTTAAATATAATGGACTAATTGCATTCACAAACTTTGTTTCAACAAGAATTATATCTTTTAACACACTACCTTGAAGATGTCTAAGGTCTGCTAGTTATCTTAGAACCTTAGAAGATTAAAGCCTTCCTCAGCATGACTGTACTTACCTCTACCACCACAACAGAAAACAACAAAAAACTTGAACTTATACAAAATTAATTTAATTAATGTATATCCATTAAATATCTAGAGTATTTCTAAGCCAGATAAAAATAATAGATTATAACTGCTTATACGAAGTTAACTTTTTTACTTCTTATTTTTATGGCACTGAGAGGATATTTTTTGACCAGTTAATATGTTCATGGTTGATACATTGAAAAGTCATGCTGTAAGGAAATGTGTGGACATAAAACAATCATGAGATATGCTAGCCATGGTGGTACATGCCTGCAATCCCAGCACTTTGCAAGCAGCGGCAGGAAGATCAGTTTGAGGGAGGTCAGCTTGAGCTATGTAATGAGTTCCAGACCAACCTGGGCTAAATAGCAAGATCTTGAATCAAAACAAACAAAGCAGAACAAAATCCTGAGATGTTCATTCTAAAGCATATCTGGGCTCCTCTAACAGGCTAGCACATGACATAGTCTATAAGGACCCATTTCCTAGTCCGCTCCTCGGGTATATGAGTGTGTTAGAGGTTCTGAAATGGCAAAACTAACTCCATTCTGGTCTCAGTAACTTCCGTTTTGCCCTGTATTTTTATTCAGCCATCCCCACTTCAGAAAGTCTCATGAAGGCAATTATTGGGAGGACACTGTTTCTACAATATTGGAAACTTACAAGTAGCATGTCCAGGTGGCACATCCTCCCACCCAGCCTGACCAAAAGTCTTTGTTAACTGAAAACTTCTTTGCTAACTGACTTGCCCCTGGTCTGATATAACTTTGGTGATCTAATGCAACTATGGTTATTGGCTTTGCCCCTGGTAAGATGTTGATGTCATTGTAATTTTAAGTTTTATAAACCCTGCCCTGTTTCTTCTCAGGGTTGATAGCTCTTCTGGGCATTAGCCCCATCTCTGACCACCAACTATTAGTAAAGGATTTCTAATTTGACCACCACTATGTGACCTTCCTCTGTGTATCTCAGCATTTCATTTCGAGGCCCCCTGAGATCGTCACTCAGGGCCCCAGTCTCATTCCAGATCTCCCAGGCTTGATGAACTGTTATAGGAGAAGCATCCCCTGAGACATTCCAGGGCCCTGTGACACTCATCAGAGCCAAAAGACCCAGAATGACTGTTGCATGATCTGGAAACCAAAACTGATTTAGTCCTTCTGGTCTTCCTGGGAAGTAAGTTCTGTTGTTTCTGGTTTGGAGCTCCATTTTGGTCTGGTATTTAATATGGGAATGTGATCCTGACAGGAACCTTCACGAGGCTTTTCTCAATAGCCAGGATGTTGGCTGAGGAGATTACGTTCAAAACTGGTGCAACATTGGAAAATGATTACTCAGGTCTCATTTTCTGTATATGAATAATTGTCTGATTGAATAAATAAGATTGTCTATTTTCTGTATATGAATAATTGTCTGATTGAATAAATAAGATGGGCCAGTCGAACGAAGTGAGTTCTGCTCTGGACAGCACCTGCCAAAGGGTCTTGTCTTTTGTCTTGCCTATTGTGAAATGATAGTAAATCCTTGCTTGTTTCAACTGCTGCCCTGTGAGGTTCCCTTCCCCCCTGATTCTCGCTGAGGATGGGAGAGCCAGCCTGCCCTCCCTGATTGGCAGGTCTCATAAACTCCAAGTATCTATCTTCTGCCACTGTTTTACAGCAGCTCTTGGTTCTGATAGTCTTGCAGCTGTTTGTTTTCTGCTCTCTACTGAGCAGCTCCTTCCCACCGCCTCCCCACTGCCCAGACTTGTCCCTGCATCCAGTCCTCTCTCCACCCGCAACATTTCTCTCTGAGGTTTTCCTCTGCTTTGAAAGATCCACACATCTTTTCTCTGTGACTCCAGTAGAAAGTCCGCAGTTGTGGCTGAGTGCCTGCCCTGTCGCCCCAGGCCCTCTACTAAGGGAGAAGGAGAAGGGAATGGGATGTGGATCAGGACGTGCAGAAGAACGCTGCGCACTGAAGCCTGTCTTGGGCCCCTTCAGTGCTGGTGAGATGAAAGAGCAAAGGTGGGAGGTTCCAGTCAGGCCGGACTGCCCGGTCCGGGACTCCTTTCTCTTCTCTCTGGAAGTAGTGCTCCTGATGTAGAGCAGGTGACCAACTCTACGACCTTCTTCCTCGTACGCCTATCCCCACCCTTCTGAGGGCCTGGGTTGGCCTTTATCTCATGGCTTCCTAAGGAAATGCTGTGCCTTATTACTAAAAAGAGAAAAAGGCGCCCACCCCCTTTTCACCAGCTCAGAATGTCTATGATCTGCCTCCTTCCTCAGGAATGGTTCTCAAGAGCTCGAAGGAAGAGGCTCTAGTAGACTGGTATATTTGGAACGCAGCTACAGAGGGATGGATATGATATAGGGGAGGCCTCGCGTTTTAAAGATTTAATGTGATCTGAAAAGCAAAAAGTAGTTTTGTATAAAATTAAAATGCCTGATTGTACTGGAATCTGAAAGGAGACTGGAGAAATCCAACTCAAGGATATATAGCAAATTGTAAAAGTCCAGAGAAAATGGAAACTGTGTTTGCTGTGGTTTAATTTTGGTTGGATTTCCTCATAAGAAAAAAAGAATAATGATTCTTTACTTCAAAATATTTTTGTTTAAAACAAGGTTATATTCTTTAAAGGAAAGAGGAAGGAAGGCTAATGCCCTGCGTCATCCTAAGTTTATAATAGTGACTAATTCAAGTCATTGTTAACCATTATATTAAATATCTGCCAGTGAAAATAAGCATTTTTAAAGGATGTAAGTAGATCTCCTTACTAGAAGGTGAGGCCTGGAACAGTGCTGTTCCTGCCTTCCTACACCCCTCATCTTCTGCTCTTGGGCTGGATGCTTCCATCTGTTGTCAGAGACTTCCTCACCTAGAGCCACGCCTGCACGGCCCTGGATCCGAATCTGCGAGGGACATCAGGATTAAAGAAGACACAGCACGCTCTTGGTCTGGATGGAAAAAGACTCTATTCCTTTTCTCTCTCCCCGTTATATACCCCCTAGCATAAGAGGGAGGAAGTGGGCAGGAAGGAACTCAAGGATGAGGTCTGGGGTTCAAGATAGGGTCAGGGCATTCTCAGCCTGTGAGGCGGAACTTCCTGGGCTCAGTCTGGTAAACAACTCTGGGAGCTGAGGTGAACAAAACGGGATGTGCGCGAAACAAGTTCCTGCTCAGTAACAGAGGGGGGGTTGTGTTGAGAGACCTTTTTCCCCACAATTCCCCACTGTATTTTATTATGAAAAGGTTCTGTCTTAGGTCATATGGTCGGCAAAAGCCCCTTACCCGTCTCTGGAGGGTCTCTTCTCCTGTCTTAGGTGGGGCCGCTTTCCACAGGTTGCCCGTCATCAAACCCTTCCATCTTTGAGCATTTGGAACCATATCTCATGATTCTAATTGGGGCAATGAGACAAGCTGAGTAACACTTGTCTGTGCACGAGTTCTCTTTTAGAAAACACGGAACAGATCCTACCCAGGACAACTAGTCCAACTCCTGCCAGGAGGAGTCCCAAAATCCCTAAGGCTAGGGTCCCAGACCATCTTTGAATCCAGCCTCCTAAACTAGCCATGGAGGTCCACCAATCTTCCCTAGTTACAGGTTCAACTCTAGTCCTATTAACAATCAACATTTGATAAGCCAAAACAGTGGTAAAATTTACAAAGATATCATTCCTGCTCCCGTTTAAAAAGGCATTTAACCTTCCTAACTACAAACTAAGATTTTTCGATGTTATCAAGGTAATCCAAACAGAATAATACAAAGAACAATGCACTTGTTGAACAATTCACAAGGAATCAACTCACTCCTGCAACAAAGTAGTCGGTTGATCAATATACCAAATTGTATATAAGTCATTCAAGAAATTTTGGGTAGCAAGTGCTTGTGACACAGTTTCAGACAGCTTGTCCGCCATCGTGGCAGTGGAGGCGGAGGAAGCCAAGGCAATTCCGGCAGCAGCCGCATCAATCACAGAGGTGGCAATGACTGCAACAACAGCTGCTGTTATTCCGAAATCTCTTCGCTGTCTATACAAAATAATTTCTTCTCCCTTCTTTTCATCTGTAGTCAACGGGAATCATTGCGGGAATTCAAACAACAAGTGCAGAATCATCCGTCAACGGCTAGCAATTGCTCAAGCTGCAACTACTAAAGGAACAATTAAATTCTTCCCCTTCCCTGTCTCCCCTCAGTCCGATTCCAGGTAACAACACAAACAAACAAAAATAACACCTTTGTAGAGCAAAGATCATCTTTTTTTTTTTTTCCCAACAACAAATGCTCTGAAATACTTTAACAGTATACCCTGGTTAACAAAGTCCCCAGCACATTTCTGTTGCTAAGACTGGACTTCCCCAAAAATTTACATTTTACACCATCCAAGAAGCTCTGAGGATCAACAGTCAATGCCTTTAGCAAGACTTCAGTTACCATCCTAGTTTTTCCCAGTAAATTACACAGAGTGGCGTTAACTTACAAAATGATTCCTGCGACGGCCCACTAAAGTGAACTCTACTAAATCTCTGATTAAAGGAAGGCATTTAGGACCCAGAAATTTTTCCAACACAGCCTACAAGTCTCAACATACACCACATACCTGAATGAATGAATTTTCAGCACTAATTTACCCTGAGTCCACACGGGAGCTCTTCAAGTCTTTTGTTAAAGCATACCCTGAATCTATACACGTACTAACGTGCACTTAAACCACTGTACTAGTGTCCACAAGGAAAAGGTAGACAGGGGCAGGGAATCCGGACCCTTATCTACAAGGAGTTTTTGAAGGTCTCGGCGGAACTCCTCCCAGTCCGGGACATTTAAATCACCTGTAGATACAAACCAAGGGCTTGCCTTTACTATATTAGATAAAAATTCTTCAAGTGTCTTACTTTTTACTGTAGTTTTCTGGTTTTTTTTAGTAATCTCTTAAACTGGTGCTGTAATTGTGCTTTACCTGGCTTATTGCCCATTTTATCCTGTAATAAATACCCCAATACGTCCCTGCCAGCCTAGGGACGACCCCGTCCACTTACCCCTTCTTTCAGATCTCAGTGGAACCTCCAATTGCCATGCCTGCACGGCCCTGGATCCGAGTCTGCGAGGGACATCAGGATTAAAGAAGACACAGCACGCTCTTGGTCTGGATGGAAAAAGACTCTTTATTCCTTTTCTCTCTCCCCGTTATATACCCCCTAGCATAAGAGGGAGGAAGTGAGCAGGAAGGAACTCAAGGATGAGGTCTGGGGTTCAAGATAGGGTCAGGGCATTCTCAGCCTGTGAGGTGGAACTTCCTGGGCTCAGTCTGGTAAACAACTCTGGGAGCTGAGGTGAACAAAACAGGATGTGCACGAAACAAGCTCCTGCTCAGTAACAGAGGGGGGTTGTGTTGAGAGACCTTTTTCCCCACAACCTAGGAGACCTGCTGACCTCATCAAAACTCACTGAGTAATTAAAAAGTCATAAAATGGAAAGACATGGCAGACCTCAGCCCATCCTTCCTGGCCCTTCCCGTCTGTTCCAGCAGCTTTCCCAGTCCTCCTCACACTTCCCGTAAATGGGTCTGGGGGATGTCAAATGACAAAACAAGCCCTGAGTAATTACTAATGCTGATGGGATACAGTGACCAGGGGCCTTTCTCCTTTATGCTGTGTTCTTCAAAGCCTGCTGCTACTGCATCTCTGCCTACTGGAGGTGCTTGGCCCTTGGGTCCTGCCTGGGTTCTGACTTATGGTTACTGTAAGGCTCTGACTGCTCTACGGGCTCCTGTATGTACTGGCAGTGCCCTTAACTCCAAGACAGCCGACCATAACCTTTCTACATGTGGCCATATATCCTGCTACCCCTGTCTACAGCAGGCAGATCAGTGCCCCCGAGTACCTCCAGCTGAGCTGTGAAAGAGGGTCCAGGGGTGTCTTCCTAAGTGCCAGTCATTAGTGTGTTACCCAAGATGCTATGAATGTGTATGGTGTCCCGCCGAACTCCAGCGCTCCTCCCCATCTGCCTTCTACCCTGAACCCCAGTCCTGTCAGTTTCCCAAGAGAGGACACGCAGGACCTGGGACTGGGGTGGTCGCAGAAACTCCTGTCACTGCCTCTAGGTACCTTGAGAAGATGCCCGTCATCCACCTTTCTTTGAAACGGGGGTTCCACTATCTGTCTCCCACTTCTTGTATGCTGCACTGGGTTTCTGTCTTCCTCTCCTCCCTCCCAAGAGCTTGGGGGCTCCCTGCCCCTGCTTCCCTTGACTGCAGTCAGTGACCAGAGGATCCAGGACTTGGCATGCAGGGTCCTGGTTTGGACCTCAGGATGGGCACAGAGCCATGGGGGCCCTGAATCTTGGTCACTCCCATGTTTTCTGTAAAGCTTCCCGTCCTGCCTGTTCCCATGGGCACATATTCACCTGATTCTTCTCAGGGAAATCAGGGGGAAGCACATAGCCTATCCAAAACCACTGAGAACTTCAGGGGCCTAAGATGTTCTTTTGATCCTCTGGACTCAGAGAACATCTAAGCTCTAAATTTGGCCTTTGTTCAAAATCCTCAATGCCATTTGGGGAAGCCCTTCCAAAGGACTTGACAACAAAGCTCCGGTAACCTGTTAATTTCTGCTGACCCAGCCACCTGGCTTTGAGACACACCCAAAATCTGTTCCAGGTGCTACAGGTCATGAGCTACATTGTCTCCATAAAGAAAATTCAACTTTGCCAGACAGAAGTCTACTGCTTGGGATACAAACTCTCTCAGGTCAGAAGACCCTTAACTGCAGCCCAGAAGGAAGCCATCCTTCAGATCTCCATGCCCCAGACCAAAAAGCAGGTACAATAATTCCTGGAGGCTGTGAGATATTGCTTACTTTGGATCTGAAGCTTAGCTGAAACAGCAAGGTCCCTCTACTCAGTTATGAATGGAGACAAGCCCTTAAAATGGACAGAGATAAAGGAAAAGGCTTTCCAATGGACTTGGTCCTATGCGAAGCCCCAGCTCTGGTCTTGCCTAAAGTCTACCTTTTCATTCTTGAAGCCCAGGGAATTGCAAAAGGCAATTATTCAGACTTTGGCAAAAGGCCTGTAATTATCCAAGTGCCTAGACCCAGTAGCATCAGGATGGCCATCCTGCCTATGCACCATAGCAGCTACTGTCCTACTGGAAAAGAGGCTGATAACCTCACTTTGGGCCAAGACTTAATCTTAGTGGCTCCCCATACATTGGAGACCCTACTTTGGGGAGTAAATGGCCAATGGATGTCAAATGCCCACGTCACTCTGTACCAGAGTCTGCTCCTTGATCAGCCTGGCTCACTTTCTCAGCCATTCAGACTCAACCTGGAGACACTGATGCCTGATGATAACCCAGAGGTACCCCTACATAACTGTGAAGACCTGCTATACAGCTCCCAGGCCAGATGCCCAGACCTCTGAGACACCCCCTGATATAAGGCAGATGCCAACTTGATTACTGATGGAAGATAAAGGACACCCAAGGCTGGAGCCAGTATAATCACCCAACAGGATATCATCTGAACCCAAACCTTGCCCAAGGACACCTCCACACAATAGACTGAACTGATGGTCCTCACCCAGGCTCCACATTGGGGAAAGGATAAACTGATGAACATCTTTATAGACAACAGATAAGTTTTTGCCACCCTTTCATGTCCACTCAATGATCTACAAGGAATGAGGACTCTGACACTCTGTGGCAGAAGATCAAATGGCCCAACAGGCTTCCAGACTCCCTGTTGAACCACTCTCACTCCCGAGATAACCCAGAGGTGCCCCTGAATAACTGTACCCTGTGGGATGATGAACCCTTCCAGACTTCAGAATCATCCTACATCCCTTGGACACCTCCCTCTGAACCAGCTTAATGAGAGCACCCACATGGGCACCACCAAACTGACTGAACTACTTTCTGGTATTTGTGGGCACATACTCAGGTGGATGGAGGCCTTTCCCTCAGGGTGGTAAAAGGCCTCCTATATGAAATAATTCCTAGGTTCGGGCTGCCTCTGTCAATTGGCTCAGATAATGTTAATTAATCTTAGAGACTGGTGAGAACTGGCCCAGCCTCCTGCCCTTATCCCTCCTTCTCCTGGCCCGTTAAGGTAGGTTTCATCCCTCATAAGATTATGTTCAGAAAGCCGCCTCTACTACTGCTTAGACTAAGGGACCCTATTCTGAAAAATTACTAGTCAATCTCTCTGAAAGTATCTCCAGTCTCTGGACTGGAGAGATAGCTCAGTAGAGTATTGGCTGCTCTTACAAAAGACTGGAGTTTGAATCCCAGCACCAACATGATGATTAACAGTTCATAACTCCAGTTCCAGGGGATCTGACACCATTCCCTGTCTTCCTTCTGCACTACGTGGCTTGGGTGCACTTACACACATGCACACATAACACTCATACACATAGAATGAAAATATAATTTTTAAAAAACATATCTCCAGTTTCTCAAAAAGGTCCAGGCTACAGTCCACTCTAATGTCTGAAACATCCCATCAGTTCCCTCCTTTATACCCTCCACCAGTTTAGAAAGGAAAGAGAGGCCAACAGTTCCTGGTTCTCTAGCTAGCTTGATTGGAATCCATGGCTGACAACCCATCTTTCTCCTCCTGGGTTCAATCATTGGGCCTTGCCTGATTAACTGGTTGTTAAACTTTATCAAACGACAGGTAGCCTCTACCAAATTAGTGTACCTGAGAGCCCAGTGCAACCCTCTGTCACCTGAGGACACTGAGTCAAGGCTTCGACTCTGCCCTAAGACTAGGGGGGATGAATTGACAAAACTAACTCCATTTTGTTCTAGCCGATTTGCTTTACCCTGAGTCTCTGCCAGCCATCCCCACTGCAGCCAGCCAGGCAGAATGTCTCATGAAGGCAGTTATAGGGAGTACGTTGTTTCTATAATACTGGGAAACTTACAGGTAGCCAAGTAGCATGTCAGGTAGCACATCCTCCCACCCAGCCTGCCCCTGCTCTGGTGTAACTTTGGTGATCTGATGTAACTATGGTCATTGGCTTTATGCATGGCTTGATATCATCGTGATTTTAAGCTTTATAAATCCTGCCTGATTTTTCCTCAGGGTCAAGAGTCCTTTGGGGCATTAGCCCCGTCTCTCACCACAGGCTACTAATAAAGGCTTCTAATTGAACCATTATTGTGTGGCATCCTCTGTGCATCTCACTCAGTATTACACCACCAGAAGAAAACTCCTTGGCTTGTGTGTCTCAGACGGCAGAGGTTTGTTTACTCACAACTCGTTTTGCTATTGTCCCAGTGCTGAGGATGGCCCAGCACCTTGCACATCCTAGGCAAGTGTTCTTCCACTAAGCTGCATGCATCTTCAGCCGTTTTGTTTCTTGAGACAGAGTTTCCCTATGTAGCCAGGCTGGCTGGAGGCCTACCTGCCTCAGAACCCCTAGTGCGGGGATTCTAGTTTCAGACACCATGCCTGGCTATTTTTTCCTTGCCATTCTTGAGGCTAGAAATCAAGAGGTCAGCCATGTAGGTCTCTGATTAGGCCTTTCTCCTTGACTTGTGTGTTTCTTTCACTGCTGGTTGTCTGTTTCTTTAAAGACATGGTCTTTGCCTTTAATGCAGGCTGGCTTTGAGTGCACTGTATGGCTCAGGATGGCTTAAAACTTGTAACCTTCTGGTTTCAAACTCCTGAGTGCTGGGATGTCAGGTGTGTGCTGCCATTTCCAAGTCTTAGTTCTCTTATATCAAGATTTCTTGTGTTCATAATAGACATAAGACACTTGGTCATTAACTCTCAACAGATGGTTTAACTGATTTTTAGGAAGAGCCCCTAAAGGGATCCTCAGGAGATTATGAATCCTTAACTTGCCCCATGCAGGCCTGTAACCACCTCCAAGATGTTCAGTGACAAATAATTTCTGACAGGAAGAAAGAATGGAAGAAAGTAAAACATCATGATATCTTTGCCCCTGTGAGCTGAGGGTCTCAGAAAACAGGCCACACCCATGTCAAAGATTCTACAGTGGGCTGAATAATTAAGCTAAATAATTAGCACTTTGCAGTGTGCAGAGTTGGAATGTTGCAGGTCCAGATCCAAAGTCTCTGAGGCTATAATTAGTCCCTTCTTAACCACTCTCTGTCCATCTCTGTGTCAACTCTCCATTCACTTAGCAGACCACTAGGTTCCATCAACCACACCTAGCGTCAGATAGCATCTGAGGCCTACTACAGCAGGATTTCTTGCTTTGCTATGACCTGCTTACATGATGTTCCCAACAACATATTGGGAAAATGTCTTGATTTATGACTTTTTGTTGTTGTTGTTGTTCTGTATGGAGCAGTTTCCACTGAAATGTGATATTTGGGGTAACCTGAATCTCAGTTCTGGGGACACTCACATTTGCTCCAGAATAGCTATCTCTTACTCCATTTTTAATGAGAGCTGTGTCAGTTGCCGTGATAAAAGACATCAACAGTGGGGACATGGTCACTCCTTGGGCTTCTTGCATTCTACCTCTGAAATGTTTTCATAAAGAAAAATATGCATTAATACATTATTTCCAACTCTCATTTGGCCAGGTAAGGTGGTTGCAGGCCTTCAATCCCAGCATGTAGGAGGCAGACACAGGCAGATCTCTGTGAGATAGAGGCCAGCCTGGTCTACCTAGAGCAAGTTCCAGCTCAGTTGGTGCTGTAGGGAGATCCTGTCTCAAACAAAAGACAGAATTTAGAGGGGAAGAAGAAAAATCTTTCTTTCAACTGCCATATTAGGGTTAGTATGTGCAGCCTGGAAATTAAAACTACAAAAGACAAAATATCAGGAGAAAATGTTTATTTTGTTTGAATACAGAGGCTTTATAGAAAAGAAGTAAAAATGCCTAAGAGGAAGGTGATTTTAACAAAGTTAGAGAAAGTGTAGAGACGGGACTGGACAAAGTGGGGCAAGGCTGGACTGCTGAGGGGGGGTGAGTTTGGGAAAGGTGAAAAGGAAGGGGATGGACTCTGTGGTTGTTTAGGGAAGCTGGTGTGCTCCGAAGAGGTCTTCTCTCCCTTGGTTCAGAGAAGCTGATGCCTAGGTTTTCAGTAGAAAGAAGAAAGGCAAGATGTTTTTAATCTGTTGTTTGTCCCTTCTTTTCAACTCAAACTACCTTCATGCCAAAGTGGCATCTTTTAGGGTAACATATTCAGCATATTCATGGTGCTTTAAAAAGGTATTTCCATTTTGGAAAAAAAATGAATAAATAAGAGCTAATTTTGTGATCTTGTCTCAAAGAAAATCCAGTTTAGAGTCAAGGAGCAAAAAGTCCATCAGGGTCTTTGGGAGCAAAGACAAACTCAAAGGGCCTGTCCTGTTGGATTAACAAATTGTGCCCATGACTACAACTGAATGTTAGGGGAAACTGATTAACACAGCATGGCTGAACCTCTCAGAGCTTATGCTCAGATTAACACAAAAGAATACATTCTTGGTTTGGTTTGTTGTTGCTTGGGGTTTGTCTGTTTTCAGGTTTTGGGGTTTTTTTTTTTTTTTTTTTTTGAGACAAGGTCTTACTAAGCCTGTATTGGTCTTGACCTGAACTCAGTCTTTCTGTTTCAGCCTCCTGAGTGTTGGGACTGCCAAAATATACCAACATCTGTCTCATACTGTTTGCTTTTTATTTCTATGTTTGAAAACTCAAACCCAGGCCCTAATATGCACGAAATAAACACAGAGCTCTCCCTACATTCTTGAAAATTCACTTTTTTTAAAAGACAGGGTCTCATTATGTAGCCTTGGCTGGCCTGGAACTCACAGACATCTGCCTGCCTCTGCCTCCTGAGTGCTGAGTGAAAATCACTTTTTAAAGAGTCATTGAAAGGGGGACAGGATAGACACACTGAGTGAGCAGTGCTGATTAAGCTCTGTCAGGACGCAGGCCTAAAGGTCAGATTCCTATCTGGAAGTCCAAGAAAGGGAAGGCTGGAGCAGCTAAGCCCTAGGGGTGTTCTAGGGCTAGAGGGCAAGAAGATACAAGTGACAATCTTAATGATGGATGGTGCTCTGACACAGCAAAATAAGGGATGGGGTGAGAGGGAGAGAGGGAAAACAAATGAACCCTGGACATGGGACAGCCAGGAGAGTGACCTTATATGATAAAGGGGACAGGAGAGTCATAAGGGCTCACAGGTTTTTAAAGATGAGCACAATAATTCCCATGCTGACAAGATCAAGCCAGTCAACATTCTAGCATGGAGTGGGAAGGGGTCTGATGCACCTCCCCCTGTAACTGGAGAGCTGTGGGGAATTGGTAGCTTTTAGGGGAGGTACAGTTAACTTTTTTTTAGGTTTTGGGCAGGTCGACCACACTCCAGTGGATGGCCCACACCCTTGACTATATGGAGAGAACAAACTGGAGTTGATGGGGGTTGGGGGGTCGGGTAGATGTGGGACAGGTTAAGGAGAGAGATGGGGGAGAATAGGATCAGAATACATTGTGTAATACTCTCAAAGAACTGATGAAAATAATTTTAAAAACTTACCATGCTGAATGAAAAAAAGAATGATTCCCATATAACTGAAAGGCTACCCATAAAGTAGGACGAGGGCACCCTCTGCTGGTGGCATGCATGCCAAACACACAGGCAAGACTGGCAAGAAACATGAAGACACTGGCAGGGTATGCTGAAGAATTTAGAATGCCTACCTAGTAGATAGTTACAGCTTCCGTCGATCAGCACAGTTTGGAAACCACTCACCTCATTTTATGTAAAGCCCCTTTGTTCTGATTTCTTCCCAGAAGAAGGGTTACACCACAATATTTAAATAGATCTCTGTGATATTTAAATCAGTCTAGCCAGAGCATTCAAAATAATCCAGTTTTTTTGTTTGTTTTCTTTTACAAACAGCACAGCAGTGAATAACTTCACACATGTGAGATCTCTGTGTAAAAGAAGGTCATATTACTTGGTCAAAGTTTAAGTCTCTTTGAAAAGTTGATCATTTGCTGTATGGTTTCCTTTGAGAATGGAGGTGATTGACAAGAAACCATCTGACACAGATAAAGAAAATGAATTCCGTAGGCCTAGGGACAAGAATCAAACCTCAAGGTGTGGTGGTGCATGCCTTTAATCCCAGCGCTCAAGAGGTAGAGACATGCAGATCTCTGTGGGATCAAGGTCAACCTGCTCTACATAGTGAGTTCCAGGCAAGCTGGGACTAAGGAGACCCTATCAAAAAATTTTAAAAGAAGAAGAAGATGAAGAAGAGGAGGAGGAGGAGGAGAAGGAGGAGGAGGAGGAGGAGGAGGAGGAGAGGAGGAGGAGGAGGAGGAGGACGAGGACGAGGACGAGGAGGAGGACGAGGACGAGGAGGAAAATCTCAGGGCTGGAGAGATGGCCCAGTTAAGAGCACTGGTTACTGTTGCAAAGGACCAAAATTCAGTTCCTGGCACCTACATTGTAACTAACGACTGTGTAACTCTAGTTCCAGGAGATCCAATGTCCTCTTCGGGCCTCTTCAGGCACTGCGTGCATGTGTTGTACATACATACACTGCAGGCAAAATACTTGTATGTATAAAATAAAATAAGTCTTCTTAAAAAAGAAAGAACCAAATCTCCAAGAAGCTTTCTCAAGACTAGAGACTCAGCCGTCCCAGTTCCACTAAGGAGGAGCTTCCCTGGCCCTGTTAGTTCTCATCAGATTCTTTAAAACCTTTCCACCCACCCATCTAACTATCCCAGCTCCTTCCTGGATAATCACTGCAAAGTGGACTTGAAGTCCCTGATCTTAAGTTTCCTGATAAATATTCATGTTTCCCCTATAGAAATTATATGCTTTGGGACTGGCAAGATGGCTTAGCTGTTTAAGTCACTTGTCACTAAACCAACCTCAGTTCAATCCCTGGAATCCAGGTGATAAAAAGATAGAAGGCTCTATAAATTGTCTTCTGACCTCCGCAATGTCACTGTAGAATGACCCCACACCTACCCACACCTACTTCCCCACACAAAACAAGTGATTTTTTTAAAAAAGAAAAAATTGCCCAATTTTTACTCTCACCAACAATGTAAGGACCCCACCTGCTCACAGACTCACCAACAGTGTTTTTTGTTTGATTTTGGTTGGGTGCTGGGGATGGAGCCCATGTCTTCCTCCCTACAAGCCAAGTACCCTTCTCACCTATCTCCTCAGTCTTCTTTGGAAATTCTTGTAGGTTAAAAACTAAAAGAGTGTTTAAATTTTACATTTTCCTCATGTGTAAGGTACCATGTCTTTGTATAAAGCCATCTATGAGACTTGTGCATACATAGTTGGAATGAGATCCACCCTCCACTGGGATACGGATCCCTGTTGTCGGTCCAATTTTCTCTCTTGTAACATAAGGTGGGGGGTGCTTTTTGTCTTGTTTTGTTTGAGACAGAGCCTCACTACGTAGCCCTGGCTGGCCTGGAACTCAATATGAACACCAGGCTATCGGCATTCAAAAATTGTAGGGCACAACGCAGGATGGACCTTAGCCTCCTATGAGGATTAAGGGTGTGGCTCCTGTGGGCATGGTGCTCCGCTCCAGCCAGGGTGACACCAGCTTCTGCCCTGCACCTGGAGAGAACCTGCACCGAGATGATCCATCCGGAGACAGAGTACTATTGGCCGCAGTAGGTAATCACCCCATAGGGTGTTGGCTAACCAAACTCATAGATTCCCCTGTACTTCCTTGAATAAACAAGTTTGCTGCTGCCCACCGTCGGCATGCTTCTCACCCAGCTCCTGGAGTCTGTTTGTGTGTTTTGACTCCCCGCCTACTCACCCCCTCATGGCAGAGACCCTGCCTCCCACTCCGCCAGCACTGAGCAGAGGAACCCCAACAAAAAAATGTTGTTTTTCCTTTATATAAACTCTCAGTTCTACCTGAGCACAGTGGCTGGTGCAATTGTTGCAGCCATGCAGGAGGCTAAAACTGGAGACTTGCTTGAGGCCAGGTGCTCAAGGCTAGCCTGGGCAACACAGTGAACCTCTGCCCCCCAAACAAACGGATGGTTTCTTAAACTCCTTCCGCTTAGCCACTACCCTGATTCTCTGGCTTTTTTTTTTTTTAAACAGGAGAGCCTCCCTTTGAGAGAGCCATGAGTATTTTGAGTACTGTGGGCTGTATAGTCTGTCACAACTGCCTGACCTCATCTCTGGGATGAGGGCCGTCTTATATAACTCACAAAAACCCAGGCCTTTCATTGTGTGTCGTCAGCATAGCAGCCGTCCTTTTCCAGAATATGGCCCTGAACTAACTATGACTGTGGTCAATGAGAGTGGAACTGCTCTTGGCAAGTGTATCCTGGGGTCTCCAGAATCAAACAAGGGCCAAGAAGACGAAAACCTCCCTGTGAGTAGAACAAGAGAATTTGACAGGATTTGAGAGATTGCCAAAAGAATTCTATTGTGTGGCATGTTGTGTTTGTGTGTGTGTGTGTGTGTGTATGTCCACAGAGGTCAGAAGCAGGCATCAGTGCCCTTGGAGCTAGAGTTACCAGTATTATTGTTATGCCCAGAGAACGGCTCCTCAAGAACCACCACGGAGTCCGGAGTGTATGCAAAAAAATAAAGAGCCTTTATTCTTTATTCAAGCTTAAGCTTGGTCCCCCAGACCTCACCAACACAGTGGATCCGTTCTGGGAGCCCCGAGCAGAGAGGTTAGGAGCCTTTTATAAGTTTGAGATAAAGGAAGGTGGGGAATAACAGTGTTACATTTTGTTTGGTTATAGGAGCCCGGGCGCCAAGCATATTTTAAATTAATTGGTTGTAATAAACTATATGCCAAAATTGGTTAATAGAGATTTGGAGGTTTCTTACTGGTGGGTGCTGCCTTCAGGGAAAAGGAATGTGTTGATTATTATTCAAACCTTTTGTTAGTTTTTGTTTTAGCCTTATTTAATCTTGTGGCCTTGTGACTGCTTGGAACAAAGAATAAGATGGAGTTATATTTATCCATTTCCTGACGTCCTATAGCCAAGCATTTTTACAGAAGCGAAGAGAGCAGTTATTGGGTTGAAAAGGGGTTCCAGAGGTCCCACATTTATGAGTTGCCTGATGTGGGCGCTGGAATCTGAACTCTGGTCCTCTGATAGAGCAGTAAGTGACTTTAACCACTGAGCCATCTCTCCAGCCCCTCAACCCCTGTGTCACCTGTCTTTTCAGACCTCGAACCCTAGACCTCACCTGCTTGAACCTTGGTAGCTTTCTTCTCTGCCACTCTGAGCGAGTCCCCCTCACCTTCCTCTCCTCAGACCCTCGATGCCGCAGCGCCTCCAGCCTCAGCTTTCTTCGGTCTCCTCTCTTCTGCGACCTCGTCCAGCCCTGTGCTGTAAACGCACAGGCATTTCCCCCGCTGGCTCCCTCTTTCCTAACCTAGGTGTAACCTCACCCTTTGAGTCCCAGGCTCACATTTCCAGTGGCTCCGTTGCCATTTTTCCTCAGAAGTTAAGCAAGCATCTCATGAATGTGTCGTACACTCACCCTTGATTTAAACGTACACATTATTTTTACTACGCTGGCCCAGTAGTCATATGTTCCAAAGCCACTGGACCACTTGAGTGCATAAGTGCCATTGTTTAATGACATATATATATATTCATATTTATATATGAATTTATATATATATTCATATTTATATATGAATTTATATATATATATATATATAAACCTGACAGTGTGACTTGGAGTAAGCACTTCCTGCAGATGACTCTGACTTTTGAGTATGTACATGGCCCATAGTGACATCCAAAAGAAAAATGTTTTTATATTTATAGATTATTTCATTGAATTATCTAAATAATGGGTATCAATAATGTATTTACTCCAAAATAAGATATTAAAATATACAACACTACTATGTATTTTCTTTAACTTCTTTTTAAAAACTACCTCCATTCAACCATCTAAATATTTTTGTGATAGAGATTCTTTTGTTGGTTGCATTTTTTGTGTGTGGGTTTCTCTTTGCTTGTTTCATTTTTGGTTATTGATGTTGTTTTAATTTTGAGACAAGGTCTCACATAGCCCAGGATGACCTCAAACTTGCTTTATAGCTGAGAATGACCTTGAACTTCTCATCTTTCTGTCTCTACCTCCTGAGTGCTGAGATTAAAGATGTGCACCAATATTCCAGGTTTTAAGTGGTACTGGAGATCAAATCCAGGGCTTGGTGCATGCTAGGCAACTGCTCTACCCGAGGCATGGTAGAAAGATGGGGAAATTATGAGAATTTGAGAGGAAAGACGTTTGATAAAAGCCTTTCATGAACTGAGAAGCAAATTGCCAACATTATTAATACCATTTGTTATAAGGGCTGCCGACATAGACTTAACAGTTCTTTCTTATATGGGTATTTTATGTTAAAGTAACAATGACCCAGACTTAAGGCCGGAATGCATGTAACCTTGGGTAGGTCCTCATTCCTCTCCTCAGGCTCTGATGCTCTCAAACAAAGCTGTCTACAGTGAAGACACCCCACCCTCCTATGTTCAAAGCTGTCTTCAGAGAAGACACCCCACCCTCCTGCATTCCCGGGGCCACTGTGCCAGTTGCAATCTTGAAGGGCGCCCTTCCAAACCACTTCAAACCTCATCAAAATCTCATGTCCGCTACTCCTCTTTGAGAAGCCTACACCTTGCTTTCTGCATACCTTCTTCTTCTCCTAACCTCGTACTTAAGTCTATATTAAATTATCTTCAATAAAATTTCCAACTCTGCTTTACCATACTGGTTAGTCCTGAAATTCCTCTCAGTGGCAAAGCAGTGAATTCTGGTTTGGCCTGAGTCAAGGTACCCAAAACTCTCAGAGAACTTCTCAGGCTCTTGAGAGTGACAGTGGGGAGTTGTCCCTCCTACAACTGCACCCCAAACTCTGACATACCAACTGAGCCACATCCCCAGTCCTGACTGGGCTTTTGTGGCAGACCTGGTGATTGAACCCACAGCATTATGCATACTAAGCACTCATTCTATCCCTAGACTATATCTCTACACTGCTTTCAATATTTTTTCAGTCTATTTTGGTTTTTATATCTCCCCAGCAGCTATACATGTTCTCTGCTTAGAGAAGATCATCTGGTTGTGGTGGCACAGGGAGGCAGAGGCAGGAACAAGCTATTGAAAATCAACAAATACAGTATACAGATTATAGCCAAGAGTGGGCAGCATGTGTTTTGGCTACTATTCATACTCCAACTGCAGTTTTATGGCAGAAAGGGCCTTTGCTATGGTTGCATTTACCTGTATCGCCTGCTAAAGTGTTGACTCCTTGTTATGAGGCTGTGGCATGTTTAGTTCAAATGGCTCAAGTTGAATCTAGAAAATATTTTAGAAAAGAACCTAATATAATAGGACTTCCATTTATAAAACAACAGTTAGATTGGTTATTTCAAAATATGGATTCCTGGGCCATAGTTTTTGCTCATTTTTCTGGCATTATTGATAATCGTTATCCAAAAGACAAATTATTACAATTTGCAAATAGTCATGCTTTTATTTTTCTAATAATTATAAAACAGAAACCTATTAAGGATGCTTCAGTGATATTTACAGACGAGTCTTCTAATGGTAGGGCTACTTATGTAATGCAGGGGCAATCTTATGTTTTTCAAATCTCTCCAGCTTCAGCTCAAGTAAGAGAACTTCGAGCTGTAGCTGCTGTATTTCAGCTTATGGACTCTACTCCTTTTAATTTGTATACTGATAGTCATTATATTGCTAGAGCCTTACAGGTGCTTGAAACTGTATCTTACATCGAGACAACTAACACTCAGGTTCAAAAATTATTTGGTCAGATACAAAGGTGTTTGCCTGCTCGTTCTCAACCCTGTTTTGTAGGGCATATTAGAGCTCATACTGGGCTTCCAGGTCCTTTGGCTTTATGGAACGACTTAGCAGACAAGGCCACATGTCTCATAGGTTTCTCTCAATTGGAATTAGCACAAAAATCTCATGCTCTTCATCACCAAAACAGCCAAAGTTTACGGAAGCAATCTCACCTCACCAGGGAGGCTGCTAGGCAAATTCTTAAACAGTGTCGCTTCTGTCCTGAATTCCATTCTGTCCCTCAGTGTGGAGTAAGTTCACGTGGACTAATGCCCAATCAGTTGTGACAGATGGATGTAACTCACATCCCGGAGTTTGGAAAACTAAAATATGTTCATATGTCCATAGATACTTACTCAGGATTTCTTATGGCCACTACTCAAACTGAAAAAGCTACTAAACATGTAATAGCACACTGCATTAAATATTTTGCTGTAACTGGCTTGCCATCTATCATAAAAACAGACAATGGCACAGGATATACTAGTCAAACTTTCCAACGTTTCTGTGCTCAGTTATGTATTGTGCATAAAATAGGCCTATCAGATAATCCCCAGGGGCAAGGGATTGTTGAACGTGCCCATAGAGTTTTAAAAAATCGATTACAAAAAATAAAAAAGGGGGAGTTATATCCCAGATCACCACAGAATTCCTTAAGTCACGTTCTTTTCATTTTAAATTTCCAAAATTTGGATAAGTAAGGCTACTCTGCAGCCGCAGAATGTGGCATTCCAAGACTAAGTGGCATGGCCCAGACCCGGTATTAATATGGGGAAGAGGGATTGTTTGTGTTTTTCCACAGGACGCTGAGAATGCCAGGTGGCTGCCAGAAAGACTGGTCCAGTTGGCAGGTGTCACACCTGCACAACCTTGGGTCCGAGTCTCTGTGAGGGACGTGCGAGGGACGTCGGGATTGAAAAAGACATAGTACTCAGATCTTGTGGTGGCACGAGCAAGCACACTTTATTCTCCCCCACCAGTATATAAATATCCTCCCTCACTTGAGCCTCATGTCACAGAGGATTTGGTAGGGGGCAAAGGTTCAGGCCCGTAGGGAACATCTGAGTATGTGACCACACCTGGTTCAGACCACACCTGGTCCAGACCACACCTGGTTTAGGTCAATTGCAGTTAGGCCTCTGAAGGTCAAGTTGTCTCAAGGAACTCAGGCCCCAGGTGCGGGTGGAGTCACAGGTGGTAGCACTAGATAACCACAAATTCCTGATGGCTAGGTCTGTAGAAACAGGCAATTCTCATAAACAGCTTCAGGGAAAATACCGTGCTCTAGATCAAGGGGTTATATGCAATCCCAAGGCTGATTGCAAAGCAGCAAACTAATTCAGGGGGTTGCATTGGGAGGCCTGCTTTGCCCACACGCAGGGACTGAACAGAGGAAGAGTGACGCTATTGTAGCTGTCTGAGATGGAATCAGTTCCTGATGACACACGGAGAGCTGCATTGGACTTATGTGATAAATTCAACTATGCTACATCTATCCATATAGAAAGAAAAGGAGTTTGCGGTGATGGTGAATGATACTCAACTGATGGGACATCATTACATGGGAAGAAAAACAATAAATCAGGACTCTACTGCAGGGAATGCTGATAAATGAGAAAAAGGACTAAGTGCAGGACTTTGGTGATCAGATGAGTTTCCTGCAAACTTATATAGGGAAACAGGCAGCAGCCATGGACAAAGTCAAAGGCATAAGTCAACCCTATGTATGTTTGATTGGACAGTTAAATATCGCCTGTGTTCAATGTATTTCTTGTGTTTCAATGTAACTTGATTAATTTCATTTTTGCTGCATTACTGGAATAATTACTGTGATGCCTGATTCCCCTGGACTTGTCCCTGTATTCCCTCCCTTTTTATGTTCAGAGTTTGTTCCTAGGGATGCTGGGTTGTGACTCGCTAGCCTCTGGTTAATTTGTGTGGCTTCGAGGTCCCAAGTCTACCACCCTATAGTACAACTGCCTGAATTCGCTGACCTATGTGAAATGAGTGGCCAGAGACGGGTAAAAGCAAGGGGGTGTCCACCGACCTAAGACAGGGAATCAGCCTCTATGGCCAGACGTTGTGGCTGGTTTTCCGATGACAGGTAAGACGGGCACTAACGTCCTTGGTGACCTAAGACAGGCTCTCATTTACTAAAGGAAAAAGGGGGACATGTAGGGCCTGGCCTCCCTACATGCCTTTTTCCCTGTTAGGTTCCCGGCCAGGAACTAGCTTCAGTTTGTCAGCTGCAGTTGCTCAGAGGACAACTTGACCTTTAGAGGTCTAACCACAATTGTTAACCAGGTGTGGTCTGAACCAGGTGTGGTCACATACTCGAATGCTCCCTGGGGGCCTGAACCTTTGTCCCCTCCCAAACCCTCCATGGAACTTCCTGCAGTACATCACTGGCATCTACTGGGTGTATATATATTGAGCACCTTGCTGGAATAAATCGGAAGCTTCTCCACCATTTTTGGTGTCTGTGTTGTATGTGTCTTCTATGTTTGTCTTGTGTGTCTTTCATTCCTCAGACCTCGCAGGATAGACTCGGGCACAGTTGTAGCGCCAGACTGCTACACTGTGTTGAGGTTTCTACAAAGTTGACTAACTAGTGATACCTTCTGGGGTTGTGGAAAGACGAAATGATGTAAACTGGGAGCCAGCCCTGATCATGTGCTATCCTTGATCCTCTAGATAGCCATTCTATACATAACCCAAAACAATAAAAAGTCCAACACAATATCAAAACTATCTCCAAGGATGATGGCTCAGTGGTTAAGAGTACATATTGCCCTTCCAAAGGACTGAGTTCAATTCCTAGCACCAATATTGTAGCACACAACTGCTTGTTACTCGAGTTCCAGGGGACCCAGCACCCTCTTCTGGTCTCTACGGGCACTCATACAAACTTGTACATATATGCATGCAGACACATACATATCCACAAAATTAAAAGTAAAATACATCTTCAAAAATTTCTCCAGGAAATAGATTCAATTGTAATCAGTTCTTTAGGTAACAGGCCAAGAACCTTATTCGTGTTGATTCTGTACATGGCAGGGGACCATTTTCACAGATCAAAGGCAGATGCTATTTTTTTAAACCCTATTTTGTTTGAGATAGAGTCTCAATGTAGCCCAGTCTGAGTCTAGTTCACGGCCTCTGGTGACTGAGGATGACCCTGAACTCCTGATCTTGCTGCCTCCAGAGCCGAGTACTGGGATTACTGACATGCATTAACTTTTAAGAAAGCACGATTGCTTTGCTTCTTTAATTCTGGATTCAAAAATGTAAAATCTGAGCTCATAGTGAGAGGACTGGGAATTCAGTAGTAAAGAATGTACTTAGTATGTTGTACAAGTATGTTTAATCTGAGCACACATACATACACAAAATGAAATTAATACATGATGGGTTCATTCAAATTAAAACTTCCGAACTCTTTCCCAGTCCTAGGAAACCTCAACTAATAATACTGCCTTTCCACTTCATAGGCCTTACCGGGAGCAGAGACTAGTAGAGGGTGGAGTCTGACCTTACCCCCTCCATCTTATCTGTAGCCTTCTCTGTGTGAGTCATGTTGTCTTTGTGTCTCATATTTTCCATCTGTAAAATTGATGTATTATGGAAGGACAACTCATCAATGATGTGAAGTATTTTGGACAAACTAATGACAATTATCCCAGGGTGTAATTTTACTCACAATCTATTTAGTCTGGTGCTTCTCAAGCATTCTACATACTAGAATTATTTAGAGAACTTGAAAGAAAGAAAGAAAGAAAGAAAGAAAGAAAGAAAGAAAGAAAGAAAGAAAGAAAGAAAGAAAAAAAAAAACCCTGATACATCTGTACACCAAATGTAGAGTATGACCCTGGGTGAGGCCATTTTAGAGGCTTCCTGGGACATTCAGTGCAAAGTCAGAGATCAAGAAACACTCTCCCAGGAAGCTCCACATGGCCTTTTGTGGCCATGCCAGTCCTGAAAAAGCCCTCAGATACACATCCCATGCGGTACTCACCTCTCTGGGCTTTGCTCCCAGAAAGCAAAGGCTTCAGGACCCAGCCACAGGACTAATACTGGCTGGAGTGGAACTCCAAGCTAATGGGGACCCTGAAATCTGACCTGAACCGAGTGAAATGATGATACTATGGTAACACAGGTTTCCTTTCTGCCAATACAAATTAGGGAAATGTAAATCACCCTCACTTAGTTCAGCGTGGTGAAGCCTGGGAAACCGAGGAGTCTTTTGTTCCTAAGGCAAACAAAGTCTTTAGCTTCAATCTAATTCCCTCAGTTTCCTTGAACATTGTATTAACTGCTGGGTGGGGATTAAACTAAACTAGTTTGAAGAGAAGGAAAGCCAGAGAGCAGGTGTGGTTGCCAGGAGCCAGAAGGGAGAGGCCAAGTCAAGCAGAGGTGGGGGAGACTTATGTCAGAGGTGGCGCTTTGGTTCTTTCCTTTAAGTGAAATCCTGCCTTCATGTCATACAAGTTCTCATGCGGCTCCTTTCTAAAATCTTGAAGAGATTCTACATTCTTCATTAATTCACTGATATAAGTGCTTGAAGAGCTGTCCTCCAAGAATTTAAAGATGTGAAAGCAGAGAGTCACAGTGCAAAGAAATAAGCACAACGGTTTCCAAGAAATTGTTTCCCTCCGAAGGATAAAGGGCCCCAGAGCAGGTTAAGTAAACCTCAGATAAACCTCGGATCCGAGCTTGTTTCCAACCCAGGAACTGTGTAAAACCCCAACCCAGAAGAGGGTGTCAAATTCCCTGCAACTGGTGTTATAGAGGGTTGTTAGCAATCATGTGGGTGCTGGGAATCAAACCTGGGTCCTCTGCAAGAGCAGCCAGTACTCTCAACTCCGAGCCATCTCTTCAGTCCCATTTTCAAGTGTTCTTTCTATAAAACTGTTTAAAGTTTCTAAGGGGAGACTATGTGTAAAATGAATGATGTATAGTTTGCTGGCGATCTTTGTGTTGTTTCCTTTTTGCAACAAGAATGACAGGAAATATCTCAAGAAAGAGTACTTACAAAATCTTGGTCACTAAAATCTATCTTATAAACACTTGTGTCTGTACGCATTCTCCACATGAGCTTATATTTTTTTGGAAAAATAACTTACTTGATATCAAATTGACTTATAAGTTTTTATGTACAATAAAATTACTAAATTAGCCACCACATATTTTTCTGATGAAGATGTTATGTCCTTGATTCTTGTCTCAATTCTGGTTCTACATGATTTCTATTGCTTAAAAATATAAGCTAAATTTGAGAAATGACTACTCCTGTTCTAGGATGCAAATTCCCTTAAGGATAGTTGCTCTCTTGAGATGCAAACCTCTTTATTCAAGGATTAAGAAAGATCCTTTATTTCCGTTCATATATTTATATGTATATGTATACACACACATTTAAGGGGGTAAACATGAATTGCTTAATAAATTCTCACAGCAGGTGGTAAATTTCTTTGTAAATGTTATTATGCTTCATGGTATTAAGAAAGGAAATAAAAGGGTAAAAGAAGATGATAAAAGGATATGGAAATGGAGATATTTTAGTAAAGAAAGATTTATGTATGAAGATTAAGATGGCTGGATCTTTCCAGAACAGAAGAGATCATGAGTACATTTGAGCAAGTGATGAAGGTCTGAGTAGACTTATGAAAAACCAACTGACTAAATTAAAAAATGCCAAGTTAAAAAGTGCTTTAAATGTCTAGACTGCAGGCAGATATGTGCCTAGGGCACCAAGCTAAGAGACATTAAAAAATATAAAAATAAATAAATAAAATCGGGTTCAGAGAGATGTCCCAGTAGTTAAGAGGACTGGCTGTTCTGGCAGAAGACCCAGGTTCAAATCCCAGCACCCACATAGCTGTTAACAATCACCTGTAACTGCAGTTCCAGGAGATCCAACACCCTCTTCTGTCCTCCGTGGACACTACACAACATGGGTGCACTTACCCACATGCAAGCATAATACTCATACACATAGACTAAAAATAAATAAATAATTCAATCAATCAATCATTCTGTTTGTTTGGTAGGTAGGATAAAATTTTTGCTAAGAAGTTTTTGAGAGCCAAAAATAGTGACATACACCCTTAGTTGTTTCAAGTGGATCACTGCCTGGGATGGTCTGCATTAGCAAGTTTACAGTTCTGGCGTTCCTTCTTATGAGAAAACATCAAAAAAGTTGTTAATTGCTAGTTTTCTCCCTTTAGTTAACGGCCTTAGATAAGGCTTCCAGTTACTATGATCTTTGAAGCTGGGATGAAAAATAACTTGACTGTTCCTCTCTAGAGAGATAGTCTTCAACAAACAGAGGGACCGAAAAGAAAAACAAGTTAGATTTCTAAAAGCACGCACTGTGCTCCCCCAACCATAACTAGGTAACAGAGCTACAGAGCTGTTGTTATGATAATTGCTGTTTCAGCAAACAACAACAAAAAGAAATCACAAGAAACTTCCAGTCTCCTTCTCTGACTTGTGCCACACACCCAGTTACAGACTCAGGTTGGATGGGTAGCAGAGAAGTATTGAGGTTTCCTGTAGCTATTGACAAATGTCCTTTATGTTTCTTTGTATTATACAAGTGTTACTTTTGAGGTATTTTTCTTCTGTCCAACAAAAAAAGATATAAGACTTATAATAACAAAATAATTTGGTTCAAGGAGAGCTAGGTTTTGCCTCCTTGTACCAGATGGGTGCAGTTCAGAAGAAAACAGTTTTGGTGAACTTGGTCTGGATCCTGATCAACTTATTCCCTGTCTATAGGTATATAATGTGAAAGCTATAAACCAGGATATGGAAGCTTGTGGCGGGCACTTTTCTATGAAGTAAACAGCCTTCATTTGAGGAAGACTTAATAAAATTGTTTTAAATCTCTTTTGTGGGTTATGCCTTCTTGACCTGTGATGTTAAATCTCTTCTTTCTTTGACTTAAGCCTACCCTTGCCACATTATCTGGATGGTACTTTCTGGACCTAAATCTATTAATGTAATCTTAGCATTTCTAAGGTCAAAGTTCAGTCAAGCCTCTACTTAAATTAGTTCTTGTTAATAGTTATAAAAGCTGACTTAAGAAACAAAATATATGTCTAGTCAAGGTTTATTTAAAAATGTTTGGGGTTTTTTCAAGCTTTATTTACCTGTTACACAAGAATTAAAAGTACCAGATCGGTGTTACTAACCATCTTGGATGTTTAATAACCATACTTGAAGGCCTATGCTAATCTAATCAGAGGGACTTAAAGGAACGTTTTTTTGCTTTGCCCTCCAAAAATCAACTAAGTCCCAGGGGACTATGGTACAGCTCAAAATGTCCGGTAACTGTGACAAGTCCCTGTTATTTTGTTCAAGGAGGCCAGGAAGACCTCACTAGATGAACTCTAACCAGTGTCCAGTCTATAAAGAAGAGGTCAATACAGGAAAAAGTTTCCTCAAAGCTTCCAAGCAGAACCACAGCCTAGTAAGGCCTGTGACTTATTTTCACATAAATGAAACTGGTAAAAGAAAGGCCAAAGGAGTGAGGGGCTCTCCTCAAAGCCCAAGTGACTCCCGAGGACCAGATCCTGAGCTGACCTTGACCAAAAAAAAAATTTTTTTTCATTAATTTGGGCCAACTGCATAGTTTTAAATACCCAACAGGAAAATATAACCAAAGATTAAAGCAATTGATATGTTTCTTTAAGAGTCCAGGGATTACACTTCCCAGACATTAGACTTAAATGCATAAAAGTGTTATTAGACACTCATTTCTCACTAATAATTTTGTTATTAATAAAAAAATACTTTTAAAATATAAGATTTCAAGTCTTGGCTTAACTCAACATTGTAGTGTCTACCTGCAACCAAGAAAAATAAGCCCATTATTGCACTAAACCATTGTATTGTGCTTAATCAACTGTCTTCAAAGATTCCTACAGAATCTCCTGACTTCAACAGCCCATATGACTGCCCAAACCACTACTGGAGCCAAAATCAAGGCTATGTTCCTGCTCCATGCCATCAGCAGACTCCTTCTTCCAACAGACCCTGAACCACCTCCCTATGATGACCCCTCAGCTTGAAGGAGTTAGACAGATACATGTCCCACTGCCCAATCTATTCCTCTTCAGGTCTGGAATGAAGGGAAACCTCCATTAACCCCTTCCAGCAGGAGGCAGATGAAAGAGAAACAAAGTCCCTTTTATTTGTCCTCAGGATCTGGAATGAAGGATAAATACCTGCACTTAAAAGGGTCCCAGACCAGGTTAAGTTAAACCTCAGGTAAACCTCAGATCTGAACGAATTTCCAACCCAGGAACTGTGTAAAACTCCAACCCAGAGACTGTAAAACTCCAACCTAGATATTGTGTTATCTGGAGGAAAACAAATGTCAGCTGCTATTGTCTCCGACCTCCAAAATGCCATAGGCACTTAAGGTGAACTAAGAAAATAGCCCGACCCCCTCCCTCTCCTACTCCCCAGCTCCCATGAGCAGCCCACCAACTGTGCCAGAGCAGCCTAGAAACTGCTGCCACTTTCATTGTTCTTAGTAAAGAACAATTTGCTCTCCAGATCAGTCTCATCTTTCATTTTCATGGCGTCCTGGTCAATCCTGATTTACCATTTCTAGCACTGTCCATCTCTACGAAGGAAATGCAGGAAGTATTTAAAGACTGTTGACTTGAAGGAATACCAGGTATCAGGCTGCCTAGGCACATTTTTCATTTTTTCATTGTGAAGAAAATAAATTGGGAGCGGCGGTTAAGAGTTCTCAGAATGCTGGCAGCATTGTAGTCAAACCCCCGTGTGTGAGGCTGGTGATGGAGCTCAGGAGCAGAGTGCTTGCCTAGTGTATGTGGGGTCCTAGTCCTAGATTGGGAGTACGTAGAAGATCACATGGATGACACAGGACATACAACAGTATCAAATTTCAGCCTCCATCAATCATCAAGACAGTGGATTAAAGCACAGACTACTACGGGACCTGGAGTTTCTGACTGAGAAGGTAAAGCCTGACTCTGACAAGTTCCCAAGTGATCTACCTATATGGGAAACCCCTCTACCACCACATTGTGAATACTGAGTCACAGTGTTGTGATGGGTTTGTCATCAGGTGCTTTCTGAAATGTTAACAAGTATTAGAAGAAAAGACAAGTGTGCTATGGTCAAGTGAGTGAGGAAAGCACTGAATTAAAAGAAGTTGTGAGAGTTGCTGTCTACACACACACAACTTACTATCAGCACTTACTTGACTTTTTATCCCAGGAAATTCTTACTCAGAAAGATGATATGTCAAATAATCTGATTGTTTGTTCCAGGAACTCCCTGAAAATCCACTAAACAGGAGGCTACTCAGTTTACTCTTATTTGAATAGATACCATTTCCCAGAAAATAGATTGAATCAAATGATTAATTATTCTCAAATACTGCTTGGAAACCCTCCCCTGACTGGGCCCACTCATGCTAAGCTGATGGGTTACATGTTTGCCCAATTCTAATCTATTCAAGGCCCCAAACTCAAAGTTCCTCTCTTTGGAAGAGTGAGGGGATTGGGCTCTTTATTGGCTGTCTTGAGGTACATGTGGCACTTGTGGGTGGGCTCATCTGCAAGAAGAGCCTTAAGACGTGAATGTGACAGTGAGTATGACTAAAGGACTGTCCAGTTCTGCTTTCTCTGGAATCACTGCTATTGTAGAATTCTAATTATGCTTTTATTTCTACATTATTTTACAGTTACAAAGTTCTTTCATAGACGTGAGCTCAGTAGTACTTCACAGCAACCAAGAAACACAAGGAATGCCAAGGAAGGACTGAAAACTAAGGGCTTGTTGAGAGTCATAGCCACTAGAAAGTGCAAGGGGCAAAACCCCAGGTTGTCCAGGCTCACCACTCAGCTTCCAGTCTAGCTGTGAAAGGCAATACTAAATAGATATTTGATGCTTTATCAGTTGCCCATGTCTTCACTACACACCTTTAATGCAGATGGCTCACATTTTGAGGCTGCTTTTACTATATTCTGTATAATAAAGATTTGGTTTGATTTTGTAGCAGGCTTCTGGAAAAGAGAACCTATGACCCTTAGCAGTTCTGGAAAGATGGGAGTATCTTTGATGGTCTCAAGATGGGTGCTGGACACCACTATGTCTAAGTACTTGGTTAGAAGTTTAGGACATCAATATCAGCCTGACCTTCTGACATCCAGAGAGGGCATAAGGATAACAACTGAGGTCAGTCTTGTGAATGGTGACTAAACTCACCCATCACACCCAACTAATGAAACTTCAATGAAAAACTCTGGACACAGAAACACAACAAAGCTTTCTGGTTGGTGACACGTTCATATATGAGGAGGACCAAGCACCTCGCTTCCCAGAAAAATGGGCAGGGAGACTACTTCCTCCAGGTGCTCACCCTGCTGTGCCTCCCCGAATTCTTTTGGCAATCCCAGTGAATTACTGAACCTCGATAGATGGTGGGAACTCACAAACAGGGACAGTGTAGGTCAGCTGTGTGGGTCCTGAATCCTTACTTAAACCTGGCATCTGAATTAAGGGCAGTCTTTAGTATTTCAAATCCAAAAACAAAGAAGTGGGGCTGGAGAGATGGCTCAGCCATTAAGAGCACTACTACTCTTGCAAGAGGACCTGTGTTCAGTTCCCAGCACACCCCTGACTGCATGCTCTGTCTCTAACTCCAGTTCCAGGGTATCCAATGCCCTCTTCTGGCCTCAGTAGGCATTGCATGACACAGGCCCACTTGACCTACATACATGCAAAACACTCATACACATAAAATCTAAAAGTAAAAATAAGCCGGGTATGGTGGCATATGCCTTTAATCCTAGCATTTGGGAAGCAGAGTTAGGCAGATGTCTGTGAGATTGAGACCAACCAGCCAAGTCTACATAGTGAGTTTTGGGCCAGCTGTGGCTGAAAGGAGACCTTGCTTCAAAAAACACCCTAAGTAAACAATAATAATAAAATCTAAAAACTGAGTTTGTTTTACACTTTTAAATCTTAAAAAAATAAATTGGCATAACAATATGTTATTTCACCCTTGTGTATATGATCAATTGATTCCTAACAAAGGTGTCAAATCAATTCAATACAGGACGGGGACCATGTTCTTAAACACGATGCTGAACAACTCTTTATCCATGCAAAAGAATAAGGTCCAACTCTTGTCTTATATACACTATCTACAAAAATGAATTTAAAATGGCCAAACCTGAGCCAAGCATTGTGATGTATAGCTATAATTCCAGCATTTGGGAGGCTGAGGCACAGGACAGCCACAAGATCAAGGCTAATTCAAACTACATAATTATGAAAACATTTTTGGCAGGGGGCCACTCCTGGTGAGATGGCTTAACAAGTAAAGCCTTGCCTGGAAGCCTATGAACCTGACATGAATCCGGAGAACCCGTACACTGATGGGAGAGAACTTAATCCCATGAATTGTCCTCTGACCTCCACATGCACGCCATGGCACACAACATGCCCCTCCCCCCCAATAAATAAATGTTTTTAAAAAAAATAGGAAAAAAATAAACCTAAGGGAACATCTTCAGGGAATTGGATTTGGTGACAAAAAAACACAGACAACAAAAGAAAAATGATCTGAGGGTGAAGCCTGGCGATAGTGGGAAGGAAGCTCTGGGTTTGATCCTCAAAGCTTCAGGAAAAGCAGGTCTGTGCAAGCCACCACGCCTTTAATCCCAGCTCTCAGGAGGCAAAGGCAGGCAAGATTTCTGTGAGTTCCAGGGCAGTCAGAGCTACAGTCAGAGTACCAGAAGAGGGTGTTTGATCCCCTGGAGCTGGAATTACAGGAGTTTGGGAGCTGCCCCACATTGGTCCTGGGAACGAATTCGGATCATTTGCAAAAATGGCAGGCAGCCTTCACAGTCTGAACCATCCCTCCAGCCCCTGTTTTGTGCTTTTTTGAAACAAGATCTTACTATGTAACCCAGGTTGGACTACAACTGGTGATCTCCCTTCCCTCTTCTCCCCAAAGATGTGTCTCACCATGCCCAGCTCAAACAACCCATCATAAATGTGGGCAAGGCATTTGAACAGACATTTTTCTAAAGGATACATATCAACAGGCAATAAACAGAGAGAAAGATGGACATCATGAGGGATCAAGGAAATGAAACACTACCTCACACCATCAGGGTGTGAAGATAACATTGTTGGAAACGGAAAGAAACCGGGATCCTTGTCCAGTTAATAGGAGAATGTGTTGGCTTCTCATTATACCCAAAGTACCTGACATGAACAACTCAGAGCACCAAGTTATTGTGTTGTTTAACAGGGTTTATTCCATCACTGTGGGAAGGCTTGGTATACGGAACAGTGTGTGTTACAGCAGAGGAAACAGGGCTAAAGCCGGTGCAAGGGATGGTGCCACTCACATTCTAGGTAATTCTTCCCTGGAAACATCCTCAGGGACACACCAGGTTGTGCCTGGCCATCTCCTAGGTGAATGCAAATGTACTTGACCACATCTTCCCTTTTATAGTTTTCTGCATTGGATGTCTCTAAATGGTATTATAAATATTTAATACATAAGAATCTTTTACTTGTAATTTATAGATAGATTTTGCCTATAACTTACCATTTTTATTTGTTTGTTTATGTATTTTTGGGTCTGTGAGATGTAGTCTCACCTAGGCTGGCCTTGAACTTGTGACCCTCCTGCCTCCACTTCTGAACTGCTGACATTATAGGTTTGAGCCACCATGCCCAACTACTTTTAGAGTTTGCTTTTTGCTTGTAACCACTGAACATGTTTCTACATTTAAGCTTTTAGTCCATGTGGTACCTGTTACAAAGTATAAAACTTGTTTTAGTTTTCATAAACATTTAACCAATTCCCTAAGTTTAGAGTCTACATTTTGAGTATTAATTTTTTTCTTTTTATTTAATATTAAATTTTTTGAAGGTTCAGTGACGGAGTGCTTACCTAATGTGTGAAGCCCTAGGCTCAATTTCCAAAACTACAAAAACGGTAAATAAAAGTATTGTTTCATTAGCCTTTTGATGATTTTTTTGTATCTGAACTTTTGTGATAGTTCAATGTCCTTTTAAAAAAATATTTCATTTATTATTCTTATTTTATGTGTATGAGTGTCTTGCCAGCATGTATGAAAGTGCACCCGTGTAGTGGAATGCCCACAGAGCCCAGAGAGGGCGTTGGAGCCCCTGGAACTGGAGTTCCGGAAGGTGGTTAGCAGCCATGGGGGTGCTGGAAACTGAACCCCAGGCCTCCGGGAGAGCAGCCAGTGCTCTGAACTGCTGAGTCATCTCTCTAGTCTCCAAATATCATTTTGTCCAATGCTCTGGAAAAAGTACACTTCACTGTTGACTTAAGTGTGGGTTGGCTGACTTCATTATTACTATTTCTCGGTGGGGTAAAGGAATCATCTTAGGTTAACAACAATATGCAACTTTTGACCTATACTGTTGAATAGGAAGCAAAAAGGAACTTGTGCTACCCAGAGTGCTCTGCAGAGAAGAAAGGATTTGCTTTACACATCCATGTAGGACCCCCGCTTCCCGAACGCCTCCCTGCTCTCTGCCTCCCCCCACCCCCTCCCCTGCTTTGGACATTAAAGATCATTTACTTATTTTGGGTTCTACCCGGAAATCTATCTTGACATGCATGAAAGCCACAAATCTCCATTGGCAACCGTGTCACCTTCCCGTTTGTTGTACTCAGCGAGATTTGTTCAGTAACTACTGAGTGACATTGACCTGGATCCTGGGAACTTTTCATTTGTTTGTTTCCTTTGCCATTTGGAGCAATGTTAAAATTGATCTGTATTGGGCACTGAAGAGACCAATGGAGAAGGAAACTGCCCACTGAGCGCCAAGAGGAGGCTGGCACACACTGCTTCCCAGGACCAGGTCCCTTCCCTGGCGCATCCTTAGAAACTACTGCAGTTCAGAAAATGTTGCCAACCTTTGATTCAAAGGCAAAGTGTTTATTTGCCTGTCTTAAGAAATAGTTCTGAAGTAAATTTCACTCTGAACCAACTCAGTCACGCTTACTAAAAGCAAGCCTTTGATCTACTAACAAACTGGTCCAGACTGTACTTAAGAAAGAAAGCATTCTGCCTCAATAAACCTGCCGTTCCACGTGGGAAACTCGGTGAAAGCCTTTCCACCGATACCACACAGCGACTCTCCGTGCTGAATCTCACCGAGGCAGTTCAAAGAATTCAGTAACATTATGCGGTTTTTTTCTTACTGAAAATCTTTTTAAAAACATACTATTTTGCTGAACAATTGAAGGAATTCTTTTATTCATTAAATTCTTATCCAAACTGGAGCGGGCATTGTGGGACACATCTTTAATCCCAGAACTCAGGAGGCAGAAGCGCGCAGATCTCTGCAGTTGGATGTCAGCCTGGTCTACTTAGTGAGTTCCAGGCCAGCAGGGCTACATAATAAGATTCTGTCTCTCAAAAACAAACAAACAAACAAACAACAACAAAAAAAGATCATTGATTGATTAATTAATGAACAAAGAAATAAAATCTTATCGAAACTGGTAGCGGAGACAACCGACTTCCAAGGAGAACATGGTGAACAGAGGTGATAAAAGGAAGAGCACCTTAGGCAGGACTGGGCTGGGAGGGCACCGCATCCCTAGCCTCCTGCAGTAACCTCTACATGGACATTACTTACGTTGACTTACTTGTGTTTGGGGGAGCGAAGCAGTCAGTTGGGGAGCCATAGACCTCCAATTTTGAGGTTTGGTGCTGAGGCTTGGGGAGGGGGAGGGCTGATGGGGGCCCATTTTAAGGGACAGGGATTCCTCATGGGTATCCAGATGTAGACCTCCAATGTCGAGGCTCGTGGGGAGGCTTGGGAGAGAGTACCCCCCTCCGGCTACTGGAGCTGAGGGGTAGCCCAGAAGAGCACCCTGCTCTTTATGGAGAGAGTCTCAGCACTGGGACTGACAACAGGGAGCTGCTTGCTGGGGACATGTTTCTGGACGGGGCCTGCCTTGAGGTTGCAGATTTCCTCCGCTTGTTTGCTCTTGGGTTTTCCTCTGCAGCGGTCTCTGCAGAGAACTGGTTTTGGTTCCAAGCTGTGGGAACTCGGACCCCACAGGCCAAAACGAGTTGCTTCTCGCTGCTTTTGTTTTTCCTGAATGGAGAGGAAGTCTGAATTCTTCTCTCTGTAATTCTAGGTACTCCTCCTCTACGTTATTTTTCTCTAATGAAACGTTTCCAAATGTTGCACCAAAAGGCATTGACTTTTGGGTTGAGGATGTAGCTCTGTTGGTAGAGGGCTTGCCTAGGCTGCACAAACCCCTGGGTTTAATACCGCGGAGGTAAAAGCAGGAGGATCAGGAGTACAAGGTCATGGTTGACTACATATCTAGTTTGAGGGCAGCCTGGGCTACTTGAGGGCAGCCTGGGCTACATGAGACCCTGTCTCAACTAAAAAAAAAAAAAGAGGCAAAAAAGAAAAACAACAAAAACTCCAACAAACCAAACTACAAAACCTATTTATGTAGCTAGAGAGCAAATGGTTACCTCTCACCAAAGAACCAAATTTAAGCACTTGAAGCAGTGAGCAAGACAGCTTGTTCCAGGACAGAAACCTCCTGTGCCTCGAACAGGGTTTGGTAGAGGCAATCTGCTTCTCTTTGATTTTCTACTTTCATTTTTAAATTCTAAGGTCAGTGAAATTAAAAAAAAAAAAAAAAAAAAAGGAGCGGTGTGCCACAGTGTGGACACGTGAAGATCGGAATTCTCATGGTTTTTATCTTTGTTTTGCTGGTGATAACTTGAAACTGTCTTATCATAGTTTCCCTCTGTTACATAAGCAACACTTGCTCTGTAAGAAACACACACACCCCAGGAACAGTGTGTACTGAAATCCTGTGCTGTGGAGGACAGGTGAAAGGGACTCTGCTCTCACCACATCCTGGATTTGGGTCACACCCTACTGAAGCAGCACTTTGAAGGAATGAAGGAACTTTGTTTAAAGCTGACTTTTCTGGTCAAGATCCCGGGCCTTGACTGACATTAGGATCTTATTTTCCAGATATGTTATTGTTTGATGAGGAGGACCACGATAAAATGTTTATAACCCATACAGGTATAGAGGTTAGTTATTGGTATCCTTGTCAGGAAGCCATTTGTATGTGTGAGGCATTTTAATAATCTGCTAAACAAGCATCTTATTACAGGTTATTATGACATAGCTGGACAGAAGAGACAGGGATCAGTAAACAGCCCCAGCAGGGGTGATCCAGGGCTACTGACAAAGGGCCACATGGCTCCTCCCACTTTCTAGATTCTACAGTCTTCTGGATCTAGTATTAGGATCTCACTTTCCTTTTGTGCAAAATAATAGTCTTAGATCAGATGAATAATTTTCAATCAGTGTGCTTCAAGAAGTTAGGAATACACTTGATCCAAATTTCAAATTTAGTGTTCACAGTATTATTTTTAAAATATGCTTCCTGAACTTAGTATGTTAAAATATTACACGGAGTGATATGAGCTAAGTTTGAATGTCCTATTGAAAGAAATCAGGCTATAAAGAATATACTACGCCTCTTTGACATAAAAATTATTTAAGGTAGCCGGGTGTGTTTTTAGAGAGAGGACGAGGTAAAGGCAAAGAACTTTGGGGTTTGTTTTGTTTGTTTTTATGGTTGATTTCTTTTCTAATTTTTGTTTGTTTTGAGACATGCTTTAAGTGTACAGCCCAAGCTGCCTTCAAACTCAAGATCCTCTGGCTCCAGCCTCCTGGGTGCTGAGATTACAGATATGCAAAGAGGAAAGGGGCTTCTTGTCTCTGGGGTGGGAAATCGTACGAGAGCAGGCAAAAGACATGTGAAGCCTGTTGGTAAAGCCTGTCAGTACAGGATCTCTGGTGCTATGTACGACCGGCATCCTTCGTGGTTAACCTCAGTCCTTCCTGGTAGAGAGATTTGTAAATCTATGCCTTGCTCTTGGTACCTAGGAGGGATGGAGCATTTCTTGTCAGCTCCTCTTACTTTTACCTTAAATAATAATAATTATATTTTGGTCTTTTTGACATAGGGTCTCTCCAGCTGGCCTGGAAATCACTATGTAGACCAGGCTTCATTCTCAGAGATCCACTTGCCTCTGCCTCCCAAGTACTGAGATTAAAGGTGTGTACCACCACACCTGACTTTTTTTCTATTTTAAAGAAGTGTTGCCCATTTTGGCCTTGAACTCCGGGGCTTAGGTGATCCTTCTGCCTCCGTCACAGCAAGTATATGCCATATTCTGAGCTTGGCAATTCTGGAGAGATGCTATGAACACCTGAATGCAAGCTTTTATATGGACATGAGCTTCTAAGCACCAATAAGCACAATTACTAGATACTTATCGCTTTCTTTTTACTTAAGACAGGTTCTTGCTATATAGCTCAGGCTGGCCTGCAATTGACATCCTTCTCCCTTGGCCTCCCATATGCTGTGATTATAGCCATATGACACTGCATCTCATCTAACTTCTGGAATTTATAAGTGTGTTTTGTTTTATAAATAACTACCAACCAGCCTTTCAGAGTGGCTGCACCATTTTGCATTTCCAGCAGCAAAGATGTTGGTGTGATCTTTTCTTCCTGCACAGACAACTCAACCAGAGGTCTTTCTCCCACTGGCAGAGGCCAGATGCTGTAGGTGCTGTTCAGAAAGAGAAACACAAAGTATATTTTGAATACTTTCTTGGTTAAAAGCACTGTTTGTCAAAGATTCATCCTCCTTCCCTCCCTCCCTCCCTACTCCCCTCCTCTAGATCTGCACAAGAAATGATAATCCAAGAACCCAGTCTGGTGGTACAGGCCTTTAATCCCACATTTGGGAGGCCAAGGCAGATGAATCTCTGGGAGTTCGTGGTCAGCTTCGTCTGCATAGCAGGTGTATTCCATTGCAGGTTCTGTGACGTGTAAAGAAGCAGACTGAGCACCGGCCAGGGGAGCAAGCCAGTAAGCAGCATTCCTCCATGGCTTGTGCTTCAGCTTCTGCCTCCAGTTTCCTGCCCTGAGTTTCTACTTGGGGCTCCCTAGTGATGAACTGTGACCTGGAAGATGTAAGCCAAGTTGGTGTTGCTCAGAGTGTTTTGTCACAGTAATGGAGAAGCACACTAGAACAGATATAAAGCAAAGTCTTGGAGATAAGACTTTATCTGCCCTTGGAGGGCAGCTTTATTCTTGAGTAAAAGGGAGCCATTGAAGACTACTGAGGAGCAGCAGAAAAGGACCAGAATTCTCTCTCCCATATCCTATGAATGTGCATAGGAACACATTAGTGTCAGCTTAAAACTTAGAGCTTCATTGCCAGACCTGGTGGCACAGGTCTTTACTCCCATCACTTGGGAGGCAGAGGCAAGGGAATCCCTGTGGAATCAAGGCCAGCCTGTTTCCCATAGTCAGTTATATGCCAGCTGGGGCTATACAGTGACCCTGTCTCCAAAACAAAAAAATAAAAATAGAAAAAGAGAACTTGATACTTCCCTCTTACAAATTCTCTGTTTCTCTCTTTATAATTTGAGATGAACGCCTTCCTACAAAGATGATGCAAAGGTAAGATGAATGAGTATGAAATATACTTATATACTTAGCATTAACTATTTGAACTCATCTGGTCTTCATTTATCTTGTTGCCATTATTTTATCTCATTTAATTCTCACACCTCCTTGGAACTTGGGGCTTGGTGCCATAAGATGCAGTGTGATTTATCAGGACTTATTACCTCCAGACTTATTACCATTCATGATGAAGAAACTGAAAAATACCATTCTAACACAGTGACTATTTTGAATGTAAGGCACCTGAAAAACAGATGGTATAATAGGCATGATAAGCCATTCTTAGCCAGGTGTCTTGGAGCATGCCTGTAATGTCAGCACTCAGGATGCTGAGGCAGAATTTTGAATTTCAGGCCAGTCTGTAATACATACATAGTGAGACCCTGTCCCACCTCTTTCCAAAACCCAAAAAATAACAGAGTAACAACTAAAAAATCCCACCTACCCTGAAGAGGAGTGTTATGCCTCATTATTGTTCAGTGACCATGATAGCAAGTATAATGGCAATTCACTAATTTTTTTTTAATTAGCCTCTCCATATAGCCCAGGGTGGCCTGGAGCTGAAGACTGGAATCACAGGTATCCACCACTACAACCTGCCTTAAACTCTTAATGCCAGCCAGACAATTTGTTACGTGGCTTTCATACACCAGCTATTCAAGGAACACTATTAAAGGTGTGTGTACCACCAAGCCGAGCAATCAAGCTCTAATTTTTTAAAATGACATTCATGTGTTCCTATGTATCCTTATTTTAGTTTGACTCCATGTCCTCCAGTTGCCCATGTCCTTTCCACCAGACTCAGCCTCTGAGGGACTTGGAGTCAGTCACCTTAATTTCCCTAGCACCTAGGACTGTGCTTGCTGGTTACTCTTTGTTCTTTCTAAAATATTTTAGTGTCGGTATGGATCAGGCACTGTACTAGCTAGGGTCAAGAAAATGAAAGTTTGCCAACAAAATCCCCTTTGTACCAACACTGAGAAAACTTTTTAATATCAGCTAAACATCGTTAGAGTTATATACAAGAAAGGGGAAAGAGAGTGGCTGCAGACTGGACAGAATTTCACACACATTTGTGGAGGAAAATAGAACAAGTGAAATATTAAGCTATTTGGGAGTTTACAGCTCCGGTCGGAAGGTCTTCAATTTGCGTTGGTCAAGCCTTTTATTACAAGGACATGCCCTAAAGAAAGAAGGTGAGTGATCTGGCAGTGCATTCCTCCTCAGAAGATTGCTCAGTTACCTATGTGACAGGTTGGCTTACATTCTGAACCTTGGTCAGTGATTTTGGAGATGGCCACTTCCGAGAGTGATCTTTGAGCTGAAATTGTAGAGCTTTAATGTCCAAAGAGCGTGATGACCTTTGGTCAACCTAAAGGTTGCTGAGGAACTCAGAACACCTCGCTTTGACGTCAAGATTTTAAAGATGCAGGACAAAGAAATATCGGGGGTCATTCTAAACGGAGGTTCCCACAACAGGGGTTCAGCACTCGGGAAGCTGAAGGAAGGGCGTTGCCAGCCTGAGCTACATAGGGAAGCCCCAGGACAGCCAGGACTATTATAGCAATCCCCATTCTCCATAATCGTAAGAGATGGCGCGGAGAAGGGGGTGGATATGGGAGGGTGCCAGTGGGGAAGCGGGTATAGAGATGATTGGGATGTTCTGTATGCAATACACAAAAAATCAGCAAAAATGTTTACAAAAGAAAAAACAAGAAAGCTCGGAACAGAAGCCGGGTCGTAGAACATAGCAAGACGGGATGGGGGCGGGGACACGCGGCGAGGGCGGGTCTTGATGACGGGAGCGGGGACATAACTACAACCGCAGGGGGGCGGATGCGCCTACGGAAGCCGAGGAGGCTCTTAACGCGCCCGCGGAAGTGCGCGCTCGCCGGCTGGGTGCCCCGCTACGCCGTCGCGGAGCCGCAGCCCCGCGCTCCCCGCCCGCCCCGCGCCCCAGCCGCCGCCGTCGCAGTTCCGGCCGAGGGTCCTCCCGTCTCGGCTCCCGGCGTCGTCTGCGGTTCTCCCCGCCGTGTGCTCCGCGCGGTCCGCCCAGCTCGTGCGGGGAGCCCGCCGGCCGGGTCCCGGAGTCGCACTCACGGCGGCTCCGCGTCAGGCGCGCAGCGGCCCGGAGCCCGCGTCCCCCGCGGACCGCGCCATGAGGAGCCTGCCGTACTTCTGCCGCGGCCCTGTGGTGCGGGGCTTCGGCCGCGGCTCCAAGCAGCTGGGCATCCCGACAGGTGAGCGCGGCCGAGCGACCTGCGGGTCGGCCGACCGTGTCCGCCGCGCGGGACCCGGCTGCCGCCAGCTCGCAGCTCCGGAGACCGGGCGGTGGGCCTGGAAGCCGAGATGAGCCCGGGTCCGCGCCCGCCCCCTGTCTAGCGGGGACGAGAGGTGCCGGCTTGGCTTGCCCGAGCTCTCAGCGGACGGTAGCGCGCTCTCCTTAAAACGTGCCTGCGCGGGGATCCGGCGGCAGCACCGGCGATCGGGAGAGAGCCCGCGTTTGGGGGCTTGTCCCCGTGGGTTTAGAATCGAGAGTGGGTTACCCTTAGAAACAAGGTTGGGGATGTCCTTAACCTATGAAATCCGTGTTTGAACCGGGGGTTTGGTTTTTGTTTATTTTGAAAATAATCTTTGAAGTGACTCGGAATCTACCTAGGAACGCCCCTAGGAAAGAGCAGGGAGCCTTCTGTTGTTACTTTATTACTGACAGGCTCTCATTGTTTTCCCAGACTGGCGCCTAAAACCCAGGCTCCAGATTTCCTTCTCCCGTAGAGGCGTGGGTAAACGCCTATGCATTTCCTGGTTTGCCCCGTGTCTTGTTTCCACTCAGTGATTTTTGTTTGGCTTTTTTGAGAGCTTTGTTGCACACTTGCGGTGTGCATCATCCCTAACCTGTGCATATGAAGAAATCCAACCAGAATATTGGAAGAATTGGATTGGTAGTCAGGGTCCTCGGAATCCTGAATATGACGATTTAGGCTAGTCTTGCATGTGATTTTAACCTATATTTAATATGAAGCTTAACGCTGAATGTCCGTTTACTTCTGTTTAGCCAATTTTCCAGAGCAAGTGGTAGACAGTCTTCCAACTGATGTGTCTACTGGCATTTATTATGGTTGGGCCAGTGTGGGAAGTGGAGATGTCCATAAGATGGTGGTGAGCATAGGATGGAACCCCTACTACAAGAATGTGAAGAAGTCCATGGTAAGAACCACATTTGTGTGGTATTAAATGCACACAAAGCTCATCAGCTTACTTGAATTTCAAATCGACGTGTTGCCAGGTATGGTGGTGCACTTCTGGAATTGGGAGGCCGAGGTAGGAGGATCATGAGTTCAAAGACAGCCTGAGGTTTAAAGCTGTATCCTATCTAACAACCCACCCCCACCCCTGCCAAAAAAAGCATTTACTTAAATTCCCAGTTTAGTCTCCTTACTGCTACATGATAGATGTGTGCTACCAAGCATTAAAATAATGCTTTTGAACAGAAATAAAATCGAGGTATTTATTATTATTTGTTTAAGACACGGTTTTTGCCATTTAGCCCAGGGTGGCCTAGAACTCACTAGATAGCCCAGAAACCCTTCTGAAAGGTCTCCTGCATGGACCACCAAACAGGGCTCAAAAGTAAGTTGATTTTTTTTTTTTTTTTTATTTAATTTTTTGAGACAGAGTCTCTGAGTAGCCCTAGCTGACCTGGAACTTGCTCTCAAGATCACTTGCCTCTGCCTCCCTCTCCTGAGGTCAGAGTTGTTTGCCACCACTCCTGGCAGATGAAAGTGAGATTTTTTTTTTTAAAGCATTTCATAAAATTGACCTTTGTTACAGTAAGTAGTTCATTGAGAGGTTAATTGTTTGCTTGCCTTGTTAAAATAGAATAGACCATGATTAAAGTTTTAAAAAGAGAAAGAACAGTGTGGCTTGGTGGCACACCACTTTAATCCATCACCTGGGAGGCAGGTAAACCTCTTTGAGTTTGAGGCCAGCCTGGTCTGTATAATGAGTTCCCAGCCAGCTGGGGTTACAAAGATAGAACTGCTTACTACAGCATGATGTAAGTTTGATTTGTTGGGTTTGTTTGGTTGATCTTGTGGGAGTATTTTGTTGAGACAAAGTCTGTATAACAGTAATTAGCTTAGAGCTCAGATACCTGCTTGCTTCTCTCTTTGCCCCTTTGCTCCTCTGCCCCTCTGCAGCACCACACGCAGCCCTAGGTTAATCTTGTGTCTGCCAAGTGAGTAGAACAAATAGTTACAGTGATCTAAATTAAAATACCTTTATTATTATCATTTAGGCATGGCTGACTTCTAACTCAGTAAGTGATCTTTCTGTCTCTACTTCCTGAGTGCTGGGATTATAGGCATATGCCATCATGTCCACCTAAATTTTTAACTTTGAGGAGTTAATAAGAGAGAGCTGTGTCACAGTTAGAAAACTACAGAGCTCAGTGCTGATAGAAGCAATAGTAATGACCTTGAACGCCCTCAGGATTTGGGCAGTGGTTCACTTCCTGAGTGATGAGAATTGTAGGTAGAGATAAGGAGAAGAACTCATAAGAGAGTTGGCTTTTCTGTGGGAAGAGGAAGGGAAAGGGAGGAGAGGCAGTGCCACGACTAGTTTTTCTTTAGAAGCTTGGGTAACTGAAAACATCAAGCCATTTAAGGAATGCCTGGGAATTCCTGTGATAGGGGAAACTCAAATTTTCCACTGATAAGATGCCATATATTTCAGGGCGGGCTATTTACTATTTATTTATTTGCCAGTAACAGGCATACATGAAGTGTGCAAGTCTTTTGCCATTAATTAAAAATGATGTTGTCTTATTGTCTTTTTGTTTGAGACAAGGTTTACCTGTAACCCAACCTGGCCTGGAACTCATATATGTAGACCAGGCTGGCCTCAATCTCAGTCCGCCTCTGCCTCTGCCATTAAAGGCATGTGCCACCACACTTGACTCTATAGTTAGTGTTTTTAATAATCTGATTGGGGATCAAACTCTGGTCACCAGGATCGGTAGCAGCAGGTTCCTTTACCCACTAAGCCATCTTTTTGTCTCATGGCTTGTATTGTTTTTGGTTTTTGAGATGGCCTAAGTTGCCCAGGCTGGCCTTGAACTTGCTCTGTAGCTCAGGCAGGCCTTGCACTTGTTTCTCTTCCCAGAGCCTCCAGGTAACTGGGGTTACAGGCCTGTACCACCAAGCCTGATGGTTGTTTCTGTAAATTCTCCAGGTCTATTCTAATGATCTCTCCATTGTCAATATAAAAGCACAACTCTTATCTCAAAGGGGATAAGAGTTAATTTATAACAACAGAGCCAAATATGAGTGTCCATGGCCCAGGAACACAGACTCAGGTTACCTCAGATTCTGTGTTCCAGTGTGGAGCAGTTTCATAAGATTTTTATAGTAACAGAACAAAGAAAAGTCATAAACCAAGACACTTTTCAAATACATGGGTGGAAACATGAAGTAGGTGGACACACAAAAGGGAAATCTCAGCTCAAGGCCTCAGATGCCATCTGACGCCATTCTTGGTGGGACTTATGACTTTGTTACGGTTACATTAATACATTCCTAAAGGTTTTTATCTGTTAGTCAGATGTTAAGTTGGGAACCACTGAGCAACGAATGGTTATTTAGGGGCTGAACATGGCCAAAGATAAATTGCAAATAGACGGTGGATCTACAATACTCTAAACTCTCCACAGTCCTTGAAGTGCTAATCAGTTGGTCAGCCTTACAGGAAATTCGGTCCACGATGCCTGATTTTTCTGAGGACTTTCATTCATACCATATACATTGTAGAATAACCTATCAGTTTTTCTATAGCTCTTTTAAAGATGCTTAGTTTTATGTGTATGAGTGTTCACCTGCCTGTATGTATGTGTACCATGTGCATGCCTAGTGCCTGTGGAGGACAGAAGTGGAGTTACAAGCAATTGTGAGCTTGCGTGTATGTGCTAGAAACCAAACCTGGGTTCTCTGAAAGAGCGTCAAGGTCTCTTAGCGCCTAAATTGTTCTTATTTTTCAGGGTGTCTCTTTGGAATATGGATATAAAAGAGAATGTGTACAAAGTGATTTTTGTCCTAGATAGAGAAAAATGGGAAGAATGTACAACTACCTGTACATCTCCACCACTCCCTTAACAGTCTTAAAGGCTGTGACCAGGCTGGAGGCTGAAGCAGAAGACTAGCCTGGGCTACACAGCAGCTCTTTGTCTCAAAAGACCAAGGGTGAAGGATGGGGATTTATTTGGTAGAATGCTTGCTAGGCTGACAGTTTGATTCCCCTGTACTGAAGGGGGAAAGAATTTAGACCACAACTGGAAAAAAAGATGATGAAATTCTAATTCTACATTATTTTTACTTTTTTAAGAGAGAAAATAAAACTTGCTTTAACCTGAAATCTCAAAAATGATTTTCCTTCCTTTGTTTTAGTCTTTTTAGTATTTTAAGTGTGTGTGGTTGGTTACTGTACTATGTTTAGTAGAAAAAATATTGTTTTGTTTCATTTATTTGAAATAGATCATTCACAATTTGTCTTTTGCTTCTGTTGTTCTGAATGTAGCTATAGCGCCTGGATTTGTGGTAGGGTCTCACTGTGTAGCCCTGGCTGGCCTAGAACTCTGTATAGACCAGGCTGGCCTTGAACTCACAAAGAGCCTGCTCTGCCTCTTGGGATTAAAGGCGCACCTTTCATTTATTTCAGTTTTAAGGATAACTTCATAGGTTAGATGTTCTAAAGTTGCATACTTCACAATATACCTCAAAAGATAAATATTTCTAGTTTATACTTGGAATTCCCAGTTTCTGATGCCATCATCCTCGTCTAGCCTTTGCCGTCTTATTTTTGTGTTTGATCTTTAGTTGGTCTTTCTAGGGTATTTGTTTAAGACTGGGTCTTACTTTGTAGCCCAGGACAGCCTTGAACTCTGGCTTTCTTTCTTCATCTCAGGGTTTTGGGATTATAGGTGTTTTGTTGTTTTTGATAGTCGGTCTCTTTAAGTATCCAGGCCCGCCTCCCAATGTTCTGTCCTCCTGCCACTGCTTCCTGAGTGCTACAGTTACAGGTGTATACCACCTTAGACGTATACTTCAGCAGAGCGTTGGTTTATCTGAACTAGAGAGATTGTTCTACCTTCTCCATTTTGTTGTTTTTGATTTTATGTTTATGTGTATATGAGTATCTTGCCTCTATGTATGTAAGTGAACCTGTGTTGTGCAGTGTCTGTGAAAGGCAGAAGAGGGCATCAGACCCCCTGGAACTAAAGTTACAGCCTCTATATGGATGCTGGGAACTGAACCCAGGTCTTCTAGAAGAACAGCCAGTGCTCTTAACTGCTGAGCCCCCTTCTTTTTTATTTTAAACAGGGACTCCTAACAGATTTGTGGTGTAGCATATCTTCTGCCTTACTCATCAGGTGATTGTGTAAGGTTGGGATAGAAATAAGAGCTATAGAAGAGTCTTTAAAATTTTAATAAGGATTGATTATTTAATTTAGATTATGTAATTGTGAACATGAAGATATATTTCAAATTTCAGGTACCTTATCTGATTCTAATCTTTTTAACATTTTTATTTTTAGGAAACTCATATCATACATACCTTCAAAGAGGACTTCTATGGAGAAGTTCTCAATGTAGCCATTGTTGGCTACCTCAGACCAGAAAAGAACTTTGATTCTTTAGGTAAGATCTTATATTGATATCATCACTTTGATTCTTTAGGTAAGATCCTATATTGATATTATCACTACTGCTACAGCTGCTGCTGGTAGTGCTGATAGCAGCACATCTATTTGAGCATTTAATATATGTCAGGCACTGTTTTAAGTTTCTTGCAAAAATTAAGTCCTTTGCCATATGAGGAATTATTTTCCCCATTTGATTGATAAGGAAATTGATAGAAAAATGTTAAATAATTTGCCTTAATTTGTTCTTTTTGTGTGACTGAATAGCATGTATTTACTTAGTCCTGGGGGCTAAGAGTCCAAGGTCATGGTATAAATGTATGGCCAGCATTTGGTGAGGTCCTTCTTGTCACTTCAGTGGATGGGTATCAGAGGTTTAGACCACAGAAGTGCTAGAGAGACAGCCACTCCCTTATTAGTCCATTAATCAAGTCTGTCCTCATGATTGGGCTCTTTTTCATTGTAGATCTCCATAATATTCACCCTTATTAACCATGCCACTGATTCAGTATTAGACTGCCTGGAAATTTCCTCCGCCAAAGAAATTAGTCCATTATTTTTCACCTTAGTCATAGGCAGGCTCTTCGGCTGTGGGCAGATAGTAGCCAGATGCTCTGAGAAAACATCCCAGTTGTTGTTAAGTCCTTATTTCTCTCTGGAACTACTGCTCTCAGCACTGCTTTCTTCTAGCCTCTTATTAAGCTCAGTTTACAGCATTCAGCCACTTTTCTAGTCCAAACTTCCAAAGTCTTTCACATTCCTTAAAAACTTACATGGTAAGGTTCTTCATAGTAACACCCCACTCTGCTGGTACCAACTTCTGTATTGGATACTTTTCTGTTTCTGTGATAAAGCACCATGATCAAGGGAACTTATTAAAAGGAAGGCATGATGGCAGAGGTAGCTGGGACAGAAAGCCAAACAATCACATCTAAAAGCAGGCAGAGGAAATAGATGGCCCAGTCACTTTCCAGAAATTTCATTACTAAGTACTTTCAACTTTAGGGATTAAGTTTCCAGCACAGGACTTTCAGGGGACCCTAATCATAGCAAATAGGTTGTAAGTAGTGGAGTCTGGCATCTAACCCCACAAGCTGGCCAGACATGCTGTATGTGAAGTTAATGAAATCTTTCAGAATGCGAGAAATGCAAGAAACAATAATCATTGAAGACTTGTTTCAGATGTTATCAAGTTCTGTTAGCATAGTGTGACCATTGTAAACTCTGTCAGGGGTTTTCTGCGAGGGTAAATGAAAAAAGAACCGATGGAGATACTTTGTGTCGCATTGACTCCTCCTGGGAAAGGGCTGGGCACTTACCCTTTGCCAAGGGTAGGACTAAGCTGCGAGTTCCCAGGAGAGGCTGAGCAAAGGCATGGTGCAGTATTAGCAGTTTTCTTTTGTTTTTGTTTTTTTCAGAGTCACTTATTTCAGCGATTCAAGGTGATATTGAAGAGGCTAAAAAACGGCTAGATTTACCAGAACATTTGAAACTCAAAGATGACAATTTCTTCCAAGTTTCCAAAGGCAAAATTATGAATGGTCATTGATGAAAAATTACCTTATTTGTTCATTCGCCATTTCCAAATATTTTTCTGCTCATAACTGCAATCTCACCCTGGTTATATTTTAGTCAAGTATTTTCCTGTGGCTGTTAGACAGTACGAGGTCGTCTCCCTAGTATGCTTCAGCTATGAAATTAAATCCATCATGATATAGTACTAAAAAGAGTCATGTAAAAACCAAGATTTGAATGTAATATGTTGACTGAAATGAACCACTAGAAAGATAATACGTGTCTTATAATGGAAATAGAATGTATCTAAATATGGGTGTAAAAACAAGTCATTGATGGGAACGAAAACTACAATTTTCATCATAAAGAGAGGCTTATATGCTTGGAGGACATGCACTGCTCCGTGGATCCTTTAATAGGAAGTGTGTCACACAGAACCTATGCGAGAAGGAAAGTCCAGACTGGATTTTGACGTCTTGAACATTAATGTATTCTTAGAGATAGGAACTTCATCAACTCTGTTTCCCAGTCAGTCGATCCATTTTGTCTGTGTCTGTGTAGATCTGCTTCAATTTCGAGCGGCCTAGATTGTCTCCTTCTATCAGGGTTTGTCTGTTGTCCACACAGTACTGAACATTGAATCCAGGGCCCCGCACATGCTAGGCAGGTGCTCTACCACTGAACCACTGTATACTCCCAGCCCCTTTTCAACCTTTTCATGATATAAAATCTTTAACAAGCTTTTGTAAAGAGCAGGTATCCTTGTTCTTTAACATTTTTCATGACTTTGCTTCAGTTTTTCCTTTACATGATATTTTCTCGTTTGGAATATTCTACAACGTGCACTGTGCACGTCCCAGACTGCGTGTGTCTGTCCATTCTGTCCCATCTCTGTATGAGCGTGGGAGATGCACATCAGCATTGCGTTCTTCGGGAAACCAAACGACAGACTTCAGCTGCAAGCTTCCGTCAGAATGGGCGTGTGCACAGAGCCATTCATCTGTGTGTCCCAGTTCCTTAAACACAAAATGATTGCTTTTCCCTTAGAGAAACTGCTTAATAACCAATTACTAAGAAGTTGCAGGGTTTAGTTTTTAATATAGTCCTATGTTCTAGAGCAAATCTAAGCCTGGGTAGCCCTGTATGTTAAGTATAATTTATTGCTAGTCTGAAGAGTACTTGTAACTTGAAAAATGTAGGAAGTCATAGTTAACTAATCTTACACCTTTGCAGTCCCTCCTACTGCAGCTTGTGACTGCTCGAGTTCCCTTTATTTATATTGTGGTTTACAGATTGCTTTGCCATCAGCACACATGAAAGCATTATTCACTTTATAGCATCAGAGTTGCTGGTGTGGCGGGTAGACACTGAAGTATGGAGAAGGTAATCTTAAAGATAATATACATACAATATTTGTGTATGGTGGGGATGGAACCAAGGGCCTTGTGAATGCTGGGCAAACACTAGACCCCTGAACTACATCCCTCGCCTTGAAAATATAATTATTAATGTTGGAAATCCCATACTTAAAAGAATCTTCAATTATCAAGTATTTATGAAGTTAAAAACATTTGTGTTTCTAGTCTAAATAGCTTGTTGATTATGTGCTATGTGAAGGTTCATTGATGTCACTTTATGTTTTGTTAAATGGCCTTTGCTTTTGGAAATGTATAGTGTGTTGTTTAGGGTTTGTTAATTGTCTTGATTTCAAAAACTATTTCTTATGTATTCTAAGAAATTATAGTACCATTTTGATTAGTCTTAATGTTTTCAGGTCTTGAAATAAATTTTGACTATATGATATTTTTTCTTCCCTTTGTCATCTTGAGTCTTCTCCCTTACCTGTTTCAAATTTACTAGTTGATTGCTACTTTAAGTTATGTTTAACATCCTGAGTAGACCTGTCAAGTAGTGGTGTTACATACAACCTACAGCCCTGCCTTCAAGATACTACCCCTCTTTAAAAAAATTATTTTTATGTGTATGAGTGTTTTGTGTGCATATATGTAATAAGTGCACCTGTGTGTGCAATGCCTGCAGAGGTCAGAAGAGACCATAGGATCTCCTAGAACTGGAGTTACAGACAGTTGTTAGTCACTATGTGGATGCTGGGAAATGAACCCAAGGCCTCTACAAGAGCAGCCAGTGCTCTTAACCACTGAGCCCTCTCTCCGGCCTTCCCCCTTTAATCTTTTTCAGACAGAGTTTCACTGTATAGACTGGGCTGGCCTGGAACTCTGTGTATTCTAGGATGACCTAGAATTCCTGAATATTCAGATTATGTATGTTCTACCAAGCCTGGTTTCAGTAGTCAATATTATTTTTTGTTTGTTCTTTTGAAATAGGGTCTTGCTTTGTAGGCTTTGCTGGCCTGAACCTCACAGAGGTCTGCCTGCCTCTACCTCCTGAGTGCTGGCATTAAAGGTACATGCCACCATGTTGGGTGAAGTAGTAAGTTATTTTTTGTGAGATGCTAGAGATCAAACCCCAGTCATGTGCATGCTGGGCAAGCACTCCACCAACTGTGCTGGACCCTCAGCCTCTTGAACTTACTGCTACTTGCTGTGAGAACATTTCCATTTTCTTAGCGATCAGGGTGGAGTCTAGTTCTTGTTGGTAGTAGTGGTGGTTGGATTTGCTTCGTTTCTGAGGCAGGTTCTTGACAGGTTCTTCTTGAGTTTGTAATTCTGCCTCAGACTCTGAAGTGCTGAGGTTACTGATGTGAGCTGCGCTGTGTGACTGAAATATGAAAACTTGTACCTGGGTTGATGAGTCAACTTGCTTTTCCCTCCTGGGAGGTTCACAGTCTCAATTTTCATATCAACAGTTTCATTTTATACACAGAATAGGTGCCACCTTGAATGTTTGGGGATATAAAGACTGGAAATGACCTAGGGTGTGAAGAGTTCTGTTTAGAGTCGTGTAGACCAGTGCCTTGCTGCTGACGGTCACTCAGAGGGATTTCAGACCTCAGGGCCCTTTAAAACGTTTTGGGTCTTACATGTATTTTCTGGGGCTGTCAGGTTTTCTCACAGGTTTGAAGGCATTTCACATTAAAAGTTGTCAGTATAGTCTTTCTGTCAAATGAAGGATTTTGTCTGTGCCTGTGTATTCTAATGTATGCCCTGAAACCAACAAGGCCTGGTTCTAATATGAAAGGTCTGTTGCTTCAGTTTTAAAATTTAGTGTTGGTATGAATTTTATTTTGTTTGAGTATAGGCAAAAGAAGTTTGAAAGTTTTTTAAAGAATTTTAGGGACTGGAGCAATGACTCAGCAGTTACGAGCACTGGCTGCTCTTGCAGGACATGGCATGGCTTGGATATACTTACAAATACATGCAAGCAAAACACTCATACATAAAACAAAAATAACCCCCCAAAATCTTAACAGAATAAAACACAAAACTGGAAACAGAACTACTACCAGAAAGGACCTTCCAGCACAGAGAAGAGGCTGGCATAGCGGGTGTCTGTGTACACATGCATGACCCTGTTGCAACTGTAGTGTGGAGCCTCCAGTCAACGTGTATGTTGCATATAAGGGAGACAAAGGGACTAAAATGTAAAGGGGCACTGAGCTGACAAAGTATAAAGGCAGTGCTTTGCTGCACCGGGTCGCAGTCTGACTGCAAGTCCTCTGGGCCACGGCCAGTACGAATAAACAGTTTCCTCAAAAGTCTGTGTCCCATCTCTCTGTACAGACATCTCACAGCACTAGAAATCAGTGTTAGGTAAACTATGTCAGACTCAGCCTCAGGAAGGCAAGTACGACATTTTCTCTCTTAGGAAGAACCTAAATTTAGTGTTTTTTTGTGTTTGTGTGTGTGTACAAATACGACATTTTCTCTCACAGGAAGAACCTAAATTTAGTGTTTTATGTGTTTGTGCATTTGTGTGTGTGTGTGTGTGTGTGTGTGTGTGTGTGTGTGTGTGTCTGTTTACGTTCGTGTGTTTGTAGGCTATGATATTGGAAAGGAGATCCTAAGTGGGAAGAAAGAGATCTTAGTGGAGGTGGGAAACAGGAAACGGCTTACCTATAACTGGAAAGCAAACAGGGGTCTATCCAGACAGAGAAAGGGAATCAGCTGGAGGTAGTGAGTGGTGAGGGGACTACTAGGGAGGGACGGGGGGCGGGGATGACAAAAGAGCACCAAGTGCAGTGATCAGTGACAAATGTCTGAAGATGCTGGGATGAAACTCAGTACTGTGTGTTCTAACCTAAAAATGTACACCTTGGTCACTCAAGAGAATCCGTGCGATAAACCCTGTAACCCCCACCCCTCAAACATTCAGGCTTAGCTGTAACTCTGCAAGCTGTCTTGGGAGTTTGTTGAGACTGTTCAGAAAGAACATGAACTTTGAATCCACACATGAAAACCCGAAGTACAAAGGATTTGTAAAAGGCCCTGAGAGCCGAGTCAGAAAAGTGTAAAAACTCATGACGGGGCTGAAGAGATGGCTCAGCAGTTAAGAGCACTGGCTACTCTTGCAGAGGACCCAGGTTCAGTTCCCAGCACACACATGGCTGCTAATGACCACTTATAGCTCCAGTTCCAAGGGATCTCTGTCACCCTCCCCTGGCCTCCATGGTCCTTGCTTGCCTGTGGTATATTACATACATGCAGGCAAAACACTCACATAAAATAAAATAAAATCTTAAGGCAAAAACAAACAAAACAAACCCCACCTCATGACAGGCTCCTCCTTTTCCTCCTTCCCCCTTGGTGGCTGGACCAAAGGTGTAGGGACAGGACAGGTTTGATGTCTTTCCCTCACCCTGCTCAAGGGTCACAGCCTGTACTCTGGTAACACAGACAGCTTAACAAAAGAAAATCATATCAATCAATCAGTCTGCTGAAATGTGAGCGCTCAGAACGAAGACTCAAAGACCTCGGGAAAACTTTCAGGCTAAGTGAGGCATGAACCGCTGCACAGAAATGTGATGGTGAAAACAGTAGACTGATGATAATGCAGTGACTAGAAAAGCTCAGCAAGGAATCCGAGTCTGCCTGGCCTCCGATTTCTCCTATTAGGAATGGACAGGGTTCTCTTCTGGAATGAGGAGGGTCTTTGGGATTCACTGTGTTTAGTAGTGTCTGTCTTTTCTCTGGTTCACATCATGATCAACAGACTTGCAGGACCTCAAAAGCGTGAGAATTTCTCCCAAACAATAGGCTGAAAATTCTGCAGGATACACCTGATGGGTACCTGCTACAGCACTTCAGCTGTGACACTCTCAGCCTTCAGGTGCTGGAACTACAGGTGTGCATCACCAGTCCTGGCCCAGAGAACTTTACAACCATCTCCAAGAGAGACAGGGAGGTAAGAATAACACTCTAGTTGTAGGCTTTGGGAAGGAAGGGTTCCAGCTTCTGAGACGTTCTTCAGGGAGAGAGAAGGGGTGAGAAACAGGAGTGCAGACAGCTTTGAACTATGAAACCTATCCACTCAGTATGTGCTATACAGCTTGGGACATTTTCTGAGTCCCAAGGACAAAGCTGCACCTCATGGCCTTCCTTCACTTGAATCCAGCCAGCCAGCTCTGTGAAGGAAAAGGTAGTCACTTGAACTTCAGCCTTGAACTGGGAACCTGAGTCATGTAAACAGGGCAGGCAGAGACTTGGGATCAAGTCAGAAAACTGGGTGAAAACAAATAAAAAGGCAGAATCTGGGTGTTGCTGAGCTGCCAAAAGGCTGAACTTGGCCTAGGTTATAGAGTCCAAGTCTCAGGCCAACAAACTTATAATGATAGCTTTAATGATGTTTTCAGTATCGATCTGTTCTTGGAACAAAGAGATACACATCAAATGAAGGTGCAGTTAGGAGCGAGTAAGCAGACAGAACCTCTGATAAAGCACGCTTCGTGACGTGTTCTCCTGGCTCCTGGGGACCCTGAAAGATCGTTGTAAGTGATGCTCCCAGAACCTCTCTTCCTCAGCCTGGGATTGGAGTTTTTCTTCTCTAAGAACCCTTTGGCCAAAGTCCTTATTGCTTTTGTAACTTACTTTGCATTACAGCTGTCAAACATCTGGGTAATTTATCTGTCCTTCAAAGAACTGGACATTGTTTTTCACTTTTTTGCTGTTTTATATTTTGATACAGGGTTTTACTATGTATGTAGCCCAGACTGCCCTTTGAATTCAAGATCCTCCTGCCTCAGCCCAAGTGCTAGGATTAGAGGAGCACATCACCACATCAAACTGATATTCATATTTATTCATCTCATTTATGGAAGAGCTTCATGTAGCTCAGGCTGACCTCAAATTTGCTATGTAACCAAGGATGACTTTGAGCTTCTAATTCACCATCCCTGGTTTATATGTAGCTGGGGATCAAATCCAGGGCTTCATGCATGATAGGCAAACACATTATCAAGTGAGTTTTATCATCAGTCCATGGTTTTCACTTCTAAAGAGCATTTTACAGAAGCTGTTTGCCGAAAGGCAGCCACAGCCCTGTTGGTGAATTCCTGATGGTCACAACCAGACTGGCTCCTGACGTTTGCTTGTGAAAACTGGAGACAGTTCATGTGACAGTCTGTTGCAAATGGAGTTGCTCCATCACATCCATTTCCTAGCTGACCCCTTGTCCATACCAGGCAGACAACCAGACAACCGGGTCATTGAGGAATGCTGTGTAATTTGGGGCCCAATGTAAAGTCTGTTAAGAATGCTGAGATGGCAGCAGTAGGGCCGTGAGTCAAGCAGGAGGTCCTTCGAAGGCACAGCGGTCCATGTGGCACATTCATGGATGGAGCTGACCTGGTGTCAACATGCCCAGAGCGAGAGAGGTTACAAAATACATCCACTTCCGTACCCACTTCCAGCCGCAAGTCAGTCCAAGATTCCAAACTGGGAGTTTTGAACTCTAAAAATCTCTAAGGTGGGAATATAAAGAGAACAGAGAATAATGGCTTGATAAGGAGGAGGAGGAATTTCTTTCAATGTAAAAAGCTTAACTAAAAGAACTGGTGAGTTGGTCTGATGAGTACGGGGAAAGGTACTTGTCACCAAGCTTGACCTGAGTTCATGACCAGCACCCACACAGAGGAAGGAGAGAGCCAACTCCTGCAAGCTGTCCTCTGATCATCACATGTGTGAGGTGGCACTTCCAAACACACACACACACACACACACAAATGTGAAGAAAAGACAGCTGATCTTCAAGACCCAGATATCTTTGTTTTCATCTGCGCCCCATGCAGTGCTGACCAAGTCACTTGAGATAATGTGTGTGGCAGTTGTGCTTTGTGGATTATAAACCTGGAATATGTACACGTTAATTGCAAACCTTTATTGTTGCTACTTTTATTTATTTTTAATTTTGATCTTTTTAAGACAGGGTTTCCCTGTAGCCCCAGTTGGCCTGGAACTTGCGATGTAGACCAGGCTGGTCTTGATCTCACAGAGATCTACCTGCCTCTGCCTCCAGAGTGCTGGGATTAAAGGCCTGTGCTAACACACTTAGTGTTACTGTTGCTATTTTTTAAGGAAGTTGTGGCTCTTAGGACGGGCACATCCTTTTTCTGACACTGTGGCCCTCACTAAGTTCAGCTCTATATCCCTTCCATCGCATTGGCTTTATTTGCATCATCCCATGTCAGTTCTCTCCCCCTTTCTCCTGTCATGCAGTTAATTTCACATGTTCCCCGATTGGCTGTTTTTTGCACACCCTGAAGGTCAGGGAGGGGGGAGGGGCTGGCCGTACTCACCCGGCCTGACCTCGCTGAGACTGTGACATCGGAGTTCCATTACAAAGCTGAGGACTGAGAACACTGGTATGGAAAGCATGTGTGAACAATTCAGGGGGAACACATGTATCTCCTAACCCCCTTCTTTGCTTCTGGCCTCTTAGTTGTTCTAAGAGAACAGAGACGAGCTGGGCTAGAGAAGTAGCTCAGGTGGTAGAGTGCCTGCCTAACATTCACACAGCCCTGGGTTCAATCCCCAGCACCACATAAACCCAGTGTGCTCCACACATCTGTAATCCCAGCACAGAAGGTAGAGGCAGGGGGACCAGAAGTTCTAGGTTATCTGGCTACAAAACAAGTTTGAAGCCAGTCTGGGCTACATGAGACCTTGCCTGAACACCCCCCCTTCCCCAAGCAGAGAAATCTAAAAGGTTTTTTGATGTCATTTAGAACCATTTCTCATTCATTTCCTAGAAACTGTTTCAGTAAACAGTATGAAATAGCAGAGGATGTTTACAAAAGCAAAGTCATCTTTTCTCAAACATAGACTTCTGGAAACCTTTGGCACTTGCCTACGTCTCCTATGCTGCTGTCCTGTCCCCTACATCTCAAAGGTTCAGAAAAGGCAAATGGGCATGATAGGGCCTTATTTACCACAGCTGGCAGAGATGAAGAGAGCTCCTGATTCCTTCCACAGACATACATTCAATACATTATTTCCTAGCAACCGAAAGTACATGAGATACCTGGAGGCTGATGGAGATAAATTAAGATAAATTGGAATTTGTCTGGTGGAGCGTGTGTTCCTCACCGTCAGAGACTTACCCCATTCCACTCCTCAACCGCTCCCACCCCTTCACAGCAGAGTGCTGCACACAGTAGTCACTCCGTATGGAGATCCCTGTCTTGACTTAAACAAAATTGGTCCCCTGTAAATAATCTAAGGGTGAGTATGCTGCGCCTTTAAAGTTTCAAAGCTGTCTTTGCACAGGAAGAAGAAACACTACCACTACCTAACCAATAGTTAGCATTTGTTGAATACACAGTTTTTCAGGTATCACTGGGTACACGAAGCATGAGTCACCTCATTTAATCCTTAACTTTCCTAATAACTCTATGAGGTAGGCACTACTGTTATCCGACTTTATGAATATAGCACTAATCACACAGACATAGAATAACTTGCCCAGCTGGCACAGACTCCATCTGGCTCCAGAGGCCTTGGTCCTAATCTCCCCATGTTACAGCTGTCTAAGCTCTCCACTACCAACCACATAAGCAAATTAAAACAGAGGCTTTCAGGGATTGGCTGGATGGCTCAGTGGCTAAGAGTATTTCCTGTTCTTTCAGAGGATCCTGGTTGGTTCTCAGCGTCCATGGCAGGAGATCTGATGACCTCGTCTGGACTGTCTATGCACTCCAAACACAACATGCACACACACACACATATAAAATTCTTTAATAATTTTTTTCTTATTTTTATTTTATGTGTATGAGTGTTTGCCCTGCATGTTTCATGTAATGTTCAGGGAGGCCAGAAAAGTGTCAGATCCCCTGGAACTGGAGTTCCGGGTAGTCGCCGTGTGGGTACAGAGTCCTCTGGAACCTTAAGGATAGGTGTTAAGCCACCATGTAGCTATGGGGAACCGAACCCAGGTCCTCTGTAAGAACAGCCAGTGCTTTAACTGCTGAGACATCTCTCCAACTGTTTTTAATATTTGTTTTTATTTGTGTGTGTATGTGTGTCTTTGTGAGTGTATGTCACATGTATGTGTAAGGACATGTGGGTGTCCTTTGAGGTCTAGAAGGCTCCAGATCCTTTGGAACTTGAATTACAGGCAGTTGTGAGCCTCCTGACTTGAGTGTGCAGAACCCAAGTCAGGTCTTCTGGAAGAACAGCAAGAGAGCTTGACCTCGGTGGTCTCTGCCACCCACTGTTTTGTTTTGTTTTTTAATTTCAGTTTTTAGGGGGAACTGTGTGCTGATTTCCATGGTGATTTCCTGTCCGGCCAGCAGTGGAACAGCCTTTTCCTCACATTTTGGTCCATATTTCTTGTTCATTTTCTTGATGGTAGCCATTCCACCTGGGGTAAGATGGGATCTCAAACAGGTTTAACTTGTATTTCCCTTTTGGTTAAGGATATTTGAACACTTTTTCAAATATTTATTGGCCATTTACACTTCCTCTTTTGAGAATTGTCTTTTCAGTTCTTTTGCTCGTTCATTGTTTTGATGATACGGCTTTTTTGTGTATTTGGTTTTAAAAATTTTTATTTTTATTTTTTATTTAAAAACTTTTATTCATTAGTTTTTAAAGACATTTATTGTTTTATTTTTATTTTATGTGTATGAGCATATTGCCCGCATGTGTGTTAAGTTCACCAGCGCCTTCAGATTCAGAGCAAAGCATGGGGTTCCCCCCGGAACTGGAGTTATGGATGGTTGTTAGCTGCCGCGTTGGTGCTGAGAATCGATCCTGGGTCCTCTACAAGAGCGGTCCAGGTGCTTTCAACTGCTGAGTCTTCTCTCCAGCCCTTATTTGTTATTTTTTGGTGTATGTGTATTGCCTGCATGTACGTGGGTGCACCTGTGTCATGCAGTGCCTGAAGAGGGCATAAGATTCTCTGGAATTGGAGTTATGGATGGTTGTCAGCCACCATGTATGTAGGGTCTGGACCCCCTGCAGCCCTTCTCTCTTAGTGCTAGGCTCCAGGCCAAGAGCTAGCAGGATGTTGTCAGTTGCAGTTCGAAGTAAACAACTTGACCTTTACAGACTTCCTCAGTTTACATCAGGTGTATGTCATGTGGCTAGATGTCTCCTGGGAACCTGAACTTTAACCTCCTGTAAAGCCTCCCCCCCCCCCCCTCAGGGTATATAAGGTCTGCTGCCTCTTAATAAAGTCAGTCATTCTCCTTTCCTCCTACCTAGTGTGTGTGTGTCTCTCTGTCTCTGTGTCTTCTGCGGATTGAATGATTAATCCGCAGCCCTCCGCCAATCCGGACTCCGCTGATGAATGAAGCCAGGACATCTACACATGTAGGTGCTGGGAATTGAACCTGGGTCCTTTACAAGAGCAGCCAATGTTCTTAACTGCTGAGCCATTTCTCCAGCCCCAATTTTGTGTTTAATTTTGAAGTTGTTTATATATTCTCAATATTCATTCCTTGCTGATACATAGTTGTCAAAGAGGTGCTTGTTTGTTGTTGGCTTTGTAGAATGAGTTTCGTAGAATTTCTTCCTCTTCTATCCTATGGGAAAGTTTGAGGAGTTAGCTCTTCCTTGGTAGAATTCAGCAGTCAGGTCATCTGATTCTGGGCTTTCATTGTTGGAAGGGATTTTATTACTGCTTCAGCCTGGTTGGCTGTTATGATCATTTATATCTTCTTGATTTAATTTTAGTAGGTCATTTGTATTTATGAAGTTATTCTTTTCCTCCAGATTTTCTATTTTCTATTAAGGTGTGTTGTTCTGTCCGCATGTATTTGTATAATTTCTGTAGTTTTTCTTGTTATTGATTTCTAGCAATTGAACTGTGATCTGAAAATACACAAGATCATTCCCATTCTTTCATATTTGGTAAGATTTGATTTTTGTCCTAGAATTTTGTCTGTTTTACAGAAGTGTCTACAGGCTGCTGAGAATGTGTACTCCATATCTGTTCACTGGAATAGTCTGTAAATATTTGTTAAGTCTATTTGATCTATGATTTAGTTCAGCTCTGAGATTTTTTTTACTGATTTTCAGTTTGGCTGATCTATCCAGAGATTAGAGTGTGATGTTGAAATTTCCCATTATTACTGTATCAGGACCTGTCTAACCTTTTCAATATTTTATTTAATGGATATGAGTGTATTGCCTGCATGTGTGTAAGTGCACCCGTGCCATGAAATGCCTTTGATGTCAGAAGAGGGCATCAAATCCCTGGAACTGGAGTTCTGGAAGGTTGTTAGCCACCATGTGGTTACTTGAAATCAAACCCAGGGCCGTCTGCAAGAGCAGTCAGTGCTCTTAACCTTTGAGCCATCTTTCTACCCCCTATCTAACCTTTTAAGTCTATCAGTTTTTAGAAGTTTATTATTTTAATTTTATGTGTATGAGTATTTTTGCCTGCCTGCGTGTAAGTGCACCATGTGTGTGTAATGCCTGCAAAAGCCAGAAAAGGGTGTTAAATCCTCTGGAACTGGAATTACAGATAGCTGTTAGCCACCAAGTGGGTGCTGGGAACAGAACCTGGTTCCTCTGCAAGAGCAACCAGTGCTTTTTAACTGCTGAACCATGTTTCTAGCCCCGTCTATTATTTTGTTTTATGAAATTAAGGACCCTAATATTTAGTGCATATGTATTCACAATTGTCATATTTCTCAATGACTTGTTTACTTTATGACTATGTAGTGGCCTTCTTTATCTCTTTTTAATTTTGGTTTGAAATCTACTTTCTCAAATATCAGAATAGCTGTTCCAGCCAAGGCTGGTCTCATACTCACTCCATAGTCGAGACTAGTCTTGAACACCTGATTCTCTTGTCTCCACTTTCCAAGACTTGAAATTACAAACATGTACTCATTATGTGTTCTTGAGGAGCTCGAGAGATGACTCAGTAGTTAAGAGCACTGGCTGCTCTTCCAGAGGACCTGGGTTCGGTTCCCAGCACCCACATGGCAGCTAACAACCATCCATAACTCCAGCTCCAAGGAATTCAACACCCTCTCTGGCCTCTGAGGGCACTGCTCACCATGATACATTTACATACATGCAGGCAGAGCACTAATACACATAAAGTAAAAGTACGTGTTCATGAATTTGGTTTCTGTTTTCTTAAGAACGTTTGCAGCTCTGTGCTTTTCATGTTTAAATGTCTGTATATAAATGTGTGGATAGAGCACAAGAGGAGCACTTCCTCCTCAAGTGCTGAGGGATGGGGGGAGGGCACGAGGACATGTGACATGGAAGCAGAGGGAAGCAATGGGGGTGGACCAGGACGTGGGAGGTGGGGATGGTGGGAGGAGGGAGAAAACAGAATGAGCAAGAACGAAATTTGCCTGAAAATGGTATAATGAAGCATAATGCTTTGCATACTAATTAGAAATACCTTTACTCATAGAAATATGCCCAACGAAATTTGGGGTTTTACTCAGGTATATGAAGAATGAAATTATGACACTTCCAGGAAACTATATAAAACTGTGTATAATTATGTTAACAAATAAGCCAGACTCAAAAAGACAAATATTGTGTTTTCTCTCACATGTATAATATAGATTTAAATTTTTGTGTTTAATGGACTGGAAATGCAGCTTAGAGGTAGCGTGCATGAGGCACTAAAGTCAGTCCCAGCACCACAAAAGAAAAATTGTGCACACACACATACACACACACACAATGTAGTAGTGAATTCAAGGCCACCCTGGGCTATATAGTGAGACCTCCTGGCTCAAAAACATAACAAAACCACCATAAGAAAGAAAGAGGAGAGAGAGACACTTTTAGGATGGCATGCTGAGCACTTTGCGGGAGTGATTTGTGAGAGATAACGATCATTAATGTCAAGCCCTTTCTAGTGTGTTGAACTTGTAGCTCCTCAAAACTTGATCACTTCAGCTGAAAATAAATTTTGTTTTCTTCTAGTGTGGGAGCAGATCACTGTTAGGGTTTCTGTTGTTTTTTAATCTGCTAAGAAATTTTAAAAATTCAGTTAATCATTGGGTTACTTGAAAACACTCATTAGGAATGTATTTGCTTTTCAGAGGAGAAAAGAAAGATTTTGTTGAAAGAAACTAATATGTGTTTTTTTCCAGATTAAAAGTTTATGGAGAAGGTTAAATCTTCTCTTTTCTCTTCCTCTTTCATTCTTGTTTCTTCCACCAAGTAGGTTCCTGGGGAGGAGGGCTTAATCAGCTAATGCCCTTAAGATGGTGTGAAAGGGGAAGGAGAATTAGCAGTTCTTGAAAGCCTGCAAACCTGGTGTATTTCAAATGTTCTCATTCACTCTGGCACATTTCCCAGCAAGCTTGGGGGCTCTGAAGTATAGGTTTTCCATGTATATCACACAATCAGAGCAGTTCAGCAACTTGTCAAAGATTCCACACTGGAGTGTTAAACCCCTAAACTCATGAATAAGGACTCTAATCATGGTAACATCCACCAAGATTTTAAAAAGAGAAGAATGGTTTATGAGTGAACGTAACAAGATGAAGTTATTGAAATTGAAGCATAGTTTGTCTAGTCAGCGCAGAGCCAGTATCTATGGACACAGGGTTTCCCCAGATTCATTCACATTCATTCATTCTCTCTCTCTCTCTGTATATGTTGTATCTCCCTCCCTCCCTCCCCCTCCCCCTCCCTTTCTCTCTCTCTCTCTCTCTCTCTCTCTCTCTCTGTAGGTCTTCATGAGACCAAAGAAGAGTGTTCAGTGTTTTCTCTCTCTCTCTCTCCCTTATGCCCTTGAAACAGGGTCTCTCACTGAACCAGGATCTAGACTGGTAGCCAGCAAGCCCTACCGATGCTCCTGGCTCTGCCCGCAGTAGGCCTGGGGTTACAGGCAGATACAACCATGCCTGGTATTTTTTACCTGTATTCTGGGAATTTGAACTCAGATCCTCACATTTGCCCAGTTCATCTCCAAAGCCATCTCCTCAGCCTGGAACTTTCACACTCTTAAGATCTTTGGTGCTTTAAAAGGAAGAGCATTAGGATATGGGAAAAGAAGGCATAGTCCTTAAAGACATTGCTTAAAAATACTTTTGTCTTCTTACTAAGTCCATAAGTTGCCTCAGGGACCAGCTCCCCTTGTCTTGTTAGCTAACACTGACCTGTGACTTCAAGTTCATGCCTATCATAAAGCCTAGGTCCGTGGAGCTAGAGATTTGCCCCCAGACTCCATTACTGGGCAGAGCTTTGAAGAATGTTTCATTCTCCTGAAGCAACTGTTCTCAAAAACGAAAAACAAGAACTGTGTCCTTGCATGCATTTGCTTCTTCCAGGAGCCCCGCCGCGCTTTGTGGTCCGGCGGTTTGTTCTCCCCTCTGGATTGCCGTGGTGCCTCTCTCACCACTACATTGTGGTTATTTGTACACGTATCATTTCCCACCGTACTGCTGAGGTCTTTGTACACGTATCATTTCCCACCGTACTGCTGAGGTCTTTGGAGGCAGATGGTGATCTTGTTTTCTTTGCTTCCTACAGTTTCAGTAGCATAATTTACATAAGATTTTATTTTTTATTTCAGAAATGTACTCAAAGTAGTAATATACATAAACTTTCATATTTTGCTTATTATTACATGTCGCCATTATACCATCTTTTGTATTATCTTTGAAACTTATTCTTAAAGTGTTGTGGTTTTAAATTAACAAACAAAAATGAACATCATTTTGATTCTACCTGTACTATTCCCAGTGTGGAATTTCAAATAGAACATTTAGAAGACTTTTGATACATTTTGCTAAATTAATTTCCAAAAGAGCTTTATTGGTAGGCAGCATCCTATCCTAAAATAACCCCCAAGATTTCTCACCCTATTAAACACAGAGACTGAAGAGGATGAAATGTCCTATGACTGTGTCAAAGCTGAAGAGGGACTTCTCATGTGAGACTAGCTTAATCCCCCGAAAAGCAAAAATTAGTTTCAGACTCGTGTATGCCTGTAATTCTGCACTGGGGAGCCTGAAGCAGGAGGCTCGGAAATTTGACGCCAATCTAGACTGCATAGCTAGACTGGGGATGGAGGGAGAGAGAGAGGGAGAGAGAGAGAGAGAGAGAGAGAGTGTTCTGCTACTTGGTAGCAGAGGGGAAGACCTGAAGTGTTCGAGTGTGAAAAGCATTTCCTGCACAGTAACTGGGTGTCTTAGATACTTTGGTGTTGCTGTGATAAAATACCCTGGCAAAAGCAGCTTAGCGGGGAGGGTTTAGAAGGGTTTAGAGGGGTCCAGAGGGGATGCAGTCCATCATGGTGGGAAAGGAGATAGGCCTGGCACATTGCATTGGTAGTCAGGAGCAGAGAATGAACAGGAAGTGGGGCCAAGCTACAAAGCCTCAAAGCTTACCCCCAGTGGCATCCTTTCTCCATCAAAGCTCTACCTCCAAAAAGTTTTGTAACCTTCCAAACAGCACCACCGTCTGGGGACCAAGTGTTCAAATACTTTAGCCTAGGGGGGCATTTCACACTCAAGCCACAACACTGGGGATGAAGAGAAGCAGGCCATGTACAAGGCTACTAAGTTATTCTAGCAGCTGAGAGTGACCCCTGACCAACAGCTGGCAAAGAAACCTGAACAAGAAAGCACAAGAAAGCACAGTGCCAACACCCAAAGCAATTCTTCTCCAGTGACTCGTTCAGAACTCGGCCAGTTGAAAAGTGACCTTGATCTTGGGGAGCCCTGAGTAGAGAACCCAGGGGCTCCCACCTGGTCTTCTGATTCATATACTGTAAGATTATAAATTAAAGATTTCTAAAAACTTACATTAAGTATGTTATGCACACATACACACATAAGTTGAGCATGGAGATAAGTGGAATTGGTTCTGTCGTTCTACCATGTGAGTTCCAGGGATCTAATTCAAGATGTCAGGGTCCTTATCTACTGAGCCATCTTGCTGACCCCTGAATTTATCTATCTATCTATCTATCTATCTATCTATCTATCTATCTATCTATCTATCATCTATCTACCTACCTATCTATCTATCTAGAAATGGTCTCTCATGTCCCAGGATGGCCTTGAATTCGCTATGCAGGCAAGGATGGCCTTGAACTCCTGATCCTTCTGCCTCCTTTCAAGTGTTGAGGCTACAGGCATTTGCCTCCACACTCAGTCAAATTTAAATCTTTTTTTTTCTTAAAAAGATTTTTTTGATTTAATTATTTTTATTTTATGTGTATAAGTGTCTTGCCTGTACGTACACCCATGTCGAGCAATGCCCTTGGAGGTCAGAAGAGGGCATTGTCTCTTTTGCAGTTGTTGGTCTCCATGTGGGTGCTGGGAACCGAATTCAGGTTCTCAGCAAGAATAGCCAGTGTTTTTAACTACTGAGCCATTTCTCCATACATACTTTTTTTTTAAGATTTAATTTTTATGGACAAGAGAGATAGCTCAGTGGTTAAGAGCACTGACTGTTCTTGCAGAGAACTGGGTTCAATTCCCAGCATCCACATGGGAGCTAACAACAGTCTGTAACTCCAGTTCCAGGGAGTTACACCCTTTTCTGACCTCCAAGGGCATTGCACAACACAGGTGCACAACACACATGCAGGCAATATGCTCATACATATCATGAATTTTAAAAATATGCAAAAAGATTTAATTTTCATTATTTCTAGTTTGTGGGGGTGGGGTGGTGTGACTGTGACTACAGGCAAAGCTTTAACTGGGGCTTCAGTGCTGTTGGAGACTGGGTTGCTCAGAGCGGCTGCTCTTACTGACTTGCTGGGGTGGATGAACAACTGCCCAACTTGCAGAAAGACTTCAGCTCAGGCCGCTGTAGTTGCTGCAAGAGCTCAGAGCCTGGACTGAAGGGACTCTGCCCTGCCTTGACTGAGGAACAGGCTAAGGCATGGGTTTTTTTTTTTTTTTTTGCCTCTTATCTTCTTGTGGTGGTCCAAAACAGTCTAAAACTAGCAATGATTACTTGTATTTTTCTTTGCTTGTGGAGATGAACAAAACAGAAAAAGAAGGCAGAAAACAATTTTTGCCTCCATTTTGTAGCTCACAGCCGGACTCTCTGATCCCTGAGAAAAAGAGCATCAATGCCAGCCGTGTCCTCCAAACACCCCCTTCCTGTCCCTGACATCCGCCAAGTTCATGGACTCATAAAAGCCTGCCAGGAAAGCTCATAGGGATCAAGGTGATCTGGATGGTCACCGATTCCCTGCCATGCAGACTAGTGTTATCTAGACGGGCCTCCTGCCTCACACCTATACAGCTTTTCCTCCGAATGCTGGTCAGCTCTGACAACGTGAGCTAAGCCAGTGAGACATCACTGCTTATGTAGTCTGATGGAACACAGTCAACAGCCCTGTGGAGACATCGCAGGGAGTGGCCCCCTGGACTTGCAGCATATGATGTGGAGAGAAAGGTGACAATTATAGGGCCACTGGGAGAGAAAGGAGCCCCTCACTCTGGAGTTTAGTCAAAGCCTGTGGCCAACTTAGTAGCAAGACCTCTAGCAGTTTGCATTCTCTGGGAGGGTTGCAGACAGAGCCGGTATGTGGTTCATGTGTAGGTTTAAAAAAAAATTTCAAAGAAGAGCTGCAGTTTATTAAAAGAAAATTTAAACACAGATTTTTAAACACAGGTTAACAGAAGGAGAGATACCCTGAGAAAGAATAAGGCACACTCAAGTGTGGGTATGGGCTTCTCAAAAGAGTCATAATTAAGTTTCTTAGCATTAGTTTTCTAACATTTGGGTACCTCTCAAGTTATGACTCAAAGAGTTGCTAAAGTTCCTTGACTGAGCTGGAAATGTCCTCCTTGTTGGCTGGCTTTCATAATTCTGGAAGGTATTGTGCAAGATGTGTCCTCTGGTATAAGACTGGCATGATTGTTATGGGGACAACCAAATGCTTTCTATTTGAGGCTCATTACACAGGAGGGAATTCCTAGTACTGCAAGCTTAGCCAAAAGTCTGTGGCTAAAGGAGGTCACAGGCCCTAGTGGGGAACTTAGCATTTTGTTCTGCTACGCGGGCATGCTGTCAAACTGCTTTCTAAATACGGGGTTTTTGTTTTGCTTTGTTTTGCGGGGGTACTTTTTTATTTATTGGTCGTTTTGAGACAGAGTCTTCCTGTAGCCCTAAATGGCCTGGAACTTGCTATGTAGACTAGGTTGACCTCGATCTTACCTGCCTTTGCCTCCTGAGTGCTGGGATTAAAGGCATGTGCCACCACACTGAGCATATCTATATTTATACCCATTGATTAGTACTCCGTTAGCACTGGTCAGAGAAGCATTTTTGCAGGGAAGAAGTGGGTGATGGTTTATTCAAGACTCATAACTAGTCAAAACATTGAGAATAAGAGACGGCTTGGGGCTCAGCCCTAAATGGGACGTCTATATCACACTCCTCTTCACAGAAAACCTTGTAGAAGGGGTAGAGGAGAGTAAGAAGGAGCCGGAGAACGGGAGGAGTGCTGTGAAAAGCACATGTGCATGTGTGCAAGTGTGTGCGTACACACACAATATTGGACTGGTCAACATTCCATCATAGGTGGGTAATGGACTCTCTGAAGAGCTATTGCATTTAGTGGTTGCGAGGGAGGGGAGTCATTTTCTTCAGTGGTGTAGCCACTGGTAAACTGCCCATGCTCCAGTACGTAATCTCCGAGACCCATGCTCATACAAACAACCTTGATTAAACTCAATAAAAAGACGCTAGAGGGGACTTGTTGGGAAGATGGGATTCTGTAGGAATAGGAGGAGGAGAACAGAGAGGAATGGGGGTGAATATGATCAAAACTCATTATATGTATATATAAAGTTATCAAAGAATACATTTAAGAACAAAATTTTTGCTTTCTCTCTTTGACAAGGGAGATTATAGGATGGCTTGGGAGCTTCCTTGGATGAAATGACAGTCTGATAAAGTAAAATCAGAGCCAGCAGGATTCCACAAGGTAGTTAAAACATGCCTTATACTGTAAATGGGATTCCTAGTGCATCCTAGAAAACTGTAGGCTTGTAGCTGTAAAACAGAGAAAGACATTACACAAATGTTGCTAAATGTGGTGGAATTCTTGATTCTGAGCTGGCAAGGGGCTTGAACCATACTCCAGAGTGAGAAGCCCCCTTCCTTAAACCCTTCCTGTCCCGTATTCCTGTAATTTCCCCTTTCTAGCCTACCAGAATCAGTTCTTCTCAGTGACTACTTTTCAGAGTGACAAGTGTTCTTGTCAAGGGAGCTAGCAGAAGCCTCATCCAGCTGTCTTCTGATTTGATAACGAACACTTGTAGTCAGGTGTGGTGGCACACACTTGTCATCCCTGTACTTGTGAGGCTGAAGCAGAAACCTGTGGGACATAGCAAGACCCTGTTTCAAGAAACCAAAGGAGAAAAAAGAAAAAGAAGGACAAGAAGGAAGAAGCGGAGGGAGAGTGGGAAGAGGAGAAGGAGAAGAGTGCAAGCTGGAGTTCCCAGAGAAAAAGCCACATGTTTGGCAAAGAAACATTTTGTAAGACTGATGGGCTGATTGTGGAGAGCTGAAATGTTCAAAGGTTGGGAGCCAAATTTACCTGGGTGACCTGTAATCCCAGTAATAGCCATTTCTTGCCCGCCTCTGTGTTTGGTCTAACAGCCTTGTGACAGAGGCATTGTAGAAAGACAGAGGAAATCCATGGGCACAGGAAAAGAAGATGAATCCCTCACCCCAGGATCCGGTTAAAGCCTGTCACCAACAGAGAAGCGAGAATTCCAGCACACTTATCAATGGCTTAAAGGCTTAAAGCTTTTCTCTGTTCCCAGCTGTAAATCTTTAATTTTCTAGGAATCTTACTACAAACCCTATTTAAGAAAAGGACAGATCCAAGACCCCTGTGCATCCTAGAGGCACGTGGTTTCACCTTACCAGATAACTCCATCTAAAGCATTTCTGGAGCCACCTCACTCACCTCATTTGTTAAGAAAAGCGGGGAAGGGTAACAACTTTTTCATATGTAACCTAAGAGTTGATGCTAAGACAAAGAATTGGGACTCTCCCTTGGGAGAGTATTTGGGTTGTCTTACTTTCTCCTCCTTTCCCCTGGGAAGCTCAGACCCCTGTTTGAGGTTGTCTTTCCTTTTTGATTGCCTCTCTTTCTCCTAATCCTTGTGCTGAAATTCTACTTTAAATTATCTCTTATAACATTTCCAACTCTGCTCTACATAGATAGTCCTGAAAGTTATTTCTATACTGAAGCCATGAATTCTGGTTTGGCCTGAGTCAAAGTCCTCGACAGATTAGGGGAACTCTTCAGGCTCCTGAGAGTATGGAAGTACGTCTGTCTCCTCACCACTGACAGGACTATTTTTCATCAATCTAAAGACTGTTAACAAGTAACATCTGAAGCCTGTAGCAGAGATTTCCACCAATATTGTTTTAGGTTTTTTTTTTTTTTTTGGTCTTTTTGGAAACAGGGTCTCCCTGTACTGTAGCACCTGCTGGCCTGGAACACTCACTATGTAGGCCAGTCTGTGCTCCTGAGTGCTGGGATTAAAGGCATGCACCACCACACCATGCCTACCAATGTATTTTTAAAAATACCTTGTTTAAAAGGACTGGAGAGATGGTTCAGAGGTTAAGATCACTGACTGCTCTTGCAGAGGACCCAGCTTTGGTTCCCAACACCCACATGGCAGCCAGCAACTATCCTTAACTCCAGTTCCAGGGGATCCAACACCTTCTGACATCCATGAGCATTGCTCGCATGGGTCTACTTACATACATGCATACAAAACACACCACATAAAATATAAACAAATCAATTTTTTAAATTTAAAATATCTTGTTTATAACTTTATTGTGCTACTCTAAAAACTTCATAAAACTGTTGCCATGGTATTTGAGGTAACCTGAGTCTGTGTTCTGGGACCATGATCACTTATATTTGGCTCCAGAATAAACTATCTCTGCTCCCTTTGATGTGAGAGATGTGTTTTTTTGTGTTGACAAGAACAATTTTACTAAGATGGATAAGGTCCCAGAAGAGGAGCTGTGCTGGTCATAGCCTGCCTTCCACACAGAGATTTCAAATAGTTCTGATGACTTTAATTTCAATAACATAAGTTTTTTTTTTCTTGCCTTTTGTTTCATCTTTTCCATCAAACTGTAATCCTTCTATAGAAAGACAGAAAGCAGGAATCCTCTCCCAAACTTTAAGTATATCCATTCATTTCATTGCCGGAGCCCGTCGGCAGAAATCGAACTGTACCTGAACTGGGGAGTTAGGACTGAGAAATAAAGAGAGAGAGAGAGAGAGAGAGAGAGAGAAAGATTTTCGGGAGGGCTCTCAGTCAATCCTGAGGCCTCAACTTTATTCTTCTCAATGTAGTTATACTCTTACAACTGCATGAGGAACAATACCACCATCAGAAGTTCAAGCAAAAACAAACATGCATTTACATATGTGAAATTATTCAAGCCACTCACATCTACTAACAGTAGGTCCTCAGTCTTGGGCTCAAGGCAGACTCCCATTCAGGAGTCACAAGATTCTTGCATATCAAAGCATCCTGCTCCCACAGCACTTCCTGACTGATCTCTGTTCAGCCCTAAGCTAGGGCATAGCTCAAAACAGGCAAATGGCTCCCGACATTTCATGTATCAAATTGCATCCTAATTTCTTTGAAGATGTGAAGAGTTCATGGTGGTAGGTGGCCTCCTGCAACCCTAGGGTTGTAACCCTGAATGAAGCAGATTGGATCCCTGTCTGTGAGGAGCCAGCTTTGAGCAATCACAGCTGCATGTCTCTTTTTCTTTTTTTGCTTGGGTCTGAGAACAATGCAAGGAAGACATCAGTGGCTGGAAAAGTGAAGCCCCAGCTGCATCATCCGATTTTCTTCCCATCGTTCATTCATTCCCAGAGTGCCTTGACAGATGATCATATGTCATTGACGTGTGGCAGTTAGCTGAGAGCCAAGCCAAGCCAAGCATGCACTGATGGAGTTCATGTATTCCTTTCCAAATAGTCTAGTTATAGTCTAGATGTAAAATGAAGACTACTACGTATTTAAATCAATGAGATCAAAATTTGGTCTTTCAGTTAGATAGTACACCAAAAAAGTTTCATTTTTTGTCAATTCCAAAATAGGCTTTTACTCTAATTCTGTCACGGATATGTCATCAACATGTCTGAGTATGTGTTCAGGACTTTTAGTCGCTAGCCCTAGTTTTTCTTAAGTAACAGTTATGGGATGCTACTTCTGATTTCATATTTGTAAATTTATAATCTTCAGATTTTTTTCTTTAATATAGTAAAATCTCTCATGAATACTTTGATTGTGTTGTGCCTCAGTTACTTTTCTGTTGGTGTGATAAGACACTATGACCAAGGAAATTTATAAAAAGAAGAGTTTATTTGAACTCATGTTTCCAGGGGAATTAGAGTCTGTCGTGGTAGGGAGGCATGGGGTCAGGAGGTGGTCAGAGTAGGAGCAGAAAGAAGAGGCCCACATCGTCCAGCAGCACAGGAAGCAGAGAGTGACTAGAGATCTGGCCAGGAAAGAACTCTCTGAGTCCGCCCCCAGCAACATGCTCCCTCCAGCACAGCCACACCTTCTACAACCTCCCAAACCAGTGCCATCAACTGGGGACAAATGCCCAAAGGCTTGGAGCCCATAGAGGACATTCTCATCCAAACCACCACATTTTGTTCCTAATTCTCCTGCCTCAGCTCTCCAAATCTGAACAGGTGAGTACTACAATATTCTGCAAATCTTATCTTCACAAAATTCAGTTTTAGCTTGGGCATGGATCATGAGCTTGACCCTAGCTTGGCATATATAGTAAGCACCTATATCAAAATCAAACAAACAAGAAAACAAAAAAAATTCAGTTTATGAACAGAAAGTCCCTGAAAAAGGTACGCCCATGTTGAAGATTCCACAGACTGATTAAATCTTCCTGATTGTAAAGAGTTGAAATCGTGCCGATTGAGAGCCAAGATTACAATATCTTGGACTACCTTAGTTCCCTTGTAGTGATTTGAATAAATGTCCCTCTTAGGCTCAGGTATTTGAATGCTTGGTGATGATGCTTGGGAAGGCTATGGAACTCTGAGGTCATGGAGCTGGAGGAAGTATGTCACCGGGGATTTGAGAGATTGCCTTCCCCCACCTCTAGTTCACTCTGTGTCCTGTGCATGGATGAAAATGTGATTACTCATTTGCCAGCTTCAGTAATCTGCTGCCCACCTCCCACCCCCATCATGGACTTTCCCTCTGGAAATATGTCAAAATAAACACTTTTGGACACGTTATTTTATCACAGCAAGAGATGTGACTAATGCAAATGTTGGTACCAGAGAGTGGGGTATTGCTGTGATGAACCTGACCATGTTGGTTTTTGGAGGAATGTGGAAGACTTTGCAAGGCTGGGCTATCAAAACAATGAATGCTGTAATCAAAGTTAATGAGCCATTCTAGTAGTAGCCTGGAAGACAATAGTGCTGAGGAGAAGTAGATGGAGTAGAGACTCATGAGGTTTCAGAGGGGAATAAAGACTTAATTAGTAAGTGGTCTAGAGGCCATTTATCTGATATTTTGGCAAAGAATCTGGCAGCTTTCTGCCCATGTCCTAAAGACTTGCCTAAAGCTAAATTACAAAGTAATGGACCAGTTTCTTTGGTGAAGGAAAATTCAAGACAGAATAACATTGAGTCTTTGGAATGGTTATTACTGATTACTCTTATGCAGGTCTATAATAAAAAAGAGCAAGTCAGGCAGAAAGGAATATAAAATATACAGTTTGGAGAGAAAAGGAATACTAGGAAGCTTAATTTCACAGTCCAGCCATGAGAGTCTGGAATTGTTAAGAAGATTAGTGCCATTCTAAGGAGAGGTCTCCTGTTCTGTACTGGAACAATGGGAAGGGTGACCTCAGGGCAAGACCTAACCTAGCTCAGCTTCCAGCTTGTAAAGAAAAATCTTAAGGGGTCACTTGCTCCTAGAAAACAGTCACAACTACATACAAAAGCTGATGTAAATGTGATCCAAGAGGGTGAAGATGCATCCCAGGTGACAGTTGAACTTGGCATTGGATTTTGAGACATAAAAGATGAAAGAATGAGAAGGGCCTAGATTCTTCCTCTGATTTCACAGAGCCATTGAGGCCAGCTAAAGTGTGGCTGGAGGTCCCTGTAAGACTGTGAGAGGCCATTGTTTGACGCTGTCAAAGTGAAGCCTGGGTTGCAGTAGAGACCCCAAGATGTTGTGAGATTTGTGAGACATCTGCCAAGAAGAGCTGTATCTAAGGAGTGGAGCCAGCTCAAGACAGAGATATATGTTGTGCTCAGAAAATCTGGGAGACAGAGACATTTAAACTCTATGAAACTAAAATCCCAGACACTAGGATGGAGCTACTGAATTTAGTATTCACCCTGCTGCGTTTTGGTCTTGCTTTGGTCTGTTATTTCCTCACTATGTCCCCATTCTCCCCCTTTGGAATGGGAATGTGTATTCTGTGCCACTGTATATTTAAAATGGGGTTCACAGTTATGCCTTGAGTCTCAAAAGAGACTTTGGACTTCTAAACAGTGTTGAGACTGTGGAAGACCATGGGGACTTTCAAAGCTGGACTGAATGCATTTTGCAACATGAGCTGCCCACTAGCCTATGGGAGCCAGGGGGTGGAACGTGGTGATTTGGATGATAAATGTCCCTAACAGACTCAGGTATTTGATCATTTGATGGCACTGCTCAGGGGTGTCATGGAACTCTTAGGCTGTGGTGCCTTTGTGGAGTTAGTATGTCCTTGGGGGGGGACTTTAAGAGGTTATAACTTTGCCTCACTTCTAGCTCACCTTTTCTGAGTTCTGCGTGTGGGTGAAGATGCAATCTCTCACCTTCCTGTCTGGCTGCCTCCTGTCATTATGGACTCTTCTTTTTGGAACTATAAACACAAATAAACTCTTCCATAAATAGCTTTTGATCACGATGTTTTATCACATCAACAAAAAGTAACTGATCTACCCCTTAATATCTGTTGATCACCCACCTCTGTTTCTGACCTAACATCCCCTTTGACTTTCAGATAAAACCTTTGGAATGTGTAGCAGACTACTAGAGTTCACCAATTCAAAAGCTAAGAATGCCATTAGATAGCTTCTGGAATATGTCCTATGTTGCTCATGCTGGCTTTGAACTCATGGAAGTGTCTACACTTCCTATGTTGCTCATGCTGGCTTTGAACTCATGGAAGTGTCTGCACTTCACTGTAACCTATTGGCATGCTGTTTCTGGTGTATTTGAAAAATACATTGACTTATGACCAACTTTTATGACTATAAAAGTTTTTGTAGCCACCTCTAAGGCAGAAAATGTCATTCAGGAAGACCCGAATCTGTATCTCTGAGTCATGGTCACTCATATTTTGTTCAGAGTAAACTGTTTCTAACTACCCCTGGAGTAAGAACTATGTTTTATATTAATAAATTCTGTAAGTTGTTGGGTATTTGTATTTTATTTTATTTCGTCTTTTTTGAAACAGAGTCTCCCTGTAGCCCCAGCTAGCTTGGAATTCGCTATGTAGACCAGGCTGGCCTCAAACTCAGAGAGATTCACTTGCCTCTTCCTCCCAAGTGTTGGGATTAAAGGTGTGCACCACCACACCCAGCTTGTTTTGTTTTTGAAACAGTGTCTCTCTCTGTAGTCCAGGATGGCCAAGAACTTCCTATGTTGCTCATGCTGGCTTTGAACTCATGGTGATATTCCTGCCCACTCAGCCTTCTGACTGCTGCTGGAATTACAGTTGTGAGCCACCATGCCTGGTTGTATGTGTTGTGTTATTTTACTATTTGCCAAGTGTTGGACATTGTGCTAGATCTGGGAAGGAGATGGTAGCTTTCTGAAGGAGTACCCTGTTTTTCAGAACGTTAGGTAACTAATCAAACAGAACATCACAAGATGATGTGAAGAAATAGTATGTACAGAGTATCTACATATCAGAGATATAAGAAAGGGACCAAACAAGACCTCCCAGGATGGGTTACAGGAGAACAGGATTTTAAAGGACGGTCAGGAATTTTCCTTCTGGTCAGTGTTGGGGAAGACACTTCCAAGAACGTGCACAATATGCTCAAGGATGTAAGAAGCAGCATGGTGATGTGAGGAACTGAGAAGCAATTTGGTGTTATGAGAGTATAAATGGAGAAGCCTGGAATTAGGGAGGGATGGGGAAACTGTTGGGGAGAAGTTCAGAGGAACCCCATACTGCAAAGCTGAACATGCTCAACATTGTCAATAATCAGTGCAGACAGCTACACCTGAAGAAGAAACCCTGGAAATGACTTGTTTGTTGTTTGTTCCTTCATTTGAGCTACAGTCTCACACTGTAGCCCAGGCTGTCCTGAAACACTTTGTAGCACATGCTTGCTTTAATCTTATGACAACCCTCCTGCCTCAGCCTCCCAAGTGCTAAGATTACAAAGGTGAGCCATCATGACCAGCTTTGAAATTTGTTTTATTACAATTGTGTGTGTGTGTGTGTGTGTGTGAGAGAGAGAGAGAGAGAGAGAGAGAGAGAGAGAGAGAGAGAACTTTCAATAGTCAGTTCTTCAGGTCTCTCCTTCTACCAGATGTTCCGGTTCAAACTCAGACTGCCTGGTTTACATAGCAAGTGATTTTTATCCTGAACGGTCTTACGAGGCCTTGCCGGCCTGAGCTCTGATAATTCTGCTTCCGTTTCCTGAGTGCTGGGTTGTGGCCTGTGCCGTCGTGCCCAGCTAGAAATGTCCTTTGCTAGCTAGGCTGAGAACGAAATGGAGAAAGAGACTAGAGAGATGAGGCAGTGGCCGTGGAGCTGAAGGGCAGACTGGGCAGATTCAGCAGAGAGAAAGTCATAATTAATAAGGCTTGTGTAGCACTTGGATTTAAATAGATTAAAAAAAAAACAGAGCTCTTACTGTTTTGTATCTATTACTTAGTGATACCACACACATAAAAAATGCTCAGAAATTGTCTTTTAATCATCAGGTAACATTCTCTGTTCTTGATTCACTTTATTTCCAATTAAAATTATTTTCTGTCAGAATCCTCTGAGCTCTCGCTCGGCCTCTGGGTGTATTTCCATAAGGATTTTCTTCATATTTCCAAGTTATTTGCAAACAGAAATCAAAAGGTGACTTTGTTTTCCAACCACATATTTATCACTTAAGACAGTTGTGAGCACAGAATTCAGAGTAAGTTTGAGAATAATTTATCATGACTACAAACAAAGATGGCTAGGTCAAACCTTCACCACACAAAGGCACAAGGTTCCTTTCCTTGTGAGTCACACAGAGAAACAACACACTTTTTCTCAGTACTTCACATCACTGTGATCTCATTTGACCATTAACTGTCTATCATAAGCACAGGTATTTCTTGGAAAATAATTTTTAGGCTATAGAAGGAAACAGTCTGTTTTTAAAATCTCAACAAAGATGAATGACACATATAAACAAAATGACCTGTTTCTGTAGGTCTGGAGTTAAACAGCAAAAGATGATGAATTCTTCCAGAATATGATGGCTGTTTCATGTGTATTTTTTCACATTTTAAAAATGGAAAAGCAAGCAATCAAATGGATTTTGAAGAGATACTTTCAATGATCAGAATTTGGGGCAACATCCTGTGTGTATGTGATACATATGGTCTCTAAATACTTTGAAGCCAAGGTTAGCACACTGTAGTCCCATAGCCAAGTGAAGCCCACCACCTGTTGCTGGAATTCTGGGAGCAAGGCAGAGTCTTCATGTATGTGTGTGTGTGTGTGTGTGTGTGTGTGTGTGTGTATATATATATATATATATATATATATATAGATGGTTGAAGAAAAAAAAAGCTGTTTCATTGTATGTGACCATTATCTGAATTTCAGATTTGAGTGTCCATGAATAAAGTTTTATTGGCGCATAGCTTGCCTATTGCTTTTACTAGCTCCATGCATGCATCTGGGCCAGAGCTGAGCAGGTATAATAAAGATCTTTTAGCTCACAAAGCCTAAACAAATGTGTTTTTTTTTCCAGAGAATATTTAGTGGCCCTTGTTTTAAAGGCTTTCCTCTATAAAGAAACATAAGCATGGGGATTTGGAGACTACTCATCAGTAAACTATTTATCATCTCTATCTATCAATCATCTATCTGTATATGATACTACAGTTCATAGGATAATGGTCATAGACTAAAATACTGAACATGCTTTTATTATTTTAGGGTGTTTATTTGTCTGCTCTGTGTCAGTGCAGCATAGTTATTAAGAATATATGCTTTAAGGGCATTCTTATTTCTTGACTCTTGATTTTGATTAGATGTCTGCAATCCTGAGCTAGTGACTTAACCTCTTGGAAGCCCCTCAGATTTCCTATAAAGAGAAGGAATTCCTATAATGACTGACATCACCTGATACAATTGTTAAATATGAAGTGACCTTGGTACCTGGTGCATAATAGGTGTGAAATCCATTTGTATGATCATCAAATGAAAATGTCACTTTTATTTTTTGGTATTCTACTCACAGCATTCCTTGAAACAAAAAATTCCATGACTCTGCTATTGTAGTTTTGGATTCCTAAAGCCCTTCCTGTGTGTTACTACCTGCAGAAAGATGTGCTCACAGCCCCATGGATATAACAACACACTTAAGCACGAAAGGAACAAGCTAGGCACCCCAGAAACAAAATCTCAGCACTAAAAAGCACTAAAAACCGGGCAGCTGTTTGCACCTGGATTATAGCCTGTGAGCAGTACCGTAGGTTTATTTAAAATGTTCAGTCTATCCTAACTTTTGTGTTGGAGAGTCGGTGCTCTCCAACAGGTTGCTGATGAAAACTCTGCTCTGACTTAGCAGATAAAGTTTTTTTTTTTTTTTTGAGTGGATTAAGTTTTTATCATTTTATGTTAGGTTACCATTATTATTTTTTAAAAATTATTTTTCACCAAAAAGGCTCTTAGAAAACCATGAGGGGGCAGTTCTCAGAAACAATTCCCTTCACCCAAGCCTGCTCTGCCCTTGGATTGTTATGGCTCTGGTTCTCTGCAAAAGAGCCTGGGTCTACTGGACTCCTGGTCTGTCACCTATGACACTATTTCTCCTTTCCTTCCTCAACTCTAAATGGGTTCCGACACCAACCAAGGGACACTGGGGGCACTGTGAAAGCTGCTACAGGCCCTCCTTTTTATTTACAGATCCCATCCTTAAACACAACTGAATGGGAAGAGATGCCTGCCAGCTATAGCCCCAGTACCAATCTGGTACCACATTTCCCTCCAAAGTTAGTCAAAGTAATCAGAAATCCAGAAGGCAGCAGGAGTCTGCACGCTGCTTGGAAGCGGCTTCCCCAGATCCTCTGCCCACCCACCTTTAAAATCACAAAAGAGTTTTCAGCAAATCTCTCTAGCCTTTGCTTTGCTGTGGTTTGGGTCTTAACATATTCCTTTGAGAAAACTATCTTTACATTTCCCCTTGCTCTGAAGCAAGGTGTGGCTCGTCGGTCAGACACTGTTCATGGAGCTTAGCCAGCCACAAGAAGCCCAGCAGATTTCAGTGTCCTTACATATTTGGATTGGACACCTGGTTAAGAAGACAAAGCATACACACACACACACACACACACACACACACACACACCCCTCAGTAGGATTTGTGGTGAGCCCCTGGCCCGGCTAAGAGCCAAGGGGCTAGGAGGGGACCATGAGGGGACACCTGTTTACTGGTAGGAGTAGCTCTCGTCGTCGTACTCCAAGTCATCATCTTCAGTCTCATCCAGTAGACCGTACTTAAACTTCCGGTACACCGTGCCATCTTGGCCCATGTAGACTATGTCGTCCTCATCATCCTCATCATAGTCCCGGTCCCTGTACTCAATCACCTGGTCCTCCTCAAAGCCGGTGCTCCCTAGATAGCTGCTCCTGTACGAGTAAGACCTGGCTGGCTCGGCCAGCCTTTCGTAGCGGGCCTTTTCTACCGGTCGCCCTCGGCCTTGAGACCTCCTCCAGACCACCACTGCGGCTGCCAGCAGCAGCAGCAGCATGACACCCGAGGTGATCAGCAGAGCCGTCTTGGTGCGCGGGGCCAGCACAGCCTCGGGGGTCAGAAGGAGGCACTCCTCTGTTGGAGACCGCCCAGAGACAGCAGCCAGAGCAGAAAGGTGGGAGAGAAGAAGCAGAATTAGGAAAATTAGTTTCGAAAGTCAAGAACTTCCCTTATTCTTTTCACATCTAAAATTGTAGAATAACTGTCTTTTGTTTTCTTAGGAGGCACACAACACTACAAAAACATCACAAGAATCCCCATCCATGTCTGATAGAACCAATTAATGTTTCTAGAAGAGGGAATTTGAGATCCAAAAGAGACCCAGGATCTCTATACCTTAATGGCCAGTTTCTAATGTTCCAACTTATATACATAAAAACACTCATATACATAAAAAACAAAACATGTTTTTCATTCATAGGGAATTCACTCCATTCAGGACAGCTCTAAATATTAATATACATGGACGGAATTGGGGGTTAGCAGACAATTAAGGACTGGGAATTAGCAAAAGTTGTTTCATTTAGTCTAAGTCTTTAATAAAAGCTCATTTCTGAATTTTTTTTTTTTTTTTTTTTTTTTTGGACAGGGTCTCCTGTAGCCCCAGCCCACCTGGAACCCACCATCTAGGCCAGGCTGGTCTTGATCTCACAGAGATCCACGTACCTCTGCCTCCTGAGTGCTGGGATTAAAGGCATGGGCCACCAAGCGTAGCTCTGAAGTGTTTTAAATATTTAACAAAGAGGCTAGGTTTGATCTGACTTCCAAAGAGTGATTTTTCGATAGAAATAAGATAGTCAATTCCTTTCTTTTTTTTCCCTCAAGTACAGAGATGAAACAGAACAGAACAAAACAAATTTATAAAGGTCAAATTCTAGATCTAATCTGGGAAACAGCATAGTAGGAGAAAGAATGTGGGGCTTTGACTTCCAGATGAGCGTCTGGTGTGCCTGTGTGTGTGTGTGTGTGTGTGTGTGTGAGAGAGAGAGAGAGAGAGAGAGAGGGAGAGAGGGAGAGAGTCAGCCCAGGCCGGCCTCAAATGTGCAGTTTCAAGTATGGTAGGTACGTGGCAGGTCCTCAGTCAGAAGGTGGCCTTAGAGATTTTTGTGGGTGTTTGTGCTTCTCTTTCCTGGATCCGTCAGCTTTCTGGAGACACACCCTCCTGTAGGCTGCTCCCCCTGTTCTCACCTGTGGTGCTCTGGCAGTCACAACACTCCTGGGAGCCGGTGGGCTGTGAAGCGTTGCAGCAGTGAAGGCAGCGGCTGTCGTCCAGATGCAGCAGCAGGCTGGCGGCACACACGGTGCAGTTCTTGGCTCCAGGTCCCTTGCACTCCATGCAGCTCTCGTGGCATTTTTCACACGTAAATTCCTCTCCCTGTCGAGAACAGTAGAGACGTTCCCTTTAGTGCAGTGGTATTAAGCAGACACTGCAATTCCCACATGGGAATTCCCTCTTGTCTCTGTAAGTAGGAAGAATGTATGTGGAGGGTGGAGGGAAAGACAAGCGTTATGCTTCATTTAATCTGAGCTGGGAAAAAGGCCAGCCCAGATGTGTACGACTGGATGAAACCATTGCTGCGCCCTGGAGGTCTGAGACCAGCAAGTAGTAACAGAGGAACAATGGGCTCCAGAATATTCTATTATAAGGTGACTAGGTCTTACGCTCAAAGACAGTATAGGTCAAGGCCTATTTTTGTCTGGCCCTCGCTATACAGCTTTTCACATTCTAAGACATCGTGTATCACTTCCACAATTCAAAAGTGAGATATTTCACATGCAGATCAGTTCCTTGTTTCTTCTGAAAACCTGCAAGGCCTGTCAGTGCTGGAGTCCCCACTCTTGGGGGAGCTCTGATCTTCCATTCTCAGTGGCTTCCTTCTGCTCGATGGCATTCCCAGCATTTACTATTGTCACCAACATGCAGGCAACACATCAATCCCCAATCTCTAGTTTCACTTGTATGTATGTACAGTGTTCTGGTTTGTTGTTTGTTTCGTTCTGTTGTTGTATCAAGTCAGGATTTGGCAATATAGCTAGGATTGACTTTACATCAGGATCTGCTTCAGCTCACAGCCTCCTGAATGCCGGGATTCAGTTTCCACTTTTCATCATGTTAGTGCTGTGGTTTAACTTAACTTAGAAGCATCCTTCACTCATTTACATTTGTTATCTGTCTGGCTCAGACCCAGAATATAATCAGTGTTTATAACTACAGTAGTTAAAACACATAGGAAGTGTTCAAAGCCGTAGTGCAGAGTCTTTCTTTCCCACCAACAGCTTGCTCCTTGCCTAGTATTAGAAACATGGGTTGGGGGAGATCCTTTCTTTGCAGTTTTTTAAAAAATTGCATTTATTATTATTATTATTATTATTATTATTATTGTGTGTGTGTTAGTATAGATGCATGTGGAAGTGAGAAGACAACGTTTGGGAGTTGGTTCTCTCCATCCACTGTGGGATCTGGGGATTAAACTCAGGTTGTCAGGCTTGTGCAGCAAGCACTTTTACTTACTACTGAGTCATTTTACTGGCCAAGAAAAATACTTTCTTACTGTATTTCTGTATCCTCAGTAAAATAGAATAGGAGAGGAGGGGGAGGGACAGGAGGAGGGGGGGGAGGGGGAAGAAGAGGAAGAGGAGGAGGAGGGGGAGGGGGAGGGGAGGGAGAAGAGGAGGAAGAGGAGGAGGATGAGGGGAGGAATGGAAACGTTGGGAGGGCCAGGGCTAGAACATTCATCTTGCATGTGTTGCCTTCTATTTCCTGCAACTCCCAAATAAATACACAAACACAAAAGAAAAAGAGAAGTGGACACGGCTTCGATTCCAGTGTGCCATGTTTTAGGCATTACCGGAGGTTTTCTCAGCTGTTACTGCTGAATCAAGTGCCCTGGGCTTAATTCCACCTTTGTTGCTTACTATTGATGTGATCTTTAGCAAATTATTTAACCTCTCAGCCTCCATTTCTCTGCACTATAATTCTGATGTCAGATTTCAAAGGGAGGTAATAGGTAAATATTCTGGTTTGATTTTATTTCACTATTGATACATTTACTTATTTTAAAGTTTGGAAACACAGCTCGGTGTGGGGTGTGGTGGTGCATGCTTTTAATCTCAGCACTCAGGAGGCAGAGGCAGACAGATCTCTTTAAGATCAGGCCAGCCTGGTCTTCTGGAACTGTACAGCAAGTTACAGGCAAGTTAGGACTCCAGGGAGAACTTGTCTCATGAAAAAAAAGTTTAGAAACCCAATCAAGAAAAGAAAGGATTCAGAAAATCTGTGGCTCCGGTGAAAGCTGAAGAATTCTGCCTGCAGTGTGAAGCAGTGGAGGAAATGAAGAGTGAGACAGGTCCTTCCCCTCCACCCCGCCCTGTGTTCAGAAGCTCCCCAAGGTCCATTAGCTCAGGGTAAGAGAAGAGTTCATATCTGTGACCTAATGGAGACTGAAATTTCTGTGGTCACAGGAAGAATTCTAAAGCTCACCCTGCAACACTCATTACCTAACTTTTTTCTCTGTTGTCTTAGATCTGCCCAGTTCCTGTGATTTCAGTGGAAGCTCGCCAAGGATGGTCAGCACAATTATTTCATGATGTAATGAAAGCTCTTGAGATATTAAACCTAAGCGGTAGTGGGTGTAGGACTCGAGGACATATTCACTGCCCAGAATGACATTTGGGAACTGAACTGATGCTTTCCTGGGGGGGGGGGGAGGCACCTCACCCCCTCACTCAGTACCTCTCCTTTCCTGTACTCGCCCACAAGACAGTCTGGGGTGCAGATTCCTCCCAGGAAGTGATAGCTCCACACACAGGACAAGCAGTTCCATACCCCCTTTCCTGAAAGAAAAAAAATCCAAGTTATGAGACAGACTATAGATTTCAGCCTCTGTTTTGATGTCAGAACAGCAAGGGATAGGTCAAGTAGACAGAGGCAGAAAAGTGACAAAGATGATGACAAAAGAGTCTCCCAGACAAAGAAAAGACCTACAGACTGTCCAGTTAGTGCAGCCATGGAGGCTTTCAGACTGGACGCTGAGAATCCAAGGATGGAAGACCTTATATTTATTTACAGGCTAAGATTTTCAGACCATGAGAAATCATGTGGAAAGCTTATGAAACCTGGTGGTATAGCTCAGTGGTAGACTGCCTGCCCAGCATGCATAGGGCCCTGGGTTTGATTTCCAGCACCAAAACCAGAAAGAAAGCTTATGAAACATTTGTCCTACTGTTACTATTTTAACAGTGGGGAGGGTGGCCAAGGCTGGCTCAAGGCTCCAGCAGCCAATGAAGAGTAAATGGGGAACGGACATCCCTCACAGAACACACGAGACTTGGAGTCCAGAACACTAGGCCTAACTGGAGTGTGCAGGACACTTTGCTCAGTGCTCCTTGCTTTGAGAGAAGCCCTGGTAAGACTCTGAGGTTCCCTTCAGAGCTAAAAGCTTCTCTCAGAAATTTGACATCATAATTTTTTCTTTCCTCTTTTCTATTTTTGAGACGAGGTCTTATGTAGTCCAGACTGGCCTCTCACTTGTTATGCAGCTAAGGGTGACCTTGAGCTCCTGATCTTCCCAAGTGTTAGAATTATAGAATTATAGGTATACTTTACCATGCCAGGCCTTATTCTTCTATAATAAAGTTTAGATGTCTTGCTTGAATCTCTCTCTCTCTCTCTCTCTCTCTCTCTCTCTCTCTCTCACACACACACACACACACACACACACTTCTTTTAGACTGGGTAGTCCAGGCTGGCATTGACCTCATTATGAGGCTGGCCTCTAACTCGCAGTCTTCCTCTTCCCGGGCCCTCCCAAGTGCTAAGATTACAGGCATGAATTGCTGTAATTTTAATTTTTTAAAGTAAAAAAGTTTTCTTTTATTCATTTTAAAGGATATGTGTATGTATGTGTGTTATATGTATGAGTGTTTGCCTGCATGTTTGTAAGTGCACCTGTGTCATACAATGTCCATGTGAGCCAGAAGAGGGTGTCAGTTCCCCTGGAATTGGAGTTACAGATGATTGTTAGCCACCATGTAGGTGCTGGGAACTCAGTCCTTGGCAAGAGCAGTCAATGCAGTGCTCTCAACTGCTGACCCACCTCTCCAGCTCCTACAGCTTGTATATATAAATTATATATATATATATTTATATAAAATATAATGTATATTTTAGTATTTTATTTTATATGATGAGTATATTGCCTGCATATATGTAAGTGTACCTGTGTTGTGCAATGATCGAGGAAGTCAGAAGAAGATGTTGAATTCCCTGGGAACTAGAGTTACAGATGATTGTCAACTGCCATGTGGGTGCTGGGATCGAACTTGGGTCCTCTGCAGGAGTAGTCAGTGTTCTTAACTGCTGAGCCAGCTCTCCAGCTCCAGAAAAAGCTTCTAGTTTTAATGAAGAGAATTTAAGGGCCAACACATGACATCTCATGTACGTGCAATCTATAACCATGGGGGTCATAGAAACAAGCAGAGCATTGGTGATAGAGACCGTAGGAAAAGGGGGGCTCTTGGTGGGAAGGCAAAGGTTCAGCAGGTTTTTGAGATCTATCAGCAGTGTGATGACTAGAGTTAGTAATAGTGTTTTATATACTTGTAAATTGTGGAGAGTTAAATTCTAAATGGATTTACACAAAAGCTGATCATTATTTGAAGTGGTCATTCTGTAAATTAGCTTCATGTAATTTGTCTATATTATGTATCAAGATTTCACTTTGCACCTCAGAAATAAATACAATTGTACTTTGTCAACGTAAAACAAAATAAAGTAAAACAAGCATAAAAAGTTGAAGAAGGCAATAACAAGGCTAATTCACAATACATGTACATGTATCATTTTGCGACAAGGCCTCTCCGTGTAGCCCTGACTGACCTCGGATTTGCAGCAATCCTCCTGTCTCCGTGCCTTCTGTACTCATGCGATCGGCCACTGCTTTATTTTAGTGCTCATTGGCATATATTACATTGCACAAATTTCTGAGGTAACGTGATCTTTTGATATACTGTGAAATAATCAAATTAGGGTAATCAGCATATCTATCACTTTAAACATTTATAGCTTCCTTAAGGATTCAAAATCCTCTTTTCTAGTTATTTTGGGATGCACATTATTATATACTTAGCCTCCCTAATGTGCAATAGGACAGTAGAACTTCTTCCTTTCTAACTGACTATGAACCTCCCATCTTCCAATTTGGCTGAAGTTCAGATCTTGGTCAGTACCCAGTTGTACATATGAGTTTGGGTGACAAATCAATGACATTATTCATATGTCCTACTTTGATATAGTGCAAGATCTGCATACTGAGGTACCCAGAATCTTTTAGGATGTGTTCTTTTCAAGAGTGCTTTCTGTTATTTTCCAGTTTTAAACCCTACATCTATTATATTTTTGCTTCTAAGGAGCAGTGGGACCATAAAGTCAGATATTTTGACATTCCCTTAAAATTCCAAACAACTCACTGTCTGTTCAGGGTTCACACTGTCCTCTGGAATGAATTCAACCATGCAGAGCAACCCTGGGTGTGCCTGTGAGGATTGCTCTGCAGAAAGAGGCAGCTTGGAAAGTTCAGGGATTTTGTTTCCCGGCCTAGAAAACCTTTTTTTTTTTTTTGTATTTTTGAGACAGGGTTTTCCTGTAGCCCCAGCTGTCCTGGAACTCCCTATGTAGACCAGGCTGGCCTTGAACTCACAGAGATTTGCCTGCCTCTGCCTCCTGAGTCTGGGATTAAAGGCGTGCGCTACCACGCCCAGCCTAGGTAACCAATTTTATGAGTTTAAACAGCAAGGGAAATGTGTTAAAGGAACGAAGTAACCACAGTGGTACCGGCTGTGCAGAAAGGGACACACCAGTCCCTTCTGCTCCGCTGCGCCCTCCTCCTTTTCTAACAGGGTCTCACCCAGGCTGACTTCAAACTTTAACTCCTTGCCTCAGTCCCCTAAGTGCTGTGGTTACAGGTGTGCCACCATGCTCATGGAGAATTTCTCTTTTTAACATCTACAACGATCAGACAGGGGCTGGAAAGATAGCTCAGGGGTTAAGAGCACGGTCTGCTCTTGTAGAAGACCCGTGTTTGATTCCCAGCATCCACATGTTGGCTAACAACCTCCCGGAACTCCAGTTCCAGGGATTCCAATACCCACTTCTGACTTCCTCGCGCACTGCACAACATGGGTGCACTAACATGAATGCATTCATGCATTACACTCATACACATAAAGTAAAATAAAAATAATTTTAAATATTAATAAAAATTTAAAAATAAAATATTTAAAATGATTAGACAGTCAAAAGTAGATGAAATACAATTTAGTTGATAAACTACTTATTTAGATTGTCAGACTTCTTGATTCCTTTATAGAGTCTCATTTCTTAATATGATAGCCAATGTCTCAGAAAGAATTTACAGTTTATTTTTCTTCTATAGACTAAGGGTAGAGACTGTCACCAAATTTTGTAATTTATATCTTATAAAACCAGAGTTAACCCAAGATTTACTACCCAGCAAAGATGTCTATGTAAAGGAAATAAACTAAGCAGGGCAAGGCCCAGGGTTCAAGTCACAGGCAGCAGGAAGTCGAACAGATGGGCTGTCTCCAGAACCTCCCAGTTACCCTGAATGCCACCTCACTGATACTCTGTTGATGAGCTTGGGCAGGGAATGCCCAAAACTTCCGTCCTTTCTGCTCTAGGACATCTCAACTCTAGTGGAGAAATGTAAAGCTTTTCAGTCTGTACTTATGACATCATAAATAATTTCTCCAGTCCACATAAAAATGTTCAAATACTATTTATGTCCTGCTTTGACAGGCCTGTGTTAAGAGACATTAACTTGCCTAATGATGGTTACCTGATCTTAATTAGAAATCAAGTGTCCTCCCTGGCTCACTGAACAACACTAATGAGTGGGAACTATGACTGCTTTAGCAAATGACAATCCATTATCTTATCTGGTGTGTGTGTGTGTGTGTGTGTGTGTGTGTGTGTGTGTGTGTGTCCAGGCATGTCATAGCATGTGTGTAGACATCACAAGACAACCTTTGGGAGTTAGTTTTCTCCTTCTACCATATGTGTCCTAGGGATCAACCTTAGTTATCAAACTGGGGTCAAGCACCTTCATCCGATGAGCCGTCTTCCCAGCTCTCTAACACCTCTTCTTGGAGTAAAGGCCCTACATAACCAGTAATGATGATATCAAAAATAAAGTTTTGGGGAATTAAAAATATCCAATGAGAAGGCAGTATTTGTGTGGCCAATGGCAGTGCCAGGCATCCACCATCCCCACCCTACCAGCTGTGATGCATTCTCCAGTTATCTTAATCTAATTAGAAGTTTTGAGTAGCAACCCTGTGTTTCTCTGGAATGAAAAAAAGATCCATACTGATTGCTGACTGCAATCAGTATTCAGTGGGGTAATTGATTCAGAGCTTGGAGTTACTGAGGACAATGAAAATGTCACCCCTCTACCATTCCTGTTGCACCCTCAGTGTACTCTCTCGTTTGGGTTGTTTAGGTTTGGTGTTGAGACAGGTCTCAACTCTGTAGCCCTGGCTGGCTTAGAAGTCACTATGTAGCCTATTCTGGACTTGAACTCATGGAAATCTTTCTGCTTCAGCTTCCCAAATGCTGGGATTACAGACGTGAGCTACCACACTCATCTTTTCCATTTGTTCTTCTATTGTAATTCAAAGTTTAGCAGTACCCTACATGTCTCTGGCAGGAACAAAGGGCACGTATTCCTGACTGCTACACAGTTTGCCTTCTCTCATAGGCTGCTGAACACAGCAGATGAGCAGGAACACTGGAAATTGTCATGTGGTAGACTCTCCGGGGGGCTCCTGCCAACGTCATGGAAATGGTGGGAAGAGCAGAGGAACCACAGAGGATGGGATCTGAGATCCTTTCCCTGCAACTAAACTGATCAGCTGTGCTGTGACCAGCGGTCCCAAGATTTTACCTGAAGAAGGTGGCTACTGCTTAAAGTCCCATTTGAAACCTTTACTCTGGATTATGACTGTGATGTCCAATATAGTAGACTCTAAGCCACATGGGGCTGCTGAGTACCTGAACTGTAGCTAGTTCACAGCCCAAAGTAAACACTGGATTTCAATGACAGTCAAGAACAGAATGTAAAATATCCCAACAATACTTAACATTGATTACCTGTTCAAAAAATATTTGTCTATTCAATGTTATTAAAATTAATGTTAACTAGCTTTATCTTTTAAATGTGATTATTAAAAAATTTTAATTATATGAACAGGGGCTGAAGAGATGGCTCAGCAGTTAAGAGCATTGGCTGCTCTCGCAGAGGAGCTGGGTTTGACTCCCAACACCTACGTGGCATCTCACAACCATCCGTAACTATAGTTCAAGGATCTAGCACCATCGTCTGATCTCCGAGGGCACTGTACAGCATTGTGCAATTATATACCTGCAGGCAATGCATTCATACAAATAAAATTTTTAAAATATTTTTTAATTACATGAATAAATTTGCATTTTATTTCTATTTATCTGTGATACATCAATAACAGTTACCAGAAAATTCAGGCATGGTGGTTCATGCCTATAATTCCCAGCACTTGGGAGGCAGAGACAGAAGGATTATTCCAAGTTCAAGGCCAGCCTGATTAATAGATTGTGTTCTAGGCCAGCCATGTTCTGTAGTTGGGACCATGTATGATGGTTAGTTTTTAAAAAATTTTTCTTTATTTCTTTACTTTTATTTTATGTGTATGAGTGTTATGCTCGCATGTATGTAAGTACACTTGTGTTGTGCAAGGCTGGTGGAGGACAGAAGAAGGTGTCTGATCCCCTGGAACTGGAGTTACAGACAGTTCTTAGCTGCCATGTGGGTACTGGGAATCAAACCCAGGCCATCTGCAAGAACATCCACTGCTCTTAACCACTGAGCCACCTCTCCAGTCCCTGTTGGTTAGTTTTAACTATCCACTTGACACAATCTGGAATCACTTAGGAAGAGAGTCTCAGTGAGGCACTGTCTAGATCAGGTTGGCCTCTTGGTCCTGTCTATGGAAGACTGTAATGATTGCATAGACGTGGAAGACCCACCCATTGTGGACAGTCTAGTTCCCTGGGCTTGGATCCTGACCTATGTAAGTGCAGAGGGGGCTGAGCACAGAGGTCCTGTGAGTATTCGTTTCTCTTTGCTCTTGACAGGACACGATGTGACAGCTGTTCTAAATTCCTCTTCTTGCCTTCCCTGCTGTGCACTCCCTGGAGTGCTGAGCTGGAACAAACCCTTTCTTCCCTAAGTCACTTTTTGTCAGGGTATTTTGTCATAGCAACTGGAGGACAAATGTCTCAGTTTGGAAAGCCCCAGGTTAAACTGAGAACACCCAAGGTCCTAGCCCTAGCCCCCAAAGCTAAGACAGCCCAGCCCGGAAACTGTAATGTCTGAGAAGACACTGTAATGTCTAAGAAAACATCTGCTAGCCCCCAGTGTTCTAACCCCCAAACTATAAAAACAAAACTGCTGATAAGACACTTCCTATCCCGTCCTTCCTCTTTAAGGCTGCCTAAAACACTCAAACTCACTGTGCTTTCAGCGCACAGACTGTTCTGCACAGAGACTACCATCCCCTTGTTGTTCTAATAAAGAACAATCTGCTTCTGTTTGAGGTTTCCACTTTCTTTCATTTTCACATTACCCTGGTCAATTCTGATCTAACATCAACAACACTCTCCAAAAACAACAGCAACAACAATTACACAGTAAACTAACCTATGTTGCCTGGTCTGTTTTGTTCATAATTTGCATGGACATTTTCTGGGCCACAGAGCTAGAAAAATGTTTGTTGAGTAAATACATCGATGAACGCTTAACAGAGTTGTGAGAGAACACAGGGTGGACGGCTGGGGAAGGCTTTCTGGAGAACATGCTGGGCGTAATGGGTCAGAAAGAGGTCTTGGTCTTGGCAGAGCAGGCTGCAGAAGTACTCTGGAGAGGCAGGGAAGAAGTAAGTAACGGATCAGAAGACGGGGGAAGAGGTGGTGAAAGAAGAGCCTGAACATGAGGAATGTTGCATGGGGAAAAGCCTCACATGCAGTTACTGTTAAGATTCGAGCCTAAGTGCAGGCTTGTTTCTAAGCAGAGGAATGTCCTTATGTCTGTGAAAAGATCAATCTGAGCACACACTGGAGGACTGAGTGGCTAGGTGGCTAATACTGGGTACGGGAAGACCACTGAGATAACTGGTATTTCAAGCAATAAATGAGTCTGAACGAAATAATGACCAAGAGAAGGGAGATGGAATTAAGGACGAGATGTGACAGGACATAGGGGCAAAGTGCGTGCAGAGACTGAGAGTAGAGAGAGAGGATAACGCCAGGACACTGTGTTAGGCATCTAGAAGCAGGTGGAGGTGATGATCAAATATGAAACACAGGAAAATGTGATCTGGGAACAGACTGAGTGGTTTGGATGTCTGCTAGACATCTAATTTGAGATATTCAGCCAGAAATTGGATGTACGGAACGAGAGCTCATGAAAACCACTTGGGAAGAAGTAAATGTGGGAGCATCAAGACACATACTAATGGCTGGGTAGGGTGCCACTCACCTGTAACCCCAGCACGGGTGAAGCTGAGGCAGGGGGATTGTGAGGGCAAGACCAGCCTGGACTACATAGCAAGACCCTGCATTACAAAATGCAGACCAATGGAGCAGAACCAAAAAGTGCACGCACACACACACACACACACACACACACACTCCACCAAACTCTATCAGACTGGCCTTGGCTTGTTTCATCCAAGTGTTAGGCAGCCTGACCCCTAAGAGTACGGGCTAGCCCTAGGGTTTTGGATTAGCAGCGTGAGGTGGGCAAAAAATCGGGACATATCTTCTAAGAATCTGTTTATCTATTAGTAATACAAATAACATCCAAAAAATCATACATGTTCAGGTGTGGTAGCACACTCAAGCAGTAGAGGCAGGCAGATCTCTGAGTTCTAGGACAGCCTGGTCTTTACAGAGAAACCTTGTCTCAAAAAACAAACCAAAACTCACATATGAATTCAGTTTGTGACATCACTTGTTCATTCTAAGCGTACTGAGATGGCAAAACAAATACCAGGAGAGAAAACAAACAGCAAGGAGAAGAGAAATTTGGGTCAAAACAGTAGACACAAACTCTTCAGTACAGTGCATGGTGACCGTTCAGAGGCCCTGCCCGCTCGGCCTAGGACAGGCGTGGGCAGTGGAGGCGTGAGTCCAGCTTTTCTACCTTAGTAGGGACTGAAAGAGTTCTACAGGTGACCAGAGCTGAAGTCCAGGCTCAGAGCTTCAACAGGAGTCAGGGCAGGACTGTGCTGCTGCAGATGAGGACTCCCATCAAGATGCTGATTGGCTTGCTGATGGGTCTGCACTGCCAAGAATGTCGCCTTTGGGAACAACAGACTGCCCCGTTTGGATGGAGTTTCAGGAGGGAGGCATGGGTGGAGCTGAGTGAGTAATGTTTAGATTTTAAGAAGTAATGAGGGAAGGAATTGAGGCAGTCAGGAACCAGAGACCAAATCTCTAGTTCACAGTGAGCTTAAGTGCAACTTTCCAAAGAACATGGATAAAATGAAAGTGAAGAAAGATACTACAAGGGCTAGGGTAGTACACAAGACCCTGGGTCCAATCCCCAGTACCCCGTGAACTGGGTGTGGTGCTGCAGTGTAATCCCAGCACTTGGGAGAATCAGATATTCAAATTCCAGGTCGTCCTCAGCTAGTTTTCAATGCCAGTCGGGGGTGGGGGAGAGCAGGAGATGAGGAGGGGGACAAGAAAGGGAGGGAGGAAGGGAGGAAGGGCAGGCTGGGGTGTAACTCAGCAATACAGTGCTTACCTAGCTGTGTGCGGCCCAATATCTAATCCTCAACACTGCAAAACAACAGCAGCTCCAACAATAGTAATGACAGCCTCTCTTCCCCCAAACACAACCGACAATTAGAACATGAATTGGCCTAGGATGAATAAATATCATAGAAAAATTTCACAGTCTTTGAAATCAGCATGTTTAGGAGGCTCAAAAAGGGGCCCTGCTTGCTCTTTCAGAGGACCCAGATTCTATTTCCAGAACCCACATGATGGCTAACAACCATCGGTAACTCCCTTTCCAGAAGGTTCTGACCTCGAAGGGTGCTGATGTACAGGTGCACTTACATACTGCCAGGCAAAAAACTCATACGCATAAAATGAAAATACTAAATATTTATTTTAAAAAAATTTTAAAAGAGGCTCAAAAATAAATGAAGGCATACTATTCACAAAACACTAACTATGAAATACAACAGAAGTTACACAACAAAAATAAATGGACATAAGAAACAATTAGCAATTTTAAAAATAAAGCACACAGTTACTTAAAATTATTAAGGGGGTTGAGTGTGGTGGTGCGTCTTTAATCCCAGCACTTGGGAAGCAAAGCAGGAGGATCTCTTTGAGACTGAGGCCAGCCTGGTCTCCACAGCAAGCTCCAGGCCAGCTGGGGCTGCAGGATGCCCCTGTCTCAACAACAACAACCAACCAAACCAACAAAACCCAAAAAACTCAAAACAGAGCTACGAAGTAGGGTGAACTTTAAAGTAAACAACAAATCCAGGAGACCAAAGGCTGAGGAACTTCCCTAGGAAGCAGCAGAGGGATGGTTGTCACTCAGTAACATGCTCAGGTTACTCAGTAATCATGGAGGACCTGGGTTTGATCCTGAGCAAACACTAAAAAAAGCCAGATGGGCAGCGCGCCCACCTGGACTCCTAACTCTGCAAAGGTGGAGGGGACAGGACGAGCACTGGGCTTGCCGGCCAGCGGCCAGCGCCGCGATTGGTTCAGTAGGAGATGCTGGTCCAAAAGCAGGGTAGAAATTGACTGAGGAAGAGACTTAACCTTGATTTCTGGTCTCTGCATGTGTACACACACATACACATACACATACACACGAGAGAAAAAGAGAGAGAGAGACAGAGAGAGACACACAGAGAGAGACAGAGAGAGAGAAGAATTTTCCTAGTAAAAGTTATAGGTAGTTAGAGACATAAAAATATAGAAGGTAAAATATAGAGATTAAAAAATATAGAAGAGTGAGTCAGGTCGTGGTGGCACACATCTTTAATCCCAGCACTAGGGAGGCAGAGGCAGGCGGATCTCTGTGAGTTCAAGGTCAGTTTGGTCTACATAGCGAGTTCTAGGCCTGCCGGGGCTACAGGGCCACCCTGTCTCAAAAACAGACAAAAAAAAAAAAAGAACAGCAGGTTGGAGACATAAAGGACAGATAAAGAATGCTAATTGAGGCTGAAGATGTTAAGAGCACTGGCAACTGGCAGCTGTTGCTTAGCACCTGGCTGGGGTGAGGCAAGCCCAGAAGAGGCAGTGTGCAAGCTGACTCTGGAGAGTTGAGGAAGGGAGCCAAGTCTGGGGGCATGGGCTGGAGTGGCTGCTGAGAGGTTCTAGGTATTTCTAGGTGATTTTTTGTTGTTGTTGTTCTAGAATATGCTTTATATGAGTTGAGACTAAAGTAGAGGAAAGATTTTATTGCATATCAGTAGATATGCCAAAGGGGATGAGGCAGGAGGATCAAGCGTTTAAGGGCAGCCTAGGCTATACTTTAAAAGGGGAGATTAGCAGCATATGGAGGAAGACATGCTGGTTGTATGCAACCTGCATGAAAATGGTCTTAACCAGGATAGTGAAAATTACAAGGGAATTTCATTGAACAGCTGTAAGTAAATGTATGTTCTTAAATGTGATGACGTGGGGGATCATAAAGAATGATCCTCCACCAAAAAAAAGCACAATGTGCTGCAAATCAGCATCCAAAGGATTGTAAGAAATGACATGACTGGTTATAAAATGCATATAGAAAGAAAAGCAAAAGCTAGCTTGGAAAGAAGGCGGGAATGCACTCTACTGGCTGTCACATGCTGAATGAATTCACTGTGGTTGTCTTTTTACAAGACTTGGAGAGAAAGAGCAAGTTTGAATTTTAGAATGATTGTTCTAGGGTGAGTATACAAATGACCCGCCAGGTACTTCAGAAAGTCTGATGAGGGATCCTTTGTGTATTGGAGGTTTGATTGACAGCTGATAAACTTTGGGGAAGCAATTGGATTCTATGGACTTTGACTTAATGGATGAATCTTTTTATGGATTCATAATATAATGGCATCATTTGAGGTGGTGAAAAGTAGGTTTGGCCTAGCTGGAGGAAGTGGGTTACTTGGGGCATGTCTTGGAAAGTGTATCTGGTTTACTTCCCCTTCCTCTTCTCCACTTCCTGCCTGCCAGGATGAGCTGCTCTGCTCCAAAGGTTCCTGCTACCAGGATGCTTTGCATCATCCCAAGCCTTGAGCCATGGAACAAGCCCACTGCAGACTTCACGTCATGAGCCAGAAACAAACCCTCCCTCCTTCCAGTTGTTTTTCTCAGGAACTGGTCACAGTGAATACACCCAGGCGGAGACGGAAGCTGGACCGAACTCCTAGGAAATGATGCTGGTCTTGGACCTTCAGTGACAAAGAACCACAAGCAGCAAGCATGGTGCAGAAATCGAGGGTGGACAGAGGGTGCTGGTCGTGGAACGGCCTGAGTAAGGGCTTAGGAGATGAGGGACCTTCCAAAGGCGGTGAGAGGGGCAAAGCAGAAGGGAGACCTTCCCTTTCCAACTGCATGTGCAAACATAGGCACATTCTCACCTCTGCATTCGTTGCAAGTTGGATGGCATCTCTCACAGGTCCGCGTGTGTCGGTCTGCATAGTAGTGCTCTGGGCAGGTGCTGTGGCACTGTCCCTTGGAGTGTAGTAGAAAGAAAAAAGTGTCGCAAGACAGGCAGTCTGTGGGCTGTGGACCCTGACATGCCTTGCAGCTGTTGTCACACTTCTTACACTGGCCACTGGCGTTTTCTCCGTAATATCTGGAACCGAAGGGAAGGTCAGTGAAGGTATAGAGTTGTCTGCATCTGCAGAGGATTGCTGGGTGGAGCCCAAACTCATCTATAACATGGTACAGCATTTGCACATTAACTGTGTACCTCTTCCTTTATATTTTCAAGCACACTTCAGTAGCATAGTACATGTACAAAGTAAATGCTATGTGAATACTTGTTATACTAATGATCAGAAGTCATGACGATAAAAAATTCTGCACACATTCACTAACAGATGCATTTTTCTAAATATCTTCAGTCCTTGACCCTCAGAAGCTGAGGATGTGGGGGACTGAGAAGCTCCACTCCTGGATTAAGTGCTGTGCGGGAACCCTGGCTAATCAGACAGAGTCCATTCATGAGCCTGGCCACTTCAGTGTCTTCACTTAACCTTACTCAGGAAATTCTTTACCAAGATGTTAAGGAATCTAGTGGGTCTCTGTTTTCTTGTCTGTACACTGAGCATTACAGTTGCTTCCTGGCTGTTTGAACAGACGTTGGATGACCCCTGTGAAAAGCCCTGGCAGTCATCACATGCTGTTCGCTCCCACCACTGCCCCTGCTGGCTTCTTCCTTTGGCATCTCCAGATTCAAGCCTTAACCTGTGTTGAGCGATATCCTGGTATGGAAGACCTTCTTTTGTTTTGTTTGTTTAAGACCAGGTCTCCATGTTCAGTCAGGCTGGCCTGGAACTCTGTGTAGCCTAGGCTGGCCTCAGATTCACAGCACAATCCTCTTGCCTTAGCCTCCTAGGATTATAAGTGTGTGCCACTACAGCCAGCTTGTAAAGCATTTTAAAGTGCATCTCTGAGTGGTTTTTCTAATTTCTCAGTTTAAAACATCTTGAAATAGAAGGTGACATAATTGATGTTGACCTTTATAAAATAGCTCACCATTCATTAAGTTCTATTGTATGCCTGATGGCACCCTAGGAATTTTTAAAGCATTATTTCATCCTATTAAAAAGAAAATGAGACACCAGAACATGGTGGTTGGGAGCTTCCCCTCTGGAATAAGACTGTGTGATCTTCAATCCCAGTGGTATTGCTTTAATTAGGTGTGTCACCTTGAGCCAGTCAGTCAACACCTCTGTGCCTCAAATTCCTTATTTACAATATGGGACTAATGTTGGTATTATAATTAAACACTAAAAGAGTGGTTATATTATTGCCTAGGACACTATAAATAATATATTTGGCTAATTATGAATTTTCTGATTATCATAGCAAACCTTATGATTGTATATTATCATCCCAATTATTATAGATCCTAAGAACATGGCTTGAAAATTTACACAACTTATTTAACAGGAGATGATATTTAAAAACTCCAATATAATAAAGCAGTGCACTGGATGAAGGTAAACAAATATCATCTAAATAAGATAAAGACTTTAAGGAAAGAGCTAAAGGTTGTGTGATTTGCCTCTACATCTCTGGGCATTAGCACATCCTAGAAATTGTCCTGGGAACCTGAAGGCTTCCCTTGGATTCTTTGGTACAAAAACACTATCTTAAGAGGTTTTGTGTATGTATGTGTGTGTGCTCTAAATCAGCTGTGTGAAATGCTTTACTGTCAAATAGTATCTAGGTTACTTTTATGAATAAACCTGTAATTTGTGGATGTAAGGGAGGTCTGACAGGTTGCAGAATTGATGAAATGGAGATGTTAGCTGAAACTGTAAAACCAGTGTTTCACATGCATTGTTTAGTTTTTCATATTAGATTTAAATCGGACCACATCCTAAAAATCAAAGAAAGTATAACCTCTATTTATGGGTGTGGACAATTGTGAGTGAAGGAGGGCCTCCTCCGCCTTGTGATTGCTCTTGTCCCTGGGTTTCCCCTGAGGCCAGGTACAGGGTGATCCATCACTCAGTCACTCATGTGAGTCTGATGTGACCATCTGACCTCGAGTGTTCTCTCACTGAGACACGCTGCTGCTCCTCGTTCTCTTCTGTCACTGTGTCCTGGTTCATTTTTCTCCCTGCGGCCACCGAGGTTTTACTGCAACTCTCCTAGTGGTCTGAGCCTTAGTTCCTCATCTACAAATGGGTTGACATCTGGCGTTAACTGCAGAATGAGATGTGAATGCATTGCGCTTCTTACCCGTCCCTGCATTGGAGAAGGCATTCTGTGCCCAGCTGGAACCAGCCTGGCCGGCAGGAGCTGCACTGCATGCTGTGCCGTCCTTCACAGGTCCTGCAAGAACTGTGGCAGGGTACACACTGGTGGATATTCTTGTCTGTGTGGTAGCCCTCTGGGCATTCTTTCACGCAGGTTGTGTCTGTCAAGAAAGGAAAAGAGTCTGTCTTGACAGAAAGACTGACCTGTGGCTCCCCCACTTCTATCTGTGTTCGAGGCAATGTTTGAGGAGTGAGATAATGTCCTATGGGCTTATGGAGGTACTTGGGAGTGAAGACAGCTCAGCAGAAAACATGGTTGATCAAGAGGAATACAGAGAAAACAGAGGTCAGTGTGGACAGGCCGTAGTGGGCACAATAGAAAGTGCAGGCTGATGGCTTCTAAGGGTGGTTCATTAGCCAAGTAATGAGGGGAAGTCATGGTCCCCAAGAGACACGTTGACTCCAGCTTTCTGTTGCTGCTATAACAGGTACCACCAGCTTGGTGGCTTGGAAACAAACTGATCACCTTACTACTGTGGAAGCCAGAAATCTAAACTGGTCCTTTTAGAGGTTGCCAGCGGATCTGTTTTTCCCCTGCTGCACTTGTGGAAAGTACCTGTGTTCCTGAGCTCAGGAGCCTCTTCTTCTTCAAGAGAAGCATCCACTCTCTGCCTCCAATTCTATCAACACAGCATCTTCTACTAACTTGGTGTTCTTATCAGCCCTTCGTGGTTATATTGGGCTCACCTGTTTAAGCCAGGATCATCTCCTCATGTCAAGATCTTTCATGAAATCATAGTCACAAAGTCCCTTTTATCATGTGAAGTAATATACGTGCAGAACCTAGGGATTAGGATATGACATCTTCCGGGGGAGCATAATTCAGTCTATCACAATCTTCAAAACATTATTTAGTTTATAAATTGCTTGGCCCTGGGTGGGATGGGGCAGAGCAGAGAGAACGTGAGAGGTCAGGGCAGGGCAAATCCTGTGCCCAGTCTTTGAGGGACAATCTCTGTGTTAAACACTGCTGTTTGAGGCTTAGCTCTAATTTTCTTTATGTTCTAAGCTTAAGGGAACACTTTTACTGAAGAGATGTATTCCTGTCTGTAAGAGGGCAGCTAAGGTGACTCCCAGGGACATCCCAGTTTGGGCATAATTAGAAAAGAAGGTTCTAGTGGATGAGACTGTATGAGAGATCTGGGTTAATAAGCAAACGAGTTTACACAGAGGAGGAGGGTGAAGTGGGCAAAGGACAATATGTGATCGTTTAATTATACTCAGTCTCATCTCTTCTGAAGGTTTGCATTTTTTCCAAAGAAATGAAAAAAATAAAATAAGATAAACAAGTGAATGCTCAGTAGGCTGTGTCATGCCCAGTGGGTGTGAGAGGGAGAGAAAACAAAGCCGCCCTTGAGGTTTTGTTTGATTATGAACTAAGTGTTCTAACTCACTGAGAAGAAAGCTGCCCCCAGGGCAGGCGTAGCACTGGTCCTCCGCAGGCCCTGAGCATCGGGAGCACTTCTTGTGACACGGCTGACACCTGTGAGCCCCCTCATCCCAGAACTCCACGGCAGCACACTCCCTGGGCGTGCAAGTCTCATGCACCATTGTCAGACCTTCCTGACAGGCCAGACAAGTCCAAGACGATGAGCAGATCCGGCAGAACTTTTGGCAATCTGCAGGCATGGCAGAGAAGCAGAGGATGAGAGAAGGTCAAGGCTAGGGCATCATCTAGAAAGGAAATGAACTCGTTTCTCCTGGAGATGTCTAGAGCTGTGCCAAGGGCGTGGAGTCATCAGCTCGGTATGGTCTAAAATAGTCGTCATCTTCCTCCTCCTCCTTCTCCCCCTCCTCCTCACTTCTGCCCCTCAGACACTGAGACAAGATCTTACCACACAGCTCGGGTTGGCCTAGGACTCACTATATATCACCCAGGCTGCTCTGGGATACATGAGCCTTAGCCTTAGCCTCCAGAGTGCTGGAATAACAGGCTCAATATGAAGCATTCTCGTGGCAAAATGAGGCCAATGACTGGGTTACTTTTCATGTAATAACCAGAGAGCTGCTGCTTCCTGCAGCATCTCCCTTCAAATGTCTCTGAGGCTCACTACACATACCTCACTGCATCAAAACTCTGACAAGTGTTCCACAGAGGCACGGTTACACATGTCTCTTTCCAAGTGTAATGGTCATGGTCTCTCCTCACCGTCCAGAATTCCTCTAGCTTGTCTAATATGGCAATTGTTGGAACATATTACAATTGCCTAAAGACGAAAGGCCTCTTTTGTGTATTTATGAGTGCACAGTGCCTATGAGAGGGCCTGGTATACAACAGGAGATTGGTAAGTGTGTTATGACAATCAATGAAGAATAGTTCACACGCCCAGTCTCAGCAGATGTCAGTCAGTCTCTCTGTCTAGAGTTCTCTTCTCGCAGGTCCATGCAGGCTTATTCTCACATCGGTTGCTTCCTCTCTCTGTAACAGCTTCTAGAACATCTCTCAAGTTTCAGTTCCACCTTGCCCCTCTTCCTGTCCCCCTTCCCGGTCTCAAGTTTTCTTTTTCCTCTTAACTTATTGTCCTTAGCTTCTTTCTTCCCCGATAGAACACGAGTTCCATGAGGCAGGCATTCTGTGTGCATTACTCTCCAGGCCTGGAGGAGGATGTATCACACAGCAGGCCCCCTCATCTTTGCTGTTATTACTACCATCACGTTCTATCTGTATCAGCAAACCGAGCCTGGAGATGCACAGGCACTCAGCTGGAAGAGGATAAAATCAACTAGGCATGGCGGCACACATTTGTAATCTCAGCACTTGGGAGACTGAGGCAGGAGGGTAGCTGGTTCAAGGCCAGCCCAGGCTACATAGCAAGACTCCATTTCAGGAGGGAGGCAGGATGGGATGGGAATCCAGACCCTCAACCAGTGCTCTCGACAGTTCTGCCTCAAGGGCTCTGGAAAGATGGTAACTCATCCTGGGGATTAGAAAAGCCATTTTCCCAGAATGCTGTTCTCCCCTGTTTGGCAAATCCTCTTGTAATGGACACTTTATTTTTCTGTGTACTGATAACTACAGGAGGTCTTTTTAAAATCATGCCAGTTAAAGAATAAGGAGGTACAAGTAACAGCAAGTCCTTTCTTCTTTCTTGTTTGTTTATAGTGCAGTACTAAGAACTGAACCCAGGACCTGGGGCATGCCAGGCAAGGGTTTTACTACTGCGCCATACCCCCAGCTCCAGCAGTTCCATCCTACAGTGTGCACTGACATAAGTGCCAAATAGGAGATGAATGAAGCCTTAGTCAGGAGAAGCTGAAAGGAAGGAGGGGCATTAGAGCAGATGAGAGTGGAGGGAGGGACAAGTATGGAGAAAGTCCACCACAGGACCATTTGCTAGTGATAGGAACTTATTGGTGGCTCAAGTGCTCATGGGACAAGCATCAGCTTAGGGAGCCTGGACAGCTCATCCACTCTTAGAAAGCTTCACATGGGGAATCCTTTTAGATGGGCGTGTTCCATTAGGAAGTTCATGTGACCTGTAACTAGTGGAATGGACATAATAAAAACTTATGAAGGATGCATTTAAAAATTAATACTCGGTCTGAAGAGATAGCTCTGTAGTTAAGAGCACTGGCTGCTCTTGTAGAGGACCCAGGTTCAATTCCTAGCACCCACATTTCAGCTAACAGTCATTTATAACTCCAGTTCCAGAAGAATCCAGTGCCCTCTTCTGATCTCTGTGGATATTGCACAACATGCATGTGTTTACATGCATGCAGGCAGTAGAGTCATACACATACATAAAAAAAAAAGAATTCCCATTAAAAATTGGCTTCTTTGACCAGGAAGGTTAAGGGTGTTATGACAGCTGAAGAAGGTGGTATGGAGGCCCTAGAGCCTGCCTTGTGTGAGCACAGACCCATCTCAGTGGGCTTCCTGGGCTGCTGTGCTCAGCCATGCAACCTTAAGTCCTTACCTCTGCAGTCATCAGTGTCATAGTCAAAGTATGTTCCTGCAGGGCACGTATCCAAACACAGCCCGTTGTAGAGAACATTGGACGCTTCGGCACACATCTCACAGTCATCTTCCTTGGGGCCATTGCACGTCAAACAGTTTTCATGACAGGGCACACACTGGCCCAAATCCGGATAGAAGCGTTGGGGACAAAGCTCGTGGCAAGTGTCGTTGTACAGGACGAAGCCAGCCATGCACTCTGGGGAATGTAGGAGGCAACGGGTTATCCCCAGGGGTTAATGAGAGGAATTCATTGCCCTTGTGGTGGGCTAGCCCATTTTCAGCTCCTTGGGCCATGTAGCCTGGGTATACATTCTCCCCTCTTTACTCAGCCAGGATGTATTCTCAATGTCTAACAAGCCCTGTGTTGGGAGGGAGATCATACATGTGGTAACATGGTTAGAAGATCCTAATTTGTGTGCTGAAATGGTCTGCACCTTTCAGAGACAGAAAGTTCCGGTGCTGTGGGAGACAGTGGTAGCAGAGATGCTGGAGGTATCACCCCCAAACCTGGAAAGCACTCACAGATTTTAAAATTATGTCAAGCACCTCAGACTTGATAGACAGCAACTGTCTTAGGAATTGTTGGATTCATTAATTCTTCATTCATTGGTAGAACAGATCAATGAATAGATGTTTATTCAGCATGGACAATGTGCTGTGAGTTATCCTGTGTTTCTTCTCTTATTTGGGAGAGGTCCTGGAAAATGCTAAAGAGAGTCCTTTGGCTAGGACAGAACCAGGAAAGGGAGTCTGTCTAATTTTGAGAGGAAATTGGTTAGCTTTCTTGGGAGATAATGCCAGAGGGGGAGAAAAAGTGTCTGTGCAAGTCATAGTGTTATTCTTAAAGTTGCCTAAACTTTTCATTCTTAAAAAGATTTAATTCTATATATTTGTTTGTTTGTTTGAATGGGAACTGTCCGCCTTAGGCTCATTATTTGAATGCTTGGTCCCTGATTTGGTGGTACCGTTCGGGGAGGTTATGGACCCTTCAGGAGGTGCAGTCCTGCTGAGGGAAGTGTATCATTGGGTGAGTGTTTACAGTCCCTCTCCACTTACAGCTTGATCTCCGTTTCCTGGTGTGTGAATGAGATGTGTCAGCTAGCTTCCTGGTCCGCCACCTGCTGCTATGCCAGGTGAATGGAAGCTTACTGAGCATGTGAACTCTAACCTCTGCAGCTGTGAGCTCAAGTGAACGTCTTCTTTCCATATTGCTTTTGGTCATGGTATTTTATCACAGTAATCAAAGAAACTATTACAATGTTGTTTGTTTATTTTTTTTATCGTGCATGGGCACGTGCATGCGTGTGTGCATGTGTGTAGCTCAGCAGGCAGCTTAGTCAGGTCTCTTCCATCACATGAGTCCCGGGGACTGACTCGGGTGGTCAGGCTTGACAGCAGGTATCTTTACCCACCGGGCTACCCAGATTTTCTCTTACTTCTTCATTATTTCTTTTCTAATCACCTCTGTGACTTTGTTTTTACTTTGGAGACAGTTCATTACAGAGTCCAGGCTGTCCTAGACACTTGATCCTCCTGCTTTCGCACTCACAGTGCTGGGATCACGGATATGCAGCATCATTCCCATTTTGGTTGTTTTTAAATTATCCGTCTCCCCTCTAAGACTTTGAACTCAGAACAGGATCTTTGGGTTCTTATCTCTAGCTGTAGTGCCTCGAATGAACTGAAGTTTCTAGATAAAAGCTACACCTGTGTTAAAGATTCTATACATCTGATTAACTGACTAGAACCTGGACATTGTAGAGGGTTGCGATATTGTAGATCCAGAGTCAAATTACTTTGGGCTATCTGTAGTTCTGTAATAGCCATCCATTGCCCTACTGTGTGTCTAGCTTAACACCATTTTGATCATTAGGTAAATACGTTTGGAATGTACTAACGTACCAGATCATTAGTTTTTACCAACCCCGAAGGTAAGAATGTCATCAGAGTATCTGAGACCTACGGCAGAGATGGCCTCATTTCGCCATAACTCATCTACCTAATGTTCCTACCAAACAAAGCACTTGAACTGCCTTTATTGATGATTTTCTTTTGATCTGTAACTGTGAAAACTTCATGAAATTGCTACTGCACTGAACATGGTATTTATGGAAACTTGAATCCATGTACCCCCTTGGTCATTCCATTTGGCTCTGTAATAAACTATCACTATTCCCCTGAAATGAGAGCTGAGTATTGTGCTGCCATATAGTGTGCAACCTAGCATGTAAGCATGTCTGTAAGCACTCGTGTTGGAATCCACAAGGGGAGGCGTACATTTTGCCCTTAATTTCCTCCATGTTAGACGGGGGATAATGAATTTCAGAGGAGGCGGAGAGAGTCATTCTTAGGATTTCCAGGTAGCGGCTTCAGCCAGCAGCTTGTCAGGGTCAGCCCCGTCACCCCCTGGGAGGTTCCAGGTACCTTTGCATGTTTTCTCGTGGATGCAGTCCTGGCACATCTCTGGGCAGGGCTTACATACGCCTTTCACAGCCACGTGCCTTATGGGGCAAGCTTCCCAGCACACTCCGTGATCCAGGACAAAGTCTCCTTCACAAGAGTGACAGTTGGTGGCATTTCCTTCACAGGTTCTACAAGGGGATCTGCAGCGTTCACAGACACCATCTTTTGCATAGAAGCCCCTATGGAAGGAAGGGAGACGACAAACTGGCAAAGCTGACCAACTAGAGATGGGACTCAGCTGCTGACAAAGGAACTTGGACTAAAAGGAAAGGTTGATGCCCTTGTTAGCCGGAATGGACCCACAAGACTCACTGAGGAGGGCTCTGAAAAGAATGTCCAAAACGAAGGGGTGGGCACCATCCTTGGAAACTCAGTTTGCTCAAAAGCAATGAATGTTAGTTTGTATATCATTTTCTGTTTTCTGATTTCCCATTTATCCCCAAATTGTCATTACCTTTTCATTCTGTTAGATCTTTACAGTATAAAATGCTTTGATTTAATTGTGTGTGTGTGCATGTGCCCACACTTGTGCACATGTGTGTTGAGGTCAGAAGTTGACATTAGGTGTCTTCCTCTATCAATCTTCACATTATTATTACTATTTTTTTTTTTTTTTTTGCTTTTTTGTTTTGAGGCAGGGTCTCACTATGTAGCCCTGAATGGCCTGAAACTCACTACTTTGGTCTGTCATTAGCTCCCTGTCTGGGGTGAGTAGATGTTTATTCGCATCTCCCAGGGAATAGCATCACACAGCAAAAAGTGCAGTACAGTAAGATATTTGAGAGATTGCACTCACACTATTCCACTATATTGCTATAGCAGTTCTACTTCACTATCAATCTTTTAATATGATTAAATTATAAATTGAACTTTTTCATAGATCTGAAAGAACAGAAAGGTTAGTTCTACACAGGGTTTGGTACTACACAGGGTTTGGTACTATAACGTTTTAGGCAACCACTGAGAGGCCTTGGAGTGTATGCCCCAAATATAAGGGCAGTGTGGTGGCTCTTCAGTCTCCTTGCCAGAGATGGGTTTAGACAGGTGTAAGTGGTAAGGGATGGTGATGTACCTGGGTGATGGCATTGGAAGGGAAACCAGAGAGAGAGAGAGAGAGAGAGAGAGAGAGAGAGAATCATCCTGCTTCTGGCTGTTGGAATGGGGTGGTGAAGTTTGTAGGTGAGGCACACATGGCAAGCTCAGGAGGAGCTGGGAGTCAGCCAGGGAGGACAAGTCAGGAAAAGTTCAAGAGCAGAGTGGAAAGATGGGCTTCTCTCAGTGGCCACTGATGTTACCAATGTGGGGCTTCCTAACCTTGTCATGTGACAAAATTAGTCTTTCCCTAGTCATTTTGCTACGGAGAATCCTGTTAGTTAGGGAGACTAAGAGAATTATAAAGTAGGAGATTGAGAAAACCAAAAGAATTAATAAATAATTAGGCAGTATTTATTATTTGTAATTCATAACTCACCCACTTTAAAATTTAATGAAGGTTCATCTCTTCTCCTCGATTATTAATACAAGTAAGAAAAGAACAGTCAGCCAGATACCACACAACCATGATGTGGTCAATGATGGGCCCTGTACATAACTGTCTACACCGTGTAGGCTTGGTGTGTAGTAGGCTACAGTATCCAGGTTTACATAAGAACACTATGGTGTTTACCCAGTGATCCAACTGTCTGATGATGCCTTTCTAAGAACATACCCTGATAGTTGTGCAAGATGTACCAGAGTAAAAAATGTGCCCCCCAGTACTTGGAAGGCAGAGGATATATATATATATCTGGTACACACCTTTAATTCCAGCACTTGTGAGGCAGAGGAGGCAGATCTCTGTGAGATCAAGGCTATCTTGGGTATATATAGGCCAGCTGTCTCAGAAAAAGTTATTAAATAAAATGCAAGCATTGAAAAGTCACAGGAAGTGGGTGCTCCCCCGTTTTAGCTGCTGTGGCCCCTGGTCAACAAAGATCATTGTGAGGGTGCTGTAACTGCGGAGAGAGCTCTTTGGTGGGCAAGAAGGACTTTCCCCAAGGTATTGTGTAAAAGGAGGAAACTTACTCAGGGCACCTGAGGAAGCACCTGCCTTCGTGCAGGAACAGAGGGCGGTCCGGCCGACTCAGGCACTTTTGGCAAAGATTGGCTCCAGAGCAAGAAGCACAGTCCTCTGAACAGTTTTCACAACTGCCACTCTTGACTGAGGGCCACATACCTTGGGGGCAGGAGGAAACACACGCCTGTAGCAACAGGTATGTACCTAGAGATCGGGGAAGAGGGCGGAGAACAGTCATCACGTTCCGTCCTAATACCACACATCACTCAGAGAGCTCCCACCCGCAGTGGCTTTATTTTAAAAGCTTCAAAGGTCAGGTATATGGTACACCTATTTCAGGCTTACAAAAGATTAGTGATGCTGAGACCTCCCAGGTGTGTTAAATCTTTGGAAAGGAAATTGGCTCTGCGTCTTCTACTTGGTCTGACGTTAGACCCTGGTCACCGCAGGGCCTCCCTTTGCTCTGCTGATTAATTCTATCTTTTAGGCAGCCACAGGCAGATCAGCTCATGGGGTCTCCACACCTGTCTGTGGTGGATGTGACTTTGTCATCTGCCTTCCTCTTAAACAAATGCTTCATTCCTTACCCACGTTCACTGGAAAGCTAGTATCATTATTACAAAAACAACAAGTATGGGCTGGCAAAAGGGCTCATCACGGAAAGGAACTTACTGCTAAGTCCAACTTCAGTTCCTTCAATACATGGTGGAAGGAGAGAACAAACTCCTGAAAGCTGTGCTCGGACTTCCACACGTGTGACATGGCACACACACACACACACACACACACGCACACACCAGATAAACAAAAAAGTTAATAATTTTAAAAAGCGAACAGGCTGAGAGGCAGCTCTCTTGGTAAAGTGCTAACACAAGCATAAGGACCTGAGTTTGACCCCTCAAAAGCCACATAAAAATCTGAGCGCGGTCCTAAGTGTTTATACTCCAATGAGAGGCCTGTCTTACAAATAAACAACAATAAACCACAAACAAACAGGGGAGAGAAAACAACAAAAACAAGGTGGATCCTGAGGAACAAGGCCTAAGGCTGACTTCTGGCCTCCACACATACTCGCACACACATGCATGTGTAACGCCCCCCAGAACACACCAGTGGCACACACACACACATTAAAAATTTTAAAATGACATGAAAATAAAAAACCCTAATTTAAAATCATCTCAACTCCAAAATTCCAAAAACGATTGTTTCCCTTTTAGCCGTAGCCTTTTACAGAATCATCTTGGAATGTCTGTTATTTTCAATTCTGTTTTGACATCTAGTCCCCTTTACTCATGGTTTTGCTTTCTAAACTCTCAGTTAATTGAGGTCAACCAAGGTCAAAAAATTAAGTGAAATTTTCAGAAGTAAAATTTCCCAAGTTATAAAACCTTTTTTTTACAGTGTATTTTTATATTTTTCCATTTTACTATTAGCTCGTGTTAATTTCTTATCACGTAAATTAAATTTAAGAAAAGTGGTATAGACATGATTCATGGTTTCAGATCTGTAGGAAGATCTAGAACAAATTCCCAGAGGGTAAGGAGGCTGACTGGGGACTGTTTTGGAGGGCTGACTACATTAACATTGTGCTTTCCCACATGGCCTCCATAATGACCTGATGGGAGCATTGCATGCTTTATGTCAATGTCATGGATCCGAAAGCTGTCCTGCTGTTTCCATGGAGAAGGAAGATGCAGGATTCTAGGTGAGGAGCTGTCGTGCTACCACCTGTCCTGTCCTGTTCACTACATTCAGTGTCAATGATGAAGGTCGTGCTTTATCCTTCACTCATCCTTTACCTTAAGTTCCCTTGACCTTATGGAAAAATGTGTGTGTGTGTGTGTGTGTGTGTGTGTGTGTGTGTGTGTGTGTATGTGTATACCTTCCTGAGTTTACTTGCACCATGTGTGTTCAGGCACCCTAGGAGGCCAGAAGAGGGTGTTGGATCCCCTGAAACTGCAGTTATAGGTGGTTGTAAGCAGCCAGATGCAGGTGCCAGGAAACCCCAGTCTTCTGCAAGAGCAGACCTTGCTCTTAATCACCGAGTCATCTCTCTGGCCCCCAAATTCTCCCATCTTGGATAATATGTTTTACAAGAACAAGGGACTCTAAAAATATCCATAGATCTCAGGAAATTCTGTAGCCAGGTCAACTCAAGACTTCATCATGCTTTTGAAACAAGGAACATTCTTTGTTCTTACAAGCCAGTTTTTATCACTGGTCACTTGGTTTCCTGTGCTTATCCCCCAGTAGCCTGCATGATGGGAGCATAAGTTGCGACTGGATCAATGCCCTACTGCCTCTGAGCCCGGTAGACCAATGTCCTACAGCCTCTGAACACAAAGCTACCAATGTGCAAGAGTGATGGCAGACAGGCCCAGCCACCACCACCCCTCGCCCTCCACACTGACCTTTAGGACATGAAGTGCAGATATCTTCAGACTCACTGCAGGTTTTACAAGAAGGATGACAAGGCTGATGTCTCAGTGCATCTGTATGGACAAGAAACAATTCAGATCTGCCTCAGAAATGGCATTTAATATTAGAGCAATGGAAAAGACTGCACAGTGACCAGCTCCTGTTCTGACCCAAACAGGTTCCTTTTGATTTTACATTAGCTAACGTTGGAAACCACCCATTGGGAGTTTGCAGAATTTATTCCCCTTTTCCTTTACTTTCCATTGGAAACTAATTTTCAAAGTTTCTTTGCAGTCTTGCAGTGCCAGAGAGGATGGTACCCCACAGGACTGCTGTAACACTACAGGGGTATTTGAACCAGCAAATGGAGCTACCTTCACATGCTCAGACGGTGTAGTGTGAGTGTGCATTCAAACTCTCTCTCCAAGAGTTTTTGAGGGCAAGCATTTTCAGAAAGCTACCTCAGCAACCTCATGAGACAGTGTCAGACACAGCCTCAAAAACCTTGCTCAATATGGACTGGGCTCTTCTCAGGAGGAATTTCGAAAAGGGCCAGTGATTATAATGGCCCGACCCACCATGGCAAGCACCCCGACTCACCATGACAAGCACTCTGTATGACCCTCTAGAAGCCCTGCCCTCTGCTTCGCTCCTTATTCCTGTCCTCTCTTCTCTTCCTGGGAGTCAGTCTAGCACCGATGGCTTTCCTCACACCTGCTTTCAGTTCCCAACTGTCCAGCTTCTGGGCAGGGTAACCATGGATACAGTAATTACAGCCCTACTTTCCATGTCTCTCTCCAAATGAGAGGGAACGGTTCCTCCCTTGTAGAATGGCTGTGAAGTGCAGGGAGGCAGCGTGTATGAGGTGCTTACTCATGCAGTGCTCAGGGAGTCAGAGTGTGTGAAGTGCTAAGCACAGTGCTCAGAACTGCGGCTCCACCTCTCTCCTCTCCTCCGATTGCTATACTTCCACAAGGCCTCTTACTTTTCTCTTTCCTTTTATTTTTTGCTTTTTTTTTTTTAGGTTGATTTTTGAGACAGGGAACTTGCTATGTAGACCAGACTGGCCTCCATCTCACAGAGCTTCACCAGACTCTGTCCCCCAAGTGCCAAGATTAAAGGCATTCGCAGCCACGCCTGGCTTTCTCTTTCCTTTGCTTGGTCCACACTGGAATAGGCACCAGAAGGCCTGACTTGGTTTCTCTGATGGCACTTACAGTTATGAAGCCGCTGAGCCTTGCTGTAGAGGAGACCAGGGAGGAATAAAGATCGAAATAGAGATGCAGATGCAATTGTGGATATACACGTACATATGCACATATAAAGAACACATGGCAGTATGCTTATGCAGATGCAATGCACACACATGAATCTAAATTATTGTCTAGGCTGCCATGCTGAGCAGCAAGATTTTCTTAGTTTGGAAAGGTGTTTGCCCTGGCTTTCCAGTGTATGTTTAAAGCTGATGGTTGGCAGATGTACTCATGCCCATAGGGGAGCACTGCTAAGACCTAATTAGCCTGTGGAGAGCCTGTGACCACAAATGTCACAGACGTCTACTTGGCTCCAAGCATGGGGCACTCTGTCCCGGGCCTTTTCCCTCTGGTGATAGCACTTAACCCTAAGAGAAGACAGCAGAAGGCAGTCCCACCGGACACACACTGAGTGGGAGTGGCCGGGAGGGAGATGTCGCTAAGGACTGACCTCACGATGAATTCCTCAGGCCAAGCTAGGCAAAGCCATACTGTGCCCGGTACCAGCTGGCTTTCTGTGAATGCTCTCACTCTACACTAAAATGTCTTACTCACAAAGAATGTATTTTTGAAAATAATGGCTATCTACATATATATGTATTTATCATTACATGTATTTAACATCCTGGCAATTTTCTATTTTACTACGTGTGGTATGGAACTTGCAATGTCCACATATGTTCAGCAGAGGGAGCTCTTTGCAAGCAATTCAAAGCTATTAGGCAGTAAAGTCATTTTACAAAAGATTTGCTACAATCTCAAGTAAAATTTGACCTATTTTTCATGGTTTTCATTTCTGCCCTACTCCAGAAATTCTAGGCTTGCTAAGGCTGATGAAAAGAAAAACAGGGAACGAGAACAAGTATAATAAATCCCTTCAATCAAAAACGTAGTATCCATCAGTCAGAAATGATTGACAAAATCACAGAAAGACAGGGCTCCTTTTTATTTTATTTAAGTTAAATAACGAATAGTCACATGGTTCTATATAAGTTAAATGTAGCCACACCTTTCATCACTTTGTCTTGTGGTTTTGTTATGTTTTGTTTTTGAAACAGGGTCTCGCTGGCCTTGAATACATAATCCTCCCACTTCAGTATCCTGAGTGTGTGTTATGAGAATGTACTTTAATCCTTGACTTTCCTTTCTGTTTTAAACTCATATTTTGTTTTTTTTGTTGTTGTTGTTTGCTTTTGTTTTTGTTTTGAGACAGGGTTTCCATGTAGAACCAATTGGCCTGGAACTCCCCATTGTAGACCAGGCTGGCCTGGAACTGACTATTTTAGACCAGGCTGGCCTCGATCTCACAGAGATCTGCCTGTCTCTGCCTCCTAAATGTGCCACCTGAAACTCGTATTTTGGAAAGCCTAGTTTGTCAGTACACTAGGAACCTTCTCATTCTTTTTGACAACTCCACGGTATTCCACTCTAGATGACTCATCCTTCATATTTGTTTTTCATTGCTATTTCAAGTAATGCTTCAGTTACTTCTTTAGCCTATTAAAGATCTTCAAGGACAGAACCTTTTCCTCTTTTTTTCCCATGCTGGGGATTGAACCCAGGACCTCGCGATTGCTACACAGAGCTCTATCACTGAGCAACAATGATGGTGCCAGCCACGAATGGTTCTTTGATGGTCTCCCAAGAATGGCTATCAGCAATAGCGGCAGATGTGACAGGAGACTCTACTGTTGGGTAACAGATTCCCTGAGTGCCCACTTGTATCTCATGTCTGTCTCCTGACGTCCAGATCCCCCTTCCCTGGCTCCCTGGCTGCTGGGGCTGGTTTCTGCACAGTGGAGATGACGTGGGGCGTGACCATCTCCTCCTCCCTGTTTCCCGTTTACCTCTTTTGATCTGAACCTTCCGCCTTCGTCGCTCCTGCCGCAGGCTCTTCACCAAAGACGGGTGTTCAGAGGGCACAGCTTCTTTTTTATTAAAAAAATAAAGTGCTTTGTTTTAATGATAAATGGATGAAGAAGAGGATAGTCATCACCTACGACCCCGTCTCCCGGAAGTGGCTGCTGTGAATCCTTTGGCATGCGAGTTCCTGTGTGCTGAGGGAGGTGGAAGAGCTGCAGGCTGCCATCATCTCACCATCACACCCTTTGCTCCTGGGACACTGAGCCCGCGAGTGCCAGTCAATAGGACAAATCTTAGATATTTCCTTTTGTCATTGAAATCAACTGAAAACATCATTTTAATGTCTGCATATGTATTTGTATGAAGCATAGTTGTATTTGTAGATTGGTTGGCCCCACATTTTTGTCGTGTTGTTATAATAAAGCTCGCGGGGGAATCTTTGTGCGAATTCATGCCTGACCGTCCGGTTGTGACGCATTCTGACTATTTAATGCCTTCTCTCGGGATCTTTTTTTTTCTTTTTCTTTTTTCCCCACCAATGCTATTCTTTAGTGCCTCCCACCCACTTGTTGCCAATTGTTTTCCTCTATGAGCTTGATAAGGCTGCTTTGAAAGTGAACCAATGTTTCAGGTATAAAACCTGGATCGTCAAAAGGTGAGGGAAGCAGACTTAACCGTTAACGTTCTATAAGATATAAACATAATCTCTCCGTTTCTAAAATGATGTCGTGTGAAGTAGTTGGTACTCTCATTTTAGAGATGAGGGAACAGGTTCAGGAGGAACAATTACTTGCTTGAGGTCACAATGCTAGTAAACAGCAGAGCCAGGATTTGAATTCAGGAGTCACTACCATTACTATGGTCATTATACTCAGTAGTATTTGCCCTGCTGGGGATCTAACGCAGGGCTTTGTGCATGAGCCACATCCCAAGTTCCTAGGTCTGCCTTACTTTAAAGTCCACTTACACTAGAGAGCTTTTTAAGCAATCAACTTACAATTTAAAGTCGTTTCAGAGAGATCAAAGTAGTGCTTTGCTGGTAAAACAGTTATTTGGAAAACAATAAGCTTGATTTGTAGTGTTGCCAATTTCTGTGGTGTAAATACTTCTGCCATAGCTAATTTCAAGCTGTCAGTGGCTTAACAATACACTTACAAAATTCCTGGATGTTTAACAATCAGTGTAAGCCAATACAAATGGTTCCTTTGTACCACTGTGCCAAATGTTTAATTACCTAACAGTGGCTTGTGTTTTTGCACTCTACTTTCTGATTGGTTAACTAACTAAAAATACCATCCGTCCTTTCTTAAGTGAGGCAACAGATGGATAAAGTCCTAAAAATCAGATTTTTGTGGCTTCGTCAAAGTCAGTTACTATTACACAACATCTCCCTACGATGGGGTTGACTTTTCTCTCCACACATGTGTGGATTCATCTTTCCCAGAGCCTAGGAATTAAGATCAAAAGACAGACTAGTGATAAGTTGTTAGGATGTGGTCAAAGATAAAAACTTAATTTGCCAAGCCTGCACTTTATAGATTAGACTCTCATCAGAATCTGTAATTAGAGCCTGGTAGGACCTGGTTCTAATCAATTCGGGAAATCGGTGGGCTGTGGAACTTTCAGGAATGACCACAGGGACTTCCCAGCACTGGGGCAGGGATGTGGGGGAGCCACTTCAGAAAATCCAAATGCTTTAGTAGTGACACGGAAACTGTTTCTATCTCCAGACCTGGCCTCAGGACAGCAGCGAAGCCAAGGCCTCCAGAAGCTGCTGACTGCTTCTCCTAAATATCTCATCAATGCTTAGTTTGTGATGCATAAGTCACTCTGAAGCCGTCCATTGCCTGCTCAGAGCAGATTTTATCCCTGCCATTTAGGGACACTGGACTAAGTAATCATCACAATATGTCAGTGAGTGGGGCAGAGGGTCTTCCTGGGACCTTCTGGTGGTTGGAAGAGGGGCACTCCCATCTTTGCAGACTCATTGGTTCTGGCTGGGGGATGTGTCAGACATGGCCTGATGTATGGCACCATCTCCATCCTTGGGCTTCGGTGGGAAGAGCTCCCACTCTCCTGGCAGTTGACCGAGAACGATGACTTTCTCCTTTATGCTGTCATATTACCCTGATTAGTCACAGTGTTAACAAAGGAGTTCAGTGACCCCCTGGCTGTCATTCACATTCAAGAGGATTCTCCCAGCAGGCTCATGGGGTGGGCATGATGTTTGGATCTGAACATGGCTGTGTTATTTCCACTGGGAAGGAGAAGGCTGAAGTTTGGGCCATCTCACATGCCTTACCTGTGTCTGAGTCCATGTTTAAAAAAGCAAAACCAACAAGCAATGGAAACTTTGCTGGTACCACCTAGGCAGTCATATTCTCTTATAAACTCACTGCAATTTGTCTGGGCTTCCTCTAAATTGACCTAGAATGACTGAAATCTGTTCTCCATCATCTGAAAGGTGTGGCTAATTAGTGCTTGCTCTCTGGAACCTTCCACTTTCCCATTACACTCCTGACCTTGTTTTTAAGGAGAAGAAGGCAGGAGGGAGATGGAGGGATTGGCGTCAATCCTCTCCATTTACTAGCCATCTCGACGCTGCAGCTGTGCTGGGACCACGTACCATGCTTAGAGAGCAAACGGTTGTTCCTCTTTGTTAATGCTCCGTGTGTCTCGTTTCATAGATCAGGAAGGGAAAAGTGCAGCAATGTCATTGGCTTTATTGCTTTTGTCCAGTCATGAGAAACCTTCTCATCTGCTCCTCGAATCCCTTATTAGTATGAAGCCCCCAATGGAATAAATCCTTCCTCTCTTCAAAAAACATTGCACTGAGAAAGTGGATGGGTGGGCGTGGTACTCTGACAAAGGGCAACAATCAAGGTCTGATTTTTTTGCTCGCAAAATGCGTAGTCCAGTTGAAGAGACGTGTAATCATTTGGGGAATCGAGTCGGCTCTGACTCTTGGCTCCCTGCACCTTTTCATCATCTGGACGCCAGATAAAATACAGATGTTTGAGCGAGAAACACAGCACCAGACTATTTCTCTCTTGGCTTGCACCGCCTCTTAAATGCCTGAATGCCAGACAAACTCGTTTTCAGCATTTTGGTTCAGCTATAATTCACAGAAGATATCCCAATCTGGATTGAATAACTTTCTTTCAGGCCGTCTCTGAAGCAGGCCTGGGGCACTCCAGTCTCCCCTTGCTGCGTTCTGGAAAGTCATATGTACAACACTGTCATAGTAGACAGCAGCTGCGGACACCCTTCCTCTGAGAGCAGTCAGGACCTCTCTCCTGACCAGATCACCACTGTCTGAACTCCTGTCCTGTGTGGTCTCCTTCAGCTAGAACTGCCCCTCTAAGGGGGCCTTGAGCAGATCCTTGCCCCAAACTCCAAGAGCACCTCGTATTTGTGCTGGCGCCTCTGTATAGAATGTGAGTCACATTTTTTCCCGGAAGGATGAGGATTTGGGCTTTTAACTTTCTCAGACATGGAGGGGTCATAGAAAGATTGTAATTACCCTGCAGGAAGCCCATAGTGGGGATGTAAAGGCAGGAGGCCAAGTCTAAAGACGCGGGGAAGGAATGGATGGCTGCAGGGCCTCTCTCAGAGTCCTGGCGCCCATGTTTCTCTCCCCTCTTACTGCCTTTGAAGACCAAGGCTTTTCCTGTTTGCAGCTGGAGAGGGAATCTTTCTTTTTTCAGTGCCAGGGATCAAACCCAAGGCCCCTTGCACACCAGGCGAATGCTGTACCACTGAGCTACATCCTCAGCCAGGGAGGGCAGCCTTTAAAAAGCAAGCTCAGAATGCTGCCAAGTGCTAGTTCTCCCAGCAAGATATTCTGCCTCGGTCTAAATTCCACATGGGGTAACTGAAAGAGCCTCCCAGGTGAGTAAAGCTGTCCTTTATGATGAAAGACGCATGCAAATTACAGCGATGATCCTGAGCTTTGGGGGAATGGTAGTTTGGCCACTTTCCACATGGCGTTCACAATCCTAGGCACGTTCCCCTAAACTGATCAGACCTTTCCCTCTGTCCTCCCTTGCCAGCTGCTCGCCAACCACAGCTTCCTATTGTCAAGCTCCACAAGCTCCCGGACACCTGGGAGTCTGGGGGTAAACTTGATTCTTCCTCACTTCTCAGAAGCAGGGGCTGAGGGGGAAGAAGGCAGAGTCGGGCTGGGCCCTGAGATCTCCTTGGCAGGCACACACCATTCCAGAACATACCTTGCATGTGGTGCTGGGTGGGCAAGATGCACGTCCCACCCTGAAGCTGTAGCCCTTCATGACAGCTGCTGCATTGGTCATAGCCCAGGCCAGTGCAGGTCTCACAAGCTCGATGGCAGGGCTCACACTCTCCCAACTCCTGGTCTCCATAGAAACCAGGGCTACATTCGTGTACACAGCTACCACCTTTGGGAAAACAGGAAGTCAACGTGAAGGAGGGACTCTAACCAGCTGGGCTTGACGCACTCACTGGGCAAGGTCAGGTCTTGAAGATGCTGGAAGGACACTCAGCACCATTTTTTATTGTATTTGTTTTTGAAGAAACCAAGATGGCTTTAGGTTATTTCTAATCAAGGGATATGTTTTAATAAATACAATATACTTTAAGTTTTCTTATAACTTAAATATAAATTGGCTATGAGTTTAAAGAAAAAGGAACTTTGAAAACCTTAACACCCCGAGGCCTTAATGAACTATAAATAAAATGTACCTATGGAGAGAACTTCTGGAGGACCAGGCAGATGGCTCAGTTAGCAAAGCATCTGCCTTGCAAATGTGATCCTTAGAATCTATACATAAAGTCTGCACTGTAGGCCTCCTGTAATCCTAGCACTGGAGCTGGGGGTAGAGACAAGCAAATCCTAGAAAGCTAATGGCCAGCTAGTCTAGCCCACTTGGCAAAATTCTAGGCTAAATAGAGACTTGTATCTCCAAAGGTGGAAGGCATTCGAGGGCTGACAGCTGAGGTTGTCCTTTGACTGCCATGTGCACCCCACGCACATACATACCTGCACACACACATATACATGCACTCACAAACTCATGGGGGCGGGGAGAATCACTGAATTTCTGAGGACTGTCTTACTCTCTGTCCCTAGATATTTCAAGACTCCACGAGCACAGGGCTATCCATTCCTCAACCAGAAGATTCATAGTATAATTTCTTTCCCAACTATCCATTTCTGCCAGAGTCAATGAGTTGACTGAAACCTAAGACAAAATACTCTTATTCAACTGTTTAAAATTTTTTATTTACTTATTTTTAGTTTTTATGTGTGTATGAGTGTTTTTCCTGAATGTATGTAAGTATACTCATGTGTATAATGCCTGCCAGAAGAGGACATCTGGCTCCCTGGAACTGGAGTGTTGGACAGTTATTAGCTGCCATGTGGGCGCTGGGAACTAAATCCCAGTCCAGTGGATGAGTGCTTTTAACCGCTGAGTCATGTCTCCAGGCCTGTCTTGTTCAACTCTTACAGTGTAGGAATCTGTAACACGGGTTAGTTCTCAAGAGAATAGCTGTGGTTCAGAGTATTCCAGGTGAATTCAATTCAGGTCTCCCCACAGCCGGCCCACTCTTTCTCTACTTGACTCTCCTGTTTCCACCAGCTTGGAGATACTTGAGATTAATTAGTGAAATATGAACTGTGCTTCAGTGCTAAATGCAGAAGGAAGTAGTTCAGGCTAATGTTTATTTTCAAACCACATTAAAATTCCTCCTTGGACCGTAGGCGCCAGCACACAAAGACCCTGCAATCAATCGCAGGAGTGCTCCTATTGCTGTGACTGCAGGCTGGGGCCCCACAGCTTGCTCTCCCCAGTCACCATTCTCCGGCTTACCTGCGAGGAAGAAGCCCTCCTCACACCAGTGGCACCCGTGCTCGTCACAGCTGCCACAGTTCTCATCACAGGCTTTGCATTCCCATTCAGCACCGAAAGTCTTCTCAGGACAGGTTTTATGACAATGGCGTTCAAACCTGGGGGACAAAGATATCCTATTTCTGTGAAACAGGCTGGTGCCGTGCTCTGAGCCACTATGGTTTGATATCCTTGTGCTTGTTAATCCGCAGAGTTCCAAACAGCTACAGGTGACTGGTTGTTGAGGGCAGAAACTTCCCTTTGATCTGTCCTTCCTGTCAAATCTAGTCATTTGCCCCCTCCTAGTAACCTCTGAGGAAGCTTTATCAGGGGAGTTGGGACTGGGAGGGGAGGGTTACTGACATTGATTTATGGAATGCTGATGGTTAAGTATCAGTATATTCAAATCTGTGTACAAATATCACAGGCTGATATTATTTATCCTTAATATCTATATAGGGGAAAGAAAGCACAAGACTAAGTGTTTAATACCTCCTTAAGGGAGGGACCAGGGTTTCGACAGAAGTTTGTGAGAACAGAGAGCTTATACAATTCACACTGGCTCTTAGAAGGCCTGAAACAGCCCAGTGTTGAATTCAAGTAGCTTACCAGAATATCTATAACCAGATTATTATCAGTAATGGGAATGTGCCCTAGCACGAGAACACACAGACACATACATATACATGTACTCATGTGGAGTCTTCCATATACCATTGGCATGCTCATTGTTCAGGAAGATAGTGTAATGCAGACTCCTCTGACATATAGGCTCACTAGAAGGGACAGTGGAATAAGGCTGACGCTTGTCCTGTGATGAACTTCGAGTCTTCAGTGGACATGTTTGCATTCCTTCCTTTATAGCTTATGTTGTACAGAATTTCACTGACTGTACTGAACAGTACTAAATAGTCTAAAATGTTATAAACATGTGTTCCTTGAAACAATTATGCTTTGACCTAGTGCTATTGGAGCTTGCTCTTTCCATGTATTTCTTTCTCAAAGGGTTTTTGAAACACACTCATTGGTGATCTGGTGAGTGTCACTTGTCATAGAGGTGATAGAGAAAGCAAATGCAGGTGAGGTGTGTGTTTGGAGGTCAAATGAAGACTCAAGTCAGAGCAGAGTTATGCTGGAGGGTTGCAAGAGGGTGTGTGGTCTGTGCATGTGTGTGTGCATGCATGTGTGTGTGCATGCATGTGTGTGTGCATGTGTGTCTATAAGAGAGGGAGATTACAGGATAGAGAGAGAGACAGAGAGAGAGAGGAGAGAGAGAGAGAGAAGAGAGAGAGAGAGAGAAATTTCTCCTTCAGTTCTTCCTGGAACATTTCATTAAATGTCATCCAGTCTGTCTGTCTTATAATTATCAATCTGGAAGCCTCTTTACCTTTTCTCTATTTAAAAAAATTTGTTTGCTTTTTTCCAGTGCTAAGGATCAAACTTCGGGCCTTGCAGAAGTGGCAAGCGGGCTCCCACTGAGCTGCCTCCCTGGCCTCTCTTCTCATTTAAATGGAAAATTCATTTAAATCAATGTGTCACAGTGACTGTAGGGACAGTCACTCTAGAGATCAGCTGTTCTAGAGAAGCTGTATTACAACCTTAAGACTAAGTAAAGGTTGAGCGTCTTTAATCCAAAAATCGGAAAATGCTCAGAACTCTGCTTCATGCACAAAAATTAAAAAAGAAAAAAAATTGTCTAGAGGCTGGAGAGACAACTCAGTAGTTAAGAACAGTGGCTTCTTGCAGAGGACCTGAGTTCAGTTCCCAGCACCCACATGGCAACTCACAACGGTCTGTAACTCCCGTTACCCTCTTCTGACCTCTACAGTCATTGCATGCATATGGTGCAGTTACATAGATGCAGGCAAAATACTCATGCACATAAAATAAAAATAGATCAGAATTAGGCTCAAGTATGCAGCTAAGGTATATATGAACTATGAATTCTACAGTAAACACGGTCCCCTCCTGAAGATATCTCACTTACAAATAAATATTCTAAAATGCGAGGGAAAAATGAACTGCAGAGTGCTTCTGCCCACAGGCGCTTGAGCTGCGGGCATCTCCCGAATGGCGGGTCGGCTTACCCTGAACACATGTTGGCTCTAGGCTTCCCCTTCCTCCCTTTTCCTCACCCCTTCCACCATCTTCCCGTTTACTAGCAGGTTCTGAGCTCTTAGGATCTGCCAGGAGGGGGCGATGTGGAGACAGACCAGGTGACCCGAGGCAGGAGAATCAGCAGCTTCCTCTCCCGACTGTGTTTTCTCCTAGAGAGGACACTAACCCCAAGTTCCTTGTAAGTCTGATGAAGGGGGTGATGGGAGAGCTGTGGGTCACAGAACAGGATCCGTGCCATCTGTCTCTTATCCTGGCTTATCTTGTTTGTTTGTTTGTTTGTTTTCTAGCAACAACATCAGCTGGAGAGAAGTGGTTCAGGATCAAGCAGATAGACAGGAGGCAATGTTGAAACAGGCCATCTTGGATTTTGTAGATTTATATGATGCACATTGAGCTGATAGTTATCCGGATTTCACTTTATCTAGTGGTCAGTGTCCCAATAAGATGTCTTACCTGGCTTTCTTTTGGAGAGTCTTACTCTGGTTGGGGACAAAGTCTCCACGCAGAGATTTGGAGTCAGCTTACTGGAGGGAGGGTGGGTATATTATTAAAGTCTGGCCATAAAAAGCAATGTCTGAATCTTGGTAACCCATGGCAAGATTCTTAGACATCAGTGACAGGCTGGATGATGTCCAAGATCAAGAAAGAGAAGGCCTCCTTCCAAGGCAAGAAAACAGCTGAATTCTTACCACTAACTCCAAGAAGTCACTCATAATAGCCCACGGTATAGTTGCTTCAGGCCGCAGGGCCCCTCTATTTTAATCACTGGAGTTAGGATGAAATCAGTAATGCTTAAACTGCAGAAAAGTTAGTGTCATGAAAAAAGGGCCAGACTTACATGTAATACCCTGCAGCACATGAGGTACAGGCTCCTGGATCATCTGGAAAGAAATTAAAATAATGAAAAATTATGATCGCCAGGAAGTTATTATTTGGAGAAATGGACTTTAGAAAAGTTGTGGCTTGAGACATAGTTTTATGAAATGTACTGCCCAGAAATGATATTTGAACAGATTGCACCATTTTAATTAGTTACATAAAGTACACTGCAATTTATCTTTACCAAAGGTAGTAAAATGAAACTTCTCATAAAAACTTGGCCCCAACTTTCAAGAAGGAATAGGACTAAGCTACTGAGCCTTCAAATTACAGCTCAACAACCATCCATATTAGCAACCTCCTGGCCTTGGGGCTGGGAGCTTAGCTCACACGTAGAGCACTTGCTTAGCACGGAACAGGCCCTGGACTCGATCCCTAGCACTGCAGAAACAAAGTACTTGATGTTCGACCTCTGCTGAGCTAGGGCATCAAGCATATTCCCACACGCATTTGAAAGGTGCTACAAGCTCCTTTCTTCTGTTCTCATTAAGTGTAATGACTCATTGTGTCCCTGTTGGCTCCGAGCAAGGTTCTGTGCCATGGCGTTCAACAAGAGCCAGAATCTCAGTCCATCCCCAGTAATGCACAGAAGATGCCACTCACGGATCTGATAACTAAGGCAATTCTCTCACTGCTGCCAGGCTGCCGTTCTTGCAGGCGAGCATTGCCTCTGGCAGGTCATCCTGTGACGTGACTTGTAATCCAGGCCCGCTCTTTCCATGTTAATTGATGAGGAAGAACAACGGCTCCTTCTGAAACTGTTCCTCTTGGTACACGAAGAGTTTATGCCAAACTTCAACTCCAGTTAAACTAAAGAAAACTATGCCCTTCAAACTCTGCAAAACTGTCCTTTCTAACTTCTTTTAGGCTCAGTTTTTGCCCAACTCAAAATCTGCCTTCTGCAGGGTAAAGACAACTTCACCCAAGTCTTCAGTCACGAGTCTGCCGTGAACCGTCCAGTGGTGCTGCTGTGATACCACTTGCATGCTACATTGCACTGCATAGGAAGACAGCTCATCATGCAGCAAGCATTAAGCTGAGATGTCCAGGGAAGCCTCAGAACCTTCTGGAAACAGACGGATGATTGTAAGTGTAGAGAGCATTGGTCTGGAAACTGAGCTATTCCTTTCTCGTTTGAAGATTTAACTCAGCTTTAATTATCTTGTGAACGTGAATAAAAACTGGACTTTCTGAATCTGGGATTTTGCAGTTGTAAAAAGAACTAGTTGGACCAAGTGGTTGCTAGGACTCTCTGGAAGTCAAAGATTCCAAAATTGAATCAAGCAGGAGTGGAGAAACTATGGTCCAACCCAGAGCTGGACCGACGGGTCCATTTACTTCCATGCTACGTGTGAGTACTTTTAACTTTATTGTCAGCAGTGAGTAGTTTTTACAAACTGTTGACTCTTTGCCACTTTACAGAAAGTTTGCTGCCTCTGGTGATAACATTGTCAGCTCAGGACTTTGAAGCAATCATCTTTGTTCGGTACAGGTACAACGGTGATTGTCTTAACAGATGGTCCGAGGCTTTCTCTTAGGGAAAGAACTGTCCATATCTAGGAAACATCCTGTTAAGCTCCTTGTGGTAGTTTAGCTGGGAGGGTTGAGAAAGAGCCAAAATTAAAGAAGAAAGAGGCCTTTCTGCACGAGGCCATGATATGTTTGTGAGAGCAAAATGGACTTTAATGTCTGAGTCAGGGAAGTTTGTAATAAGGTGACTAAAACATGGCAATGAGACCAACCTAAACCAGGCTAAGTGGACCTAGGAGTCTGCAGCTAAAAGTTCTGGTGAGAAGAAAAGCTCCCTGACCTTTTTGGAAATCCTGGGGAGGTAGTCTCTGCTTCCATCCCACGTGGAGTGGGATATGAATCTATTTTCAGGGGGAGCAGCATCCTGCTGAATATCAGGTCTAGTTCACTTCCCACTTCAGATGATCCATTCCTGCACCTACATTCTCTCCAGTTCTTCTTCCCAATCACTTGCTGCTCCCCAGATCACCTCTGGGCAGCTCACTTTTTTTTGGCCGGTCCCCATGAACGTATTTGACTCTGACAGTTTTGCTAATTTGGCAAGGACTGGGGGAATTCTAATCCTGCTCTTTAATGTTCTGCTCATCTCTTCCATCTAGGAACTTAATGAGCTTGCTCTCTGCTCCTTTAAGCAGGTCACTGATGAAAATGTTAAACAGAACGAAGCCTCGGAAACGTGCATACCAATGTAATCTTGAGCTCAGGGACTTTTCCAGCCCAGTTGCACAGAGAATTTGGTACCCTTTACAATAGTTCTCAGACATGAATAATGCATAGGCTGGGAACTGAGTCTAACAGCTTACGAATGCCCATTAGGTTTTCTCATTATCACTAGTTGTTCTTAAGAATGAGAATTATTTAAAAATTTTTTCCACGCCAGAAGATCCACAAGTCAGACATGAGCTAAATGGATTTAGCTTGACCACTGAGAGGCAGCTGTTATGGGATTAAGGAAGAAAGTAACAATCTGAAACCTAGAAGTTGAGTATAACGCGACTTGGCTTTCCGGTGGTAAGAACAGGTAGAGAAAGATGACTTTTCCTGGTTTCTAGTGTGTGTTGTTGGGAAGTTGGGAGGGGGAGGGAGGTAGACACAAGCTAGAATTGTAAACTATCTTGGAAGTCAGATGTTTAAATAGCTCTGGCTATTTGATCTTGTCAAACTTTTGAGCTGAGAACATATTTTGATTAGTCAGAATTCTGAGAAAGACACATTTGGGAACAAAGCCTTCAGAAACAGCTGGTGGCTTGGAGCTGCTCACATCCCATTAAAGAGAAGGTGTAAGCAGATACCTTTTCAAGATGAGGATACAGCTTTCCTTTCTCAAGAAAAGCTAGGTTAATTGTTTGTTTTACAGCGTGGGCAGGCAGGACTACAATGCCCACTCTACCTGATTCATTGGATCATGTTTCCATTACGTCTTGGGGGAATTGTTATCACTGGAACTTATCACAAACTCCTGTCCTCAAGGAAGCATTAACACCTGCTCTCAACAGAAGCTCAGGGGGCAGTGGCATTCTCTGCCAATATGTTTTGTCCTCAGAGTGCCTCCAGCTTCCCCCACTGAATGGGAGTCAACCAGGACCACTGGAGAAGTATTGCACAGATTCCATATAAGGAGCATTGGAAGTGGAGATATTTTATTTTATCTTTATTTTTAAAGATTTATTTATTTCCATTTTTTATGTGTATGAAATATTTTGCCTGCATATATGTAAGTGCCCCACATGTGTGCTGTGTCTCTGGAGGCTGGAAGAGGGTGTTAGATTCTCCTGGAACTGGAGTTATAGTTACGAGCCACAAGGTGGATACTAGGAACTGAACTCTGGTTTTCTGGACAAGCAGTAAGTGCTCTTAACTGCTGAACCGTCTCTCCAGCCCCTAAAGGGATGTTTTAAACGTGAAATAGAACTAAACATTTAAAACTGTCCAAGAAAAGTGAATTTATTTTTATGAGTTATATAACCTTTAGGTCCTATAACTAAGGAAACATAAAGCTAATTTGAGTTTTCTATTTGTTTTGTCTTTCTTGTATGGTCATTTCTCATTCAGGAGAGGCAGAAGAAACTTGGTGTCTTACAGACAGCCTTTTATTATGAATATCTGCACATGTGGGAATTAACCATAGATGTTTTTGCTCTTCGAAACCATGGGGAGGGAGTTCATTTCAGGGCTCCTGTGCCCTTCATGGTTACTTCTCCGTGCAGCTAGACCTCCAGCTCCCTACCCAAACCTGTCCATTGTGTCCCCTTAATGCAAAGCTCTGCTGCTCAGGTGGAAGAGAAAGGGCATGTGACATTGTGTTCTTAGGGAGCGCCAGCCCTGACCACCCCTCGGTATCTCCTCACGGGTCTGTGATTTCTCAGTATTTCCACCCTGACTTTCTTTAGCCACACCTGTCAGTGCCCATAAAACATCATCTATTCATTGGACGTCAGCATCACCCAGGCGCCTCCTTTCCCTGAATGATCTTATCTTTTGGCTCCTCCACCTCCCATAGTCAATCATCTACATCCTGGGTTAGATCAAACACGGGGCTCTTGTCACCTTTCCAAGACTCATCTTGGACAAGGACTCTCATCTGAGGCAGTGTTGTAAACCAGTTACACGCCATTCATGCATTAATCGCTAGCTCTAATCCTACTACAAAGCGCCCCTAATAATGGAATCTCCATGCTTTTGTACTAATCACCTCATTGGCTTAAACATTAGTACGCATCTATAATGCATTATATTGCATGAATTATTTGTTATTAATTATCTATAAGCACATGAGTATTTCACATATTCAAAAAGTGTGCTAAGCTGGGAAATTTAAGAACATAGCATAAAAGTAAACATGAGTATACGTTCTGTTTTCCTTTCGTCCACTGAGTGCAGCCTTCTGTCTTTGGAGGCCGGTGACTCAGACTCCACCTAACTAAATGCCATATCTGAGCTTCTGAATGAACATTTAGCCATGAACAAAACCCATATTTTCCATTTGGCTTTTTACTACAGCAACTAGAAAGCATGGCTTTACAACAGGATCATTCATTACATATACAGAAGGATCTCCTGAGCCTGGCTTCCAACTCTTCCTCACTCACAGACAGACTATAGATACAAATTAACTTGCTCACTTAGCATTTCCAGGTCAGGAGAGCAGTGGGAGACAGTCACAAAAGGAAGGATCTGAATGGTGCGATGGGATTGCACTTTACCGACCCACTCCTCCTCCTGCAGCCGTAGCGCATAGATTTATCAGAACAAATTTTCTAGATGACAATAGTCAGTGGTCATCTGCCCTCAGAAAACAGCCTGAAAGTTCTTTTGAAAATGTGTGAATATTGATATCAGATGAGCTGGTAGACAGCCATTAAAATTCTGTTTCTCAAGAGTGTTTAATAACTCTTTATTAATGAAAGGATTTTCATGATAGGCCAAGTGAAAAAGGATGATAATCCATAGCTATGTACTGGATGCATGTCTATCAATCTGTCTATCTATCCATTTATCTATCATCTATCTGTGAATATGCACATAGATTTGTGAAAACACAGTTTGATTTTATATGTGCACTATATATGTAAATGCTTTGTATTTTCTCAACAGATTTGTGCTCCAGGATTTAAAACAATAAAGGTCCCAGATGCTTAGGCTGAGGCAGGAAGAGCCCCTGAGCCCAACCTGACAAAACATGGAGTCCTTGTCTATAAAACAAACCAAAACCAAACTAGGACAACAAAGCCTCAGAAAAGAAAGAGAAGTGTCGCGTCCCACCTCGTCCAGCAAGGAAAACGCGACCCTGGGCTCTTCCAAATGCAGTTTTATTCAGGAACCTTGAACAACCTTCTGGCCTTTTAACTTTTTTACTTCTCCTCGCTTCTCCTTCTTCTCCCGGGGAAAGCCCGCCACAGAGTTAAATCCCCTCCTGCCAGCCAACCCCAAACTACCACGTGGTGAAAGCAGATAGGCGCACACATGCGGAAGCAGGGCCAGACCTCAGCCCCAGCCAATTATGGAGCTGTTTGCTCCAGAGAGCACCCACCCTCGGGATGGTGGAAGGCGGGAGCACGGGCCATCTTTAAGACGCGGCAATCCGCAGCTCTCTACAGAGAAGGTCTAGACCAAGACACACATTCACATGCAAACATGTTAAGCACATAAATGTAATAAAGTTTTTAGCTTAATAAATAAGGCAGAAAAATGATTAAGGAAGATATGCTGACGTTGGCATCTGGCCTCCACACTCACCCACCTGCACATCTGCACACACTCATGCACATGTTCGTGCAACACACACACACTCAAAACCACCAAATCTGTTGGCCTCGTGTTTGGAACAGTATCGCCCACAGATCCGCCCTTTGCTAGCTTGTCATTTGGCCGCACTCTTTGTCCCCCTCCCTTCCCAGTCTACAGTCTACATCAACTCTCTCACTTTCCTCTGCATTTCCTAATTCTACACCCTCGGGCCCTGACTGATGTGCCTCATGCATGTGGTTCAAACACAGGCAGATGTTTGCACAAACTCTTTGGATAAAATTCACTTTAAAACGAACTATCTTAATGATAGGGCCGCAAAGGAAGCAGAAGACGAGGAATGGGATTCTTGGTGCTGCGTCAGACTCACTCGCCAGACCAGAGTTGCCCCTTCCGGCCAAGCTTTTTTCCACCAGTCCCTTCCAAAGGGCAGGCAGCAGCCCACAAGCAGATGCTCCAGGGTTCCCTCCGAGGAAAGACACAGCACTGGAAACAGCCAACACTTAAACAACTGAGAGAGATAATTAAGCAAATTGTCAATAATACATATTCTCCCTGAGTAAATATGTATTTAGTTTTGCACAATGCCATGCACATTTACAGCAGAGTCCCTGGCATTTTTCAATTCACTGAGGATAATGAATTGGATAAGAGATTTACATGTCCAAAGAGTGCAACTAATTATAAGCCCCAAATAGCACTAAGAAGTACATAATTCAAATAGGCCATGTGCTTAGAATTGCTTCAAATAATTATCATTCAGATACAAAATAGATCATCTGACAGCCAGAGCAGTATTTTCTGGAAGGCTCAATGGTGCTGGGACACAAAATATTTGGTTAGAGGGACTGCTGAAGTTTTTCAATCATTTTGTTCTCACTGGTGTCCAAAGACAATGAATAAATATTTGAACTGGCAGGAAAGCAAATGGTGCAGACTAGAGTGGGCCCAGCACAACCCCCTGGAGAGGCGCAGTAGTAAAAGCGACCTGAATAAATAATTGAAATGATTGCCTACAAATGTTGGCTAAAGAGGGCTCAGTGCTCCACTGGACTCCAGACTCTACCAAAGCCTCTGATTCCAGCAATGGCGTGTTACAGCGGGCGAGCGGCTGGAAGATACCCGTGCTTCCGGAGCCCCACCAAGTGGAGTGATGAGTGGACGTGTGTGCTGATTGCTACAAGCCCACTCAACACACTGTGCCCACTCATGCATTCATTTATTCGGTAGCTTACATTTTAGGGGGGAAGATACTGTTTTTAAAAGCAGATAATGTCTTGATCAGTTTATTGGATAACTTATATTTGAATTACAAAATGAAACATGCTACTTGACAAAATTTTAAAAATCAGGTATTTATTGGATGGAAAGTAAAACTCAGTCTTTCTTCAACAGTTGCATACAGGCAACACTACAATGCAAGCTTCATAAAGACAGGCTTTTGTTTTCTGGTAGTAAGGGCATTGCCCCTGCACTGATAAAAGAGGACCACTCACAAATAAATCCAAAAGTTCAAATAAAAATGATAGTGAGAGGACAGCAGTAGAGACCAGAGGCTCCGTCTCAATACGCTAGTGAGGGAGAAGGTCTTTGAAGATCTAAGATTTGAATGGAGACCAGAATCTTAACAAGGAGCTAGCCACATAAAGTTCCTGAAGACAGAGGCCCAAGAAAGCTTGATCATTTCCAGGAGCACCAGTGGGAACCAGTGGTGGCTCATGATTGTAAATCTAGAAACTGGGAAGCTAAGGCAGGAGGAGAGAAGAACTGGGAGTTCAGGAATGGACCACCCTCTTCTCTCATTACAAGATATTTCCCATCACTTTCCTGTTACTCTTCTCTCACCCTGGTGTGCCTTTGCCTGTGCTGTCCCTAATTGAACTTCTAGAGAGGAAAATCACAGTCCTGGAAGTTAAAAGAAAGGAAACAGGAAGTAGTTTAGTAACTAAACTAATATAATCCTCAAACTAAAAATATGTAACTGTATCTTAGAATACAAATTTAAAATTCTATATGCCTACTATAATTTTCGAGTATTGCTTACTGACAAAACTATACTACCAAGCTTCAATAGTAATGTGAAATTGTCACTGTTGCTATAATGTAAGTTTGTCATTCACTCCCTTTCCCAATTCTTCAGACTACACAAAGTTTTTCAATGTAAATCATGTTACATCTTGAAGAAAACAAAACTAATAAAATATATTTTTTTAAAGGTACCAGTTAGTTACACGAAGCAGCATATCACATGGCTTCTTACTGTTTCTTTAAATTTACATGACAACTATCATAGTAAAATTGAAAACAGAAAAAGCAACCATTCACCTGTGGAGAAGGATAAAGGGATACAGCATGCAACAAGAAAGAAAATACTTTGAGAAAAAGACTTTAAAATTTGGTGGATGAAAGGGCATTCGATACTTCAGGAAGACGTTAATGTGGTGGCAGCTCTTAAAGGCTGCGATAAAAGAGCTGGAATAAGAGCCGGAAGGGCTGTGGGCTCAAGGCCCGGCTCACTTGCAGTAGCTTCAGAAAGTTTACCAGGCTGGGTAAGTTGATTCAGTGGACTCTTAACGATCTGTTCCAGTTGGGGAACAGCCCTTGTCTCTGCAGCCAGCACTGATTCATTCATTGTGTATATTCATCTATAGATATGTATATGAACATGTACATTTTTTTACACAGGGTCTCAAACTGTACCCGAGGCTGGCCTGGAACTCATTATGTAGGCCAGGCTGGCATTAAACTGATGGTGGTCCTCCTGCCTTCCCACTGGTGGGACTATAGGCATGGGTTATCATACGCAATGCACTCTATCTATCTATCTATCTATCTATCTATCTATCCATCCATCTATGTATCATCTATCTATCATCTATCTATCTATCATCTCTTCATCCAACTAATTTGAAAATTACATGTACTCATTTATTTTGTGTGTGTGCATGTGTATGCTTATGCACATGTGTCACAGCACATATGTGCAAGTCAGAAGACAATTTGCAGGAGTCAGTTCACTCCTTCTACCATCATGTGAGTCCCAGGGGTTGAACTTGAGTCATCAGGCATGGAGGCAAGTGCTTTTACTGGCTTAACCATTTTCTGGCCCACAAATACATTTTGAGTACTAACATATGCTAGTGCCAGAGTGGTTACTCATTCATAGTCTAATGTGGAACTCAGGGTCAGCAAGTAAAAGATCTCATCACAAATATTGTGTGATGGTACAGCTAACAGGATGTGCTAAGAACAGAGTGCTAAGAAGTGACTAGAATGCAAGTATTCATGTGTGGGGCCCGGTATCAAAAGTCCATGGTGTGACAGTAAGGGTTAAGACCTAAAAGCTGAATTAGAGGAAGAGAGACAAGAGAGGGAAGATAAGGCGTTCTATGTGCAAAAGCTGGAAGGTGGAGAAAGCTACAACCTTGGGGATGATTCTTTTAGTAAAAAAGTTCAGGAGATTCCCCTAGAGGAAATATACCACAGTTTTCCTAAACCTAAACTATCTGAAGACATGCAGGTCAAAAGATGGCAGAAAGTACCAAAGTGAATGAAAAAGAGTTTGGAGGAGCTGCTCCCCAGAGGAGACGCCAGGCTGGAGGAAACGAGAGACCGAAGACGTCAGTGGCTGCACTGAGAAGAAGCATTCGCATCATGTTTAAACGGAGCATGGGCTTTTCCTAGGACTGCAAGAAAGTGTCTTAGATTTGTCAGCTGCTAGCATGATGTTGACATTTAGAGAGAGCCCAGTGGGACAGTGCCAGGACAGATTTGAGGAATGGAGCGTGGATTAGCTCAGTTACCTTTCTCATTGCTGTGACAAAACACTTCAGCAAAGCAACTTAAGGAAAGCTTGGAGGGACAGCCATCAGGTTGGGGAGGCAGCTGCCCATGTGTCTACAGTCGGGAAGCAAAGGCAATGAATGCTGGTGCGCAGCTCGCCTCCTCCTCTTTATTCTGTCTGCGCCCCTAGCCCCTGGGGTGGTGATGACCACATTCAGGATGGGTCTTCTTCCATTAGACTATCCTGAAATGGTCCAAAAAGACATGCCCAGAAGTGTGTTTCTGTGGTGATTCCAAATCCCATCAAGTTGACAATGAAGATTAACAATCACAGTAGAAATTGGGTAAGTTTAGGGAGAGATTGCAATATCCAAGTGACTGACATATGTTGGTGGCCTGAAGTCATGTGCCTCAGAATGATGCTTTGGTCAAAAACAGATCACATACATGTGGGGGTTCTGTACAATTACATCACCCGGGGAGGTCACAGTCATCTCAGTTTCCATAAGTGTACTCTATGACCACACAGCTATGAACTTACCTAATGATGTATTTCTTAGAACATATGCCTTTTGTTAAGTGTCACACGATTACAGTCTAGATGGGTGTAAGACATTCCAAAAGAGGAAATAGTAGGTGACAGTCGTGAGTTGAATTATGACCCTCATGGTGATATGCCCAAGTATTAATGATTGGAACTTCTAAATGGGACCTTACCTGCATTTAGGGTCATTACATATGTAATTAAATGAAGATGGGGTCATGCTGGATTAGAGTGGGCACCAACCAATGGCTCATTTCCATTTAAGAGGACACAGATACAGAGACACAGAGGAAGAGGCTCATGGGACACAGAGGCACAGATGAGTATGCAGTGGCAAGCCAAAGAATGTCAAAGACTAGCAGCAGCCACTGGGTGTTAGGAACAAGCTACGGTGTTCCCTCGGAGCTGTCAGAAGGAGCCATCCCTGCTGACTGACTGCCGACTTCAGACTTCTACCCTCCAGAACAATATGCTGCTATTTTAAGCTCCTTACTTTCTGGAACATTGTGATAGCTGTCCTGGGACTTGAATAGTATAGCTTGTCACTAGTCATTTTTCCTTTACCTGAACCTTTAATATATCGGAGCAACAGTTTCCAGTCCTTCTTTCAAACTCGCCTGCTTCTTTTTCATGGAAAGAAGGTGGCGTTATGTATTGGTGTGTTTCAGAGAAGGAGCTCAGCATGGCAGCTGACATGGTACCTGGAGTTCATATGGCTGCTTTGCATCTGGGTTTCAGCTGATAGGGCAGAAAGCTAATACTTTGATCTTTCTCTGCTGCTGTGCGTGTGCTTATTTGTTTGCTTGTTTATTTATTTACTCTTTTAAAGACACAGTCTTACTGTATAACTCAGGCTAGCCACGAACCTGCGATCCTTTGCCTGAGCTTCACTAGTGCTAGTATTACAGACATGTGCTACCACATCTGGCCCTTTGACTTTTCCCTGAAGGACACCATCTCTCTCTTAATGCTCGTTTGGCTCTGGATGATAGACGTTTGGCAGATTGTTAGTTAACCGAACCCAGAGGAAGGAGGTGGAATAACATTTCCCGGAGTGTGGCTGGAGCAACTGAGCAGGGCTGTGTTGGAGCCCATGAAACTCAGGAGATAGGGGGTGTGCCAAGTAGCTTTAGTGTCAACCTGACACACCTGGGTTGAAGGAGGCTCAGTTGGGGAACTGCCTCCATTGGAGTGGCCTGTGGCCATGTCTGTGGCGTATTTTCTTGATTGTTGAGTGATGTGGGAGGGCTCAGCCCACTGTGGGTGGTGCCACCCCTGGGCGGGTTGTTGAGCATTGTCTCAGAAAGCAGGCTGAGCATGGCCCAGGGGAGCAAGCCAGTAAGCAGGTTCCTCCATGGCCTGTGCTCCAGCAACTGCCTCCAGGTTCCTGATGAACTGTGTGACCCGGAAGATGTAAGTGAAATAAACCCTTCTCTCCCCAAGTTTGTATTGGTCAGAGTGTTTTGTCATAGCAACGGAGAAGCAAGCTAAGATGAGGTTGGAGATATAGGCAGAAGATGGCAGCAGGCAAAAGGCATGCAGTGTGTTTACCAAACTGAAGATGGTTCAACTTCCTTGTGTAAAGAGCGAGTGGTGAGATAATTCAGCAGGTAGAGTGCTTGCCATAAAATCCTGAAGGCCCTAATTAGATCCCTGGAACCCACATGAAGGTGAAAGGAGGTAAGCACTCCATAAAGTGTCCTCTGACCTCTGAATACATGCTGCAGTGCACAGGTGCAAACACGCACACACACACACACATACACACACACAGACACAGACACACACACAGACACACACAGACACACACACACAGACACACACACAGACACACAAACATACACACACACAGACACGCACACACACAGACACACACACACAGAGACACGCATACACACAGACACACACAGACACACACACAGACACACACAGACACACAGACACGCACACACAGACACACACACAGACACACGCACACAGACACGCACACAGACACACACACATACACACACACAGACACGCACACATACACACACACAGACACACAAACATACACACACAGACACGCACACATACACACACACAGACACACACAGACACACATACACGCACACACAGACACACACACACAGACACACACATACATACACGCACACAGACACACACACAGAGACACACACACAGACACACACAGACACACACACACAGACACACACAGACAGACACACTCACACAGACACACACACAGACAGACACACTCACACATACACACACAGACACACACACAGACACACACACAGACATACACAGACACACTCACACAGACACACACAGACACACACACATACATACACACACACAGACACACACACACAGACACACACACAGAGACACACACACACAGACACACACATAGAGAGACACACACAGACACACACACAGACACACACACACACAGAGACACACACAGAGACACACACAGACACACACACAGACACACTCACACACACACAGACACACACACACAGACACACACACACACAGGATCTTGCACTAAATGAATAAATGAATAAATAAATGTCAAAAAAAGTTTGTGAGGGCCACAGCTTTGTACCCGTAGTTCACTTATATCATTCAATTAAGTTTTCCAAGACTGGTGGGTAATGGCATCTGAAGCCAAGCCTGATGATCTGAGTTTGATTCTTGGAACCTTCATGGTTGAAGAAGAAAACTCCCACAAATTGTCCTCCGACCTCCATACATGTTCTGTCTCATGTACTACCTCCACTTAACACACAAACAAATGTAAAGAGAAAACATTTAAAATGCTCCATCCCGCATGAAGGAATCTCCAGGATACTTTGTCAGTCTTCAAGATACCACTTTGACTCTAGTTTGTCTAGAGTCTGGTGCCAAAGCTGAACTGCCTCTACAAAACAGACCACTCCAGAAACAAGTGTCCTGTACCACAGAAGCTAAGCCAGAGAAGAGGTTGGCATGAAGTCCTACCAATCGTTTATTACCTCTCCATTAGGAAAGACAAGGTGGGTTACAGTGAATGCAACCTTTCATTTCCTGATGTCACGGGCTCGTTTCACATTCTGGGCATCCAAGGAAACTCTCTAACGAAATACATTTTTGGAAAAGTGGAGAACAAGGCGAGTCCGCTTATCTCACTTGCTGCTTGAACAGAAACAAAACTGTTGAAAACAAAATTTATTTTCTGATAGACATGTTTTCTGGTCATTACTTTTGGCCCAAACTGCTGATTCCTGTACATGTCTAGGGTTTATGTAAACAAGTCCTATTATCTGAAAAATAAAAACACACGAGTCATCCTGTGTGATTTGCTCTTTTAAAAAAAGAATTACTCATATATTTTTTAAAAAAGATATTTTGAAAGACTTTGCCTATTCATCATCAGGCATATTTTAACGAAGTGATGTTTTCTTTTGTGTATCTTCATGTTTCTGTGGCAACGGGATCACTTTCTGCTCATTAATCAGGAGGCATCAGCCAGAGGATCCTTCCCTTCTCCTTTGCAGCTTTTGTCTGTTGCTGTACCTTTCAAAACTTCACAGATTTTGAAAGCTGTTTTCTTCAGAAATGTTTCTCTTGATGTGAGCGTTTTGCTGAGTCCAGCACATTATTTATCATTGCGCATTTCCTCTGTTCTGTTTGATGACTTCTATGGAATATGAGGTATGCTGATTGCCTCTGTCTCTGAGTCCTGTGCTTTTATTTCTTACAGCTGTGGGAGGTTTAGCTCAGTCTCCAGAGTCATGTGGTAAATTATACAGAAACCCTCCCACTTGCTCTTGGTTGTGGATGCCTCTGGCTAGAAACGTCCCCATGGTTTAAAATGGAGTTTTGTTTCTTTTAATGTTCTTTTAAAGCTTCTCCTCCTTTTCAAAGTCAGCAATATAATCTCAATTTTCATTAGTTTGATTTCACTGAAATTGCGACAAGTGATCAGCCTAACTCTTAATCATCTATCGTCAGAAGGGCTTTGTAGCCATCCTTCCCAAGGTGTACATACTGCTGTGAATTCTCAGTTTGCAGGTCAGTTGCTAGATGACCCTAAATATCACAGAGTGGGGAAGGCAGTACCTCAGAGTGCCAGAAGTAATGACTGGACTCCAGTTTGCAGAAATGATTTGTTTGGTCCTCACAGTGTTATCATATCCCATGTTTTAAAAAGGAAGATTTTTTTTTTAAGTGGGAGCTTAATACACAAGTAGAGAGTATATACATTATAAACAAGGCCCTGGATGTGATCCTCAGCATACACAGAAAATGACTTATTGTACAAGCCAGTTTCACCTTGTTTTGTATGCAGCAATGAACCGGGCTAGGTAGCAAAGGACTCCTGCAGACATGGATGCTCTGGCAGGCCACATCTCTGCGCACCCCACTAGACCTGAGATGCCCCATATCTGTACATATTTGACTTTAGGAACCTTATTCAATTTTGACACCTTCTTGTTTGTATAGATACAGTAACTGGAGTCCAGAAAATGTCAGGAATTTGACCAAAGTCAAACTGCTAATTAGCGTAGCTTGAGAATTCAATGCAATCTTACTGGCTGCGAACCCAGCATCTCTAATTCTCTGAAGATACAAAGTGTCTTCTAGTGTTTCCATGCCCAGCGCTGGGGTGAGTACTAGGCAATCAGGAAATGTGTTTACAGTGACGTTGATAGCTACACACATCCGTGCTAATGATCAACAAGAAACAAGGCCATAACTTTTATAGCATGGGCATATAAAAGAAACCCACTCAGTATTATTTAGAATAAGAACAGAATTCTGGTTTTGAGAGATACATTGCCAGGTACTGACATGTGTATGTGCGAAGGTAGATGTATGTGTGTGTGGAGGGAAGTAGGATGATCAACAAACATCAAGACTATCGAGCACACTTTCAGTTCTCAAGAGCAGCCACTTTTCAAGGTTATTCCAGTGTAGCATGGTTCCTAAGAGCTAGGAATCATGGGGAAGATGACAGTGGTCAGAAGCAAAGCTCTGAGCAGAGCCAGTGTATCTGGAGAAGGCAGAGGAGCTGGAAACATGTATGTCATTTGCTGGCTTTTCACTTAAGGTGCTTATCTTGGACTCTGGTACAAATCAAGCTGTGTACCCTTCCAGTCCCCGTACCCTGTGGGCAGAGGTCACCCCACAAGTGTGGGTGTGTACAGGCCCTTGTACACGCGAATGTGTGGGGGCTTTATGAGGGTGCGCAGTACGTAAGAGAGGCACTCCTCCTCCTCAAGATTTGAGAACCATTTCTTTGTATCCATTCCCCCAAAGTAAAAAAGCAAAGGCAAAAATCATAAATCCTGATTGTTTTGAAGCTACAGTAAATAAAGAGAAAAGTTGTTCATAAATGAGGACTCAGGCTGTGGTGATACAAGTCTAAATGATTCACAGTGAAACAAAACAATTATAAGAATAAAAATCAAAGCTTAGCACCTGCCAGTGAGGCAGGCCACCATTGAGATATTGTGTCTTGCTGGGCTGGGAGATGTTCTGCTTCGGGGCCTACAATGGCCTAACACAGAAGCTTTGTGATGTCAGAGAAAAGATTCTAGGAAACAGCCAGATACCCAGGCTCTACAAAGCCAAACTCCTGCGCCTAATGAACCTCATGTGACCACTCTAAGCATTCCAGTGGCACTTAGGACTGAAGACAAGAGGGATTTCACAGTATGATTAAGCCTACACAATGATACACAAAGTAGACAGCAGGCTAACAATTATCAGCCGAATTTGAGGAAAGCTTTGCCCTCCCATCAAATACCTCAAATTGGCTCCCTGCCTAGAATGATTCTTCTGGATAATCACTGGCCACCACCTCTCCCCTCCATTTCAAGTCTTACGGGCCTGATTGTTTTGTGAAAGCTCTTTGGCCTCCTCTGTGTCACGGGCACACACCGGGACCAGTTTTCAGGGTTCACTTACAATAAGAACTCCACTTTACAAGACTGGCCCTTTTTCAGTCTGCTGAAATGCCTGTCTCAGGCATCACAATGAGTCTGTCTCCGCAGCCATTGTTCTTGCTTGCATCGTCACAACCTTCTGGGGGTCTTCCTTCATATTGGCAGGTGATAAGCTATTTTCAAGTCATGGGTAATCACTGTAATTCAGCGTGTTTCCTTATTAGCCCCTCTGAAAGGGGACGGTCCATGAAGGCGGCCCTGTCTTTTTTCTTAGGCTTAGAGCCTTTGTGCTTCTGATGGGCTGCACTGTTAGCCAAGGGGAGTCAATGAAAGAGCATCTCCAAATCTTTCTAATGGGCAAAAATTACATGGATGGGGATGCTCTGCAATTCTTTCTTTGCTTGATAGGCAAACCATTGTTACTTTTACCTCTGGTTCTGGAGACACCATGGGGTGACAGGTGTATGTGGGACTGCCTAAGTGTGCAAATGCTCACTTTTGGAACTTTTCCAAAGCACTGATACATCTTAGGAATTGCTAGGAATTTCTGAGATGAAGGGGTCAGTGGGAGAAGGGGTGGAGCAAACTTTACACAGAAGGCGCGTGCACGTGGACGTGTGAATAGAAGGGGGCGGGATTCAGTTTCCACAAGTCACCCCTGGATACCTCTGTTCTTTACCAAAGTGTGAAAGCTTAGCTTATGAGGAGAAGTAGGTAGACGCACATTCCAGACATCAGAGCAGCTGCATTTTCCCAGCCACCACGACCCCTCCTTTTCTCAGCCTGGAGTAACTTCATTCAGCTAACTCTAATCCATCTAATTCTAATTCATCTAATCAGCTTTGTCATTTTTGTGAGAAAATATATTTCGCTAGCCTATTAGAAGGATATTTCTATACTATCATTCCAACATTAAGAAATACGTCATTTAACACTAGTAGATTACATGAAAATTGTACTTTTTTTTTTGGCCAGGACTTCCATTTAGTGTTTCTTTAAGAAAGTTTGAAGAAGTTTTCTCTTCGTGCTAATCTTGGAAGCTATCTTTCCAAAAATCTGAAAAATGGGCAGTCCTGATAAGCTAGATTTGGAAGGAAGGGACATTTAAATTGACATATAATGGTGTGTGTATGTCACACGGACATCTTGAGAAGATCATTCCAGATGAAGGAACAGCTAGAGCAAAGCCCCGGGCAAGAAGGGGCTGGAGGTGATCCCGACTGGGACCCTCAGATGCAGCGAGGGTGTGAGGCAGAAAGGCGACCTCTGCAGAGGTCAGAGATGTGGAGGAGGCTGAAGTTAGCAAGGCTGTCTCAATTAAGGCACACGTCCACCAGCTGTCAAGCGTCATCTACAAGTTCCAGGCAGAATTAGACAGAATTCCTAGGGACCGTTGGCTTCTTGGTAGAGCGAAAGCATGATGTCTCATCAGGAGAGGCATCAGTGCACAGGGCTCTGAAGCTCTTCCCAGTTATTTGTTACGTTTCCAAGTGGCCCATCTATGAAAATCTGTACACAAAGCATGACAGCTGGACAATGGGTTTAGGTAATCACCATTTACCATGTGTATCACAGTAAAGAGCTTAGTGACTCCATGGTTCGGATTTGCATTTCAGCATTCAAGGGTGCAATTACCATGCCAAGTCCCAAGGGATAATTGACACATCTTATCTCTAAGATCTCTGGAAGTCATCCTCCTCACTTGTAAGAGTTTTCAACAGCTTCTTTGCTGAGCACATAAAACCAATTTACTTCTGAACTGCGACTTTATATGCCAAATTTTTACAGCCTTAAATACAGTATTTTATCACAGCTATAAATGGTTCTCCATTCACCTCTCACAAACCCTTTAGTGCTGAAGGCAAGAGGCTACCCTAATTTACTTGTTTCATTTCATATAGAATTTCTTAGTTGAGGCCGGGTCATTTAGATAATACTTCAAGCAAACAGGCTGCATTTCTCCTAAATACAATAAATCTACAATTTTACAATTGGCTTGGACGGCTGGCCTGTTTGTATTAGACTTTCTGGTAAGCCCCCGCCCCTCCCCTTTCAAAACAACTTCCTTTCTCTTTTACAACTCACCGAATCTGACCCAAAGGCTCATGTCATCACTCACATATTGGGTCATGGTAATCTGGAGTCTACATTTTCAGATTGATTTATTTTTTCTAATGGAACATCCATGCTCCTAGCAATTATTTGAGGGCATAAAATTCCACTGTGATGATGAATCAAGCTGTCAGCTCTTTCTCCTCCAAATTAGAGAGACTGAGAAAATTTTCTCCTTTAATAACCCACCATTTGCATCTCCACATTGTCTGTTACCCTTCTAGAGGTCATGTCACACCTGAAGCAAGTTTGTTTTTGCCTTGATGTCCTGACTGAATAAAACCACCTTTTGCGGTTTGAATGAGAATGTCCACCATAGACTGGAAATATTTGGACGCTTGGTCTCCAGTTTGTGGTACTGTTTGGGGAGGGTCATGAAACCTTTAAGAGGGTGGTCATGCTGGAAGAAGCACTTCCCTGAGTGGGGGAAGGGGGGCTTTGAAAGTATATAGCCACACCCACTTCCAGTCTGCCTCTCTCTGCCTCCTGTGCCTGCTTGAAGATGTGAACGCTCAGCTTTCTGCTCTGGTCACTTCTGCTGCTGTGCCTCCCTAGTACAGTGGACTCATCTCCCTGAAACTGTAAGCCCAATAAACTCTTCCTTCTATAAGTTGCCTTGGTCATGGTGTTTTATCACAGCAACAAAAAGTAACAAATACAGAACGAGTACCTGTGGGCCTCTGATGCTGGAGCTGTGAAACAAGCAGAGAGCATCTTTGGCTGTTAGTCCAAATGTGAGAAAAGACCTGAGAGGACCTGCTTAAAAGCAGAAAAGCTTTATTTTGGTTAAAGGTTTCAGAAGTTCCCATCCATGGGCCCTTGGCCGTCGTTTTGGGTGTATAAAAACCTCATTGTGGGGAGCTAAACAAAGTGCTCACCACAGGGCAGTCAGAAAGCAAATTAAGAGAAGGGTCTGCAATACCGTCTTCAAGGACGTATCCCCTTCCACTGAGTCTTAGCGGTCCCAGCACCTACTGACAGTATTGTCTGCTGGGACCAAGACTTCAATCCATGAGCCTTTGGGATACATTTATTTTCTAAACCATAATACCTGAGTTACCTGCTCAGTTCAAATAAAACACTTGTCATATCAAAGTACATAGTTAATGACCACTCCAAACACACCATTTCTATGGAAAACATTTTTCAAAGCATTAATGTTGTCCCCTACAGATGACTGTATGTGTAGCTGGGAGAAAAACGTTTGTGTGACCTAGTGACATCATCAAAGAAAATGTGGCTAGTGTTTGAGAGGTCAGTAAGGCTACTCCTTGCCTTCCAATGCTTCAATTCTGGGTCCTTGGCCACTGGGCTGTGAGGAGTGACTGATCTTATTGCATCCTATCCCTGAGCCTACTGCTTTCTTTGACTTGCTGTTGCTGACTGGCCTCCACTGTGAGCTATTGGGAGGGCTCCGGGCAAGGTTTCCCTGGTGGGATTTACAGGAAGACTGTGAAAAAGAAAATGAATCTGGACACTATTCAAATTGCCCTCCTGTTGACTTTTGGAAAGCCACATTTCAGACTTTAGAGGGACATAAGCAATTTACTGGTGCCCATGGTTAGGGCAGTTCTCAGGTGGAGACCAACCTATTGAACAGGTGGGAACCCACGAGCAGGTGCTCCTGCCTCACCCACATTCAGCTCAGTCTGTCATTCGGCTCAGTGTGTTCAACGACTTATATCATTTTCTCCTTAGCCAGTGGAGCTTGAAACTCCTGCTACCATCTTGTAAAGGACTACGATGTGGCAATGTGACAGGGGCAAAGGTGGGGGGGGTGGGGAGAGAGAGAGAGAGAGAGAGAGAGAGAGAGAGAAGAGATTGGGGTAAAATAAGGCCAACTCTCAATGTGCACAGAAGCCACAGGTATTTCCTGAAGGTCTACCTATTGTCAAGACATGCTAAATGTACCATGGCACACAAGTTGGGTACATGGCCCTGCCTCAGGTATGCCAAAGGCTTCTTGATGATGGCACATACGATGGCAATGGGGAGAAAATTCATTTTAATACTACTGATAAATATTGGTTCTTCTACCTTAAAGAACTTAAGATACGGTAACAGTCTTCCTAGTTTTCATTATTACAATCTCTAAGTCATACTAGGAGTTAGGAAAGCAGTTTATATGACGTTTTCCTTATAAAATGATAGAATTAAGAAACAATGGGCTGGAGAGATGGCTCAGAGGTTAAGAGCACTGACTGCTCTTGGAGAGGACCTGGGTTTAATACCTAGCACCCACATATGGCAGCAAACAACTGTCTGTAACTCCACTTCCAAGGGATCCAACACCCTCTTCTGACCTCTGTCGGCATTGCAGTACAGAGGTTCACCTACCTATATGCAAACAATACACTTGTACTATAAAATTTATTAATAAAATATTTTAAAAAACAACGTATAGGATGGTCCAGACTTTTACTGGGGTAGCAGAAAGACAGAGATGAAGGGATGCTAAGACTTCTGACTCTATTTTCCACTCTCCTGAAAAGGCAAGTGAGACCCAATCATCTGAAGTTTTTGTCACAACTGCTGGTCTCACTGCTATCTTTGATTAAGACTGAAAGAAGGACAAAACCACTGATGGCCTTAGTGACTCCAGGAAATTGGAACATACTTGAACAATTTGGTAATGGCTTTTCAACTTATTCTTAATTATAACAAAAAGATATTCTTACTGGTTTCTAGATTCTTCTGTAAAGGTGAAAGGCATTCCTCCGTCCAACACATCTCTGCCTCTAGTCACTCAGTGTCACAGACCCCACACTGGTTTTCAGAATAGCAGTCTTCTGAGCCCTACCCCCACCCAGTATTTTGGCCTTGAGCACTCAGAGCTTTTGTTTAACTAGGTTTATTTTGGATGTACTTGGCTCAGTTCTCCTTCTGCAAACCTACGTGATCCAGACAGCCTTGGCTCACAGCTCAACTTTGCAGGTCAGTTACACAATAAGTAGGAGGAGCTTTGATTATAGTCGGCTCTGGGAGAAAATATTGCAATAACACGAGGAGCCAACATGATGAGCTAATTGCTCTAGAATTGAGCTTAGGCTATCTCGCCAATATGTCCTTCTCTCCCGTAACCATAGGAATGTGGGCCTCAGTGCAGAAGAAGGAGCAAGGGAAATACTAGGAGACACAACAAGGAAAGGAATAACACAGATGCTGCCTTTCTGCAGCCTTCATTTATCTTCTCTAGGAAAATGGTGGATGAGTGCAGTCTGCTCTGGAAACGGAGCAAGTATTTGAATGGTCTGTACGGTTAGAGCCAGACAGTCCTAAGTTTAGCTTTGGCTCTAAAACTTACTAAGTTGTGCAACTTTGGGCAAATTACATAAGTTCCTTGGGCATTGTTTTCCTCATTTATCAAGTGAAAATAAGGGTTTTGAATAGAGAGGGTTATATTAAAGAGTCCAGATCAATGTTTGTGAAGTGCTGCCTAGCCCAGCACCTAGCAGGGAAGGAACATTAAATTGTAATTATTAAAATGCCATCTATCTGTGTCTGCTTCAGCTTCTATCCTAAATAAAATCATTTTAAATGTGATGTTCAAACTTCTTGCTTATATCTAGTCATGATCAGTGATCTTCAGCTGTGATTGAAGACCAGAATCAGTCCATTTAAAAAAATAGTTAGCCTGAGCCCCATTCTAGACCAGGCACACTAGAAGACCCATAAGTGGGTACCATGGCACTGTCTCCCCAGGTGATTCCAGCAGCTAGAGCTGAGAGCCGCTGGTTTAGGCTCCCATTTCTCAGGAGCTCCTTCAGAGAAGACAGCAAGCATTCTTCATTGTTGCTTGCTGTCCTAGCTCAGTGAATATTTTTTGACCCTTACTCAAAAAGGTGAGAGAATTGTCCAAATTCTCAGACAGGACGATACATTGCCTGGGAAGTAGATGAAGGCAAGATATGGGGCACACTCTTGCTTTTGCTTTGGACGTATTAAATTCTTTTCTTATGAATGTGACCAAGTCCCTGACAAGAGGCAGCCTAAGGATGTGTAATGTGTATTATATAGGAAAATCGTCACATGCTTTTTAAATTCGCAGAGAAGCAGGCTCTGGAAAACGGGTTGCCCTCCACCCCACTTCAGATTCAGACGTGTTTATAGCAAGCTGTCCTCCAAGATCCCTTGGGCAGTAATGGTCTAGTCACTCCCCCCAACACTGTGACAGGAAGGGAAGAGAACAGCCAAATATTTCGAGTAAAAACATTGTGTCCCTGAGAACAGCTGAAGGTAAACCATTTCCAACAGATACTACTATAGTTTATACCATGATATAAAAATGCATGCACTGGGAGCCAGAGGCAGGAAGTCCAGCCATGGAAGCTCATCCATGGACAGGAAGCTCAGTCAGTTCATGTGTTGGATTGAAAATAAGTGCTTCTGCTTAATGAAACAAATGTATTGAAACAATATGAAAAGCTAACCTATTTTATATATCACTGTAACTATGTAGGAAATATACTTACATAGAAATAAACATGTTAAAGTTTTTATATGGCCTTGTATGGTGAGAACTTAATGTTAATAAACATTTTCCACTTTTAAAAAGTCTATGAGGGCCTAGAGCAATGGCTCGTTGGTTAAGAATGAGTACTGTTCTTGTAGAAGACCCAGGTTTGGTTCCCATCACCAACATGGGGTAACTCATAACTTCCTGCAATGCCTACTCCAGGGGATCCTCTGGCCTCTGTGGGCACCTGCATTCACACACACAGACACCACAGGTCTAATTTAAGAGTCTATGAATGATTAGTATAGATGCATTTTTCCCTGAATATTTCCAATACACAGTGGGTTGAATGAAGAAGCCACAATGAAGGGCTGGCTATATTTGTGTACAAGCATTGAATTTGAGAGAAAATAAACCTTTGTTTCGTGAAGTCACTAAGGTTTGGAGGATGTCTGTTAGCACAGTAGAACCCTGCTCATCTGACAATATATATATATATATATATATACATAATATATATGATATATATTATGTATATATTATATATATTAGTAAATGTAAGAGCTTCTAAGCTAACTACTGCCCTTGAAAGAAGACAGTAAATAGTTATGTGCAAATTTGCTCAAAACTGACATTCTGAGCTATATTGCTTTACATACATGTAAAATTGGATAAGTTTCACTATTTCTCTGATCTTGAGTTTCCCCATGTATAAAAATGGTTTGTGAATGTGAAGGTGTCATCCACATCTTAGCAGAACTCCTGTGAATGATGATACTTGATAAATATTAGATCATATTGCCCATTATTTGTGAGAGAAACTGAACAGATGATGGGAAAGCAGAAAGCACAAAAGTATGCTGTAAACTGGGCATGTGATCCCAGCACTCAAGAGGCAGAGGCTCATGAATTTCTGTGAGATTGCAAGGCCAGCCTGGTCTACATAGTGAGTTCCACACCAGCTGAGGCTACAGGGAGACCCTGACTCAAAAACAAAACAAAACAAACAAACAAACAAAAAACCAAAACATAACAATAACAAAACCCCAAACCAGAAAAAGGGCAGGGAGCGCTGCTCAGTGGTTAATAGTGTTGGCAGCTCTTGCAGAGGACCCAGGTTCTGTTCCTGGTACACACATAGTGGCTGACAACCATCTATAACTCCAGTTCCAGGGGATCTGATGCCTTCTTCTGGCCTCCAAAGGCATTGCATGGTACAGGTGCATTTATATACCTTCAGGCAAAACATTCATACACATAAAATAAAATAAATAAATTTCCCAGGACTTGGGAGGCAGAGGCAGGTGGCTCTCTGTGAGCTCAAGGCCAGCCTGGTCTACGTAGTAAGTTCTAGGCCAGCTGAGGCACAGGGAAACCCTGTCTCAAAAAGACTAAAAATAAATATATTAATAAAAAATTTTTAAAGTATGCTGTAAATATTTGCTCTGTGAATTATTTGCTAAGTGAATTAATGAAGAATGCCAGGAGGAATAAAAACTGCAAAGCAACTGAAATTCTTTGAATACTGTGATCACTGTTTAAAGGCTTCATTCCTTTTAAACTCTCACTGGGAAATGTGATGTCACCTAAAGAATAAGAGGAGAGGAAGGTGCTAGTGAATAAAGATACAAATGTCAGGTGTTTTTTTTGTTTTTTTTTTAAGACTGTTATCTAATGGAGTGTGAGGATTTCTCTGTTCTTCAGCGACCTGTTGGCCAGGCATAGATATATTGGCTCTTCCTCTGAAGCTGGCTCTGTGTTGGGTCTTTTAAAGACAAGAGCCATCGATGTCCCTTCTTCTCATCTGTCCCTGACGGTGAGGACTGGCAACCACCTGAGTGAGCACTAAGGCTGGCTAGACAGTGGCTGACACCCCAGGCCCTGGAAGGCAGTTCTTGTATGAATGCTGTTATATTTCTATGAGGAATTAAACTTCCTTCTAGTTCAAAGGGGTCACTGTGCTAATGTAAATTTGATTATGTAATACCTTTGGTTTGGCACAATTGACACAACTGTTCCCTTGAAAGTTTGTGGAAAGGTCCAATGGGAGATCTGAATAAAAATGAAATAATCGTGATCTGTGACTTCACTGCTGATTCCAAAGACTGTACTTAGAAAATGACTGAACTTCGCATCTCAGAGGTCTGTGGTGTTTTTCTTCTGTGAACTAGGGTCTCTTTGTAAAGAGATGGAGTGGTAAATAATGAGGTTGGTCTCTCCTTGTGAAGTCTGAAGCTTGAATATGAAGTGAATCATGGGAGAGACGGGAGGGCTGTGTCTGCTATCAGCCCCCTTTCCCAGACAGCGAGAATGAAATCCGAGGCAGTGATGAAGTAGAAAGAAGCCGGTGCTCACTGAACGTGGCCTCGTGGCCTTGGTCTTGCTGTCGTGGGAGGCCTTCCTACCTGCTCTGTTCCAGCTCAGGACCTGCCAGATCTGGCCAACTGAAGGCTGCTGGCTTTGGGTGAGCAAAACACCAAATGAATTGAGATGCCTCTTAGAAGCAGCTGTACTATTTGACCTGTAAACTTAGTTATGCTATTGGACAAAAAGCTGTAGGCAAACTCCACAATGGCTGTGGTATATATAGCTGAGGAAGCGGGACAAAACAGGTCTTCTTTTATATTTTTGTTATTCCAAAAACAGTACTCCCTGCTCTCATGGGGGAAACACTAAAATGGAGAGAGAAGTGGTAAAACACTTGAGGATTCATCTTGTGCTGTTGTGAGTCAAATCCTGGGTCTTCCAGTCATGAGTCCAGTAATTTATGTATGCATGGTACTTACTCCTCTGAGCTTAATCTCTTCATCTGCAAACTGAGAACGGGGATTATACCTACCTATTGATATTAAGTGAGGTAATCCATACCAAGAATGTGATGTGGCACCCAAAATGTTAGGAGATGTTCAGTGCGCCCCCACGGGAGGACTTGGTCTACCAGACATGGAAAAGCGGTGTCTATGGGCCCATTCTAAAACTAAAGTTCTCTGCCTCACACCGGGTTACGGAACTGTATTTTCATAGCACAACATTTACCCTTCATAGTCGAACAATTTTATCCACATAGTCATAGAGTTATCTCAACAATCAAGATTTAGGACATTCTCATATCTCCCAAAGAATCCTTCATGTTTTTATTTTCTGATAATATGATTATTGTTATCTAAGGTCCGCCTTTTATCAGATTCTCCTGCCTTCCCCAGTGTCTTTCTCACCATGGCTGCTTGGGATTCTTCTGGCTGACAGTTTCTCGGGCATGTTTGATGAACTCAACAGATTTGAGGAGTATTAATCAGACATTTTCCTTCTCCTTACTGAGACTATTCTGGCATTTTTCTCATGAGTAGACTGGAGTTATGGATTTCAGGGTGGAAAGTCATGGAGATAAGGCACCATTCTTAGTAAGCTGTTGGCTGTACAGTCAATATGACATTGCTGTCTGTGTTGACTCAGCTACCCGGACTGAGACAGTGTTTGCAGGTGTCTCCATTACAAAGTTTCCTGTGCCCTGCCCGTTCTGTATTCTGCTATTGGAAGAAAGGTGCTACACGTAGCCCGCACCCAAAGGGTAGAGTGTACGCTCCACTTCCCTAAAGAGAACTACTTATTTAAATTATCTAGAACTCATTTTTATGAAAGATTAGTCCTTTCCTTATAAGCATTTATTCAACAATTTATGTAACTCTGTGTAAACTCATGGTCATTTAGAACATTCTTTCGGTTATAAACTAATAGTGTTTTACTAACATTATAGCTCAGACTGTCCCACTCTGACCTCCGGAGACACTTCTTGGGCAGTTTCTGTGTTCATCATCTATTCCATCACTGGGAGTTGTTTTTTCTCCTTTGAGCAATTTCTTACTTTCCGCCACTGGAAGATGCTGAGGGCTCATTTTGGCACTTCCTGTTGCCATCTACAAGTCAGACAATTCTACAAGTCAGCTCGGCGTCTCTTATTGGAGAATTGTATTAGAAAACACGATTTAGGGGCTGGTCAGGCTTGCTGCAGTTGGTGTGTGCTTGGGCTTTCTCAACTGAGATCAAAAACACTTTTATCCCCCTCAAAACACTCTTATTTAAAAATTCTCCAATCTGAAGAAAGACTGAAGCGGAGTGTCTTCGGTTCTTCTGCGTCCTCCTTTCCGGATTATAAGTTGCAGACATGACATTTTCCTCTCTATGTGTTTCCTCATGTACCTCACAACATCCTGAGCAAAGGACTGCTTCCTACCCAGTTACAACATTCACAGACCCCACCCAGGGCGAAACATCTCTAGCTGCCCCTAAAATGTATTTAAAACTTTGAAGCGACCAGGCTTAAGTCCGTATCCGCGCTTTTAATGCATTTTCTTGCTTCTTTTATTTTTCATCCTTCCTCGTTCTCTTTTATTTCATTGCTTTGCCATGAGATTCCATTTTGTTTTCTTTCTTTTTTCTTATGTGTATGAGTGTATTGTCTGCATGTGTGCCCGTGTCATGCAAAGCCTATGGAGGCCAGAAGAGGGCATCAGATCCACTGGAATTGGATTTACAGATGGTTATTAAATGCCATGTGAGTGCTAGGAATCGAACCTGGGTCCTCTGTACAAGCAGTCAGTGCTCCTAACCACTGAACCATCTCTCCAGTCTGCAAGATTCCACTTTCTTTAAGAGTACAGGTCAGTTGTATAGACGTCCCACATTCTGGATTTCTTTTATGACTATTTTCAACCATAATATGTCTTGCTCCATCTCAGCACTATTGATGGTTGGACAACACAATCAGTAGGCTGCTCTTCTATGCAGTGAGAACAGAATTCTGATCTCTCTCCTTAGATACCTACAGTAGTGCCACATTTCACAATAAAAATGTCTCAAAACAATGTCCCATAGCAACTACCTCCTAGACACTGTTGTCAAGGATATTAAGTGACAGTATCCTTGTGAAGGAATTTAGTTCTCCAGGAGACACATAATGTCAAGTTGTGTGAACTGCTAACAGTGACCATAAACACAGTGCCCTTCTTAGGAGGGTTGTAATTAACTATTAATTCTCGTGATACTTTTAGCCTGTGTGATTATCCTGTGCCCAGCAATCTTCCAAGCACTGATTTTAACATACATGATGACTCAGTGGTGCCTCTAAGGACGGCTCAAGCTTTCCTTAGGCTGAAACTTTTCTGGAACTCAAAAGGCTTTCCCTTTTCTTCCATTTCCTCCCCCTTTTCTTTCCTTAAATATCACCACTGATGAACGTTTCTTTCTTAAAAATTAACTGATCAGGTAAGATGGTGAATCACAAGCCTTGTCTATGTGAGTGAATACCACATGGCTGACACAGGCACAGTGGACCGCCTCAAGCGCCTCTTCCAGTGAAACACGTACAGAAGCGCAGTCACCAGGGATCGTCAACCACTGTCCCAGCCAAAACAGTCTGTGCCGCAACAGCCAGAGCAAATCCCCACAACAGCCAGAGCAAATCAACCACCTGACTTGCCTGCCCACAGTGGCTACCCCTAAGCTGAGGTCACCTCAGCCACTCATCCCAGGGTTGGAAGATCAACTCTGTCTGAAATGCTCGACATTAGCAGTCCTTCCCCTAAGCTAGGAAAATCCACACACATAAAGGGCAGTCCTATGGGAGGCAGGAGCCACAGCAACCCTGAGGGGAAAAAGTGAGACTACTACCGTCTATTTCAGGTGACTGTCTTTCCCTTCTCTCCCTTTCTTTTTGTTTGCTCATTTTTATTTGTTGTATTAATATCTTAATAGCTTAGTTTCCTTTTCTAAGTTTTTATCAGCATTCATAATTTTGTATGCTAATTGTTAAGCCAGCACATTTTAACCTCTGACATACCTGAGTAGAAGATCTTTATGAATGTCTCTCAGCCTTCTATGCTTATAAAAATATTCTACGTTTCTACATCTATAATACAAATTAAAACCAAAGACTCATTTATCCTAACACAATAATGACAACACAGAGTACAAGACAGCAACCCACCATGACACATCCCTAATATCCCAACCACCCTATAATAGAAGCCAGAACAACTGAGACAGCTGAAAGGTCTGAGAAAGAATCCCGAGTCTTACTTTGATTTTGTAATTTTGGTTTTATGTGTATTTTTGCTTAAATGTAAGTGTTCCTGTGTTGTGCAAAGCCCATGCAGACGGAAACAGGGCATCAGATCCCCAGAAATGGAGTTATGGATAGTTGGTAGCTGCCACGTGGGTGTTGGGAACTGAATCCAGGTCCTGTGGAAGAGCAGCCAGTGCTCTTAACCGCTGAGCCATCTCTCCAGACCCCCAGAGTTCTACTTTTAAAAGCAGATGTACAAATTAAGGAAATCTATACAAGATCTTGACAAGACAGTCTCTTGAGTGAATAAAACAGTAAACTGGAGGAGAAAGTCCGAACTATGGAGGATAAATTCAACAAGCAAATTGAAACACTGGGAAAAGAAACAAATATATAAAGAAATAAAAGGAACATGACCCAAGACATCTGAGGCATATTAAAGAGTTCAAAGTTTAGAATTCATTGGGTAAAAGAGAAAGCTGAGATAAAATCAAAAGGAACAAATTGTTAATATAATAATAGCAGAAAATATCCCAAGTTTAGAGAAAAAAGTCAATATCCAAACACAAGAGGCATTTAAAACTTCAAATACATATAACCAGAGAAGAAACTCTCCATGATGCATTATAGTCAAGATGTCAAAAATACAAAGTAAAGAAACAATACTAAAACCTTAAGAGAAAAAAAACAAGTCACAGCATACTTTAGAATGAATAGTACGTCTCGGAAGAAACATGAGGGATTTAAAACTTCCTAGAGTTAATGAAAACAAGAGTACAACGCAATGCAGGCAAGACAGTCCCGAAAGCAAAGCGTGGCGGGAGTGCTCACACAGACAAGACATCAGAAAGACCCCAATGAATAACCTAATGGTGTGTTTTAAGGCTCTAGAAAAGCAAGCCAATTCTGGAGTTGACTCAGTGGTTAAGAGTAGTGAGTTCTTACTCTTGCAGAGAATCCAGGTTCAATTTCAGGTACCCACATGGCAACTCACAACTGTGTGTAACTCTCATTACAGAAGATCTAATTCCCTCTTCTGGCCTCCGTGGGCATCTGTGCCTCACATCATGCATATACCTGCAGATAGGCATACACACAGACACAAAAATTAAATAAATAAACAAATCTTTCTTTTTCTTTTTCTTTCTTTTCTTCTTTTTTTAGAAAGCAAGACAATCTCAAACTATATAGTGGCAAGAACTTATAAAAACTAGGGTAAAAATTCATGAAATAGAGACCAAAAGAACAACATAAGGTTAACAAGATTGACAAGCCCCTACCTAAACTAAAAAAACAGAGAGACACAAATTAGTAAAATAAAAAACAAAAAGAGTCTTTACAACTGACTCCAGTAAAATCCAGAAGATCATTAGGGGACACTGAAAACTTACATTCCAAAAAGCTGAAAAGCGGAGTAAAGGAATCACTTTATTAACATACATGACCACCTAAATTAAGGTCAGAAGATAATTAAAGCAATCTCAAAACAAGCAGTGGGGTTGAAGAGGTAATGAAGGTTCCCCACAAGAAACCAGATGCATTCACTGCTGAATGCCAGTAAAAGTTTAAATAGGGTCTCACACTAACACTTCTCAAGCTGTGTCGCAAAGTAGAAAGGAAAGGAACACTGGCAAATTCATCCCACCCAGCCAGTGTTACTAGATACCAAAACCAGATGAAGGAAAACAGAAAAGAAAGAAAAAGAAAGGCACAGACCAGTTTCCATGATGAATACAAATGCAAAAATTCTCAACGAAATACTTGCAAACCCAATTAAAGAGCACATAAAAAAGATTGCATATATCACGATCAAGTAAGTTTCATTCCAGAAGACTGGCTCAACATGCACAAGTCAAGAAATGGAACTCACTGTATAAGCATTAACAGCAGAAATCACATGATCAACAAAGTTCAACATGCCTTCATGATCAAGGTACTGGAAGAAATTATGACTAGACGGAACATTCCTCAAAACAGTAAAGGTTTTATGACATATTATATTATATATTATTCAATAACATACTTAAGTCTTAGCCAGAGAAAGAAGACATGAAAATGATGAAAATAAGAAAGAAAGAAGTCAAATCTTACCTATTCACAAATGATATCACTGTATACTTAGAAGGCTAGCCCATCATCAATCCCAGCACTTGGAAGCAGAGGCAAGCAACCCTCCACGACTTTAAGGCCAGCTGGTCTATGTAGAGAGTTCCACACCATCCGGGGCTACATACTGAGATCCCACCTCCAAAAAATAAAAACGAAAAAACTCTAAAGGTTTTTACCAGAAAATGTTTACCTTAGATCTAATGACCACTTTCACTAAAGTTTCAGAATAGAAAATCAAGATACAAAAATCAGTATATATTATATAAATATGTAATTTGTATGACATACTATTGCTTTCATGTTAGTAATTAGGAATTTAGAAACTAGGAAAAATATCCCATTCACAATAGGTCCTTCCAAAATAAAGTACTTAAGAATAAATCTAATCAAGGAAGTGAAAAATCTATACAATGAACACTTTAAGACATTTTTGAAAGAAATTAAAGAAGATATTAGGGAATGGAGGCATCTTCACTGCTTCGGACGGGAAGGATTAGTATTATTAAAGTAAATAGCTGTATTCTCAAAAGTGAGCTACAGAGTCAATGTAATCCACATCAGAATTCCAGTGACACTGGATTTTTATATTTCTTTTTATTTTATGTGTATAAGTGCTTTTCCCGCAGGTAGTAAGTGCATCACATGTGTGCAGTGCTCACAGTGACTAGATGAGGGCATTGGATCCCCTGGAACTGGAGTTACAGATAATTATTAGCTGCCAAATGAGTGCTTTGAGCCAACTCTGGGACCTCTGGAAGAGCAGTATGTGGTCTTAACCAATCAGCCATTTCTCCAACTCCCCAATGACATTCTTACAATCTGAATACAATCCAAACATTCATATGAAAACACAAAAGATTACTAATTGCCAAAGCAATCCTAAGCAGAAAGACCACTGCTTGAGGCAGTATGGTCTCTGACCTCCAATTATACTACAGAGTTATAGTAACCAGGACATCATGGTCTGGCATAAAAACAGACATGTAGCTCAATGGAACATCATACAAGACCCAAAAATAAACCCATACATCTATGATCACCTAATTTTTTATTAAGGTTTCAGAAACATACACTGGAAAAAAAAAGACATGATATTGGTGCTGGAAAAAGTGTATATCCACTTGCAGAAGAATGCAATTTGACACACGTCTCTTCCTCTGCACAAAAGTCAATTCAGGGTCAGCAAAATGGCTCCGTGGATAAATGCACTTACTACCAAGCATTACGGCCTGAGTTTGCTATCTGGGATCCACATGACTGAATGAGAGAACTGACCTCTGTAAGTTGTCCTCTGACTTCTACATACATGTGGCATCTGTGTACCCACACATATGTATATGTATGTACACAAAATAAATAAATAAATGTAATTAAAATCAACTCCAAGTGTATCAAAGGTTTAATTTAAAACCTGAAATGCTGACTTGCCGGAAGAAAGTATAAGGAACTATAAGGAACACATTTCAAGTTATAGATATAGGCAAGAACTTTCTGAACAGACTCCTATAGCATGGGAAATAGTTCCAAGAACTAACAAATGAAATGACACCAAATTAAAAGTTTTCCTGCACAGAAAAAGAAACTATTAGTAGAGTAAGCCAAGAACCTACAGAATGGTACAAAATCTTTATCAGCTATAGCTTTTACAAAGGGGGGTTGGTAACTAGACTATATGAAGAACTGCAACTATTAAGCACCCCAAAGTCCCAAACTAACAATCAATAAATAGGCTAATGAAAAGGACAGACAGTTTTCAGAAGAATAAAATCAAATTTCTAATAATATTTTTTAAAGTGTTCAATATCCTTATCCATAAGGGAAATGCAAATTAAAAAAAAAAACACTTATAGATTCCATCTAAAGCCAGTCAGAAAAGCTAAGATTGAGAAAGAAAATGGCAGTGAATGCTGGGGAGGGTGTGGGGAAAGGCAACCCTCATTCACTGCTGGTGGGAGTGCAGCTATACGTCCGTTAGGGAAATCAGTATAGAAGCATGCTGACAAAATTCAATGGAGCTTCCGTATGAGCCAGCTGCAGCACGCTTGGTCATGAACCCCAGGACTCTGCACACTGCTACTACCTGTACATGATAACTGCATCATCCGCAATACTAAGGAAACTGAACTAGTCCAGATATCCATCAACTGGTGGATTAATAATAAAAATACGGTATACACACACAACACAGTTTTATTCAGCCATAAAGAAAAATGAAGGTATGAAATCTGCAGGAAAAAAACGGCTGAGTCTGGAAGGTATTACAGTAATTACAGTAACTCAGTTACAGTAATTGAGATAACCCAGACTTAGAAGACAGAGCTGCCTGTTCTCTTTCACATGTTGTACTTGCATATATGTGTGTATGAGAATGGATAAAAGGTCTGGCACTAGACAGGAGACCTTAAGAGACACACAGGGAGTTTGAGGAGTGGGGAGGGCAGAAGGACATGTGTGACATGAAAAGAGAAGGGGGGCTAATGGAGTGGAAAAGGACAAGGTGGGAAGGGCCAGACAAGGAAAGGAGGAGCATCATAAACACAGAGGAAGCCTGCACCTTATGTGTGAATAAGAAAAAAAATCACAGTTAATTGAATCCTAGTTCTTTAAAAATATCTATAATATATATTTTATTTTATGTGTATAAGTGTATCACCTGCATTATGTAAGTGCACCCGCATTGTATAATGCCCATGCAGGCAGAAGAGAGCATTGGATCCCCTGGAACTGGAGTTACAGATGGTTGTTAGCTGCCATGTGGGTGCTGGGAACTGAACCCAAGTCCGCAGCAAGAGCAGCCAGTGCTCTTAACCACCGAGCCATTTCTCCAGCCTTGAATTCCAAAATACCTTTACATGTTTATTCTTTGAAGATTTCACACAGTGTATTTTGATGATGTTCAGCCCTCCCCCCTATTTCCAGCTCTCCCCTCCTCACCCTTGCTTGTATGTCCTCTATTATTATTTTTTTAAGGCCTACTGAGTCCAATATGTGTTCTTCAAATGCTCTTGGGTATGGAGCTATCCCTGAAAACCTGGTCAACCTGCCAAGCATCACATCCTTAAAAACACTGACTTCCTTTCCCAGCAGTTACCAATTGCCAATAATTCCTCAGCTAGGGGTGGGGCTTCTTGCCCACCTCCTCCACCTGTACCAAGTTTTTGTGCTATTTGATCTTGTACAGGTCTTATGCATACTGTCATAAGTGCTGTGGGTTCATATGTGCAATTGCCCTGTGGTGTCCAGAAAATAAATAGTTTCCTTATGTTAATCTCCCACCTCTCCTCTTACAATCTTCGTGCTCCCTCTTCTACAATGATCCCCAAGTCTTGGGAGGAGAGGCTGTGACTTAGGTGGAAAAACATCTTACTAGTGCTGAAACTGTCCCTGGATGGGCCACTGGGTACCCATTCACACACGATAGTTAAACGATGTTTGTTATGAAAACATAACATACAAGGCTAAATTCCTAACTGTGTAAAAACATAATAAGAGAAATTTCACTGCCATCTCCTCCACTCCTAGCTCTTTCAAAGAAAGATTTTTTTTATTTCTATGTATGTCTGTGTGTCTGTGCACATGTGTGCAGGTCTGGCCAGAAGAAGGTGTCAGATCTTCTGACAGGGGCAATGAAACCAAATTCTGGTCTTCTGTGCTCTTAACCACTGAGATATCTCTCCTTTCTCTACAGAAAATCATCTTCATTTCTACAGAAAACCAGTTTCTTGTTTCCTTTCTGTTCCTCTTTTGCAAAAGAAGGTAAAAATGTAGATTTGCATACTTTTTATTTTACCATTTTGCTTACTCAAAAGATAGCAGACTGCAGAACAAACCAAACCAAACAAAATGCCCTCAAAACAGAACAAGGAGCTCAAAGGGATCCGCTGGAACTGGAGTTATGGACTATTGTTAGCTGCCATGTGGATGCTGGGAATTGAACCTGAGTCCTCTGCGAGAGCAGTCAGTGATCCTAACCAATGAGCCATCTCTCCAGCCCACATATTTGCTTTTATTACAGCTTTGCCTCGAGAGCTGAGATGCTTTTGAATTTTTGTCAGCTTGGCAGTTAATGGAGTCTACAATGCATAGCTCTTTCCTCGTTGGTGTGCTCATGGCTGCCTTGAATTAGAATAACTGTAAGCACCCCCAGGAGACCCTCACAAGATGGGACTCACTAGCAATCACTCATAGAAGGAGGGGGAGGCTCATGAGATTAATGGGGTTTAAGGAGCCCCACCCCTCCCCAGGGGTATGAGTGGTTTTAAGAAGAGCAGGGAAAGGCAGGCGGGGGCGCCGCAGCCTGTGTCTTGCCCACACTTCCACCCTCACCCGCTCCTGTAAGGCACTCTAGCAGACTCACTTGTTCACCTGTTCACCGACTGGATTTGGCTGGACTCATTTCCTTGGTTTGTCATTGCCTCTCTATCTGGGGTGAACAGAAATAGACTGCTCAGGAACTCAGAAAGGTTCTTGTAATTCATGGCCTTTTTTTTTTTGTCTCTTTGAGACAGGGTCTCCCTGCAGCCCCAACTGGCCTTGAACTCACTGAGATCCACCAGTCTCTGCCTCCTGAGTGCTGGGCTTAAAGGTGTACACCACCATGTCCCAACTGGAGTAATTCATGGTTATTTTAATTTGTACTTCCCATGTACCTTCTCTTATGCTTGAGAGTCATTTACCTCATGCGATTTAAAAACCTGTCTCTTTCTTCATAGCCTCTTGGTTATGTCTCAGGTCAGCTGTTTTTACTTGTTTTATAAAATTATTTTTATTTATTATTTTTATTTTATGTGTATGATTGTATTGCTTGCATGTACACCCATGTTGTGCAATGCCTGCAGAGGTCAGAAGAGGGGTCGGATCCCCTGGAACTGGAGTTGCAGACAGTTGTTAGCTGCCATGTGGATGCTGGGAATAGAACCCAGGTCCTCTGCAAAAACAGCTAGTGCTCTTAATCGCTGGGTCATCTCTCAAGCCCAGGCTGCTTTTACTCTACCTGGCTTCTGGACAAGTCTTCCTCCTGCTGTCTGTGCTGTAGCCCTTCTGCCTGCCATTTACCCCTGCACATTCTTAACTTGGCAGTAAATTCATCTAAAAACACCGCCACAAAACATCACTCTAGAACTACGGATGCAGGTAGCTGACACAGCACACACTACTCCCAGCACTCGGGACGTGGATGCAGGAAAATCAGAAATTTAAGATTTTCCTTGGCTCCATAAAGGGTTGGAGGCTAACTTGACTACATGAGACCCTATATCAAACCAACAAATAACTCCATTGTTTTATTTGTTTATTTACTTATTTATTTATTCATTTTTGACAGTGATGAAGATGGAACTTAGGAAGCTTCTATCACCTAGCTACATACCACAATTCTCTCCTCTCTCTCTCTCTCTCTCTCTCTCTCTCTCTTTCTCTCTCATTTGCTTTTAGCTATAGAATATTCTAAACTCAGTCATTGAATTCAAGATTTGGATTTTTAGTCACTTCTCCAAACCGTCTCTCCACTTCTTCCTGCTCGTTCCTTCTGTAAAATCTGCACACTCAGAGCTGGAGAAATGGCTCAGTGGATAAGAGCTGGCTGTTCTTGCAAAGGACTGGGGTTCCATCCCAGTACCCTCATGTCAGCTAACTATGTCCATAACTCCAGAGGAGTCCAACATCTTCTTCTGACCTCTGCAGGCATTATATGACAGGGATGCACTTACACACATGCGGGCAATACACTCATACACATAAAATAATAGAAAGAATAAAAATAAAAAAATAAAGGAAATCTGTACATTCAGTGTTGTAAAATCCATGGCAGGAAGTCCTGCCTCCTGGCCTTTTCTGGCTGTCAATCGGTCGAAGACCCATGCAGAGAGCAGCTCATCCTACTTTCAGTGACAGCCCACGTGACCTCCCAGTCTTTCTCCTGCCTCTCCTCTCTGGAAGCCATGCCAGGTCACTTCAAGGCATAGGGGTCAACTTTCTGAACTCTTTTTATGCATATGTTTATCTCCTTGTTAGACAATTTATATGGATTTTTTTCTTTTGGGTAATTGCTTAATTTTAAAACCTTTATGCTTTTCTTGACTGTTTATTTCAGCGAACAGAAATTAATGAATATTTCATTACATCCTTCGGAGCCAAAATATAGGCACATGATCTCTATTTTTATTAAATTAATGAGGTAAAGAAGAACCTTATATTATTTTAATAAATCTATCATAAATCAATGGAGAAATGGGAATGGACCTCAAATCTCAGGTTAAACCTACTGTCACATTCTCTACATTAAAACTCTAAAGGATTCCTCAAAACAAAAAGTTGCTCCATTTGTCCATCCCTTCCCCTTGGCAATAATGAAGAGATATAACACCAAACACTAGGATTTGCCTTTGTGAAAATTTCAATTGAGGATATCGATTAGAAAGACAAAGAATTTGACATCAAACACTCTTAGAATAAAATATAAAATGCTATTTGTTTGTAGCCTGATAGAGAGTAGAAACTTAGTTCCATAATAACAGAAACACCTTTAGCTCCATCCTAGAGTATCAAATTCAGTATTTTCCCCCAGACTGAACAATTGCTTTTTTGGTAATGGGTTCAGTTTTCTGCATCTTTTATTGAAATCCTTCCTTGAATTGACAAAAACCCGACTCCACACAGGAATGAGCTGAAATGCCCATCAATCTGGACTTTGAGTTTTTCCTTATTAGTTGTAAAATATAGACATTAATCTACAGATTACTATGCCAAATATCTAAAAAGGAGCATAAAACTCTCAAAATATCCCCAGTATTCACAAACATTTATTACATAGCATAGATGAAATGCTTCAGATGTCTGATTTTATTTTTCCCTAATACCTCCAGAGATTTTCTAGACCCTGTTCAAAGAAGAATCTACATTATTAAAATGGAATAAAACAAAATCTTCTCCAAAGGATGAGGTTTCATTTTACAAGAAGACTTTCAGGAAAATCTACAGTAAATTATTTATATCTTTTAAAGTTTTCATTCTTATATTCTTAAAACTACAAAACATGATAAGCCATATCTTCTTCAGTTTTTCTTATAGTTCTAATATCCACAAACCATTGTTACTGTGTGAATTCTCTTCTCCTTGAAATGTACACAAATTCAATTAAAGAATACACTGAATCTGAACCCCTGAGTCTCAGAGCTGTAGATCTCTATTTTAAACTTAAACAACTCCCAAATTCAACTGAGTAAACATTAATACAAGTGTTTATTTATTTACAGTGGAATTACAGCCTAATAAACCCATTCTAAATGGAAAATACTGCTAAGACAAAAATATATTTAATGGTCTTGGCCTATCAACATCATAGCACAGCCTGGCCCATCTTATACATACTCAGAACACAGTATCCTACACTTGGGCAAAATCCCTCTAACACAGGACTATTTTGTAATGAAGTATTGATCATCTCATGCAATTGTTGAAGAACCGCTAGCTATCCAGGATGCTGCAGAGTGTTGGTTGTTGACTCTGAGCATGTGATTACCTGGAAGCTGGGGTTTGCTCCTGCCGAGCATCACGAGGGAATTGTGTGCACATATTGCATGTGCAGAAGAAGATCTGAATTCAAAACCTCACGTTTAGCTTCTATTCGGTGAGTATCATTGTCATATCAAGATAAAGTCAGAATATTGTAAGCCAAGCCATCTTAAGTGAGAGGCCTTTGCATATTAATTGTGAATGTATAATGGCCCTGGGCATGCTGCTTTTCTTGTGCAAGCAGAGACTATATTTTACAGAGTTTATTCTCAAGCTATTTTGTGCCTAGGTAGAAAGATGTGCACATACCAAATATTAGACCAGTATTATAATAAACTATCAACAAAATGATGAAAGAGAGTTTGTTTCATTGATATCAACAAGAGTTTGGAAATGAGGTCATGGCTGAGTTTAACCAAGTCAATCCAAGAACACACAAGACCCAATACATAGAGAAACTGTAAATGAAGAGAAATCTTAGAATTTAATATGTGAATGCACCGAGGATGCTCTTGTTACCTGGCCGAGTGATCCCACTACACATTGCCTGTCTCTATTCAGAACAACCTTATAACACACTTCATTCCAGGCATGCTTTTCATGACAGCAGGAGGCCAGCCATGTCACGTTTGAATTCCCAGTGCCAAGGCAAGAACCTGACACAGAGCAGACAGCTAAAACTTCCTAAAGCAGAGACGGAGTAGGATATTTCAACAGCATTCTATTTTATCTTTTAAGTCGACTCTGGTTTTTTGCCCTAATTGGCCTGTGTCTACTATGAAATTCATTTTCTAATTGCTATACTTTAGTCTCAACTTTTGTTGGGTTTCTTGAGGAGAGTGGGCACAGTGCAGCTCCCAGTGATTATGGCTGTATTGTCACGGTTTTCAGCTCCATGCCATGACAGTATCTGAACCTAAGTGAGTTCACAAAGGTACATTTCTTTCATGGTATTTTAAAGATATGGAAATAACATCTTTCATTTGTTTAATTTAGTGGACTTGTTCTACTTTCATTGCTGAATACAGCCAAAAGAGCCAAAATCTCAAGTTCAAGGCCACACACATGTGCAACTCCATGATACACAAAAGTGCTAGTGTGGGTATTCAACAAACAGTGAAACTTCAAAAGAACTCCATAGGAGCCCAGTGCAATGGCCCATGCCTTTAGTCTCAGCATTTGGGAGGCAATGGCAGACAGGTCTCTGTGAGATGGAGGCCAGCCTGGTCTACATAGTGAGGTCCAGGCCTGCTGAGGCTATAGGGAGACCCTGTCTCAAAAAGACAAAAAAGAAAAAAACAGAACAAAAAAAGAATTAAGGAAGTCTATTACGTAAGGCCAGTAAAAAAGTCTACTTTGTTATGACAGAGTCTGACTCCTTGACACCTTGTAAGCAGTCTACAGAGTAACTGTGGTGGCCTCATTTGTTAGAAATACAAATTCTCAAGCCCACCCTAAACCTAGACATAACAGAATGCATTTGGGCAAATCTCCCATGTGATCTGAACACAGTGACATTCTAGGGGCGCTGAGGCCCACAGAGGCCCCAGGACGAGAAATTATTACAGAACCAGGAATGTGACAGGAAGAGACAGGAGGAGCCACGGGCTTGAACTGAAAGGTGATGTATGCTTTTTGTCACACAATGAGGGTCTCAACTCCAGCGTCACCATACTGTATTCTTCTCGAAGGATGGTCTTGGGCTTTAAGCCCTGGAGTCACTTTTACAAAGGAAATCTCCTGATCTCTCTGTCCGTTAGCTTTTGTGCTCCATTCAGCAGTGAGTTAGATCAAACAGGCATTTCTTTGCTTGACTTTAGTCATGATTCATTTTCAAAATTTGTTACCATAGGAATCTAACAGTCTGTCAGGCACCTTGACACGTGATTGCTGAGCCGTACCCCTACCAACTACCTAACAACCAGAGAAGACCCCATCGTCCTTTTTAAGCTTGATTTTATTGCTGCAAAAGTGTCTCCTCATTGTGACATTGTTGGTCCTAAGAGACAGTGACAGAGGTTGATAACTACCCCATTGACAAGACTCTTTCCTGGCAATGACAGCATCCGAGGTGTGAAAAGAGCATAGGTGTTTAACTCTATGTAACAAAGGAACACGCCGTACCTACAGTGCATCCAAGACATCCTTCCTCACAAGGCATACATTCTTCATAGTCTGAATCTTGGACTTCACCTAGACAGTGAGAAGAGCAGAAAATATCTCATTTCCACTGGGTAGAGACATGTTGATTGCTATAAAAATACTTTGGTGTGTAGTTTGTTTATAAACAACTGATTATGAAACCCAAAACCACCCTTGAGGATACCAAGCACTTTTAAAATCTTCGTATATAATAATTTAGTAGATTGAATCAGCTTGAATGGGTACAAATAGAAACTGTTGGACTATACTGTATATAGCTAGTAGGGTTTGGGGTTTTGCTTTGTTTTGTTCTGTTCTGTTTTTTGAACTGGGGTCTTGCTATATAGCTCTGGCTGACCTGGAACTCACTTTATAGCCCAAGCTGGCATTAAATCCATGGCAATCCTCCTGACTTCACCTCCGGAGTTCTGTGATGACAGGCAAGCACCATGCATGGCCACATAACTAACTTTGAAGTCAAGCTAGTAGATACTATTTATTAAATAAATCAGTTTTGTGTCTAGGAAAGCAGAATTAGGTATGTAAATGAACAGATTTTAAATATGACCTACCAAACATATTGTAAATTAAAAAAATATTTTACTATACTTATAAACATTAAAGGGAAATTGAAATTAATGTCTTAATTAAAAATATCTTGAAACTCTTCAGCAATGGGCCAGGCACAATGCTTACATAGCATTCTTACATAACAGAACAAAGATAGCATTGCTTTTATATAGCCTCTTCCAAGACAACAAAAGGAATTGACAATCACATATAATTCACAGAGGATTTAAATGTTTTCAAGTGGTTTTAGGTAGGTTGATTCTCATTATTTCTTATGGCAACCTATTTTGTACTGCCGTTTTCCCTTTACAAACAAAGACCTCCCACAAGGCATGGAAAAATTACATTCATTTTGCCCAAGGTCTCGTGCCCAGTAATTGTGAAGGAGAAAACTGTTGGCCAAGACATTGGGATTCTGAACTCACTTTTCTCCATTATATGCTGTCCATAAAACCTCCCACTGATCACTTTCTACTTGATTGACTACATTATGCTGACTTATTATTTTTTTTTCTTGGGAAACTCAGGGAAAAGGTGTGGAGGCGGAGAGAGGAAGGGGAAGCTTCCACTGCCCGCTCTTGCCTCCAGAGCTATCCAAAGTCATTCCAAGTGCTGATATTAAGGCAAAGGTAAACAAAGCCTCCTGAATGCACTGCGCAGGGGCTCCTGGGAAGTCTCACCTTGTCCACACTCCAGCTTCTGGCAGGTGTGGTTAGTGGGCACGATGAAGTAACCACTCGTGCATCTAGTGCAGACACGTGCACTGTGGCAAAGCTCACAGTTGTCTGGGCAGGGCAGGCAGGTGTGCCCCTTGGCAGGATAGTGGCCCACAGGGCAGCTCTCCCAACACCTCCCCTGGTATAGGAAACGCTCTTGAGCAAGCTTGTCTAGGGGTATGAGAGAGAGAGAAAATGCAAAGTCAGTCATGGAGCTAATATAATGTTAGACATGTTATTAAAAAGAGAAACAACTGAATGCTCTTGTTCCAAGGGGACCAAGAGTATAAGGATGGATTTAATGAAAAGTGCAATATCTATATTCTTGCCATTGAAAAGTTCTCCTTGTGGGGAATCATTTTACAGTATCTTATATATTTGAGTGAACAGAAACTGCGATTTAGGACAACACTGCAAAACTAAAACCATGCTCTGTGGATCACTGTGACTCTAAATGTGTTTAACTTTCCCAAGGGCTTCTTTTGGTATAGGCAGACCCACTTAGACTTGGGGGTTACAGAGATCTTATGTAAATAAATACATGCTTCATGATAGACATACTTCATAGAAGTCTTTTAAAATGATTTGGGATCATTATTAAAATCACATGCTTGTGCTAATATTTGGATTTTTATAAAGTTACTAATTGTTTTAAGGATAGCCTTCTTGACACTGTAGATCAAGCACACCTCCCTGACTCCTTTACATGCATTCCTGAGTGTTCTAGCTTCTGTCAGCATTGGGCTCTCTAAGAAAAGAATCAGCACTCAGCACTACCCCAGCATGACAGACCACAGGGATTTGTTTCTGGAGAGAATAGAACAGTCTAATCAGTTATAAAAACATCACGATTAGTTACAAGGGATTTTAATCAACCACAAATGTCTTTTAAAAAAACAACAGTAAGGTTAATATTACAGATGTACCTAAGCGTCTCCTACCCCGAGCTTTCTGGAGTCAAAGTGCTGAGTGTGCTCAGGGTATCTGTCTACGCTGAATCAGATTTCCCATGTGGCTGGACCTCAGAAAAGCAGCTGATCTGTGTTACCTAGAATAACCTGGTCCCAGCATTCACTCATCATGTAATCCACCTCTCGGTGATCCAAACCATTGACCTTCAGGCTCCGAGGCTGCTGCTTTACATGTGGGTAAAGATAGCACTAATCTTTTTTTTACAACAGCAGAAACTGTAAGTCAGTATGTCAGAATTCATATGAGTTTGCTGACATTTCACTATTTTCTTCTACAAACGTGGCACTTTCAAATGGTTTGCTCTAATATTTCTTATTTAATCAAAGTCCTAATTTCAGATACCATTTTGAAAACACATTGTTGGATTATGGGCTCATGAGTTTCTTCTTTACTCTAATTTCATACCAAATTCTGCAGGTTCTTATGGGACCAAGAGAACAGAGATCTTCTACAGCAGTGGTAGGAAAAAGTAGGAGATATTTTCAAGTTTTTAAATTTTTATTTTATATGCATAAATGTTCTGCCTACATCTATGTAAGTACAACACATGCATGCAATGCCAACGGAGACCAGAAGAAGGTATCAGATCCTCTGGAACTGGAGTTATAACTGGTTGTTAGGTACCATGTGGGTGTTGGGAATGGCACTCTGGTCCTTTGCAAAAGCAACCAGTGCTCTTAACCACTGAGCAATTGCTCCAGCTCCTGTTTTCAAGTTAGCCTTAGAACATTATCCTCTAAAACAGGAGAATGTTTGGAGGCCTGTGGCATGGTTTTGGTGACATATCTGCAGACCAGTGTTGTAGAGCACCCAACTCTGGTCAGGTGTTACCTAGGATCTCAGAACTCCACAAGAGCTTCAGCCCCCACAAGCGGTGTTCTCTGCATGCTCTCAAACTGTAGCAACCTCCATCTCTACCTTGTCTCCTTGGCAGATGGTCCTATTACAGAGGATCATGGCTTCTCTGAGGTAGGAGGAAGACTTGAGGGCAGCCATGAGGAAGCCTACTTCTCTACCCAACGGGCGATGTGTGCACCCTGCGCCCAGAGGCTTGGTGGCAGCCTGGCATCCAGTAAGTTCTAAACATGCGTTTGTTGAATGAATGAATGAATGAGTGATTCACATTTGGCAACATTCAGTTTCCTCCATATATCCAACTAGATCAACAACCATAAAATAAAAATTGATCATGATAGGTTCCAACATCACAGGAAGTGTTCTTCAATCTCATTTTTACTTTGGGGCATGACTGTATTTTTTAGCTCTTGGGAGATGTTGTTTGGGTTTATAGGACAAAGACTTGAAGGGTTTCCATTTTAAAAGTATACGGGCAAAGCTTGAGGACAGATTCTGTGATTGATGCCTTGGTTACCGTCAACTTCCCCACAGCTTTACTCTAGAGTTATGTCAAGATTTCATCTTATTTCTGATAGCTTGCATAGCATGCCAACTCACTGAGCCATGGATGATAATCTGGAAAGCCCAGAGATTGAAATACTTTGCACAGCTTGTAGCTACTTGCCCAGGGTGTCCAAATTTGAAGCATTAAAGCAGTAATAGTTCCAGTAGGAGAGGGATACCTCTCTGGGCTGACAACTTTGTTTAGCAACAAAATCTTTCAGGGGACAATAGGAGACAAGAGTTAATAACATAAGGAACCGGATGGGCGTCCATGGATTCTGCAGAGGACACTGAAGTATTTGGAAAGAAAGGAATGTTGAGGGTCTGAAGAAAAGCAAAGAAGGGGACACAGCATGGAAGAAGGCCCAGGGGCTCTGGGAATTTAAACGCATGCAGTTTTCTTGAACATTTTACCTATTGCAGCTGTTTTATGATTACTGAAGTTACCTTCGTGTCTGGTTTAGAAAATACTTCAGAGTGGATTTTTACACTATAACTAAAGGTCTACATTTTTAACAGGGTTCACACCTAAACCTTAATGATGTTACAGTTTAACAAGATGCCTGTTAACTAGTGGAAGAAGTTTTGGAGAGAGGGGTGTTTGCTTTACCCCATGCCAGAGGACCTTCAGTCTTTCATTAAAGTGTCCTCTGTGGCTATGGGGTTTCTTGAGTAAATCATCTGTCTTTAGCATTGTAACTTCAGGGTGGAGGCCATACTTGCTGTGTTGGGCCAAGCTCATTGGGACATCAAGCTCTTACTAGGCAGAAAACATGCTGAATAGGCCTGGCTATGCGACGCCCTCTCTAGGGAAGCCTCTGCTCACTGGAGCTGATAGTGGCGTTCCTGCTAGGGTCTGTGCAGGACTTCTGCTGCTAAGTTAACCTTCCTCTGGTATTTCCTCATTGTTCAATATGTGAGGATAAACCTCTTTATTCTGTAAACTTCTTTTTTTTTTTCTTCTTGTCTTTTTTGAAACATGGTCGTTCTGTAGCCCCAGCTGGCCTGGAACTCACTATGTACACTAGGCTGACCGGGAACTCAGAGAGAAACTCCTGCTCCTGCCTTCCAGGTGCTGGGGTTAAAGGGGTCTGCTACCACATCACCTCCAATTTTTTTTTTAAACAAATAAAAAGTCTTAAAAAAGTAAAATAACTATTTTAATGTCTTCTAGTTAGCAAGAAAACTGGGGGTTGGTGATGTGGCTCAATTGGTAGAGTCTTTGCTTAGCATGTATGAGGCCCTGGGTTTGATCACTAGTACTGCATAAAACCAGGTGTGGTAGCACTTGCCTATGTTCTGAGCAACTGGAAGGTAGAAGTAGGAAGATCAGAAGTTCAAGGTCATTCTTAGCTATATAGTGAGTTTGAGGTCCAGCCTGTGATACCTGAGATCCTGTCTCAAAAGCAAACAAACAAATAAATAAAAATAGATAGGAAGAGAAATCAAGAAAGCGGGGATAACAAGACAGTTGCATAACTGCATGTCTCCTAACTGGTGGTCCTGATGCTCTTCTTGAACTCTATGTTTATTCCAGTATCAGCTGTGCATTTACTACATGCCAGATGCTGCCTCATGCTCAAACCATGTTGGGAAACAAGGCAGGAACTATTCACTATTGTTCTGGGGCATTGTCTTATGGACGTAGAATTTTATGGACAAGAGAGATATTAAATGTGATAAGGTTCATGAAAGGAAATTACAGTTCCCAGAGAGAAGAGGCAGGAGGAACGATTATGACAGCGACCAAGCCATCTCAGGATCAGTGAGACAACTGGGCACAGTGGAGACTGTGGAGAATGCAGGGTAGCCTCCTTTAGGCATCAGCCCCCAGAAATCCTTCCAGCTCTTCAACAGAGACCAATAACCCATGTTTTCATTTGAAATTTCCCAAATTTTAAATTTATCTTTCATTTAAAATAAAATGTGAATCTAGCTCACATGAAGTCAAAATAGCCGACAGGAGTGCGAAATTAGTCTGAAGAGGTGTCAAGGCTCAGAGGGCAGCAGACCTTCAAAGGTATGGACTAGACCCCAGTAGTAATGGCAGGACGCTTTGAGAGGAGTTCGGTCAGAGACACCAAAGGTCACGTTTGTCATGAGCGGATCCAGTGTCTGACTAAATGGTGAAGCTCAGCTCTGAGACCTGACACCTCTAATGGGTTATTTCTTTTGAAGAGCAAATGTTTCCTCTTTAACTCCCTAGTCTCAGGTTCACCTCCAAAAAGCTTAGCTTTCCTGTGCACGCTGCGCCTGACACACTTTAATGCTTCCCTGGAAAGACCTCTCTTCCCTTCTCTGTTTCCTCAGGGGTTGGTGAGTCAGCATGTATGATAATGGGAACAAGGTTTCCATGTCCTGGCAACAGCAGACTTCAGGTTGTACTGGTCTGCAATGAACAGCTGTCTAGGCTCAACCTCAGCCCCACCACAAGGAATCTGAGCCAATCCAGATGCTGGCTCGAGAGACTGGATTGAGGTAAGAGAGGAGCCCGGCAGCAGCCCTCACCTGCTCTGCAGGAGGTGCAGTTGGAAGGCCCACTGCCTCGGCATCCTTGGCAGGTGTGGTGGCACGGATGGCATTGGTTATTAAATTCATACTTCCACGAGGGACAGTTGAAAACACAGCGGCCATCATCAAAAACCCTGGAGGAAAAGCAGGCTTTTAGAATTTATCAGGGCGACTTTTCAGAAGGGCCTGAGGATAAGAACATGTGGGATTCATGTTTTGTTGTGCAGATTTGGTTTCATTGTTGCAGAAAGAAGAAGGATGCCTGGGACTGATCATCACTGAGCATGTGAAATGTTAGTCACTACCCATCTTGGCCCAAAACTTGGATCCAACAGCAGGCAAACCAGAAACTGGCTAGGGCTCTGATCCTGGGTCTGGTTCCAAATAAGCTAACTGGAGCCCACAGGGATTAAATGCATATTGCAGGCTCCAGCCAAATCCAGTCAACAGTCAGATGTAGACTGACCTGTCGAGATGCTAAATGGGCTGCTGAATCCAGAGGTCTTGGAGAAAACATTCTTTGTTCAATTACCAACATACCCGTGTTTGTCAAGGGGCATGTCAGGGCTAAGCACCCCGGAAGGGCAGAACGGGGCTCTTCTGAAGGTTAGCTGCTGTGGGTGAACTTGGCTTATTCATGTTGCAAGCAGTCAGTGAACACAGATTTTATTTGCTCATCTATAGGGTAAACTCTGTTTTCTGATAATGTCAACACAAAGGTTTTGTAGATGAGATAGTAAATGAACTTCTAAAATGTTTGATTTTATACATACATAATATATATCATAATTCTGTCGCTAATATTTTCATATTTTTATTTCTTTTTTTTCTCTTGCAAAGTAATCATAAGAGCAGATGGGATTAAGTCATCCATGTCCGAGCATTCTGCTTGGAAAAAACCAAAATGTTGATCAAATAAATGTGGGAATCAGATAGGTAATATGAACAGATGATGTGAGCTGAGGCCCCACCTCCAGACTTTCTAATTTAGTAGGGCTCAAGGAAGGAACTGAAAATTCACATTTTTAGCATGGTTTCTGGTGGGGCAAACATTGCTGATCCAGAGCATAATTTAAAGAAACTTTTAGATGACTTACTTGCTATTTTTTTTTGTTTGAACACACAGGCATTATTGTTCATATTAATGAAGCGCAATGTGAGTTTTCAGCACATACTGACTAAAGGGTGATGACCATCTCCACCTCCTTTTCATTTCTTTCTGGCTAGAATCCTGAAGCTCCTCTTGTCTAGATCTTTATAAAGTATGCAGTTGGTCATATAAAGTACACAGCCATCCTATGGAACGCCAGGTCTTCTTCCTTCTTTTTGTGTTTAGACATTCATTATGCAGCCTTTCTCCAGCCTGCTCCCGTCCCCTCCCTGCCTAGCCTCTAGCAATCATAGTCTACATTCAGTTTTAATTTTTCATAGAACGAGAACATGTAGCATGTTTGTGACTTATTTCAATTTTCTTCAGTTTCCCTCCATTTTGTTACCAATGACAAGATTTCATTCTTTATGGATGAACAATATTTGATTTTACACACACACACACACACACACCTGTGTTCTTTATCTATGCATCTGTCAATTGGTACCAAGGTTGGTTACATATTTTAGCTATTGTGAATGGTGTCACAATAATCATGGGTTTGTAGGTATTTCTTTGTACACTGATTCCATCACCTTTGGCGATATACCAGAGTGAGGCTGGATCATATAAAGCCCATGCTCGGAGAACCCCTGCTCAGACCGTCAGAATTACTATAGAGAGTCTTATGTAATGCAGATGCTGCTGAACTGGTGTCTCATAGAGCTTCCTTAGAGCAGTAGTCGGTTAGTAGTTAGTAAGATTAACTGAACGTAGAGCAGGTCCTGTTCCCACAGCTGAGCGGGCCAATAAAGAAAAGGAAGATTGCTTTGACTCTCTGTCTCCTCTCACCACACTAGACACTACCGAACAGGTCAGATGGAAGTCTCCAAACTTTTACTTGGGGTGGTGCTGCTTTGTCTAAATCCTACTATTTCCAGATCTGGAGTCAACCATTCACCAGCTGGGAAGCAGGTAATGAAAACTGCAAGCTTGGAGGAAATTGGGGGCAAAGCATCCTGAACATAGTGATATGCACAGCCTTATATCTCCTTTCCCATCACTGTGTCATTTATAGCAGTTTGGAAACAAAATGAGATGAAATCAACGGCCTAGCACCGAAGTCTCTCAGATTCTGCTCACCATAGCCAGCCCCACTCGAAGTTATAATCCTGTTGATCTTGTGCAGAGCGCGGAATACCAGCTAAAGAAACACGCACATGACCATCCACATCAAAGTAGATTCTCATGCCATTCACAGGATGGAGTCTCCCAGCCCAGATTTTCAGTTGATAGCAATGTCTATGGAGAATGCCAATGAGGACTATCTCAGCTCCATCCCTGCTCTGGTTTCTGAATTAGGAAACTTTTAAAGAAATAATTTGAATGGGGCTGGTTAATAATAACAATACTCCAAATCCTTTGCATCACAAAACAGTGTAAGGAGATTTTAAATAAGGAAGCTACTCAGTATTTACCACCATATTCTGCTAGGTTGCTTTGGGGAAAATCATTTCTCTTGGGAGAGGTGACTTAACACTCTTAGTGGGAAACATTTAAAATCATCCAGACCTAGGGAGAGAGGGACAGATGGAACAATGCCTCCATGTTTATGGAGGGCACGTCCTACTTTTCCAATGTGTGTGTGTGTGTGTGTGTGTGTGTGTGTGTGTGTGTGTGTGTGTAGGCCCCCCAGGATATTCCTGTCTCTGCCTCTCTAGCATTGGAATTACAGACTGGTACTACAGTGCTTAGCTTTTTACATGGGTCTTGGGGGATCTGAAGTCAAGGCTTCATGCTTTCATAGTAAGCACTTTACTGACTGAGGCATCTCCTCTGCCCCCTCCACACTGATTTTTAAGAAAGTATGACTTTAATCATCCCTCTCCTTTGATACATAGGAAATGGTAGACTACATGCATAATTTTTCTATGAGCACAATTCCACTTAAAGGAAGGTAAAGAAAGCTAGGCAAAATAGACATCCTAAGCAAAAGCAATGAATTTTATCACTTATGTATTCTCAATCCTTTCATGAAAAATTACTAAGTAACTCAAAGAAAAGTCCCATTTTAAATGGCAACAGTTTTCTATAGACACCAACAAGTTCTCAATCATGGAAAATGGATTTTGTTCCATGGAAGTAGAAAATGGGGCTGACGAACATTTTCTTTGAAGTATTGGGGTGTCTCCAAGACCACCAGCTCCCCACTGTTTTCTGAGATGCCCAGGCAAGGTGGTCTCCATGGAAGATCTGCTCATTCACCTCACACACACTTTTGACATTTTTATAGGCATGCAAAAGGAGAGCTCATTGCAAGGGAGAAGGTGACAGAAGCACCTTCAAATTATTTCTAAATTTCTATTACAAAAACATTTTTAAACTAAAGAGCTGGGTGATGTCGAACATTCTAGTAAATATTCCAGAAGTTCCCATCAGTAGGATATATGTGTAATATCCAGAAGAGCTGGTGAGTAGCAGAGAGCTGGTCGTGTGTGCTGACTGATGCCTGGGCCTAGTTAAAGTCGTCAAAACAGCACTTCATATAACTTCCTGGTATTTTAATATTCTAACAGAATGAAACCTGGTAAAATGTCGTTTCCTCTTTATATTCATTGAGGGAAATAAAATAAAATGTTTAAGGTTATATAAGAACAGAGGTAACTCTCAGCTTTTTATTCAGTTTTATTGACTGTATACGTCCTTTAGGACTGGGTTGGAAAGTGAGACTAGGTAGACAGGACCACAGCATTTTGGAAATATGTGTGTTATATACAGGGCCAAGGGGCACCAGCTTCATCTATTTCCAGTGGTCTTTAAGGCATTAAATGAAAGGTTTATAGAACTGTAAAGACAAAGCGTAGTATACAGAGGTCATTTGTAAAATTCTGATTTTCAACCAAAGGTGGAAAAAATCTTGTCTCATGCCAAGACAGAAGGATTGCTATGAGTTTGAGGTAGACCTGTGCATGCTACACAGTGAGTTCCAGACCAACCCAGTGCTAGACTTATAACAGCAGCAGCAACAACAGCAACAACAAATGAACAGAACAACCTACTTTTCATTAAAACAACTTCAGAGTTGAATTCTTTTAAAAATTTTTATAAATTTCTATTATAAAAACATTTTAAAAAGATATCTGTATACCTATCTCACATATGTAAAAGATAATATTGTCGCCTACCCAATGTATTTATCTCTCAGCTTTGTCAACACCTGGACAGTCTTCTTTTCTCTCCACCAATTTTCTTTCCACTCATTCAATTTTGTACCAAACCTGCCAGTTAAATGCTAATATTCTCACAGGTGAAAATTCTTTAAAGAGCTAGCATTATTTTACTAGGACAAAAGGTATCCAAGGGCTTAAGAACAGGCAAAAACTCGAAGAAATCAATTCTCCTGGTTATTTGCTCTCCTGAACCCAGTCTAGATATCTTTACTACTTTTTGTTCTACCCTACCCTGGAAGCGAGCCCAATCAAATTTCACCCCAGTCTCAATTATCCTCATTTGTGAGGCAGATTCCTCCACTGACCTCAGTTAGTTTCAAACACTGGGAAACATCAGCAGAAGACCTGGGGGTAGAAGCAGATAGATTGGGATATTACACACAAACCTACTTCCTTCCTTCCATGGTCAGGAAGAGGCTGTACCCTCTGCAGCTCCAGCATCTATCAAGGGTCCTCTCTTCCAGAGTCCAGACCTGGCTTCAGATACAGGATGTTACAGTTACCTGCTATTGTTGGCTCTGAGTGTGTCATCATCTCCTGTTACCTCAACGGCAGGCATAGTGTCCTAAAGAGCTGCTGGACTTCGCTTCTGCCTCAGAGCTAGATTATAAAGCAGGTGCTTTTTGATTGTCTTAGATGGACTCTACTTGCTAGGCTTGGATGTGTTCCCCCAAATTCATGTGTTGGAAATTTGTCCACAAAGCAACAATGTTGTGAGGTGGGGTTTAACAAGAGGGGACTGGGCTGTGAAGAATCCTGCACCATGGCTGGATTAACGATGTGATCATGGGAACAGGTCAGCTGTGGTAGCAGGCTCAGCCTCCCTTTGCACTGTTGCTCTCTACTCTAATGCCTTTCCCTTTCTGCAGCAGGGTGACCTGGTGTCAAGGCCCTCACTGGAGCCAGTGCCACGTACTTAGAGCTCTCAGTACCCAGAAAATCCAGTCAAAGTTACATTGTTTATAATGTATCTTGTCTTAAGGATTGTGGTATAGCATCACAAAATTAGCCAAGATGGCCATCCAGAAGACACTCTGGAAAATACTTAAGGAAAGAGCTTTTCCATTTTCTCAAGAACAAATAAGTCAATGTTACCTTCTTTCCAGATAATTTCTGTCTTTTCATCTTTTTCAACACCCTTCAAGGAAAATACCAGAAAAATAAGAAGTCAGGTAGTTCACTGTCATCTTACATTAGGCTCTCTCAGACAAGATGAGAGTAACCTTAATGGGGATTGTGGTGCTTTGGTTTGTAATGTATACTGAACATTAGCTTTTGAATAAAGGAAAGCATGTACATGGATCTTGAACCAAAGTACCTTCTAAAGAAAATCCTGTTCCCAGGAACGATTTCTTCCCTTTGAGCAGGAACAATTATGGCTTTCCCAGTGTGCACTGGATGATTGCAGTTGCCTCATTAGACAAATGATAAAATACTCCTCAAGCTCAAAGATGTTCAAACATGCAAGGGGATTTAATTATTGATACCAACATAAATGAGGGCAGGAGGAGGAACAGGACCTTGTTTCAGTAATGTCTTTATCTTAAAGAATGTTTTGAAGTTGCTTTAAAGTAAATTCAATATTTAGAGGATCTGTTATCTTAGAAACACTTGGAAAACAGTCTCATGGCTGCTGGTGTGTGTGTGTGTGTGTGTGTGTGTGTGTGTGTGTGTGTGTCTGTGTTCTGTGTGTTTGTGTGTCTGTGTGTGTGTAGGGGTGAGTCATCAACATTCTACCCAGATGTAAACCTTGCTAACTACAGTAGTGACTAGCAATATGTGCCCAGTGTGCAATAACGGCATGGATATTATACTGATGGCCAGCTGCTTTCTGGTTGAATTTTTAAATCCCACTCCACGGGAGGGAACTCATGCCTGGTACTCTAAACCTAGCCAAAGACCCATGGCTAGAGAAGTCAGAGGCTATAATAGGGAATCTACTCTTGGTTTTTTTGTTAAATGGACATGGTATAAATATGCCTTTTAAATATGTGTCTTCATGCCTAGAGATTAGTTCAGTTCTCAGCCTTCATCAGAGAAGCTCATTTGTAGCAGTTGATACACAACTGGTGAGCATGCAGAGAATAAGGGGCTGGACTGTGGAGTTTTCAGCTCTGAATGGGACATCTGTATCATACTTCTCCCACAGAGGCTCAGGGAACATCAATTGAACTGAGGCCAGAACGAATGTGAGAGTCAGGTGCTAGGAAAGAGGGATGTAAAATTGTCGTCTGGATACCATACAGGTAGGGCACTCATGAAGTCACTGAAGCCATGGTTATCTGAAGGAGACCTGCACAACATTGGGTCTGCCAGCATTTCATCATGGATGAGTGCGTGAAGGCCCACCCCTTCCTGTGGGGATATTGTTGGTTACTGATGGCTGGGAGAAGGGATGTCACTTTCTTCACTGCTATAACCAGTGATAAATTGCCCATGCCTTAATAAATAAGCTAGAGAACTTTAGTTGTCAACTTGACATACCTTGGAAGAGGGAACCTCAATTAGTGGGATTTCCTCCATTAGACTGGCCTGTGGCCATATCTGTGGGGTATTTTCTTGGTTTTTGGGAGGTGTGTGAGGGTCCAGGCCACTCTTGGTGGTGCCATCCCTGGGAAGGCGGTCCTGGATTGCATAAGAAAGCAGGCTGAGCACGGGCCAGGGAGCGAGCCACTAAGCATCATTCCTCCGTGCTCTGTACTCCATGTTCCTATGCTGAGTTCCTACTTTGGGCCCCCTCAGTGATGAACTGTGACTAGAGAAGTAAGATAAAATAAACCCTCTCCTCCCCAAGTTGGTTTTGGTCAGTGTTTTTATCACAGCAATAGAGAAGCAAACTAAGACAACCTCTGACCTGAGTGCATGCAGGGAACCCTGTGGAAGCTCAGTGCCACACACACAAAGGACGTGAAAGTATGAGGACATGTTGGCACGGAGAAGGGTTTCTGCAGGGGAGAGGCGGGGAGAAAGAGGGTCATGGGAGGTGAAAAGGACTAAAATGCATCGTAAAAACATACGAACCTTCAAAGAAAAAAAATAACAAAAAGGAAATACTCTAAAACTTGCAAAAACTGGCCTTTAATCTTCAAAACTATGAAAACCAAGAAATCTAAAAGAAACAAACAGAAGAATGTTAAGGAACTGTTCTAAATTAAAGAAAAACAAAGAAACTGAAGAGCTAGACTCTGTACTAGTGAAAATTGCTATGAATGAAATATGAGGATAATCGATGAGACTGCAACATGGACAGAACATTACTAAAAGATGAGTGGAACGATACCACATTTCCTTAACTTGAAACCAGAAAACAGTCTCATGATCTCACTGAGATTCTCGCCTCTCCCTCCTCCCCTCTGTCCTCTTCTCCTCTCTCTTCCTTTTGTTTTTATCCATTTATCACTTTTCTTTTGGAGGGAACTATAATGACAGTCAAACATGCGCCACCGAGCACACACTGAGCAAGTTCAGTAAGCACACATCTATGGAATTATTATATGGTGATCACTGTGTGGGGAATAAAGAAACAAATAGATCACAGCCCCTGCTCACGGGGATAGTACAGTCTGGACAAAATGACCATTGTGCCTAGCAGAGGGAGTGTCTCAGAAGAGATGTAAAAGACCTGACATTAGGGACTGGAGGAGCCTCAGCTTCCAACATGTGCAGCAGGACAGAGGAGAGGACACTCATCCAGACACCCAGCAGCCTCCAAGTACGAAGTGCAAAGATCAGAGGAGCATTGATAAAAATCACACGGGCCTCCAGTTGTCTCCACTGGAAAGGTCCATTGGCATAACTGTACAATCATTCCTATTCTTACTGTTCCCACTGATGTCTCCAGTTTTCCTTGCACTGTGGTAGCTAAGGAGCTACAAATGTAAACTCTGAAGAAACTCACAGTCTAGTGAGGCCATGCAGTTTTAAACAGAGACCTTCAAAGGCTACCGAAGTTCTGACGGAAGCTCTGTAGAGCAAGCAGTCAGGGCATAAAGAGAAGGCTAAGACGCCACAGAGATGGACTGTGGCCGGATCATAAAGAATCCCTGAGTTATACGAAGGAGTTTGGTTCTGTTTCCAGCAGGCCCATATGGTGCCATTAGGTGATTAACACCTCCCTCTTCACCCCCCCGACCCAGGGATGATAATGAGAGGCCACTTACTTTGTCACAGGGCAGCTGATACAGTCTTCCTGGGTTGGTCCCCAGCACTTGGCACATGAGACGTCACAGGTCTGGCAATGGCCTTGCTCATCAATGTACTCTCCTGTGGAACAAAATCTAGTTGTTTACTTTCTTCCATATGACAAGCCTTCTTGGGGGCAGTTGGCGAGCAACCAGAGCTCTCCATGATGGCCTGAGAGCAGTGGAGATAACACAAGAGGCCGCAAAGGGCTTCAGTAGCCAGTTCCAAGTCCCAACCCATGTAATAGCAATTGTTCCTTTCCCAGGAACCCCAGAAATTGAAATCTTAAAAAGTTCCGATTTTGGATCTATTTATTTATTTAAAATATTTATTATTTTTGTTCTATGTGTATTGGCTGTATGTATTTAAGTGTTCCTGTGTCACCCAGTGCCTATAGGGGTCAAGAGGCATCAAATCCTCTGGAACTGCTGTTACAGACAGTTGTTAGCTGCCATGTGGGTGCTGAGAACTGAACCCCGGTCCTTTGCAAGAGCAGCCAGTGCTCTTAACCACTGAGCCGTCTCTTCAGTCCCTTTAGATCTATTTAACATGGTCACTGACTTCGTAAGTCAGGGAAGTTGTATATGTGTGTGTGTGTGTGTGTGTGTGTGTGTGTGTGTTCCCTTCAGATCTCCATACTGAACTCCAGACTTTCCCATCAAAAGCTGGGGCAGAAGACCCGGCATGGTGGCACACACTTGTAATCCCAGCCTTTGGGAAGCAGAGGCAGGCAGATCTCTGTCATATTGAGGCCAGCCTGGTCTACACAGCAAGCTCTAGGCCAGCTGGAGCTACCCTATCTCAGAAAAAAAAAAAGAGCTGGAACTTTATGGCCTTATGGTCATAGTTCCTAGTTATAGTGATAGCTGAAGTGAAGTGATTACCAGACCCCACCCACATCTAAGCTAATCACAATGTGTGGGGTAGGATTGTGGTTTCTGGGCAAGAATTGCAATTGAATTTTGGCTGACATTTGGCAAGTGTGAACTAGTTTTCATCCGAAAAGATTATCAGCAAAGAGACAGGGAATTATTCTTTATTCTGCAAAGTGTATCTTTCCCACTGAAGAGTGCATATTGGACCTTATCACAGAACTCAGCACAGCTTCGACAATTTCTCTTAAACACTTAAGAAATCACTGGAGGGGGCAAAAAGAGGCCAACCTTATTGAAGGTGAGACTAAAGACAGCTGGCACTCAGTGAGGTCACCCCTCCTCCTACACCACATTCTTTCTCCCTTGCCATTGTTTAAAAAGGAAAAAAGACAGATTTCTTCAGCCACATCCAAAGAGTCACATTTTGTTGTTCTCAGAATAAAATGCAGTTCTGTATTCTGGCAGAGTCATACCTTTCAGTTGACCTCACACCACTCCTAACTGTGACATCCATTTAAGCATCTGAACCATGTCAAGTCTGAGATCCAGCTGGAGTGGAGAGGTAGGACAGTCCATCCCTTAGTCAAACCACCTCACTGATCCTCTGAAATTTACTGCTGGCTTTATTGTAGTTACATTGAGAAAAGCCATAGAAACCCAGACTTGATGGGTGAGGATGAAGGAAAGGCCATCCCTTGGGTCTTCCCCACAGGCCTCCTGAACTGATTCAGTTAGGAAGGTGAGTGTTCCCCACGTGTAAAGATATTTTATTAATTTTGCTACGAAGGGGGAAATAGACAAATGTTCTGAGGGCTGCGATCATCTTTCAGCAGCATACCCTTCTGAATGTTACGAAGGTACAACATGAACCAGCGATTGAACACACAGCTTTTAGGATGAATGGTGGTCGTTTGCTTGGGAGGAGAGAGTTGGCTCACAAAATGAGAAGCCATCAGGGGCAAGGAATGCAGACGTGTAGATTGATTATTACCCACTGTCATCTGCCTGCTCAAATGGTCAAAGGGAAACCGACATTAGACCTCGTGTGTCTCATCATGCCAAGCTCTCTGATATTAGCTGCTCTACTTCTGTGGGGACACATTTACTAACTCACACGAAAGTGTTGAAATGGGGTCTTAGTTTCTTGTCTTGTCGCTGTAATAAAATGCCCTGATAGAAGCAACAGGGAGAAAGGATTTATTAATTGGCTAATAGTTTAGGATTTCCGTATATGATGGCAGGGAAGTCAAGGAAGCAGGAGCTTGAAGCAGCCGGTCATATCACTTCTGCAGTCGGGAAGCAAAGAGCAGTGAATGCCTGAGCTCAGCTTGCTCCTGTTTATGCTGTCTACCCAAGTCCAGGGAATGGTGCCACCTACTTTTAGTGTGGGTCTTCTCACTTCAGTTTAGCTAACATAATCTCCCTGAAGAGAGTAAAGGCTGTGAGGGCCAGATAAAGGTTTAGACAACATGACTATGGTGTGGGCATCCAGGACGACCTAGTTGAGACGACCACTACTGACTGCCCAGTGAACAATGACTAAGCAGTAAATGTGACTCATTATTTAAGCAGACCTCATGTTGAATTGACTCTTCTCATTGGCTCCCCAACAATGTGCAGAGTGTTGCTTGTTGATACTGAAACTGATTGCATTTAGTTAGTGGGATCTCAGATCAGTTTCCTGGGCCAGCTTCATGGGTAGACGACTCTATGGTGGCTGTACAATTAAGATCAAGCTAGTGACTGTGACTTTGAGTCTCAGCCATTTGGCTTCCTGGTCATATAAAGTGTATGTCTCTTGGGTAGAATCTATCTTAGGGCTGGCTACTCTCCAGATGTGAATTTTCATTGTAAGGACAGTTAAAGTAGCAAAAAGAGGCTGTCTACATTACCCCAAGAGGATGGTTCAGGCATGTCAATGTTGGCTACCTGGGGGGCATGAAGAGATTATTCAGACGATTTTGTAATTAGAATCAGCTGGTATAATATGGGTGGTCCATGGCCCTCGTCAACCCCATGTGACCAGTGTGGAGCCAGATAGAAGATTGAAAATAATTGTGAACTACAAGAACTCAGCAAGCTGACTCCATCTGTGCAGAGCCATCCATCATGGACTTGATGTGCCTATTGACTTTGATTTGCCTTCCCCTGGGAAGGTTGACAATGAACACTGGTCTCCTCCTCCCGCCTCCCCAGGGATATCTGTGTAGTCCCACTGTTTGTCAGGTTTGGTGGTATCCTGGAAATGGGCCTAGACAACCACAACTTATCATTATAATGATGATATTATGCTACCCCATGAGCCTCTTTGCAGATTTGGAATCAGTGGCTGTGAGTCTGAGAGCTGCCCTGGAATCCATGGGGATGGGCAGTGAATGATTCCAAAGTGCAAAGGTCTGGCTTGTCTGTCAAAGTCTTGGGAGTTGTTTGGTCAGCTAATGTCAAAGCTACACCAGAGGCTATTATTGACAAGGTTCGGGCATATCTTTGATTGATCATAGTCAAACAATTATGAGCCTTTGTGAAGCTGTTGGGGTATTGAAGAGTATTCATCCCCACCTGGCTTAAATAGGACATCCCTTGTATATCTTATGTGAAAAAGAAGAAGTAGGATTGAACTGAGGCACCCAGGCCAGCATTTTTAAGTGCCAAGCAGGCTGTTGGCCAAGCAGAACTGCTTAGGATCACTAGTAGCTCAACCGTTTGAACTGGATGTGACAATTGACACACCAGATTCAGCTGGGGGATGTATGGAAAGAGGACAGCACCACAGGATTTTGGCCACAAGTATGGAAGGAAGCTGAGACCTGCTAAACCCTTATTCAGAAGCAGGTAGAAGTAATGTGCCCAGAGTTGCAGGCTCGTGAGGCTATCACGGGGCAAAGTAAGATTCTAGTTGCACCCAGAGCCAGTGACTCAGCTCATCTTCTTTAATCTCCTGGGCTCTTGGGAGCATTGCCCACCTCCGGGATTTTGAAAACAGGACTTAAACACAGCCTTAGTGTGATTTATCTGACCCTAGCTGGCTCCGTAGGGAGACAGTGAGAACTCCCTTGCATTCCCCACTTAGACTAGGCCAAACTTTCTCCAAACCCAGGTTCTACCCATACTTGCTCTGGGGACATAGTCTGACTTGATGATAAGAGATCTGAGCTCTCCAGCTTCCTTTGTTCAGTGCCTACGCTCTTCCCGAGCTCTCCTTGCTCGTCCTCTCATCACCTGTCTTTGAGGAAGGTCGAGCTTCTCCCGCCCCTTTGCTCTGAATGTCGCTCTTCTTTGCTCTGAATATTTCTGGCCAATCCATCTGTCTTCAGTCTCTTCTTTGTAACTCCACTGTTACAGGATCTACAGAGATTCTCCCCGAATCTAAAACCTTCCTAAGCCTCCCTGCCACCACCTCCATAAGCAACTCTTCAGGCTGTTTATTTTCCTCCTGTTACTTGGGAACAAAATGGAGAAAATTTCATGACCTTGAAGCTTATGTAAGGGAGTCAGAGAAGGACAGCAAAGTGGCTCATCGTCTCCAGTCTGCACGCCTCTTCACTTCAGAGTAAGCTTTGGCTTTACAACAGATGACAATAGAGACCTGCCCCAATTCCCATATTTATGTAGATGTCCAATTAGTTGCATAAACAACTGCCCCCGGCCCTTGCACACAGACACAAGTTTTCCACTGCACATTTGGAACTGAGGAAGTCAGATTCCAAGGACATAAGGAAGTTACTTTTTTTTTCATAGTTGTTGGAACAGCAAATTCTTGTCATCTGTCTTCATTGCACAATGGAGTTGAATGTTTATGACAGGCGTGATATACAAAATTCTTAGAAGAAGTCACTCAGCAGAGACTTCAGGAGCCAGCATTTGTTCACCTATCCCGCAAACTCTTCTTCCCTCATCTTAATCTGTTATTGCTACGTCCAAAGCATCTTCCTCCTGTGACTGAAACTTTTCTGTTTTCCTTTTAGATGCTTTCTCATTCTAATTTTCAGCGGTTTAGCAGACACTGAGGAAATGGTGTCACATAGAGAGGAATCAGGCCTTGAAAGTTGATGACCCAGCTTAAAAACTAATGCTTACAAATTTAGAAATGTACAAGCAAGTGGCTTGTTCTGCTTTCTCCATCCATTGATAACACAGTGGAATGTTATTAATAAGTTTGGATTATAAAGAGACTCATATGAAGTCATCCAGAATAGGTGAACATGCATGTGGAGTGAATTGCTTCTCCGAGGGAAAAGGTGGACAAACACCCCTCTCAGTGGTACCACCCAAGACCACCTTGAGCAGATGGATGAGCTGGGAAAATCCTATGCCCCACCCACCCGGTGTATTGGCCTTGGATGTGAGAAGGGGAGGGGCTAAAGGTATTTAAACTGGGGGCGCCAGGAGGCCGGCCCTTTTCTCCCCTCCGCCATGGGCCATTAGGATCTGTTCACCGGGAAGTAGCAAGATCCCAGCCAGGTGGACTTAATAATGGAACTTATGGAGGGGAAGGTGGGCGCCTGTGTTCTGTAAGTAACCCCTTACCCATTGCTCTGTTAGTAAGCCCAAGTAAACTAGCTAAAATCTGTTTAACTGCAAGTGGAAGAATTTGTGTGTTTGTTGTGAGGCCTGGGGGAGGGGGACCCTTTGGGTTGCAAGCAGGGAGAGAGAGGCAGGTTAAGTTAGTCTGCCTCTCCCAAAGAGAAATTTTGATAACAATGCATTATATCATCCAGAGTTACCAAACAAAACTGAGATATAATAATAGATTTTTAGGTTCATATGCTCAGGCAGAGCTTCCTTCCTTCCTTCCTTCCTTCCTTCCTTCCTTCCTTCCTTCCTTCCTTCCTTCCTTCCTTTTTTATTTTTTTCAGGTTTTTTTTTTAAAACAGGGTCACATGTAGCCCAGGTTGGCCTTGAAGTCCTGATCCTCCTGCCTCCATCTCCTAAGTTCTAGGATTTTAGGCATGTGTCATCACATCCATCTCAAGAGCTTTATTTCTTCTATAGAAACATTATTTCTTTATTGATTGAAGCCAAATCTATTGAAGAATTTATGTAAATAAATATGTACCCTAATAAATTAATGACAGAGATTATAAAGTGAGTTTGAAACAACCTTTTAGTGAAGTGGCTAGTAAGCGAGAGAAACAGGTTCTGGAAATTCAGCTGCTTGCTGTTTGGTTTGATTATTTCATTGAACAGCCTGGGGTACTGAATTGTCTGCAGCCCTCTGTATGGGACCTATTTATGTGCCTTATCACTCAGATGCCAGGAATCATAGTGTGATTTTATTGAATAATTCCACAATCCCAAGTACTAATTAAATAATACTATCTCTTTGCAAGGATGCCAATACATAGCTTCCAATTTAAAATACCATTGTGTGAAGACAATTTTCATGAAAAAGGACTACACATTTATTACTTTATGCCAGCTACAATAAATGCTCAGCAACACTTTCAACTAATTATATGCTAATGAAATAGGTCAGTTTTTAAAGCCTCGTTATGCTGAAGTTTTATAGCAGGACTCAATATATGAGGCCATCAACTGAGATTGCAACATCTTTACTTTAAAGTCTATGTGATCACTCAGCCTTAAAGGGGAAGGAGATGTGGATGTGGTCTCCAACAGGGATGAACTCTGAAGACATTTTATCAAGTGAAACAGGCCAATCACAAAAGGACAAACACTTTATGAGATCCCTAGAGTAATAAAAGTCAAAAAGACAAAGAGAAATGATGAATTTCAGGGATGGGATGGGCGGCAACAGGGGGTTAAGAGTTTCACAGGCTGACCTCAGAGTTTCAGTCGGCAAAGAAGAAAACATTCTGGAGATGGATGGTGGCCATGGCCACACAACAGTGTGAATGTACATAGAACCCTGAACTGACCTCTGAAAATGCTTAAAATGGAATCTTTCATGCTATATACATTTTACCACAATTTAAAAACTCTCCCCAATGAGTTTGTTCTTTAACAGGTCAATACTTGGTATTAACAACACAAACCTCAGATTGCTGGATTGGTTAAAAAAAATCAGTCACCTTGTAGTGCAAAGCTGTTGAACTGAGGCTTTAGAAGGTGATGGTGGGAGAAAATGGAAACACAAATAAGATCTGTCAGAAGGGAGACATCTGGTAGACGGGAACCTCTGTATGTTTAGGTTTCACCACACAGAACGAACAGTTGGGCAGCTAGGAGAGGCCTACCCATATCCGTAGCCTGACTGTCGGGGGATTAGGCTGCTGCTCCTGTAACGCATTCTTTCCACAGCAGCCTCTCTTGGACACTCCACACCCCTGGGCTTTTCAGATGGACCAGCCATGGGCTCCCTGGTGCTGTGGCTCTCTCACTCTCAGGCAAGGGTGTATATCTGTATGCGGTGTAGAGACACTTGGCATGCTATTGCGCCGCCCTCAGGGCTGGCACTCCTGCAAGAAGGCTGGGCTGTAAGGTGTAGATTCAACGCACATGCAAATATTTAGCTTCCTTCAGCTCACACGCTGCTCAAAGACAGAATGAAAAGTTGACCTTTTACTTTCCACCCTTGTTTGGGCACTGACCACAGTCAGACAGCTAAGAGAACGTATCCAAAGCAGAGTGTTGGCCAGCACACCTGAGTACAGTGCGGATGTTGCAACCACACAAGCTCCTATTCATTGATACTTAACATAGGACAAGTGCCGTACTATGTAATATCTAACCCAGACAAAAATCTCTTTTGTGAGTGAGAAACTGAGGCTCAGAGAAATTTAAAGTTTTGCATAAATTCATTCAGCTAGGCAAGTGACACTTGGGCTGTGTCCCCGGTATACTGAGCCTAGCCTCTGTTCTTTCTACAGCATGCCCCTGTGATGGATTCAATTCCTCTTTCAGTGTTCCAAGTAGCTTTACTGTTTATAAAAAGAAAGAGCGGAACACAGGCCTTACCTCAGCCACTTGGTGAGGTAACAGTATCAAAAAAGAGCTCACTATGAAAATAAATGGACACTGGCATGTTGCAAGAAATGGACTTACTCAGTGACTGAAAATACCCTCCAGATTTTTTTTTCTCTGATAAAATGACCGCTATGTACCAAAAGGCAATTTTGTGAATCAAATCAGTTGAGTTTCACAAGCAGTTTGTTCCACTTATTAGGCAATAATCTCCTAAGTGGGATTCCAAAGTATTATTTTTTAATTAGTAAAGTAAATTTATCAGAGTCTTAGGTGAGGATTTTCTTTCTCTTGTCTTCTATTTTTGCAGTGCTGGAGATTGGACCCAAGGTGTTGCATATGCTAGGCTGACACTGTACCACTGACCTACATTCTCAGCCTGCACAGGATTTTCTACACTGCTTAAATGCTACATGAAAACAAAATAAATTTAGTGCTTAAAAATAGCGCACACGAAGAATAACATCTCTCTGATCCCCTATGACACCTGGAGGTTCTGGTTTATCTTTCCCATAATTAAGAGAATTTCGCATCACCTCTGAGTTAGAGTTCACTTGAAGTCCTAGGATGAGGGTGCTAGAATTAAAAAGGCACAGAGATGTACAGTCAAAAAAGTCAAACTCCTAGAAGCAGGGATCAGAATGCTACTTTCCAGGGGCCGGAGGTGAGGAGGAGGGGGAGAGGCTGGTCAAAGCATGCGGAGACTTAGGCAGGAGGACTAAATTCATGAGCTCTACTGTACTGCATGGTCACTTAGTTAATAACAATGTACTGTGTATTTGAAAACTTCTGAGAGAACATTTTAAGTGTTATTTCTACCAAGCAAGTATAGTGTTAATTAGCTCAGTTAAGCCAGTCCACAATGTATACTATTTCAAGGCATCAAGCTACACACCGTTTTTTATAAGTAGATGTAAATATGTGTGTGTGTGTGTGTGTGTGTGTGTGTGCGCGCACATGTGTATGTGATATAACTTGCAACTTTCAGGAGTTGATTTTTTCTTCCCAGCAGGTGGGTTCTGAGAATTGAACTTGGGTCACCAGGTAAGTGACAAGCACCTTTGCCTACTGAGCAATCTCACTAGCCTTTGGACATTGTTAATATGTACAACTTTTGTCAATTAAGGGGAAAAGGCAGTGATATGTTGGTCGCAAAACCAGACCCAAGGGGAGAAAAGGGCATGAGTGTGATTGTCATCTGTAATTAACGCAGTGAACTCACACAGTTCCTGACACAGAGCCTGTGGGTGAGCACAATCAAGGAAATGTTCTTATAGGCAGAATGTAGTGGATATTTCTCTGTCCATCTGTGGTCCAGTCCTTCCTTCCTTCCTTCCTTCCTTCCTTCCTTCCTTCCTTCCTTCCTTCCTTCCTTCCCTCCCTCCCTCCCTCCCTCCCTCCCTCCCTCCTTCCTTCCTTCCTTCCTTCCTTCCTTCCTTCCTTCCTTCCTTCCTCTCTTTCTCTCCTGGTTTCAGGCAGTATACTCTATCAAGGCAGGAGAGGACTGCCAGCTGAGCGGGCTCTATCTGTAGTCATGGAAGTGTGAGGCATCAGCTTCTTATATCTTGTCTGACCAGGAAGCAGCGCAAGTACTAGAATCAACCAGGGTTAATATACCTGAAGGACCCACCCCTGGGACCTTCTTCTAGCTAGACCCCCTGAAGTTCTGTAGCCTCCCCAAACAGTATTTCCAGCTGGAACTAAGTATTCAAACACGTGATATTGTGCAAGACATTTCAGTTAGACAGGTGTGTAAAATTTGTTGACTACTGAGTGGACTTCCTATTCCTGTGAGCGGTACTAGTATTTTTACAGGTTCTAATAGTGTACGCATTCTCTCAACTCTGAAGATTTTTGTCCCCAGATGCCTGCTGTATTTGTGGTTGCAACAGGATGGTCATGGTCGGGAGGGAGGCAGTAGAGTATCTCATGTACACACACTGAGGAGCATGAGAGTTTCCTCCCAATACCCCTCTAGCCTCTCATGCCCTGTCCTCATGTGTGCTAACATCTCAGCTCTCTAATCAGGAGGAAAGAGAACCCTAGAAAGGATCGCATTCCATGTCCTGGTGCTGCAGCTTGGCTCAGCTCTGCAGGTTGACAATTTAGCCTTTAACTGGAGCACTGTTAGCATTATCCACTCATGAGCATATATACTGATGTTTAGAGAGTGACAGGTCTCTGTGGAGCTCAGCACCTAGAATGGTGACTGGGGAAGCATTTCCTTAGCCAGGTCTCCATGCGTTCTATTGAGAGTGACCACACTGTGCTTTTCAAAAACCCTGAGAGCACAAATCAAGGGAACCAAAGAGTTCTCAGTGCTGTGTGTCATCAAAACAGGAAGCATCATTCTGTGGAACTGAAGAAAATCTGAGGTCACCTGACCTGGGGTTGATTTGGGGGTCTCTTCTTCATATTTCCCTGACATTCCTCTTCTGTGAAATGTGTATGACAGCATTTTACATGGTAGGGATTAAATGAGGAAACAAAGACCTCAAGCGCCTCAACTCGTGGATGGCACACTGTTTTGATTACCAGGCCCTTTCGTACTGAGACACCTTGCACTTTCACACTTCTAATAACAATGCAGGGTTGAGAGAGCCGTCTGCTTCATTTGTCCCAGTTAGGTGTTCAATCATCAAAACCCTAACTCCCTAAGAACCCTTCAAACCCTGGCAGACTGGATTCCAAATTGTGCTTTCTCTACAATTCCCAGGAGGTTTTGAAGACTGTATTGGCTGCATATGTGGGTGGCAATGAAGCAACAAAATTAATGGCCCTGTGGACTGAAAACAATGACCTCTCAAGGCAACTGAGTTGCAAGATGAAACCCACACAAGTTATTTCATTTATTTTTTTTTAATAATAGCCCTTGGAAATGGTCTCTTGCTCTATAAGAGCAAGATCAGCTTTTTCTGAACTTTGCTGTGGAAAATTCCAGAGCTACGGGTGTGCCCTTCTCAGGATGCTGAGGTCAAAGCCTTTCAGAAATGGGAGCACCTCTGTTAGGTCAGGTTTCCATCCAGCAGTTTCACCAAGACAGGTCCACGACTTAGGATGCTTGGTCTTACTGTAGAATAGTCCACTACATGGACCACCACACATACATACATTCGGATTTTCAGGCTGGCCTAGAACTCTTTGTGTAGTCAAGGATGACCTTGAACTCCTGACCCTGATGCCTCTACCCCCTAAATACTAGGATCACTAATATATACCGTACTTGCCTCTTTGAGCACACAGATGGCACCTGCTTCTTTACTTGGCAGATACCAAGATATACAGTGGTCTCTTGGTAAAATGGAGGTGACACAGAAATAAGGGCACTAGTGTGTGGGGGGTGGTCACACACGTGTGTGGGATGTGTGTGGGATGGTTACACACGTGTGTGGAATGTGTGTCGGGGGGTGGGTACATTCGTGTGTGGGATGTATGGGGGGGTGGTTACACACTTGTGTGGGATGTGTGTGTGTGGGGTGGTTACATACGTGTGTGGGATGTGTGTAGGAGGGGTGGTTACATACGTGTGTGGGATGTGTGTAGGAGGGGTGGTTACATATGTGTGTGGGATGTGTGTAGGAGGGGTGGTTACACACGTGTGTGGGATGTGGGGGGTGGATACACACGTGTGCAGGATGTGTGTAGGAGGGGTGGTTACATACATGTGTGGGATGTGTATAGGAGGGGTGGTTACATACATGTGTGGGATGTGTGTAGGAGGGGTGGTTACACACGTGTGTGGGATGTGGGGGGTGGATACACACGTGTGCAGGATGTGTGTAGGAGGGGTGGTTACATACGTGTGTGGGATGTGTGTAGGAGAGGTGGTTACACACGTGTGTGGGATGTGGGGGGGGTGGTTACACACGTGTGTGGGATGTGGGGGGTGGTTACACACGTGTGTGGGATGTGGGGGGATGGTTACATATGTGTGTGGGATGTGGGGGGGTGGTTACACACGTGTGTGGGATGTGTGGGAGGGTGGGTACATTCATGTGTGGGATGTGTGGGGGGATGTTTACATACGTGTGTGGGATGTGTGTGGGATGTGGGGGGGTATATTCGTGTGTGGGATGTGTGTGTGGGTGGTTACATACCTGTGTGGGATGTGTGTAGGAGGGGTGGTTACACGTGTGTGGGATGTGTGTGTGGGGTGGTTACACACGTGTGTGGGATGTGTGGGGGGGTGGTTACATGCATGTGTGGGATGTGTGGGGGGGTGATTACATACGTGTGTAGGATGTGTGTAGGAGGGGTAGGCAGAGGGAAGGCAACGCTGTGGAAGAGTCATCATCCCAGCTCAGAGAGTCTGTTATTTTCCTGCCTATGAGTGCCCTAACCTTCTGAACAGTTTGTAGTCGATAGGACAAAAACCACTTTCTTCTCTTCAAACTCTTCTCATTTACCCCGTGTGCTCAGGTGATCCCGAGCAGTCCTCTCCCTACTCAGAAAATAATGCCTTCCTTTAGAGGTGGGAGACACATTAAGTACTTGGATCTGGAGTGAGATATCCTAGATATGAATCCCATCCCTGCCCTGCCTAGCTGTGCGATCTTGGTTGGGCATGGTACAGAACCCCTCTGAGCCCCAGTCAATTCATTTATAAGACAGAAATAATCACAGCTGCCATAAATAAAGCAGTCAGAAGGATGAAATTAGTTACCACTTGAAATATGCTTAAAGGCCAGAGGTATAGCTGGGTTAGTAGAGTGATTGCCCGGCATGCATGAAGTTCTGGGATTGAGCTCCAGCACTCTGTAAAGCAGGCATGGTGGTGCATTCCTATCATCTTGTACTAGGGAGACAGAGGCAGGAGGGAGGATCAGGGGTTCAAGATCATCCTTAGCTGTAGAATGGCTTCAAGGCTAGTCTGAAGGTAAATGGACTGTCTCAAAAAATTGCTTTGAAAGCTACCAGAACCCTAGCAGGTGTCTGATCAGCCTTAGCTCTTGCTGTTCCACTGAGCACAGCCGGGACTCCAGGATAAGCAATCTGAGCGCACAGAGATCTTGAGCAGCACTCAGATCTCAGCACCCATTTTGCAGTTGTTTTGTTTGAGTTGCTGGGGATGGAACCAAGGGCCCCGCAGGTGCCAGGCTTTCCCTCGGCCGTTGAACTACATCTCAGACTCCTTCAGCTCCCTTCTTATCTGGTGGCTTCAAACAATTCATCTTTCTTTTTTAACTTCATAAAATAACTATCCAACTCTGTTGTTTCCTTCTCATTTCCCTGCTAGAAATGAGTAAGGATGCTATCATTGATTTAGAAGTGCATGGGCAAATATAAACAGAATACCTAATGAAAAATTTCTTTAGCACAGTGCTACAGGGACCACTCACAAGAATGGACTCTAATTTTTATTAACCACTTTGTTGCTTTTGCAGCTGAACAGACATGGCCTTATTTGAGTGTCACCGCAGTCTTCCTTATCTTTTGACCCAATGCCCTGAATTCATAATCCCCGGACGGCTCAGTTACAGCTTCCTCCACCTTTCCTCCTCTGGTCAGTCTGTACTTTCTTCATTCATGCTACTGAGGCAAGTGGTTGTTTTAATTCCATAGCAAATGTTGGTGTCTTACACAGTCGTCTTTAGAGAATTACAACCTAAATTACACTAGACAGTTGCATAAACCAAAGACATTCAAGTTCCCCCAACCCACAGGCAGCTACTTCCCAGCCTGCCCCTGCCTGTTTTGGCTAGTGATGGTGAACAGAGCAAGTTTTTGGCCCTCTCCAGGAGAGTTCAAGGCCTCAAGCAAATCACACCATGTAAAATCTGGTTAAGAAGAATATCAAGAGCAGCCTTGAGAGCAAAGAGAAGTCACAGCAGGTCAGATGGCAGGCAGAGGGATTCAGGCAGGAAAGGAGGGCCTGACTCACCAGCTCTGCTCCAGGGAGGGATCGAAGAACCAAGTTAGTTTCCAGAGAACTGCAGGCTTCCTCAGCCCAGCATTTGCTGTGGAGGAAAGCCATGGGCTCTAAAAGCCCACAAGCACCTAAAATGGGACCCTGAAGAGCTGCTTTCAAGGTAATGTAGACCCGAAAGGATACAGTGGGGGCAGGAGAGATGGCTCAGTGGTTAGGTGCAGCACTATTGCTCTTGCAGAAGACCTGGGTTTGGTTCCCAGCACCCACATGATGGGTCACAACCACATGTAATTCCATTTCCACTGAATTTGATGCTCTCTTCTGGCCTCCACAGACATTGTATATCATGGGTGCACTTATATACATGTAGGCAAGACACTCATACACATAAATAAAAATAAAGAAAATTTTAAAAAAGAAGGCACAGTGGCACCTAAGGCAAATGCTGAGGGCCTATTTGGAATGAACTTGCCATCTTAGACACCTCAGAACCATTTGCTTTCATGCTATTTTCTGGGGGTGTGTCTATCCTTCACAGAACCATTTTACCTCAGTGCCAAGAACAGTGTGCCAAGACACTGTGGAGTCACGTTTTGAAAATGAAAGAGATGCCCAGAGCAGCTGGTCCTGGTTGTATTCCCTGAGGCCATGTCTCATTTAGTGTTGGAGTCCCATGGCCTCACTGTTTGAGAAGGAGATTGCGACTGGGTTGTTTTGTGTTTGGGAGGAGGAATTCATTAAAGTTACTCTTTTGTTGAACTTAAATATGATTGGATTAGGCCTGACCTGAACAGATAGATTTGTTTAAATGGGTAAGAAGTAAAATGGAGACGATTTGAGGAGAGCAGAGGAAGGACAGCAATGGTTTGTGGCTGGAATGGGTATGGCCTCTCCGAAGAGGCAAATGACGCCATACAGGAGGCCGAAGCATCAGCCAGGTTTGAGGAAATGAGAAGGGAGTTTGGGTGGAGGAAGTAGACAGATAAGGGTGTCCACCAGAGAAGGTTCCGTCATTGTGGCTGGTCAGAGGGAGCCATTACAGACTTAGGAACGTGATAGAGGACCACCCTGGGCAAGGAATAATGAATGAACTGGAAATAAAGCATAGAAAACCAACTAGGAAATGACTCCAGTGAACTGTGGCTGCGGGAACAGAGCTACTACAACCAGAATGGTGGGACCAGGATGGCTCCCAGGAAACAAGGCTGCCATCTGCAGTGGACCTTCAAGGTCACATACCACAACGGTCCCTGTGCTTTTTACCTAAGGATCAGGCTAAATTCCCTCAATGATTTATCTCTGTTCCAGCTGGTTCTGAAATCACACTGAAAGGGAAGGAGAACTGAATGAGCCAAGAGTAGAACTCTACCTCCTTTTTGGAAGACACTGACTAACAAAAGCGTCTTTGTGGTTGGTCCAGACTGGCCTCTTAGGTAATTTCATATGTTGGCTGTTGCAAAGAAATGGCAGTAAGCATGGTATTCATGAGAATAATGAGGAACCAGAAGACCCGAGTCCGAGGCTCAGGTGGCAGTTTTGAGCAGGTCAGTAACACTCTGAGAGTCTTAGTCACTTCAAAAGCAATAGCAGTAATATATGTCCTACCTAGTTTTCTGGTCTATTTAGAAGATAAAATGATATGCCCTGTGACAACTCTGGAAAACCCAAATTGCCATCTAAAGGAGTGGCAGATGAGCTCGTTACTTTTCCACAGGAGAAGATCTGGTAAAGTGCAGTGACAGGGAAAGCTTCCTCTGTGTTCTGTCTCTGTTGCCTTGTTTCTGTGCGATTTTTGGACTAGGCACCAGGCTTCTCTAACCCTAGCTACAAAATGGACTACTAATACTCCATTATTCAGTTGTCCATCACTATGAACAAAGTAAGAAAGATTTACTGTCTCGTGGTTCCAGAGGTTTCAGTCCACGGACACTTGGCCCTGTTGCTTTGGGTCTGTGATGACACCCTGTGTCAAGGTGGGAATTCCTGACAGAGGAGGCCTGTTCAGTGAGTAAATAGTATGACTATTATTTTGATAAACATTAATGACCTGTACATAAGAAATGAGGAGAGAAGGAGAGAGAGAGGGGGATAGAGAGAGAGAGAGAGAGGGAGAGAGAGAGAGAGAGAGGGAGAGAGAGAGAGAGAGAGGCACCATGGATTGAACTTGAGTCAGTAAGAATAGTATGATCAAAATCTGAGAAAGTTAAGAAAGTTAAGGAAGTCGGCTGGGATGATCTGGCGGATGTTTGCTGCACTGTGACTCCTGGGGTCATTCCATCTACTTCCTCTCATACCACAGGCAGTATCTTCACAGTTTTGAGACCTATTCTATGTTGGACTGCTCTGTGGTATCTCTGACATGTATTTAACAACAGGTGATAGAGTAAAATACAGCACAGGCATTCACAACCTGTTCTGCCTAAAGTCATGCCATAAATAATCAGTTCATTGCTGCCAGATGAAGTATTATGTGTCAATGCCACAGTGGTGAAAGGAGTGTCGTCACTCTTGCATTCCCATGGAGAGGCTCATCCTCAGCCAGTGTAATGTTTGGTAGAAAAGCCGTGCATTTGTAGATAGTGTCACCCTATGAAGAAGGTATGTAATTACAGTGTGCTGATATCATTGTGGCTTCAGCTGCTTGGATTTCCTGGCTATTCTGAAAGGTAGCTCAAAGGGCATTTTCTTTTTAATCAGCAGCCAAGTCTTAGGTAAAAATATGTCAGCAGATTAAATAAAATCACAATGCCAGAAGAGTTCTTCACCCACTAGGCTGAGTGCCTTATAGGATAAGGGCATGCGATTAATGTTTTGTGGTCAGATGCATGAGATTTTTTTTCTTTTTGAAATGGGGTCTTACTAGGCAACCTTGGCTATCAACCAGGATGACAGGCCTGGAAGTCACAGAGATCCTCCTGTCTCTGCCTCCCAGTGCTGGAATCAAAGGTGTGTGCCTCTGATGACTGAACTTTGCAAACTCTATCTTTTGAGTAAGTTTCTTCACTTGACCTCCAGACAAGCTGGTGCCTACTACAGGTCCCTACTCACATAGGAAGAAGCTGATAATTGGAGTTTATCAACTTTTCTCCTGCTCTCTGTCCATATCCCACTGTGCTGACAGGAATGACAGTCATTTGGGGAAGACCCAAGGGAAAGCAAAGCAGGATAATAATACTCAGGGACAGTAGGAGCCATGCCATCTGCAGGTGGTCAGACTTGGCCATCGGGGACAGGGAGAGTCACACCCAACCACCTCACCATGTTGGACAAGTGCTAGCTATTTACTCTGGGCTTTCTTCTGCTTCCCTGGCCTCAAATCCTCCCTATTCAGTGGTGATTTCTAAACGGTTCTGCTCAGTCCAGCTGACTCTTTCCTTGCGTGCTTTCCAGGGACTTCCACCCCACGCTCCTCAGGGCGTGGTGTCTCAGTCTGGTGCTCATATTCTTCCCACACTTCCTGTTTAGGTTGGTGCCAGCACCATCCACTCAGGGAGCCACCCTGGAGAAGTCACTCTCCGCTATTTTGTCTAGAACATCTCTTGTTCCTCATTGTGACTTTCCGCTCAATCACTTATTCTGTATGGATTTAGTTTCCTACATTTTCTTATTATCTTTCTCTCCTGATCCCACTCCCCGTTCTGTCCTTCACTTTGCAGATGAAATGAACTTTCATAAATTCAGGGTTTTTTTTTTTTGAGGCAGTCTCATTGTGAGGCTCAGCCGGACCTGGAACTCCTTATGCAGCCCAAGCCTATGTTCAACTTGCAATGGTCCTTCTGCCTCAGCCTCCTGAGTGTTGGGATTACAACTATGAATCACCCTATGAACCACAAATTCAACTTCTATAAAAACAATACACCTGGGGCTGGAGTGATGCCTCGATGGTAAAAGCACTGGCTGCTCTCGCAGAGCGCCTGAGTTCAGTTCCCAGAACTCATATGGCAGCTAACAACTGTCCGTAATTTCAATTCCAGTGGATCCAACACTCTTTTGGCTCCCACACACATTTCACAATATGGGTGCACTTTCAGGCAGATAAAACCATGTCGTATACATAAAATAAAAATAAATAAGCCAAACAAAAAAGAACAACCCCGTTTCCCTACCTAAATATTCCCTCTGTATAGAATAAAGCTTTATCAGTGACACACAAGAACCTTCACATTTTGGTCCTTGCTTTAATTTCTGTCTCCCCTCCAGCTCTCCTTGTAAACTGTGATGCTCTATACAGATCCTTTGGTGTTACCATGTGGGTATTCAGAAACTGAATGGAAGAGTCTGCTGAGACCTACTGGAAACTTTCTCCAGTGTCCAGGGAGGCTGCTGTTAGTCATACATGGCACACATGAAGAATAAGGGATTTGATCCCCAGGAGTAACACAACCCATGTTGAAGACTTCATACATGAAGATCCTAATTGTATTACCCTTGCAGAAAGTCACTGTGCAGCCTGTCCTGAGTTCCCCATGTCACTGAGTTCCTGTTGACCACTGCGGGAGCTGACTGGACAATGAAAACTTCACTGGCTGCCTTCTCTTCCCTGCCTGGCTCAGCACATGCCCCACTGATATTTTTATTCATCTCTTAAATAAAACTCTTGCACTTGAACATCACCTTGTATGATTTTGGAAGGCCAACTAAGACATGGCCCTATGTTCCAAGACATTGTGGGGTTCTCAAGGCCTTCAAGCATTCTCCCACTTAGATTATCTAGTTCCCATTCCCTTCTTTCTTATTCCAGAAAATTTCTGCTTCCTCTTTACAACTTAAATCTGCCACTTCTGTGTTTCCCATCAGACCACTGCCCATCTGAACTGATTCCCCGTGTGCTTGGCAGCAGTTTCTACAGAGTTGGGTTTATCCTGCACAGCAGAAAGTGATTCCTCACACATGCATCTCCCATGGAACCTACTGCTCCTTGTGGTTTGGAATCATTTCCCAGGATATGAACCACTACTTGTCATGTGATAAATTGAGACATTATTGTGGCAAATATGTAATTTGATATATAGAGAGTTAGGAATTCAAAAGAAAAACGTTAGGAATTCAAAAGAAAGTTCCACAAAAAGGAATTCTTTAATTCATTCAACATGTAATTATTGAAAGCCTAGAACATGCCAGGCACTATTTGGCATATAAAATAGGAGGCAACGGTAAACTATCAACAAAGTTCTAGCAAATACTGATTGATTAGTGTGGTTGTCAGCTAGTCCATGGTATGGATCAGAAAGATAACCAGAGAAGCAGAGGAGGGAGCAGTGGAGGATGTGGGAATGCAGTTGCCAGTAGAATATAATAGGATTCAAAGTCCAGAGCAATGGACTAAGAAGATGGTGTGTACATTATTCTGGAGTAGCTGACAAGGTAAATTACCAGTATGTAGTCTTGCTTCTAGTAGACTAGACAGACCGGTTCATAGCATATAGCCCCATTCTGTCCAGGCCTGAAAAAAATCCGTGGAAATACATGACTACCTTTCTAGATATGTAGTTCCAGGAAGATTGCCTGAAATGAATCCAATTTTTAATCCAAAATATCTTTCCAGCGCAGACATTCACTGCCAATTTATAGAAGTCCAAGGAGCAAATGCTATGAGTTGACAAAAGTGCATTAGAGAGGGATGCTATGTTTCAAGGGATGAAACAGACCAGGACTAGCATCTAGGGAAACAGTCCCAACTGAGGGAATATCACAGTTACCATTTGTCACTTTCAGCAAAACTATCCAGGCTGGACAAACTTACTGCATGAGCGTTTGGAATTGTTACTGCCTACTATTCTAATAGTTAATACATCAGCCGTACTTTTTAAAGAGTCTCATATAAAAAAGAACTGCAAAAAGTAAAGGGAAAATGGGATCCAAGGATATAAGAATATTTTAAAACAGCAAATGATTTAAAAATGAGATTCTGAGGGAACTGATAGGTCACTATAATGTGAGGTTCTAAAAATAAGGTTCTGAAAATATAAATCACAAAGATCTCAATGAGGAAGAAAGGCAAGAGCTTCTTAAAGGAACCAGAACCACTTTACTGGATCTCTGGGCGTTTGAGATTTAAGTCTCCATAAGGAGACTAGAGCATTCAGGATTCCCTGTAAGGGGTCCACAGATCACTGCTATTAACTCTCAACTTTTCTACAATTCCCTTGGCGCATACTATAATCCAGACTCTTTTACAGAGTACCGGGGTGTCTCTGTAAGACACCAGCTGTGTCAGACCATCTTGGTCATTTTGTACACAAGGCTCCCACAGGGAGACACTTGCTCGGTGCCCAAGCTGCTCTTCCAGCTTCCTGCCTCAGCTCTCTCACTACCTGTCCAGGGGACTGAACACCCACTATTTCCTAACCAAGGAGCCTTGCAGAATCTTCCTTTCTAGTTTCTTTTCATAGTACCTGTTCAAACCTCAGGGCTTTTCCCCTAGTTGTCTGTCTCCATTACAATATGAAGGTCAGAAAGGCACGTTCTATCTCCATTCCTTATTCTGTTACGACCCTGTATCGGCACATAGTGTTTACCAAATGCTAGTTGAATAAACAGAGCTACTGAGTTAACGTTAAAGAAACATGAACGGTACAGCAGGAGGCTGGAGCAATCCAGTGGACACTTCTTTAGTGACTCCTTTCCTTCTTTCTGTCTCTTTTCTAAGCATGCTTTCCCTGTTTGGACTCCCCAACAATTTGGGCTTCCCCACTCTTTCTCTAAAGCTCTCCCCCTGCCCCCACACTAGCTTACACAGCATGGCTTTTTCCTTTCTCTCCTCCATTCTCCTCCTGGCAGCTGCTGAGATGTACAGTTTGCCTGCCCTGAGTTGGATGGGGTGGGGGGGAATCTTTTAAACTTTAATAAAATTATCCTCAAGCTTCATGTTTGAGTTCATTCTTAACATTTTTTTTGAGACTAAGAACTCGAAGAAGGGACCCTAATTTCCCCTGTGTCATCTGGTAGCTGTGAGGGGACCCCCCACATTCTAGTAACAAGAATAGGTCAAAGGTACACTGATTCCTCTGTGGCCCATTTGGTTAAGCTGCAGTTTTCGAGCACCTGCCTATACCGAGAGTTCTCAGCACTAGGCAGGGTCCTTGCGTGGCCCTCAGGAGATAGGGGGACTGAAGCTCAGAGTATGCGCACTTCAAATTGGGGCAGGGGTGAATTAGCCTCAGAAGGCAGGTTTCATATTCTGCTGGCCTCACAAAGGAGAGATTCAGCAAGCTTGGCTATTCTGGAAAGCAATATCTACTCATCAGCTTTTCTGGTGTAGACTTTAGGAGTCAAGTCTCTCCAGCCCAATCCAGGAGGGCTCCAGGCTTTGGGAATATCTCGCCACCTCCTCTCACTGAGTCTATGGGAACCCCACAGGAAGCGCTTCACTTTTCAGCCCTGGATCATTCTGAGTGCTGTAGAGCTGAAACAAGGAGGGGGTGGGGTTGATTAAGGATAATAAGGGTTATCTTGGTGACAGGTTAATAGCAATAAGCTTTATGTATTTTTATGGGGAAAAATTTGAAGATAGATCTCTGTGGGAAGCAAGTGTAAAGAAATATTATATATCGAGTGGTGAGGGTAGAGGAGGAGGTTTCTTAAAGCTTTCACTGAAAGATTTTGGTTTGTTTTTATAGTGCTGAGGATTGAACCCAGGGCTTCACAGTGCTCCAAGGAGAAGGCAGGTGCTCTGGCACAGTTGCACTAGGTTTTTACCTAAGCCTTCAGATGTACTATATTCCTTTCGGGTTTTTCCTTTCTCTTTTTTTATCATGATAGGAATTGGATGCAGGGCTTTGCATATACTAAACAAGCACTCTACCCCTGAGCTTTAACTTCAGTTCTTGGTTGTTTTGAATCAGGCCTCACTATGTAACCCAAGCTGGCCTTTAACTTGCAATGCTCCTGGCTCAGTCTCCAGAGGGTGGGATTTTAAATATTAGAGTTATATGTTCTGAGTTCACTTGCTTACCTTTGCTGTTTCCAGGGCCCTCCTGACTCAGCTCCTCCCATCTTGATTTGCAGTGAGTACAAAAGGCCATGCAGACACAGCAGGTATCTGGCCAGTTAATTTACAATTGCTAATGTTACACAATTTAATTCTCCAAATGGGGATGAAACCAAGGAGCCACCCTACTTGTCTCGACCCTGCAGTTGTGCCGCAGTACATTCATTTGCTCATTCTTTCATTCAAAGCCCATGAAGCAGATCTTTCATAGCAGTAGCCATGCTTCCCTTGATCCCATAGTCTGCGGTGGGAGAAAGGGAGGCTTGGTTAGTGAGTTCAGGGAAGGGGCGCAAGGAGGCCCAGATGGCCGTAGGAGAGAAGAGAGGAAGGGTGGAGAAGGGATGGAGGCAAAGGTGAGAAAGAAAGAGGGAGAGCATGAATGACCAGGGAGGTCGGATTTTATAGGACTCGATGATGGCTCCAACGTTACCTCAAAGCAACAGGCTTCAGCAGGAGAGGAATGGGGTCAGATTTGCATTCTGACAACATCTCTTTGTCTTTTTGAAAAGCAGGTCCAGCCAGAGTGTTGGAGGATGACTTACAGTTGCTTAGGTCAGTGGTGCTGACTAGTGTGGGAGTAGATAAAATTGGACTTAAGAAAGAGCCCAGAGGCAAGGTGATTGGATTTGCTCATGGACTGGATACAGGTAGAGAGGAGGAATCAGTGATGACTCTTACGTCCGTGCTTTAATATTAAGAGCCATCACTATTGGGCCTAGGGCAGGCACTGTTCCAAGTGCTGTATATGCATTGTCATTTAGTCCTGATGGGGAAGCAGAGGCACAGCACGTCTCCCAGGACCACACAGCCATGAAGCAAGAAAGCTAGTTAGCCTCTGAAGTCAGGGAACTTCCTCTCTCTCTCTCTCTCTCTCTCTCTCTCTCTCTTATTGAATTTTTGTGATTTTCTCACAATATAATTTAATGATATTTAGATTCCCTGCACTATCTGCACCTCCCTTTATTGCCCCTCAATTTGAAGTGCCATATAATATATATATACATATACATTTTAAAGGCCTATAGAGTCTAATTTGTGTCTCTAAATGTCTTTTAGTATGGGTCCATCCACTGGTTAACCTACCAAGGACCCCATCCTTACAAGAGACTGTCTCTCCCTCTCAGAAGCCATTAGTTGTCACAATTCCCTTAGGTCGGGTTGGGATTTCCTACACACTTTCCCATGTCTCTGCTGGGATTCTGTCTGATCTGAGCTCGTATAGAGCTTGTGCAAGCTGCCACCATTGTTGTGAGTTCACCTGACCAGTTTCCTGGAAAACTGTGTCATTGTGGTTATCCGCCACCTGTGGCTTTTTCTATCTTTCCATCCCCTCTTCTGCAAGGCTCCTGACCCTTGAGAGGCAGAAGTTTGATATGGAGATAAGCACTCTGCAGCCTCTTATTCTCTGCACATTGGCCAGTTGTGGGTTTCTGTGTTAATCACCATCTTCTACATGAGAAAACTTCTCTAGTAAGAGTTGAACATCGCTTTTTATTTTATTTTTTAATGTGGACTGACTATGTAGCCCTGGCTGGCCTGGAACTCACAGAGATGTACCTGTATCTGCCTCCTGATTACTGAAATTAAAGGTGTATAGCACCATACCTGGCTACCTATCTCTTGGAGAGGATGGGAAGTGTGGTGGTTTGAATGAGGACTGTTCTCCATAGGCATCAAGTATTTGAGCATTTAATCCCCTGTTGATTGTGCTGTTTGGGGAGGTTTAGGAGGTGTGGCCTTGCTGGAGGAAGAACGTTACTGGGGTGGTGCTCTGCCACAGCAGGGGACTGCCAGGGGCACCTGCTTGATGGGTGGGGCTCAGAGAATGGCCTGGAAGGAAGGAAACAACCTTCAAGGCAGAGGAAGAGCTGGGACTCAGCGGGAAGCTCTGGCTGAAGACCAGGCCTTAAGAGAACAGAGGCTACTCCACCTTGGCGTGGGGACAAGTGTGCTGCCCTGCTAAGGGATGGTCACAGAAGGAGCAAGGGCAGCCACTGATCCTAGCAGCTCATCAGGAAATGCATGATCAATTCAGCTCAAATCCACAGAGGAGGATAATGTTCGTACCTCACCCATCTGTCACAAATACAGCTCGTGATGAAGTTTGTTCAAGAAAACAGGCCCAGAAAGTGGCTGCAGGGACCTCATCTTGGTGAGGGAAATACCGTGAAAGCACAGCTCAGTGGTGAGCTTACCTGGATATTTAAGCAGCTAGGGAGTCCGTGCTGATCAGCTGCAGAGAGCCACGAGAGCCTGCTGCAGTGCTGGGCATTCAGCTTCGCTCCACCCATTAGCAAATGGCCTTCTCCATCCATGCCCCAAGGTGGACGAGACTGAGAGGCTGCAGGCCACAAGGCCAGTGCACACTCCGGCTGCTCATTCTCCAGCCACACACGTCGCTACACGAGGCTGTGAGGCGGCAGAGCGAGGTGCTGCAGCTGCTCGTCAGTCATTCCTGTGGTCTGAGGAGCTACTTATTTGCTTCAGCTCTGCAGGGCAAGGGCAGTACACAGGTGCCTGGTTCCTCAGTGCCCGTCCTTAACTCAGTATTCAATTCAGGTGGGGTGGTACAAGCTTGTAATACCAGCACTTGTGAGACAGAGGTAGCAGGATCAGGAGTTCTAGGAGTTCAAGGCCAGCTGTGGATACACAGTGAGTTTTGAAGTTAGCTGGGGCTACATAAGACCCTTCTTCAAAATTAAACAAGGCCTGCAGATGGCTCCGCAGTTAAGAGTGCTTGCGGCCTCTGCAGAGTACCTGGGTTAGGTTCCCAGCATCCATGTGGCAGCTATCAATCATTCTTAACTCCAGTTGTAGGGTATCTGACACTCTCTTTAGCCTTCACAGGCCCTGCCTACACATGGTATACACTGCATATACGTAAATAAAAATAAATCTTAAAAGAACCATCAAACAAAACAACAACAAAATGAAAAGCAGGAGAAAAGTGTATGTTTGCCATAGCAGCTCTCAATAACTCAAAAATAAGAATCCTAAACTCAGAAACAGTGTCTCGAAGCGGAATGTTTCCAGCTGTGATGTCTCAGTGTCTGCCCGTGAAGTAGGTCTGAGCTAGTTACACTGGTTTCCTACAGCTGCCCTTGTAAGTTAGAACAAAGTCAGTGGTGTAAACTGCCGCCTCACACTGCAGACCTGGCACAGTGTGCTCCCCTGCTTCTCCGGTCCGGGTTTTACAAGGAGGACGGGAAGGTGCTGGCAGAAGGCATTCTTTCTAGAGGCTCTGCGCATGAAATGGGACCGGGTTCCTTCAGGTGCTGGGCAGAGCTTGGGTTGAACCCTTGCTGACTGCAGGTGGCAGGGTGTTTCCTGTTTGTAGAGCTGTCTGCATGTCCTGGCGTGTGTCTTCATGTCTCTTGTTTTCTGACCATCAACTCTGGGTCAAATCTTTCTCTCTCCTCAAGATTCTCCCTCCTCTGCCTCCTTCTTCCCCCCGTGTCTGTGACTGACTCAGTCTTGGTCCACCTGGAGAATTCACGCTAATCTCCCTATCGTAAGGTTAGTTGCTACTGATCATTTCTTGTCTTCTCTTCTTCCCCTGCCTTCTCTTCCCTTTCTTCCAAATCAGAATACGCAATCCACAACCGCCGATTTCTTCTGCAGTTTATTCCCACTGTGACTGACTGGGGAGCTCACATTTCAGCAGACATGCTTAGGGTTCTGCAGCTGCACTTTGATGGTTAATCTTCATTGTCAATTCGACTAGATTTACGGTCATCCTGGAAGTGCACCTCTGGGTATGTCTATGAGGGTATTTTCAGAAAGAAACGTAACCGTAGGGGAAAGACGCAGCCTGCCTGCCAGGGGCACCATTTCCGGGATTTGATTCTTAGACTGAATGAAAAGGAGACTGCAAGCTAAGCGGTCACCTCTGCTTCCTGACTGGGAATGCAATGTGACCAACAGCCTCACATTCCTGGTGCCTCGATTTCTCCACTTTGATGGACTGTAGCCTCAAACTGTGAGCCAAAATACACCCTTCCTTTGTTAAGTTACTTTTGCCAGGCATTCTGTCACAGCAATGAGAAAAGTAAATAATACACCAAAGAGGACGCTTGCCATTGCTGTGGGCACCCACTTCCATGAGGGCTCGTTCTAAGGCTTTAGCTTCTGTTTGTGCTGCTGGCATTGTGTGTGTTTCCTGATCAGTGACAGAAAATCCATGAAGGTTCCTGCTATTTTTTCTTTGTAATGAACACAGGGCTAAACGGTTGGCAGGGACAGCACTGAAGGATAAGGAACTGAGGTGCAGGTATGTTGGGGGCTATCCTGAAATTACAGTGGGACTTAGTTATCCTAGCGTTAGAGAGCAAATAGCTATTTAGCTGGGATAGACTATAAATTCTCTAGTTCATCTGTTGAAAGACCCACATTTCCAGTTTCACTGGTCAATCACCTCATCACAGGACCACCCTTAGGAAGGTGGGTTCAACTTAAGCTATACTAAATAGGTGGGCAGAATACAGAGTGTGTTAATGAGGCAGTGAACTTTTCCCGCAGGGAATCCCACCTCCCGGGGCAGTTCTTCTGGACTCGGCCACAGACATGTAGCTCTCCAGAAGTCTGCCCACTTTTCTGAATCTTTCCTTCTCTTCTTCACATCCCTTTTCTAAACATGCTTTCTCTAAGGCTTTGGGCTGCCCTAGCATCTTGTATTTTTCTAAAGCTCCTTCTCCCAGTCATGTGGCTGCCCGTCCACCACGTGTCTGACCCCATGCAGGCTCTAAACCTGCATGACTTTTTGGCTTCTTTTCTTCTCCCTCCATTCTCCTCCTCCAGGCAGCTGTTGAGATCCCCAGCTTGCCTGTCTTGAGGATTTTTTCAATAAAATTTTCTTAAAGCTTCTGATTGGGTCCATTCTTAAATTCTTTTATGAATGAGACTAAGAACCCTCTAGGGGATGCTCTTATTTCACCCGGTTTCATTTTGGCAACCATGAAGGGACCCCAAAATTTTAACAACTTATTTGGTGGCATGTGGCAATTTTTCTATGTGTACTGAGTTAGGCTCCTAAGCAGGTAAGGGAGTGAGCTCCATTATGTAACTTGTTATGGCCTCAGGGCATATGGCAGCTATAGGTGACTTGCCTTTTGGAGAAAAGGAAAAAAAGGGTTTAAAAGCCATTTCTTAACTTGGTTTTTTTCTCCACCGTGGTTCTCTGCATGAGTATGGGAAAGAACAGTTAGAGGGACTGGGACTTGGACCTCAGTCACTGGTAAACACGAAACAAACAGTGCTTAGTGAATGCGTCCCGAGATAGCTGCTTTTTGAATAGATCTAAGCATTTAAAATTTTAGTGACTAAAGAAAGCCACACCCAGTGCTCTGGGGAGACATGTGCTCTCAGAGCAACAGCCCAAGGATCTGTGTCCTGGACATAACTTCTCATTCCTTCTGCTGCATTTTTTTGAGTTATTTCCCCAGCAATAAATTGCATCTAAGAATGAAGAGATCCAGAGGACACTGCTCCACATTCACCTTTGCACTGGGGTAAGGTACACGGACTTCCATCCTTGATTTGAGACCATGAATTCTTTTGCTTTGCTCTCTTATCTGGGGTCTACATATCTGAGGGTACTACTTTAACTGGGTGCTTTCTAAAAGTAAAAAGGGGTTTCTGTTAGCATATAATCTGTGAGATATATGGATTCCACAGCATTTGTATCCCGGCAGGGGATGGGTTCATGTTACCATGTGCTCAGTCACCATCATGGCTGGTGACCTTACCAAGAGAGAGGGAACCATGTGATCTGGCCTCCATTGAGTGATGACATCATCAATATGGTGACAGTCACATGACTTGGCTGCCATCTTGGACAAATATATTCAAAATGGCATTGACCTATTTGACCTTGCCTCCATTTTAATCCAACCACATGGCATAGTTCAAAATGGCAACACCCAGGTATTTATTGGTTCTTCAGAACTCTAGGGGATCATGACAATCTGGGAATCCTCTAGAATGCAGGCATTGAATCATATGACTTAATTCTTTTGAAATTTATTTTTTGCTTTGGTTTTCATCTTGAATTCTTGATGGGATCATAGAAAAGCAAGTAACACAGTCTTTTATAACAATGTTGATGAGTTTTTATGTCAAATTAGGAAGACAATATCAGCATTTTAATATCATTTTGGTCTGTTTCTAATGAAAATTATTTAAAATTTTAACTTTTAGTACAGTACTTACTGGTTTTTAAAATGATTATTTTTAGATTGTCTTATGCATTTACTGGTTTTTACAGGGAACTATTTTAAATTCTAATATTGGTTTATATAATATCTTTATTTGATTTTAAAGGAAATTATTTTGGTTCTGATATTGTTTACATGACATTTACCTGTTTTTAAGGGTAATTATTTTGAATTTTAACATTTTTATATGGTATGCTATATTTGCTGAATTCTAAATGTGACTATTTAAAAATCTTAAATTGTTTTACAGAATATATTTAGCAGTTTCTAAAAAGGAATCTAAAGTTTTTCTAGCTGTGAACTTCTAAGACTAGCTAGGTACAGTGTGTGTACAAAGTGAGCTGGCACTTTCGTGATGACCATACCTAGGAAGCTCTTGTGAATTTGCAGTACTCCAGGGCCAACCAAACTTTACTCGAGACAAGCTGCTACCAGGAAACAACTACAGCAATGGGAGGTAAAGAGGAATGGATGGCTTGGATGGAAGATGTAAGATGCAGCCTTCACTGGTCTTAATTCCTGCCTTTTTGCATTGTTATCCAAGGCCTGTTTTTTCTAAAATAGGGTATTTCCCTCTCCAATGCTTAGTTGCTCCAAGCTTGCTTTTGTTCCTGCCCTTTCATGTTCTGAGCATATCTGCTTTTCACTTTCTAGTTACAATGCCATAGACAGCTGTGTTCCTTATTCTCCAGATTATGGGTACTTAATTCAAAATTCTGTCTGGGAAATTATAATATGCTTTTTCTAATTCAGACAGACTGAGAGCCTTTTTTAAAGGAGATCACCCTGAGAGCTAATAGTCTTGTCTCTCACAGTTTAGAAAATAAAATTTAGACAGACAAGTTATAACTTTTAGGAAAAGGGTCAGGGAGCATTTAAAGGGATATTAAGATTCAGCCCACAGGAAAGCCAGATCAGAAAAACCTTCCCTAACTTAGAAGTTGGCTAATTTCCTTAATGCATCAGGACTGATGTTTGCTCTAGAGGTTTCATGTATGGTGAGTCCTGCACAAGCAGGGGAATAGTCAGGCAAAATGCAAAAAGAATCCATTAAGGTCCCAGGGCATTAGAGAGTCACATTGGTAACAGCAAATAATTCTGAGCAGACTCCCCCTTCTTTGGGGTCACTAGTAAAGAAGGAGAGGATACAGGCTCCCCAGCCCACTCTGATGATGAGGGATAGTGACTAAGTCAGTAGGGTTGCCTTTTGTCATGGTCGCTCATGCAAAAGGATCAGAGAATCTCCAGAGGATGCTCTGGAGAAGAAGGCAAAGAAGAGTTTGGAAGATGTACCAAAATGTGTTTGCCTTACAGATAGGTAGTCATTTGTCTTCAGCAAAGGCTCCCCTAGGCTGTATCTTTACCCATTTGGATCTCCTTGATCTGATCCACAGACCTTAAGAAAGAAAAACTGATTTCTTTCTGCACTCAGACCTGGTCTAGATATACAATAGATGACAAAATTTGGGCCTGTAATTAAAAATATAAAGAAGGGATGGTACTTATTAAGTCTTTCAGGTTGTTGTTGCCATGAATAGACAAACTAACATTGTAGTATAAACTTTCATGCCTCTGGTCAAGGATAGCCAGAGAGGATCTCAGGTTTGACATTGGTGAAGGCAGGAACTTTTGTCGGCCTGGTCCTTCTTGATCTTGGGTACTTGCTGCCAAGTACCCATGGCTTCATAAGGTTTAGGAATATCAAGTGAAGTAATGTCTTAATATCAATCAATCCCTGTTCCCAGTAAAGGACCCAGCAGATGAAAAGACTCACCAGCCTAGAAAAATATATGCAAGTTATAAGTGACAGATGTTTTCATTCCTGCTAGTGGTGACTGAACTTAGTAGTTCTTCTGTCCCATGTAAACTACTGAGTTAAATTCTAAAGAGAAATAAATGCCTTTTTTTTGTGTAAATCACACTGAGAAGCTAACTCTGGACATGGGATTGGCCCTCCCATTTCACACTCAAGGCTGTTATCTCAAGATGTTCTTCAAGACTCATGTCCAGGTTAAGGTTGGCTCCCTGACCCTGTGACAAGAAAAAAGGAGAACAAAACTGCCTCAGAGTAAAGACATTGCACTATTGAGAATAACTAAGGAATAAACTAATTTCAACAGAGGTTAAAATGTCTATAGCAAAAGTAGCTCAATGAATTCTCTGTTTTCTAACAACAGAGAAAGTCACTAACACAGACTAATGCAAATGTATAGTAAAGGGGACAATTCACAGTTCTTGGAGAAGACAAACAGCAGCCCCTGCCTAAAATTCCTCAGTTAGTGATTATGCTGGAGATTATAAACTTCAGTTTGATAATGTGTTACCAGGTGCCAGTTGCTTCTGTCTTCCTAATGTTAACACTTCCTCAAGACTTTAAGCAAGGTTGATGGTTCTTGTGTTTTCTGTAAGGTTTAACTAGGAACTTATAAAGTACAATGTATACTTGGGTAATCTTAATTTATTACATTATCTTATGTGTGTAATTTACATTCCATTTTATTAAGATGATACTGCACAGCACTCATCCGAACCAAATAACTGCTGCCTTCATGTCATCAGCAGTGCCTACTTGCAAAAGTTCATCACAGTTGGATTTGTTGGCTATTGTATTCTTTCAGTGAAGGAAGGGTAATCAGGGTCATTAGACCTTCACCTGAGTATCCAGACAATCCTCCCAGCCAGCTGTATGTATTTTTTCCTTAATCACAAATGGTCTCCTGGAAATCTGGGAGGAAATCTGGGAAGGCTAAGAGAGAGGACTTAACCCATAAGGTTATAGAAAAGTCAACATCCATGCTAAAGACTTTACAATGCATCTACTCTCAGGTCACCTATATACCTGTTAGTAATACCTCACCCATTTGTATGAATAAAGTCATTCATTCTCCAGGGTGAACTTCAATGTGACCAGACATTGGTTTGATACTAGAGCCTTAGTAAGGGAATAAACATTGCTTAGTATACCCAGAAAGAGAATTCTCATAACAGAAGGAAAATTTGCTTCTTAATGTTATTATGTCTCATCATCTTAAGAAAGAAAATGAGAAGATAAAATGAAAAAGGAGATATTTTATTAAGAATGATCTATATAGGAAGATTATGATGACTGGATAGTTCCAGACTAGAAAAGGAAAAATGAGGTAGTCTATGTAAATGATTAAAAGTCTGGGTCGATATGTTATGGTACATAAAAGATGAGATAAATTATGACAGTTCAGTCAAGTATTTTAGGGAATAAAATATATGTCTAGTCAAGGTTTATTCAAGAATGTTTGACTTTTGCCTAAGCTTTACCTGCATAACACATGGTAATCAAAAGTACCAGATTGGTGGAACTAACCTTCTTGGGTTTAACAACCATAATTAGAGGTCTATACTAATCTGGTGAGAGGGATTTAAAGGAACAATTTTGTCTCTTGCCCTCCAAGGTCAACTAAGTTCCAGGGGACTACAGGGCAACTCTCGGAATGCCCTGTAACTGTGATGAGTCGCCTGTCCTCCTGTTCAGGGAGTTCATGGAGACCCCGCTAGAAGGACTCAAACCAGTGTCCAGTCTGCAAAGAGGAAAGTCAGCACAGGAAAATGTTTCCTTGATGCTTCTGAGTGAAGCTATGGTGTAGCAAGACCTTCTGACTTATCTTCACATAGATGGAACTGGTAAAACAAAGTCCTAGGGAGCCAAGGTCTCCTTCCAAGACCATGTGACCCCCCTGAGGAACAGATACTCAACTGACCCTAAGAATAAAAATAAGTTGGTTTATTTGGGCCAATAATATGATCTTAAACACCCAACAGGAAAATATAACCAAAGATCAAAATGATTGGTATAGTCTTCAAGAGTCCAAAGGATTGCACTTCCCAGACATCAGGTTTATGTTCGTATAAAATGTTATTTGCACAATTTCTCACTAATGATTTTAAGACTTCAAATCTTGGCCTGCTTCAACACTGCTGGCAAGAAAGGCAAGCCAACTACTGTTCTAACCTAATCATTAAATGTTGTCTAATTTCTTTTCTTTCCCTGTCTAGAAGCCACTTAGGAGGGAACTTACATTGATTCTAGCCACTCCAAAAAGCTATTAAAGTGCCTGAAAACAAATCCTGAGTTTAAGACTCTCAAAGTCCAGCCTTGGCAACCAAAAGAAAAACGAGGAGCCCAATAGATGGATGATTTTGGAAGTCCTAAGCAAGAAATTCAAATGGACTTTAACTTGGACATTTGAAGTTTTCCCTGATCTGACTTTTCTGGTTACTACTACATTTGCTAACTATACTCTAACTACTCGTGTCTACTTCTTCTCATCTCCTAGGCACCAGTCAAGGACTTTCTTTTCCCCCTACAGCAAAAAGTTATGCAATTCAGGGGTCTTTTAGATAGACTCACAGAAGGGGCACCCCAATTGCCACAATCTATGACCCTATTCAGCCTTGAAGAAGCCAGAGCGGTCTGCGCCCCAATTCCCTATTGGTAATTAGGGTGACCTCTTCAGAGGGCGATGTCATAAGAATACGAAGTAGAATTTGGCTAGGCAGTTTAGGGTAAAAAGACCTCCCAAAAAAGTAGCCAGTTTCTTTTTTGGCTACAAACCAAAAACTGTCCTTGTGCCTTCTAACAGGCTACTCTATACCAAAGGCCAAATACGTCCAAAATATTAGGGTGCTCTTATCTAATTCCTAAAAGATTTTAGGGTTACCTCTTCAGAGGGGGGAATGTTAGAGAGCAAATAGCTATTTAGCTGGGATAGACTATAAATTCTCTAGTTCATCTGTTGAAAGACCAGTTTTACTGGTCAATCACCTCATCACAGGACCACCCTTAGGAAGGTGGGTTCAACTTAAGCTATACTAAATAGGTGGGCAGAATACAGAGTGTGTTAATGAGGCAGTGAACTTTTCCTGCCGAGAATCCCGCCTCCCAGTGCAGTTCTTCTGGACCCGGCCACAAACATGTAGCTCTCCAGAAGTCTGCCCGCTTTTCTGAATCTTTCCTTCTCTTCTTCACATCCCTTTTCTAAACATGTTTCTTTAGGGCTTTGGGCTGCCCTAGCATCTTGTATTTTTCTAAAGCTTCTTCTCCCAGTCATGTGGTTGCCCATCCGCCACGTGTCTGACCCCCATGCGGGCTCTAAACCTGCATAACTTTTTGGCTTCTTTTCTTCTCCCTCCATTCTCTTCCTCCAGGCAGCTGCTGATATCCCCAGCTTACCTGCCTTGAGGATTTTTCTTCAAATTCCAATAAAATTTTCTTAAAGCTTCTGATTGGGTCCATTCTTAAATTCTTTTATGAATGAGACTAAGAACCCTCTAGGGGACGCTCTCATTTCACCCCGTTTCACTAGTGTCTGGGTCATGGTTACTTCTTTCCTGTCATTGCTCAATTATTCACTTAAGTATGCTTTCACAGATCTCTTTTTTATATATTCATGGGAGAGCTGTCAACTAGTTCGTGAGATACTGTACTGCTGTGTCTTGAGATATAAGGCATTCACCAATTTTGTACCCATGAAACAAACGTAGTAGGGAAAATTACACCCACAAAATTCTTACTCCTAGAGGGAACAAGAGACTTAAAATATAATTGATATGAAGTAGAGGTTTCCATGGCAGCTTATAAGGGAGCAGGAGACGAAGAGGCAGGGATCATTGGGGAGTAAGACAGGGGAATGAATGTGTTGAAGGAATATTACATGCATATGAACATGTCCCAATGACATTCATTATTTTGCATAACTTATGTATGCCAACAATAAAGGAAGCATAAAAAATAAGGAGCTCTAACCTTTTAAGGATCAGAAAGTTAAGAAATACGTGAAGGCCAGATGACACATGTCAACCAGGGGAGGAGGATCAGATGGAAGAACATTCGAGCAGGGGAAATGCTCTTCAGGAAGGTTCTGGAGTGCAGGGTAAGAAAGAAGAGCACAGGGGAAGGAGAGGGTGGTGTGAGGTGAGTTCAGTGAGGCAGAGCAGGCCAGTGAGACCGCGGCTGTCAAGCTCTAGGAAGGAACCTCAGCTTACAAGTGGGAAGCGAGTCTGAGTTCTGGAGACCCCTGGCACCGCTGGAGACTGGACGGGGGAGAGGTGTGTACTGAAGGAGTCTAACATGCAGGTATCCCGATAGCCCCGCTGTGAAACCGCTTGCTCTAGGCCTGGGATAGGAGCAGTCAAGGTGAAGAGCAGAAAGTGAGTCTGACAGATTCTGGAGGTAGAAGTGTCTCACAAAGGCTGAGAGTGGAAGATGGATAAGGTCATACTGTGGTTCTTCTCATAAGTCAATTGCAAATATAATCCTATACATTAAAAGAGCCTTATCTTTTCTTGATAGTTCGGCTTTTATTGTATTGTAACCATTGTGATTCAGGAGGCAACAAAATCCTGTCTGATATTATCTAGAAGGAATTTGTTTTCCCAGATTTCCAAGTTCATGGGATTTGTATATGGGATGGTGTGAAGCCCTTTCACACTTCCCTAGTCTGCCCGTTATGCAATGCTGAGGCAGAGCTGAAGGCTGCTGCTCCAGTGTGAGCTCACCAATTCTTTTATCAGCTGGCTCAAAGCAGCCATCAGTTCTTTGGGAACTGAGGCAAGGACATCTTCCTGAGCACTCTGAATGATTGATTCTCAACTATGTTGAGTGTGCTTTGTCCCTAGGGCTTATATATTAGACTTTGGCTCCAGTTAACTGATGGAGGTGGGGGTTAGGGATGTTTAAGAGATGGAGCTTATTAGCAGGCCATTGAGACACTGTACTTCTAAGAAATTAAGGAGGTTTTCATGGGATCCTGGCTAGTTCTCATGAGAGCATTGTTGGAAAAAACGTACAAGACTGGCCCCTCCCCCTCTGACTTCCTGTTTCATTCTGTAATCCTTGCTTCCTGCAGCCACTCCTGTCATACCTTCTGCCATGATGTAATGCAGCCCATGGACAGTGGTGGTGGCCTCGTTAGACCAGTGTCATGATGGTTGGATTTCTTAAAGTCTTTAAAGCTTAGCTAAATAAACCTGTGGTCTTTATAAAGTGCCAAGCCTTCGGTATTTTGTTACTGTGATGGAAAAGACTGTTTAAAGCAATAAGACTAAATGCTTCTTGGAATGTAGAAAACAGACAGGATTTACACCTGGCTGTCCTGTCCTAGTGAAGTCTCCCCACTCCAGTTCTCACCTCAGTGTTCTCCGAGTCATGTCCTTTGGAGGGAATAATTAAATTTTTTCTACTTCCAAGGCAATATTAAGATCCTCATGGACCCTACCTGTTCCAACCCCTGGAAGTCCCATATCATATCAAACATTAAAATTCACCTTCATCCTACATTAACTTTAATTGTATATGATCCTTTAAGAATGGAGTTACAAATGACTAGTTTGACATGTTGCAAATTACAGATATTTAATTAAGGCATCATTTTATTTTGACCTTTGCAGCTTTGTGTATTTTAGAGCCAACTCTGTTACAATGTTTCACACTATTTTTGGATACCCTTGGCAAACTCTTAAGTACAAGGGCATGGGACGTCAACACTTTCTTGGTAAAGTGAGCTTCTTCCTTTGGACTTTCAACAATATTGCATGCCCTTTTACAAATCCTTAAATAGCATCACATTATAATGAGTGCTTTTGTGTGTATCTCTGCATTAAAGCTAAACTTGACAAAGGCAAGAAGACTTTTGGAGCTTGATGTGTGGCAGGGATGCAATAGTCTTTATCTGTGAAAGCAATTCATTTGGGGTCATATGTAAACCAAGCCAAATTTAAAGAGCCCCTGGACTTTCTATCCTTTTTGGGGGAAGGTTTCTTATTCTTGCTCTGCCTTGTGGCATGTGCAATTTGAACTTGGTTTGCTCTGGCACTTTTAAAAAAGAGGCAGTGTGATGCACAAGGCTTGAGTCCTGGCCACACTTCCTACTAGTTACGACTCTTGCATCAGAAAATTTACCTTGATGCTTACTTTTGTATGGAGCCAATTAAATGTCATCTTTAAAACCCTGCTAATTTTAAAACATTCCATCCTTTTAAAATATATACTTTAAAATGAAAAAAAGTTCAAGATCTTATAATTCGAGTCTTAAGGAGTGTGTCTGGAATTCTCTAGAAATGGGATGCAAGGTATCTTTTGTTGCCCAGAAAATAAAACAAAACCACAGTTGTATCTAAACAATGGCCCACTAGAGATTTTTTAAAAAGAAAATCCCTTGGTGATGACCCAGCCAATGCCAGGTGTGGTGGTTCATGCCTGTTAACCCTGTACTTGGCAGGCTAAGGCAGGAGGAGGACAGCTCTCAGTTCAAGACCAGCCTGAGTTATAGTGAGAGACTGTCTCAAGAAAACAAAACCAACCAACCAAAGGAGAAAAAACCCCAAACAAACAGAAACACCTGTCAGATCCTCTTTGAAGTCCCTGGAGGAAGGAAGGGGTTCCCTTCCACCACAGTCACACTCTGGCCCTGTTACATTACTCCTTCTTTCTTGCCAAAGAACTGAATCTGGCTGGATCGTCACCTCGAGTGATGACGAGAAGACATGGGTATGTGGATTGCAGTCTGCTGCTTGGTGCCAAGTAGCTCCACCGAGCCACAGTGAAATGCAGTCCATCTTGGCTGTGCCCTGCTAAATATGTCAAAGGCTCTAAAGAGCTCTGTGGAGAACTGCAGATTTTATGGGCTGGCAATGAAAACATTTGGAAATGGATGTTAACCAGAGAAAGAAGCAGGCTAATGCTTTCTGTGTCATGTTCATATACCGAGTTTGGGGCCCAGGGCCCAGCTTAGGCCGGGTGAGGTCAAACTGCAGTTGGCCTTGACTTCCTCCTACAATACTGTATTAGAGAATGGAAAAAGGCAGTATCGAACTAGCCAGACCAGTTCAAGATCGCCTCTAGCTGGGTTTATTGGACTGCTGTCTGCTCCTGCTCTGTGTGAAGCTGGACGATGGTACAAACATTTCGAAGAACACATGTTTATTCTGTGTGTCAGCAGCACATTATTTCTGCTGGGGTGTGGTGTGCGGAGTAAATGTCGGCTATTTCCATACTCAGATGTGCTTTAAGTATCGATCACTTGATGGAGAAGCTCCTTTCACTACCAAGATTAGCTTGTGTGATGGCTTATCTTGGATGTTAACACACCCAGGAAGAGGGAACCTCAACTGCAGAATTACTTCCCTCAGCTTACTCTGTGGGCATGTCCAAGAGGACTGCTAACTGATGTGGAAGGCACAGCCTTCTGTGGGTGGTGCCATTCCTAAGAAGGTGGGCCCGCGCTGAATGCCAACTTGGGAGCATGCCGGAAAGCAGCTCTCCCCTGTGGTTCCAGTCCTCCTGCTGCCTGAGTGCCTGCCTGGGCTTCTTTTGAAGATGGTTTCTCTATTAGGTGAAATACACTTTCCTACCCAAGTTGTTTTGGTCATGGTGCCATCAGAGCAAGAGAAAGCAAACCAGAACACCTTGCAACTTCCTGAAAATGAAGGACAAGTTGTCCAAGTGGAAAATGGTGTGATAGAGACTGGAAGTGAGAGAAGCCTGGGCGCGTGAGAAAATTCTGATCGGTGTGGAGGGAGCTGGCCGCTGGCCAGGTGGGAGTTGAGAAACTTTACCCTTGTGGCACAGTAGGACTGGGCGGAGAGGGGAAGCCAGCTGTTTCTTGACTGAGCCATCATAAGTCTAACTACTGCCCTTTGTAGCGACGAACTAATTAAAGCCATGAAAACTTCTTCCTGCCCTGAACATAGGTCTCTTATATGGCAAGTTTACTGGTACCAGATCAATTCCTTTTTCTATCTGTTCTGGGAAATTTACCTGCTCAGTTCAGCCTGAACTTAACAAGTCTGTGACCCCACCATGAGATCTGGGATTCACCGATTTCTGTTGGCTGCTAAATTTTATTTTTGCTATTATGAATTTGTCATCTCAATGAGTTTCAAGTCAATGAGCTTGATTTTCTTTATGGGTAAAAAGGATCACACATACAATTCTGATATGGCGCTTTTCTGAGACGAGAGATTATGTTTATACTGGGATGGACATATTCTGTATTCTCATTCTGTATTACATGGTAGGTGGTCAATAACATTAACTCCTCTCCATCTGCATGTTGGGCTTTATGACTGCAGAAGCTCTTGCTTACTCCTTTGTATCTCCTCTGGCTGGACCTCAACTTGCTGTTTTAGCTGATTTCTCATTTCTCTGTTCAAAAGGCAGGTCCTGAACTACAGAGGTCTGTGACTGCATCTCAAGCAGGGTCCACCAAGACATACATCCACTGTTGTTTTAAGCTCACTGCCCAGTCCTATCCTTGGAGATTTCTTTTGGACAAGGTCATCTTTTAGGCCTCCTGGAACATGACTACTGCCAACTTTATACAAGATGTCAGCAAATCGAACAAAGCCATCTTTCTATTTAGAAGCTTTTACACTCGTCATCTCCTTGCCCCTATTCCTGCGTGCATATACACACGTACACACACACACACACACACACACACACCCCATCCCACCTCTATGCAGCACCCAGCTGACCCATACACTGGGGACCAAGCAGTTAAACCTGATTGAAACTATACCAAGTTTTAATTTTTGCACTGCGTTCTTCCTCAAGATGGGATTAACATACACTGATGTCCAAATGTCACCCATCCTGATACAGTGCTTCTTTCTCCTTCCTGTGCTCACCCTTTCGTTTCTTTACTAAGACTCTTTCTTCATGTGAGCTGCTCCTTTGTATTCTGCTTCTATGTGGAAACAGAGAAGGTTCCTATCAACTGAGCCTTTCAGAGATGTTTACACATGGGCATAAACAGATCAAGTAAACAGGAACTTAGGTTAATTTAATAGAAAAAATAAAATATGGGATAACATTGATTTTGGCCAGTATCAATTACAACTGTTCTATATTGTACAAAAATCAACTGAACATTTTACACATGTACAGTATTTTTCAGTAAAGTGGATTTGGATTTAACAATAGGTCACTTTTAATTAGTGAGTTAAAAATCAAAAGACAGAAGAGAACAGAAAATAGGACTTTTGTCTCCAGAGCATTTGTCATGTCTCCAAACTCTGAACTATCCGTTACACATCTCATTATGAATATATATATTTATACATACTATATAACATTAACTTAGACTGTAAAAGCAGTATATTCTAGGTAATAATGTCATGGAATAGATGAGGCAGTAACAGTCGCATTAAACCAGTACTTCCCGTGTGGTCAGGGAATGGAGCACATGGCCGTGGACCCGTGAATTAACTCTCGTACTGGTCTCAGAACACTGATATCATCTTTACCTTTTCTATCATTGTGACCTTGTGCCTTTAACATACAGGCTTGTTTCATCAACTGGATTCCTTTGCAATCAGATCTAGTTTTGCCATCTGCCTGAGCTTGCCTTAGGCATATGTTTATATTTGTCCATTTAAGGACTGTGCCTTTAAATGTGAAGTATATGCTGTAACCAGGATTATCTTTGACATATTATAAAGAGGAAGGGTGCTGAGCAAGACCTGTCCATTCCTTAGTTACTAATGAATCATGTGACCCAGTAACAATACTAGTAGGTGATTCAGTAGACTTGTTACTTATTATCTGTCATGAGGCGGAAGTGAACTTTGACGTCTAGGAATATTTTCAAGGTAGGCTGCTCACTGGCTTCTTGTCACGTGGACTTTTCCACCTCTTACCCATCTCTCTACCAGGATCACCTTTCTTTTTATAGTAGCAAAGCCTGCAGCATCTTGGCAGTAAAACTATCCAAAGCTTAAAGCCTGCAACAGGGCTGGTCACTCTCAAAACAGATGAGGTCACCATGGAGAGCTGATAGGAAAAATGAAGAAACTTGTTATCAGTGTGCACTCCCTTAAACAGAGAGACTGTAAAGATGTGTCGGCTCTCCTCATTTCCAACCATAGATTCAAAGTAGTTTCTTTATATTCAGTATGCTAGATTCCATGAAATGTTTATGGAGTCACAGAAAAGCAGGGAACACATTTCTAAATAGACAAAGAAACGAAGCCCAGTTCAGTGACATTCAGTGACAGGTGCCTAAGAGCATGGCCTAGTTGTAGAGGGACAGAGAGTGAGAACATACAGAACCGGAAGGCTACAATCACACCACCCATTTTCTATTTCCAGTTTTATTTTCTTAAAATGACAAAATGAAACAACTTGTAGTAAGCACCATTGAAAAACATTGCTCGGCCAGACTGAGCACGAGCTTAAATATTATTTAAATAAATTCCATTTCTTAAAAAATACAGGACCTCTTAGAAACTTCTGACTGCAGGAAGAAATTTTCTGCATCATATCCGAAATGCGTCCCACCACGACACACAGAATTACTGACGGCACTTTAAACACTAGGGGACAACGGCTCAATAGCACCAAGAGCTGGTCAGGGTCTACAAAGAAACTCTCTGGGCTTCAAGGGAGCTGGTTCAGTCTCAATCCTTCTGGATCCTGCACTGCTTCCATCACCGATTGGACTCTATAGAACAATCCATTTGCACAGCCGTGTGTAAAATAAGCCAGTTGACAAAGTCTGCAAAATCAGTAGCATCAAGTCTGCCTGATGAAGCCAGTGGAACAGACTTATCAAACAAGTAAAATGCAAAATGCCCACCCCCCAAAAAACCAAAATCAAAACCAAAACCCCCAGTACATAATGAGCAAAGCAAATTGTGTGGGAAGTATCACTGTATAACCGTGAATTACTATGACCCACAACACTGGATACATTCTGTGGGATGATCTGGATGCCCCAAGGTCCGGTTTCCCGTCATTTCCCCCAGCTGTGAGCTCAAGCAAGAAAAATGACCAATGTTAGAGCTTTCTGCCTATTTTGATCAATGTGTGCTCTTGTGATGTCTTAGAAAAATGTTTTTTAGGTATTTGAAAGGAGAAACAAGTAAGTGAATGCAAAAGAAATAAAATGGACCTTCGACCCAGGGCAGGAAATCAAACCATTACTTTAACGTCAAATTTGGCTTCAAATACTTTGGTCAAACAATACTGTCTCTGTGATTCTGGCTGTTTAGTACTAAACACCCAGTTATAAAAGGTAGGCTTGTTGTAGGTTTATTATTATTTTTTCCATTTAAGTTCTGACAAAACAGTTCACCATCTCCCTGCACAAACTTGAGAGGAAAAAAAGATAGCAAGAAAGAGAGAGGTGGTTTGCATTTTTTTTTGGCTTTTTTCTTTTTAATAATATGGAATAATCTATAAGTCTACAGGAACAAGAACGCTAAGATGGCTGCTCAGCCTTGGAATGTACATGTTTTGCAGCAAAGTTGTTGAAGAACCTTCCGTTGACACAGATTGTTCTTTTTCACAAGCATACAGAAGCCTCCTTCGGCCCAGGACTCTTCCGTTGCTTTTCCAGAAGTCAGCAAGAGAGAGGGGGAGTGGAGGTCGAGAACAGGATGATGTGCGAACACACGGAGGAAGGTTTTGATTGGCCAGAGAGGCAGATTGGGGGGTTGGAAGAGGTCATTCGGGAGCAGTCAAGGAGGAAATTTGGTCCACCCAAAGTGATTTCAGTCAACAGCATTGTTTTTCAAGGAGAGATATTGTAGTCCAGCAGTAAATGTGATTGGTATCCATTTGTGAAAGGAAAAAGAGATTGGAAAAAGAATAAATTAGAAATCAATAACATCACAAGCAAGGATTTTTTCTTTTTCAGAACTACTTACAGCAGAAAATATACAGTAATTTGTAGCACATTTCACTGAATCCAAGACACAGGGTTTAAGTTGTACCATTATTTAAGTATCACAACAGAAACAGCATTTATTAAACTGTGATACCAAATTCTTTTATCATTTAGAGCTCTGGTTTTATATGTATCAACAGGATGTTATATAATGCCGTTTTTTTCTCTATGCTTGTATAATTGTCCTTCCATTGAGTACTAGACAAATTTAGTTCTTTGAAGCTCTTCTGAACTGTTGTTAAATGCCACAGGGGATGCACAGCCACAGGCTTCTTCCTTCTGTGGCTAAGCTTCATAACATAAGCAATGGTACTTAATGCCCCATCAATCTGATGGTCAAAAGCAGAAGTAAGCTGCTATGAATTACCAGATACAGCTCATTTTAAAGATGTTAAAATATAAAAAAATTGTCTTAGAATCATAGAAATATGACAGTTGAAAAAGAACAAATAGCACACTCTTAGAAGCAGTTGGCATGTGATCGGAAAGCTCAGTGAGCCAAGGACCTCATTTTTAACAGGCATGAAAATGGACTCATTGGGAATTATGGCTCCTCATTTTCCACTGTAGTACGAAATCCAGATACTTCTCTTTTACCAAGTTTCCATTTGGTATAATAGTCCCTGTTCACCACGGCTTAGCAAAAGTCATTAAAGCATCACAAACCCTGAGATGCCTAGCACCAAATGCTAGGGGTGAAAACTTCAAGGTAAAGAGCGTGTCCTATGACTGCAGTCACTTAAGTCTTCCTTGGTTTTCTGTGTACTGACTTAAAAAAGTTCTGGTTGAGCATAATCCCCTGTGTAGTCATCCACAGTGTTCGAAGGAAATGAGACCATAAATGACCTAGGATCAGTGTCCTCATGTGTCCCTTCTTTCTATGCCTTTTTGAGATTCCTAACAGTGAGCTGTGACATAACCATACAAGGTCAGTAGTATCCTTTTCTTTTTGTACAGAGGAGAGAAATGAGCTCCAGGTCTGGAGCACAGACAGGAACTACATAGCAAAGTGACTCCCAAGTCCAGACTCTGCTAAGCAGTGTAGGGCTGCCTTCCCCTAGGGCTCAGCCTCATCACTAAGTCCAAATGCATTCTTCCTACTCTAATAACCATCCAAGACATTTTGATGATAGTCCAGAAACAGTTTATTCCTGTATTGAGATATACTTTCTGCACAAAGTTTAGGTACAATTTTTAGGGTCCTAAATTATATAGAAAATTATATGGAAAATCTAAATTCACTAATGTTGGAATTGGAATAATTCAAATATACTGAATTTACAGATGAAGCAAATGGGTCCAGAAAAGGGAGTGAGATGGCATTTGCCAAACTGCCAGGGGAAATGCCCCTTAATCTGGGGTACAGATTAGAAATACTCAGAAGTTTCTAAAAATATCCAATATTTAAAATATTGGATATATGAAATTTAAAAATTTAGATATTAAAAATATCCAAAATATCTAAAAATGGTAACTCTATATTGTTCAATGAGCATTGATGGGGACGGTGTGGGGCCCCAGGGTTTTAGGTTAAAATAATTGGTGCATAGAAAGGCAGAGGGGCCCAACATTTAAAAGTGTTAAGTACTAGGCTTCGGTCTGTCACTTGCTAGGATCACTTTTGGGTTTTCCTGTCTGGAAGATTAGAATGTCAGTTCTTATCCTTACAAGGTTTGTGAGAGATTCTCGTACAATTTAATTATGACTTGAATACCCAAATAATGAAAATCTAAATGACAGAAAAGTGGAAAAAAATTACAGAATATTTACATGATTAAACTTTATGTTATTATTAAAAATGAAGTTTCCTAAGACTTTTTAAAACATAGGACTTAGGCAAACGGTGATGCAAAATACTTAGTGCACAGGGCAGATAGAAAACTATGTACACGACATTAAAAAATTCTAAAGAAAGTACATATGGCAAAAGGCATGGAAGAGATCCATAAAAGTTAACTGGGAAAGGCCACATCCTACATGATCCCAAATATATGATGTTTGTCAAAGGGAGACTCTATGGAGACAGTAAAAAGACACAGTCAGATGTCTAGAGGCTGGGCACAGGGGTGTTTCGGGCAGTGAAACTGTCCTGAGTGGTAGGATAAATGTGGGCACATGCCACATTCACTTGTTCAGACCCAAAGAGCATACAGTACCCAAACAGATGCTAATGTCAACAATGAGCTATGATAATGTGTCAGTATCAGCTTATGAGCTCAGCAAAGGGAACACTGTGGTGGGGTTGTTGTTAGGAGGGAGAGCTGTGGATGTACACGGGCTTGGAGTGTAAGGGCATGCTGAGGCAAAAGTTGCTCTAAGAAATACAGTTTTTTAATTAAAACAATTAACTGGAACTATCTTGGGACTACTAAAGGTGATTTATTTCTTTTTGTAATTAAAAAAAAAAAAAAGAAATGAGAAAAGAAAACATCTGGGTGTGGTGGCACATGCTTGTAATTCCAGGAGGCTAAAACAAGAGGATCATGAGTTTGAAGTCAGCCTGAGCTACATAGTAAGATTCTGTCTTCAAACAACAAAACAAAACAAAAAATCAAAACGCCAGGACCCACTGACGATCAAGATGAGTGGATGTCAACAAAATGTTGGACGATCCTATCAGATGCATGCTTATTAGGTTTTCGGTTAAAATGGAAATATGTTGGCCCTTCAAGTAGACAAACACTAGTTAGATCAAGTGGTTTCACTCACCATCCTTGCAAATGGCTCCCACCTGACACAGTCCTAAGTCTAAGAGATATCCACTGGGGCAACTGGTACAGTTCTTGAATCCTGGGCCATTGCAGGTCAAACAACTGCTATCACATCTATGGGAAAAATGTAGTTTATCAAACCTCTTATTCATCTGCATGGGAGAAGGCATATTTATGATCAATTTCTTAATATTTTAAAATTAATTCTCTCAGATGATACAAAAATCTGTTCTTACAATAGTGGCTAGGTTCATAACACTAAAGAAAATATATCAGGTAGACACTGATGTCAAAGCAGATACAGCATATCTCGGAAATAGAAATATTACTCGCATAAGGAACTTGGATCCCCAGCACTCATGTGAAAAGCAGGGTGTGGTGGTGTGCTCCTATAATCCTGGCACTGGGGAGACAGATCCCTGGAGCTTATGCCAGACAGATTATCTAACCAAATCCATAGGTATCAAGAGACCCTGTCTCAAAAAATAGGATAGAGAACAACTGAGAAAGATACCTGACATTGACCTCTAGCCTACTCATTGCAAAACAATGCAAACAGTGCATATAACGCACATGATTCCCCCACCCCAAGGTGATTCAGAGACATTACCAGGTAACACAGACCAATTCTGTAAACCAGGGGCCAAAAATAACTGAAGCTTACTTTATCATTAAACACTCTTAGTTTTTCCGTCGTTTACGAAGGCAGTCCTACAAGGATCCCAGGCACTATGTGCTCCGGTGGGGGCGGGTGCACTTACTTCTTGCAGGATTTGTCTCCATTCTCTGAAGAGTGCTCTAAGAAATAGCTGACACTGCAGCTGTGCACACACCTCCCCTCCTCCATGACGTAACCTTCTGTGCAGTTGATGCACCCATCTGCTCCGGCCCCTTCAGTGCAAGACGCATGCAAGAAACAGAAAGAAAGTCTGCTGCGGTATGGGTCCCTGTAGCCGTCAGTGGAAACGGCACTCATCTATAATCACTGTAAGTGAGAATGCTGTCCTTTTTCTTACTTTACTTGGGGCGGGGCACTCTTCTATTTTAAACCGAATCTATTTGCCAAGAACATCTGCTCTGTTCCCTCTGGAGAGAGAAAGGGACTCCACTGAGATATATAAATTTCTCAGTAAGAACAAGGTGTGGATGATTGGCTTTCTGTGAGAATTTGTGCATAATGATCAGAAGGGAAATGCATTCCTCCACACTTCCTTAAAACATAACGTGTGGGCTGCATGAAAGATGGCTGGAGCCAAACAAAACCCACATTACAGTCCAGAGAGTAAAGCGGGAGACGGTACCAGCGCACGTGGCACAGGAGCGGTGGCAGGACTGGCAGTCCTGGCCATTGAAGAACCGGCCGTCCTCGCAGGTGACGGAACAGCGGAGTCCCTGCAGGCTGCGAGAAACAAGACAAGGTCGAAGCAGGCTGTTGTCAACATGGCCAAGTGGCAGCACGTCCACACAGTACCGTTCCCTCTGCGACGGGATTTAGCAAGCTTCAGGGAATGGTCCAGACCTCTGCTGCCTGTAATGACACTTGCAACACATTCAGGCAAACATACTCTAACTTTACTCACCACTGACCACGGTCTTTAAAAGTACTATTCCATGATGGCACATGACTTTAATTCCAGCGCTCACGATACAGAGGCAGGTAGATCTCTGGGAGATCAAGGCCAGCCTGGTCTACATAGACCAGGCCAGTTGGGGCTACTGGGAGACTCTGTCTCAACAAAACAAAACAAAACAAAACAAACAACAAAGGTATCTGACAAAACAATTCTCTGGCCTGGCAAACATCCCATTATTACTTTGACTTCTGTCAACTGAATTATTTAGACACTCTAAGGAGAAACTTAGTAAAATGTTACTTCCTCAATTATCTTGACTTTTCTTAGAGGTACTATTTTTCAGTGTTTCTAGCATGTAACTCTACCACATTAACTACTTTATTTAAATTTCTAGTTCTCTATTTACCTCCACGAGACAGTATCTGAGTTGTGAGAATATAAAATGAAGTTTATCAAGTTTTCTTTGTCTTCCAATTGCTTTTGGCTGTGATATTTCTCATAGTCTACAATTTGATTTTGGCGGGGGGGTGTCTAATGTAGCTCATCCTGGCCTCAAGTTCAATAGCAATGTAGCTGGGGATGGCCAGTTTGTCTCCAAACCCCAAATGCTGGGATTACAGGCACATGTCACCGTACCCAGGTTGCAGTTTTTATAACTTAAAAATAAAAATTAGAATTTACATTATTCATGTAATATGTTACTGAATGGAAACTGGAAGAGACTAAATACAATCTTTGTTATCAAACTCATGCTACTGAAATATGCGTGTCTACAGAATGGTGTCAAATGGTGTCTACTTACTTCGCAATGATAGGCTCTAGTTTGCATCTTCATTGACTGCTTTGTACATGAATCATATTAATTTAGAAAAAAATGAAATTTAGTTCCCCTATGCTCATTAAAGAAAAAGTATAGAAATAGAGTGGGTGAGAAAAAAAATCACAAGCATTCTTTATTAGCATTTAAATTCATCTTCTCTTGGATTTTATGCAAAGGTATTTTCTCTTGTTTGTTCTAAGGCACTACATAAAAGGTTAAAGGTCTCTTGAAGCCAAATGATCAACTCAGAAGCCCTTAGGAAAAAGCTAGAAGCCTCAGTACAGAAGGAGAGTCTCCCTGAAAGTACACACCATTCATGGAGCTCAGTGGCCTGAAGCCAACAAAAATCTCGTTCCTTTCTACAGCGGTAGAGAAAAGGATGGTGAACCTAATGAATCCTTTTGTGGGATGAAATAAAGACACCTAAAAAATGTACCACAGTTTTGAAAAGCTGCCTTACTCCTCTAACCAAGGACAGGACCTCTGAGTTTGGCATGTACTCAGCGGGAGACAGAGGCTCCACTGTACAGGAAGAATGAATGAAGGGGACTGGAAGCAGAGAGCAGTCCCTGAACACGGAAGCTGTCAGCTGCTTTCAAAATACAGGTACCACGAGGCCCACCAGCCCAGCACAGGAATGTGTCCATTCCTTCTGGATAAACTGGCCTGTCTGCTGGGCTGTGGAGTCCTTGAAATGAGGCTAGTGTTGCCAAGGAACTGAATTTTACATTTTTTCATTTAATTTTAATTAATTTAAGTCTAACTAAACAACAACAACAACAACAAAACTATAGTAGACAGTTATTGGCAAACTTCTTAGAACATTTGGAATACAGTGGCTTTGTCAAATTTACTCTCAACTAAATTTAAAAACATCTTAATACAGGTATTTCTCATAAAAATTATTTTCAAATCTCAGATGTACTTTAAGAACATATACAGAAGATTTCAAAGACTTACTACAATAATAAAAAATGTAAAGTATTCACTAATAGTTTTCTTTTATGTTGGGCACATGTTGTAATGATATTTTGGATATACTAGGTTAAATAAAATATTTTATTAAAATCAATTTCCCTTGTAGCTTTTTACTCTTTTTAATATGGCCACTGGTACATTTAACATTACAACATAGCTCTCATATTGCTGTAGGTATGCAATGCTTTAACTTACTCTATAAAATGTTCTCTAGGAAAGAAAGAAAATAAGCTTCATAGTCTTTTATTTCCCATGGACTAATTATGTACCAGATATGGCAGTAAGTAGGCCATAAATGTTGTCGTGGTTTACTTTTTATCATAGCCCAACAAAGTAGAGATTATTATCACCATTTTATAAGAAAAAAAAAAAGAAGGGTAAGAATGGTCAGGCGATCTACCCAAGATCACATGTAATAAACAGCAGAGAAAGATTCCTATGACACCATTCTTTAAGAAGATTCAGGTGGCTGATATTTACCAAGAAACTACCAAGCAGGAAACTAACTCTCAATGCATTTAGGGAAAAAAAAGAATAACAATACAAATAATCGATAAACGTGAATGAAAATAACATTCCAACACTCACCAGTGTGAAGGTTTAGCTGCCTGGAATTTGCCTGGACGGAGTGTGCCCATTTCACCTCTGATCAAAGAGGGAACTGAAGCTACGATTACTACTTAAAAGGAAAGACTGTAGAATTCTAGCTCCACATAGAGCAGAATCCAAACTGCAGCAAGGTCTGTCTGACCTTTTCCTCAGGAAAGGCTGCAAGTTCATTTGTGCTGCAGTGCTCTCTTATAGTCTACCAAGTATCAGTTTTGGCAATGAACAGTCATCCATTTGAGGAAAACATCTCCTGGTGCTAAATCTATGTGTGTACCATAGATAGCGTAATGGAACTGAGCCTGAGGTGCTTAAGATAAGCAAGTGATTGGGTATGCACAGAGGAATAATAAAGATAAGATAATAAGGTTTCAGCATCCACAAATTCAGTCAGGCAGATGACATTCCCCACTAGCATCACCTGCACAGGAATTCTTGACTACAACAGTGGAGGTCCAAGAGCATGAAGGGTGCTCCTCAAACTGTCATGTTTACTGATACTGGAGTCATCTTTTCTATAGGAAATTTACTTAGCTTATCTTTAGCCAAGAGAGCATACGTTTTTCACAGCTAATAGTGAAGTGCTTCAGTGTGAGTCACGCCATGGCGGATGGGAAGAGATACTTTATGTAGTATAGCCTTATGTTTTCTATTCTGTTTGCACTGAGAAGCTCCTCGGATGGCGTCAGATGATGCATTCCCCACTCTCTTACCTTAACCCATCCCGGCATTCTGTGCAGTTATGGAATTCCGTACACGTCTTACAGTTTTCACTGCATTTCTGGCAAAGGTTTTTCTCTGTTTTTTTAAAAAAAGATATAAATTTATAAATCAGTTGGTCAAGTGGATTCCATAAAAACATGTGGAGATGTTCCAGTGTTTAGTAACGTAGCCTATGGTCTTGACTGCAAGCTGAACACAACATGACCGCTATACCAGGAAGCACCGCACGTCTATCTGGCATCCTGCAGACAAACCAGTAATTCTTCATGGAATGGTTTATAGTTTTCTCTTCTTCTGACTCTCTTTCCCAAGCAGGGTTTCCTAATTTCTAAAACTGAGAATCCCACTCACGCAGTGAGGGCAACACGGCTGGGCAAGGGGGGAGAGCAATGCTGTGAACACGGGATGGTAGACCTCCATGCCAGCAGCTGAGGACCACTGATGAGCTGTGCCAGAAAAGGGACCAGCATCGAACACTGCAGGATTAAAGGTTTATACGTTGCCTAAAATAGTATCTTGTGCTTTACAGCTACTGTGGAATTGACATAAATATGAGGTTTCAATAATATCTACATTCTGTAGAAGTGTTCTGGGTTTGAATGAATCCACTGGGAATAATGGTTTTCTTGTTCAACACCAGACAGAAGTCTACATAGGAACAAAAATGGCTGTTGCATGAGCATTGTTTCACAAGTAGTGATTTGGTTTAATAACAAAGGCCTTTTGCCTTGGCTAAAATTTTGCTGGAAATTTAGTATCTCCTCCAATATGCAAGTGGATAATAACATATCTGCAGGACCAAGTCAAACCGTTCACAGCTCTCCCTCCAGGGTCTCTTTGAATGTTGGTATCTGTCAGGTCCCACAGAGAAACACTGCTTTGATGTATTTGTATATGGACCTACTAGATATTCTGACTCAGCAAGAAATCCAAACCCTTTGACAGTATTGTAGCAATCGCAATATGGCCCTCACTGTCAGTGAGAGCATAGGATCTGGCCTTGGATCTCAAGGGAAGAGTCTCAGAGTTACAGACTGGCTCCAGTGTGTTTAGTTGTTCATCTAATAAGTGATTATTATAGGGAAGTCTACCTCTCAGCTTATCTTTACAAGTTCACAAGATTATTCAGGGGGGACAAGAAAAACTAAGAAGCACTGTAAACATACTGTCAGTAATTACTATAGGCATAGTCACATCTGATCACCATGTTGTATGTAAATGGGTTCACCGGAGGAGGAAACTAGCAGAAGGCAACAGAAGAGACACACTGACTACTCTGACCAATATTACATGGTGGCTGGAAGGCCCCTCAAGGGCCTACTCCCAGGTTCTATAAAAAGGATTAGACTGCTGCCTTTCCTTATCAAGCTGAAAGTCATGTTCCAAATTTTGAGACAAATAAGAACTACAGGATAATCCCTGCCTGTTACTGCAAAGGGTAAGATAAGAACTGATCTATACAGAGAATACCTACCTCGGAGTAAAGGATTCCACTGCTCAAAAAATTGTTTTAAAAACTTCTCCATATTACTGTGCACGCGCGCGCAGTGTGTGTACACACATGTTGTGTGGCATAAGTGCAGGTGTGCACGTGCTAAGACACACAAGAGGAGGTCAGAGGACACTATTTGGAAATGAAACAGCTTTCCACTGTTAAACTCAGACTGTTAGGCTTCTGCACCTTTCCTTAACGGGCAAGAACATCCACTCAACACTTTTGGTTTGATCTTTTAAAAACTTGGGTTTTCTTCTTGGCTTGGGTGGCAAAATAACATTTCAGTGTCGACATATGCTACGGTGTGATATCCTTATTATGAGAAATAATCTAGAACTCAGAAAGCAAAAGGTATCTACAGCCCTTTGAGGACCAAACTGAAGCACTAACAGGTCTGCCCAAAGACTAATAATCTTGTTATTGCATTGGTAAGGGCAAATCTGAGAAGTTACACATCAATGCACAGACTTTTGTTTAGTAAAGGAGGAAATGAATTTTGTCTATTTTAAATAAATAACCTTTTCCCCAAATTTAGTGGTATTGCCATGCAGGAAATTATTCAGTTCATCTCTAGCTCAACAAAGGAGTTTCCTTCTTTAAAAAAATGATGTGCATGAGAGTGTGTCTGTGTGGGGGTATGTGCACGTCAGTGTAAGTGCCCACGAAGGCAGAAGAGGTGGTGCTGGATCCCCTGAAGCTGGAGTTACAGGAAGTCTCGAGCTGCTCAACATAGGTGCTAGGAACGAAATTCAGGTCCTCTGCAAGAACACTACGAGTTCTTAAATGCCCAGCCATCTCTCCCGGACCACGAAAGGATTTCATTTTCCTTTTCTAGCGGACTACGGTACTTGATCATCTCGAAACCCATTTATTTGCTTCCTTATTTTAACATTAACAAATATAGTGTCTCTGACACATGTTTATTTTACATTGACATGGAAGTCATGGTTTTGAATCTTTTTGGTGAGTGTACAAAACTATGTAGGTCTGGCTGCTGTCCTTTGCAAGCCTGCTTATCAGGTTGGCCCACAGCTGGCACTTAAGAACCTGGATTTAGGAGGGTTCCTACCACTTTGATGAGAATAGCTAATACTGTGAAAACTGTACAAATACCATGGTTTATGGGGGATCACTTGCTTTCCTTTTACAGCTATGGAATTTTGGTGCATGCCAGACAGATAGTGTCTACTCGACCAGCTCCCAATAATGACCCTGGGCCCTGAGTCTACTGAAATTCCCTGGTAGATAAGATTTCACAATGCTATCACAACCTGTTGCTAAGTAATTAAACATGTCTTGTGTAACGGTAGGGCTGACACTCCTGGAAGTGTGTATCTGGATTCCTCTAGACTGCCTTGTTTCCTTAGGCTGATTTTACTTTACAGCTTTCTGCTTTAATAAATCTTAGCTGTAATTACATCCCAAGTGTTGAGCACACTCAGAAAATCACTGAATACAGGAGGGGTCTGGAGGAGCCTCTGAAACAGCTAGTTACAAGCACTTTTACATAAAGCTTCTAAAGCATCTCTTAAGTAAATTGGCTGATATTAAGCAAAGCCCAGATTTCATGCAAGAGGAATGACCTTCAAGGTTATTCAAATGAAAAACAAATAAACTCAGGGGCACAGTATTTTTCAAAATGCAAATATCTGAAATCAACTCACTGGTGTCCTGGTATGACCCATCAGGACAGTGAACAACACAGCTGCTGGTTTCTTCATTCAGGAAGTACCCATATTTACAGGACAGGCATTGGTCGCCATGGCTGCCGAAGCAGGACTCACAGTTTGGTGCGCATTTCCGGCACCGCTTTTTGTCCGCATGGTAGTGGCCGGGTGGGCAGCTGGAGACGCAGATTCTGCATTGTAGGATGGTAAGAGGAAAGGACACTCATCAGCAACTCAGTTCTCAGCACTTGTGTGGGAAAGCTAAGAGCTGTGGTCTACCTTCAGGTCAGTCTGGAACCAGGATGCCTACACCAAATTCAAAAGACCAGGTATGTCCGGCAAAGCTTCCTCCTGTGAGGGAGCCGAGGGGCCACGAAGCTGGCAGCAAGCAAGTCTTTTTTGTTCTACCATCTTCTAGTTAAGGTTGAATCACAACTTTATGGAAAAAAGTCACTCTAAAAGGGCTTCCTTTGACTTCTGGGTATAATTTGTCATATGGATCCTGTGTGTGTACATATGGGTACACACTGCATGTTCTAGTTTAGATTGATATAATTACATTTAAGTTTATTTTGTTGATCAGAAGCTTTCTTTGGTTAAAAAAAAACTTCCTTATTTGCCAAAAACAGAAGACAGGGCTTTACTTATAAACAAACAAATAAATAAATAAATAAATATTTATTGAGCACCAATTAAATATCAGACATTTTGATAAGTGCATTAGACAACACAGACACCGAAACAGCCAAGAGCCTTTCTCCTTGAGGAACTTAACTTCCAGCAAAGACTTAAAATAGGAACCTGAGCATGGCTGGGTCTGTCTGGGTGCCTGAGCTACAAAGGCATTGTCCCTAGAACGTTTTTGCCTTAAAGTAGAGAGAGGAGGCAGGCTGGGCTGGAAAGGAAATGGGATAGGTTGGATGGGCTTTATGAGGGCAGGCACTAGTCTGTAGGTTGGCTCCATATGACATATTTACACAGCGAGGCAGACGCCAGGGGAGGGCTCAGGGGCACAGTATCCATCGTCACGTTGAAAGTGGAAGAGGGGCTGGGATACCCGATTGTTAGAGCCCAAATGGTACCAACAGTCTCAGATACCAGATATGGAGCTGCAGGATTTGCTGTCTGCTCTACTAGATTTTGCTCTTACTTTGGCCTTATGTTTTCTTGCTATGCCCCAATTCCTTCCTTTTGGAATGGGAATGTCTATTCTATATGCCACTACATATTGGAAGTGTGGAACCTGGATTTTTATTTCATAGAAGATTACAGTAAAGTATCAGTCAGGCATGGTGGCAGATATCCTTAATCCCAACAATTAGCACTTGGGAAACAGAGGCAGGTGGATCTCTGTGAGACTGAGGACAGCCTGTTCTACATAGTAAGATCTAGGCCATCTGGGGCTACAGGGAGACCATGCCTCAAAAAAAAAAAAAAAAAAGTAGGTATGCATAAGTAAGAGACTTTGGACTTTAAAAGATTTATTTTTTTTATGTGCGTGAGTATATTGCCTGTAGGTATGTAAGTGCCTCTGTGTCCTGCAACACCTGCTAAGGTCAGAAGAGGGTGTTGGATCCCCAGGAACTGGAGTTACCAATGGGTGATGGCTGTTAGCTGCCATGTACGTGTGGGAATTGAAGCCAGGTCTCTGCAAGAGTATTCTGCAACAGCAGTCAGTGCTCTTAACCAGAGTCATTTCTCTAGCCCCTGACAGACTTTGGCCTTTTGAATAATGCTAGAACTATTAAAGATTTTGAGAGTTCTTACAGATGAGCTAACCATATTTCACAAGGTAAGATACTTATAAGCCTTGAGAATTAGGGGTAGGATATTATTAACAGTGATATGTTTTGGTGCTAAGTTGATGAGAAATAGACCTGTGATGGCTAACCTTCACTGTCAACCTGAAAGATCTGGAGTTGCCTAGGAGACACACCTCTGAATGTGCCTTTGGAGGACATTTCTAGGAGATTTGACTAATGAGGGAAGACCCATTCTGAATGTGGGCTTGATTCGCATGCTACATAAGCAGAGGAAAGGAAGAAGCCAGCTGAGCGCTGGCATTCACCGCGCAGCCCCTCTCCTCACTGAGGGTGCAGCGTGACCAGGTCCTTATGACCTAACCACCATGCTTTCTACGCCATGATATACTGCATCTCTTCAACTGTGAGCAAGGATAAACTTTCCCTTCCTCAAGTTGCTTTTGTCAGGTATTTTTCCACAGCAATGTGTAAAGTAAGTATGCTATGTACCAGTTTTGTCTCACCTCGGGAACGGCAGTCAGTGGGCCTCTGCAGCTGCATCTTTTCTGTGCTTAGAGCTTTGTAGAGGAACCAGGGACGATGATGACACCTAAGCATACTCTATATGGTGGGCCTTACAGGAATGCCAGGGCATGTGGGACATGTGATGGGGAACTTGTAAGCACACGGCCTGTCTCTTACCTGGTATTGTTTCTCAGCTTGTAATAGTAGTGCAAACAGTCATTGCAGTGTTCTGGTCCTGGCCCGTCACAGCCCACCTCACTGCATTCAGGATCACAGGGACCTTTCACAGAGAGATTAAACGTTGAAAACAGAAAACAATTCCAGTAGGTTGGTTTTATCTTTAATTTGGAATAGAATGATGTTTAACCACCTTGCCTCCAACAACTTCTTTAAGATAGAGAAATAACAGGTACTGCAGCTGTAAGCCCAGAACTGAACTCCTGACTTTAACTGGCAAAACAGACTTGCCCAAATATCAAGAATGTAAACTGTAGGCATGGCTTGATCTACAAAACACACATGGCTGCTTTGGGAGAGATAGCAAGTATTTCAGATTCAACGGAGCAATGTTACTACAGCAAATGGGGAAAAATCAACTGCAGTTGCTCTGCATAAAAATGTGGTATTTACTGAAAAATGAGAAGTTATGTTGCCGAGAAAAAGGTTATTATCCAACACCTAGAGCAGATTGTGTGTCTTGTTCAAGGTCAGTAAAGCCAATGAGCACCTCTGAAATACTGTGGCCATTGGGAAGCACTGTGACATCTGGCACAAGCTGATCAGTCTAGTCTTGGATCATAAAGCAGGCCGGTGAGGTACAGACAGAAGATTTATGCTTGTGTTTTATCTAAAGGCCAATGGGCAACTCAATAACAATAAAAATGAAATTATACATTAAAAACTAAACCGGCTTAGGAATTCCACACCTGGAATTCTTCAGAATAGAATGAGAAAGAATGCATAGTGAAGAAGGAGGAAGCACGCCAGAGAGATGGGGTAGCTTTGTTACTGATGAAAAGTGCACACGATGGGTCACCTAGTAGATTTAGGAAAGTTTGTTCTTTTTCTTGATCTACACATTTTGAGGCATTTGGTGTCATCATTTTCAAGCACTTTCCCACTAAAAATTCTTATGATTTTAAATATAATAAAAAGTTTCCTAAAATATGCAAACTATAGGTTCAGGCATCAGAAGAGCTTTAAATTCTACTTGCTTTAATCAAAAAGACTTACTATTGAACCTTCTGAGTTATCTTTCAGTCATTATGGAACTATGTTCTATAATTATTGAATCACACAGACAAAAGAAGTTAGAACTCAGGTAGAAGGACTTAGAAAAAATCTGATGGTTGTTTTACTGATGAGAGCACTGATTCTCTACGAGTTAAAGTGGCTTTCCCAGTATCAGGTGGCTCTGCAACTGGGAACCAGCAATATCCAGAGACCTGGTCCAATTTGGATTAAAAGAGCAGATCATATGCCTCAAATGGTTCCGTGGTCTGACTGGAGTAAGTCGTTTCAAAATGCTGAGGACCTGAAATGTCTTCCTGATTAATTGCAAGAGTCTGTTGGTAGCACTGTTTATTTCTATTTTCTCAAGAGTCTTAATCGATTTTCATATTAAATTTCACAGCTAGTACAACTTGGGATTGTTTAGCTGTCTACCACTGTATACCAGGGGAGTGAAGACTGGGCTGTGTTTGTTTAGTCAGCTATGGGTCTCAAAGCCTTTGAGAGTCAGTGACACAGAGCAGGGATCTGATAATGTCATCCTTGCCTCTAGTCAGGTTGGCTTCTAAATGAAGGTGAAAAAAAAATAAAAAGGAATGACAGCTCCTAGGAAAAGGAGTCATGGTGGCCTTGAAAGGTCACCAGGTGATATATGATATTTTATAAGTATGAAAAACCCTAAAGTATTAACTTGTGAAATCTGCCAAAGGACTCTGAATGGCTGGTTCGCATGCTATGTCATTTCTTTTGTAATCTTGAATAATTCCAGATGCAGACTACAGTTGTAAATTTCAGAATAATCATGAAATAAAATTTTTTGTTTTCTTACAAGTGCCAATATCAATATTTTAGAAATGTAATAAGAAGAAAGCACAAATATATATTTTTATGTTCAGAATTCTAATATTACCACCAAATCTGAATTAGAAATTCTAAAATTGAGAAACAACAAAGAGTAATTAGACTTCTAGTTAATTTAAATGGTACATATAAACTTTAATGTGATAAGCTCAGAGCAAGACAAAACAAGGCAAAATTTGACATAATCTAGCTCTGGTTGACTCAGTTGGTCTTAATTATCCAAGTATACTATTGATTCTAGGATACTGCTTATTTAGAATAAAAGAAACTACATGCACATTAAGATATTCAGTGAACACTACTAATAGTTTCTAGAGAAGAATGCCTGAGCTACAGGAACAAGACACTTCTCTGAAATACATCACATTCTACTTATGAACACTTCTCCATTAGCCAAAGCTTTGTGTAATAAATATACCATATTTTAGAAAGACAGGATGCTCCTAGAAGTAACTGCCCATGCAACAAGACAGGATTCAGAAATACATGGAATCTTGGAAAATTAACTCTAAAACACATAAATTAAGGAGAAAATTGAACATATTTGGATATAAGATAAAAATGAAGCAAGCAATAAATTCTCTAAGTCCTAGTATCTACACTTATGGAATACAAAATATGGAATATTTTCCATTACAAGAACAATAAGGTCATAAATACTCAGGTATAACAACCAGAAGAAAATTACATAAAGTTAAACAATTTCAGTAAAATGGGACATGTTCTGCTTTGTATGGAAAGCTTCTAGTATTATAAAAACACGTCTTCCCATGGGAATGTATGCAAATTCAAATTAATTTCAAATGGGTAATCAAAATGGTACTTAATAAATTAATTAAAAATTCATCTGAAGAACAGTAGGACAATGATTTCTGGGAAACAAATGTTTGAGAAATATTAAAATACACCATAAGGGTTGAAGGTCAGCCCAGAGGTGGGACACATGCTTGGAATGTGCCAGGCCCTAGGTTTATTCCCAGCACAAGAGATGAGAGGAAAGGGTGGGGCGAGAGAAGAAAAATGAATGAGGAAAAAAATCAAAATAAAAAACAAGCTTAGGTAATAGTATTGACTTATGAATTATTATAACGATGAGTTAGAAATAGTACATAAGTAGAAATCCTGATATAAAATCTCATCATATTATAAAGAAAACATCATAGTTGATAAAAAGAATACTCAACCATGCAAATTTGTTCAGAAAATGTTTAAAGACAGTTTCAATGTACACTATATACAAAGATCAATCCAGAAGAATTAATGGCCAACTGGGGAGACCCAAAGAGATCACTAAGATAAAGCACGTGAATATTTAGCTGATATTAAAGGATAACATTTCTGAAAAGGAAAACTTTTCAGATGAAGGTATAAACCACATTCTCTAATTGTGCTTTCTTCGAAACAACACAGAACAAGGTAAAAATCAGACACAGCAGGTGACAACTGAGAGTATGTTTTCAGGAGTTACGAGACCACATGGAGGACAGTCACAGAGCTTATAAATATCAGAAAGAATGTCTGCCACCTGCAGTAGAAAATGGGTAAGAGAACTACAGAGGAAAATGTTTGGATTTACTACCAAGCATACCTATAAACATATTACAATATTCTGGTCAAGAATGTGTGCAGCAAGCACCCCAAGCCTGTGTGGAGCTCGGCACAGCTGTCCAGATGGTGCTGTGAGAGAATGCTTCCAAACCCTGAAACTCATGATTCTCCTTGGCTGCAGAAATCTCAGAACAAAACTCCATCTAAAGAAATAGTCAAGGATATAGCGAAGACCAGTGAAGGTTGTTCATCCAAACCTGTTTAAAACTCTAAGCAATCTGTGAATCTCAGATTACGGATTAAATACATCATAGCATAATCATAATCATAGAATGGACCATATATGTAGATACCACACACAGATATCTGAAGATCAATACACACAAATATCTGGGGGACAGAAGAAAATCTATCAGAATATGGCTAGATATTGAGTACACTGCATTTTCTAGCACATCTTTGATACATATTACATTATATTAATTACCTTACATGCTGGGAACCTGTCTGAACATTCTTAAGCTGTGTCCAACTCACCTGCATAATCTTCTGTACCATAGTCATCTGTTGGGTCTTCGACTCGGCTGTAGCGGAAACGTTCCACCTTAGGAAACTCATTGGTTGGTGAATACGGTTGTACAGAGGTGCCATACAGGACCAAAGACCATTCTTTCAATTTACCTTGAGAAATTGTAAGAAAGCCACAGCATGAACAATCACTCATTAGCTATTTAGCCTCTTTAAGTCCTCGCACAAGAAAGAACAATAGTAGAACAGTGGGGTTGTTAGAAAAAGTGCCAGATACAGGCCTAGAGATGCACATTCCACATCATTTGCAGAATCAAATATTTAACAGTTCAAATTGTATGCATTTACTGAGCACCCACTACAGGAAGAGTAGGAAATAAACATACGTGCTTGATCAAGGGATGAATTTCAAGTTATGAATATTAAGAGAATATTAGAATTTTTAAAGAAGGTTTTGCTTCTCTAGGTACCAAAGTGTTGAGTGTTTTAGATTTTTTTAAAAATAAATATTTTATTTATTATTTTTATTTTATGTGTATGAGTGTATTGCCTGCATAAGTGTAAGAGCAATGTTGTGCAAGGCCCGAGGAGGGCATCGGATCCCCTGGAACTGGAGTTACTGATGGTTGTCAGCTGCCATGTGGGCGCTGGAAATCAAACCCAGGTCCTCTGCAAGAGCAGTCAGCGCTCCTAACCACCATTTCTCCAGTTCCTTTTTAAAGGATATTTTTTTACATTTTACATGATCTGAGGTATTAGTAAGTAAAACAACTTTTTGTTTCACCTAATTCCGGAATCAGTCACTCAATATTAATAACTGACTGCATTTTTATGATTCTAAAGATGATGCTGGCTAAGGTGATAGCTACTAGACATACTTGGCTATTTAAGTAGAAATGAATTGAAATTAACAAAATCAAAAGTTTCAATTTCTCAAGTGTTCATAGAACTGGACAATAAATCCCGCCACTTGTAGAATGTTCTGCACAGCGACAGCTTTAAGTAACCCTTACACTCCCCTAAGTTACCCCGATAAACACACTGGGTCACCAAGCTAGACGTGAGTGGAATTTTCTTTGGTCTTTTGTTAGTGCCCTCCATTAGGAACACAGATGTTTGTTCACTCTCTGCAGAAAACATACATTACTAGCCTGGGAAAAATAAAAACTCAAATTCTTCTGAATGCACATTGCATTCACATGATCTTAAGTCCAATAATCATCTTCTTAAAGTCCAATAATCATCTTTTAATTTTTTAATGAATAATATCTGTTTCACTAACTAACTAATTAATTGGATGTGTTTGTATGTGTGAGATGCCTGGAAGGCTAGAGGATAACTTTAGGGGTCAATTCTTTCCTTGGTGGGTTCTAGGGTTTGAACTCAGAAAGTCAAGCTTGGCAGCAAGTGTCTTTAACCTGCTGAGTCATCTTGCCAGGCCCAAATTCAATAGTTAAGATAGGCCACCATAAGTCTAGAATCACAGGTAATTCTGTGACACATTCAGGGATTTTTTGATATGTGCTGAGTTAGCAAAATTGGTTTATATGTGGTTTGCTCTTGATCACCTTTTCTTTGGTAATGGACATGCTTTTTTACAAGCAGGTGCGTACTCAAAGCCAGAATTCTGAGCAGCATGTGTTGAGTAGTGAGGATCACTGAATGCAGACGAGCAATTCTAGATGGATCTTCCTTTCCTTAGGACATCTGTTAGTGAAAGGGAGCACAAAACCCGGGACACCAAGCCATCCCATTCTTGGATTACCTGAAAGTCTGCTCATTTTTACTCCCATAAACTGCTCCCAACAGCGCTGGCCCCAAGTTGATTATGCCCCCTTCGCCACGTCCCATAAGCCCACTGTGGAAAGTGTCACCGAGGAATTCACCTCTAATTTTCTTTTACTAGGTAATTTTATTTCCTCAGCATCTTTGCCATGATACATATCAAATATGGGCCATCAATTTCTCTACAACCTTTTCTATTTGTTAAATTATACAGATTTTTCAGTTAATACTAAAATATGCTGTTAAGAAAATAGCTGTGAAAATACAGAATCCATCCTATTTGCTAACAGTCTCTATTTCCTCCCTCCATTCAGCCACCCACCTGTCCCTCTTTCTTTCCCCTTCTCTTCCTGTCTTCCCCAGGCTATCTTTGATCTTGATGTGACTCTGCTTGGATTCCAGGTATAAAACATCATGCCTAGCTAAACGTTTTATATTTGGATATGATTCTATTGCAAACTTGCTCAAGAAAAAATTTTACATGTCCAAGTAAATTTTTAGCAGCCAGAGAAATCCCTCCTTAATCAGAGACCAAGACAACTGTCATGGAACTATGTGCTCTAGAAACAAGGACAGAACTAGGTGCAAACCACCCATAAATGGAAAAGACCCTTACTAAAGGTGTGACTAACCCCAAAATGAAAGAGTAGAAAGGACCCATGAAGACCACTGTGGTTAAAGGAAACATTTAAGTAGCACAAATTTTCCTCAACATCTGTGAGAAATTGGATCTAGGACCCTCTAATTCTACCAAAAACCATAGACGTTCAAGTTCCTTATATAAAATGGCACACCATTTGCATAAAACTTACACATATCTACCTGCATACTTTAAATAACCTCTGGGTTCCTTATCAAATACAATGTAAATCAGTATTATATTGTGTTATTTAGGTAAATAAAAGTCTATACATGTCCCACAAATGCAACCTTCTTGCAAATATTTTTGATCCAGGCTTGGGGGAATCCATGTGTATGGAACATGTAGAATGGACAGACATGGAGGGCTGACTGTGTAAGGAGAAGCCAGTGCTGTGAAATGAATTCGATCTACTGGGAGAGCATTTGATGCAGATGTCATAGGAAGCTCTGGACAGACGCTGAACTTCTTGAGGGCAGAGGAGCTTATATGCACAGACCTTGATCCTTGCATGCAGTGACTGGCTAGGTAGTAGCATGAGCTGAGGAGCCATCTTCTTTTGGTGTGTGTGTGTGTGTAGAATTGCTTATGCCTGGTCATAATAAAGAACACAGGCACTTTTGGTTAGTTTTAAACCATTTAAAATTCTCTACCCTTTGTATCTGCATTTCCCTCAGTATACCACTACCACAGGCCCAGAGGATTTGTTTCTATAGAACCACTTGACTTCTAGGAAGCCTGCAGTCACATCAACAGATGAGAGTTGCTATGAGCCTTATGAGCCTTGACAGGACGGCCCAGTCACTATGCTGCTCTTTACTTCTAAATCTCATGGCCTTATGTGTCCCCAGTGAGCAGGAGGAGGAGAGGAGAAGTTCCTGGGAACCAAGTAGGTCATGAAGAAGTACCAGCATTTCGGCACTGTGGTCTCTACTGGGTCATCTCCAGTGACCTTGCTTTGAGGGGCAAACATCTGACTTCTGGATAAAACTTTAGTGACTATTACATTCAGGGTGTATGTTGAAAGTGAGTTGGACAAAATTGCTCTTTAACAAATCTTAAAGAAATATATTTATTTTATCTATTTGTGTATGTGTGTGGGTTCGGAGGGTGCTGGCAGTGCTCAGAAGAGGGTTTTGGGTCCTCTTCTGTAACTCTCTGCTATTCCTTTGAGGCAGGTCTCTCCCTGAATCCAGGGCTTGAGTTTTCTTAGCTAGTAAGTGCCAACAATCCCTGCCTCTGTCTGCTTAGGAATTGGAGTTGCAGGCATGTTCCAGGACACCTTGCTTGTTACGTGGGGGATGGGATAAGAAGTCTCGTCTTCAGGATCGTGCAGCAAGTGCTCTTAACTGCTGAGACGTCTATCTCTCTAGTCCCCAAAACTTATCTAGATGTACCATTAGGTTTTGATTTTCCTCATTATGGGGTCTTAATTCTACTTGGCAATATAGATGAGCCACACCACAAAACTGGGGAGAAAGATAACTGAAATATAATGGCCAAAAATGGATCTCCTAGAATGCGTAACTTTCCTTGATAGGCAAAATGCTGGTAAACCTGAGTGCTGTCCCCACATTTCCCCAGAGTCTCCTCTGCTTGGTGCAAAACCTGAATCAAAATTACAGAATGTCTGTGTGATTTGTTCTTAGTCAGTACAGGGCTGGAGTTGGATGAAGGTCCTGAAGTGGCCCTTAGGTCTGGGTCTTCTGAAAATGGGCAAGCACTGAGAAGGGCATTATGGACAATGAGACAAAGCAGACAGCTCATGGATGGGCAGGGGCTGTGTGCTCACTAGCAACTACAGTCTCCAACTCTGTGCTGCAAGTTTCACATACCGATGTGGTACAATTAAGAGCCTCAGAGGACCTGGAAAGACCCCTGTTAATTCTCTAGTTTCTATGCTTTGTATCAAGAAAGATCTTTATTTTTGTTGACTCTTGGGTCGATGCAGGGGTGAATCTATTATTTTTTTCCTTTGGTAGTAACCAGATTAGTTGGTTTAGCCTGATCTCACTGTCTTGCTTGAACTGTAAATTAAATTTTGAGTAAGAAACAAAGTAACTAAGGATACCTAGAGTCTCTTGTGAAGGAATATAACTATGACTCAGTTTAATCCATTGCAAGGTGAACAAGGTTGGCTTATTTAACAAGTACAGAAAGCTGGTTAGATGTAGAGTTGCCAGAATTTGTCTTTAATTTATACCTAAATAGTTATTCTTTACTTTTTACCTAAATATGTATTTTTTATTTCATATCCTCAAATTATTTCTTTTTCTGCTGTTACCTTGAGATGTGGAGTATATGCAGATAATTTAAAATGTACATGAAATGAAACATACACAAATCAATGATGCTGATATAGGACTGTTGTCATGAGGAGGAGGATGTGTCCCTCAGGGTTTATGTGCTGGAGGCCTGGTTTAAGTACAGTGCAGTTGACATTGTGGTAGAACCTTTAGGAAGTAGGCTCTAGGAAAAGACCCTGAGTGCTCCAGCCTCACTAATGTGTTAATGACAGTCTCAGAGTGGGTGGGTCTTTTAGGAATGAATTAGTACTTGAGAGAGTGTGTTGCTATATTAGATTTCAGAATTGTGAGTTAAGTAAGTCTCTTTTCCTTATAAGTTAACAGTTTTAGCTGGGCGTGGTGGCATACACCTTTAATTCCAGCACTCAGGAGGCAGAAGCAGGCAAATCTCTATGAGTTCAAGGCCAGCCTGGTTTACATAGTGAGTTCCAGGGCAGTTGGGGCTAAAGGGAGACCCTGTCTCAAAAGGACAAACAAACAAACAAACAAACAAACAAACCCAACCAACCAACCAATCAACCAACCAACCAAAAAGTCTCTATTTTGCTATAGCAAAACAAAATAAGTCAGGACAAGCATGAAGCATCCATTGGTCAAAATACAGTCCATCATTTTTTTCTAAAAAATAAACTGATTAACCAAGACTCACCTGGAGTCTTGAAATTCCTCAGCTGAGACGGAGTATCATAAACTTCAAGGATCCAGTCACCAGCAGCACGCTCTCCCCAGCAATGGATGGTCATGAACTCCCAGTTTTTAAACCCTTCCATGGAATGATCAAACAACCTGAAAAATTGTAAGAGTATGTGTATGCGTTAGTCAACATCTGGTAAGAGCATGATTGTACTCCGTGCCTATGCACGGAACTTGCCTTTATCCTGGACATCACCAGCAATCAGATCCTTATATAACATCACTGATCCGTAACAAGTAAGCAGGCCTGGGCTAGCCATTTGGACAGCAGGGCTAGGCTAAGGCTCCATCCACAAGGTTGGCAGTAGAGTGCTGAGTTGCAGAGCAACTGGAGTCTCTCATGCTGGTGATGAGGATGCAAACACAATGCAGAAACTCCGGAAGACAGCTTTAGAGCTCTGGTGACCGTAAGGAAACAGCTAACAAAACTCAACAATTTCTGTTCTAGACATCTATCCAACTGAAATGAAAAAAATACGTCCACAGAAATGTTTGTAATAGTCAAAAACCCTAAACAGGGACTGGAGAGATGGCTCAGTGGTTAAGCACATTTATTGCTTTGTAGAGGACTCCGGTTTGGTTTCCAGCATCCATATCAGGTGGTTCACAAAAGCCTGTAACTCCAGTGACAGGGGATCTGCTGCCCTCTTCTAGCTTCCAAATGCACCTGCATACATGTGGTGCACATAAATGCATGTAAGCACACACACATGCACACAAGTGAAAAAATAAATCTTTAAAAAACCATAAACAATTCCAGTGATCACCAACTGGTAAATTTATTTATTTATTTATTGTTTATCACATGTGTATGTATCTGTGTGTGTGTGTGCTTTTGAATGCATGTGGAGGCCAGAAGGTGAGGCCAAGTGTCCTCCCCTATTACTCTCCTCCTGTCCTCCTCTTCCTTTTGAGGCAGGGTCACCTCCTGAGTCTGGGGCTTGCATTTTCTCAGCTAGCTTGGAAGCCAGGTGCGCCTCCTGTCTGTCCCTCTTGGAGCTGTGGGTACAGGCACGAGAGGACACCTGGCTTGATATATGGGTGCTGGTATCCAAACTTTAGCCCTCAGGATTACAGAGCAAGTGCGCTGAACTTCTGAGTCATCTCTACCATCCCAGTAAACTAGCAGATATGCAAATAAGGATGGCAAGTCCAGAATGAAAAATGAAATACTACTGTCCAGTAATGAAAAATGAACTCAACACACACAGGAATGAATTTCCGAAACACCATTCTATATGAGGGAGTTGTGCTGTGTTACCCAAGTCATTCTCATTCTAGGAAAGACAAAGCTGTAAGAAAAGAGACTGGTGGTTGCTCAGGGCTAGGAAAAGTTTGGGAGAACTTCTGTGAGTGAGAGATCTCGGAAGGAGTGGTGTGCAGTTATACAGATTTGTCAAAACCTAAGAGTTAGTCTCATAAAGGCCAAGAGTCTGCTCACTAATTTGATCTAATTCAAAGAGCTATGTCTGGAATCCCAGCTGAGATCCTGCCTTTCCTGGTGCTTCGAATTTTTATGAATTCTTAATTCCCCAAATGAAATATTTTCTGCTTGAAATAATTATAGCAATATTGCTTCAAAAAGACAGCATCGATGTCAATCTCTCTCTCCTTATTTATAACAAGAGAGTAAATACACTGAGAGAAGCAAGGCAAAAAGGGAGGGGGTACGTCTAGCACCGTCGCAGGGCACAGGTTCAGTTACTGCTGTTCACTCAGTGATCGAGGAATAGTCACTGTCTCTGCTCATTTCACGTTTGCAGTGAAGACTGGCAGCTGTGTGACTATCTACAAGGATCTTCCTCTTGGGAAAAAATGTGTATTTCTAAAACCAAAAAATTCCTTTCATCTCCTTAAAGATTATTGTTAAAAATCTGATTTGGAAAAACATTTTGTTAACGTGTTTGGAATGCCCTCTCGAATGGTAGCTGGATTCTGAAACTGAAGTGTTCATTGCACATGTTTGGACTGTGTCTAGGTAAATGGCTGAGATAGCAGTATTTCCTAGAGAAAGGCAATAAACAGGAAAATCATCATCTATGTGTTCCTAGGCCTTGCAAGAAAGAAAAATGAAAAGCATTAAGCAGCTTCCTGTACATGTCTCATAGTCAACAGTTCCAGAAAGCCTGAAAAATAAAGGTGAATGGGGTCCTTTACTAGAGGGACCTCAGTTCTTTGCAAGATGTTAATTTACCTGTTGGAGTTAATGATTGGCAGTGAATTTTTCAATCCTAATCTGCATGTGAAACCCTCTCCTATTTTAGACCATCACATCTATAAAGGCTCACTCTCTTAACAGAGCTGGGTGGCACTCCAACAAGTGCATGAATCAAGTACATGAATACAGTGTCTGCTTAACAAGAATATTCTCTACTGTGACTGAGCAACAGAGTATGAATTGCATATGCTAAGGAGACACTATAATTTACTACACAACCAGGATCATTTCATAAGTTTATGGCTTAAAACTAGACTTCCCCAAGAACTTGCTGGGTCAGAATGTGAATGACTCATCTCCACATTGTCCTCCTAAAACGTGGAACTTTGTGAGGGAGAGGCACCAATCAGGAGACAGGGAACAGGAGCTGTCTCAGATGCTCTCAAAGTGAGTACAGAGAGAGGGAAAAAAATCAGGTTAGAGCCACTTCCTTACATTCCACAGCTCTAACTTGAACTCTAATTTGTTGAGCCCACTGTGCCATTTGAAAGCAATGAAGCAATAACTTTCTACAGAATACCTCTCCAAGAGTACTGAACTTGAAAGCAGTTCTCAAACAGTTTAGACAGGACATTTGGCGCATGGCCTCACATCAAAACCTACAAAAGAGACTTGCTGCTGTCACGTGAGCAGCAGCCTTGTTTCCATAAGGGCAGCCAGTTTTAATTACTCCAGGGTCAGTTACTGACGGATGGATTAGCAGCCCCACTTCCCTCCCCTGGGGTAATTTTTTGTCCACCTTTGAAATCAATCCCCTGCTACCAAGCACTTTCAAATCACATCTGGAACAAAAAATTAAGTATGACCTATGTGCCAAGTAGAGATACTTACAAACACCAGCTTTAAACAACTGCTTCAAAAGCCATATTTACTCAGTGTATGCCTATATGGTTAAGTAGTTTTCTGGCCTCTTCACTTTACACAAAGCTGGAATGTCCATTAATTTCAAGTGAATCTAAGTGCCGTGAAGAACAAAAATGCAGCCAGCCAGAAGCACATTTTGTTGAGGGTTGATGGGTAAAGAAGCATACAAGGACTGTGGTCATGTCACCCACCTAGGAGTGCATTTCTAGTCTCCCTTGTCCTTTTTAAGTAGCAACACTGAAAAGGGTCTTGTGATTCCATATTTTGATTCTTATTCAATATTTCAGTAATTTTTATATTTTAGTATTATAATTAAAAAGTACCAGGTTTGTTTTTTTTTTGCACAGGAAAAGGTAATGTAGCATGCAGATTACCTTGTGTTGAAAGGAATGCTTTGGGCCATAAAACACATCAAGTGTGAAACCAAGAACATTCAGTCAAGATCCTAAAGGGGTGCTTCCTCTACCAACTGGAGAGTATAATGTCTTGTTTGAACACCTGTGCTGCATCAACAGGAGAGTGTCAGCATGACATTACCAGTGTGGGCAATACAGCAACCAAACTGAGACACTGTGCACAAAGCACAGTGTAGATTGACTGCACGTCCGGATCCACTTCTGATGCAGTGAAAGTCGATTCTGTCAAAATTGACTTCATAATTGTGGGCTCGATGAAATGATAGAGGCCCTGGTACAAATTACACACCCACTTATTAAAATGTTGCCCCCAGCCCTACCCGAATGGTTTTCAAATAAATTACTTTGGATGAAGCCTGTTAAGAGAGCCTGCCATTATGTGTGATAACTCATATAATTACTGTGAGCTTTCTTTCTCTGTTCACTTAGAGTCTAGCCAATGTTATCAAGGGTATAATACACTTCCAAGATGGTATGGCAGCTGAATAACAAGGCATTTTATAAGTACTGACAGTTGTGCATTATAATTATTTCTAAAACTATGAATGGTCTTAATTCAGGATCACCCTCTGCTCTGTTCATAACGTATTCATCACTATAGAATTAGACATCAGACCTATGTTGTTGGAAGGTTTTCTTTTCTCTCTCTTTTACTTTTTTACGTACTTCATCACAATCTAAGGTACAGCTTTTGGTTTATGCTCTGTGCTCTCACTGAGAATAATCATCATAACAAGGTGTTTGTTTCTGATGTTGAATATTTGAAAAATATTACTTGGTATCTTCTTTTCCTTTCTTAAATTGTGTATTTAAGAAATGTATTGGGGCAGGTGGAGGGATGGCTCAGAGGTTAAAAGCACTGACTGTTCTTACAGAGGACCCAGGTTCAGTTCCCAGCTCCTACATGGCAGCTAACAACTCTCTGAAACTCCAGTTACAGGGGAATCTGATGCCCTCTTCTGATCACTATGGGCACTGCATGACATGGGTGCACTTACATACATCCAGGCAATAAAATAAAATAATATTAAATACACATAAAATAAAAATAATTAAATAAAATATTTAAAAAGAAATGTATTTGTATCTCTAGAGAGGTTTATAATATCTAAAGGGAGTATTTTTTTTCTTAATTTAAGTTTCACCATGCATATTATTTAAGACTTTCATTAGCTCCAAACACGTTCCTCCCTGTGGGTATATAGAGGACTTCTCTTGCTGCAGATTTATTCCATTTTAGAGTGGCTGGCTTTGTTGAGTCTGCTTTGTATTATAAACTCCTTTGTAAATTACTTGCACAGCATCTAGCAAAACACCACATATAACGTATTACGTAACACAAAAACAAGACTATCTGGATGATTTTTAAAAGCAGGGCTAAGGTGTGGTCTATGGATAGGCAGGTCCAATCTCAGCTAGCTTCCTAGAAATGAGACTCCTTGGAACTCATCCCAGAACTACAGAATCTGCATGTCTGAGTGGGGCTCAGGCATCTGTGTTTGATAAAGCTCCTGGCCGGATGCTCTGAGAAGCCCTGTGTAAGCAGGGCACCGCTTAGCAGCACCGACCACGCCAGGCACGGAGCTGAGGAGCCAGGACACATTACCTTATCTAACTTGTACGGAGCCTGTGAGGCAGCTGCTGTTACTTACTTCTCTAAATTCAAATGGGGACATCAGAGAAGTCAGGAGAAATGCAGTCCTCATAACCCCAAAGGCTCTGTTTTTTTGAATGAAGTAGCAGGTTCAGTGAAAAAGTCATTTTTACCATAAGCCACAAATGTATTTACATTTCGTGATGTCTATAAATGTCAACAGCTTTTCATTGGACATTTAGGGAGGACAATGACAAAAACAATTAAACAAAATTATCAAACCCTATGGGTTTTGTAGACTAGAAATTGTAATTTCTCTCTACTTGAGTCTACAATTAGTAGCAGAGATGTGTTTCCATAATCAAATTTAGGACCGCAAGCAAAGTTTCAGTTTTCCTTCTGAGGCTCAAAATTGGAACAGAGAGGCAGTATATCTAAGCTAAATCTAAAACTCAGTGAGCTGGGAGTGAGACAGACTTGGAGGGGTTGTTTTTTCATAATTTTAACAGATATTAGGTGGAAATTTGGTGAAACTAAGTTTTGTTTGAAAATTTTGTTCACTGAATTTGTGTGTCACGTTGAAAAGTACTCTTATCTAAATGTGCTTTCTAAGGATCCCAGACCAGCCAGCTTGACCTGCTGCCTGACCTCTACATTCTCTGTGGACTAAGCCATTTGCTGCGAACTCACATTTTGGCTTTTGGTTAGGCAGGAGATAGTGGTCAAGAGGTGGGAGGGTGGAGAATGAAGACAGGGGAGAAGAACCACCACTTGCCCACCCCAGGACCACTCTGTTGATCCGTAGCTCCAACCCACAACATTAGAAGGGTGGTTTGCCGGGGGAGCCTGCCTGCTGGGCTGATGGGGGATGAAACTCAAGCTGGCCTGGGGTTCTGAAGGCCACTGTGCACCTTCCGGCCCTTAGCACCTGCAGGTACTTGGGTAAACCATTCTTCTTCCAACAGCTGTTCTCTACAGGAACTGCCATCAGCGCAGACAGGGAGCCACTGAGGGGCTCCAGACGGCACACAGATGTAACTGACATGTTCAGCACTTTGCAGAAATCAGACTGTCCAGGAACTTCAGTGGTCAAGAATAAGCAATTGTGAATAAATTCCTCCCTGAAATGTCAAGGAAAACAAGAGCCCGTGGGAGGTATCACAAAAGGGAGATGACCTGGGGTAGGGGCAGAGGCAGGTGGCTCTCTGTGAGTTTAAGGCCTGGTCTACATAGTGGGACCTTGTCTCAAAACCAAAAACCAAAAAAGCCTTAGGGAATTTTCCACATTGGCTGCCAGGGTAGTTAGCATGCTGGGATTCTAGGTGTGGGTACAGCCGTACCTCACAGAGGGGAGGACAAGTGAGACGGGGAAAACTGCCACTAGAGGTGTATGTGCCATTGCTAACTACCCTGATAGAGATATTTGCTTTAAAATGTTAATTCCTACTTTTAATCTATGATTTTTCCTTAAGATGATCTTCCTTGGGAAACTTTTCCTTTTGTTTTTTTAAGACAGGGTCTTGCTGTGTAGCCCAGGTTGGCCTTGAACACACAATCTTCCAGTGTCAGCCTCTTCAGTGCTGGGATTACAGACATGTACCACCAAATCAAGCTAAACCCAGCTTAAATGTCCAGTATGGGAACCATCTACTGCTCTTCTGAACAGCCTTGGGCATACTGACTCCTCCAAACCCTGCTCTACTCAGCTCTTCATTGAGGTAAAGAATTGCCTTGGAGATCAACCAGAAGGATGTCAGGAACACAGAAGGGCTTTCTTTCATCCCTCTATACCTACTTTTGTACTCCTGGCTCTCAGTTTCCAATCCTGGGACTGTGCATTAAATCAGGGCCAATGTGATGGTAGTACATAAGGTCTCCTGGTCACTCGGCCAGAAACTAAGAAGTATTAAGCGATTTCCTTTAATAAAACAGAAGACTCACAATATGCCAGATGCAAAGAATGCCAGATGAACTTTCTTTCTTTAGTTGCTGAGGTAGGAGAGATACTACCAATGTCAAGTATAACAAGATGGCAGAGGCCCGGGTGGCTTTGGAACCAGGTACAACTGTTTCACATTTAATGGGCCAGCTTCTCAAAACAATTTACCTTGGGGGAGCTGTAGACACATGAATTTTAACATTCCTTCTATCTCTCAGTGCCTCTGGCTTTCTCCAAACTTGCTACTGCTGTTTGTGTTCCTTCAGGACTCAGAAGGAGGATATGCAGTGAGAATCCTTTAAGATGCCGCAGAAGAAGACACTGCAGAAAACCTGAGTCAGGGAGGCTGAGGCAAACCTCTTGAGTGCCGGTCACTGATGCAAGCTTTGGAGCACTCTTGTACTTTGCCCAAAGAAAAGCAGATGTCAGCTGTGGAGGAAAGGATATGGGCCTGAAGCCAGTGACTCTGCAATGCACCAAGTGCCTGTGGATAGAATCCTCAGTTCCTCAGCTCACAGGTTTCCCCAATGAAGACATCTTGTGAGAAGTCAGGAATAATCAATGAAGGGCAGGAAGGACCCAGATAGGCAGAAGAGACTGAGGTTTCCAAGCAAACAGTAACAGCAGAGAGACTGGTTTTCCACAAGGCAGGGGTGAACTCAGGTAACGAGAGGTGAATAAGTGTTTTACCAGGATACTTGAAAGTTAAACCCCAGTGGAGACTGAGGAAGGCCTGTTCTGGCTTCAGTAACAACAGTGGGTGAGACCTCTGTTAATTACTCCACTGCTTGTTGGGAAAGATGAGCGGGCAACTGAGAGCCCTTGGTCTAGAGCAGGAGGAGGGCGTGGAGGGAACAATTTAGGATCTGATGTGGGGATCCTACACCTCTTCCACCTGTGTACGTATTCCGGCAAAGCTGCACTACAATCTTAAAGTACTAGGCCTGGGCTTCCCCGTGTTCTGAAGGAAAACGCTGATTTTTGTAAGAACACAGGAAGGCCAAGCATAGCCATGAAATGAACTTGAAGATTCTGAATTCTGCTCCTGGTCACTCTTACTGACCACTGTTACAGCCTTCTTTTTCCCCTTACTTTCTTACAATGGATGAAATTTGGGGTTCCTGCAAAGCAACTGGGCCTGGAACATTGCAAGATTGCATGGCCTTAGTCTATTGTTCAAGTAGACTTAGTTCAACAAAGACAGTCACCACATTACCTGGTGTAGATACAGGTGGCTGTGGTATAGACATCTAGGCTAATTTTTATTTGGCTTAGCTATGACACTGATTGATAAAGTTTTTATTCCCATTAGATGTTCCTCTGGGGGGTGGTAATTAAAGAGGATTCAAATCTTTTGTCCATGGCCTAAATTTTAGAAACCATGAGGGAATGAAGCCCTATGTCTAGTTCTACCTACTGATAACTCCTGTCCCTTACGCACAACTACTGAAAAAGTCAATGGAGTGAAAGAGAAGTTGTGCTAGACCACTCTTGCCTTATTGTTTCTGCAGGATTCTGGTCTGTTACATACCTGTGGGTAATACATTTGGAAAGAAAAAAGAAAGAGGCTTAGAAGTTTGCATCCTCTAAGGCAATAAAGACTGAAGGGCCAGCTCTAAAATCAGGGATCAAACTGCAGGCAGAGTGCACTGCCTAAATAAAGTTGGTTTTCTTTTTGAGACAGGTCTCATGTATTCCAGACTGCCTTTGAGCTCTCTATGAAGATGACTTTGAACTTGATTTTCCTGCTTAGCTACCTACCCAGTGCTGTGTATCATCAATGATAAGTTTATGTGGCCCTGGGGATCAAATGCAGGGCCTTGTGCCTGACAGGAACTACCAACTGAGCCACATCTCCAACCTTTTAGTAGTTTATTGGACCAGTCATGCCCACTCATTCTCTAACAGCAGACCCGAGTAGCTGGGATAGAGATAACACAGAGCTCAAAATACTACCTGGCTCTTTGGTGAAAAATTTGTCTATTCCTGCCTTTAAAAAAATAGATTTTTCTTTAACTTTGGAAAGTAACTGCTTAGGCAAGAGGATTCAGTTAGTCTATGTTAAATGTCAGCAGACATTTAATAGCGGTGCATCTGTAATTCCTCTTTTAGAATAAAGAACGAATGACCTTCAGTTTTCTGCACACTTCTCCCTATGGACATTCCCATTCTCTGCTTAGGAGCAAAGGCAGCATGGCCTCCAAGGAGCCACTCAGTTGGTCTCCAGGATAGGAATAAAGCACTTCTGTCCTCATGTCCTCACAGCGTGTAGCTGTGGTCCCCACCTTGGATGGCAGAGGCCCTCACCATACCTGTTGGCCAAAAGCTGGGATCTGGTTCCTGAGGGTGAGGTCAGGTAGATGGCCAGGTCTCCCCTCCGCGGATGTGTGATGGTAATCCGAACAACTACGTGCTCCAGGTAGTTGACGTGATGGTTGGGGTTATCTGAGCAGCCGGAGGCTTTGTAGATGGAACGTACTGCACTGTTGGGGCGAATGGTCCTGCAGAAGAGAGAAATGGGAGTTTCAGTAAATGACAGAGCAGAACTCGGGTGAGTGGGCTTAGAGGCTTGTACAAGACAAAGGTAGCAGCTGGTCGCAGGACACTAAACGACATCAGTACTAATACCCAAATGACACAGTCATTTAAAGGATTAGTGGTTAGACAGACAGAAAGATGCCAGTGAGAGGAGATGGGGATCAAATGGACTTTTGTCAGCATGTAGGTAGTGAGTATCTAACTTGATGGTCACTGGAATCACCTTATAACACAGAGGGCTGAGGCACTGACCATGGAGGAATCCCAAGAATTTTCATGTCTAATAAGTTTCCAGGCAACAAGAATGTTACTGACATAGAATACACTGACAACCACTATACTATAGTGCAGTGGAGGCTTGGGAATTACTAAGACCTGAGTTCAAACCCTTTGCTGTGTGACCCACATTCTCATGCTTCCTCCCGATCTCCAGGTTGCTGTCTTCTTCAATAGCTTACTCCTGGGACACAGTCCCCTGTCCGCCTCCATTCAATTGGAATCATCCATACTTTTTACTTTTAAGGGCTTTGCACACATTGCTATGCTGAGTCACTTCTTCTGTACTGCCGGTCTCTTTGTTCTGCAAAGTTAAAACTTAAATGGTCCATCTCTGAGACCTTTACTGAACCATAGCAGAACTTCCTCCCTATCTCTATTTTCTACCTTTACAGATTTTCAACACTGACTTGTAACATGCTATCTGCATACTTACAACATTTTGCTTCAGTTTCTTTCTAGCCTAAGCACCATAGCATAGAAAGTATTTCTCCCTAATATCGAGCTAGCTTAGTGTTTGGTGTTTGGCATGTGCAAGAGCAACTGTTGCAGAGTTGGTGAATGAGTTTATGAATGAATAAATAATACTATTGACTTCATTTTTTTCGATTGTCAAATGGGATTAATAACAAAATTATAAGAAAGCTTTAAGTAGAGATCACACATGGACTTTCCAACACTTGACTTGGACTATAATAAGGGCTTCCTAAATACTTATTAATTTTCTTTTCCTTTGTTTATATTTTCTGATTCTGTGTCATGAAAGAGGTGCTTGGGGACAAACACTTTATTCCATTTTCACTGCTCACTAACAAATTTGCTCAAGGATTTAAAGGCCATATTATATGTTCATCATAAACCCTATATATAGTTCACAAACACTTTTCAGGCATAAGTCTCTGAGAAGAAAGCCAAGAACACTAGTAAGGCTCCCGAGATGGAATGACATTCTTTGGATGGAGTACCCAGAAGCAACTTTGCACACTGCAGGGTCAATGCTGTGAACACAGTCTCTGAGTCTGTGCAGCTGAGTGAACTGCGATCTTATTTCCTATGTATTTTATAATACTCTTTGAAGAGCTACATAGGATGTAGTCAAATTTCTAAAGATTCAGAGAATACCTACTTCATCAAGTAACGACTGACAAGTTGAAAACAACTGTGGATAGCCCATTTCTACGGGGTTGCCCAGAAATCCTGGGAGGGTCTGCTTTCCTTTCAGCATCTTTGGGTTACACTAGTGTGGATTTAACATTTTACCACAATTTTACAACTATACTAGAAAGAAGCTACAGAAGTGTCTGGCTTCCATGTACAACAAGAAGCTGTGGCAAGCACTCCTGCTGGTCAGTGTCAGACTGTCTGCAGACAGCAAGCATTACTTGATTTGTCGGTCTGTGCTTTCCACACACACGTGCTGCTGAGGAACAGTCGTCCACTTCTCGGCCTCCATTACCATGGCTTCTGCATCCATCAGTCCAAATCCATAGAGGTGACTCACTGTGAAAAGGAGAGGCTGGTCAGTTTCATTGTGTCTAAGATCAACTTGCTAGCCATGCTGACATACGCCAGTCAACAGAGACCCACGGCACATCCCAGAGAGATCCTACCCATCTTTCCGGCAAGATTTGAAAACAAATGAATAATCACAACAAGAAAATAAGATTAGTGTGTATTATTCATTGACTCCGTGTTATTACTAATGAAACAACAATTATTTATGAATTGTTCTCACATGCTGGGCACTAGTCAACATTTTACATTTAATCCTCCTAATCATATGAAGATGTTAGTGTGATTATTATTGCTATTTACGGATGAAGAAACTGAGGCATGGAGAAACACTTGTCTAAACTGATCAATGAGTGCTGATTGAGCTGAATTCCAACCCATTCTGTTTTGCTCCAAGTCCTTGCTGACAACTATCTGCATTTAAAAATGATGACATCAATGCTTTTATGAGATAAAATAACTAATAGCTTTGAAAAATGATAAGGTATACAAATTCTCATAGTGAAGAGTAGAGCTCACATGAAAGAAATTTCAAGTTTTTGATATATCTAGTAATTAGGTTAAATATTCCCAAAGGCATAAATTATTACCTTTCCTCTGGCATATAAAAAATTCATTCACCTACATGCATAAAATATTTGGAGAGTTCTAGACTTTTATGCCAGTTTCTTGTCTTCGAATTCATTAGTTCTCAATTAGAATACCTACCAGTCTAAACCTGAGCTTGATATAAGTGTCTCAGAAACTTCAATTAAACACAGAATCATTTTATTGATGATACAGCAAAATCTACCCACACAGTTCTTTCTAAAAATACTTTGAAATTTCTGCTGAATGCTTAAAATCTCCATTTGTATCAAGCCTATTTCATGTCTTTATATTGAACAGGAAGTTAAACTTTAACCAATTTTGCTTAAGACATAGCTATTTTATGTAAAAATTCCTATAGAAGCTCATCTTTATGGTTTACTTAGATACCCAGAACTTGAAATTCATGATGTTTTTATGATTTTGTGCTGTGTTACTTTGAAAACAACTCCTCACCCAACTTTGCTCCAGGGAAGACCCCCTCTGCTCAGGTTTCCTGTCAGAGTGTGGTTCTTTTGCTGTGATGGTTTTGGATATGTAGAGACCTCGATCTGAAAGTCTCTCACTGCTGTTTTCTATAGATTAATCTCACCTACTCTTATAGGTTCCTGAATGCCTAGCTTGTCTATTTCCCCAAGTATTCTCAGACCAATAAAAAAGGTCAAGATTTACTGAAATACAACAATGCTGTTCAGTAAGCTTTTCTTTGTTCTAGCCTGCCAACCATCTGGACTTCTGCTCTCCTCCACAACCATTTGTCCACCTTCCATCCCCAAGGGCCTCTATGTGTCAGGCATTCTATTAGGCACAGTCCTTTTAAGCTGTGCCATTGGGTCAACTGCTAATTAACTCTGTATGTCAATATGTGTCCTTTTATTCCAGTTGCGTTAGAAACTGCTTGATGGAGGGAAGTGGGTTTGATGATTCGTTACAAGTTTTATAGGAAATTTGGAAATTAGATCACATAAAAAAGAAAATTTTCATTAGGACGAGGTGATAGCTTGATTCATGTTATTTGATTACATAATACTTAGCAAAAAGAGTTTTACCCACAATTCCCTGGGTTTGCATCTGGTCACTGTTACTAAGTTCATCGAGTACTTTACATCCCATGTGACAAAGCTGATACACCTAGTGTACTGTCAGATGCTGGGCAGACAGGCCATACTAAATGTAAAAATAAACCCACTTTGCTGTGGCAAGGACATATTTAGGATTTTTATCATACATTTACATTTGCAAATTTGTTAAACTTTTTCCTTATTAACAAGCAATGTAAATTAATTGTAAAAATATCTTAAATATATCTAGGGAAAATACAAACAAGTGAAGTCATTAATAACTTCATCAAAACTGGTAATACCTATGAGCAATCTCATATTTTATTTCAGTGACATAATGTTACATAGTTAATAAAAGAGAAAGTGGGACAGCAAATATCTGGGAAAAGCCAAGTAAGAGTGCAGAGTGCACGGGAAGAGTGAGGATAGAAAGGAAAGAGAGGTCGGAGAGTGGGGGGGGGGATTCAGTCTTCTTATTCTACGGCACAGTGGGGGCTAGTCCATGACAACATATTCTGTCTTTAATAAGAGAGAGTTCAGGCTCTCCAAGCACAAGGAAATGATGATAAAAATGCTAATCATCCTGATTTGACTCACACGTTATATGCATATATTTACATATCACACTGCTCCCATAAATACGCCCAGTTATTATCACTTGCTAAGTAATGATTTATTTTTTTTCATGCAAGATTTTCATAAAATATAATTGGATGGTTTTTAAATTCCTCCCCTGTCCATATCTTCCTTTATTACCCTGGCCCAGTTTTAATGTTTTAGATATATATATCCTATAGAGTCTAACTTGTATTCCCAATGGAGCCTAGTACTAAGAGTTCCATTCTTGAAAGAGGCTGTCTCTGCCCCTCCCAGGAGCCATTAGTTGCCGCAATTTTCTTAGGTTGGGTTGGGATTTCTTACCCATTTCCCCATGTCTATGCTGGGATTTTGCTTGAGACTTGTGTACGATGTGACCATTGCTGTGAGTTCGTATGCGGAACTGACCAGCTGTCCGGAAAACTGTCTCTTTGTGGTCTTTCACCACCGTCCTCTATTCTGCAATGATCCCTGAGCCTCTGAAGGCAGAGAGGTTTGACATAGGTGTTCTATTCAAGTGTAAGTACTCTGTAGTCTCTAGTAACAAGATTTTTTTTTTTGAATAGACATTAAAAGAAGGTTGAGCTTAAGGAAATGAAATGACGGAGATCTTTTGCGAGACTTCATGTAGCTCATATGTTCTCCCTCATCATTTAACCGTAGCCTACAGGCCAGTTATTTTATTATACACATTCTGCAGTATTTTCTTTCCCTGGGGACACTGACTCTTTACCAAAGGTGTTATGCTAGGCCTTCTGTCCCTATCAAATATTCCCATACTGATGGCAAGTGGTTTGAGACTAGCACAACTTTTACTGTGTCTCAGTTTAGTATGAGATTCAAGATTTGAATGGCAAGTAAAGTCCACAGGAGGAGGGCAGTTGGGGATGGCAAAGAATTTGGAAGATCATAACTCTGCACAGAAGCACCTGAGCCTTAGTTCAGCCACACTTACCAGTTCTTCTGCCATGACCCACTCCCACTGTCCACCTAACATCCATTAGGACATAAACTAACCGAGAGTCATCAGATATCACTAACATTCCTACCTGTTGAGCATCCTCTTGGGTTAAGTGGAAAACTGCCTTGAGTCTTTACGAAGACTAGAAATTTGTTTCCTTTCCAATTCCATTCCTACCCTCCAGGAGCAAGTTCTATTCATGAAACACTCAAAATAGATGTAAAGAAATGAGGCTGAGTTTAACAGAAAGCAATTACACTAATACTAACAAATGAAAAAATTGAGCTAGATTAAAGTCATTGAGTCAGTAATGAAGAGTTTTAGCATTTTGAAATACTTAAAATCGTGTATCTGGCCCATAATGACGATACATAGTTATAGAAAAACAATATTAAATTTTTTATTCGTTTACTTTTTGGCTGGTGATACAACTCCATGCAGTTTGATGGGTCATTATCTGTTTTGTTAGTAAATACTAATGAGAAAATAGACAATGAATGTGCTGGAAAAATAAGCTCTTTCAAAGTGTGGTGTCAGGAAGGACAATAACACTGGACAGTTCGGAGAGAATATAAAAATTTTGCATACTCAAAATGACCTATACATCTAGAAATGCTGATTTTGGTTTTCTATGTATTTGAATCCTGTCTCGATGTGCCTGTGCATCACCAGTCACAGGGCTCATGGTGCAGTTTTTGTCCTGTGGCTGCAAAGAGCCTACTTTACATGAAGGCTCACATAAATACTTGTTAGATGAATGAATGGAACAGATAAAAAGTTTTATCAGTGGGATAACATGTTTCCTAGAAAACTGGGATGAGAATTAAGAACTTTGTTCTTTTTTTTCGTTCTAATTTCTGTGAAGTCACCAATAAACTTGAAATTTATTCATAAGTCAATACACAGAATTTATGAATTTACAATAATGGCAAATATGGCATGTGAGTGATGGGCTGTGACAAGGCCATGTAAAGGATACTCCTTTATATACATCTGTGCAGTCAGAACAAAACCTTGACCTAGAAATAATTTCACAATGATTAAGTGCAATCTACTCTGAGCAAACACAATTTTTGTAGTCAGAATACTTTTAACATGGAGGCAGATCAGAATCTCAACTAGTTTATGAAGTAATTTTCATTCCATGAGTGGGGGTCAGCAAACATTCACTTCCAACACAACCATAGTTAATATTAAAAAGTAAAATATTAGAAAGATAGTAAGGGAACAAAACATGCATATAGATCTAGTCCTTAAAGATCCTGATGCAAGTTTTAAGTTTATTTCAGAAAACAAATTAATTTCTTAGTAGAGTATGGAAGGAAAAGCTCTGTTCTGGTAAGTGGGGGAGTTTGAACAGCTTTATCGTATTACATGTTCCTTTGGGCTGTATGCCCATTTATGTCTTGATTTGTGCAAGATAGCAACTGATGCCTCATTAAAAGGCCTATGTAAGCAGCTAAGCTTGCAAAAAACGTTTTGTCTTGTGCTGCAAGCAGAGTGAGTTTTTATTCAAAGTTATCCAAAGGCTTACTTGCGTGAAACCATCAGATGGACAAGAAAAGTCAGAAAAATAGACAATACTCTTGGGCAGGTGTATTTCCATCTTCCAATGAGCCCAGAAGTGCTGAGCAAAGCTAATTGCTAAAACAAGGAAGTCATCGAATACTCTGAAAGCAGATACAGCTAACTAAAGCAACAGTCTTAGCTGGAAGACCTGAAAAATGAAATTCTAAAGGAAAGCTAGAAAGCTCATCAGGAAGTAAATAAGCTTCTGAGCACAAGAAGCCCTAACGGGGGAATTCGGTTAAGTTTGTGGACCACTCTTACTGAAGCCAGCATCTCTCTCTCTCTCTCTCTCTGAAACTGATGCAGATATATCAAGATATTAAAATGGCTATTATTAAAGTACTCTGTATAATCAAGGAGTCAATTGAGTTTTAGAAAAAGAGATGTATTTTTTGTAAGGTTTTAGGTTTCCTAAAGTGAATGAAGGCCTTTCTGCTACCGACTGTCAGAGGCACATAAAGCTTTGTGGAACCCAGCATAAAATATGGCTACCGTCCAATAAGAGCTTTCTGCAAGGAGCATGGAAGAGATTTGAAAATTTGCCTGTGACTGAAAAAAAAAGCACAAGTAACATTTATCCAAGACTGAAATCTAACAGGAAAACCCAGCTGATACCTTCTACTGAAAAAAATCATGACTACCTCCAGACACAGGTTCAAAGAGACTGAGTGTCCAGGGTTTCCCAGGACCATTCTGACGGACAAATCAAAAGTTCTGTGTTCTGGGAAATACATCACTGAAGACAAGCAGGGGCCTGGCTGCTTGATGTTATAGGAGTGGCAAAGAATTCTAACCCCTTACCGTCAGCCATCCGGCAACCCGAACCTAACTGTATTTGTTAAGATGAGCATAATCAACACTATATAAAACATAGATGAGAAATAGACTCAATTATTTGATTATTCAGAAGTGCTGATTTCAATGTACTTCACCAACACAGAATGACTGTCCTTAGTTTAAAAACCCCAAATCTGGAACACTCCCAAATCTGAACTTCTGGTGAAGTGACATGATACAAGTGGGAAATTCCATATCTGACCTTACGCAACAAGCGTCACTCAAAATGTAGGGACACTGGAAATACTGTATACAATTATGTTTGGGTTATGCGTATAAGGCCTACAGGAAACATAAATGAATTTCCTATTTACGCTTGGGCCTTCTCCCCATGATACTGCATCGTATACAAGCAAGTATCCCCACATCCGAAATATCTGAAATCCAAAGCACTTCTGGTCCCAAGGATAAAGCATAGTGAACCCGCATAAGCTAATCATTGACCTAATCAGTTATTTCATCACTTAGATGGGTTGTGGAATTCTAAATACCCTGAACAGGAAAGGTCTAAAACAAGCAGAAAATGATTTGTGCTCTCAGTCAATCATGAGGTGAAACGATAGCTTTATGATATAATGAAAAAATACTGCAAAGTAGAAATTTCTCTAATTATTCTAAGTATAAAAGTACTCCAAAAGAGTAAGAAACCATTCAGAAAAATGAGTATGAGGGAGACGCAGGGGCCCGGTGTGCAGGACGCACTCCTGTAGATGGTGCCACGCCATGTGTCACGTGACCTGGGTAGAAAGCACGGCGTGTGCTGCGGTGTACATGCACGCTTTAGGGGGATGCAGGGGCAGGCAGTACCTGCTGGGAGGAGGACAGAGCCTCCTGGGTAAAAATCAAGGAAGCTGCAATGTGGGTCTTTGGGTCAGTGATGAAATGGGGACCACCAGAATGGATGTGTTAGAGGTCAGCAGGGTGGATCCCATTACTGAAGGCCAACCATGCTGGATGTCATCTACCATCAGTGAATCTAACTGTAAGTAAGTCATCAGAATAAAGTTACCAAAATTTCTGATTTATGGGAGGCTGCTTGATCTGTGGAGTGGGTAGAAATCTGAACAAAGACCAAAGAGCTGCCTGCAGCTGTTGTAGTCCTAGCACCTTTGGACTCTTTGATCCTTAATGTGCTGAACCACCTGTTTTGAAATAGTCACTCCCACTAGGGACCCTCCCCTCATAAAATGAGCAGTGAATCATGAAAATATTGCATGTAAGCTTCTAAGGGTAACAAGGTGGTGCACAATGCTCTTCACGGTCCTGACCTCGGGGTGCCCTGGTGAGCATCTGACATGGATGCTCTCAGCATCACCAATGCTTTCTTTGCCTACTTCCTTTCTTTGACATCCCCTCAAGGTCTAGCTTACAGACTTCCATGTGAAAGGCATATAAGCTCCTCAGAGAATTAGAACTACAGTTCCTACACTTTCTTTTGCCCCATAGTACAACATACAAACTCCCTTGGCATGCAAAAACATCAACAGGCACCTGTATTCTGACGTGTGGTTTCTTTTTTCCCTTGCTAGTCCTGAAATCTTCGGCTTTAGTAACAACTACAGCGAGATCCAAACATGCCAGCCGTCACCAGGGCTATTGACAGCTTGCATGTGGAAAGTTTCCAGACACTTGGCTGTCTGCTGAGGCTGCATTTCAAAGCTCCCCTAGGGATGGGCTTGCTTAGCAGCTGTAGGGAGTCAGATGGCCTCATCATTACAGAGATGAATAGAGTTTAGAAAACATTCTGGGCTCCCCTACACACTTCAGTGCACTTCATTATACATATGTATATGACATATGTATGTGTTGTATACATACATGTATACACACAGTTTATTTTATTATAGATACAAATACAGAAATATATCTACTGTTTGTTTAATCTGCAGAGTTAAGAATAAAAGACATATGCCTGCCTTCTCTCTTAGTAAAGGAAAAGGCCAAATTATTTCCTTCTTTTTTTCTCTTCTGTTCCCTTTTATCTGCTCCCAACACGGTTGTAATAAGCAATTTGCCTTAGGTGCTTGAACTATTTCGTGAACAGAGGTGGGAAGACTACTTCGCCAGCTTGGAGAGATCTAGTGGTTTAGCTGAGGGCATATCCAGATGACAGTTTGGCTTGTTTATAGGAAAATATGATTGTTTCTAGACAAAGATGAGAACAAAATTAAGAGATGTACTACAAGGGCCTCTGATCCCAGGCTGATGGATGGCTGGACTGCCCATATGACAGTTCCTGTTTCTTCCTGGGGTAAAACCCAAGCACCTGACACAATGATATCAAACAGACATTCCTATCTGGAATTATTCCCGTGTTGCTTTTAAGGTATTTCCTTATGAAATTTTCTTTTATTTTTGCCTTTTTCTTAAATTCTTATAAAAGGAAAAGAAAGGCTAGTGAAATGAAATAATCCAAGTGAATGTATTATCACTCAGTAATGAAAGTGCTTTTGAAGGTCTGGTTATCCCACCCATTCACCCGTCTGCTGCCTCACCAGGGCTAGAAACATCATCTCACCGGGAAGAAAGATACCTCACATCCCTTTCACACTTCTCAGGAGTATTCCTTTCTTTGTACATGTTTTTAAGCTTAAGAATACTCTTTGTAATGGAAATCAATTCAGGATGGGAAAGAAAACACATACAGTGGAATAAAAGTGAGAGGGGGAGAAAGAGAAGAGGGTCTGTGGGACCCTTCCCAGAGCACTCTCAGAGAGCTAACCTCAGAGAACCTCAGGGAATGTCTGGTTAAAAGAAGGCAGACAGGAGTTAGTAAAAAGTCAAGGGGTGATAAAGGTGGTATCTCTGTACCACCTGCAGCAAGGAGAGAGATGTGGTCAGAGGAACGTCAGCGGAACACAGACAGGAGGCTGGATCAGGTCAGCAGGGGATAGGCGAAAACCTTACGTCAGAGGGGAAATGGAGGTGGGCGTGTCAGAACCCAGGGAAGAGACAGGTCAGCAGACTACATGTGGAGGCATTGCAGTGTGAAAGAAGGGCGGAACAGCGCGGCAGGGCGAGGCCAGTGTTTCCTCCCTGTCAAGAGGACAAGACAAAAGACGAAGCAGAGCACCATGTCCGACTGACAAAGGAGACTGAGTCTGGGGGCCTATGGTCAAGCAACTGACAAGGAATAAGGGCTTTTTTTTTTTTAAATCAAACTGTAGGAAAACACATATTTTGAGATCATTTTTTATTTCTTCAAACATACACACACACACACACACACGAGGAGTCAGAATGCTCAGGCACTCCTAATTTGTATTTCTAAAAAGTTTTCCAGAGATACTTAGGTTCTTGGCCCATGGCCACACTTTGAGGGTCACTCTTTTAGTTAGCATTTTGCCTGGAAAACCCTGGTTCAACAGGCCAACATCTCCCGTACAGAACATAGTGGCTGCAGGCCTGATCCCTGGACGCCCCTTCTCTTACAGCTCGTGAAGAAATGAGAGTTGGCAACACAGTGTATGGCACTGATATCTTTTTGTATGCACTACGCTGTACCTCTCGTAAAAACACTGCTTTTGTAATTAGCCTGTGCATGCATTATTTCTCCCACTTCAAGTCTAGATGTTTCCTTCTTTCATTGCACATTAAGTAAGGAAGTATACTCTATGAATTGTCGGGATAGAATCAGAACTTGCCTGTTCAATGTATAAGGGCGGCACAGAAAATGCACTGAAGTATCTTATTACCTCAAAAGTTGATGCTTTTGTGCATCAAGCATGCTCCTCAAAAATAATACGCACAGATGAAATTTTAAACAAGAGGGGAAATATTACTTAACATATGTAGTTTATTATGTATTAGCTAATACATAATAAAACATAACAATTCTATTAACAAGATATGCTGCTCACATTTTGCAGAAGAAATTAATTCTTATGGACATTAAAAGAACATGTACAAAGGTCTGGGCTCTATAGTTCAAGTCTTCAAAATCGCTTCTCTGTAGATACCCACTGAACACTTTGTCTATGAGCACATACCATTTTTTCCAATTAAGGTACTCAGATCAGTGAGTGGTATCTTCAGAATAATCTCTGCATGTCAACTGCATAGAAACTGCTCTCTTCTTCAAAACTCATTAAAATATGTGCAGAAAAAGAACTATGTGAGGTTTGGAAAGCAAATCTAACATCTGGCCCATCATGCCTTCCCCAACTCTTGCTGAGAAATGGCCCTCAGTTCTATCGGGATTTTCCCTGCATGAGAAGAGGTTCATATGGAAAAGATGCTTCATTTTATATTCATACTTGGGATAGTTTTATTTTTTTAAAGAACTAAGCAGGGATGCACAGATGGAAGATGGACACGGAGTGCCAAGGAGCAACTTCCCACTTGAGAACACACAGCAGTAATCACAATGCCCCTCCTTTTGGCCCTTTTAAGGATAACTGGAAATTTCAGGGCAACCCATCTCTTGTGGTGTAACACTATTAAATGAAGTCTGTTGTAATCATTGCTGGGATGTGTGATAGAAGTTTAAGTGCTTTGAAATGCCACAGGCTAGTAAGATGTGAATATGTGCAAAGAGTCTGAATTGAGATTTGAAGGAAAAAAATGAGTCTGGAGCTATTTATTTCACAGCAGCTGCATCCACGTGGACTCTGTGAAGGAGCCGCCTGGTCTGCCGCTGTGTCCCTCTCGCTAGCTGTGGTGCCTTAGGAAGCCATGTACAGAACTAGCACAGTGTTAATTTTGAGGATTTCTTTGTACATCTTGGAATCTGGTCTATATTAAAGACATCTGCACCGAAAGAGACCTCTCCGTATTGGAGAAAAAGATGGGCCATGCGTCATTACGCCTGTCAGGTCTTGAAGAGTTTCTGGAAGTGCCCACTGCTTCTTCCTTATCTTTTGGATCCTGAACCAGTTCTGACAGTACCCAGACATATGTTGCAGTGTGGACACAGCAAATTATAGCAGTTGTCCCTGATGGGACACAGATGCACATGTTAACTTCAACAAGAGAGGTTTTCCTGTTTACTTCAACCAGCCTTCCCTCCATACTTGGTACTCCACCCACACTAGAGCTTCTTTCCGTAGAAAAAGATGATGTGTCAGGAAAATTTGCTCAACATAGATTGATGGCATTCATGCAAAGCTTCAATAAAGCCCTCTCTCGGCTGCCCTCTACTCTTGTAACTGCATAGGGTGCTATTTATGAGGACTCTTCACCCCAAGTAGGAAAGTTACTCCATTGGACCCCCAATAAAATAATTAACATTTAAGGTCATGAAATGTCAATCACATTTGACTGTATAAAAAGAGAGGGAGTACACACAATAATACAAGGAGCACAGAAGAGATTTGGACTTAGCACTCATACACACTTAAAAATTTGAACTTTCTCTTTAAGTTCTGTCTATCTAAAGAGCCAGGGATCAAACAGTCACACATTTAGTAATACCAAGTTACTCTGATGATTAATAAGTTCTGAGAAACTCAAGATTGAAGCAAAGGGCAAGATTAAAAGGAATGACATTATCTCTGGATGGGTACCTTAAAAAAGATGTGTGTTTTCAGATCACAAGAACATGTCAAGGCATGGGATGCCACAAAGGACGTATGTAAATTAGAGCAAGCAATACCATCCAACTCAGTGCACTTGCCTTGGGGAGTGGATCCCAGGCCAGATTTCAGTTCTCATCCTCCTCTTCAATCTATCTAGCTCCCTGTAGAGTTAAGCAATCTACATAACCAACTCTGGCAGTCCTGTCAAACACTCATGGGACATTTATAACATTCTTAATTATGTCTTATGATGTCAAATGATATGTGGCTAGAACACAGTGAGGATTTCAGGCTTCTAGGATGCACAGTATTAAGTTATAGAAAAGAAACAAATGACTTCCAGAGGGGAGAAAACCTATCTTATACACTATACTAATGAAGTATACATTGTAGCCTCTAAAAGGAACATACTTTGAAAGGCTACTGACAAATCTGAGTTGGCACACACACACGCACACGCACGCGCGCACACACACACACACACACACACACCCCAGATAAAACTAAGTATAGAATTCAGAAAGAGTCATTATAAATTCTACATTTTTTAAATCAGTCTAATAATCTTACAGCAATACAACATGTGACCTGAAATTATCTTATTTTCTTAAATCTTCGAAAAATCACACAGTAAACCCAGAGACTATAACTGTATGTTAAGAAAGAAATTCAGACAGTGGAAATGAAGTGATTTCTGAAGGTAACAGTGAAGAGCAGCATGAACTAAATAAAAAGACTTTGGTCAAGGAAAATTTGTGAAGCATTCTCAAAACACATTTTTCAAGAAGCAATCTTATTACCATGGCCTTTGCACTGAGCTTATTAAAGATCCATTTCAAAAAGTATTTCTTTTCTTAAAAATAACAATCTAGCAAAGATTCCTATATATTCCGATTGTATAAGCATCCTCATTTAAAGGGAGGCCAAAAGATGAGAATTTTTTTCTGAATGCCACAGGCCTTTAGGTCACAATACAAAATAGTCATTGCCAGAGAATCTTCATCCGTTTCAACAAGTTTGTTGTTGTGTGCCATTTTGTAGACATATCATAGAACCACTGAATTCATACCACCAATTTAGGAAATAAGACTCTGACATCAGATTAGCACCTGGATTAGCTTGCTTGGAAGTCACTTCTATCACCTTACTCATTTTCTGAAAAATACACTGCAAATCCAAAGAGAACTCCCAACTTAGGATTCAGGTAGCTCTGCTCGCAGCTTCTTGCATGCTGCTTTCTGAATCACACCACGCCCGCCTTTCTGTCTCACTCTGGGTCCCTCCTCCTCTTGCACTGCACCTCAGCCATAATTTACAGTGCTCCAGGAAATACAAACAACAGAAGGCACTTGTTTAAACTAACAACTTGTTTCAGACAAGCTTTGATTCTCAAAGCTTTTGTGACCCTGAAATTCTCAAATATCCTTTACCCTGTCATTACCACCACGAGGTTTTGTTTTCTTGAACACTGTTGAGTTCATTTATTGCTTCTTGAAATCCAAGTAATCTTTTTTTTTTGGCCTTTTTGAGGCAGGGTCTCCCCGTATCCCCAGCTTGTCTGGAACTTGCTTTGTAGACCAGGATGGCCTTGAACTCACAGAGATCTACCTGCATCTGCCTCCTGAGTGCTGGTATTAAAAGCGAGCGCCAACACACGTGGCAAAATCCAAGTAATCTTATGCAAAGCAGAGAACACAAACAGAAAGGAGGATACCCATTTATCCAGAATCAGCAACAAAGGTCCCTGGAAATAGTAAATGTAAACAGGAACCCAGATACGAGAAACCAGGATACAGACAAGAACAGCAGTGTTATGTAGCTATAAATTAGAGAGGCTAGAACCTGGAGGGTAGAACCTGGAGGATCACTTCTAAGACAGACCACTCTATGGCCCAGAACTCTGTGGACGTCAACAGCTACATGCTAGACTCTGAAATCCAAAGATGTGAATAGATTGCTAAGTGAATGTGTTGTATTAGAATAATGAATGGCATGTAGATGTAAATGATTGTACTTGAGTGCATTTTATGAAGGAAGAACTACACCAAATTCTCTTCTCTTTCTTTTTTAAAGATGGAGCCCCAGGGGTTAGAGAGATGGCTCAGCAATGAAGTGCACTGGCTACTCTTGCAGAGGACCCAGGTTCGGTTCCCAGCACCCAGATGGAGGCCCTAACCCTTCTGGAACTCCAGTTCTAGGAGATTCAAAACCTTCTTCTGAACTCCGCAGGCAATGCACGACATGGCTGCACTCACACACATGCAGGCAATACATGTAAAAAATAAGACATTAAAAAAAGATAAAGTCACACTGTATAGCCCAGGTTGGCCTTGAACCCATGCTCTTGCCTCCACGTCCCACAGTGTGCACCACATGCCTTGGAGCTAAATTCTTCCTATGACGTGTTTTCTGTGTTCCTCCTTTGCTTGCTTCGCTGCAGCTAGATGGTTTCCTTGCTTTTCTTTAGACAAGTCTTGCAATGCTCTTTGCAGCTGGTAAGCGGTTTGGATCATCACACTCCTCAGGGGCTCAGTTCAATGACAGGATTATTTGGTTAATACTAAAGAAATTAGAATTTATACACACAGAGACTTTTGTATGACTAGTTACAGCAGCTTTGTTCATAATAATCCAAAACTGGACAAAAAAAGCCATTTTTAAGAAAGTGAAGAATACAAATTTGTGGCAGATGCAGAAGCAGAACACAACTTATCAGTAACGAAGAATGAACATGTAGAACCCTTAATGACATAAAGGTATCTAAAAATGTTTATGGGGATAAAGAAGCCACTCTCAACTAACCCTATTTATATAAAAGCCTCTAACTGGATTTCAGCAACAAGCAGGCTGATCAATAGTTGCAGTGTGGATGGCGGACAGCAGGCAGGGAAGAAGAATCAGCATTCTCAGGCCAACAGAAGTCACTTAGTTCTTGATTGTTGTGATGGCTATTTGGATGCCTATCTGTCAAAATACATGAAGTAGTACATGTAAGAGAGCTTCCACTGCATGTAAATTTATCTCAGTGATGTGGGTTAAGCATATATGATGACAATCATACATACTGTCAATCCGTTTATTAACAGATTCAATTCCAGATTGTCTGAGTACTACAAACTCTAAAATCATCATGTTGAGTGAGCATCTTATTTTAAATAAACAAGAATGCTTAAATAAGAAGATCATTGAATTTCAAGATAATCTCTCAAGGAACATGTGTGAATGTATTCTGACAGAATTGTGTCTTGGCTTAAATTCTTTCCATCTTATTTTGGAACTAGATTCAGAATCCTTGTTTCAAAAAAATCTACTTCATTACTTTATAGTCTCTACACATTTTGGACCAGAGCATGGCTCTGCTGATGACTCTTCATTCTCAAGGGTCAGGACTTAATGGCTTTTATCTTTGACTGAGATATCAACTGTCATCATAAAATATCAGAATCTGCCATCCTTAATGGATAGCCAAATGCCTATGTTGAGAGAGGAGTTCAAAACTACTGGGCACACGCATTTCAGCTCTGTGTTCCTGTGAGTCTTAAATGCATAGAGTTTCATGCTTGAAAATCCACCTCAGGGCTGGGAGTGTGGTTCACTGATAGGGTGCTTGTCTTACATGTCCAAGACTCTGGATTCACACATTCACACACACACACACACACACACACACACACACACACTGCCTCAAAACAATTAAAATCATAGTAGTCTTTGCCCACTGTCAAAACCAAATTCCCTACTTATAATTTTATGTGTTAAACTAATAGCTTAAGAGTAGTAAGATGTAGATGGGCTACAATAATTTCAGATTCCTATCATTAGTTTCTGTATAAGTATAATTAATTACAACTTTGGAGATTTAGTAGACTGAATTCAAAGTGACATTTAAACATCGAAATACAAAATTTAAGTATAATTGTGTTATCATTGATATAAGATTGTGTAAGGAAAAAAGGTTAAAGACACATTAGTTATAGATTATGTAGTTTTCAGCCTCTTTAGGCTCATTTACAGTTAATTTCAATCCTCAAACAACATTCTCACCGACAGCATAGCTCTGCATCTTCATCGTTATTTCGAGGGGTGAAAAATCATGAGATGACGTCATATGTTTGCCACTTCCCATTTTCAAAGCACTTTACATTCAATTCAGCCTTTTCGTTATGCTGGGTGTGAGCTGCCCACATCCCACAAAAGCCGAGTTACAAATTCGGCACTTGTTTCCTCGAAGACCACAGATAATGTCATTTTGGTTATGAAGACAGAGACTAAACCACCAAACCATTCCCATGACTCTCTCCAAATAATCAGATCAGGTATAGAGATAATGGGCAAAGAATATAACCATGAATTGTGTTGAGACTGTGTGTGTGTGTGTGTGTGTGTGTGTGTGTGCGCGCGCGCGCGTGTGTGTGTGTGTTTGGAAATGAAACCCAGAGTCCTGTACATGTTAGACAAGTGCTCTATCACTGAGCTACACTCCCAGCCCTGAAGGTGGACTTTTAATCATGAAACTGTATGAATTTAAAACTCACAGGAACACAGAGCTGAAACAAAGAAGAGAAATCTGACAGTTACCACCAGGAGAACAATATTAATTTTTATTTTCTGAAAATGTTCTTAAGTCTCGTACATTTAGTAGGCATCCATGAGATGGGACAGAGAACAGTTTGGTGACAAGAGTCTGGATTAAGTAATAAACAAGCAAGGCTTCCTGACTATGTCTTAGTGTTACCATACAGATGTTTAGGCAAACCATCCACAAGACAAAAAATAAAGGTAAAATTCCACAGTAGTGTATGATTCACATCATTCTATGTATGAACTAGAATATAAAATCACAAATACAATAAATATGAAGGACTATAAAGTCAAAGAACACAATGTAGAAAGCACAGGAAGCACAGAATTTTGAAAAAACATCAAGTGGCATTTTCAGGGAGCAAACTTATCAGAAGCATCAGATGCATTTGCCCCTTTGCCTTTCTAGTAATAACTGCTGTACTTTTGCAAACGGATTCAGACTGGAGTCACATATCTGATTCTAATCCCATCTCTGACACCAGATGAATAACATGCTACTTTGTCCTTCCTTGCAAAACATGATCTATATATTATCAATTAAACCACTCTCCATCCAAGCATTAAGGAGCTTGAATTACAGCTACCAACAGTGAATTCACATGCCAGGTGATAGAGATGGAATATTAGTTAAACAGTGAAATAATAAAATAAAATGGAATTTTACCCCTTTCAAATGGCAACATGTTAGAAATCACTTCATACTCTCAAAACAAAACAATTCAAAATCGTTCATTTTGATTGAACACATGGCATGCTTAATGGTTCCAATACTTCTGTCTTTTTAATACTTGTTACAAACTGAAAGACAAGTAGCAATTAAAAATATATTGGAACATCTTAAAATTACCATCCCTACCAACAGAAATACAATGATGGCATTCAAAGTAATAAAGATTATTGCAAGTGAAGACCTGAGAGGCTGAGGTCACGTTAGACTGTCAATTGTTTTCCCCATGGTGGTAACCAGTTAGAAATAAAATTTTAAAATCTAGTAGTTTAGTTGTGGTCAAAGAAAGAGTCAGTGGGGGTCGGGGGGAGGTTTCAGCAACATGCTGGTAGAGAAAAAGAGACTTACATAGTCTGGGAGGGCAGTGAAATGGAAGGCGTGGAAACCTCGCTCACTTAGTTGTCATTTTTTGAGTTTCAATGACATTTTTTTCATTCTTTCGCCTAGTAAAGATGACAGAAGGTCCTAATTTATTATCTGATGTCTACTCCTGTTCCTAGATGTAAGAGAGTTTAACTGTACACAGTCATATCATCCAAATACAGAAACTTTGATTTAAAGTAAGAGCACTGAAGTTCATGCATTCTGTCTGGCTACAACCACACCCTCACACCACAGCTCAGGCCTAGGGCGAAGAATCAGCTGCACAGCCCTGGCACAGCAGAGGAGAGAGACAGTTGATTGTGGTGTCTTTAAGCATATAGTATAGAGGAAAGGAGGTACCAAGAAAAATCCAATTTCTTCCAGAAATGTGCTGAGTCAGACCACAGACATGTTCTGGGTACAGTGTTCTGGGTCTACATGCCTCTGTGCCAGAAGAGTTAAGCCCAAATACACACGAGACACATCACAGGAGCTCTCGGCCTTAGGTGCTTCCTCCTGTGGTTGAGGGCAGCACTTGAAATGCTTCTGTTTAATATGATCTGGAGGGGTTGTTAGGGCTTAGAATGAGATTAAAAATAGGTGCATATCAGCTAGGCATGGGGATGCACACCTGTAATTCTAGTACTCAGGGCTGTGAGTCAGGAAGACTGTTACAAGATGGAGGCTGCCCAGGGCTATACAGTGAGTCTAAAGTTAGCCCAGGCTACACAGAGACAGCCTGTCTCAAAAAACCAAAAGGTCTGTATAAATTTCTGTGACCGTGTGTAGATTATGCAAGCCTGTAATGCCCCTGTCATTTCCTCCCTCTGCCCAGGTCCACTTTAGCACATGGCGGGGTGGAAGGCTGAAGGTGCTCAGGAAACACTTAGGGATCAATAAATGAAGAGACAGCATAATTTAATTCTGTGAAGAAAACCGCCTAGGTGGTAAAAGCTCTTCTGAAACAGATAATTGGTACATTTTAAGCAGCAAGGGATTACAAAGAATGGAAAACAAACAGAAAAGATTTTTCTTATGAGGAACAGGAAGGGATAAGGGAAAGAAGAAATAATCCTGATAAATCCCAAGTTTAGTGCCAAAGTCATCTTCCGGCACTGTGAATGTTGCTTGGCAACAAAATACTAGCATTTGGATTTTACTTCTTCAGTGACAGAATCCCACATCTGCTCAAAGATAAATAATTTCCTATTCTCACATGCAATTTCAGTAGAGACTTTCACGGGAGTATGATATTCATTTTTTTTTTTTTCCAAGTAACCATCTCTGGAGGAGGTACAAAGTCAAAAGGTCTTTGGCTAAAATTTCTCACAAGATAAGACTAGGGAAGTAGATATTTAATCAGTTTCCATAGGTGTGCAATTATTTATGTTTATTCTACAAGATTAGCCGACTACATGGGCATTTTAATGATACTCATTAGTATTATTTAAGAAGCAGAAGGACAGAATCACCTTAAGTCAGTGGAAACAGTTAAACGTTAAGGCAGCATTAGCAGCAGAATGTTGACTTGGCTTGAGTCTTTGGGGCTTCCCTCACTGTGAGCTACTCTTGTTATAGGAGCATTTATAAAGCACCACCGTGAGCACAGGGAAGAGAACACAGTTCTCTGAGCCGTGGCCACCAGTGTGCCACTCAGAGAAACAGAGACGGGTGTGCAGAGAGCCCCTTCCTACACTGAATAATAACTCGAGCCCAGGAAGTGAGCAGCACCTGCTGCTCCCAGAGAAGGGAATCCCTTCCTCCATCCAGGCTCACAGTACAAGTGGCTGAGCGTGGATCATGCCAGTCTTCAGGACAGCCCCACTCCTGTGTGATTCGCACAGCTTCAGGCTCTGCTGTCTGCCTCCAGCGTGCGGCACATGGGAACGTAGGGAGGTGGTGTGAGACGGAGCTGGCGGAGACTGCTATTCACCAGCGTTGGTTTTTCTGAGTCTATCAGGACAAGGAAGTTTTCCGAAGTCCAAACCCTGAAGGGAACTGGGTGCTACTCTCAGTGACTTCTGCTTCTGCTAATGGGAGGGAAATTCGACTTGGATACTGATGTTCCCACCTCCAAGGAGCCTACTAAGCTATCTGTGAAACTGCTCACTCTTGTTTCGCTTGTTCTCTAAGGTTCTTTAAGTCAACTGTTTGACACCAGGTGACAAAAACAAGCCTAGCACAGTCTGGGCGTTTTCAAATTCATTTCACGCATACACTTTACTCAGTGTTGGGACTGAGTCTAGTGTGCTGGGGGAGCACTGTGGTCCGAGGCTCCACCCAGGCCATGTCTGCTCTCTCTAAGGGGTAAGTGTAGCCAAGGATCCCTCCACACGTCACTGGCTGCTGTGATTTACAGGAGGAGCTGCTGCTCAGCTCTCCTTGCCTTAACCTCTCCTCTACATAAGCTCTTTTTATTCTTCAAGTTTGGATTTCATAGTCAGTCCATTTTTCTCCAGTCCCAGTGACCTGCATTCTTTCCTTCCCAGAGCATGTTGCTTCTCCTGCTAGTCTCTGTCCTAGTCACTTTCATTTATGGGACACTTGGGAGGGGACAGTAATGTTTATAGAGTAAGGAAGAAAATAACTTTTAAAAAATTCATCTTATTATGATCATGTTTAGATGAAATATGTGGCTTGCCATCAACAAAATTACAAAACTATTCCACTGGGAGCCCAGACCGTTCAGAGTAATTCATCTATGAAAAAGTGAACTTTAATTGTTACTCTTGGCAGCCATCTGAGAGAAGAGTGAAATATTATACTAAATATTGCCACGTGCAATAGTGAAATACAATTTCCTCCTAGCCAGAAGCAGTGTACAGCCCCCTTCAAATTCACGTTCAGGCCTGGTGATTGAGTCTAAAGCCTCTGCTTCCCCCTCTCCAAAACCAACAGAAGTTTTCAAAAGAGCTGCATGTTTTATTAGAACCATTTGCTCTTTTTAAGTTGCCAAAAAGGAGTAAGTAAAACTAAGACGTTTATTTGGGTTAAAGTTGATTCTTCAGCTTCATGGAGGTCAATGTACTTTGTCTGCGAGCCTTCTGCTAAGACCTTTCCAGCCTTAACCAGCCAAGGTTACATGTTGGTCCCTTGTTCCCCATGTGGCCTCATGGATTTATGTAGTAGGTCTTAGGTACATGTGGATGATAATCAAAATGAAACATACATGGGCAAATTACACCTTGGCTATTCAGGAAGAACTGAGATTTCAAATAACTTTCAGGCCGCCCACACAACTGCAATGGGAGGATCTACGCACCTCAGCTCTGCCTTCAGAAAGTGGGACCAAGACAGGTATTTACAGTTCTTTAGGCTCAAACACTCACTGAACACCGCGGCACTGTTCAGTTTGCAACCGAGGAAAGGATCCTACTTCAAAAGCAGAGGGCTATTCTTTTATTCCTGAGTATAGAGCAAAACCTTGGGTGAAAATGCTAAAGAACTGTTTATGAGTACTGATTACCTGACATATTCCCTGGTCCTGGCTAAGGAGGAGTTTATAATAGGCTATTTGCAAATAATTCTTTAGGCTCACTCATTTTGACATGAGTATTTGCATATGGTTGGCACAGTTCCGTAAAGATGCATATCATGGGAGAATTCTATGCAGCTTCTGCAATGCTTATATGTGGAACAATGAGGACTCTTAAAGTACTCTAAAACTCCTCAGTATTATTCAGCATTTTTCCAATAGTTCGAGAGCCATAATGTCCACTGGTGATTAGCTATTCGCCATGCTAAAGAACATGTTTTTTCCACCCAGGGGGATAGGTTATAAGATTAATTTGGGAGTGAATTTTAAGTCAATAGATGTGATAAAAGGCAATTTTTTTTTGTGATAACTTCATAGACTGAAATTTAGTTAATTTGCAACTTGAGTAAAGTACACTAATCTTTACTATAGCTTTATATGATTAACTGCTTTGTACAATTATTTTCTTTTTATTACAATATATATTATCATGACAGTCAAGATGATGGTAACTGTTAATAAGACCACTAGAGGGCTATATAATCTACATCTCCCATGGGGAAAATATTCAGTATTGTTATATGCACAACTGCTTAGGGACTGTACTATAGGAAGTTTCATCAGAACTTTGGGTTTACCTTGCAGAAGTATGCTGTTTTTCTGTTTGTGGAGCTTTTAAAACCCATGAAACCATGTTACAGAGTGCATGGCCTGACTGTGCTAGACTACAGTGAATAAAGCAGAACAATTATTATATATGTGGAAGCAAAGATGAAGAGCTTAAAACACACACAGTTATGAAAATAGCACTCAGATAATCAATGACAACAAACAGTAAGCTAATTAGGAGACCCATAGGCCAGCCAGTTACATGTGGGAGTCAGTTGATTTTTTGAAAATTTGACCTATGATGTAGGAAGCCAAGGAAATCTGCCTTGTATGTATCATTGTAATTAAAAAAAGAAAATCAATCTGCCTTTTTTACTTACTAAAAGATCAAAGAGCTCTTCAAGTGTGAGCACAAAATTTAAAGATTTGTTTGAAAGGTTCCATTTCCTGCTCTCCATTTAAAATTGGGGAAAAATAAAAATATTTTGCCTGTGACAGAATATGAAAGAAGTTCTCACCCTTAAAACCAGCAGCATTGGTTTTCCAGTCATTAGCGTTCAAATGTCCCGCACGGGAAGTCCTGACAATAACATGTTGTACGTCCCTCCAGGTCAGAAACGGACTGGGGAAAGACAAGGTAAGAATCATTGTACCAAAAAAAAAAAAAAGATGGGGGAAGCAGAGTCACAAGCAAATTTAAAAAGCTAAAGCAAAGTGGCAAAGTACTGAAAACAGGGGTCACTGATTTGGGTTTGGGAGAACCAAATGCCAAATGCCGCTCTGAGTGTGGACACAAGATGTCAGTCTGTGAGAGGCAGAAAACGTAACCTTATACTGAAGAAACAATATGCTTGAAGTCATAAGTCAGCTGAGTTGTAAAAGTCCTCAACAAAATGGCTGCCAATCATGGTGTTACTGAACTTTGTGTGAATGTCCGCATGAGAAGCTCAACAATGTCAGCAGGGAAGACCTCGGGAATGTCCCTTCTTCATCACGAGGCAATCAACTTGCAATTTACCACGATCAACATTTCACCTTCTGTATGAATGTATGTGTGGGACATGGAAAAACCATAACTGAAATTAAGTCCCCATTTTCAACGTTAAGAAAGAGAGTATGGGACGGAGCCAAAAGTTAGGGTCTAAGGCACAAAGAGATGAGTGAGAGCACTCTTGATTTGTAGTGAGTAAACATTACATTAAATGACCGGGTCATCGGTTCTTATGGCTGACAATGGTGATGAGCACAAGGTGAACAGGACACACTCATTCAAGAACTGAAAAATCTAATCACAATCACTAGCATACAGAAAACAAATCCAGGTACAGGAAATATAGTCCTGGTGTCTTTCAAAGAGCACACGTACAGCAGAACGTATCTGACGTGTGCTAACCCTGGTCCCATCCTTAAACAACCTCAGTCTTCAGGGTTGAAATATGCTGGTTTTAAAAACTATTTTTCTGAATTTATTTATTTATTCAGATTGATTGATTTGTTTATGTGTATGCATGTGTGTGCGACGGCATGTGTGTAGGTCAGAGGATAACTTGTAGAAGTCAGCTCTCTCTTTCTACCATCTGGGTTCTGGGGACTCAAACTTGGGTAATCAGGTTTGGTGGCAAGTGCCTTTTCCTGCTGAGCCATCTCACTATCCCGCCTTCTTCCACCTAACTACAAACGACGTGCGCACAAAACCTTTGGTGTTCATCACTTCTCATCTGACAGCTTCATTTTAGAAGTACATGCACTACGGATCCAAACACTTAAAGATTTTTGAGGAGAAAACTATCCAACATCTGCCTCTTGTGCTCACAAAGGGTCATCCCAGTGTCGAAGGAGAACTTAACTGTAGTTAATATTTCATGGTGAAACCTATGTAGTACGTCACCTTATGCTACTTTTTGTACCATCACAACTACCACATACGCAATTTGGACAGTGGCCTCCTAGAAAGAGGTAGCCCAGTGATGAGTTTAGGGCTCTTTCATTTTCCACATGATATCAATCTCCACAAAGTCTTAATTTCCTTATTTAGAAGGTGGATACTAACAAACAGTTAAAGTAATACCAATTACTTAGCCTAAGACCTCATCCACAATAAACCCCTCAGAACAGGAGACAGCACAACAATTTGCTCACCTAAGCCATTGCTCTTATTTGGTGGTTCAAGCATCAAACTAGGGGAAGAAAAGAATGCTGAGCTCTGATGCTCCTTTCAAACTGAAAGGAGAGCGTGTGCACGGCCATTCTACATTTTCAGACTGAAGGGAGAGCGTGTGCACGGCCATTCTACATTTTCGGAGGGTAAGACTGGACCCGAGCTACCTCTTGAAGTTTGCATTAATGAAAGATCTTCTATTTAGGAAATTAAAACCAAGCTAGGTAAACTTTAAAAATAAGAGAACGATGAAAACAGAATTTTACTTTATTTGAATACAGTGCTTGTTAGGAACCATTTTAGAAGGGGATAAAGCACGAAATCAAGAAAAGGAGAAAAACTCCTAAGACAAACAGCCTGATCCGGTGCCTTCCTGACTTGCACTAAATTCATATAACTCAGGAACCTCAGTGCGGTGCTGTCAGACCCAGGGAATCTCATGCTGAATTCAGGTCTCAACATAAGACGCTCTGGCTCTGCCTGGAGATATGATGCCCACAGTATGTGTCCTTCTCAGTTATGCCTGCTTGGATTAAGGGCAAGAGTGACAACAAAAAAGTTTGGGAAGACGTTCCAGCCACTCAATTATAGTTCTCCACAAATTTCCCAAACGACATACATACTTTTGTTTTTTTTTATGCAAAAGAGCAGAACACCAAGAGTACATGTGGGTTAGATGATCATGCCTAAACTAAGCCAACATACTAATTTAAAGGCAATATTGACACAGTTAAATCTTTAAATCTTACCCTATGGGAAAACAGAGAAGAGAAGAAAATTTTTTATGCCTGAAAGATTCAGAAAAATTCAAAATAGGGTTCTGATCACTGGGAGATATACATTTTCCTTTAGTTAACTTCAGTGTAAACTACAACAGTCATAAAATAGGGAAGATCTATCTTGTACCTGAAGCAGCTGTGTTCCGTCAGGCTCAGGAAGTCTCCTGCATTCAACTCAGCCTGAAGAAATAAGAGTTACTTATTTGCATGCTGAGTTGCAAAAATGAGAAGAGCTTAGCATAAGGAAACTGGACTCTTGACTATGGCGAAGTCTGTCTGGCATCTTCTTTTTTTCAAACAATTTTGCTTAAAAAAATGTGTATGAGTGTTCTGCCTGTATGTATGTAAGTGTATCACATGCTTGCAATGTCTGAGAAGGCCAGAAGAGAGGGTGTTGGATCCCTTGGAGCTGGAATTATGGATGGTTGTTAATCACCATGTGAGTGCTGGGAACCCAACCAGGGTCCTCTGTAAGAGAAGCCAGAGCTCTTAACTGCTGAGTCATCTCTCCAGCCTCTGAATCTCACAAGATTGACAGAAAGGTGAAGACTGAATCAAACTATAAGAGAACAGATGGCAACCACAGAGCAAAGGCAAGGAAAAGCTGAGTGCCCTTGGTGGGGAAAGCCAGAGCCTCAACAGTGACAAGACATCCCCCTTTGCCTTGCCTCCGTGGTCTCAGACACCAAGAGCATTCATTTCCAAGCACAGGAAGACACTGCCAACTAGGGAAAGCAGCAATGGAAAGGCAAAAATCTAGCAGACCTGGAAAAGGAAAAAAGGCTCATCCTGAGTCTACTGACCACCTTTAACATCCACAGGGGGGGTCTTCCTGTTGCCTTCAACAATATACACAAAAAGTAACCTCAAATACCTTCCAGATCTGGGTACCTGTCCATGACCTTTCAAAGTAATGAAATGAGTTTGACTTTCTGAGGAATTCTGTAAATGTGACCTTTCTCAGCTAAGAAGTTTTCATCTTTTACTGACCTTGAATAACAAACAACACTTAGGGAGCATTTGACAGGGCCAGGCACTGCATGCATGCTGCATAATTAAGACTCACAGTCTCTTTAGTATTTCATAGATATAAAACTAAGGCTTTGAGCTCCACAGTAAGAAAACACACAAAGGTGCTGATGCTAGAGCCAGAATCAAACCGTAGGACTTGGCTACTGAACTCACCCGTCCCTCAGCAGGAGGGGCTGCTTCCGGAACAGATTCACAAGGCCGGTATCGGACAGAGATATTCTGGCTTCTCAAATTGTTCTTAGACACTCTGAATCAAGAAGCCAAGTACGGCAGGCCACGCTCTCATCTTAAGACCTTGGCATGTATACTCTCTCAACTCAATTGATTTTTGCTTACCATCATATTTAGAAGATTTTTGAGTCTTAATTTGGTTTGTAGATCCCAAAAGGTCTAACTTTTATCAAGAGTAAAAAGAAAAATATCATACCAGGAAAATCAAGTCTTTTAAATATATTTCACATTTCCAGTGTCTTGGCATTTTTATACTATTGTTATGAATTGGTCAGCTTCCCTGCCAAGGTCTCACTTTGTGTGGCACAGTCTGGTTAGATAATCGCCTCAGTGAATTAGCAAATATCACGTAAACACCACTGGTTTCCAGCTGCAAACAGGACAATGACACTATGATCACCAGAGGTTTGCACAACATTCTTGCTCTGAGCATTTCAAAGTTTTCAATGAGCCCAATACGAGACTTAGAATAAACAGGGCACATCCCAAGAATTATTTCATAGTGCTTCCTATTAAGCTTTTAAGTGCTTACATTAAAAAAGAAAAAAAAAAGTCACTCATAAAGAGTTCTCAGATGTGTGAGTATTGGGAATAAACGTACTTACTGGTTCTTACAAACAAGGTCTACACTGAAATCATTGGCAACAGACTCACCTATACTTACTAAAGTATAAGTATAAAGTATAAAGAAAAAGACCCTTCCATTCCTCACCCCTCCCTGCAAAATAACCTTCTTTAGCTCAGTGGGAAATGACAAAACGGAAAAGGCACTTATCTCCACAGAAAATTTTATCAAAAGGAGAAAGCAAATCCAAATAATGAAAACAGCTTCCAAAACAGGGTCGTCTTTCTTTAAAAAACTGATTATATCTAATGAAATGACAAGGTGTCAGATCAATGTGAAAACTGCATTGACCAATCAGCGATCACCCAACTATCCAAGCAACTAAATAGAATCAACAGCAGTCTAAGACACACTCCGATTCCTTTCACGTTTCTTAAATGTGAATAAAATAGAATGGGAAAAAGTAATCAGAAAATTAATGTCATTGTTCCCATGCTAAAGAAATCTGTAACCACGAGAGTGAATTTGTAGTGAGCTAGGTTAACAAGAATGGGAAAAAGTAATCAGAAAATTAATGTCATTGTTCCCATGCTAAAGAAATCTGTAACCACGAGAGTGAATTTGTAGTGAGCTAGGTTAACAAGGATGTTTAAAGCCTGCTGATATGGGTAAAAACATTACTTGAAGTCAGTGAGTGCAAATGATGACTGACAATTCAATAAAGGGAACCAACTTTCCTATGCCAGGTCCAGAGAGGGTCCTGAGGTTGCCAGCCCCGCTCCTCCAGGCAGGAGCACCCCAAACAGTGGCCTGCAGAGCATGGTGGCGTGCCCCTGGAACCCCAGTGCCGGGGAGGCAGACACGAGGATTCTGGGGGCTTGATGTTGAGCCGGTCTAGCATACTTGATGATTTCCAGGCCAGCTAGAGATCCTGTCTCACAAAATAAAGGGTGCCGAGTACCTAATGAATGACACCCGAGGTTGAACTCTGGCCTCCACACAGAAAAATGCATGCACTTGTATACAGAGACACAGACACCCTTAAAAAGTTCCAGCCTTGAAATGGAGGAAAATGCAATTTCTAATACCTCAACATTTAGAACTATGACTTGCCCTGGAATCACCTGTTCAGCCACATAAGATCTTTTCACACCCGTTCAGGTGTGAAAAGATGAAAGAAAGGGAAAATCAGTTCACAAGCATCCATGTCAATTTCTGTATCCCTCTGCAGTACAACTACTCTCTGGTTCTACACATTTAGTCTAACTAAAGGTAAAGAAACCTGGCCTCTAAACACGCTCAGGCCAAAGTGAGACCGACACAGTGCAAGCTTGTCGTTGACACGGAGATGGCTTTTTCCCTTATTACATGCACTTTGTTCATGTGGGTGTTTGTTATCACACCTCCCTACAAGTAAATGATTTATTTATTCATTTACTTTTGCACACTCCATGTTCTCTTCTTTGACATACTTTGCTGGATAAATTCTTATGGAATCAAATCTGGGGTTGACAAGTATAGTAACCAGAGCTCTGGTTGGTGGTGCTATTTGCACAGGTTTAGGGGGTATAGCCTGGCTGGAGGAAGCGTGCACTGGGGCAGCTTTGAGAGTTCATAGCCTTGCCCCGCTTCCAGTTTTCTTTCTCTGCTTCCTGTACCTGCTTGAAGACATGAGCACTCAGCTTTCGGCTCTGGTCCCCTCTGCTGCGGTGCCTCCTTGGTAGACTCTTATCTCTCTGCAGCTATAAGCCAAATAAACTCTTCCTTCTATAAGTTGGCTTGGTCATGATGTTTTATCACAGCAACAGTAAAGTAACTAATATACTAGAAAACCCAGAATGTAACCCTTAGAGGCTGAACACAGACAGGGTGTCTCTCTATTCAACCTACAACCCTGAATCTGGATCTACCCCTTATTTTTGTCTTTAATTTTTAAAATCTTTGGAAGTAGACAATATGTAACACTATGAGCACTTCCCACTTAATGTATCCCCTTAAACCTGTTCAAAGTTACCAGTCACCCCTCACCCTCCAGCCACATCCCAATAGTACACTGTCTCAGGGCATGGGATGGTAAACACACAATTCCAGGCTAAGTGACTCAGGCCTGCAGAAGATGCTCACACCTCTGTGTATCTACTTATCATTCAAGTTTGTTATGAAAAATGATAAACACAGTTTCCAGTCAGATGAAAATGGTGGCAGTCAAGACAGACTAGGAACGCAACAATCTGTTTCTTACTCTCTTAGCACTGGAAGATTCTCCGCCCCTTTTTGGAACTCTGTCTCCTCTGCTGTAACGTGGAAACAGAACCCCTTACTCAGCAACATAACTACGAGATATTTAAGTAATGACTATAATGTGCTAGGTACATAAGAAGCTCCCCAAAGCAACAGTCACTATGATTTACAGATATTAGCAAACTACCATTCCAGGAAAGCTTGAAGGAACTGCTTTCTTGCATTTACACTAGCACCTGGCGAATCTCAACTGATTAAACTATGTTTTCTATATTTTATAAAACTGTTCCTATATTTTAATCACATGTTTTTTTTTCAGTTTCTCTAGTACCTAACAGCATTTAGTTTATTTCTGCATAGTGGAATTACAATGTTACTAAGATCTGTCAAGAAGATCTCTTTTGGGGGCCGGAGAGATGGCTCAGTGGTTAAGAGCACTGGTTCTTGTAGAGGACATTGGGTTTGGTTCCTAGTACCCACATAGCAGCTAACAATTGTCTGTAACTCTAGTTCCAGGGGAACTCAGTGCCCTCTTCTGGCCCAGACGGGCACTGCACAAATGTGGTATACTTACATACATGCAGGTAAAACACCCAAACACAAAAAATAAAAATAAAGAAGTAAATAAATAAAGATCCCTTAAAAAAAAAAAAAACTCGGAGTAGGCGGCTGGGCTTGGTGAACCAAACGCTTGTGCCCACTCTGCACACCCCTCCGTTTGTGGGTGGTCTTCCCTCTTGCTGGCTTGGCTGGTGACACTGTGATGAGGCAGAGAATGGCGAAATGTGCTTGACAATGATGTGGCAGAGAAAACGGTAAAATGTGCTTGGGTTTGATATCAGAGTACTTACAGCATGGAACATTAGATTGGGCTGCGAGTGCCTTTATTAACTGAGTTATCAGACTGAAAGGCTTTTTGATACTTTTCTACAGAGTTCAGAGTCGCAGGGCTTTCACGTGGAAAGCTAAAACTCAACCTGGACAGGCAACAAAAATAGCTATTTGTGTCTCTGTGAATATCGGCAGTGCTACTTTTGGAACCCGGGGCCGTGACGGCCAGTGAATGCTCGGCACTGAGGCACACCCTGTTACAGTTATTACTATTATTCTGAGTTACTTTACAAACACGCTCTCCTATTTTTCCCTGTTAATCAAAAGATTAAAATAATGCTTTTTGTGCTGACAAGATGGCTCAGCAGGTGAAGATATTTGTCACCAAGCCTGACTACCTGCTTGGTCCCCAGAACTCACAACGGTGGAGAAAATAGACTCCCATAAGCTGTCCTCTGACCTCCATCTGCATACCATGGCATGCTTGAAGTACCACCTTCCACCCCACAATGAATAAATGCAAAAATATTATAACATAATTCCAGCACTTGAGAGGCAGAGACTGGTGGGTCTCTGTGAGAGCTAGGCCAGCCTGGGCTATATAGTGAGTTCCAGGCCAGTTGGGACTACAGGGAGACCCTGTTTCAAAACAAACAAACAACAAACATATATATATATATATATATATATATATATATATAAAACAAAACAAAAATAATGCTTTTTCCATAGGCTTATTGCAGAAGTACATTTTTAAACAAGATTTTAATATTCACTTTTAATTTTAAACTTCATTGAAAATCAGTAAGCATTTTAGATTCTAGAATTTGATTCTAGTACACGTTATTATACATATTTTAGAAACTCTTGGCTCATATCCATTCCTGGAAGTCTTTCTAATTATTACCAATCAATGGCAATGACTAACATTTTACAGTCTATATACACATACTTAGGAAAATGTTAATGAACACTAATGGAGATCTACCAAAAAATGTTTGGAGGTATAAAGAATCTTATGCTGAAGTGACTGGAGCAAAGAAAGTGACTTTGAATCTTCTCTTCATTTACACACACACACACATTTATATGTTGTGACCATGCCTAGAGATGCAACAGTCATTAAGAAAAGCTTAAGAAAACACCGCACACCATGGCCTCGGGGCCTCGAGCTTCTGAGCTGAAATCTAGACTGCAGACTTGGGGATTTCTTGTTGTACGAGCACCCCTGTCTCTCATTTCCTTTCTGAGACATTCTTGCTAAGTAGCCCAGGCTGGTTCCGAGCTCACTGCAATCCTCCTGCTTCAGGTCTTACAAATTAAAAAGAATCTATTCAGAACTAAAGTGAGCCAAGAGACAGTGAAAAGTGTGAAAGTATGAGTCGGCGTCAGGGAGGGCACGGCTCATGTTCGGTAAATCCACGCTGATGTGAGAAGGAGACTGACAGTATGGGAAACCGAGCTAAACGGTGTAGAATGCAGACACAGGACCTTTCGAGTACTTCCTTAGGACAGACATGAAAAGGCAAAGCAGGGAGGTTTGATTTGTGGGTCAGAAAATAGAGGGGTCCAACTCCAGAACAGCAGCTTTGACTTCTTCTGGAGACTGACCATGCCCACCTCTGCCTCCAGCTGCTGCTGTGCCGGGAGCTTTAGGAGCACTGCTTACTCAGAGTCTGCAAAATGACCCCTGGCATCAATAGCACCATTATCTCCTTTTGACAGATATGGAAACTGAGGGTTAGAGGAGTCTCAGCTCTCCCCAAAGCCAAATAACTAGTAAGAACTAAAACAGAGATCTGAAGCCAGGTCTCACCCTGCACAGCCCAGACTCCCACACTCCATGGGGACTGGGTAGGTTACTGAAGTCACACATGATTGAAAACGGTCAAGGAGAGCTGGAAGGACTCAATAGGTTCAGGAGATATTAACAAGGGGTCACACCTCCTATATTGGCCCTAAAATGGATGTACTTTATTACAAATAAGAAAAAAATTCTTAAAGCTTCTATTCAGGAATTTAAAAAATAAGCCTAAACAAAATATTATCGAGCTTAAGATGTCCTTGCAAAATTAATTTCATGAGATTGCTAAAGTAAATGAACCCCCAAATCTTATATTAAACCTGCTATTAACTAATGAATGGAGAAGACATGTACTTGCAGGGCTGAGGAAATACACTAACTTGTCTACACACATCAACTCTGAGGAACAAAATAAAATAGGCTAACACTATAATGCTTATGTTAGCTTAGGGAGATATAGGTCAAAATTAAAATCCCAAGATTGTACAGTTCTTTCTAGAAAAGATCCAGAGATGAGTCAGAGTAAACCAAGATGGAGGTTAAGACTTAACTGCTTGAGTAGAATTCTTTTGAGAAGGAAAGAAAAACTACAGTAGAAAATAAATGAACTGAAATGGCCTGTTGCAGAAATCCAGATTATGCTGTTTATGATAAAGGAAAAAGGAGATGATGGTAGTAAAGTAAATGTTACTCAAGTTTATATAGCAGGAAATCAAAGGAGATACTTTCCTTATTGTATTATTAATTTAAAATTATCAGTGTCATTTATAACTACCTAAAATGTAAACCACCCAATTAAAGAATAGGCATATGTTTTTCACAAAAAAATGTATGACTGATAATCTTAGTTGTATATAATATAACACTGTGGGTAAACAATAACAACAAGACTGAAAAGGACACAGACCTTAACACAGGTGAAAGAATGTACGGATTCCAGCTGAGGGGCTATAGGGTGGTATTAATAATAAATGTTGAAACACATGCCTTGTTTAAAATAATTCATGGATCATTAAAGAATTTCAAAAGACAAGTTGAGGAAAAGCTCAATAACTGCACTAAGGAAAACTCTGTTATTTATGTTCTAATTTCATTACTTAACCATAATGTAGTAAAAAGTCAATGACAAATCACCATTGCAACAGTGTATTAAATACTTAAAAGTACTTTTCTGAATTTCCATTGTATCAAAGAGGTCAGAACATAATTACAAATAATGATTCAAACTACAAATGTAGTCAAAGGAATTCTATGTTTTTAAAGTATTGTTAATATTTTAATTTATTTACATATAAATATAAAAATGAGTCATGTGTCAATGAAAGGGATTCATAAAAGAACAAGTGTGACCTTAAGTAAAACAGAAAATTCATGAAACTGAAAAAGACTGATTAAGAAATTCAGGAACTGGTCATTTGAAAAAATAGTAGCAAACTAATTAAAAAAAACACTAATAAAGTAAATCCTAAATATGAAAGTAGTCATAAAAACTAACACAAGAGATGGTAATGGTATTAGAAAATATTCTATATAATAACTGATTAATGAATTTGTAAAGTTTATGAAGTAATCATGGTCCTTAAGAATGTAAGTAAAAAACATCAAAATAATTTTTCAATGAATTATCTACAAAAAATAACCCCCAGACTTTGGGATCTAGAGTTTCCTTTAATTCAACAAGAAAAGTGAACTGGAGAAGTCTCAAAATTTCACAATTTATTTTGTCAATCAAGATCATCCAATACCAACCCCTTGCAGAGACAGGCCAGTTTCACAGTGAAAACAACCTGGATTAAGAGACCCAACTCTTTTTTGGGTTGGGGATGTGACTCAGTTGGTAAAGTGCTTACAATGCAAGCAACCTGAGTTCCATCCCCAGCACCCATGGAAAATGTGTGGTATGATAGATAGCATGCTACCAAGCACTGGGGATTACACACCTGCACACACATACAAACATGCACACGTACCCTCCACACATACAAAAAAACTGTGACCTTATACATTAGGATTAAATAAACCATAAGGCATACTTTTAAAAAAATGCCTTTTATATACTGGGCACACAATTAGAAAGCTGATGTGACAAGATAAAACATGAGAGAGAGAAAGAGAGAGACAGAGAGAGAGAGAGAGAGAGAGAGAGAGAATGCCAGTAATTCATCAATGCAAGTGGAGAATAAGAAATTTATTACTCTAATAAACAAATTTATCAAATCTAGTGTATATGAGAAACTATCTTAATCTCAACAAATGCTGAGAAAACACTCAAATTTCCTTTATCTTGAAGTCTTTCTAAAGTCAAACGGTTCAGTGAAGAACATGTAAAGATAAAGAAAATGTCATCTGAAAGTGAAAAAGGTTAAATAGTCCAATGAAAATAATCTCATCATGAATGTTCATTGTTATTCTTGATATTTAACACTGAATGAACAATATGATGGAATATTATGGTATCAGCTTCCCTATTTTTAGAACTTTCCATATACATAAATTCATTGGCTATTAGGAACATTGTTTAGTTCTAAATTATTGGCACAAATTTCACAGGAAGAAACTATAATTAAAGAAAGGCATACATATCACTTGTTGAAGGCTCCCCCAGTAGACTGGAACTGAAATCGGCTTGGCTCTAAAACCTGAACTAACAACGTATGGCTTGTTTATAAAACTTTTCAAAAAGAACAGGCATGAAAAACTCCTTACAACCAAACAGAGAGACAATTAATACTACTGTCAGGTGAAAAACAAAATAAGCAAAGTGATAGCTATAACATAATGTGATTATAAACGGACAAGAAATAAAAAAAATCTATAAAACAATAGTTCTCTTGCAGCTAAGAACAATCAGTTAAAAGTATAATTGTAGCAGTAAATAAGCTAACATTTCCTAGTTCATAACTAAAAACAAGCTAAAACTTTATTATGCCAATAAATACGATCTCAACAATTCTGAGGAATTTCTTGAATGGGAAAACCAGTTCTGATGAAATCAAGATTTGGAGTCTGGCAATTATAGTGCAAGGACTATAACTAAACTATACATGTATGATATAGCTGCAGAAAAAAGGGAGAATTGCATGTACATAATATATACATATATGTTATTATAATATGTATATATATGGATATATCAGCACTCTGGTGACAATCATGTTGGTTTTTAAAAATGGCTCTATTGATAACAACACTCATGTCTATGAGACTATTCTCCCAGACATCTGTCAGTGTTAAAGGAATGTTAACTTGCTCCTAATACAACAATGACAGACTGGAGGGATGAGTGGGATGTTTATAAACACCACGATGATGAAAAAGACTCTCAGACAACATGGTACTGGCATAAGAGCCAGACATTTAGACCCACAGAACAGAAGAAGAGGATCCAGAAACACACCCATACAGCTGTGCCCATGAAAGTTTTGGCAAAGGTGTCAAAATCATACTCTGGAAAAAGACAAAAAAATGGTGTTTGGACAGCTGGATATCCATCTACGGAAGAATGAAAATGGACTCACATTTTTCACTTTCACAAGACAGTTAAAAGTGGATTAAACACCTCACTTTGAAATGTAAAACACTGAAACAGCTAGTGGAAAATATAAGCACACACTTTTAAATATAAATTTAGGTATGAGTTTTGTGAACGGGACTTCAATAGCTCAAATAATTAACAAACGGGACTACATGAAATTATAAAGCTTCTACACAGCAAAGAACAAACAGTCAGTCCACAGAATGAGAGAAAATCTCTTTCAGGTATACATCAGTCTGGGATTAATATTATAATTTACAAAGAACTGCAAAACTTAAACACCAAAAAATTTGCCTATCAACATATGGGCAAGTGAAATGAATAGACAGATGGTTTTCAAAAGAAGAAACATAAATGATCAATAAGCACTTTAAAGTGTTCAATATCCTCAAATATCAGAGAAATGCAAATTGAAACTCCTTTGAGATTCTATCTCATCCTAATCAGTATGGCTATGTCAAGCAATTTGACAATAAAGGCTAATTCGGATGTAGTGAAAGAGGAACCCTGACTCACTGCCAGTGGGACTGTAAACCAGTACAGCATATATGCAAATCAGTATGGACGAGTCTCAAGCAATTAAAAATTGAATCATATGACCCTACGAAATTATTCATGAGCATGTAACAAAAAGATTCTATCCTACGACACACATAATAGCACATCCATGTTTACTGCTACATTATTCACAACAGTAAAGTAACAGAATTAGCCTAGATAGCCATCAACAGAAGAATGGGTAATGAAAACGTGGCACACACCTACAGTGGGATTTTTTCCAGCGGTGAAGAAAAAAATGATCTGAAATTTGCAAGGAAAATCAATGATCTGGAAAGCATTATAATGAATGAGATAATTCAGACCCAGAAAGACAAAATCGCATGTGCTCTCTGATATGTGGATTCTAGCTTGCCATGTTTCTATGTCTGCATTTGAGTGGACGTGGTGGGGGCAGAGGTTAGGAAAGCAGAAATGAGAACACGAGAGGAAAAAAGGTGTCAAGGAGGGGCTGGTGAGGACACAAATGACAGGAAATGGGAAGGGGGCTGCGGGTCAGGGCTGGACCAGGCCGGGCCGACACCAGGGAGGGTAGTCAGAGCAACGGGGGAGAAGAACTGTTGAAAATGCCACAGTGAAACCAATCTTGTGCATGCTAATTAAATTTTTAATTAAAAAAATTATAAGTAAGATGTGCCTATACATGTGTATGTATATATAAACACCAGCCAAAAGAAGACTTCCAGATTCCCAAGACTAGAACACCGTTTTTCAATGTGAGAATCGATGTGAGCCTGATCACTCAATCTTGCCTAGAAACGGCTGCACTGTAGGTATGAGTTTAATGCCAAAGCAGTGCATAACTTGCTTTAAAAATGTTTTCTAAATTACAGCTTTGTTTTTAAGCAACTTACATTGTATTATCATTGCTCTCCCTGGGTACTCTCAGTGAATAACTTCCCAGCAGACCAGAAATTCTCTGGGAATTTTCCAATGTTATGATTCGCAGACAAACTGATAACAATTATTTTATATTCCAGGTTTGGGATCCCATGTAATTGAGAGTTTTAGCACAATGAAAATTGTGAGATTGAATCCATCTGCTATAGAAAGCAAAGCCCTTGCATGTCCATTCCAATGGCACTTAAATGCAAAGCATGGAGGAAGAATTCAGCAAGCTCTCTCCAGGGAACCGTGGACAACATGCTCTCGGGTCATTTGTAAAGGTTTTCCAAAGCTTAAGCAAGCAGGCTGCTGTGAAAGCTGTTAAGAATAAATCTCCTAGCCTTGAATTTTGCTCAGTCTTGTCCCTTGTCCCATCATTTCCTGGTTGTGTATTGACTATTTCAGATAAACTAAAGTGCCCACTGGACACAGAAAAATAAGTTATTTTAGTGTATTCATGCTGACTCAACATACAATTTCAGTCTTTGAAGTGATGCCAGTTATCAGCACATTTTCAATCATGCAGACATATTTTGGGTTTTCTTCTTCATTATTTAGCTTTTTACTTTAAGTCTTAGCCATGATGGCAAGTACTAGTGGATGAAGTGGGTGAAAATGTGGTTAATGCAGCCTTCAAACAGTCGCGTAAAAACTGAGGACAGCCAAGAATAAAGTAAGGTGGATCAGTCTGTGACTCTGGTCCCAGCGTGAATGCGGTCATTTCCTTCAACTTGATCATTATTCATCTTTCCTACTTTAAACCGCTATCATCCTTTACCACAGGACCATGCCTGATTTTGGTTTTTCCCTCCACATCAGGTAAAATTACTTTCCATCTCTGTTTGTGCTAATGGGAATGTAGGCAGTTTTGGAGGCTGGTTCAAAGCCTGATACATGTGTGCTTACCCAAAGCTCTCATTGCTGGAAGTTTTGATATAGATCATGCATATTTGCTCAAACATATATATTCTAGTTCTTAGCACAGCACCAGGCACATGCTTAATGGTGTCAAAACTATGGTGCCATAGGTTTGTAACTATGACTTGTAAGATATACTACTGTTTCAGACTTGTGAAACATGTCTATTTCAAAATAAAGTTATAGCGCACACACACACACACACACACACACACACATATATTATTTTTTTGAGACAAGGTCTCCCATAGCTCCAGCTGACACGGAACTCACTACATAGACCAGGCTGACCTTGATCTCACAGAGATCCACTGCCTCTGCCTCCTGAGTTTGGGGATTAAAGGCGTGCACCACCATGCCAGACATTCAATAAATAGTCCTTGATGAAAACAACATTTATAGTTTAAATGAAACTCAATGGCACTACAGCCCATTACCCATAGATATCTAAGTTGATACCCGTAAGTACTTCTGAATAATTGTAGGAAGACTTCCTTTTTCTCCCTTTCTCCCTGTCATTCACGCATTTATTGTAGATATGTAGCACTGACTGCTATATGTTACATTTTGGGCTAGTGTAGCATACTGACAGAAGTCTATAGGGGTTTATCACTGTGATCTATGGATCACTTGCAATTAAATCATCTGTATTATTTTGAGTTTGGAAATAGTCACTAGTGAACAATAATCCACACTGAGTGACATGGACACCAGCTTTCAAAGTGTCTGTCAATCTCTGTTCTTCTGCAGAGTCTTCCTAAGTCATCCATGTACAAAATTTTATCTTCCTTCTCTGCCCCTTCCTTCCAGCCCTTATAGTCTACAATAACCATTTGTTAACCAGGTCTTGTTTTTGCTAGGATGGTGATTCCTTGGATCACATTGCTCTGAGTTTAACTTCTAGACCTATTATTTACACCCTGTGAGAATTTCCAAGTCTCATTTTCTGTATCTGAAATAATAGGAGTTAACATCTGCCCTGGAATACTGTTTTGCAATGAATGAGATCACTGATCAAGCATGCTTGCGATATGACAGTGGGCATTCAGTGAAAGCTGCCAGCTGGCTTTTCTGTCTCATTGTTTCAGTGTCTGCCCTTTGCTGTGCTAGGTGGCCCCTCTATACTCACTTGGGGCCAATAGCAAGAAGAATCTTTTGTCTCACATGTGGGATGCTGACATCTGATGTCCTGTGATCTTCAGTGGTTAGGAATGACATCACCAGCCTCTACAGACTTCCTGGACATAAAACTTTGCATCACCTTGGCCACATATAGCTACTTAGGAAGAGTCATAATCATCCACAACATGGAAATGAAACCTTAACTCAAGACAGTAGAAATGATGCATGGCTCGGGACGCACATTGTCTTTCTCCCTGTGTTTTGTGTTCTATTTCAGGATCCATAGTTTATTTGGTAATGAATGTGTTGCCTGGAGCTTTCAACACATCAAATACCATCACTGACTTGTTGATGTCAGGATGAATGACATATTTTTCAATCTGTCATTTATATTTCCCGGATTACTTTTCCCCCTCATACTGATGGAGAAATGGATGATGATTAAAGTTTTCAAAAAGAGAATAAACAAAAACCCTGGTATCAGCCAACTAGGCCTTAGTGCTGTAAAGGACAATTATTCTCTTTGTATTGAATGACACACAGAAAATTCTGTTCTGTATGACAAAAATGCTCCCAACTAAAAATTCCAGGTTAAGGCAATGTGGGCGTAGGCTAAACTGATTCAGAATTCAGCCTAGACCTGGGTGTGGTGAGGCATGCCTGTTATTTAGGCTTCAGCAGGAAGATGGTGAGCTCGAGGCTAGCCTGAGCTACAGAATGAATTCCAGGCAAGTTTGGGGTTTAAGATCCTATTTCAACAAGCAAAGAGCCCCCAAACAAAAACAAAATAACAGTGCAATTCCAAACCAATTAACAAAATACCTTTTGGATTATAAAAGCTCAGCCCAGGATAACTGGCGGAGAAATGGACTTGAAGTTTAACTGGGTTTCGAAACAGAATCTTGAGTGATTCTTGATGAAATTATGGAATGAGTCACTATGGAGAATGTCTTCTAACATGCTTTGACAAAGAGAATAAGCAAGCTGTGTGTGAAAGTAATGGACCCCGAACAAAAAGACACCTTCCCTTCATCACAGCATGTGAATCATGCTTGCTAGCCTTCGGGGAGTAAACAAAGGCACCATCAAGAACAAAATTTTTTCCTGGCAATGTGAAAAATCCAAAAACTCTCAAGAGATTAAACTGAAATAACTGCATTTTACATATTTCCTGTAAAGTCACTAAGACATTGGCAGGTTTTCCTAAATAATCTTATGGGTAACTATAAAGGTTAAACACTCTGCTGTATTAGAAGATACAAGAGCAGACCTGAAACTTACAATGCAGAGAAATCCATATTCATTATTTATCTTTTACTTTTTAAAAAAAGTAAAAGTAAGCTGTCCATCATTCATAACATTTATAAACCCAGTGATACTGATTTTCAGAAGATTAACAAATGGAATACCTGCTGGAGGAGATGGTGTATTTTTATAATCAACAACTGCTAAGACATGTGCGACAATTCTCACTGTAGGGCATACAGGCCCAGGGACAGTTTCTCTCACATGCTTCATGTAATTCCCAGAATTCCATGGGAAAGAATAAAGCCTGTCAATTTCTATAACGGGCACCATACTAAGTTCAGCAAAGCAACTGGACCTCAGCCTGCCTTTCTTTTTTTTTTTTTCTCCTTAGACTTAAAATCTAAAGCATTTCCCACAGGATGGGAATGTACTACCTACTTCTCTCTGCCTGTTGTAAACATCTGACCTGCCTACCCTAATTTTTTTTAAAGTCCCTTTTAACTTTCCAAATAGTTTATCTGTCTCTTCACATATATATTAGATAGGTGTACCATGAGACTTTCCCGCTTACACACAGTAAGGGAATAAAAGACCAGCAAGGAAATGGTGTGGAGAGCCAGAGTAGTAAGAACCTTTCTTTCTTCCTCCACTCCCTCCTCTGTCTCTGTCTCTGTCTCTCTCTCTCAGAAAATGAGACAGGATCTCACACTCTTGGCTGACCTGGAACTCACCAGGGAGACCAGGTTGGCCTCAAACTCACAGAGATCTGCCTGTTTCTGTCTCCCAAGTGCTGGGATTAAAGGCATGTGACACCATATCCAGTCCTAAGAACTATTCTTATTTTTAAAATATTGTAATAATAAAAATTGCATTTAAAATGCAGCCTAGTGAAAAGAGGCACAGGTAAGAACCCTCCAAATTCCTCAACCTCAGTTTGGCTTTGGAGCGGCTCAAGTCTCCAACATGTTGCTCAGTTTCCTCTGAGGGAAAGCTATGGAAACACTGGCTAACTCTCAGTGTACTTCAAGGGAATGAGCCTGTTGACCAGGGCTATTCCAGTCATAATGAACACCTTTGGAAGATATCCTGTTTGAAACCGTTACTTAAGGTACAAAGCCAAGCAAGTCTGGGGAAAATTGGCTTCTATATAATTTGAACTTGAAGAGTGCTAGAAGACAGAGTGTATTGTCTGTGTGTATGTAGACATAACAAAGCTATTTTCATGCACAGTCCTGGCAGAAGGCCCGTGGTAACTGCTCCGTGGGTCTGGTTACAATTACTTCACTATAGGGAATAACCCAGGACAGTACATCCCTGCCCTGTCCACTCGCTGAGCCTCAAGTTGCAATGTGTGCTGCTTTTAACCCCACAAACCTTGTCAACTCTACTCCCAGATTGCCTTTTAATTTACTCATCCTTCCTATGCCAGAAACCTCAGCTGAATTCTAACTCCAAAGCACAATATTGCAATACACAAGAAACCCTAAGAGAGTGTAAAAGGAAGGATGAATCCAAAACCTGCTCCTTCATCCTGTGATTGCACAGAATCTGGATACATGTCCCCGTGTGTCTCACTGCTTGAGTAAGAGCTTTCTAAGTGAATACAACTCCTTTTTAAAAGAAATGAGTAGGTATGGTCTCTTCAATGCTGCCTTCATAAGCAAACATATTTGAGCTCCTCCTCCACTGCAACATTTCAAAGAGCTGAATGTGGCCCTTGGGAGAATTCTCAGAAGAATAGTTAATATTGAAATGTGTTTTTAATTAAGATGACAACAAAGAAAGAAGATAAGATTGGTTTACAGGGTATCATTACTCAGATCTTAACTGTGATATTTAGAAAATGTTTGTGGCTATCATATCTGTCTTGAGTGATCTCTTTTGACTCTGTTCAGTTCTAGAAATTTGAAGCTCCCACTTGAGTTAGTTAAACTCAGAATTAGCTTGTTAAAAACTTTAGACATCTTCTCAACAGTCCTAGGTAAGAACTTAGAAAAACTAGCTCACATATATTTGAGCAACTCCTATTTTTCTTGCATTGGAAATATACATCAATAGGACAGCTTTTAAGGAGAAGTGAAGTAAAAGATACAGTGGTTGGTTGAAAAATCAAAAGTGCAGAAAATCTGTACAGATGAATGCTACAGGTTTACAAAAGACTGCTATTTGTTTTGAAGTCATCAGCATGTGGTGTGAACTATCCTTTGGCTCAGCTTGCACTTTGACCTTCCCAGGTCTGATAGGATCTCTCCCATTCAGGACAATGATGGAAGGGCTTTCTGTAGAAGCTCAGAGACGGAATCCCAGTAAGAAGTAGAAAGAAAAGGCACAAATACCCTGAAGGGTAAAAATAACTTCCATAAAAGTGAGAAATTCTGCTAACATCTTCAGGACTCAATCCTCTTTTAGGAAAAAAAAAAAATGTTTCAATGGGTGGATCAATCAGTACTTGTTAAGAATCACCCCATTAAAAAACGTCATGCTTAGCTAACATCATGCTTAGAATACATCAGGGTGAAGGAACCATGTTCCAGCTTGAGTCACTCAAGCTAACCAGTTCTATTTCAACCATGTTTTGCATCTTCCACAATCTTTTCCCCTAGAGTATCTGATTGGCTTTTATAAATGATCTTGTATATCTGCCAGTGAACATTTGCTTCCCCGGTGAAATTTAAGATTCTTTCATAGCAAGTGACTTTAAAAAACCCAAATATTTCAATTAGGTCCTACATAATTTTTCTCTGCATAATACACTACCTTGAATTTTTTTCCCTAGTGCTGAATATATTTTTTATCTATAAATAAATAAGGATTATAAAATATAATTCTTATTCCTAATGAGTTTGAAAATATCTGCACTACAATAATTAAAATAATCTATATATTCTGTGAATGTTTCATATGAATATATATGGCACGTTCTATAAACCAATGAAAATAAGGAAGATCAGACAGGTAAGAGAGAAATTGGACAGAATGATCTGAAAATGTATATATGGATGTGTGGGGGGGGTGTATAATTTTTTTTCTAGATTTAAATCTTGGTAGAGGCACCAAGGTTTCTCAAAGTAAGGTAGTCTTCAAGCCCCCTTAAGAGATGAAATTTAAGGAAAGGTTTTTGGATCATTTAAAACTAGGGTTTGAGGAAGGTTCTTTCTAACCATAGCCTTCCCCTATATTTTAGGTAATTTCAGACATTTCTACCTGAGTCAATTCCTGCTATTGCCATTCACTATGAAGAATAATATTTTTTGGATGTTGAACACATATTCTCCAATTTTTCTAATGAAGGTTTCTCTCCAGTTTTATTTAAAAAGGTTTCTTTGTTTAAACTAACTCTTGAATTTCATGAGTCAATGCTGACATTTCACCGTAACAGATTTTCCTTGCTAATAATTGCAGACTTGGGTTAGGAAGCTTTTCAGCAAAACACAATTGTGAGTCTCTGCTTTTATGAATGCTCATTTTTTCACCTTTTTACGCCATTTCAGGTGAAACATCATTTGCTACTTAGCTGCTCTTCCTTCTTTTCCTCCACCTCTAGTGTGCCTGTGAACACGTTCTGAGATCTGAGTTGTGGTGCCATCCTAGGCTGCTCACCGGACAGGCAGCGTCGTTCACTACTCACCCTGGGAGAGCCCTCCTTCCCGGGTCACTCATTTGGGCAGAACTTTCAGTGTTTGACTACAAATACATATCATTTTAAGTAGAAATGGCCCATAGGGCAATTGGTTCCCTTGAAATCACTGACTTCATATTCTTATTCACTTAGCTGAAAACCAGGAAGTTATTTTTTAAAATCTACAAAATCCAAATACTGAAATATTATAAACCCTTGGAAGCAATGAATGTGCCAGGAGCTCTCTAGCACAAATATTAGCTTTCTCCCCTGTCCTTTAATGCGAAGAAGTTTTCACATATTCTGAAATTTGGATGGTTTTTAGAAGCATAAGGGGACAGGGAAAGGAATCACTTAGTTTACCAGAAAGGTAAGATTCTGAAGAAAAGAGGAGGCGGAGTGAGAATCACTGAGAATCGCTCCAGTCTCGGGGTCAGAACCCACAGCATCTGTGGGGTGTTGGATCTGGAACCCCATGCAAATCCGAGAGGCCACAGACATCAATCCCTCCTGTAAAATGGTATAGTAACTGTAGATAACCTGGCACACCTTCCTGTGGATTATAATCATCTACAGATTACCCTACTACCTAATTCAATGTAGATGTTCCATTGCTGTACTGCATTGTTTAGGGGCTAACAAGAAAAACAGGTTTGTACACGTTAGTACAGACAAAACTGCTTCTCAAGAACTTCTGCAATTGGTTGTATTTGTGAACATGGAACCCATGGAATCAGAAATAGGCCTTTCTTGTTTTAATTTATACAATTATTTATTTATTTACTTATGGGAGGTATTCAGGCACATGCCACAGTGAGAGTGTGGAGGTCAGAAGAAAACTTGCAGGAATTGGTTCTCTCCTACCATGTGGATCTGGAAGGATTAAACACAGATCTTTAGGGTTGGTGCCAAACACCTTCACCTGCCGTGCCATGGCATGGGCCCAGAAACTGACCTTTCAATCAAGGATCTGGGGACTTAGTCTATTGGTATTTGTTGCGATGTAGGGTCTCGCCCACCCAGCAAAGAAAGGGTACTTTGGGAGGCTTCCGAGCTATCACAGAAAAGTTACATTAGGAGCCAATAGTGGCTAAGTTTAGATAAGAGAGTTGTCTCTTGAAGTGTTCTGTATTGTATTTGTTCTCTTTTTCCTTACTTTCCTGAGGAAGACTCAAAACAGCAGGAAGGCAAAAGAGAGATGTAGCATCAGTAATGTGACTCACATTCCTACTAATCGAGACAAGTCCTTGATGAAGGCAGGCATCTCAGGAACACAAGGGAAGCACCCAAGCACCCGGGGGAAGCTGATGATGTGGGCTATCTCCAGTGTCCCCATGCCAGCAAATATGGCAATCTAGTGACTCTTAGAGAAAGGACACATTTGTCCTTGCAGTGCAGGAACGGCTAGGCCACGCAGTGAAGCAGGCATTAGCACCTCTGCTTGCAGCTTGCTGACTTGAAGTTCAGTCTGTGTGCTACTCAGTAAACCCTCTGTGGGCAGGCCGCAAGTATCCGGAAAGGAGGGCAGCACCGCAAGCCATAGCTGCGTCTGCTGCAGCTTCTTCCTCTTCTGCCCCTTTCAAGGAACAGCTTGTGCTAGCAAAGGCTGAACCTCAAACGCCAAGGCTCATTGTTACGGACTATAGGAACTATAGGAAGAATGCAAAGCCAGGGGCTGGGCAAGTGGGTAACGGGCTGGGCTGGGCTGGGCTGAGGCTCAGCTGGAGAGCGACTGTAGCCTTGGTGAACTGTTATTTGGGCCCCTCTCTACAATTTCTTCCTTTTAGATAATTTTCACTCAAACTCCAACCTCAGTGCTTATTCTGCTTCTGGTTTAATGTCACTGTTTACCCACTCTTACAGAACTCAGACTTCTTTCCTGTAATTTTCAGTTTCACTTACAGGCAGAGACTGGCCTGAAGGTCAAATCAATGGAGTTACAAGGAAAAGTTTATTCTTTTTTGTCTTATCAGATTGCTTACCACTTTTTACCGCTGTGATTGAACTAGCTTGCTAAAAATCTTAAAACACAGTGGTTTCCAGGTAGCCTGTATCTGGAGGATATAGATTGTCCTCTACTTGTAACAGTTTGGCAGATGCAAATCTTTGAAAATTCTCAGAATGGAGAAGGAAGGGGAACAGTTGCAGTCTCTCGATGTGCCGCCCAGACCCCAATGACCCTGTGCCATGGAGCCGACCGTTGGAGGCTTAGAGTTACGATTTTGCATTTTAGCATAAATAGTAATGAAAATAATTATCATTGGAAAAAAACACAGTGTTACACAGTAATTTCTCAAAGAACTGAGTACCAGCTAAGTGTGTGCAGAACCAATTACAATGTTGGGAAGCCAAGTGTGAGTCTGCAATCACGGCTTTTAGGAGTGGGTGAGGTGGTGGAGTAATTCCTGGTTTTTATTTCCATTCAGTATTTCATGGGTAGGAAAATATTCCAGAGAAACCACCTAGAATTTCAGAAAAAAATTCTTTTTCAAAAATCCTATTTAGAGTCTACCAAATTAAAAGCACAGACACTTACAGAGACTTCTGCTGACAGCCTGGGAGGGGGAACTGGAAAGTGAGAATCTCCGAGAGGAAGAGCCAGATTCTTGCCAAACCCAAACATATAGCACCTCAACACATGTACGTTTAAAATGACTTCACATTTCGCCTTGTCACAGAGGAACTCAAGTGTTCATGGGACTTGAACATCACCCAATGGCAAGGCTTAGGCAGAAGGCCACCCAAAGTTATGGCACCATATTCGGAGCCTGTGTTTTGCTTTCAGTATGAGTGCAAAGCTTTGTGTGACGTAACAGTTTACTGTACACGCTGTATTAGCCCAACTGCATTAGCCTTGACTCCTCTTTCCTTACTTGAGGGGCAGCTACAAACAGTGAGCTGGGCCAGGCTGCCTAGCTGCAGTGCTCAAGTTTCCTCCCCGTCCTATCCCTCTCCCTTTCACCTGCTTCACGTCAGGGTGGAACTAGGCAGAGAACTTTGCATCTTCCACAGGGGAGGTGTGCAAGGCTCTTTTTGGAGAAATGGTGATGCCATTCCCTCAGTTCCTTTTTCTTAGTATCTTCACGCAGGGGAGTCTCAAAGAACAGACCCTCAAATCCCCTTCCAAATCTTTGGGTCAGGTCTGTTTGGAATTCAAATTTGTTTTCAAAGACTGTGTTTAGAGCACATATAACACAAAAGCTCCAGTGAGGCTGAGTCAGCATGCCATAATCACATGCATAAATAATGACACAGTGAATAGGACCCTTCACAATGAATGGGATAAGTAAAGACAGTAAATAGCAATAATCGGCTCATCAAATAAATCTGAGTGTCGACTTTACAAAAGAACTTGGAAGTTTTCTGAATATTTTAGGTTTTGAAATGGAGGCAAAGAGATTTTAGACTTGTATGATGTTTTCAAAAAGTTCTATCAGATTAACCCATTTGTTTTGAGAAAAGAGAAAATGGCAGACTACAAATAACTTATGGAGGGCTCTGAACAGAATTTGACTAGGTGGATTAGAAGGGTGCTGAGATGAATAGGCTGTCCTTGTGCATGGGTTTTTGCCATGGGACTGTGACATATCCTGTTTGGTAGAGTCAGTCCATTTAACAGCACTAGGGTCATGGACTCTCAGCTGCCTCACTGTGCCACAGAGAAGGGGACCGGAAAGGGCTGGTGTAACCTGTCTGAGGCTCAAAGGAACATTCCCAGACTAGACGAATAACCAACAGAGCCAGGTGTTAGAGCCAACTGGCCTGTTCACACTGGGGCTCCATAATGTAGGAATCAAATAATTTGCAAATACAAACCCCAAATTCCTCAATGTGGGTTCTGTTTGTTACTTGGTTTTTGTTTGTTCATTTGAGACAGTATTCTGTTCTGTATCTCACTCACGCTGGCCTGGAACTTGTCATGTAAGCCCCGACTAGTCTCCAACTTGCCTCTTCCCTCAAACTTTCAACTGCTGGGATTACAGATATGATCCACCATTCCTGGCTGCAAAAAATGTTTGAAAGCCCAGATAACTGAGATTTTAAACATGAGATTGGAAAGCTTAGCTGCTACGGGAGGGAGTTCATACACAGGGGAGGGGAATGTTCTTGGAGAGAGGGGCTCGCCCCCATTGAAGACAGAGAGAGATCAAGGCTTACTTGGCTTCCAGGGCCAGTGCAATGATGCCAGCAGCCATGGGGGCCGAGGCTGATGTCCCAGTATGATTGTCCGTGCATCGCTGCCTTAGATCAGTAGTGATCTGAAAAACAACAGTGAAAAAAATTTAGACCTGTGAGGACAACCTGAGTTACAAGCAAGGAGAAATTTACTCATAAAGAGGAAGGAGGCACTGAAAGAAGCTTTAGATTTACTGCTCCCACATTTCTGTGACCACGCATTTTCAAAGAATTGCCTGTGTGAACCAAATTTGATAATGGAAAGGGCTGAAAACTAACTCTAGTTCTGTTAGAACCAGAATCAGGAGTGATGTAACCTCCACGGTTACATCAGCACGGTTTTGCAAGGATCCCTTTAAAATATGCACTCCGGGCACCTCATACGTGCCACCTCAGCTCCAGCCCACCAAAAAGGGGGAGTTTTTTAATTGACCAAACATTTTAAAACAATTACACATGTGGGATCAACATCTAGACATCAAATCTGATATCAGCAGATTAGGCAGTGAAAGTACACAGGCCTGTGTTCCCCCAGTTACAACTCTGGGAGAGCCACAGGTTTTAAGCACAAGGAAACCCTGCTACAATAGTGACCTTGGTTGTAGGCATTTCTAGAATTCATAAAAACGAAGCCTGGAGGACTCAAAACTTCCCCAAGATTTCACATGGATGAAAAACAAGGGTGGTCTCAGTGTGAGCCACAAGCCACTGCAGCACAGAGCGTCGGCTTGGCTTGCACATGACAGGAGATGAGCTATTTTTCACTTTTCATCAGAAAGTAAAAGCTAAATAGTTTTTATTTTCTTGGCCTGAGTCCACTTCTTTTGTCTCTGGCTGAATTCTATTACCACCCAGCAAGGGTGATGGTTCTCAACCTCTGTTTATGACTGTTTCATAAAGGAAGACAAATTTAAATTCTCCTTAACGAGAAATTAAGTATTATGAAATACGACCTTAGATATGATTATAAGACCTCAAATATTTTTTGAAATCCTCTGGAAAGGAATCCATGTCTGCTCCCTTGGGACTGACCTGGTGTCCACTGAGAACCCACATGGCTTGGGAGGGAGTTAGTGGACTCCTTGCAGTTACTGGATAACTTCAGTAAATCTTTCTACAGCACTGAGACAAGTACACCACTGCAAATATCGGACAGGAAAACGGGCGTGAAGGGTGAGCACAGAGGCATCGAGCAGCAGAGGAAGCAGAAGCCCCTATGCTTCTAAGAGCGTCGATGCTGAGACGAGCTCAAGTTGGTTCAGGAAGAAGACGGCCCTCAGCTTCCCCACCAAACGTTTCTTTAATATCACATGAAGCTATCTGAGTGGACCCTTCTATTACGTTATACATCTCGGCCCATCCATTTCCCACAAGATCATGTGTTCTGACATTCTCCTTGTTTCTTTAGTCATGTTTGATGTTATCAGATGACTTGGACCACATAGGTCATAAACAATGACACAACAAGAAACTGGAAAAATAAACAAAAATGTATAGAAACATAGGGATAAGGTTGTGTGGGAGAACATCAGCGAACCTACATTTATGTTAAGAAACTTTCTGTACTTTTAATTGTTGGCATAAAAAGGTATAGTTTAACAATTACCCCCCTGGCAATTTTTACATTACAGTATTATTAACAATGTACGTACGCTGGACAGCATCCGCAGGGCCTTTTTCATCTTGTATGAATGAAACTGTACCCACTGAATGGTAACTGGTCATTGTCTCCTCCATCACCACTGTGGACCCATGCTTTCTCTGTTGATGTGTTTGATTACTCTAAGTACCTTGACCAAGTGGAATCACATGGCATTTGTCATTTCATGGCTAGATTATTACTGGCAATTGTTTTTTGGAGACAGGATCTCCTAGTAGTCCCAGCTGGCCTGGAACCTGCAATGTAGACCAGGCTGGCCTTGATCTCATAGATATTTGCTTGCTTCTGTCTCCCAGTGCTGGGATTAAAGGCATGTACCACTCCATCCTGCTCATGAGTGGAGTATTCCACTTAGTACAGTGTCCTCAAGATTCACCCACATTGTAGTGATGACAGCATTTCCTTCCCTTTAAGGGTGATTAATATTCCATTGTGCTGTACCTTCTGTGTCACTTATCTGTCAACGGATACCTGGGTTGCTTCCACATCTTGGCTGTTGTGAATAGTGCTCCAAATGTACAAGGAAGTGCAAAACCCTTTTGGAAATTCTATTTCCACCTCTTTTCTTTGTAATACTAGAGTGGCATTGCTAACACTAAAAGAGGCATTTCCGGGCTGATCAGACAGTTTAGTGGGTGAAATGACTGCCTTGGCAAGCCTGGTGACCTGAAGTTGATTCCTGAGCACTTGTAAAGGTGGAGGTAGAGAATAAAGTTTTCTTCTGACATTCAACACATACGCCACGGCTGGATACGCCACGGCTGGATATGCCACGGCTGGTGCTGCCCTACATTCAAACGCGACAGTAGATAAAAATTAAAAAATTCTTTTGATTTGTTTTTATTTTTATGTATATGAACGTTTTGCCTGCGTGTATGTAAGTGCACCTGTGTCCTTCAGTGCCTTCAGAGGACAGAGGACGACACCAGCTATGGATGGTTGTTACCTACCATGTTGGTGCTGGGAATCAAACCCAAGTCCTCAGTAAGAGCAACCAGGCCTCTTAACTGATGCATCATCTCTCTAGCCCCAAATAAATAAAATTTAAAAGGCATTTCCACCTCATCTGAATCTGCACACTTGTTTTCTGAGACACTGGTCTCTTGAGTCTAGGCATGAACATATCAGAAATGGCTTCTCCATAGGTCTCAGGAGCCACTGTTCTCTAGAGACGACCCTGCCCATATCGTTCTCATTTCACCCCACCCGTGGTCACATTCCTTTGTTGCAAATGTTAGTTTTTTTCAGTGACTTGTGCCTGGACTCCAGACCGCTCCTGCTTTTCCCCACTTGGCTCTCCCTGTTTGCTCTTCAGCTGTACCAGACGCTCCGGTGCAGAGAACCAGATCCAGAACCGGCCTAAGTGTGCACAGCACTTTGAGCGTCCCAAATAAAAAGCTCCAGCCAAACAGGAACAAGGAATATTTTACAAAGTTGAGTTCATAGCACAAAAATGAATCCTCCTTTGGCAGTTACCGGGCACACACACATGTAACATTTGCTCGCATAGAAAGCTACTCAGAACTGTTACTCATAAAAATTATTAATGTGGGCAAGCCTGTGGAATTCCCAGTTACCACTGTGTTCTAATCTTTTCCAATGATTTGAATCAAATGGAAGGCGACTAGGGAGTGGGACTTGGGAGAAGAGTGGAGCAGGAAGGTAATGGGAGCCTGGAAGGTTAAAAGGAACCAGGAGAAAAGAAATGAAAACACCTCATCCTCTGTGTGCTTTATGAGGAAATTCTAGCTGGGTCACTTGGACAGCAAGCTACTGTGTGCACAGGAGATGGTCAGGTGTAAATTACCAGGAAAATCTAAGGTAGGGTTCTCACCATTAATAGAAGCCATAATAACAAAGAGCTTTGATGCCTATCTTTAGAAAGAAAACAGAAAAAGCAGAGATCACCAAGGAATGTACAATCTTGAAGAAAAATGATGTTTCAAAACTGGAGTCATGCAGGGGTAGCCACATGCATCACAAAGCACAGGAAACAGAACACAGGATCTGCTGGTGTACATATAAAGAAAGAGGCGCCATTCAGTGCTCATTCAGCCTACAGCATGGATGGGGAGACCAGACGTTCATCCTTAAAGCAGAACAGAGACGCATCCTACTTTTACACACCCTAGAGAACAGACGCACTCCAACTGTACATGCTAGAGACTGTCTGAGACTTTGGTCACAGTTCTGCTGCACATCTTGCACGCTCCAAATTCCCTCAATTCACCATCTAAAATCAGAAACAGAATTTGTCTCCAAAGAATTGAAGTTGCTCAAGAAAATATCACCGTGCTCATCAGAGACAACCAAAGCTGTCTTGATGGGCAAATTAGATTTCCAGCTTCTCAGGGTCAGTAGCAGATGGGGCTTTGGACTCCAGAAGTTCAAGTCATCTTTCACTGGTGAGAAGCGCTGGGTATCGTTCAGGGCCCAGCCAGGACCTTTGAGAAGAACCATCCCTCTCTCATTAAGCTCTTATCTCCTGATACCTCACAGTTCCTTACGGAGTTGACTCGGCTTTTGATTCTTGCCTGTTGATGCTGTTCTCCAGGGAATCTCCGGGCACACTGACTTGGGCCCTAAGTGACAAGCTTTTATAGTAACCTACAATAAGGGTCCACTTTCTCTGATGCCCTGTGATCTGTTTTATTTTGTAGGTGCCATACTGTCTCATACCTGCTAAAAAAGCAACTGAAAATGAGGTATTTTTTAAACATGAAATGATTCTGTTCTCTGTCAGGTTGAATTTGTTCTTGGTGTTGATTTGGATTTGAAATGTGCCAAGAAAGCTATTTCAGACACAGCAATCAGGGTGAGGGGCAGATAGTGAAACAAAGCAGTTGATTTATTAAGCACAGTAATATTGAAAGGAAGGAGGGTCGATGAATGCTTTCTGTAGCCACAGAAGGACAAAGGCAAGTGAAGAATTCACCCACAACTGACAATCTTGCACAAAATTCCACTTCTGGGTTGCTAAAAGGATCTGTAAATGTGAAGAGAAAATGTATTTGCTTACAAACATGAGGCTAATAAGGGATCCCATCCTGCATCATTTTTATATTCCCATAACGGACATCTCAGTTGCGTGTACCAGTATTCACTTGCTAAGCTGAGTTAGTAAAATCAAGCTATTTTAGACTTATTTTACTTTACTTTGAACTCTTCCATTTATTTGGAAACACTTCAAGGTCACTTCTTTTTGACTATTCAATCAAGACTACAACTTATAATCAACCTGCAAAAATTATGGGTTCAAATACATATACAATCTAGGAATTTAAGTGTAGTTATTAACCTCACTGGTTTTTCTCAATCTATCACCATAAGTAAACTTGCAGTGAGGTAATGTGCAAGGATGTGTTTGTGTGTGGGTAAAATTTCATACAAACTCACAGGAACTTTGAAAGAAATGTAACAGATTTATCAGTTAAGGAAAAAGAGGCCCAGAAAGACTAGTTATCTTACTCTAGGACACACAGCCACAAAGGAATTAAGTGGTGAGGATATGGAATCCTGAACTAGTAGGAGAAATATAAGTTTTAGAGTGTAGTCTCCTCATGAAAACAAGAACTAGAGAGCAGAAACTGCTACTGCAGTTACAAGCAGAATGACCCTAGAGCCCGGCCGCCAGCAAGAGGCATGGCAAATCTCCTTTAGAACTTTTCAGGAGTGAAGTTTCCTCTCAGTTTTGCAACATTCTGAAGAGAATGTGGGTCAAACTACTAAGCACATCTGGACTTGCTAGCATTTTATTCATGAAAAAGAAGGACATTTTCTAAACCAAAGGGAGCAAGAAAGATGACGGAGAGGAACCCGATGCTAATGGTGACCGTACTGAAACACAAGGAGGCTGGGTGGAGAGCAGGGTGCTTCTGCAGGAGCAGTGTGCTGCTGAGAGGCAGTGGGGTGATTCCTCCACCTGGAGCTGGGTGCTGAGGCCAGTCTGGAGATATTCCAGGCAGCAAGTGCGTTTTGAAAACAAATAAATAAAATTACATCAGGAGAAGGGGGAAAGGAGCATTTATTATTCCAAACTGGGCTCTAAGAAGCCCTTCCCGGAGGAATACAAAGAAGCCCAAAGCCTAGTCACAAAGACAAACGACTTGGGGAAAAAGTCAAAGGCTAAACAAGTCCCGAAAGAAAGGAATAATTTTGTGACAGGAGTGACTGGGGACAGAGGAGAATTTTAGCTATAAAATCAAACACATGAGAAACCTGAGGGGTAGTGAGGGTTGCCGAGAAAATCCCCAATGCTTGTTGATGCTAAGGACAGCGATACACTCAGCTTTGCTATATGGCAGGAATCTGGTAATTTTCTATATTAAGTGTCCTGACCAATGTCACTTACCTTTCATGAGACAGCACCTCCCTGCCTTGTGACCATCATTTCTACATGCATACTTAAGGAGCTCCAGATCTAGACAGGAACACGAAGTCTCAATCCTCAAGTGGCTCCCAAAATGGCGTGAAAACCAAACAGTAAAGGAAGAGTGCAGATGACAGTGTCAAGTAGGTCTATGTGCACTGCAAGTAGAGACAAAGGAGACAGGTGTGGCAGAGGGGGCAGCCCTCACGCAGGACCACAGAGACACAGCTCTCCTCCGGAAGATGAAATGGGAAGAGGTCTAGTTGAAGAAATTTGCTGGGAAACTTTCCTAAAACAGAGCCCTCTGCAAGGACACAGCCCTGCTTTGACCATGCAAAAGGCACAACCTTGAGAGTTTGTCACTAACAAAGTGCTTTAGATTGGTACTTGGGAGTTCTGACGAGGGAGGCAGGAGATTCAATGAGAAGGGACTGCGTATGCACTGGATGCCTGTGAACAAAAAATGAGGTAAGGAAATCAGCCCCACACTGAATGTCTCTGAAAGATGTCACACTTATGACGGATAGGCTTTGGGTCCACCCTGCCTAACTGGAACCTAGGGTCCCCAACTAACCAGCTGTGTGTGTGTGTTTTTTCCCCTAGCCTTTCAAGTTTCCGTGTTCTCATTTGTGAACTGAGTGAGAGGATCCTTCTACACAGGATTTCAGGGATATCATGAGCTGATGCAGTCAGTTGGCCAGAGTGCAGCACCAGCTTCTTTCCAGGACGGCCACAAATTCTGTATTTATGACAGGTTATTATAACTGTAAATGTTCACATGAGATACAGAATATGTTACATACAACTGTGTTAATCAAAACTTTACTTCAAATCGTGACTTTTCATTGGTTAGTGAGCCAGGTGTGGTGGCTCATACCTCTAATCCCAGAACTTGGAACTCGAGGCTGGAAGATCAAGAGACCAGCTTGGGTTATATAGTGAGATTTTGTTACAAATAAACACAAGATACCTAGTCATTTCTGATAATTCTATTTAGCTCAGAAAAGAGCTTCTTGTTATATTCTTGCCATTCTGGATACTTTATTTGCTGGAATAAGCTGTCAGGCCACCACAATCCCAAGGCTAGAGAACGTGAATACAATACTAACACTCACCCGTGTGTTACTCATAATGGCAGGGCACCTGGGGTTGGAGGCCTTACCATGTTTTGAAAACCAGAGCAAGGTTTTCCTGCTTGCGAACCATGAAAGGACTTTTTGTCCCAGATAAGCAAAATTTATTTAAGAAAGTGCTTTCCCAGAAGTAGAGGAGAGCTTGTTCCTCTCCCCTCTGTGACTGTCTCAGTTCAAATCACAAAGGTGCTCTTAGGAATGAAGAATGACAACTGTGCTCTTCTGGAGAGGCTGCAAATAACAGAGGGGAATGAATGGCTCAGGGAGGGAGCCAGGTACAAAGGAAGACACTGCCAGTCCTATCGCACTCAATCACAGATGCCACTAACAGGATGCGGGCGTCACCCAGGGAGCACGGGCGTCCAGGTTCAAAGCCTGGTGGAGGCAAGGTCCCAGGTGCACTGTGGGCTTGTTTATCATCCTGACGTCTGGAAGGAAAGGAGGTCAGCTTAGCGATAAAAGGCTGATGTTGCTGCCAACTCCACTCATGTTCAGGCTGTTAACATGTTCCCCATCACAGTGACTTTCTTTATGGGGTGGGTGGAACAGACTGTGGGATTTTATGGATTAGAAAAATGAAACTAAGGGGGAATGACCGGTCATCCTGCTGAGATACCGTGGCTGCACAGATTCAAGGACAATGGTGCCAGCCACTCCTGGAGCCACATATGAACCAGACACTCACAGGCCAGCCTTCAATGCCCCTGGTATCTCACCGTCTCCTGGGAATCTGAGGCCATGATGACTGCCTCGGTTTTACGGTTGAGAAGGCTAGAACTCTAGGTGGGTGACTTAGCACTAGGTGATCAGTTTGAAGTCAGACATTGATTTCAAATAGCTTCCAAATTTCTTCTCCCATTGGAGGTAATTTGGGAATGGAGACGAAAAGAAGAGAACTGAAGAACTAGGTAGAGAAAAGGAGAAAATGCAGAGATGAGCAGGCTTCCAGCCTTTGTAACTAGATACTGAATTCTTACGAGAGTTGTGTCTTTGTTACAGAAAAATTTAACCCAGAATTAACAGTGTTACTTTTAAATAGGAATTCCCTGCATCCCCTAACCAATGATCATCATCTACCAGTGTGGTGTAACACCCATTAACTCCATCAGGAAATGCCTAAGCTTTCTCCTTTACCAGCAGTCTGAAGACATCAACAAATAAGCAAAATAGTAAGTTGCTAATTCTTGATAAATGGAAATTTCCCTTTAGAAGGCAAATAAGCAAAAAGCAGAAATAAAGAATTAAATATTCAGCAAGTCAGCAAAGTTTCTGATACTGGGAAAGGTAACCAGAGGTAACCCCCACTGAAAGGCATTGATTTTAGTCATGGTGTCTAGGTTCTGTTCCAAGCTCTCTCCCTGACTACAGAATGGATCAATATGTCTGTCCCTGGGAGCATCGTTCCCTACGGACCTCTCATGGGGGTCACAGCAACTGCTGCACAATCAGAGCAAAGCACAGCTGGTGCCCAGTGACAACCGGGTAGCAAGTCTTACTGTAGTGACTCGGGTCACTCTGACCACTTGAGGTGCTCCCATTAGGGGTGTGGACCGTGCTGACTCCTTTGACATTTTGTCCATTAGACTACATGCTTCTTTTAGAGAAGGCATTTATAGAACTTAACAGAGCCATTCCCTGAGGAATGCTACCACAGAGCGCAACAGGACTGGCCAGGTCGCAAGTTCCTCGAAGCAAGAGTGAGCTTGCTATGGAGCCTCAGACACAGGATAAAGGCAGGGAATCTTGGCCCAGAGCCTCATCAGGGATTTCCTGATGCTGGCGGGGCTCATTCAGCACTGGTGGACACTGGACAGGAACTAGGGGGCACACGGTTTTCTATTTAAGGCAAAAGAGATAGTACCTCTAGATGTTTATATTCTATAATGGAGTAAAACTCTCAAAGGGGGGGAAAAATCAGTTTTCAATTAAGCAATCTTGCTCATCTCCACTTGTTTTCTAAAAGATTTAACTCTTTATCTGGAGTTATGCTCATTGATGAGTGATGGAGGAGATACTGAGGGAATGGAGTTGAATATGCTTTTATTAGAAAAAACTTTTTATGTGTATGAATGTACTGCCTCCATGGATATCAGTGCACGCAGGTCATGCAATGCCCACGGAGGTCAGAGAAGGGCACTGGATTCCCTGGAACTGAAGTTATGGATGGTTGTTAGCCATCATGCGAGTACTGGAAATCAAATTCAGGTTCTTAACCACTGAGCCTTCTCTCCAGCCCCATTTGTTGTTGTTGTGTGTACTTTAAAACTTAGTCATTGTGGAGGAATTAGGGAAAGATTAGGACATATTCATATTTATTCACTTATTTTTATTTTATGCGTGTGAGTGATTTGCCTGCACGTATAGAAGCATACCTTGCATGTAACGATCACAGAGGCCAGACGAGGGCGTCAAATACTCTGAAACTGGAGTTACAGAGAGTTGTTAGCCACCATGTCGGTGCTGGGAACTGAACCAAGTTCCTCTGGAAAAATAGCCAGTGCTCTTACCCACTGAGCCATTATCTCTAGCCCTGGGGATATCTTTAAAATATAACTAAAGTATGTAGCAAAAAGCAGTTGAGACATAAAAATCTTTTAATAAAATGCATCAAGGGCTGAATGGATATGAATTAAGATTTGCACAAGGAGGCCCAGACTGATCACCCTTTATTCAAAATTCTTTGGACCACAAGTTTTTTCAGCTATAGATTTTTTTTTCTCAGATCTTGGAGTATCTGTACAGAATGAGATAGATATCTTTGAGATGGGAACTAAGTCTAAACACCAAATTAATTTTAGGTTTCACAAGTACTTTGTTATATATAGTATTTCTATAATTTTGTATAATATTTTAAATGATCGTATGCTTGAAACAAGTTTTCACTGTGGAGTCCTATCAAAGCTACAAGATTTAAGGTATAAGGACTACAGGGTTGACACATCCAATCTGCAGTGTTTTATCACCTGAATTAATACTGCTATGGAAAAGTGAGCTGCCTCAGCAGCAGTGTGACCCACAACTGTGTGGCTTGCCACGCGGCTCAGTGGCACTTTGGAAGAGATCCCAGCCTGATTTACATAGTGAGTTCCAGGCCAGCGTGGGGCTATACAGAGATACTCTTTCAAAAAAAGAAAGAAAGAAAGAGAAAGAAAGAAAGAAAGAAAGAAAGAAAGAGGAAGGAAGGAAGGAAGGAAGGAAGGAAGGAAGGAAGGAAGGAAGGAAGGAAGGAAAACAAATCTTGAGAGAGTTTACAAAATCCTGTTCAACACAAGTAGAAAGGGATCTGACATTTAGAGTTAGTAGCACAGTGTTAGGCAATCCAAGCATCACAGTTTCCATAAACAGTGGTAAGGTACGTGCTATGCTGTGCATTTTATTGACATGACTATCTCTGTACTAACTCCAGGAACTACAAACTGTTAAAACCCCACTTTACAAAGGACTTTTAACTAGTAAATGGCTTAAGAGTGAAAGAAATTCAGTTGCCAAGAGAGTAGGACAGGGTGGTAAACAGGAGATCCCCCTGAATTTCCATGACTCCAAATTCAGTGGACTGCAGTACAGTCTTAGAAAAGCACCTTTGGTACAGGATCAGTACAAGTTAAATAAGTGCAGTGGCCTTTGGTATCTGCAAAGCATTGGTTTCAGGAGTCTCCAAACCTGAGAATGTTTAAGTCCCTTATATAAAATATAATAGCATAGCATTTGCACTTACATATTTTTCTAGGCATATCCTTCCTTAGATGTTACCTTATCTCTAGATTCCTGCTCCTCTCCCACCTTTTTTTGAAACGGTCTCACTAAGGATTGGCCTGGAACTCCCTATGTTCGCCAGACTGGGATTAAAGGTGGGCACACCACAGTCAGTGCCCTAGATCACTTTTTAACATAAAATGATGCAAGTGCTATGCACATAATTCTGATACTATATTGTTTAGGTAACAAACCAAGTTAGAAAAAAAGCTTCAAATAGTTTCATTGTGTTGTGGTTAATTAAATCCGTACATGTGGAACCCAAGAATGGAGAGGACCAACTGCATGTTTTGAGTATGATCACGGCTTCTCTTACATACATTGTTCATGAAGAAGTCACTGTAATGATAAACCAGATGCTGAAGCAAAGGTCAAAAGCTAATGATGGAGGCGCTAAACTGAGTTACGTGTCGATTTATTTTCTTCTCTGCCACTAACTTTCAGTGTAAATGTTGACCAATCATTTGTTCCTAATCATGTTTAAGGTTATATTAATGCTCAAATCTACTGGACCACACAAACAATTTTTAGTAATCAGTAACAGAATGTTAACACTTATAGTGACTTAAGCTGGGTACCATCAGTTAATCTGGCCTGTCATTTCCATAGATTGCCTGCACACATGCTAATGGCTCTCCCTTTATCTTTCAAGGTGAACACTAAATAAAGAATGCTGATACACATGCGAAGGTTACATACTATTTTCTTATCATAGGACTCTCCACTGCTGTAGGTTGTGGCCAGTGTAGACGAGCACTCTTCCAAGTACCACGGTTTCTTTCCACTCTCAGCCGTGCTGCTGATGGAAATGGTATAGATGCTGTTGGTATAGCCATCACAAGAGCAGTGGTCTTTGCTCCTTCCACCGTTGCCGGATGCCCAGACAAACACAGAGCCAAGGCCTCTCCGCCCCTGTTGATAGACAGAGAAAGTTAAATGGAGAGGTGAAAGGATGGAACCTCAGGATCCAGATAAAGAGAAGATCAGAAACAATATAATCCAATATTTGCAGAATATTATTTTAATGAAATTCTGGGTTTAAGTTGCCTTGGGGAAAGTTAAGAAGGATTGCCTAAATAAAGTAAAGTAGTCACAGAAGTATCAACAACACTAGTACCTATCGTAAGAATGATATTTACAAACAGCATAATTCTAACTCCATGAATCAGATCGAGTTTTTTTAACAACCAAGTGAAATTGGCCTAATTTTTGTTCCCATGATGCAAATGAGGAATTGATAAACAGAGGTTGCGTAATGTTCCTAGAGTGACAGAGGAACTTAACAGGGAAGGGCAAATTTGAATGGAGACAGCCAGACCCCAGAATTAAAACATTACTATTTGTAACAATCATAGTGATACAATCTTGTTTTAAGTCTTCACATCTACTTAGAGCTGTTATGCACCTTCACTTTACATCTGAGGATCATGATGTACAAAGAGGTTATACATCCATTCCAAATTCCACTGTTTGTAGACAACAGCAGTGTAACATCATTTCCAGAGTTTCTACAACATCAATCCACCATTTCTTACAATGCGAAGCACTCTTTACATCAAAAATTGGTAGCTTAAGATAGCTAGAAGCATTCCTTGAGGTCCTGAATAATTTAATGAACAGAAGCAAAGGAGAACACAGAGGAATGAGTGAAGCATCTCTCTGATAGCTAAATTCCTAAGAATTGAAACAAAATCAGTTCCACGCTAGAAGGAACACGGAAGGATACCTAGAGCAGAATCTATCGTCTTCAGTTAGGATGTGAGGGTAGCCTGGATGGGGCGCTGACTTTCTGGTCAGGAGTGGAAGGAGAAGTGTCTGTGATACTTTTGTATTACGGTTTGAATCTAAAGTGTCTCTAATAGGTTTATGCTTTGAGCACTTGTTCCACAGCTGTGGTTCTATTTTGGAGGCTGTGGAACCTTCAGGAAGGGGTGTCTGGCTACTGGAAGTAGGACACTCCAGTTGGGCCTCTGAAGGATCTAACCTGTGCCTGCTCTGACAGGATCACCATCATGTTTCCACCAAGATAGACAAATCCACTCAACCATGCCTTTCCCAATACAATGAGCTGAAATTTTCTGAAACTGAGTCAAAATATATCTTTCCTATTTTAGGCTGTTTCTGCTAACATTTTGGTCACAGCCAAGTGAAAACCACTAGTTGTAGATACTGTCTTGGTTTTTTTTTTTGTTAAAAAAACAAATATAGGGCTGGAAAGATGGCTCAGTAGTTAAGAGCATTGACTACTCTTGCAGAAGAACTGGGTTCAGTTCTCAGCACCGAAGTGGCAGCTAACAAGCATCTGTATCTCCAGCTCCAGGAGACCCAATGCCCTCTTCTGTGGACATTGCATGCACATCTTTACTTATATACATGCAGGTAAAATACTAGCACACATAATAAAGGAAAATAAGTAAAATAAAATTTTTAAAAATATAACAACCACCTCCACAAAAGCCAAATAAAAAGAGAAAAAGGAATCTGGAATGGCCACAATAAATTCGTCCTAATCCTGAATCCTTAAGGAACAGAATATTTATGATCTGATTAGATTAATTTAAATATGTATTTTTTTTTTTGTACTTTGAACTGTAAAAACGCAGTATGTTTACAGAGAATGAATAATCAACCACAGAGCAGATCCTGTTGGTATCCTGCTGGACAGATGAGACTATCTCCCCACCCATCACTTTCCCATCACAATACTCATGAAACACAAGAGCAGGATGTAGGAATAATCACACCATCATAAACCCAGACGCCTACTCTATGCTTTGTCAAGCTTTAGCAGGAATTCTGTCTCATCTTAGTGTGTACAATCACATTCATAGACTTCAGAGAAAGAAGACAGCCAGAAGAAGACATACTGTTACCATTTATCACCATCATCCTGCCTCTTTCAGACACGGAGGGGCTTTACTGTAACCCAAATGCATGCTCACACTGATCCTTTCCTGCACTGGTCAACAGAACACATAGTAAGGCACAAAACCTGCCTGGGTTAATTAACAGCACCGCAGATGACAGAGTAAGTACCTCAGAGCAAAGCGAAAGCAAAGTAAAATGTAACTTTATGCAAATATATGGCTGTGTGCCCCCAGGTATAGAGTTTTTAAAAAACAACTTGATTTTAAAGAATATTTAACAAGAAAATGTTCAGAAAGTACTTTTGTGTTCATAATGTTGTCACAAACATGGCATATCAATATAGGATGTCTTAGCTGAGAAACACAAAAGTCTGTGTGTGAAGAGGTCAGACGCATGAGAATGTCACACAAGAACGATGTAACAGAAGTTATCCTGCTTGGTAAGATTAGAAGTTTACTTTCCTCTTTATACCAAGTTTCCATGACCGTGTTATTATTTTTATAAACAGACAAGCATAGTGGTTCCTCTCTTAAGAAGGAGACCATAACTCCAATTCTTTTTAACAAAAATTTTATTTCTGTGTACGTGTGTCTGCATGCCATGTATGTCACAGAGGCTAGAAGGTGTCAAGTCCTCTAGAGCTGGAGTTGTGAGCCCTCTGACATAGGTGCTGGATTCTGAACTCAGATCCGGAAGCACTCCTAACCACTCAGTTATCCCTCCAGCCCCCTTCTCAATTCTTCTTTTGTTTGTTTTGAGACACAGCGTTCTTAGTACATAGCCCCATGTTGAGCACGAACTCATGTTCTTTCTTCTTCAGCTTCTAAATACTGTGATTATATGCATGTGCCATGACACCTAGCTGAAAGAAGTATCTTTTTCAGTGCTGGGGATGGAACCCAAGGCCTCGTGCATGTTAGGTGAACTCTCCACCACTGGGCTACATTCCCATGCTCCCGTGCCAATTCTTAAACAATAAGCTTTTGCACTAAGATCAACAAGTGTTGAACTCATAGAAGGTCTACTGCATACTAGAAATGTGCTGTGGCTCAAGCCCTGTACAATGGTATTATGCATAACCTGAGTCTATGTTATTTTATAGTTAAGCAAAGTGTATCTCAGAAATGCTCGCTGATGGCAGAGCCAGACCTAGCATTACGACACGAGGCAAAGCCTGAGCCACTCTCCCTCACATCAGCCTTCTTCTGAGCAAAATAGCCAGACTAAGGTTATTTTGTTGTCTTTTGTGTCTTTATTGAACGCTGGACCTGGGTTCTAAGACTAGCTCATGTTCTTTCCAGACTCAGGGCAGAACTTTGGGCCTGACAAGCAAAAGATTCATTCCTTATCCTGAGCATCACTAAGTGGGGATGTCATATGTTTTAATCCCAAATCCTACTGGAAGCCTCAACCTTAATGCAGTTCCCTCAGACGTATGAACACTATTCTATACCAGCACAAATGACATTACTGTAAACAAACTATAACACCACTGAAGTGTCCTGTAGTGATTTACTGGGCTGAAGGGATGGGGGGGGGGGGGGGGTCTGCTATCCTAACAATGTTCCTTCCAGAAACAACATCCTTATATCAAACAGATAATTAGAGGGAACTGTTTTATAAATAAGCATACAAACCTGAAGGGGCAGTACAGATTCACTGACATCCCAGGGCAAAAGGAATCGCTGGATTAAGCTGGACAGATACAAGGAGTTGGGGAGGCTGAGTCAGCCCAGGCTGGCCTTCCTTCTACTCTCATACCCATTTCCTGACATTCTACATCATGAGCTCAAACCTGCCAGAAGCCAGTGGACCTGGAAGCCTATGGACAGAAGTCACAGAACTCCGTGTTTCAGAGGTCAAAGGTTGGAGAAGGAGAACCATATTGGAGAGAAACCAATGCAGGCCTTCAGGTGTCATATGGACTAAACTGGGCTCTCCCTAAAAATCCGTATGTAGAAGCCCCACTGCTCAATGTGATGACATGTCTAGATAGGGCTCTTAGTGAGGTAATGAAAGTTACATGAGGTCATCAGTGTGGGACCTGAACTGACAGGGTCAGTGTCCTCATAAAGAGGTGAAGAGACACCAGCAGCTTTCTCAGAGGAAAGGCCACATGAAGACAGAAAGCAGCTGGCTGAATGCATGCCAGGCCAAGCTGTCATGTGAACTGGGCTCTGCTGATTTCGTGATCTTGGAATTCTAGCCTTCAAGTCTTCCAGTCTCAAAGATGGACTTAGAGAAACTAAGGTTTTACTGCTTGAGTCATGCAGTCAGTGCTATTCCATGAAGATAGCCAGGCTGAGGGATACAAGCAGAGGAAGAAACAGAGTGACCTCTCCCTTGTGGGAGCCACAGCCTATACAGATGCTTCCATCTGTCCAACTGGAATTCTGTCCACAAGGCAACCCAACCCTTATGCCCTTGCATAGGGTTGATGATCAAAGACCCAGATATAAACACTAAATTTGTGGGCTGAAAAATGCTGTAACCACAGCTGCTAAACATCTCTAGGTTTAATCTGAAACAATCAGCAATTCACAGACCTGTTTACTGCAGATGCACAGGCGTTTTCATTAGTGTGAAATATCCCCAAACCAAAGCATGTGTTTAAAAAAAAAAAGTCTGGACATTTTTCTAAAAATTCAGAGTAATTTAAGAATGAAACTTTAATGTGGGGTGTAGGGGAAGAGGAAGGTGGAGAGAATATGAGGAAGAAAGATCTTGAGACATATTTTTCTCTAATGGTAAGTAGTAACATCCTTTTCTAGCTTGGTTAAGTATTAGTATTTTGTTATTTAAAGATGGCTTGGTATGGGGGGAAAAAATCCCTCAAACTGAGAGCCAAGTTAGAAAGTTCATAAACTTGAGGCTAAATACACTGTGAGAGTCATGCGCTCAACCAAAGGCTAAACATAAAGTCTTTTTCGTTGTGTGTCTACTGCGTGGTGTTTTTTTTTTGTTGTTTTTTTTTTCCATCTTTTTGAGACAAAGTCTCCCAGTAGCTACAACAGCTGGCCCCAGCTACAACAGACCAGGCTGGCCTCTGCCTCCCTAATGCCAAGTGCTGGGACTAACATCCTGTATCATCATGTGCATTTTTTACTGTTGTTGTTTTTTAATGTATTACCTACACAAGTCAATTTACAAAACCCCACAGGCATTGTGACTGAAGAAAACAATTTTTGTGGCCCAGAAGCTCAGAAAAGATCATTTTATCTGGATTACCAATTAAATCATACATCTCAGGACAGGAAGAGAGTTTTTCAGAATGGTGAAACTAAACTTGTTTTCTTGAAGACGGAATAAATTATTAGTCAATAAAGTAATATTTTTGCCTGGTATTTTACTATAACAGTCTTCTTTAATACTATTTAGTAAGTTATGTATGTATGTATGTATTTATTTTGGTCTTTTTGAGACAGGATTTCCCTGCAGCCCCAGCTGGCCTGGAACTCACTATGTAGACCAGGATGCCTTGAACTCATAGAGATCCGCCTGCCTCAGCCTCCCAAGTGCTAGGACTAAAGGCATGTACCAACATGCCCAGCACAAGTCTTTTAAAAAATTTTTACAAAAAATTTATTTTCTTTTTAATCATGAATATATGAATGTGTGTCTCTGTGTACACATTAATACTGGAGTCCACATAGGCCAAAGATGGCAGATCCCCTGGAGTGGGAGTTACAGGTGCTTGTGGGTCACCTGACTGGGTGTTGGGAATTGAACTCAGGTCCTCTGGAAGAGCAGTACATGCTCTTAATCACTAAGCCATCTTTCCAACCTCTAGCAAGTCTTCTTAAAGGGCCATGAGTAAATGATGAAGGCTTCTTACAATACATAAAAAACAACAAAACCAAAAACCACAAAAAATGGAAGATAATGGCATGCATGGATTCTGTTGTTTGTTAATTGAGAGCAAAATACAGAGCACAGCAGCAAGTCAGACAAGTAAATCTAAGGATTTAGAGTAGGCGGCTAAGTGCGCTAAGTGAGGTGACCTGCGGCTTTTATGCAGAGCAAGGTGGAAAGCATGAGGTAGAGCCCCTCCCAAGTGTGACAGACTTTAATACCAGCACTTGGGAGGCAGAGGCAGGCAGTGCTCTGTGAGACTGAGGCCAGCCTGGTTTATATAGTGAGTTCCAGGCCAGTTGGGGTTACAAAGCAACCATGTCTCAAAAAGACCCACAAAAAAAAAAACAAAAAAACAAAAAGAATAAAGAAAATTAACAATAAGAGACTAAAATCAACAACACCCCCCTCGCCCCTCCCCTTGCCGCCCCAAGTGTACGGTGACATGAAGAGACACTAAAACAACTTCACAATTGGGAACTTTCAGTCATCTGTGAGGTCTTCCCGGCACAGGCCAGGAGTCCAGTTTTTCAGACTCATGCTGCGCTTCTCTAGACTTTCTGTGCAACTCCCTGTTCAGGGAGAACATGGAGCTCTCTGTGAGCTCTTCTACATATTCTAGTCTGTCTCATGATACAAGGTTTCAAGCGTAAGAGGAAGAGACCTGGAAGGGACAAAGTTTTCTGCAAGGAATGACTTGGAAGCTGGGAGGAGAAGGGAGAACTGTTTCTTTTTAAAGTTCAAAGACATTCTGACTAGCATTTCTAAAACCAGTCTTCTTCCTTCACAGAGCAGGGTTCGGTGAAAGAAACAGGTCAAGTCTAGAAACAGAGGTAAGGATGAAGTAATAAACAAAACAGTACAAATACAAATGAAAAAAGCTTTACAGAACTATGGCAGTACTCACATGAAGTATCTGGTTCAGAATTTGAAAACACACTGCTTATTTACTTTTTTTTTAAAGTACTTTTAACTTTCAAACCATTATCATCCACAGGATGAATGATTAACATGAACCATACAGAAGGCTGCAAAAGTAACCAGAAAAGAATCAGCTGCGAGGAACTGGTAGTTCCCAGTGCTCTGTGACTAACTGGTCTAATACGGTGTAGAAAGCTCTTGGGGTGCTCACAGAGAACGAAGTCACAGCACAGTTAAGTTGCATTTGGGATGAGAACTGATTAAAGCCTGAGATTTGTTCTTCCATCAGTTCAGTGAGCTGAGGGCAGGAAAGTTAATTACAGGGAACTGAATTAAGCCCAGGGAATAAAGCGTCCCCTTGACCGGGGACTTGAATGAGGCAAGCATCAGATGTTTTTGAGGAAGTAGAGATTTGGCCAATGACAGTTATGAGTTTGGAGTTAAGTGCTGCTTGTCAGGAACAATCCTACACCGCATGCTCAGTTTCCCATGCCACATCATTGTCTCCTAGGAAACAACCATGCCAGATTCCTGTTTTACAAACAATACCCTCCACAGTTGGCATATACCATGTAAAGAACATGTAGGTCTCAACTGATGCTTCTTGAACCCTCAGAATAATTAAGAAAAATGGAGAACTACTTTGAGTATTTTAAGCCAAACTGTCATTAATTAATTTATTTAGTGGTTCAATGGTATCAAGCCAGTAATCCTCTTACTCCAAATGAAAATCTCAAGACTGGCAATTTTAACTAATGGAATTCTACTACTCCTTAAGGATGATTTTCAACAGCTGGTCAGTAACATGTGGGTGTCCTTTATCTACTCCTCCTGATGTCCCATCTCCTCAGCCTAGTTCCTGTCTTAAGTTTTAAGTATCTGTTTCATGGGTCTGCTGCTAGGGCTGCCTGCAAGGTCTCAGACCGAACTGGGAGGGAGGGCTATCTGGACAATCATGTAGACTGACTCACCAAAGTCAACCCATGGTATGCTCTTCTTCATTCCTGTGCTATACCATCAAAGGACACTGAGAGGAAAAGACTATAAATACAAATGCAGTCTTCTTTTATTTCCCTTGTGGAGAAAAAATGCACTGAACACAGCTTTTGTGAGGCAGAACCACTTGTCCTCAATTCCGTCTTCCCGTCATTTACATGTGGTAGGCTTCACTACCCCTTCCTTCCCATCTCAACCCATCCAATGCTTTCAGCTCTGAACTAGTTGTTCCATATTCCAGTTTTCTATGCATGCGATAGGCCACTAAGCCAAGTATTTGAAGTCATTTTTATGTTCTCTGACTTTTTAATAATACATTGAAAAATTAGATGCAGTTATTAGCACCCATATTAATTTTACACAACTGTACACAAATAAAAATCTATTTTATATGCTTGCTGAGCATCCCAAATGCAGTCAGCTTCATTTTTTCAGAGCAGAGAAAGCCCGATAAAGATTATGGAGTCAGCTGCCGGTCACTGTTACGAGCATTTCTAGTAAAAATGCCTATTTTTATTATTTTATATTTAAATGTATTTTTAACTGAATGACAAATTTTTAAATGCCACATGTAACCTACACTTACTGTCTTTTCACAACACTGTTCAAGTTCTAGTCCATGGATTGGCAGCATTGAATTCAGTGAACCTCCAGGCGACTTTAATTCCATTTTTTAAAAGTGACACTTGGAGACGGTGAGCACGTGGTCAAAGGGCAGAACAAAGGACAAATAACTCCCCGCTCAGTTCTTGAGAAACTGCTACTCTTATGTTTACTGGGTGAATGGAGAAAAACAAGTTATTTATCCATCACATCTGGTAGAATATGAATTTGGTAGATCACTAACATACTAAAGGCTTGTTAGACAAGTTCGCTGGCCACAGTGGCACAAGCCTGTAATACCAGCACTCAGGATGCTAGGGCAGAAGAATCACCAGGAGAGAAGTTAGTCTGGGCTACTAGTGAGTTTGAGGGTTAGTCTGGGATAAATGTTGAGAACCTGTCTCAACAACTATAACTCCAAACAAAATAAACAATGAAACCCTTAATCTACCATTTTAAAAGAGGAGCTTTTCATTAAAGAGACTGATAGCAAGTGTTTACATATCTATAACATTATCACAAAAGTGCACTTGGGTGCGACCCTTGGCTCCCTAAACCCTGTTGTAACATTGGACTTCTTTTACTTTGCTTATTTTTATGGCATAATTAGAAGAAAAGTATCAGTCTGTTACGAAGAAATGGTAGTTGAATTTCTATAAGCAAGAATCAAGTCATTCCAAAAAGCTACAGTTTTGACCAAAGGGATGACAAATGTTTGAAAAGACTTGTTTCACCTGCTTTGAAGTTAGTTTTAAAAAGCCCTCCAAAAGAGCCAATTTTGGATAAGAACCCTGAAGTCGGTCATTTTGGGTGAAAGTTATTGGAATGAAGTCAGCTGAGTCTAGTCTGGGGCCTCCTTCCCTGACTATCTGCCTAATTTAGACCTATTCTTCTTTCAAAATACCATCTGAAGTAATCAGAGTCAATAATTAGCACCAGCCCTGCTTTTCCAGGGAATCAGTCATCCCAGCAGTCCTACTTTTCGGAGAACAAAAGCCACTGTCACGCTGGCCTAAAGTTCCTGTCTCTGGGATCATTCCAGAACCAAGGTTAGGCTGTTCAGACTTTCAGGAGAGTGAGGCTTATGAAACCAAGAAGGACATTCACAATATTCAGTACTTGAAACTTGAGTTTGAAACTGCTCTGAAATGTGTCATTACCTTTAAATTCATGTCAACGGATTAAAATTTGAAAAATTCCTTTTAAAGGCTAACTAAAAACGTTTATTACCAATAGGGATATGAAAAGAATTTACTGTAAATGTTCAAAAGGCACTTGGAAAGAATAGAGAGATATTCCAGAGATAATGAAAAGCTTATACCACTTTAAGTTAGGTCTAGATGAGGGAATTCTCACTGTGAATTACTGTAACAGCCAGTTCAAGTATCAAAAAGTGATGTCATCCCTCTCTGAAGCCCACAATACAGTTAGAACGACCTTACATGCTTCATCTCCATGAAACATTAGCCTTGACCTTACATGGAGGGGCTCATCTTCATGAAAAGAGCAAAAAACAATTCACTGTATTTTCTACCCATAAACATAATTCTGTGTCAAATGAAAAGAAACTATTGGTATTAGGCTCCCATTTTTAATGTAGGACTGTGATGAGGGGCTGAGGAGATGGCTCAGTGGTTAAGAGCACCGGCTGTTTTAGCAGAAGACCCCAGTCCAGTTCCCAGCACCCACATAGGCACTAACAACAGTTTGTAACTCCAATTCCTAGGGATCCAATACTCTCTTCTGACCTCTGTGGGCACTGCATGACACAGGTGCACTTATATCCATGCACATATGCAATAAGCTCATACACATAATAAAACTAAGAAAATTTAAAATAAACTGTGATGAGTACTCTGTGGTTCTTAAAGTTGCACCCAATATCACCCGTCCTGTGAGGGGAATCCAGCTAGTGAGCTGAGAGCTTCATCCATCAAAATGAATCATCTCATTCAGTCTTTGTAATGACTCCAATAAACAGAGCCTTTTCTAAGGAAAAAGGAAGCTCTGGCAACTTAGTACCTTGCCTCGGGTCAAACTGGGCAAATCTAGTACTGTCCATAACATCCTGCACCAACTCTGAGGTTAAAGAAAAAGAGAACCAAGACAGTGAAGTTCATTCAGTATGTTGCAAAGTAAGTGCCTGGATGGCAAGTTCTCCAGAGAGTCAAAGGACAAGCTCTTTGTGCAGGGAGAAATATGAACATACTCTCCCTGAACATCCATAGTGCCCGTATGACATGCTAGAAAGGAGACAGTATCACATGATGACAGCGAACACTGGCTTTAGACAGAGATCTGAATCTGAGCCACAGTTATACTTCTTAATGGACACATTACTAACTTACCAAGACTCAGTTTGCACATCCATATGTTGTGTATTTTTTAGGTGTGTGTGTCAATTTTTTATTGAGCTTGTGTATTTCATGAAGAACATCTTAATCACCTTTATACCCCTTTCTCCACTGGCGCCCTCCCACAGTGGCCCTCCCACTGGAATTCATGCCATCTGTCCTCTGTGTTAAAGCCTATCAAGTCAAAGGAGTTTCCCCAGACATCCCTCAGTGCAAGTTCACCCACTGAGGTCTAGTCTGCCTATCTAGAATCCCTCCCTTTAAGAAGATCAGCTCTTCCTCACCCAGCAGTAATCAGCTGTCAACAGTGCTTCCGCTAAGATTGTGGCCTGCTGTCCATTTTCACCATTCCACGCTAGGTTTTTGTCTCCTCCTTGAGTTTGCACGGGTTTTTAGCTTGCTGACACCATTGCTGTAGGTTCATATGAGTAAGGTTGCAGGAGCCTGTAGGACACTATTTCCATATGGTCATGCACCTCCTCCCTGGCTCTTACAACCTTTCCACCCCCTCTTCCTCAACGGTCCCTGAGCCCCGGGTGGGTGGAGTTGTCAAGGACCCACACTCTCCTATTCTCTATGCTTTGGCCATTTGTGTCTTTTTGTGTTAATAGCCCTCTGCTGAATGAGGGAAATTCATTGATGAGATGCATTAGTGTTCTCTCTACCCCTTGTTCCATTCTGTTCAGTGAGCCTTAGGTGTAGAGGTTGCACTGTAGAAGTGTCACTTAGGCTTGGGCAACTGACAGACACTCTCAGTGCATGACTGGTTGTGGAACTCTGTAATAATCTCCATCTGTTGCAAACGAAGCTTCTTTGATGAGTGGTGACTGAGATACTTGTCTGTAAGTATAAGGATCCATATTTTGCACATAGTATGAAATTATATTTGTCTAGATATGTGACAGTCTTGGCGTTTTCTCTAAGATCTATGACCTCTCCAGCCATATGTACTTGGCTATGATTGCAGTACCACACAGGAGTTCCTTCCACTGAATGGACTTTAAGTCCAATTAAGTAGCTGTTGATTATCCCCAAGATAAAAATACCACTACTGCCCAAATATAGTTTTCTGTGCCAGTCATTGTTTTGAATATTAGGCCTCAAAGCTGGGTTTAGACCATTGACTGATGATCTCCCTTGGTAGCTTGCATAGTCCTCTCCAAGACCATGAGGGCTAGTCTTCAGAAAGGTGGCTTCCAGGCCAGTTCCAGCTCCATTGCTCCAAATCCTGATTCTGAATTATGGCCTGTCTTCAGCAATAGTATCTTCCTTCAAGTTTTAGGAGGCAATCAAGGGCTGTGTATTTTGGGAGGCTCTTGGACTACCCTGACTAACAAAACAATAGGAGGTTTCTCCTGTCTGGCACTGTTTCTTGTTATGTAGCCTTCAGCTATGCACATGGACGCATGTAAAGATATTGTATGTGCAGTTTTTCTGTAGGGTTTTAGACTAATGTGCTTCCATCTGTTTTTTCACACTAGCTAGGCATTACTTATCTTCCTTTCTCTCTCTCCCTGTTTCATCCTCCCTCTAGGCCCTTCCGGGTTAAAGTATCCCCACTTTTACCAGGCCATCAGTTATAACCATAACAACATTCTAAATAAGCCTTGAAAATGGACATTAGATTAGCTTGCATTCATCATGCATGCAATGAGGAATGCTGGTACTGGCTATGTGTTCTACAAAAATCTGCTATTGAAATTATGCATACTTTCAAGCAAGATGGAATTATTAGCTCAATTCGATTTATCCTTGTTTATTACATAGTCACCTAACTTTTTTGCTATAATGTTATGTTGAAGAAAATTTATCTGTTTGTTCCCTCCGTCAGCTTTCACAAATTTAATTTGGAATCACAGAAACTTGACCCAACCCAATTTCTGTATGCTTCCAGCTCTTCTATAGCACAGAAGAACTTCAGGGACATTTACTTGCTCCCCAGCTAGCCCAGTAGACACTACCAACAGAACCAAGCAAACACGAAAAGAGCACTGCTGTGGATATATGGCCAGTGCAGGGACAGAGGCATCTGACAGAGGAGTGTGAGAGCCAATTACTTGATGAGATTTAGAGCCACTATGTAAGCACACTTCTGCATATGTCTATAAAGGTATTTCCAGAAATGTTTAACAGAGCAGTGAAGATACACTCTGAATATTGATGGCATCATCCCATGGACCGGGAGTTAACAAAGAATAAAAAGGAGAAACTGAACGGAGCACCAGCATTCATCTTTCTTGATATCCTGAATATGGATGGAATGTGACCAGCTGTGCCATGATTTCCCTGCCATGATGGATTGCACTTTCAAACTGTAAGCCAAAATAAACCCTTCCTTCCTTAGGTTTATTTTGTCAAGTATTTTGTTATAGCAATGAGAAAAGTAACCAAATTCAGAGGAATTTAGAATAGATTTGCCAGTTAATTTAATTACATACATACTAATGAATCTCTAAAGCTGCAAATGATATGGCAATGAATATTTGAAAATTTTGCATGGATAGGACTACTATAGATTTATTCCTTCTCTTAAAAATGCAGAGATCCTATGCACTAATATGATACTTAGGTCTCTCACAATACTTTAATGCAAACAGAATGCAGAACACTACACATCTATTTATGAAGAATATACATTCATTTAAAAACATGGATATTACATTGGCTATTCTTGACAAGCCACTTTTTGTCTTGTCTCAAGTTCTGAATATAAAGGGTTCCACATGGTTTTAGTTAAATCCTGAAGGAAGATTTTAAAAACAGAACCAGTTAAAGTAAATTCTCATTAAGTGGAACCAATTTTAAATAAGCTTCCTTGCCTATCTTTGCCCACCCATATATCATTTCAAAGTTTTACAACATTTAACAACTAATGTACTAGCAATCTGCCATTTATTAAAATACAAAGGGGTACCAGTCCTGCTACAGCTGCTATATCAGAAAAAACGATCCCTCGCAGGTGGAATCAGTTAATTTCATTATGATTACTATTGTTATTATTATGATTACTATCCCAGGTGGAATCAGTTAATTTCATTATGATTACTAGTGCTGCTTTTATTATATAAACTAACTGTGCCTCTTTTCTCTCTTCTTGGTAGACATACGCTTTTAATTTAAAGGTTTTGAAAAATGTGTGACCTATGTGTCTTCAACAGACAACATGTGGTTATAGTGAGACCTTTTGCTTTCAGCAAATACTTCACATATCTACTGGACTCTGAAACAGTGATGAAGGAACTCAAGCCCTGGAGGTAGTAATGTGAGGATGGAGGGAGGGCAGCAGTCCCACCAGGAAGACGACGGACCGATGATTCTGAGTTCACTAACTGTCCTGATACCGGCTCTATTTAAGCAAGATTTCTTTAATAAAACAAAAGGTCAACTATAATATAGGCTTTTCTGATTATGGAAAAGATTCCATTCCAGTTTTCTGCTCCCTTTTCTGAAGAATGAAAATCGACACACTTATTAGGAAATACTGACAGTGTGTCAGACACCCACTGGGAAGTAGCAATTGTAATCTTACTGATGTTTACTAACCCACAGTGGACAAAAAGATGGCTTCGAGGCACGTATGTAGCATTACAGTAAGCTTTGTTATCGTGTACCGTTGTCTCTGTCCTCTACCAGAATCTCTAAAATGTCTGTATTTTGGGGGTTGGCTCACACTTTAACCCTATCAGTTCATCATTACATAATGAGTTGCCCTAAGACAAGGGCTAAGTGTTATTGTTTCTTCCATGCCACCTATCAAAAGGCTTAGCACAGCAACTCTCTCCTGAATAAATTCAGGAATGCGTGGATAAAAAGAGTCCATCTGAGAAAAGTCTCTGCTATCAGCTTTTTTCTCTGGCATCAAATTCAGAGTCACCTATATCTGAAATATTGTCAGTGGAATCACTTATTTTATCAAATAATTTTCCTATTCAGGACTCTCTGGGAAGATGATACCACAAATGTCCCCTGAGGTTCTATTTGCCAAGGAGCCAGGTCAAAGCCACATAGAGCAAATGGTGACAGGTTGAATGAGAGGAATTTTTAAACTGTCCTTTTTAAAGATGACATGCAAAGTTTCTCTTCTGAGAGCCCTGGCAAAATTGTGAGAGAGCCTATGTGCCCTGCTAAAAGCCTATAATGTTCCTTGTCAATCATGAGAAGCAGGGTTGAATTTTAAAGAGAAAGAAGACAATAGATGAATATAGAAATATTTCTTAGATTGGGGTATTCATGCAGAATGGAAAGCTGAAGCTTTGGCTAGAAAGTTCTGGACATATAGTTTTGAGATCTATATGAGAGTTGTGGGCTCTAATTATGAGGGGGAGGGAGACTTGTTCAACAGACTTGTGGCAAAGAGGACAGGTGATCTGTTTATTAGATGACTAGGATGAAAAAGCAAGGGGAATCAGGTCAATAACAGACATCAGCACATAATGAAATACATAAATGTTCCTTGAGCCTTGGGTGTAGTGGCTGCACTGTAGATGTGTCACTTAGGGCTGGGGACGGGGGTGAGCTCACCATTAGTTGTTCTCTGCTTTTGACCAGTTTTAGAACTTTGGAATAGACTCTATCTGTTGCAAAAAGAAGTTTCTTAGATGAATAGTGAGAGGGTACACTTGTCTGTAAATATAACGATACAAGTTTAGAATATAATAAGAAATTATGTTGGTCTAGGGAAGTGACAGAAGTAGTTTTTTCTCTAGAATGTATGATCCCTACAATAATGTGTACTTGGCTATATTCCCTTCTGTTGAGGAGGCCTGAGGTCCAATTAGACAGCTATTGATTATCCCCAAGATAAAAGTGTCACTATTGTACCATTATGCAAGAGTGGGCAGAAAGTATGTATGAGCCAAAGTATGTATGAAAGTATGTATGACCAGACCCCTGCTGCCAGTTAATGTATTGTAGACACAATAGGGAAGCCGCACCAAAGAAATCTCCACAGTATAGTAGTTTAATAAGATCTGCACAATGATAAAGCCAGGGGACAACCAGTGGATAGGAGAATGTCACAGATCTGACCTCAAGATGAAGAGCTACAGGCAATCAATGGATGCCGAGGGAGGGAGAATCCATTTTCTTCAGGGAATAGTTCCTTGAAAGGTTGTCTAATCCCAAATGGACAGCCGTAACACACAGAGAGGACAAGAGATTGAGAGGGAGTGGAGGGGCCTGGGAGGAGTTGGTGGCAGACTGGGAGGGTGAAAGCAATGCAAGACAATGCTCGTGTATGAAATAAAATAACTTAATAAAAACAAATTACTGTAACAAAAAACTTAAAAAAGGAAATACATAAATGCTAGTAAAAATTGAATTAACCACCAAAATTTCTAGTCTTAAGGTTATCCTTGTAATGGTCTAACAAGTTTAGCTGAAAGTTCAGAAAATTGTTCAAAAGAATCTAAAATGAAATTAAACTTCAAAGAAAAATTTAAAAAGTGATAAAATCTTTAGTTGAGTGTGGTGGCACTTGCCTAAAAGGCCAGCATGTGTAAGGCTGAAGGGGAAAGATTCAGTTTGAGGCTAGCCTGGGGTATATAGTGAGACCGTTTGAAGGGAGGGAGGGAGGCAGGGACGGAGGAGAAAAGCTTTATGTGGTTAAGTTTGAGGACCTTGATGAAATAAAAGTTAAACACGTTTTGGTGAGACTTCTAAGAGCTTTTAATATGCTTTTAAATCTCCACAGGAACAATTAAAAATGATGATTCTCCAGTATACTTGATAGGAAAAAAACAAAAACCCGTTTATTCTCACCTCACTGTGTTCAGAGTTTTATGAAGTTAGTGGTTTCTGGGAAAAAAAAAAAACTTTAGCAAATATTCTCTTGGTATTTTCTACCATATATGCAGACCATTCATTAATAATAATGTGAAGGTCATACAGTAATCATCCATAAGGATTATTCATCAATGTTGAATTGGTTAAACCTGGACATATGGAAAAATGAACTTTCATGGTATTGTAATAGTTATTAGGTATTTCTTGCCCTTACTTATTGTGTGTGTGTGTGTTACTGATTAAGAATGAACATTTACAGACTTGACATTGACACTGTTTTATGAATTCCACGGCATATACTCTTTGAAGGCAACTGTTAGCATTTAGCTCCATTTTATGGAGAAGCAAACTGATCTTACAGGTTACTTTTAATCTGAATGAGGTAAGAAAGAACTAGAACCAGAGAGCACTACATCCATTATAACTACCATAGTATACAACGTATGCTAACAATTCAGTTGTACCTTATAAAGTAAAAGCAATGGAAGTGTGATTCTTGAAATTGTCATGGATGCCAGTCATACATTCTTTCAATCATTCATTCATTTTCACTAAGCCATTCATGGCTGTTAGATACTGTTTTGAGTACTTGAGATACAGTAGAGGAACCAGTCAGACTCAGGACCTTTATAGTAGAGATGACCTCAAGATGAACATGAAGGAGGGGTAATAACCACAGAGAAAGGGTTCTGCAGTTAGGCGTGTGCACACGTGTGTCATATGACGCATAGGAAGACCCAGGCAGGATGACTGGTTAAGATAAGTTAGGTGAAAGCTTGGAGAGTTTTTTGTGGGGAGATCACTGGGATAGAGCACCCTTGATGGGCTGCTGAGGTGGAGGTCTGGGGTGTGGCTCTAAAAGATAATGCAAAAAAGAGGGGTAGAGGGCAAGAAGAGCAAAGAGTCCAAGGAGTTTCATTCCAAAGAGACACAGATAGAAGGAGGTAGGGAAAGGAGAGGGCTCATCATTCTTTTAAGATAGGAAAATTAACAGTATGAATGTGTATTTGATGATGATAGAACTGAAATGAAAAAGCAAGATTAAGGTAAGAGTCAGATGTGCCAAATAAAATGGAAATGATAACATAAGACAATTTACTGGATTTCTTTGAGACTTCTGGAGCTATGATAGATCTGTTTTCTTTACTTATAAGATTAGGGAGAGAGGTACTCACCTTATAAGATTATTGCAAGATTAAAAGTAAATAACCTATTTTAGGGCTGAGAAGAGGAACAGTGGGGTGGCAGATTGGCCAAAGTGTTAAATGTTGCTCATGCTGCCATTGTTTTTGTCACCACCACCATCGGATCACCTTTTAATTAGTTAATTTATTTATTAGTCTTTTTTTTTTTTTTGAGACAGAGTCTCCCTGTAGCCCCAGCTGACCTGGAACTCACTATGTAGACTAGGCTGGCCTTGAATTCACAGAGATCCTTCTGTCTCTTCCTCCCAAGTGCTGAGATTAAAGACATGTACCACCATGCCTGGTCAAATTACCATTTGTTGTATGTAGCCCAAATTATACAATTTAAAAAATTGTGCTGAATTTTATAGCTCCTTGGCATCAAATAAAATGCAATTCTGAGAGAAAGGGCAGTTGTCAATTATGATATGATTGTTTAACAGTTTCTCTGATGTAATTTTGGTGTATTAATTCTAAAAGGGCTATAAATTGAATCAACTTTGATTTTGTTAAAGTCTTTGAAAGCAATGTTACGTTTTTTTGAGCCAAGTGCTTATCTTACAGTAAACAAATGGGGAGCATTTTGAAATTCAATATTGACTATATTTCTGATTAGCTAGCAGAAAGAATGGGTCGATCAATACTCAGAAGCCCTGAGCAAAATGCATTTATTTCCTCTGTGAAAATCTTTCTTGATTCTTGGCCTTCTCTCTACTGCTGTCTGATGTCTCCAGTGGTCTGGACAGGGCTATCACTGTCTTAACTTTCTCCTGGACCACTGAGTCTGGACACCCACAAACAGACGGTCCTGTCTACAAACCACTACTCTGCTTAAATCTCAGTGGCTTTCTGTAACAGAACAGAATGCAAACCCTCTCTGTGATCAAGAAAACACTGCAGACTTGGCCTTGGCCACCACTCCACCACCCCCAATCCCCTACTGCTTTCTGCCCACATTGTTGCCAATGCCTGAGGTACCATTCTGTTCTAGGAATACACACTGAAACTGTCACTACTCAGGGTTATTGGTGCTTTCTGTTCCTTCTGCATAGAACACTCCTCCTCCAGTTCTCCACTTGACTGGCTTATCTTTTACGTCTGCCCAGACACTGTCTCCTTAAAAGGGACTTCCTGCCTTTCCTGTCTAAGGCAGCTGTGTCTCTCCCAGCCACCAGCCGTATTTAACTCACTACACGTATCATCAGTTGCGGTAGTGTTGATGGGTTCTATGCCTGTTTTCTGTCCCGTAGATAGGACATAGGGACTGTTGGGTACTGCAGCTAAAACTTAGGAGTTTTTCTCACTCCTAGATCTACAATGCCAAAGAGTGGAAGCTGACTAAACTTAATGGGAGGAATAAATAATTCCATTTCCTGCATGGTACAGAAGATGGAGCAGATCAAAATGACTTCAGGCTGCTGCAAAAGCTTTTAGTTGGTTAACTGAAGGAATTACTTTACCAGTCTTCATTCCTTAATTCTTTAAATCACTCAATAAGTCACTTATTTCTTCTACCCAGACCTCAAGAAAGATAAAATTTACGTTTCATTTGATGCTTCATAACAGAAAAAGTAGTCAAAAGTTTCATTTTCCTGGGAAAGACTTCCCAGTAACTGCTTTAAATGTTGAATTATATGCTTATAGTTATCTAGAGAAAATTCCTGTGAGAAAATAAACTTAATCTGAGTCTTGGTATATGGCTTACTGAAATGACTATACATGCACATATGTATGTGTATATATATATATAAATATGCATATATATATATGGAGAGAGTCAGAGACAGAGAGAGAGAAATTGAAGAAGCTATTTCAGGCATGTGAAACCTACAGTGAATAGACAGAGGAAGAACAATGCAAATGACCCTAACAAAGCTCAAAGACTCTATGTACGTTACTTCTAAGCTACCCGAAAAGTAACTCAATGGATCACCTAGAACTCTGTGATATGGACATGATCCAAGAGAGACAGATGAGGGACTAAGGACAGATTTGAACAGTACTTTTGAAGAACACAATCTTTTCACTAAAAATAAATTTTATATTAAGCATTTCTTATATTCAGGCATTCCATTCATTACTTTATACGAATTATTTTCTCCCTAAATGCTCACAACATCTCTGTGAATTAACAGTATTATCACTCCTACTTTAGAAGAGAAAATGGAAGCAAAAGAATTAATTTAATTTGATGTACTTAAAGCCAGAGAGAAGCAAAGGAGAGGCACCAGACGTGGCTTCAGCTGAATGTGAAAGACCTACATACCACACACACAAAAGGCCATCTGACTAGTTCCACCTTACTTCGATGGCTTCTCACTGTCACTGCATATTTACATGAGCAATGCAAGGAATCAGAAGACCGATCGATCTTTCTTTTAAGAGTCATTGCGTTGCCATTCCTTCAATTCTAAAAGTTAATGGCTTTTGTTAAGATTAAATACTTGAAAGACCTTCAAAAAAATGCTGAATAAATTATGCTCTCCTTATTCTTTTAATTTTTTGGTGCTGATGATTGAACTTGGGGCCTCATGCATGCTAAGTACATACATGCTCTACCACTAAGCTATTTCCCAGCTCCTAAATTATGGTATCTCAATACTCTAGATAATCTAAAATAGACAAAACCAATAAGCTCCATCCATATGGGCCACTCTGGGATGGAGGCCACGGGATCCATGCAGAGGTTCGACTTCCAGTGGAGTACGTTAATGCAGTTAAAAGTACTGAAAGATGTCCTGTCTGCACTGAACCTTGGCTGCCTAGTTGGGTGGAGAAATTAACTTCATTTTAGCATACTTTTCATGTACAATCTGTCATAGTAAACAGGGGTTACATTTGTAATTAAAATGAACTTAAATCTTCACATCATTTATTTCTCAAGAGTCACCCGCCCTATGTGTTTGAAGGGCTTTTCTTCTTTCTAACCTTGACTATTTCTTAAGTTTTTCTTTCTACCTAAGCATCACATTTTTTGTGTTTTACACATTAAGATTACAGTTTATTTCTATTTTTGAAAGATTGATTTCCCCAACAAAAATAGATTTGAAAACTGTAGCTCATCAGCATGCCTGTGTGTCTATTAGCAAAACCAACTATTTGGGATGGGGTATTCTTTATATGTACATATCTAATCAAGAGGGTATGCACATTACTATAAACATTTTCATATTAATCAGGAATTCCAGGCGCTTTATTTATTTATATGTTATGTGTATGAGTTCTAGGCCTGCATATGTGTAAGTGCACCTGTCTCATGCATTGCCTACAGAGGACAGAGAAGGGCATCAGATTCCCTGGAACTGGAGTTATGGATGGCTGTTAGCTGCCATGAGGGTGTTGGGATTTGAACCCGGGTCTTCTACAAAACACCTACTGCTCTTAACTGCTGAGTCATTTCTCCGGCCTCCCAGGTTGCTCTTTTTTATGAGTGCTATGCACATAAAGTTTGAAGATTAAATTTGGATTAAACTTGAATGGCCATTTTATTGATGGCAAAAGAACAAGAATAGTAATTTACAGTCCACAGCTTTGGCAATGAAATCACCAGATTATTTAGGGTATATTCATTGGGTATTGAGGCACTTGGAAAGGAAAATTCCAGGCTCTGAGTTAAAGTATTATCATTTAAAAAGATACAAAAGCAGCTGGAAATGGACAGAACTAGAAAAGAAAATGTTTTCACCAAACTTGAACTATCTGATTAGAAAGTGCCTACAAAACGAGCATGTGATTCCCCTTGAATTCATTTCAGGACATCATGGGACAGCTTAGCTCAGTCTTCTGTTAAAACTCTAACCCAGGCAAACAAAAATGTGCAAGACTCATTATGATTTTTATTCTTGCTCAAGCATTACACTAATCAACTGAATGCATTCCACTGTTCCAAATCTGGGCTGAATATGTGACAACCCTGTGGTTAGCACCATTTGCAGTAAAATAAATTTGATGGAAGAAACATTTATGGAGTACTCACTAGGATTCAGTACAGTCTCTGAATTTTGCAAAGCCCATAAATAGATATAAAGGACAAATTCTGATCTCTACGAGCTTAAAATTTCTTTAGGAAGATATACTCAGAACCAACTTTAAAAAAGAGCATAAAATATTATTTTATTTAGCACCAGTAAGACTATTAAACACAGCACAGAGTGGGACTAATGATAGTTTACGACAGCATGGGCTCAGGGAGGCTTCTGGGAGGTAACTTTAGCAAATGCTTGAAAGTCAAATATAGTTTGGCCAAAAGTGTCAGAACTTGGAGAGAGGAAAGGAAAAGAGAACATGCAGATATACTTCCATGACAAAGTCATGAAAAGAAATGAGGAAGGCAAGGGAGTTGGGGCCAGATCAATGATGACATTCAGAGAACATGAGTTTACTCAAAGGTCTATTTGTGTAAGAGTAAGCATGCCTCCTTCCGTAAGTCTAAGTCCTAGCATCTTTAATTATATTAAATTGAGGATCATTTAAGATCTGTAATGTGAAACAGACATTCTATTACACTGGAACTATATGGTCAGGTTTTGGAGGGTCAGGGTTCAGTGATTTTTCCAGTGACATCAAAGAAAATGATATGTTAGCCGATTAAAGATGATTGGTACCAGTAAAAAAATAATATTGTCTTTGGACATACGTAAAACTAGGGAAATTACTTTCTCTGAGTGAATCTAAGCATTCAAGTATGCTTGGTCTTGTCAGAGGAAACTCTAGGTCTTTGGTTAACTGGCTGATCAGAAACAGCTTACAACGCCAATGTTGCAGACTTCTTTTGAGTGGCCGAGCTCCTGGCCGGGCTCATGAACGGTAGTGCTCCTCTAGCCTGGAGAGCACCTTGTCTACAAGCTCTGCAGATGAGAATCATCATCCTGGATGAGCCACAGTGCTTTTAAAACCTACCATTCTCACGCCATTCTCAAAGGCTTGCCGGGTGAGGGGAGCTGGCCCATCCACAGTTTTGCCATCATCATCTGGGCCCCAGCTGGCACTGTAGATGTGCACATGCTGAGGGTTGTAGCTAACCGACTTGGCTTCTACCATGTCTGTGACGTCGCCATCCAGCATTCGCACACCTTCAAAGCAGAAAAAAGCAAGCTTGTTATTGAGCTACACTAGATAGCACCCGCATATCCCAGTTTGGAGGAGTGAAAGAATATGTTAAAATTTTAAATTTTATTTAATTACTAGGAATGTGTATGTGTGCCTGCTTTGTGTGCCTGAATGAGTTTTATGTGCACCATGTGCACGCAGGAGCCTGCAGAAACCAAAAGAGGGTTTTGGGTTCTCTGAAACTGGATTTACAGACAGTTGTGAGCCACCATGCACGTGCTGGGAACTGAACCTGGGTCCTCTGCAAGAGAAATAAGTGCTCTTAATCATGGAGCCATGTCTCCAGTGCCAAGAGCATATTTCTAATCAACACTTCACTTCAACGAGAGTATCCCCCCCGCACACCTTGTCCCACAAAGATAACATACATTTTGTAGAGGCTATCCTGTGTATAAAAGAGCAAAACTTTTACAAAACTTTGTTTAAAATTTAAACACCTTCCAAGGTTCCAGTGCACACACCGGCTGCTCTAAGCTCTTCCTTTCCCTCCTCCCTCTCTTAAGGGAGTACTTGCCGGAGATATCTAAGCAACTCTCGATCTCTCGTTTCCTGCATACCATGTGATCCTAGACTGGTGTACACTGCATGTTCTCGTTTCTTGCATACTGTGTGATCCTAGACTGATGTACACTTCATAGATTTCTTTTTGCCAAAATATTTACAAGTCAAATAATACACAAGAATGTGTTTAACATTTCAAATAATTCTCAAGAAGTTTTAACCTTCATTTAAGAACATTCTTATCAAACAGAAATTTAACACTGACCTGGTTTTGCAAAAACAGTCATTAATATATTGAAAAATAAATTGTATGCCAATTGTCAAGTTTTCCTTTCTCATGTCTTTTGGCAGCTCACAACGACAAAACTTCTAATTGTTGAATGAACAGATTTCTCTTCAGTATAAAGTAAACACATCACTGAGATGCGTTATTTTCAATTATGCTTCACAGGACAATTGCACTCTCCAGAATCCTGCCTGCTCTCCCACTAGAATTTTGAGTTTTTAACTGGGTATCAACACACACAGAGATTAAACAGTCAAGCCCTAACACAAGGCCATCTTAGATCCTCTGAGGACTGAGTTGCAACTACTGACAGAAAACAAACTATTTTTGAGGGAACAATATCTCTGTGCTTTAAAAAGAATATAATTTTGCTGGCCATGGTGGCACACATCTTTAATCCCAGTGCTCAGGAAGCAGAGGCAGGTGGATCTCTGTGAGATCAAGTCCAGCCCAGTCTACATAGTGAGTTCCAGGTCAGCTGGGACTATAGGCGGACCCTGTTTAAAAAAAGAAAAGGAAAAGAAAAGAAGAAAAAAAAAAACAGTATATAGCTTTTAACTAGAAGACTTTTAAGTATGAAAATGGAAATAATGAACAGTGAATAGACTGTCCCATATTCTCTATCTAAAAAGCAAAATTTAGATTAGGTCAAACTATTTTAAGTTCTGTGAAAGACATAATATGGAGAATATTATATCTTTTAATTTTCTTATATTTTAATATTTTTATGAGAAAAATATGGAGCTAAGTTACTGCAGATATCTAACAATAAAATCCCCCAAGTATCTCTAAAGATACTGCATTTGATTATTGGGTCCCTGACTTGGGAGACATGTAGGATCAGTAGAGCACAGCAATTAAGGTGGGAAGACCTGTCCAAGTAGAGACCTGGATGGAACACAGAAGAAGTCTGCCTAAGTGAGCAAGTGCTTGTGTCTTCATTGCTGGTGGTGTCACACCTGGCCATCTGCAGCCTTTCAACCAGGACTCACACCTGTGACTCTCCAGGGAGCTACCAGGCCCTGAGTCTCCCATTAAGCCTGCATTACTAGTCTCCTTTTGGACTGAGCAGCTGCAGGGACTCTGGTTCCCAGTGAACAGGAGGTCACTATAGGACTACCCAGCCAACTGTGTAAGCCAACTTGATGAATCCCTTTGATAATTGTACATTATTATGTACACAGGCCCATATATATTTTATGTGCATGTATTTATGTATACTCTTTATTCTTTTCATCTAGAACTCTAATACAGTCACCTGTCTCTTTCTGGTCTTCTTTTTGGATTTTAGATTAATACACAGAGTTGTATATAATCTTGGGGCTTCAAATTCATGATATCTGCCTACCTCTTCATCCTGACTGGTAGGATTAAAGTTGTGAACCACTACATTCAGCTGGATCATTTTTCTTATGTATGGTGTATGTGTTCATGTGTGTGCACATGTTAAGTGTGGTATGGGTGTGTGTGGATGCCAGAGGCCAACAACAGGTATCTTCCTCAGTCCCTCTCCGCCCATTTTTTTGAGACACAAATGAACCTGGCCTCATGGATTTGGGCAAAGCTGGCTAGGCTGGTTGACCAGGGAACTCCAGGAATCTGCATGTCTCTGCTTCCAGGGCTAGGCTTATAAGGATATTGGGGATCCCAAATCAGGTCCTCAAGCTTGTGTGGTGAGCACTTTAAGTGAGCCATCTCTCCAGCTCCTACTTTAGATTTCTGAAGAGAAGATGTGTGTTATTATATAAGGACTGTAGGCAAAACCTTTTAAAATTATGGAATGGGAATTGTCCTTGGAAAGTTGATGAGGTCTGTTTTGTGAGAAGGGATAACATAGGACAGTATTTGTATGTACTGGGTTCTACGTAGTTATTGTTTGGTTTCAATTTAATATGAATATTTAAGACTGATCTGTACTCTCTCAAAGCAAAGGTAGACAAACTACTTCATCTTATTAACTTGTAGTTAGGGGTGACATAGACACTTAAAACTGTCTAAAATAAAAGACCAAAGTGTCCCAAGGCCAGTATGATAGCATCAATACAGCATCTGAACGCAGTTTTAATGTCTGCTAAATCATTCTTAGAGGATCATGATTTTCAGACTAGAAAATCCACAAATAATTTCATCATTTAGTCAAGTCAAAAGATAAAAAGTCCAGTCCACTACAAAGCCTAAGGTCTTGGGTCTGAGGAAGTACATTCTAATTCAGAAAGTTCTTGTTTAGAGCACTTCTGAGTCGCCATCACCATATGGCCATCTTTTCAATGAAGTTCTATTAGGCTAGATAAGCAGCTATCAGGGATGCAACAAGTTCATCCACTTCTTCCCTCAAGGTCAGCCACAGTGCTGGTTCTGGGCAGGTGTGCAATCGCAGCAAGGTAGGGTGTAGACTGTATTTGAGAGGTGAGTGTTGTGGTATCCAGGCAGCCTAGGCTTGGTTCTGTGGGGCGAGAAAGGCCTCTAGCACTCTTATCACTCAGGGAAAAGCCTCTGAACCTTTGCTACTCACGTCATCCCAGACACATGTCAGATGAACCTGACTACAGGCCGACAAACTGTCAGACCATAGGAATTCAGGATGAGATTGGAAAGGGGAGTTAAAATTTATTTTGACATTACTGACATTCAAGGTAATATCAGAAAATCCTTTTAAAGCACAGTTATACTATACATGGTACCCTCATCTGAGGCTTTGCTTTTGGGACTTTAGTTTCCCATGGTCAATTGGCATCCAAAATTATGACATGGGAAATCTAGAAATTAACAATTCATATTTCTGATAACCTTTCTTACAATACATTGTTGTAATCATTCTATTTTGTTGGTAGTTGTTAGCCTCTTACTATGCTTAATCTATAAGCTGATCACTACTATGGCACTTACACAGGCAGAAATGACTATACATACATGGCTGGGCACGGTCTGGTTCGAGGCATCCACTGGGAGGTTCAGATAGAAATTAGGAATGCTATTTTTTAGTTTAGTGGTTTTTTTGTTTTTTTGTTTGTTTGTTTGTTTTTTTGTCTTTTTTGAGACAGGGTCTCCCTGTAGCCCCAGCTGACCTGGAACTTGTTATATAGACCAAGTTGGTTTTGAACTCACAGAAATCTGCCTGCTGCTTCCCAAGTGATGGAATTTAAGGTATATGCCATGACACCTGCCACTATTTTTTAGTTTTAAATTAACTATATGGCAATAAATACTGCACTGGAAACAAAGACGTCACCCTGATTGCAGAAGTTTCAGTGAGGCTATGACGCCCTTTAGCCGTGCCCAGGGCCCTAATGACAGTCAGTAGGGTCCATGTGCAGTGCCTTCTTCCCGTTTGCACATGGCTGTGGCAGTCATCTGCTGCTTACAAAGATGGTTACAAATGGGAAAGTGGGAGTCTGCATCTATCAACACTTGGATTCATATGGCTTTGGCTAGATCTTTATAGTAAACATATGTGTGCTTGAATTTATGCATATGTGAGCATATATATACACATACATATACAAACACACACATATTTTATATATATGTAAAATCTGGACTCATTGATGAAAACAGTTTCACTACATTATGGGTTTGCAAGAAGGGATTTTACAATTAGCATTTTAGTGGTGATTAAAATGAACTTTAAAACAAAAAACTTAAGATAACATATATCAAAACTTGAAAGGATTTTCTGTTCTGAGAAAATTTTACAATAATTTTTCCACAGAGATATAACCCATTTCTAATACTGGTTCTTTATGATTCAGGTACCAATTCTGAGTTTTAGTGCAGTGGCCAATGGGAAGATTTCTGTGATCACTCCTGGACCACAATTTCAAATCCTGTTTAGAAAAAACATATTTGTGACACATTCAGAATCCTGTAGCAAGAGTCTATAACTGTACTGAACAACCTGAACGTGGCCAGTCTGCTGCCAGCACGACATGTGCACACTGTCGCGCAAGGATAGGCCCACCTTTAGTTTGAAAAGGATCCTGGAAACCAGTGAGCAAAGAGCTCCCTGGCTCCTGTGGACACTCGGGGAAGTGTGCTTCCCATACATACCTCCGATCTTGGCGTTAAAAGCAATTCCAACGGTGCAGTGAGAGTTGTTTGCGGCAGCGGCCACTTCTCCAGCACAGCGCGTCCCGTGCCTGCAGCAGAACACACATCTTACTAAAGTGCTTGTCCTCATACGCTCCACCCTCGACCACCACCCTTCAGAGGGGTGAATAAGTGTCCAGCTGGGACTGTCTCTAGAACATTCTCACCAAGTAGCACTGTCTATGGCAAATTTTTAGCACTTCATTACGCCATTTTGAACTATATTTTTGATATTTTTTTGTTTTTGATATCTTGCTATCCCAATTAGAAAATTTCCCTGAAAGCTGAAACAAAACCATACATATATATATACATATATATATATTTTTTTTTTCTTTTTTTTGAGGTTCTGTCTGTGCTTGCCAAACTTCTACAGACCAAAAGGGAAGTCGCTAGGCACAAGTGACTATCACACACCTGAAATGTTGCTAGTGCAACTTCAAGTTTTAATCTTAAATTTAATTTTAAATAAATTAAAAAACTAATACTTGGTTCAGGTACAAGAAATTAGAGAGGGATCACAGGACACAGTTATCAAGGAGGAAATGGGAAAATCTGGGGTACTTTAACTGGAAAAGGGAAAGAAAGGGCTCTGGAGGGGGAGAAAGCAGAAGAAGAGATAAATAATGTTTAGGTGGTGTGAAAAGCCAAACGGAAATGTACTGTTTCATAAGCATACTGAAAAATACACATATGCTAGATAAGTGAGTCCATGTGTATAGATGAAGGCTATATAACAAAAATCACAGTGCTAAGAAAGGAAAACTCTCTTTGAGCTGTTGGTCAGGGTAGTCAAAGAGACTCTCCAAAGAATACAGGCTATGGTTACACCCTTGATTGTCCCCCACAACTTGAAGATAAGACCCTGTTGCTGAAGACCCAGCATACTTCAGATACGAGACTTGGGAACAGTTGAGCTGGAACTGACCTGGAAGACTCCTTGTATGATACTAGCTTTCATAGAACAAAAGATACAAAAGATGCAAATTTCCAAGGGAGAAAACCAACCAATGGTCCTACCCAGCTGTAACGCCCAATAACCACAACAGTGATGGGTCCAGCAAACCATCTCTATTGGTTCAGTACCATCACTTTTATCTTGGGGTAATCAGCAGTGTCAGATTGGGTTTAAGACCTGCTCAACTAAAGGGAATTAATGCATTGCACTACAAATATAGCAGAGTACACAAGGCTGGAGAGGTCACAGACCAGAGAAGAACCTACTTCTGTCATTTTTCTAGACCATTAAAACATACTGTATTCTAAACATGTACCCTTATATTTACAGACAAGGGTGCCTCTCACACTTAACAAAGAAGCTTCATTTCGCAACACATGGAGACACTACAGAGTTCCACAACTGGTCAAATACAGAGAATGTGGGACTGTGAGACACCCAGCCCTAAGGGATTACCTCTATAACGCAAACTCTTCATCTGAGACTCACGGAACATGAGGAGAAGAGGAGGGAGGTCATATCTGTTGCAAATATATTTCCAAGTTTGAAAAGAATCATTCTTACTTACAGTATGACAATTACACATTATGAGAACTTTGATGATCTTGCCATTCTAATATATTTTATATGTGCATGTATGTATATATATATATGTGTGTGTGTGTGTGTGTGTGTTTGATGTGTATGTGTAGGTATATATGCCACAGCCCATGTGCAGAGGTCAGAGATAATTCTGTAGAGTTGGTTCTCTCCATCCACCTGTATGTGAGTTCTGGGGGATTACACTCGGGTCACCAGGCTTTCATGTCAAGTGCCTTTACTTGCTACGCTTTCTCACAGGCCCTGGATGTATCACTTTAATCACTAAAAATTGACCAAGTGTTAAAAGAACAATTACTTCTTCCATGAGTCCCAAGCTCAACTAATAATTTTCCCTTGAGCCTAGCAATTGTTAACTATGAATCTGTGATAGACTATTACCCTATGGTATAAGTTATTTTTATTCCAAATATCTAATTCCATTAGTAAGACCATTGTTCAAATATCTTATGATATTCATTATTAATTAATATTGAGTGTACAAGAGCTCTAAATCCAGCTTTGATTTATCTTTTGACTCACAAGTTATTACATATTTTGATATTTTCAAATGTGTGGGGTTAGGTTTTTAAAATAGACTGAAAATTTAACTACCTTGCAATGTTAGGATAGAGTTTCTTAGCTGACTCTGAATTTTATAAGACTCATACAATGACTAAGTTCTTAGGCAGTGTTAATAATGTGCTGCGTCTTCAAGTTGAGATGCTAGGCCTTGTCCAGCTGTCCATTTTATGTTCATTCGGTCAAGCCTATTTAATATACTGGATTTGCTAATATTCTTTACAGTTCTATTTTGTTAAATTTAGAATGGGATGATTAATCTTAGTGAAACAAAACATTTTGGGAATGTGTTAAAATACTCAGGAGCCCTAATAGTGAAAATGGTATCTGGTTAATATTTAATTTACTTATTACCTTTATTTTATACTCATATTAGTTATGTCTCATAAAAAGAATGATTTTTCTGAGGCTAAAATATCTTTTACTAGAGACTGAGTGCATTTACAGTAATTTTGCTTACTGATACATCATGTCCATTGCTGTCATTTTCACGGTGCCAGTTTCCTCATAACATTCTTTCAGTGATAATCCTAGGTAATCACTCATAGAAACCTACCAACAGAGGGTGCAACACCATCAGTCCTTTTTCTAATTTTCATAATCAATACAGTCTTAAGAGTATTCTAAGTGGGTCGCCCATACCCTATTCCTATCTCTGAGCTCTGCATGACCAGAGTTATACTTTGGATTTTGTGTAACTCTAGAAATTGCCATTATTTGCTAGTCTGAACAGTGTTTGTTTAATGCTACAAACACATTCAATAATTTCCCCCCTTGTTGTTCCTATTTGTTTGACATAGGGTCTCCCTATACCTCCAGTTGGCCTAGAACTTGATAAGATAGACCAGGCTGGCCTTAATTTTACAGAGATCCACCTGCCTCTCCCTCCTAAGTGCTGGGATTAAAGATGTGTGCCATAACACGGAGTTTTTTTTTTCCCATTTGCAGCCTCTCGTTTTTTTCTGGTAGCACTGATGCTCACCAAATCCGGAGATGTGCCTGTCACAGTCTTTTGGGAGTCAAGTCTTTCAGTAGCTTCAAAAATGACTTTAATATTTTTGAGAAGCAATTACAGCAGTTCTATACTTCTAGACCCAAACTGCCTCACAGACAGCACTCCACTATCTTCTAGTCTCCACTGATTCAGGGTGCAAGTCATTGATCCAGGCAAGCTGTTTCTGGGCACTTTCCAGAGTTTTCATAGAAATTTATTTCAAAAAAAATTTTTTTAAATTTATTGTGTATGAGTAGACTGCCTGTTATGTATGGAAGTGCACCCATGTCTTGCAATGCTTTCGGAAGTCAGAAGAAGGCATCTGGTACCCTGGAACCGGAGTTACAGACGATTGTCAGCTGCTATGTGGGTGCTGAGAACCAAACCCAGGTCCTCTGCAAGAGCAGCCAGTGCTCTTAGCTGTCTGTGTCATCTCTCCAGCTCCAGTGTAGACCTTTCTTTTTAAAAATAGTCTTCTGTATAATTCTTAAACTGGCCATGTCTTATTCCAAAAAGTTCTTAGTAGTTATCCCTGAAAACTGCCTTTGTAGCATTCTTTCCATTGTCATTCTAGGTTCCCCAGGAAGTATGTGTTTCATTCTGTTGTATTTCCTCGGTGGCTGGCCTCTGGGATGGTCTCTGACACTCTCTTTATTCGCCGGACTCTGTGAAGGGTCTTCAATTCCCTGTTCTACTTAGCCTAGCTCCTATTCACGACGCTCAGGGTACTGTTCACTTCAATTTTAATGTCATTTTTTTAAAAGTTTCTTTTTCTTTTTTTAAAATCGTGGCTGATAAATTCTAATAATCTATTTCTCTTAATACTTTTTGGTATTTCCTTCTTTACACATAAACATTACATATAAGAATTATAAAGTGCATAAGCCAAATTCTGCATTGTACTTACTGCTAAATTATTTTCATGGTACTATTTTCCCCATGTAATGGATAAATTTTCTATTTATAAAGTCAGGTCTTCTGGGGTTTTAAACTCTGTGAAGTTTTTGAGGCTGGAGTAAAAAGCTCATTCTTCCACAGAGCATCTGTGCTTGCTTCTGCCACACATTTGGTGATAAACCAACGCGAGCGGTATGGATTACCAGTGCAGCTCCCAGGAGTGCCATCTGCATTCTTCAAGGCCGCATGTTTATCTTCCTGTGCCATGTTCCCTAGGCTGACAAAGTCCAATGTATCTTCTCTTTCACTGTGTAGTGTCTTTCCCCACTAAAGTAATGAAGATAGTGCTCTAGGGCTTGGTTTCATGCAAGATTTCCTTCTCTCAACCTATGAAAGTCTTGTGCCTGCTAGCCCTTGGTTTGTTGAAATGTATCTCCAATCTGGACTGGAACTGGTTGCCCACCTGAGACAAGGCACATGCCCAGTCAGTCTTAGATAGATGTACCTTCTCAGAGAAATTCTCAGTGTGTCTCACTATCTCAATCATTAATACTAAGTTCTTTAGTGCTTTCCTAGGAATTTTAGATATACTGTAGGAGAAAGGATAATACTAAATATCTATCTTAGCACATTACTTAAAAATGGAACAATTTTTTAATATCTATCTTACCACATTATTTAAAAATGGAATTATATTGGTTCTGTATTCCTAACATGTAACAAAGGTTGGCACATATTACACACACCCTTAATGCACGGTGAATTTTCTTATAAAAAAAACCAGTTTCTTGCAAAGGTTTCTTTTCATTATTCTTCATAATAATGTCTAAAATATTTTTGTGAGACAGTGACACTATCTAGGTGAAGTCCCCTTTCCTGCTGACTCATGTTTTAAAATATCAGCAAAATAATACATTGCAGCTTACTGTAGCTGACAGTCTAAATGACTAGCTCAACTACACTTAAACAGCCCAGGAGCTTCTGACCACTATGCCCTAAAGTACCAGTGATCTTTTTATTTTTACATCTTAGTTAGACTCAGTATTTTTGACACGCATTTAAAATAAATCATAGATGGAAGATTATCATCTTGACTTATTTGAAGTTCAAGTGTGTGAGCAAGTCTCACATGGACAAGAGGGGGCAGTGTGGATAAGATGTCCGTTAAAGTCAGAAACTTGTCTGTTTTTCAGATGCATTTTTTTCAAAGATCAAAATATGAAAATAAGATTTTCAGTATAGTCAAAAGAACTTGAGTAAAGTTTAGCGTAGGAAACACTGCACTCTACAGAATGTACGCTTAGTGAAAACATTACTAGCCAATTCCCATGTAATAAGTACTCTCTAGAAAATCAGAGACTGTTATGACTCTTGTGCATGTCCATGATTCTATGAGGACATGTGCTGTGAGACTTCCAGAAAATAAACCAGTTATGCACATTATAATGAATCTGAACATCGATAACTTCAAAGAACTCCACCGAATAAAAATTAAAATGGATTTTCACAAACCAATAATTTGAAGGTGTTCCTTAATATATTATTTCTCAGAGTCAGGGATATTGCCAGGATCCTGGGAACTGTGAAACATTTCATTACATATTAGTTTGCCTCAATAAAAAATCTAAAGTCCCAATCATCTTGAGGTTAATGTAAAATAAACCTCTCACGTACCACAACATGTTCCTTACCATGAACCAATGTGATCAGAGGGCACCTGGTAACTAACTTCTAAATACTGTGAATACCTAGGGGTGAGCTGGGGCACATGTACAAACAACTGGGATCCACAGGGTGCACTGCCTGTGCTGTGGGTAAAGGTCATCTTCTCTCTTCCCTTCGTCCCACTTTGCTCTCTCATCGCACAAAGTGAACTTTGTTCCTTCCGTCTCAGATAGTGAGGGTACAAGTATTAATTTACTTGGGTTTTCACAGATCTAAAGGTAAGATGTTGACTGAACTGAGCAATGAGCCAGAGAGAAGAGGATGTGTGCAGAACTTGCTCACACTGGCCATGGCACCTGTTGGAGGACAAAGTTACATGTGTAGGGAGATCAAGCCAAGCAAATGGGTAAAAGACTGTCTCCTTCCTTTCCTGGGGCAAATCTCTCCAGTTCTCCATGGATTCTGCCTACACTCCTACCTGATGTGAGTGTGCCCGCTCTGTCTTGCAGGAGTTTGTGTTGTATAAATCTTAGTGAAAACTACTTAACTCTATGCCAAAACCCTCTTAAAAGGAGAAGGGACAGCAAGATACAGGGAAATCTTCTTGTAGAAGACCCTGGTTCAAATCCCAGCACCTACACGGTGGCTCTCAACTGTTCGTAACTCCAGTTCCAGGGTATCCGATGCCCTCTTCTGATCTCTATTGGCATTGCATGGCATGGGTATACTGACATACATGCAGGCAATACACTCATACACATAAAAGAAAAACAAAATATTTTAAAAAGATGGTAACAGTATATTTTGTATAACCACATCACTATAAAAACACATGCCTCGACTTCTGACACTTTTTTCTCTTCTGTCTATCCATCCCAGCCTACAAAAGTAATTTACTCATTGTTAACTGATAGAACATAAAAAAGTTATACTAGCCCATATCTAAAGAATAAGGCCATAGCTTTGTTTCTCAGAAAAGCCACTTCTTGGCTAGGCTTCAGGTGCTTTCTCAAATGTGTTTCATGGAATAATAAAGTATAATCAAACCTCAGACAAACACACATGTAAACGCAGTACCTACCAGAACAGCTGACTTCCTCCTTATCTAACTTTTCTTTCTACTAACTGTTAGGACACACACACAGTAGTATACTAAGAGTGACAATGGAACAGGCCCGTTTGACCCTGGCGTGCTTTGGACTCCCCTTTTGACTTTAAATGATTAGTTTCCCACGTTGTACTTGAGCTGGTTTCTATGAACGCAATGACCCATTCTTGTCTGCATCTCCTGCTGACTCCATGATGTTGTTTCCCTCTGGGGCTAGGAAGAGCCTAAAGCCCTGGTCTCCAGCTCTCCTAACCTCTCATAAGAGGGTTCTCTTTAGTCTTCTTAAACTTCAGTCTACTGGGTTTTATTCCATGCAGCTGGAGCTTTGGAAACAGCTTAATGCCATTTCCTACCACAGACGACTAGGAAATTATCTCATTCACCTCTTGACTAAAACTAGACAGAAATTACTCATTCCTGCCAATTTATCTAAGGTCTGTTCTCAGTGAGCTGGTGGGAGTCAAATGGTTTCTCTTAAAAGTTCATTAGTGTAGATCTGAAGGCATCAACTTTTCCTTGGAACTGGAGGGTCCAATTTAATCCCCATTTTTTCCCCTGGATAATTGTGTTACAAAAGTAAGCATTGTTTCTAACTCAAGAAAGCAGAAAGGGAGGACCTCCCTCCGCTCCTCTGCCTCTTCCTCCTCTACCCCAAACCCTTTTTCTTTTTCCTCTTCCTTCTTTACCTATTTTTGTTTTTGTCTTTTGAAACAGTTTCACAGCCCAGGCAGGTTGGCCTAGAACTCACAATGTTACTCAAGCTATCCTTGAACTCATTGTCTTTCTGCCTCAGCCTCCTGAATGCTGGAATGACAAGTGTATACCGCCCCACTTGACACATAATACCTTCTTTAAGTAAACTACGAACTACTAGAAATTCCTTGCTGAAACTTGCCAGAGTACTGTCTAAGAAATATTTTATTTAGCAACATAAGTTCCTCCCTCTCCCACCTTCCTTTTAATGTCCAAGTAACTCATGTTTTTAAAGCTCAAAATCCACGAAGTTGAATTATATAAGGATCACACCATTGGTGCAGAAGATGCTCAATGAGTGATTGATAGAACCTTTCTCTCTATGGGAAATTACTTTGGTAGAACATTCTAGCTATTCTGCTTGATATTTGATAAAGGAGGGATTTCACCTAGCAAGAATTTTTATTTAAAATAAAAAGAATACTGAGGCTTGGCATAGTGGTATACTGCTGTAATCACAGCACAAGAGAGGTTAAGGCAAAAGGATCACAAGTTCATGGCCAGCCTGGGCTATATAGCAAGTCTCTGTATCGAAAACAAACAACAACCAAAAGCTGAATTACTATGAACAGCGAGATGTGTGGACAGGTCTGCAGATACATGATGAGAAGTCTCAGCTCTGGGGTTTCTGATTATTGACCCAGGAAAATGCAGTGCACTCTTCCTTGCCTGGCTCTGGAGCTCTATATTTCTAGGACACTGCAAGAAATATTGTCCCTAAGCAAAGTAATTCTCAAGCCCACCCCAATGGCTCATTCTGAGGTGTCACTTGGGAGGTAATGGCAGGACAGCGTAAGAGGAGAAAACAGTTCCGGGACTACTCAGAGAGTTAGGGAGATAGCTCAGTTGGTGAAGTGCTTGTCAGGCAAGCATGAGGGTCCCCACCACCCATGTAAAAGTTGGGTATGGCAGTGTATGCCTGTGACTCCAGAGCTGTGAAAGTGTAAAAGGAAGATCCTGGAACGACCTTCTGAATCAGTGAGCTCCAGGTTCAATGAGAGACCCCGTCTCAAAAAGGAGGGTGGAGAGGACTAGAGAGGTGGCTCAGCAGACATGAGCACTGTTTCCTCTTGTAGAGGACTCACATTCAGCTTCCAGGAGCCACATCAATGTGGATGTCTGTGCATTCCAGCTCCAGGGGGGTCTGTACTGTGCAGGCACCGCATCATGCACAATTAAAAGTAATATTTTAACGTAAGGGGGAGCAGTGACTGAGGAAGACACCAACATCAGTTTCTGGCTGGCACATGCACCCCACACCCATGTGCACCCACACAAGGATACAAACACACAACAAATGCACATAGTGAAGTAAAAATTTAAAAGTAAAAAGAAATGCATTGGATATGGTCATACTATTTTTCTATTCTGAGAGGATATAAAAATTGCCTTTGGAGCCCTAATGAGTTTTATGAGTTTGACTAATTGAACTTAAGACCAGTGGCAGGGGTGCTGCAAGACTTATGCAAATAATTACCAAGTACTATGGTACGTGTGGTACATGCTAATCAAGGTTTATGAGCAAAGTGTTAGAAGAATTTCTGCTCCACTTGTTCTGGTTGGGGTTGGTGCTGGTAAAAATATTTGGTATGCAAGTGGAACAATTTCCCCCTCCTTCCACCTAAGGTGATTTTCCTATAATTTCACATTATCATAATTAAAAGGAAATTTCATAATTAGAACGCAGTAAAGCATGAAATACGAAGTGTACACTGAGTACACATGCGAAGAGACGCGAAAGAGATCCACAAAGGTGAGGGAAGAAAGACTGGCCTGCAGCAAATGATAACTGACTCTTTTGTGGTCTTTTTCTATATATTTTCCTTTTTTTTCAAATGGTTATTAAGAGTCACATTATAGGAATATACCCACAGTAGTAAAACAAAAGACCAGGATGCTGGAGCCTACTCTAAATGGACAATTTTTATCTTTCCCTGCAGCCCGTATAAAGTTTATGGATATTGCTGTAATGACCTGCCTCCTTAACTGACCCAACTGAGACTTCTCCTATGACCTGACTACAGTTCTGTAACTCATTTTTCTGAGTCATTCATTTAGCAAATATCTACCGAGTACCAATCAAATACTGCAAGGTGAGTTTGCCACTAAGGAGTCAAAGGTGGGAAAAATAGACCTGATAGGAGTGAATTCTCTTGCTCAAAAAAGCTTAAACAAGATTAAAATGATTAAATCTTAAACAAGTCTGTGTTTAGTTAACAGTATATTTAATGTATGTACTTCTATTGGCTATTGGCTTTTGATACAATATTCAAATAAATATATCATTCAAGATTTACTGTAAAAAATAGGCGATAAATACTTGTTTGGCTTCACTCAGCTCAAGACTGCATCCAGATCATGAGCAAACTGTCAAATACTTCGGAAGAAAAGAGTCTTACTTCCAAGGAATGAGCACAGAAAAATATTGACTTCGATCTGTTTCTGTTTACCTGGTAGACAGGAAACAGTGGCCACTGGGTTCTGACCACAGCACGCTTACTGACATCACAGTCCTTTAGCAAAAAGTTTCAGGCACCTCTGGTCTGTGGAGTCTAGTGATGCTTAGTATCAGAGTCAACTTGTAATCTAGGCAAAGGTCCCTAAAGCATGGCAAAGAAGAAGGAAGAGGAGGAGGAAGAGCAGGAGGAGGAGGAGGAGGAACAGGAGGAGGAGGAACAGGAGGAGCAGCAGCAGCCCAAATGCCTTACATTCACTGAATCATCACATAATCATTTCAACTTATCTACGCCAAGAGCACGCGAGCCCTGATTTACTGATCACAGCTTCTCCTTCCCTTGCAGTTTGTGTTCTGTTCGCACACACCAGAAGGTTTTTACATTACATAAGTACTAACCCAACAAGTAGGACACACCTCCTTTAAAACCTAATTCCTGTCAATCTGACAATTTAATGTATATAACACATTTCATGCAAAAATAACATATGGAACAGACTTTTATGATGGCATTTGAATGAGTTTAAGGACAGGAATTGGGAAATACTTTCTGCAATGAGCTTGAATTTATGGGGCCACATGTAGCCTCAGCATGTATTCTTTCCTTTTTTCTGAAAATGTGAAAAATCATTCTTAAATAGATGGTTCCCAGAACATTTGACCGTCATCTTAAGTCTGGCCACCTATGTTTTCGAGGCAATAGGGAAACCAGTTAGTCTTCTTGGGGTCCCAGACACACACTTCTACCTTTCCTATCTCTGTGTTGATTTGATATTGATACTGAGTGAAGTTTTACACACGTTAATCAGTCCAGTATGTACCATTCACATCCACTGGAATAACAATTTCTGGGGCTGGAAAAGGTTCAGTGATTAAGAGTACTTGTTGCATAATCATGAGATCTGGAATTCAGATTCTACTATTACTTTAAAAAGTCAGATACCTGGGGCATACCTGTAATAGCATCTCTGAAGAAAGTAGAGATGAGGGAAGGAGGATCACTGGGGCTTGCTGGTTTCAGCCAACCTAGGAAAATGATCCCCAGGTTCATGGAGAGATCCTGCCTCAAAGGAACAGGTGGAGACTGAGAGAGGAGGATGCCTCTTATGGTCTCTGTGTCCATTCAAAGACACACATACTCACACAAAGACCTGTGAATACAGCATGCATTCATACACATAGATACACACATACATAATAAATAAATAAATCTTTCAAAAACCAATTTCTATTTGAAAGAAATCTCAAAATACTTTTTTATTTGCCAGATGGTTTCTTTTTCATTTATTTTTTGTTTGTTTGATTGACTGATTGTTTAAAGACAGGGTTTCACTATGTAGCTCTGGCTGGCTTGGAACTCTATATAAACGAAGCTGGCCTTCAACTCACAAGAGATCCATTTGACAATGCTCCCAAGTACCGAGATTAAAGGTGTGTACCACTACACCTAGCTCAAGGTATGCTTTTTTTCACACCCTCATATTTTATTTTATTTCCCTAATGATCTTGCACTTTGTGTACTTTTATCTCCAATTTACAGGTAAGGAAACTGATCCTTATGGGTGAAATGACTTCCTCAAGCTAATCCAACTAGCTTATATAGAAAGATCTTCAATCCAAATGTTTTAATACCAAGTCCTAAGGTTTCCACAACAAGAAACATGCAAAATATTTAGGGTAGGACAAGCACATACCTCCCTGGCCTGTCCATACGCATCATGGCCAGAACAAAGTGATAGTGAGTCGAAATCTTTCCTGAGCCAAACACTCTGAAGTGCCCTGAAAGCTATTTGGTTCACCGCTCATAGTTCTTTTGGGCACCATAACTTTTGGGTTTTCTAAGAAAAGGGTTCTATTCAAGAACAACATTACCAGGCTCAGTGGTACAGTAAGTGCTGAGCATATGTGAGCCTGGGTTCAATTCCCAGAGGCAGGAGCAAAAATAAAAGAATAACGAAAAGGCACATTCACTCATGAAATTAGTGTTGACTCCAGCATGCTTCTCCGTGTGAGACTTCACACCTCTGCACTCACACAGTGCAAATGAGCCAGAAAAGGCAAGGCAAGGAAATCAAATCGCTTAATGAACTTTCCAAAGACACAGGATTTCATACATGAATGAAAATAATGTTGGGACTCATACTTGAAGTGTGTTGACAGACGATTCACAAGTGGAGACTGGTACAAAGGAAGGAAGGATTGTGAGCACGCATAGCACTGCGACAGGGGCCTTGCAAGAGAAGAACTTGCTAAGGAAAATATTCCAAATGGTTTTGGAAAAGCTGATGGTGATTTTTACAAACCGAGTCTGTCTGTGACTGTACTAAAATTCAAAGTTCACAATATTTAAAACAAACTACAACCTCAAAGACAATGCACTTCCCTTTGATGTCAGGATGCCTGAAGCTGCATGCTGGAGGCTGATCCACTACACACACTCATCATCTCTCTTCCACTATTCAACAAAAAGCTTTTCTTGTGGCAATCATAACAAGACGGTAGCCTCAGTTTTGGTGGATTCCTTTCTTTGGATCCAGCCTCAATTAGATTAGTTATATCATCCAACTGGTTCAGCCACTAACTAGATCAGTAATAGAATGGATCTGATCACTTACTAGATCAAATGCTGACTGAGCTTGGTCCATGTGACCTGATCAAAATAAGTGGTGAATGGATCAGTTACTGACCTTTTACCCACTGGTGAGACCAGCTACTGCAGCTACTGGTTGAGTCAAATTATAGATTACATTAGATGGTGATTAGACCAACCACAGATTAGACATGTGGCTGATTATGGAAACCAATGATCAGAGAAAAAAGATTCATTTTTAATGTTTCCTCCCTCAGTACCAATTTATCCTAATCAATTCTTCCTGCAGTGACTCTCCAAACTAGGCAGATTGTGGCTTAAGATCAGGAACTTGCTGTCCTCTCTTCTAGGGCAGAAACAATGAAAGTGGGTTGAATCACATTCATGATGTGGTCTGGTTTGCTACCTTGAACTCCAAATGATATGCTATACAAGTCCTTAGCCACGTCCACATCTCACTAAAAGGCATGAACAGCTGACACCAAAACAGTTATCAAAGTTGATATTCCCCATGAATACAAGGTGGTAATAGAAACTGTTAAGCCCTAGCTGAATTGCTCTAAGCCATGTGTGAAGTCTGTCTTGTCTTCAGCAATAGGATCTTACCTTCAAGTTCTGGGAGGCAGTCAAGGGCTGTGGCAATTGCTAGTGCTGCTTTGGTAGTCTCTGGGACCACCCCAGCCAACAATTCAAAGAGACAGTTCTCTCGCCTGGTACTGCGTTTTCTGCAATACGGCCTTCGGCTATACAGCTGTACTCATGTATACTGTATGTGCACTTTTCTCTCTGTTTTTTCACACCAACCAGGCATTATTTCTCTCTAAATTACAGGCCCAAAATCATTATTAAGATTTCCCCTAAAGAACTCAAACAGTCTACCAATAAGGATCTTATTTGATACACTGCTTGCTTTGGCTAGATGTGAGACCATGCTCAAAAGACAGAGGCAGTCAATGGCTGGAAGTAATTATGTCAAGTTTTCTTCATTAAAGGTAGACAAGAATGCGTGGAGAATCTCCTTCATGAAATGTATGTTCATAGACCTGTTCTGGGTGTATTTAGGAACTAGAATTGTATTACTTCACAATCTATTATGCAAACAAAATAAAAAAAGAAAACATACATTAATGCTATTAAAGTTTTATTGTAATATTCACATTGATTTAATGTTAAAAGAGTCATAACAAATCCTAATTGTTTTAATATTTAACCATTTTATGTTAAAGCATTTACTTTATTCTAAATTCTTGTTTCTATGAAAGAGTTCCAGAAAATATAGTAGCTATGAATGGCAATCTCAGGAGTGGAAAACCCTTACGGCAAATTAACCAATTCTCCCCAAAGCAAACATTTTTTTCCACAGCTCCCCAACCGCCTTTCATGAGAGATTGTTTTTTCCCTTCAGGCCATGGATCACTGAGGTCATCAAACTGTCCCCTTCCAATATTTGGATCATCTTCCTGTCCAGTGAGCAACTGAGGCACAGCAGGGGAGGAACCAGGAAGACTATCACAGACAAGCTAAACTATAATGACGTAAAGAAATCTGTGAAGGGTGGAAAAGCAATTTAAGATTGATTACTCAGGAGAGACATTACTAGATTTTGTATATGCCTGATAATCATCAGTCAATAGTTCAGACAATCATAAAATGGTGTTCTGTTCAAAAAGAGAAAAGTGAAATGACTTGGCAAAGATTTTCTTTTCCTCTCCCTCTACCACTTTAAAATGGAAGAATTCTGGATCCTTGCTGTTAACCAAATGGCATTTACAGCTCTCAGTTGGCATGGGGCAGCTGAGAATCTAAAACAAGAAATGCTTATTCCATTTCAATTTCCATGGAAACCACTCACCAACTCGTGAAAACAAGGTAGATCAAATTTTTGAACGAGGATGTAGAAATAATCACAGTCTTAGCCTTCTCTTGCACAGGCACGGACATCAGGGGCCTTTCTCACCAGCACGGAGCTGTCTGCAGCACCAGCTCCACACTGCTTCGTGGCTGAAGAGCTCCAGTTACAGAAAAGGATATGTACCTTTTCATTACCGTTTGAAGAATAAACTGCTGCAAATCCAGTAAATAAGTTTTATACTACAATGTGGAATTCAACTTTGAGAACTCCTTTCAAAACTCATAATCTTGTTCCTCTTCCACATCCTCTTAGCAATGTATGAGGGCAGAAAAATGTGATTCCAGAGAAGGGATAGAGACTGTTCACTCTGGAGAGGAGACTTGAAAGAAACACTTTTTATTTAACTTTTTGTTCATTTATTTAATGTGTATGAGTGTGATGCCTGCACATTTCTAAGTGCACTTGTGTCATGCAATTCCTGAGGAGGCCAGAAGAGGGAGTCAGATTCCCTAGAACTGGGGTTAAGGACGGTTGTTCGCCACCATGTGGGTGCTGGAATTCAAACCCGGGTCTTCTGTAAGTACAGCCAGTGATCTTAACCACTGGGCCATCTCTCCAACCTGAAGCACTATTTTTTTTTTTTTAATTTTACTATGAAAACTAGACTTTGAAAAGATCACTGAAATCACCAATTATTAAGAGAGTGGAGTTAATCACTACAGCTCTTAGAACCACTGAAACTTCCCAAGAGACCTGCAAGTCTTCTCCTCTCTCCTCTGTGAAAATAAAGAATTAAAATAATGAGAAACAAACCTAAGTATCATGTCAGTCAAATACTTAGCTAAAATAAAAATATTCTAAGTCACACAGAAAAAATTTCTGCCATTAGGTGACAAACATCAATAGCTGGCCTAACTTTTTTTTTTAAACTAGGCTTCCAGGTGATAAAGCTCAAGTTGGCTCTGAGGCCACATACTTACTGCAAGAGGTGCAGGTTGTGGTACTCTGAACATTCAGAGTGCAGTATTTCTAATTTTCACAGCAACCTGCATGTAGCTATTTTCTGTGTTTTACATCTAGGACATGGGCAAATGGTTAAAGCACCAGGAGTTACTAGTTGCCTAGTTACTCACACAACCTCTCAGCCCCTTTATCCATACTCAGAGGGATTTTTTAAATAAAGGTTTATTTCTTATCTGTGCATGCGTGGAGGGGTGTGCATGTGTGTTCAGGTGCCCACAGAGGACAGACAGATCACCAGCTAGAATTACATGTGGCTGTGAGTTGCCCAATACGAGTGCTGGCATTGAATTGAGTCCCCTGGGAAGGCAGCAAGGCCTCAGTTGCTAAACAGTCTCTCCAGCCCTCCATATTAGATTCTCATGATTACCTTTGTCCTATTCAGATACACCTGCCTATTTCTAGTTTATAACTTCAATTCTGAAATATAGCCATATCTATTTCCTACCTCATTAAGTCTAATGTTTTTATATTAGTAAAAGACATGTAGATATGTTGGGCCTTAAGTGCTACCATCATTTGAGGATACAGAAATCATTCATGACTGGTATTTCTAATTCCTTAAATCTCAAATTGTTAAAGTAACAGCCAAATATAAATCTTAAGTTGGTCAGTTTCTCAATTGTTTCCCTTTATCTAAGAATACTACCTCCTGAATTCAGTCAACATAGTCCTTAAATAAAAATACAAAAATAAGAAACTTGATAAATTTCTTTAAAATTTTACTAGTTAGCAATTATAATGGTCCATTTTTATCCTAATATTACTTAATGAAAACACCTTTGAAAAGTTTATGCCACTGATATGCTTCTTTCATTTGAAGCAGGGCCAACACATAACACCTGAAACCAAAACCCTCTTTAAATCAAAGTTTAAGTAATTCATAATTTCATTTCAGCCACATAGGAATAAGAATCCATCAATATTAATGAACACAGCCCCAGGTAACTTGCAACATTTTCTTTGTATGCAATTTGCAGTCTTTCTTTTCAGAGTCTAAATGAAAGTCTATCTTTTCCTATCTGGAATCCCTTGAAAATGCATTTAGCACCTTTTATGTCAACCTAGTTTGTCAACCCTTTATCAATAGAGAAACTTGGGAAATGGGTTAAGATTAAAACCTTGTGCTCTTCAATTCCACAAAGGCTACACACAGACCATCTACCTGGAGCTGTTCCTTCCGAGCAGATACACCGAAGGGGAAAAGATTATGGGGCATTTCCATGCATGTGCATGGCAGGTGTCTAAGTGTCACTATCTGACTGTAACTAATGCTATACTTCATCTGCAAAGCTGAACTAACTGGATAAAGGTGGAGAGCAGAGGGTAGACATCCTCTCAGTGCTAGCTGGGAAATCCTTGACAACAAATAATCAAGGAAAATTCTTTTCTATTGCTAAAACTTTTATTAATTTACAATTATTTAAGATACATACAAACAAAGCAAACAAAAATGCCAGTTAAGGCATTTTTTCATCATAATTCAAAATACTACAATGATACTAAACTAATATTTACATAAAACTTACTTCTATTATGGGTTTTAGATTGTTCATCATAAAATGTAAAGATCTTACAATTCATTGCCGTTTTTCCTCTTATTCGCTTAAGAAGTGAAAAGGAAAAGACAGTGACTCCCTAGAGCAAGGACACAGCAACACCTATCACTCAGGTTGCTGGTAATGATAACAGATGCCAAGATGATACTTGGCATTTAAGTACGTGTAATCATAGTAAAATAGAATTATTTACTTAGACTGCCTAGTATTTACCAGTCTATATCAGGAAGAAACATGCTGTTTTACAATGGGGCAGGGAAAAATCCTAGTGCAAACCACAGTGAAATACAGGAAGAATTAAGTGGTAAGGCTAAAATGATACTATCACATTCCAAATATTTAAAGAATTTGGACTTTGTCATGAAGAATTTGTTAAAGTATGGGTCCTGATCCCCAAAGACAGAGCGCTGAAGGATGATAGACAAGCAACCAATGATGCTATTGTGAGGTGCTAGAACCTTTACTAGGTGGGGACTACTGGAAGGAAGTTAGGTCACTGAAAGGGACACTGGGACCTCACAAACCTCCACTGTCAGTTTTGCCAGGAAGTACTGCCTTGCTGCAGGCACAAAGCAGCAGGCCCATGTATTGAAACACTGTCCATTAGCCTAAATATATCTTTTTTACTCCTTATCTGTTTACTTCTGCTATTTTGACAACTGATACAAAAGTGACTAATACAGATTTGAAGACAGAGGAAAAACTTAAAAATTGGGTTTGAGGTAAAGGGGAAACTCCAAGGAAAAAAAAAGAAATTTCTAGCTCTTCCTCTTTACTGAAAGGAAAAACCCCAACAAAAGGCAAGATGATATCTCTGTTGTGAGTCTGTAAAGAGTGCACCAAAACCAAAGTACAGTCAGTCACTACAGACATGGTCCAAAACTGACACGTGGCTTCCACCACTCATTTATCAAGATTTGGGTCACTGTTACCACTTCTAGAAGTTTCTCAATGTACCCGGCAGTCACAGCTACTCTACACTACATTTCTGTGGCCTCTAATACCAAATTTACAATAGATTTTTTGAATAAAATTATCTTTTACTTCAAGTACAATTCTAAGAGGAAGTTCACTCTGTAATAAAGGTTTTAAAGTAGATTATAAAATAGGGTATGTTCTTTCCAGGGCCATAGTTTGGCTGAGAGAGAGGAAGCCAACCCACCCAATCTAACCTTCTGAGCTCCACTTCAACAATCTAAAATCTGTCAACACATGCCAGTGTGGGGCCATGAAACATATTTGGAAAACCAGTGGTTTCCAAATCACATTCTGCCTAATGGCTTTTCACTGCACTGTATTAGGCGAACTGACAAATTAGTGTAGTAGTGTGATCTTTAAAATATAATCAGAGCAGTGAGATGGACTGAGTAGGTGTTCAATTGTTTTTCTCCAGAGGAAAACCATATACCACTAAATAGGCACTAAATTCACTTATGAGCCCTTCATTTATTCTCATAAATTAATAACAATTTTTCCATGAACTAAAAACTTTTACTTATGAACACTCATTTAGAGAAGCACATCTGGTGCTGCTGAGTTAGACCGCATCACGCGATAGAGGGAGCAGGAGTTTGGGAGCCAGATTCACTTTCACAATTCATGTGAACGTCCTTTAATTTTACTTCCTTCTTCTGGAAAGAGGAAATACTGAAAACGACATTTAAATTCTGGTGTGCTTTGGTATGACTGAGTTGGGCAGGAAAGTAGTTTATTGAAAGGATACTGGGATGCTCAAATTATTGAGACCATCACCAAGGTAGGGACTAATGACCAAAAAAAAAACATAATGAAGAAGACAGAGACAGAGACAGATAGAGTCAGTGAAAGAGATGGGGGGGAGGAACTCAAAGGACTGAGAGTTTGCTGCGCCTCTTGAGTAACAGTACAGTTAGGTGTTACTCATCTGAGAGTCTCAGGACCACAAGTGTTTCAAACTCTGGTTTTGAATATTTTCATGTATATAATGAGACATCTGGGGGATAAGAGCCAAGTCTGTACATACAATCTACTTCATGGATGTCTTACTCTCATAACCAAAAGGTAATTTTACATAGTTTTAATAATTTAGCAAAGAAAACGAGGTGTGGGATTTCCTACTTTCGGCATCATTTTGGCATCATTCTAGTCAAAATGTGCTGGATTTTGTAGTGCTGCAGATTTGAAATTTTCGGGTTAGGGATGTTCAATCTGTGGCAGGTGCTACTAACTTTTAAAATGCAGATGACAAGGAGCGCTGGACCACAGCAAGGGAAACCAGGGACTGAGTATTTACCAGCATTCTCAGAGACAATGTCTAAGGAATCTGTGGTACCACCAAAACTGACAAGCAGAAAATTCATCGTTTATCGAATAATTTCTGATATTACTAGTGTGTGTGTTTGTACAATAATCTAGTCTACTTACTTGGCATGTGTGAATGTATTTGAAAATACTATGTAGGGGCTAAAGAGATGGTTAAGAGCACTGTTTGCTCTTGCAGAAGACCCAGGATTAGTTCCCAGGACCCACATGGCAGCTAACAATTACCTGTAACTACAGCTTCAGGGGATCTGATGCCAGCTTCTGGCCACTGCAGACACAGCAGATGTGTGGTGTACTCACATTCATGTAGGCAAAACACTCATACACACAAAAGAAAAATAAGAAATGGAAAGTGCTATGTAAACTATAGAGCTCTAGAAAATTAATTTTTCTTCGCAGATGGTACTCTAGTTCACTTCTCTACTGCTACAACCAAACACTCTGATCAAAACCAAATTGAGGAGGAAAGGACTTATTTTATCATCACTGAGGGAACTGAGGCAGGAACTCGGGGCAGGAACCTGGAGGCAGAAGACGAAGCAGACCGTGGAGGAACGCAGCCTCCTGGCAACCTCCTCTGGCCTGTGCTCAGCCTGCTCTTAGACAATCCAGGGCCAGCAGTCCTGGGTGGCACCACCTACAGACGTCTGGACTCTCCCACATCACTCAACAATTAAGACAATGCCTCAAAGAGGAGGCTGGCTACACACAGGGCGTTTCCCAGCTGAGGTTCCCTCTTCCCAGATGTGTTAAGTTGACAACCAAAGCGAGCCAGCACAGGTAGCTCTCCTGTGTCTGAGAAAGTGAGAACCATCCAAGGGGTGTTGAACAGTCGAATGCCATTCAAGAGTACCAAGGCCTTCCTGTGTTTCCTTATTCTCTGACAGAAAATGCATAATGACCCAGCTGAATTCTATTTAGACTTCCTCGAGTGTAAACCCATGGCTAAGGTAGTCAAGACTTCTTTCGGGGGCAATGCTATTTTCTACTCCACCACTCAAATCACAATCAAGCTTTTCAGAGCTGTAGAACCGCCCACAGGAAAATCAGGGCAGTGTATATATGTGCATCAAGCTCTGATAATTACTATAACACAACTAACTTCAAATACCAACATATGATGTTTGCCCATGTATCATGGTTTATACGGCATTTCTCAATATAGTCTTCCAGTATATAAAGGGATCATACGTCTTTATTAAACAATTTTACCTAGGAGTTTCTTGCACTCCATTCCCCCATATGCATTTTCTATTTTCACTTTCAAGATGTGTCTTTGAAATTTACAAATATGTGCTATCTATATAGAATTCAGAAACATATACATCTTTTATGAAAAACAATATGTGAATCTAAGATATATGTAACAACCTTAACAAAGTACTTTCTTAGCATAACATCTCTCTAAAGATAAAGTATGCCCTGACAGATGTATGAGGAGTGATGGGCATTTTCTTTCCACCAGGATGAATTAAACATGAGTTAGTACCCCTTACTATTGAAATGCGTTTTACAGTGCAGATTCTCAAAGAAGCTCATGGAATCAAAAGGAGAAAACTGGATGATTCATAAATGGAATGGATTCATATACTAAAAAAGTAACTACAAACAAAATAAGAACTAAAGAACATCAACATAACTCGTGATGGCATTGTAAAGTAACTCCTCATATTTGTATTTGGGCCACAAAGATTGCAACAAATATGAACGAACATACGTATAATCATGTATTTGTGGTTTCGCTGTTGCAATGCCCACCAGTACCATGCCTACAGAGGGGAGAGCAAGTTGACATTATTTCAGTCATGAGAGAATTAAGCCAGAGTTACTAGGACATCTCTGTGACAGAAACCTGCAGTTCCCATTACAAGGGCCTGGCTGCGCTATGGGCCGCGGCTGGAGCTGGGCAGCCTCTGGGAGTGGTCCTCACTTCTTCGTCCTTTTTCTTCCTTTGGAATTAAACTGCAATGAAGTCAAGTCTCTTAATTCTCTGGTCTCTTCAATTCAAAGCCCTGTTCCTCTCAGGTACTACATCACCCAACCTTTTCCATTGTAATTCATGTGACAGGTAGATAAGAAATAGGAAAATTAAGTATTTGTTTCAAATACAAGATCAAGTATTTCCCACTCCTATGGAAGGCACCAATGAGATCCATCGTAACTTTAAAAGAGAACATAAAGTAAATTTTATGAGAGAATATCACATTCTAAAAAGTGAACAATTCAGGTTATAATTGAAACTGCTGCCTAAAGTGAGTTCAAATGAGGTCACCTCGGATCAATAACAATAGACTGATGTCAAGGCCCGGACAAATGCTGGAGGCCAGCCTGTGCGCTAGTATTTTGGCATGATGACAAAACAGTGCCTACAGGAAGATCACGATACCAGGACAGTGGAAAAAGAAAGGGCACAGGGGTGTGAGACAATGTAATACATGGAGCTGGAGGGCTGGGGAGAAGACAGGGTTCTATATTTGGTAACTGGGACAGGTGTGGGAGGGGGTGTGATCCTATGAGAATGAACTTCTGAAGTTGAAAATGCCAACCCAAAGCAAGAAGGTCACACAAAACCTGTATCAGTCAGCTCATCTCAGCCCAGGATGTCACCATAAGGAATTTTGTCTGTAATTCATGCAAATTCAAATGCATCTACTAGAATATGTAAATGCTATGCAGATGGGATACGGGTATCCAAAAATAGGAAGGAAGAGGTAGACTCATGTAACAAAGGTCACTTCTAAAATTCATGAGATGGCAGCTTGGGATGAAAGGAGAGAGGAGGGGATTCAGGGAGCCTGACGTCGTTTCAATTCCATAGAGCTATGTCAGTGATGTATAGGCAATAGAACCTCTTACCATTTGCCAGAGGGGGACATACCCTTAAGATGTCATTCTTTCCTAGGTAAGAGAAGGCTTCTTATTCCCAGGCATTCGCTGGGCTCGGGCTTCTTTCAGTCACGGTCCACATTTCCAGAGCACTCACAAAGCTCTTCACTCAAATCAAAAACTTTGGATAAGGACTTTTACTTTATATGTTTCCAAGATCAGAATCCTTATCTCCAAACAGAAAAATGTGAAAATGAACTCACTGGCCTGAGAATTAGCCTAAAACTTTGTTTTAGTACTTACTACCACCTTTGAGATTCATATTGCATTCATACAGGTGACATTGCATTTTCAAAAACCTTTTACTTATATTATGATCAGCTGGTACTCATTATGTTTAACTTTCAAAAGCTTTTAAAATATACTTAGAAGAACTGTTTGAAATGGAGAGGCCCAAGCTCCAGCTTTACTATGACAACATCCAATCAGACCAAACCCAAGCCAGTCAGCCTTCCTTCCTCCTTCCTCCCCTCCCTCCCTCCCTCCCTCTCCTTCTTCTCCTCTCCCCTTAACTATACAGCTTTCCCGGTGTAAGGTCTGCCTTTTGAGCCTCTGCAGGTTACAGTGGTTAACTGTCTGCTACTGTAGCCTCTGAACAAATACCTTATGGCCTCATCTGGGTGCCCTTCATTTATTTCAACAGAATAAATATCGTTGTGGGGCCAGATTTATATAATCATTTACTGAAACAAATGATCTTTGTTCCTTGTTTAAAGTCACAGATACATGTAATAGCAATCTTCGCAGACCAGTTATCTTTTTGTGAAGAAGCAGAGTCCTAGATACTGGTCTGTGGCAGAGCCCGGCTAAGCACTTACTGAGCACAATGCTGCTGCATTCTAGTGATGGCAGTCCCAGAAGGTTGTGATCAGCCTAGACATTAATTTCTGATCTACACAAACCAATTTAGCCATGTGGGAAAGTAGCTGGTAAGAGAATAAATGAGCGCAAAGTTTGACTGCCACTCAGTGACATCGGGCACATTTTCTGAATGTGAGACATTAGGCAGAGATGATCATTTAATTATTCATTGCTTACATGCTGACTAAATATAGCCAAATAGAAACACCATGGGTGTATAGTTAATTGATAGTTCATATTAAACAGAAACATTGAGAAGGCAAGGGAAGTTCTGAGAATTACTGTCCAAGGTCACAGACATAGTGCACCATGAATTGGAACTGGTACCCAGGACTCCAAAACACAGTCAGTACTGTATTATCCTACCTTCTTTGATGACATACCTTCTGCAAATTAATTAAATATGTATTATGTATTTACTAATATCTAAGTCATACTGACTGCTGACATACAAGAATAGGAAGCTTCTACAGCAATAAACAGAATTATTAAACATAAAAATTGTAGCATCTCTATTAGCAGATAAGGACTAAATTTTAACTTCATCTTTTACCACAGAAGACATTTGATATGAATGAGAATGTAACCAATACCTAAATGATACCTCCATAATTTAAAAATGAACAATCTACAAGCTTGATGTGTTAAAACTTTTTCAGCACGTTTTTGGCTGTTAGTTGTACAGGCAGTGAAATAATTAAAATGAAGCTGCTTCTCCTCAGTATGCTTTCTTCTTCAGCATCTCACATGAGTGCCTGCGAGCTGATCAGCTTTGAGAGTTCTTGGAGCCTTTGCTAATGCCTGGTAAGAACACCAAGACACTGCTGCCATTGACCTCTCAAGGTCTTCATGCTTTATAAATTTTACATATTTCTGGATAGGAGGAAATAACAGAAAATACAAGACTGCAATGGAGGAGGTTAGAGTAGAAGATTAAAAGAGAAAGATAAATAAAGACACCTGCCTGGAAAACCTGCTCAAATGCTTAATCCATTATTTAAAAAGGATACTTATCTCTTTCCCCTACTGCAATTTCCATCTGCTGTCGAGTCCTAGGAACTTGTGGGTTTGTTTTTTAAATAAGAAATTTAAATTCAAGTAACTATCAATTATTCATGTCAACAGTACTTACACCCAAACTTCACTTTAACCTATAGCAACAATCAGACTCTTTATCAAAACTGTTACTGAGAGCCCAAGAGACAAAGTCCCCAAATCCTAGAAAAGAAAATACTGAAATGGACAAAAAGGAGAATAAAGGAGTCTGAAGGTTGCATTATCATGACTATACACCCTGGAATAATTAATGTAATTTACTATGAAGATGAATATTTATACTCCAGGTAACAGCTACATAGGCATCTGAGGTCAGATAACCACTTTCTGTATATTATTCAATTTTTGATAAAGAATAAACATCCATTTGGAAAACTCTCATGAATTTAATTACTTTTGTTCTCAGAGGTATTTGAGCATTTTCCCTTTTACTCTACAAAACAGCAGGCTAAATAAAGGACGGACACACCTGTGTCTTTCACGCTGAGCTTGGCTCCTTTATAATGGCTGATGTAGTTTAGCCAAGGGACATGCATATAAGCAGGCAGGGCTTGGAGGAACATATGGTATTCAAATGAATGGATTCAGAAAAAGCAGCTCCAGGAGACCTCCCTTAAAAGAATGAGGACCCCCAGGGACGCAGCAGACTACGTCTGTGCCAGCAACAGGGACAGAATAAATGCCCCCCACTCTTCTGCACCCATTCATCTTCTACCCAGTTCCCAGCACAGAGTGTAACACCACTTAATAGAGCCGCCATTTCAACTTGGAGTTTTTAATTCATCTAGACAAGTCTATCATGATTAATTATTCCAAGAAAAACCAAATGTGCATTTTATACCCCAGACTAAACTGAAAATCATCACTTTAGTATCTTCCCTTGCTTTCCGTCTCCCTAAAATGAAGAAGAAACACTTTATAACAGAAATAGTAAGTTCAGAGACATAGTTAAAACTCATTGGAGGCGATCTCCACTTCAGGTCAGGAAGGGTAGGAGAAATGGCTTGAGATGAGGGGAGAGGAGGGGCTCCAGGGGCTTCTGCGGGCATTTTCTGGGAGTTCTACAAGTTTGGGGGGCTTCAAGAAAGGTAGGAGGAGGCGGGTGTGAACATGGGGCAGAGAAGAGAAGATGAGGTGCGGTCATGAAGCATCTTGTATTTTTCCTAAGTCAAGATACAAAAGGATTTTATTGTTCTTACTAGTTGAGAAAAATTAGGACGTGGAAAAGATTGAGACCAGAGACAAGAAAGTCACTTAAGATACTTATGAGGATGTCAGTAAGAGATGAGGGACACACTAACATCATCATAACTCCTATGGTAAGATGAAAAGGTGTGTGAGGTTTCTGAGAGCTATTGAAGAGGAGGAATTAAATGAGGGGAACTGTCAGGCCATGCAAGAAATGTGCGTTGAGGGGAGGGCAAGGAATACCTGGCTTCTCGTCCATGTGGGGCGGGTCACTTGCAAGAAGCTAGAATATGACCAAAAATGCCACTCTCTTCAAAGTATTGAATCCTGAAACTTTATGTACAGGAATGATAGGAATGCATTTTCTAAAATATTCATTGTAGGGCTGATGAGACGGCTCAGCAGGTAATCAAACGTACTTGCTGCCAAGCCTGATCTCCTGGGTTTGATCACCGGAACCCACAATATGGAAGCCATGGACTCCAGCAAGTTGTCGTCTAACCTACACATGTATGCCACGGCATAGGTGTCCATGTACATACACACATATTATACACACAGAGACACATACACAAACTAAATAAATGCAGGTTGTGTCATGAATATAAAACTCTATGACTATTCAGACTATTATGGTCTGAATTTGTGTCCCTCCAAAATTCATATCTGGAAATTGGGACTCCAAATGTATTAGAATTAAGGGGATAGGTCTTGAGGATACAGCACTGGCAAATGGCATTAGTGTCTTTAGAAATAGGTCTGAAGGAGGTTGCTTGGTCCTTCCACTATATGAAGACAAACAGAAGGTATCAGCACGAGAAAGGGGCTTGCTGTGCACTCTGCTGCCACCTTGATCCTGGACTACCCAACCTCCAGAACTAAATTTCTGCTGTTTGTAAATCATCCAGTCTAGGACACACTATTATAGCAACCTGAATGGACTATGGTAGCTATGAAATGTATAAAATAGTCTGAATGTGAAATCTCTAGAAATTATATTTGTAGTCAGTATTGAACTTGGATTCATTTGCTAATCACAAACTATGAAACTACTAGAAGATACATTGGAGCTGTTATATTAAAGGAAAAATTTAGAAGATGTTTGGAAAAATAATTTAAATTTTGGTACTGATCTAATTTCTCTTTGATATGTTTTGTCTAACTATAGGATCTTTACATATTTGCTTAAATCCTTGGTGTGAAGAAATAATGCTTATACCTGTTAAGGTCACAGATCTTACAGTGTGGGGGTTTTACTCTAGTACTAAGTTAGTACATTTCCCAAATAATTACGAAACAGTGGCTACATTCATTGGCTTTGCCTTAGAGCACTATCCCTTGGCAACAGCTGTGCAAGAATGAGAGGACCACGCACACTGGCTTCTGTAATGCACTAACCTTCTTATACCAAACATGGTATACAAAAGATTAAAGAACCAGAGGAAATGTATTTCCATCTATCTGGTTAAATCTTCCTCAAAAAGAGAGATACGAAAGAAAATGAAAAAAAAAATTCATTCCTTTTAGAAAATGGTTGGTGTATTTTGCAAAGTAATTGGACTCTGAAACTATATACCACACATTCAGATACAATGCAGTGGTCTCATCCTCTGTCAAATACATTGCCATGGCTTAAACAGAGTGAACATTTAACAGGAAGCAATCTACAGAAGGGCCAATCTAACTCAGGCATCAATAATTCATCTGCTGCAAAAACAGGAGGAAGAGGAGGCGGAGGAAGAAGTGCCAGGAGACTATAATGAGACTATTTCTTTGCAGGGAGGCATATTCTGTTTTAAGTCCACAATAATGCAAGCTAATAGGAATGAAGGCCAAGGTGAATCAGAAGATTCAGGTAGACCTGAATACAGGTTTTTATGGTCTCCTCTTATAATGTTATTTCTTTAGCATCCGTCACTGAGGTCTTACATATAACTATTTAGGATGTTTAAAAGAGATAAGGAAAGAAATTTCATAACTTTGTACTTCTGAGGTGATTTCCTACACGTCAAAGCTTTGGCACTAACCATAATTACACAAGTCTAAGAGAGATGATTGCATAAGTTTTGAGGATACATTCTCTGTTCACACTGAAAACACTTTAGTCATTGGTTTCTTGCTAAGTCTCTTCCCTAGTTCAATACAGATTTCATCATCATCTCCAGCCATTCAGTACAGGTCTATTCATAAACAAATACTTACTGAAAATAAATTAACTAATGCAGCCAAGTAGAAAAGAATTCTAAATACCCAAGCCAACTGGCCCGATGATAGTGAGTTAGCATTGCACAGTATATGCCTCAGCTTCCCTAGTCTGAAATTTTTTCTGTTAGGAATTCCTCCCTGTCATGATCTTACATCCAATTCAAGAACTTATGCTGCACTAAGGGAAATGGGAAGCTCAGTCTGCTGTCTAAATGAGTCACAGTCTCTAGCCCTAAGATCAGTCGCATCATCTTGTTCAACCTCTAACCATAGAGGTAAAGACTTTTAACACTTAATTTAGAATCAAAATGCTCATATGTGCACATATTTTACAATAACTGAAATTTTAAATGATTACCAAGAATTATAAATATGTGAGGCTAGAGAGATGACTCAGCAATTAAAAGCACTTGTTGCTCTTGCAGAAGACCTGGGTTCAGTTCCCAGCACCTACATGGTGGCTCACAACTGTCTGTAACTCCAGTTCCAGGAGATCCAACACCCTCTTCTGGCCTCTTTGAGTACCAGGCACACATGTGACGAACACATAAACCTGCAGGCAAACACTCATACACAAGAACACACATAAAATAAAAAATTTTAAATTAGAAACATGAAGAGAACACATAACGAAAATAGTTAACAGCTATAGTCGTCTAACGCTTCCCATACAATCAGATTAGGGTTTTATACATTGTATTATTATTCTTCAGAGTAAGTATTATTATGCCACTTTCAATATGTATCTTTTTAAAGTGGCAATCAATGGAATACTCAGAGGGAGTGAGACCCTAGTGATTCCTGAACATGGTCTTGGCAAATGGCCAAGTTTAAAAGGAATTCTCTCCCAATTTGACTCATCAGCAATCTACACTATTTCCTTAGTATATCTATGAATATAGTTTTACAACGATAGTCTGTTAATCAACTGTAAAACCAAAACTCAGATAAGTACCTTAATTACACATAGACATACTAGTAAGCACTGTTAATCAGACACACATTTTATAATGGTCCACCACCACTCGGTTTCAATGCAAGAACCACCACAGTGGTAGATTTATACAGAACTAGCTACAGGGCTCAGCTAACTGGAAGGATCAACTCGATGGTCTGTAGTTCTTGCCCACAGCATCTCTGTCCCTCACATCCTGCAGGATACTCTGGGTATTTGACCTAGACTTTCTTACAGTTTTCTCTTTGCAAATAGTGATGTGACAAATGTAGTGAGCACATGTACTGCAGTCAGCTTTGCTGTAAGGCTTGTTTTGAAAACAGTCTCTTCAAACATGATTCTATATTAGGAATTATTCTGAGCATATATGGAATTTCATTAGTTGATGTGCAATTTTGTCCTAGAATCTCTAGGAGAATACAAAACAGAACAAAAACCACACATCCAGAAGAACTGAGCCATGTCAGAATGTACACACACACACACATACACACAGAGCTGCCCACCTCAGGCATATAATGGTCCACTCTCAGTCATATCTGTGGTACTGCAGCTTCCCCCTGCTCTCAGGTGATATTCCTTTCACTTCACAGTAACAGCTGAGCCTCCCCCTGCCCGTCAGGGTTACCTTCCACTCTGCACAGCAGCCGAGCCTCCCTCTGCCTGCTATGGTTACCTTCCACTCTGCATAGTTTTCTCTGACTGCTTTGTATTTTCTTTCATTGTTCTAATTTTTGCTCTTGGCTCTAATATTTATCTTTTCTTTCTTTTTTTTTTCCTGCAAGTGTGTGAGTGGGAATAGGTATGACTGTGCTTAGAGGCAAAATAAGCACACTTTAGGTTTTCTTTCAAGGTAAAGAGCCGCTCTGTTGTAGTTTTTAGGCAGGTTACTACTGAACACACACAGCGCTAGGCTGCCATTTTGTGAGAACCGTATTCGGAATGTTAGAGATGGCAGTTTTACTACTGCTCTGTGTTGTAAGGGTCTGGAGAGTCCTATGTTTTATAGGAATACCTATGTTGCACTATAGCAGAACAAACTGGATTCTGAGATGTATTAGTAGTGCTTTGTTTCTGTTTGAAAGATTGTTTTTAGAGAAGTTTTATATTCATAGCAAATATGAAAGAAAAGCACGGAGGTTTTTCATAGTCCTTCCTCCACCACCACAGGAGCACATTTTAAAGTACTGAAAGATTCAAGTCTTTTCCTCAGTGTTTCATGTTAGCCTGTGATTAGGTTAAAAAAGATCAGCTTGTTTTGCCTGAAACTCTAATCCCTTACGTGAAATTCACAAAACATTACAATCTAGACAATAAAAACTCTAACTGGAAGAAAACTATGCACTATAACTTAGTCCCTCATTTCTCTTCTTTGTTTGGAATTCCTGGAAAAATCTATTTATATCAATTCATGTATTAATGCTTTCACCACAGAACTTGATATGTCAAATATATTTAGTTGTTCATATTAATATATGTCTAATAAACATACAGCATACTTCTATAGCTTCTTTCTTGAGACATTTTGTAGACGGTGAAAATAACAAAGGTATAGTAAACATTTTCTGGTCATATGGTTTTATCTAAACTTGCTGAGTTATTTAATCAAATAACATGGGCTAAGAAATTTCCCCTAAAAAAAAAACAAAACAAATGGACTGCAAAAAGAACATAATACATTGCCAATTTCTTTGCAATTTCTGGGGTCCCAATCTAAAACACAGGAAGAAAAATTCACCAAAACTTATCTAAATCACAGCACTATCTGAAAAGAGCCTTGAAATAAGACAGGGAAGAAAGAGGCTAATTAAGGAGGCAGTTTGATTACGAATATCTGCTGTTGCTTTAAAGGATTTAGGTCCTTGTAAGTGGGAAAACCACTGCCACTTACCCACTGATGAATGGCAAATATTCCATTATCCAGTGGATGTACATCTTCATTCACAGACTCTAAAAACTACCATACTAACTGGAAGGCGAAACTGGGCCTTCTGATGATGGAGATGGACAGGAACGAGGAGGATGCAACCCAACAATGGCAACCACTGTGCTCAGTGTCTACTGTGTCCTGGTGGAAAACCTAACCCATGACCCCAAATGCAGTGTCCAAACAAGTCTCTTAGATTTAACAGTGAGGTGAGTCTTTGTGAGGAACTTTGTCTCTTCTTTTAGCACCTTTATCTCTAAATAAATGGGTCGTGAGCTAATTATCTCATGAGGCTAACATTCTCATTTCCATCTTGATCTGGAAATGCTGGACCATCCCATTGGACTATGTTAGCTGCCATTTTTGCCTATGTAGAATCTGTCATCCTGCTATTCAGAAGTTTCAGTGAAAAGACACCTGTTTCTCTAACTATGATTTAAAGATCATTTGTTACCAAGGACTCTGAAAAGAAGACTTCCCTCAGCATGAGCAGAGAGCAGAGCTCCTGGAAAGCCACATGCTGGGCACCCTCTGAGCCTTACTTGTTCTCATTGCTGGCATCATAACGAGGCATTGGGTCCAAGTCATTCCCATTCACGTCACAACTTGCCAGAGCATCCTATGACCACAGAGAAGAGAGAAGAAATGGACATGAATTAGCCACTGACCCACATGCTCATGCATTCTTAAACATGTTTCAGCAAGACCAGTAATTAGGTTAACTAATACACTCATGGTTCCCTTAAGAAGAGATACCTGAGGGAGAGATTGCTGGTCCAATAACAATCAGCGCTGTATTGTTCCCTTTAAGGTGAAGAAGTATTCTGCATCGAACAAAGCACCTTCCCCTTCTTACCTCAAGTGACCCAGCTTATGAGCTATTTATCTCTCAGAGATTACCTTTTCCAAAGCAGTTCATGAATATTTAGAAGCACACGTAGCCTGCATTTCTTCTATTTCTTGCTTGATTTCCTGAGTTTGCGACATCTTTAACATAATTTAAAGATTCGAAGAACAACAGAAAAATTGTTCATGTCTAATTGAAATACTGGATGTTCATTTTCTCGGGTCTCTGGCATCTGTATCACACATTAGTCTGTTTAATGTATTATATCTATTCTGATAAAACCTACAATTCAGAGTTACTGTAACTCCATAGTGCTCACACCAGCTCAAAGGATGATCAGCACTGTCCTAACTAAGGTTTCCAGATGAAGAAAAAGAAATTCCAAAAGCAGAGCTGAATTTATCTGTTCACTTAAAGGAAAAAAAGGACTGGAAAAAAAAAATCTCTGAGATACTAAAGAGAATTCACTAGGTCACTACCGTTGTTTGTCTCAAGACGTTATATAATTCAATGATTGCTTTTAAGTTCAATGTTAGTAAAAGTATTATTTTTGTTTCCGGTCTTTGTCAAATGCTTGTATTTCTGAAAATAAGTTTTAGAACAAAGAATTTGAAATGTTTTGAAGAATTAAGCATAATATATTGTGTATGTAAGGTGGTAAGTTCCTGCATCTTTTACATAGGAGCCCTACAGCTCTTAGTGGCTGTCAAAGCCAGGCTTTGGAGTGAGTGAATCAAATGTAACTTAACAGAGGAAACAGAGGCCCCAAACAGGCTAATTTGTAGCCTGTTTTGACATAAAACAAATGGAGACTACAGCCTGGATCTTTGGTCTGACATCTCACCTAATGCTTTTGTCTGGCCTTAATGTGAACAGAAGTGAGATGGCCCAGTGTCACTAACTGAACAGGTAATTCTAGAGAATGTTCTTCTAATTCTAAAATATAAAAGAGGGAAAGCCTGGCATCATCATTAAGTGGAAGCTATTTCTCTTAATGACATTCAGTTGGAAGCAGGGAGCAGCACACCCAGTCAGATTCTGCCCGTATATGACCAGACATCTGGACAGAAGGCCCTGCTGCGGGACAGGTAGCTAGAGTCCAGATCTCACATCTGACTCTAAATAACTGACTTGTCTTCAGCCTTTAACTTCTTCACTTATCACCGGAGGAGACTGAACTGACGTTCCTTTTAAGCTTTAAAATTCAAGGGTGCAAAGAAGCACATGTGCATGAACAGTGGGTGAGGTCAGCCACTCAACTCTTGGTCAAAGAAGAACTAAATGAATCTGCAGCTTCTTCTCAAGAAAGGGATTCATATTTACTACTGGAAGACTCTGAATCGCTGCTTTTATGAAAGGAAATGTGGAGAAGAAAGGGAGACCAGTGGAATAACAAGAACGATTCCAAGTCTACTCTTTTCTATAAAAGAAAAGTGTTGACTGTTTGTCTGTCTGAACAGGTGAGAAGACTGGGTGTGGTTGGTGACAGATGGTGTTGGTGGCAAGGTTTTTCCTACCTCACTGCTTTCTTTTGAAGGACATAACATCAAGGGTACCAGGACATGAAAGTGCTGTCTTCTGCTTCCTGTATTTCAAGAGCTCACCCTTTATAAGGAAGGAAGCAAACTGTATCTACTGTATACTATATATACTGAACCTACTGTATCTACTGCTACATTTGGTTGGTAGCTCTCCTATTCTATGCTGATCCTAATGGGAGTCCCCTGCTTCTAAGAAGGGAATGCTTCTGGCCACACCAAACACTCACATAGTTTTGCATCAGATCAGGGTGCGTTCTCTCAATGCCATCATCCAGGATGGTCACCACGATGTTCTTCCCTGTGTAGCCTCTCTTCCAGGCTCCTTCAATATTCATGTCTGATTGGCAGGGATGTGTGTTGTCACTGCAGTGCTAAAGAATGAAAAGGACACTGTAGGTTACTAAATAGTAAAGATACAGAATTACCCAGTTGTTAAGATAATGTACTGAATTAGCAGCAATTTGGCGGACCACCTGGTAGAAGAGAAGCACAGGTCCCTAGACAACTGGGAAGATACAAAAGAGTTGTGTGAAAAAAAGCAAGAAGAAAGTTGTCAGTGGGCATCAAGTATGGGCACTGTCAATACTTTAAAAAAAGTCATGCATATTAAAATAATAATGAATACTTTATTGTTACTAATGAGATGGAAAAATCATCACTGCATTTTATGATAAACTCAAAGCAGGTAACGAATAAACATATACTCTACCATGTGTCAGCCAAGCACCTAGGGCCCAGTCTAGCCACAGATGGAACTGCCTTAGGCTCCACTTGTACAGCTAGCCAGAGGTGTGCTACGATGAGAAAAAGACAACAGGTTCCCCTAACTTCTTCGAGTAGATGAACAATAGCGGACAGATTCATTCGACGATACTTTGAGAAGGCAAGCACTAAAACATGACATCTTGGCTCATTGTGTGCAGAGATCTCACTCTGTAAGAGCTACAATGTCCAAACATACTGAAAAAGGAATAAAGCCAGCAGCTTTTCATGATATAATTCACTGTTTGCTCATCCACGTAATTGTTCCTTTAAAGTCCATCTCTTTGAACTATCCCTGAGTGGTGCTGTTTTCCAGGTTTTTAAGACTCAGAAGAAGCACAATGGAAGAGAGGTGCAGCTCCATAATGTCATAGCAACCCAGGCACCCCAAGCAGTTCAGCACTCACTACATTCCTCCTGCCTCTGGGAAAGCTCAATGCTTAGGAAATGGAAAGGAATGCTGAAATTTCTCTGTCCTAAGCACAATAGACACCACATTGCCACTGGTGCATTTAATACACATTTTATCAAGCACCTGCTGCATGCCGGGTGTGGCATGAACAAAGCACCTGAGGTACTTATCCAAAAGGAAAGTCGCAGAAAATAGAACAACAAAGAAGACCCATGAGAATGTTCACTCTGCTTTAAAAGGGCTGAAGGAGAGGTTTATGATGGTGACTTCAGAATAAGTGCACCACTTTAGGTAATCATCAGAAAGGCGTCAGTTTCTGAGAAAGAAAAAGGTATGCAGGAACAAACTGTCAAGGACTTGACTGTAGAAAATGAGATGGTCCGCCCAAGAAGGAGTTCAGAGACAAGGGTCCTGGGAGGGAAGCAAACACTAAGCCTGCATGTGGGTAAGCTGTACGGGGAAGGTGGGCACTGCCAGAAGGAAGGCAGAGAACGCGCACAGGAGGAAAGACGACCACTGGGTCCACTGTCAGGCATGAACCGCCTTTCACTCCAGGGACTTCCTCAATGGAAGCTCCTTTCTTTCCAAACCAAGTCAGGGAGACAGATTACAAATTCACCTGTAAGCTGTATGTACCGTTCAACGGGGAAAGCAGTGAGTGTGAGTTGGGGCTTGTAGAATACATGTGTGTGTGCATATGTGTGCCTGTGTTCCTAAGCTTACAGAAGGGAAAAGAGGGAAGAAGACAAAGGAGGCTGTGTGGGAGAAGTAGGTGCCCCAAACTGGGGAGAGAAGGAAGAATGACATGCGGATAAGTGGAATACAGTTGAAGAGAGGGTCTATCCCAGGCCTCAAGTGTGCAGAAGAAGTCAGGAGATGGACACACACACATAGATGTTCTTAAAAATACAGGCCTGTATTTTTATGAAACGGATGTCTGTTGTGGATATACGAACATACTGTTGGAATGAATTCTTGCAACCATTCAGATGGATAAATAATATTCACCAAAGGAAGTCTCATTTAGGGAGTAAATTAGTGAATAAATTCAGGTCAGTGAGCAATGGAGACATCCCTTTGGGTAGTGTTTGACTAGGGACAGGTAAGTCTAACCTCAGATTTCAAAAACTGGTTAGTTAACATACCAGGAATGAATTATCCTCAACTTTATTTCTAATTACAAGTGTTATGTGCTTCCTGCTCTGACCTCTTCAGAGATACCCATCTAGCCGGTGCTTGGCAAAAAGAAATCATAAGAAAGAACTAGTGTAGATTTCCAAAATATCTAGCTCTTCAGTAGTTCAATTCTGGCCAAGAGTGTGGGCCTCTCCTCACCAAATATTTTAATTTAACACAAAGCAACCTTAACAGATTTCCGTTTCATTTTCTTTCCAAAACACACTGTGACCACCTGTGGCATCGATCATGGCAGGGAGTGATATTAATGTGGCTGACAGGTAGGTTGGAGGAAGGAAATGTACAGGAAACAGGCAGCCCACAAATGGGATAACCATCCTGGAGTGGAGGGATGCAGCCTGAAATTATAATTATGAAAACTGAAGAAAACCAGCCCTCAATGGAAACTGTGTGGCAGAAGGGGCTAACTGCCTTTCCTCTTCCCCCAGGCTTCTGTTGAATCTGACTTTAATCATTAATTATTTTCGTACCACCTTTTATTTCCATTTTGATTCACCAGCACAGCATCAATCACTGTGGGAGGGGAACTATCCAACTGACATATTCATTTGGCAATCTAACATGGCATGTAGTCAAAATATCAAAGACAAAATGATAGCAATAATAGCAATATGATGGTGATGAAGAGTCAGTAAAGGTCTAGATTGTTTCTTGATGATGAGGTAGCAGGTCAGAGGCTCCTAAAATGATCTAATATAAGCAAAATTTAGAACCCTTTAACAATCAATGCCACAGGTGGTCACAGCAGGTTTTGAAAAGAAAATGAAATGGAAATCTGTTAGGTTGCTTTGTGTTAAAGTATTTGGTGAGGAGAGACTCACACTTTGGCCAGAGTGGAACTACTGAAAAACTAGGCATTTTGGAAATCTACACTATTTCTTTCTTATCATTTCTTTCAGCCAAGCAAGATTCAGAACCCCAAGCATCACTGTGGGAGGGAAAATAGAGGTGAACTATTCAACTGACATATTCATTTGGCAATCTAGTATGGTATGTAGTCAAAATATCAAAGACAAAATGACAGTAATAATAATAATTTGATGATGATGATGAAAGAGTCAATAAAGGTCTAGAATGTTTCTTGAAGATGAATAACAGATCAGAGGCTACTAAAATGACCTACTATAAACAAGATTTAGAACCCTGCATTCTCAAAGTGAACCCTTGATTCTAATATACTTCAAGTGGCCTGGGCTTCCAAACATGTTGGCTGTGTAGTTTTTCATATATCAGAGATATTCAGAGCCAAAATTATGGAAAATACTGATGCCACTCAGCCTCATCAATTCCTTAAATGCCCAACCAAAGAGGTCCTTACCTTCCTTTCCTGTTAGACATTCACGTTGAAGCAGTATGCAAGAACAAAAGGAACACACACTGCACACAGTTCTCACATGTGTAGCCAACCCCACTGAGATTTTTACCAGAGTGAGAACTTAAAGCCTCATTTGTGTCGATATATATGTGCCCACAGCCTAGAGCTCACCAAACAGCCAGCCAGAAACTTCTAGCATATCGGAAGTGAAGAAACCATGGAAGTATACAGTATATATATTCACAGCAAATGTTTGCACCTTCGCTTTGAGCAATGCACTCTATTTCAATGGTGCTCCATGCACAAATGACTAAGTGCTTAGAAACAACACCTAGTATACAAAATGCAAATACACTGTGGAAACAGAAGTTATCCCAGAAAGGTCTCCCACTTTCTGATCCAAACAAAATTTTGGTCCTTATAAATATATTGCAGGGTTTGCTCAAAGAAAGAGCAATTAACACCCCAACTCAACATCTGGTCATATTGGCATCATCATTTTACTCAGGAAAGGGAAAGTTCTTTTTAAACTTCTCTAAGCTCTGAGAAACCCCAGGGAACTGCCTTTTGGTTTTTATGCTGTCTTAGGGGTAGAAACCAGAGCTTTGCACATGCTCACCAAGTGCCTACAAATGAGCTGCACATAGGCCTTGAACTGCCATGTTATATGCCGTCAATAATTTGTGATGCTGAAAATACTCATCATTTATTATTATTGGTGGTGTCTCCTAAGATTGTATCTGACTATACAATGTTCATAAGAAAACAGAATTACACAAAAATTTTTACTAAAGACACATTAAAAGGCTTTGATAAAACACCACAATCAAGGGAATTTACAGAAGGAAGAGATTATGTGGCTTATGGCTGCAGAGGGTTAGGGCTCATCACGGCAAGGAGGCATGGTGGAGCGGCGGCTAGACTAGTGAGTCAGGGGCTCACATCTTCAAACAGGCACAGGAAGTGGAGAGATGGACTGGAAGTGGGCAAGCTATGTACCCTCCAAGCCTGCCTCCAGCATGGCCACATCTTCTAAAGATTCAAGGTCCCTCCCCAAATACTGCCACTAACTGGGACCAAGTGTTCAAATACTTAGACCCTATGGGGGACATTCTCATTCAAACTACATGACTCTGGGGAGCCATGTTAGGCAGTCATGATAGGGTGATGGATCCTTGGTAGGGATAACTGGGATGGCCTATTTGTAGTCTTGGTGCTGGGTAAGTGCTGGAGACTGGCATGAGGTGGACAGAAAAATAAGTCCAACTGCCCAATGGGAACTGGTGAGACATTCTCCCTTCCACGAATCACTAACACTGATTTACTCTGTATTATTCTGGTATTCCAACCCTGATGAATTCATGGTTCTCATCCATTACCATTTATTTTGATTCACTCATTTGATTCCTTAGCAGAGCTACAAATTTTCAATGCTATTCCAGATAAAAATCAAGGAAACAACTGAGAATAGTAAATTTGTGGAGAAGACTGTAGTATATGAGATAGAGAAAAACACAATGAATCCAGTTCCTAAGTTCTACCATATGGGAAGATCTAGGAGTCAAGGCGAAGCTGCTGAAGGACAGCGAGGTTTGGTCAGCCGGATGCTCCCCATTCAAACCTGACCTCACCTGCAATCAGAAACCTTCATTCTTAAAAGCACTTAAGCAAACTGAAAAAGCAATACAGGCCACCAACAAACACATCTGTGTCCTTTAAAGATCTATACATGTCTCACAGTAGTGCTCGGAGAGCTGCTGTCAGCTGTTACTTGGCCTTCAATGCCAATGAGTAATCAACATCTCTAAAGCTTAATGAACATTCCTGTGGTACTAAGAACAAACTTACCATTTACCTCTGCACCTGCCAGGTTCACAGCAGTTTCAAATACCTCAGGTCAGGTTTTGGAAGCTTGGGTCTCAAACCATTGCTTCTCTTTCTATTGTCATTTCTCCTTAGTAACCACACTTGAGTCACTACAATGACTCTGGCAACACTCCTACTGTTTGTCATTATCTTTGAGGTTTAGTCTGTGTCTCAGATAAATAAGCAAATATGAAAACACACACTAAGTACTATAACAGTGGTAGGACATAGAACCTAGTCACGGGAGAATGTGGGGATGATGAGAGAACACTCTTAGAGGAAAGGACATTGAAATGAGCCTCAAAAGCAGCTGACTCACCAAAGAACTAGTGGAGGTTGAAGAAGCTTTGTTCCGGCTTTGTAAAGACGTGGAATAATCAAAGAAAGCCTGCATGTCTCCGATCAAAAAACAGTCAGTACTTTGGGAAGACACAGGTTGAAAGGGGTGAGATTGGAAATAGGAAAAATGGAAAGATATGAGACTGCAGAAGTATGCGGAGAATATTTTTCATGCAAAAGCTAAGTGATATATGAGGCTGTCGATCTGAGGGAAGTAAGGCAGTCCAGAAATAAAAACAATGTACAAGGACAATGCAGATCACTAGCAGTGTTGGATGTATAAGTGCGGAGCATAGACCATGGTATTAACTACATGTGTCAAATATAAGATTTTGAAAAGAATCCTATGGTCACTGATATTCAGCAGAACATTCCTTTCACACGAAGCCCATGGTTTCTTGGCCACACATCCAACAAGCATATTAATACCTCTGATTACACATGTCTTTTATTTCTGAGTAAAATTATACGCTACTTATATGGAGGAGCCTTTATTTTATAAATTCACAATTTTGGAATTCCCAGGAAAAATACTTTAGAAGCCATCAACTGACTTTATTTGACTGGGTTAAAGGATGTCCAGGTAGATGGTAAATATTTATTGATGTGTCTGTCAAGACAATTCCCTAAAAGATTAGCACCTGAACAGATACACTGAGCTTTTGAGGACACTGACCTCACCAATATGGTGGACATCATCCAATATTTTGAGGGTCTCAATAGAACAGAAATCACAAAGAGCGTAAATCTGTTTTCTGTTTCCGGTGGGAAGTCCATCTGTTTCCTGACCTTGGACACTGGTGCTTGATTCACAGGCCTTCAGCCTTCAGACTAGGAGTCACAACCTCAGCTCTCTTGGTTCTCAGGCCTTCCAGACGTTGAGTAGGATATTGCTGCTGTTCTTCAAAGGCCTCTGGCTTGCAGGCAGAGATCATGAAACCTAATCACATGAGCCAGTCCCTCAGGATTACTCCTTCTCTCCCTTCGCCACTTTCTCTACATATCCTATTTCTTAGTGACTTTATTTTTTGGAGAAGTCTGTCTAATGTAGAAAGACTATTATGCTAGAAGGCAAAAGCCAATTCTAAAACAAAATACAAAAAAGAGTAATGTGTGGTGGATCCACCTGTAATTAGGAAAGAAATGGTGGAAGATCAGGAATTCAAAACCAGCCCTAGCTACATAGTGAATTCGAGGCTAGCCTTGGTTACATGAAACTCGGCCTCAGAAAAGGAGAACAGCTACCATGGTGGTCATGCCTTTAATCCTAACACTGGGAGGCAGAAGCAGAGGCAGGAAGATCTCTGTGAGATCAAGGCCAGCCTGGTCTACATAGCAAGTTCCAGGTCAGCCGGGGCTACAGGGAGATCCTGTCTCAAAATTAACAAATGAACAAAAAAAAAAAAAAAAAAAAGAAGAAAAGAAGAGAAGATAAATGATACCGTGAAGACAACAAATGCAAAGGAGTAATGCAAAAGGTAAAAGGAGATGCATGAAAGGCCTAGAAATTACCTTCTGTACACTGCTCGTTAAAGCTGTTGATGAAAAGGCTCCTGAGAGAACACAAGAAAGGGGCAGGGACTAATATTAAAAAGATACTGGTTAACTACTGAGGCCCTAAAATGCTCAGTAATCCTGGTAGAAGACAGAAGAGATGTGACCCAGCGGCAGGTGAGCTGCTGTCCCCTTCCAGACCCACTGAACAACAGCACAGCAGTGAAGAAATCTGTTTTCTTTGCAACAATATAGGGCCTTCTGAAAGCAGACGCTCTTCTACACTTCTCTGATTCTGGTAAATTGTTCAATTGGAATATTGTCTATAGGTCACATAGCAAATTCTGAGTTGAAAAGAAATTTAGTTTTATCAAATTACTTTCTTCATGAAAATCATAAATCAAGAACCAAATATTTCTTAATATACTACTCTCTCTCCAAATACTGCAATTAGTAAGTTAGCATAAGTGCTTGCTTAGGGATGATCTCAATTAAAATGTTTTCCTTAAGAGCCTATAAGCCAAGAAACAAGTCCTATGCTGCAACTTATAAAAATGAATCTTAGAAGCTGTGAAATCACGTTATTTAATAATAATGGGAACATCGGCATGAAGTCACTCTCATTTTTTTTTTCTAAAATGTAATTTTTTTGTTGTTTACAAAATTCTGTGTGTCTAGACTCTTCACCATCTTCTATGCATGGATTTGTTCCAAAACTCCTGTCTTCCTTCTCTTCAAGGGCTCAGAAGTCCTGCTACCAGAAGCAGAGGCCTCCTGCCCGTTCTCTGTCCTGAGTAGAGTGCAGTACAGCTGCCTGTTCTCTGCCCTGAGTAGAGTCCAGTACAGCTGGGGTATCACCAAATGGCCTCAGAGATCCGTTCTTCTGCTACTGCTACATTTTCAGGGTCACAAAAAGTTCTGAAGGAAAAAAAATGATGGAACCCACTTTCGCCATAATTTGGAGATGCAAGTTGAAGAGGAGAAGATGAAAGTCACTGGAAAATACCTAAATGTTCCATTTTTTAATTTTATTAGTATATCAAATTCATTTATATTAGTTCATGAATGACAATATCTTTGCATAACATAAAGACAGAAGCAGTGGTTTTTTTCAGATGAAAAACAATTTTTCAACTGAAGAAATAATGAAGGACAGAAATACACTTACATGCCACCCTCCCAAACCTACAATCCTTCAGGTGAATGACAGATAACGACAGAGAGACAAACAGAAAAAAGCATACATGCAGGTTTATATTTCAATTCTTCCCAAATTCTTACTGAAGGTTGTGCATCTTTCCAAGACCCTGGGAGAATTCAGATGGTAAAAGCTTCAATACTTCAATACGTCAGCTACTCATGCCTTCAACAGACATGTCAGTGAAAACCAAGTCACAAACTGGTACATATAAGGAAGGAAGACACAGGAAGATCAGCAAGGAAGAAAAAATAAAACGCACAAAGGAGTGAAGTTGTGCATAGTCAGGTGACACTTGCCAATTTGAGAGGCCCGTGCTTTCAAAGAATAAGCACCACCTGAACCACCCTAATAGACTCAACATGAAACATATCAAAACTTTGGTATGAAACATCAATAGTGGCTCCAATTATTTTTGTCTCATAAAATGATACTCAAGGGCTGAGGAGACAGCTCAGTGGGTGAAGAACTTGCTGTGAAAACATGAGAACCTGACATCAATTCCCAGTCACCTGCGCCTCCCCCACAGTGAAGGTGAAAACTTCAGCCTAGCCTAGTTGGTCAGCTCCAGGCCTATGACTCAGTGTGACTCAGAAAAACAAGGTAGATCACTCCTGAGAAACAACCCTTGAGGTAGTTACCCTCTGGTCTACATGCACACACACACACACACACACACACACACACACACACACACACACACACAGAGGCGCTCAAGTGTACAACTTTCAGGGTAAGAAGAAAAATTTATTATTACATTGGAATTATATGTAAAAATAAAAGAGGATGTGGAATTACTAATAAACCCTCTCTGGTCTTAAAAAATATTGCCATTCTCTATATCCATGTCATTACAGAATCAACTTTCTGAAGGTCTGAAGTGTTTTCCCATGACCTCTAATATGCTATTACCTCATATATATTCACTTCTACAAGAAGTCTGCAAAACTTATGACACAGAAGCTCTGGAAATAGAGAATAATATAATTAATATGTCAACATTTCTGTTTCTTAAATCAAGTAATTATATCAGAAGAGGAAGGGTAGTGGTCAAAACCCCTATGGACTGTAACTAATTATAGACAAAATATGAATTTAACTTTGTTATCGGGCTAACAGACTTTTCCACATGACTTCTGCAATTATTTTTCCCTAGTAAAATTAATTCTTCAGATATAAGTAGCCATTTCATTTTCACTGGACCAAAGAATAGGTTTAATAAATATAATGCTCTTTAGTGTGCTGCTTACCAAAGGAGAAAAAAATGGTTAGGATCAATAGTCGACATTCATCTTGTCAAGTCTTTTTCCTATACTGTGCAAAGCCCTGACTCCAAAACTCAGTGACTGGAAACAATACTTTATTGTTTCTTTTCAGAGCTCCATGGGTTGAGTAGGATCAGCTGTATGGCTCCCTAGGAAGCTACAGATACATGTCTGCTGGGATGACAGATATCTGATGGCTTGAGTCACACGTAAGCCAGCAGGCATTTTCAGTCCCATAAACACTTGGAGAACTCCTATGTTATGCATGATTTAGTTATTAACATATATTTATTACAACTTCTGCTCTCAACTTAGGACAGGATTTCATCTTAATTACCCTTTTAAACAGAAAATTAGCTTTCATTAAAAATGCATTTACTACACTTGTCCTATCCAACATTATAGTTTAGGAAAGCACAGTACCTTTAGAGTGTTGGCTGCTGGCCCTTGTGATCACAAGGCTGACTGGGAGATGTAGCTCAACATATTTCTAGAAAGCATCCTACTGAATACTACTAACCCAGGAAAACATGAGAATTCAAACCTGGAGACCTGGTTTCTACTAAATTCACACTGCCTTTGCATCCCCATGAAGATGAAAAAGATCAAGGTGTACCACTCCAAGTTGGAAATCACCAGTTTATATATCATATAATCCTTTCATCCCATAAGCACCAGAGAAGGGTAGCTGTGTTATTGTTATTCTACATCCTTAAAAAATATTTTATTTGTATACATACAATATGTATGTATGAGCACCAATGTCACGCAATGCCTGTGGAAGTCAGAAGAGGGTGGCAGATCCCCTGGAACTGAAGTTGCTGACAGTTGTTAGCCACCATGTGGGTGCTGAGAACCAAACCCGGGTTCCCTGTAAGGGCAGCCAGGGCTCTTAACTGCTGAGCCATCTCTCCAGTCCCTATTCTGTATCTTTTAACTGACAAAGGATTTATTCACTCATTTGTGTGCATGGTTATATTTTATTTTCCAACCAAGACTTACTGATGAGTATGTAACAGGGTATGAGAAAACACATGGTCTAGTTTACATCCAAAGCAGAGAGAATGAATACTAAATGAGCAGACAGATACAACCCCCAGGGTAAGTGGAGGGTGTAGAAATAGTCACGAAGGAAAAAGAGGCCTTGGGACCATTAAGACAGAAGAGCTATTAAATTCACAAAGTTCTTTGTGATTTCGTTCTTATTGTGCTGCTCTGTACTCAATGATCATAGAAAGTCCATGTTACACAGTGGCTTTTCTAGTTACCAGGTAGTGAACCCCAGCCTGGGAGACGTAAGTTAAAGCAAAAGGGAGGTTCCAGACTGCTTCTCGGTCAAAATTAAAAAAGAAAACACAGAAACATTGCATGTTTCAAACAAAAATTGTAAAACAAGAAATTTCTGGTGACATAAAGCGCACAGGAAAAACAGAGTCAGACACATGCAATTACTGCTGCGATTGAGCCGCGAAAACCCAAATCTACTTACAAGGCAAAGCGGGACCCAGTGCAGCCTGTGACAGTAAGCAAAAATCAATTCAGGTGGCTACTGAAAGCTACTCCAGTGTTCCTTTTAGACTGAGCCAAAATAATTGCTTGAACTACCAGACATCTTCATTTTCACTGTTCACCTGCAGGTGTACAATAGAAGAAAATCCACAAAGTCCAATGCAAAGAAAATGAAACTCTTCGCTTGGAGAGGCCAATAATACATCCAGGACTGCACCTACAGTGGTCACAGCAGAGGCTCAGAAAAGATGAGATTCCAGGTGTCTGCTTATCTATCTACTTAACAAAGAAGCCTAGGGAAAAGACTGCCTCCTTCACCTGGTGAGACTCCCTCCAGGCCCTGCAACATAATGAACACAAAAATGCAGTCATTTGTCTTACCCCAGACCAGCAAGCACAATTGCAAATGATTTTCTTACTAATAAAAACATCAAACCCTTCCAAGAATATGACCAAGCGCCTTGCTTTGATAGCCACTGACATAATGTCTTCTGTTAGGGAAAAACAGCTCCAGAAAAACCGCTATCCAAACACAGGGGCACATCATTTGTAGGGCAAGGACACTGAACTTTCTCTGCAAGAACTCCTAGCTTTTACAGTGGTGTCCTGGGAGTAAAATGAGGTGCTGCGATAACACGGGCTCTATTTTCTCCATTCGCTAAAGAAAGGAAAAATGTTAAAAGAATTAAATTCAACAGGAGGAGAGCACTCACCAGGCCTACACCCATATTTGAGCGCCATTTCCCCAAGCACCTGTGATCTTTTCTGTTTACCTCTTGGGTGAGCTCTTCATGGGGATGTGCAAGGATGTTACAGACAAACATGGCTCAGCTCATCCTAGTGTTGCACTGTGAGTGGCGTTTTCACTGCTAACTTAGGGTAGAGCTTTCCAAAGAGAAAAAATGGCAAGAACACAGCAGAGTGGGGTCTCAACTCTCCAAATGGCTGCTTGTTTACTCGGCAGAAAAAAATCATATACCTCCCTTTCCTTTGATTCCTGCAGCACCAATGACTTGCAGAAGGATGAGGGTTCACTGAACAAGAACCTGGCACAGCACAGTACCCCAGACTTTAAGTTAAGAAAAAAACCCTCCTAAAAAGGATGAGTTTGTTTGACCTATAAATTCTTGAAGTTAGAAAAAAAGTTTTTTATTAATCTGAAGAGTTTTGAGCTGCAAGGAAAAGACTCAGTTAACCACAGCCAGGAACAGTATTTAATTATCATTCAACGAATTTGGAAGTAGGTGATCAGGTCATTAATTAAGGAAAATCCTTGATCACTATTCTTGGCTATTGGGCCCTTATCATCTGAATGCCTCTTGGTTACAAAACAATTGCCACAGCTCCTTTGGTATTTCTGTGATAGAAGGAAAAAGTCACAAAAGCTTTCTCCTCCATGAACGGGCGGATGCTGCTGATCCCTGTGCACCTCCTCCTCTACAGTTGAGAAGCACAAGTCTTGTGACTAGTGTAGTCTGCCCCGTGTATCCCCAAGGGCTAGGGATGGACTTGCATTCTCTGGGCAGCTACGCCAACACCCCATGCCTGCTAAACAAGGAATAATGAGGTTGCAGGGAGGGAAGGTGCTATGGACAGTGCTGTGCATTAGACAGTGCTGTGCATCAGCGTTTATGAAGCTGGTCCGTGTACTATCCGTGTAGTTCTGACTGCACCTGTTAGGCTCCATACAACATGGTTCTTTTACATACCTACTTCTTGTAGTGATGCAGTTTAAGCAGGATGGATTTTTAAAGTTTCTTTTGAAAAATTAAACATGAATGACATCATTATTAAGATTGGTGTCAGTTCATTCACCTCAGAAAACAAATGGTTTTATTTAACCTGGATGGAGATAAAGTGGAACTGAAATGAGTATTCTGTTAGTTTACTCTCACATCTCATTAGGAAACAAGACACATTACAATCATCAAGTTTGTTACTAAATTAGCAATTTTTACAACTTTTTTGTGCGTATGAATGTTTTGCCTGAGTGCACAGAAGTGCACCCATGTTGTACAATGCTCATAGAAGCCGGAAGAAGGTGTTACATCCCCTGCAACTATAGTTACAGATGGTTGTTAGCCACCCTGGGAATATAGGGAACCAAACCTGGGTCCTCTGCAAGAGCAGCCAGTGCTTTTAACTGCTGAGCCATCTCTCCAGCCCTAAATTAGCATTTCTAATTCAATAAGTATTTTGCATCTACTTTTTCCGCAGCACCTTCCAAGGTATCATACTAGGTACAAGAGGCAGAGTGAAGAACAGTAAATTAGACAGTTTTCCTTACTATAATGAAATACCTGAGGCCAGATACTTTATTTTAAAAGAAGGTCAACTCACAGCTTTGTGAGCTGAATTTTCAAAGAGCTTGTACAGACTCTGGTCAGAACCCTATTTCAGATGCAGGAATGAACATGGAAATAAGAGATCACATCTCTCAACAGGAAGCCAGAGAAGCTATGGTCCCACAGTCCCTCCCTAGTACCTGTCCCAATGTCCTAAGGACCTTCCACTCAGCTCTCTAAAAGCCTAAAATAAATAATTATAAAATGAACAGAGGCTGGCAGGCAAATATACATCCAACAGTATTATATGAACAAACTCTAAAGAGAATATTGAAGGTGTTAAGAATTTTGCTGAAAAAAAAAAATTAAGCAAAAAAATGTAACACAATACCGGAACCCCAATGCAATTCACTAACTGCAATTCAAATCTGCAGATGGGGAACTACAGCTCAAGTGAAAAATTTTAAAGACATATATGGACTAGGGAAAAAGAGAAACAGAAACAGAAACAGGTGGAACTGGAGTTGACTGAACCCTGGAAATAGATGGTTAATTCGATTATGCTGGAAATCAACACTAAGGCAGTGCCCAAGAGAGAATTGATTCTGCTGATCAGACAAGCAGAAGCATTGATTGAGGCAAGGAGTAAATACAGGGCAGACAAAAAGCAAACACTATGAAAGGGACCCAAAAGAAAGCACCCAATGGAGAAAAGGGGCAGAAGAAGAGAATGGGGTTGGACCCGCACTTAATTTTTAATAGTACCCTTGACAAAAATGCATCCTGGGTCTCCAAATTGAAAACCAACTAACCAACCAACCAACCAACCAACCAAACAGTAAAGAAGCCACTGCCAAGAGAGATGGAAAAGAAAACCAACCAAGCTTCTCTGAGAGTCTCAAGACAGCCAAAGACAGAACACGAAAACTGAAGGTGAACTGCACTCAGGGGCCACCCCCAGATCATCAAGCACATCTCAGGGGCCACCCCCAGATCATCAAGCACAGGACGAGCCTCACCCAACCTAGACACCTGAAAGCGCCAATTCTAGCTCTTTCCACTGTAAATCTAAGATTAAAAATACAATCAGGGTGCAGGAAGACTAAGTAAAACTATGTGTTCTCACAAAGTAGGAATTCTGAATTTAAAATGAAAGCAAGAAGAGAAACTATAAAACAGAATAAACTGTGCTACAGGAGGAGCCGAAGATTATTATTTAAAGGTGACAAAGCAAACACAGACATCTAAGTGAAGAAAAATGAACCAATGATAGATAAAAATCATTTGTAACAATCACTAAAATAATATAAAACTTCCTGAAAACCAGAAGAAATGGTTTTTAAAAAGCAAGGAACTACACAGTGAAACACAGAAAACACGACACAAATCACGTACAGATGCTTCAACATTCTCGAACCTGAGTTTAGAACAAAAGCCCCAGCTCAAGCAACCTCCACAGGCGAGGCTGAGCCACACATCTCAAGATGTCAATTAACGAGAGGGGTAATGGAAAAGAGCAGAGGAGCTTTAATCAAGTTCACGGGGAAGAGAAGCTGAGAACGGAGCCAGTGACACCCCCCCTCCCCGTTGTGCTGCTGGCATGGGCTCTGCAGTTAAATAAAGAACAGTTGAGTAAAGATGGAAGAGGTATGTATAATTTAAATAGCCCTGGAAAAGAGGAGGTCTCTTATCAATGACTCAGCTCTACCTACAAGATGGTCCAAAGAAGGTTCTTCAGAAGAGACAAGTGAGATCACAAGAAATGAGATCTCATGCTCCAGGGTGAAGCCTCACTATCGAGGACAATTAACCTCATGGGAAGTGGGGTCCTGTCCTATAAGGCTGTGTTCTGTCTAGAATCCAGCATGACTGTAAGTTTAAGATGTCTTAAGATGTCCCTTGGGAATCTGAAACAAGTGCTAAAAACGGACAAAGAAATGCCTCAGTCTTCTCGTTGTGTTTGCAGTCCTGAAGGGACTGGGATGGAGTCACAGTTTCTAGATGGCCTCTCCCTGAGCAACTAACATGTCTACATGCAGGTGTAAGCAGGTGACTCAAAGTAGAGACAGATGCAGAATGAAGGCAGATGTGCCAGGCTTTGCTCCCATTTTTAGTTTCCTTTTTGGCCCAAATGAGGAATCCAAACACAGTTTCTAAATAACAGTTTTACCACAGTGAGATTATATTCCAACAAATTCATCATTCACTGAAAATATCACAAGTCAGGGCTGGAGAGATGGCTCGGTGGCTAAGAGCACTGGCTACTCTTGCAAAAGACTCAAATTTGATTCCCAGCACCCACATGACAGCTAACAACCATCTGTACTCCAGTTTCAGGGGATCTGAGACCTTCTGCCTTCTGTGGACATTGCAAGACACAAGGCACACTTACATACATGCAGGCATAACGCCCATGCACATAAAATAAAAATAAAATAAGTTACAAAAAAGAAAATACCATAAGTCGAAGGCACTGAACACAGTGCAATGAAGAGCATTGGTTCTCTCCTGTAACTGTATCTCTCTAGGAACTGTGACTCAGTTTCCCATTGGATTATACTATCCTGGGAAAGGGGTTTAAAAATATAGGCATTTTCTCCTGTGTGGGTATTGCTTGTGCACTATTGTTAAACTAAAAAATCCTAAGTTAATATGACAGAGCTGAAGTTAAATTTATTGGCCATATCTACAAATGTAAATGAACTTAAACTTCTATGCTAAACTAAATATACATTAGAGCGGTCTCAGGCAAAACATAAGTACTAATTCTGTAATCTTTTCACTCTCCTTCCTTTTTAAATATCATTATGAACTCATGGGCTTTTTCAAAAGTAATGGCTCTTTAGGGACATTACTCTTATTGGCTGTATATTGTAACAGGTTTGGCCTGACCTCGTGGCAGAGGCCTGACATTCCAGCTACTCAGGAAGCTGAGGCAGGTGGATTACAATTCAGCGCCTGCCTGGGCTACAGAGCAATTTCAAGGCCCAGCTTGGGCAACTTAGTGACACTGTATCAAAATTTAAAATACAAGTGGGGTTATAGCTCAGGCGATAAAACAGTCGCTTAGCATGTGTGAGATCCTGAGTTCAATGCTTAGCAACACACACAACACACACGTGTGTGCACACGTGCATACACACAGAGAGACAGAGACAGACAGAGAATGAGAATATCTTATGCCAACTTTTGTAATGGGGCACCTCTGTCCTTCTCAGGTATCCCATTCAGCTTTCAGCACTTTCTCCTGCATGACACATAAAGAAGAGAATAATCCAAATGCCCCATAATAAAGGCTAAGGCAAAGTGGTGTTGTGACTTTGGATATGTGACTTCTATCATATTAGCCCAAATTTTAAGACGTGAGCACCTGGGAGGAGAGCGAGCACAAGCAAACAGACGGCAGGGGCCGCTAACGTTCCCACCCTTACTGAAAGCGTTTCTAATAAACTTTTACTTCTTTCTAGCTTTCAATTTAACAGTCCCACTGTTAGGAACTTATACTGAAAATACACCTCTAACAACAAAAAATTTTGCCCAAGGTTATGCAGTTTGAGGTTACTTGTAAAAATAAATTGTAAGAATGACTAATTAAAGTGGACAGAATCTAGACTAATGACTTTTGGTTAACCTTGCAACCAAAAAGTTCCTGCAAATAAGCTCACTGAGTCATGTATTGTGATCTGGCACTTGACCTTGACCCTTTGGAACCTCAATATGCTGCTTCATTTAAGACAGTGAATAAATGTAGATTTGCTTGAGAGCTTATAAAAAAAAAATCAAAGCACTAAAAGGCAGTAGATCGTCATTGAAAACAGTGAAGATTGAGACGAATGCTTGACAATGTGTGTACAAGATGTTTTAGTCCTCGGGATGAAAAGGCAAGGTTGTCTGGCAAAATAAAAGTGTATCCAAGCTTGCAGCTCCTCAGTTGAAGCTGGAGAAATAACTTTGAATAAAATTATGGGTGAGGCCTGACTCAGCAACCCGGTTTCAGAAGGAATCAGTGTTCTCTGAGTTTGGATTGACTCTTAAAAAGTTAAGATTCAGGTTGTTTATTCAGGTACAGCTAATGTTGGCATGATAACAACCCATAAAATACTGGAATTAACCTAAATGCCCACTAGGTTCAGTGGCCCAAGTTACAGTCATTCTATCACAGTTGAGGAAATTAGAAAAAAATCCCATAGAGTAATGCAAGGTGATTTCTGTAATATAGTAAATTAAACAAGCAAAATGAAAAATAACATATACACAGTACCTCCTGTACTTCACTCTGAGACATACTTTATATACTTCAATATAAAATTAAGTAAATTAATATAGAGGGGAAAATTATTCAGAATAGAAAGAAATTAACTAAACTGCAAGTCAAACTAGTTACATGATCATGAAGAGAAACAGAAATTTATTTAAGCAACCTTTAAACCAGGCTATCTGACTATGCTGACTCATGGACTATATTATAAAGACAAAACTTTATAATTTCTTAAGTAGGTCTGTCACCGATAGTCACACTGATGTTATAATTCCACCATAAGGAAGAATTACATAATTTATTTGTATTCTTGAAAGTTATGATTTTCATGGTAAGAGGGAGGGGCGGAAACATGAAATGGTCAAAAAGAGGAAGAATATTGGTACTGAACCAGAACTGGAGGTGCCACTCTGCACTCCGGCTATTTACTGCCAACTTCTGCATTGTTGGAATCTATCTACATCTAAAACACTGGGAGAACCACAATTGTACTGAACATGCACAGACCTTGCTTGTTTTTGTCACCGTCAGATCAGTTATTCACATTGTATTTACATTGGTAGGTACTGTAAATCATCCAGAGGTAAAGCACACAGGTACACGGGTGGATTTGTGAAGGTCATATGTAAATATTATCCATATCATTCTGTTCAAGGGATCTGTTCAGTCTGTAACTCCTAAAACCAAACCCCCAAGGATGGGGATAACTGAAGGACAACTGAATTCTTAGCTCTGTCCACTAAAACTGGGCTTAGATGAATGATATCCTTACCATTAATGTGCTGATTTTTACATGCTATTCCTCAAGAAAAGAAATGACCTATTGGAGAAACAATTATTTCCAAGTCTGGGTTAGAGAAAACATACAGTGAACATTTTGTTGTGCAATGAAGGAGAAAAATGCCAAAAAATTATGGGACTTCAGGGGCTGGAGACGTGGCTCAGTGGTTAAGAGCACTAGCTGCTCTTGAAGAGGACCCAGGTTCAATTTCCAGCACCCACATGGGGTCTAACAACCATCTATGACTCCAGTTCCAAGGGAACCCAACATCTTCTCCTGAACTCTGTAGGCATTATGTGACACAGGTGTACTTAAATACATGGAGGCAATACACTCATAAAGATAATATAAAAATAATAAATAAAAAATTTTTTAATGATAGGACTTCTGGAAAGAATTCAGGAATCCATTTGAAAGGTATCCCACTCTTCAAACCAGGACAACTTAAGAACCAAAGAGTTAAAGTCAGAAATGACTCATTATCTTTAAATAGAATCCATGAATTCACAACAATATTTAAAAAGGAAGGACAGTAAAGAGTCACAGAACAGAAAATCATCTTGCAAGTGCTAATCGAATGATTCAGAGACAGGAGTCATCAACAGACATAAAACCTTGGCAAAGGTTGGCAAGAAACAGGGTATTTACACATCTCAAAATATCACTTCTCAGATCTTTTATTAATTATAAAGAAAAACTGAGCCTTTATAATAAAAAAAAATCTAGCAGATGTTCACTCAGCTACTGAATAACTTTAACATTACCAAGCAGAGTCTGTGACATCACGCTACCTAGCATTCAGAGGAGAGGATTCAATCTGACCCGAGGGAAGGGGTTGCACCCAACTCCTTACCTGATCTTGGAAAAAAAATCATTAACCAAGTTCAAAGTGAATTTTATTCTACCTAAAAGCCTGATCACGACAAAGCCATCAACACTGGAAGGTAGCAGCAGGACTGGTCTGAGTGTCAGGCCAGTCAGGCATGCCTAACACAATTCTGTTTCAAAAAAAAAAACAAAACAGAAAAAAGATACAAAGCCAGCCGAACAAAAAACACATGAACAAAGAAGGGAGAGTTCCATTGCTCTCCAACACCATCTCTATAAGTCAGGAGAGCTCTTCCATATTAAAGGAGTTTAAGGAGCTGGAACACGAATTTATGATCCTAGATTCTGGATCAAAAAGGATCAATTTGTTCAAAATGCCACTGTGGGTAAATTTAAATATTGTCAGAAAATTTGATAGAGACATCACTATGTCTTACAAATCAGCTTTGTATTTTGATTCATAAATAATCTTTTCTCCCTTTCAGAATGTCTGCAATGGGGCAAGTATGTATGTGCATGCATGCGTAGGTGGTGGGGAGGATGCTAGCTTTCGGTAAATCCAGGTGAACAAAATGCTTGTGTTTATTGTGCTATCTTTCTAAAATGCCTGGAGATTTCAAATTTAATCCACTTATTGGAAGAGATAAAAACACTGAATATGAACTTAATTGTTTTTGAGTCACAAGACACGGCGTACAGAGCTCACACCAAAACAATGGAAAGGGACAGCTCAGGGAAAAGCTGTCATGTTCAAAGCACTCAGGCCAAACAAAATACAAGCCTGTGACTCCAACCCCTCACTGCCCTGATGACCAGCACCAAATCTGGCCTAACTGAGCAGTCGCCAGCTGTCTCTGGAGAGATATGTAGGGAGGGCTTTCCTCTTCAGCTGCTTTCCCTTTGCCCTGAGATACTCGTGAAAAGGATGCCCACTGTGCCCCAGGATTTCTACTGGGGTAGGATAGCACTGTCCGCTGTGGCCTTTTCCATCCGCTTCCACAGGGTTCTTCTCTATCACTTTATCCCGGAGCTCCCAACAAGGCCATCAAGACTCTATTTAGAAAATAAGAAAGAGGTGAGGAAGGCAGAAAAGAAAGTATGAGCCCTGATTGCTCCTGAACACACCAAGCCAAATATTGGTAATACTCTCTGTTAGAGTTGAATTAGGAACCGCTGACTGCAGCCATGAACAGAGCTTATTAGAAAATGAATCCTGCAACTGAAGGCTCAAGGCCAGAGTCAGTAGCAAAAGGAGTTGGTTTCTTGAAGACTTACATTATTCTGAGGATCAAGAATACATTCTGGCTGGGAAGTTACATGAGCTGATGGATTCTTTTTCTTTTTCCTTTCCTCCAAATTCAAGTGATTGGATTTCTAATCATTCACAATTCAATCCCAGTGAAAATAACACTGTATGAAATGTTTCCTCTGGACAAACAGGTTAGAGAAACACACACTGACTATTCAAATGCTTCTCTTTTAAATTCACAAAGGGCATTAGGATAATAAAGTCCAAGAAGTCCCACAGTAAGGCAAACCTCTACAGTCTGTTCAAATCAGCACGTCTCAAATGACTTGTCTTTAGAGATTCTTATTAATGTCCTCACAAGTGAGTTGGGTGAAATGACCTGCACTTGTAATCCCAGCACTTTAGAGGTAATGGAGGCAGGAGAATCAAGAGTTCATTGCCATCTTCAACTATACAGCGAGTTCAAGGGCAGGTTGAACTACACAAAACTGTCTCAAACAAAACAAATGAGAATCTGTACAATTAATGCTCTATATGTAAGCATTTGTATCACTGAAATTTGAATCATCATAGGAATCTTTGTAATTTTGCAGTGATTTGTGTAAATCATTCATTTGCTAGCAAAGATACCTTTTCCTGTACCATCATTTAACTAAAATATATAATACAAATCTTTTCCCACATTGGAAGTTGAGGCCCATGTAATCAATTTAAAGATTGTGACATTAAAATGCTTAAATATACTTGAAAGCCTTGTACATGACTGCATAATACTGTTAGGTATAACGTGAATTAAGTTATTCCTAGTTTGAGCATGGTCTGCTCTGAGCAAAACTGAACAACCTTTTCATGTTTGTCTCCAGCAGGCTGACTCACACTTCATCTCTAAGAGGAGCTCAATTATTGCTGAATGAGTAAAATCATTACCAATTTACCTTTTATCTGTGAGATTTACAATTTCTTGTTTCTTTCCTTCATTTTCCTTTCTGTTACACATTAAATTAATGCCTTTATTGAACAGTCTGCAGTAACTCTTGGTTTTTAAGTCCTGAGAGGATAGAACAAGTTCAATGCTCATTAGTGTGTACAACTAGTTTAAATGATTTGTTCACTGCAGATTCCCGCTCACTTGTCCAGAACGTACAAGGTTTGATCATTACAGATCTCTTTAATCTTTCATTTTCCTGAACAAAATTCTACAACTGGCAATATTTCCAACCTTGCTTTATTTTGTCCTTCAATTGAATAATAAAAGGCTCGTTTACCACACTCATCTAAGGTAGGCATACTAAAGAACATGATTATAAGCCACTGTGCACAGATCTTGTGGAATTAATTTCATACCTTAAAAGCAGATTCTTTCCAGGGTGTGAGATTACTGGAGAAGATGGTCTGCTGCCCCTCCACCAGTACAATCTGGAGCAACGAACGTCTCAGCCACGACCTCCAACAACAGTACAGAGATCATAAACTAAAATACGCTGACAAAAAATGGAGGTAACTGGCAACCGATGGTTGCTGGGAGGAGATGATCCAGTCTCGTTTACCAGGGAGAAGACTCCTAGTAGGTCAACCGGGCTCCAGCAGAGGAGCAGAGGAACCATCGCCAAAGGGAGTTTGGGGACACAGACTTGACTCTATAGGCAGGCACGCACACACACACACACACACACACACACACACACACACACACACACTGAGCCAAGGAATGAAAATACAGGAGTCACATCAAAAGGACTTGGAAACGAAGCTGAATGGGTTCTCATCAGGCAGAGACAAGAAACCTTAGACAAGAGTAAGATTAAGATTTATGAGCCAGATAATGCTGATAGTTGATAATGCGTGCCTAGAAGCCCAGCACTGGAGATCCAAAGTTCTAAGCCAGCCTGGACTATATACTAAGGAAAGAAGAAAGAAAGAACAAAAGAAGGAAGGAAGAGACAGGAGGGAGGGAGGGAGGGAGGGAGGGAGGGAGGGAGAAGAAGTGAAGAAAACATGTAAATACATGTACAGTGTTGGTTTCCGTTGCTTGTGCAGTATGTATGCATGGATGCAAAGCAGAAAGGCCCAACATACAGAGCACAGGCCCAGAAAAGAAGTGGGAAGGGGCACTGTGGGGATGCAAGCCTATAATCCTAGCTATAAGGATAGCAAAGGTGGGAAGATCACAAGCAGAAAGCCTGCCTGGGATACTGAGTGAGTTCAAGACCAGCCTGGACAATTTCATGAGACCCTGTCACAAAATAAAAAAAGTGAAATGAGACTGGGGAGACAGTTCAGTAGAGAACACTTGGTTAGCATGTGCTAAAGGTCTTAGGTTCAACCCCAGTAATACCAAGCAAAATAAAACGTTTCAATGAATAAAAGTAAGCTAACAAAAATTCTATACAAAATACTACTGAGATTCAAGCTGAAGTTCTTTCAGTTCACTGACAAGTAAGAATGATTTATCAATCACTAATAATAAACCCAAACATCAAGTTCTGAAGACAAAAAGTTAACCTAATTTCAAGAGCTATGCAAAGAGACCATTAAGAGCACAGTTCTACACTATTTGGTCATAATGTTCTTGCCTTTTCTTCTTCACACATGCTAATTTAGAATTCCTGGATGCAAATGCCTACACTACCAGGCTTTTAATGAGAATCAAATTCAAACCACCAGAAAATCCAAAGAGACTGTGAATAAAATAAAAGCCACATTTATTCTGAGTAATATTTGAAAATTATCCCACAAATCTGGCACCAAATATTTGAACAGCCACCATCCAGAAAAAAAAAAAAAGACCATTTTTTAATTATAAAGAAATTAAGTTTTTCATCAGGCTCTTCTCTTCCCAATCAAGGAGAGAATAATCAGTGGATGTATTTTTCATTTTGTCCACATCATCTTCCACAGAAAAGTGGCACCTCTGTACTTTAAACCTAATTGTGATTCTGACCTATGCAATTAAATAATCAAGCCTTATTTCTGGAATTAGAGGCTTCTTTCTGCTTTTCTCAGCATAGTCTGACTTTATGTGGTGTGAGGGAGCTCCCTCAGCTTGTATACTGGATTATCCATCCCTAACCTGGAATCCTCTCCACTAGCATGAGGATTCCTTACATTCGACAAACCGGGCAGTCACGCTGACATGAAGGTAATTATTGCTTTTTCTTCCCCCAAGCAATTTAGGAATTTTCATCTTTTTGATTTTTCTCATCACCAGATTGCTAAGAATTATTCCTTTTCCTAAATTAATTTCCTGGGCAAATTCTCTGCCAGGCAAAATCGAAGGAAAGCAGCGTTCCAGATATCTTTGTCTCATAGGATTTCAAAATTTGAATTCTTAACACAGGACATTTGAAACCACTATTCTCTTTTAAGGAAGGTCAAAACTAGCTCTACGAATACAGAATATACTGAAATCTAGATGACAGACTCTCCACCACTTTGTATCAACAGGCGTTTACTGAGCTAAGAACACTAGTTATTAGTAGGGAGAGGTTACAATAAAATGAGCCCCAAACTGCTTTTACCACTACAACTAACCCTACCATAATCCTATGGAAATCAAATTGAGAAATAAGGAATTCAGAGAAGCCGTTTGATAAAAGAAGGCTGGTCAACATGTTTAAGAAGAAAACAAAGATTAAGTAAGCTCAAGGGTCAATCCTACCTGTTCTCTAACAGAAAATTAGTTACTAATTAAAGAAAAGTCTTAAGGAAATTCTTGATTAAAAATGACTTTGCTTCTGTGGACAGACTTGCTCATCACAACGCAGTGCAGGCTCAAGGGGTAGGCTATGCACATGATTTTTACTCTTTGAAAGCAAACTGTCAAGACAAATTGTTAATATAAAGAAAGTTGTTCAAAAATATTCCTAAAAGCCTGTAGTAATCTGCACTAGCAGAGAAAATTTATTTTTCAAATTTTTTATCAAAAGTGTGCTTTCAACTGATTCACTTAATTGTTGGCCCCTTCTGACAGCACCTTAACTAGTTATTTTATAGGTTTACTTTGCATTCTTAATATATCCACTTCCCTCACACTCATCATGTGGGACAATGAAATCTAAATTAACATAATTAGCTCAAGTTAATCATCAAGTTTCAATTAAGGTTTTGCTATGCACCTTCAATGGGTCAGCATCCACAGAGTAGGCAAACCGATTAAAATCATCCAAACGGCTATCCAAATAATGTCCCCCCAAAGTTTCATTACACAAGTCGTTCTGGCCATCTTGTTTACTATCCTATTCTTGACACAGGAAAATTGCAGGTCCTTGAAAAAACTTAATATGCTAAACATAAATAAATGAATTAATTTGTGCAGTAAAATGTGGGACTCAATGCCATTGTATCAAGTAGGATTTCCTACACTCTAGAGCACATATGAACACACCTGAGACACAAGTTTGCTTCTTCTAGAATGATCACATATGAATGCTTTTACTTAGTGTTACTTTAGTGACTCCATAAAGTTATTTTATTGACTCTAACAGTCTTTTTTAAAAGAAGTGTTATTATTCTACTTTAGGCTTGCATGTATTTAAACCCAGTGTGTTCTTACTCCAATGTTTAAGAGTCTTACAGGTTTAACCTAATCAAAAAGGTTTAATCTATTCAAGAAGGAAATTTTAAGGTACTAAAGCATAGGTAGATTTTCACAAGCCACAGAACATTATTATTGATAACTTTGCTAAAAAAGAATAAGACATAGGAAAAAAAATGTCAAGAACATATTCTGAAAATATCTCCACCTTCTGAACTTCTCCACCTTCACCACTGGATGAGGACAAGATGAAAGAACACTGACTGAAGACAGGGATGGCTCTTGTTGGAACAGCACAGCATTTATAGCTACTAACAGAATGGACCACTATGTAGATTGCAAATCTAAGCTAAACCATCCTCTGTGACCAGAGGCAGGGAGGAACAGTTGTAAATGCTTCAGGTACAAGGATCAAATATAGTAAGGGCACTTCAGCCACAGAACTGCAAATTCAAGACACAGGTAAAAACAAAACAACACTTTCAAGTAAAATTACAAAGACATAACTTCTTCAAAAACATATAAATCATAAACTACTCATTTCTTCTTTTATATAGGTTAAGAAAAACTAATAGAAAATGAAGATATAGTATGAAAAAAAAGATTAGTACAAATAATCTTTCCTATTTCATTGAGTCATTCAGGACAGAAACCTGTGAGGGGCAGGATGAGTCTCTTCAGTGCTTTCTTCCTTCATGGAATCTGCCCAGTTGGAACAGTAATTATCATATGATCACTGACAGCTAAAAAATTTTAATTCTGTTAAATACAGTCAAAGGGATGTGTGTGATAATTTGGTCAAAGCAGTGAAAGTTCCAGAAAGACTGAGAAAGAGATTCTAGCAAGTGGCTGGAATTAACCAGAGAAATACGTAAGTGTAAGAGCAGCACTCACCCAAAGGGTCTGTGGGAAATGGAGCTCAAGACAAATGAAGCTAAAGGCAGTGGGGAGGTGGACAGGATAAACCAGAACAGGCTTGCAAGGGACGTTTACTGTCATTCATTCATTGTCATTCAGAAACGGGAAGCCAAGGAAAGTGCTGGATTGGTTGGTTAGAAATTTTAATGACCAATCTTACTAGGAAAGAGAACAGAGAAAAACACAGCTATCACAATAGGCTACAGTTGGGAGTTGGTAGCAGTTTAGACTGAAGCAGACAGAGCAAGGAAGGAGAGAAGGCACTGACGGAAAAGGTGGAAAAGCTCTGCCTCACTGGACTGGCTTTGGGGGAGGAATTAAGGGTGGCTTGTGGGCTTCTGTCCTCTCCCTAAGAAGAGACACAATGAAAATGAGACGATCGTGCACTTGGTCTGGGGAAGAACAGGGTCTAACACTGCAGGCCCAGGACCGGTGTCCTCTGAAAGGTGTTCTGTGAGGATGGCCTTGAGCTCACATCTCTGTCCTTGGGTACTGGGAGTGTTCTCAATATTCACTGATGAGAATGGTCCACAGGGGGCTGGAGAGATGGCACAATGGTTAAGGGCACTAGCTGCTTCTGCAGAGGACCCAGGATCGAGTCCCAGCACCCACAGGCACTAACAATGATCTGTAACTCCAGTTTGGGGGCAATTTGATCCTCGTTTGAACTCTACAGGCATTGCACAACATGGGTGCACTTATATACACGCAAGCATTATATTCATACACACAAAAATATATAAACAAACAAAAAAGTGAACGAACAAACAAACAAAATGTATTTTTGAAGAAAAAAATGAGTCACAGTACTTAAACTCTTGGGTATAGTACTTATGTGTGCTAGAACTGCTTTCCTTCTGGGTGCTGGGACTTTGGTACACAGGAGGCACAAGGACCTAGATAAGCATCCTTCTACCAGCAAAGCAAGGCTTTTCTAGTAGACATTTCCCATGTGTTGCCATGGGAAGGTGCTGGGGAATAAAGTGCTTTCTTGGGACTTCACTACAAGTCTGTTGGAAACCCAAGCCTGGCTTCCTATTGCTCTTGCCCCATGGGACTCTTCCATCTGCTCATTTTGCTTTGTGTGCTCTCTCTGACATAAACCATAATGGTGCATGTGACTACAGGATGAATCACACAAGCCCTCCTAGTGAGTCACTGAACAAGTGAGTGGTCTTAGGGACCACCTCTGATTTACTAAGTTCTGAGTAGTAACATAATGACAGGATGGTATACAGCAGTCAGAATCTCATGGCATAACTCTTGGCTGGAGATCAAGATACAGATGACCTGCCAATAGTATGTATTCTCCCTAGATTCAATGTCCTGTATATCTCAACACACAAAACTAGAAGAAATTCAAGTAGACATAATCTTAAGAAACTATCAAACCAGATGCCTTGTTGTTTTTTCAGATGAACTAAAGTTAAGAGGGGTAAAATATTCTTTAGAGGTTCTAGAATTAGTCAGTGGCAAAAACTAGTACTCCAAAACCAGGTCTGAGATATCAGTACTTGCAGCACGCCATTTCCTGCTGAGCTGGAGTCTGTCCTTCCTCAGACGCCTCGTGTGTGCATCAGAATGCGCCACATGGTTGCAGGTTTCCACCATGTTGCATTTTCAATTAAAACAGCTAAATGGGGTGTCTTAAAAGGATGATTTCCAAGCTGCTGGGACAATAATGCCATAAACACCACCAGATTTTATTAGAGTCAAATGACAGTATAAATCAGTAGGCAAATGTGTGCCAACCACACAAACAGCAGTGCCTCAAACTCTTGGAGTACTGAACACCATCCAGTTGGCTAAGTAAGAACCATGTGGCTTAAAATCATTTTTCGCAATTACTACGCTAGCTAGATCATCGTTTTTGGCAGATATGCCCAACACACAACTGAACTCAGCTCATTTTCTCACTGCTGATCGACAAATATGATTTTCTCCCTCTGAAAAGCCACCCAGAGAGCTTTCATAAAATCTGAGTCAGTGCATCAAAAACATGAGCCCATTTGTTACTATCAGCCTTGAAATGATGCATACTAAACAGGCCACCCAAATTCATCACAGGGCATTCTCTTCTGCTAGTCAAGAGCACCAGTTCTAACCAGCAGTGTCCAGGTCAAATGGAAAAACTTATGGTGTATGCTGCCTCTGTCTCTGTCTCAACTCATCAAAACAAATACTTATGGGACACCATGTGATATTTCAATATATCCTCAAACATATAGCATTTATCTGTAGAGAAAATACTCCATACTTTCTTCTAGACTTTTGGACTATTCAATATATCATCATTACTACAGTCAGCGTCTTCTGCCTCAGAAAACAGAACTTCCTTCTTCTACTTAACCAAACACAGTACTCCCTGATCAACCTTTCCCTTCAGCTTTACTTTTTTTTAACTGAGATTGCATTTTTAGGTAGGAAAAAATTTTTTAACTTATTTACTATGGGCATCTCCAAAATCATCATTAGTACTTAACCATTAAACAGGAATCAAAATGTGATGTCTTTCAATGTTTAAGAGTGAATACTGCTCTTGCACAACCTGAGTTCAATTCTCAGCACCTACATCAGGTGTCTTACAACTGCCTGTAACTCCAGTTCCAAAAGAATCCAAGACCTCAGCAAGCGCTTATACTTGTATATAAACACACACACACACACACACACACACACACACACACACACACGCATAAATGAAAATAATAGGAATCTCAAAAAAGACAGTTAATTGAACAACTGCTCCCACAGAGAAAAAAACATCCCACCATAACTTCCACAATTGCTTTATATTCACGATGTTTGATGACCCTAGACAGACAAAGGCATAATAATTAAGATAGTTGTATTTCAGTTATATGAAATAATTTCTATTTCTCACTTTGGGGATGGGTGGACAAGCAGTTGTATTGTTCTTTAAGCTTTTTGTATATCATCATTTTTTTATAATATTAAATTCCCTTATCTTATGTAAACTGATATTCCCAGATCTGTGATGAAGAATCCTTCTTAACCTTACAGTCTCTAGAATCGAACTAAATTTTCTCTAATAATGTAAAAATGGATCATTGCATCTGCTGGGTAAGTTAAAATTAATTCTATTATACTGAATTCCCAGAGACTGATACAAATCCTCATGATCTTTCTACCAGATAAGCTCTGCCTCCAGAGAAGTATCTAAGGTAGGGGTATTTTCAATCAGTTCAACTTCAAGTTAAATGAAAAGATCTTCTCATGTTAAACTTGTCAGCTTCCCAAAGAGAAAATGCTTTGAGAAAAAGGATATAAGACCAAGGAAAATTTAAATTGACCAGGTGTGTTTTAAAATGCTCCATTAAGTTTAAAATCCCTTCTTCCCCCTTCTGACAACTGGGGGACAGAATCAGCTGTACTCTTATAAGCCTGTGTTCTAGGTAAAGCGGAGTTGCGGTCCTCAAAGCGACTCCTAGACAACAGCATCAGTAGAGACCTTGTTAGGAATGGAAATTCTCAGGCTGAGCTGTGGACAAGGAGGAAAGAATAAGCAGGTGAACCACCCAGGTGATCAGACGCAGCAGGAATCCTAGTTCTCCAAGTACAGAGGGGGCTTTGAACACTGCTCCGCCCCTGGTGACCAGGGTAACCTTGGGCAAGTTACTTCACTCTCTGTGCTTTAAAGTCCTGATCCATAAAGTGGCAATGAAAATAACTTCTGATTCACTGAGGGGAACACTGGCAATAATGATCTACTCCACGAGAGGCTTGACAAAACACGGGGAACTCATTATCTATCGACAATTGTTTTTTCTGCTACGGTGTGGGCAGATTTGCTCATTCATTTGCACAACTAGCCTTTATTCAGCATTTACCACACACTGCACATTAGAGCCTCCCTACTGCCTAAGCCACAATCCATATCAAACACAGAGCAACTAACTCCGTCTGAGGGCAGGGTCTTTGGAGGAAGACCCAAACCTAAACACATAAAATTAGTCAACTAATTTTAGTCATTGCCCAAGGACCTGTGCACATGGCCCCATGGAAGCTTTGGCAGAGAAGTCACTTCCTCAGCAAGCTGTTAACTCATCTTCTAGTCCTCTTCGGCTTTCCTGGTCTTCTGGAGAAGCAGTAATCATATCTTTCTAAATACTCAGTGTTGGTCATGATGCCTGATAGAATAAAGACAGAAGTTTGCTGTTGTAATGGAAACTGGGCTGTACTTCTAGGCCCGAGTTCCAATTCCTGAAGGCAAACCTAAGTAGAATTCATTAGGACAGAAGAGGAAGTAATTACAAAGCCACCAAGTCTATCACGAGCTCTGTAAATGAATGTTTCCCAACACAAAGTGGTCCAAGCCTCAAGGCCAGACAGAAGGGTTTTGCGCATTGTTTTGGAAGGCAGGAAGGGACTTGGGTAAAGCTTTAAAATTAATTAAAAGAGGCATTCAGGCACACTTCATCCTTAATCTCCATTGTCCTTCGATAGTGTGAAATGGGAAGAAGGGCCAGGCTAATGAGCTGGAGGAGGCAGGACCCTCTGAAGGCTCACAAAGCAGCCTGCAGGCTCTGTGGCATAGATAAGGATTTAAGGAAAGGAAGCAAAAAAAATGAACATCTGCTTTAGCTGGGTCTCTACCATAACACCAAGAGTCACAGAAAGAATATTCAGTAGTTATAGGAGCTCATCTTCTTTAAGGAATTAAAGCAACAACAACAAAAACAACAGTCATGAATATCCATCCTTCACCTGGTGTGGCTTAGGCCTGGCATGATATCAGAAATGGACTTACCTGAGCGGGGAGCATGACAGCATGATAGAAAAAGTTGGGGTGGGGTCATAGGGGAAGGAATGTGGGTGGATTTGATCCAAATACTTTGCATATATGCATGTATGAATATTAAAATACTTTTTAAATAGATGAGAGACAGGTAAGATGCCATTATGTAATCTATCTTTTTGTATGCTGAAGTCACAAACAGAAACAGAAGTATGTATGGAGATCAAGAAGGCAAATAGCATAACATGATATTCTGTATCTATCAAGATAAGGCCTCCCATACAAAATTTCATTTGGCTTTGGTGGGCAGCTCTGGAGATACTTCAATGAATCTTGCCTGTGGGCTAGTCCTAGTTCATGCAGAATCAGTGCTGATTCTGATGGCTAACAGAAAATGACAGAAGTAATGCTCTGTGATCTCTAAGGTTAAACTAATCCTACATTCCCACGTGTCTTCTTTATCATTTATCTGAAGGAAGTCGGCATAACGTCAAATGACATTCTGACATTTGTACAGTGCTGTGATGAGACCCCCCAGGAGAGGAACCAATTGCTAGTCAAGAGTAGACCATTCTGAAAGTGGACCTTTCCATTCTTGGGGAATCTCAGAGTCTTCCAATTGAAGACAGTGCAGAGCAGAGGAATGCCAGTACTAATCATCTCTGTTCAATATTCTGACAGGCAGAATCAATGAGATGAGAGCTACTTTAAAAGCTGTGTTCTGGGGACCGAAGAGTTGGCTCAGAAGTTAAGAACACTGGCTGTTCTTGCAGGGGACCCAAGTTCAATTCCCAGCACCCACAGGGCATCTAACAACTGTCCATAAATCCAGTTCCAGAAGATTCGACACCTTCTTCTGACTTCCATAGGCATTGCACAACATAGGTGCACTTACATACATGTAGGCAATGTACTCATACATATAAAATAAAAATAATAAATTTTTTTTTTTAAAGCTATGCTCTGAGCCAGAAGTGGTAGCACATACCTTTAATCCCAGCACTCCGGAAGCAGAGGCAGGTAGATCTCTGAGATAGAGGCTAACTTGATCTATACAGTGAGTTCTAGGCCAGCTGAGAATACAAAGAGACCCTGTCTCAAAAAATAAAAAAGAAACAAACTACGCTCTGCAGTGTTTTGTTATACAGCAATAGATGATTCACACAGATGAGTGAGAGACAGTCTTGTGCTGTAGCAGAGGAGAGTGCATCGAATTTAATCTTGGCTATACTAAGGAGAGTCGTAGGGGATTGAACACAAATTTACAGATTTCAGCGTCCTGGTTCTCACTATACCTGAAGGATAATCACAGTTATAGAACCTGTTTTCTGTTCCTTTTGCTAAAGGAAAAGCAACAACAGAAATTTCTGAAGTGCTTTGGTTTGTCCCTAAGAAACCATGTTCATCCTGCATGATGCAAATATCTCTGTCTTGATTTTCAGTCATTTCTGTGAATAGGTTAGAAGTGTCTATTAATTGTAGAAAGGAAAGAATAGGATGCTGTGCTCATCTTTTGGGCTCTGGTGTCAACCTGCCTGCTTTAGCATCTCATCTATCACTTCCAGGCTCAGTGCCTTGGGCACAAGTCTCAGAGTCCTCATTCTTACAATAGAACTGGTGGTAACACACACCTTTATGCACACAAATCAGAAAAAGACTATGAAGCACTTAATGCAATGCCTAGAATACAGTATTCAACAAATGCTACCTATCTGAATTACCAGATCTGTGTGGAAAACATCTAGCATTCTAAACAACCCCACGAAAGTGCTTTTCTCACCCTTCCCCACATCAGGGTGAAAAAGTCCAGTGGAAACAAGAGGCTCTTTGGGAGGCAAGTATGACAGCCTTCAGTCAACAAGTAGGCTCAGTCAACAGGTAGGTAGGTCATAGCCAGGAAGGTGTCTCAGAGGTTAAAGGCACTCGCCACCGTGTTCCATTCTGAAATCCACACGACAGAAGAAAAGAACCCATCAGTTGACCTCCACATGGGTGTGGTGGAATGCACATGCCCAAGCATGTGTACACACGTGCTCATGTGCACAAGCACACACACACACAAAATAAAATACAAAACGAAATTAAACAGGTGGGCTACTGTTTGAGCTGTACCCTGGTCCCTCCTAGTACCCATCCTGCCTCCCTAGCCCAGTGAGAAGATGGGAAGTATGGCATCCTCCTCTTGTCCAGCGCAACATACCCAAGCAGCAGTGGTTGTTTCCTGTGGGGTGAGTGTAAGATAAGGAAGGTCTTCCTTGCACTGGTTTTATAAAAGATGAAGAGGAATTTAGGTATACCGTATTTCTAAATTTACAAATCCATTCCTGTTTTCTGTGTAGACAAAGCCCCTGAGCTCCTGCTCACACTCATTCTGACATCCTCTGTGCTGGAGAGCTTTGGTGTCAACTTGACACACCTGGGTTGAGGGAGCCTCAATTGGGGAATTACCTCCACTGGACTGGCCTGTGGCCATGTCTGTAGGGTACTTTCTTGATTGTTGATGTGGGAGGGCCCAGCCCACTGGTGGGCGATGCCATTCCTGAACAGGCTGTTCTGTATTGTATAAGAAATCTGGCTGAGCACGGGCCAGGGAAGTGAGCCAGTGCGCACCACTCCTTCACGGCCTGTGCTCCAGCATCTCCCTCCAGGTTCCTGCCCTGCGTTCCTACCTTGGGCTCCCTCAGTGATGAACTGTGTGACTCGGAGATGTGAGCCAAATAAACCCTCTCCTCCCCAATTTGATATTGAGTAGAGTACTTTGTCACAGCAATTGAAGCAAATTAGAACACGCTCCCGTGTGGCTCATTCCTTCTCTGTTTTATAGCTAGAAAGCTGTCATATATACCATTGGACCTCAGATGATCCTACTTAAATGTGTCTAGATTCCCACAAACCCTTGAACTTTGCATTGGGATGTCTTTCTTTTTCCCCTTATATATAATAAGAGCTCTCATTTAAAATTGTGCTGGATTTTCAAATATTTCTACAACCTCCCACTTCTAAGTAAGTTCAAGAAGATAAGAGGTGGGAGACAGTCCCTTCATGCCCCCACTTCCAAATAAACATGAATTCTCAGCACTGTAATAGCCTAGGTTCTTGGAAGGATATATAAAGTATGATGTAAATGTGGAACCTGCCCTTAGCTCACTCCCAACAGAACAAAGAATATTTTCAAATAATATCAATAACTAGAATGAAAACTGTCTGATGATGGGTGCATGAGCAACTGCGAGGAAGGACACAGACACCTGAAGCTGAGAACGTGATGCTGGAAGAGGACACAGTGGAGACCTCAGAAGAAATCAGTTTTACGTATCAGATCTGGAGGGTGGAGTCCTTACCCACAGGGCGGGAAGAGCAGGGAGCTCTCTGGTCAGTGGGAATGAAAGGCCAGGAGCTGGGAAAACATGGAGCATGGATGGGAAATTCTGTGGATGTGTGTCTTTTAAGTAGTTTGGAGACTTATAGAGAATTAGACACTGCAACTATATGAAGAACTGTAATAGAAAACACCCAGGCAACTTAGCAATACAAATTTTCAAGAAAGAGAAATCTACTGATGATTTTACGGCTACAAAGTGAACTAGTGACAAATGAATCTGTGAAGAAGGAGTAAAGTATCCTGTCCTATTGCAGTAGTCACAGGACCAGAGAAGCTGTTTACCAAAGCAGCAAGCAGATCACGTGGAAGAGAGCATGGCTCTTCCCAACAAGCTCAACAAGCTTCCCTCGCTAAAATTCTTTCACTTGAATTAGTTTCAGTGAAATAGTCAAAGCACTGCTGACTTCAGTGAGAAGACACACATTAAACGACATGTCAGGAGTCTGACAGTTGACAGCAGACATCTGAGTGACTTGAAGTCCCTGTATGTATTATCAACTGGACCTGTTTCAGTGTGCAGCAACTGCTCATCAGAAGTGAACACAATTACAGAGAGTCTTTATGCGTCTACAGCTTAGTTTTCTGTCTCTGCCCCCGACTTAGAAATGATGACAGTGTGCTCTCAAACAGCATGTCTGTGAGCAGGAGCTTCTTTTTCCTCAGAGCAAAAAAGGGTCACAACAGACCCAGACGACACCACAGGCCATTAATCAATCCCATTATGTTGAGTCGACATGGGAAAAATAAAATTCCAGGTCATTGTCACTGTGCCTCCCAAGGCCAACACATTTTCTTCATACAACACAAAATTGGACAGCACAGCCCAAAGTCAGGCTTCCTTGGCTCACTTACCATGTACCACATGCTCGGCCACTTGGGATCATTGAAGTAGGTAGACTGGGCCCGGCTGAGGTCATAATCCCTCTTCGTCCGTTTTTTCACCACTTGCTGCTGGATCCACTCCACCTTCCAAGAAGAGGGACATCTGGTGAGTGTTCACACTTGCACCACAGTTCACAGAAGATAAATGACAATCTAAAGCACTTCCCATTTGTGTCAATGCTATGCCAGTCAGACTTTATTGTGACAACTAAAATCTCTGAATTCCAGAGCTCAGAGATCCTCTATAAAGCCAGTTCTTTTATAATCTTTTATATAAGCAGGCATTTTAGTCTTTTATAGACAAATAATTACTCTCTCAACAACAAGCCAGTCTTTAAGTTTAGTAAGGAAATATGTACCACCCATAATTTGCCCTAAAGTGACAACGATCATTTCAAGGTATATTTCTGTTCCTCTTAGGAGTTAGCAAACTTTTTTTTAGAGAAGTTTGAATACTAAATACTTCAGTTTTACAGGCTGTGCCATCTCTGATGAAGTTACTCATGCTGCTATTATGAACAGAAAATAAATGAACTGATACAGCAAGGCACGGTAAACATTCATGAACAAAACAAGCGGAATTTGATCTATGTGCCTTTATTTCTACTATTCATCAAATTCTTAAATGCTTTGGGATCATACATAATTTTTTTTTAATGTTCTAGGATCAAATGCTTCAGGATCACACCGTTTTGTTTTTTTTGAGACAGTGTCTCACTATGCAGCCCTGGTTGGCCTGAAACCTTAAACTTCTAGCAATGCTGCCGCTGCCTTCTAAGTGCTAGAGTTACAGGAAGGTAACATGCCTTCAAAATACACAGGACAGTGGAAGCACTACTTAGTGAACAAAAAAGCCATGCCTTCTCCTATTTCTGGCACAAAACTGGAGAATCTCTCATTTTCTCAAGCCATAGACACCTGCCAACTCTAAAATGTAAACCTGCAACATTTAAGGAAAGTCTTAACATTTAACCATGATTTTTTATTCAACCTTGAGTTTAACACAGCATCTATAATCTCATAGCAGAGCTATGTATGGGGATAATTTTTTGAAAACAGGCTATTATTACGGCAACATAAAAATAAGCATGTCCCAGCTTCAAAAGAGCATCTTAAATGCAGTATCAGGCCTGATGTAATTCTTCAAGTTGTTTGTAAATGTTCCTTTGTTTGACAGCTAACTTTGTCACAATATTTTGAAATTTTCTATTTCACCACTTATCTCTGATTCCACAAAGGGAGGAAAAAATGGAGCAGAAAGATCATGTAGTTCACTGTTGCAGTCCCTTGTCTGCTCATAAACAAAGATGCAAAATCTCATCTGCATACTTGATTAAAGAATTAAAGTGGGACACTAAGGTGCTCTTCTCAATCAAAGTAGAGAGGCCAGTATAGGCGTGTGTGGACATGATCTACTTACAGGATATCTTCTTATCTTTTCTAATCTAAACACTTTCATAGGAATGAGTTCCATTTTAAGTGCCAGGCACTTAAAAACTTTTTATTTTGAAAGGGTTACATTTTATCTGACAAATCTTATAAGTAATTCCCTATTCTCCAATTTATAAAAATATAATTATGTCTCTATACGATGCCTGACCCAGGCACACTTATGACAACTTGACTATGCATTCTTTACTTACAATCTTTACCTTAAATTACTGTCTATGTATCTCACTCCATCCAGCAAGGGGAAAGGAGTTATTATTTATACACTAGTTCAAAGAAGGTTCAGAATTATTTAGACATAACTGTTTTCAAAACTGATCTTACAGTAGTAATGGCCTTTCCCAATGGAACCTTCATAAATTCCAAACTGCCAAGCTGTATGAGTAAATATCAGAAAGTTTTGAATCTCTGTGTAGACTCACTAGGATATTCTTAGAAATCAGGGGAGTCTTTACTGTAGGTGGACACTTTGCCACTGTAAGTGGACACTTCTTTGTACATGCCCACAAATAGACAGATGGGATGTGTATGACAGAAAACCAAGAGACAGCCATGTTCCTAGATGAGCTGCAGTACTAAAATAGAAATAAACATCTTACCAAATAGCATCTCTTCTGTAATTTTACCAAACGAAAATGCTTAGTTACAGGGCTTGGTGGCAAGAAAGTGACACAGAAACTTGGCATCTAGATTTACTATAAGTTACTCTGCCTGATCACAGGGCTTCAGTACTCAAAAAAGACTACTGGAGATTTTTTTAGTGTCAAATACCATGCATTTTGCCTTGGAATTTTATGGGCATAAGTCTTTAGCTGGAGAATGGGAAAAGCACCTCTTAGATCAGAAGGTTTCGATGACTGGAAAGCCCACATTTATATTTTTAAACCATTATCCATACATCTATCCTTAAGTTCTGTAAGCAAAGTTCAGAGCATTAGACAGATTTTTTTTTCTCTTCCCAAGAAGCCTACTACAAAGAAAAACTTCTCATACAACCATGCCCAGTCCAGAAGAGAATAATACTGTGTTTCATTTCTCCAAGCTCTGTTTCATACACATTAATATAAGCTACAGTGAATTCAGGACACTCTAAGGTCCACTCAGAGCTCATATACCTCTCACGCTCACTGGACACTGGGCTTGCGCTTCTTAGGCTCCTTTGTCTAAGAGCATTCTCTATTCTCTGCTCCTACTCTCCAAGTAAACATATTAATTGATAATTATGGGAGACCTGCCCCCACAATCTCAGCTGAACTCGTGACTCATTAACTTCAAATCCCCCAACTTTCCAAACATATTCATGGGGTAATTTATCACCAACAAAAGAAAATAAAAAGACATTAAAATGAAAATAAATTATAAATTATTGCTCAAATACAAATGGAAAACAAGTTATGGCATCATTTCTAAAATGTATCATGCAGTGAGGAGGAAAGAAGTCCTTTAGGAACCAAAACATATTAAAGCTAAGGACTAAGACATCCTCACAGCTGTTTACAGTGTCCGGCTGAACAGAACAGCAAGTAAAGGCACCCACCCCAAATATACGATAAGGCAGCACAAATAATGGCACTATCTTAAACCTGTGAGAAAAAAACAAATGACTTAAGAAATAATGGTGCTAGAATAATCACCAATAGAAAAAATAAAGTTGAAGCTATTCTCACATCTTAGATCAGGATCAATTTTAAATGACTCAATATTTAAAGATAAAAGGTAAATAAACCCATAAAAGCACCGTAAGAAATATATGAGACTTTAGAAAATCATTTTACCGTAGTTGTTTATCTATATATAACGTAAATTTTAAACTGATTTAGAAAGATTGATAAACTTAGCTATATTAAAAAGTAAATTTATCATGAAAAAAATGTCAGAATGGGAAGTAAAAGCCAAAATGGTAAGTTAATAGTTTGGAGCAGTGTCCACAGGCAGCTAGCTAGCTCTCTACTACATTAGCCCCATCAAGCAAAGAAGTATGAAGATTCAGAGAAAGATAAATCAACTTCTTAAAGACACAGCAATGTGCCTAGTTTCATGCTTACTGCTGTGTTTTGAATATGACTCATTCTTCCCAAAGGTCTGTGTGGTCGAACCATTTCCAGAGCAGTGGCAGTGGGAGGTTGCAGAACCTTTTAGAGGTGGTCTGGTTCTCACAGGGGCTGGTGGGATCCTAGAATCTGATTCCTGTTTGAGATGTGACTGCTTGCTCTTACATGGGCTCCTAACACAGACCTCCATCTGACACCCTTACCAGAGGTCCAACAGGGTTGTTGGATCCTGAACCTTCAAAACCAACTGTTTTCTAGATCAGTCTCCTTTCCTTTTTGTGTAGCCTGTGTCAAGTAATTCATTATAGTGACTCAGTTTATCTAATAGAGGTATGAAGATTAAATCAATGCAAAGGTTGACAACGCTGTTAGTACGGCAGTCATGCTCGTATAACACTAAATCGAATGGAGCACTGGACAACTCAACAATATCCAGAGAAATGATCACAGAGGTGATTCTACTCTCTGTTTATACATGTGAATATACAAGGTCATTTACTGAAATACTGTTAGTTAACTGAAAACTGTAAATACAGTTAAAATATAGTAAAGGTTATAAATACATTGGCTTGCTTCTATGATGGGATTTGAGACATAGTTTATTAGTTTATGATCTCTGACATAACCATGACATGATCTCTGGGCAAAGTAATGGAAGACAGAATAAATACACCTCTGGTCCTTTTCTTTTCCAGTTCTGAAATTTTAGCTACAAAGTCTTATTCTCTAGTTTGACAGGGAACAAAAAGTTTTGTTGAAAACAGCAGAAAGCTGAGGTTGATACTCCCACTGGTAAATGATCTTGGGTGACCTGGGGAAGATGCAGAAGTGGTATCTAGAAAGATGGGCAGCGAGCTAGCTCACTCCTTCAGTGATTCGACCAAAGGAGGCAGTTCCCAGGAGATAAAGAGGATTCTATGGTTTGTGCCAACTCTTAACAAAATCAAGGAAAAGAACACAAAAATGTTTGCACTCTCTGCTTTCTTTGCTGACTTTGATCACAAAATACATAAATCAGAATAGCATAAGAGAACAAAAGCATATTAGTTAAGCACGTAGGGAAATGACTTATTTTTCCTGAGGCTCAACGAAAACACCTTAGTATGGACACACAGCTTCCAATCCCTAAATCAAAAGGAACATATCTCAGAAATGTTTGGAAACTCTGGTCAAGAACAGAATTACCAAGTGAAAAGATCAAAGCATGCAAAGGCACATATTCAGACAACAGTACCGCAGCCTCTGAATCTTGTTCCTTTAGTATTTATAATAGGTGAGTTACTAGAAAACAACATGCTGTCACTCTTCTTAAAAGAAAAAAAAAAAAACAATGGTTTTAATTCATTTATTTCAGATGGTTACTTATGAACAAAATAAAGCATTATGTTTTATTTGATGGAAATTTTTTACTTGATTTTCTTAGAAAAGTCATTTTGAACTTATTTAATAAATGCAATACTGAAGATTTATATTAAATACATCTAGTCAGGATACAGGGACTTGTGTTAGCTGGTGTTGTTTCCCCCTTCTGAGTCTACGACTGGGAAAGAGAAAAATAAATGGTTATACCAAACTGAAGCAATAAACCTTATTACCCATCTTTGTCCACTTCATTCCAAAAATATTCACCAAGTAGCTACTGTGTGGCAGGTACTGTTGGAGATGCAAGAGAATGTCAGTGAACAAAACAATTTCCTGCCCTCGAGAGTTTCCAAGGTGGCAGGGATCAGATAGCAAGGTGTATGTAAATAAAAGATTATATATTAGATCATCATAATGTTAAATGATGCAAAAAGCTAGAAATCTGAGGAGGTAAAGAGTGAATGTGGAGGAAGCTACTATTTTAGGAAGGCAGTCAAGGAAAGCCTCTTGGGAGGAGTTGATATTTCAATACAATATTGAATAACAAAGAACAGCTGCATTAATAATCTCAAAGAAAAGTTATAGGCAATGTGATTAAATAATGCAAATACATCGAAATGATGGTCTATCTTGTGTTTTTTTTTCTAGCTAATCCACAGAGCACAGAGGCCTACAGCAATTCCTCAGTAAACCCAATACCAGTATTGCATTTTGCTCTTTAGTGGACAACAAAGGAGAGCCATGCAGATATAACGAGGCACATCTAAACAGCTGATCAACCAATTCAGTAATCTCAAGTAACTGGGAATAATTTTTGAAGAGAAACACAGGTTCAAGGTGTACATGTCCCCACAATTCCACTTCCACAGAGGATAGGAACAAATAACTGAAATAAGAATCAACAAAGCTCCAGGGGAGAAGAGTCAGTGGTCAAGACCACTAGCTGCTCTTGCAGAGGACCTGGGTTCGATTCCTAACACCCATATGGAAGCTAACAACTGTCTGCAACTCCAGTTCCAGGGGATCCGCACCCTCTTCTGACCTCCACAGGCGCATGACATGGGCGCACTTATTGGAGGCAATACACTCATATACATAAAATAAAAATAATGAAGAATTTAAAAAAAAAAGGAATCAACAAAGTTATCTTTGAGGCTGAGGGCAAGGTACCATCTTTGCCCAGATCTAGAAGTGCTCTTGTGGTGAAGTAGTAAGTATGAGCTAGTTCAGTAAGAAAAAGGGCTCTGAAGCACCTTCCGTCCTCTCAAACTAGCAGTTAAGGGGACTGAAGACATAGGTCAGTGGTTAGGAGCACTGGCTGCTCTTGTAGAGGTCCTAGTTTGGTTCCCAGCATCCACAGTGGTGGATGACAATCATCCATAATTCCAGTTACAGGGGATTCTAGGTCCTCTTCTGGTCTCTGGGGTACTACATATTATATTCAGGCAAACACTCACACACATTAAATAAATAAATGAATGGATGAGGAGAGAGACAGAGAGACAGAGAGACAGAGAGGATATGAACTATCAGTAAAAATCATAGGCGCTATGCCATATTAACAGCTGAGCTGTAAAATAATCCCTACAATAGGAAGGACTGCAAGTATGAAGCATCCAACATTAAGGAATAAATGCAATACAGCTAGCAGATACGGAGCGTCTGTATAGAAATCAGAACACATAATTACCACTTCTGCAACACTATAAGGAAAAGGAACAATATTTGTGGTTGGATGAATCTGTTTCTGAAGATATATCTAAGCACCCAGTCTGTATTCTTTACAAATGTCCTAGCAACACGATGCCCTTTACATGCGAGGGAGCTGAACGAACCAGCGGACGCTGCAGAACTAAACAGAAGAGCACTACCCAGGTGCTCACGGCCCATCAGCCACTGTGTTGGTCACCTTCTGCGGGAGAAGGAAAAAACCACATAAATTCTTGTACTCCTCCCTCGCATTAGTAAAATGGCAGTATTGTCGAGGGGGTTCAACTAAAGGGGCTACACAAACATGCTCCTGTAGCATGCAACACTTCGTATTTTAATTTGCTGCTTTTAGAGAAAGAAGCTAGGTATCAGTATCCATAAGACTAAGGGCAATGGTTGGCGACAGGCTTCAAAACACAAATGTGGATTAATGGATATTTTTACATTGTTTTAATCCATTTTCTTTGCACATTTGTTAAAATTTCTAGTTATTAAATGAAAAATGAACAGTAAATTTTTTAAAAAATCTATGTATTATTTCTATGTGTATGCATGTATTGTCTGCATGTGTCGTGGAATGTCTGTGGAGGTCAGAAGAGGGTGCTGGATTCCCCTGGAACAGAAGTTACAGCCAGTTGCTAGCTGCCACGTAAGTGCTAGGAATCAACCAGGGTCCTCTGCAAGAGCAGCTAGTGCTCCTAACCACCGAGCCATCTCTCCAGCCCCAGTAGCAGTAAATTTTTAACAGGAAAGGGTACAAAAGAAAGTCAGAAGTCAAGGCTTAATCCTACCAAATGGTAATAGGTTATTTTGTATTCCAATCACAGATAGTAATAGATGAGTAATGAGATCACTAACAATGAACAGCATGCAAAAATATTAATGAAGAATATATCCTTTCTAGATAAATTCTGTGTTTGGAGGTGTACTGCTGTCCCCCTACTTTGTTTGACCTCGACTTGAAACCCATTCTTGGAAAGATTCTCCATCATCTGAAAGATAATGGAGAACCATTTCCTCCACCTTACTTGTCTGCATTTCTGAAGCAATGAAAGACAGTGTTACATATAAATAATGTAGAACAACCAAGTAATTAGTCGGAGGTCAAAAACAATCACTTCTTAAAGTTCAAGGACCTACATGAAGTTGGCAGATTTCATGGTGCTAAGTGCTTCAGTCTTTCACACTAATAAAAGGTATCACCAACACGCTAACACTCACTGAGGAGCCTGTGACCAAAGCTCATAGCACTCAAACTATGAATTAGAAAAAAATTACAAAAGAGGAAATAAAGAGCAAAGAAATGATCAGACTTTTACTCTTGGAGCTAAAGAGAAAGACACATCAAACTGGTAAGAAAAATTAGTGCATATTTCTTTAGCATTTAAACATTAAATATTTTAAATGCTTCAATTTTAATATTCAAATGTTAAATATTAATGTTTAATTAAATATATTCATATTTAATTAAATATATTAATATCATAACCATAAATGTTTAATAAAATAGTAGCATTTTAAGTATTTAAATATAAGATGGCCTACGCTGGCCACTGGTAATAATACTCATAAGTAATAAGCTTTTCTCAATCTGCAAGGAAAACTGCACAAGTAAGTATACACATGTGTATGCATTTGCTTTTCTTAGCTGCAACTTTCTGGGAAAGACCATCTCAAAAGATTTTAAGTTAACTTTCCTTTGATATTATCACTCCCAAAACTGCCTGAAAATCCATTTTTATTTTATTTATTTTTGTCTCAAGTATTTTTGTTCTTTTTGACAAATGTTATTGTCCTGTGGAAAATATTGTCACCTTATTCCTAGTTACACCAAGATGCTTTCTAACATACAGAGAAAATAAAAAAGAAAAGTGCATCTGACCCTTTGAGAGAAAGAGAGAGAGAATGTGTGTGACATGCTCTAGCATAATGGAATAATGCTGGCACATACAAAAAAAAGATGGTAATACTCACTAAATACATGTTGAATGGCAAGACTATATTCAAAGAGTCTTGTATTTCAAGTAAATAATAATAAGAAATTTGAACACAATTTTGATTGCCCAGGTATTAAAAGGAAATGGAATTCTAATGTACCTAAAACTAATTTTTTATCTGAGTACCACCTGCAGTTAAATTTACTTTCAATTAAATGCAATCTCTTAATGCAGGGCCTGAACTGGGACAGCACACAATTCCCACCATCTTCACTCCAGGATGAAGATTACCACGCATTAAAAACACAGTGGCAAGACTTTATCCCATATGCGTTTGCTTTTGAATAATCATCCTCTAAGCAATTTGAAGACTGAGGAATGTAGTTAACAAAAGCCATTTAAAACTTAAAGTAAATATAAGTAACATCTCATTCTGTCCCTACTGTGGTTGAAGATTTAGACAGTCACAAGATTGACCATTTTTCCTTAAAACAAAGCATTAATTTAACTTAATGGATTTCAGTTCTCTCTGACCAATCCCAGAACTTTGGATAAATCATACCAGATACCGTCCGATCTGTATTTGTAAAAACTGGAAGCCCTTGAGTTGTATACCAAATGAGTACAAAGAGAAGCATTATTTTGCAAAGAGTGAATAAATTGTTCAATTCAGCTGCGATGAATACAAAAAGAGGCAAATACTGGCAAAGGAAGGGGCAGTTATTCTCATAATTTCTCCAAGCAGAGAACATGGGAGGATTTGTTAAATGTTAAAAGTATGTAAGCAACCTTCTTCTCAACTCACATACCACTTGGTTCACACAAGCAAAGATCAGGAGAGTTATATCCAAACAGAGAGATCCACTCTTTGCCTGTGAATAATTCAGCTCCGTTGTGCCTACTGTCTTATTCTCCTAGCTATTTAAATATAAATGGCAATGTCTTTTGTTTCTAAATTCCACGGACCCTATGCTGTGATATTGATTATGGTGGTAAATTCAGAACTGGGAACTTGAAGTTTTCATTTTGTCTGTTTTGTTTACATCTTCATTAGGAAAGAAAATCTTAGAAATTAAGAAAGTAACTATTACTGTGTTGGCAGGCAATCCTTTGTTCTATGAATCAAATATGGTTGGGGAAAATAAACAAAACAAAACAAAACATTTTTTTCTGTTCCTCTAAGAAAAATACACAACGTTTAGGCAGAATGTGTACCACGTTTCCTTGAGAATAAAATACACTTTTCAATCCTAAAAGGAGTTCAAAGTCCATAAATGAATAAGTAAGTAAGTAGGTATGAGGACATCACTGATGGGAAGCAGACTGAAGGAAGTCCTCCATGTTAGAACCTCACCAGGAGAGAGAAAGGAGAGGCATCAGACTTGGGAGAAGGTCTCTGATGTGAGTGTTCATTATATTTCTCTTTCTCCTAAACTCTAACCTTACACTTGTCAGGAAGGGCTGGAGTGTTCTGCAACCAAAAATACTGGGACTGTGGCAGCTTTTAAACACTATCATTGCCCTCTGAAGTATTCAGCAAACAGCCACTTTGGTCAGGTTCAGGGTGAAACATGCCTTTCAGGTTCAGGGAAAAAGACTGTCCAAACATTCTGGGCTAATAGACAAGGGATTGGCATTGCTTCCCCTAAATCCCATTCATTGCCTGAGGCAAATCACATATTTTCTCAGTCTGTGTGCTATTCCTTGACCTCACAAACCAGGCTCAGGGCTTCCAGCAAGTTGATACTTGATATGACTTGCAGGTCAGAGCACAAAAAGCCTTGAAGAAGGCCTGACCCATGAGGGTGCAGGCTGGTACTAGCGCTGTAGGGAGGGGAGGCAGGCTGTGCAGGGGCTCCCAGCATCCTGGGTGTCACTTCACTGGGCCTCCCTCTCTTTAATTCATATCCTGACCCACCACAGACACTTATAGGAGGCCTGGGCCAGGCAGGAGAAGGAAAACACATCCAACCTGACATTTTTTCAGTAGAAGACCCACAAGCAGTATATTTCTGCCACTGAACTTCCTTCCTTCATGCATGTGTTTTGGATACCTGACCTTGTAGTCTACTGTGTCGCTCTGTTGGATACTGCACACAGGGAACAGGAGGCTCCTGAGCAAGGGAGGTGTGTTAGATAGCTTTCCTTGTCAACCTGACACACCTGGGAAGAGAAACCTCAATTAGGGAATTGTCTTTATAGATTGGCCTGTCGGAAGCTCTGTGAGGGTTTTTCTTAATCGTTGAGTAATGTGGGAAGGCTCAGCCCACTGTGGGTGGTGCCACCCTTGGGCAGGTGGTCCTGGGTTGAATAAGAGAAGGTGGGGCATAGGCCAGAAAAGCAAGCCAGTAAACAGCATTCCTTCATGGCCTGAGCTTCAGTTCCTGCTCTAAGTTCCTACCCTCCAGGATAACCTATGAGTGAGCAGGATGTGCAAGCCAAATAAACCCTTTCCTCCCCAAGTTAGTTTTGATGAGTATTTTATCACAGCAATAGAGACATAAAAGTAGGACAGGAGAACTGTCACCAATTCTCTCAATCCTCACTCCTCTGTCTCCCCAAAGGAATCTACTACCCCACACATTTAGAGCCTTGGCACTTCAGTGAGAACTGACCTTTGCCAGAGTTCCCAGCAACCCAATTAAGTCTTGGTGACTTGAGAAAAGGCTATCAAAATTCTAGCACCTGCAGCACTTAGTGACTTCATTCAGTATAATACTTAGCAGCTCAAGGGGACTGGGTAAAATATAAAATAAAAATTGTCATTGTTGAGTAGAAGTAGAGATTCTTCTTAGAATCAGGAAATTCAGTAGATGAGGATGACATTCCTGAGTCTCACTAGCCCCCCAGAGCACCTATGCTGTGCCTTGCCCAGAGTAGGAACTCATTTATTAACTGCTGTTTTAGTACAAGAATTGGTGGACCAGTCCTTATCAGGCCCAGACATGCTAGGGAAAGCAAAAGAAGATTCCATGAAGATTCCCCAGAGAGAAAATAATCCTCTCTACACTATATGCTATTTGGATAAACTCAGGATTTAAGTTCGTGACTTTCTGTCACAAAGTCAAGGTATAAATAATCCATGTGGTCATTATTACTGTTTTCTAGGCATCTTGATTTCCAATGGATAACGAGATCACTGGCTACAATGACTTTACAAGTCTAATTATATGTTTTTTCTTTTTTGCAAAATAAAATCTTTCAACCATTGTTTTGTTTTAGCAGCATCATTATACTCTCCTCCCAAAAGAACCTCCTTTACTCTGGGGAGATTGAGAAACAGTATAGTTAAGTGTCTTGATCAGGTCATACAATAGGGTACAACATGAAACAAGAATTTGATTAAGTAAATCCATGCTTGTCTTACTGTACACAGAGCTGTGGCCCCTTCTGAATTACCCTTTCAGCTGATGGAGTGAGGATGGTTTCCTTCTCCCTTTGAGACATCCCAATATTTTTACACCAATGATTGACTAATCAAGTGTTATCAAGCACTTTACTAGAAGCTTTACTGAGGAGGGAGAGAGAAAAGAAAACACAGCAGAGAGCGGCACACACTGGAGCTGTGATCACACAGAGCTGAGGGCCTCACTCACTCAGCTGTGAAAATTTTCATATGGGTTAAGAGTCTTCTTTAGTCTACAAATGACATGAGAAGTACCTGATGAGCGGAGAATCAAAACCTGACACAAGCAGAAGAAGGCTCAGGCACAGACTTGGCAGCAATGGCGGAAATCCTTTTCACCTCAAGGGCATTTTCTGACTTGTAGTTTAAGAGCACATAAAGTTCAGGGCCCAAAGATTTTCCAAATTAAAAACAAAACAAAACCCCTTATAACTAAAATCCTTAGTTACTCAGCTGCTCTGAACTAGACAGAATCACAAGACAAGGCAAAGACAGACATGATAGATACAGATTATGAGTAAGATTCTGGAGGCAACGGTACCTGTGCCGAGAAGTCCTGTCCAGCTTTCCAAAGCAGGTGACCTCACAAGTTACGTAATCTCCGTGTGTAAAATGAGCAGGATAGCTGACTCTGAAGACTAATTGAAGTTCCCAACACATACTAAGTACAGTTCCTAGCAGTGAGGATGGTGATGTGTTGCCATCGAGGTCACTTCTTTAATTTGTCAAGAGCTACAGGTTTAATTTGACTCTTGGTTGAACAGGGTTTGATAATAAAGGCAATTTCATAAAGAAATCAGAAATCAGGAGACCTACACTAGCCAACCTTGTTACTTCTGTGATTTCAATTTTCAAAGTTTGGACATGTAGTTAGGTCAGTGAGTTAATGCCAATTAGACCAATCAGCATCCTGGATCACCTTTTATCTACTCTCCAAAGTAGGCCATCTCCTGAAGGATGCATTTAAATAATATAACCTTAAAGCTCTGAGGTCTTATGTGGTTAGAAAAATTCTAATGGATCTCTGAAACTTTTAGACCTATTTTTGGTTTACCAGTAACAATTTGCATTATTCTCTGAGAACTGGCATATAAAGATTATTAAAAACAAAAAACAAACACATAGAGGCTAGGTGTGGTTCAGCAGATAAAGCAACTGCCACCCAAGCTTAAGGACTGGAGTTTGAATGCTCAGAACCCACGTATAACTCCAGCACCCGTACAGTAAGAGTTTCCAGAGGCTCCCTAGACAGATAGCCTGGTGTATGCAGTTACAAATGAAACACTGCCTCAAAAAAAGATGGAAGGTGAGGACTGACACCCAAGATTGTCCTACGATCTTCACACAAATTCCAAAGCACTGACATACCTGCACTTACACATGCTTTAATTCAAAATGGGATTAGGTATGAGTCAAACCATCAAAAGCTGCAGGTTTCTTAAGTGAAAATACATTTTCTACACCTGATCTGAACATCACATCCATCAAAGCTCAGCAAACCAATGCACAGCAGAGCATGTATTGTTTCCCTCGGAACCTGTGGCTGACTGGGAGCCAAGGCTCACCGCTGCCTCCCAGCACAGACAAAAACTACGATGCCTGACATTTCTGGCCTAGGAAGAGATCAAATCTCAGAAGTGACAAAATAGTTTCTACTGAGTGTATATTGCTTTTATACAATTCTAAATCAGAAAAATGAAGTGTATTAATCATCGTTTGTCAGAGATCATACGCCCACTGACAGGAAAAGGGGACACAATGAAGAGTCAGAGCAAGGATAGGTCAGACTGCAGTTCCTTAACTTTCATTGAAATCTGTGTAACCACTAAAAATATGTTTACCTGTATAGCAACAAGAAGGATTTTTTTCAAGAGTATATTCTCATCAGGTTGGACTGGAGAACTGTTCTCTTCCTGGGCAATATAGCCAACAGATAACTTACTTGTAACTAGCTCTATAAAAATCCTTAGTGAGGAGAAACACTGTATGTGACAACCATGGTGCCATTTTTCACTTTTGAGCTGCCCATTGTTTTGAATTTATTATATTTTATGTGAACGAATATACTGCAGACACATATATTGTGTAATGCCTACAGAAGTCAGAAGAGGGTGTTGGATCCCCTGTAACTGGAGTTACAGATGGTTGTTAGCCACTATCTGGGTTCTGGGAATCGAACCTGGGTCTTCTACAAGAGCAGTCAGTGCTTTTAAATGCTGAGCCATCTCTAGCCCCTTAAGCTGCACAGTTTAAAAAATATAATTAGACTGAGCTTTCGTCCCCCAGAAATCTCTGGGAGACATGCAGGCTAGTTCCCCACCAGTAAACAATCTGTCAAGAATCACTTCTGTATAGAGTTTTAGACAGATTCCTTTCTCTTACATACCTGCTAGGACTTGAGCAGAGAGGTCAGCACAGCACCACCAAGACAACACCCTGATGACAGACAGGGATCCCGGCTTCTACACTTACACGTCTGCCTTTCCTCCACCCTCTGCAGTCTGTCTCCAATGTGCTCCCCTTTTCTTTAGTGGTTCATATGCTGCAGTCTACCTCCTAGGTACAAACACACTGACGGGAGTGGTCGGCGCTCTTAGGTTGCAGTTTGGCATATTGTTTTACCCAAGAATTTTCTCTTGCTCCAGAATCAGCATATGGGGGAAATATAATAAGGCAAGCCAGGCTTAGAGGTATACATACAGGTAAATACCTATAATCCAAACACTTGGGAGCTTGAGGCAAAAGAATCAGTTTGAGCTCCAGGCCAACTTGAGCTACCTAGTGAAATCTTGTCTCCAACAAACAAAACATAACCAGATTTTTGCATTCATTAGCCTTTGATTCATAAACTTCAGATAGGGGGACATAATCTTATTAAAAGGTTCACTAACAAGAGTTTATGGTGGCTAATTTTGTGTGTCAACCTGACAAGGCTAAGGGTGCCTAATTAACTACTACCTCTAGTTAGAACTGTGAGGATGTTTCTCTCTGACACTAAGCATCTGAATTCATGGACCTAGTAAAAAGGATGGCCTTATCCAGTGTGGATAGGTGCCATTTAATCTATTAATAGCCTAAAAAAGGCAAAAGGCAGTGAGAGGAAAATTTTCTCCTGCCAGCCAGCAAGAAGATGGGACATGAGGTTTCTGCTCTTGAGCTGTGATTTACATGAGGTTCCCAAGCTTCCCGAGCATTTGAAATGGAATTAGAGCACGAACTTTTCTGAGGTGCCACATAGTGGAAGGCAGATCATGACTTTTTGGCTTCCACAAGAATGTGAGCCAATTCCTCTCTCATAATCCAATCCCTCTGTACCCACATTCAATGTACCTGTTTCTCTGGAGACCCCTGACTAACACTAACCCTAGCACTTGACAATGGCCTGTGGGGGGGGCTTCAGTTGGCAGACTTTATGTTCTACTATGGACTCTTAGCTCTTGGGGTAAGAATCTTAGCTATCCTTTAGTTCAACCCTTCCATCTTACAAATGAGGAACTTGAGTCCAAGTGAGTTTGTAATTTTTTCTGTGTGTGATAGGAAAAGTATACTCCCTCAAGCCTGTCCTTTGACTCTAATTCTACTACCATTTCAGTTTAACAAGCCTTGGCTTTAGTCAAAATGAATTAACAACCCCAAGTATACTGGCAAGGAAAGAAAAAGTACTATTGAAAACAAAAAAGGACTATGGAAAACAAACTTCTGGCTTCCTAAAATGTGAACTGTTGATTTATAACATGGACCATGAGCAAACAGTCTTGCTATATATACATGGCAGTTACAGAGTGAGCATGTATTAGTCTGTGAGACCAAAATAAACCACACAGCAATAATGGTACTCATCACGCTGAAATTCTGCTGTTAGTCACTCTTTGACATTTATGGGCTTTATTCTATATTTATTTCATAAACATACAAATACCCAGTAACTACCATGTATCATGGACAACCCCTCCCGCCCCCAGGTACTGAGCATACCTTCTGGGCTCCATGTGAAGACACATCCTCTGGCAGAGGTATATCACAGAAATTGCTGCATATTTGGTATATTTTTAAAATTGGGTTAATTGGTTGCTTTTATCTCAAAATGTGTTTAAAATATTTGAGGCTACTGTAATATTAGAGATTTTGAGAACATTCTTAAAAGTTCTCAACCACATTTATCAAGTAATATAAATATTCACTGTACCGAGCAGAAGGAAAAAAAAAATCAAAGACATTACATCGAAAAGAATGTTTTGAACCCCAACTTATTTGAATCTTGTTTCACCCATTTATGATGTGTGCTACCTAGGTATTAATTTTAGGTTAGATTTTTTCTGACAGACCCATCCTAAACCTGCATAGTTAGGACATGCCGTCTTGAGACAGGAAAACATCACAGCATTCAGTGCCACAGGACCTGTTCACCAAGAACGGCAGTAACTACGGACACTCTACCTTTAAGACCCACGATGGAAGAGGAGGGTTGGGTATTATTTCCATTTTCCAAGAAAAAGAGAGTAAGATTCAAAAGGGCTAATAAAGTACCTAAGGATGCATACATAAGGGTGTGAACAACTTGGATATAAACTCACTTATATTTAAGTCTGTGCTTTTTACACACACACACACACACACACACACACACACACACACACACACAGTATCCCTTTACCAAAACCAAAAATGGACTCAAATAAATGTTCTTACACTGCCTTCTCCCCATTTGCCTGGCATGGAGTCTGTACCTCTTGATGTTGGCCAAGAACCTAAGAAAAACTGAATGTCACGGTACAAACTCTATGTGGCAGACACCGTCAACAAAATTATTCAGGTGAAGATGTCTCTCTTTATTTCTTCTTTTAACTTGCTTATTTTAAACACAAAAACTCCTTAGATTTTTCACTGTAAATTGTTAGAATTGGAAATGTGAGAATAATTTTAGAGGAAAGCTGTGATTTCCATAAGTTTGCCAAAGTCTGTTGCCGGAAAGAGCCAAGATTGTGTTATTTCTCCCTTGAGTGGTGTGTTGGTAGGCCATGTTACTTGGCTGTGTTGGACAAAGTGTTCTCAAACACTAACCTCTGAGCTATGGCCCAATCTGATCATGTAATTTCATTTTTAAATAAGGGAAAAGCAGTAATGAACTTAATGCCAATAACACTAACAATAATAATATCTACAAATTATCAGGCATTTTAATCCCCATAAAAATCCTTGGAGTTTGGTTGGCACCACGTAAATGACATCATTATGGAAGAGGAGAATAGACTCACAAAGGTTGAATTCTTTGCCCATGTCCTCACAGCTAGGAGTTGGCAATGCTGAATTCAGACAAGACTTGACTTTGGAGCCCCTGTGACTAACCATCACACACACCAGCACTGATGAAGCGAGACAGCAACAGTTCTGGACATGTGGGAGCCCTGTCAGGGCTCTGATGACAATGATCATCTCTGCTGGTCCCACTTCAACTTCTGCTAGCCAGTCAAATGGAATGTATTACCAGCTCCCTGATACCCCCTGATGAGGCCACTGTCTACAGATGGGCAAAATTATGTGTGCTCACCCCAAATGCTGGTTCTTGGCCAACTGTCAAGTGTCTGCTGAGAGCCCCATGAGCAAATGACAGTGAGGATCTATCCCAGCGCGCCATGACCCATTTCTAGGTTTAGCAGCATGGTGGATGGAGCCTGACACACCAGAGCACTGCGATTTAAAACCTACATTATACATACTGCTGCACACCAGCTGTCAGAAGGAAAGTGCTTTGATTCTTCTGGAAGAGCCACCCTGTCACATTCCTACCCTCAACATCCAGCTGGCTCCAGGGTGATGAATCTGCCAACAGGCTCTTGCCCATGTGCTTGCTGATTTCCTGGACCCTGGCCCAGAAGGATCTGCACTTCTAAGCTGCCAGAGCTGGTCTCAAGCCAAGCAACTTCCTCCTAGTTTCCTTTTGACCCAATGGCTGAAGAAGTCTCTCTAAATGAGTTAAAGGCACATGGCATACCAGTCTTTTGGGGAAAGAAAATCTAATCGAAAACCTCCTTGTCAGAGGAACCTTCATTATGCTTTCCGGTCATTCTCATCCTTAGGGTCAGCTCAGCTGTATCCAGGGAGGTCTTCATGGATACAAAGTCTAAACCTGGTCTCCCACCCAATTATTCGCATAACACCCTGTGTAATTCCTCACTGATACTTATCACAATCCTACCTCATGTATATTATTTATGCCTGCTTTCCATCACCCACAGAAGGCCCAGAATCCACCCCCACCCCCAGGGATGGCGCAGCAACCTTACAGATAGCATTACAGATAGCACAGTACTGCCTGTGAGAAGGGAAGTGCTAGGGACACTAGATAACTAATCCCTGAATCAGTCCTAGTCAACAAAAAAGGAGAATGCAAGCTACATGTCATCTTAACATCGCTAGCAACTACATTCATGAATAAAAAAGAAACAATGCAATAACTACTAATACTTGTTATTTAACCCACTATATCCAAAATATTATCATTTTAATATATAAGAGTATAGGAATTGTTAAGGATGTAGGTTTTGGTACTAAGTCAAACATTGTGTATTTTACACTTACTACGCATTTCAATCTGGACCCCAAGTTTCCACTGGAAATATCTGATCTGCACTGAGATTTCATAAGACAGTTGAGATAGTAGATTCACATGTCCAAATGTATCAAATGTACTTAAATACTTTCTAATAATCAAATCATGTCAGTTTTAAAATGTAAAGGTAATAAAAGTAAAATGAACAGTTCAGCTGTGCCACGCACACAAGAGGCATGTGTGAATATTGGCTGCTGCACATGAGAGTCCAGTTCAAATGACAAAATGAGAAAATGAATTTGGAATACCGATTATTTTATCAAGTAACTGTAAAGAAAATGTTGGTGGTACCAACTGATTGACAGGCCTTAAATTTCTTGGGTTTTCTCTGGTGCCTTAATAGTAAGTCAGTGGAACTCTGTATCCTTTTCATGTGTGGTACCCAGAAGGGGACAGGCCTCCCTTAAGACACCAAGTACTGTTGGGATGCCTGGACTTCAGACTTAGTTCAATCGCCAGGGCTCATTTTGGTCCCAGTAACAACAGTAACTGATAGGGCCATGCTGAGACATGCAGCTCTTTTGTTTGTTGCCTATCATCAGTCTTCTGCCATTTGATCCCTTCTCACTTTCTCCTCCAATTAATTGCATACTTTTCTCTATTGTCCTTATAGGACAGTCAACAACTTGGTTGCTGGACAGAGCTTTATTCAGCACTGAACAGGGTGACCATTTGACCAGGAAGTCAGTGGCTCAGATTCAAGTCTGTGGCCCCTGCTCACCTGTTTGGGAAGATTATAATTAATGGCAGAACTGTGCTCCTAGCTGGTGATCAGAAAGCTTTTGCCATGTAGGAACAAACAGAGAATGCCAGGAGTCCCAGGAAGGCTGGTGCTCATCACTGGCTTCCTCTTCTATAAATACAATTAAAAATAAATAAGTAAATAAATAAACAAAACAACCTTATAACAAAAAGTGTAAACGAGACTGAACATCCCCAAGATTAATCTGCAGCTTTTGGTGTTCTGAACTTTTCTCTGATCCTTTTATTATTCATGCCCTTTGCCCCACAATCATGCTTCCTGTATTTCCTTGAACACTAAGATTAGTTTTCTTCTCTGACAGTTTCTCTCGATGGCCTCCCCCATCCTGCTTCCTTTCAAGGATTAACTGCCCACAGAGTTTTGGATTTTTGCACTCAGTCAGAAGTCTATACACTATTGGCTGCCCTGACCTCTGGTTGTTTCAAACTAATCCTATTCCCCCCAGTCTTTCATTTCCCAGCTTGTTAAAATGTCAGACTTGCACTGATTGAGTCTTCTGACCTATGATTTAAGAAATGTAGGCAAAGAAAGCATGATTTCTGTTTTATTTTTTATTTTATAGCTACAAAAGGACTCTGGATTGACATTATTTTCTCAACCTCTTGCACTGTCCAAGTCTTCACCTTATAGTGAGTGGTAAACACGTCTCCTTCATAGACCAGGAGTGGGATTACAGCATGGACTAAAATTGTTTATTTTGAACTATTTAGAATCTAAAGATTATAATACCCACCTCAGAGGGGTTTGGACTGTTTAAGTGACTCAGCTCAAGTAAAACACTTATAACAACCACAGACAACAGAAAGCACTGAACAGGGAGACACTGCTGTCACAGTCAGGCTTTCACCACTGCGTTCCCACCCTCAGCCTCCCCTGCACTCAACACAGTGCTGTGCCCAGCACACGACCAGTTCCCAACAAATGATCTTTTGAATTGATCAGTCTGACTCAAGATCAAATGGAGTTGACTCCCATTAAGATTCCTAAGATTCACTTGGCAGATATCTCAGCTACTGTCTCGGTCACAGTCTTGTATGCCCAGCCACATGGGATCTGTATAACTGTCAGACATGGGTACTAATGAGGCAAGGAAGCATCATATCCCATGTGCAGCTCATGGAGGTTCAATGGAAGCCTCTTCTAATACAAACACAATATTCCACAGCATAATACAACACCCTGAGCCAAGCCTGATGGGGTTCAAACTCATGGGCATGGACTAAATGGCACTTAGAGACAGCTTCGAGGACATCTATGCCGTCAGCCTGCCCCTCCTGCCTACCCTTTGTCACATACAAATACCTAAGCTCTAGAATGTTGCGCTCAGTACCAGGGTATCCATCTGAGGCTTCCTCAGTCTTCTACTACTCCTGTACCACTTCACCTTTCTTATCTACTGGCAACTTCTGTGCTTTGGGGTCGCTCAACAGTTTGCCCTCCTCAAAGACACTGTGAATTCCACAATAATCTGTTCTCAGTGCGCCCCCCTGCTATGGGATCACTTCCTTCAGGTATAGTCAGAGAATGTCAAAACCATCAGCTTTCATGTCTGCCCACAATTACCAGCCCCTGTGAGCTTCCAAAGCAAATACTGAAGGTTGACTGGCAAAGCAAATGGATGAATAATGAAAATACTGCTTTCGAGTTTATAATGATCTTTTGGGAAAAGTTAACCTCTGTGATCTTTATAATATAACTTACCACTATCATTTCCATTTGTTAAAAAAAAGGAAACTTTTGTTTACAGAGCTGAACTCATTTGCTCAAATGTTTACATATTCACTGACGGGGGGCGGAGAATGAGAGAGAGTTTAAATGAATGAGCTAGTTCTTCTGAGTTCAAATTAAAGGTCTAGAGTGTTCTAGGAAGGAGTTCCACATGTATTATTAACTTGCCTAATCTTCAAAACAGTGCTGTAATACAGAAGCAACAAGCCTAGGAAGCCTCAATGTCATAAACCTTCCCTGAGCAGACACCTGTGTCCTGAACACACATTTTGGCCTCTGATGTTCCTGTCCTTCTCCTGAACCAAGCTGTAACCAATGGACACTCTCAGGTTCTGAGAAAACAGAATTTCTTCCATCTGTTGCTTACAGCTGGCCAGACTGTTCAGTATACAGAGTAAAATGTTCTAATAAACTTGCCTCATTCTCTACCCTGTGACTCTGTTCCAACTGGGACAGGAACTTCAAGAGGTCAGGTCCTGAACATTGCAAAGACTGGGTGAAAGGCTGAGTTCATCCTAGGACTGAGTTAAGGGGTTGTCCCCTGCCAGATATCGGTTTTTAAGGTAAGCAGATTTTCCTGATTTGGATCTTAAGCCTTAATATTGCTAATACATTACTTTTTGCACACTCTTTTCACATTTATAAAGCAGTTTTAATCTCATTTGACAGTCTGACAACTACCTAGTTAGCTAGATAATTGGATATCATTGTTCCTAATGAGTGACTACACACAAAACCAGACAGGTCTGAGAGAGGTTCGGGGCTTGATGTCACTATCCTGTCCTTCTTGTCATAAACCAGCACGCTAGGGTGAAAGGCAGAGCTGTTCACCCATTCCTGATGCTTTGGTATAAGGGGAATGGAATCCTTCAAACCAGAAATGTCTAGAAGAAAAGGCCATGCCATGCAAACTCGGGGCTTCAATGCTCTCCACCTACCTGGTATGTAGCCACACTATTAACACCAGACATTCTCATTTTTCTCTCCTTGCTAAACAGAACATGGTAACAAGACTGCAACTGATTCAATGAAATATTTTAAGTTGAAAATAAATTTATAAAAATTAGAATTAGAGGAGAAAAAAGCAAGACATACAGGTCAGAGCCCTTCATGCAGATATTAATAAGCCAGACATAGTAAGAACCCCAGCTTCTGTGGTCACCATGCCAGTTTTCCACAAAGAGGCAGGATTCTGTAACTCAGAAGATTCTAGTCAAACTCCTAAGACTCCATTTCTGTTAGAAAACACAATGAGTTGTGTGGTGATGTGCCCACCCCAGACAATTTCTGACTCCTGATTTGTTGAGAGACCCACACACAAGTCATCGAGTGCAGGAAATTGAAGCTAGAGTCACTGATTTGCTATTTATTGTAACAACACTGCCTGATGTTTATACAGCACATTCCAATCTATGATCTCCAAGAATGCTAAGATCCTTACCACTAAAACAGATGGAGAAACTAAGGCACGTGAGACCACCCACACAGTCACCCCAGTAGCCAAGAGCAGAAGACATCTTATTCACCAGTCTGCACAAGTCCAGATTCCTTCTATTAACAAGGACTGTAACAAGGAGGTGGGCTTCACTTAACATAAACCCCACCAAACCACACTTGGTCATGTGCCTTGCAACTTGAGAAACAGGCCTAGGGATGAATTCACTGCTGAGGTCCAAGCTTAGTAAAGGGTCCCTGTGAATTTGGTCACCTCAGGTCTAAACATGCTATCCTTAATATCTTATCCCCTGAGCTTTGATTTCTTTCTAATTGCGAAACTTCTGAGGAGTGTAATACTCTAAGCGAGTATTGGTTTTTCATGCCTTGTGTGAATTAAGGCTTTAAGCATCAGCATGAAGATGCTGAGGAAGAGAACAGGAGGGTAATGAGACCACAAAGCAGAAACACAGAAGAGGTCTTCGGAGAAAAAGCCGAGTTTATTTTGTAGCTCCAGATATTTTCATCTTCCCTTTTCACTGAATCTGAGCGAGAGGTATTTCCTAGACAATATTTCGATTTCTACAAAGTTTGCAACTTGAATCACACAATTCTTTCATAAATCTCACAGGTTTCCAAGACGATGAGTTTAAAACAATCTAGTTATTTCCTGAATCTTGAAATATTTCAAAGAAATATTTGAATGATGTGTGATGAGATATTTGAAATCTGCCCAGAGGTTACCAAGGGAGATCAAATGGGAGGTGGCCAAGGGCTTCCAAGCCAATCAGGACTGCTTGCTGCGTTCCAAGTTCATCTGCCCTATGGCCCTGAGTGGGTGCCTACCCTTCCAGCACCTCCAGGGTTTATCTATAAAATGAGGGTAATAACAATTGCCTAGTCCACAGGTAATCAGGAAGATTAGGACTGATAAATCCTGAAGGCTAAGTAAAGGCTGAGGCAGGATATATGCTCACACTGAGAATAGCAAAGGACACCATGGGGTCAAAATCCAAATGTCTATTAACCAGGAAGTAACAAGTAGGCAGACAAACTCTATCCTACTGCTATCAAAGAGTGCTATTTTAATATAAAGTACACACATAGGCAACTGTGAGTGAGAGTAACCGAGAGATGGCTCAGCAGTTGAGAGCACTGGCTGCTCTTGCAGAGGACAGGGTTTCAGTTCCCAGCACCCACACAGCTGCATACAACTGTCTGTAACTGCAGTTCCAGGGGAACTGGTACCCTCTTTCAGCCTCTGCAACACTGCATGAACATGTCACATACACATACATGCATATGTACACTTAGTATAAAAATACATGAATCTAAAAAAAAAAAAAAGAACTTAAAAGGCTAGAGGCAATGTGGTACAGTAGTCAAGAGACAGCAATCTGGAAGCTTTAGCTATTTGTCAACTGCCTCGAGTGACCTACTTTGCCTCTTAGGGTCTTTCTTTATCATCCACATAATGGGAAGAATATTAACAGAACTACCTCTCAGAGTGGCTGAGACCTTCAATGATTTGAGTTGGTCCAGTACTCTGACTAGAGGCCACAGCATCTTGGCAGGGGGTAAATCTTACCTAAAGGAATGGTTTATGACCCTTTAAAGCTCACCTGGACCTATATCTTATTCCTTGACATTTAATATGTCTCACTGTGGAGAAATCTGGATATAAATTAACATAGTTAATTTAAATTAAACATGTGTCCTTAAGGGACAACATATCCGGCAATGACCCAGATATGGTGGATCAGTATTCAGAAACCCTTAGAACAGGGCCTGGCCCACAGTAACCATCCAAGAAGCACTTAGCAGAACTTTCTGTCTCATTTTAGGAGGGTGGTACAATCCCAGCCCCAGTCAGTTATCTTTGAATTGAATTAAGTTACAATATAAAACTCAAGGTTTCATGATTAAGCTTTCAAAAATAGGTTTAGGTAGGTATAAAACCGGTTTTTAAGGAAGAAGAGAGTGATTTTTTTCACTAAAGGCTAAGAATTTAGCCTTAAAATGTTCTTTGTTAAAAACTTTTTATGGGATACTTACTAGTCCTCTCCTGGGAGATCCGTACCACCACAGCCCATCGTGCGCTTCCCGCCAACCCCAGAGCCGGCCTTCGCAGTCCTGACTTTCTTCATTCTGTTCTTGAGTTCCTTTCACTATTTTCTGGAAGACTTCTGTTGTTTTGTTTCCCTTACACAGGCTCTGCCTTGCAAGTTTCTGTTTGATCTTATTTTTCTTTGCATAGTCTAAGAAATGACGACTCATGCTAAAGCCAGGTACCTTACAGCACGCACATGGGTTCTGACCTGCAATGTGGAGGCGACGTCTGGCAGGTGAGATCTGCTGTGGTCTTGTTTGTTTCGGCTAGTTTTCCTGCATTTCTGTATTTGGGACTGTTGCCTTCTCAGGGTGAAGGACATCAGTGGCCATTTGTTTCCTCTGAAGTAGCGAGGTGGCCATAAACTTCTTGGTCTTGAGAGACTGGTCACTGTGCCATTCATGATGAGAGCAGTCCTTAAGCAGCCAAGACGGGGGGCCACTTTCTGCTGGCCAGGCGTTCGCCTTTCTTATTGCTAGCTTTTACCCCCTACTTCTTATGTTTGTCAGAAAGAAGAAACACAAATGCGGGAGCTAGCCCACTGCAGTGAAAACACAAGCACTTTGCACTTTTCTCAGAACTTTTTAAGTGACAGAATGCTTAAGGGTGCCCAGCATATAGTAGATATTTGATTAAGTACAGTTTTCCCTTCAAATGTAGTTTGAATGTGCAGTCATTAAGTCATGTGAGTCATGGTGAATCATTAAGATGCAGTCAATGTTTATTGAAGACCTAAAACACTTCCAAATCATTTTTCAAGAAAGACACCTGCTTTAAAAAGAAAAAGTTTCATGACTCAGCTAGACTGTTCAAACCATGCTTCAAAAACATGCATGCACAACCTTTACAGAACAATTTAGTATGCTCAGTGTTCCTTTCTTTCTTGCAAACACTGAACAGACCCTAGTTTCCATGGAGAAAGCCCGAGGGCTAAAAAGGAGGTGGCTCCTCTGCCTGCTGAATGGACTGGCTGTGAATGTTTCCATGGAATACACTTGCTTCCTTTCTGTGTATGAGGTCTAAATGCACTTGATCCATGTAGCCAAACTCTCCTTTTGTCTGTTAAGAGTGACACCCTGGACAGGGGGCTCTGCGGTGGTAGCACATGCCTTTAATCCCAACACTCTGGAGGCAGAGGCAGGTGGATCTCTATGAGATCAAGGCCAGCCTGGTTTAAATAGTAAGTTCCGGGCCAGCTAGGACTACAGGGAGACCCTATCTCAAAAAGTCCACTCCATCCCCAAAAAAGCACTGGCTGCTCTTCCAGAGGACCCAGGTGGCTCAGTTCCCAGCACTCACTTGCCTCCATGGTGACTAACAACTGTCCTTGATTTCAGTCCCAGGGGATCTGATGCCTTCTCCTGACCTCCATGGGGACTGCAGTTACATGCAGGTAAAACACATGTAAAATAAAACTAAATTTAAAAAATAATGAAGAGTGACATTCTGGAGAGCCAAGCACTTCAAGTGCAGCGAACTGTCATTTTAACAGTTGCAATTATGTGCAAATTTAATCTTGAAAGAAGCAAAGGTACTGTAACTCAATAACTGTGTACCAAGCTTTCAGTATAACAAGGATAAAGTACCTCAGTGTCTTCCTGGGCGCTTCATCAGTTTCAATAATGCAGAGAGTGAGAAAGAGGGAGATTCAAGGATGCATTTCCTTTCCCTCCCAGGATACTCATTAACCAACATGGGTGCTTGTAAATTCATGAGCGGCAGGAAGGCTTACAAATACAAAGACAGATTATTGATGTTACTGGAGTGTTAAAGTGACTGATGAACCTAACAGGAGCATCAGCGAACATCAGCATACCTAGAAAGAAAAATGTTTCCTTCATGCTAATGTAAGAAGCCAAGTACAAGTGTTACATGGGAAAGAAATGGGCTTATTTCTACCAAGAGATGCCTGGCACACTTTCAAACCTGACTTCTATAGTTCCGTGAACTGGTTAGCCATACGTGAAACAGTTCTTTATTCACAGATTCAGATGGCTTACCATGGCCATTTATGTGAAGTTTATCAATACAACACCTTCCAGCGTAAATACAAAATTTCTAATAACTTTGTCAGCCTTGCCTATTGGCTCAAAGTTGCAATTGCTTTCAGACGTAGGGAAGGAAGCTTCGGGGACCTGCTGAGACCACAAGATAAAACTGCGCCTCTACCTCACACACCTTGGTGACAAAACAAAACAGGCATCTTTCTTTCCCCTTATTATTTTGGAATGTAGCTTCAAAAGCATGGGGACACAGTTCTGATGGATAAGAGCAAATGAATAGAGCAAAGTTACCTCTAACCCATTACAAATGCACATAAATGGGCATTTGTCTACACACGCACATGTACATCATGCATGTAAAGAACAAAGAAAACTATCAAATTGTCTCTGCTTTCAGAGAAATGCAAGAAGCAAAAGACAAATCTTGGTCTCATAGGCATCTGGCAGCTGCCTTCAGAACTTGGCATTGGTTCTCCAGCCAGAGCAAAACCACGGTCTGATGATGAAATTCAGTCTTCATCAGTTTCTCATCGAGGCTCTGCATCAACCTGACTATTAAGCAACTGACCTGGTGTAACCACCGCCGCACAGCAGCACCAGGAAACACGTACTGGTGGCTGCTGCTGTGTCGGACCCTCTCCCCTCCCCCACCCCCTTTTTCCCATTTTCTCACATTTTTTTTTCTTCCTTACCATCAAATTTTTAGCCTTGGTGTTCAGAGGACAAGGATAAATCATGCCTACTTGCATCTAAGATGAGATTGGAAATTTCAAATATTTATCCTGCCCAGCAATGAAAAATGTGGGCTCTTTGCGACAATGAGAAGGTTCACTGCGTAAAGGCACACTCACTGCCAAGGGACCACTTGAGTTCAATCCTCAGGATTGACAGGGCAAAGGGTAAGAATCAACTCCCACAGTGTCCTCTTACCTTCACACATGCGTGCACACACACACACACACACACACACACATTAAATGTATAAAAAGAACAAATGATGGGCTGTAAGCCCACCTGAAGGAAAAAGTCACCCATAATACAGACATTTTAGATGAGCAAATTTTAGCAGTTAATGATATATTTTTTTCAGATTCCCAAATCAAAATATAGAAAATACAACAAAATGCATATTACCAAAATCTGTGTTTATAAGTTGGAAATTTCATAGTTTTCTCTGAATCCTACAATTCATTCCCCTAGACAACCCTTGAACCTGGTAATAGAATTGAGAATTTACAAATAAACAGCAAAAGGTTTTTCAAAAAATGTAAATCCATCTAATAGCAGATTTAGAAACCTGTGCTGTTCAGTTTAGATCCAATACACTCACAATCACTAAAACCTGGAAATCAATCCCAAATGTCCTTCAAGGAGCAAACGGACAGATCACCAAGCTGTGGCACATCCATAATAGAACAGCAGAAGTAAAAGGAACAAACATGACTACACAGCCCCTGGATGAACTCCCAAAGATGCAACACCAAATGAAAAGATCCAGTCTGAAAAGACCACATACTATGAAATTCCATTCATCTGCCCTTAAAGAATGTAAAATTACAGGGATGGAACACAGATCAGTGGCTACCAGACGGGGTGGAGAAATGGTGGGAAATGAATATTCATGAAGGAGGGATGAAAACTGTGGTAGCCATCACACAACTGTAAGCAGTTATCAAATTTCAACAGAATTTATCAAAGTAAAACTTACTGTATATAAATAAGCCTAATTATTATTTTTTCAATAAACTATTCTCAAATGTATTACCAGACAGTGGACAACTGAAAACAGAGATTGCTCCTGTGGGAAAATGACAAATTAGGAAGGGACTTGAAGATAATAGAACACCTATATTTGATACCTGTCGAAAGTCTAAAAGTGTACAATTAGCTGTGAATCTCTAAGTATATAAATTCTACATCAAACAGAGAAGAAGTGAAAACAGGAGTTGAACTGTATGTAGTTAACTGATCACGCATGTTCATGAAGTGGACCAACATCTTCAGTTTACTTTGAAATGCACTAAGAAATTAGAAAGATTGATGGGTGAATAAAAACGGAAAGGTACACAGCTGTGTGGTAAAGAAAATATGTAGACTGCTAGTTGTGCTAGCCTAGGGGCGATGTACAGTGATGTTCCTTTTAAATTCTTTCAAAATTTTGCACTATGTTAGAAAAGTACAATAAAGTGTTAGGGAGAAATTCAATTTTTGTTTTGTTTGTGTTTTGTTTTTTGAGACTCACTCAACAGCCAAGGCTGATCTGGAATTTACTAAGTATCCCAGATTGGCCTCAAACTCCTGACTCTCCTCCCTCAACCTCCCAAGTGCTGGGATCACACGTATAAGCTGGCATACCTGAGTGAATGATCAACTCTAAAGAATTTAAATGTATACATAGCACAAAAGAGTTAATAAAAAGGTTGTTAGCTATTTAACTCTACTTGTTATTCAGATTCATTTTAGTTAGAATCTTAGAAATTATAGCTTATGTGCAGAATTGTCTGTCTCACCCTAGAGTTTGTTCAACTACAGGTTTGATTTAGACATACATATGAGACCAAAATGAGGTTCACGTACTCACCGTTTATAAGAGAAGAGTTACTCTTTCAGCACGCCCTTGTTATTCACTGCCATTGCATCCACTCACCATACAGGAACCAAACTAGTTTCTGTGAGGGGGGGGAGGTGAGGACACACTCTTGCTAAGCTTATTTCCAATTATATAATCCAAAGCTCCCCAAAGTGGGCTAGAGTCACGAAACCAAGAACGGCCACCTGCATGTCCTGGTGACCTATCTTGTTATCTCCACTCAGGTATTCACAGGAGCCTCTGCCCTCTCAGGCCAGACTCCTGACCCAGACACTATGTGAGTGGAAATGGCTGCTCAGGACTCAGGCCTATGGAGTTGGAACTTTCTCCTTCAAAGGAATAGTCTGACAAGAGTGCTACCTTTGTACTTTCTAAAATCTACAAATCTTCAAAATGAATGCTTTACCTCTCAAGTCTTATGATCTGAAAGGTGACAGCTAATGAGAAGGATGATAAATAAAGGCTTTCACTTCAAATATCCTTGCTAGGGCAGCTCCCAGGTTAACTGTAGCAATCCTCCAACCAAAGTACTTTGTATACACACACACACACACACACACACACACACACACACACACACACACACCTGTATTACAGGAACTGGAGGGTCAGGTGTGCAGAAGAATATGTGCAAAATAATGTTTTACAAAGCGCTGAATGAGTTTATCTTTCTACTGAACAGAACAGAGTCAGTATGGGGAGGAACTTAATTGCCATATCATGGGCAATATTAGAAAACTGGGAAACCAATCTAAAGGCCCCACCATAAAATATGGGAAAATAATTATGGTTATTCCATCATGTGTCTTTATAGCAATGTTTTCAAAGTACACTTCATAAAGAGGAATGAGAGACTCTACTGGCTTCCTGCAGCCATGGGTGCTGGGGTCTGGCAAGTCCTTATCTTTATCGTGTTCCACTCCTTGTATCACTGCCTCAGTATCGGTATATTGTCCTCACTCTAATCTTAAAATGATTTAGGCCCAAAGTGGGGTTTCTGGATTTACAAGTGTGCTTAGTTATACTTGAATATACGATAGATGACCATTAGTAAAAAGCATGTCCTGTGTCATATTTAGAGAGACTCAATTTAAAAATTGTTATTTTCTTCAGTGGATATAAACTTGGGAGTTGTATAAGTTGAAAGCTCTGTGTGTGTGTGTGTGTGTGTTTGTGTGTGGTGTCATGTTATGGGTTTTTTAAATTTTTTATTTTTTATGTGTATGAGTGTATTGCCTGCATGTGTGTAATTGCACCCATATAATGCAATGCCCACGGAGGTCAGGAGAAGGCATCAGATCCCCTGGAAGTGGAACTGTGGGCAGTTGTTAGCAGCCATGTGGTGCTGGGAACTGAATCCAGGTCCTCTGCAAGAGTAGTCAGTGCCCTTAACTGTTGAGCCGTGTCTTCCGTCCAAGTTGAAAGCTTTTTAAAGAATACATTAACAGGCGTTTCCAAGCCTTGGCTTCACAGTGCTTTCAGTGTTGTGTACTTGTGTAGAAACTGATGCTGAGAACTGGTTTCTAGCAGTTTGGATCGCAGGTGTCCTAGTGGAGCAGCTCGGGACAGACTAGGCATGCTCTTTTAGTTTCAAGCAGTGTACAGCCACTGCCTTGTAAACAATAAGCTTTCCAAATGGCCAAGGGGAAAGCAAAGGAACAAATGGCGGGTCGACTACGGGTTGCTCTCCTGCCCTCTCACTTCCAGGAGACTTTGGCTTTGTCAATGTTAAGGAATGATCCATTTTTTTCCCAATCCTCCAATAAGTCTCCATTTTTATCCTATTCTACCTATGCACAGATGGGTTGAAGAAAATCATCCTTTCATCCCTGCTGGTCCAAGGATTAAGTCTGAAAAGCATGCCTACATCCTGAGGGGCATTCTGGAACATTCTATCGAGAGCAGGCGCTGCTTTTTGTTTGGGGCCTTACAGGTAGGGCCTAAGGACATAGTCCTGTTTCTCACCTTAAAATGCAGGATGGACTCAAGAACTCATCTGTGAAAACTCCCTCTTAGCTTTGTCAGTGGATTGAAAAGAAAACAGACAAAGTCACCAACACTCTTCATCCACTACGTCTGCCCTTGTTTCTGTTAGATTTTATTTCTGGTCTCTTCTCTTTCGTCTACTGATTCCACCACTACTCTCTCCCAATAAATTCTTAACTTCTAATTTCCATGAACAAACATCTTAAAAATGTGTTGACTTTTAGAAAGTATTTTAAGTAATTCTTCAGGAGAACCTTTATGAAGTGCAAGGTTTCACTATTTGGATTTAGTGAACACTATTGTGTTCTTCTAGAACTCCCAGAGCAACAGCCACTCACTAATTCTCATTAGCATACTCCAGAATCACTGAAATGAAAAGCACTGGGACTTCTCCCCTTCGATAGGTAAAGTGTATGTAAGGACTGTATCTACTTTGCAGGTTAATTTCAAGTCTAACTGTAAAACCAGTTCTTTTAGGCAAACACATCCAAATGTGGAACAGAGCGTGGTAACAATACTCTAAGTACAAACAGAAAAGTGGATGGACTACATTTAGAAACAAAGTAGAACAAGGAATATGAAAAAATGTACATCCAAAGGCAATGTGGACCAGTAGAGTAATCAAGAGAGACACTGACTCAAGATGGTAATGAATGCTTCAGAACGAACACCAGAAAACAGCTCATTTGCTCTGACTGTTCAAGTAAAGAAAGCCCAATGAGGAATGACCTGCTAATAGCAATTCTGAGCTGGGGGTAAAGTGGAGATCTGGAATCCAGATATCCCAGATCCAGCCAAGCCTGAAGCACTCTACGCACAGTGCTTCTCCAGTGGTTGCTCTAATGTCCTACTTAAAATGAGACAGTGCTGAACCATCAAACACTGGTTCAGGTTCAGGGAAATTTAGAGAAAACTGTAGCTCCAATTTTTATTATTCCCTTCACTACTTATAATCCCTTTAAGAAACAATTTTACTATAGCACTCGCTCGTTCACTTTTCTGAACATCTTCCATGTGGCACACAGTGTTCCCAGTCATGGGAATCACAGTGTTCCCAGTCATGGGAAAACCCAGGCTAGCAAGATACAAGGGACTCCTGCCTGTCTTGTGACATCCTAGAAAATGAAAAAAAAAAAAAAGAAAATCAACAAAGAAAGAAGTATATGGTTTTAGATCCATCTAGGTATAAAAAAGACATTACCATGGTGAAGAAAGACAGTGAGATTAAGATCTACTTTAGCAATGTTTATGAGGAAAGTCTTCCAAAGCAGGTAACATAAACTCTGACTCATGAAGAATGAGAAACTGAGTGTGGTGATGCATGCATACAATCCTAGCACTCAGGAAGATGAGAAATCCAGATCCAAACCCAGCTACAGAGTGAGTTCAAGGTCAGTCTAGACTACATAAGACCATCTCAAAAAAAGAAAAAAGAAAGACGAGGAGGAAAAAGAAGGGGGTGAATACAAAAGCCAAAGGAGACACACTCAGGCAAAGGGCACGAGAGAGCAACTGAGAGACCTAAAGTGTCACAGAAAGGTGCAGCTCAGTGTGCTGAGCATAAAGAAGCGACTCAAAGACTAGGAAGAGGCCAGATCACAATGGTCCTCGAAGATCATTACAAGAAAGCTGGATGTTATTTGGTCAGTGGAAGCCACTGAAACACTTGATCTTCCCTCTCTCTTTGGAAGCTGATATTCTGTAGAGTGACAGAGGAGTAGAATCTGTAGAGTGACAGAGGAGTAGAATCTGTAGAGTGACAGAGGAGTAGAATCTGTAGAGTGACAGAGGAGTAGAATCTGTAGAGTGACAGAGGAGTAGAATCTGTAGAGTGACTGACAGAGGAGTAGAATCTGTAGAGTGACAGAGGAGTAGAATCTGTAGAGTGACAGAGGAGTAGAATCTGTAGAGTGACAGAGGAGTAGAAGCAGTGGTTGTGCAGAAGGCCAAGGGCAATGTGTGATGAACTCAGCTGTGCAGAGGAGGAAAGAGCCCAGAGTCACAGCTCCAGGGTACACTTCAGCGGCATCAGTGAGTGAGTCAGAAAAGGTGTATGAGAGACAGAATCAAAACTAAATGGTCCATTGTTGTCCTGCGTAACTATACTGACATGTTAGGAATTACTGGAAAGGAAAAAGTTGGGAGCCTTGGTGATAGAAATAAAAAATTCTGTATATGACATTTTATGGTTTTGATGGTTATTAATCATGTAATTGAAGATGTCAGATAAAGATACCATGTATATTTAACAGATGATATCAGCATAAAGATGAGCAAGAACTGTGCTGACTGGTCCCTGGTCTCTCCAAACTTTACATGAGAGAGAGGAAGTGCTATTAACAAATTCCAGTGATCACCACAGCCCTAACCCTTTTACTTCCTAGTAGATGGCGCTCTGGTGAACCTGGCTGGCAAGCTAGAAATTGAGCAGTGCTTCTTGATTGTCTTACTTTCCTTCTTTCCCCTCATGGAATCTTCCAGAGAGAGCTTGATACTAAAGCACAACAGCAAGAATGCTGAGCAATGTGGTCACGTGGTTACCGAGTGTGAGACCACTCTCAAGAAGGAACACAATGTCAAGTGAAAGGAAGAGCCAGATGAGGACAGAAAGTACCAATTAGCTAGAAATTCCAAAGTGATATTGCACTCAAGAAAATAAATTTCACTATAAACTGTTTTTCTTTTAAAGAAAAAAATCATGGAGTATAAAAAAGTAAGAAGTAAGACGAGTCATTCTTGTTTCTATGTAAAACATAACTGGTAATACATCTCACAGGCTTTTGGCATATTATTTTGTAAACTTTACAAATGATTCTGGAGATCTTTCACTATTCATATGCACAGACATATCGTTATTTTAATGGAGACTTACTATTTTGTTGTAATTATTTAACCTATAATTTTGTTTTTTCTTATATGCACAACTCATCATATTCTATTGTATCACGTTCTTAAATATATGCCTAAGCAATGCTGAAACTTCAAACAGGAGGATTTGATGGATAGAAGCCAAGAGCTCATCCTACAAGGATGGGAGTGAGAATGGAAATTCAAAGGTTCTTTCTGCCACATCCTATTTCACTTTTTGTCTTTTAAAATTGGTTGACATTTGACAAAACTGTGCATAGAAACAAAATTTATAAGCACTTATTTCATTTATATAAATATATGAATTGGAATGACTTCTTTTTGGAGCCAGGCAATTAAAATGGCCTTGGGCTTTTCATTGTTGTAGGGTGTTTGTCATTCATCTATTAAGTCTGCTGTTTTATTCTAACTTGTCTCAAGAGTTCAACAAAGTGGGTAGAATCAAAATTCCAACTCCAATCTAAAAATTTACGAAGTGTATTAGTCTACCTTTTCTAGATTCCATACTCTGTTTTTAGACTTTTTAAGATATCCTGGACTTAATGTTTTCACTTAGGGCATGGAGGCACATGCCTTTAATCCCAGCACACCAGAGGCAGAAGCATGCAGATCTCTGTGAGTTTGAGGCCAGCCTGGTCTACACAGTGAGTTCTGAGCCAGCCAAGGCTATATACATTTTGTGTCAAAAGAAAAAATTAGATGTTTTGATAGCTTAAAAACTATTTTACAACCTAAGAAAATAACAGGTTTTATAAGTGGTAACTTTCCTTCATGTAGCCAAAGTGATTCTGTCTCCTTCCCACATTAGTCCCTCAGCCATATTCTTTATGGCCATCATTTCATTTTCTTTTTAGTTTTCCTTCGACTGATCTTGTTTGCTTCAAGTCTGTTAAGACTCTCTCCCAGGTGGCAAACGGTCTTATTAGAAAACTAAGCGAAGTTTGGGAGAAGAACGGATGAGCCCTCTACCTCCTTACCCTGAGGCTTGCTGAAAGGCCTCAGACTGCTTGCTACGTGTACTCCTAAAGCAGTCTGCGGTTTGGTACTAGAGACATGCCTTGGTGGTAGAGGGCTTGCTGGAGTCCAGAACCTCAAAGGACTTCAGTGTAAAGACTGAGACACAAAAGGAGATCACGATTGACCCCACTGTGGAGCAGCCATATCCAAGTGTAAGTCAGAGCAAAATAAAAGCATAAAAATTCTAGGAACCATTATTCACACCATCTTCCTTCATTCCAAACAACCCAAGGTGCTGGGACACCCTGCAGTGCGCTTTCCTTGGTGGACAAAAGACAAAAGTATTTTAAGATCTTTAAGTGGCTTGCTTACATTAAATACTGGCCAGTGCTATTAAGAATGGAGACTTACAGGTTCTTTCAGAAGTCACTGGTCAACCTAAGACTGTCCTGTTGTGGCTGTGCAACTTTCTGAGACACGAGTCGCACTGGATTTATAACCTTTCAAATGAACTCTCACCAAACATTCTCATGTAAATATCTGGCATGGTTGCCAAAATGGCCCAGAAATTTTTAATTTTTTTTTAATTCATTCATTCCAGTCTATCAGGGATTCTGGCTGTGAATCACTTTCCCATCAGCGATCCTGGCAATGCACAATTTGACCCTTTACTCCCTGACTATTCAGACATCTGGGTAACCTGGAAGAAGACAGAAGGGAGGGAAGTGGAGAGCACAGTGAAGCATTCACCCACGAGCTCGGCATTGCCCTCCTGAGTCCTCTGCTCTTGCCATGAATGCATTAGGCATGGCAAATCTATGGCCTGGTCTACATAGGGACTTCCAGGCCATCTGGGGCTACACAGAGACCTGTCTCAAAAAGAGGAAGAGGGAGAGGAGGAAGAAGAAGAAAAAGAAGAAGCAAGGAGGAGGGAGAGAGGAGGGAGCACGGGCATCTAACGCGGCCTCCTGGATCAACTGAAGATCAATCAACAGTGAAAAACACATTCTGGCATTTAAAAACGAATCTCTGGAGAAATGGAATTGGGCTGATAAAGAAGTGTGTCTGTGTGATTTTTCCATGATGTGGACAGAGATGCATCTGCCAATCTTGAGGCTGAAAAGATACTTCATTTCTCGTGACCGTCCTCTTCCTACCCCTTCATCATTAGCTGACGCCTGAATGCTCAGTGCTCGTCACAGAAAATAGCTTACATACAAATGTTGAGGCAGCATGCCCACGACCTCCAACCTTGAACTTAATTCTGGGCTACATTAACTGGAGATAATTTCCTCTCCAGCAGAATAAGCAAAGGGTTCAAGTCTTTAAAGAGCTATGTGTCAACAGTTGATTTAACAGGATACATGATTCTGGAAGGTAAAAATAGATCTAGTGAGTAGAAATTAAAGCAAGCAGACTAAAACTAACAAGGTAAATCTCTTTAAACACAGAAATGTTTTGCGTTATTTGGTAGTGAGCTTTGTTACTAAACACATTCAAACAGATTTGAAAACATCCTCTTCAATGCAGAGGAAGCCATGACAGTATTGGAAAGAAAAGGATGGACTGTCAGGAGCTATGACCCCAGGACAATAACATCACATGTGTAGTTCCTCCACAGGACAGCCATATATACCCACGGCATGAAGGAGACCCTCACACGGGAACTCAGGAAGGAAGAACTGTTGCTATCCCAAGTCTGTAGCACAGGCTGAGCCTGTCTTTGATTGGGGTAAATCTATCTGCACAACACTGAAAGATCAGAAAAGAACTGGAGAAGGCAAAAGATGGACAGGTCAGAACCTTCAGACAAAAATCTAATGGGAAGAGGGAGAGTTTGCTCATGTGATTTGCCACATACGGACAGGACTTAGACACTTAACTTAATGCAAGTTTATGGTTGGTTAGCTAGTCATTGTTGCTGTTTTTTAATCAACTCCAATACATCCCACTTATCTCATCAAAAACTTAGGATTTGAATTTTTCTGTTTCTGGTAAGGAAAGGAAAAAAATGAATAAAAATTCTCCTCCTTGCTCACCTTCCAGTCTTGCGTGCCTATACGACAGAAAAGCATGTGAGGAGCTTCTATGTACCATTCTCTTACAGATGATGTTTCCTGGACTAAAACGATTGGGACTAACAAAGAGTTACACACAAAGTAATTAATAAGAAGATCTTGGATGGTCTGGAGAGATGGTTCAGCAATTAAGAGTGCATACTGCTCTTACAGAGGATTCGAGTTTAGTTCCCAAGTACACATCACCAGCTCACAACCACCTACAACTCAAGCTCCAGGGCATCTGATAATCTCTTCTGAACTTCTCAGGCACCTGCACTCATACATGCACACATAGACACAGACAGACACACACGCGCACACACACACACACACACACACACACACACAATGTAAAAAAATGTAAAGATGCTCTGGGAATAGGACTTGATTGTTATATATGAAAAATTAGCTTTTGTTTCTTAGAGGGATATTTATTCAAGAGAAGGACTGGGACTTAGGAGGTGACTCAGTGGGAAAAGTACCTGCTGTGAAAGAATAATGACCTGAGTTCAAATCCCACATAAAAGCCAAGTATGGTGGCACATGCCTGTAACATCAGTGCTAGGATAAGTAGAGCTAGCCAGAACCCAGGTTCTCTCCAGCCAGCCAGTCTAGTCAAAACAACAAGCTCCAGGTTCAACAAGACTCTCAAACAAGAAGACAGAACTAGAAGAAGAGGCCCTATGTAGACCTCTGGCCTTCACATACATGTGCAGAGGAGCATGCCTTGACACAAGGATGCATGCACCACAGAATCTCTCTGTCTCTCTTTCACACACACACATACACACACACACATAAAAATGGAAGACTTGCTGGACCACTGCGGTAAAACATACCAAGGCTTCCTTCCGAGCTATGTTACTGTTATATTAGTTCTGTCATCTTAGAAGTCTGTAAGTCCCTGTCATTTGAAAGGATAATCATAAGGTTAACATGGGCATCAAGGCTATCCTCATTCCCAGGGATCATGCACTCCAACTGACCACACACTTTCTTAGCAACAAGGCACTGTTCTGACAATGTTGATACTTTGGCATTTCCTTCTCTGGAACCTTCTAAGTAAAAGCAAAAGTAGCTGTGCAATTTACTAGAGTCAAGTCTGTGTAGTGTGTGTATTCCCTGAAATTCAACCTGCTATTTTCTCCTTCTTGAGGAGTGGTAGTTAACAGTAACGTCAAGTTCACAACACCAGTGCCATCCACAAAGCAATTTCCCACGGCACAAACCCACAAATGTGCCTCTGCTCTGGCACACCAGTCACCCACCAAACACACACCCAAGTTTAAAGGAAAAGATTTTCCTCAAAAAGCAAACCATACTCACACTTGCTCTGCGCTACCATTTGGGTGTGGCCATATGTTGAAAACCTGATCACTGCTGTGGCAACGTCAAGACCTAATGCGACATTTTCAAGGAGGGGGCTCTGTGGGAAGTCCCTGGGCCCCTGGGGTGCAACCCTCAGAAAGGATTAAGGGAGCTATCAGGGCTCCCCAGTCAGTCCCATGAGAGAGTAAGGTTTAAAAAGAGCAAGCCTATCTCAGTTACTGGCTTCCTGTCTAGCCATGTAAATCCTCTCTCACAGAAACTCTCATCAGGATAATATATCCATAAGGTATGACAGTCAGGGGAAGCCCTTGCCAGAGCTAGTGCTATGATGTTTGTTTAGCCTTCAAAACTATGTTCTAAATAAACACCATATTACTCAGTCTCAGGTACTTTATTAGAGTAACAGAAAATAGGCTAATACACACAGTCTCTAAATATCTTCCTACAAAACATTTATTTGTGGGAATTATGTTTATAAATGGACATAATCTGGACTTAATTAACCCCAGCAAAACCATGTGCTTTGTGTCTTAAGACCTGGGCACCTGGATCTTGTTTCCTGAGACCCTCTATTTGGTACTTCACTTTAAAAGATAATGAATGAATGTGGGAATGCTTGACAATTAAACTATCAAAGCACTGAAAGACAGCACACCCATCTCCACTGCACACAGTGAAGGTTGGAAAGGTGACTTAGATATTCTAGAAGTAGGGACGAAAAGGCCAATCATCCGTTAAGATTAGGGTGGAGCCAAGCTGAAGAAACCATTCCGAATAAAATTGCGTGTGCAGGCTGACTTTCGGACAGTGCTAGAAATGCAGTCCTGGAGACAGTTCCATCCGCACAGCTCCAAGAGACAGCTGAGGGAGCAGGTTCCTCCAGGTTAGGGCCCATCCTTAAAAAACTACACGTAAAACTTAGGCTTTTTGTTCAGGTGATTGTAACACTGGTGTAGAAATGCCCGATTTATTAAGTACTCGTTGGTAAAGAAAGGAAAAATAGCTGTATTTGTTTATTGACCGATTTATTTTGTGAGAATCATACTATGTACCTAAGTCTGACCTCAAATTTATGATCCTTCTGCCTCAGACTCCTGAGGGCTGAGATTAACAGGTATGTGTCACCACACCCAGTGAAAACAGCAATTCTAAAATAGTCTGTAGAGCCATCCTAACCATGTGACTAAAGTCAACACCTTCAATAATGGAAATAATGAGTATCTTGTGCCACCCCACCCAATGCACCAAAAGATGGGCATCTGTCCTTGGTGTTCTTGCCACAAATGTTCCATGAACTTTGAACCTAAATCAGGAGGAAAGCTATATCCAACTTGAAACACACTATGCTGAATTCCTAACCTGCACCACCCTTCTGAAAATTTCTAGCAAAAGAAAAGAAAGCTAAAGGGCATAATAGAGTAAAGAAGACTTGGGAGACATGATGAGTAAATGTGAACCTGGTCCAGGGAAGAAAGCACTGAGAGTGTGAATAAAGTCTGTACATTAAAAGACAATGCTGGGGCTAGAGAGAGGCTCAGTAGTTAGGAGCATTGCTGCTCATGCAGAGGACCCAGGTCCAATTCCCAGCACGTACATGGCAGCTAACAACCATCCGTAACTCCAGTCCCAGAGGATCCAACACCCTCTTCTGATCTCCATGGGCACCGCACAAGATGGGTGCACTTACATACATGCAGGCAATACACTCATACACACAAAATAAAATTAATAAATAATTTTTTTATTTTAAAAAGATAATACTGAATCAATGCTGATCTCCAGACATTCACTACCATATTCATGGAGGAGGAGCAATACATCCCATCTCCTCTCCCTATCAAACTCCAATTCTGAGGAGTATCATCCTAGCCTGTGTGTCCCTGAATGTTGCTGTGGGAATCACCAACATGATGCTCCCTTGGAGAGAAATTATCTCCAAAGCCCCTGTGCCTACTATAGGGCTGGCAGACACTAGGCTCAGGGAATGCCAGTGAACCAGTGGACTACAATAAATCTAAAGGACAGGGTGAGGAATCTACCGTTGTGGAGCAAAGCTGTGTGCAAAGCTGGAAGAACTGTGCCCTCCTCCGTAAATCACTGGATGGCAGTGATGGGCAGAAAGTGTGGCTAAGGTAAGAAAGGCCCTGCCCTCTGCTACTCTCTTTATTGAGGAGGAAGAGGAATCCCCAGGCACTGCTGGGCTGGCCTACCTGGTCCTACACCCCTGCACCGAGCGAGAAGGGCAGGTGCTCCAGGTACTGGGTGTCTCAGGCTCCAAGGATCATTCATGTGTTGTTTCATGCACATCGGTAGGAAGAAAATCAAGATGCAGACAACAAACAGCAAGGGCTGGAACAGGTCTACACTTGGCAAATCCTCCGTAGAAAAACAGTCTCATTAGAGTCTCTTCCTAATTCTCAACCCAGCTTTTTAAATTCACATGAACTTTGCACATGAGGCTTGAAACCAAAATCATTTTAATTGCCAAGGTTCAAGACAGTTGTTTGACAGATGAAAAATGTGACTTTGCTTTTAAAATGCAGCTAATTCAAACTGTTCCAACACATTTTCCAGAAAAATTAAAGTCCAAACAGAAACGAGATACATACATATTACTACTGGGCACTGACGTATACATATTAGAGGAAGTCCCTATGCCAGACAGAAGGCTGAGACTGAAAAGAAACGTATTTATTCTAACTACCAGATACAAGTCTATAGTCATTAACTGTGTGTCATAATATTCCAGGGAAAATGTAAACAAAGTAAACCACGGCACATAACAGAGGGCAGGACTCCAAACTGCAACTGATCTGCATGGGAATCCAAATCTCTAACAGGGAATACAATTTTCTAAGAGGTTGCTCAGCTTCCTGGCAGGGACTTGTTTATCAATATATTTGAAACTGAATTCTACAGCAGGCCAAACTCATAATGGAGAGAGGAAGGCAAAATACCCTAATCCACCAGTTGTACACCATGAGCCCACAGAGGACCAGCAAGTCAGCTGCCTTTGCTTCCTCTTCACTAGGTGTGTCTGAGAGCTTGTTTGACAGAAGTCAGTTCCTTCTTCCAGCTCAACTGATAAGGAAAGATGTTCCACTGGACATCAGAGTCTTAGCTGTCCTCTATCAGTTTGTTCCAAAGATCAGCTTCCCAGTTTTCATATTAGAACAGCCTCACCTTATCACTTATCATGCTTCCTTCTAGTGTCTCCCAGGAATACATTTGGTACAACCCAAAACGAGCTGGTGCAAAAATGGGATTAGATAAGCCCCCAAGAGCAGGAGCTGGCTTCTGCCTCTCTGGATTCAAGCACACCTCCTTTCTCCAGACAGGGTCTAGTTCTGGACTATCAATGCCAAGAAAAGTAACTAGTATTCATGGAGTCCACAGCCTGACTTAAGGGTTCTAGAAAAAGCCCTCCCATGGAGCTTACAGAGCCCTCAAGCTGCATGCCAATATGCAGACAACAGGTGGATAGCATACTCCTCCTCCTTTAGCCATGGCCGAGCTGCAGCTCCACTCGAGTCTGCAGCAGAGTTCCAACCTGTGGCTACCCCAGCATGGCTCTACACCTGCGCTGACAATGGCACATCGGCACAAATCAAGCCATGGCATATTGCTTTCCGAAGGCAGATGCAGAGCCAAAGGATAGTGTGACAGCTCTAGAAACACGAGCCTCATGCTGGTCACTGGCTTCCAGGATTATCGCCAATGAAAAATGCACAAGTTCTGCTTCTTGGTCTCCACCCAACTAGTTTTTCTTACCTTTGGTTCCATTGAAATGAAACTGTGGGTTCCTCTGCTGGAGAGAACTGACCTTTTAATGGTCCTACTGTGGTAGAAGTGGTAGTAGTCCTTCAAGGCACCAATCTGCAAAGGCAAGGGGGGAAAAAGCGCAGGGAATCATGTTCAAGTCTCAAGACACTCGATTTTCTTGTTTCATTACACTAAGAACACAAAATAAAAACATCTATAAATTATGCAGTTGCCTGACTTACTTAAATGTCACTTGAACCTTGGTGATCACTTTTCAAAAGGAGGACATGTCATATGAAACAGTGTCCTTGAGGCAGTGACTGAAGAACTAAACATTCTAATGGGGCAGGTCAGCCTCTCTAGAGTTCGTATTTAATCTTTAATTTATATGCAGCATTTGAAGTAATTCTATATCCAAATGTGGGGAAGAAGAAAAAAATCAAATAGCTCTCTGGATATAAAACCACGCGACATTTTGTTTGCTCTGAGAAATGAACAACGAAGGACGCTGATAGATTATTTATACAGCTAATTTGAAGCAGGTCTTAAGCAGCTGATCATTCACAAAGATAGCACTACTTAGGTCTCTGACTTCAGCAGACAGTACAGATGCACACCCCTCACTTATTGAGAAGCTTAACAGGAATGGTAACTTCTAGAACAACCTATCTGCTCTGCTCTGCTTCTGGGGTATAAATGGCTTGATCCTCTTTTACATTTTAATTTCTGATTTGTGCCTTTTCTTAGTTAAAAACAGTTAGGTCTGCAAATATGCTCCAGCCCACTTTAGATGAACAAATGAATAAAGCCCTCAACAACCATATTCTTTCAGCAGATTTAAAACGCATATTATGGAGGTAGGGTTGGGAAAGTGCTGGCTGTACAAGCACCTGGGCCACATCCCCGGCGACCAAGTATAAACCAGGCATGGTAGTGTGCGTCTGTTAACTCACTGCTGAGGAGAGGGGTGCAGAGACAGGAGGATGCCTTGAACTTGCTGGCCAGCTACTCTAGCAAATCAGCAGACTCCAGGTTCACTGAGGAACTCTGTCTCAAAATAACAAGGCAAAAGTAAAGCAATATGCCTCATCAGGTAAAGGGATTTGCAAGCCTGTGACCTAACTTTGATCCTCAGAACCCCATAAAGATGAAAGAAGAGAAGTGACTACAAAACATTGTCCCCTGATATCCACATGCACACATATACACATCACACATCCCCACATACCCTAATAATAAATAAAATAAAGTTAAAAAATAAGATGAAGAAAGTCACTGAACATTGACTTGTGACCGCCACACATACCTGCACATACAGAGAGAGAGAGAGAAACACCATACACAATTATAATAATAATTAAAATAAAGTTTTAACAAGATAGTTATCTAATGTTGACTTCTGTCCTCCATGCATACTTGCACATACACACCCACACTTAGAGATAGAGGACACACACACACACACACACACACACAGAAAATGTGGATCATCCAATGAAAACTAAACCACACTACAGAGACAGACAACTTATTTCTAGTGTCTAGTTTTGGCTCACACCACAGTTGAACAGTATGTACTCCTGAGCCTGAGTTCCTTTTCTGTAAAATTGGACTTTGGACTACTTAATTTCTAAAACCACTCACTGCTCATATCCCATTCTTTAACAGTGACACTTGCCTTGCTTTGGGCAAATATAATAAATGGCTAAATCTCAAGACACTCAAGGCTCTGCCCTAAAAGAAGGACCACGGTGAGGCTGCAGCTCAGTTAGTACAATGGAAACCTTGGGTTTTCTTAACTTAAAAGCATTGGCCCAGGTTAATTGTTTTGTGATAAAACATTTATTTCTAAGGCCCACTGCCTTATCATGTCCCTGCCTCATATTTTATATCATTTAGAAATTATCTTCTCCTTAAGACTTTGTGCTATAATTGAATGCTGTGTCATCACGAAAAGCCGAGAGCAAGTCAGAAACCTCACATTTTTTATTCAAGTGGAAAATATCCTGCTCTCCACAGAAGAAATCCTAACAAGAAACAGAAGTAAAAGATGAAGGCAGGGAAATCCCAGCAGTCCTCCATATCAGTAGTCCTGGGCTCTGAGTAGCAGGAAGTCAGGAGACGAGACTGTGGTTTGCAGCCCATCCTCTGAGTGTATCCAGGAGGAAATGCTGGACAGTGTTACAAGTCTGAAGCATTAAGGGTAAAAGTAAGGAGTATTCAATTAATCTTCTAAACAAAAATCTTAGAAATTATCTCATGTATGTGTGCAGGTATTTCTGGGGTAAATCTATCAGTTCTGGAGGAAAGGAACACACAGGCCCTGAGGAAGAGCCTTACAGAACTGATCGTAAGCAGGTATGGTGGTGCGTGCCTGCAATCCCAGCACTTGGAGGTAGAGGCATGAAGAGTTCAAAGCCAGCCTTGGGATACAGTGAGTTCAAGCACAGTCTGAAGTTCAGATAAAAACTTGTCACACACTAAAATAAAAAATAAAAGCACAGAAGCAAAAGAACTGATCGTCACTAATGTGAAAATTAGCAGTATGTTTAACATCACAACATCTCAGCTGTAACAGAATCTCTTTGGCTATGGGAAATAGCTGAATTCAACTCAATTATTAAACTCAAACTGTGGATAAAGTTCATCCTGAGGACATATTCTAACCCTTTGAGGTCTTTCCAGTGTAGACTAGAATCCCAGTCTAAAGCAGTGTGTAAGGAGTTGGAAAATGGATCCTCTTCCTGGTCTTCAATAGATTTGGGACCTTGGATAAATCATTTAGCCTGTTTGAGTATTGTTTTTCTTAATGGTGAGCTGTCAAGTTCACAGGAGGCATAGTAGGCAGAGCGAATGGAGGATACGATTATTAACGGGAACTGGGGTGATGGTTTGGTGGGAATTACACCTACCACATGAAGATGAGGATCTGAGTTCAGATCCTCAGAACCCCTATAGTCAGATGTTGTGGCAAACTTTGTAAATGTCCAAACATCCAGCAGTCATTAATTCTATATGAATAAAAGTAGACTGAACTCCTAAATATAGTGACTAAAAATTGAAAAGTACGTATGCCTATAATATGACCCAATTGTTATAGAAAGGGGAAAAACTCAGAAGAGGAATCATCTTCTCTTTGTCTGTTCCCAGCTCAACACAAACAGGATCTCAGAAAAGACTGCTGAATAATCTGAGGACCAGAATCACTGAATTACTAAAATCACACAGAGTAGAGCTCTGAGGCTCACTGTTTCTAGCAGGCATAACACATATCAAATTAAGGCTGATTTCAGGAAAATGGTTTCATTTTGCCTTAACTCAAGTACCAGTGCTGCCAAAATCATAGCTCTAAAGGTTGTTAGTTGAAACACTGTTGTTTGCCAAACAGCAGCACAAGGAATAGTGTGCGCTAGTTCAACTATTCTGTCTCATCCAAACAAAGTAATCCATCATGCTCTAAGAAAAAAACCACACATGTACATGTATATAAGCATACTTATACTCATTTATTAATATGCATGTTCCTTATTGGAAAAACTGTGTCTTTTGATAGCACTGAGAATGCTTAGGGCATTTAATAAACATTACGAAGAAAAATGCCAGAACATGTTGAGCGTTATTAAAGAAAGACACAGAAACAGAGCAGTAATATTATCTACAAGCAAGTTCCCATCTAGCTCCTCTGGGGCAATGTACGACAAAAGATGACTTCGTTTATGCTACGCTAGAGCAAAGGGACTGAAAAAGGAGCAACACATAACTGATACAGGAACACTGTATAAATACATCAAGAACAATAAGAATCTATGAAATCAATAGCAGACAGATCAAAGCCCAACCTTTCCTGAGTCCTGCACAAAGGAAGGAGAACAACGGTTGCCACTCTTCACGCTCAGCACAATGGTGCACACACCTTCTGCTCTCCCTAGCAACACAACTCTGCACACGACACTAAGATGAATTTCATCTTTTGTTCCTAAGTCTCTCAAGCTTTTGTGATTTTTATCCTTAGTAGTAGTCCCTCACTACTGTACCCAGGAAGTTCTTATCACTACCCTCTCTAAACCAAAGGGTATTCAGAGGAAAGGCTTCTTCAAACTATTTTACAGTAAGATGTGGAGGACTGACTGGTAGTTCAATGTTTTAGGTCTCTGAGGGACAAATACATTTGGTCAGAAAAGTGTGGCTCAAAGAAAATAAATAAACCCAATCACTAGAGTTATCTGTTTATACTTTTCTAACAGCAAGAGATAACCTTCCCTGTGTCCCTAATTCCTCCTGTTACAGGTATATTACTCACAGAGCAGAGAGGGCTGCGCCCCACTCATACGCTGCATTTGATGTCAGTAAAAAGCTGTGTGGTCTGCCAGGAGTCACTGGTCACTAATAATTGTACCAGTGCTCATAACTAAAACTCACAGCACAGTGCCTCCCTGCAGATGCTGTGCTTCTTCCCTCTAAAGAGCTCTGCAGGAGGAACCCTCGCCCCACAGGAGGGCTTGTCAGGTCTGGCACATGTCCTGCATATGGGAAACCCAGACAATCCCCAGCGAACAGGGACAGGTGGTCGTCCAGTAACAAAGCACGGAGGCCTGCTTGTCCGCTAGGTTTTCCTTCCTGCCTCGCCAGTTCACAGAATTCTCCAAATTCTGCACTTCTTTGTTGAAAATTAATTTATTATACCTCCATCCTACAAATTATATCCCCCAAATCGGCAGACACTGAAACTGACATTGCACAGAAGACGACATGCATATGCCAATAAGCACATGGAAAGATGCTCAAATGCAAATTAGAATCACAATAACTGCACATACCAGAATGGCTACATTAAAAAACTGACAATGCCGATTCCTAATGAACTCATACACTGCCAGGAAGAGCAAGAGAACAGTTCAGTATCTTTGGGAAAACACCTGACCGTTCCTTACAGGACAGCAGCTTCCTGTGAGCCAGACACTTTATTTCCAGGGATTTACATAAAATAAGAGAAATACATTTCTCAGCAAAATTCACATACAAATGTTTGCAGAACCTTTTTTAATAACAGCCTCAAACTGGAAGCAGTCTAAATGCCCAATAACACATGAATAGCAAGTAAGTCACAACATACTCATTCAGCTGAAAGCTACTCGGGCTGGGCATGGTACTGCTGCATACCTGTAATCCCAGGGTTCAAGGTCAGCCTTAACTAAATAGTGAGCTCAAAATCAGCCTGGGGCTATATGAGACCCTGTCTGAGAGAGAGACAGAGAGCAGGAAAAGAGAAAGAAAGTTATTCAACAATCAAAAGGAAGACAGACTGAAGGCAGCTCAGTGGCAGCGTGCTTGACGAGTCAGCATGCCCACAGCCCTGACATTAACTCCCAGACCTGAAAGCAAAAGACAAATCACTGATGTTACTGATGTACAAAACAACATGAATTTCAAAAAGCATGGCTGATGATTCTAATGTGACAATAAGCCTAGTCTACCGAGATGAAAAAGATCAGAGATAGTCTGGTAGAGAAGAGGCTAGCTGGGAGTGACCTGGAGAAATATGGAGAATGTTCCTGCCTTACTATAATGAAGCTCATCACCTGACTCAGCTCCCGGACCCGGTCCAGACCACCACCAGAGTCAAGTACATCTTTTCAGGACACCACATTCAAGAGGAACATCATGTTGGTGACTTTATATTAGCAACAATGGAAGTACAAATACTTCCATTGTGTCTACACAAAATAGACAAAAGCTACTCTCTTTTCTCCCTGAAGAGTGTGTCCTGTAATCCATCAGGATTTCACTGGAACCTACATTTGTCAGCATCATCAAACCTCACACAGAAATGGCTACATAGAGGAACGTAAGTCACACTTCAATAACTGGCGATTTAAGAACGGTCATAAACTCCTGTCTTCTGATTTCTAACTATCATTCACGATCTGCAGAATGACTTCGGAGACTGGAGATGCCAGATACCTGCAGTGGAATCTGTCCTCCGGATCCAACCTCTCTCCACCTGCTCAGGTAAGAAGAAGAACTACTTCCTGCTGACACAAACTCTTTCCCATACCCAAAATGAGAAAGTCTGAAGCTTCTACTTCTTAAACTCATTTCCACTTTTTTCATAGTAACAGAGGCCATGCCTGGATATACTGTTTCCTTTACTGAAGCCTTGGGCCTGATGTTGCCCATCACTCTCCAAATGTGAGGCGGTTAAAATAACTATAATTCTTTGCCTCTGTTACCTTCTGCGTCCCAGACTCTGTAACTCTCAAAGGAGAACCAAAAGAGACTCATGATTTCTTTATATAATCACCATGAACACTCCCAACCTCAGGACTTTCTTTCGCAGCTGCTTTTCTTTGCCTGGAATGCTCTTCCAGTAAGCTCTGACTTTCTTCCACACTGCTTTTGAGTCTTTGCTCAAAAGTCACCTTCTCAGAGAGGTTTCCTCTGTGCCCTTTGACCTCCTCATATTAATTTATTTTCCTTCAAAACATTTAACAGGATGCATTCTTTATTTTTCCCATGTATTATTTTTCTTCCTCTACTGGAAAACTGGTTTTATTCACTGACAGACTGCTGAGCTCCTGTTGATATAGCAAACACACCCAATAAATGTATGAAATAAATGAAAGAACAAAGGGCACCTGATCTTAACACTCTCCAAGCAACAGTGCTCATGCCTCTGCCTTAGGGAAGGTTTCTTGCCTGTCCGCCTCATATAGACCACTTTCAAAAAGTAGAATCACAGATAGACATTTAAAATTAAGAATTTGTCACTGAAAATGGTATCATCACCAAAGACAGCTTTTACATTTCTTAACTGTTTGCTTAGTTCCTCACTTAATGACTGCTTTATGTCACTGAACCCAAGTGATATTTCTAGCAAAGCTGCTGAATCAGTTCAAAGGTAGTTAGCAGCAAGGGAGGGCAAAGATCCAATGAGGGCTGGTATTGTGGAGTGGAAAGCATGTGGCAGACTGGGCCTCCAGCAGTCACTGTCTCACAACTATACCCAGAGTGGTTCGTAGCCCTGTATGATTTAAGAGCCTGCCTAAGCCTGGCATGGTGGTGCATGCCTGTAATCTCAGCACTTGGGAGGCAGAGGCAGGTGAGATCTCTACAGATTGAAGCCAGTGAGGTCTATGTAGAGGGCTCTAGACCAGCTGTGGCTACAGGGAGACCCTGCCTCAAAAAAGATTAAAAAAAAAGTCCTGCCTAGAACCACACAGGTCCTGAACAACCCAATTCCAGAGTATATTCCCTTAACTACTCAAAAAGACATAGAAAATTAAGTTTCTAAGGATGAATGTGAAACTACAGCTACCCCCAAGACCTTAATTTTCACCATTTGCATGTGAACTGTCCCCAACAGGCTCCTGTACTCAAATACTTGCTCTCCATCATGTAGCACTGGTTTGTGGCAGGATGGCTGGCAAAACAGAGTCAACGGGCACATGCTTTGAGGGTCACATCCTGGCCAATACCAGGTGGAATGCTGTGTTCTCTGAACCAATATGTGGGAGAGCCCCAGCTACAAGTCCCCACTGCCCCACACCCAGGTCAGTCACCAGGCCTTTGTGGCCAGGATGGACTGACATCACCTCAAACTGTGAGCCAAAATGAAACCTTCCTCCTTCATCTTGCCTTTAGTAAGAGATTTGGTCACAGAAATGAGAAAAGTAAGTAATACAAAAGTCTAAGAATTATACAGAGGAGGTTCTCTAGGAATACTTCCATCACCTTTGAGAACATGTTGCCAAATATCTCCAACACCAAGGAGAGCTCCTTCCTGTATTCTGTAGGGACAAGAAAGCGGGCCTGCCCATCCACCTCTACTGTCCCCCAGGAAACTACATTAGAGTCTTCATGTTGCCAGGAAAAGTATCTTTAAAGTACTTTGATGCTCAAAGTGCTTTCTAAGAAAAACAAGCCTAGCAGCCACACCAAGCTTATGGATGCCTCTACACTGGGCATGGAATGCTGTACAATGGCACACAGATACCTTTCTCTGAGTTTCATTTCAAGTCCATCATTCAGAAATCACTTGTCATTTCTTTGTCAATTCCTTCAAAGCATTTGTGCTCTTCAGAAAATGGCATTAGAAGACAAAGTCAGAGTAAAATCATTACAATATTTTTTTTTTTTTAATTCAGGATGGAGGCGGGAGAGGTAACTCAACAGTCTAAAAACACTGACTATTCTTGCAGAGGACTCTGTTTCACTTCCCAGCACCCACATGGCAACTAACAACCATCTGGAACTCCAGCTGTAGGGGATCTGACGCCCTCTTCTGACCCCTCCAGGGCACTGCACACACTCAGTGTGTTTAACATACATACAGGCAAAATGTTTATACATACAAAATAAAAATAAGCAAAAACTTAAAAATCAAGATGCTCAAGTGAAGATATATAATCTCAGTGATTTGAAGTCTCCCGTCTCTATTTCTCAGGTAAGCAGGTACATCTTAAACCTCAGATCATGGGGAATGAGGCCTAATAGGATAAAAGTAACTTAATACACATAGTTAAACTATGAATCTTGAGATGGGGAGAATTTTCTGGACTCTCTGGTAGCTTAGTACTGAGGGTCCCTATAAAGGAAAAGAAGTCATGCTTGCAATCCTCACACTTGAGACATGGATACAACAGGACCCAGAGGTTAAAAGCATTCTCAGAAATCTAAGCTTGAGGCCAGCCTGAGGCGTGTGAGACCCTGTCTCAAAACATTTTGTTTTTAAAACAGAAAAGGAGTGAGATCACAAAGCAGTAAGTAAAGAAATGCAACAAGAAACATGATAGATCCTAGAGAAAACCCCATCGCTTGTCATATCTCTAGACAAGTCAAATGCTTTACTATATGCTAAATATGGATATTTATATTCACAGACAACTATACTATATACCACTCATCAAGGAAGTTTTGGTTGCAACAGATAGAGGCTATTACAGAGTACTGCAACTGGTCACATACAGAGACTATATGTTTAAGAGATGCTCAGCCCTAAGTGACACATTCACAGTGGAACCTCTACACCTAGGCCTTATGGAAGCAGAACAGGGGACAGAGAGAATACTAATGCATCCCTCAAAATCTCACCAGCCAAGTTTCCTCATGCAACAGTGTGACACACAGAGAAGGCCACAACCAGCCAAGGTGTAGAAAACAAGAGACTGCAGAGTGTGTGTCCCTGGTTAGGACTCCTGTATTAAACCTCAGCCACCCATGGCTCAGGGACCATTGCAGAAGACGGGGCAGAAAGACTGTAAGAGTCAGGGTTGGTGCATGAACATAAGGAAACAGGCTTTTAGGTCTCTCAGGACTTGCTCATAAGAACTTGCAGCAATAGTGAAAGCACACTCAAGACCCATGCTGACTCAGTAAGATAAAAACCCAGCAGAGAACTGGGGAAATGGGCAGAAGGTCCCAACCTTATCCAAAGAACTGCTGGCAACAGATTACTGCTGGGTGAGGGAGAGTAAATCTTCTTTAATGGAATGACTCTAGGTAGGCTGACTAGACTCCAGTGCACGAACTTGTACAGAGGGACATCTGGTTTCAAAAGTTTGACGAGGGAGGCCTTAATAGAATCCATGAAATTTGGTGGAAAGGTAGACTACAGTGGGTATAGACAGGGGAAGTGGGTCTAAATAGGATTATAATTTATTGTATGAAATACATAAAAACTCAATTTAAAGTATTTATTACAAAAACAAAACAAAAAAAAAAAACAAGAAGCCCCCAGAAGCTAGAAAGGCAAGACAAGAAAGTCTCATCTTCAAAGGAGGAGCCCCAGAAGGAACACACATCCACTGACACCTCAATTTTCAGTCAGGATTTCTTTACGTTAGGCATTACTGTAAGATGATAATGAATTCATATTTTTCAAAATCATTGTATTTGTGGCAATCTGTCCCAGCAGCTGTAGGAAACTAGTATAAGGTAGAGGTGGATCCTCCGTAGACAAAGGCAGCAAAGGAACTCAAAGTAGGCAACTTGTACTTGGTCCTTTCTGTTCTTCATAAATCAGGACTCTCTGGTTATGTGGTTGGAATAAGGAGATATTCCAAATAACTGTGGCAATATAATGTTAATGCTTGATAAGGGCCAGATACTCTACTATGTACTTTTACCATGATCCTATTAATCTTCAGATAAACCAGCGGAGAGCTTCGTTATTCTATCACAAAGCTGCCCAATCAACAGAGCCTAGGCAGATCCTAAGTCCTCATAGCCCATCTTAACAACTAGGTTATACATCCTGGGCAAGCAAGAAACATAATTTCATTAAGGAAAGTGACATAGAGGGAGCACCAAATTTTCTCAAGTTCAAGCAAGCAGTCTACAGTTTGCCCCACCAAACATAAACATATGAGATTTACTGCATATTAAAGAACAGAATATTTTTCATTTTTTAAAGATTTTTTTTAAGTGTGTGTGTGTGTGTGTGTGTGTGTGAGTGGCATGCATGCACACGCATGTGCATGTGCCTTCATAAGTTTATGTGTACCACTGTACCACACGGGTGCAGGTTCCTGTGGAGGCCAGAAGAGGGCATCAGATCCCCTGGAGATGGAGTCCCAGGTGGCTATGAGCAGACTGATGTGGATCCTGGGAACTGAACCAAGGTCCTCTCCTCTGTAAGAGCAGTAAGTGCTTAATCTGCTGAGCCATCTTCTCTAGCCCCAAGCATAGAAACTTAGAACTAGAAAAGACTTGCCAGGCATCTGGGCTGATTTTTCCTTCATATAGGAACCTACTCTTCAATATAACTGACAGATACTGCACTGTAATTTCTGGGGCAGCTTATTTGTTAGACAGTTTTTCCCAGTAACCAACATAGGCCCACTGGCTCGAGACTGTGGCAACAACCCCACAGCACTCTCTTCTTCTATCAGATAGCAAACAGCCCCAATGGGCCTTTCCTGTTCCTGGCTGAACACCTGAGTGTATCCGCTTTGCCTTGTATAAAAAGCCTTTGCAGATTGCTGCTGGGGATCCCTGTGCTCGGAGCCAGCCGGAGGGGACAAAGGGTCTCCCCCGAAAGGGGATGAGAAGGCGTGGAGTCAACACACACACAGACCCCGGAAGCTGGGTGAGAAGCATGTGGAGAGCGAGCTGCTGCAAGCTCGTTTATTCATGGAAGTGCAAGGGGTCTTATAGGTCTGGATAGCCCATCGCCTTATGGGGTGGGGTCCCGACTGCAGCCAATAGTAATCTGTCCCCAGGTAGATCATCTCAGTGTAGGTTCTTTCCAGATACTGGGCAGAAGCAACTAGCTTCTGGGTATACTGGGTATCACAACTAGCCAGAGAGGAGAGCCACACCCACGGGAGCCATTCCTCTATTCCTCATAGCAGGTGACCTGGCAAAGGCCCACCCATCCTGCATTGTGCCCTGCAGGTTGCTTTCAAAGACATGCCAGCATCTGTGATGTCTCTGCAGAAAGCTTGGAGTCTAAGACATAACACTTGTCAACCTCAGCATGATGAAGCCAGGATGGAGTCCCTGACACCATGATCTCCCCTGCCCTTGGCTTAAAATGAGTATTTTTAGCAGAGTGGACTGAACAGCACTCAAACCATTTTAAATCTGGTTCTTTTCCATTCTGTATTTTAATTTCCTACATGTAAATGACATAATTTGCATTTGTTTGGAATGCTGAATTTCATTTTCTATATTCTACACTATTCTAGCCCGTCTAGACATTCATTTATTTACTGTGTGTTACTACATGCCAACACTGATCCCAAGACTACAGACTGAGGGAACCAAGCAGAAGCCCTGCCAGCGGGCAGATAACGTTCTGATGTGGTTCCGTCAACCCCATTGTGTCAACTGCAAGTCTGAAATTTTTGTCTTCTCTACTAAATCAGAATATTTCACCTAAGATGGCTCAAATATTCATATTTGTACATTGGAGAGAAATGAGTTCAACATTCAACTCAGAATATGTCTGTGACAGTTATTTCATTATTTTATAATGTCCTGGAAATGACAGGCCATTTATTTTCTTCAATGCTGTTTTTGCCATAATAAGTAATTATGTTCTTAATATGAATATTATTGGTTATTAATATAATTATATCAGCATGAATGTTACATTAAATATGTTATAAATACAAACTGTGTATCAAATTAATGTATTAAAGATGTTATCAATATAAAATATAAAACTTTGAAAACATTTTTTATTTTTAAAAAATCTATTTTTAGGGGCTGGAGAGATGTCTCCGTGTTTAACGGAGCTTACTCCTCTTGCAGAGGACCTGGGTTCAGTTCCTGGCACCCATATCAGACAGCTCACAACCTCCTGTAACTCCATCTCCAGAGGATCTGATGCCCTCTTCTGGTCTCTTACTGGGATGTGCATGCACATGCATGCAAACACACACACACACACACACAAACTGAAAATAAAACAAAACCTTTTGAATAAAAAAAAAAAACCCTTATTTTTTAAAATTATAATAAAATTATAAAATAATAAATTATCCAATTTCTTTCCTTCCTTAACATTCCCACCTTATTGACACCTCACCCCCGAATTTTTTCCTCTATTATTATTTGTCTTTTCTTTTAAGGACTATGGAATCTAATCTGTATTTCCTAAGTGCTCCTGCAGATGAGTCTATCACTTGGAGTCTGGTCAGTCTACTAGTTGTCACACCGGTAAGAAAAACTGACTCTTCCTTTCCCACCATTTATCAATTGCCAACAGATCTTCAGCTAGGGCTCGGACTTCCTGACACCTTCCTAATATGGTTTGGGTTACATGGATCTGGTCTTGTGAATGGTGTCATTAAGTGTTGTGGGTTCATATATGAAACTGTACTATGCTGTCTAGACAACACAGCTTCCTTGTAGTCATCCCCCACTCTGGCTCTTACAGTCTTTTCACCCCATCTTCCATGACGACCCACAATGACCCCTGAGCCTCGGGAGGTGTGACGTAGGTACCTGCAGTCTAAACAAAACTAGGAAAACTGCAAGTAAAGAGAAGTGGAAATAACCATCCTAAGTGAGGTGACCCAGACCCAGAAAGAAAAACGTTGTACTTTCTCTCTCATAATTGGATGCTAGACTTCAATCTGTGGACAGTTTTATTTCAATTAGGAAATCCTTAGAGGTCAGGAAACTAATAAGGCATCATTCAGTGATAGAAATGAAGAAGGGGAATAGTGGGTTGGGCAGGTTTAATGGGGTGAGGAACAGGAGGGGAGGGAGGAAGAGAGTACGAGGAGGGACAACTAACACTAACGGACTTGTAAAGAGCCGTATGGAAACCTAATACAGAAGCTTCTTTCAATATAAAACGGAGTTTAAATGTAATTACCCTACAACAGGGGTTCAAAGGACCAAAAAGACACCACAGGTTAGCAGGTAATTTACAATTTCTAAAGAAATTAAATTACTGGATAATATTTAAGCTACTCCAACTACCTGTAAGACAGATGGACAGATGGACAGATGGACACACACACACATATACAAATTGAGAAAAGCTGAGAAGGAGCAAGCAAATAGTCTGTGCTGGGTTTATAAATCATTAATGACCATCCTAGAAATCTAAAACATTTCCATATTCATGGTAACAAAGAAAAAATAGTACAATAGTGTGACAGATAGAAACATTGCTAGAATTAGTCCCTAGAACAGCATATTTTCTCTTTTTAGGTCCAGTGATTCTCATCTCTGCTATCCGTTAGAATTATATACGAACTTTAAGGGGAAAAAAAGGGACATCGCTGGATGATGGTTAAGAGCCCTGGCTTTACAGAGGACCCAGGTTTAGCTCCCAGTACCCACATGGTGGCTAACAACCATCTAACAACCAGTTTCAGGAGATCAGGACTCACCTCTGACCTCCTTGTGCATTGCATGCTTGGATCACTTACCTACATCCGGGCAAAACACTCATACACATAAAAATAAATATTTTTAAATTAAAATTAAAAAAGATACAGTCTCTTTCAATCATGAAACTCTTGGTTAACCTGGCTCCAATGGATGGACCCACACCATAGGGCATTTGGAGATACAAATCAGACTCTCTCTCTCTATATATAGATAGATAGATAGATAGATAGATAGATAGATAGATAGATAGATGATAGATAGATAGATAGATAGATAGATAGTACATTATATTGGGTCTCTCTCTATATAAAGTACATTAGATTGGGTGGGTGCAATAAGGGAGTAGGAAAGGGGAGAGGAAGTAAATATCAAATTATATAGTATGAAAATTACAAACATTCAATTAAAATGTCTATAAAAGAACAAGAAATTCGAAGCAATAAAATAATAATTCTTTTTATGTGTATGAGTATATTGTCTGCAGGCGTTTAAGTGCACCTATGTCATACGGTGCCCTTAAAGGTCAGAAGAGGGTGTCAGAATCCCTGGAAATGGAGTTATAGATGGTTGTTGGTCACCATGTGGATGCTGGGAATCAAACCTGGGTCCTCTGCAAGAGAAGTCAATACTCTTAACCACTGAGCCATCTCTTCAGCCCCTAAAATAATAATTAAAAAAAAAAATACTAATGTCAAGCCTCTGGCCTTATTACGTCTGAATTAAGGACAGGGCATCACTGGTTTCTTGCAAGAAGCATTCCAAGTGATCCAGTGAGATGGCTCAAGGAGTAAAGGCACTTGCTGCCACGCCCAACAATCTGAGTTAGATCCCCAGGAGACAACTGATTGCCACAAGCTGTCCTTTGACCTCAACACATGTACACACACACACACATACACACACACACACACACACCCCTAGATCACTAAATAAATAAATAAATAAAAGTTTAAAGCTCTCTAGATGCCTGTTCTATGCAACGCAGGTGAAGAACAATATTCTGACCCATATTGCAATAATAATTTACTAGTAATTCTGTGTGTTCCAGTAAAATACTCCAGGCATTTAGCTAACATGAGTTTCAAGGAGAACATGAGAGTGACATAATTGTTATATCTGTCACCCTGTTGATCACCTGGGTTGAATGGATGGATCCTAGATGGGTGGGTGTCCCATCCCCCTCACAGCTCCATCTGCATCCTTCCTGAAGCTGTGCATTCAGGCAAAAGGCCACAACCTTCCACCACAGGGGAAGGCCATCTTTGGTCAACGGTACACAAGTGGCTCTGCTACCCCCGGCTAGAACCTCCAGACAAGCTCCCAAGGTTAAAAGAGGAGGAAAGAAATCTCTTATTTATTTATCTATTTGATTGTTTATTTTGTGTAGTTATGTAGTTATTTAGTTAGTGACACTGGGAATCAAACCTAGAGTCATATATGTGAAGCAAGCATGGAGCATGAACCCAGCCTTAATCTGACTTTAGAATAAATGTAGCTGAAGCAGGGGCTGCTGGCAGACTTGTGTAATCCTTCCACACAAACTCAGGAAGCTGAGGCAGGAAAACAAGTGAGACCCCGTCTCAAACAGTAACAACAGAACAGGAAACCCCAAAATGAAATTCTCAGATTTCCCATTTATGTATGTAGTGGCACAGCTGTCACCGCCGCCTGGGAGGCTGAAGCAGGAAGGCCACAGCTTCAAGGCCTACCTGGGCTACAGGGCAAGTTCAAGGACAGCCCAAGCTACTCGGTGAGATCTCATATCAAAGCTAAAAATAAGAAACAGGTCTATAGAACATGTCATAGATAATACAAAGATGAAAAGGATGAGGGATACGCTCGTGGGTGGAGTGCTTCCCTGGAGTGCATAATGTCAATCTCCAGTACTAGAAGTATGAAAATAAAAAGTTTAAAAATCATGTGATTGGCATGTTTTGTTTTGTTTTTTGTCCTTTGTGTTCCTTTAATTATTTCAAATGCTAGGGGCTGAAGAGATGGCTCAGCAGTTGACAGCACCGACTGCTCTTGCAGAGGACCAGGGCTTGATTCTCAGCACCCACACGGGGGATGACAACCATCTATAACTCCAGTTCCAGGGAATCCAACTCCCTCTTCTGACTTCCAAGGGCACTGCACAACACAGAGGCACTTACACACATGCAGGCAATATAGTCATACACATAAAACTTAAAAAATAATAAAATATTTTTAATGATTTCAAATGTTCTCTTTTCCCACCTGCAAAAAAAAATATTTTAGGAAATAAATGTGCTTAGCAAAAATAGTTCAGAACTAATTTTATCATACAGCTTATATTCTGAACTGTACAGCCTTTTATTATCGCTGTGTATGTGTTTCTTTTTGTGCATGGTGAGAACGGGGACTTGTGTACCACAGTGTACAAATAGAGGTCAGAAGATATCTGTGGAGCCAGTTCTTTCCACCTTTATGTGGGTTTCAGGGATGGAACTCGGGTTGCCAAGCTTGCCCACTATAGCACTGGCCCACTATAGCATTTTAAATAACCTGTTTTGTTCTTCTTAAAGTGGAAGACTTAGAGTGCAGCCCCTGTGAGCATTAAAAATACCTGACAGATAGCGAGAGGCTGTGCACCACCTTACCACCTCCAGATAATAACCCTAGTAGGAGAAGCCCCTCCCATATATTTGTTAATGGCTGTTCAGAAACGCTTTATTCGTTTCACAATTCCTGGGGCCCAGTCACTGGGACAGCTACTGGTCTGTTGTATTAACTCAAGATACCACAGGAACACAGTTATTAGAATAGATAAAAATAAAGCATAAAATGCCAAAACAAGACTATGAGATTACAAGGGAGTGGGCACTGACACCACTACTGAGAATCCCTTGAAAACTTCTGCACAGTGTTTCATAAGAATTGAAAATCTTATTCCTAAGTATTGCCCCAGAGAAAAATTAAAACCTCAACAGTCACTCAAAACCTGTCCATAAGTATTACAAGGGTTTTAGCCATAATTAGCAAAAACTGTACATAACCCAATGCCCTTTTAACTGGTGAATAAGCAAACACGTTCCTCCATACAATGAAATACTACTAATCAGTGAACAGGAAGACACTACAGACAGATAAATCAAAAGTGAATCTGAAATACACTGTAACAAAAGGAAGAAGCCAGACTCACAGGGCTACACACACTGTATGATTCTACTGACATGACTGAATAAAAGCAATCCTTATGTCTTCCTATAGAAGTTTCAAGTTTCCAGGTTGAAATTAAGGTTTCTAATCCTTGATTTTTGTTCAGAGTGAAAGACACATATCTTATCTCATTTTTGCCCTTACCATTTGTTAAATCAGCTATCTTTTATCCAGTGCATGTTTTTGAAACCTTCTTCAAATATCGGGTGGCGAGAGCTGTGAGGGTTTGTTTCCGGGTCCCCGATTTTGTTCCATTAGTATACATGTCTGTGTATGAACCAGAACCAGGTGTCTTTGTCACTATGACTCCATGATACAATTTGAGGCCAATTACTATATCTCCAGATATCTGTTTACAACTGCTTTGGGCTATTCACGGTCTTTTGTGAATTAAGGATTGTTTTTTATAATTCTGGGCAGAGTGGTACTAGGATTTTGATGGGAATAACCTTGAAAGTGGGCATGTACCCAGAGGATTCCAAATTGTACTACAAAAATACTTGCATAATCATGTTTATTGATGCTTTATTTAAAATAGCAAGGAAAACAGAATCAGCCTAGATATCCATCAACAGATGAACAGATAATGAAAATTAGTATATATATATATATATATATACACAATGGGAGTTTTATTCAACAATAAAGAAAAATGATATGTGAAGGAAAATGGATGGTTCTGAAAATTATTTTGAATGAAACACTGACTCTAAAAGACAAATACAGCAGCTTCTCTCTCACATACAGAGCCAGTCTTGTAAATTCTATATGGTGAGTGTACATACATGTTAAACTAGGGAACCAGGGAGGTAAAGGGAACGAAGGAACCTGAAAGTCAAGAACAGTAGGAGACAGGTGTTACTAAGGAGTAAATTGGTAAAATGGTATTATTTAAACGGGAGGAGAAGAGGGTTACACAAGGAATTATGGAGGTCAAGGGGAAGAAGGAGTTTTAGAGAGGTGGGACCAGAGAAGACAGGTATTATCAGGGGAGAAATGGGGGAAACTGAGGTACTTTAACTGGGGAGGGTATGGAGAGAGGACAGATAATGCCTAGCTGTGTCCAAACACCTAATGAAAAATTATACATATAGTATCTCTACATGAGTCCATGTGTATAACTGAAGGCTACATAACAAGAAACAGTGTCAGAGAGGAGAAACCTCCCTTTGAGTTATTGGTCAGGGTAGTCCAAGAGACTCCCAAAATTACACAGGCTATTGTCACAGCCTTTGATTACCTCCCAGAACTTGAAGGTAAGACCCCATTGCTGAAGATAGGATATCCTTCGGACATAGGATTTGGAGCAATGGAGCTAGAAATGATCTGGAAGCCACCTCCCCTGAAGATTAGCTCTCATAATTTTAGAGAGCATCAATTGATGGTCCAGCCCCAGCTTTACGACCTAATAACCACAACAATTATCAGCACAACAAACTACACTGGGGCGGTAGTGGCACCTTTGTGATGAGGGTAATCAACAGCTACCGAATTAGACTTAGAGCCCACTCAGTGGGAGGAAACTCATGCATGATACTATAAACATAGCCAAATACACATGGCTGGAGAGTTCATAGACCTTAGAGAAAGCCCAAAGCCTGTCACATCTCTAGACAAATGGAATTTCTTACTATGTGCAAAATATGGATCCTTCTATTTACAGATAAGGATCACAGTCACCAATCATCAAAGAAGCTTCCTTTGCACCAGAGATTACTACAGAGTACCACAATGGTCACACACACAGTGTCTATGAACTGCACAAGTCTAAGTGACACATCTACAATGCAACCTTTACACCTAAGGCTCAAGGAACAAGGAGTAGAGAGAACACTAACGCATCTCCCAACTTTCGTCAATGAAGTTCTCTCATGAAACAGAGGGTTCTAAACACAAAAGGACACAAATGGCCAAAGCACAGAGAGTAAGAGTCTGGAGAGTAGAGGTCCTTTGGCTCAGCGGCCATTGTGGAAGAGGGTGTGGAAAGACTGTAAGACCAGGGAGGAGGTGCATGACCATACGGAAAGTCTCACAGGCTCCTGCGACTGCACTCATATGAACCCACAGCAATGGTGTCAGCATGCATGAGACCTATCTACGCAAACTCGAGCAGATAAAAACCCAGCATAGAACTGTAGAAATGGGCACCAGGCCCCAATTAGCTGGACAACTATTAACAGTTGATTATTACTGGGTGAGAAAGAACTGATCATCTAGAAGGGAGGGACTCTAGATAGGCAGATTAGTCCTCAGTGGATGAACTTGCATTGAGGGACGTCTGTGGACACTAACTTGACTAGATAGGCCTTAACACAAATGACAGAATGAATGAAATCCAGTGCAGGGCTATAGGCAGGTGCCAACACGGAAGAGGGTGTAAGGATGAGTAAGAATATTCTGTATGAAATACATAAAAATTTATTTAAAAATTAAATTTAAAATAAAGAAATACAAATACAGCATCTTCTCTCTCATATACAGACTCTATCTTTTAGTTTTTGTAAGTACATATGTACAGGTGAGTGTGGGCACATGTTGTGTAGCAATTTTCTCCTAATGAAACCTCCCATTTTAGAACGAAGCCCCTTGACACAGGATTTTGAAAGAGAGGCAGGGAAGCGAAACAAAGGTTTTGTAGGAAATCCTAAGGCTCAGGAAGTAATAAATAACTGAAGAGCTTCAGGAAGTCCCTGAAATTCATCACATTCACTAGCTCCTCACTCCTGAAGCATATATAAGCCCTAAGAACTTGCTCAGAGATATTCTCAGGCAAGATGAGCTGCCTAGAAGAGGCGCAGACCAGACCAGCCACCTGGAAGAGACAGAGAGGAGCTCAGCTGCCCAGAAGAAGCACAGACCAACCAAGAGACAGAGACAGACCAAGATCTCTGGAAGAAGTTCAGACCAACAGAGCTGCCTGGAAAGGATACTCTCCAACCTGGTAGTCTGCATGGGGTTGTGCAGTGTACTCCAAGCTTCTGCTTGCATGAGCCGTCACCTACTCTTGGGTGGCCTTTGGTGACCCAGCTGACTTTGAATCATTTCTGCTTCTATAAGTAACTCCTCACACATACTCCTGTAAGTATCCCCAATAAAATTCATTGGTTCATCAAGCTGGACTTCAGTGGTATTGTTACTTTGGTCTGTTGTCAGTTCCTTCCTCTGGGCACAGGCATATACTCAGCAATAAGACCTCTATGGCTCAAAATGTGTTGGGCTGTTGCCCCATGAGCAAGCAAACAAATAGTTCCATAGCAGACATCAGCTGGGAGTTCCTAATTAAATGATATTTTAGCACAATCAATCTGGAAATGTGTATGATCCAAGTGCTCAGAATTCAATCCTCAAGACTGTCCTGCTCCAACTTCAGGTGTCAGCTCCAAGACCTAGTTTGACTGACAAGCCACAAACTGAATTCCCACAACCTCCTCGGCATCTATTAATTTGCTACAATGGCTCACAGAACTCAGGGACTGCATATTTCCTATTTATTATAAGGAGCATAGATGAAGAGCTGCAGATGCCTCATAAAGTGCCTGTGCTCAGTGGTAGCATCACTCTCTAGGTACTTGGATGTGCTCGGCTACCTAGGATCTCTACAGCCTGGCCTATTGAGTTTTATGCAGATTTTATTGCATAGTCATGAGTGAAGCCCAAAAAACCAAATAAGTACATGATTCAACACAGAGGGTATAATCAAATGCTAATAGGCCAAATAGGGAAACCCAGAAAGGCCTGCTGTTCAGATTCTTCCCGGATTCTCTGCAGTATTCACTCCTTGAAGGCACGGGACAGATCCATTTTGAAACCGGGGTCTTAATACCAGACTGAGTCAGAGAGTTTCCTTAAGACTAGCTCTAACAAAAATGGAAAATGCGGAGTAGATTAGGATCTGCCTTGGAGAAGAGAAATTCTAGTTTCTATGGTCTGCACTGGAGAGGGAGTGATAAGCTCTAGGATGTGGGTAAAAACTAAGAGATATGTATCGTATCATAAAAATATCCTTTAAAGAGCAAAATAGACCAGAAAACCAATTAACAGTTGCCCAGGGGTAAGACAAGAGGCTGATTACAAAGCACACTGGGGAAATTTCATGCCAACTTTCCTCTATCGTGGTGGTGGCGACATCACTACATGCATTGTCAAAGCTTATCACATTATATAATGAATTATGCTGTATGCAAATGATCCTTCAGCAAATCTGCTATATTTTAAAGGAAGTCCATGGGGAAAACCCCACTCACTGAGGGAGCTAGCTGATAAGGCAACGCAGATGAAGAAGCAAAAAGTGAACTTGTTTGTTTAGATCTCATGATATCATCAAATTGACTTTATGAGGCTCAAACGCTTCCCTAAAGCCACCGCAGCCGCTTCAAGCGTGGAACCTCAGTGCAAGCAGCAGCCCTGAGAATCATGCTTAGCATGCAAAGCTCCCCTTTTGTGGAATGAAGGAGATATTTCAGCATCTCTGGGTGAAATACTGCTTTACTGCCTTCCCCCTCAACATAATAAACAACTGATCATGATGTATGATGAGAACTGAAAAACTGGCTGGTAATTTTGAAAAACAAAACAAAACCAAAAAACGAAAAGGCCCCTGAGAGCTGTTGGCAATATACCTAACATAACTGTCTTGAAAACAAGAAAAGTCTGTAAGTCAGGGCAGCTCTGCGGCCAGTGGCACCACACCAGCAGCACTAATCGCCTGTGAGCTTGTCAGAAACACATACATGGGCCCCATACAGCTATGAACAAGAATTTAGTCAACCTCTGCTCAGCCACCTCAGAGTTATGCAGTAACAGGTAAGGATCTGCTACCAAAGATGGCTGATTGGGCAATATTCAAAACAGCAGGCAATACACATCTGTCCGTTCTACCTTCTCATCATGTGTATACGATGTGTACTTGAGTAATGTGTGTATGTTTGGGTGTGTTCCTGTAGGCCTTAGAATGCCATGGTCCCTGTGTAGAAGTCAGAGGACAACCTCAATGTCAGTCCTCATCTGTGTTGTTTAGTTTTTGCCAGCCTGGCACAAACTAGAGATACTGGGGAGGGGGAACCTAAACTGAGGATTTCTTCCATGAGACTGCCCACTATCTTAATAAGAACCTTTTAGCAGAAAAATATTTTTAGCAGGTTCAATAAGAGTTCACCAAGTACAAGGCTTTATTTGTTTTCATTAAATTACCAAGGTCTCCTCCTGGAATCCTGTTTTACTGATACTATTTGCTCATGATATCCATGGAACATGAATTCCTAATTTCATACAAGTAAACAATTTGCTGTTGTGATCACAGTAGGAACTGAGATTCCATCTAACCGTATTTCCCACGGTTCTTCAGTAGATACAGGCTCAGAAATTTGCTGACCATCTATTTAGATACAATATTACCAAGGTCATTTGCTAACTCCTCAGCTCCATACACACTTGCTCCCCCAACTGCTTGACGTTTAGTGTTCCAGAACTCTAAGTTCAGCACTGGGAAGACAGGGTCAGTTCAAGCCCAGCCAGAGCTACACAGTAGGATCCTGTCTGAAAAACAAAAACTTTACAACTCCCTCATTACGACAAATAAGCCATCAGGTCATATGTCTTTTGTACTTTTTAAAAACTATCCTAATGTATTTAACAGCAATATTGATTGATCGTTTTTCAAGTGCTTTCTCATAGATAATTTTATATAAGATGATGTCAGGTGGCTGGGATATTGCTCAGTACTAGAGCACTTTTTTTTTTCTTTTTTTGGTCTTTTTGAAGCAAGATCTCCCTATAGCCTCAGCTGGTCTGGAACTTGCTATGTAGACCAGGCTGACCTTGAACTCACAGCGGTCCGCCTGCGTCCACCTCTGGAGTTTGGGGATTAAAGGCATGCGCCACCATGCCTGATTACTGCACTTCTTTAAAGCATGTATAAGATCCTGAATTCTATCCTCAGGAGTGCAAAAATTAAACTAATAAAATAAATAAATCTTAAAAGATATATTTTGTAAAACTTACTTCCTGCTTAGATAAAAAAATATCAAAAATGCTTTTATTTGGCTCAAGAGGTACCCGGTCTCCTCCCATCACCTCCCAACACCCTCACCTCCCTCACTGTACACTCCTCCCCAGGCCTCTGGGCCTTTGCACTGGCTGCTCCACCTACCAGGAATTCCCTTGGTGTCAATCTCCTACTTGTTCAAGTCTTAGCTCTTGGACCACATAGCTTTTCCTCAGAAGCCCAAGTTCTCGGATCCCCAAACCACCTTTCAGACTGCCTTCCCTCTGCTCAAACTAACCTTTAGAATGCCAGTCTACTGGCAGCACTATTACCCAGTCTGGTACACAGTGTTCAATACAAACTGAGACACAGTCAGTGAGTATAAAGGGAATAGTACCTGCAGCCTCCACCTGACAAACCCGCCCCACTATCCACTGGTTGACATCAGTTTACACTGGGAGCAAATGAGAAAAACCAACCTTTCTCTGACACCATTATGTTTTCATTATGTTGAGCAAAGCCTACAGAATACTGCAACTCCTAGTATAACTTATGTCATATTTTCAACTTTGAAAAAAGGTTCAACTTCAACCTGATTAACTTCAGGATTAATATCTTTATCTAGACAATTCCTGAGCCTGGATAAAGTGCCGAGCTTTTATTTACTTATTTCCTGAACATAAAAACTCTATTGACCTTTTATCTCGGCAGCTTGCCTGGTTTTAAATATATATCAAATAAATCAAAAACACAGAGTTTAAATAACCATTATGCCCACTAAGTAAATGTTTGTATCCATAAACTGGATAGTCAGAAGTAATGTTTAGGAAAATGTACTTGGCCCTGTAGATTGAGTTTTAAGTATCTCTCTTTTATCATTCCTAAGTACTTACTGTTGACATAAAAGATAAACTCAATACAGTGTTTCACCAAAAGAATCATTACAATGTTTACACATTTTTGCAATAACTGAAGACATATGCTTATCTAGACAAATACCTCACATTTAGATACATAAAGAAAAAGTAAGTTCATTTAATAGGTATTAAGCGTCTATCTGAGGCTTCCATGGGATTGAAGATTAATCCATGAAGTGTGTTAATATTCAAAACATTGGATATGGCCTAATTACATTTACATTGTAGATGCAAGGCATTTAGTGGAGGAACAGAGCTTCCACCCTCAGCTCTGACATGCCAAAGTTCTGTAACTAAATTGTGAAACAGATTTAAAGCCCCAATAAACTAAAGTGATAAAGACCCAGGGTGGAGAACAGTTCCCATAGCTACAAGCACTTACTCCCATTTCAAATGTATCATGTTAATCTGAATTTGTACAGTGACTATACTAGATAGGCTGATCTATCTCTATTCTGTTACTTTAGTGACTGCATAACAGACTGATAAACAGAACTTAACACTGCTTGCCAGGACGGATACAGTGCCATACCCTTCCTAGAAATTTCACAAACCACATTCTACGTCCCAATCAGTCTTTCACCTTGCTCACCCTTGAGTCCTGCAGTCACAGTAAAAGGCATCCCATAATAGTCATAGTCCTACATGCACAAGAAAGACTATGCCTGCCTCCCCTAAATGAGCCTTCAGAATTTACCAGGAAAGAAGTCAAGGGGACAGACTAAAATGCTCATGCCTTAAGCATGGGATCAATCATTTAGCCTATCACTAGCTAACAAGGCAAAATTGCAAATTATTCTTCAAACACTATCCTATACCAAAGTCAGGAAAAAGAAAAAGAATCATTTCTTAGAGGTCTAACTAAAGGGGCAGAAGAGTTCTATTTCCATAGACCTAGAAAAGTATTGCTCCAAACCAAATTATTCACTCCTGTGTCTCTTCCCTACAATGCAAACCCTCAAAGTCACACCTCTCACATCCAGCATACACATAGCTCCTAAAGAAACGGAAGCCCTGAGAAATACAAAAGTTATTACCAGTAATACTTTTTGATTTACTTTATCTATGATTATTGTATATGTATGATGTGTGTGAGTTCATGCGTGGAAGTCAGCAGACAACTTCTCAGGAGTGGGCTCTCTCCTGCTGCTGCGGGTTCTATGGCTCAAACTCAGGACCTGAGGCTTCTTGTATGCAAGCACTTTCTACGTGCTGAAATGTCAATATACAGTCAAAAGGATGAAGTGACCAGAAACGAAAGCTTCAACCTTTTAATGTAGTGTTTATTCTTTGGTTTTGTCGTGGTGCTGCTGCTGTTCTGTTTTGTTGTGTTTTAAGACACAGCCTTGTGGAAAACAAGATGAGGTCAAACTTACAGTTTAACTGAAGATGACTTTGAACTCCTGATCCTCCTCTCCCTCCCTCCCAAATGCTGGGATTATAAGCCAGCTTCAACATTTTTCAGTTTTATTAGAAAATTAGAAAATTTATAGCAAAACAAAAAGTAGTTATCAAGAATAATGTGGGTATCACTCATTCAGCAAGTCAGTGTCATCATGTCACTCAGTTCCCACGGCATTATTATCTATGGAATCAAAAACAAAGCTCAATTCTCGTATGTTACTGCCCCAAAGACACAACACTAATTGGACTCTAATGGAATACAGAAATAATCCTGCTACTTCAATATGCAGATAATTAAATATACACATTCACCATGGGAAAAAAGACAAGAACGATGCTCCTTTACTTTTTCAACATTTTTCAAACAACAATTGTAAGAGACATTTATTTAATTTAAGACATCTTCAGAGCAAATAATTCTTAAATTGTGATTCAGGCTGAACTAATTTCATAAAAATATTGATACGTTATATCCACAGATCTCAATTACAAGATTCCTTCTTTGCCCATTCTTCTCGGTCTTATCTTTCCTGAATAAAACTTCAGATGAGACTCAAGGAAAAATTTATCCTCTTCTATTCTGTCCACTGTTCCTTAGGCAAGATCTCTTGATCATGTTCAGGTCCAGGGCTCATAGCACGTCGTTATAAAGCTTCTCATGAAGACTTCTCATGGCAGCCTTCCCATCCTCATCCTCCTATGTTCTATCATCTCACATTAACCTCAGTTTGTTGAGCTCTGCTACGACACTGTAATACCATTTCAAGCACATCCAGCCTCCAGCTGGACACTGCAACAGGAAGTCTGCCCCTCATTTTGGCCTTTGCTGGCTTCAGCACTTCTAACAAGGCATGCTTCAGCACTTGTTTTCATAATCAGCACTGGAAGACAGCTAGAGCTCAGGTCTGCTAGATACCGGGACGGAGCTCCATCTACATCTCTTTTTTTCTGGATCCAGTCTCCTCATTTTAGGAGGGGTCTACGTAACATTACTGCTCCCAACTCTAAAAACCAGAAGGGTGTAACTAAAGGTATTTGTATTTTAGCAGGACTCTGCCAAAGTTATCAACTACTGGAAGGGGTGCTTATTTTAAGACAAATAAATTATTATTAAGTAAAACAAACATAAAAGAGCTTTCTTCCCAACAGTACATAACAACCATAACCAGGAATAAAAGGCAATGCCTTATTGGAATCACTAGATCCAGCAAGATTCAAGCAATAAATTTTATGGAACCTAATCATACAATTTAGAGTCCTTTATGATAACACTCAAGTCAATCCATCTGATTGGGTTAATAATTAATTTAAATGTTACCAGTTAATACTGCACACAAGTTATTCCTGGGTACATGATGATACAGCAAATCTGTGACACAATTTGCAAATCTTTTGTAAATCTAGTATTTACACTTTAAAATGTTAAAAGCATCACTTAACAACAAACAAGATGGTAGGTATGGTAGTTCACACATGTAATCCCAACACTCAAGAGACTGAAGCAGAAGGATTCCCATGAGTTTCAGGTCAGCCTGGGCTACATACATAGTGAGTTCCAAGCCAGCCTGAGGTAAAAAGTGAAAACAGCCTCAAAAAATGGAAATAAATAAGCGCAAGCACGCACACGCTCGTGCGCGCGCACACACACACACACGCACATGCATGCAAGCAAGCACGCACACAGGACTTAAAAGGGAAGGAAGCTTTCTGCTAGAATCAGTAGAGGTTAGGAAGGCACTGTCAGATCTCAAGTCACTTCTACAACTTCAAGGTGCCTGGTGTGCTACTAAATGAACAAAGGTCAAAAGATGAGGCTTCCTTATTTAAATGTAGCAAAATGTGTGGATGCTACAGGGTACAGAAACACCACCAAGTCCCTCATAAAAGGAAGGGACTGAGGCCTCTACAGAGGTGTAGATGGGGCCCTGATCCGAGATACACAGTTCAGACTATATTCCTACTGAGATGTGGTATGAAACATGAGAGGAAAGTTCTCAAATGCACACTGTACTTCAATCTAGTCAGGACACAAAACTATCTACCAGCTCATTGGGAGACAGCAAAAATGTACAACCTGGAGCCAAATTGTAGGCCATGTTTTCAGCGTCCTATCTCCTCAGCAAGACCCTGCAAGTTTACTTAGAGATTTGCTCTATGGACAGGACAGCTCAGCATCAATCACACCAAAGATGACAATAAACATGCACTTGATACTCAGGATCTTATATTTGTAGATCATCCCCATTTCAAATACAAAAGATTGAAATTACAATATCATACTATCTCAGCATCAAATACAGTAAAGTTGAAAATGAGCTAATTAGGGGGCTGGAGTGAAGGCTCAGTGGTTAAGAGCACTAGCTGTTCTTGCAGAGGAACCGAGTTCAGTTCTTTTTTAAAAAAGAATGAAAATGAGCTGATGATTTGTGTGTTTGGATAGCAAAGAAGAAGGCCAGAGGGGAGAGAGGGAAAGAAGGAATAACATTGTTTCTCAATATGGCTGTATGAATCATGCCTCTCTCTGCCTACAGGAGTACGTTCAAGACCCAAGTGAACTCCTGAGGGAAGAGACGCTCCAAACTATATACATTATGGCTTCCTATACTGATGATAGAGTTCAGTTCACAACTAAGACACTGTAACACTTTAAAAGTTAAATAATAAAATAGAACAAATAAAATCATATACTATAGTAAATTATTTAAAATTAGTGAATATTTTACTTCTAGGATTTTCCACTTAATATTTTTTGACCAATGTTGATCTCCATATAACTGCAACATGAGAAAGCAAGATCACAGACAAGAGGGGACTGATGTAGGACAGCAGGGCAGCCCAGCTCTGAAGGTGTGTGAAAGCACCAGGTATTTGAAATATGAAGCCAGGACTGGGAGGCACTGGGGCAGTGGAGTGAGACTGGGAAAGAAATGACAAAAGAAGAACTCCTATCACCAGGATTTAGACGACAGCAAGCGAGAAGGGCAGGCATGTTCTAGACAGAACCTGGGAGACAACTGGGTGAGGAAGCCAGAGCTAGGGCCCATTATAGCTCACAAAAGAAAGGAAAGCCAAATACTCTGGATAAAAAGACATCCAATCACCAGAGCTTTCACACACAAAATTCAAAGTTCTTCTCCACCCTAGACTGTGTGACGCTGATATCCCCTTATGTTATAGGTCTGTATTTAAACATTCTAAACAAGGGCCTGCAAAGCAGCCTAAGGGCCACCCTTCTCACTCAGAGGAAAATCCCAGGACCACCACCAGCAGCAGCAGCAACCACAGGGTCACCTGCTTGCAGCTTACTGGAAATGCTAATCTTGACCTTGTTTCATGTCTGTAGAATAGAACATCTCAATGCACCTTAAATGCACATTAAAATGTGGAAGGCAGGATGGGATCTACTCCACCTCCCAGCCCACCTGCTGTGCCCCTCCACACCTGCTACCACCCTGCACTCACTCAGGATCACTGGACTTCTTGATAAAGCTCCAGGATATCAGCATCCCTCCAGTCCACAGCCTCTGTTCCTGCTGCTTGAGAGTGCTGCTCCCGGCAGGACTCCTGCGCTCCCTCGCCTGCTTTAGGCCTCCACTTATCCACTTTCTCTATGAAGGTGTTCTTAGTCGACATTCACAATTGAAAATAAAAAGTCCAGATACTCCCTTTGCCCTGCTCTCGGTTTATATACATATTTAATATATATATATTCTTATGTATTATATTTATATATATATATATATATATATATATACTTTGAATTTAATTAAAGTTTGTTAGGACTAAAAAAACTAAAGCATATATAAGTACTCAAAGAATGAAAAAATGTAATTTAAAATTCAGAATTCCCTATAAGATAATAACCTCTCCTGGAATTACATGTGGAAACTTTCCACTTAAGGACTTATTTTGTGTTGAAAATTTGTTATATCTTGAGAGAGGATTCAAAGAATTTACACAAAGTATATTTTATACATATATATATGTATATGTATATATATATGTATATGTATATATATATATATATATATATATATATATATATATATATGAACTCAGCATGTTTTTTTTCTTAATAGGGTCTCACTATGCAGCACTGGCTAGCCTGGAACTTGCTACATAAACCAGGCTGGTCTCAAACTTACAAAGATCATTCTGCCTCTCCCTCCCAAGTGCTGGGATCAAAGGTGTTCTCCTCCACTCCTAGCAGTATGCATTTTTAAATTACCCTTTGCTGTTGTCCATCCTAAAAGTGATAGTATACCCCCAACATGTGCATTTGTATACATATATGCATGTATACATTATGGGCTGGGATCCAGATATAAGTGAGAACAATGAGGCTTTTTGCTTTCTGAGACTGGGTAACGACACTTAATAAACATTCTAGGTCCACCCTTTTCCAGTGAACTTTGTGACTTCATTTTTCTTTACTGCTGAATAATATTCCACTTTTGTATATGTGCCAGATTTCCCATTTCCTTGCTAGTGCGAATGGAGTGGCAATAAACATGGAGGCACAGCTACCTCTAACGTGGGTGTGGAGCTCTCTGCTCGGATGACCAGGAGTGAGATAGTTGGCAGCTCCATTTTAATGTTTTGAGGAACTGCACTGATTTCCACAGTGGCTGTACTAACTCGCACTCCCACCAACAGTGAATAAGCGCCTACCTCTTCTCCAACATTTGCTGCCAGATTTCTTGATGATAGCCATTCTAACTAGGTTGAGGTGGTTCTCAAAGTAATCTTAATTTGCATTTCCCTAATAACTAGGCATGTTGAACACTTTTTAAAAATAGTGGTTGGCCATCTAGATTTGAAAACTATTCAATTCATTAGCCATTTGGTTGAGTGACAATTTTATTTAGTTGCTATGTAATTCCTGCAGATCTTTGTAAATTCTAGGTATCTGCTCTTACCGGAGCCCGTGGCCAGCACCAACCATCTAGGGATGTGAGTAAAGTCATTCTAGGCTAACCAGCCCCATGAACCCACCAAATGATATGGAATCTACCTATTAGTTCACAGCCTTGTAAGAAACAATGTTGTGGTATTAAGCCAAGGAGCTAGCTGTGAGCCATTTATTCCTAAGCAAAAAGATGCACAGTACCTATGAGTATACAAATCCCTATAGTGTAGGGCTGGTGTGCATCACTGAGCACTTAGCATAACGTGCGTATTCTAAAACATTTCCAATGAAAGTGGAGGGACAGAATGGCGGCACAGATAAGGTCAAAGTAAAACCAGTGACCCAGAGATGGCCTCCACACTCGGGAGCTAGGAAGTAGTCAAACCAGTGACCCAGAGATGGCCTCCACACTCGGGAGCTAGGAAGTAGTCAAACCAGTGAACCAGAGATGGCCTCCACACTCGGGAGCTAGGAAGTAGTCAAGGGCTTTCTGGGTTCACTACAGCCTTTGCTTTCTCAGAACTTTAACAAAATAAAATTTTGCCTACCTTGATAAAATATTTTAGAAACAAAATCCACACATCCACATTCAGTGGGTTGTTTTTTTCTTTCCAAAGCAGTTAAGTACCATAGTGCTTAACTTGCCTAAGACTGCAAAGCCATGTGACCTTTAGAATATTTTTCACATTATGAAGCACTTATGTTGCCCACTGTATAAGTTCTTCCAGCTTTTAGCAGATCAGGGATAGGTAAACCAAGTCACTGCATGTTGCATTAGCTGTCTTGCCAAAGAAGAAAACTCCGCTGCTTTGGACTCAGTTCAGCAGCTGGGAGACTTAGGTCACAGCATTTTACATCTCAAATGTCCCCTATACTGTGTCCACATCACGTACATCAGGGAACTTAAGATCCCAAGGGCTGTGAGGCCAGCTCTCAAGCAAGGAATGCGGAGCACGCGCTCACTGGAAAGGACAGAAAACTAAAGGGGATTCTGCAGCCGCAGGTGTCATCACCCTGAAAGTACCATGAGACCTTCCAGAAGGCACGCACAAGCACTAGGAAAAGCACTGTGAACAAGCACTGCGAGGAGCGGGCAGAAAGACTGTCCTCTGTTCTTAGTCTTGTCTTCTTTCTTTTTTGGAGCTGAGGTACCACTGTGCTGCACGGGCGCATCTTGAATCCCTAGGCTCAATTGATCCTCCTACCTCAGTCTTCAAGTAGCTGGCACTGCAAGAACAACCTTTTGAAATACAAAATTAGGGGTGGACAGATGATGGCTCCGTGGTTAACAACACTGGCTGCTCTTGCAGAGGACCCAGGTTCGGTTCCCAGCACCCACATGAGGCTAACAATCATTCCTAACTCCAGGTCCAGGATATCTGACACCTTCTAGCTTCCATGCACAGCATGGTGTGCTTACACACAGGAGGCAAAACACTCACACACATGAAGTAAAAATAATAAACACAACATTTTTAAATTTGTAAAAGATACAAAATTAATGATTTCATTTAATGGGGAAAAAAATAAAAGACAATCTGTAAATATTAAATGTCTGCCTTCCTAGAAACAAAGGGGAAAACCCCCGAACCTTCTGAACAGGGCTACCGTTCAACAACTGGTATATCATAACTCACAGGCCAAATCTCAGGGTCATAAAATGACAGGTGAGCAACTCTGAGAGCAAATGAGATCTAGGGCGTTCAGGGTTTCTTTCAAGATGTGTGAATCTCCTCTAAACAATAAAATCATATATCCACATATTTTCAGAGATCTAACGTATCTCTCTCATGATTTTCTGATTAGGACACAAATAATTATCAGTTGAATGATGAACGAAATATAAAGCAGAGATCATCTAGGACTGCCTATTAACCCAGAGTCCTCCCAATCTCCTTTTCTCTTCCATCACACACCTAAGTCCCCAGTGCATACAGACCAAGTAAGGAGAACACACTAGGTGATGGCCACTTTGTTGACTGAGTCTTCTCATTCACACATCTCACTCTGCTCCCCACAACCATGTCTGACAAACCCAGTAAGGCCAAGACAGAGAAATTCAATAAGTCTACATTGAAGAAGTCAGAGAGGCAAAGAATGAATTACCTTCAAAAGAAATGATCGAACCAGGCATGATGATCATGGCTTGAATCCCAGTACTCGGGAGGCAGAGGGAGGTGCATTTCTGTCAGATTGAGGCCAGCCTGGTCTACAATATCAAGTTCCAGGCCGGCTGGGGCCATAGGAAGACCCTGTCTTAAAAAGATTGAAAAAAGAAATGATGGAACAGAAGGAGCAAGCATGAAAATGGTACTCAGGTGTGCACTGCCAATAAGCACTGTACATTCCACAAGCATTGTCCTCCTATTCTACTTCGTTTAGTTGCTGTTTAACTTCCTAAGATTTAGAGGCTGGATCAAGTTTAAATGACTGTGCTGCCCCTTCCACGGCAGAAGGCTGCGCCTGCCTCACCCATCTGCAGAGATGAGTAATGAATGTCTTCAGCAGTCTGAGTGGCCGACTCTTTTACTTACAACCATCTATCCATTTTAGAATATGTTCATTTTAACTGTAAGGCACCCTGGCGCCATATGGCACCTCAAAATCAACCAAACAAAAATCCTGCCTTTGAAAGAATTACTGGCCAGGCCTGTTAGCACAGGATAGTAATCCTAGCTACTTAGGAGGATAAGGCAGAAGGATCACAAGTTCAAGACCAGACTGTACTACTTAGTGAGAACCTGTCTCAAAATGTTAAAATACAAAAAGGAGGCCAGGTATGGTAGTACATGCCTTTAATCCCAGCATTCAGGAGGCAAAATCAAAGAAACAAAAACAAAAACAAGGGTTGGTATTGCTCAGGGGTAGTGTGCTTGCCCCTTGGTTCAAAGTCAGCACACACACACACACACACGCACACCAGGGAATTTATATCTTAAGATGGAAGGGAATAAAAGATCAACAGAAAGAGAAAAATGAGAACAATAAATTTCACGCATAATAAAAAATGTCAATTGTCAATATAAAGCAGCATGCAAGATTTAAACACTGAAGTTTTAGACACAGATAATTTCACTTATGAAGGTGACACCTGTCAATGTGCAAGATCTGAACATGATGGTGTTCAGACAAGAATGGTAAGAGTGGAGAAAGCAACGTGGGACCGTGTGCAAAGAAGGACCAACACCTAGGGTGAATGACGTTCTAAATGCTGATGGAAGAAAAGGAAGGAAGGACAAAGAAGCCAACTCCTTTTGACTAGAGGAGAGAACAATGGAACACGGAAGGACCTGCACAATAACCCAAACAAAAAAGGACAAAGGCCTTTGTACTGAGAACCCTCAAGTCAGAGCAACAAAGAATTCTCCTTTTAAACCATATATCCAGTGAGAAAATTCAGCTTTTCTTCTATGTGCCTGAGCCTGAAGGCCTGGTCACTTGAAGACTGGATCTGTTAGAACTGAAGAGGTCAAATGGGGAGACCCATCTCTGTTGAAAGATTGGCTTTTGGCCATGTCATTCAACCAAGAGAATGTTCTTTCTGTAATTAAAGGGAGTTAACTCCCAGCAAATGTTTGTTCTATTTGTTCAGTTTGTTTCCTATCTCCCAGGATATTTCAGAAGCCACTTTTTATGGACCAAGCTGCAGGACTAATTTATGTCTGTTTGTTCTTAAGTCTGCAATCCAATCCTTCCTCTTGTACAGATCTGATTTCAGAGTTTGAGCTCTTCAAATGGCCAGTCTAGGCTGGCCTTGCCATGAGTCTATGGCCATCCTGTAACCCCACCAGAGCTCCAGGCCTCTTTAAGTGCACTGAATCTACTTATTTTTGCCATTCCAATGTTTCCACACAAATGGTCAGATCTGCCTCTGACCAGGAACTTTTCTCACTCCTCATTCATTCTTGCATGGTAAGGCTCTAGGCTTCCATAGGCAATTGCCATAGCCTGCAGGTGCCTACAGGCTCACAGAGATCCATGGAGGAACAGCCTGTTTCCAGGATGAAATGGGACTTGGCTTTCAGTCCCAGGTTGTCATACTGAGTACTATGACTGTCATACAACTAATATTCATGCAAGTCAAAATCAGAAAGAATGACCCCAAGGACAATGCCAAGGCTAGAAACACTAAATGATAGGTATCAGTCTGTTTCCCAGGAAGCCTGTGTTGTAGAGCCCCGGATCACTGCTTTTTACTCCACTGTCCTAAGAAATACACTATGCACTGATTATCCCTCCTTATGGATTGGATAGTAGACATTTTTATAAATTTTCTCTAGGGTTCAGATTTACTTTGCATGTATTTTACGTGTCTCGAAATGCCTTAGGATTCAACCAATTTAATGATTGCCCCCACAGAATAAGATACCGTGATGCATGCCATAAAACAGAGTAATTATTAGGTCCTCCATGAGAGAGAAACTAAAGAAGAAAGACTCAACTCTACTAAATTCCCTAAGAGAAACACCTCCAGGTAGAAATTAGTTGAAAAACTCAGATTAATTTTACCTAGTTTTATTTTACCTATACAGGTAATATATATATGCCTATATACATACCTATATATATCTTACAGGGCAGATAAAAAAAAGTAAGGTTTGAGATGAGACAGAATTTCCAGGAGCAACAGTCAAGTGAGCATTACGAGAGGAAAGACTGGCACAGAGACAGGAAAGGGTGGTACGCATCCAGGGAATAAGGCTCAGTGTGGCTCTATGAGGGGAAGGTAGAAGAGGTGCTAGCATAGGCACTCCAGGCAAGTAAGTAGAAATCTGTAAAAGCAAGTGTTTATCTTGATGCACTCAATGGCTACTTTGGAACAAAGAAATACCAAACCTCAACTCTCAGACACCTTACCTGTCAGGTTAACGCCAGACCAGCCCGCCTTCCCCCTGGGGCTTTTGCTTGGGCAGTCTCTGATACAGAGACGTCACCCCACCCCAGATGATTGTGTGGCTAACTCTTTCCTAACATTCAGGTAGGTACCTAGCTCACCGTTTCCTTTTGCATGAGTTTCCGTGGCCAGTTACCCCAACAAAATTTGCTCCCTTTGCATCCCTTTTTGGTCTGCTAATGTATTTTGCTTTCTAAAAGCACTGACAATTTGAAGTTATTTTATTTGTATCACTATGGTTTAGAGTTTGCCTCCTCCCTCCACTCTACTATAAATGCCACATGAACAAATGAATGTGGCAGGACTGTGCCTATGAAAATGGCTGATAAACAGGTACTTACCGATTATCCTAGAAGCTTCGTAGAATATAATTCATCTATCATACAAATCACGGGTATAAAGTATACCATCCAGTGGTTTTACCCAAAATTGTACAAAATATACCATAATAGCTGTGCCTGCAAATCCCTTGGGAGGTAGAGTCAAGAGGAACAGGAGTTCAAGGTCATCTTTGAGCTACAGAGCATGTTTGAAGTCAGTGTGGGATATGTGACCATCTGAGAACATCAGATAAAGAGAAGCAATCAACTTTAAGACATTTTGATTAGCCCCCTAAAACTCTCATACATATTTTAGCAGTCACTCCCCACTGCCCATGAACTCTTCCAGATTTAGGTAACCACACCTTCCCTCAATCTCAACCTATTTGCAAATATTCATTTCTTACATAAACAAAACAAAATGATTGTCTCCTTTCACTTAGCATTCCATTTTCAAGGTTCCTCCACATTATAGTATCAATACTTCATTGCTAGTGCAGGATAACAGTCTATCATATGGATATACTATATTTTGCTTATCCATTCATTGACTGACAGATAGTTATTTCTACTTTGGAGTTACTATGAATAATATTGCCACACACACTTGTCTCTAGGTCTTTACATGGACACAGTATTCACTCCTCTCAGCTAGATGTATAGGAATGGAACCGCTTGGGTCATAAGACAGCCTTCTATTCATCTTTCAGTGAACTGCCAGACTGTTTTCATACTGTGTCCTCCCTTCAGTAGAGTGTGAGGGTTATAGCCTCTTCACATCCCAGTCTACACTTGTGATAATTTACTATTATGATTATTATTGCCATCCTCATGAGTGAATACTGCTATCCATCTCTGGAAAATGCTAAGACCTGTTGCATGCAGTTTTAAGTGAGAAACTTGACTCTTGATTATTGAGTGGAAGCATTCTTTGTTTTGTAGAAGAAGCTCTCTATTGCAAATATTGCAAATATTTCTCCCATTCTTTACCTTGGTTTCTTTTTTGTTTTTGATTTCCATCACAGGGTCCTTCAACAACTATTTTGAAATGATTCAATGAATACAGTTCTTCATCATAAAGAAAACCTATGACCAACTCACAAATACATGACAGATCCTGACCTGGGTGTGGAAGGGTGAACAGTTTTGGAACTGATCTCTGGATTTCTGTGGTGGAAATGGACTGTATCTATTTCCCCAATTTCAGGCCATCTCCTAAATTATTTTAGGTGCCCCACTAGTGAGGGAAAAATAATACAGTAGCCTTGGAGGCCACTGTGGTTATCAGGGCTCTATTGAGGGCCATTAAGGGAAAGCCTTTTCCTCCTGGTCTAAAGAATAAAATGCACTTCTGGCTCTGGAGACATGACTTTCTGATCTGCTCCAAAGATTAGAAAATTTCAAACTTTTACCTCCTCCATTAAGAGTTAGTCTAGTTGGGTGTGCCAATCACCTGGCCAAGACACCAACCCTCTGAAAGGGTGATTCACCTAAAGCCACAATAAAGAGATAGAAGGAATAACTGTCCTTTTAATAACTTACTCTTCTTTTCCTTCTCAGAAACCCATCCCCAGTGCAGTCACAGAGTCTTGAAGCATGGCCACGCAGCTCTATAGTCTGCCTGCTCTTCTGAGATCTAACTCAAAAAAGGGTAACTTTCTTTTCTTCTTTTCTATCTCTTTCTTTCAAGTTATGGTCAAAGCGTAAGCATGTATTCTCTGGCACTCTGGGCTTTCTCACTCTTTGTCTGAAGCTACCCACCTTCCATGTTTAGCGGCCGTTGTCCATGGCTGCCGACCCTCACTAATGAACAAACCAGCCTAACTCAAAGCGCACAGCGTTCTTTCCCTCCTCTCCATACTCCTCCTCCAGCAGCTGCCAAGAGTTACAGCTTGCCTGCTCTGCTGTTTTCTCACCAACTCTAATGAAATTATCCTCCAGCTTCCTACAGGGTCCATTTTCAAATTCTTATATTAACAAAATTAAAACCAAAAGGCAACCCAACGTGGGGCCCCTCCAAATCCTCCAGCAACATTACCACAAGTAAGCGGTATCCTCCTAACTTTGCAGTTATGTACATTTGCCTTCGATGTGAAAAGCCCTAGAACTTTTCCCCTCCCTGTACTCTACTCTGACTAGTAAGCCTTACCAAGCTTTATTTAAGATGAGAAATTTCAACTAGAGAAAACAAGACACAGCGTGGGAACATCAATATGGAGAGAATGGTGTATTTTCACAGCTGTCACGGCTTTTCAGTAAAGAAAAACACCTATAAAAAAAGTAAAATCAGCTCTACAATGTAGTTTTTCCTTAGAAAACTTGAAACTGATAGTTGCCACCACGCCATCCCCAGCATACACACACACACACACACACACACACACACACAGAGAGAGAGAGAGAGAGAGAGAGGGAGAGGGAGAGGGAGAGGGAGAGAGACAGAGACAGAGAGACAGAGACAGCGACTGGCATAAAATATCAAGGAAAGATTTGCCTTTAATAAATCTGAGTTTCAATGCTGGCAGGGTATCCCAAAATGTAATTTTCCCAAGACAGAATTAACTGCTCAGATAATGAACAGAAAATTATAACAGGAACTTAATGCTTCCTTTGTGGTGTTAATTCTAAATTAACGTACAGATTAACATACAAATGCAAACAAGATTAACTTATTGTATAGAGCAATCTTAGATGTTATATATTATAGATCCTTTTTCTGCTCATAAGCATGATTGGGTGGTTGGTTGTTCACACCACTGTGTGACATGCCTCCCTTAAACCTTGTTTTGATGTCAGCAGATTACCCATCTGACATGGATAAAAAGTTATGTGTTATAAAAAGAACACTATATAAATAATTTTAAAATCTATTTTCTACAAGCAATAAAATTTAGGACAAGAATACATAAAGCAACATGTTCTGAACTCAGCTTCACTGTGCTACATAAAATATGTATATAAAGGGCAGACAATGTGACATGTGAATAAATTATAATCATCTATCACAATTCAGAGATGGAAAACAAGCTATGTGACTATCTAAGTTGGAAGTAAACTAAAATGTGACATAGAACATATCATTTAAGATCATCCTTGAAATCGGGTGTAGTAGCGCACATCTATAATCCCAGCATCTGGGAGGTTGACCCAGGAGGGTCACTAGGAGTCTGAGGCAATCCCAGTCAGAGAATGAGACCCATTCCCCAAACCAAATGTACAGCTGTTTCCTCCAAAGTGAAAGACTCTTTCATGAAGGGAGGAGGAGTCTATGATTCAAGAAGCTAGATAAAAATACACAAGGTTCAGAAACTTATCAAGTAATAAACTTCAGAAGGCCTTTCCCTAAAGTTAGAAAAGCGGTAAGCAATTGCTGGGGAGTAGGGCCTGCTCAGGGGAGCTGTCTTCATGTTGTATAGGGAGCTCCAGGGATACAGCATGCCTGAGTGGGGTTCCCATGCTATGATGGGGCTTTTAAGTCATCCTCCATCTTGCAAGCAACCCTTCACTCATGCTTCTGTTAGTCACCCCAATAAACCTATTGGTTCAATAAGCTAGGCTTAGATGGACTAATTTCTTTGGTTTGTCATGAGAACCTATCAGGGACAAATAGACATTTGTTCATGTCTTCTCAGGAAAAGTTGTAACACCAAAAGAAAAAGAAAACTCAACCCTATATGTTATTTCTGGCTTTACATTCTCTGTGTACACTGTTTCGTCCATATTCACCACTCAATGCAATCTTCAGTTTTTAAGTCGAATATGAAAAAATACAGTTGGGAGCTGAAAGCAATCATCTATGTGTCTATCTTTATCCCCGAAGTTGGTACAGGACCTGCAGTGCAAATAACAGCACGCAGGGGTGGAAAGCAGAGATAATGCCCACATTTACCCAAGGAGAATTAGAATGTGCAATGAACTTCATGTTTATCTGCCACTAGCACAAATTACTCCGGGTCTCATCTGACTCACACTGAGAACCACGTTCGGCACTTCAGCCTCGGTTTCTTGACTCTTTCCAACCCACCCACGGCCCTCCTCTCTGTTCTCTATCTGGCCACCACCTGTGCCACACCTTGGCCCTTATCATCAAGCAGTTACTATATAGGTAGCAGTTTATGAAATCCCCTGGGATGGGGTACAGTGGTTCATTCATTGCTGGGGAGGGAGAAGCAGCAGAATTACTGTGAGTTCCAGGCCAGTCAGGCCTAGAGAGATCCTGTCTCAAACAAAAAAACAGTAGCAAAACCCTCTGGAATGGCTATCAAATTAGCCCTCCATTTTAACTGTGAATTCATGTCATCATGTCACCCTTCTCCTTTGACTCTATCAACTTCCTCTTCATCTAGACACTGGTCAATCATTTCAAAATAGATTCCTTGTGTTCAGGTCCTACTGCTCCCTGGTTTCCTGCAGACTCTTTCTTTTTTTTGCCTTCTCACCAAGCAAATTTGAAATAAATGACACGAATAACAAAATTATTCAAAAATCATTCAATCAATGGCTCACTTTTTTACTAATTGTTTAATCCACACCCACTAGACAACATGAACAAACAATTATAACCATGTTGCTGTTTGGAAATCTGTTTTATAGTCCCTTATCTTTGATTTTTATCAGAATTTCTCAAAATATTCCAAACACTGGAACATCGAGAAATGACCTCTGTCAAGTCCCCACTTCCCTGCACGTGGCCAGCACCTGTTCTGTGACTGATAAGATCATGGCTGTCCTACACGTTGCTTCTTTTCCACCCCAACATGAACACCTCAGATTCTTCACTCACCTCTCATTCCCGAAGGTTCCTTTCCCAAACTCAGCCCTCGTAGTTGAGTGTGCCCTTGGTACCTCCAGTCTAACATACCCACTATGCCTCACGCTGTTCTAGGCGCTGGGGACACAAACACAAACGAAGCACCAAACTGTACTGAAGGAGCTCACCAGCTACGAAAGGATAAATATACATATGATCATGTCCACCAACACACACAGGTGCACACGCAGATGCATGCACAATATATGTGGCCAGCATTTCTCTTCCAGTCTTAGACATGTTCAAAAGTGAAAGTAGACACAAAAAAGAAATTAATGGGGGGTAAAATGAGTTAGTAGAGGGGAAAACAACTTTTAAAAAAGATTATGTGATATTTATTAAGGAGGCAACATCTGTCAGTGCTATTTTAACTAATACTGTGAGAGAAATAGTGTTACTGTGTCCTTTTACACATGAAGAAATTGAAGCACAGGAAGCTGAAGATGCTTATCTAGGGGCCCCCAGTTTGGAAGTAATAGCATTAGGGTTCAAAGCTCTTTGGTTCTGGATCTTTGTTCTAACTACTCCAGCATCTTGACAAGCAAGAGACGGAGGAGGAGTACAGGCAGAATGTCATACACCCCAACTCCACCGTCCAGCGGAGCATTTGCCAAGAACTCTGGAAACCTCCTTATTCCTAATTCTCACCTGGATGGACTCTCCCTACAGCACACTCATGGCTGCAGACCCCAAGGAAGGGCCGCTACCAGGAGTGAAAAGAGTAAAAAGAGAGGGGAAATGGTACAAAGACTTCAAGGAGCAGAGTTACATCGGAAACACCTAAGTGTTTCCTCACTTAGTGACCTAAGTGTACCTCAGTACAGCCTGAATACTAAGAGGAACAATATTGTATTACTTACTGAAAGTGTACTAAGATGCAAGACTTTAGGTACATTTATTAAAAAATAAATAAAGGGGCTGGAGAAATGGCCCTGTGGTTAAGAACATGAACTGCTTGTGCAAAGAACTTGAGATCAGTTCCCAGCAGCCATGCAGGGAGCTCACAAAGCCAGGCAACTTCAGGAAGCCTCTGGCTTTCCCTGAGCACCTGCACTCACATGCAAATACCACACACACACACACACACACACACACACACACACACACACACAAAATTTTAAAATTAAAATAAACCTTTGAAAAATAAAACAAATAGAAGGGTGAGAACTATAAAGATTGACAAATAATTTGCTTATCTGTAATAACTGTTTCACTGTGCGAATATATGTACATATCCTTATACTAAAACATATGATAAAACCTTACAACATACAATAAAAGGAATTTTTTTAAACTAAGGCCTAGCCTATATTTTTGTTCTTAAAAATGGTCCTGAAATACTGGGCATGATGGAGCACACCTTTCATCCAAGCACAGGGTAGGTGGTTGGCATAGGCAGGAGGCTCACTGTGAGCCAGCCTGGTCTATATAGCAAGTTCCAGGGCTACATAGTGAGACACTGTCTCAAAAAAAAACAAATCTCCTGCAGACTGTCCTAATGTTTGTAAAAAATAAGCCACCATTCTCCAGGTCCCCAAGCTACAACTGTGGCTGTCTTTCCATTCTCCATCTTCCTCAAACTCCACTTCCACTTCGTCATCAAATCCCATTAAATCTACTTCCTCCTGACTCCATTACCAGTTAGAACCTTTATCACCCTCTGTTTTCTCGATTCACTAGGAGTACTCCCCAGGCATTACTGAACCGTACTATACTGGGCAATCTCCGTTGCTGTCATCTCACTGAATATCCATCCGTGTGGGGTAAAAATTCCTAGTCCCAGAGCATATCTCACAATCTGTAGACCTGGGGCACATGAATGTTTGCTGAATCAACATGCTGTTTTCTCTACTTGTGGATCTTCCATATAATCATCCCCAGTAAAGATAGAACTACCCTTGAGACCCCATTATTGGGGTCATTCCTCGTCCCACATGTGTTTCCTCTTATTCTAGTAATAGAATTTCGTTTTCCATTAGGGAACCGGCCCTCCCCAAATCCTGGACTCATGAGCAGAGATAATATCTCTCTCCTGTCAAAGCTGGACAAGCGGTCCAAGATGACCCACCCAAGAACTGCTATCCCCCAAACAAAGAGGTTGACCCAAATGTGGGGACATGACCCCACTCACTGATCAGAGCCCACTGCAGTCCTTTTCAGGAGTTAATTTTGCTGCTGGGCACCAAGATCCACAGAAGCTTTGCTAGTCTGTAGAAAACATTTGCCCAGGATGGGAGCTAACATGGGAAAATGGAGAACTCACAGGCATGAGCATCACCTCTGCTTTCCAAGATAGACAAGCCATCTTTTTCTGTTTTAATCTTGACTCTAGATGTTTGATAATTCACAATTCTCCAGAAGAAAGGGCAGCAAATGCCAGACAGAGTGTATAAGACACACTTCTATCTGGATCATGGACAATATTCCCATAGCCAAGTTCATTCATATTTCTGCAATAAAACAGAACCATGCCATAATTACTGAGGTCAGTTTAGATCGGGGTAGGCACTGCCACACATTTTGCTCATAAAAAGTTTCACCTGCTATCTTCAGAACTGTGGGTCTTCTGTTTCAACTAACAAATTCCCTGTGTCCTTATCTGCTTATTTGTTCAGATTTAAATGACATCAGTTGAGTTCTGGAACTTGTACCTGAAGGAGTCCCTTCTGCAATCCTTCTGGGTCTTCAAGTTTCAAGCTTACTTGACACTATTCTTCTCTCCACATTTACATTGAGATCAAAATTAAAAAGTGGAATTTTCATTATTTAAATTAAAAACCCTAAGATCTCTACATTGTAAGTATCATGCAAACACCAAGTCTGTCCAACTAGGACACAGGAAGTCTTAGTTGGCTGAGCAGTTGCCCCAATACTACACTTGTACATGGCTCATAGGCGAAAGCACAGCCAGTCCTCACTCTCAGAGAATCAGGTACAATACTGACTTCACTCTCTTTCATGCCCCGCAGTCCTCAAAGACAACCACAGAATATGGAAAACCACAGCTGGGCCACCGCATTCTCTGATTTTCTTTTGAGCAGCTCTTGTCACTCTCTGCTGTCCTTTCAGGGCATATGACGCTCTCTGTGTGATATTTTAGTCATATACTTCTCTTCAATATTAGGACACCTGATTTTTTAAATTTTATTTTATTTTTATTTTACATGTGTGTTTTGCTTGCATGTAAGTACATACCTATGTTGTATAATGTCTGCAGGGATCAGAGGAAGGCAGTAGATTCCCTGGAACTGTAGTTGCAAATGGCTGTTAGCTGCCATGTGGGTACTGGGAACTGAATCAGAGTCCTCTGCAAAAACAACCAGCATTCTTAAAGTCTCTCCAGGCCCAGGACACTGGATTTTAACAGCAACCCCCTGAAGTGGACTGAACAGCATTTGATGGCCTATTTTAAAAATAAGGAACAGGCTGGGCATGGTGGCACATGCCCTTAATCCCAGCACCAGGGAGTCAGAGGCTGGTGGATCTCTATGAGTCTGAGGCCAGGTTGATCTACATAGAGAGATCCAGGCCAGCCAGGTCTACATAGTGAGACCCAGTCTCAAAGAAAACACACACACACACACACACATACACACACACACACACACACACACACACACACACACACACACACACAAAGAAAACCCAACAAAGAACAGAGGGCCAGGATAGTTAGCAAAAGATGTACACAATCTCTTGTTTTCTTCCTGGTCTCATTTTTTCCCCCAGGATTAATTCAAATCAACAAGTTTACTGACATTAATTGTTCTTCCTTGGAACTCGTAGATGTAGAGATGTGATCTCTAAAAATTAACGAGAATACTGCAAGAAGAATTTCACTCTAGCTATGTGCAACTTTTACTTTGATAAAAATAAAAATGGGAGTAGTTCAAAAGGCTCCCAAAATAACACTGGTATTGCCACAGCCCTTGATTACGTCCCAGAACATGAAGGTAAGACCCTACTGCTGAAGACAGGGCCTACTTCAGACACAGGACATGGAGCAATGAAGCTGGAACTGACCTGGAAGCCTCCTCCCTGAAGACTAGCTCTCATGTTATAAGAGGACACTATGTAAGATGCTATGGGAGAAAATCAATCAGTGGTCCAATCCAGCTATAAAGCCTAATAACCATAACAATGACCAGCCCAACAAACTATCTATTGGTGTAGTAGTGGACTTTTATCTTGGGGGTAATCAACAGCTGTCTAATTGAACGTAAGGCCCACTCGGTGAGAGGAAACTCAAGTGTGTACTGCAAATGCAGTCAAATACACATGGCTGGAGAGATCATAGACCCTAGAGAAGAACCTACTTTTGTCACATCCCTAGAACTAATATAATTTCTTACTATAGTCTAAATACATACCCTTTAAATTTACAGACAAGTATATTTCTCAGTACTCATCAAAGAAGCTTCTTTTGCAACAGATAGAGATTATCACAAAGTTCTACAACTGGTCAAATGTAGAGTTAAGTGTATGTGAGGTGCCTAATCCTAAGCATCTAACCCTAACCCATCTACAATGAAACAAGAGACGGAGGTGGTGGATGATGACAAGGAAACAGAGTTTTCAAGACAGCTGGGCAGTTACTCAGATGAACTCACAGCAATGGTAGCAGAATGCACAAGCCCAGTGCAAGCTGAAGCCAGACAAGATCTCAGCACGGAAGTGGGGAGTGAGGAAGAAGCCCCACCTTAGCTGAGGAACTGCCGGCAGCCCACAACTCTGTGAGATGGAGGGTTGGTTTTCTTTAAGAGTGTGACACTAGATAGTTTAACCAGGCCCCAGTGGACGGACGCACACTGAAGGACATTTAGGGACACAAATTTGATTCAGTAGATCTTAACATATATGACAGAGTCCATGAAATCTGGCAGGGGGGCTATCAGAGGGGTACAAACAGGGGAGGGGATCTAAATATGATCAAAATGCATTGTACGAAATTCACAAAAAAATCAATAAATATGATTTAAAAAGAAAAAAATTAAATGAACAAATATATAAACATGTATATGCGTGCATGCATATATCTTCTAACATGCATGAATGTCTATAAACATTCATTTTTATTATGTAGGAAGCCAAAAGTTATCTTTTTGGTATTGAATCCAACCATAATTAGATGAGTGACACGGTCCCAAGGTATAACAATATCTGGAGATGCTTCAGTGTTAGGAAGAACCCAGATACCACTTCACTGAACTGAAACTAGCAACACAGATAGCCCTCCCATCCCAGGGGATGCTTCTGGGTCGGGACTACCTCTTTCTGGACACTTTAGCAGTGTACTATTCTGCTTCTCTGGCTGACCTTTAAAATTAAAATCTCTGGATAAAAGCCCGTGAAAGACAGTGATAAGGGCAATTCATCTGCTTTGGAGCTCATGAAAACATGGTTTTTAATTTCAAACAGTGAGGTCCCAAGAGCCACATATAAGCCATTCCTTGTCTATGAGGTTATTACAACAGAGTCCCTCATCATCAGGCCATGCCCTCTGATGGCTTTTTCCCGTCAAGGTTCACCTATTCTCCCCTCCAACTGTCTCATCATGACAATTATGCATGTGAGAGCAGCCAGCCAAGGTCAGGGTTGAGGTTCTTGGGTGTGAAGAGCTGTCCTGTGCAAAGCCAGATGTATCACGTAGGGATCAACCTAGGATTAAATATCCATTTACACTCCTGCTTTCAAAATGCCTACAAAATTCACTAAAAGATCAGAGTCCATAGCTCTCTCCAACCTGCCAGGCTAGCCACATCCCCTGGTTCACGTTATCCAAGAATACCCAGAACTCACTTCCCAGCAGCCCTCGGCACTTAGAGATCCTGTTATTCACAAGTCAAAATTACTCAAAGCAGGCAATTTCAGGACATCTTTGAACAGAGCTCTTCCTGCTTAAAATCTGTCCCATATATCTGTAAAATTCTTCTGACTTTATTCACATAAATGACATTCATAATTAAAATATAAATTCAGTTATGATTGAACACAATAAGCTAAGGTAAAGTGCTTAACATACTATTCTTCAGATCTTTTCACTTTAAAAGTGCCTCAGAAAGCCCAGGCTAGTCTGGAATTCACCAGATAGCCGAGGATGACTTGTGACCTTCAAATCTATACACCACCACTCCCAGCTTATGCAATGCTAGGGACTGAACCCAGATCTTTGTGCATGCTACCATGTATGTACTGAACTACATCCCAAGTGCCGTTTCTTCAGATACTGTTCTTGAAACTTCCCCCTCCAGCAAGCTTATCCTAGATTTAAGATGCTACAAGGATAAATGAGGGAGGAAGGCACTGCCCTGGGGAATCAGCTACCATGGTTCAAACCAACAGGAAATGATTTTTAAACTGTCTTAAATTGAAATAGAAAAATCACTCTCCCTGTATACAGAGCTCACCTACCTTGGCCATGAAAGATTCACTTTCCAGATCGCTGCATTTTTGTCTCTTCCATTTTCAAAATGTCTTTCTTTCCCCCACATCTAAATAAAGTTTAGATCTCCCTTATTTCAATCCTTCTCCTCTGATTCAAATTCAGAAAACCTTTTACTGCAGGCCTCTGTGCTGAGCAATGCATAGTTAACTTGCTCTATTATCTCAAGCTTTATCATTGTGCAGATGAAAGAACAGAGGCACCATTAAGTTCAGAGACTCTCCCACCTTCCCAGCTTTGCTGGTGGCCTCTGCAGTTTCCAAGTCCACAAGCTGTCCTGGGAAGCTCCAAGTAAAACACTTCTCCAGAATGGCTTCCATTCGGTTTTATATCCTTGTGAAATCTTGTAAGGTAAGTCCCATGGTTGGTGGTGGGAAGGACTACTATTGGTAATTTCATTCTTGGAATCAAGGACTATGGGAAATTCATAGACAGACAAATACAGCAACTACACACTGCAAACCATCTCTTCACATGAGATTTTTTCTCCCTGCATTCAAATAATACCTCTTTGTATAGATTTAGTCTACTTACAGTTAACAATGTGTCTGATCTTAGTCCTTTACACTTTAATTCTCCAACCAGTATACCGTTGGCACCAAGAGTGAGAGCACACATTAGTGACAGAGGACAAGGGCTTCTTCCCTCTTCCCCAGGCAGGCCACCAGTCATGCATGGCTCCTATCAATAGGGGCTGGCAGTATTACATAGTCCAGGGGCTCAGAGTTCAGCTTGCCCTGGGAGAAGAAATACAGGGCGCTCTGTAGCTGATGTTCATATCAAGCAAATCAAACAGATGTCGACACAGTGACAATGACTGTGATTAGGCATCACTTCCGAATCTCAAAACAAAAATCATTCATAAAATGTAAGTATCGTATGAAAACCTACAGAAGCATAACCCTATCTCCATGACCAGAGGCAAGACAGCCCTCAGTACTGTCTGTTCTAGAAGTCAAGCATGCCTTCTTTGCTTGTCTGTGTGCTTCTCCTGTTACTCTGAACATCCCATCTTTCCTGAACAGAAGAGATTTGACTATTTTCTTCAGTAAAAGTCTCCAGGCCTGAAATGTTACCTCTGGTGACTTTTGAAATGCTAACATGCCACACAAAACATTACATTGGTATTCTAAGTAGTCAACATTAGAACTTTATTGTGGAGAAAAGTCACTACCTTACTCACCTGTAATATGATGTTGGGTGTGTGTGTGTGTGTATATATAAATATATGTAATATATATATATATATGTATTTCATGTATATATGTAATTCATACACACAAACATACTACCAGGATCGTCATCAATGTCTCAGAAACAGTAACAACTTTCAGTTCCAATTTGGGACATAAGAGATGAGGACCCTATGCCCCTCCCCCCAGCCCAACTAGGTAAAAATGTGAAAACATGCCAGAGTCATTTGCAAATTATTTACTGCCCTAAGCTGAACCACAGCTGGTTTATTGCTGGAAAGTAAAAATAACAAAAGGATGTCTAAAGTGTTAAAAGGTCAGTGCAGTAAAGGATGAATAAGAAATCCAGTCAGTCAGCCCTTACAGTGCAATGATCCTGCATGCATGAACTCCATCTACCACCCCCAAAGCCTCAGCACAGGCTCCTTTGATCTACAGGGAAATGTTTTATACTGTACAATACTGGATCGCTTTAACTGGTTACGGCATCAATTCAGGGGTCCTCCGTAACCTCTGTGTGAACTATACTTTCTCAATGGGTTTGTAAACTTTAGAGTAAACAGTATTTGGTGTTATCTGTACATAAACTCTCTTAGTATTACTCTTGACAGGAAAAGCTGTGGACCTTCATTAGAAAGACCTTTGTAAGGTCAGTTGAGGCAACAGGATGCTGAAATGTTTGCTTGTTTGTTCAAAAGTGGATGGGGTGACACTAGAGACTGCTGGATTCTACAGTGTCTGAGCTCTCTTCTGAGTTCAAGACACCGGGGTCTCTGCCCTTGCACGTCATGAAGCCTCCTGGTGTCAGTAAGTCCAGCTTTGTCCAAACTAAGTATTTGGGAATTGTAACTGGATATTTGCTTCCAGCCTACTGGCCACCCTATTAAGAATTCAGACAAATGGGGGTTCACTTGCTGTTTCCCCACGCTGGATATAAGGCTTCACTAAAAGGCAAGACCCAAACCAGAGTCCTAAGTCTCAATTCATGGCTTTGCATCCTGTCCACTGATTCTGCCAGATTAATGTTTCCCAATCTCAGTTTCTTCATCTTCTGTACATAAAACAATATGGGCCAAACAAGGCTGTCTTTTTTTTTTTTTTTTAATTAAAGAAGAAGTGTGCTTTATGAGAACTTAACTTGCAAAGATGCTCAATGTTAGATGAACTGGAGATGCCTCAGGAAAGATGGAGACACCGAGCTCTTCTTAGTGCCTGGTAGCCTCCGGGGTCGCACTGCTGAGGGATATTCTGTGATCAACTTTAAGCTTTGCTAAAAAGACCTGAATGGACTCCATGTTTCTTCCCCAGAAAACGAGGTCAGCAGAAACCCAACGGGCAATCCTTCTGCAGAGGACAGGCACTCAGGCAACAAAATCAGGCTGGGGGCCCTAGCTTCTTTTAGGAGACGGTAGAAAGGAAGAGACAGGACACAAACCCTGTTCCTTGTCCTGGTTTCAGTCATCCTCCACCGGACTAGCATCTCTGGAAAATGTCCTCCCTCTGAGAGGGTAAAGAGCAAGACCTCGCCCTCCTGCCCTCTGAACCCTCAGAGCTGCTCCCAAGCACAGATTCTGGCACAGGGGCTCTGCCGGGGCCGCACCTCCCCGGCGGCCAGGGCGTGGTGGCAGCTTTCCTTCCAACCTCAATGTGCAGTGCAAAGGCAAAAAGGTCTCAAAAACCGTCTGTGCCCTCTTGCTCCAGCGGCAAAGAAAGGCACTTTCCAGCCCCTTAGCCTGGAAGAGCTCGCAGGCCTGGAGCTCCGGGAGCAGTCCCCAAAGCCGGGAGTGCTCCTTCCACAGCCACCCTCGCTTCAAGCCCAGTCACAGCAGAGTTGCGAGGGGCCATCCTCCGGACAGTCCCAAAGAAGTTGTGAGGTTCTTAGGAGACCCGCTCAAAGAGCCCTCTCTAGCCCATTTCTGGAAGAGAACTGGGGAAGAGGACGAAGGCAAGGCCATTCTGCTCATATCTCCAAATCCGTGGCGCTGCCAAATCATCACCTTAACGTACAGGCATTTTCTCCCGGCTTGACAAACGCATCGAAAACCCGGCATCACCTCACCAAAAGATTCCCGCAGGCCACCCAATTCCCGTCCCATCCGGCCGCAACGGGTACCCGCCCGTTCCACGCGGGAGAAGACGACCAAGGTCCCCGAGCACAGCCCGACCTGCGGCTTTCGGGTCCCTCTGATCCCTTCCCCGCACCTCGGGGACCCACACTCGGATCCCGGCCAGGAAAGGAAGCGGCCGGTGTCCCTAAATCGGTGCTGCGCCGGTCCCGCCCCTCTGCCCGCCCCCTTCGTCTCTCCTCCCCTCCCGCTCCAGACCCCGCGCTCCGGTCTCTCCGGTGCCCGGTGCTTCTGTCGCCCCTGAGGTCAAATCCAGGCTTCCTCTACCCCGTTGGGGCCAGGGGCGTCCTCCCCCCAGCCCTCTCACCGTCCCCTCCCGGCCACCCGCAGGGACATGTCCAGCTACTGGTGTTCCCACTTTCCAGGCTGGAGTCTGAGACAGTTGCAGGGGCATGAGAGCGCGCGGGAGCATCGCCCTGGAGTTAGGGCGGCAGCACCAAGCGCACATCTGGAAGAGGGGGAGGGGGCGGCGGGGAGGACAGGCGCCCCGACAGTTTCGGGGTGCAGGGCCCGGCCCGCCCGCGGTGCGTTACCTGTCCTACGTTGAGGAATCCGTACTTGCTGGCTATTCGGTCGGCTTCCGCAAAGCCGCCGGCGATCTTCACTGCCCAGTGGTTGGTGTAGACGCGCGTCCGGCACACCGGGAGCAGGCAGCCGGCGAGCAGCGCCAGCACGCACAGCAGGTCCCGCGGGCCGGGCCGGCCGCGGCTCCCCCAGCCCCAGCGCATGGTCCCGGCGCCTCGCCGCCCGCGGGCTCCGCGCTCGGCGGCGCGTACAACTAACTTCTCCGGCCTGGGCCGGGCGCGCAGCCCCGAGCGGTCGGCGGGAGGCGGGGGCAGAGCCGCGGGGCGCCGGGCGGGGAGCGGAGGGAGCCCTCGCCGGCTCCTAGACCATCCCCGGGCGGCCGGCGGGGCAGCGGGCGAGCGCGCGCGGCCGGCGCCGGAGGCGGCGGGGCGGGACGGGCGCCTCCGCCGCGGGGTCTCGCCGGCTCGGCTCGCGGGCTCCCGGGCGGGCTCCGCTCCTCTCGCGGCCCCGGAGCGCGCGGCGCGGGCAGCGGCCGGGCGCCCCCTCTGCTGGCCCGGGCTCCCTGTGCTCGCTGCTCCGCTCGCTGGCGGATCCGGCTCCGAGCGGCGCGCGGGGAGTGCGAGTGGCGGCGGCAGCGGCGCCCGCTCCGCATAAATGAGTCCCCCGCCCGGCACCCCTCCTCCCCGCCGCCCCTCCGCCTCTCCCTCCTCCGCCCTCCCCAGCGCGGCCCCAGCCAGGCGCCACCCAGGTCCTAGCGCCTGCGCCTTCTGCCGCTGTAACCTCCGGGGTCCGGGGCGGCGAAAGCGACGTTTCCCGAAGGGCTGAAGGGACAGCGCCAGGGTGTTGGCTTTTCACCGCCTGTTCTCCCACCCGGGCTGGATTGGTATTACTTTACCACCACTTCCGGAGAGACTAAGATGTACACGACGCTGCGAGGGAAGCTCCCCGAAGATTCATTCATCCTGGCTCTAAACATCCTTAAACAGCTAAGCGTTGTTTAAGGTCAGTTGTGTGTCAAATGCCGAACAAATAACCCGAGATTTTCACTAAGCTAATGCTTCATGCTTTTCAGCAACTGTTTATTTTGCACATTCTGCTCCCGGGAGAAGCTTACACACAGGACAGTTAAGTCGCCTCAACTCTTACAAAGCCAAGTCTGTCGCCTGCTGACTTTCGAAATCAGCCCTTCTAATACTACGCAGCGCCATGTGAGAGTGAAGTTCCAGCCATGGAACCGAGGAAAGATATTATTGTGAATATCTGGAATGCACGAGGATGGACAAGTGCCGATCTCCAGGGAATAACCATTCATGTGTTGCATAGCCTTTCCCGAGGACTTCTTTTTCTCCAGCGACGGGAAAGTTTTCCAACTTTTCCAAGTACAACCCTGGAACAGTGAATACTTTAATATAAAAAGGACCACAGGGGAAGTTGAGATGAAATATGTGTCTGCACCGTGCACTGTAACTGTAGAAGCAGCAGGGAGCCCCGGCTAGCCCTCTTCCGGCTTTTCCCTGCCAGCCTCCCTGTTTTTAAAGGTGAGGGGGCAAGGGTTAGTTCATTGTAAAAAAAAAAAAAATCAGTCCTTATGAAGTAATTCAACCAACCTTGAAAGGAGTCACTATCCTGAACATGCGCCTCCTTTTCTTTTTCCTCTTCTTTCTTTCTAAACACTGAGAAGACTCCATCACAGAATGATTTCAGTATCTGTAGCACACTGGCAAACTAAATTCTACTAGCATAAAGTTTATATATTTTACACATTACATAAATAATGCTGTGCTGTTGACAACCCCATTAAAAAATTATCCCTAGGTCATTGATCAGGAAGTAGAAAATCAAAAGAACTGACTCGTTTTCAGAGGGCATGTATTCTTTTGATTTGGCTGACTTACATCTATTCTGAGCACCTGGTATATCTCCTACCTGATCATGTTAAACACTAGGGAAGTGGGGGTGGGTGGAGAAGCACAAAAACTGGTGGAATTCGGACTCTGAATTCATTCTTTCATGTAGCTGTGGCTCATTGCTATTCTGCATTATTTTTCTTAGTGGACGAACATGGACACTGTGCTCACTTTAGAGTGTTAGTACTGTTGCTACTGTCCAGTTCCTTTGGACACCCTTATTCTTCCCAACTCACCCTGGGGTTGACCCCCCACCCTGATCATCCACATTGCACAGTAGGATGGTTTGAATGAATACTCTCCATAGGTTCCAAGTATTTGAACATTTGGTCACCCATTTGGTGGCATTGTTTGGGGAGGAACCTTTAGGAGGTGTGGTCATGCTGGAGAAACCATGTCACTGGGGTCAGACTTAGAGTCTAGAGCAATGCCCACTTCCAGTCTGACTCTCTACTTCCTGTGCCTGCTTAAAGATGTGAAGGTTTCTGCTTCTCTACCACCACCACTCCCAACACGATGAATCCTTAGCCTCCGGAGCCATAGCCGGATAAACTCTTCTCTAAGTTGCTTTGGTCAGAGTGTTTTATTACAGCAACAGAAATGTCACTAATACACACGGTCATCTGTTTGTTCTGCTAAAACTGGTGAGTTTCAGGTGGAACCAGAGTTCACTGAAGATCCAAGTGTCAGCACACATATCAGGGACAGTCACGCCCCTTTCTTTCAAAGTTGTGAGTGTTTACAAATTTGTACAAAAGAGCAGGTAGAGGAGTCTGACCTGAAACACAGGAGGGTGGCCACCTCACAAGGTGTTTTGGGAGTCAAGTTTGAAGCTTGGCCTGGGGATTTCTCTCTGGGACTCTGGGCCTCCAAGGGCAGCACAGAGCATGTCTCTTGAAAGCCTTGTTCCCTCTGCACTTCAACTTCTAGTGAAATGAAACAGAATCTCACTGTGTCTCCTGAGGGCTGAAGAGTGTTTCCTCAAGATGACAAAATTGCTCAGTGGTAATTGTTTCTATGGTGGGCTTGTCTTTCCACTGACACTCTGCAAGCATGCCCTGCTTGGCACACACAGATACAACATTTACCACACTGAACCTGAGAGAGAAGTGGTAAAGGAGGCAGGAATTAAGAGAATCTCTTTGTTTCATAGTTGGCCAATCCTTTGGGCCACAGTTTAGTTTCTTACAGGATGCGTTCTTCTTGGATATCTGTGTATTTAAAAGGGAAATTGTAGCTAGTGAGGTGGTCCAGTGGGAAAAGGTGTTTGCCACCTTGCCTGAGGGTCTGAGTTCAATACCTCGGACCCACTTAGTGAAAGAAGAAAATGCCACAAATTGACCTATGGCCTCCAAAAGTGTGGCATGAACACACACACACACACACACACACACACACACACACACACGCACATTAAATAAAGAAATGTAATAAAAGGGAAAGCTCAGTTTTTATTGTCTTTGGTTTAGATTTTTAAAACATGTGGAACTCCCATTCATTTGTTAAATAAAATACATGTGTCTGTATTATTATCATTCCTCTTACTGTCCACTTTCAAAAGGTGATTCCTAATCAAAATGGAAATGACATCCAAGAATTCTTTGTGTGGGTCAGCAAAATGGCTCAGCAGGTAAAGGCACGCTGCTAAGCCTGATGACCTGGATTCCATTCCCAGTATCACATCGTAGGAATAGAGAACTGACTCCCAAAAGTTTTCTTCTGGTTTCCACTTGTACACCATGGCATGCACATGTACATGCTCACAAATAAACACAGACGAAGTAAATAAATAAACACACAAAAAAATTTAAAAGTCCCTGTCTGTTGATAAATAGCCTTCTCTTGTTTGGGGATCTTTGTTTATTAACTTATCAGCATCCTTGAATGTAGTCCCCTTGACTGAAAAGGAAGCTTTCAGATAAGGACCAGTAGCTACAGCAAAGAACTATTTCACTTTGTAACTTTAGGCATGTTGGTTATAACAGTCAGTTCCATTACAGATACCTCAGCAGCCAAGGGGAAGAGGAACTGAGAGAGTGGTAGTGACCCATCCAGAACTATTACTGACTTTATAAGTCCAAATCCAAGTCTTGGATGAATGCTTTCTTTCTGTGTGTGAAGAATGTCACTGCAAGGTTTCACCATAGTCGCCTTCTCTATAAATTCTATGGCGGAGAATCAGGCAATTTTTAGATTTTTCTCCTACCTTATACCTAGCAAAAACACTACTTGATAATGAGGCCATACTAGTGTTTGGCCTCTCTGTCAAGGTCCCCTCCAGCTCAGTGCAATGAAATGAGCAGAAGTCTAAGCAGTGCAGCGGAAGTGAACAGGAGCTCCGTAAGGCATGGCATGGAACTGAAAACTGGGATTATTCTGGGAAAAAATTTACTTTATAAGGTCCTTCATTCTTCCTCACTAGAAATTAACCTTTAAGATTTCATCTAGGCTGAAATTCTTTAAATGAATAATAAATTCATAATGAGCACTTTGGAGCTCACCCAGGGGAAAAATGTCACTGGGTATTTCACAGCCCAATGGAAGAGTTACCAAGTCACATGACCCCAAACAGTTTTCCAATATAGGAAACTCAGGACTAGCAATGAAAATTCATCAAATTTAATATTGATAAAAGTACATTGTGAAATTAATGCATTAATTAAGCCCTATTTATAATGCATCAAGCCCTATTTATTCATCATTTGTTATATGCCAGGCACTGAGCCAAATATATTTCAAGTCTTGAATTCATACGTGGAACATCAAAGCTGAGGAATAATTTAGATAGCACATAGTCTAACAATTTTATTTAATAGATAAAGTCATAGAGTTCAATAGAAAGCCAATCTGGAGGACAACACCCTTATCAGAGAAAAATAAGTGGAAGTATGTGGACATTATTAATTGCTCCAACATTACAACTACCTTGAACAAAATAAAAAATAAGTTTTCAAGAGTGGCCCAGAACTCAGAGGATACTAGTTCCCCTAGCTATCTATTAGAACTGTCTGTCTACCAGAACTGTGCGAAGGGTCTCTGTTGTCCCCTAAACCTGTGCAGATAGAATCGTCTGTGTCCTCATTCTGTGCTGATGGAACTGTCTCTGGAAGCCTGTTTCCCCCACTGTGTCTCCAGTCAGGCCACATCCACAATTTATTCAAATAGTTTCTCTAGCTTCATTGGGGAAGTGCAAAGTTTAAGTTCGGCTGCACCCTCATCTCTACAGACCACCAGCCTTTTCTTCCCTAGTATAGTATCTCATTCATCCAAGATCAAGATTCTTCCCAACCTATGTGTTTCCATGAGGTAGGTGGGAGTGCTGTTTGCAGGGTTTTGACATGTTAATTCTCAAGCATACTCACATTTATTCATTATCTTTTGAGTGTTGAGGCTATGCCCTGTTCATCAGACCAAAGAGCATGGTTTTGTTGGGGTTAATTAAAAGTTATTAGTCCAGATTATATCCATTACTAAAAGTTATTCCTACAGAAGTATAACACAAATAAAACAAATGAAAGACTACAAAGACTAAATACAATGGTGTACTGTGAACCAAGGATTAACCTTAATCTAATTTTATAATCAGGATAGCAAATCAAAGTCAATCTGGAAAATAGGCATTTGAGCTACCTTGTCAGATGCCTTAAGTATTGAACCACCACCACTTGAAAACCTGATCCATAGGAGCCTACGACAAGAGTTAATTCCAGAATACACATTACATTTACTGCAGGAAGTATATAACCTGGGGAAGTGAGATGTAACTACCATTCTGCAGGATATAGGAAGCTTTAGCTCCTTCTTTGACATGTTTGAAATTGATTTAGATGGGCATCATTGACCACTTTCTGTAGGCGTTTAAATCTTGAAATGATAAACTGGTTCTCAGAATACTTTCCAACTCGAATGGCAATGTGAAAGTCGTGGGTGATTTCTTTCAGCTAGGAAGGAAATGGGTCTAGCTCTCTGTCTCCCCTCCAGCTTCTGACTTCCTTCTAGCTTGTCTCATAGCAGGGTCTTCTTCACCATAAATAGGATGGGTGAAGCCGATGTCCCCCAAGCCCACCTGACCCTCTCATTCACAGGGAAAGCAAGTAAGGAAAGAACAGAGGACATCAAAGGAAAAAGTTGAGCTCTTCGAGTTTCACCATCAGAAAGATTCGGTCTTCAAGCCCTCTACCAAGAGTGATGTGTGCTCTGAAGTTCTGGAACTGAGGATTTGTTCTTTCTGTAGTGCCTGTGCTGTTGCCCTCCAAAGTATTTCACTGTCTTTTGTTCTTTAGATACTCTCAGAGAAGCAGGTGCTTAATAACAACTAACTCAACAACTTGGTCTTGTTAGGAAGATAAAGTTAAAATTGCCTTGGGAATTGAAACAGTTTCTGAGGGAATAACTCTAATTCATTGGCAACAAATGAGACATTCCAAAACGATACATATTCAATATGACTTTTACATGTTAATCTGAACAGTATAGACCAGGAAAAAATTTTTTATAAGCACCTTGTATGAAGACCTCTTTTTTTGTATGATTGTATCTCTTAGAATATTTGCATATGTATGCCTTTTGTGGAGAGAGCTTACACAAATTTACATGTGTAAGTCAGCCCCTTTGATGTGGTTTCTTGATGTAATCAAGAAACAAGATGTATTTTTCTTGCTGCTGTGACCAAATACCTGACAAGGGTCAGCTTCAAGGAAGAAGGGTGTGTTTGGTCTTACAGGTTGAGGGGGTGAAGTCCAGCATGGAGGGGAAGATACCATGTTAGATGGCTCCAGGGTATCTGGAGTGTGTAGCTGAAATTCCTTCCCTTCTCATATCTTAGCTGAATAGGAAGCAGAGTACAGACAAGAACTGGAGCCCAGCTATAAAATCTCGAGGCCTGTGCCTGATGACTGACTTCCTCCAATGAGATTCTACCTTCTAAATGTGGCACAGCTTTCCAAAACAGGTGGCAAGTGGGGATCAAGTTTTCAAACAAATGAGCCTACAAGGGACATTTTGCATTCAAACACAACACAAGATAAACAGGAAATATGAGGCTGATGCTTGCAAAATAGAACATATTGTTTTTCAATAAGCTTCTAAAATAAGTAGAAGGAATAAATTATAAAACAACAATAAAATGGTTCGAGAGATGACTCAGCAGTTGAGAGCGCTGACTGGACTTATGGAAGACCCCAGTTCAGTTCCCACCATTCACATGGAGGCTAACAACTGTCCACAACTCCAGTTCCAGGAGATGTGATGCCCTCTTCTGACCTCCACAGGCACTGCATGAAATAGGTGTACTCATAGACATAAAATAAAAATAATTTAAAAATGCTTTTTAAAATAACAATGAAAAGTACAGCAATACATAAAGCTGTAAGCTCTTTATTACCAAACTGGCCTATTGTGCAGTGCACATAATTGTTTGTACAATATTTTTATACATCTGGCAATACACTTTTGCTTACATAGGTATCATCAACAAAAAGTAAGGCACTGTCCTGTGGTGCTGTGATGGTTGTGCTCTCACTATTGACAGTCATTTCCCAGCTCCTTTATAATTTTATGGACTTACTGTTGCACATGGGCGGTCAAGCCTGATCTGAAATGTCATTATGTGACATATGATATGACTGACTCTATTCTGTTCTAGCATTTCCACAATTGTGTGTCTACTATATGACATAATTCCATTATATGATGTTGTATTCAAGTTGTAGTTATTACATAGCCATTATTGTCTTTCTCTACCAAAGTTCTTTGCCCTCATTTCAGATTTTAGTAATATATGAACAAAATCTAGGCGTTTTTTTTTTCATTCCCTTAACCCTTAGAGTCACAGTAAAGACATTTATCAGTAAGAGCCAAACCTCTCTGCAATGGTTTACTGGATGAGGAGCTCAGTTGAAACTTGTCAGTGACTTTATATATCAAGAATAGAGGCAAAGTTCTGTTTTCCAAAGGTTGTCTTATACTTAGGCACAACATATTAATAAAATTGTTTCCCCGCAAACTGGAGGAACACATTTAGTAGAAAGCTCCTCCGGGATTTCGGTTTTAAAAAATGCATGATATTCCTCCTCTGTGTTTATAAGTTCATTGTTATTACTAAAAAATAGACGTAAAGGAAAAGAAAAAAAAAAACAGATACCAATTTGAAACCTGATCCATACTTCCTGTTAAGTCCAATGACTTATTTGACTTCCCCAGAAATCCTTGAGTCAGTTGTCCAATGAATGAGATCTGAAGGCAGGCTCCTTTTAATTATTCTCCAAACATGATCAACACAGCTTATTTCATAGATATGCTAGATAAGGCTATAATTTAAATTGTTTCCATAAATGCCAACTATTGCCTTCTGTGAGTAAAGATTAGACCAAATTTCATGAGCATGTGCAATATAGTTTGGTCTCAGGTGATGAAAGTTTCTCTCTCTCGTGCTACAGCTTATTTATTTAAAAATAATGAAAATGTTGTTCTGAGCTCCAGAAGGATATTGAACTATGAAAGGTGAGCAAAGATTGAATCCTGTGTGAAAAAACAGACAATATATAATATATTCATTGCCATTTATCATTTCTTAGTCTGCCTTTTGTCACACATTTGTATGTGTCCATACAGATATAAGTTGGCAAGTTCATGGAATATTTGCATGTTGACATTTTGGCAACAACATGAAAAATGAAAGGAATTTTGCAGAAAATGTCAGCAATGCAAAACAGTGACATTCTGTAAAACTAATGTAAGCATTATTTGAAAAAAAAATCTTATGGGATTGTTGAAGTGTGCACTCCAGGGCTCAAAGAAACTTGATGCTAGGTGTTAAATAGAAAAGGAAGGTAAGCCCACAATGAAAAAGTGACAGTCTAAAGGTCTGTAAAAATGCTCAAGACCAAAGCATTGGCTACATAACAGAACTGGATCTATGTGGAGTCGATGCTGCAGTTAATACTCTGCACACTTTAGAAAACAATTTTTTTTGTTCAAATGTATACTCTGGGAGCTTTGAGGTTAGCAGATTGATTCTCATGATTTGAGAGATGTAAGGTTCCAGAAGTGGTTCAGTTATGTGTGAAAACTAATGACTTTGAAGCAAATTGTCTGTCTAATCAATATTCTATTATCTCATAGCCCTTTACTTCCATTGGACTAGAATGCTGCCATTTCTCCTGTTATGCATCCTCTATCTAGGTTTAATGATAAACTATGCAAAATGGTGTACAGGCAGCAACAGGCCTTTCCTTCCTACAAATTTAAAGCAAAAACATTGGATCAAAGAAAAGAGGAAGTTGATGAACCTGTATATTAAGGGCAAAAGTAAATCACACTGATTGGATAAAGAATGACCTTGTGTTGACGGAGAGTGTCTGCAGAGCATTCATAGCTTTCATATGAACTTTACAGAGACCTTTTCAGGTGTCACAGGTGTCCTCTCAGTGACACACCAAGGTAATGGAAATATGGTCATTATTTTAATCTTGTCATAGCTACCAGGATCTCCAAAGAAATGGAAAGTAGCTAGTGAAATGGTTTGTCCAGCTTTAAACAGCTAGTGAGTGACGGCTCTCGGGCAGGGACCGGTGTTTCCTGAATCTCGTATGTGCATAAATTCCTAAACCCAGAGTTACAGAAATTTCTCTGCCAAGATAAGCCCCTGAAAGGCACTTCTGTATTATCTCTGTGTTTACCACTCAGTCTGTGGGAAAGTTCTGTTGTCAGCTGAGAAGAAAGAACTGGAGGATTCAAAAGGGACTTCCCTCACAGCCTCTCCGTATAAACAGTGCTATACCTCAGCTCTTCATTGCTTTTCATCCCCCAAGACCAGCAAGTCCTCAGCTGTCTCCCCAGATGGAAATCCAAGTCAGTACTGGCCAGAAGTTTCTACACTGAAAGTGGAATTGAGACTTTTTTTTCACTTGCTATTTAACCAGATCTTACAAGTAGGCTTGATTGTAAAGTAGGATTGCAAAGTATTCACCATCCTGAAAATTACATGTTTGAAAAGGAGTAGCTGAGATGTCTGTTGGAATTCATTACGATGGATGCTCTTCTAAAGCACTCTTAAGACTTCATATACATGTTTATTTTATGTGACTTCTATTATCAGAGTTGTTTTCCCACACTGGCCAAAGGCACATTTTCCACAGACTCCACATCATAAACATGCAAACATGCTTGCACAGACCCAATATATATAACTGTTAGCAGAATTTGATAATGAGAGAAAAAGATTCAAGGTGTTGCCTGTGAACTCAGTGCTCAATAGGTTGAGTCAGAAGAATTTAGAAGTTCAAGGTTATCCTATGTTATAGAGTTTGAGGCCAACCTAGAATGTGACACAAAAATATATAAACATAAAAACAAATAGTTGGATTCTAATGAACTATATCACAAGTAAAGTTCACTAGTAATGAGATGGATATAATAGAATCTTTTCTTCATGGAAAATTTCATTTCTTCACCTCACATTATTCCCATTTATTTACAAAGTATTGTCTTTCAAGACTCTGATCCTAACTGGAATAAAATAATAAAATATATTTGAAAAGAGGAGAAATTTATATCATCAAAACATAATTTTTTCATGTTTAGGCACTCTTTCTGGAAGTGGACTGGAAAAAAAAGCTATCTTTATTACTTTGTAAACTCAGCACATATATACTTTTATATCCTGAGTTTTTCACATAATATATGACATAAATATGCCTCTATAGTCTTTGTAATTATCATTTTAATGACCATATTCTATTGGGTTGATGTCAATAATTTACTAAGCTCTCCTGTTGGGCATTTAAATTGTTTATAATTTTTCATTGCTGTAAAAATGCTGCAGAGAGTATCTTTGTGACTGTGATTTAGATATTCTACTTAGAATGAATTCAAAACTCTGGGGTCTCAAAACTAAAAAATAACCTACAACTTCACATTTTAGGGGAACTGGGAAGGTAACTTAAATGAGTTATGGTAAACTGTATCAGCTCTTCCTTCAGGCATAACATTCTCCAAATCTACTGTGTTGACTACTAATGCACCAACTAGTAATCTAGTTGCCATTGTCCATCCATCCATCCATTCATCCATCCGTCCATCCATCCGTCCTTCCATCCATCCATCAACCATCCCTACACTACTCAGTCAGCAAATGCTAGCTTCAGTGATTAGCATAGAATTCATGCTGTCAGAAAACTTTAAGCCATTTGGTGAAATCCTTAAACAGTTGTATTACTAAGTTCTCAGATAGTTAGTGCTAAGCAGTAACATCAAGATCACCAAGAAAGGCTGTTACTGGAGAAGCTGAAGAATTTCATGGAGAAAATAGACCTTGCTATATTTTTTTCTAAAGGATAAGCTTTCAGGGTTGAGTTTGAGTGAAATCGTTACATGATTCAAATATTTGGTATATTTTTCAGTGCCCTTTACTAGGACTCTTGAGATTTTAGGAAGTTTTTGTTTTATTGGTTTATTTGTTTTTTTTAAGCTTTAACCAAAGTTATCTAGCCTGAAAAATAATCTCCCTTCAATCAATCAGAACCTTGAAGATTTTGTGTCTTCCTTTAAACTTAGAAGGCAACACTCAGCAAAGTGAGATGTCTGGGCTCTTAATTAGATTAGGGCAAAGAGGAAAGGAAGCTGAAGAGTGCTCCTCTCCTAAGACTATCAAAATCCTTTTAAAATTATCTCCTTGTATGCCACACACTAGGCTTGGAGGAAAATAGCATACATGAACTGTCCCTCTAAAAGTTTGTCTGGCACCACTCAATTTCCAGTAGATTTTCTGTAATACATTTTGGGAGCTCCTGCAATAACCAGAGAGCAGGAACAAGTTCCCAGTAAATGAAAACATCTCGAACAATAATTTTATGATTTATTTGGGTATGGTGGCTGACACCTGTAATCCCAGCATTCCTGAGATTAAGGCAGGAGACCAAGTTCAAAGATAGCCTGGGCCAGATAGGCTGGCCTGGACTAACAGAGTAAGACCTTGTCCCCAAATAAAGTAATGTGATTTATTTTAGCCAAGTGTGGTTACATTTGTCTAATCCTAGCACTTGGGGGATTAAGGCAGGAGGATCACCCAGAGTTCAAGAACAGCTTGGACTATATAGTGAGACTTTGTCTCAAAAATTACTTTTAAAATCAAAAAACGGCATCTAATTCATAAACCCAGAAGCCTGATTCAAATAGAATGATCACGCATTTCCTTTCTAGAAAGAAGGCCTTTTCCCCATCCCTTCAGGTCTGATTTATGGGGGTTTCTCTTTAGTGGGAGATGCACTTACAGGGTTCAACTTATTTTCTCTTAAAAGGTTCCTTTCTTCCCTTTCACTCTCCCCTACTTTACCTGCTTAAAGTCTTTAATACTTCTTGCCTGAAATTTTAATTATTTAATTTCTTCACTACATTATTTAAAGATAGTTTTGAAGGTTTTGAAGCTCTAGTATGCATGAAGGAAGTATGACTTTATGCAAAATTGAAGAAATCTGTGTAAGTCTGCACTGCGGCATGTAATTTAGGACAGAATATTCAATCCTCTTTTATCTTAATGTATCCTCCTGAAAATATAGACTAAATGACCATTTTGTTTAAATATGTCAGATAAATATCAATGAAACAAAGACCTTCTGGGAGTTGATGACAGGCAATATATGTGAGGGCTTATCATTTGCTGATAAAAGCATTTATAAGTGGGTCAAAATACTGACAAGACTAGAAATGCTTATCACAAAATTTAAGTATAGAATTTTCTTTCAATCTTCCAACATAAAAATAAAATGGAATAGCAATAACATTGGAACACAGCACAGTCTATAAAAGTACATGATTCTCTTAAGCTTATGGTACATTCTTTAGCACAAATTTTAATTAATTTAAAGGTAGAGATAGTCGTATATAAAAATAAAGTTTTTTCCTCTTGAATAAGTATAAATTTTATTATAGAAAGCAATAATATAAACTATTTTATAGTCTCTCAAATATTTCTAATCTCTAATCATTATTATTCCATATATTCTCTCTCTCTTTACATTAGGCACATTATATACTTATATATGTATACAGACATACATATACACATGCATATATATGCATGCATATGAATGCAGGTATATGCATACATAAAACGGACATCTGTTTCTAGCCTATTTTAACATTTTAGTTATTCAGCTTGCACATTTCAAATGTGTTATTTTATAGTTCCCATTTATTTCATGGCCACAAAAGAGTATCGTATAGATGTAAAATAACTATACAGACTCACAAGATACTAAGATGTGCATATATAAAACATCATTATGCAGTTTGGGGGCTTGTGGTAGAAGTGGTACACTGACACCTCTAGAGAGACAGACCATTGTTGTCATAAGAGAATGGAGTTAATGATTTTTGAATAGACTGAACTTCACAAAGTCCAGAAATGACTCAACGGTTCTAAATGTTACCCGTATTACTTTTTTCTTTTTTGCTTTTGTGAAACAGGGTCTCAGGTAGCCTAGGCTGTCCTCAAAATTGCTGTGTAGCTAAAGAATATCTTGATTCCCCTGCCTCTACCTACAAGTACTGGGATTACAGACTAGTGCCACCACATCCACTGTCCTGGTAGGGCTTCTGAGAGAATTTGACTCTACATGAAGAGCTTATCAATGTTAAACATCTGTACTGATGAAGAAATGCATACTCTCAACACGATAGGCTCTGAGACAACACTGCCTCGATTGAAATTCTGGAGTTACTGCATGGCGTCCATGTGATCTTGACTAAATTCCTTAAATGCCTTCCATCTGCATCTTTAGCTATAAAATGAATATAAAGCTAAGATCTAATTTAAAAAATCTACTATTAAAGGGGATTTAACATGTTATATACTAGCTTTGTGACAAAATGAATAAGCATTATTTTTATTAATAACATAGACTATGAAATATTGTACATCCAAAATACCCCTGGGTACATCCTGTGTGAAGAATGTTATTTCACCTTCTTCTTGTAACAGTTTCAAAGAGTTTTCATTGGACCACATGGTAAAGGAGAGCAATCGAGCTTACAACAAATTGACTTCATCTCTTTTGTTAGTGTGCTAAGCACTTTTCTTCTTGTTCATGCTGTGCCACAACTGCCCACAAAGGTTCTGCAGAGACGATGCTATCGAGTCACCCCCTGCAGCTGCCCCTTCTAACCTATGTATGTCCCCTGCCATGTAGTGTCTTCTCAGAAATTTGTAAAATGGGGCCTGGATTCAGACAAAGAGTTGGTACAGGCTTTGAAGATTGCTAGACCTGTCTTCTTTAAAACTTACTATATTTTGGAAATTCTAACTGTGGCCACAATCAGAGTGGTGCTAAATGTCTTTCTCCTGCCTTTCTCCATCACACACATGTGTACACACCACATTAAAATATCTAAAAATAAATGCCATATGCAATTTTATTTTCTACCTTAAGCAACAAGTGTTTGTTAGGTGTCTCAAACTGCCTGCTTAATGAATGCCTCTGCAGGCATCCATTTGTGATGTTGAGTCTATGACACTTTGATACAGGTGTACTAATAAATTAGTAATAATTGAAGACATTAAAAATATGTCTCTTCTGAAGTATTTTTGGATGAAATGATGTGTATAGGGCTTGTTTCAACAGAATCCAGGGTTTGGGGATGAGGAATAAGAGCATAAGAAGTTAGGGATATTAAAGGAAATCCACCTACTAATACTCATTAAAATTATGCAATATATAGCACAGAGTTGAAGTATACTATTACGATGAATAAAAAGCTAAATGTATTATTTTATTTTTGTACATTTGAAATTTTCATAATACAAGGTAAATACACATACATATAACCACAGTACACAGTACCAGAAAGCACACTCTGTAATGGCAGTGTTTTAGTAAAGGGTACACACTGGTGGAATTGTCATTGTCATTCTCATAGCAGGTGGTATGTCTGGGTGGGTGATTTGAATAAAACTTGCACATTACTTGCTGTGTCCATTACTTTAAGAACTAAGTGAATAAAAGTGTCTTTTGTCCTGGGACCTGAGGCAGACCTTGAACTAAAATAAGAAGAAAGAAAAACAAACTATGGGCTTCAGAAGGAAAAAGAAACAAACTACAAGCTTCAAATATTTAGAATCCAGCCAATAAAACGCATCTGCAAGGTCCAGAAAGAAGGCAGTGTGAAGGAAGACATGTTCCTGTTCCTGTTGGCTCCTTCACTCCCCCACACCTTAGTCATCTTGAATTAAACCCTTTGGAGCAGGCCAGGCTGAAGCCACAGTTCACTGCAGTCATGTCCCACGCTAAACAAAATATAATCCAAAGACACTTGTCGCATGTTAAGGGATATTATTGACCTTCAGATTTAAGAACAACTGTTTGACTAAGCCTAGGTATCTTAACCCCAATTACACTTAAAATCATTTCAATCAGAGAGTAGAAACCGGGTAGAAGCACTTTTAAATTCACTTCAAATGATTGTACTTTAGTAGACAAATACTGTAAGACAGCGCCTTCAACCACAGAATTTCATTAGCATTGAGGAAGCAGCAATGACCGGTCTTCAATGCATCACTGTAGTAGAGGCTGTGGTGTGCTCCTGGGTTCCTGCCTATCCATGGGTTCTAGTCCCAAGGCGATTGTTCTCTTGGCTTCCTTTCCAAGATGTTGAGATTCGTCGTTTCTTTCACAGTGCAGTCCTTCTTGGGAATTGCCACAGCCCCCAAATATGCCTCACTGAAGGGTCTTCTGCTGCTGCTCTACGGGTGGTCCACTCCCATATCTGCACAGGTTGAAATGCTTAGCCCCCTGGCCTCTATTTGGAACATCTCTGGACCATTTCTGTTTCAGAACTCTCCATGGAATCAGCTGAAGCTCTGTTGTAATTGCATCACTGGTCAGTTCTCCCTTGTCCAGTTCTTCATAACTTGCTTGCAGGCATAGTTTTCCATGAAGGTATGACTCTTCAGTCTACCCACTGCCTAGACATCTCCATTTAGGAGGTCACGTCCCATGGTAGCTGATCTTACAAGATCCCAAGGGCTTTGCTGGGCTGCTGGGCTCCTGGGCTGCTGTAGTGTGTTCTCAACTACCTTTCTTAGATGTGTGAACAGGTCAACTCATCATTTTTTTAAGACGTCACAGATGTAAAATGTAGGCAAGGGCCTATGATGAAAATGCATGCAAAACATTGTAAGTATGAGAAGCACCTGTCTATAGACTTATCACTTAAGGTAGTTGAGAGTAATTGCAACTGTTACTTTTCTCAGGTGTCACCAGTCATTGTATTGATATTTGGATAGTATTGGAATGCTCAGCTTCTTCTTTTCCAATTATTATCTCTTAAGTTTCCGTCATGTCTGCTCTTTTAGCAAACTGTTTTCCTTCCTGAGTTTTCTTTGCCTCATAGCCAATGCATTTTATAGCGGCCTCTATTGGAAGGTCTTTGGGGTCATGGCAACTGTGAATTTATCTACAGGAGATAGTAGTGGCAGTCCTAGGGACTGAACCCAGGTGCACATTCTAGCAAGCACTGTACCACTGAAGCACACCCTGGTGCCTTCTTAAGAAGATGCTTTGCATTTTTAGGGGTTCCCCAGCTGCTACTGATGATTCTGGTCCTTACTGTGGGTAGCAGACTCAAGGGCATTCTATGATGTTTGTAGTAGTTACACTGTTTACCCCTCTGGGGAGTTGTGATGTGTACGTATGAGTCCACCAGTGTTCTGCTTCAGGCCATGTCTGCTGGCACAGCAAGCTAAATGAAAGAGAATTAAGTAGCAAGCAGCCTTCTAGGCATGACAGTGGGTTGGCTGTTTCTCAAAAGATGAAAAGAGTCCTTGTCTTCTAGGTCCTTGTCTTACTGGGGAAGGATCTAAGACATGGAACTCATAGCTCTCCCTGGGAACCAGTTAAGAACCCAGCAGAGAGAACACATCCATCAGCAGATTTCACATGGAAAAAGTTTTCAGGGAATACCAGCAGAAGGTGGGGTGTCTGAGAGTGAATCACACCCAGGAGGCCATTCCTGAAAGTTCTAACGCAGAGGGAAAGCCGGAGACAGGAGACCTGGATAGGGGGTCTAGCTCAGGCACCAGTCAGATGTGAACACGAATTTTACGCGTCCTCTCTGAATCGCAGTGTCTATAAAATGAGGGATTTTGAAAACTAAACATTCAGGAACTCAAGTGCCTTAGCATCGGTTGCAGAACCAGCTGTTACCACAAGAGGGAGCTCTCTTTCTGAAACCATAGAAATTCTATGCCTAGCCTTAATCAAAGATTAAGACAAACGACAACATCTGAATACGCAGAACAAATAATTTTTTATAAATAATTAAAAAGGTTTAAAAGGATCATTATTTTTACTTATATTAAATTATGACAAATTCCTTGACAGAACAAAGCTTTAAAAAGACTTCCAGCTTTCCTTCTCAGCCTCATCGGGATCGCCATGCTGGTCTAGTGTTTCCTTCACAGACTTGTAAGACCAGGAGTGTCTTGGCTTTGTGGCAGTACTTCATATGTCTCAGAGTAAACACAGCTTTAGATGTGGGTCTAAATGACGCCAAGTAACTGGCAGGAGCTAGCCTGGTCCATAAATTGATGAAAGGCACTGTGGACAGCATTTCAACCTCTGACTGAAGAGTATGAAGTGAAGCGTCTACTCAAGGTTTAACATGGTCTTTTACAATAGATATTTTCATTCTAAGATTTATTTTTATTACATTTAACTTTGTCTTTCTCTCATGTGTATCTGAATGTCTGTGGCGGGGAGGGGGGAGGGTGTGTGCACATGAGTGCAGGTGTCCACCTCCTGGAGCTGAAGTTATAGGTAGTTGTGAGTCACCCAGTGTGGTTACCGTGAATTGATCCGTCTTCTATAGAGAAGTTCAAGCTCTTAACCACCTCCCATCTCCCCTAGAACATATATTATCAAACACGTTACTCTCAGGCACCGTGTGAACTGAAGGGCTAAAATTTTTCTCCATTTGTCCAGGATCACCTGGAGAAACGTGACTAATTCTTTCTTTCTTTTTTCCTATAGTTTTTGTATTGTCAAAGAGAGTGTTCTAAGTCATAGGAGGGTAGCTTGACAGAGAGAGAGAGAGAGAAAGAGAGAGAGAGAGAGAGAAAGAGAGAGAGAGAGATTGATTTGACCTAGGGCTTGGGAATTTGGGGAATTGGGAAGTTCTGACTGGCTTCAAGTAGGTGATCTTGCCCTCACCTTCAAACAGCCTCCCTGTCCTCACTTTCCCTGACCAGAGAGTGCACCCAGAGAAAAGTGTCATTTAAGAATGGAAGACATTCTTAAGGTCACTGAGTCTCATATGTGCCAAAGTATAGATTCTTCCTTCGTACCATGGAAGATTATCTCAGTTGATGTGTGAACACAGAAACAACATGGAATCACCAAGGAGAAAAGTGTTCCTTCACATCTCTTCTAATGGTCACAAGGAAGATGTCAAATTTTAATCCTGGACTATATCTACCCCTCCCCCAACAGTTGACAATCCCTCTTTAAAACAAACAAACACAGACAGACAAAATGATCAGTTCTCAATAAATCAGGGCCTTCACCAGGCAATACTATCTACTAGAAGTATGATCTTATTTGCTGTCATCTTTTGTGATATATGTTATTTATGGGAATGATATTTGGGTTTCCATTTTAGTGCCATTAAATTTTCTTATTAAGTAAAAAAGTGAATTGGCTTAAAGAAAAATTTGTGTAAATAACAGTACAGCCAATGTACAAATATTCAAACTTCACGGAGAAGTAACAACGGCAGTGGTGACTTCCTAATTCCCATGCACTGCAAGATGCGTTCTTGCACATGCGGTCTAGCTACTGCAGCTGGCAATGACCACTACGGAGTTACTTTAGTCAGGCTGACACAGAGGAATAAATGTGCCTTAATTCCCTTTCAACTAGTCATTTTGATCTCATTACATATATTAAGTAGCTTATATTGCTTCTCAGAGACAAAGAGATATGGGGACATTCCTTTTATGCCAAATAATACAATTCTATGTTAAATCCTATTTCAGGCTATGGATAAAATCCCATACCCACCCATGTCATTCCATAGCTTGTCTGTCATTTCACATCCCTGTAGTGGAGTGTTAATAGTGCACTTGATCTAGTTAATTATAACAAAGTCTTTCCAACAACAATCCTTACAACTAGAGCTTTCTCTGGCATAGAACCAGTCACTCAATAAAGCAAAGACCTAACTTATTTTCTCTAGGTAAGAAATCCTTTTTCTGTGATCTCAGATATTTCTAACTATACTTTTTATGTTTATAATCAATCAGTGCAGTTGTGCAGAATCCTTGAATCATGTGTGCTTCTTGAAGGCAGGGACCTCATCTGTTTCTGCACGGTTGTAACTTCAATCCTTGGCAAGGTGCCTGCTCTTCAATAAACATTTGTTAATTAACTGCCATATTAATTAACTGCACTTGTGGGAGCAAGTCTTGATTTGGGGGAATTGCTTGTTTGTGTAAAGTCAACTGAAACATCTGTTCTGTGTAGGTGAACGTCACAGAAGCAGCTATAGTCTTTAATACCAAGGATGGAAGTTGTGCTTAGCCTGGAAATCACAGATTCCAAAATGTCTAAGTTATCTACTTGCAGGAAACTGTGAAATCATCCCAAATTGTCCAAAGTCTGGGAAAGTTGAGACAGAGAGATGGTTGTGAATTTCAGGTCAGCCTGGGCTACACTGTGAGTCTAGGCCAGGGAGAGCTACATAGCCCGACTCTGTCAAAGCAGTAACAAATTGTCCATAAATATTTAAAGAATTATATTGTTTGGTAACTTACTGTGTATGGTCTACAAGTGAGTTTTATTGGGAAATACAAAGTTTCAAATCCTCCTGAGGTTATTATGAATTTAAATTTTGTTTTAGTTAAGCACTCATTTGGTTAAATGCACATTTTGCATTTTACACTGGTCTCAAAAGCAGTTCACTTTCTTTTCTGAGACTAGGTGTTTCCCAGGTTGACACTCAGCTCTCTATGTAGCCCAGGATGACCTTGAACTTCTGACCTTCCTACTTGACCTCCTGAGTGCTGGGATGGTAGGCATGTGCCACCCTGCCCAGTTTATGGGGTGCTGGATATTGAACCCAGGGCTTTTGCATCCTAGGCAAGCACTTTACTAACTGAGCTACGTCCCCAGCCCACACAGTTCACTTTAGTTCATGGAAAATAGAAAATCCAGGACCACAGATAAAATTCTTGGTTGAGAGGAGATGGGTCCTTTGAGTCCTACCTATGTTACAATACTTTGTTTTCTTCACATGTCCTCCCCTGGGAGTGCTTTGGGATGATAATGTGTCCTCCCTCCCCTGAAGGAAGGCAACCACAGTCAAGGTGGGAAGGCAGTCAGGTGAGCCAGTAACTACAGTTCATGTGTCATAGATCTTTTAAGAGAAGAGAGTGTGTGCTGCTAATGGAGTGTATAGGAGGGTGGTAGTACGATTTTTCTGTGTCTTCTGAGGGTGAGTGAGGGAATGTGAGAGAGGTTAATATCATTAAGACCTTGTAGGACTCAGCCAGGTGGAGATGAGTAAGATGTTGAGTGAAGAAGGACGGATGCATTTCCTTTGCAGTCTCATCATCTTTGCACCTTCTGGGATGGCTTCTATTTTGGTATGCCTTGTTTCTTGATGTACTTTGCAAAGGAAAGAGAAGGTAGTGAACGCCAGCTCCTATCCAGGCAAGAGTGTTATCCGACCTGCTCTTCCCAGGCTAAGAAAGCGGTGATATTATTCCAATAAAGCAATCATTTGTAAATAGAGTGAAGTTTGGCCAGATACCTCTAGTAGCACTCAGCTTAGGTATTTGAAGGATAAGTAGAAAACTAACAAATACCCCACCCTTCCAGACACCTGGAAGTTGATGTTGCTGTCAGTAGCTTCTAGAGTGTACAAAAGACTCCAAGCCTGGTTCTTTACAAACAAACAACTTTTTAAAGTTATAGGATATCTTTTCTGCTCTATTCTTTTCTTTTTCCTTTTTTTTTTTTTTTTTTTTGAGACAAAATCTCATATAACCCAGGCTGACCTTGAACTCACTATATATAGTTAAGGCTGGCCTTGAACTCACTATATATATAGTTAAGGCTGTCCTTGAACTCCTGGTCCTCCTGCTTCTGACTCCTGAGTGCTAGAATAACAGGCATGTGCCATCACAAACATCTTGTGTGCTATCTTTGTATGAAAAGAAAAGATCCACGAACATCTCCAGAGGGCAGGCATGAAGAAAGGAAGAGGACAGTGAAGAAGTGGACTTCTCAGTCTTTTCTAGAGATCATCAGAAGACACGACCCATTCTCCTTTCAGACAAAACAGAACAAGTGATTTTAATTTTAAAAAACTGTGCTGATTTTTAAAATAATTTATAGGAAACTGATGTCACATGAAATTATTTTATTGAAGCATATTTAAAAATATTTTCCTGTCGAAATTATTTAAGCCTCCTCCAAACTGCCAAAATACAGCAAAAGGTTCCTCCATTCCTTCCCCTCAGCCTCCACCAAATGACAATGTTCACCCAACCCTGGCACAATGCTAAGATCAGTTTTTGTAAGACTTTATTTAATAAGTTAACTTTCCAAGTTAGAAAAGTTTTCATTTGACTCATCACATAGCTCAGTTGCTATAGCAGATGCCTAGCATGCACAAAGCACAAGACTCAGTCTCCAGCACTACATAAACTAAGCATGGTGGCCTACACCTGGAATCCTAGTACTTGGTAAAGACAGGAGGATCAGTAGTTCAAGGTTATCCTCAGGTACATAGAGAGTGGAGGCCGCTCTGGAACATATGACACAATCCTTGTTTGTTTAGTTTTTAAATTTTCATTTATTATTATTAGTGTGTATTTACTATTATTATTATTATTGACTGCGTGCATGTGTGCGTGTGTCTGTCTGTCCATCTGTCTGTCTGTGTCTCTGTGAGTGTGGCAAGTGCTCTTACCCACTGAGCTATCTCAATGGCCCCTGACTCAAAAAAAAAAATGATAGTTTTTTAAAAAAATATATTTTTCAGGTTAGAATATGAAACAATGAGCTTTGTCATGACAGCTTCACGGTCTGACCTCATTGGCGCCCTGGTCTGCTGCCCACCGGTTCCGCTTCACTTTTTCCAGCCCTTTCTAGTCCCAGCTGGTCGTCCATTCAGCCTTCCTGTCACGTGTTCCATTACTGTCTCCGTTTCCTGTCTCCATCTCTCTTATGCTCTCTTCCTTCCCTGTCATGATTCCTTTCCTTGTTTTGTGACACACACCCCCCACACCCCCCCACACATACCATTCTAACTTTACTTTCTGCACGTGAGGGAAAACACGTAGTGGTTTTTCGTTCATTCATTTCTTGTTTCTTGTGTGCGTGCACAGGCACGTGTTACTGCTATCTTTGCAAAGAGGCCACGTCATCTTCTCTGTATTATTCCAAGTTTTGTGTATGTGCAGCTAAAATAAACATGAAAGTTTTCTTTGTTTTACTTTTTGTTTGTAGTTCTGGGGATCAATCCTAGGACTTTGCACATGCTAAGCACACACTCTACCACAGTTCCCACGGGTTCTTTTATAAATGTATTGACCCCAAAATGTTTAATAAAGATTCATTCTATTCTCAGTGTGGAATCAGGCTGTGGTGATTTGAATTAGTTAAAACACTCATTTTATCAAGAAGCTCAGGACTTGCAATGGTTTGAATGAGAAGTATCCTTCATAGGCTCAAGTATTTGAACACTAAGAATATAGTCCAAAGGTGTTGTTGTTGTTGGGGATAGTCAAGGAATCCCAGGAGGTCAGCTTTGCTGGAGGAAGCATGCCATTGCAGCAGGCTTTGGGAGGTTATAGTGTCTTCCCACTTCTAGCTTCTCTCTCTACTTCCTGGGCATCCGTGAAGATGTGAGTCTTTTCCCTTTCTGCCCCAGCAGTCTCCTGCCATGCCTCCTTGCCATGATGTGTTCTTATGCATCTGGACCTGTGCGCACAGGCAGTCTCTTCCTTCTGCATGTTGCCCTGGTCATGTGCTTTATCGTAGTCACAGAAAAGCAACTAACGGTTCTGTAAGGAAAACAGACCAAGACAGTGTGACAAGGTCTACAGAAACATGGCACTGTCAGACATTAAAACAGAGACATCTATATCACATTGCTTGTAGAAAAAGCCTCCTCAAAGATAAGCCTGAAGGGAATGGTAAAGATGACATAGTCCTTTGTTACCCACAAGGGATCAGAAATGTTTGAGGCAAGAAACTGCATGTATCCAGCCACAGCAGGGTTGCTTCAGAGAATGAAATAAGCTTAGTTTGGAACAGCTAAAGAACATGTTTGTTTAAGTAGAGCAGGGGAGGAAGGGAGAGAGGATGATTTGTGAAAGACCGTGTATTGTTTAGATTTTTGTCAGGGAGATGACACAGCAGAAATAGGCCGACAGACCAAGGACTGAACCTCCAAATCTGTGAGCCAAAATAGGCTGCTTTTCTTTTGAGACAAGGTTTTATGGTATAGTCCTAGATGGCCTGCAACTTGCCATGTAGACCAGGCTAATCTCAAACTCACAAAGGTTCACCTGCCTCTGCCTTCAAAGTACTGGAATTAAAGGTATGCACCACCACACTCCACTTAAGCTGCTTCTTTTTAGAGTGGATTATCAGCAGTTTGTTACAGTAACAGAAAGCTCACTAACATACCAAGTTATAGATGCACCTTTAAGCACCTGTGAGACAATCAAACTAATGTGAACTCTCATCTTAATCTCATCCTTTCTTTGATAATAGTATCCAGTTGGTGAGTACATACTAAGATTGATATTAGTGTCAGCTATTGTTAATTTATTGTAATTTATACCTTCAAGTGCCTGGTGAGAAAGAACTGCAGAGTGCTTAGAAGTGAGACAATCAAGTGCAAGTAGCATCTTGTCTTCTGTTTCTTCCTTTAATAAGATCTCTACTGCAAAACCACCCAATGGTAATGACCTCTGTTCCCACCCCATGTCATGCACAGAACAGGCATCCATTATTCCCCCTGTTCTTGCTCTCTTAGTCTCCCTTGCTGTTAATGCAAGTTCTTAATCCTTTGATAGTCGACTCTATGCCACTGAGCCCTGGAACCAGTCATTTTCTTTTCTTCCCTATTCTTGGAACTTTGACAGAAGCCATTTGAGGTGATGTGATAAAATCCAATTAATTTACTTGATAAAGAGGTTTTTGTTCTGTAAAAGAAGAACAGGAGATAAACCCAGAAAACATATCCACTGAGAGAAGAGGGAGGGAATGTCATCTGCAGGAATTTTTGGAATGCTAGAGTGAGGATGCTCAGCTAGATAACCAGACCAAAGATTCGAACTTGGCATCTCTGGACCCTGCTCCCTCTTTCACACAATGAGAATACAGTGCTCATCTCTGCTCATTCCAGAGGCTGGAAGATACTATTTTAAAATCCTATGTACCAATAATGAAGGTGTGACAAGTAATTTTTATAATTAATAATAATTTTAAAAAGTACTTTCATAAGTTAAGAATTAACATAAAGTTAAAATTGAATTTTGAAGATTTTTATGCTGTTAACACTAAATAATAAAAGGGCGTGGAGCGCTTGGTGACATATGAAGCACCATTCTTTATGTACTAATAGAGTACTCTCTGAGTACTGTGTTGCTGGTAATACAGCAGCAGCACAAAGTGCCTGATTTTCTGGAGCTTACATTTTGAGCAGCTAAAGAGTTGGGGGGCATTTACTCGTTGTCTGAGTGTGTTGAGAACCTTCAGTATCCAGAACCACATGCAATTTGTAATAACCATCATTGTGATTAACTATAAAGTGTGGGACATCGTTCACACCACACCACCAAAATAGAAGTTTAAAGAGGACAAGGTCAATATGCAACAATGCAGGGAGGCAACTTGCTAGTTAAGTCCCAGGATATCTTAGTACCCCCCCATCCAAAAGATAAAGAGATAATGAAGATATTATTACTTATGAATTGACAGAATGTTTGCATTTAACATCGAATTTAGAGTATACCTGATAGTTTAAGTTTGTAATCCCAACTATTTTGCAGGTTGAGGCAAAAGAATCCTCAAGCTCCAGGCTTGCCTGGACAATTCAGCAAGACCCTTTATCAAAATTAAAAGTAAAAAAAAAAAAAATGACTGGATATATATCTGGCGGTAGGTAGCTTGCCTAGCATGCCTGAGGCCCTAGGTTCAATCCCCAAGACTGCAAAAACGAAATAAAACTCAGGCAACTGAAAATTATCTGCATTTTCCCACTTAACTTGATAAGAAGGGCAATGCTCACAATGACAGGAATGGCAAGAATGAGCACCTCACAAAGAGAGGACTCTGAAGCAGAGAGGAGTTGAATTAAACCTGATCTCTTTTCATGAGCCGGGAAGGACATCAACTAATCCCTGAATGGGTGGAGGTGATTAAGGGGACCCAGGGCAGTCAAGTCATCTGGATCCCCTGCTCCTTCACTGTCCTGCAGAGCCTCCTTAAGAGGACTGCCACAGGATAGCAGGAGCACCTAGGATCAGAGTGGGGGGCTTGTATCTGAACAGCAGCATCTTTAGCTCCTACCTCCCACTGCTTGCAAGCCACAAATACTCATTTACTTCATTTAGTAGCTAGATAGATGAATGGTTGTTGATAATATGAACATCATTTTATATCTGTCTATCCTTTTTGTATTGTTTTTGCATTCATTTTCAAGATTTCTGCCAATACAATGGCGTTTCATTAGCTTTGGTGACTATATGAGGCTTCTTGCTGCTAATTATGTATATTATATATGTCCTATACATAGCTCTTGAGATGAAAGTTGACTTTTTAATTTTTTTGAACTTGTTATTCCTTGGCTCAGCCTCCTTGATACCTCCACATACCTGGCTCAAGGATGACTTCCAACCCTGAGATCTGTTTGAAACTCAGAAGCAAATGTGTTTTAGCACTGGTACCATATGCTTCCTTAAAAATCTAATAAATATGTTTCAGTTGGATTCAGATTGTATGTGGAGAGTCTGTCTCCACGCCAATCCTGTTGGAGGAATTGGTTTTGTTTGGAAATCATCTAGGAAATTTTTATGAGAACTATTTGCAGGATGGAGAAAAAGTAAATGACCTGACACTTAGACGAGTTTTTACATTTCTTTGGGTCATGAGATGTTAGAAAGCCACGACTCCCTGGGTAGCTGTTCTCACTACCTTGTACATACAAAATGCGGTTTATGTCTACTGCTGATTATGTTTTGTGTTGATTGAGCTAATAAAAAATAAATACAGAAAGGAAATGATATTGTCAATAGAATTCTCTCAAGAGGCACAGGCAACACCTGAGGTTGCTGCTGTATCCAGCGCTCGGCTGCACCCAGCACACATTGGTTTTGGGGGGAGAAGGAAAAAACCTCCTTTGACACGTATTTGTGTTCATTTTTCTGCTTGCAAATATGATTACAATTATAGTGATGTTTCTGTCTTTCTAGACACCTCTTAGGGAGATAACAATGCATTTTGCATAATGTTAGAGCATCTGAAACCATGGGTTAGCAAAATGATTTTTTCAGGGCCCTGAAGCCTATAATTGAATGAGTGGATGGTGAGGCTGGTGATTTTCTGGAATTGGTCCTTCCCTTCCGGCTGGTATGTTTCAAAATAGCTGTTATCTAGGAAAGACCTATTCATTCCATAAAAGTGTGAGGTCATTGGGATGCCCCACCCTTCCTACACTTACAATGCTGAGACCTTTTATATCATGTCAGATGCCAAAACCCTGGTGAAGGCTGCCCACACTGAACTGGTGCCTTTTCTTTTGAAGAAAGTTGACTCCCATGCCCAGAGAGCTAAAGACAGCGTTGGCCTGCCTAAGAAAAATTGTCGTTGCGTAGCTTTTATGAATAAACAAGAATGCAAGGGATCACTTAAATAAACTCCACTGTGGACCAATGGGGTAAGGCCTTAAAAGATCTATAGTTGGGGGCTGGAGAGATGCTCATTTAAGAAAGCTTACTGCTCTTGTAGAGGACCTGTGTTCAGTTCCCAACACCCACATTGGGTAGTTCACAACTCCTGCAATGCTAGTTCCAAGGGATTTGACTTCCTCTTCTAGGATATATGTATAAATGTGGTCCTCATAAACTCATATAGGCATGCACACATACAAATAAGGAACAATAATCTTTAACAAAAAGTTTATAGCTGTCTTGCTGTTGCTAACACAATACTAAACAATACAGAAAATAAGAATATTTTAGTTCAGTACTGCATGCAATAATCGTACACCTTACTTGATATAGCAGTTTTCCATTTGGGTTCAGATTATATAAGTATGTTCTGTGAAATCAGCTTTTTTTTATGCATAGGAAAAGAAAGAAATATGTAGGGTTAGCGTGTTTTGTTCTTCCATTTAGCTTTAACAATTTCTGATGCATCCTTGATGCATAGAAGGCATGCAGTGAGCCCTCGGTGTGCTTATTTCAGGAGTGTCTTTGCTAGGCGGTCCGCAGACTGAAACTCTGGCCTCAGACTTAGCCCTGATCCTCCCGAGTCTGCTCCCTAGTGGTAGAATTACAGGTCCTACCACACCTGACCTCGTTAGATATATTTTTGAATGAGCAGAGTTGACTCCCTAGTGCTAGCCATTTCAGGCCCATCAAGTTGAATGCACTTGAGTTCTTATTTCCAGTGAAGCTGCAGGTTGACTGAAGAAATATAAATTAGTAGCAAGCAAAGGAAGTACCGTAGTAACTTGATCCCATGCTTATTCAAACATTTATTATGCATTATGTGAGTTATTTTTCTATCTTTGTATTTGGCCTTTTTGAGATAGGGTCTCCCCACCTGTAGCCTCAGCTGGGCAGGACACTCGCTATGGAGACCATGCTGGCCTTGACCTCCCAGCTTCACAGGCCTCTTCCTCCCAAGTGTGGGGATTTAAGACGTAACCACCGTGCTGGGCAATGTTGTGGATTTTATTTATATGCAGCATATTTATTATTCTTCCACATGGTAGGAATAATTATCCTAATTTTTTTTCATTTCTTTTTGTGTGTGACAGAGTTTGACTGTAGCTAGCTGTGAACTCACACTGTACCAGTCTCTGAGTGCTGGGATCACAGGAGTAGGCCACCATGATCAAGGGTGTCATCTTCGCAGGCAAGTGGACTTTCCTTAAAGTCTCAGAGCTTGCCAGAGAGAGAAACAGAGTTTGAGTCCAGTCTCTCATTTGCTAAAGATACCTCACTGCCTTTCATAGACTTCTTTGAAACTAAAGAATAATGAAAATATCAATAACTAATGATTATAGCTCTTGCAGTGACTATATCAACTAATTTAGCTTTGAAGACATCCAAGAAGGGGGCATACATTATTATTATTATCATCTATATTTCTAAAGCCAGGGAAAAAGTAACTAGTTTAGGCAGAAGTATTTGAAGTAAACTTTATTTTAAATTTAATTATAAATTAATTAATCAGTTCTTTGAGATAATGTCTCACTCTATAGTGTGAGCTGGCGATATTCACAGTATTGCCAGGCTGACCTGGAAGTGATGGCGATCTTCCCATCTCATCCTCCCATGTACTACGTAGGGTTGCAGATGTGAGTCATTGCAACTGCTTCTGAGGTAAGTTTAAAAGGTAAGTAGGACCTGAGTGTTTAGGGATGAGTAAGTGTCAAGAACTGTGGGACAGCTAAAATTTTACCTACTCGCAAGCTGACAGGTGAGTCTGCTCTAGTCTCATGGATGCTGAGGAGACATCAGGCCCCAGGGTCTGCATTTAGGGATAGTACATTCTTCACTGTAATGGCATTAAAAAAATCATTTTTATTGTACGTCTATTAGTGTTTTGCCCACATGTATGTAAGTAGACCGCATGTGTGCAGAGGCCGGAATAGAGTGTCAAATCCCCTGGAATTGGAGTCACAGATGGTTGTTAGGATGCTAGGGACTGAACCTAGGTCTTCTGGAAGAACAGCAAGTGTTCTTAACTACTGAGCCGCCTCTCCAGCCATCAGTAATGGCATTTTTAATTGTTTGGTTTTATTTCACGTAGCCTCTGCTAGTCTTGAACCTGTCATGTAGTCCAGGCTGACCTTGAATATTCTATTCCACCTCTGTCTCAGGTGAAACTTCTAGGATTACAAAAGCATTTTAAAATATTGAGTTCCTGATTCCTCATCCCCTAGGGCAAGGCACAGAGCAGATGATACAGGTACATGCAATGGACAGTGTTAGAGGAGAAAAACCCGGATTTGACAGAACTTGAGTCTTTTGTAATGGGCCCTCACTCTGGAAGGAGACATTGTCTTCTTCAAGACTGCTCTTTCAAAAACATCTTTGGAAAGATGGTCGAGAACTAAGAGTTGTTAGTGTCTTAGGTCATAAACAAGCCAGAACATGAGAAAACTAATGAAGAAATGTGGGAGAAGGTTCCAGGAGAACAAACAAACCAACCCAAAGAGTCGCAGGTAGCAATAGCAGTCAGCTAAGTGCCTTGAGAGAAAGAGCCAAAAGATGACGTGGTCAAAGCATAGTTGGAAAGTTATCAGAAGCCAAAGAATGTTGGTAGAATGTTTTTAAAAATATAACTTAGCACTTATCTTACTGATGGCAATGCCAAATGTGTAAACTGTCAACATTTTATTGGGACACCCAGAGTTCAGTCCATGGAGCAGGAATTTCTTGTGCAGTCAGGATTTCTATATCAGTCAGCTTGGGATGCCGTTATAAAATGCACAGATTGTGTGGCTTAAACAATAGAAAAATAATTTTCTTAGATGTCTGGAGATCAGAAGTCTAACGTTTAGGTGCAAGTAGGATAAAGGTGAAATTTAAAAGGGTTTTTTTGAATTGCAGATGATCATATTCTTATGTGCTTTCATGGCTTTTCCCTGAGAGCTGGGGTGCTCAGGGGCACACATTAAAGCGCTGGAGTTTCTCTCCTTATCAGGACACTGATCATATTGCAATATGACATATTATCTTTAGTTGCCTTCGGATAGTTTCAGGTCACATTTGAGCCGGGGCTTCAACGTATGAACATTGGAGTGACACAATTTAGTCACTAATAGTTTCATTTAGTCCTCCATAGAACCCAGACAGCTCTGACTTCCATGGTAGATGTGAGGAAAAAGATTCAGAGAGGTTCCGTGAACTCTACAGGGTCAGAAAATGGAGCAGGCAGACACTGAAACTAATGCTTTGTTTTGAAAACCATTTTGTTGTCTACATCCCAGGTGGTGTCCTGGTGGCTTATGGGTAATGTCTGCTAGATGGTGGAGTACCCACTAAGAGTGTCATTAGGGGCCTGAAGATACCATTTTTTGACTCTTCGACAACAAAGGGAAATATTTTACATTTGTTCCACAAATGAGAAAAATGTAACACAGAGAAATTAAGGGACTTGTCAAAGAGCACCATTAGAACGGGGAGTGGTCAAAAATGAGGTTCATTAACTACAGCTAATACTTTTGTTCTGCTCCTCTGTAAGCCATTTTTGGGGCAGGTCAATTATTCATTAATCAATGATTTAGTTCAAGTACATTATAAATAAGTATTCTTCAGACTTCCTGGAGCCCTGTAAGTTGTGAACATAGGAAAAAGATCCACAGAACATTTGATTAGGTTATAAAAATTCATTATTTGTAAAGGCAAATGATACAAAAATCAATCTCATTCTTGTTGATTCCTGAACATGCTAGAGAGGGGCCAGTATTAACTGTAATAATGTGGAAAAAAGAAGTTGGTGTGGGGATGCTGGGAAGGAGAGCCGGGCTGGGAAGCGGGGTGTGATTCAGGTGAAGTTCTGCGCTCCGCCCACAGGTGGCAGCACCGGAATTACTGCTTTTTCTGCGCTTCTAGCTGCATTTAACACAATGGAGTCTTCGGGAATTTCAAGGGATTTTAAAGGTCATTTAGAGCAGAACATCACACCACTTTGAAGCTGAGGGAACTGGGGCCAGGAAAGGATCTGTAAACTGTCCACTATTTTACAATATTATCATCCGAGTAAACTGATTTAGGCCTGTATTAGCAATACAAGTTCTCCTCAACGTGTTAATATAGTCATAGTTAGTTGGATAAGATGCAAGAGTAAATGGAAGAAAGATGAGGAAGAGAAGAAAAGGAAAAGCCACTGGCCTCAGGAAGACAGCAAGAGTGACAACAACGAAATCAAAGCCTTGAAGCAAAGAAACCCCAAACAGCTCCACCTCCCGCCGTCTGAAATCAGTGTCTACTCCAGTACTGGATCTATCTGGGTAAGATGAACCACGTCAGCAATGCTTGGGGCTTATTAGGAACAGGACGCCCTTTCCTCCAGAGTCGCTGAATCACCATCTGCGTTTTAAAAGACTCCAAGAGGAGAATCCCTGGCCTGTTGACACTGCTGAAGCTCTGGACTGTCTAGACTCCAGACCATATCATGGCTCTCACAGTGCCTTCAGCATCACCTGGGACCTGGCTAGAAATACAACTGGCCAGGAGCCCACCTTGCAGTTAAATCAGAAGCTCTGCTGGTTCCCAGCACGGGTTTATGTGTTAGAGGTCCTCAAGGAGACACCGTTCCAGAAAGCTTGGCCTTGGCTGTCTCATTTGCCCTCAAAGTCCCTTGTTTCTGGTGACTGTATTGGCTCTAAATTGTTTTCTATTTTTGATGTGGTCTCCTGCCCCAAACTCTTTCCTGCCTGAAGGGCTTACAGCAGATGTGCCCGCATCACTTGGCTTCTATTTGCTAGCTTCATTATGTGTGTGTGTGTGTGTGTGTGTGTGCGCGCGCGTGTGCATGTGTGTGCGTGTGTGTGTTTGTGAGAGAGAGAGAGAGAGAAAGAGAGACCCGAAAAACCAGGGGAAGATCTGCTGTTTATGGCAGTGCTAGGAACCATTGTTATAAGGAAGAATAAAAGTGCCTGAAACGAGGCCACTCAAACTTTGAGACTTTATGAAGGAGACTGTGTCAGAATTTTTCATCATTTGTTCTGGCCCAGTACTGTTTTCACAAACACAGATGGATGCATGGACCTTTTGTACACCCTCTGGGAGCCTCAGAAGTGAACAGAAATCATAGCATTTTGTAATAAGACTCAAATTGCAGAAACTCATGGAAGAATAGACCAATAGCTCCTCTTCCAGTCAGGAACACACTAGCAGTGAGGGCTTGTTATGGGGAATGTGGGCCTGCACAGTTTGCTCATTTTGCAGATATGTTTTTTGAGCAAAAGCAGAACTGTGCAATATAATGTCCAGAAAAGTTTAAATGAAGCAAGCTGTTTATGTAACAGAACCATAGTGCTGCTGGTACAGGAACTATAGGAAGGGAAACTTTCCAAAGCCAAGCACTGAAGACCTTTAAGGATCCTTAACCTTGTAGTAAAGGAGGGAGATGAATGAGAGTTTGGGGTTTTGTTCAGCTACTGAGTGTCATGAAAAGAACCGGATCTGACCCCATATGTCAAATTCTTCCTTCCTTCCTTCCTTCCTTCCTTCCTTCCTTCCTTCCTTCCTTCCTTCTTTCTTTCTTTCTTTCTTTCTTTCTTTCTTTCTTTCTTTCTTTCTTTCTTTCTTTCGTCTTATGTAGCCCAGGCTGGCTTGACTTCACTATGTAGCTGAGGATGACCTTGCACTTCGATCCCCTGTCACAGCCTCCAAGGGCTGATAGTGCAGGTCTCTACTTCCATACCAGTTTAAAATCATAGTTTGTCTTCCAAAATATGCTCCTTAATTTCTCCATTTTCTCTTTTGTAGAATGGTGCTAAAATCACCCTGCTAACCTAACCCTAATGCTGATAGAACTGAATGTACACATATTTTGTACACATGCTTTTACAGGTATCATCAAGGGGGAAACCGGGCATACTTTAACTGGGGAGGGAGAAGGAGTGGCAGAGAGGAGAGATAAACAATGCTTAGGGGTGTGAAAAGCCTACTGAAAAATACACATACACTATCTGGACATGAGTGCATGTATGGCTGAAGGTTATATAATAAGAAACACACGCCAGACAGGAAAAACTTCGCTTTGAGTTGTTGGTCAGGGTAGTCCAAGAAACTCCCCAAATAACATAGACTATTGCCATGGCCTTTGATTGCCTTCCAGAACTTGAAGGTAAGACCTTATTGCTGAAGACAGGACATACTTCGGACAATAGAACTTGGAGCAATGGAGCCGGAACTGACCTGGAAACCTCCTCCCTGAAGACTCATAATATCATGCTATTCGAGGTGCCAATGGAGAAAACCAATCAGTGATCCTATCTAGCTCTAAAGCCTAATAAATACAACAATGATTGGCCAAGCAAACCTTTTCTTAGTTCATGAAGTAATGACATTTTAATTTTAGGTGTAATCAGCTATGCATTAAAGCCTACTCAATGGAAGGAAACTCAAGTGTGGAACTGTAAACATAGTGAAATACACATGACTGGAGAGGTCTTAGGTCCTAGAGAATAGCTTATGTCTGCTATATCCCTAGACAAATACAGTTTCTTATTGTATACTAAATATGTATCTTTATATTTACAGACAAGTGTACCTCTCACCACTCATCAAAGAAGCTTCTTTTTGCAAACAGAAGGAGATTATTACAGAGTTCCACAATTGGTAGAACACAGAGAAAAGTGTCTGTGAGAAGCCCAGGCCTAAGTTGTACCTCTGCCATGGAACCTCTACACCTAAGGTTCATGGAACACAGTAGAACAGGAAGTAGAGAGAGAATTAATACATTTCTCAACTCTTGACAGTGACGCTTCATCACCGTGATTAGTAGAGAAAGCCACAACCAGCAGAGAGTAAAAGACTGTAGAATGTGTGTCCCTGGATAGGACTCCTATATTGATCCTATGCCACTCAGGGTTCAGGGACCACTGAGAATGAGGTCATGGAAGGACTGTAGAGCCAGGAGTGGGCTGACCACAGGAAAGAGAGTTTTCCAGGCAGCTGGGAACTTGCTTGTAAGAACTAATAGAATGGTGACAGCATGCACCCGACCCATGCGAACTCAAACCAGACAAAATTCCATCATAGAGCTGGAGAAATGTGTAAGAAGCCCCAACCTTAGCTGAAGAACTATTGGCAGCTGATCACTGCTGGGCTAGGGAGAGTTGCTCTTTAAGAGAGTGATGCTAGATAGGCTGACCAGACTCCAGGGGACGAACTCACACTGAGGGACATTTGGGTACACAAACTTGACTCAATAGGCCTTAGTATATATGACAGAGTGCATGAAATATGAAGGAGGTCTAGGGTGTGTATACACAGGGGAGGGAGTCTAAATAGAATTACGATGTATGAAATGCACAAAAGTTCAGTAAAAATATTTAAAAAAATTTTTTCTCAATATAAAATTATTGTGAAATAGGATTTCCTCAGCCCGAGATTTTTCTGAACACTTTCCCTTTGTGCTTTCCAAACCTAGAGGTGCTGTAATTTTTGCAGCTTAAACCGGAACAGAGGTCAGCAAATTTATTTTAAGTGAAATGCTAGATAGTGAACATTTTTGGCTTTGTGGGCCAGATGCTTGCAACGACCCAGCTCTGTTGCTGCGGCGGGAAAGCAGCTTTCAAGCCCAGGTGAACAAACAGGCGCGCAGCAGTTCTGCAAACCCCTGCCTGCGAAACCAGCAGTCGGCGGAGTTCGCCGAGTTTGTTTGCCCGCCTGTGGCCAGAGTATTGCCTTGGTTCATGTCTTTCTCATAATTTCCTGTAGTACTTCAGTGGCCAGCAATCCTTACAGGAGAAGTGCAGGTATTACTTAATACGATACTGAGGACGGGGAGGGGAGCTCCCAGGAAGCCTTTTCTGCGCCGTTACCATGTGTCCAACACCACCCTGGCTGGTGGGGATGTAGTACTGAAAAGGGTAGTACCTGCCGTGTGGTCCTTGATCTGGATGAGAGCGGAAACACTCCAGGTGAGGAGACCTGGATTGGCAAACTGAAATGATATGCTAGGTCATTTTTGAGCACTGACTGTATGTTTGGACTATGCTGGTCACAGGATAGAGGCATGGTGTTCTGACCCATAGAGCTTGCCATCTACTGAGACCAGAAACAACCAGATCATCCATGGAATGCTTGCAGAAAGCCTGAATTAACTCTATTATCCATGGAGAAGGCCTCATGAAAGAGGGTAGTTTTGGGGCAGAACACATCCTGAGCCCTAGCCTCAGTTGGGCTCTGGAATTGGAAATGATGATAGAGAAACCAAGCACCTCCTCTTTCATCCTTTATCAATTCTACAAGAGGAAGACACCAATTACTGCTCTCCGTACTTAAAGCGTATACTGTGAACTATGTAAAGCAGGGGTGAGTTAGTTTTTTCTGGAAAACGAGAACATCATTCCAACCACTTTGAGTCCCAGCACAAAGAACTTATCATGTGGCTTACAGCCTCTTGACCCTACATATCTTGTATATGTGAACGTATCACATGGCTTATGGTCTCTTGACCCTACATGTCTTGTGCGTGTGAACTTGGTTATAGCAATAGTATGGCCAGATTTTTTTAATTTTTTAATTTTTTTTTGGTCTTTTGGAGACAAAATCTCCCCATAGCCCTAGCTGGCCTAGAACTCATTATATAGACCAGGCTGGCCTTGATCTCACAGAGATCTGCCTGCTTCTGCTTCCTGAGTGCTGGAATTGAAGGCATGTGATAGTAGGCCTGGCCAGATTTTGTTTTTTATCTCCACCCCCAACCTGGGATTGTGCCTGGGGTCTGAGACAGCCGAAGCCCCCAACCTGGGGACTGTGCCTGGGGTCTGAGACAGGCAAAGCCAGTGCTCTACTCCCAGCTCCTCCCAGTTCTCCACCTCTTTCCTGCCCTTCCCTTTCTTCTTCTTTCTTTTGCTACAGGATCTCGCTGAGTTAACAGGATAGCCTTGACTTGCTTGGTAGCCCAGGAATGCTTTCAACTGTGGTCCTACCTCAGTCTGCAGCCTCAGCTGAGCTTACAGGCCTACATCACTAGACTTGGCATATGGCCATATTTCTTACAGTTGGAAGTTAAAGTAACATAGACTATGCCTGGTGACTCCACTTTAGGAAAAAAAAGCAACATCCTCTCTCTTTTTTTTTTAGACAGCCATAATATTATTCAAAAAGCCAAGTTTAGAACTAGAACCTTGGAATATTAAAAACTGACTCCTTGTCTAGGCACTACTGTCTGACCTTGTCAATATGAAGTAGTGGACACACCAAAGTCCAACCTAAGACAGACACAGTTAAAATATCTCATTTTCATTCAGAGACAATAAAAAATTTTGTTCAGGGCCTTCCAAGATGGCTCAGTGGGTAAGGACACTTGATGTGAAGCCTGATGTCCTCAGTTTGATACTTAGGACACACATCCTGAAGGGAGGTAGCCGACTCCCACAGTTTATCCTCTGGCCTTCACTCATGCATCACAGTGTGTATACACACACATGTGTGCACAGACAGACGCAGAAAATAAATATAATTTTAAAAACTTTAAATTTTTGTCTGTATTCCTACACTCTTGGGTTAGACTAGCCTGATGGAATAAAGTCATAAGAAAAGAGCACCGGAAAACAATATTTTGGAGAGATGATACCACTGGTGAAGAGGGATGCTTACTATTTGCTGGCACTCTGGAATGGTTTTATGTTAATGAGCCTATTAATTCTTATCTCCATGAACTGTTTGGTATTGTTCAGAACGTGATGAATTGAGACTAGGAGGGTTTATAGAATTTTACAATGTTTTTTAGATTGCAAATCCTTTTAAAGCCAAAGCTTAAAACCTAGCACAAGACTGTTTAAGGAGCAGCCAAGGAAAGACTCGAGAAAAAAAACAGCTAAGGAGAGAATTTTTTTAAAGGGACCATGAGAAACAGGACCTGAATATCCTCAAGTCTACAAACTGACCCTTGACCCCTGACTGTCATTGCTGAATGAGAAAACTGTGGCCCAAGGTCGCATAACATGTCGTGCCCAGAGTACAGGTCTTTGGACCTCATTTTCTGGATGTTCTCACAGCCTCCAGGTCACTTGAACAACCTGCTTCCTCTGAAAGATGCTAGGCAATTTGGGAAGGGTTGCCAGGTTTCAGGCCCATGAGTCTTCAGTCCTTATTTCTCAGTCTTATCTAATATGTTGGTGTCAGAAGAGGGCAAAGCTCACATCCCTTTTTATGAAATTAAAAGATTTTCTTTTCTATTATCTGTCTTTATCTTTCTTAGTTCCCATACTGGAGATGTATAACCTGTTCTTCGAAAAGAATGAAGCTGATATTTGCTCATTGTATTTTAGAGGAGAGTCACAGCGGTGTACGATTAAACTCAAGAAGACTGACTACTTTCCTAAAAGCAAAATGGGGTTCTTGGAAGCTGTAAGTGCTGAGTCTGCACTAGCTCCATTCTTCATCATTCTTGAACTTTGGGATTGGCATGTTGCATGCCCCTGGGGAATGCAAATTTTATGCCATATAGTTGCGGCGTGTAGACATGTGCTTTGTTTTTCTGTGCTTGTTTATGAAGCTTCCAACACAGTCGTGGTGCATCTGTGAGCATGCGTGCGTGCGTGCATGCGTGTGTGTAAAATTCTTAAACAAGAAGGAAAACATTCTCTAGGCATTGATTGCTTTTTACGTTTATCTCAGTTGATCTTTTTATAGATTTATTTTTATGTATGTGTATGCATGTGTGTTTGTGAGTATATGCCACATGTGTATGGGTGCCCTCTGAGACCAAAAAACGGTGCTGGATCCCTGGAGGTGGAGTTACAGATGGGTGTGGGCTGCACACAGTGGGTGTTGGGAAACAAACTGAGGTTCTCTGGAAGAACACGAAGCACTCTCCACCACTGAGCCACTTCTCCAGATCTCTCAAATTTGATTTAACAATTATTTTTCTTCTTTAGTGTTTCAGAGTAAAATCACAGAGCAGGAATTCTGTTCAGTCAAGAGACCCAAGAATTATAGATAAAGTCTTGGTGATAGGAAAATCTGTGGGTTGAAAAGTGATGTATATCTTGAGGAAGTTTATTAGGGGTAACCAATCTTAAAGTAGAAATGAGGCAGATGGAAGGACCTGACTTGACCTACAGCCCTGGGATTAGACATTTTTTCAGCATTGTTAAATGTTGTTCAGCACTGGTAAACACTGTTAAGAATGCTAACTCTTCAGTGAACTTTCTTTAAATCTTTATTACAAGCTATATATTTATACACACACATATAAATATTTATTACAAGATAGATATACATATATATATACACATTTATATCTCCAATATATCTTTATTGCTAATACATATATATGTATTTTTGCATAAACACACTATATACACATTCATATACAAGATACACATGCATCCTACTGAGTCCATTTAGTGCTGCATATATGTGTGTGTGTGTGTGTGTGTGTGTGTGTGTGTTTAAGGTTGAGTACTTAGGGCCAGATAACCTGTAACCTATCAGGGAGTTTATCTCTGTCTATAGCTCTTCATTTAGATATGAGATCTTGTGAAATTTCCCTCAGTCAATTTTTTTTGATATTACTCCTGCATAGGTTCTATGATTCACGTTAAGTTGCCTAGACCTGCCTAATCTGAAAAAGCTAGGGTCTGAACTTAGGGTTTTGATTCCAAAGCTGTATTTTTTTTTCTACAACAGTCTTTTCCTATTTCACCCAATTATCCTATTATATTTTCCACAAAAGACTAATTAGTAGAAGGATTTTAGAGTTAAAAAGTAATGTCTTTAGAAGTTGTTGATTTGGGACTGGAGATATTACTCAAAGGTTGCACAAGGCCCAGATTTAGTTCCCAGCAACCACATGGTGGCTAACAGTGGTTTGTAACTCCAGTTCTAGGGGATCTGATGCCTTCTTCTGACCTTGCACAGCACAGGTGGACTTATACGCATGCAAGCAAAACACTCATACACATAAAAAACAACAAAAAAAGAAAAGTTGTTGATTTTATCTTGTTTAAAAAGTGCACAATAGGTCGTAAAGGACCATAGGGGATATCAAGCTTCGAAAGAACTACAGGTGCAGTGTGTGGGAAACGGGACTCACATTAAGTGTTAACAATCTGCAGAATGCTCTGGAATTTGCAGTGTACCCTACTGACTTGATCCTATCCATCCTCCTTAACTGGATGGTAGGGGAGGCCATAGAGGTGTCTGAACTCAGGAAACTCAGCTGAGCCTCTGTGTTTTCCAGCCTCGCTTTCAGTTCGCCTCTTCTGGGTGACCCTAACCCTCTCATCCTATACTTCTCCATCTCATTAGGTTGTGTAGATCTGGAAAATGTCCAGTCTGATTTTTTGGCAGTGATTTTTGAAGATAAATTACTATGATATGTCACAGTTGAATTGTGACAGTCCCTCTTGTTAATAAGCTACTAGAGTGATTTGTTCCAGCCCTGTGGCTAGTGAGCAGAAACCTTGACACCCGATTCTAGGACTCCCAAATCCTCCCAGGACCTCTTCTGTGCCGTCTCATCAGCCAGTTGTTCTGCGTTCGCATTTGTTATTTGAGAGTCTGAGAGACAGGACTTGGTAAAGGAAAAAATGGACAAGGTGATCTTAAGTGTTATGCATTGAATCTTAAAAAATGTTTTTATTGAGCTCCTGTGCATTTCAAATAACAGATACTAATCACATTTAAACTCCCTCCCTCACCAGCACCCCCGTAACTCCTCCCCCGGGATTTCAGGCATTCTGTCCTGTGTGTTAAGTCCCATCTGGTCAAGTATTTGTACCCAGATGTTCCTCTGTGCGAGTTCATCCACTGAATCTAGTCAGCCTATCCAGAGTCACTCTATTAAAGACGATCTACTCTCCTTCACCCAGAAGTAATCAGTTGCCAATAGTTCTTTGGTGAGGGTTGGGGTCTGCTGCCCATTTCCACAGTTCTATGCTGGGTTTTTGTTTGATTGAGTCAGCACAGGTAACCACTGTTGCAAGTTCATATTTATATGAGCAAGTTCCTAGTGGCCTGAAAGCCTCTGTTTCTTTATGTTTGTGAACCAACTTTGGCTCTTACAGTCCTCCTGCCCACTCTTCCACAATGGTCCCTGAGCCCTGGGTGGTTAAGTTTTAGTATAGGAGTCCTGTCCAGGGACATGCACTCTGCAGTCTCTTGTTCTATAAATCTTAGCCAGTTGTGGTCTTCTGTGTTCATCACACTCTGTTGTATGAGTATGCAAGCGACTAAGGGAGAAAATCAATCAGTGGTTAAATTCATGCCCGAACCACAATGGCAGACACAGAAAACCATTCCTATTGGTGCAGTAGTGACACCTTTATCTAGAGGGTATTGAACAGCTGTCTAATTGAACTTAAAGCTCTCTCGATGGGTAAGAACTCATGGGTAGCATTGTAAATATAGCCAAATACCCATGGCAGAGAGGTTGTAGATTGTAGAGAAAATCCTATCTCTGTCATATCCCTAGACAAATGAAATTTCTTACTGTTCACTAAATATGGATCCTTATATTTGCAGACAAATATATCATATACCACTAATCAAAGAAACTCCTTTTTGCCATAGATAGAGGCTATTACAGAGTTCCACAACTGGTCACACACAGAGAATATATGTCTGAGGGATGCCCAGCCCTAAGTGACACATGTACAGTGGAATCTCTACACCTAAGGCTCATGGACGTAGTGGAACAGGAGGTCGAGGGAATACTAATACGTCCCTCAACTCACTAGCATTGAATCTTTACAACAAATAATAGCTTGTATCCCCAGCTGGTCTTGAACTCCCTATGTGGACCAGGCTAGCCTTGATCTCACAGAGATCCATCTGCCTCTGCCTCCTAAGTGCTGGGATTAAAGTTTCGCACTACCATGCGAAGCTCCACACAATGTGTTTTGATCAAATCCGCCCCTACTCCCTTCTCTCCAGTTCTCTCCCACTCCCTGCCACTCTTCTCTCCTAACTTCATGTACCCCCCTCTCATTTTTACCCATTGCGCCCACTCAGAGTTGTCAGCAGTTCCTGAGCAAGCAGGCAGTGGGACTTCATGACCACTCCACTTCCACGCTGGGATTTGCCTGGTTTATTGTTTTGTGGGTCTTTTGTATTTTGAGAAGACTACTGTGAGTTTACATGTCCAACTGTCTCTCATGTCATGAAAACACTGTATTATAACTCTTTCAATCTGCTCCCTCTCCCTCAGTGATCCCTGCGCCTTGGGATGTGGAGGGGATGTAATATAGATGTCCCATTTTGGATTGAGCACTCCATAGTCTCTTCACATTGACCGGTTGCGTGTTTCTGTGTGAATTGCCATCTCCTGCAAGAAGCCTCTCTGATGAGGGTTGAGAGATGCTTCTTTCATGTGTACAAACAGAGGGTCTCACTATGGAACCCTGGCTGGCCAGGAACTTGTATGTAGACCAGGGGGACTCAAACCTGTGGAAATCTTGCTGCCTCTACCTTCTGGTGGTGAGATTACAAATATATACTGCCATATCTAGCTTGACACAGTGCTTTTAACTCCACAGTACACTTCAACAGGAAACTTTACCTTCTTTGGTGGATTCAGTAGATCATTTTCCTTGATGATTCCAACAGAGGGAGATTCACATTTATTAATTTACTTATTTGTGTGTGTGTGTGTGTGTGTGTGTGTGTGTGTGTGTACCCATAGGCCATGAATGTAGGTCAGAGGACAACTTGCAGGAATCAGCTCTCTCCTTCCACCATATAGAGTCTAGGTATTGAACTCAGGTCAGCATAGTCCAGGCTGGTCTTGATTCCTAGGCTTAGGTGATCCTCCTGCCTCTGCCTCCTGAGTAACTGGGACTACAGGTATGTACTACAACACCAGCCTTCTATGATCATTTACATTTCTATGGGTTCAAAACTACCTGAGAAAATTAAAGAAAACCGTGAGAAAATTATGTGCTCTTGTGGTTTTAGATTCCTTTCTAGACATTACTTTCTTTACCTAATGTAATTTTCTGTTCTAGTTTGCTTTTCTGTTGCTGTGATAAATACCATGACCAAAAGTCACTTGGGGAGGAGAGGGTTTATTACATCTTATATTTTATAGTCTGTTGTTGAGGGAAGCCAAGGCAGGAAATCAAGGCTGGAGCTTGATGTAGACACAATGGAGGAATGCTGCTTACTGACTTGCCCCTCAGCTCACACTCAGCTGCCTTTCCACAGGCCAGTCCACCTGCATAGGAATGGTACCACTGACTGGGGCTGGGCCCACCTCCATCCTTTAACAATCAAGAAAGTGTCCTATAGACACGCCTACAAGGCCAGTTTGGTGCAGGGAATTCTTCATTTGAGGTTCTCTCTTCCCAGGTGCTTCAAGTTGATGCCAAGATTAGCCATCAAACCTATAAAAGGCGAGCCTCAGACATGAGACAGCCTTGAAATCACCGTACTTTGTCTGAAGCATACCTCTGCTCACTTATGCAGTTTCTGTCCATACCTCACGTTTATTCATGCTCAAGCGTCTTCTCGTCTCACCGCTTATTTGCTTTGAGTTAGTGTTCTTTTCCTCTTACAAATACCTGCAAATCTCAGTGGCAGGATATTTTTAACTTGCAAAACTATCCAAATTATTAAAGGAGTCTGGACCTTTTTATTAACAGGGAGTCATTTACACACACAGGAGAGTGACTGGTGCATTTCATGGGGGAGAGACTTTTGCCACTTTGTTCTGCTGAGGAAGACTGAGCAGAGTAAACCTGGTAGAAACCGAGTTACTCCTGGAAGAGCGTCATTTGCTTTGAAAGCTGTTGGTGCCTCCAGTTCCACCCTCCATTTGCCAGCCTTTCAACTGCATAGAGGGAGATGGATAAAACTTGTAACCACAAGTGGGAACTTAGGAAATTTTCGTAATGTCAATAAAATATACGGCATTTCTGTGTTGGTATTTATTTGTGCCTGAGTAAATATGGCTTCCAGAAATATCCAGGCCATAATTTCTAGAATACGTGATTGTTATCTTGTGTGGCAAAGCAGATTTTGTAGATGTGACTAAGGTAAGGGCCTTTCTTTTTTCTTTACTTTTTGACAGTTTCACATATTCATAATGTATTCTGATTATATACTGACATCCTGTTACTTTCTGCCCCCCCCTTTTTTTTAAACCCCTGAACACATTCTTCTTCCCACCAATATTCCAGTGGCTAAGGCATTAGAGAAAATGACAACCCTTTCTCCACGAATCATCAATAGCTATAAGCTCTTCAAGGAAGGGCTGGGGCCTCGTGGGGACCTCCCCTATCTGTGAGGGAAAGCTGGAGAGCTCTGTCTTGTGCAAGTATCCGTAGCTGCTCTGTTTCATGGGTGCACTGACTGTCACGTACGGATGGCAGCGGGTCATGACAGCCTTTTCCTTCATCCGGCTCTGGATCTTCCTATTGGGAAATTTTCCTGGATGATCCAGGAATACAGCAGCTCACGAATGACAAACAATGCCAAGCATATGCAGCATCCTCTAGAAGCTGGGAGACTCGTGAATCATGTTTGTTCCTAGAATCCCTGGAAGGAGCCAAGCATGGTTTCAGACATTTAAAAACGGATTTCCAACTTCTGAACTGTAAGAGAATAATTGTGTGCTGTTCTGAGCTAGTAACTTTGTGATAATTTGTTATATCTGAAATAGTGAGCTATAATATTATTAAATCTTCATTGTTTATCAACCATATAATACAATTTATCTCTATAATTTATGTAATAATTTAAATTTAGAAGACAGGGTAACAAGTTTCTTCAGGGTCATAAGCAGCAATTTGGCTGACTGCTTTTGAATTTTCCTTTGAATGATAAAATTTGTAATGGAAATAAATTTTTTATATATTATAGAAGGAAATGCTAGTGATGGGACCAACTCTTAGAATAAAAGGAGTAGAGAGATATGTATATGAAGTCACAGTTATCATCTTGGGCTGCTATAACTTAATGTCATAGACTGGGCTGGTCAAACAACAAACATTTAATTTTTTATCGCTCTTAATGTTGGAAAGTTTCAAGATCATAGTTCTGGTCAATTTTAGTTCTGATATGTATTCTTTTTCAAGATTATAGGCAATCGAAGCCTTGCTATGTGCTCACATGACTTTGTGTGTGTATGTGTGTGTGTGTAGAGAGGAAGGGAGGGAGGGAAAGATAGATGACAGAGAGGAGAGAGAAGAGAGAGAGATTTCTGCTTTTTCTTCTTATCAGGACACTAATTTCACCAATGGGACTCCACCTCACAAGATTTTATTTTATTTTATTTTATTTTATTTCTTCTTATCAGGACACTAATTTCACCAATGGGACTCCACCTCACAAGATTTTATTTTATTTTATTTTATTTTATTTTATTTCTTCTTATCAGGACGCTAATTTCACCAATGGGACTCCACCTCACAAGATTTTATTTTATTTTATTTTATTTTATTTTATTTCTTCTTATCAGGACACTAATTTCATCAATGGGACTCCACCTCACAAGATTTTATTTTATTTTATTTTATTTTATTTCTTCTTATCAGGACACTAATTTCATCAATGGGACTCCACCTCACAAGATTTTATTTTATTTTATTTTATTTTATTTCTTCTTATCAGGACGCTAATTTCACCAATGGGACTCCACCTCACAAGACTTTATTTTATTTTATTTTATTTTATTTCTTCTTATCAGGACACTAATTTCACCAATGGGACTCCACCTCACAAGATTTTATTTTATTTTATTTTATTTTATTTCTTCTTATCAGGACACTAATTTCACCAATGGGACTCCACCTCACAAGATTTTATTTTATTTTATTTTATTTTATTTCTTCTTATCAGGACGCTAATTTCACCAATGGGACTCCACCTCACAAGATTTTATTTTATTTTATTTTATTTTATTTCTTCTTATCAGGACACTAATTTCACCAATGGGACTCCACCTCACAAGATTTTATTTTATTTTATTTTATTTTATTTCTTCTTATCAGGACACTAATTTCACCAATGGGACTCCACCTCACAAGATTTTATTTTATTTTATTTTATTTTATTTCTTCTTATCAGGACGCTAATTTCACCAATGGGACTCCACCTCACAAGATTTTATTTTATTTTATTTTATTTTATTTTATTTCTTCTTATCAGGACGCTAATTTCACCAATGGGACTCCACCTCACAAGATTTTATTTTATTTTATTTTATTTTATTTTATTTCTTCTTATCAGGACACTAATTTCATCAATGGGACTCCACCTCACAAGATTTTATTTTATTTTATTTTATTTTATTTCTTCTTATCAGGACACTAATTTCATCAATGGGACTCCACCTCACAAGATTTTATTTTATTTTATTTTATTTTATTTCTTCTTATCAGGACGCTAATTTCACCAATGGGACTCCACCTCACAAGACTTTATTTTATTTTATTTTATTTTATTTCTTCTTATCAGGACACTAATTTCACCAATGGGACTCCACCTCACAAGATTTTATTTTATTTTATTTTATTTTATTTCTTCTTATCAGGACACTAATTTCACCAATGGGACTCCACCTCACAAGATTTTATTTTATTTTATTTTATTTTATTTCTTCTTATCAGGACGCTAATTTCACCAATGGGACTCCACCTCACAAGATTATATTTTATTTTATTTTGTTTTATTTTATTTCTTCTTACCAGGACACTAATTTCATCAATGGGACTCCACCTCACAAGATTTTATTTTATTTTATTTTATTTTATTTCTTCTTATCAGGACACTAATTTCATCAATGGGACTCCACCTCACAAGATTTTATTTTATTTTATTTCTTCTTATCAGGACGCTAATTTCACCAATGGGACTCCACCTCACAAGACTTTATTTTATTTTATTTTATTTTATTTCTTCTTATCAGGACACTAATTTCACCAATGGGACTCCACCTCACAAGATTTTATTTTATTTTATTTTATTTTATTTCTTCTTATCAGGACACTAATTTCACCAATGGGACTCCACCTCACAAGATTTTATTTTATTTTATTTTATTTTATTTCTTCTTATCAGGACGCTAATTTCACCAATGGGACTCCACCTCACAAGATTTTATTTTATTTTATTTTATTTTATTTCTTCTTATCAGGACACTAATTTCACCAATGGGACTCCACCTCACAAGATTTTATTTTATTTTATTTTATTTTATTTCTTCTTATCAGGACACTAATTTCACCAATGGGACTCCACCTCACAAGATTTTATTTTATTTTATTTTATTTTATTTCTTCTTATCAGGACGCTAATTTCACCAATGGGACTCCACCTCACAAGATTTTATTTTATTTTATTTTATTTTATTTTATTTCTTCTTATCAGGACGCTAATTTCACCAATGGGACTCCACCTCACAAGATTTTATTTTATTTTATTTTATTTTATTTTATTTCTTCTTATCAGGACACTAATTTCATCAATGGGACTCCACCTCACAAGAATTTATTTTATTTTATTTTATTTTATTTTATTTCTTCTTATCAGGACGCTAATTTCACCAATGGGACTCCACCTCACAAGATTTTATTTTATTTTATTTTATTTTATTTTATTTCTTCTTATCAGGACGTTAATTTCACCAATGGGACTCCACCTCACAAGATTTTATTTTATTTTATTTTATTTTATTTTATTTCTTCTTATCAGGACACTAATTTCATCAATGGGACTCCACCTCACAAGATTTTATTTTATTTTATTTTATTTTATTTCTTCTTATCAGGACACTAATTTCATCAATGGGACTCCACCTCACAAGATTTTATTTTATTTTATTTTATTTTATTTCTTCTTATCAGGACGCTAATTTCACCAATGGGACTCCACCTCACAAGACTTTATTTTATTTTATTTTATTTTATTTCTTCTTATCAGGACACTAATTTCACCAATGGGACTCCACCTCACAAGATTTTATTTTATTTTATTTTATTTTATTTCTTCTTATCAGGACACTAATTTCACCAATGGGACTCCACCTCACAAGATTTTATTTTATTTTATTTTATTTTATTTCTTCTTATCAGGACGCTAATTTCACCAATGGGACTCCACCTCACAAGATTTTATTTTATTTTATTTTATTTTATTTCTTCTTATCAGGACACTAATTTCACCAATGGGACTCCACCTCACAAGATTTTATTTTATTTTATTTTATTTTATTTCTTCTTATCAGGACACTAATTTCACCAATGGGACTCCACCTCACAAGATTTTATTTTATTTTATTTTATTTTATTTCTTCTTATCAGGACGCTAATTTCACCAATGGGACTCCACCTCACAAGATTTTATTTTATTTTATTTTATTTTATTTTATTTCTTCTTATCAGGACGCTAATTTCACCAATGGGACTCCACCTCACAAGATTTTATTTTATTTTATTTTATTTTATTTTATTTCTTCTTATCAGGACACTAATTTCATCAATGGGACTCCACCTCACAAGATTTTATTTTATTTTATTTTATTTTATTTCTTCTTATCAGGACGCTAATTTCACCAATGGGACTCCACCTCACAAGACTTTATTTTATTTTATTTTATTTTATTTCTTCTTATCAGGACGCTAATTTCACCAATGGGACTCCACCTCACAAGATTTTATTTTATTTTATTTTATTTTATTTCTTCTTATCAGGACACTAATTTCACCAATGGGACTCCACCTCACAAGATTTTATTTTATTTTATTTTATTTTATTTTATTTCTTCTTATCAGGACACTAATTTCATCAATGGGACTCCACCTCACAAGATTTTATTTTATTTTATTTTATTTTATTTCTTCTTATCAGGACGCTAATTTCACCAATGGGACTCCACCTCACAAGACTTTATTTTATTTTATTTTATTTTATTTCTTCTTATCAGGACGCTAATTTCACCAATGGGACTCCACCTCACAAGACTTTATTTTATTTTATTTTATTTTATTTCTTCTTATCAGGACGCTAATTTCACCAATGGGACTCCACCTCACAAGACTTTATTTTATTTTATTTTATTTTATTTCTTCTTATCAGGACGCTAATTTCACCAATGGGACTCCACCTCACAAGACTTTATTTTATTTTATTTTATTTTATTTCTTCTTATCAGGACGCTAATTTCACCAATGGGACTCCACCTCACAAGACTTTATTTCAAATCCTCCACATTTAATGCGACCTGAGAATGGATAAAACTTCAACATATGAATTTGGGAGAGACACAAACATTTGTTCAATAACACCTTTCTTGTGTAATGTGACATTCTGTAGTTTTCAAAGGATTATGTTTCACCCCTCGTAAGTAGCAGGCAGCTACATATCTGATGATAAAACTTTAACTATCTCTTACATCCTCAGAGCACTCACATGTTCTCCCTTCTCCCGGGTTGTGCTGGGAGGTAACACTTCTGAAGAAACTTTGCTTACATTTCTCTTCCCTAAGCACTAACATTCATAACGCTAAACAAGCAGTCCAGTTCTTCAGTTACACAAGACCCATGTTTCAAATGCTTCATAGTTACATGGTGGTGGTGGCTCCACATCGGGCAGCATAGAGAGCTGGAGGATTTCTATCATTGGGAAAAGCTCTACTGTACAGCTCAGAGGACTGCGAGGGTTGAGGGAAGAATCAGCTGTAACCTCACCACAGAATAGAACTGCTGTATTCTGCAAGCCTGAACTTCTGTTTCCTCACTTTCTGCACACAGTTAGCTTTAAGGTTGGATCATGCTACTTCCTGTTCCAGGTAATATTTTAGAAGAGCCTCTCATTGCAGATATGATCCAGCAGTGAGCAGAAGGGTACACAGCATCTGTCCTGCTTGGAGGAAGCTGGCGTTGAATCCAAGACTTACAGAATCATTGAAATATTATCAAGGCGTTAACTCAGTCCACATGTGCCAATGTAGACAGAGATTGTTCTTCAATCAACCATCTGACTCAGTCTCAGAATGGCTATTCTAAAATACTAGACACAAATAAGAGGAATTTTCAAGCACTGTTTCCCCGTATATGACTGTGTCTCCCTCCTCCCCGCCCCCTGAGGATTTAGGATTGAAGATGTAAATGCTTGCCTCAAATGGCAATTATTACTTTAACCAAATGGGGTCCATAAGGCACAGGAAAAAGAAAAACATGAAATAAGCAACTTCATTTCTTCCGTAAGTATTTATTAAGCCAGCTATGAGCCAGACTCTGCACTAATTGCTGGGAGGATACAAAGAAACATGACTTGGTCCCCGTCTTTATGGTCCTTAAGGTAATGAGGGAGATTAAAATAATCAGTCAGGATAATGGCTTCTCTTTATGGAGAATGTACTTCATTCTACAAACTATGCTCAACACTTTTACAGAATATTTAAGACCCTGAGACTCCTAGGAGGTAAATAACTGGGTGCCTATCAAAGCAGAGATTAAGTAGGATTTAAGGAGATGAGCACTCCAGCCTCTCTGTCTCAGGCTGAAGACAGCAGGCTACCGGAGCGGCCCTTTGACTCCTTTTGATTCTGAACAGAGGCACTAGTGTGGCCATGTGATTTCATAAATGACAAAATATGTACACCTTTCTTCCTCTCTTGTTTTAGGGATTGAACCCAGGGCCTTGTGCATGTTAGGCAAGTGCTCTACTACTGAGGTACATTGATTGCACTTAACTACTAAAACCCTTTTTATTTTTTGACTTGACTAGTAAGTACTATTACTCCTTTAGGCCTTGGAATGTGAAGCAAGGAAAAGATGGCTGAATTTATACAGGCATCCCAAAGTGCTTTTGAGAGAAAAGATAACAGTAACTACCTATTTCCCATATTTTTTCTTTGAGTTTAGAACTGTAGAGGGTAATCAGGGTGGATAAGGTGAATTCCACAAAGACTCTCTGGGCTTGAGAACTAGTGAGAGGCAACTATTTGGTTAAGGTAAAGGAGAAGAATTTCCTAAGCACAGTTGCTTAGGAGGAATGTCACAGTTGTAACGTTCCCCTTTGGTACACAGTGTCTCAATTCTCTGAACAAAGTGAAGGGAACATGGGGAACTTTATACTCCTCATAATCTACTGAAGAGTCTGGAATAGTCAACAGAAGGGCAATCTGTGGATTTTGTTGGATAGTGTTTTTCCCAACACTATTTAGTGAGGAGTGAAGAGATCAGTATTATATGTAGCATTTGTCTGAGTATCTGGGGAATTAATGCTCCATGAGATGCCAGTTCGAGAAATGCTATAGATAGCTGTCCTATTCAAGGCCTTTCCTGCACCCCCTCCTCCCCAGAATATATGTATATTAGTTTGCAAATAAACCAAACGCAGGAATGCTATCTAAAGTTACATTTCAGAACCAATATACAAAACAACTTCAATCAGAACAGGTAGATGCGACAACACCAATTTCTTTATTTATTAATTTAATATTTTGATATTTTGTTGGAAAGGCTGGACTTGAACTAACTATGTAGCTGAGGCTTCATTTGAACTTCTGATATCCTTGCTTCTACCTCTCCAGTGTTAGAATTATGGGTGTATGCAACCATGACTGGTTAAAATAATAATAATGTTTTGGGCTGTGAATATATCTCAGTTTATAGAGTACTTTCCAACCTTCACATTGCCCAGTCCTACATTAACAGGGTGTTGTGGCAAACATCTATAATCCCAGCACTTAGGAGGTTAAGACAAGAGGATCAGGAGTTCAATGTCATCCACATAATGAGTTAAAGGACAGTCTGGGATACAGGAGACCTTGCCTCAAAACAAACAAACAAAAGCCAAAGGTTTTTCTTTTTCCTTTATAAACCTTTTAAGATTTATTTTGTTATTTTTAAGTCATGTGGTGTATATGTGTGTGTGTGCACATATGTAGATATGTACATGTGAGAGCTAGTACTGCAGAGACCAGAAGCCTTGGATTCCCTTGGACCCCCTTGGACCTAGAATTATAGGTGGTTGTGAGTTATTTGACATGGTGCCAGGAACTCTAGGTGGGTCCTCTGAAGGTACGGCACTGTTAATTGCTGGGTCACCTCTCCAGCTCCTCTTTTCTTTTTTAAAAAAATTTAGTACTGGGAATTGAACCAGGTTTTCACACAGGCTAGAAACAAATTCCACCTCAGAGTCACACCTGCAGTTCACAGCTACAAATTTCTATATCGAATTTTGACAAGAATAAATTAGAGGAAAAAAAATGTACAAAGAGCCGTTTTGTACTTTACCTTCAGTAGCATAAAGAGGAGGGGATGAGATTCTCAGTGCCAGAGAGTGAGACTGAAAAATCACGTGCTTCTGTCAGCCAATCAAACTGCAACCTCTGGAGACTCCTGTTAGAATGTGGGTGCTCCACGGCTCAAGTGTGCGCTGCAGGAGCCTCTTGGGCCTGCTGCTTCTGCCTTCTTGGGTTCCATGGTTGAGGGAAGACTTCAAGTCAGAGGCTGAAGAACTCAACCAATCTCACATGCCGTGTTGTATTATTTATTGCCAACTTGATGGAGATGGAATTGTTTTTTTCTATGTCCCCTTCTCTGTGTAGGTCTGACTTGGCCAAAAAGTGTTGTTTCTTGGGATTTAGGTGTTGGAAGTTGAACAGTAACTGTTCTCTAAAGTTGTGTTCTCTGAAGGTGGTAGATAGATCCAGTGACTGAGACTGATTTAGGCTTAAAAGACTTCATTTAGTTCGTTTTTTTTTTCTTTTTTTTTCTACTTTTTGACCAGCACAGCCTGAGCTGATTCTGGAATCTGGTTCATATATTTTTTTGTTGCTGGTTTTTGTTGAGACAGGGTCTCCCTATATAGTCCCAACTAGCCTGGAACTTGCTGTGTAGACCAGGCTGGCCATGATCTCATAGAGATCAGCCTGTCTTTGCCTCCTGAGTGTTGACAGTATGGGCATGTGCCACCATACCTGGTAGGTCTACATTTTTTTTTTTTTACAATATCATTTCTGCCAGCTTCTCTTTCATGACACCATTTTGGCAGTGGGGTCATCTTGGTGGCTCAAATCAGCCTGCTGAGTCCTCTTTCATTAACACTGCATAGCTTTCTTCCCCCCAAGCCCTTTCTTCTGTACCAGGGATTGAACTGAAAGCCTTGTGCGTGCCAGGAAAGAATCCAACCAACAAACTGCATTCTTATCCAGCTACTTCTTTCAGAACTTCACTTGCCTTCATCTTCCCATATTTATACAGATTCTCCTCAGCTTACATTCTGATAAACCTACAGAGAGTTGAAAATATCATAAATCAAAAATGCATTTGATATACCTTACCTAGCAAACACTGTAGCTTAGCAAGTCAAAGCCCCGCAGAGTTATGGCTGACTGTTGTGGCCCAAGGTCATCTTTTTGTTCATAGCTATATGACTTAGCTTAGTACAAGAGGAGACAAAATTCAAAAGTATGGTTTCTACTAAAAGCATGTCCCTTTCACATTATTGTAAAACTGAAAAATTGTAAGTTAACTCATTGTAAACTAGGAATGAGCTGAATGAATGGTCTTATTCTGTACGTCCTATCTACTTCTTTAATTGAATGGTGCCTGACTGAGTTATAGAACAATGATCAGAACAGACTCTAAATAATTCTTGTTCTGATGCTGAAGCATTTTCACTCCTGTGTTTGGCACCATTCTTAGGTGCTTGGCGTACAATAACTCGATATTTTAAAAATGTGTATTAGTTACTTGTCTGTTGTTGTGCTAAAACATCTCGACCAAGCCAACTTAAAGAAAGAAGAATTTATTTGGCTTACGATTGCAGAGGGATTAGAGTCTATAACGGTGGGGGGGCATGGTGGCAGAGGTGGCTTCAGCATAAAATTGAGCCATGACATCTTCAAGCAGGCACAGGAAGCAGAGAGAGACTGGAAACCTGGCAAGGCTTAGTTAGGAACTCTCAAAGTTTGGCCCTAGCAACACGCTTCACTGCATCTCCTAGAACCTCCCAAAACAGCGCCACCAAGTGTGGACAAGATGTGGATAGAGCTTATGGGGGACCTTCTCATTCAAACAAGCACATTCCACTCCCCCATAGGCTCATGACATTATAAAACGCAAAATGCATTTAGTTCAACCTTAAAAGTCCCTATAGTCTTTATCAGTCTCAATATTGATAAATACAGTCACAATCCAAAAGTTCACAGTCCAAAGTCTCTTCTGGGACTCAGGGCAATCTCTTAACTCTAAGCCTTGGTAAAAATCAAAAGACAAATTACATGCTCCCAGCACACAATGGAACTGAATACACATTCCCATTCCAAAACGGAGGAATGGAAGCACACTGAGGAAATACTGGACCAAAATAAGACCGAAACCCAGCAGGGCAAACATCAAACCCAGTAGCTCTATGTCTGAATTCTGGGACTTTATTTCCAAAGTGCTTAAATGGCTCAGCCCCTCCAGCTGCGTGCAGTACACATCTCTAGCTTGGGCTGGGGCCACCCACTGCATGCAGCCTTTCTTTGCAGATGTCTCATGGCTGTAGCATCTCCAATGTCTTGTGGTCTCCAGTGCCAACCGGGTTTCTTTGTCTTCACAGCTTCACACAATGTCCTGTCAGGGTCGTCTTTAGCAGGGACATTCCCACTGCATGCTGCCTGGCCTTGGCAACTCACTGATACTGTGGAGGAAGAATTGATGACCCCTTCACTCTTGCATCCTTCATGCCTCTAAAGCCATGTTGGCTGTCAATTTGGGATGGATCCTAGCTGACTTCATCCAAACTACCAGCGGCTATTGTGGGTTGCAGTTTTCTAGGAGGAAACTCCTTAGGTTTTTTCTTTCATAAGGAAGCTTAGCTGGTTGGGATCTTGCCCTGAGGGTTCTATTTTCATTTTTTTAATTGAAAAAATCTTTATTATTTTTATTTTATGTGTATGACTACTGTCTACATGTATGTAAGTGCACCTGTGTCATGCAATGTCCATGGAGGTCAGAAGAGGGTATAGCAGCCCCTTGAACTGGAGTTAAGAATGATTGTGAGCCACGATGTGGGTGCTGAGAACTGAACCTGGGTCCTCTGCATGAACAATCAGTGCTCTTAACCACTGAGACATCTTTCATTTTTTAAAATGCAAACCTGGCAGCTACTCCTTAAAGGCTCATCTTATCAAAGAGAGCCTTGGCTCCAACACTTTTAAGCTTCTTAGTGCTCTCTTTCTCTCCAAGCTATACATTTTGCATTTCTTTCTGTTCCATTTGCTCTTTTTCATTGTAGATCTCTATAATAGTCTCAATTAATAACCATACCACCAATTCAACAATAGGCTGTCTTGAAATTTCCTCCACCAAAGAAATTAGTTCATTACTTTTCAACATAGCCTCAGGCAAGCACTTAGGCTGTGAGCGGATGGCAGCCAGATGCTCTGCTAAAACATCCCAGTGACTTTATATGTCCTTATTTCCCCTGGAACTACTTTACTCCAATACTGCCCTCTTCCGGGTTCCTACTAGAGTGGCCTGCTAAGCTCTGTTTACAACATTCAACCACTTTTCGAGTCTGAACTTCAAAGACTTCCACATTCTTCCAAAAACCCACATGGTCAGGCTCAATACCCGGTTCCTGGTACCAACTTCTGTATTAGTTATTTTTCTGTTCCTGTGATAAGAAAACTTATAGAAGTAATAGTTTACTTGGCTTATGGTTCCAGAGAAGAGTCCATAATGGTGGGGAAGGCATGGCGGCAGGAGGCGGCTGGAGCAGAAAGCCAAGCAATCACATCTTCAAAGAGGCACAGGAAGCAGAGAGTGATTGGAAATCTGGTAAGAATTAGGAACTCTCAAAGCCCAGTGATGTGCTTCCTCCAGCAAGGCCACACCTTCCAAATCCTTCCAAAACAGTGCTATCAACTAGGGACAAAATGTCCAAATACTTGGAGCCTATGGGAGACATTCTGATTCTAATCATCACATTTAGTAAGGACAATACTGTTATTACTTCCATTTTACATATGAGGAATGAAAACAAAGAGGTAAAATTTGCTGAGCATTCCCTTCGGTGACCACAACATTAGGATTGTAGATTTGGGCTTTGGAATCTATTTTCTTGACTGCTCAGAGGTAAGGTCGGAGTAATGGGGGCAATTTTAGAGATCATGGTTAAAAAACAAAACAAAACCCAAACAATAATGTGAGCTCTAATCTAAAATGTAATTCCCATTAAGGAGTTAAAAACATCTCTGGCAGAGTGGAAAAGAAGAGTTTACTTGTTTCTTCCTATCTTGCGGGAAAACTATTTGGTGAAAAAAGGGGAGATAGGTTTCTCTGGTTTAGACATACTAATTATTAGAGCTTTTCGAAAGTGCAATGTCCTGACATGACACTATTCAGCCAGAGAGGAACAGTAAGCAATCAGAAGAGAGCATGTGAATCTGGGCTCCATCATGACAAGTTGCGTTTTCATTTGTCTAAAAAGTAGATCGCACACACATATGTGTATGTGTGTGTGCATGTGTATGTGTGTGTGTAACAATCATAATTATAGAGGGGGTCATGAATTCAAGAGGAGTGGGGAAACATCAGAGGAGTTGAAGAGAGAGAGGGATGTACTCATGTATGAAATTCTCAAACAAATTAAAATTTAAAAAGAAGTTAAGAGTAGCAGTCTGACACTCCCATTAGCCTCAGCAAAAGGACATGGTTCTGGGTAATGTTTATGGTTCAGTAAGTACAGAGAGACATTAAACAACACAAGTCATGCATTAATATTCTCATACACACTATACAGTACAACAAGTGAGAAATACTCTGAAGTAAAAATAAAGCACGTGAAAAAGAACTTGATCGAGTCAGCAACTTCAGGAAGCTTCATGGTTGAATGGTATTTTGTTTGAATATACACGATAAGTGAAGTTTTCTGAATAAGTTCTTGAGGAATAATGGCATAAATTCATACTCTACTACAGCTTTATGACGGGTAAATAGAAGTCTGCAAAGAAGTTTGTACAGGTTAGTCACTCAGACTATCTCCTAATTAAAGGGAGACTGGATAAAGTATAATATACTATCTATGAGAGACAAAGAAGATGTGAAGGAAAGTTAATTGGCCAAGAAATTAGAATGTCTTCTATTTCTATAACCTTGGGAAAAATAATTAATTTTCTGAATTTCTGTTTTCTTATTTGAAAATAGCTGAAAGATGAATTCTTCATTCTTCTTCAGATGTGTTAGGGCCTAGATCATGTTTCAGCACTGCCAGGCAATGGGAGGCTTCACCTGGGATTATTTCTTCATTAAATGTGTATGTGCTGACAGATGCAAAACAGGAGGCAACAAACTTCTGTTGTTGGTTGAAACAGGGTCTTGCTATGTAGGCCACACTGACCTAGAACTCATGACAGTTCTCCTGCTTTAGCCCTTGACATTCTGGGATTACAGGTGTAAACCAACAAGAGTAGCAATAAACTTTAAAAAATAAGGGCAGGATAGTAATAGGTTAGGCTGGCGGAACCAGATGGTCTCTGGTATAATTACTTAGCTCTGCTCCTGTGGCACTAATACAGGTGCTGATAATACGTAAATGAATGTAGGTGGCTGCATTCCAATAAAATTTCATTTGCAAAGCAAGCAGTAGGCCAGATTTTCCCCATGGGCAATTAATACCAATCTTTAATATAATCCAGCCCTCATATAAATTCTTATTTTTCTTATTTGTTATTCTGAGACATAGGAGCCACCTCTTTCTGAACACCTCATCCACCTTCTCCCCCGTTATTTCCTGCAGACTTTTACATTTCTTTTTTCTGTCCCCAGAATCCACAACTCCATTCTACAATGGTAGATTCAAAGGTGGAGGTTCTGTCTATAGCTGTTAAAGTCTTTCAGATATTTCAGAGTGAATGAATCAGAAGACAAAACTCTTTTGCTAATATATTGTTTGTTTCTCCAAGAATAGTTTTCCCAAAATATGTATCACTTGGCCCTTTGTAGATAAACTTTCCAGCCTTTATTTTCAATTTACCTTTAGGCTCAAAAATGTTCTCTTAGCATAATCTCTCTTGTGCTGTGCTCTATCAGGGGCTCTCCTGCCCTTCTACCCCTGGACCCTGGCACTAACTCATGTGTTCTCAGTGTCTGTTGTTTACAGACTTAGCTTACTTCTCGTTATATCCACACCATGAGCACCTGGCATAATCACCAAGTAACTATTTGCTGAATGAATAAACAGAAATGATGTTAAATCTTTCTTTTAAGAGGAACATTTTATATACAGAATACTTCACATTCATTAACAAAATTCAGTTTGGTTGTAAATAAAAATAAGATTGTAACATCATTAAAGTCACTTAGGTTAACATTTGGAAAACAAGTTTTTCTGAGTATATAAATTGCATTCACAGAATAATGAATTTGATGTAGTTAAGATATGGCCATGACCGGTTCAAGGGGTCATTAATTGTATTACAAAGGAAGTGTCCAGCACTTCACAATGGGCAATTTTTCAGCTCACTCCCAAGTCAGGAAGTGACCACGGAGGTCAAAGCAGTCTACTGAACTATAGCAAGGATGACTGCTGGTCTTAAAGACACAAATTAGTGTAAGTCTTGGAGCTGTAACTGTTTACCGACATTTCTAGGGTTAAACCTGTAAGAGATCTTTGGAAGAGACAAATTGATCCTTCCTTCTTTCTTTCTTTCTTTCCTTCCTTCCTTCCTTCCCTCCTTCCTTCCTTCCTTCCTTCCCTCTTCTTTCTTTCCCTTATTTTACCTTTTTACTTTTTCTTTTTTGGAGACAGGGTCTTAACTCTGTAGCCAAGTAGTAGTTCACATTCATAGTGATCCTCTTGCCTGAGCCTCCCAAGTGCTGAGATTATAGGTGTGGCCCACCATGCCTGGATGGAACAGAGATCTCTAAGAGGAATTCTTGGCCAAGCCTTAAGAGAGAAGAGCCTCATATGCTACACCCTCACAAACAGCAACAGCTACATGGACCATTTGCTAAAGACAAACACTGCAAGTGTAAAGTAGATTAGGCCAGTGGTCTTCAACTTGGGCTACAGTGATTTTCCAAGAGTGATGCACATACAGATTTGGCCATTCAATTTTAGGTCTTCAATGTTTATGTTTCTCCTAAAATTGCAGTTATTGCCATGGAGTCCAGGTTTGTACTTCCAATCCGAAGAAGCAATAGCATTCGTTCTCATCCATATAAAAATCTTTCCTGGTGTGTAAATTTCAAGAGTGCTCATTAAAGAGGAGGCTGTGTTAACTGGTCTATCAGGTGACCACAAGGCATGTCTAGGGGAGATTGTTTTGATTATTGATTGATATGTGAGAGCTCATCCCACTGTGGGTGACACCATGATACTAGCCTGCATAAGAAAACTAGCTAAGCCTGGGCCAGCAAGTAGCATCTCCTGGGGTAGTTTCTACTTCAAATTCTTGCTTGAGTTTCCTCCCTGACTTCCCTCAGTGACGGACTGTAACTTGTAAGTGCAAATAAATCCATTCCTTCCCTAAACTGCTTTTGATCAGAGTGCTTTGTCATGGCAACAGAGATGAAACTAGAATGGGAAGACAGATTTATCTGGGCTCCTGGTTTAACCCATCATGGTGGGGAAGGTATGGCGGTAGGAGAAGCTCCGTGGATGGTGACAGAAGCTCGTAGCAGAGCTCTGCCATGGCCACTAAGCCAAGAAGCAAAGAAAGACTTCATGGGATAGGGCTACAACCCTCGAAAGTCTGCTCTCAAGACCTACCAAGCCAGGGTTCAGGAACCAAAGACTCTACCACCAACCTGAACGGAGCCAAGTGTTCAAACATATGAGCTTATGGAGGGCATTTCATAGTCAAAACATGCTAACTGCTAAGACTTCCCGTTTTAAACACTGTAGTTATAAGTGAAACTTGTTCTCAGAAAATTGGTATTTTCCTTGTTCTTGGCATATTTAGAATTCAGGCAGTTAACATAGCAGGGCAGTAGCAGAAGTGATCAGTTTCCTCTCTCCGTCTAATAACACTGTGTAGCTCTGAGGAAAGGTCCCATAAGGACAAAGCAAAACAGCAGACAATATTTCACACTGAAGCAACTTTAAGAAGACCAGAACACAAGCTCATTTCAGCTATTTTCCATAATTATGCTTATGAAATCTAATTACCTGAGAACAAAAAGCATCTTCCAAAAGCCAAAACACTATGAATTTCACTGTTATTGATTTTTAAAAGTACAACTAGAATATTTCTCAGTACTATGAAGAATTTTGAGATCAATTGAGTAAAGCCTGTGGATAAGTTTTATGTGGTTTCTTTGGGATCTGAGATATGTTACTTACTAGAAATAGCTATTTTGCCAAAATATGCTTTGAAATATTTATTTCAAGCATGATAAATCTGCATTTTACTTTATCCCACAAAACATTTAAAATTTCTTTTTCCCATTAATAACAAAAATGTTAGCTAGTCTGATTAGTTTTTAGTAGTATATGATCTTCCATAAAGTACATAAGTTTGATGATGTTATTTATTTCTCATTTAAGAAATTGATTCTTATTACTTCTGAAGTGAAGCATAGAATATATTTCCTGAGTGCCATACCTTTGGGTTATACTTCTTGCTTCATAAATTACACACGTTTAGCAATGTGTGATGCTCTCACTCTGTAGAACATGAGTAATATGATGTAAAAACATGGAGATTTCATTAGATCTATAGTAATTTAATCCCGAATAATTTTAGCAATTATTTTACAAAATGTGGCCTAGTTTTCTGTCTCAAACTTCGTAAAGTACACAATAACATTATTGCTGCAATAGAAAAATAGAAGTAGATTTTTCTCTGAGAGAGAACGGCTGTTAAAGGCCTGGCGGGACTGAGACTTGAGTAAGCTGAAACTATCACTTCAGATTTTCAATTAAAAGTCCATTCAAACCTGTGACTAAATAAAAGTATTTTTAAAGAAATACTGCAGTTTCATAAGTGTGTTAAATTTTCTGGAAGTATTAATTCACATCTGCAACCCCAATATTTAAGAGAGAGGGGCCAGAGGATCGCTGTAAGTTAAAGGCCAGCCTGGTCTGCACAGCAAGTTTCAGGTCAACTAGGGCTATATGTGAGAGCCTGTTTCAACAAAGTGCTACATTTAGAAATATTTTCATTTTTCTCATTTTCTTCTAAAGCTAAATAAATTTCTTTTAAATTAAAGAGCAATGGCATAATAAAGAAGACTTTCCAAAGCATTTGTATAAAGGTTATCTTGCCTCAAATACAGAGTCCATAGAAAGCAAATGTGTCAAATGTTTAGGCCATAATTTGATGTTTTCGTAATTAAGGTGGTTTACAATTTTTTATATTCCACAAGATCAAAGAAGGATCCAATCAAATTGTTAAGGATACAGTATTTTGATAAAAACTTTTGGGGGCTAGAGCGATGGCTGAATGGTTAACATGGCTGCTCTCTCAGACCTGACTCATAGCAACCAAGTATGGCAGCGCACAACTTCCTGTAACTACTGCTTCAGTGGAGTCTATGCCCTCTTCTGGCCTCTATGCCCCCCCCTCCATAATTAAACATCAAAATAATTTTTCCCCCAAAAAACCTTTTTGCTGGTAGAGCATTATGTGCCTTTTGTATACAACCACAAAGTAATTCAAAGTAGTGTTGCTTTTTAAAAGAAAAGAATCATGTTCATCCAAACACTTACTAGGGAAAAAGTAGAAATAGAATAAATGGTGACTCGTTTCTCACTTAGCAATAAGCTTTAAATTCGTCTCTTTGCTCTGTATGTGTGTGTTTGTGTGCATATACTTGTGTTGTTGGTCAACACACACTTTACAGGCCTCAGTGCTTTCCTTCCACCATGTGAATTCTGGGGATTAAACACACGTCATCAGGTTGGTATACCCTTACCCTCTGAGCCATCCTACGGGTCCCTTTATAAACTTCTTTTTTTGAGACAAAGTCTCACTCTGTAGTTCTTTCGGGCTGGTCTGGAACTCACAATGTAAACCAAGCTGTCCTCAAGTTCATGGCAATCCTTCTGTCTCAGTCGCCCAAGTACTGTGATTGCAGATGTGTGTCACCATGTCTGGCTTCCAATAAATATCTTCCACTTTTTATCTATAGATATATGAACTATAATTACAAACAAATAAAATTTTTGTGTACCCATTTCATCACTTATTTGATAGGATGATTAATGAAAGAGGTTACCTCAGATTACACAAGGGAGATAGACTAGACATATGAAAACCCCCAAAGGAATATAAATGAATCATTAAAAGTTCCAACTGTTAGGCCAAGCTTGTTCATATATTTTAAAAGGATGATTATCGTAGTGAGTTATTGCTGGTTCAGAATCCACTGGGTGGGAGTGGGACTGTGGAAGGAGCCCTAGCTTGTGGGGAGCGGGAATCAGGGAGGAGAGCAGTTGGTGTTAGCAGCAGAGGAAAATGGAGCAGATGCCTAGATTCTTCCTCCCAGGGTCTCTCATTGGATGGATCTGACCCCAAACTAGTTGGCAAAAGAGCCTGAGTGATAGCTCTTCAAAGGGAAAGCATTGACTAGATCAAGAACCAACAGGCCAATGACATCACACAAACTAAAATGCCTGAGTACATCTTGTCAAAGCCCAAACTGCCATTCGGAAGACCAAGAATGAGTCCCACACCCCACTTTCCATACTTGCCATTGCCCGCTCTTCCACAGTGTGATAATAGAGATCATACCCATAGAGATCGTGAACACTAGTATGCCTAGTAAGTGTTTTCTAGCTGAACTAGGTAATGTGTGGTTATTCATTTGCATTCTTGAATACATTTTTTTGTTTTCTGTATACTTGGAAGCCAATCAAATCTCCACAATAGAATTACAAACCTATAGGTACCCACATGTCAGTCTACATGACCAGTCTTCTTCATGCCCTGCCTCCCATCAAATGCAGTGAAGCCAGGGGTGAGGTTCAGAAGAGAGCATGCCCTGCCTTTGTTCTTTAACTTTTAAATCACGTCATTTTAATTCATCCCAAACTCTCCAGGAATTGCTCAGTTGCCTTCCCAAGACACTGGTCCTCCCACCAGCTTCAACTTGAAGCAGGCTTCCTGGGATCTTCCCAACCGCTTCAGTCTGAAGTTTCTTTCTTTATAGGTCTACTACATCGATTTATTTTTCTTTTTCCTACCTTCACTCTCAGAAGCATTCCTTCTCTCTCTCTCTCTCTCTCTCTCTGTGTGTGTATTGGCTTTCAGATACCTGTTACAAAATGGTAACAGGTACAGTAACTTTTTTGAGAATATTAAATATTGGAAAATGTTATCTTTGACCCTTGCCCTCAAGCACTAGTATGATTTTCTAGGTTGGAAGTCATTTTTTCTCAGGTTTTCTATGGGTATCTGGGTATTTGGAAGGAGAGGAGGAACTAAGTGCCCAAGTCACTTACTTTCTGCACCAGAATTTTGTCTTTCCACACTTTGTTTTTGCTTATCAAGAAACTTGTCTACTGAGGGATTTTCAGTTTTGGAATTTTATGAAGGGAGACGAGGTTCAAAGAGAAGCATCATATTTAATGTGTCTACCTACAGTAAATGGTGACAGTGGGTGGACTTATAGGCCAGTAAGCTTAGGAACAGTTTGAGAAGTCTCCAAGTGTCTGCTTGTGGGCAGTGCAGGTTTATAAATGCTTGTATACAGCCACCTATCTCCCAGCATAGGTCTGCTATGCTGAAGATCATGCTTCTCACGTCACACTGTGTGCTGCCTTGCTGCTTGCTGTTTACAGATGAGCTACTTTCTGGCATCCTTCTTCTTAGGTCTTCAGGCCCAGTTAATTTGAGATCAGGAAGAGGAGAGTGGAGGGAGTTCATCTGAAAGCATGGGCTGCCTTGGTCTTTGGTTCCCTTCTTGCTGCTGGTACTGCTGTCTTGCCTGTACTGTGGCGGCCCTTACACGGGTTTCTTACACTTTCCGGTCTGTCATCCATGACAGCCAAGTGAGGAGGCCTTGGGCTTCCACTTTGCTATGCCTTTGACCCATAGTTTTTCTTTGCTTTCCTAGCTTTGGCCTACTGTGATTTTCTGGTCTTCTGTTTTATATTTACGTTCTTTCTATCTGGAGATTTCGTTCAATGTCCGTGTTGGCCTGATGGACGACACACTGGGTATTTATTCCAACTTACATTGCTCCTGTCTCCCAACCTCTGTAACCAGCCTCACTTCTGATAGCAAACCCATTTCTTGTTCTCTGGGCTCTCAATTTACTCACTCTTAAGTTGGAAAAAAGAACTAACACAATGATAAATGCTGCTGCAGCATTTACCTCAGGCTTGGGAGTGTGGGATCAACCTAGATCTGGACGTCAGAGACTTTGGGGGAAGGGACAAGTGCCAGATCACTGGCGGTCACAGACAGGTCAGGTGTGAGATAAGAAGGGCACTGGGTCCATGTATATAGAATGGTGTTGCATCCGAACTAACCTACCTCAGCACCTAAGGTTGCTGTTGCTAAAATTCCTCTTGGGAGATGCCGGCTAAGCTTAGGCCCTCCCTCCGCAGGTCCTACAACAAACACACAAATTTCCCAACTCACAGTTAGGCAAATTCTAGCTAATTTACTTGGGCTTACTAACAGAGCAGTGGGCAGGGGGTTCCTTACAGAGCATGGGCGCCCACCCTCCCCTCTGTAAGTTATATTAATAAATCCACAACGAAGTTTGGGTCTTGTGAGTTCTCGGTGGTCGGATCCAAATGGCCAATATGGGAGGAAAAGGTCTGCCTCCCGGTGCCCTCAATTTAAATGCTTTTAGCTCCTCCCCTTCTCACAGCCACTGCTGGTGGACTGGTGGGGGAGGGGCATAGGACATCCCAGCAGCGATCCTGGGTAAAGACCACCCTGCCTGGGAGGGGTGTTTGTCCACAGATCATCATGCTCGTCCCTCGGAGAATCAATTCACCCTACAGTTGCCCAAGTGTCCTGGGTTAGCAAGAATGTGAAATAAGACAACTAGAATCTCAACAGCGAATGGCTCAAGCAGCTGGACCGAATGAGCGCTCTTCGTACAGACAGAGGAACAAGAGACAGTAAATATTTTCTCTATCAGGTGGAGACTGAGAGAAGAGATGAGAAGCAGATCAGGGACAGCACACAGCCGCCTGACAGAGTTTTGGCAGCACAGAGAGCCACTGCAGGTGACATTTGGCAATGGAGATTCACAGTCAGGCAGTCATAGTGTTCCAGACGGCAGCAGCAGGAAGGAGCGCCATTCGAAGGGCGCCAGAAGTAGAGGTTGGGTCAGAGTTTCCTCACAAACTCCAAGCAAAATAATTAGAAAAAAAAAGAAGGATGGCAAGGTTGAGCGGAGATATAGGACGGCAGCAGGACAACCAGGAGGGAACATGACACGGGAATGCTTGTGCCCTCTATGGGGACCCTCTATGGGGACTCTCAGCCAGAATCTTCAAAGGGGAGGAGGAGCTTGTGTGAGCATTGTTGCTTGGGAATTGGGTTCTATTCCAGGAGGATGAGGGAGAATCCAGTGGCATGTGATTCATAAGCTGGCAAGACCTGGAGTTGCATCTACATTGTCCAGAAAAGAATATTTAAGAATGCCAAGAGCTTGAAGAGAAATTTAATAATTAGGACTTATTGTGGAGCTTTTAATCATCAGTCAACTGACTTTCTTATCTATAATACATGTAGATCTATAGTCATTTTCATTTCTTTCTAATGTAAAAAGTAAGCACAGACAGACAGACACGCATACATAGAACAATGTCTCCCTAAAAAGATGACAGAGAAATAGAATAGAAAGAAAAGGGTTAACAACATTAGAAATGGCAATTATAACGTTCCCCCAAGTGGTTCACGCTGTGGACTCTGCTCTTGTCTCTCTTCCTCATTCTGGAAGTAGTGTCCCTTTGGCAAATTAAGTTATTGAAAAAGATAATGGTCTGGGCTTGCATTTACATTGAAACTTATTTCTACTGATTCAAAAATACTTCTGTGGCTGCTGAACTGCTTTTGTTTTCCTGTATGAGTGCATTTTTCAAGCTATCTGTGTGAGGAACACAGTGTCCCAGATTTTGTTGAATGAATGAGTCCAAAATAACCAGCCCATTTGGACAGTCATCACAGCCCACGGACAGTTGATCTTAATAAAACTTGGAGTTGTACACAAAGAAGAGTGAGAGAACTGTTTCTAGTTCTTGGCAAGAAAGGGTTGTTAGCAGAAGTAGAAAGTGGATGAAGAAGTTATATGGAAAGTAGGTCAAAGAGGTCAACTTCAAGAAGAGTAAGACAGGATGGAGGCTGGGATGCAGGGCTAGGCTTAGAGAGCAACCAAGAGACATTGATGGACATGCTGGTGATACTGAGCAAGGCTCCTGCAGTTACTAGGCGTGTCTTCCTGCTCTGCTTACTCCATCTCTCCAAGCTGCTGCCTCCTGCATTTTCAAAATAACAATGGGCTGTGTGCAGTGACTTGTGCCTCTAGTTGCAGCATGGCTGAGACTGAAGCAGGAATTCTACCAATTCAAAACCAGCCTAGGATACATAGTTGAGTTCCAGGTTAGCTTGGGATACAATGGCAAAACGAGAGAGAGAGAGAGAGAGAGAGAGAGAGAGAGAGAACTTCACAATTTTTTTCATAAAGAATAAGTGAGTTAGTATTAACTATTATTCTAAAATTACTTGAAATTAGTTTTCAAAGAAGGAAGATGAGAGGGCTGAGCCTTGGGTGTCATTCAGTATACACATCATAAGTCAGCTTTGCTGGCTTTGTGTCTCGGTTATCTCTACTTCTCCTTACCCAACAGAACCCATGGTGCACACTGAGTGCCTGTTAAATGCTTGCATGCTGTTGCTCATTCCAGTAGATTCTCTAAAAGTACTGGTATTTATGAGCTTGTTTCTCATCTTCAGTGGACCTGTGCATGTATATCACGGCCACTCTATTCCCGACCTATCCCAGTGCAGGAGACTTTCAGCCACTGGCTACTTTCCCGAGGAACTGGGCACACCGTGTGACATTAAATTAGAGATGTCTCATGCTAAATCTTTTTCTTAAAAAGTTATAATGTACCAATTACAATACTATATTAGTGACTGGTCACCTTTTATTAATTGCAAATCTATGCTTTAAATAACATAGTGTGTGCCCCGTAATTGCATGGGAAACTGTCAGGATGTTAAACACCCTTGGTGGTAATCTTACCTGGGCATAATAGCCTGATGGTTCAGTCAGTCATAATGCACCAAAGGCCTCCAATTGGCTAGTACTGAGCACAAAGTATCTACAAAGGAAAGATTTCAGGTTTCAAGCCTCTAGCTCCTGGCATTAGGCCTAGCACTTACTAAGGCACTGAAGAAATGTGGGGAAGCAGGGATGAACTTTTACTGTGTTGCTCAGTTAGATGCAGCCCAAATGAACTCAACCACTAAGCACGTTACTAAGTTCCCGTTAGCTACCAGGTTCTTTTCTGGAACTTAGGAGAAAAAGTAAGAGACAAAACAAAGCTGCTTTCCATATAGATTACATTTTATCCATAAAGTAGGAATAAGATAACTTTAAGTAAAGGGAAATATTATGATTAAAACCAATATTGTGGGAGAGATATGAGTGGGCAGCCATTACTAAAGACGCTGTTAGGAGAGGATATTTTAGGCAGAGCCTTGAAATGACCACAGAATGCTTCTGATACACTAAGCTCTACTGTGGTAATACCTTAGCATATGAGGAAAACAGAAAGTATGCTGCTGTCCGTGATGGGGAAGGAGGACAGGCGGACAGGTAGGGAGGCAGGGCCTGACAGAACAGGGCTAAATAAATGGCTGGGATTTTACGTATGGTGGAACTTCAGGGAAGATGGGTTGTGAAGGGAGCACGACATGCCCTCGGAGACTAATCTAGTCTCTCAGCAGAGTGCACTGCTGTGGGGTAAGAGAGGTGTAAGCTGTTAGGACCTGGGGTGGCAGCAATGTACCGGGAGAGAAGATGAATTAAAGAGGTGCTTTAGAGTTAGAGCCGAGAGGCCTTCATGGGTTCGATGCTTGGGGTGGGAAAGAGGAAGGAATAAAGGTTTTAGTTTATTAGATAGTTTCTAACCTTGGACAGGCTAGAAATCAATCATTTTGCTTTGATCCTATGAAATTCAAGGTGGAATGCTGTTGCCAGAGTTTTCAATTTTGATCTCCAGTGAGTTACATGACTAACTGGAGAAAGCTTATCCGTTACATTTTTAGTGGAAAAAATGATTGCTGGAGAGACTGAAAGAAATGGCTTAGGTCTCTGGAAGCATAACTAGATGTCTGCAAAGACACCTTCCATTTTAACAAGCCCTGCGGCTCCCAGAGGGGAAACTTGAAATCAAATCACAGAATTCTCTTTGGCTCCTTGTGCCTTTGTCAGAGTCATTTTATTCAGAAAAAAACATAAACAAAAAACGTGCTTATACTAGATTGTCTATGGAAATGAGACTTTTCCAGTGATGTGAATGATGCCCCCTTGTATCAGCACACAGGGCACCGCGAGCTGGACACATCCCTTTAGAAGGTGTGCTGGGATGGTTCCCATAGGCTTTGCAAAATGAAAAATATTTCTTAATTTTTGTATAAATAATCTTTACAAGTGGATTTTTATTCTCTATCTCATATGGAATTTTTACCTTGAAGGGAATATTCAGATTTGCAGGTTTAAAATGTTCAAATATTTCAAACTACAAAGGTGCTTTGGGCATGGAGAGATGAGCCCATTAGAAAGATGGGCTTTTACAATTTACTGAAAGGACAAACCTCATTTATCTTTTAAAATGTAAGAAAATTTCCATATATTATAGTATAAATTTCTATCAGAATTATTACCATTGTTATTGTGTTACTGGAGACTTAACCTAAGTGTGGGGCTTGCTCTCTACAATGAGCTAAATCCCTAGCTCTCTTTTTGCTTTTTGTTTGGAGATAAGGTGTCACTAATTTGTCTTGCTGGTCTTGAGTTCACTGTAGCTCAGACCTTGAAGTTGTGGTTCTCCAGCTGAGACTTCCAGCTTACTGGGGATTATAGGCCTGCACCCTACGCCCAGGGAAGAGTTATTTTATTTCTTATTGTAGAAGGCACTTAAACACTAAGGTGCTTGTACTTGGTTATAGGATGATTCAGGCCAGGCCAGGCAGGCTCCTGGCCTACTGGTCTAAACAGCTAGAACCGGTATTGAGCATGCATGCACAGTAAACACTTCCTAGGACCTAACCTGGGGTAGCTCTCAGGCCCTAGCAGCCAACCAGAACCAATGGGAGTGATGAACTTCAGATCATCAGAAGCATTCAGGACCTACCAGAATGAAGCACGTCAGATGACCAGATAAAGACCTCCCCTAAGTCTGGCAAAAGTATAAAGCCTGTTCCCTTCTAATATTAAATGAGATCCTGGTTCCACTTTCTCCCAGGGTCTGTGTCATTGACTCCACCCCTCCTTGCCCCTATCCCGAGGGACCCACCAATGCCAGCCAACATCTGGTGCCCATGGCCCTCAACACTTGGTTGCTCTGAAAACTCAGTTTTTAGAAAAGTTTCTATAATGAATCTATTGAAATGAAACAGAGTAAGGAGGAGTAAGTTAGCTTTCGGTTGTTGTGATAAAACACTCCAAACAGAACCAACTCGGGGAGGAAAGGGCTTATTAGGCTTCTAAGTTCTGATCACAGTTCATCCTTGAGGGAAGCTAAGGAAGGAGCTGAAACAGACACGGTGCTGACACTTTCTGGCTTGCTTTTCTAGCCTGTGCTCAGCCTGCATTCTTATATAACACAGGACCACCAGCCATAGTGTGCTGGGCCCTCCCATCTCAGTCAGCGATCAGGAAAATGCTTCACAGACACATCCACAGGCCATTTTGATGAAGGAAACTGAGATGCTCTTTTTCTAAGTGTGTCAACTTGACAGCAGAAGTTACTGAGTCTGTGGGTTCTGTGGCCTGAATGTCTGTGTCCCCCAGATTAAAAGTTGGAACTTTATCTTCCGTGAGATAATATTAGGTGGTGATCATAGGCTAGGGTGCTTATGAATAGAATTAATGCTCTTGTAAAGGAGGCCCCAAAGAGCTCCTGTATTTATTTATTTTTTTTTAAATTTCTGTCACAAAATATCTGAGAAATGTAGGGACAAGGCAAACTCAAGCCTCTTAACTTTTAATCGCCCGCCTTGCTACGTTCCACGCGCTGATACTTCAGCATGCATTCTGGTGCCAAGCCAAGACAACGAGGTCTGAGTTGTCTAATAGAAATAATCCCCCCGGGACAGGCAGGTTCTGGACCAACCAATTCTAAGGTTGAACTAGCCCACAGAGCTACACAGCCACGGAACTTTTAAAAGCTAGCTGCACCCTGGAGAGTGGGTGACAGTTCCCTGATCTGGCTTTAGGGACCACAGCCTGGCTAGCTGCTTGATTCACTTTGCTTGCCAAATTATGTAAATAAATTTTCCTTATTGCATCATAGTGGGGTCATGGGGTTTGTTTCTGATTCTCAGACCCTAACATTTTTGGAGGTTCCACTGAGATCTGGGAGCATAAACCCCGACTCACAGGAGCACACCAACACAGCCGGCCTCAGTGAGTATCGCAGGTTCTCTCCCTTTTTCTCTCTCACAATCTTTTTCTCTATTTTTCTCGGTAGTCTGGACAAACTGGGGCTCAGTGGAGATCTGGTGGACATGCCATTAATCTCCAAGCCAGAGGGGAATGGGACACTCTGACCCTTCCTCTGTTAGGGAGTTGCAGATAAGTCTGATGTGAAATCTAGGCCTATCAGACCTTGAGTCTGTGTCCCGCCTGATGTGGAATGTGGGCTGGCCAGACCTGTTTGGAGCGGGGACAGGTGCTGTCTTTTCAGCAGACTCTGTGAGCTGCAAGGTTCTTCTCTCCCGTTATTGGAGCTCCACCCCAGCTTCTCCTGACCCTCATCCCTGTCCTCATATTGTTCTTTTTATGAGGTATATCCCACTATGGGTCAGCTAATTCTGGATCATTTTATAGGTTTTAAAAGGGCAGCCGTGGAGCTGGCCCAGGTACAGCGGGCAGGACCAGCAGGGGGTGACCAGACTGGGGTGTTGGAGGTGGGTAGGCGGTGTCCCTGTCCATGCTGACCTGGCCATGAACAGGCTGCCCTTGGCCAAGTTGCCCTGCGGCATGGGCTGCGCTCTGCCGGCGCTTCCTCCCTTACCAACAGCTTGCTCAATGCAAGCGGGGGCTTGTGGAGGGAGCTGGAGCATGTCTACAGCCAGTGCAGCCACATCCATGACTAGCTGAGCGGCTGGCGCCGCCAACTCGGGCCCTGCGCACTGCGCAAGGAGATGGTGGGGCTTCGCCAGCTGGATATGTCTCTGCTATACCAATTGTGGGGCCCAGAGTGTCTCGCACTCCGCTTGGCATCTCTGGGATTGGGATGAATGTTTAACTCCCATCTCTTTTTCATCCTTTGCTGCCACTTGCAGCTCTGGCTGGGGTCATCCCTACCTGCAGTCCCAGGATTCCACTGCCCGGGACAAGGGCTCCAGGACCCATCCCTGCAACCACCCAAGGCCAGACAGGCAAAGGCCTCCATGCTGGGTATTTAAGTTTAGGAGACAGACAGTTCCTGGGTATGTAAAAATATGGAGACACCCAGGAGCTTACTGGTTTTACAGAACTCTAGGGGATCATGACAATCTGGGACTTCTCTGAACTGCAAGCATTTAATAATATGTCCTAATCCTTTTGCAATTTATGTTTTTGTTTTGGTTTTCATCTTCGATTCTTGATGGGATCATAGAAAAGCAAAAGAGTCTCATACAGGTTACTCTGTGCCTTCTGCGCTTGCTGCCTGGGCAGAGCCTCCAGCTCAGTCTCAGCTGAGTGCTCCAGGCCTTTTACTAGTATAATACATCTCCAGTCACATGCACTGCCTACGCATGTGTGGCGTTCTAACTTTCTAGGGATACCTGGGAGATTTTTACAGTTCTCTGTGGACTTTCAGTGTTACCTGTATTAGTCAGCTTGCTGTTTTCCCCAGCTAGTACCACTGCCTCAAGCAGGTGCACTGTTAAATAATTGCCACGCATCATTTTTGACAAATGTAACTAGGCAAAAGCCTGTTCTGCTGTCAAATGACAAAGCTGCAAGACAGGTTAGATAAAGACAAATACTTCAAATAGATAAATTGATTATAATATGAAATGGTCATAATTGAACCATGATGTAATAGACTGCCTGAAAAGATTAGGAATTTCCTGATCTGAGTGAAAAAAAATACTCAATGACAAAGAAACAGAGGTATTAGGGAGAGACTTCTATAGAGGATTTTCTGTGTAGATGAATATATCACACATACAAAATATTAGACTATATTTTATTAAATATTTTAATTATCCACAAATGTAGTAGAGAGAATATCATACACCTCTATATATCTACTATTTAGTGCTTAACATGCCAACTTTATAAGTGTCTTCATCATTTTACTTTGCTGAAGTATTTATAGTTAAGGCAAATCCAGGACATCATGCAATTTTACCTTTGTATATCTGTGGTCATATCTCTGAAATGTATGTTTTCTCGTGTATGCGCATGCATGTCTATATGTGTGCATATGTGGGGAGGGGATACTTGTGTTCAGGTGCACAGTGTATTCATGCATGCAGAAGTCAGAAGACAACCTCAGGTTCCAGGTCTCAGGCACCTTTCACCTTCTGTTTGAGACAGAGTCTCTGATTGTCTAGAAGCTCACGGAGTGAGTAGGTTAGACCAGCTGGCCTTAGTGCTGTTAGGGATCTGCCTGTTTCCACTTATCATCTTACATTGCTGGGGTTGCAAGTGCTCACCACCACTCCTAACCTTTTGTATGAGTTCTGGGGGGTCTGAAATCAGGTTATCACACTTGCAAGGCAAGCGTTTGGCTGAGCCACCTCAACAGCCTTTTAAAAAAATTCAGTGATTTCAGAGTTTACTTCATTTGCAAGGCTGGTAGTTCATCATAGGTGCCGTGGAAATGGACAGGTACAAGGAGAGACGAGCCAGTGCATTCTCAAGGAAGTCAGTGTAAAAATCTGAGGAGGGGCAGATGATACGACATTTAAAATACAAGAAATGTACAGCAATATTCAGGACCACAGTGTGGAGAAGGTTTAAATTCACCATCAAGTCAGCACATTAAGATGGAAAATGCCTCCGGGCCTTGTCAGCTCCTTTGCATATTCCCAAGACATTATCTCGAAAGAATAGCACATGCTTTATTACTTTTAAAACCTACTGCAGCTTAGCTAAAAATTTAATGCTTTAAAAAATAAACAGTACAAAGTTCTAGATAAAATTTTATCTTTGCTAATATTTAGGTTTGAGATCAGGTTCCCATTAACTTCAGGAAAATTTCCTAAAAACACTGTCATCTGGCCATTGAATAGGAGAGTCAGGAGACCCACAGACTAGAGCTGTGTTTTCCAAAGACCACAGACCTGGAGACTGTCAAGTTTCCTGCTGATCCATGAACGCCTCTCAGACTGCCAGTGTTGACTGTGGAACCTTCTTATTCTCAGTGATCCAAGGGAGGTAAAAACATTGAATTTTTCAGAGTACAGATATCATCTTCTTTTACAGCTATTATTAATATGTAGATGCAATTATTTTCTGTTTGTGGAGATCCCTCTTGTCCACTGTTGTTCTCTCAGAACTGCCCCATAATTCCTGGCAGAAGTGCAGCTTAGGTTCCCATGCTGTGTCACAGGGCACTTCCCCGTAACTTGTCCACATACATGCTGGCTATGCTTATCAGGTCATCAGAGGACTGTCCTGCACTTCACAATGAGGCTTCACTGCTGGTAATGTGGAGTTCACCAGGAGATAACCAGGTGGATTGGACACATCACATGCAAAGAGAAGGTCAAACCTGGTCAGGAAGGCAGAACAAAGATGATAGACTGAGACATGCTACAAAGGAGAGAAACAGAGAGGAGCAGCTTGCCTTCTACTGGCTGTCCAGCTCTGGGTGCAGTTACTTGATAAGTCTGATCTCTCCAAGAGTCTGCAGGAGAACTCAGTAACTTTCCAATAAACACATTTTCTTCCACAAGTAAACTTGAGTTGCTATCAATTCTTGAAACCAAAATACTCTTGACTAAGACAGTTTGCCTATACTTTACGGAAAGAGAATAATTCTAAGTGTCAACTGTATTACACTCATGAAGAGTCAGTTTCAAATGGGCTTTTTGAAAGTAAAGTTGTTTATATTTCACCAGCAAAGCCACTAATCTTCTCTTATTTAGGTGTTGTCAGTAAATGCACTTGCGTCCTTTCCTCTGAGACAAGTTGTCAGCAGAGTCAATGGGAAGCAGGATGTTGAGTCAAACTTTTGGCTCCATGATGATATGAAATGATATAAATTAAAAATGACATCTGGAGCAAGGTCTTACTGAATTAGACCCTGGTCCTTTTATGATTAAAGAGTCTTATTAAGGTGTCAAGTCAACAAAGCAGGATGAATCTTGGTGACAGAATGACTGACAGACATCTCTACATATGAAGTGGCAGTTTCCCCCCTTGCGCAAAGAGTAATGCTGGTTCTCTTTAAAAAAATCTGTATTTGTTTTTTATGAAGGAGCATTTTGCCTCAATGGATGAATGCAGATTGAGAAGTCAAACTAATCCTCTAATTCTGAAGTTCATGAGAGCTAATTGGTACAGAATTGATTGCTACAGGGGGATCTTATAATCTTCTTTATTTCAGAATTAATGTTAATACTTTTTAGAGCCAATAATTTTTTGATGTATTTATTTTTATTTTATGCATATGAGCGTCATGTCTGCATGTATGTAAATGTACTCATATAGTGCAATGCCCAAGGAGTTCAAAAGTGGGCATAAGATCCACTGGAACTAGTGTTGTCATTGGTTGTTAGCCACCATGTAGGTGCTTGGAACCAAACCCAGGTCCTCTGTGAGAGTAGCCAGTGTTCTTAACCACTGAGCCATCTTTCCAGGCCCAAGATTTCTTTTTTTGAGGAAAGATTTTTTTTAAACTAAAGCATAATTCTGCTTCAAAGTTAGTTGATTTTAGTAATAAATCATCTTTCAGGAAGTACAAAAAGAAACTGGATTCATTCAGGTTTTCCAAGGTCACTCCCCAAGAAAAGGGTTGGTTCTTCCTTCACCAAAGGAAAACACATTTTCTAGTAGTGGAGCTTGGACTAGATCCTTGCATTTGAAAATAGCACAGGGATGCCCACATGACAATAATGTTAAGCCTTCACTGCTGGTTTCCTTTTTAAAAAATTAAATGTTTGTGATTACAGTACTGTAATCATAACCAAATATGCATGACTAAAGAGATCATAGGTCTTAGAGAAATCCCCAAGGTTGTCACATCCCTTGACAAGGTAACTTCTTACCAACAGCAAAACATGTATCCTTATATTTACAGTCAAGTATCCCGGTCACCACTCATCAAAGAAGTTTCTTTTGCACCAGATGGAGACTACTACAGAGTACCACAGCTGGTCACACACAGACATTGTCTATGAACTGCCCACGCCTAACCAGCACATCTATAATGTATCCTCTATACCCAAGGCTCATGCAATATAGAACAAGGAGTAAAGAAGTCAGTAATGACTCTCTCAGCTCTCATTAATGAAGCTCCTTCATGCTACAAAGGGCCAGTAACACAAAAGGTCATAAATGGCTAAATCATGGAGATTAGGAGTCTGCAGAGTATGGGTCCCTGGTTATATCTTGTAGTCAAAATCCATTGAACTGTCACAATCAGTAGGACTGTTGTGACCCCATTTTCCTAGTGAGGAAACTGAGGCACAGGGAGCTCATATAGCCTTCTGAAGAGCCCTCAGTGGTAGAGCTGAGCTTTGGAGCCAGGCAGTGGAATCTTAATTATCAAGAATCACTGTGGAGCCTTCCTAAGTAGCTTTGTTTTCAATACATTGCTTCTAATATTATTTTAGAAAAGCCAACAAAGTGACTAATTTACATTTTATAGATAAAAGGGAACTAAAGATGAATATCTAGAAGCAGAATATTGAAGTTTCTATCACTGATTTTCAGTGTTATGGTTTGTATAGTCTTTCTGTTTCTCTTTGAGCTTACTCTGCTCAGGAATGGTTGAGATTTGTGGATCTGGAGGCTGACTTTTTATCCAGTTTCAGAAATCACCAACCATTACTTCCTCAAATAACCTTTTCTGCCTTCTCATCCAGGACTCAAAATATAGGTATGTATTAGCAGCTTGATATTATCCCATAGGTTGCAAAGACTCTCTTTAGTTCTTTTAAGTCTCAAACTGTTGAGTGTTAGATATACTAAAACGTAAATCACAATCCCCTGGCATGGTAGCCCATGCCTACAGTCCCAGTCCCTCTGGCAACTGAATCTGAAGGACAGCTTGATTCCCAGTTTTAACCCAGCCTGGGCAACATAGCAAATTATGTCTCAAAAAATCATCAAGAGAAAGCAGGTCTGGTCAGAGTGGTAAGTTTTACCATCACAAAAATATTGTATATTACTCAATAATTGTAATTCCTTTACCTTTTAAGTAATTTGCTGGAAATTCAGTACACATGCCCTTTTCTCTCAGAGTTCATAGGTTTCGTAGAGTAGGCAGCATTTAAAGGGACATGTACTACATGTCTTCAGATGTGCCATTCTTATCTGCTTCTACTATGGTGAGTTGTACTGAGAAATAATCACCATTAGGTACTTGCTGTGGGCAAAGTGCTACTATAGTTTAGGAAGACTGATAAAATGCTTTGGTGTAGAGAGTAATGTAGAGAAGATTCCTGACAGTGTGGTGTTCCTGATGTATGTGGCCCAAAAGCCTAAGTTAATTTCTCTGGAGGGGCTTGAGAGATTAGGCAACACGGGTTTAGGTTGAGTTTAACTTAATATGCTCAAATTAAGTTTCTACAACTTAGACTCCATCGTAGAGGGTCTTGAGAACTCAGAACAGTTGAGTTGTTAATGACCTACACAACTAACTAGCTGATGTTACCACAGAGGACAGATAACATCTAGGAGGCTGTATGGAAAGTCTGCGCGACATTGCGTCCTCTTGTGGGTCAGAAAAGGGGTAACATGTTTTCTACGAAACATGATCTAACACAAATGTTTAGCGGACATATCTAAACTTTCTTAAAAGGAAGGCTATGTGAGAATATGATCTGGCCATTTAGTTTCTCTGTGTCTTACTTTCCACAGGTAAAAGATAGACAATGAAATTTCCCTGCCTCACAAATTGTCACAAGGTGGAAAACAGTGCAGATGCATAATGTGTACACAGCAAATGTTTCCTCCTCCTCCTCCTCCTCCTCCTCCTCCTCCTCCTCCTCCTCCTCGTCCTCCTCCTCCCCCTTCTCCTCCTCCTCCCCTTCTCCTCCTCTTCCTCCTCTTCCTCTGTCCTCTTCTTCTTTCCTTCCTCTTCTTATTCTTATTTTCCTTTCTCCTCCTCCTCTTCCCTTTTCTGCTGCTCTTTCCTCCTCCTCATCCCCTTCCTCTTCTTTCTCCTCCTCCTCCTTATTTTTGAGACAAGTTCTTGCTCTACAATCCAGACGGGCCTCAAACTCACTCTGTAGCCCAGTATAGCCTTGAACTCAAAGTGATCCTCCTACGTCAGTGTCTTGATTGCTGAGATTGCAGGCATGTACCAGCATTCCTAGCTAACCACTTGTAACGCCTGTGCTATAACCGTGCCTGAGTCTATCGGGCGAGAGGCTGAGGAATTAAAGACACACAAGACATACAAACCCAGACAACAAAATGATGGAGAAGCTTCTAATTTATTCAAGCAGGGCGCTCACATATATACACCCAGCAGATGCCAGTGATTAATTGTAGGAAATTCCACAGGAGGCGGCGGGGGGGGGGGGGGTGTTGGTAGGGGTCAAAAGTTCAGGCCCCCAGGGAATATCTGAGTATGTGACGGGCACCTGGTTCAGAACAATTGCGGCTAGGCCTCTAAAAGTCAAGTTGTTCTTGGTCAAGCTGTTCTCATAGCAACTGCAGCTGACAAGTTGAACCTAGTTTCTGGCCGGGAACCTAGCTGGAAAAAAAGGCATGCAGGGAGGCCAGGGCCCTACAACCACTATTATTCTTAAATTTAAAAACACAAAGCATAAGGAAGATCTTGGAAAGTCTTAGTTTCTTGTTTTATGTGTTGAAGAAATTAAAATAATTGACTATTAACAGAATACTGAAACCAGAGGGGAAATTCAAATACACACTCTAATGCCTCTTGCACTTGTTTGCTCATTATTTTTGTAGCATTGTGGATTGCTTTGTGCATGTTAAGCATAAGCTCTACCACTGATCTACAACCAGCTCCTTGCTTTATCATTAATATATAATATGTGGTATGTGTGTACATGTATGAATGCATGTGTGCCATAGAACATATGTGGAGGCTAGAAGGCAACTTTGTGAAGCTGATTCTATCCTTCCGCCTTTACATTAATATCCTGGGGATTGATCTCGGGTTACCAGGCTTGTGGGCAAGCCCTTTACCTACCGAGCTGTCTCTTGGCTCCTGTCACCTGCTTTTGTAGTTACTACCTCAGAAGTACACATCAGCTAGCTTTACTACGAGCAATACCTCCAGCATATGGTCACTGTGGTAACAATTGTTTAAGTCAATCTCAGGAAATTGGAGGCTTTTATTATCTATCTTGAATATTTTGCAACCCATATGGGCTGCATAGAGTGAGGTATGATGTAACCCTGTGATGTCAGAGGGCCAAAACCACAATCCCCAGATTATGCTAAAACTGTGATTTCCTGAACACTTGTCTGAAGAGTGTGATGGTGCAATCCATATGCATCAGCCACCGAACCACTGATTGAGCATCACCTTTCCCACATCAGGCTGCCTCGCTTCTTCATTCCATAAAGTCCTCAAAACCTATCGTAAGGAGGTAGATCTCATCCCCAGATCCTCCTTAAGATTTGCTCACCTTATGAACAAAACTCTTTCTCTCTTGATAAACACCTTGCTTCGGGGAGTAGAGTATACTGTGTTTTCTACAAAATTAAGTTAGTTTCAGTACAGTACAGTCAATTTTCATTACTTGTGGCAGTTATCTTCCACTGAGTTGTGAAATTCTGAACTGTTGTTCTTAGGGGAAATACAGATTAAATTTCAGTGAACCTCTGGTCATAACATTTTTGTCAACCAGTCAACACATAGTCTTGCTTTATGTGTGTGTCTGTTTAAAGACACTTTATTGATTGCATGTTGCTGATGAATCAACCTTAGGTAGATACAATGTTCACTTCATTCAGACATGTGTTATATGGCCCATGCATTTAAGCATACATATATACACATATTTTTATACATATCTTCTTTATGAAACATATGCAACCTTTTTGCCCTTAGGAATTGTGGCGGTTTGAATGAGAAATGTCCCCCAGGCTCATGTATTTGAATACTAGGTTTCTGGTTGGGGGCACTCTTTTGGAAGGTTTTAGACCATTAGAAAGTGGAGCCTTACTAGAGGAAGTATGTTATTGGGAGCAGGTTTTGATAGTTTAGAACCTTGCCTTCCATCTAGTTCCTTCTCTCTGCTTCGTGTTTGCAGATGAAGATGTGATCATTCACGTTCCTGCTCTAGCTGGCTGCCTGCTGCCATGCCTCTCCAGCTCCCCCATTATGAGCTTTTCTTCTGGAACCATAAGTCGAAATAAACTGATGATCTGATGATGGTGTTTTATCACAAAAAGTCACTGACACAGGAATATTAGGTATAAGTTTGGCATTATGTTGGGGGAAATTTTCCAGTTAAATTATCAAAAAAAGTACAAAAATGAAAAATTATGTTACCAAATATACTGAGAAATACAGTAGGAAAGGCTCATTAAGAAGGCAAGAGTCTCCTTATTCAATTTCAGCTGACAATGTGACTGTTGGATGACAAAATTTTCACCTCACTGTGTGTGTCTGAATAACCACAATACTCCAAGTATTGATTCTAGGGCTACAAATAAGTTTTAGTGAGCAAACAAATTTGCAACTGAGGAATCTGAAAGAATTAAGAATTACTTGTAACAGATACAACATTACTCTGTAGCTAGCTTTGTTTTGAGTTGGAGTGAGAGTAGAGGAGATTGGAATCAATCATCTTGTGAGATAAAGAAGTTCCCAGTTTGTGCAGGTTAACAATTCTCTAAATGTATTTAGATGTATTGAGTAAAGCCAAACATCTTTCTGTTGTACAACAATCTTGAAAGCCTTTGCAATTTTTTTTCAATATACAATGGTCCCTAAATTTGATTAGCACATCACCTGGGAATGCTGTTCTAAGTTGTTTCTGACAAAATGATCCAGAATAGAATCCTAATACTAAGAAATTTCTATTTCAACAAGGGTCATGCGTTTCAAGGACTGTCATTAATGAAGACAGATGACCTGTCTCTGCACTGCTTCTCAGCTCAGTGAGTGGACTACTTCCAGGTCTGTTTTACCTAATTTTCTGTGCCCCTCCCACATGTTATCTGACGAAGTTAGATTTCTATGGGTATTATAATTGCTAGGAGTTTTCCCAGAAGAACCAATGTTAACTGAAAATTTGCATTCTGGCTGCTTTTCAGAATTGAACATTTCCCACCTTAATAAGCTATTAAAACAATTCATATCAAGAGGTAGAGCGCACACATCTCAACTTAAAATTGCCAGAGGAGAAGGGATTGAAAGTGGGAAGACTGAAGTTTGACAACTAAGCTTTAGATCCTCAAGCATTGCCTTAGAACCACATCCTGTTAAAAATAAACATCAGGTTAGCCCTTGGAAACCAAAGATGTTTTCACTCATTTACAGCCCGTTCCTCCCAAGTTCTTTGTTGAGAGAGATGCAGCCTATTAGTTTTGGATATTGTTAAAAGCTTTCATGTCTTTAGAAAGAAATATTATAGTTAATAGTTAATTTCCTTTTGGAATCATGCCCTCTGTCTTAAGATTTTGAAGACTGTGGTCTATTTTGGACATTGACCTTTCGTTTCGCTCTGTGTTACAATCAGGAAATTAGGATGACTTTAGCAGGGTTTGAAAAATGAACTCAATTTATGAGGAGCTATAGAAGACAGCTTGAGAAAAAGCTCAGTCCAGGAGGCTGGAAGCAAAGTTTCAGGAGCCAGCCTCTGGCTTGGACTCCTAGTCCAGTCCTTCCACGGCCTTGGTCAAGCCACTGCATCAGCTTTCTGTCACTGTGAGGGAGTACTGGAGAAAGTCCATTGACTGATCTTGACGCGTTGATTCAGAGGTTTCAGCCCCTACTTGTTCTGTCACTCTGGACAGGAGGTGAGATGGGGCTTCACGGCGGGAAGTCCAGGCAGAGCGAAGGTGCCCACTTGACGGCAGCCTAGAAACAGAAAGAAACAGGGAGGGGCTGGAGCACGATTTCCCGTTGGGGCACATGCTCAGTGACTTAACTTTCTCCCAGTAGGCCCCACTTTCTAAAGGGTCTATGATCTCCACACAGTACCACAGGCTGGTGACCAAGCCTTCAACACACAGCCTTGGAGACACAGTATCAAAATCCTAATAGATTTAGAATCCCATTGACTTGAGGACATGAATCTCTCTATTATAAGAATTTGGATTTAAATGCATCTAACAGGCATGAGTCAGTGGTTATTTAAATATTTATTTTTCAGGGACAACAAAAAGGTAAGAATAGGAAATCATAAATAGTCACTGGGTCTAAGAGATCATTAATGTTCCAGAATCTCTAGCCCTCCTTGAATGTTCTTTTTTCCTGATCTTCAAATGCTTGAAGACTCTCTATCCTATGAAATGATGGTCCAAGGTTCCTTTTAACAATGATTACTTTTATACTTAGCATGCTTTTTCAGTTCGTATTCGTTATTAGAAATAAGCATAGACCAGTTGAAAATGCAAAGGCCTCGGTGGAGCCAAATACCTGGACACGACAGAATGACATTTCTTAACATGGAAAGAATTTTGAGGGCCAAATATGAGCTGAGGCTTGTAAATCACTGCATAAACAAGTACTTTAAGTGGACCTTTCCGTGGATATTTTGATATAAAGCCTAACATCTGAGGCAGCAGTGGCAAATAGATCACATTCATAGTGTGTCTGTAACTCTGATGGTCATTGATATCTGTGATTTCCTATAAAGGAAGTAGTAACATTGCTTCCTGGACATCTTAAAGAAATTTTTTATTCAACATAGATACCTTCCTTCCTTCTTTTCTTCACAAAAGATTTGTTGAGTACTTACTGAAAACTCAATAGCAGCATCCATGTTGGGGAAATGGAGACTTGGTAATTTATGATTTATTAATTAACTCTCTACAAACACTGTGCGTTTCTTATGTGGTCACTTTGTGAAGTGACCAGGATATAACTGTGTGCAAAATAAAGGAATAGGATCAGGTCTGAACCCTGAGTTCACTGTGGGAAAGAGATAAGTGAAGGCAGGATTACAACGTAATGAGATAAGTAAAACGAATGAACAGAAGCTAAGGTCAACTGTGGGCTGGCTGGATTTGATTTGAGCCAAGAGCACTGGGTCCTGCAATCTCCCTTCAGAAGAACCGATATTTAATTGGAATGATGCTTTAAAGTAGCAAGGAAATTGAAAAATCATTTCCTTCACTTAAATCTGTTTGATACAACATATCAAAAATGGTATATTTAGGGTTATATACTTTTTTGGCTGAGATGCTTTGAAGCTATAAAGGTGTAAGCTATAATAATTTGCCTTCTAGTTACTCATAAAAATCTTAGTTTTCCTATCAAGTTTTGCCCTAAGAAAAACAAAACTTTTTAGTGAAGGAAGAAAGGTATCGTGTGCATGCTATTATTTGTTGCCTGAGGGACACTTCAATTTTGTCTTGTCTTATAAAAATAAATGAGATTTCAAAGTATTCATCAGGGAGATAGTGGAATAATGATTGGAGAACTGATGGGGTGTTTTTCAAGAAAGAAGTCTGTGATTTGGAAGAATCATAAAACCATAGAATTTCCAGGTTGGAAGGATCCTTACACTACCTGATGTGTTACGACAAAAAAACTCAACTGGGAACACAATCCAGCATTCTGTGCTTCTCAAACTCTGTCAACCTGGAGGGCTCTGAGGTGAATGTGGAGTTCAGTCCATATCTGTCTGAATGAATTATGGCAGACACTGTGTTCTGTTAAGGGGGAAGAAAACACTAAAAAACTGTAACCAGAATTTTAAATTACTGTATGAACTTATAGAAATTCTTTAGATTCTGTTTTTAGTATCTGAGCTGCAACAAAATATATTATAAAAAGATCATTCCATGTTCATATAAACACATATGTTAGTAATAGCCATGTGCCATGTACTGCTAAAATACATGATACAATGTGTAATGCAAAAGATTGTGTGAAATACAGGACTACATTGCACATACTGTGGCTTAATACGATCACTGTGACAACCATAACTTTTGCATTTCCTAATTTCTTTTCAGTTTGCAATTGCAAGTTAAATGCCACATTATCATAGGTTTTGCCTTTTTTTTTCCTGTGTAGTTCCAAAAGAAAAAAGTCACACAACAGTATTCCTTTTAAATCCTCGTTTAATTAAGTATACCTCTTGAACATGTCACAGTTGTTCAGGGATCAAAATCTGGGTGGGTGCCTTTTCAACTAGGAAGAAGCAAAGGGAAAAGAAAGAGTACAATAAACTCTTAGAACAGGGCTTGTGAAAAGCATATATTATGCATAATTAATAAATAATGCACCTAATTCTCATACTTATTTCTTTCCTCGGAGAGATTTACTGGTAAAAAAATAATGAAAAAAAAGGGACACATAATCTGAGTTTTAGAATATGAAACCAAGGTCATTTTATTTTCTGATTGTTAAGAAAACATGAACGAGGATCATCTCTTTTTGATGCTAAGAATTGCATAGTTAGTTCTAGCCTACATTGAACTTTATTGTTCCCAAGTCTGTGTTGTGCTGTGTTTTTGAGCATGTAGATTTTTAGTTGTCTTTTGATTTTTTTGTAAAACACTTAAATTTGTTGGCATATAATTTGCATGCCATACAGTGCATGGCATGATGGTTCAGAGGTAGTTAGACTCTCCACAGAGCTTGCAGTCATCACAACTGTCTAACTTCAGAGCGTTACCATGCGGAAGGAACTCGGCATGTGGTAGCACTCACTACTGTTCCTCCTTCACCGGGTTCAGACAGCTACTGATCTACTCTCTGTCACTGTGAATTTACCTATTCTGGTATTTAATACAAACAGAATCATATATGTTGACGTGTGTGTGTGTGTGTGTGTGTGCTGGTGCTCAAACTCAGAACCCTCAGCATAGTAGTCAAGCACTCTACCACTGAGCTACTGACCCCCCACCCCCCAACTGACTCCTCTCACTTGGTTTCCCTGATCTATCCAAGCTGTGATGGTTTGAATGAGAATGTCTCCCATGGGTTCCAAGTATTTGGACACCTGGTCACCAGTCTGTGATGCTGTTTGGGCATCGTCAAGGAACCTTTAGAAGGTGTGACTGTTGCAGGATTTCTATTTCTTTCTGCTTTCTATGTCTGCTTGCAAATGTGAACTCTTGATCATCTGCTCCAGTTACCTCCCACCACCATGTGTCCCCTGCCAATATAGACTCCCCTTCTGGAGCCATAAGCCAAATAAAACTCTCCTTCTATAAGTTACCTTGGTCATGGTGTTTTATCACACCAACAGAAAAATATTTAATATACATACCATAGCATGTGTCAATAATATCCTACTGTATGCTTTTTTAGTAATGTTGTGAGGTGTTTCACCAGAGAAGAGCACTCAGACACGAGCTATTGCCAAAAGAAAGTCTTTAGTGGTCAATTGATGCCTACAATGGACACAGTATAGCAAGGTGAATGCAATTCTACTATGGATGCCATACCCTGGGTCATCTCAGTCTGCAGCTTGCATAGATCACATACTGGTACAGTAAGTACAGAAGGGAGCTACAGTAGACTGTATCTATGATACATTGCCCCGCCCTCCAGACCTGACAGACTCCAATACTAGAAGTCCCAGTAATAACCCTAATGCTTTGTGTTTCCATTAAAAATTATTTGTAATAATATTTTAATTTCTCTTATTTTTATCATAAATATATGTGTATGTGTGTGGGTGTATATATATATATATGTATATATTATAAAATACAGAAATTTGGTAGGGTGTTAGAAAAGGGATGTGCAGATCTGGGAGGGGATCTAGATATGCCTGTAGAGTCAGGTTTGTGTCATAAATGCCTTTTGGTGTAGGTTCGTCCACGGGAGCCTGCCTGATCAACCTAAAGAGTCTCACCCTTTAACATGAATGAATCTCCCCTTCCCAGGAGTCATGAGTTTCCCGTAGTTCCTCAGGTTGGGTTGGGATTTCTTATCCACTTCCCCATGTCTGTGCTTGGATTTTGTCTGGCTTGAGCTTACATGGAACTTGTGCATGCTGTTAGCATTACTGTGAGTTTATATCAGTAATGGACCTGTTGTCTAGAGAACTCTGTTTTCTTGTGGTCCTCCATATTCTGTGGCTCTTACAGTATTTCCACTCCCTCTTCTGCAATGACCCCTGAGCCTTTGGGAAGCCGAAGTTTGACATAGGTGTCCTATTCAGGCATATGCAGTCTGCAGTGTCTTATTTTCTGTAGGTTGACCAGTTGTGGTTCTGTGTGTGCAGTTCCTGCCGAGGCCAGAAGAAGGTGTTGGATCCCTTGAAACTGGAGTTATTGGTTGTTGTTAGTTGTCATGTGACTGCTATAAACAAAGACTAGGTCCTCTGCAAGTGCATCAAGTACTCTTAACTACCAACTGTCTCTCCAGCCGATTGTTATTAATTCTAAACTTTATAGTTCACCCTATGTCGTTTTTGCAGATTTTTTTTCTATGGTGATAGCTATGTAATGGTTGTCTTTCAGTGGTTTTTATAGTTGCCCTAGCTGTAGGTTATTTTGTAGTCTTTGCTATTATGGTGGTTTGTTTTCTCTTCTCTGAGTGGTATTGGTGACTGAGCCCTCTGAGAAGGCTGTTCATGAAGAAGATCCTCACATAAAAGTGGGAGAGATAATCTTCCCAAAGATGCACAAACACTGGCATAGATACAAGAAAAACCAACAAGACAATCTGAACCCTTCAAGGGCACAAACTCTACAGGAACTGAGTCCAAAGATGTAGGTGTATGTGAAATGCCAGACAAAGAATTTAAAAATACAATTTAAAAGTGATCAAAAACTTCAAAAACATTATCAATAACTGAATGAAGGAAGAACTCAGGATATGAATGGGAAAATAAAGCAAAAAGTAGAGATTCTGAAAAAGAAAAAATGAAATATTTAGAAATGAAAATTTTAATAAATAAACTAGAAACTCAGTGCAAATTATCACTACACCAGATCAAACAGAATATGCAAATTAAGGACTTAAAGATGTTTGATGAATTATTACATGAAAATAGTTAAGAACAAAAATTAGGACCACAACTTTTTAGATCACTGAAGCATAAATATGAAGGTAAATTAAAGAAATTCTGATATAGAAGAGGGCACCAAGTTTCAAAGGAAACACATAGAAAACCTGTTTGAGAAACAATAGAAATTTCACCAAATTTAGAGAAATATATGAACATTCAGGTACAGCAGGCATTTGAAACTCTAAATAGGTATGATCAATAAAGAACTTCTCCACATCACATTACGAGTATGGAACAAAGAACAATTGCTAAAAACACCAGAGCAAACCATCAAGTCACCTAAAAAGGAAAACCCATCAGTATAAGAGACTTCTCAACAGAAATCCTAAAGGTCAGGAGAACATGGGATATGTATCTAAACCCCTAAAAATCAATAACTGCCAAATAAGATTACTTAGTTATCCTTTAAAATCAAAGAAGAAATAGAGAGTTTTCATGAGAAGCATAAAGTATAGCAATTCATGATTGCTAAACTGCAATTTATAAGATACTTAAAGGAATACAACAAACAAGAAAAGGAAGAAGAAGAAGAAGAAGAAGAAGGAGGAGGAGGAGGAGGAGGAGGAGGAGGAGGAAGAGGAGAAGGAAAGGAGGAGGAAGAGGAGGAGGGGAGGAGAGGAAGTTGGTGTGCACATGAGAGCTCAAGGAAGAATAAATCTCACTAAAAAATAGATAAACTGTAATTAGGGAAAAATTTTCCGTTAACAACTTCATAAGGCTCCTATAAGATGAATAGAGAAGAAAGAAAGAGCATGGAGTATGCACTACTACGGATGTAAAAATCCCAGACATCACAATAATGATCTTAAGTATGAATGGTTTTATGCCTCCAGTGATGAGATATAGACTGGTTAATTGAATTAGAAAACAGGATCCAATTGTTTGCTGCTTGCAAGAAACTCGTTGTAAAGGCAAAGACACATGCAAACTTTAAAATGAAAGGGTGCTCAAAACGAATCAGATGATATACAGAAGGTCAGTGCACATTAATAAAGGGAATAATCCATCAAAAGATACAACTGGAGCTAAAGGCATATGTACTAGATCTTGTTACACCCAGTTTCATAAAAAGAATTACTGGATAAAATGAGATAGATAGATGCAAATAAAATAATAATGGGTGACATCAGTATTCCATTCTCACTAATGGACAGATTACCCAGATAGAAAAAAAATGTAAGAGTTAATCATACCATGATCAAATGAACTTAACAAGGTCTGCAGAACATTACATCCAATAGTTAATGAGTGTACGTAACGTCTTACCAATTCATAGAACTTAAAAATATATATATATCAGATTTTAGGCCATAAAACAAATTTTGGTAAGAACAAAATAATTAAATTATTTTTGTATCTTTTTAGGCTATGTTAAAATAAAACTAGACAACACCAAAAGAAATTACAGAAAAGACACAAACATATAATCAATGAGTCATTGAGGAAATCAGGGAGGAAAAGAAAAATTCCTAGGGTCAAATGAAAATAAAAATACAGTGTGCAAGAACCTGTGAGGCACAGTGAAGATAGTTCTAAAGCAGAAGCTAATAGCTATGGGTTCCTTTGTTAAAAAAAAAGAGGGATTTAAAAATAATACAATTATGCACCTCAAGATCATAGACAAACCACAATAGACCAAAGTAAAAGTAATAGAAATAATAAAGATTAGAGTGGAATTGAATGAAATAGAACCAGAAGAGAAGATCACTGGGAATACATTCTAATAATTTGGGAAATCTCAAAAATGCATAAATTTTGAGACACGTGATATATGAAAATTGAACCAAGAATATAACAATAATAAATCAATAAATAATGAGATTGACACAGCAGTAAAGTTTTTCAGAGCTGAGAAGATGTCTCATGAGTAAAGCTCTTGCCATGTGTGGTGGTTTGAATGAGATGTCCCTCATAGCCTCTAAGTGTTTGGACATTTTGTCCCCAGTTGGTGGCGCTGTTTTGGGAGGTCTTAGAAGGTGTGTCCTTGCTAGAGGAAGCACGTCACTGGGGGCGGACTTAGAGAGTTCTTAAATCTTGCCAGATCTCCAGTCACACTCTGTTTCCTGCCCCTGCTTGAAGATGTGAGCGCTTAGCTTCTGTGTCTACTCTAGTTACCTTTGCCACCATGCCTCCCTGCCGTGATGGACTCTTGTCCCTTTGGAACAATACAGTAGATAAACTCTTCCTTTTATAAGTTCCCTTGGTCAGTGTTTCTATCACGCAGCAGAAAAAAGTGACTAATAAAGTAATCGGTACCAATTGGTATGAGAGAGTGGACTGCTGCCTGTGAAAAACCTGATCATGTGGGTTTTTAGAGTAATGTGGGAGACTTTGGAAATTTGTGCTAGAAAAGTAGTTGATTGCTGTAAGCAGAGCTTATCAGGCCATTCTAGTCAGCACCTGGAAGAATGTAGTGTAGAGAACAATGTAGTTCTGGAAGGAAATAAGGACTTAAGCAGCAACTGGTATATTTTGGCAAAGAGTCTGGCTGGAGTCTGCCCACAGCCAAAAAGATTTCCTAAGGCTAAGCTGAAAGGCAATGGGCTAATTTCTTTGGTGAGGGTATTTCAAGAGAGCCTAATGCAGAATGGCATGGCTATTAATGATGAATATTATGCAGATCTACAGTGAAAAAGAGCAAATGGGGCTGAAGGAAATTTAGAATGTACAGTTTGCATTGAAAAAGAGCACTAGGAAGATTAATGTCAGAGGCAAAACACGTGCTGAAGGAGAGCTTCCCTTTGATAAGGCAATTAAAGTGATTAAGGAGAGACCTAGAGATGTGCACTTAAACAATAGTGAAAGTGGCTCCAGGGCAAGAACACACCCATCCAAGCCTCCAGCTTGTGAAAAGAAAATGCTGCAAAGGTTTTCTACCAGGAAACCACTGAGGAGCAACGCTTTGAAAGTAGATGAAGTTGGCCGGGGTCCATCCCAAACTTGCCGCCAGACTTGGCAGTGTCTTTCACCTGGTGCCGGCTTTAGAAACATGAAAGATGCAAGAGTGAAGGTGTCATTGGTTCTTCCTCTGAGGTTTCAGAGAGCCCCTGAGGCCAGGCAGCATGTAGCAAGGGTGTTCCTACATAAAGAAGACCCTGACAGGCCACAAAGCCCTGACAGACCATTTTGTGAAGATGTGAAGGCAAAGCCTGGTTGACAGTGGAGACCCCAAGAAGATCTTCATGATGCCAGAGCTGTGAGACATCTGCCAGGGAGAGCTGTATACAGGGAGTGCCACTGGCCCAAGAGAGAAATGGGTGTTGAGTGCCTCAGAGCTGGAGGAGTTGCGCTCTTTGGAAGTAAAGTCCCAGAAGTTGAACATGGAGCTACTGGATTTGGCATTTGCCCTGCTGGTTTTGGCTGTGACTTAGTCGGGTATTTCCTCACTATGTCTCTATTATCTCTATGATTCCATTTTGGAATGGGAATGTGTATTCGATTCCATTGTGTATTGGAAGTATGCAATTTGTCTTGATTTTTACAGAGGCTTAGGGCTAAGAGATTTGTCTGAGTCCCAGAAGAGAATTTTAACTGTCGACTTTTGAATAGTATTGAGACTGATAAAGACTATGCGTGCTTTTACGGTTGGACTAACTGTGTTTTTCATTTTTTATGGTCATGAGCCTGTGGGGACCAGGGTGGTGGTGATTTGAATGAGATGTCCCTCATGGGCTCTAAGTGTTTGGACATTTTGTCCCCAGTTGGTGGCGCTGTTTTGGGAGGTCTTAGAAGGTGTGATCATGCTGGAGGAAGCATGTCACTGGGGACAGGCTTAGAAAGTTCTTAAGCCTTACCAGGTGTTCCGTCATACTCTGCTTCCTGTGTCTACTTGAAGATATGAGTGCTTAGCTTCTACATCTACCTTAGCCACCTCTGCCACAGTGCCTCCCTGCCATGATGAATTCTTGCCCCTTTAGACAGTAAGATAAATAAACTCTTCCTTTTATAAGTTCCCTTGGTCAGTGTTTCTATCACATAGCAGAAAAATGACTAATATACCATGCAAGCATGAGGACTGAGTTTGAATCCCCAGCACCCACATAAAAGCACTTATTGGCAGGGCAGAGATACTAGAGTTCACTAGGTAGACAACCTAGGTAATTAGTGAGCTCCGGGTTCAGTGAGAGGCCCTTTCTCAAAAAGTAAGAGGAAAAGCAACTGAAGAAAACACCTGATGTTAAAATTTGGCCTATTTACAGATATACACAAACATGTATATACATGTACTGCACACACACGCAAAAAGGAAAGAAAGTCTCCAAAGAAAAGTTCAGGAGTGGATACACTCATTTTTGCATTCTATCACGCCTTTAGAAAGAATTAATCACACTGTTCTCCATACTATTTCCCTCAAACTATTTCATAAAATAGAAGGAATGTGCCTAAATTCATTATTTGAAGCCAGTAGTTTCATGATTTAAAAAAAAAAACAGATATAGATACAACAACAGCAACAAAAAAGAAAATAGAGTCACAAAATTCTCAATAAAATGCTTACAAACTGAATTCGTACATTAAAAAGTTACTAACACTTTGATAAGGTGATTTCGTTTCAGGGATGGTTCAGAAAACAATAAACAATACAGCACATACACATATAAAATTGAGGACAAAGATCACATTATCATCTTAAGAGGCAGAAAATGCCCTTGACAAAATGAAATATGCCCCAGTTCTGAAAGCATTTCTTTTATAATTAGGAAGGGTCCACATTGTGATGATCACTGTTATTATGCAGTGTCGTGCTTGAATTCTTAGTGCAATACAGAAAGAAAAACAAATAAAAAGTATACATATAGGAAAAGAAGAAGTGAAGTAGGATCAGATTTGACAGTGATATGATTCTACACTTAAATGACCCCAAAGATTCCAGCAAAGGACTCTTAGTTCTGATAAACACTGTTGCTAAAGTAGCACAACAGTCAGTACACAAAATTCAATAGCTTTTAAAAATACAAATATCAAAAATGCAGAGAAGTAAATCAAGGAAACAACTCATTCACAATAATATAACCAAAGAAAGAAAGAAAGGAAGCTTAGAAATAAATCTAACTAAGGAGATAAAAGACTGCTACAATGAAAGCTTTAAAACACTGGGGAAAGGAATCAAGAAGGTGGTAGAAGATGGATAGACCTGCCCTCCCCATGTACATGGGTTGGCAGACTTAATACTGTCTGCATAGCTGCATTACCAAAAGTCATCTAAAAAAATCTGTGAAATTCCCATAAACAATAACATTATTCACAGAAACAGAAAAACAATTCTAGCATTCACATGAAAGAACAAAAGATAACACTGGGCATGATGGCACACCCCTGTGACCCCAGCACTCTGGAGTTCTGAAGGTAGACCTGGAGGGCCAGAAGTTCAGGGTCTTCTTTGGAAACATAGTGAGTTGAGATCAGCCTGGGTTATGTGAGACCGTGTCTTAAAGAAAGGGCCAAAACAATCCTGAGCAGAAGGAGTCCTGTCCAAGGACCAGCATTCTGCAGACTCAGTCTCTACACTGGCCATTTGTGACTTTTTGCCTTCCTGGCCCTCTCTTGCATTAAAGAGCTTCATTAACGAGAATTGGGAGATTCATTACTGTCTTTTACCCTTTGTTCTAAGTTCCCTGAGCCTTAGGTGTAGAGGTTGCATTGTAGAAGTGTCACTTAGGCTTGGGCAATTGACAGACACTCTCAGTGCATGACTGGTTGTGGAACTCTCCAACTGGTGCAAAAGAAGATTCTTTGATGAGTGGTGACTGGGATCCTTGTCTGTAAATACAAGGATCCATATTTTGCACAAACTAAAAAATTGCATTCGTCTAGAGATGTGATAGTCTTGGCATTTTCTCTAAGATCTATGACCTCTCCAGCCATATATATTTGGTATGTTTACAGTACCACACTTGAGTTTCCTCCCATTTGAGTGGGCTTTTAGCTCAATTAGGTAGCTGTTGATTTCCCCCAAGAAAAAATGCCACTATTGCACCAATGTCGTGTGATGTGCCAGTCATTGATGTAGTCATGAAGCTGGTGTTGGACTACAGATTGGTGCTCTCTCTTAGCAGCTTATGTAATACTCTCCAAAGCTATGAGAGCTAGCCTTCAGGGGAAGTGGCTTCCAGGTCAGTTCCAGCTCCTTTGCTCTAAATCTTGTGTCCAAAATATGTTCTTTCTTCAACAATAGGGTCTTACCTTCAAGCTCTGGGAAGCAATCAAGGGCTCTGTCAATAGCCTGTGTAATTTTGGGAGTCTTCTGGACCACCCTTGTCAACACTCAAAGGAAGGTTTTTCCTGTCTGGCACTGTTTCTTGTTATGTAGCCTTCAACTGTACACATGGACTCATGTAGAGATATTGTATGTGCATTTTATCATTAGGTTGTTGGACTAATATGGTTTTTATACTAGCTGGACTTATTTATCTCTCCCCTCTCTCTGTCTAACCCTCTCTCCATGCCTTCCCCATTTAAAGTATCTCCATGTCTCCCTTGATAACACCAGTCTCCCATGGCCACACCTCTCTTCTGCTCCTTCTTTCCCTTTATCACCAAAGCTCCTTGTACATCCCCCTCTCATTCAAATACCCCGTTTTACACATTTCTCCCCTAGTCACACCTGCCTCCTACTGTTCTTCCCTCCCAGGTTCTTTCTTTCTCTTTACCTCCCTGGTTCCTTTCCTGTATCCTGGTTCCTGCAGTTACATCAGGACACATACATATAAGGATTTGGTGCTGGGATCCACATATGAGGGAGAACATATATCGTTTGTTTTTCTGAGTCTGTGTTATTTCACTTAATATAGCACTTTCTAGTTCTATTCATTTATCTGAACATTTCATGATTTCATCTTTCTTTATGGCTGAGTAGAACTCAATTTTGTAAATGTACCCCATTTTCATTATCCACTTGTCAGTTGAGGGACACTCAGATTGCTCCCATCTCTTAGCTATTGTGAAAAGAGCAGCCACAAACTTGGATGTACAATTATCTCTGCAATAGGATTCGTCCTTTGGGTCTATGCCAAGGAGTGGTATAACTGGGTCAAATGGTAGGTTCAGTTTCAGTTTTTAAAGAGTTTTCCACATGGTTTTCCATAGGGGCTGTATGAATTTGCAACCCCACCAGCAGTGATTGAGCGTTCCCTTTCTTGGGGCAGCCTTTAAACTACACACCTCATGCTATGTCAAGTAGCAAATGAACGGATAAAGGAAACATCATATAATGCATACACAGTAATATACAATGGATTACTATGCAGCCATAAAGAAGAGTAAATTACGTTCTTTACAGGATAATGGATGGAGCTGGAGGTTATTATGTTGTGATGCAAGCCAACTTCTGAAAGATAAGAACTGCATGTTTGCTTTCATATATGAACTCTATAATGAGAAAAGGCATGAATGGAGAAAGGAGTTCACCAGAGGTCAGGAAGGGATGACGGACATGGGGGCAATCCTGATAAAGTATGCTGTATACATGGATGAAAACGTACTGTAAACTATTATTTTATATAAATTTTATATACTGAGAAAGAAAAGATGGTTAATTAAAGTCTACAAAGCCAGGTGTGGTGGCTCACATTGCAATCCTGGCACTTGGAAGACAATGAGTTTGAGGCCAGTCTCAGTTTCATGGTGAGCTAGGCCAGCCTGATCTACAGAGTGAGACAATGTCTCAAAGAACAAAACAACAAAGCAAAGCAAGGCTGGAGATCGTGGTGAAGACCCCTTGCGGCTCTTTCAGAAGACCCCATTCAGTTCCCAGCACCCGAGTTGGGCAGTCCACAATTACATACAACTCCAGCTCCAGTGATCCAGACCTCACAGGCACCTGTACTCCTGTGGGCACACACTCCCCAAATGTACACATAATTTAAAAAGTTAATCTTTAAAAAAACCCAAACCAAAACAAAGATGTTTACAAACTGGCTTTCTTTCCCTTTTTGTGTTTTTGGCATTAAAGTTCATTCTTTCTGCTTTTCCTTTGTGCCATTTGAGAATAAACAAATATTAGTACTGTAAAATATTTAATGGTCTTTAGATATAGTCCTTGATATTACGGGTAAAATAAGATCCCTGTAAAGCGTCAAATCACTACGTAAAATCATGTTAATTTATTGGTTTGTTTTACAAAGAACTTGTTGAAGACCTTTTCTATTCCAGGCATTAAACACCCGCCCCCACACATGTATATGTGTTTAGAATGTGTATAAATATGGGAGGACATGAGGGAGGAAAGCTCTAGGTGGCAATTTGATTATTAGACACTGAGCTATTAACCAGTTATGTGGAGACTGGTTGTGTGGACAAGCTGAAGCTTGTAGTGAAGTCCAAGAAGCTCACCACATCCTGATGCTGAAGAGAGACTGCAGTGGTCCCTCTGCTGCTTGTGTTGAATAACTCTATCTGGCTAGGTCTGGTACTGTTCATTAGCATGGCAAAATTCCAGGAAAAAACTGGATGTGGTCCACAGGGGATGTGGGTGGTAGGTTTCTCTGTGACGTTCTATAGTGTACTGATTGTCAAAGAAGATGTGCTGCAAGTCAGAACTGTTCGGCATCTCTGTATCACTCATCATCTGTCCAATTGTCAAGGAAGCTTTACAAGAGTAGTGCCAGCTACTCCATTTCTTCCTAATCTCATACAAGTTTCTCCTTTGGCTAATTCAATCTACTTACAAAAAGAGAAAGACTTGAGTTTCTCACTTAATCAAGTGGTCACAGCACAGAAATACTCAATACATTCTGCACAGTTGCTATTTCTGACTAAACAATCAGAACGTGTAGAATGGGCTTATAAGAGGCAAAGAGATAAAACAAAAATCTGAGTTTTTTTTCTGGTAGGAAAGATGGCTGCAATAGCTCCTGGACCTTTGGTTTAGGGACGGGGAAGGGTAGGTCAGAACGCATCTTGATCTTCTGTAAGATAAGTATGAGAGCACTCTGTCTTCTGGGCTTTCTCATACCTCAAAATGTCTTTCTGTTAGAACAGCATTTTTATTATAAAACTATTGGACCATGGTATTTCTTCTAGAACTCCGGGTGTTGTTCCATTATTTCTTGAAATGTAATATCAGAGAAAAGGAGTTTGGGGTAAATTGTTTATTTCTTTGTTAGAAATTTCTTCTTTTATTCTGGCTGAATAATACTAAGACATTTTGTCTCTATACTTGTACTTCGAAACATTTCCCAGCCAGTGTGTGGAGTAAATCTCTTAATTGGTTTTGCCGATAGCAAGCTTGTTCACTACATAGCTCTTTCTTCAACACGGAAAATCGCTGCTGTTGCCTTCACTCTGGGCTAGAGCTTTCTGTTCTTCGAGAGTTCTTTTACATGCTTTCTTCTCTTTCCATTTCTTCACAGAAAAACATGAAGGTTTTGCTTCTGCAGGACAGTTCTGCTCTCTCCTGAATGAAGGGCGGGTTCACACTCTGATACCAAAATTTTTATTATAGACTAACATATAAACATTGCATTTAGTAAGAACACACATTATTGAGCTTGATAAAATGATTGTGCATATTTTAGGATTAGCTTTTTTCCATTTTTGAGACAAAGTCTCACTATGTAGACTACAGTAGCCTCGAACTCATCTTCCTTCCTCAGCCTCAGGAGCTGGGATTGCAGTGCATGCCACTAGGCTGACTGCACTCCATCTGAACAGCCGGGCACAACCAACGTTTTTGCAGGCATGCTTATCACCAACCCCACCCTCCGTCTTTGCCAGAGTTAGCAAGACCTTGACATTTGTGTTTGACTCTTTACAAATAAACTTTTAATTTTAAAATCACTTTCAGCATACAGAGAAGTCCTAAAGATAACACAAGGATCGCAGGATGGTGCAGGGAGCGCTCACGTAGCGGTTTTGTAGCTGTTTGCTGCTTTACTTAATATTCTCTAATTTGGGTTCTTTTGCAACTCTTTTCAGTCTACACCATCTCTTTTTTTTTTTTTTTTACCATATCTTTTGTTTTTGTTGTCTATTGTAGACACAGACGCATGCATTTTATAGATGTGGCTTACTGAAATTTTCATGAGTACCCTTTGACAGCTTGTTGAAAGTATGCTTTTCTTTTCAGCCTCTGGACAGTGGTTGTTCCTTTTAGTTGGACAGTGTTTTCAGAGGCCTTGTTGTCGGTATCTTAGCCTTGCTCTAATAAAGTAGATTCAGCTGGGTGACTACGCAGTGCAAACCTTTTTTGCTCATAGTCCAGGAGGCTTGAAGCCCAGAACCAAGGTGTGGAAGAGGCTAACCCTGTCTGTTCGTAGCTTCAGAGGAAGTGCTTCTTTCCTCTTCCAGCGTTTGGAAGCTCAGAGCTCCTTGGACCTGTGGCAGTGCATCTTCAGGCTCCGCCCATCTTTCTTGTCTGTCTCTGTTTCCATTCTTTTCTTTGTGTTTGTGACCAGATTTCCCTCTTCTCCAGCCATACCAAGGACCCTCCTGCCTCAATATGGCCTATTTTAAATCAACTAACCACGCTTAAAGCAACCTTATTCTAGAGTGGATTCATGTTATAACTTTAATGGAGTCGCATTCATGGGTTCCAGGGTTGGGAGCTCCACTGACCTTTCTGGGCGTGCACATTTCAACACATCGCGGTGCTCGCGTTTGCTTCTCCTCCTTTCTGATTCAATTTGTTTTGATTCCGTGTTTATCTCCAGAGCCACTTGTCCTTGGACCCAAATGGGCACACTTGACGGGCAGCCTGCCCGAGTTGCTGTGACGGTTTCTAATTTGCCCGACTCGATGCTGTTTCTTCAGGTACAAATCCATCTTGTTTTATTCCTGGCTCTGCTCTTTGCTTTCCACCTGAATAGAAACAGACCATATTTATTCAAAGATCTGTATTATCACTTGTTTCCATTCGAGTTTGAAAATGTGTTTTTGGAGATTTCCCTTAATTCTTAAAACTGTGGGGTTTGGGCTGGAGAGATGGCTCAGTAGCTAAGAGCACTTGTTGCTTTTTCAGATCCTTTTGCAAGGATCTAAATTCTGTTCTGGTCTCATAATCATTTATGACTCCAGCTCCAAGGCATCTGATACCTTTCTCTGGCCACTGCAGTTACCTTTACACACCTGGAATTAAGTCACACACATAAGAAAATAATAAAAATAAATCTTAAAAAACTGTTGGAAGGCATTGTGTGGAAAGAGAACTTTGGGGAACCTGAAGGATAGCAATAGCTGTTGGTTTAGTCTTCTGATTCAGATCCAGAGGAAGTACTATAGTGCTGGTGTGGAGTGGAAGCTTAATATATGAACCTCAAGTTCCGGCGTTAAGTAATCCTTCAGTCTCCATATATAGCATTATTGAGAATATTTGTTTTCATTCCTTATTTTTCATTTTTATAATTCAAATATTTACAAAGAGTTTGAACATATGAAAAAAGTCAATAATTTTACTCTGTAGAGAGCTAATTTTTCAGCCTTATGCTCTGCATTTAAATATGGTTGAAAATTAGAGAACTGTGAAATTTTCCCTCTTAAATAGATATCTGTCAGTTGGGGGAAACTGCTCAACACTATGATAGTACCTGAGATGAATCATCACAAGCCGCTTGTTCTAATCAAATGTGTTCTCTCAACAGCTTTAAAGGCCAGAAGACTGAAATGGGCTGAAATCAAGATGTAGCAGGGCTGTGCTCCATTTGGAGGCTCTTGGGAGGATCTAGTGATCTGTGGATCTTGTCTTTTCCACTTTCTGGTGGCTATGGACATTCCTTGACCATGGTCATAAAACCAATCTCTGTCTCTTTCTTTGAATCTCTCTATGCAAAATCACCCTCTGCTTTCTTCCCAGGACACCTGTACTTAGGATCTCCAGCAAAGAGTCTTCCATCTCAAGGTCCCTACCTTAAGCACACTGGCAAAGTCCTTCTGCTTTTAAGGTGAAATTTATACATTTTAGAGATTAGGAACTCAAATCTTTGGGATTATTAATCTGCTTAACACAGGTCAAATATAGCAAGTGCGCATGTACCCAAACACACACACACACAGACAGGCAGACAACCTTTTCTATCAAAAGATATGCAGAGTGGATGACTAATCATGACTCAAATTGCACTTTCCAACATGGATGACTCATATATCTAGCTGAGAGAGAACAAATATAACAGAACAAGACCCAGGCACAGAGTGGAGGTTCAGAGAGTTCACTCATGTAACAGCAGAAAGAGTTGAGGAGAATCTGTAGTTTTAAACTACAATTATTTCTCTGTGGAAAGGAGACTGAAAAGGGCTCCCACGAGAGATGTGGACACTGGCTGGACTTCTTGAGTACTGGCTCCTTGGATAAAGCTCACTTTGCAAACATAACAAAGAAAATATAACTAAGTGGAAAAGAAAGATAATTGTCTGGGACCAGACAGAATCCTTGGGTTGGGGGACAGAACACTAGAACCAAAAGTTGAAATCATGACTTCAGATCAAAGCTAGTTTTCAGGAGTGTGACGTTATCAGAGCCTAAAACAGACAGAGATGAAGCAGGGTTATGTAGAGAAAGGTCAACTTCCCTCAAGTTCTTTGGGAAAATGTGTGAATAAATAAAGTAGTTGGTAGATAAATGAGCAGACAGCCCACTAGATAAAGTAGCAGTGGGGTACAAACAGGAAGTTAGATCAGTTAAACTATCAAAGCTTACATAGTCCCGGCCTGGAGAAATGGCTCAGTGGCTAAGAGCACTGACTGCTCTTGCAGAGGACCTGGTTTGGTTTCCAGCACCCATATGGTGGCTCACATCTATCCCTAGTCCAGTTCCAGGGGATCCAAAGTCCTCTTCTGGCCTCCGTGAGCATTTCAAGCATGAGTGAATTGATGTACACCCAGGCAAAACACTCATTCACAGAAAAACTGTTTTAAAAATGAATTATACTCTCCAATATGAAGGCGATCACCAGAAATAACTTTTTTCTGTTTTTTTTTTTTTTTTTTTTTTTTTTTTACCTGGCCTTCCTTCTCTTGTTCTTTTCTTTTCTTCGTGTCTTTCTTCTCTTTTTTTGAGGCTGGGTCTTGCTATGTTATCCAGATTATTCTTGAACTCAGGGACCTCTTGCTGCATTCTCCCAAGAAACTAGGATTATCAACATGAGCTACCATTCTCAGCCACAGGTGGATAGATGTTGACCATGTGAGATGCAATCAATCCAAACTGAGATGTTCTGTGCATCTAATGTCAAAGACATACTGCAAAAACAGGAATAATATCTTTTGATACTGATTAAATGTTGAAATGGTAGCCTTTGGAAACAGTGGACAAAATTAAATACATAATTAAATTCCATGTTTCTTTTTATTTTAAAAAGTGTGGCTATTAGGGGCTGGAGGAAATGGCTCAGTGGGTAAAGCTCTTACTGTTTAAGTTTGAGGACCTGAATTCAATCCCCTAAACCTATGTGAAGACAGGCTTGCTAGTATGTGTCTGCAATCCCAGCCATCCTACAGTGAGATGGAAGGTTAAGGGTCCCCAGAAGCTTGTGGGCCAGCTAGCCTGGTGTACCTAGGTGGAAGGTGAGGATTGGCATGTGCATGGCATGGAATGCATACACCCACACTCACACATGAACATATCCATCCACACATACATACACACAGATAAAAGACTGTAACTTCTAGGACAATTAATATCATGTGATATGGCTAGCATTTGTGATTTGCACACCGTTCGACAGTAACAATCTAGTCCATGGTGAATGTGGCAAACAGTTGGTAAGTGTGTAGTTACTGCCATCTTACTCATCTGACTAGTGCAGGACTTGAAGAAAGCCTGATTAGCATTAGCCTCACAGTGGGAAAACTCATGGGAGAAAATGGTAGTGAACAGAGAACTGTTATTTCTGAGTTTTCATATCTATGGGAAACTTAGTTGTTCCAAACAGTGAGCGCAGAATGAAGGAAGCACCACTCACCAGCTGGCTACAGAAGCTCCTACAAACCAAGCTTACAGACTGTCCCGACCCCTTTAGGAGAAGGTGGTAGGGCGAAGTGGGCAGAGGCCAGTTAGCAGTTAACCCCACCGTGTCCAGCACAGTCTGTTACTCGCAGGCTGGTGGCCTCAGCTCCGTGGCATCAGTTCATTAGACCTCGTTATTTCTCACAGCTGCACGTGGTGATCACTACCTAGTAGGGTTACTGTTTAGATTGAAATAGTATACAAAGCATGCAGCTCAAAATGACTATCAAAATGTGACAATTGTTTTCATTCTTGAATCCATTGCAAAGTATAAAGAAAACGCAATAAATACTTAAAAGGCCTTGATCAGAAATTGTCTAAAATTTTGCTTTTTGTTTTGTATATTCTTGGATACTTTGGCCAAGATGCCCTTTCTCTCCCCTTGTACATCTAGCTGAGAGTTATTCATGCTAGGTCTATGAGAATGCCCGAATAGCTCAGCCCTCAGCACGGTCATTCTGCCCTGCTAGTCCCAGATGTGGATGGCCACTTCATCCACCATCATAGCCCCATCACTCTGCCAACAGAGATCTGTTTGGGCAGGCTCGCAGCAGGGGTCACATAATTAGCAGGGACGCCACACTTAACTGTGACTGATGCCAGTCTTCTGACAATTTCTCCTGCCAGACCCTTCCATCACTCCCTGACAATGTTTTCCTAACTGCTAAATAATTGCTCAGAATTATTACAACCACTTTACAGACTGGCTTGCAGAGATGCCCTTTGTCACAGCTGCATTTGAAAGGTTCCTTTTTCTTAAGACCTTGCATGTTCTTCTTTTCTTAACCTTGGATGTATCTTTACATGTTTCTATCACTTTCTCCATTGATCGTATAGTATGAATTTTTAAAATGTAAATTAAAGGGTCATGATAATCAGCCTAGCTCAGCAGATGTTTGCAATCCATTTCCAGTTCTTCATTAGACTGGTACTATGACTTCGGAAACATAATTATTACTATGCCATCATTTTTTTTTTCTACCGGACATTACAATTTTTAAGAATTTGAAAATTCAGACAAATAATGTGCTTGGCTGATGACCTGGTACTTACACTGCCACAGAGGCCTTCTGACGTGAGCTTGCGCACAGCCCCAATTCTTCCCACCCCAACTCCCACTCCTTGACCTCAACCCTAAACCCCAGTGTGAGTGTTATGGGAGGGCCTGTTAGAAGATGACACATTCTGGCGGGTCATCTGCGCACAAAGGAACCTGAATCTGAAAGTCAGAGAAAAGAAAAACTGAAGATTTATTTTATTTTTCTGTAAAATAGACAGCAAGGTCATTTCATAGTATTTAAAGAGACACTGACAAAGAGGGTAGGCGTGCCCAAATAAATTGAGATTATTTCTATCTCAAACAGCATTTACTCAAGCCCCCAGCTCCACACTGAATCTCTAAATTTTTACCTTCTCTGGACACTTCATATCAATGGAACTGATACTTGCAGTTGGCTGCCTTCATGTAGCAGAACTCATGTAAGGCTTCTTCTTATATATTGTTTGAATTTCTTTTTCATATTTTTATTAATTCTTTGAGAATTAGTAAGTAACAAATTAACGTGAGAACTATGTTTTGATCACATCCACCCCTCCTCCAGTTCCTCCCAGATCTGCCCCCTTCTGCTCACTTCTCTGGCTCCTCCCAGATCTGCCCCCTTCTGCTCACTTCTCTGGCTCCTCCCAGATCTGCCCCCTTCTGCTCACTCCTCCGGCTCCTCCCAGATCTGCTCCCTTCTGCTCACTCCTCCGGCTCCTCCCAGATCTGCTCCCTTCTGCTCACTCCTCCGGCTCCTCCCAGATCTGCCCCCTTCTGCTCACTCCTCCGGTTCCTCCCAGATCTGCCCCCTTCTGCTCACTCCTCCGGCTCCTCCCAGATCTGCCCCCTTCTGCTCACTCCTCCGGTTCCTCCCAGATCTGCCCCCTTCTGCTCACTCCTCTGGCTCCTCCCAGATCTTCTCCCTTCTGCTCACTCCTCTGGCTCCTCCCAGATCTGCTCCCTTCTGCTCACTCCTCTGGTTCCTCCCAGATCTGCCCCTTTCTGCTCACTCCTCTGGTTCCTCCCAGATCTGCCCCTTTCTGCTCACCCTCCCAGCTTCGCGTCCTCATTTTAAAAAACACTCACTGGTTCAGTTTGTCCTGCCCGTGTGCTACGGGGTGTTTGGCCATCCACCAGGGTATGGACAGCCTGCCTGGGCCACACTCTTAAAGAACACTCTTTCTCTCCTAGAAGCTATCAACTGCCAACAGCTTCTCAGCTAGGGGTGCAGCTTCGGGCCTACCTCCCCACTCTATGATGGGTTTTGTCTGACTCAGCTCTTGCAGGTCTCCTGCAGGCTCCTCAATGCCCATGAGTTACCTGTACAATTGCTCGATTGTGTCCGGAAAACACTGCTTCACTATGCTTACCCACGTCCTCTGGCTCTTACAATCTTTCTGCGCTCTCTTCTTTACTGACCCCCGAACTCTGGGAAGAGGGGGTGAGATCCAGGTTTCCATGTAGGACTGGGCACTTCACAGTCTCTTGTTCTCTGCTCCTTGACCAGTTGTGGATCTCTGTGCTGATTAGCATCTACTGAGAAAAGAAGCTTCTCTCAGGAGGGTTGACAGATACACTAATTTATGAGTTCAATAGGAGTCAGTTTAATACTATGTCCATTCAGTAGAATAGTAGTACTTTCTCCCCTAGGACCTGTCTAGCTACAAGGAATGGACCTTAAATCAAACCAGAAAGTGGTTGGTTGTTCCCATAGCACTTGTGCCAAGATTGCATTAGAGGGAACCATCCTGGCAGGTCAGTCATTATTGTAGACCACAGGGTACACATCTGGGTAAGACTGACGACTGCTTTTCCCCTTCAGTACTGTACAGCACCTGCCAGCACTAAAAAAGCTAGCCAGCAGGGATGAAACCTTGAGGTCAGGAGCAGCTTGATTTCTCCATGTTCTATAATAAAGCTTCTACACAGCAAAGGACATCATCAATTCAGGTGAGGAGACAGCCTACCTAAGAAATGGAATTAAAACTCAAAAAGCGAAATTTCTCTATATTGCCAAGTACTTTAGTTAGTTTCTCTATTGCTGTGAGAAAACCTCACCAAAACCAAATAGGGAAGGAGAAGGTTTATTTAACCCTGGCAACTCAATGGAGTTCACTGTGGAGGGGAGCTGGGCCCGAGATGAAGACAGGAATCTGGAGCCGGCCACACAGCTTCAGTTGTTAACCTGACACACCTGGGAAGGCAGATCCTCAGCTGGGCTGCCTTTATCGGATTGGCCTGTGGGTGTGTCTCTGAGGCATTTTCTTGACTACTGAGTAATGTGGGAGGGCTCGGACCAGTGTGCGTGGTGCCACCCCTGGACTGGGGGCCTTGGGTTGTGTAAGAAAATAGGTTGATCGGAGTGAGTAAGCAGTGTTCCTCCATGGTCTGTGATTCAGCTCCTGCCTCCAAGTTCTAGCCCTGAGTTCCCTCAGTGATGAGCTGTGACTTAGGAGATGTAAGACAAAATAAACCCTCTCCTCCCCAAGTCGGTTTTGGTCAGTATTTTTATCACAGCAATAGAAAGTAACTAGAACAAGAAATTGACACCAGACTTTAACAGATCTGATTGTGTTATTTTGGGAAGGGCTGTGGAAACATTTAGAACTTTGAGTTGGAAAACCCGTCAAGTGCTTGAAGTTCAGTGAGCTGTTCTTTGAGAGCTTGGAAAAATGCAGAAGATAAATGGAGGCCTGGCTTGTAGAAATTCAAGAGAAGTAAAGACTATCAGGACCATTTGTGAGATATTTTGAATTGATAATTTGGGGTTTCTGGTCTGCTGGAGCTGGAGAGCCAGCTGTGATTAACAAGAGACCAGAACCACTGAAGTGAAACCTTTACTTTACACAGACAGTCGATTCTGGTTAGCTGAGGCTGAAAGATCAGCTGTGATTACGAAGAGACTGGCATCACTGAGGTGAAATCTTCTGAGAAGTATTTCCTCAGGGTCAGTACACAGAAGCTGTGGTTCAGAGAAGGCTCCAGGCTCCATTTAGAGCTGAAAACTGAACTTGGTAATGTGTAAAAGTCTCCCATGTGGTACTGGTTTTGAAGTTATGAAGGGGTCATGGAGATAATCTGAGGCCTGGCACTGTGTGAGGCCAGGAGAGGCCATCAGTGAAGGAATAGCCTCAGTTGCAATGGAGACCAGAGCATATTAGAAATGCCAGGACAATGGATGACCATCAAGGGCAGCAGCAATTGTGGAGTGGATCTGGCCTGAGCCTATGAGACAAGTTGTATGTGTATTGTGGATGACAGAGACAGAGAAGTGGAGCTTCCCAAACACTTTGACACTCAGAAGACCATGACTGAATCTCAGATGTCCAACACTGAGTTGTACTGCTGGACTTTAGTTTTACTTAAGTATACCCAGTTCTTTCCTTTTGAAATATGATATTATGTAATTTGGATTTTATTGGATCTCACACCTGAGATTTTCTAAATAGATTTTGAACTTTTAAAGTGTTTGAATTTTAAAGATTGTGAGATTTGAAATTATACTGTTTTATATTGTAATAATATTAACATGCGATCTTGAGGACAAGAAATACAAAGGTTACAGTTAAAAACTGTTTGAGTGTCAAGTTGACAAGGGTTAATTGTGCTGGATAGCTTAAACTGTGAACTTGATACACCAGGAAGACAGAACCTCAGCTGCAGAGTTGCTCTATTGGATTGGTCTGTGGGCATGTCTGTGAGGCATTTTCCTGATTGTGATGTGAGAAGGCTCTGCCCAGTATGGGTGGTGCCACCCTGGACAGGAGGCCTTGGGCTGTTCAAGAAAGCAGGTTGGTCAGAGGCCAGATGAGCAAGCCAGTAAGCAGTGTTCCTGCACGGTCTGTGATTCGGCTCCTGGTGTTAGAGAGCAAATAGCTATCTAGCCGGGATAGACTCTAAATTCTCTAGTTTATCTGTTGAAAGACCCACATTTCCAGTTTCATTGGTCAATCACCTGATCATAGGACCACCCTTAGGAAGGTGGGTTCAATTTATCTTATACTAAATAGGTGGGCGGAATACTGTGTGTTAATGAGGCAGTGAACTTTTCCTGCTGAGAATCCCGCCTCCCAGTGCAGCTCTTCTGACCCCACCACAGACATGTAGCTCTCCAGAAGTCTGCCCGATTTTCTGAATCTTTCCTTCTCTTCTTCACATCCCTTTTCTAAACATGCTTCTCTAAGGCTTTGGGCTGCCCTAGCATCTTGTATTTCTCTAAAGCTTCTTCTCCCAGCCTTGTGGCTGCCCGTCCACCACGTGTCTGACCCCCATGCAGGCTCCAAACCTGCATGACTTTTTGGCTTCTTTTCTTCTCCCTCCATTCTCCTCCTCCAGGCGGCTGCTGAGATCCCTAGCTTACTTGTCTTGAGGATTTTTCTTTAGATTTCAATAAATTGTCCTAAAGCTTCTGATTGAGTCCATTCTTAAATTCTTTTATGAATGAGACTAAGAACCCACTAGGGATGCTCTCATTTCACCCTGTTCCATTGCCTCCGAGTTCTTGCCCCGAGTTCTGGCCCTGACTTCCTTCAGTGATGAACAGTGACCTGGGAGGTGTAAGATAAAATAAACCCTTTCTTCCCCAAGTTGGTTTTGGTCAGTGTTTTTATCACAGCAATAGAACGTAACTATGAAATGGAGGTAGGAACTGTTTTTATACAACCCAGGACCATCTGCCTGGGGGAGGCACTGCCCAGAGTGTGCTGGGCCTTCCCACATCACTCAACAATCAAGAAATGCCCCACAGACACGGCCCACAGGCCAGTCCAATGGAGACAATTCCACAGTTGAGGCTTTCTCTTTCCAGGTGTGTCAAGTTGACAACAGAAGCCATCCAGTACACTAAGCAATATTGCTACTCAGTGGATGTACTACATTCCCCACAATTCAGCATTTGGGTTGTTATAGCTTTTCCATTATAAATGTTATTCCGATATAAGTTTTTCTGTGCATTTATGACATATGTTTTCATTCTATTGGGTATATTTTTGGGTACTTGGGACTAAAATGCTAGATTATATGGCAATTTTATGTATTAAACGTGGATTAATTGCCACACTGTCTTCCAAAGCAATGGTACCATTTTGAATTCCCACCAGCAGTGTGTTAAAGCTCATTTTCTTTACATCTTCAACAACACCTGTTACCTTCTATTACAGCCATCTTAGTAGGTTTGGGTGGTATGACATTGTACTTTTGTATTTCATTAATGACTTGATGGTCAGCATTCCTATGCTCATGAGCCATTTATTCATCTTCTCTAGGGAAATGCTCAGGTCTTTTGATGTCTTTTTATTATTGGACTGTTCATTATATGTTTTTTCTGCAGCTCACTTATCAGATATGTGACGTGTAATATTTTTCCCATTCTGTGGTATCTTCTCTCCTTTATTTTGAAATATAAGGGTTTGAATTTCAATGAAGTCAACATGTCTATTTTTCTTTTATTGTTTATATTTTAGTGTAATATCTAAGCAACTATTGCTAGTCATCAGGAAGTGACGCCCTCGCTTTCCTCTGAACAGCCGATGGTTCCAGCTCCCACCTTTGGTTTGGGATCCACTGAGCTAGGAATTATGCATGCTGTGAGGTGAGCATCTTCTCCATTTCTTTTCACTCTCTCTCCCTCCCCAGGCTCTTATTTCTTTCTGTGATGCTGGATACTGAGCCTAGGGACTCACACATGCTGTCCACATGTTCTGTTCCCGACCCATACCTACACCCCAACTTTATTCTTTTGCATGTAAATATAATTTTTCCTTTACCAAATTTGTTAAAGGATTGTTCCTTCTATATTGAATAGTCTCTGCAGAATTTATTTAAGGTGCTATCATTTGGATATGATTTGCATATCTCCCAGGTTTGTGTGTTGAGACCTTGGTCCCTAGGGTAGTACTATTAAAAGATGGTAGACTTTTTAAGAACTGGGGTCTAGTAGAAGGCACTTAGGTCACTGGGGGAATGCTCTCATTGAGTATAATTGAACACTTGGGTTCTTGTGTGTGATTGTTATAAAGTGAGTAAGTGTAACCTCTGTTCCTGGTTCAGCATGCACATTCCATGCACTTGTGCATGCTCTGACATTGCTATCCTCCATGAGGAGGTGCAGGCAAGAAGTGGGTCCCTCCACAACACCTGACTCACACTGCCTGCACAACTTCAGAACTGTGAGCCAAACCAACTTCTGTTTTTTCTATGTAGCGTGGGTCAGGTATCCTTTATTTTTGCTTTATTTTATGTGTATAAGTGTCATACATGCAGGAAAATGAACCCATATCATGCAGTGCTCAAGGGTGTCAGAGGAGGGTGTCAGATTTCCTGGAACTGGAGTTAGAGACAGTTGTTAGCCACCACAGGTGGGTGCTGGGAACTGAACCTGGGGCCTCTGCAAGAGCAGCCAGTGCTCTTAGTTGCTGAGCCATCCCTCCGGCCCCAAGAATTATTATAGTAATGAAAAAATGACGAGTACAATGGGTTTATCTCTTTACTTTCAAGTCTTACTGCATTGATGTGTGTGCTTATGTGCTTTTTAGTGCCATCCAGACCTGACTTATCCAACTCTGTAGGATGTTTTAGAAAGAAAAGTGTGAGTTTTCCAACTTCCTTCTCCTTTTTATGGTTGTTTTGGCTACTATATATGCTTTACATTTATAAATAAATTTTGGGATTGATTAATTTCTGAAGACAATGATCAATAAACAAAACTACTAGAATTCTAGTAGGGATTGCACTGAATATATGTCAGTTTGGGGAGTATTGTCAACTTGGCAGTAATTAGTGTTCTGATTCATGAAATGAGTCGCCTTCCATTGAGTCTGACCTCTGTCAAGAGTGCTACATAGTCTTCACAGTTAAGTTTGTATTTTTTGGTTACCATCCTCCCTTGATATTTGATTATTCTTTAGGTTTTGTAAGTAAAAATGTTTATTTAACTTAATTTTAAAATTTAGAGATATAATTGGACATAGCCAAGATATGGGTGCAACCTACTTCTCTACCTACTATGTAAAAGTGGTATATATGCAGAAGGGAACCCTATTTGATCTGGATAACATGTCTATGTTCATTATCTTCAAATGCTGGAAAATAGTGAGGCAGGCCCTCATTATGAGCAAGGCTGGCTCTGAGCTCAGGGTCTCCCTGCCTCTGCTTCTTGCCCCACTTTGATCAAGCTTTCTACTTGTTACACAGCTATTAAAGTTTGCCAGTTCTTAAGTCAGTCTTTGTGTACAAAGTGTATACAAACTTATACACTTCACATAATTTGTTTGATTTGTTAATGTGATTTTTGAAACATTTCTTAGGAAGATATGAACAAATAAATGCCCATCCATCCCAGATAGAGAACCAGTGATGCAGACCAAAGCAACAATTCTACCAAAGTCCAACTTGAGGAACGGATGGATGAGTTTATTAGGGTTACTTACAGAAGAATGGCTAAGGGTCACTTTTGTTGTTTGCTGTAGCATTCTGTAGCTCTTGTTTATGATCAGTTGGTCCATAGATTTCAGTCCTTTATTTCTGTTTTAATCTCATGCTTGGTTTTCTATCCATTATTAAAAATGAGTGCTGCACTCTCTACATTTATTATTGATTTTTATATTTTTCCTATTTCTACCTGTTCTATTTCCTTCTTGCCAAATAGGGTCTCATTCTGTAGCCCAGGCTGGCCTGGAACTCACAGCAATTTCTGTTTCAGCTTCCACATGCAGGAGTGCTGGGATTGTAGACTTGAGCCATCACACCCTCCTCTTTCAGGTTTTGTCTCATCTTTGGCAAATATTTGCTTTCATCGTTAAATCTTGATGCTTTACTTTCTATCATTTACATAATGATTAAATTAGTTTTCACCATTGCCAGCTTATTCTGTGCTGCTTTTGGACAATGCCTTTGACATAAATTGTGTACAGTCTTCCAGGGTCCTTTTCAGTGACAAATTTGGAGCCAGTCTCTAAGTAAGGTTTGCTTTGATAATGGGATGTGTTCCTGCTCCTTAGCTGACTTGTCCTTGGTTCTCTCTGGTAAGCTAGGAGTCCTGTGATTGAGGTTTTTTTTCCTTTTCATAGAACTTGTAGTTTCCTCTTAATTGCTACCACCAAAATCTCCATTGTTTTTCAGAGTGTTCTTGGACTTGAACTCCATCCAACAGTTACAAATAAAGACAGTCCCTTCAGAGAGCCTCAGATCCCTCTATTCTCAGTCATCGCTGCCATTCACTTTACACAGACCTTAGGCCATGGGACTGGAGGGATGATTCAGTGGTTAAGAGCACTGACTGTTCTTGCAGAGGACCAGGATTCAATTCCCAGCACCCACATGGTGGCTAACAATCATCAGTAACTCTGGGAATTCAACACACTCTTTGGGCCTTGACAGACGCTGCACAGCATGGGTGAACACACACAGATGAAGGCAATACGCTCACACATATAAGAATAACAAAATATTTTAATAAACCAACCAAACGTAGCTTAGGCCACTGCTACAGACCAGGGAGCCACAACAGAGCATTCTCACTTTGCACAGGCCCCCAGCAGAGATGGTAGAGTTGTCATTGGAGCAGTGGGAAAACGGTTTCCTCCTGATCAAGATGGAATCTCTGGCCTTTGTGGAGACTCAACAATGCCAGTTAGGCAGGTCAGTTGACTTGTTGAGGGCCTCCCTCCCAGGAAGTCAGATCCACTTTAGGTCACGCTAAAGAGACTGGAGTAATCATTTTCCATTTAATGAGACAATGTACTTTTCTTTCCCCAAGTTCCCAATCCCAGTGCAACTGTTGCAGAGCTGTGACGTGTAGCTCAGTAAGTCTGCCCGCTTTTCTGACTCACCCCCAAAGCACAGCTTCCCTTCTCTTCTTCCTGTCTCTGCTGTAGGCATGCTTCTCCTAGCACTTTGGGCTTCACTCTCTCTCGAAACTCCCCTCGCTGACATGTGGCTGGCCTCCATGCCAGCTTAACTCAAATGGCGAGTCTTGCTCTTCTCCATCTGACTCTGTAGCTACTGAATTTCACAGCTTGCCTGCCCTGGAGTTTTTCTTTTAAACTCTAATGAAATTGTCCTTGAGCTTTCTTTTAAACCTGCTCTTAAATCTTTTTATTAAGAAGATTAAGAACCCTATGGGGATACCCCAACTTCCCCAGTAACATGTGGCAAATCTAGTGGGACTCTCCCAAATTTCCTGTAACAGTGTCCAGTGTTTCAGCCCGGCTCTTGTGTATGTCGTGTAACCCATGTCACAGCACCTGTGGTGCCACCTCCTAGATGGGGGCGGGGAACTCAGTGGACAAATACAGCTTTGACCTCTGTGCCAGACTTGTCCGAAATCTAGATCCTACAGTTTGGATATGGGACAAATGAGAATTGTTGGTGATCTGCCTTTCCTGGTAAGTTTTCCTATTCCTTGACAGATGAAGGAAGAGGGAGCCTTGTGTCTTTGGTCTTTGATTAGAGGTAAGAGTGAAATTTCCAGCCAGTGGAAATGGGAGGCTATAAAGAGAGAGTAGGGTGTGGCTTAGGTGTTACGACACCTTTCTTCTTCCCTCCCTCCCTTCCTTCTTTTTAAGTCTAAGACAGCATATTTCCACGAATAGAAGTTTCTTACAGCTGGGCATGCTGACTCACACCCTGCAATCCTGGCAGTTGGGAGGCAAGGCCAATCATGAGGATAACAATGAGATCAAGGCCAGTCTGAGCTGCATAGTGTGTTCCAGGTCAGTCTGTCTAAATAATAAGACACAAACAAGCAGTTTATTCATTTGGCATATACCATCACATCAATTTACAGTAGCTCTAAGTGATTTGAGAGGAAGGGCTGGAGATAGCTGAGTTGATAAGGCGCTTGGTTTGCAAGCACAATGACTGAACTTTGATTCCTAGAATTCACATTTTTAAAAAAAGCTGGGCAAGGAGGCCAGCACCTGGAATCCCTGTGTGGGGGAGGTGGAGACAGGTGAACCCTGCAGACTCGGGTCAGATTCCAGACCAGTGAGAGGCCTATCTCCAAAGAAGCTGAATATGCCAGAAGGATGGCACCTGAGGCTGTCTTCTGTCCTCCACATGCACATACATACATGTACATGCACGCCCATACATGCTCCAGCACAGGCATGAACACATGAACATATACGTCCACACAAGAGTTTTTGTTTAACATTTTTTATGATAGCAGGGGAACAGGTTCATAGAGATTCCCATGTCACCAACCCAGACGTGGAATATTTTAATAGCCTTTTTTCATTTTACATTTAAAAATAGGAAAACTATTCTTAGCTTACAGACTATACAAAACCAGAAGATGGCCTAGATTTGTCCTGTGGAAAATGGCTTGACAATCTGTCCTCTAGGGAAATAATGCTGAATTCCACATTATTTACCTCACCTGCCTCAAAATGCTGTAGTTACATTTTTCAGGTAGGATTTAAGTGTTTTTATTTGCATCTACATATTGTGTAGTATCCTTGCTTCTGACTAGTTTAGATCTTTATATTCTCCTCTGCAAAGCATCACTTCTTATTTGCTGCCAGTTATCTGATGGATTTCCCAAACTTCAAGACTCTCTGGAACAGCCGCGGTAACAATGGTCCCAGAAAAGATGGAGAGAAGGAGCAGGAGTGACAAGGGGGAGCTGCTTCACTCTTTGCCAACGTGTTACATGTACACACAGTTAATTCTTCACACAGCTGCCCAAACCAGGCTGTAAACACATCAGTATAACTGGAGGGAATGACATCTTGCAGCCACCTCCTCAAGAGAGGGCAGACACCTACTTCTTATCTGATTTGACAGGAGAGTCCATGGTTTGGGAGGAGAGCTCCTGACAGAAAAGCACTGAAGAGGCTCAAGGACAAACGTGTGTGGTTCTCCTGAGCAATTCCACAGGAAAGGACTTTGCCAAAAGTATGAGTTCTGGGCCCCTAAGATGCATGCAGCTGGCCTGGCTCATTTCACAGCAAACCTCAGGGGACATATTCTTCTACTGGTGGCTGGAACTGAAGTCATCTCTCTTCCAGCCAGATTTTTCTGAATTCCTCCATAGTCAAAGGTAGATGTAGAAAGCACAGAATGGCATGGCTCCTCCCCACTAAGCTGAATTCCATCTGAATAAACCTGGCTTACAAGAGAAATGTCCAGGGCATGAATGACTTCCATATTCATTGTACTTGTTCTTAGAAAACAAACTCACCATACTAAGAAGTTTCAGTAAAATGAGTAGAGGCAAGTTGTTCTCTCAACTGTTGTTTTCTCAAACTGTTCCGTGCCATATAGCCTGAAACTGCAGGATCCTTGAAGTATTGCTAGGCGGGCGTAGGCCTCCCAAGGTGCCTCATTGATTCCAGACCTGATACTCAGGAATGAGTGGGATTCCAAGTCTCTGTCATCATACAAATCCTTGATATCTAGGGACTATCTTGTAAAAGGAAAAGCTAATTTACAATAAAATACTTAAAGTAAAGAAAAGACAGCAAAGAGAACCCCCTTTACTGTGCAAGATACCACTTAGAATAAGAAGCACTAAATTTAGCCACAGTCAAAATGTATTAACTTTTTTCTCTAACTTTTTTAAGTAAACATAACTGTCTGCTGTTCACTGACCACTGAATAGGACACTTATTAAACTGAAGGAGAGAGACCCTTTGCCAACAGGAAGTGCATATTACTACTACACAGGAAGCACATAAGAAATTTCCTTTAGTATCAGACAGAGTGAAAAGTATTCTAAATAGAAATATAAGCAAAATGTTATTTCCAGAAGTCATGAAAATGATGAGGAAGAGGGTGATCCTGGGCTACTAATAATACGAAAGTCACATCATTTAATTACAGGGTACGAGGTTAAGTGACTTACATGCATTATAGTACTGTCTTCCTAAGAATCTTGAGTGACAGATACCATCTGTCCATTTCATAAATCAGGAAGCCAAAGCATGGAGAGGAAGGTATAGCCAAGTGAACCTGAGGCAGGCAAAGAGACTTTAGAGAGGAATACGATTGAAGTCATTGCCTGGGAAAAGAACAGGATTTAGATGGATGGAGGAAGATAATGAGACAGAAGGGAGTCTGGCCCCAGGAAACAGCATGAAATAGAAAAATCAAAGGAATAACTATGCTGAGAATGAAAAAGGATAGCATTAAAGTAAAAGATAAAATATGATACATACATACAATGGAATACTATTCATAAAGAACACCAAGTTCTATTACTAGAACAACGTGGATGAACCAGAGAGCACGACGTCCAGTTGAATGAGTCAGGCACAGGAAGATAAAGCACTACTTGATTTTATTCTTAAGTAGAATCTCAAAACAGCTGATCTCAGAGAAGCTGAGAGCACATATTAAGGATAACCAGAGGCTGGGAAAACAGGCAGGGGGAGGAGTGGGAGAGGCTGATCGATAGGTGCAATGTTGTTGCTTGACAAGACAAATACATTCTGGACTTCTGTGGCACAGGAGGGTGAATGTAATGGACAATTATCAAAATAAGTCAGAAGAATTTGAATGCTATAAATACTGAAAATCTAAGGTGTTGATTAATACCCAGTGTATATGTGAACCAAACATCTCATTGTACCCAGTATAAATACATCAAATACAGTAAGAGAAATGAAAGTCATACTCAGCACCTAAAGCCCTTGGAGTGGCGTCACACAGAGCAGATGCCAAGCCTGACGCTGAAGGTGAGGTAAGCGAGGGGCAGCTTGGCAGCAGCCACATACTTTTCTTCTACTGGGCTTCATAAATTGACACTTGCTTTTCTCATGCTGAAGGCACGCTTCCTACTGTTTTTGATCCTGTAACCCATTGCCTCATTCCTTTCCTTCTCCCCATCAACAGAAAGGACAAGTACTCAAAGCTGAACAGTGGGCTGATATCCCAAACACAAGCTTGAAATGTGAGAGTAAATATCTATCTGGTCAGCACACGAGCAAACCCGAAGAGCAACTATCACTCAGCTTCAGTTCACAAACCCGGGGTTCCTGGAAAACCAGCACCTCCGTTGACAAGAGAAGCTGCCTTATCCTGGTGAACAACTGCTTTATGATGTCAGCACTTTGCCTCAGTTAGCCGTCCTAACTGGCCCACATGGCTCTAGCATTCTTGTTTTACACAGGAGAAAATCTGTATGCAAAGATATAAAATATTTGCCTGAAATCACTGTAGTTGGCAATGACAGATTGCATTTTCCCAACCCTGTCTGATCCAAATCTTTTCTCCTTCATTGTGATACGTTGCTTTCATGGAACATAATAGTCATTCAGGATTTTTTATGGGAGAGTATTTGTCTGTATTATATACACACATATAATATTGTTGATCTAATGTATATGTAACATAATGTGAATAATTAATATTCAGTTTATTGTTGAAAACCATGAATACGTATTGAGCCATGTATGTTTTGGGATCTCCTAGTAAGTCTTCAGATATAAAAACTTGAGAGACCTTAATGAATGGAGCAGAAGCAGGACTGCCTTTCTATAAGATGCATTGGTATATTTGATGAAAAGTATGAAGACTTCTGAAGACGCACTTTACATCAAATGATTAATCCTTCAAATAGTGGAAAAAGCCATGGCTAGAGTTGGGAAGCTCATGATGCAGGCTTTCCTAAGTATCTGGAGACCTGCCTCTGAAATCCAGTCCTCTGCCCTGGGAAGTGCCAAGTTTTCCTGCAGACTCTCATAATTAGCCACCATGGTATTTTCAGAAAGTAGAGAAAGCTGAAGTTTTTAAATAGAAGTTTTGTTCAGAGTTTGAGTTGTTTGTGCCATCTGATCTAAAATTTACGCAAAAGCATTTAGAATTGGTTCATCTTTGTAACTGAAAAATATATTGCTATTGATTAAACGGAATAAACAGAGATAAACCATTGTGTTCTTTATCTGATCCTAACCTTGCCTTATGCCTGTGCAAGGCTGTGTAACCATCAAAGCTGTTATATATGTATTCCTCACTTGGTTTTGACTAACATTTACATAATGTAGATAGAAACAGGCTCGATATTTAATGGTGTGAGAATCTGAAACATAGAGATATTGAACAATTTTCCCATGGCCTTGGAGTCAGGGAAGAGTTAGTGGGAACTGGATATTTTATTCCCATGAATCTTAATCTAGTGTTCTTTCTATTTTTCTGGCATTTGAGGAGACAAGTAAAGTCACTATTGATGCTAGAGCTCTCTCTTAAGAACTTGACAGCAACAGTGTAACCTGAGATTGATTGCTTAAAAACTGCCATTTAGAAAACATCTCAGGTGATAGCAGTATGTTGCAGGATCATTTTCTAAAGAAATCCAGCTGACATTAACTTGCAGAACTTAAGATGAATAGGATTTGATCAGGTCCTGAGTGAGGGCATAGTGCTCCAAGCAGAAGAGATTTTGTACCAAGTCCTGTAAGTGAGATAGAGTCCAAACCGTTCAAGGAAATGGAAAAACTAAGTGGAGTCGGATGGTAGGTTGGTAGGAGCTGAAAAGATGAGTATGCCTGGTCATTGGGATTTGGGGCAGTTAGTGATTGTGAGACAGGAGACAGATGGCCAGACTTGTGTTCGAGCCATACCACGCTGGCTGTCCTGTGAGGAGTGCACACCAGGGGAGTGTGTGGAGGCCCAGGTTTTCATTGTACAGGTGCGCTGTGGACAGAGTGCTAACCAGGAAGATGGAGATGAGATTATGTTCCTCAGAAACAACAGCATTTGGTGAGCAGTGTGTGTTGGAGGTAAGAAAGAAGGAGACTTTAGGAAGAACTTGAGTTTTTAGCTTGAGTAACCAAGTCATTGATGCATTTCCAAATACTTGAGTGGGAGCCAGAGAAAGAAAATAATGGTTTGCAAAGCTGATGTGATTTTGAGGATCTTGTGGCATACCTAAGTGTAATTTTTGGCAGGCAATTTTATGATAGGGTCTGAATTTCTGGGCTGGAACCATGGACTCATGAGGTACCATGGTTCCTCATGCTGCAGCCAAGACAAGAGATTTGAACCTATACCATGAATAAACCATCTTCTGTTTGTCAGCACTGTTAAGAAAGGTGCATCTTGAGACAAAGATAATAACCTTCCAGAGCTGTTTCCACCAAAGTCCAAAGGCAATTTCCTGCTGGAATCCATGGTGTAATGTGGTGGAGCATTTTAGAGAACATTTGTGTGTGTGTGTGTGTGAACTAGGGTTCACCGATTAGTCTAAACCAATTGGTCAGTGAGCCCTGAGGCTCTGCCTGACTTTTGACATGGTTGCTTGGGATCAACCTCAGGTCCAAAAGCCCATACAGCGAGCACTTTTCTGACTAAGCTACTTCCCCAACTGCAAGAGCATTTTTGGTGGTGGTTGTTGGTTTGGGGCAGTCTCTTGACTTCTTCTATGCATACCTGGCTGTTCTCACACTTGCTATGTAGCCTAGGCTGACTTCAACCTCTAGCAATTCTGACTCAGCCTTCTTGATGCCAGATCTAAGCTCTTATTTTATGATGGCCAGGTATTATAATCCAGGCATTAATTTTATAAAAATCTGCAATGATGAAGCAACACACACTCTTCCTCAGGTCACCAGTAGGTTTGTTTCTTTTCATCTGAAACACTGTTGGAAGTTCATGGCATCTTACAGGAATTTTGGGCCTGATGAGAATCTGGGGCATAGATCCACTGTAAGTGATTTTCTCCTTGCCTGATTCTATGCGCACAACGATTTATTTTATTTTCTTCTTTGATGAGGGCAAGTGAGGAAAAAAGTATACCAGGATGCCTACCTTTGAAAAGTCAAAGCTATTCATATATTGGGGGTGGGAGGTCTGATAGAATGATCCTGCATGAGAGTGGGTGTCAGGGAGTAACAAGCCAACCCATTTAAAACTTATCATTCAGAAATAGAAAGTTTGGTTTGATGAGCTGGAATTCACAGCAGGACTCACCTGGATGTAGACAGTGCTAATATGAGCATGGGGTCTAGCTGCATTCAACCTCGGGGTATGACTTTAAGGAAAGAGGTCAGTGGGCTTTGAACTGGAATGCGTGGTCGTTGGTGTCTGTAAAGTAAGCAGTCTAGGCCTGCTTTGACCTAAGGGTCCTAGAGACTGAATGCAAGAGCTTTGTGATGTCAACATGTCTTATGACGTTAACCTTGCTCATTTGATTAGGGTTACCCCACAACACAGCTAGTTAGGGAGGGAGCATAGGGAGAAGAAAGGGTGAGAATGAATAATGGGCCCACACAGTTATGCAGGCCGGCAGTTCAAATATTAGCAGCCTGAGCAAGCTGAGAAACCCAGGAGTACCACCAGAATCACTTCAACTCAAAGCCCAAAGGCCTGAAAATCAGGCCTTGGTATCAGACACCATGTTTCACTTTGAGTCCAAAAGCAGGCCAGAACCCATGCTTGAGCTTTAAGGAAGTCAGGAAGTATCTATTCTTCATTAGACCTTTTGTTCTTTTGAGGCATTTGGCTAATGAGATGAAGCCCACTCACATTAAGGATGGCAATCTGCTTTACTCTCTCTGCCAGCTCGAATACTGACCTCAAATTCCATTACCCTCATGAGCTCAGAATAGTGTCTAATCAAGTGTCTGGGTATTCTTTAGACCAATCAGGTTGACACATAACATCATCACAAGTAGAATCACTGCTTTTCGTTGTAAAGTTACTCCCTTTACATCACAGTAAGTGCACTTGACCCAGATATGCTGAGATTATGGAAGACATGGAAAGAACAGAGCTTCTAAAAGTTGGAGAAAGCTAAAGAGAAACAGTGACCACTGCAACTGGAGTTACTGAACAGAATCTGGGAATGGGAAGTGAACTTTAATGGAAAAAGCTAAGGAAGTTGGCATATGATATATAATTAATAACTTATACCCATGCTAATTTTTAAAATTACCTGCATGTGTACGGGGGCATGTTGTGGAAGTCAGAGGACAACCCTCAGCAGTCAGCTCTCTCCTTTGACTAGGAATCAAACTCAGGTCATCAGACCCATGCCTTAAGTACCTCCACCTGCTGAACTGTCTACTGGCCCTAATTTCCAGATTTTGATAATTTCGCTATGCTTATGAAAGATGTTAATATTCATGGAGGTTGTGAGAGGTGTACAGATGGTCTACATAAGTATCAAACCAGTTCAAAATAAAACTTTTTAAAACCCCCTCATTTTTACTCTCACATGCATATAGTACACACTGGGTACATTCTGGAAGCCCTGTGGTCTCTCACTGTTGCTGCTTTTCAGTCATGAACAGGGTAGCTAGGTTATTAGTACCCACCCAAATCCTCATCCAATGAGGGAGAACTTACCCAGGCGTCCTCTTCTCTCAAAGGAAGACAGTGGATCTGTCGAATATTCTCAGTAAGACTGATCGTCACTGTTGCCGAGGCAATGTCAGTGGTGTGGTATCATGGAGCTTGGAGTTTGGAAGTTTGAGCGGGAGCGTGCCAGTCTACTCCAGCCCTGTGCCCCACAGAGGCTGTGCAATCACTGGCCGTGATGATGAGCGTCTTTTCCGCTGCTCTGCAGTGCTGGTGAGGGGGTTTGAGCCCAGGGCCACATGCATGATAGGTAATCGCTATCTCATTGAGCTACATCTCTAGTTCTCTATCTATGCATTTTAAAGCGCCCTTTAATTGAAAAAACATCTACACATAGCCATGCTCCACATAATAACAATTCAGTCAATAATGCACTGCTTGCATGATCCATAGATCCAAAGGGGACTGGGAAGTTCCCGTCACCTAGGGGGTTCACGGTCATTGTGACATGATGATGCAGGCCTTCTTGCATGTTGGTGGTGACACTAGTGTGAACAAACCGAAGTGCTAGTTTTATGAGCAGAGCACATAAATCTGCCTATAATACAATACTGTCTATAATAATTGGGATTGACAATTAAGGACTATGGCCTCCAGTACTTCATTTTTAGCAAGTTTCCTAATTGCATCATTTTCTCCTGTGCTTGATGTAATCTCATATCTTCTAGTTTATCATGGCCTGAAAGTGTATAAATTTCATGTGCCAGTAAGAGCCAGTGTCAAGTAACTAAATTGGAAATAAAATTAAAAGTGACTGGGGATCACAGTGTAAAGCCAATGATGGCATTGCTTGCTGGCCATGGTTGTCTTCTGCCACTGTAACTACATCCTTGAGGAGCAAGGACAAAATAATGACAGAGGCTCTTAAAGGATCTGGTTCACTGAAGGAATGCAGACTAATAAAAAGTCAAGAAAGGCCTTTGCTCCGTCTATAGAAATTCCTTATGACCTGGATTGAAGGCCATATCCAGATGCTCTTTACAGCCAGAGAAAATCAGGAAAGAGAAACCATTCCAACTGCAACATACAGTTCACTACAAACTCTGGGTAGTTTACACGGTTTCAGAATCAGTATCTGGTACCTATTGTGAAAAGGGCTGATGAATCTGCTAGTGCTGATGCAAAGGCAGCTGAGGAACTCTTGGAACCTCTAAATGAGCTGACTGTGGACGGAAACCATCACCAGAACAAATATGCGCTATGGGTGAATCTACCCGTGAATATTCCACCTGTTGGAGACAGCTGTGTGAGAGCCTCAGGGGTTGGGGTGATGGGTCGTGCCATCTAGATGTGTGTAAGCACCTCGATGATGTTCACACAATGACATTGCCTAACAATACCTTCCGCAGGAAACATTCCTGTTGGTGAGTGATGGAGACATGACTATGACTTCATTTTTAATGATGGCCATGTTTAACAACTGGCTTGCATAATTCCTGACACTTTAACAACTGGCTTCTACCAGTTGGTGTGAGATGGTTTCTGCATGGCTGGAGCAGTTATGCACCTGTGACCAGCATGCCCTGCCTCCTTGCCTCATTTCAACTTTCTCATCTTGTTTCCTGATATCATATCCCAAACCAACTGTTTTTCACCTAAATCTTTAATCTACTTTTAGGCAACTCCAAGCTGTTCACAAGCCAAGAAATCTTTAGCACACACTACAATTTTAGAATTTTTACTTATGAAAATCTACTGGAAAGCAGCTGTTCTATGATGCCAGGACAAAATACCTTCAGTCTTTATTGAGAATAGCTGGCTTTCTGTATCCATGGGCTCCACAGCTACAGATTCAACCAACTGTGGGGTGAAGGTACTGGAAGAAAATTAATTGCATCTGGACTCAATAGACATTTTCTTATTATTCTCTAAACTGTATATATAGGATAACAACTGTGTCCTAGCATTTGCATTGTATTTGATATTATAAGCAATCTAGAGATGATTTAATACATGCTGGAGGATATGAGTGGGCTGTGTGCAAATACCATGCCATTTTATAGAAAGGCCTTGAGCATCTGCACATTTGGTATCTTAGTGGGTGTTGGAACCAATATCCCAGTAAAGGACAACCATACCTACTCTGAGCCAAGTAATGAGTCAAGCTTACATGCACTTGGTCTAAACACAAAGCAGAAAAGATCAATGCTCTTGTTACCACTGTGGTATAAATGACAAGTCAGGTTTACAGTCATCAAGTCTCAAAGTTACCATGTGCTCAAAGTCATCAAATTAGTAAGAGGCAGAGCAGATCAACAGGCAGCAAGTGTATGCAGATTTGTGCTGTCGGCACAGGGGTAGGGTGAGATTCACATACCTGGAATCACATAGAAGGTGAACTCATTTTCTTGACAGTTAGTTGATGGAGTTGCCAAGTCTGCAGAGAAGGAAGATGTGTTGGCAAAGGTGACTGTTCAGGCCTGCTGTGTGAGCTGGAAGCAACATTCCCCTCAGGGGTTCTGTGTTTCAGGTATAAATAAATAACACAAACGTAAGTTACAATCCCACAGCGCCCTCCCCCTTCTTCAGTTTTCAGATAGAAAAAGCACCTACAAACGCATGCTCCTGCCACGTGGTTTGCGGTGCCTTCTCCACCAAACCTTTAACAATCAGCCTACGATCTTTCTGACCCTGAGTCTCTTGTTTGTCAACTACAGTCATGGATATATTCCATGTGGTTTCAAGAAGATGGTGTCAAGAGAAGCAGTATTTTTTCTCTGACTACTCAGGATATGTATGAATGACACACTGAGGTTCTACATGGAGCTCTGGGCCAAAAACATCAGAGACATTCACTCCATGCAATGCTACATTGAACTGAACTGTAGCTGCAAGAGACACGTTGCATTTGATGAGTCCTGAAGAGAAACTACTGTGTTTCCTCTTGCACCAACTCCTGCTCTTAGGTTATTGCTATTATAATAATTATTAATTATAATACTTTGGCCCTTTAAATGCCAATTTCAGTTTGCAACTTAGATGAAAGCAAAAATCGTGAAATCATGCATATTAGAGCAATCAGACAGACTTTTAATTTGGTGAGAAAATTAGCTTTGTCTGCTCAAGTTCCAGATTTCTGCAATTGCTGTGAAAGAAGGAAACTAACAAGCAAATGAATAAATAAAAACCCAGGCGTTGCCTTTCTTCTCAGAAAGCTTTGTCCCAAGAACAGAGTCGCATTTTACACACAGTTGAGGTCCTAGGTCACACAACTGATATTTACAGTTTGATTTTCTTTCTTTTTCCAACTCAATGCTCAAACCTAAAGGAACAGCCCCATTATACTCTGAACAGAGAAGAGTTGATGCCAGCTGGCATCCAGCAGTGCTGAGCTTCTACATATGTGAAGGACATACCTACAGCCTGCTGACACTCAGCAAGTCTTTGCATATTAACTCAGGAAGCCCAGAAAGAGTTTCCCAGACAACTAAATGACCTTTGCATATTTGAGAAGCAAAGTGTTAATAATTGAACTGAGGAGGACAGGACTGAATTTAATATTAAATCCAGTGGTGGCAGGTAAATAATCATATCATAATGTTTTATTAAAATAATATATTTTACATTTTTTGCTATCTATTCTAATACCTTTTAAAAATACAGCAATAACAGTGCTTCTTTTTCTGAAAGTACCTGCATTTTGCAGAAGAAAATGGAAGCCTTCAGTTCTGTTCTGAATGCTAGAACACTCTAAATGAATGAGAAAAAAAATAATAATACGTTTAGATTGATGGGAATTATAAACCAAAATTCACTACGATAGGCTATATTGTTTCTCTGTTCCCACTTTCCCAATTCAGACTTGTTCAACTAAGAAGCAGACCATCACACTTGACCAGGACTGGGGCTAGGCGAGGTGACTGAGTCACCTGTGGGGACAAAATGTGATGAGATACTCACTCTTAGGGTCAGGCTAGTGTCTGATTCAGCCTTGGGGAGATCAGGTTATTGAGTGGTTGAGATATACCTTTGTATTCTAAGTGTTCAGTGGACAAAACTAAAATTTATGCCCTCATGTTTGTTAAGAGAACACAGACAATTTAAAAAGCAACCATTTTAAATAAGAACTGATACAGTGTATCAGAATGAATAAGTCCTCCAGCTATTCAAAAAGGAAGAGACAAGGGAAGCCAGGAGTGCCAGAAAAGGTTATAATTTTAGAAGGAGGTGTCTAGATTCAATGGGGATCAGTGTGCAGTCAGTGTGCAGCCATGAGAAGATATCTGACTAATGACCTGAGGGGAAAGTAGAATGAGCCAGGCAGACCTTTCTTGGGATAGAACTCTAGACAAAGTATGGAGAAATTCTAGGTTTAGGATGATTCTGGCTGCTGCACTGATATGGACTCACTGAGGAAGACCAGTTAGGAAACTCTATTGACCTAAGTCTGAGACGTTGGTAGATTGGTCCAGTGGGGAGACACGTCTGGATTCAGCGATAGAGATATCAGAAGTTCCTGGAGGATTGGATGTGGGACAAGATAGAGAGGGGTCAAAGGTACTCTAAGGTGTTTGGTCCATGACTGGAAGGAAAGAATTCTCCAGGTTCTGAAAAATATGGGAGAGCAAATGTAAGGGGAAGGCCTGTGTCTCATTTCAGGTAAGTTCAAGAAGTGCCATTGGAGCTGGAGAGATAGATGGCTCAGGAGTTAAAAACACTGACTACTTTTGCAGAGGACCCAGGTTCAGTTCCCAGTACCCTTAACAATCTGCAACTCCGGTTCCAGGGAATCCAACCTCTTCTTCCGGCCTCTGCAGGTACCATATACACATGACACGTATACATATATGTTGGCAAAATACATAAAAATTTTAAAAAATCTTTAAAACAAAGAAGTAACACATTAGCTGAAGATCTTGAGGAAGTAGGTATGTATATGAGCCAGGACAAGTTGAAGGTAAAGGAAAATATTTCAGAATCGCCAACATCAAGAGGCTATCTGAAGCTATGAAACTGAATGAAGGCACTAAAAAGAGAAGAAATATTCAGAAGAAATCCAAGGACTGAGCTCTTGCACAGCCTAATACGAGGAGAAGAGGAGGAGCAAGCAGGCCCATGAGAGGCAGCATTGGGAGGGGCCAGCATGGGCCAAGCAGGCAGTTTCCAGAGGGAGAGACTCCATAATTCTCATTAAGTTCCTGGAAGATGAAGCCTGGAAGTTCATGCAGGGGTTAGCGGCCGTGGAGGTCGTCAGGGACTTTGAGAGCAGCAGTTGGAGCCGAGTGAGGGAGTGGACAGAAGTGACAGCTGGATGTTATGAGATTAGGCAAGGTTTTGTCTTTTTAAATAAATGATTTATTATCTTTGTTTTATTTTAGCGTGCGTGCGTGCGTGCGTGTGTGTGAGCACAAGCCATAGAGTGCATGTGGAGGTAAGAGGACAGCTTGCAGGAATCAGTTTTCTCCTTCCACCATGTCAGTCCTGGGACTGAACTCTGGATCGATCTCGGGTTCAAAGCTTGGCAGCAAGTTCCTTCACCCTCTGAGCCATCTTGCCAGTTTATCAAATTTTTCAAGAAGTTTTGGTGTAAAGGAATATCAGGGAAATAATACAAGGGAAATCAGGCTCAAAATATTTTTAAAGTAGGATCAGAAAAATGAGGATGGAAAACAAATGCCCAGCATGTTTGTTCCTGGGGAACTGACTTTTACAGTCTGTGCCACTGGCCTGCCTTGCTCTTCACATCCTCTTTTTCCTGGATTGTTTATATACACACAACAGGCACTTCAGTCTTTTAATAGAATAAATGAATTTTGGATTATTTTAATTAGTAAAAGGAACTATAGATGGTGAAATACAAGCTAAGAAGTTAAAAACTAGCACCACCATTCGAAGGAAATTTGAGGCCTGCATTGTCCAAATTTTGCAGGGATGACTCTTTAGCTTTCTGATTCATGGTGGTCACATAATTTGCCTATATGGATCAGTCATTATTGTTGGTCTTTTAGGATTGGTACTCAAGATCCTGTCTATAGGATATAGAGACTATATTTTCTTCCTACTTAAATAAAACTACTGATAGTTCTAGTCCTATTATCCTAGGCAGAAAAGGTAGAGAGGAAGGTCTCTGCAAAATAACATTTTTCCTTCAGCATAGGACAATTTCTTCTTCTTCCTCCATCATGCGCTCTCCTGCACCCCCATTAAAACCTTTCTCTATCCTTTGCATCAAATGCCTTAGTCAAGTTACGCTGTACTGATAACTCTAGACTCTTAGTGGACTTATTGCATAAAAACTTGTTCCTTGCCCATGTCTTCTATCATTTGCACACTAGCCATGTCCCTAATCCATGATCTGAGTTGTCTCATCTGGCCTCATGACAGAGAAGAGTTATCATGTTACTATGAAATAGCTGATAAAATCACTTTTGCTTACATACTCTTGTCTAAAACATATCCCATGGAGAATCTTGTGGCTGATGGTTAGAGAAGACACTGACACCTGGAAACGGCTGCAAAAACCTGGGAGTCTAACACAGCATCAGGGACATTGGAGGAACACAAAACCTCATTTTTCTTAGAGGTGGAGCACCAGTTCGTGTGTTCAGTCCTACTAACTCATTTTGTGGTGTTAACAAACACTTGGAGGTTACGTTGATTCTAGGGAAACTTGGGATAGTGGCCACAGAATTCTATAATACTACCAATCAAATACAAAACACACAATAACTCATCTAACTCCTAGCACAATTCCATGAGCTAGTTACAATATTTACCCTGCCCCCTTTATAAGTAGAGGAACTTAGGCATAGCAATAAAGTCGCCTTCTAGGAACATACAAATAATTGTTGATTCAGGATTGGGGACTTAAGCTTTCAGCTCTAGAATTTGTGCTCTTACCCACCGACCTATAACATTAGTCAGGGGAGACCCAGTGAGACAGTGCCTGGAGCACTCAAGCAAAAACGTCTTGGTAATCTTGCTATATAATACCACTTTTCTAAAGCTATCTGGAAAAGACAGTTTCCCCTCTATATTTCCTTTGAAACTTAAAGCCTGGCTGTTTCATTTTTAGATTAAAGCAAAAATAAGGGAGTAAGATGCTTGTGCAATTGGACTTCTTGTAAGGAGGTTACAGCTATAATTATTCACTTCTGAGAGCCAATTATATTTCTACATGCTCATCTGTGACATCTTAGTCATTTCCTAGGATTCTTGAGCTTAAACCTAGATCCTAAGTCTTAGGTGTCAAAATTACCCTAGTTATTATATGCAGCACAAATTTCTGCCTTCTCTCCATTACCTTCTGTCTATCCTTCTTTTTCTTGCCAACACTTGATGTGGATACTGAGGTTTATAAAAGAAAGAATCCCAGCATGAAGTACACCAAGACTCTTTCTTCTTGTCTTAGTTACTTTTCTCACTCTATGACAATAAACAACTTAAGTAAGGAAGAGTTTATTTTGATTCACAGTGGGTACAATCCATCCCAGTGGGAAAGGTGTGTGGGCAGGAGTGCGAGGAAGCTAGTGACTGTGTTCACGCCCAGGAAGTAGAGTGAGGTGAATCTTGGTGTCAGCTTGCTCTCCCCTTTCTATTCACTGTCGCAGCTCAGCTCATGGAATCACAGCATCCAGTTCTGGATGGGCCTTCTCTTCTGAGCTGGAACCTTCCTGGAAACACCCTCGTAAGCATCTACCCGGCGATTCTAAATCCAGTCAAGCTGACGGTGAACACCAACCCTAGCACTCCATCTGCCAGCTTCATGGTGCTGCCTAGTGGAGCACAAGCTGTGAAACGCCACTCTGCAACACTCGTGTGCAAACTCGTGGCTCCCAACGCATACACGCAAAGACCTATGCATGTACACGCACACATTTCTTTTAATCTCTCATTTTCTACCTGCTTCATTTTCTGAATGCTAGATGACAGGCCACTGGAATGTAGGGCTAGATAGGGCTGCCTGAGGTAACAGCATATGAAGTGTGGAGTGATGGCCCCTGAGTACAAGCATCCCATTTCTTCCTTTGTAAGGAGGATCCCTATTTAAAACTAGCCAGTTCTAACTCCCTCAGAGGATAAATGTAAAATGTAAGTAGCCTTTCCTCATTTCTTGGTACCCTAACTCAACATGTTGCAATAATTTTTTTATTGAATTTCTGAGTCTTCCATTTACTGATGTCTAAAAAGTATCTTTTAATTGATTTGATATTGGCATAGAAAAGAGTCTGCCTAGACTTTGGTCAAGAAAAAAAATCTTTATTCCTTAAAATGGAATAGATTTTATTTAGTTAAATTCATTGTGAAATTTGTGCTTTTGACTTAAAAAATACATATCATTTGTTCTGAAAATGTATTCAATCACGGAATATTGAATATCATTGAATACTACTAATGTTCATTTGTTCACACGTCTGACATCTTAGTGGATGATGCTGGAGCTTCTTACCACATCTTTCATGTTGCCTAGACTTTCAGTTTGAACAGTCCCCAGATCTTTGAGCTGTCTTCAGTTGTCACAGCTCTTCCTTCATCCAGATCAAATTGCTAATTAGCGAGCACATTGAGGTTTTAACTTATTCCTTTATATTTCCCATTTGTTACTGTTCTAGTTTAGCTTTTCTCTTTACCTGCTCATTACTTTTTACCTTTATTTTTTAAATTATTTTATTTATTTTATTTTATGTGCATGAGTGGAGGGAGGTAGACGTACTTGTGTTGTGCAATGTCCTTGGAGGTCAGGAAAGGGTGTTGGATCCCCTGGAACTGGAGCTACGGATGGTTGTTAGCATCATAAAGGGTACTGGAAATTGAACCCGGATCCTCTGCAAGAACAACCAGTGCCCTTAAGCACTGAACCATCTGTCCAGTCCAACCTGCTTGTTTTTTTTAAGACTCTTATTATTTCTCAAAGTGTTCCACCTCTGGTGTCACTTGAAATGTATGTGTAATACTCTTGCCAAAATATCACAAGCTCTTGAGGATTTTAGTTCTGTTATTTATTGGGCTCGATGGCTCTACCTATGGTACTTTTTTTCCGCATATATTTTGTGACTCTTAACTAAGAGTCAATCTCCCAGAATGCTTGCTTTCCAAATAGGAGCTCCTTGTCTTTGTAAGGCCACTCCTTGTCTGTGCTCGTGGCTGTCTGTGTGTAATCTTGTGTTCAGTGCCTCAGGGATATTACACTAAGAATAAATCCATCCAGTCCTCTAAATAGTTGTTCCTTGAACATTTCTGAATTAGCTTAGTTTGCCAAGTTGCTAGAATTGGAAATGAAATTAGTCTACCATGTTTGTAATTTTTACTTTAACTTTTTTAGTATTAATAAATATCTATTTCATGACAGGCTTTCTTAAAGCTATTTTGTGCACATTTTAATCCTTAAAATTGGCCAATAAAAATGCTTGATTATAAGGTCAGTGCCCCAGATGCCTGTGTAAAACAAAACAGAACAAAACAAGCCAACATTCAGAGTCATTTCCTGCTTTGGTAATTCTGTCTAGGACAATTTTGGGCAAGTTTCAAAGCCTTCTTGATCCTTGGCTTCTTCATAGAAGAAAATGAGAAAAGAAAGAGAAGAAAAAATTTAAAGGGACAAAATACATACCTTATTGAACTGTGTAAAATACGTGTGTCAAGCTCTCTGTAAATGCTTGGCACGTAGCATGAATTCAAGAAATGCTGTCCCTTTTTTGCTGAACACAGGTAACTGAAACTGACTAAGCAGCTCTCCTATACCACATCACGACTGACTGCGTATCTGTGTCCCCTCCCAGCTCTTGTTGAAACCCAAGTCCACAATGGGATGGGAGGCAATCAGGTCTTGAATGTGGAAAGCTCATGGTGGGAATCAGTGTTATTTATTTATTTTCCTTCAAAATAAGGTCTTACAATCCAGCCCATACTGGTATCTAAGTCCTGATCCTTTGCCGTTGTCTTTCCCAGAGTTGGGATTACAGGCCTGCAACACAAAGTCTGAGCTGAACCAGTGCCCTGTAAAGAAACAGGAGAACTTCGCTTCCCCTTCTGTGCGCTCCTCTTCCATGCATCCCTGCGAGGACATGGCAATATGATGGACGTTTGAAAACCAAGAAGCTGGCCCTCAGTAGACATGGGAACTGAACCTTGAATCTCTAGTATCTAAAACTATGAGCATTAAATACATGTTGCTTATGTAATGTATTCAAGCAACCCAAACAGATTAAGATACTTATGTTTTGCTAATTTCTAAACCAGGCTACTAACAGACAAATTATGTCACCTCCTGTGGCCGGTTTCTTTTCTCTTCTTCTCATGTGTATGTGTGCATGTAGGTATGTATGTGTTTGTGGATGCACGTATGGAGGCCCAAGGTTGATGTCCAAAATCTTACTTGATCTTTCTTTATCTTATTTTTGGAGGCCTCTCAATCAAACCGGAGCTTGTCAAATGGCTAGTCCTGCTAGTCAGCTTGTTGAAGAGTACTATCTCCACCTTCAACGGCTAAAATCACCAGTAGGTTCCCATGCCCTCCTACCATTTACACGGGTCCTGGGGCTAGTTTCTTTAGGGCAAAAATGATCTTTCAGGTCCCTTGTGGCTCTTAGCCATTTTATGATTTAGTGCATTTCCTGAAAGCGCAGTATTTACATTGGTTTTCAATGATCAAAGGAATTTCAAAAATAGATTCAGGAAGATATATAAATCTGTGTTCCCATTCTTGGTTAGTTCTTAAGACTTGGACTTGGTATTGAGAATGAAGAGGATAGCCTGGGTACCAACTGCTTGCAGGCTGACCAGGGCAACCTGACAATGACATTTCAGAAATCACTTCAGTGATCCCCCTCTACACTTATCTCCAGGAAAGTCTATGTCTTATCAGTTCAGACAGGGATTGCTCAGATTTTTATAGAAATCATGAGATACATTTGAATGCCGTGAGTGAAAGAGCTTGAGCTGACTGGCGCATCACTGAAATAGAAGCTAATTCATCACACATATTTATTCTATTTAATGCCTCCCCCAGAGAGCACAAAGTAACAATCACACTGGCAAAGCCTCCACAGAAAGCAATTGTTCAGCAATCACCGACTTATTTGCTGATGTTTTATGCATGAAACACAGAAATATAATTCTACTTTCAACATCCCTTCAACGGAAATATGTATTATTTGATTTTAATGCAGCACACCTAATCTATAGGCTTTTGACAAGAAGACAAACTTCCCATGGGCAAAGTTGTCTTTGAAATATTTCTTTGAAATATTTGTGTTTTTTTATACTTGTATATCTATACAGGAGGATAATATTTACTCTCATTCTGTTCTTGAGAAAAATTTAAACTTTCAAAGGCTTTCATGATGAAAAGTAGTAATAATACAGGTAATCAAACATGAAGCAAGGTTCAACTTCACCATCTCCCAGGATTCTTCCCCATGTAATGTTTGCCAAGAGGGACTAATTTGGTAGATAAAGAGAGCAACTGCACTGTGTATTAAAAACATCCAAATGACATTAGTCTGCAAATTACTGCTGGTTCTTAATGAAATCTTTTCTAATAACAGATCGTAGAATCTGCAGTGGCTTCTTGGAGGAGTATGATCTTGTCTTCCTAGATTAAAATGTTTCCCTAGTTAGTTGTCAGAGAGAATTAATTTATAATGAATATTATATAAAACAGGTTGAAACAGCTCCTTAGAGAGGACAATTTTATGGATGTGTAACCACAGCTAAACAGTTGGAGGTCTTTGCTAGTGTTTCAGATTTATAGTAAAAGACAAGTGACAGTCTTGGTTCACAGTCTTCCTCAATTTGAGTAGAACCACATTTTTGTAAAACTCTTAACTCGCTGGCATTTTTGTTCCTTTCTAAATTAAGGCCATGAATAAATTTTGTTTTCTGTGTGTTTAACAGTGGTCAAATTAAATGAGCAAAAATCCCTAGTTAGTAAAATAATTGAACTAAAACAGGCAGGTTTAGGACCTATTTCCATGTGGACACGCACCTCCTCCCTGCCTCTCAATCTTTCCATTCCCTCTTCCTGAGCTCTGGGTGTGTGAGGTTTAAAACAGGAGTCCTGCCCGAGGACCAGCATTCTTTAGACCCTTAATCTCTATGCTTTGGCTGTTTTTTGATCTCTTGGGTTCCTGGCCCTCTGTTGCATGTGGGAGCTTCATTGATGAGAATGGAGAGAGAGACTTATTAGTGACCTCTTTACTCCTTGCTCTATGTTCTGTGAGTCTTAGGTGTAGAGGTTGTATTATAGATGTGCCACTTAGGCTTGAGCAATTTTCAAACACCTTGTAGAGCTGATCTTTCCAAAGCAAGGAACTCTAGATAAGCCGACTGGGTCTTAGTGAATGAACTTGCATTGAGGAACGTCTGAGGATGCTTGACACACATGACGGAATGGATAGATTCTAGCTGTGGGACTGTGGTGCCAGTGGGGGAGAGGGGATAAAGATGATTAAGATTGATTGAGAAGTTCTGTGTGAAATACACAAAGATTCAATTTAGAAAAAAGTGAAAAAAAAAAAAAAAAGGTCAGGTTTATCACTAGCCTCGGGACAGGGGCACAGGTCCTTATTCCCCTTTCCTGTCCTCAAAGGATGCAACTGCATTAGAGTCAAAGAAACTGGGGCACTCTTAAAAAAACTGGAAAATCCCTAGCAGAGTGCAGTCAGGGAACCTAGAAGCTGATCAATGTATATAGAGTAAAGTTGGCAGATGGAGATTTTCACTGGAACGTTGGAAATATGAGAACAAAATAATGCTATTTTGTGTTCAAAATTTTAAACAATGTGCATGACAGGTCTGGGATAGTTCCGGGGCACATTAGCCTTATTTTGTGGTGTCAGTAACTCCAAGCACACAATACCACTTCAAATAGTCACATTAAACACTGAGGATCTTTCTCTGGTTGTCATTATTGTTTCACTATCTACATTGGCCAGAAATATGAGCTTCCTTCTGCCCACTCCCACTGTGGCCAGCAGGTGCTTCCACCAGCACAGGTTGGCTAGAGATGCATTTTGGCACAGTCAGTTTCACACTCGATACTGGCATGGAGTTATTTTGTGATTTTTAAACTATTTCTCTTGTGAATCATGACTAGATCAGAAATAAACTTCAAATGGGCTGAATTCACTTCCTTTGACACTTGTTTCAGTGTTTGCCCATGTGTTTTCTTCTGAACATTTGTCTTCTTTAGAGACGAAAAGTTTTCTGGTCTGAGGTAATCCTAGTGAGATTAACCAAAGATCCTTGGAACCAAACTGGAGGAAGGACACGGTTCCAATCCTACCACTTTGTGGGCGTGAAGTGACCTCAGCAGGAGCTTTGGGGATCACAGGGTGCTCCACCCCAGTTTGGGACTGCTGAACCTATGCCATTTTCAATGAGCAACTAAACACTTCTTTCCCCAGTGAACTGAATGTGGAGAATGATCAAAAGCCATAATTATAATGACTGCATGCCCTTCGTGGGCTCTGATGACATCACTTACAGATGCAGAGGTCAGACAGGAATGAGCCGCGGCATGTGCCTCACAACTCTTCTCTAGACATCCATGTAACTTTCCGCCAGTAACTATCAAATCCCAACTTTGTTTAATTAAAAATGTGAAGCAGGTCATACAAATAAGAATAAGAGATAAAAGTACATTTTTGAGGTTAATATTCACAACGTCCCCACGCAGAGAGAGCAGCAGGGCAGTGCCGTGGACTGTCCTTTGTGTCTCCCAAATGCTTCTTCCTCTCTGTCCCTAGTAGATGTCACCACTATCTTCACTATTTTTGTTAATTATCTTTGCTTCGGTAAAAAAATGGCTGTAGATAGTCATCAAGGTTCTCCAGAGACACCAGCATAAAAATGACGAATATGGAGAATGGGCTGCTGTCATTTCGGACATTGGCAGAGCCCGTGACCTGTGGGAGGGGTCTGCAAGCTGGATGCTGAGAGGGCCGATGGCGTAACCCGGTCTGAAGGCCAGTGGGCTGAAACCCAGGCGGGGCTGGCTGGTGTTTCAGTTTGAGTCCGAGTGTAGGAAAAATGTTGATGAACTTATCTGAAGACTGTCAAACAGGATAAATACTCTGTTAATTGCAAGAACATTAGAGTCACATTTCTATTTTCCTAGAATCCTTTTTTCTTCTTTTCTTCATTTTTATTGAACTTTTGCAAATTTTACACATGTTTTGATCATATTTAGACCCCTCCCCTATCTCACTCCCAGCCTCTCTTATGTATATATATAGTCATATTAGCATAATATTACTATATGTAAATATATATTAATATGTATATATTTTAAGGTCTATTGAATCAAACCTGCGTCCCCCAAATATGCTTTCCATGTAGTTCTATCGGCTGGAGCCTGATCAACCTATGCAGAGTTACACTCTTAAGACCCGCTTCTCCCTCTCACAGCAGCTAAGTTTCTCAGCTAGGACTGGGCCTCCTACCCGCCTTCTCACCTCCACACTGACATTCTCTCTGACTTGAGCTTATGTGAGTCTTGTGCATGTATGTCACAATTCATACATATTTTCATATTCATACATATGTCATATTCATACATATTCATATGACAATGTCATACATGTATGCAGTGTACCCTGATCATATCCACTTCCAACTTCCCCCTCTTACTCGTCCTGGACATCCCCAACATGTCCCCCTCCCACCTTCATATCTTCTCCATTTGTTTTGTAGGGCACTGAATCCAGTTAGTGCTTCCTGCTGGAATGCTGACTGATCTCATGACCTTGTGCAGGGAACTGTAGCTGCAGGGAGCTCATGAGAGCAATGGTGTCATGTCAGAAGGCAGCATTTCACAGCACTCCTGTCTGTTTTCTGGTTCTTACAGCCCTTCCAAGCCCTCTTTGGTAATGTTCCCTGAGCCTTGGGTGGGGAAGCACTTGATATAGTTGTTCCACTTGGGACTGAGCACTCAACAGTTGCTTATTCTCAGCATTTTGACCAGTTATGTTAACTGCTGCCCACTGCAGAAAAGAAGCTCTTCTGATGAAGCTAGGAGCAACACTGGTCTATGGGTGTGAATATACGATTTGACAACATGCTCACTTGACAAAATAACAACAGTAGATTCCTCTCTGGGGCTACCACTTGAATGCCCAAGCCATGGGCTTTTCACCAGGTTTGTAGTCAAGAGTCCATCTATGCAAGTCAATGCGGCAGGAACTTGATGGTGCTGGTCATGTTGCATCAACAATCAGGAAGCAGAGGGCAATGAATATGTGTGTTCAGCTCATTTCTCCTTATTCAGTTCAAGACTCAAATACAGGCAATGGTGCTTTAAGGATGGAGCTGCCTACTTCCATTGACATGATCAACATAATCCCACAGAGACAGGCCCAGGGACCTCAGCAGTTCTTCGTACGTGTGCTTGGAGGCTTCTAGCTAATTCCAGATCCTGTCAAATTCACAGCTAAAACTAGCCATCGTCTGGTCAGCACTTGCTCCTATTTCAATTTCACTAATTTTAGATTCTTATATTTTTGATATATTTGTTATGATGGCATATAGAAAGCAACTTTAATTTATGTTAAGTCCTTTAATATTATAGTTAAAGACACAATTTTTAGCCATATCCTGATCGTGATCTGTATTTGCTTCTGTTATCCCTTTAGGGTAACGTCTTCTGAGTAGGCTTGGTGTATATAAAGGTAAAGACATGGATGCAGTGCCCCTGCTGATTTCCTCCCTTTGGCTGACATGCAACAGACTTACTTCACTAGCCCCGTGAGCCCTGGTGAAGCAATGCACAGTGACCGCCCAGCATCGCCCCTTGCACGTTTATTATGACTGACTTTATCATTTTGTTATATGTTAAACTAATTTGCATTTATTCTTTTTGTGAACTGCTAGTAATACTTTAAATTAAATTTCTGGCCTGGGGATCTTTGGTCTTCGCATTTTAATCTAAGACCCAATGTCAGTTGAGTGAACATTGTCCTAATGAATTCTGAGACCTTCTGCTCCAATGGAGCGGAGAGTGAGACTAAAACAACTTCTGTGAGAAGGACTCAACTAGTTCTCCCCCTTGCAGCATCAATAGGGTCCTGGCTCTTTGGAACGATTGTTAGAGCAACCTCTCCTCTGTGAGTTCTGAGTTCACTTCCTGCCCCTGTCCTGTATGTAGATTGGTTGAAAACAAGCATCTAACATGCCAGAGACAGAGACATTGGAGCATCTGTTAGCTTATTTCAAAGCAGAAACACATTTTTCTTCCTCAGGGTGTTTGAACAATTTTAACCTGCATTTCAAATCTCAGCAAAAGTCTGAAATATTAGAAGAAATATAAGTATCTGAAGTTATATTCTTACGTGTATGTAAGTGGAGAGTTGAGTGTGGTCTGTTATCAGTGTAATGTGGCCAAGTTCATGAGGACAGCAGCAATGGCTTCTTTGCTCGGAACTCAATTCCCAGGACCTACTAAGACAGTGCAAGCGTCAGGGGCGGTGCTGAGAAGTGAATGCAAACGCCAGAGAGGCGCCCTTCCAGAGCTACACATTGGTGCCAGGATCAATGCTGAGCTCAAGCAGTTGTTGATGCAGCAATGTATAAGTAGCAGATCAATGGAAAAATGAATTACCTGTGGCTGTTGACTAAAAGTAAAACAATAAAGTTATTTCCAACTTATTTAAGGACTGGTGGTAATATGACAAAAAAAAAAAAGGATGTCTGTTTGGACGTTTAAGGGACAATGGCAAAAATATTGAAGGAACTACTTCAGGTTGTCTGAATGAGAGGTTGGTAAAATTAGAGTGATTCAAGGCCTGCTTCCTGCCAAAGAGGAATAAGGAGACCTGATTTATCTTCTAGCCTCAGCCCACCCTACTCAAAAATGAAATAACTGGAAACTGTTAGATAACAAACCCTGCAGGATGCTGTCTACCCTGAGGTGGACCCAATGAACACAGCCAGCCTTGCTGTGGGAGGAGATCTGAGCAAGCCCGGCTCTGCTGGGCTAAGGAGTGGGGACATTTGAAACCTAAACTTCTAGAATTTGGTTCCAGAGAACCAGAGAGAAGAAAGAAGGAAAGAGAGAAAGAGAATGCATGTGATGTGTGTGTGTGTGGGAGAGAGAGAGAGAGAGAAAGAAAGAGAGGGAGAGAGGGAGAAAGAAAGAGAGGGAGAGACTGGCTTACTACCCACCTTAGCGTATGAACAACACCTAAGAGCAAACACCTGCCAGGAGCAGTGCCTGGGCCCTCCACAGGGCTGTCATGGGTCCTGTTCCCACAGCCAGAGACACAAGTCTCACAATGTAGTATACACAGGGCAAATTATTGTGGGAACTATGACTCCCAGAAAAAAGGTTTACTTGATTCCACCTCTCAAAAAGCCTCAAAAAATCCAAGAATTTCCAAGAAACATAAGTAGATCCCAGATTAGAGTTCATGGCTGTTTTTGGAGCTAACAGAATGGACAACACCCGTAGAGGTAAAATTCAAAGCTTTCGGAATAGAATAAGTTACCAGACCTGCATGAAACAGGAAGTGTGACCCGCAGTGAACAGAAAAATCAACCCATGAAAGCTGATCCAGAGCTAACAAAAATGATAGAGAAAGCAGTCGGTGTAATTGAGTGCCATGTGTCCAAGAAGTCAGCAGAATACATGATCAAACTAGGGAGAGCTCAGAGCACATGAAAAACACTCCAACTGGGCTTTGAGGTACGATCAACACAGTGTCAGAAGTAAACATTACATTAGGTTGGGATTAAGAGAATACTAGATGATGTAGAAGAGAACCTCGGTGAGTTTAAAGGTTCAGCAGCAGAAACTACTGAAAATGAGACACAGAGGAGCCTCTGCGAAGGAATCGACAATTCAGGACAGATAACATGACTTGAGATAAGCCTACTTTGGGTGAGATTCTTCTGTATTTTGAATTTGGTTGTTACATTACTGGGTTGGCAAAACCCACAAGATTGTCTACTAAAAATAGGGTGGATTTTGGGGGATGTAAATTATAACGTCTAAAAACTGTGAAGAAGCTGGGTATGCAGCCTAATGACCATAACGACTGGCATAGCCAACACCTCTACTGGTGCAGTACTAACCTGTTACCTGGGAGACAAGTATACTGTACACTGCTCATCAAAGAGGCTTCTTTTTGCAACAGATGGAGGCTACTGCAGGGTTCTAGAACTGGTCACACACAGAGAACCTACGTCTGAGAGAAATCCCATCCTAGGAGACACATCTACAGCGGAACCTCGATACACAAGGCTCAGGGAACACAGAGGAACCCTCAACTCCCACAGTTGATCTGGTTTTTAAAATGTAAAAGTGGGAATTTTTGTCTTTAAAGAATTTTCTTTTGGTCTTTTTGAGACAGGGTCTCCCTGTAGCTCCAGAAAGCCTGGAACCTGCTACACAGACCAGGTTGAGCTGGATCTCAACAAAGATCTGCTTGCCTCTGCCTTGGAATGCTGAGATTAAAGTCATGTGCCACCACACCCAGCTTTCTTAAAGAATTTTGACTGACCTGTGGTAGTGGCTTTCACATTCCTCTGGGAGAACACTCAACTGAAAATAAGCAGTGGCGTCTGCGAGCTTCAGGACCCATTCTTCATCCTGATGAAACTTGCTTCTTTTCCTTCTGTTACGTGTGTGGTGTGTAGGAAACATTCTGTTTGCTATCCTTGCCTTAAGACTTGAGATTATTCCTTAAAGATTGGTGTTAGTTACCACCCAGCTGACAATCTTTGGGGTCTTCCAAGTATATTGTCAAGGGAGGCATCAGCATGACTACCAGCCCTGCAGCCTCCCAGCCAGACTAATATGATAATCAGTGTTGAAGCTAGACTTCTGGAGGCACGCTCACAGATACAGGAGGTGGAAACAGATACATAAATACCATTTAGGGATGTTGCTCTCTTATTTTGGTGTACAAATTTTCAAAGCTTTGATTTATTCACACTTTTCAATTCAAGAGTCCATACAGTAAGTAATCATTTCTTTGGTTCTTTGCTGGATTTACCTTTCTGGCTTTGCCTTGAAGTTCAGTCTAGTTCCATAAATTTGCCTTACAAGGCAGGACATAAGCTCAGAAAGGTACCAGTAAGTCGAATTGACTCCTATGAACTTGGTTCTTGCTTTATTGATTACAGAAATGTTTAAGCCATTGTCATAGAAATCTGTCTGGGTTCTGATCTGCTTTGTAAAAGGATAAAGTGCATTATGCTTTAGAGTTGATGGGTCCTATCTGGATAGCCGGCTACTCAGTGGGGTTTTAAGGCCATTACTGAAGTAAGTCAAGCTCCTGCAGCATCATTCCAAATTATCCCACAGCACATGGGGTAAATGCCTCGCTGGAAAAGGTATAGATGGTGTGTCAGAGCAAGTTGAATGCCAAGCATTGCTTTCTAATGTCAGGACGCTGGGGGTGGCGGCCCGGTATGGAAACCTAAGCCTATGTCTGTCCTCACCTGCACACCTAGTGGAACTGCAGCCCGTGCTAGTATAGTCATCCTGAGCAAGGGAAGGGGAAAGGCTTGCAGCATGGCACTGAGTGCTCTGAGGGACTCAGTTCTGCCTCCCAAACCCACGTCTAGAATGTGACCTTAATTTCAAAATAGAGTTTTTGCAGATGTAATTAGGCAAACTGAGGTGACATTAGGTAAATATCATATTGTATTATCGTAGAATATAGATCCAGTAACTAGTTTGTTTTTTATTTTGAAACAGGGTCTCATCATGTGGCCTTGGCTGGCCTGAAACTTGCTATGTAGGTAAGGCTGGTCTCAAACTCATGAAGATCTGCCTGTTTCGGTTTCCAGAGTGCTGGCATCAAAGGTTTATTATGCTGGCATCTTTGTTTAGTTAGTTTTTATTCATTTATTTTTTTGAGACAGGCGTCCCTGTAGCCACAATTGGACTGGAACTCACTATGTAGACCAGACTGGTCTCTATCTCACGGAGATCCACTGGCCTCTGCCTCCCATGCGCTGGGATTAAAGTTGTGAACCACCATTCCCAGCTGACTCTTTTTTATTTCCTTAATTTTTTGGACTTATTTATTTTTATTTTATGTGTATGAGTGTTTTGTCCATATGTATGGAAGGGAACCCATGTCATGTAATGCCCACGAAAACCAGAAAAGGGCATTGTAAACTGGAATTCTGTATGGTTGTGATGGACCATGTGGGTGCTGGGAACTGAACCTGGGTCCTCTGTAAGAGCAGGCAGTGATTTTAATGGTTGAGCCATCTCTACAGCCCCTCAGTTACTGACCCTTAAACAGAGGAGCCATAACAAAAGAAAGGTCATGCAAAACCAAGGAAGCTGGAGTGATGTGAACACTTGTCAATGGGCTTCAAAGGCTGCCAACAGCCATCAGAAGCGAGGGGTGGCAGGGAAGGGTTCATTTTTAAAGACTTCAGAGCTCTGCTAATTCCTTGATTTCAGGTTGTGGCCTCGAGAACTTGGGGAGAATACACTTCCGTTGCTTTCAGCTGTCTCATTTGTGATACCCTGTTATGGCCATCCTAGGGACTGCACTGCAGGGTTATGGTAGTGGAAGGGCTGCTGATGCTTCCCAGTTCTGTGCTTGGCTTCATGCAAGCTTAGGATGAAGGAAGGCCTGTAGAATATAAGGGCTCATGGCAGAGACAATGAGGTGGTGTCCAGAAAGACAACTTTAGGATGGTGCAGTTACTTTCCATCAAGCAGTTCCTGTGGAGATTTTCCACGGCCTAGTTTGGTTACTTTTCTCCTTGCTATACCAGATACCTGACCAGAGCAACTGGCTTTATTTGGGCTCATAGCTGGAACTTGCATCTATCAAGGTGGGTAAGTCATGGTGGCAGGAGTGTGAAGTAGTCACATTGCATCTGCAGTCAGGATGAAGAGAAAGATACAAACAGGCACTCAGCCACGGTCTCCTTTTATTTAGTCTAGGACTCCAGAGGAACGGCACCACCCACAGTTAAGGTGGTTCTTCTCATATTAATTAACCTCATCTAGGTAATCTCTCACAGTTATGCCCAGAGGCTCTTCTTCTTGTTGGTTCCAGATCCTATCAAACTGATGAGGATCAATACTAACCATCACAGGTGACAATTGACATACCTACAATATAGGGTATTCAATAACCAAAGATTAGAATTACAGGACGTGAGATAGGCCCTGTGATAATGCTTTTTCTTTCATCATCGTATTTAAATGTGTAGGCAGGAGAACACCCTAGCCCTTATAGAGGGCTATAAAGTCTATAAAGCTCTAAAAAGTCTACTTCAAAAGCAGCCCCCTGGAGAGGAGGGAGGGAAAGAAGAGAGATCAGAAGGGAGGGAAATCCATAAGGGACTTGACTGTGGAACCCTTATGGTTTATGTGTCTCAGGGTAAAGGGAAAGTGAAAACACGGTAAAAGCAATTGAGAAACAGCTCAAGTAGTTCGTGGTATCTCTTGAACAAAAAACAACTCATAATTTTCATGAGTCACAGCTATCATATGTGACAGACGACTCCATCTCTTAAGCTCTTCCAAGGATTCTTATGCCTCTCTCCAGGTTCCTCTTTCTTCCTTTTCTTCTGGACTACTATAACAGCTAAAGTGGTCAGTCTGGCAAGGCCAGACTTTCCCTGTGTGAGAAAGAGTGGCTCTAGAGGGAGCTGGGGATGTGTACACTGAGAAGGTAAACTCATCCTTGCCCTCAATAAGCCGGGGCTAAGGATAAAACTAGGGACCTCCATAGAAGAAGAAATTTTACTGCTTGATACACAGGGGAGGAGGAAGGTTGTACTTAGAAACACTGACCCACGTTTCTTTGCCTGGGATGCTTTGCCTTGTTACTTTAATCCTTCTTCTCCCACATGCTCCACTTAAGGGTAGACTTGTTACAGTGGAAAACCAAAAACCAACCAAACAAACAAAAACCCAAAAGTCAATACTCAGCAGTGAATTTCAAAGTATAGCTGGCCACATATTTAAGGGTTAGACTCAACCAACATGGATAAAAAAATACCTTAAAATTGTATTTTTACTGAGCATATGCAAATTTTTACAGTATGACTATTTATATATCATTATATTGTACAGGTAATATTCATAACCCAGAGATGATACAGAGTATATAGAAAGATGGCCAAACCTCTGTAAACACTTTGCTATTTGATTTAAAGCACTTGAGTGTCCATGGGTTTAGACATCCACAAGAGTCCTAGAAACAATGCCCAGAGAGACTGAGAGACAGTGACTGCTATGAATTGTAATAGAGACATCAACTTCAAAGGTGAGCCTTTTGATTTTAACCATTAAAACTAAAAGTGGAAATTCAAATGCATGCTAGGATCTTGTGTTGGAACCTGTTTCCAAGCTGTAGTAGCTGAGCTTGTTCAGGTGGGATGGGGGGTCCAAAGGAGAGACAAATAACAAGTACTAGAGAGTACAACATGAACACTTTTCCACCAAAGTGTGGCTGGGGGGTCGTGTAGTCATGAGGCAAGGCCACATCCTTTCCTTCCACACCTGTCTTTAGGGGCAGCTCTAACCGGGGAACACAGTCTCATCTTACCTAGGCACATTCTAGGACGAATGACAAGTTTCCTTCATTAGTCTTCCTGCTTTTTCCCTCAAAGCTATGTAAGAAGGTGCAAGAGAACAAGAGTCCCAGAGAAATGAGTGTCTCCAAGGGAAACAACATCCTGCGAGGTGGGGCAGAGAAAAAAGAACCAGTGGCATGAGGTCAAGACTGCGCCCCTTCGCTTTGCATCCTAAATGATGTCCTTGCTGCGCCCGGAGTAGCTCGCCCTTTCTCCGGGTCTTTATCTTCCGTACTTACATCAATGAAAGTGTCCACCTCAGTAGCCCAGTGTATTGCATTCTCCCTCTTGTTTCTTTGACATCTCAGCACACCTATGTTAATATTCGTGCTTATTAGTTTCTTCCCCAGTTACCCAATCGGAATGTGCCTTTTGCTTTCTTCTGCTATTCTGATTTACATATGTAATTTAAATGAGCAGTATGTAATCTTCAATGTCATAATGGTTGGATGACTGATCCCATCTGTAAAGGCTTCATGTGAAGAGTGTTGTTTGAACAGCCAGTCTTCCATTTATTTTCCAACAGTGATAGTCAAACGGATGAACTTGAGGCCCTGCCTTGGCCAGGTGAGGTAGACACACCTACTGCTGACCTTCATAGACAACATACTGACCTTGCTCCAAAGATGTATCTTGAAAAATGGGTGTCATGCAAAGGACAGACAAAGAAGTCACATAGTATCATGCAGACAACTGAAGAATGTTCTAGATCCCCAAATCCATGCTTTTCCCTCATAAGGAGAGCATAAGCTTCTGTTCTAACCTTAGTCAAAAGGGCTTAAGAGCACACTGCACTTGATTGGAGGGAAGAAAGGGAGACAATAAATTAACATTCATTTCATTATCCCTTTCCAAATTCGTTCTAATTAGTAAACAGTTGGAGTAGCATTTTCCAAGGATGATTGACTTTAATTTTATTCATAAAGTTCGAGTTTTTATTATGCGATTCCTTCTTTTTTTTTTTTTTTTTTAATGGAGAAGTAACACTGTAAGGTAAGTTCATATTCCCTGAGTGAGCCATCACTCCAAACACAGAACAAGATTAAGCTGTGACAAGCTTTTTTCCCAAAGTGACTTGTTCTTGTTTCCATACATATATGAAAATTATAGCATGGGAATGACATATGCACTTAAGTACAGCAAATTCCAAGGTGAGATGATTAGAACAATTTCACAGAAAACTATTTGATTTCTGTCTGAACTATATTGTAAATGACCTAGAGAGGCCATATTAGAATCTTGCTGGAAAAAGAAATCTAAATAATGAATGAATTATAAACATAAGTAGTGAAAAGGTAACACTTCATTGAAAAAAATAGACGTCTATCTTAGCAGAACCAATCAGGAGCATAGTTCTGAGTGAGCCCTCTAATCTTCAGAGGTAAGTACAAGATACAGATGAAGCACATTTCTACCAAACCCAACTTTTCTCTGTTTTACCTCCTTTAAAGCCCTATTAATAATTATCTTCTTAGATTTCATGGTTGACCTTAGCAATAATGAAATAAGTTAATCTGACTTCAAATATATCAGAACTCCAGTCAAGACATTGCAAATCACAAAAGCTTCTCCTGGGGAACACTTGCTTTCTGGGAGAGAGAACAGAGCTGACATGGAGCTCATGAGGCCATGGGTTGTTGATGCCCTGGGTCCTGGGGCATCAAGGGTTCAAATTCCAGCTTGGGTAGGATTTGAGAATTAATAGTTCTGTTTTTTCCTCAGCTATGTTGGTTGCTTTTCTGTGATCTCTAAGTGGTGGAATCCATACTAATCTAAAGGCAGGGAACGTCTACTGGAATTTATGTTTCTTCATTCAGCTGTAGCGCTCTGTCTTGGCTTTGTCCACATGCCTCAGGCACACCACGGGGTCTTACTTTTGGAGCTCAGTTTCTGAGCCAGTAGCAGGAAAGTTTGGATCTTCAAACAACAGCAAAGTGGTCTCCATAAACTTGGAAGAAGTATTTTCCTCTGAGACCTAAGATATAAATTCAAGGCACATGAGTTAAGGTAATGAGGCGATTATACCTGAGGTCACCTGAATTATTGAGTTCATCTGGTTGCAATGCCAAAAAGACCAAGGAGAGAGATAAATGGAGAAGTAGAGGTGGAGGGGAAGAGGTAAGGAACTACATCCTAAATGTTGACATGCACCAGAACCTCTGAACGCCTCTTCGTTATACAGTGACTAGTAGGTATCGGGTAGAGCCTGAGCGTCCCCAGCAGCTTCCACCGGCGCTCATGCCCTTGCTCCCAGCAAAGGAAGCCACGGACACAGAGGACTAATTACGCTTTAAGGAAATAGAAATAGTCTAAAAGACATCAATAGCAGCAATACAATAATAGTACATAAAATATATTTTCTTTAAAGAAAGAATGCATGCTTCAGAAAGGTACAAAAGAGAGTAACCAGGAATGAAAGATAAACAAAAGAAAAAAAGCCACAAAAACATTGTCTAAGAAGCACATTTTCATAACAAGAATAAGTCTTGATTGCATTTAATCCCTATTTTAAATGTGGAGACAATGTTCTCTTGATTTCCAGTGCAGCTAAACTTATGTTATCCATCTTCAGTTCCATACTCTTGAGATAACCTTTTGAATTTTGGCTTTTGTGTGGCTTTTCAGTAGGAAGAAATAGGAGGCTCTCTAGGTGAAAAATAATAATATGCCCTTATTAAGAATTCTGCTACTCACTGAAACTTATTAAATTGTTACTAAGTTTGTTCTTCACTCCTCCTTGTGGGTTTAGTTTATGGAGTCCAATTAAACTTGGGTTAGAGTTTCTGAGACTACAAGACAAAAAGTTTTATTTTTTTATTTTAATTTTAAGATTTATTCTTATTTTTCAATTATGTGTATGCTTGTGGGTTATGTGTGTGTGTTTGTAGAGGCTAAAAGAGACCACTGGATCCCCTGGAGCTGGAATTACCCCTGGCAGTTGTGAGCCATCCAACATTGATGCTAAGAGTCAAATTCAGGTCTTCTACAAGAGTGGCATACACCCCATTTTAAAAAATAATTACAAAACAATATTTTATTGTTAAATAAGATCTTCATTCTTATTAGCTCAGAAATAAAAACAGCACACAGCTGGTTTCAGCAGAGCATTTGAAGACACCAAGTTAAAATTTTGTCACTTAGAGTTGGTTGACAGTAACTTAGAGTTGGTTGACAGTAACTTAGAGTTGGTTGACAGTAACTTAGAGTTGGTTGACAGTAGCTGAACACCTGTCTCCCTCCACCAATCATATTTGACACAGCTGGGCACTTTCTTTGAATTTAATGTATTATTATATAAGACTCTGTGAAAGAATAGTGCTCTGCAATTAGTTAATTGGTGTTATCTTACGGTTTTCTTTTTTTTCTCATTAAGTAGTCCCTGATATTAAAAGTAGAGTGTCACCTTTATTTTCTCCAGCATCTTGGGGCAGGAGGCTACTGCTATCTGTGCCATCAGCCTTTCTCCAAAACCTCAGCACATTTTATCATTTGATGTTCTATTAAGCAGTATCCTCCAATTATTCTTTTTATTTCTCCTTTCCTTCCCTTGACAAAAACAAGAGTTCTGTTAAAATACACGTCACGTCTGTTTAATTGGTTGTGGTGTGGTATTAGGAGGCCAGAAAAATTCACCTCTCTTGCTTATAACCAGTGAGTCACACATAATTAGGAGTATTAGAAGTCGGTGTGCTCACGATGCAGCTCCCCCCTCCACGTGAAATGCCGTCACACTGGCTACTGGTTGTCACTAGCATCTAGCTATATGTCTGCACAAATACTATTCCTTAAAAGTAATCTACTTTAGTGATATCTTGTCAAGTAATTCATCAGAGAATTCCAAAAAGAGTGATAGCTTTTTAATCGGTCTCGTTAATTGATAATTTAATCTTCTATATAGTTTCAATCACTGAACCAAATTAGCTTAGACAGCAATAGTGTTTTCCTCTATTAATTTATGAGAATAAGAGGAATAGAAATTGGGAAGAGGGGTGGAGGGGAAATAACAGCATCCTGTTGAACCTCCTTGGAGAAAACAGGAAAGGCGCAGCACTCTTCCACACTGGTGGACATGACGTGTGCTGGCAGCTTCATTTCCTGTGTGTGGATCTGCTGTGCACGAGAAACAATTCAGCTCTCATGCTCCTCCAGGGAGCCTCGGCTGCCTGCTTTGTTCTCTCCTGAGCAATGGAGATACAAGAGACCAGTCCTCACTTTCAAGTTTTCTGTGTCTCTTGCAGAAATACAGTTTTTCAGATATCGGACTTTTTATCACTGTGGCAAACTTTAGGGCTGCATATTAAATATGCCTTCCACCTTCCCACATCTTCTTCTCATTTCCTCTCTGCTGTCTGCATGCATGCACTCTTTTAAGATAAGGCATATTTTGGTTCCTGGCATTCTTAATTTAACAGGATATTAATTGCTAGACCTATCTACCGACTGCATCTTTAAAAGGACCCAGAAGAATATTTTATGAAATAGCTAAATATATTTCTCACGCCCGTTAAGATATTATTAGATTAAGTCTTTTTCAGAGAAGTTTATTGCAGTGCTGTTTTAACCATGAATTTTCATGGTAACAGCATATAATTGTCATGCACCAAGGCCAGTAACTCCACATAGAGAGCTTCAGAAACCCCAGTTCCTCGTCCTTATAGGTGGCAAGGTACACAAAAGAAAACATCCACCCACAATGCATGACGTTTCTTCCTGACTTTCAGCTCACAAATATTGAACAAGCATGGAGAATGTCAGTAGAAAAGGGAAAAGATGAGAGCCACACTACCTGTAAATAGTCTAAGAAGGACAACTGGAGTGCTTGTCAGATAGAACATTCACAAAATGTGGGAGCAAGTATGTTCCAGAGACAATGAAATATTTGCAAACTGGGCTGGAGAGATGACTCAGTGGTTAAGAGCACTGACCGCTCTTGCAGAAGACCAGGATGTGATTCCAAGTACCCATATCATGGCTAACAACTGTCCTTAATTCCAGTTCCAGGGAAATCCAGCACTCTCTTCTGACCTTCCTGGGCATTGCACAACACAGGTACACTTATATACATGCAAGCAATATACTCATAAAATAAGAATAATAAGTAAAATAATTTTTAAAAAGAAATATTTGTAAATTCAAGCTGAATAAAGATAGGGTGTAGCAATGACTTTAACAATATGGACATAATCTGGACTATAATGACTTTTACCTAACCTTGTAACCAAGGAGTTACTGTTTATAATGTAAACAAGCTCACTGAACTATCTGTTCCTCTTATGCGCTGAATGCCTGACCTTCATCTCTGAGGCCCACACCTAAGATAGCGAGTGAATGTGGGTGTACCTTAATTAACATATCAAAGAGCTGGAAGCAGCAGTATTATTCTCATTACAAGCAAAGAGAGGAATTGAAAAGTGTCTGCAGTTCTGTGTGTATGTTATTCTAAACCTAGGGGTCAAAGGGCAAGATCTTCTGCTAAGGTGAGGGTGGATCCAGCTTCTACTTCCCCACTTCATGCTAGAGATACTTTTTTCAGTAAAAGAACAGTGAAGCCTGGTTTGAGAGCACAGTTTCATTAGACATCTGAAGGATGGGTACTCAGAGATCTGCTAAACACTTGGCTTCAGAACTGATGCTGAATAAATAAAACTGTTTCCTCAGGAGTAACTGTTAGGCAGCTTAGCTTCAGTTGTCAACTTGACGCACATGGTGTGGAGAGAACCTAAATGGAGGACTTTCCTTCACCGGCCTGTGGGCATGTCTGTGGGCCATCTTCTTGACTGGTGAGGGACATGGGGAGGCCAACCTATTGTGGGCCCTGGCAGGCGATCCTGTGTTGTACAAGAAAGGAGTCTGAGCACAGGCCAGGAGATCGAGCCAATAAGCAGCATTCCTTCATGGTCTGTGCTTCAGTTCCTGCCCTGAGCAGCTGTTCTGTTTCCCCTCCATGATTAACCATATGCTGAAAGAGAAATAAACCCTTTCCTCCCCAAGTTTGCTTTCATCAGTGTTTTCACCTCAGAAAGGGAGAAGCAAACTAAAACAACAGTATGGCAACTTAGAAATGCCCCCAAGAGAATTATAGGAATATCATACCCTGGGCTTAGTGCAAAGCGGCTCTGATGCCAGAGGCGAGATTCAGGGAAGCATATTTCAGGTGTAATGAAGAGTATTCTCCATTCAGCTAGTAGCCCACATGGTTTCTAACAACAGGACATCAGTGAATAGTCACTATTAAAAGATGCCCATTTCTTTAAAGATAGCTCATGTTAACATTATTACTATAGTTCCATGTTGGGGAGCAGCTGACATTGCAGTGACTGACAGCTGTTTCTCTGGATCCATTCTGATCATATTCTTTGTTAATTAGACCTCTGATGGTTAGCCAATTGGTTAAAAGATCACATTTCCATGTAGTCAATATAGCCTTTTTCCAGTCAATAGTATAGAAGCTTAAATAATATATGGGAATAAGCAGATACTCTGGATTTGCTCTGCTGGTATTTCAGAAGTCACTCTCAAAATTTTTGCTTTCTTTACACCATGTGAAATGGAACTTTATTAGATACATCAATTGACTTCTTTTCCCTTTGTATTTCATTTCTGCTTGGCCAGGAAGTGTCAAGAGGAGATCCTTGGGGGCTGGAGAGACGGATGACTCGGTGGCTTAGAGAGTTCTTACAGAAGACTTGAGTTTGATTTCTAGCAGGCAGGGTAAGTGGCTCACAACTGCCTGTAATTCTTGCTCCAGAGGATTGCATTTCCTCTTCTTGCCTCTGTGGGCATCCAAACACACATGGCATAAAGTCACACAGTCACACACATATTACACATAAATAAAATTAATTTAAAAAGAGATGGTGAGAGCGTGGGGGCAAAGTATTTGGGAGGTGACTACTAGCTTTAAGATTACTCAATGACTCTCTCCTTTGCCTTCTGCTCTCTCTGTGTAGCTAAAGGCAGCCACCCCACCCACTTCCCTGTCTTTAAGGCCCAAGAGCAGCAATGGCTAGCCTAGCCCATGTGTCAGGTATCTGAGTTGTCCTTGGTTTTTCTTCTGTTAACCCTGTTCACTCTGTTGTCAATGTTCCTTCTACTAAACTCTGCTCACTGACCTCATCTGAGTATACAATTTATCACCTGATAAGCTGTTTCTTAAAGAAAGGGGCAGGTGCACACTTTCCTTCCACATCTTTTTCGCCACTGATTGGAATGCTAAGGTAACAGCTGAAGCTGAAGCAGCTATCTTGGATCAAGGCAGAGAGCAACAGAGGATGGCGCAGCAGAATGAGAAGGACCTGTGATCCTCACCGCGTGGTTTTGACAACCGTGGGCTGACACACCACCTCTGGAATATCGATTGACTCTTGTTTATTGTTTTATTTTTTTTTTCAAAAAAAAACAAATGAATGTTGTTGCTCAGCATTCATAGCTCAAGGTCTATTTTCTCCAGATCTGAAGGCTCCACCTGCTCCCCAGATCATCCTTAGCTTTAGTCAGCTAGGGCAATGCTGGGCCTCGGGGTAGTCCTTGACCATGTAAGGTGGCAGTCTCAGCCTCCACATTCACAGGATTCAATAAGAAATGAGAGAGAAACGTCTCTGCTGTTGAATTGAATCTAAAGCACTCGCTGCTAGAGGCCTGTGGTCAGGAGCAGAAACATGAAGGTAAACTTGTCTTCACACATATTCTCCCTGTTCTAATTTCTTCTTCCCGTACTCCATCGAGACTGGAAGGAACTGAGGTTTTGGGATTAAATAAATCAGGTCCCTTATGCTAATAAGAATATAAATCATTCAGTTGATCGTCTTGGGATTCACTCAGAAAAGACTGATTTTTCCAGTCGGAGGGAGTATGCCTTTCCTCTAAAGGAAGCACTAAAGCCTATCACTGAGTCGGGGTTGAGGACTTGGATAGGAAGGTGCATCTGGAAATATGTAAAAAGACAATCCAATTGTGTTAATGCCCGAGGAGACAAGCTGAGGCTACTTGGATAATTGGGAATGGCTTTCTGACAACCACAGACCCTGTGAGTATGACCCTGGAGTAGATCTAGAATGCAATTTCTCTCGAAGCAGGAAGCTCACTTGGGAAACAGCCACTAAATGCCGAGTACCCCATGCAGTGGGTGTTTTGGAGGAGCACATTCAAAATCCAAACTAATGTTCATTAGAATCATCCCAGCCCCCTGCAGAACCAAGTGCTCAACCTCAGTTTTGACATCTATTTCACACTTCTTTCTCCTCTAGAGCATCACAAGTGAGGAGGCAGAAAGATCGTAAGAACAGAGGTCAGGGAGGAGTGCTCAAACGGTGTCTTCTGGACAGACAGAACCATTGCTCTCCTGAATTTACAGCAGCTGGGGTTGCCAGCACAAGACGCGCAGAAGATCAAGCCTAACAGTAGTGTACCATGGATAGCGAGGGACTCATAAACCCAGCCCTAACTGTGGCGCTCGTGGGAGGTGATGGATGCGAAGTGAGAGTCAGTTTTCTTCAGTGGTGCGGCCCAGGGTCGGTCACCTGTGCTCTTGTGAGTGGTCCTACACTGGTTTGTGTGCAGGCAGCACTAATTCTACTTGATGGGTTTTAAAGAAGAGGAAGAAGAAACCCATGAAGTTGTGAAGAGGATGTGTGTATGGGGGTCTAAGAAGAGTTGGAGTGGAGAAGTGGAGGTAAATACGATCTAAGTACATTGTTGTCTTATTAAATTAATTTTCCACACCTTGGCAGGTGGGGTTTGGTCACTCTGGCAGAATAAAATGGAAACTAGTCTTCCATGTAGAGGGATTCATTTATTTAAGGTGACTCACAAAGTTATTGTTTGAACATACTCCCTGTGGCCTGCCGCCATAGCTTTTGAAGAGTCGGGGTGCCAAGGTGCACGGCTCCAGTCCTGTTCCAGCCTGAGTTCCGTTTCCACTCACGCTGTTCTGGGGCCTGGGGACCTGGAACTCTGCCATCTGGGTCTCGGGCTCTCCGTGCGCCTGGGGCCGTGACCCTTTCCTTCCGTGGCTTTGAGTATTCTCTGCCCCGCGGCTCAGTGCCTCTCACAGCGGCTAGCCACCATACTCTACAATTGTATCCAGGCATGATTGCCAAAGAATATATAATAAAAAGTAGTATGTGTAATTTATAATGCTATAGGTCGAAATTTTGCGCATCCAGCTTTAAGACTGTGGCCATCCAGAATTCCATGATGGACAAGATGTGTTTTGATGAGACTGATCACAAACCATTTTACACATGTAGTCACACAAGATCCATATGTTCTAGAAAGTTTGTTATCCACACTTGAAGGTATATGAATAGGATATCTTCTGGACATAGAGCATCGTCAGAATTTTTCAGAGTTGATCAATATTTTGGTTTTATAACTGTCAGTGCTAAGACTGCATTTTGTTAAAATACATGGTACAAAATGGCAGAAACATATTTAGAGCCATTTCAGAAATTGTTGAAAATTCTGTTATAATCCTAAAACTTCATTTAATGATTTTTTTTGTTAAAAGAAAGAAAATAATGCAAACAGTAATATTTTAAACCAAACATTCTAATACAGTATGATCAGAAAATATCTCAGTTTGATAGTTACATGCTGAGAAATGATGATAAGGAAATATTAAAAGTCTTCGTTTTCTGTATTTAAACCATTATGTTTCCATAAGAGCAGAAAGCTTTATATGTGCTGAAGAAACACTGCAATTCATATATAACAGTCTCAGATCAGAACAAGGCATTCCAGGCAGTGTGCATTGGCATTGTTGGTTGTGAGGGAATGCACAGTGCAAAGTCTGCATGTTGTATGTTCCTAAGCAAGGCTGCAGTGAAGCTGTGTGATGTAACATGAACAAACACTGTCAGAAACACCTCAGATTCAGTATGTATGTATCTGATTTTAATTAGATTTGATTGTTGTACATTCAGAAACCTTTCATTATTGACACTTTTTCCTCGACTGTTGCATTTGGTAATGCAATGCCATACACAGGTACTTGCAACCCGTAGTTTAAGAATGTGAGGTATAGAAAATGAGAAGACACCTGCCTGCTATGCTTGATTGTAGTCGAAGAGGGACCACCCTCTTCTACTCCTGTGTGCTCATAGGCTTCAGTTAATTACTCAGATCTTGGCTCATAGTGACTGTCATCCCATAAGTATTTTTAGCAAGCCATCCATACAACTCTTCATTTGAAAGGTGGAGAAGACAGACAAGAGAGGAAGAGAAAGTATGTATCAGAGATCTTCCTATAGAAATACAACACTGAACTTGAAAATCTAAATTTAGGTCATTTTGAGTAAAGCACAGGAAATAGTAATTATTCTGCTTATACTGACATGGGGACACTTGGAGACAGTCTAGCTTACTTTTATGTCAGATAAAAAGAGGGGAATACAACCTGTTTTTATGATGGAGCCTATGCTGGCAATGCCATGGAGACCAACCGTTCTGGGTCATGTTGATTACTGTCCTCCGTATACTTAGGTAAGTTAACAGGTGTAATCTGTTCACAGCTTCACCACCAATGAGAACTAGAGCGTACTTTATTTGCTTGGTATAGATGTAAATAAGCTTACTTAGTAGTATGAAATTTGATTTCCAAGACTTTTTGTCTATAACAATGCCTATTACTGTTCTGTTGAATATCCAAGAGGTCCTTGCCTGTCCCACTTTTAAAATTTAATTAGATTTGTTCTTTGATGATTTCACACATGTACACAGGGCATACTGGCGCTCTAATTCCACAGGCTCTCATCATTCCGTTTCTTCTGTCTATTCTCCTCTATACATCTCTTTGTCACATTCATATCTATTTATTTTGTGTGGCTCACTGAGATTAACCAGGGCTGTTTGTGTGACCATGGGTTTGGAGCTATTCATTGGAGCCTGGTGGGCTCACCAATGGGTATATAGCTGAAACAATGACTTCTCCTCACCCATAATTTATCAATAGCCAACTGTTCAGCAGTAAGAAGTAGGGCCTCCGAACCAGTCCCACTTACATGACTGATTGCTGACAGGGCAGTCTTGTGTACACCCAGTGCGCGTGTAGATAATTTCAGTTGTTGTGAGTTCATGATTGCAGTGGTTGTGTAGAGTCTAGAGAATGGTACTGCACCATCCTTTAGCTTACCTTTCTGCTCTTAACATACTTCGTGCTGTCCTTTCTGAAATGTTCTCCAAGTCTTCGAGGAGTTGATGCAAAAGTCTTGTTTAGGGTTGAACTTTCAAGTACCGCTTATGCTCAGCATCTTGAACAGCACCGAGTCTCTGCATTCACCCCATAGAGATACTTCTCTGAGTAAGGCTAAGAATAGCTTCTGTCTATGGGTATAAATATCACTGGTTAGAAGGAAATTTGATGCTAGGTAACTAGTTAAATAGCAGTAATAAGGTCCCACTAGGCCCTATGACCTTTCTAGTCATGGGTTGTAAACTAGGTTTACAGTACCAAGCACGGATTTCCCCCTGTGAGACCGGCCTCATCCAGTCATAGGGCAGATGGTCACTGCCACATCAGCTGTGCCATTATTACACAAGTGTGTACATTTTTGCCTCCTGTTTTGTTTTTCTAGCTCAAGGTTCTTAACTGGGCAAGATCAACGATACCTTTTCTTCCCTAGAAGGCTGCATAGCTTCTTCTGGCACTTTGAAAGCTCACCAGCAGGGAAGAAGTTTCTAGTTCAGTTTGCACCTGCATTCTCTACATCTTGTCACCAAGATATGTAGTGTCTTCAGCAATAGACCTTATTATCTAGTTCCAGTGGGCAACAAGGAGAAATGACAAGAGCCTGAACTGCTTTGTGGCCCTCTGGGGCCTTCCTGACCAATACTCACTATGGAGGATCTCCTTTCTGGAACTGGAATTTTGATTTAGTAATCCATCGTGTCTAGGATCCGCATTATCTAGTCATGCAGGGTATCTTCTTTCAATCTCTCTTTTGTATGTTTTATTGGGTTACAAGATAGTAATTTCCCTATGCTTTCATACAGCATTTGTTTCTGTTAAGTTACACATCATCTCATCTCCCCAGTCCTATCACCTACCCCGTATTAACCCCTCTTGACATTTAGCTGTGTTTTATTATCCCTCCTCACTGAAGGAAAACTCCATTGATGTCCACTTCCTAGTCTCCTGGCTTCCACAGATATACCAAGTTAAGCATACAAAGATCGGAAGCCAGGATCCATGTATGGCAGAGAGCATGAACACTCGTTTTCCTGGGTCCATCCATTTCCCTGCAAATTTTATGATTTCACTTTTCTTTATAGCTGCACAAAGTTCCAATGAGTTCAACATGTTCATTGTCCTTCAATTAGTTGACAGACATAGAGGCTTCTTCCGTGTCCTAGCTATTGTGAGTAGAGTAGTAATGAACTTGGACATGCACATATGTCCCTTGAGTGCTAGAGCTAGGTCATATGATAATCTTCTTTCTAGTTTCTTTGGAGACGGGCCCATGCTGATTTCCATGCGGCTTTCTACTTTTCACCCGTGCCAACAGTGTGCCAGGCTCTGCTGTCCCCACACCCATGCCAGAGCTGTTGTCATTCGTGTTTCTGCAGATAGAAGTTTTGACTGGTACAAGTTACAGTCTTTTTTTGGTTGTTTGAGCATTAGTCCACCTCAAATTTTATTTGAATCAAGGTAAATCATGTGTAAGTACTTACTTCAACTTTAATAGGTATTCTCCATAATTAAAAAAAATATACTCTGGAAATTGAATTTTGTGAGATAGGATCTTAAAGTAGTTTTAAAATATATTGTATTTATTATTTTTTAAATTTTTGGTGTAGGAATGTATGGCCTGCATGTATGTGTGTTTGTGTCATGCAATGCCTGCAGAGGTCAGAAGGTGATATCAAATTCCCCTGGAACTGGAGTTACAGAAATCACAGTTGTTTGCCGCCATGTGGATTCTGGGAATGGAATTCCGGTCCTCTGCAAGAGGAGCCAGTGCTCTTAACGACTAGGACATCTCTCCACTCTCTGACAGTAGTTTTACTCTTCATTTCTTGGATGGCTACAAATGTCGAACACTTTTTGAAGTGTTTCTTGGGCACTTGTATTTCTTCTTTTGAGGTCTCTGTCTAGTTTCATAGCCCACTTTTAATGGGATTGTTTGTTTCCTTGGTGTTGGGTTGTTTGAGATCTTTGTGTACTTTAGACACTAATCATTGGTCAGACACACAGCTGGCAAGGATTTTCTCCACTCTGTGGGCTGCCACTTCGCTTGATTGACAGCTGTCTTTGCTATCCAGGAGATTTTCAGTTTCCTGAGGCTCCATTTGTCCTGTCCCTACTTTTTAAGAACCCTCCTCAACCTTCTTCTCTTCAGGGATCCTTTCCCTTTTAGAAATCTCTTTTTGTTATACATGAAATACATCAACAGTATGGACAACCGTGACAGGCGGAAGAGCCTGGCTTGCAACATACAGAATTAATTCGGAGTCCAGGCTCTGTCACTAGTTCTGTAATTTTAGACCTGCCCCTGTCCTTTGTTATCTACATGTGATTCATGAGTCCACTCTGTTGCTACATTTGAGGGCTGACGCCACCCAGAAGTGACATCGTTGGCAAGTCACCTTTTAACTTGTAAAGAAGAGATGGACAGAGGACCTGCACATCCCTCAGAAGGGTCCCTAAGAGCAGCCACCTACTTGATGTGCATGAGCATCACCAGAGGGCTTCCAGGCAGCTCCCTCCGTCACCCGCTGTCTTGAGAGTGGAGTGACTAGGACAAGACCTTGCCTGGAATGTAAGATCATCACCTGAGAGAAAAGACCACATTGATCGTGGCTAGCCCTAGCTAGGATTACTTGTTGAACTAACTGGTATCAGAGATAAGGGTTCTGAGAGAATGAGGCAAAGAGCCATGTAAGTTTTGTCCATAAATAGAAGCTGAGTAATCAAGAAATAGACGAGGACAGGCAGTGCCTGTGCAAATTTGGAAAGTAAAGATCTTGGAAGAAAATCTTGCAGAACATAAACTAATTCCATGAGGGACACAAATGACTACCGTTTCACAAGCCTCAAATACGTAGCCACAAGTTCCCGGTGTCCCATTTGCGGCTGTCATATTTGCCACACTCCTTCGCCCAATGTGATCTGAAGTTAAAGCAACGTTTATTTACTGCTGTGTCCTTGATGTCCGGCTGCTTCTGCTAGCCATTCTGTGTTTGGCTGTCCACCCCTGTGTAAAGCAGGAACATGAGAGCTTGACACATGAAAGTGAGAGGAAGAGACAGATGATCAAAAGTCCCTATGGACAAAGACAAGCAGATGCGAGGAACAGAGGTGTTCCAGCTGAAGAATAGTGAAGGCAGTGAGACATCAGCATTCACAGCACAACACTCAAGCGTACATGCCTGTTTCAAACTAGGGGTCCACAAGCATCTCACAGTCAAAAGAGCCTCTAGAGTCGCTGAAGTCTAATGACTCTTCACCTTCTTTCATCACCTTGACACCCGGTAAATCACAGTGTCCACCTTTGAGAACCAGAACAGGAACCAAGAAAGAGAGGGTGGGCTAGGGTAGTGGAATAGTTGTGACATGAAAATAGAAGTGGAGGCTCTCTGTGGGGAGGAAAGGGACACACCAGAGAGGGTCAGGAAGAGCAGGAGAGGAAAGCGGTTGAGGGAGCTGAATTAGAACCAAGTATAGTGACACATATGTATGAAACTGCCTTAATAAAACCCAATACTTTCTGTGCTAACTTCAATTAACTAAAAAACAAAGTTCATTTTTATTTGTATACTCTATGAAAATAAATATGCTGATGCATGGCTTTAATTTTCTACCTAATATCAAACTTAAACTCCCCCAAATGAACGATAGTGCAAGAATAAACTAGAGGGTGTCAGAAGGTCACTTGTAGAACATTGCTTGAACTCTAACCCTGGATTTCAGTTAACAAATAAAAACACTTGCTTTTCTTGGTTATTATGATGATCAGGGGGTCACTGGGAGTTATATTTAGAAGCTTTAAAATCCAGAATGCTAAAGAGGGAAAACCCTGCTTTCTCCAAATTGCCCTCTCAGCTCAAACTATCTAATTATTCAGCTCTTCTCACTGCAGCAGAATGGAAGATGGACAAGTAACAGAGGAAAAGAGCCTTCAGTGTTCTGTTTGAACAAATTCTGCCCCATGGCATGCTTCACAATGTACTCACACTTACCAACTATGTACTGTATATATTCTGGTCAAACATAAGCTAGAATAGAATTAAATGCATCATCTTCTTAGGGAGCTTCTCAAAACAATTAATCAATGTATAAATCTCTCAGATTTGGCAGTTATTTAATTCTTTCCTTTAATTTTAAGAAAGGTTCAGTATGCATTTTTCTTTTATGACAGTAGTAACAGTTACTCCTGATACAACAGGTAAACAACAGGACTTTTACTATGAAGCCCGTTTGACGGATTACCTCTAGAGGACAAGAGTGTTAGGCAAAGAACTTGCAGGGTTGACTCCAGGCTTCTTACAGGACGTCAGGGAACCTTGTGGTGCTACACAGAGCAGCCTCTGCTGTTTCATCTCTCTCACCTGGCTTCTAAACAGCACTTCCATCAATGCAGGCCACTCCAGAACCTTGTAAGGCACAGCGGCTACCTGTAATTCCATAGTTCTGTGTTCCCCACTCTTGCTCACAGTCTGCTCTTAAGGCTCATTAGGGCAACAGAGGGTGAACCGGAGTCAGCATCAGAGACTGATGTGTCTGCATGTCTTCAGAGCTGCATCCAGAGGAGGGGCTAACAGAGCTTCAGTTATTCTATGAAATTTTCTGTAGGAAGATCAGGGTGCAGGCTCAGAGTCTGCCCCTATTTCTGCTCTGCTAAGTTTCTTTACGCAGTGTAGCTTCCTCACGCGAGCTACTGCCTTTTGACACCAAAATGTCACTCCTGAAGGTAGTGGCTACTCCTGGCTCAAGCATGTGCCTTTCTTGCTTAGCTATGGTTCTGAAAACCCTCCTGGTTGAATTCCCTAAGCCACAGGAAGGGTAACAGTGAGCACCGATATCACCAGCAAGAATGGAGGTTGGCCTGGGGAATCAAACACTCAATTTCCTGTTTCATCATCACCAAGTGCGTTAAAGAAATGTGTGTTTCTTGAAGTCTGGGAAGGGGGACAGTGAGGTGAGGGTGAGTGAGGGAGGATACCCTGTGTGAAAGTTTTGCATTTTGAATCTTGAATCTTGGGGAAAAGGAAGTGCCTTTGCTGGAAAGAATCATTGACTCTAAAACTGACAGAATAATCAGATGATCCATGCACTAACTCTTGCTTGGAAAATCACAGAAGGATCTCAGTATGTTCTACAATGTCTAGTGCAATGTGACCCACAGGTGAACAGCTTTCGATGTAAATGTGAAGTTGGAGAATAAACCTGATGACCTACATCTCTGGTGAGAGCATCTAATTTCTTCTTACTGAGGCATTTGTAAACACCTTGCATTGGTGACTACTTGAGGCCTTTCTGTCCTTGTCTGGTTTGAACATCATTCTCTTTCTCTGGCTCCATCACCAAACCTCCTCTTCTCTCGTCCTCTTCTCTTTCACTGGCTCGTGCTCTTCCTTTGCTCTTTGCCTCCCGCTCCTCCTCGTTTCCTCCTACCTTCTTCACTCTTTCCTTTCTTTTCCCTTGTTTTTCTTAGTTTTTACTTTCTTTCTTCTCTAAGACGCATCCTTGTCCTTTCCATTTCTTCGTTAAACAAATCATATATAAATAAAGCATATTTCCCCTTTCTGAGGGGGACCTTAGGACTTAGGTCATAAGCAGACAATATTAATATTAATGCATGCCCGTGTGTTCATTGGAATGGAAATGGAAAAAGTGTTTTCCAATCATTTGGAAATTGATCTTTGGAAAAAAATAGACTTTCAATTACATTTTCAAATTTTGAAAGTAATTAGGTAAATTTGAGATAAATAGTAAAAGCCTGTTTAAAACAGATTTCTTTGTATCAAAGGTGTTTATTGCATCTGCAAGAAGAAGAATGTTTACTCTGGAGTGTAGAAGCCTTTCTATCACAAGTTATCTATTTTGATAAAGGATGGATGGCTAAAGAATTGAAGTCAAGAGCTTTAGCTAAAGACTTTAGCTAGAGATCTGCAATGTCCCTAGGAAAACTGTATCTTGGAGAAAACTCCCCGTATATGTTCCTAAATTCAGGGTGATCAGGAGAGAAGATTGTGGAGAGGACAGCTGCCCTGCTCGGGACCCATATGAAGCTGGCAGGCTTTGGTCAGGAGCCACGGTTTAGCGATAGAATCCTTCTCTAGTTTGTAAAGTCCTTGTTCAATCCTCAGCAAAGAGAGAAGAGGAGAGGGGGAGGGGAAGGAGGGAAAGAAGGAGGGAGAGTAGAATGCTAGCTGCCTCCAGAAACTACCTTAAGTAGTTTTCCAGGTACAAGAAGAAGTCATAGAATTAGAACCAGAAAAAGGCAAAGCAGAACCTTTTGTATATGCAGTATACGTATGCGTAATACGTTACATGCTCATTCACTCATCGGGTAAAGTCAGTAATGTAAGGTCCTACCTACTTTAAACTGCCTCTCTAGCCTGCAAGGGACTTAAGAATTTGTTAAAACTTGAGCTGATGATTTTAGAAGTCTGCTTGTTTGGGCATCCCCACCCCTCTGCTGAAAGTGAAGGCGTTCAGATGTCCGTCTCTTCTTAGAGGCGCTTGTTCTCTGAAACCAGTTTACTGATTACCTTCAAACAGTGTCTCTCTGAGGGGTTGAAGCTGGGCTCTCATTTTTATCTGGCTGTTTCTCAGTGCAGGATTAAATGGATATTTTTCGCAGCACTCTACATCCTAAGTAGATGCTAAAGTTGTTTTTGTTAGAAATAAAGCTGTTCTGAGCACAAGTGTGAACAAGTCTGTGTGAATGTGTTCTTTTCTCTTAGGGAGATGAATGGAGTGGCTGTGCTGTTTGTGAGGTCCACATTTCACTTCTTACAAACTGTGGACTCCTCTTCCCATCCTTGCTTGTGCTGGGACTTTACTAGTTACCTTATGGGGACGTGAGGAGTGATGCCTCACTGTGGTTTGAATTTTCATTTCCAAACCTGACTATCATTTTGTGCATTTTCTTCTGTAATTAGTAGCTATGCATGCAACTTCTTTGTATCTGCTGAAATCTTTTTTCCATATTTTTTAAGCTGTTTTTACTCTGGGTGAGTCATTATAGTTCATTATGGATATAAGCCCTCATTAAGAATACACTGTACAAGTATTGCAAAATAGATTGCTGGAGTCCACTTAAAGGCGGAAGGAGAGGACCTACTCCACATTGCCCTCTGCTTCCACATGTGCACCATGGCACACCACCAACACATCATGAACATACACAGCAAACTAATAATAAACTAAATTAAAAATTGATTTCTTATTATCGTGTTCCTGTATGTGCATGATGTATGTGTGTGGCGGGGGGAGTGCCACGGTGTGCATGTGGTGGTCAGAGAGCAACTTTGTGGAATTCGTTATCTACTTCCACTTTTACACAGGTTCCAGGAATCATACTTATGCAGCAAGCACCATTAGTCACTGAACCATCCGGCAGACCCCTTTTTTCCGTGTGTGTGTGTGTGTGTGTGTGTGTGTGTGTGTGTGTTACTGGGGGTTCAATCCAGGGTCTCATGCATTCTGGACAAGTATTCTGCCAAACTTTTCAATCATGTCTTTTCACATTCTTATGGTCTTTCAAAAAGCAAAGGACTTACATTTGTGAGACTCAAACTGCTCAGTTTTTTCTTCTTCAGCAGTTCATGTTGATTTTACTCCTACCAAGAAAGATCTGCCTAGCCCAAAGTTCTGAGTGTTCTGTACTGCTTTCTTCTAGACGTTTTATACTTTCCACTATTTCCAGTCTTTGAAACTAAGTTCCTTTCATCTTAATTATTGTTTGAAGTGTGGGTGAATTTTCATTTTCCCATGTAGCCACATTATTCCAATACCATTTTTAAAATGAATATTTTTCCCATTGAATTGTCTTGACACACTTGTCAATGTAATTTGCTATTAATACATGAGTTTCACTTTCTCAACTCTGTGTTCTCTTTCATTCATTTTTCCCAAACCAAACTGTTTTAATTGCTATTGTTTTATAATAAACCTTGAAATCAGCTTATGTTAGTTTAGGTCTTCCAACCTCCTTCTGTGATAAATTTAGCTTTGGTAATTTAAAAAAAATGTATGTGTGTATGCTGTGTGCATCTGTATGCTTGCCTGTGTGCAGTTTCGTGGAGGCTGCAGTTGACACTGTGTGTTTTCCTCTTCTACTCTCCACCTTGGTTTTGGGAAGGGTCTCTCACTGAACCCAGAGGTCACCATTTTGACTAGGCTGGCTGACCAGTAAGTCCCCAGCATCTGTCTGTCTCTGTCCCTCAAACATTGGGGTTAAAAGGCATGCCACCACGCCTGGCTTTTATGCAGGTACTGACAGTCTGAGCTTAGGTCCTCGTGCTTTCACAGCAAGCACTTCACTCACTGGGTCACATTCATTTTGACACATTCATTTGAATTTTGGATATGAATGACCATGCCGTCTATGAACAGAGATGGTTTCACTTTTTGTCTGACCTTTCTGTCTTTTATTTTTATGGCAATAACTAAAATCTTTAATACAGTGTTGAAAAGATTCACAGAGGGCTTAAGAGATCACTTAGTGGATAAGAGTGCTGGCAGCACTTGCAGGGGACCTAGGTTCAGTTCCCAGCACTCGTGTGCGGAGTCATAATTCTCGTTCCAGAGGATCTGATGCTCCCTTCTGACTTACATGGGCATTTCACATAGTGGGTACACTTACATACTTACAGGCAAAAGACTCACACATACAAAATAACAATAAAGAAAGAAAAGAAAAGATGTGAGGACAAATTTTGTAGGATAATTTATTTGTATTTTCTTCATAAAATACATTAGCTTTAGAGGTGGTTTTTCAAATGATCTTTATTAGACTGAAGAATTTATCTATCTTTCAGAGAGTAAAAAAAATCTGTTTTTAACCTATTAAGAAATTGTATATTTTCCTCAATTTTATTCTGCTAATAAGGTAGATTGATTGATGGCTTTCACTTAAATCATTTTTGCATTCCTGAGACATATTTTACCAAACTGCAATGGCTTCTTCCTTTATGTGTTATACAAACTGAAATATTGATTTGCCAATATTTTGCTAAGGTTTTTTTGGTGTGCACATGTCTACATATATCTAAATAATAATTATTCATTTTGTCTGTGTCACATTTTGATTTTTTAAAAAATATTTTATTATTTTTAATTTATGTGTATGAGTGTATTGCCTGTTATGTGTATAAGTGCTCCCATGTCATGCAATGCCCACAGAGTCAGAAGAGGGAACTGAATCTCCTGGAACTGGAGTAGTTACAGACAGTTCTTAGCTGCTACGTGGGTGTTAAGAATAGAACCCAAGTCCTTTCCAAGAGCAGTCAGTGAGCCATCTCTCCAACACCATCAAGTTTTGGTTTTGAGATTCTTCTGGCCTCTGAAAGTGTGCTATGTCAAATTTATTACTTTTCTGCTTCCTGAAAGGTATATGATTAGAATTATTTCTCCTGAGGTATTTTATAGAATTTTAAAGTAAAGCCACGTGTGCACAGATTTCTTAGTCAGAATGTTTTTTGATAATTAATTGAATTTAGTTAATATATTGAAATCTATTCATGCTTTTTGTTGCATAATGTGGTAGGTCCCTATCCTCCGAGTACAGTAGGAGCAGGTGTGACTACTAGTACCTAACCCTCAAGATGATGTTCCCTCATAGGAGGAGGGCATGGGGAGGGTCACTGAACCTTCACCTCCTCAGAGTCTAGCTGCTCTATTCTCCATGTTTCATCAATCTGTATGCAATTCTGCCCTAATAGCATGTGGTCTCTTGGTCCTAAGTGGTGCCAGAGTATATAGACTGTGGAACGTTAACAGACAGAGGGACTCCATCTATGCGGTTATGAAAAAGTTGACTTGCATGGGACTTCTTGCTTATGTAGCAGTTTTGGGTCACCCGTGCTCCAGTAAGTAACCTCTCACCCATGCAGTGTAAGTCAGCCCAATAAGCCCACTGGTTCCCCGTGTCGACTTTGGGGGAATCATACCTTGGTTCCTTATTGGTGCCCTATTTGAGGGGAAGACATTGGTTCATGCTTCCCCGGGAAATGTTCATGTAACAGTGAGTAAAAGATACTTAAACTGGGCAGGGGTAGAAGGAGGAATGTGAGAAGGGGAGGGGTCTAAATACCACCAAACGATATTGTATGAAAATCTCAAAAAGTCAGTTAAACACAATTAAAAAGAAGGAAGTGAGAGGTGATTGGAATGTGCTAGTCTCCGTGTTAGGTGTTTTGTTGGCATCAATTGATTAAAAATTAACATAATTGCAACCATTCTATAAATATTCTTCTCTTGACTCACTATCATACTACAAATTGAACTCCCATCAGTAAAGTTAGTTAAGAATATAAAGAAGTTTCAAGGGAGTTGTTCTTATCCTTCTAGGTGGTTAAATTTGTTGGTGTAGTGTTGATTAATAGTCTTTTCTTTTACAATTGTTAGACTCTATAACTATAATCCCTTCATTTTTGCTATTGGGTTGATGGTTTGTGTTACATTTCTTTATATCTATATTTAGTCTAGCTAGGAAGCTTTACAGTTTTATGATTTTTTTTCCAAAAACAATCTTTTAGTTCTGAAGAAAATTCCCATTTCTGTTGACTTCCTATTTTATTCATTAGAGAATCATTAGATTTTATTGTTAGAGCTGATGTGGATATGAAGCAAAGCCGAGGAGGCATTAGACTTCCTATATGCCCCTCTCTCCAATTATCAACATCACCTACGGAATAGTATATGTTTGTTACACTGACGCATGAGTATCATCCCCAAGCCATCCTTTTCATTCCTTCATTTTACAGGTTTGAAAAACTTGTATTGATATGTGTCCTCCAAGTATCATCCTTCCAGCCACATCCTCATTCATGTAGTACTGTATCACTCACAGGCAGGGTGTCTTATCACAAAGTACTATATCATTATTGTCACTAATTGCATCTGAACATAAGCACACACAAGTAAAATAGTTATAGCAATAGTAACAGATGTGAATATATAATTGAATATGCTGTTTATAATTTGGAATAAGGTTTAATAGCTCAATCAAGAATGAAAAAAATTAAATTCATATTTTGCTTCCACTTGGTCCTTCTCTGATGCTCTTCCCCTCTGTGTGAACGTCTTTTTCTAACCCACATACTTTCCTTCTCTTTGAAGCACTCCTTCCACTATTCCTGGCAAGGTGGCTCTACTAGGACCATATTTCCTCCATTATTGGTGACTCTAGATAAGTTCTTCCTTGTCTTTCATTTTGAGGGGGTAATTTCATGAACAGAATGTTAGGCTGGTACTCTTTCCTCAACATTATTTCACACCGCTCTTTTCTTGAATGTATTGTTTCTGTCTTTCCTCAGATTTTTTTTCTTTATTTTTGACCTTGTGTAGTTTGATATGACATGCCCAAATGTAGGTTTCTTTTATTTATTTATTTATTTATTTTTTGATTTGCATTTATCCTGCTTGGTGCTCTTTAATAATCCTAAGTCTGTGGTTTGATATGCCTTTATTTGGGGGAAATTCATAATTGTATTAATTCAAATAATTTTTCTGTTTCTTTATGTCCTTCATCTTATGGAAACTATGCCTTTGGCAGTGGATCCACAGGTCTTTCTCCGCCTCCTCTTCCTCCTCTTCCTCTTTATTTTCTTCTTCCAAAGTTTCTATTGAGGTATTCTTAGGCTCAGAAAGTTTTTCCCCAGCCATATACACACTGCTATTAAGCCTATTAAAACCGTTCTTCATTTCTGTTACAGTTCCTTTTTACTTACAGCATTGCTGTTTTCTTGTTGGAATTTCCATCTACCTGTGTATATTGTCTAGTTTTGCATGCTGTGTACTTCATGCACTACAGCCCATAGCGTACTTGTTTCACCTTTCTGATTGGAACATTCCAACATCTCTGAACTATCTAAGCCTGGCTTTGATGTATGCTTTGTGTCTTGAAACTGGTTTTTGCTTGGTTTGCTGTTGTTTTCTTTCCATTTAGTATAGCCTCATCATGTTTTCTTGATAGCCAGGCAAGATGCATTGGGTTAAGTAACTACTTAGATAGTTTAGTAATATAGTAGCAAGCTGTGAAGGGAGGGGAAATATTCTGTAGCTCTGTGATGAGGTCTCAGTCTTCAATGAGCCTGTGTCTGTACTGTGAGTCTCACACATGCTCCACAATCTCCACTCCACCCAGAGGGTCCAGGGTTGGTAAAGTGGGCTTGAACTGTATTTTCTTTCTTCCCATAGAAGGACTGGAAAATGGGACTGGACACTTGTCTATTCTCTGCTGAGAAAGCTGTTTTTTTTTTTAAACACCTTTGAGAGTATTTTCCTGAGCTTTATTGGACATAGTCAAGATAGATTCCTTAAAGGTCCTCCCTGACTAACTCAACATCTGGAATACCTTGCAACATGGATCTGTATAGCACCTGTTATTGGCAAACTTTGTTATGTGCTCTTTTTCTGATGTTGAATCATTTTGAATCGTATTCTAGACCTTATGAATACAATGTTTCAGAGATCCTAGATTTTATAATATTTCTCTGAAGAATGTTACTTGTTGGTTTTAGTTGCAGACATATTTCACATCAAACTAAAAGCTTAGTATTTCCTGTGATGAGAGGAAGTCCGTTTTCGGGTTAGCCCGTTCAGCCTAAGCAGTGGGCTCCTTAAAGACTTCCCATGCTATTTTGGGGGATGTTTAGCAGCACCTCTTGGGGGCTCCCCTTCCTTTATGTAGGGTTTCTTTCTTACTTTCCAGACCGTGTGGCTGCCATGGCTACATGCTCTGGTTCTTTAGGCCGGATGATAGCAAGTTTCCCATTAATGGCCAGTGTCCTGTACTGTGTCACATCTAGAGTCAGCCCTCCCTTAGGCTAATTCTTTGAGAACAGAAAATAATAAACCTATACAGTTTCACAAGTTTTGACTTCTTTAAAATTCTTCTTGTGATTTTTAATTTTCCAGAATCTTCAGTTAGATTTTTTAAAGTATTTTTTACAGATGTTCTTCTGTGGGAGTGTTGTCAGGAATTTCTGCCACCAAAGGAAGCAGAAATCCCTGCTTGTTTTTTAGAATGTTTAAACATCCTAGAAATAAAGAGTAAATTTGTGATGGAGAAGTAAGGTTATTTGTGTTATATCAATAATGAGAAAGTCCCATTAATAATCACTCCAAGCAAGTGATTAAAAATGATGAGCTCAAGGATGGAATCAAGAATGATTTTCAAAGGATGCTCAAGGAAGATTAGTTCCACTGAGGTCATTTGGTCTTAATGTTTGGATATTACGGTGGTTTGGACAAGAAATGTCCTCCATAGGCTCATGTCCTTGAATACTTGGTTCCCTGTTGGTGGCATTGTTTGGAGGAGGTATAGAGCCTTTAGGAAGTACAGCCTTGATGAAGGAGGTGCGTCGGGTGGGCTTTGAGAGTTTATAGCCTCCCTCCACTCCACTCTCTCTCTCTGCTTCTACTGTGTGGATTAAAATGTGACTTCTCAGCTTTCTGCTCCAGCTGCCTGGTGCCATGATTCTCCCACCATTAGGGATGTTCCCTCTGGAACAGTAAGCCAAAATGCTTTTCTTCCTTAAATTGCTCTTTGTCATGGTATTTTGTCACAGCCACAGAAAAGCAGCTAATACAGATGATCAATTACTTTTAGATTAACTTAAAATCACATCCAAACAAATAGGCATTGTGATGGCTTATCACATTTTAAAGCTAATATCTTTACTTCTTCATCTGTCCCATCCAACCACACAAAAGACTGGAAGAGATGACTTGCTAATGCTTCCTAGTGGCAGCCAAAATCATAGAAACACCATAACTCACTCTTTGGGCAAGTTAATGCAGAGGTATCTATTCTATATTCTTATACAACTCATCAGTTATGAAGTATAATTTTTGTTTCTAAACAACGTTTTTGTAAAATCCATTACAAATTCATTTGCATGTCGTGTCAATATAAACTTTCTATAAATGCTTATTAATGTTTGGCCCCAATTTCTGGATTTACCTCATTGCTAACTGGTAACCGACCGTTCATGCACTGGTATCAGCTGCAGTGTTTGAACATGTGATTATCTTTTAAAAATTCTGTACTGACTTTATTTCCATCTTGGCTTCACATTCCCACTCTCCTTCTGACGTTTCCTAGGGTTACCTCCTAAATAAACTGCTTATTCTTGAATTCTTGCCCACGGTATACATCTAGAAGTATCTAACCGGAGACATCAAGTAACCAGCTAAAACAGCAAATGTAACACAAATAAGAGTGGTTAGTACTGAGTCAATAAACAAATTAAAATATTCTCTTTCACTTAATGAAAAAGAAACTCACAAATTGTCAACATTAAACTACTGACTAGAATATCTGAACTTGGAAGAAGAAAGAAACTGAAAACAAACATAACTCAGACCCACAATTTCATCCCGAAGTAGGGAACTGACCTCAGAGCTCTAGTCATCTGCTGATAATCATCTGGAGCAAAGAGGCCACTTTCTTTGTGAGTTGTGTGATCTGATGAGTTTGTTCATAATGTTGCAGTAGGCAATCAAGACAATCACTCTTTCTTTCTTTGGCTACAATAGTGGCTTATGATTGGACACGAAATGTTTCTACATCAGTTAAAATAAACACAGCCCTTTTGTCCTAAGATGCCCTTTCTTATCCTGCTGTTTGACTGTGATTTTTCACTTTTAAAAAGAATAGGGTTGAGATCCAGAGCAAAATAGCAGTCTAGTTTAGGTTGGCATTTTTAAAGGAAGAGTACTTAGGCTTCAGTGTTAGAAAACTCTTTTTCAGTAATCCTGTGTGTTATATTGAGAAACTCAGTAAGATTTTTACATCACTTAGTAGAAAGCAAATGGCTTTCAGGTTTTAATTCTGACTGGTTTCTATAGTGGATTTAATGATCGTACCTATTTCTTAGGAATACTGAGTGTTGTTACATTAGGAAATACCCAATTCAATCGAAAAGATGAAGAAAAGCTAGCTTAGTGCTTATTGTAATTCTTCCAATTTACAGTTGACCATCTGGATTCTTTTCAATATAATACTTAATATGTTTTTGATTACCCAGATGCCATAGTGGTCATCCACCATACCCTGTTGTTTTTACATAAATAGCAGTAGAATTACAGAAGAAGCCAGTGCACTTTTAGAAAAGGCAACCTGGAGCTCTGACCAGAGTCCAGCTGTTCCAGCTCAACTCAAGATGTTGGACCATGGTTTAAAGGGCTTTGTCAAGAATCACCTGACTTCTGCCTCTCTTGGGTCTCTTTGTGTCCATTCTGCTTCTTTTGGTCTTTGGATCATGTAACGTTACCTCAAATATCTGGTCTTCATGAGCAAAAAGGCTAAGACCATCAACTTTAGATAATCACTTCTCAAAACTGTGAGCCAATGGGACTACAACCTACTGACTACCAAAAATTGAGCCCAGGAAAACGTTGCTCTTGTAACTGGAGACATCCTGATGCCTCTGTCCAATAGTAAGTAGTGCCAGAAGATGAGTCATCACATCTCAAGAGCTCTCAAGAATGACAGGCAGGCAGAAGAAGGATTTGTCACCATCTTGAACTTCCAAATTGCTAAGAGCTTGCCAGACAACAAGCTTTGGTTGCTTACATATGCCACTAGCTGGTGAAACATAAGAGTAGATATGGATGACCACATGCTTCCAACAGTCACCTGACTGCTAAAGGGAGCCCCAGACTAGTTCCATTTGGTTCGGGCACCATGCTGATATGACACATGACCTGAGATTCCTTATAATCTCTTCATGATAGAGAACACACCCATGAAAAATCTGATTATTCCCGAATAAGGGAAGAAGAGATTTCCTGGAAATCTCTTTCCTCTGTGAAAAGCTCTGGTGACAGAACACATGCCATACCTTTCGTAGTCCAGTGTTAATAATAGTTCAAACCCCAGACCTGCTCAGGGAAGATGCTTTTAGCTCATGAACAGCCTTTTCCCATTCATTAGCCATTGAACAAAATTCCCTGACTTCTCTAAGAAAAAGTGATTTCAGTACAGAGCTCTGCTTTATATACTTGGAAAAAAGGCACAGGGAAGGAAAGATGCCGTGTGACGCCGGGGAAAGGACAGCATTCCAGCAGAGGTGAGAACGGTCTGGGGCTTGTCACTGTTCCTCCTGGTAGTTTGCCCATCTACCTTCCCCCTTCTCCCTCAACCATAGGGCTCTAAAATATAGTACGGTGCGTTAAGCAGGGGCCTCTCTGGTTTTCTTTGATTGTACTCTGTGGAATGAAATGGGGCTTAAAAAAAGAAAATCAAAGCAATGCCTACTGCATATGAGGCCACAAGGACACTCAATGTAACCATATCATAAATCATCAAAGAGAAATGCCAGGGAAGATCTATGTCTCTAGGATGGCTTGCCTCGTTCAATATATCTAATGCCACCATTATAGCAACTCTTTAGTTCCTGTTTTGCTTTGTTCAGTGGTAATTGTCCTTCTGCTGGACCATTTATCTCTCACAGAGTTGCATCGTGACTAAGAGATGTGTACAACAGGCTCTGAGTTATAGGTGCTCAGCCTGGAAACCCCTAGGTTTCGATTCAGTAGTGTTCAAAGTTAAAATAAAGAGAAACCAAAAGTACAAAAGGAAATAGAAGGTTCTTGGAAAAATGGTTGGATAAAATGATGAATGTTGAAAACAAGGCTTTCAATTTTGCTGTGCTTCTTTAATAAAGTATAAATAATGAGCTAGCTTTAGATACTAAATCTAATAATGTGGCAAGAGAACGCAAGAGATTATGAACATGCCAGTTTTAAGTCCTCAAACGTAGCACGTCACAGCTCTTCTACAATTATAAACAAGTTGCGGTAAAACCTTTATAATGTGTTTTGAAGCCTGTGAGTTAAGATAATCAGCTATGTTTTCTACTGACACCTTTGTCTTAAAAATAATTTCAGTTGAGTGTAGTGATGTATGCCTTTAGCCCCAGCACTTGGGAGGCAGAGACAGGAGGATCTCTGTGAGACTGAGTCCAGCCTAGTCTATAGAGTAAGTTCCAGGTCAGCTGGGGCTACAGGGAGACCCTATCTTTTTAATGTACAAAATTTCTTAGGACACACTGTTCCCACAAAGATGACTGGCATCTCTGAAGATGTTCTGAGACTTTAAAAGTGTTAGCCCTTCTCAAGTTGGGAACTAAATCTCCCACAGGAGATCTATTTATGCACAAAAGAGATTAATAGTTTTAGCTCAGAATCTGAGGTGGGAAATTGAACAAAATGCAAAGGCTCAGCCCAAAGGAAACTATGAGTGAATAAAAATAGAACAAGTAGCATTAGTATTCTGATTTTCCTTCATACACTTATGAATCCTTCAGAAATAAGACACACAAAGAAACATTCCAATAACATGAGGGATTTTATGTAAGCTTCCAGAAAGAAAAAATTAAAAGCTGAGAGCTGGAAGCATTGCCAGAGAATTAGGAAATCTTACAAGCAGCAGGCGTAATAAATATCTTTCTGGATGAGGTGTGTAGTTGAGTCTTTTCTTGATTTGTAGATACAAAAGCAAGATGGATTTCCTTATTCTTATTCTCAATAGTATGTGATGCAGAGATAAAACCCAACTTTCCAGGGACGAGAACACTTGCAGTTTAGCCAAAGCAACTGCTCTGTCTTCCAGAGGACCAATGCCACGTGACCAGAAAGCAAAGCTATACTCTATGACTCTGAAGCATTCAAATGCCCTTTAAAATTCATAGAACACACACAGAAATCTTGACTATTTAAATGGCCCCATTCGAATCCCCTTACCTTGTCCGGTTATGCACAGTGCCTGCACTCTTGAAGGGGTATAACCCAACGTGACTTACTGTCTCCTCTTGGCCTCTCTCTTCTCCCTTGAAAGGACATGCCCAGTCTTCTGTTTAGAAATCCAGTAAGAACTCTGTCTACCATTAGATGATTAAAAAAAAATGCTTATTAGCTTTAGCATGCAGTGTCTCACAGCCTGCTGTAAAATACTGGGAGCCAAATTCAACACACACAAAAAAACAAAAAAGCCCTGCTTGAGCGACAGATGTGAAATTAGCCATTCAGTTTTGAACTGACTAAAATCTCTTCAACACATTTAATTACACACATTATCTTATCTTCACACAGCGAGTTGGCAGTTGCTTTCTGAGGTTAACAGTGCAGTAGCTTCTGACACTAACTCATAGAATTTGTATCTTACAGGTATTTCATTCTAGGTATATCCTACATAGAGATAGGTCTTTAGAGAAACCCAGTTCCTATGAAGAGTGAAGACTGTATCAGAGTGGTTTGCTTTTTTTGCATATTTATACATGTGTGATGTTCACATGTGTGAGGGTACATGTATAAGCAGGTGTGTGTACACATATAAGTATGTGTACATGTGTATGTCTGGCCACTTTATATACTGAAGCATCATCTCTAACTTTAAACCAGAGCTTGTCCATTTGGCTAAGCTAGTTAGTCAGCTCACTCTGAGAATTCCATTTTTACCTCCCAAACACTAGAATTACAGATAGGCTGCCATGTCCACCTGACATTTATGTCAGTGCTGGGGATCTGAGCTCTGGTCCTCAAGCTTATGTGCCGACACTTTACCCTTTACCCACTGAGCCATTTAGGTCATCATCTGCTGTTATTCTTGAAATCTTTATGACTGACTTTGTCATCTGATGTCTGTAAAGGAGTTGATGCTCCTGCCTCCTGGATGTGGCCTTTTTACGATCAGTAGGATTTCTCTAAACTGGGCATGAGAACATGAGGTCAGAGCCTCATACAGCATTTCTCCAATATCTTTGATCACATATGGCTCTCTAATTCAGGGAACTGGTTATATGTAACATATTCAACTAAGACAGGTGATTCCTGCCAAAATTCACAAGGCTAACATCTAAAAAGATTTGGTTCAGTGCTTTGACATTTCTTTTTTTCGCACTTAGTCACTAAGTTTGACAGGATTCTCCTTTCTAATGTGTTCAGAAAGTGAGAAACAGCTGAAAGCTCAATGCCTCCAATACCAACCATTCTTTCATTTACTTTCCGTAAATTGCTGCACCTAAGGTGCTAAACTAGACCTCACTGTGATGGAAGAAGACACATCAGCCTCTACCATGGCCAAGTGATGACATAATGTAAGAGGTGACAATAGGGACAATAATTCAAGCAACATTTTAAAAAATGAAGATAAGGCAGCACGAGACTCTAGTTAGCAGAATAAGCCTGGACATTCTGGGGCTCCTTAAGTCAGGCTTCTGATAGTTAGGGAACCCCAGAGAGAGTACAGACTGGAGTAAGAGATTCTCAGTTGTTGAAGTGCAAAGAAAAGAATGAGTCCTCCTGACTAATGTGGCTTTTTGAGTTGTGTAGATCTGGGTTCCAGTTCTGACCAACTCAGTTTTAATAAATTGCTTACTCTTCCTAAGGTTCAGATTTTAATCCACAAAGTGGGGATGATAATACATATGCCATAGTGTTTGTGTGAGGAATACAAGGGATGATGCACAAATGCCAGCTAGTATATCCAAATGTCAGACAAGGTTGTCAGGACAAGAGAGTGAGGACAGAAGCCACAGAATGGGAGGCAGCCTTGGAGACCTAGGATGAAGCTGAGTAAGAACAGTTCTTCGAGATCCGGTCAGGATGTGCATTGAGAATAAATGGACATTGAGTCTGACAATTATGCGGGTAATAAAATGAAAGATGTGTTTTGAAGGTCGCTTTAGAGGAATGAACCAGAGCAAGTTTCTGGAGCACTTACTCTGCATCCGTTCCCATTTTAAGTGCTTGAAAACCTCTTACGCTTGGGGGCTGATAGGAGGCAAGGGGAGAAACTCAAGAATGAGATGTTAAGGAGCCTGAGTAGCATGGTGACTGTTCAAGGAGAAAGACAGAACTGTGGCAGACCCTTGCAATTACAAATGACTGATGCTGTAAAGCTAAAGTCGGATACTTTAGTCAACATAAGAAACAGGAGCTGTGTCTAAGAAATTCTCGCTAGTAATGCCCCCTATTAAAAGATGTATTTGGGGCTGGAGAGATGGCTCAGTGGTTAAGAACACTAACTATCCTTACAGAGGAACTGGATTTGCTTCCCAGCACCCACGTGGCAGCTAACAACCATTTGTAACTGTAGTTCTAGGGGATCCAACACCCTCTCTGACCTCCGCAGGCATTTCATGACATGGGTGCACTTGCATACATTACAGGTAATACACTCATATACATAGAATAAAAATTTGTAAAAGATGTACTTTTTTATTTTAAGTCTATGAGTGTTTTATCTGCATGTACGTCAGTGTACGACGTGTGCAATGCCTGTGGAGGCCAGAAGAGGGTATCAGATTCCTTGGAACTGTAGTTACTGGTGGTTGTGGGCTGTCAAGTGTGTGTAGCAACCAAACCCCAGGCCCCTGCAAGAACAGCAAGTGCTCTTAGCCACTGACCCATCTCTCCAGTCCCTAGTAGTCCCCCTTTAAAAAGTCTTTTTAAATGACTTTTAAATAAAACTTTTAAGTTACTACACAGTGCTGGGTTTTATCATGGCACTTTGAATATTCATGTTGTCAGCCTTTGTGGTTTCCGCTCCTCCACCCCACTGTCTTCTTGCATCTCCCCTCTTCCTCATCACCTTCCTCCTCCCAAATGGTCCCTTCTATTTCCATCACTCTCTTGTTTCCCACTTCTCATTCCCTTAGCTCTTCTCTGTCTCATGGTCTCCTTTTTATTTCCATGACCCCCCACACACACTTCTGAGCCTGCTGTATTTCACTTAGTATAATAATCTGAGTTCTATACATTTTCCTGCAAATGTAGACATTTTATTTTCTGATTCTCTCTTTGGATGAATAAATTTCAATTATGTCTAAGTACCACATTTCTTTACTTGTTCAACTATTGACAGACATCCACACTGTGCCCATTTCCTAGCTTTGTAAATAGTGCAGTAAGAAACACATACGTACAAATATCTCTGTGGCATGCTGACCTTGAATCTTTGGGTATATATCCCAGGAGTGCTAGAGCTGGGTCATATGGCAGTTCTTAGTTCACTGAAAACCCGTAGTGATTTCCATAGTGACTGCATCAGTTTATATTATGATCGCAAAGTATAAGCGTTCTTCTTTCCATACACTGTCAATATCTGATGTCCCTTCTTTTCTTGAATCTCTCCGTTCTGAATGGGATGGAACACAGCTTCAAATCAGTTTTAAGTTACATTTTCCTAATGGATAAGGATGTTGAACACTTTTTCAAATATGTATTGACTGTATGTACTTCTTTTGAGATTAGTTCATTAATTCATGCATTAATTAAATGATTTTTTATGTTTAATTATTTCAGTTCTTTATATATTCCAGATATTAATTTTCTGTCTATATAGAATTGGCAAGGGTTGTTCTTGTTTTGTTTGTTTGTTTGTTTTCCCCAGTCCTGGAAGCTATCTGTTCACTGTGGAATTGTTGCCCAAATTGAGACCCACTGGTCTAGCTAACAGGTAGCAGCTATGCCCAAGAACATGTTTGAAATTAGTGGTTCTGAACTCTGGATGCAGCACCCAAACCTGTAATCTAACTTTTATGAAAATCTTCTTCCCAACCAAAAAGTAAGATTTTTCTCAAATTGGAAATTTAATTCAGGTCTTATGTAATGATGGAGAAAATTACATTTCTTGGTAGCTGGGGGTGGGTTTTACTTAAGGACAGAGCTACTGTCTGTTGGGACTTAAATGCTCATGAGATTACTGGGGGCAAGTCTGCATGGGGCATGGCAGCTGCCCAGCATCTGGTCTGCAGGGAAGACAGTTTAGGACCAGTGCAGAGCACATCTGGCCTTGAGGGTAAAGCATATGGGAAACAGGACGGGCCTCTGCTTGTTTCTTTTGGATACTGCAAACCTATGAAATCCAACAGACGTTTGAAGAGAATGAATCTCTTTTGAAAACCAATGAAAGGTTTCAATTTTGAGTGTGGTTGGTGGGGAGAGAATGGGAGATGTGTTCAGGTGCCCAGGAACAAAGGGAATAACAGAGAATTAGACGTTGGAGCCTAACTGAGACCAGGAGAGGAAGACTTGTTTGTCTTATCTATACACAGAGATTGAATCTGAGTCAACTTTGAGTTCTCCAAGTAGCATGAAACCTCTATTGACCCTTGGGTTTTATTTATAAATTCTATACATTAGTCAGCTGTATAGCTTCTTGATCACACGTGGATAATGACTATCACTTACCTCTACATTCAGGGACCCTGGTGATAAAAATTTTATGCAACACATACCCTTGCTCTTTTGTGAGTTATATAGAAATAATATCCATTTTCTTGATCAAAAGATTTAGAACACTCCACATGCCAAAGTTGAGTGTGTCATGTTGATAGCTGTCTACACCACCAGCAATTCTTTGATCCTGTAACCCCAGCAATGCCCAGGAGCAGGAAGTCTGTGAGTAGGAAGAAAGCATGCCCAGGCTGGGGGACTGCTGTGTGGAACTGACATCAGTATGATGTTTGAGGAATAAGAGACCAAAAGGGAGAGAGAGTGGATGCTCTGGTCTCTAGGTACACTTGCAGCTGAGCCCTGGCATAGCTGGCCTGCGTTCTGCTGCCATTCACTAATTGGCAAAATGTCCTTCGGCTATGCTGGCTCCATTGAAAACCCACTGTAGGAGCAAGGCTGCTCGTCAAAGTTGGTGTCCAAGGACGCAGAGTGGCTCTTCACCTGCAGGGCCTTTATGCCTGAAAAGCGCTGATGTTCTGTGTGGGAACCTGAGCACAGCTGTGCCAGTAAGCATAGGGTTCAGTAAGGCAAATGCTCTGACCTCCTTTGAGAAAAACCACAGATTTCTGCTTTGCTGTTTAAAATGACCATGCAGAAAGATGACCCCACAAGTTTTTCTTTTTTGCACACAAGTTGAAAAGACAAGTTGCTTAGAAAGAAAACTTTGAAACCTATTTTATGTTTCAAAGCAGTGGATTATTTGATGGGGAGGAATTTTCACTGTTTTGTTATATGGCTGTGTGTATTCTTTAAATTTATTTAAACATGCACTTTTAATATATCAAACTCTTTATTTAATGTGTGTTTTGGTCTCCAGACTCCTCTGGAAATTGCTCATGCAGCCTTCACTTCTGTTACCGAATAGACATCTCAATGAACACATCTAAAACTAAACCCTTTCCCATACATGTCTACCCGACTGGGCACACAAAAGTCTGTCTTGCTCTATTAAATGGTTCCTGCTGTCGTTCCCTGCTCAGGCCAGTGCCCGTTGTAAGGTGTGAATGAGACCCCCAACAGTTTCAGACTCTGGAAGAAACCTGGAGCCAGAGCTTATCTAAGCCTTGCAAACCGCTTCAGATCCCAAATTCCTTGGCAGATAAGCAAGGAATTCACGAACAGCTCTGGAAAAGGACTACTTCCTGGCCAGAAGCTTGCCTTAAACATCAATCAGATGTCATGGCAACCCCGCTCCCCTAAAAGCCAGGAGGGGACTGAAGGTTTAAAAGGTTTTGAGGACTTGGACAACGTGCTTCTGCTGGTGCTGGTGCTTCTGCTGTTGCGTGTGCTTGCTGGTGCTGCGCGGGGCTTTTCAGACTCAGACTTGGGCTGATCACGCCAGCCCGGTTCCCGGAGCCCCAGCCCCAAAATGAGGGTGAGGGGGCTAGCCTCCCCCATCTCTTCGGGGAGGCTAGCCCCCCTGGCTAGCGCTTCTCCACTCGTGGGTGCGGAGGAGCTAGTCCCATTTGGTCTTCTCTCAGTAAAGCCGGCTCCTGTTAGCTGCCAGCGGAGTCTGGTCCCTTCTGTCTGCTGCGTCTCTCGAACCCTGAACCTGACACCTGTGATCAGTTCCTGTGCTCTGCCCTCACTGAACATTTTGTCTAGAAGCGTCTTCCCCTCAAACCTCACATCTTCCTTTCTGGTGTCCACTCTGATGTCATCATATCCCAGAGGCCTTCTGAAAGCACCATCTGTCTGTCTCTTATCGTGTCATTTTCTCCCTTACCTGTCCACAGCCTTACTGTCATCTGAGAGGTTAAACATTGTTTCTTCTTGTAGGCGTACCCCTGTTGAAATGGGCGCTCCTTGGGATTAGAGGCATTCGTTTGAGTCACTGTGAACAAAGAGAAACATATTTGCACATAGCAGATACTCTATAAACGTACATTAGGCGAATCAGTGGAAAATAAATCAAGAATCGTGAGAAGATTCAAAAGATATTTATGCAGGGGTTAACGTCGAGCTACAGACAAATTGTTGAAGAGATGACGTTAATGGGAATCTCCTTAGAAAAGTGCGTAAATGATCTCTTGGAGATATTTTCTCAGTTTTTTTTTTTCTGTTGTTTGTTTGTTTTTTTGAGACAGGGTCTCTCTGTAGCCCAGCTAGTCTGGTACTCACTATGTCAACCAAGCTGGCTCTGATCTCACAGAGATCTGCCTGCCTTTGCCTCCCTGGCCATTGGCTCAGATTGTTTTTAAATCTAAAGGGAAAATAGAAAATTAACTTAGCATTATCTGTGTGGAGGGGCCTGTGAAGGCCATAGGTGTAGAGCAGACAGGTCATCTCTCAGGGATACTGGGCCACGTGTTGCTACAACATAAAATTAACCTGTGGAATTGAAGACCCTTATTCCTCCGTTCAGCAAAATGAAGTATCATTATTAATTATTTTGTTTTCACATTAAGGATGAAACATATTATAAATAATTCAAAGTGCATTGAAAGGTCTAAAAAGAAAGGCACACATCACATCAAACACAACTGCCCAGGAGATTTGCCAGGGCTCCTACGGTCATCTGCATAGAGAACTGAAATGGAAGGAGAAAACTGATCACAAAGTGAGATAACATGGCATTTTAAAAGTGAAGTGATTAGTTTTCTTTCATTTAACAGAAGAAAGGAAAATGAAACAGAGTTGTTGATTCACAAAAATCTATATTTCTTTACTACTCAAGGTATTGATGTGCAAAGTCTTTAAGAAACTGTAGCATGAAAACCACTAAGTCATTTAAGTGAGTGTATTTTTGTGTGCTGTATCTGTTGAGTGTATGTTGGTGTTTTATGTATCTGTGTGTGCACTGTGTCTGTGTTTGTTATGTTTGGTGTATGTTGTATATATGTTTGTGTGTTGTGTAAAGTTAAAGTATGTTGTATGTGATGAGTGTGTTGTTCGTTATGTGATATGTGTGTTGTATGTTATATTGTGTGTGCTGTGTGTGATGTGTGTCTGATATTTGTGATGTATTATATGTGTGCTGCTTGTGTTGCATGTGATGTTGTCTGTATGTTGTATCTGATATTTGTGATGTGTGTCTATTATATGTGTGCTGCTTGTGTTACGTGTAATGCTTGTAATGAGTTCAGCTGTCGACATTATCGGTGACTGCTCTCCTACAGAACAGAGAGAACAGCAATGCTGGCCTTCCTCCCATCCCACCTACACTATTTGGTGTTTGATTATTTTTCTTTTTAGTTTAGTTTTTATTTTATTTTTTATTTTGGCAGGGGTAGGGGGAAGATTGGGGTTTATGCAGTTGTCTTCTATTTTGTGACCATAATCTGCTTGTTGCTATTTTTGGTTTCTATTACAGTGATTTCCCAATATCTGAATTCTTTACTTCATCTCCAGTTGGGTGGGTTTTGATATTGAATAGATTTTTTTCCCAAGAAAAGCTCACAGGTACAATGCTTCCAGACTCATATATGAGAATGTCCTTTATGCTTAAAATTGAGAAGCAATTGGACTGGGTCAATATTTTCTTTATCAAAGGACTGTGTGCTATTACTGCACTGTTTACTATGCCAGATGCTACTGGGGCAAGCCTAAGGAGAGCTTGGCACTGGCTTCATTTGTTTCCCTTTTAAAATTCTTTCTTCGTTTTCTCTGATTTAATAGATCTCTCTCTCTCTCTCTTTTTTTTCTGAGTGGTTTTAGGTTTGCAATAAAATTGAGCAGAAAACACTGAGCGTTCCCAAATACCTCTGAACTGACTATGTGTAGCCTTCCCTGCAGGCAGCATGCAGTGCCTACAGTAACACATCTCAGCCCCAGAATCCAGAGTTTGCATAAGGTTTATTCCTGATGTTGTACATGTGGATTTTACAAGATACCTACCACTGTAATATACAGAGTTGCTTAACTGCCCTGAAAGTCTTCCAGGTTGTGTATTTATCCCTTCCCAGCACCTGGCAACCACTGATCCCACTGATCTTTTGGTTGTCTCTATATTTTTATCTTTTATTGGATGTCACATAGTTGTGAGTGTACAATGATTGGATAGTGATTGTACTGCAATTGTATATAGTCTTTTCAGACTATATATTGTTTGCTTTTTGGTTTTATAGTCATGACACAGATTCATAACATAGGTATTATTCTAGAAGTTGTTTGTCATTCACCATTATGTTTTTAAGACTCATGTGTCATCTTATTGCATAATATTCCACTATATGAAAATGACTGATTCCATTCCTCTCTATATAGGCACTTGAGTGATTTCATTTCCCCTGTTATAAACAGGGTATCTCTAAGCAATCTTTACTTAAGCCATGGTGTGCATGTGCATGAGTTTCTTGGGAGGAGGTGATGCCAAATTGATGCCAAGTTTGTACTACCTTAAATTTCTGTCAACAGTGTTGACATACAATGTTTGTTCGTGTTCTTGCTATTTCAGACCTTCTTTTAGTAAATGAGAATAACACTTTCTTTGTCTCTTCATGCTTAAAGTTGGATACCTTCTTGTAAGCTTGTTTTCTCCTCCCTTCCTCTCACAGTAAATACTTGCCCAAATTATTGACTGGTTCTTCTCTTTACTTATTTTTTATGTGTAGCTATTCTTATGCCTTAGTTATACTGGTTGCAAATATTTTCTTCTGGTTTTTCTTCCCACTCCTGCATTTTAATGCTTAAGGGACAGAAAGTTCTTGACTTTAGTATCAGAAAATGTAATGGGTTTTCCCTTTCATGTTTAGTAGGTTAATTGCTGTGGTAGGCTCAGGTATTTGAACATTCGGTCATATTTATCGGCATGACCATCAACCAACACTTGGTAGTATTATAAGAAGTACAGGCTTGCGAAGGAGGAAGTGTGTCACTGAGAATAGGCTTTGAGAGTTCATAGCCTCACCATAAATCCACTCATTCTTTCTACTTCCTGTTTGCTGTTAAAGATGTGAGCACTTAGCTTCCTGCTTCTGCTACCATGACCCTGCCACCACGCCTCCCCTGACATTCAGGACCCACCCTCTGGAACCATAAGCCTAGCAAAGTCTTTCATAAGTCACCTTTGGTTATGGTGTTCTATTCAAACAACAGAAGTGACCAACTGGCTGTATTCTGAATGCTGATGTCGCAGTCCAAATTCTGTGTTGAAGCAGAACTCCTGTATGAAGAGGTGGAGCTCCTGGAAGTGTTTAGATCACAGGTCTGCAGGTTCAGGAGTGGAATTTTTCCTCACAAATAAGGCAAGAAAAAAACTCTTGTCCCTTCCACCATGTGTGAACACAGGGAAAAGACCACCTGTGAACCAGAAAGCAGACTCTGGCCAGATACTGAACGTGCCTTGATCTTGAATTTTCTAGTGTCCAGTATGAGAAAGAAATGTTTCCTGTTGATCATCACATTAGTGAAACAAACCAAGCTCAGAAAAACAAAGAGAATGTTTTCCCTCGTATGTGGAATGTATATTTGAATGTATAGGTAAATGAATGAGTGTGTGTGTGTGTGTGTGTGTGTGTGTGTGTGTGTCACATGAAAACAGATGGCAGACTGTGGGACTATTTGTGGGGGAAAAAGAAGATAGTCAGGGGCAGAGAGGTAGCTAAGGGTAACAGTGAATATGAGCAAAGTGCAATAAAATGCTACAGTGAAGCCTATTGTTTTGTATGTTAACCAAAGCAATTAAGATGCAATTGGAAAATTAAATATATGAATAAACTTAAAATTATATGTAGAGAAACAAATTTCTCCTGCTATCCAGCCTGTGGTGTTTTGTTAGAGTAACCTGAATTAAAACAAATTTTTGGTGATGTTGTTTAAGAATATGTTCTCAGAGGCTGGAGAGATGAATTAGTTGTTAAGAGCATTTACCATTCTTGCAGAGGATTAGAGTTTGGTTCTCCGCACCCCACATGAGGCAGCTCACAACTGCCTGTAACTCCAGCTACTGAGATGAGGGTCCAGTGCCCTCATCTGGCCTCTCTCGGCATCCGCATATACATACACACAATAAAAATAAAGTAAATCCTTTTTTAAAAGAATATTTTTACTCTTTTAAAGTAAAAAAGATATTGTATATTTTCTTCTAAATATTCTAAAGTTTTGTCTTAAAGATACAATCTTTATTTGTATTGAAATAATTTCCCATACATTATGGGAAATTTTTTCCTGTACATATGACAAATGGTTTCTTGGTAATATATCAAGTGTTGACAGTTATGTGTGTTTGTTTCTGTTTTTCTCTTAGGTTTTAGCAATACCAGACTTCTGAAACAGGGAACTTTATAATGACCACTGCTGTGGTGCAGTGACTGCCCCTTGCCTTACTGTCTATTCTTGGCATTGTGTTTCACATTGCACATTACAGAAACAACTTTCCAGGCATTTAAATTTTCTATGGATTTGTTTTACTGGAGTTATGTTCAGTATAGATTAAGTTAGAAAGAATTAAAACCTTTGTCATACTGGATCTTTCTATTTGCATAAATCAGAAATTTCACAAACTACGTCTTTAATGTCTTTGCATAATTTAAAAATAATTTCTTTGAAGAGATTCTGCAAGTTTCTGTCATATTTATTTCCCCAAATCTCAAATTTCTCACTGCTATTTAAAATGCCATATTTTTTAAATGATTTTTGGGACTCAAAATGTAATTGATTTTTGTATATTGATATTATTTATACCATTTCCTCTAATTCCTTTCTTACAGTTATGTAAATAATTATAACTGATCAGTATGAAAACAATGAGCTGTTCTAGTTTGTTTTCCTGTTGCTGTAATAAGCAACCTGACCAAAAGCCGCTCAGGAGGGAAGGGCTAGTTTGACTTACAGGGTGCAATCTACCATCAAGGGAAAGCAAAGCAGCAACTCAAGGCCGGAGCCCGGAGCCACCAAGCAATCCTGCAAACTGGCTTGTTCCCTCTAGCTTGCTCCCCATCCCCTCAGTGGGCTAGGCCTTCGTATATAATTAGTAATTGACAAATACCTCACAGACATTGGGACAGGCGAATTTAATGGAGGGACATCCTCTGCTGAGATTCCCTTTTCCGAAGTACGTCTAGGTTTGTGTCAAGTCGACGAAAGCTCTCGATGGTGTGAGCATTTTACTACACCCCCGCCCCGCTGCCTTTAACTTCCTTTTCTTCTTGCCTTGCTTAAGTGATAACTGCCTTTGGTAAACACTGAATGTACACAGTGTTAGCAAGTACCCACTTTTGCCTTAAGTTGACACAGAATACTTTCAATATTTCTCCTTTAAGAATGAAGTTTGCTCTAGGTATTTTGGGATAATCTTTATTAGCATAAAATTTGCTTTGATAAGCTGATGAACATGGGAGACTAGCGGTACCCACTAGCCTCTCTCAGGATAAAGCTGAAACAACGGAAGAGGAGCTACTTGTCTGCAGAAGGCAGGAAGACACTGAAGTTTTAGTAGCGAATAAAAAGAATAATATAAAAATATAAATTTAAAGACTGAAGCAGAGAGGAAGAAAAAGCCCTTCTGTGGGAAGAGTGACAAGCACTTGCAGCCTGAGCGGCAGGGATTGAGACAGCAGAAAGAAGGCTCTGTGGTTTCAGCTGAGAAGAGGTGGACTCCTATTTAGAGCAGAGCAGAGAGAAAGAAAAAAAAGGGTATAAATCGGGGAAATGGCAGAAGCCCCTGGCGCAGGAGAAGGGCAGAGAGGGAGGAAGAACGAGAGCCAGAGCCACATTTCAACAGGAGTCCTTTAGCCTGTGGAACACACTGGCAACGAGGAAGTTTCTCTTGGAATTTGGTAGCCCTGCAGTGGTAGAAAGTTATTTTGAGTGGATTCTATCTTGAGTGTGTGGCTTCAGGAGTCTGTCCATTATTTCATTTCCAGGAACTCACAACAAGCATCATGCAGGGGTCTAGCAATGCTAGCCTGGGGCCTGGTCTAGCTACTGGGAACGACTTTGAAACAGAAACACAAAGAGCTCCACCAAGTGGAAAAACAGTTCTAGTTACAGGGGAGCAGACGCTGTTCAGTCTAACCTACCAAGAAGGAAAGCTAGAACAAGGGGTTCAGGGAGGGAATTAGCTCAGATGCAGAGAGGAGACCCTGAGGCTGGAGCATGTGAGCACTCCACCACGAACTTCCCTGCTTCATGGCTAGATGTTTGGTGTCACTAGAAACTTGAACTAGCTGTTAGAAAGGTTGTGATCTACCCCCTACATAAACACAAGCTGCAGGAATGCATGGCAGTTAAGCTGGTTCTAGAGAAGATAGGTAAAAAATCCTACACACAGAAGATAAAGATAAACAAACATAGCAATATAGAAAAGAATAAATTTCTTCTTATAGAAAAGAAGATTAGGAAAGGGTCAAACATACAAAAAAAAAGATGAAGGAAATATTATCCAACATTTAACAATAACCCTGAGTGTTAACTATCTCAATTCTCCAATTAAAAGACACACACTAGGAAACTGGATTAAGAGAAAGTCCCAACTGTTTGCTACCTGCAAGAAACAAAGTCTCTAGCAAAGACAAACACAGCCTGCAAGTGAATAGATGGAAAATTATATTCCAAGCAAACAGAATCTGAAAGCCGGCAAGAATAGCTGTAAAACAGGAATCAATTCAAAATTTGTCTTAAAAAGCACAAAGAAGATCACATCATACTGATAGAATAATAAATCATGAGACTATAACAAATATAAACACATATGAGACAAATGTTGACACATACAATTTCATAAAACAGACACTATTGGACATAAAGAGACAGCACACCAACACATTATTTGCAGACATTAATACTTCACTCTTATCAATAGTTAAATTCAGAGTTAAATAAAACCATCAATGAAATGCTCTTAACAGACATCTTCGAATATTACACTCAACCGCTACACAGCACACACTTTTTTACATAATAGTTTATGGATCTTTCTACAAAGTAGATCTTGTTTCAAGACACAAAACAAATCTTTAAAAATATGAGAAAATTTAAATAATATCTTTTTATCTGATCACAATGGAATAAAAGTATAAATTATTTTATTTTATTATTTTTATTTTATTTTATATGTATGAGTATATTGCCCGGAAGCATGTACATGCGCCCATATCATGCAGTGCCCACAGAATTCAGAAGAGGGTGTCAGATCCCCTGGAACTGGAGTGACAGGAAGTTGTTAGCTGCCATGTGAGTGCTAGGACTCAAACCCAGGTCCTCTGCACGAGCAATCAGTGCTCTTAACCGCTGAGCCATCTTTTCAGCCCCAAAGTAGAAATTAATAACAAAAGGAACTACAGAAAATATACAAACACTTAAAAATTGAGCAGTACATATTTGAATGATCAATGGGTTATCAAAGATATTGGGGAGAGCCATGAAATTAAATGTAAATGAATATATAACATACCAGAACCTGGGGGATGCAATGAATAAGAGTAACGTGTATAGCTATCAGTAGCCACATTAGAAAATCATGGAGATTTCAAATCTCTTGGCACATGCCAAAGTCTTAGAAAAATAAGCCAACCTCAAAGTTAGTAGGAGAAAATAAATAATAAAGACGAAGACTGAAATGAGTCAAACAGAAACCAAAAGAAAGTATAAAATGTCAATGAAGCACAGAATAGTTTTGTGACATGATGAAGATGACTGACAAACTAATGAAAAGATTGAAGTCACCATAAAATTAGAGTGGAAATAAGGTTATTATACTAGACACCACCAAACTCCAGTGGATTATGAGGGTATATTTTGAAATCTTATATTCCAATAGGTTAGAAAGATTGTATATGACAGTCTATAGAATGGGAGAAAGTTTGCTACGTATCCATTTGATGGGGGAATCAATATTTTGAATTTATAAAGAACTCAAAATAGTAAACATTAAAAAAGCAAGTAATCTAGTCAAAAATGGTCAAATGGATAGAACAGATACTTTTCAAATGAGGAAACTCAGTGTCCAATAAATACAAAGAAAAAATGTTCAACAGATTCAGCCATCAAAGAAATAAAAATAAAAAAAACATAAGAAGGAATGATTAAATGGGATGGGATGGGAGGCAGGTCAGAGGAGGAAGTTTGGGGAGGGGAATCAACACTTAAGTCCTTTAGGAATAAGCCATATGGAAGCCCAACACAATAGAAGCTTCTTAGTCTATACATATGCATTATAAAAAGGGACTGAAAGGAGTTACCTTATAACACAGGACATTGCCCCTTCTAGACATCGTGACTAACAATAACAGCAAAAGACCTCAAAGCCAGAACAGACGCCCTCTTTAGAAGCTGTTGAGCAGGGGTTCCATGGACCCTCAAACAACACTGACCATTGGTTCTGTTCTTGGTTACCTACCACAAGTTTATGGTAAGACCCTATCACTGAAGGCAATACATACATGAGCTGTAGAACAAATGAGGAGAAATCAACTTGGTACTGACTTTGGAGCCTCATATCTACTGGCTAATGTTCACGGTGCTGGAAGATGCTAGGCATGCTACCTGAAGGAAAAAATAATCATCACCCTTATCCAGCTGTGAGCCCTGCAAACTACAATGACTCTGGCGGGGCAAGAGCTGCTGACCAGTGCAATGGTGTGCATGTCGTGTGAGCAACCAACTACTCTTAAGTTAGATATAAGTTCCACTTCATAGGAGGGATTCCATAGCTGACATTGATATCAGGCTTAGGAATCAGAGGCTAGACAGGCCATAGGCAATACAGGAAAGTCTAATGCTATTATTCTGTTAAGTATAGCATTAAAGCAACTCTTAGTGACTTATTGTTATATCCGTAGCGTAGTGCATCTCTGAACCCTCACCAGAGAAGTTTCCTTACGCAAGATGGTGATTAACACTCAAACCCACAACCAGCCAATGTGCACGGAACAAGAGGCTGTTCTCTGAATAGGACACCTAAATCAATCTTCTGCCTCCCAAGGCTGAGGGATGGTTGTGGAAGAGAGGGCAGAAAGGGCCTGGGGTGGCTGATGACCATAAGCAAGCAGAGTTTTCCAGACAGCTGGTTAGTTACTCATATGAACTCACAACAATGGTAATAGCATGCACAGGACCCAAGAAGCTCAAACCAGACAAAATTCCAGCATAGACATGGGGAAGTGAGTAAGAACAGCCTAAGGGACTTTTGGCTCCTGGAAGGGGAAGAGAGTCTCTTTCAAGAATAGGATTCTTGGGAGGTTAACTACGTTCCAGTAGATGAATCCACGCTGAAGGATATTTGGGGACACAAATTAGACTCTCTAGACCTTATTACATATACAGCAGAGTACATTTAATTGAGCAGGGTGCAACAAGGGGAGGTGCAGATAGGGAGGCACCTTAATATTGTCAAATCATAGTGTATGAACATCACAAAAATTCAATTAAAATATTTTTAAGGTGTGCGTTGAGATGTTACCCCATGGCTACCAAAAGAAATAAAAAGCATCGAAATGTTGATGAGGATGTGAGAATAAAGGGAACCCTTATTTACTGTTGGTGGGAATGTAAATTGGTCCAGCTTCTATGGAAATTCCTTGAAACTGAAAATTAAAAACAAGACTACCATATGATCTAGACATATTATTACTAAGTACATATTTGGAATAAGCAGTCAATTTACTGTCAAGATGCCAGCATGGCCATGTTTACTGCTGCACTCTTCACAACATCCAAGCCTTGGAATCAGCCCAAGAGTCCAATAATAGATAAATAGATAAAAAATGGGGCGTATACCCTCTAGAGTTTTATTCAGCTATAAAAAAAATGAAATTATGTTTGCAAAAAAAAATGGATAAAGCTGAGACCATCATGTGAAGTGAAGTATAAGACGTTGTTTGAGACATTAAAGGGGAAGAAGGAAGGGTGGGGGCCGAGAAACCTACTGAGTGATTAGTGACGGAAAAATCCGAAACACCTCCACACGCTGTGCGTTCTCCTTGCTGTTAGTTCTGGAGTGAATAAATACTGCATTTTATCAAATGATTTACCTTTTTCATTAATTCATTGGTGTGGTGAATTATAGTTGTAATTTATCCATTAAATCACTCTGCATTCCTGAAAGAAAATTGGTTATAGCTATGATCTGACAGCCTCTGATTTTTGTTTTGATATTTTGCTTAGGGTTTTTATATCTCTGCTTTGGAACAAGTCATACTGTAGTAAATAATCTCCCATCTATTTCCCACTTCTGTATTGTTTATAGCACATATTATTTGTTGACCATAGGGATAAATGCTTGATATGCACTCTGGACATAATTTGATATTAACAAATGAAGGCAAAAGGCTCAAAAAAAATGTCTTCTATGTTAGAAAAGTTCCTCTTTCAAGCCCTTGTTTGGAAGAAAAATCAGTTTCTTCTGACCATGGAGTCTATCACAGATCACTGCAGTACATCTTCCTACTTCTAAATACTATCTGGGCTGCCTATAGGGAATGAGAACATCTCTGAAACAGGAAGACATTTCTACAGTTCCAAAATACCACAGTGACAATTATTTGGGGAATGAAATGTCCTTGTTCACAGAGCAGAATTTCCTGACTTTGAGTAGACTATCCTGTCTCCCAAGATTACACTTCACTGCGAGTCCCTAACAGGAAGGTAGAAATTCAAAGAGACAAGGTAATTGGCACGTCCCTCAATTCAGCACGTCACTTGTTACAACGGTAATTACACTCACTGCCCCTCACAGTCTCAGCTCTTCACCTCACCTCAAACATCAGGATTTATATTTGTTTTCCAGACTGATGCTATATGTGGCCTACTGTAGAAATCATCTTATTTTAAAACCTTGGTTACAGTGCCTCCTATAATATGGTCTCTTCATTTCTCTTTGATTTAACCATCATTTCCAGACTTGGTCTTGCTCCAGCTGTCATTGCTTTAGTGATAGGCCGTGGTATTCCCTTATGACTTGCTTTCCCACACCCAAATACAATAAAAATCAAGTAACTAAAAATGATACATCAACTTCGAAGTAGATAAATAACTGTGTGTGTGTGTATGTGTGTGTGTGTGTGTGTTCCAGAAATACAAAGAAGCATCCACAAACTGCCTGGTAGTATGGTCTGAGGACTCAGTTTATTATTTTTAAATAAGTAATGATGACTCTGAAATTAATAGAAAGAAAATCAGACGAACAAATGGGCCATGAAATTTTCTGACACAAGGATCAGGTTTCTCACATTGTTGTCCTCTGGATGTATGGCTTTCATCTTCAGCTTATGTGAGAATTACAGAGGCTAACAAGTAAATGGCTTGTGCTATGATAAAAATAAAAGGAAGCTGGGTGGCAGGGACACATCTCACACTGTTACTTTGACAAAATGGTCCAAACCTGGAGATACGATTGAATGTGGAACATGATGAAAATCATTTAAATTTTCGTCTGAAACAAGACGACAGCTAAGATTGGAAAGGAAAGCCTTCCAATGCAGTGTAGTGGAGGAGTGGACTCCTCCTTTCTGAGCTACTCTTTAGGAAAGAATGAGCCACCTTATGCTTTGTCCCGAATGACTGCCATAAATGACATTATTTCCAAATCTTGTGCCTATTTAAGGCTGCAGTTCACTACATGGTAACTCCCATCCTGGGAGCTAATAAGCCCCAGTTCTGTTACTGATACGTTTCATCATTTATCAAACATTCATTTCTCTCTGGCTCTAGGGTAGGTCAGTTGCAGTTACTCCAGGATTATAAAACTTGCAGTGGGAGGGAACATTTTTTTAAACGTACTAATGGAGGTTTGAGACATTCAGAGTAGAGCTCCTCAGCACAAGTCGTGCTTCAACTCGTGTTGCAGCAGCCCCTCAGCATCCCACCCTCTGCAGTAGCTCTGCGGCTTTCATAAGCCTTCACGGGCAGCCAGTAATACATGGCAGAGAAAAGGACTTTCAAAGGATCTACACTTTTAAATTAAAATCGGCCTTCTAACTCAGCAAGAAGCAGTGGAATTTTAAGTGGGACTTTATTGGCTTGCTCTGTGCCTTGAACAATTGCCCTGGATTTTAATGAAATATTAGAGCTGATAAAACGGCAAAAAGCACTGACCTAGAAAAAATATTGAAAGTCTGTCTTTACATCCCCTATTAGTAATATACCTAGAGTCATGCTTTCCCATAGGTTTTAGTGGCGATCACTGAGGATATATGAAAAAGATCACAAACACCTGCACACAGGCCTGATACCAGGGTGCTGAGTGAGTTATAATCCACCCCGCCCAGTTATGTGCTGTCCTTATGCAGCTGGGAGAGTGAGAAAAAATGCTCTGAATTAACTGAGCTAGAAATCTGAAGTTGTGGAATCATGCCAGGATGGATAAAGGTGTGTTTATTCTAATAATCAGAATAGAGTTTAAAATAGAGATTAAGTTGATTAAGTTGAGTTATGGAAGATCAAGAACATAATTTTCTTTTCCTCACACAAGTAACTGGCAAAACATAAATAAAGAAATAAACTACTGCATTTTTGGTCCCTGGATTGGTTTTCTACTCCTGACTAATAACTATCTCCCAATAAGAAAACTTAAAACAATGATGCTGTCTTTATAGTTTCTGCCCAGGAATTCCAGGGTGGCTCGGCTGAGTAGCACCAGGTCAGGGTTCCTCATGAGCTTTCTGTGAGTAATTAGCACAGGCATAAGAACTGAATAGGACCCGAGGTTCTCATTCCAAGATGGTGCCCTCAATCAGCAGTGCTGGTTCTTGGCAAGAAGCCTCAGTGTCTTTGCAGAAAGAGGTCAAAGTGTCTTTAGCATATGGTCCAGATGCTTCCTAATTGAATAACCCAGGGGAATGAAAGTATCTTTTATTATCTGGCCTCAGAAGTCACATGCCGCAATTCTACAATATTGTATTGGTTACCACTGGACAACCCTATTTAATAGAGGTTTGCATTATTCTTGAGACCCTTGAGGTTGCCCACTGTGATTTGTAAACTAGAACTACACATAGGCATTTCAAAGAATGTATGTCCAGTTCAGCATACCCAGCCAGTATGAGTCAGTATCGTGTGACTTTCATTTGATAAAATGGCAGGATATTCAAAGTGCTACACAAATGTCAGTAATGCTAAGCATAGGTTCCTTGCAAAATCACAGTGTCGGAGATCAGTAAAGGTTCTGACTAAAGTTGTTTCACACACATGATGTTTTTGGTCTATGTTCTGTTATTTGTGCAAAACCAGAGCCAGCAGAATACAGGAATGGAAATGAATGTTGCAGGAAAAGGAAGAAATGCAACAGTTGCAGCTGGTTAGCAGAATTGCAGAGCACAGCCTGCCTTTCGGATGGGAAACAGGCAGTGAATGGACAGTAAAGAAAAAGAATTACAGGAGTGAGACCTCCAGCAAGTCTGGCTACACCTCAGTTTTACAAACGAGGAACCCGAGGATGGCAAATTTCACTGACTTCTCCAAAGCCACCTATAAATTAAACAGCTTATACTGTGTGTTTAGATGAGATTTCATAGGCCTATGGACTTTAATTTATTTAGAATAAACCAATGTGAAATAGTTCAATAGCACAAATTTGAGTTGAATTAGTCATATATTATTATCTACACAAATAACTGAAAATATTGCTCGATGACTGTCAACTTACCAGAAACATAAATTTGGTTCAACAACTTCACCTCCTGAAGCAGAGGAGGAGAGGAGAAGAAGTCTTCTTTCAACTTGAAAACGTCAACCCAAGTTACTGTTTGAAAAGAAAGATACGTTTTAGTGCTCTTATGATGACATGACTAGAGAGCAAAATATTGTTTTTAACCCTCAAACAAACCCTCCTGAATAGAAAAGCAACACCTTTAACGTAGGAAGCCCCGATCATAGAGGACCAGCCCCGGTTGGGTCAGATATTCTGAGCGGATGACACTGTCCTCCTGTAGCGGGAGGTCTCGGCAGCTGGCATTCACAAGCGAGTGGGAGGGAATGTTTTCACAACTGCAGCATCAGGCCGCCTCCTTTCAGCTCTGCCTTTTCTGCCTCTCTTTAGCATGGAAAACTTTCTGCTTGTTGTAATTTTGTGTCCATGTCACATTCCCCTAGAAAACATTCTTCCAAACGAGCGATTGCTGTCAAAAGGCAAGAAGATGCTCTGTTTATCTCGGGTTCCAGTGAATGAAAATAACTCATAACAGTCTGAGTCCTGGTTTAGGAGAGCTGCTGCTCCACCCGGAAGCAGAATTGGCACCTGCTATAAAGGTGATTTGGAGTCTTTGGGAGAAGATGGACTAATTGAAATAAGAAAATCAAGGGGCTCTGTAGATGAGGAAGCAGAAAGATAATGAATAGACACCCAAACTTCAAAAAAAATTCTTTGCTGGTTTCATACATGTGTATATCTATCTATGATGCACACATGATGTGTATGCAGTGTACTGTGGCTACTCTCCCTTGACATCTTCTCATCTCCCTCCCACCTGCTAACTCCCCTTCTCGATGTGTCCCTTTCCTGGATTCATGCATTTGGGTTTTGTTGTGTGACACACGTATTTAACGGAGCCTCATGGGGTCACGCTCTCACAATCTTTCTGCAATGTTTCCTGAACCGTGAAGGAGTTTAGGACGGAGTACTCCGCTGCCTCGGGTGCCCAGCCCCACTTCCTAACAGTTAACTGACAGGAAACTGTCCTGTGAAATAGAGGAGAGCCGCTGGAAAGGCAGAGAAAGTAAAGGGAACAAGGCTCAGGCAAGCGAAACTGTCCCCAAGGCTCTCATCAGAAGAAGAGCAGAGGACATCTGCTAGGGGACTGTGACCGCTGCAAGCTGAACTCAGGTCCCCCACCTTCTCTTTGTTGCCTTTCCCTCAGCTCCTCCCAATTGATGTATTAGTTACTTTTCTGTTTCTGTTATAGGATACACTAACAAAAAGCTAGTTTGGGAAGAAAGGATTCCTTTGGCTTATGGTTCAGAAGCATGCCGTCATAGTGGGAATGCCATGATGTAGGAGTATGAGGCAGGCCTGGGATCCAGAAAGCAGACTGATCACATTTCATCTGCATACAGAAAGTAGACAGAAAGAATGGGAAGTGGGGTCATGTCAAAAACCTCACTCCACTCACTGCCAATGATGCACTTCCCCATTCAAAACATTACATCCTAAAGGTTCCATAACCTTCCCAAACGGCACCATGAATTGGGGTCAAAGTGTTCAAATAAATGATCTGAAGTGGTACATTTCATAGTCAAGTCACAGCATTCTGTCCCTGGCCCCCACTGGCTCATGTCATCCCATGATGAAAACGCATTTATTCCAACGTCAAAAGTCTCCATAGTCTTTCCCAGTTCCAAAACTGTTCAAAAGTTCAAAGTCCTTTCTGAGACTCAAGGCAATCTCTAAACTTTGATGACTTGTAAAATAAAATAGAAAACATACTTCCAACATGCAATAGCGCAGAGTATGCACTCCCATTCCAAAAGCAAGGAATTGGGACATGATGAGAGAAGGCCGGATCAACAGAAGACCAGAGCCCGGCAGGGCAGCTCCTAAATCCTGGGGTTCCGTGTTTGGCATCTGGAGTTTCCGTTTCTAAAAGCTTTTCTCTTCAGATTTGCTCCTACAACATTTCTCTCTCTCTCTCTCTCTCTCTCTCTCTCCCCTTCTCTCTGAGGCTGGTTCTACTTCCTGTATAGAGCCTTCTTTGGCAGATGTCCCCTGGTTCTGGCATCTTCAACATCTTGGGGTCTCCAATATAGCCCAGGGTTTGCCTCTACTGTTTCATGCAATGACCTCTCTTGGGGCCTTATCCCAGGGTATCTGACTCTGCCCGACACTGCCTGGCCTCAGTGCCCTTAAGAAACCACAGAGAAGAATCCACGACACCTTCAGTCTTGCATCTTTTATGCCTCTGAAACCACTACCATGTGGATGACACTGTCAAGTTCTGTTACCAGCTGGATATAGGGCCTATCCCCCTTGGACTACAGATGAAGCTTCTCTATGCTGTAGTGAAGAACTTCCCTGGGTATTTTCTTTCTAGGAGCAGGAAACCTCATAGGCTCTCACCTTTTGCAAGTTGGAACCTTAGTTTGGTGCAATCTTGCACTCAGAGCACCTTCTTATTGTTCTGGTACAGAGTAGGAGACTTCTCTTTAATGGTTTAATCTTTTTAACAATTGCATCCTCTCTTTTCAGCACATGAGTTGGCTTTAACCTTAAGTTTTCTTGTAATCTCTTCCTTTCCAAAGGGAACAATCTCTTCCTTTTCAATTCAGCCTCATGGAAATTGTCAAGACATGGGCAGAACACAACCTGATTTTTTGCCAAAATATCATACAAATGGCATCTAGTCCAGTTTGTAATAGAGTTCTCATTCTCCTCTGAACTCTCATGAGCCAGACTTTCACTCTTCACCTTACTCTATACTACTGTCTAGGTTCCCACAGAATGGCCCATTAAGCATTGCCCACAGAATTCAGTATCAATGGCTTTTCCAACTCAAAGTTCCAAAGTCTTCCACATTCTTCCCCAAACAACATAGGTTCCTCACAGCAATAATCTCAATTTCTAAGTACCAATTTCTGTATTAATTACTTTTCTGTTGCTGTGATAAGATACCCAGACAAAGAGCAAATCAGGAAAGAAAAGGTTCATTTGGCTTACAGTTCCAGAGGGGACACAGTCCGTCATGATTGGGAAGACATGACAGCAAGAATGTGAGACCTGACAATGGGCAGGAAGCTGGCTGATCATAGTTAATTGGCACATAGGAAATGAGAGAAAGAGAGAAAGGAAGAGAGGGAGAGAGAAAGAGAGAGAAAGAGAGAGAGAGAGAAACAGGTAGTGTAGTGGGGACAGTCTCCAAAACCTCAGAGGTCACTTCTAGTGACAGACTTTTTCCAGGTTCCATAACATTCTCAAATGCTACCGAATGGAGACAAAGTGTTCAAATACACGAGCCTGTGGGGGCTTTTCATAGTCAAAGCACAACACTATGAAATGAACCTTAGACAAAATCCTGTTTTCTCTTTGGGTAGAAGCTCATGAGTTCTCTAAGGAACTTTGGAATTGGAAAGACTGGGTTCAAGGTAAAGCTTCTCCCCTAATAGTGACTACTAGTTAAATAGAACCTCGGAATATCAGTTCTCTCTGAAAATGTGTATTGAGTGTCTTTTATATAAATAACTGGGACCAGAAAGAAAGACTTGTTTCTCCTTGCAGCTGTTGACAGGATCTCACTATGAAAACTATATTTCTGGCCAGTCATGGCAATGTATCTACCTGAAAATATTCCCATTATTCCTTAAGTGCCAGTCCCATCATATATTCCTGAGCTAATGTCAATGGCACTGTGACTGGACTTCTTTGGGGACCAACTGCACACCCAGCTCAGCTCTGTTGGCTGTGACCCACATGGTTTTAGCTTCCTCTCTGATAGTGATGATTTGCTGTTGTTAGAATCAACCTCTTGTTTTAAGGTTATAGTTCTTCCATCTTGAGAGATCTATAAAAGATGGGCCTTACTGAACTTTCTACATAACAGCATCAGTTACTGTTAGAGAGCTGTGGTTCTAAAAAGTCTTTCTATGAGTGGAATATGGATAGAAATGTATAAGACTTGTTATGAAAGAAAACAATCTGTTCTTCCACGAGGAATGGCATTTCTGTGATATGTCTCAAGGGTACTACATTCATGTTCAGCCCACCCAAGCAAAGCCTTTCTTTATAGTAAATGACTGCTATGTTTTCATTGTTTCACTGCTGACATCATATTATAATTACTAGGTTTAATCTATTTTTCACTTTTGTTGGAACTTCTTGGAGTCCAGTATTCTACATTAACTGTATTTGTACCATCAGAGTACATTGCATCGTGCCTGGTAAATAACAGGCCATCAAGAACTTGGTACAAAGATGAATTATGAGATACATAAATGAGGCTTATACGTAGATTAGGGTTCAAAGCACATAAATGTCAAAAATCAATAAATGTCTACCCCAAACTATCAGAAGAATATGGGAGGACCTTGTCAAGTCCCAATTTATGGGACAACGTGTCAGTTCTAAGATGTGGGGTTTTTCCCTGAGTCTTCCACTTCTGAAATGCTATGTCCCCTCATTCTTGTTGACCATGCAGCAGTGAGTATATGGATTATGCACATCCACAGGCTAAAAGTGATGGCTGGTGGTTTGCATGGGTTCTTGGAGAAGATGGCTACATCATTTTTTAATAAAATGCAGCAATCACCAACATTAATGATGTTGTAGACAACACCATTCAACTGCTTTGAAATGCAAGGTTTTAAAATTATTTTTATTTTATGAATATGAGGGTATTGCCTCCCTGTATGTAAGTGCACCCATTAATGCAATGCCCATGGAGCCAGAGGAAGGCGTTGGATGTCCCAGAACTGGAGTTACGAACAGTTGTTAGCCACCATGTAGGTGCTGGGAAACGAACCCAGGTCCTCTGCAAACGCATCCACTGCTTTTAACCACTGAGTCATCTCTCCAGGCCCCTGAAATACAAAGCTTTTTTTTTTTAAGTATGTCAATGTGAATAAAATTTAAGAATATCTTAACCTGTTAGGTTTTCCTATTTTTGTGAAGCATCAGTATTATCATAAATATCTATATCTAAATAAGTCTAAAATAGCTTAATAAGTGGAAAATAAAAACTGACTGAGAGAAGAGTCTTATTCAGATTTTACTGACAGCATTTTTTTTCTCAGCAATCCATTAAATAACTGTACTTCTTATAGTCAGTAACATCATATTCCATAAAATATGGGATACTCGCTGCAAAATTAGTGATTTTCTCCCCTCTTTTGGAAATCAAATGGGATCAGTAAACTGCAATTTTTATCTCTTTTACTGAAGTATGAGCACATTGGGATTTTCACGTACCTTTCCCAGAAAGATGAGCTTCACACTGTTGAAGTAAACAAAACAGTAGCTGCAAATTCTCTGGGAAGTTTCTCTGTACAAAACCAGGTTTTGTTATCGTTTCGTATTACTACTAAGGAAGGAGTAAAGTTTACCCGGGAAGCCACTCGAACAGTCAAAATGTCTTTGATAGCGTATTTCTGTCTTAATATGCTGCCTACTCTCACTCCCTCAAAGAGACAAACGAGGGAGGAGCAACCGAAGCCTCTGTCTGAGGGCATGCTGTTTGCGGTGCACAGGCTGCTGTGAGCCCCTTTCTTCCTTTGAAGGTGCTTCATCCACATCTTAGTGGAATACAAGGAAAACAGAAAGGAGGGAAGGCGTGTCCTTCAAGAGAAGCAGAAACAGTTCTGCACAGTTACCACAGGGGCCCTTTTCAGATGGTTGTGGAGTCTTTTCATGTCCTGAACTTTCCAGTATGCTACTTACTTAAAAAAAAAAGAAAAAAAAAAAAAAAACTACAGTTATGACTCAACCAAGTGGAAACCAACCCCTTATGTGGACAAGGGCCCAACTCACACGTATTAGGGCATCCAAATTAAGCACCACCATCTCTGCACTCTCTCCCTCCACGCCTTCCAAACTTCCCCTCACCCTCCCGGTTCCCTGCAAAGGGAGGTGAAGGAGAGGGAAGCGGAATCTGAGGCAGTAAGCTTCCTCTGCCTGCAGTTCACTGATGGTAGTCTTGACAGCACTGGGTCCTGTGCAGAAGGCTGGTACCCTACAGCCCAGTACCCGCCATCCAAACAGAATGATGTGACTAGAGAAATACATCAAAGCCCCTCTTGTGTGGATGTCTCCAGTGTGCAATTACAGCAAGTCTTGTAATTCCCTGCAGTATCATTTACATTCTTGCCTTTTCAAATTCTCCTGGTAGATTGCAAAAATGCTCATTTACTAGCTCGCTTGGTGAGTTGTCTCTGAAAACTTCTCCACCTCACACATATAAAAATCTGATGTCCAAAAGGATTAGAGGTTCATCTCTATATTTCACGTATATATATTCCAAGAAGATAGTATTTGGTGCTGTTATTTGGGGTTTGGGCAGGGGTTGGGGTCCAGATAATGAAAACAGAAAAAGGAAAAGAAAACCGTGATATTCCGTTACTGCTGAGTCCAGATCTCACAATTCCCTCCAGCACTGTTCTTTGATACATGCAGACCCTGGAGCGCTGGCGGCCTTCCCTCAGGTGCCCAGCAGCTAGTCTCCATGACTACACAAACCCACAACTTTGTTGTTTTAAAGAGAAGCAACCACATATGTCACTTAAGATTTAATGACTACATCTGTTTTCTGAAAATGTGTGCTTTCATATGAGGAGGTGGGACACCCCCCGGGCAGGATCCCTGTGGTGGGGCTGCTGCTGTGAGCAAAGGGGAGGGCGTGTGGAGGCTGTGAGGTAGTGTCTCGTCTGAAGGAAGTGGAAGACTGCATGCAGCAGGCCTATTAAAGGCTTCATGCTTGAAGACTCCACAGTCAAGGACGGGCTGGGAGGCAGACAGCCTTTCCTATTGCTGGTCAAGTTAGTTATATAGATGAGAACATGAATGCAATTTTGACATTTGTATGATTTTGGGGGAAAGATAGTGAAGCACAAAGCCAGGTTTGATTGAAAAAACATGGGCAAGAAAGAAGTTTCTTAGACTGCTAAGTCTGCCTGTAACTGAGGTGTGGCCTACTGTGTGGGGCCTTGCAGACTGCTCCTCACAGCTAAGGTGAATAAAAAAAAAAAAGGTGGCAGGGGCACCAGTAGGAGCCTGGGCCCCTGCTGAAATGGTCCTACAAAAAGCAGTTCCAGATATTTCCTCACAATGCCTCAGAACACCACAGCCCAACAGCATAACAGTAAGACATTTTACTGTATCACCAAACGTCACTTTAAATACTCAACCGAGTTTAGATCTTAATTTTTAAAATGTGGGTTGTTAGGTGATCTAGCAAGGGAAACGTGTTTGCTGCCAAGCCTGATGACCTGAGTTCAATTCCCAGACCCCACATGGGGGAGGAGAGAACCAAGGTCTGGAAGTTGTCCTCTGACCTCCACATGTGTACTCTGGCACACCTCTGGCCTCAGATGTATGCAAACACCCAAATTAATAACATTTAAAATATTTTAAAACAAACTTAATGTTTAAATATTTTGAAGAAACACTTCAGGCGTATGGTCTAAAACTCAAGGTGTAGATAGTTTATTCTGAAAGTAACTCTGCCCCATCTTCCTGCCAATGACTGCTCCTTCTTAGTAGCCCTGGTCATCCTTCCAAGCCTCTGTGATATAAACAGCACAGCAATAGACTATACTTCTATTTCTTATGGGGATTTTCAATCCTTTAAAGAAATTTGATTTTAAAATGCAATGAATCTAGTGAAATGAATAATTTTTTAATGAAGCCTGTTTTCTTACTGACGCCTTTTAAAATGGTTTTATTTATTTTTATCTTATGTGTATGAGTTTTGCCTGCATGTATGTAAGTGTACTGTGTGCATGCAATGCCTGCAAAGATCAAAAGAGGCTGTCAGATCCCTTGGAGCTGGAGTTATAGACCGTTGTTAGCTTCCATGTGGGTCCTGGGGACCAAACCCAGGTCCTCTGCAAGGGCAACCAGGGTTCTTAACTGCTGAGCCACTTCTCCACCCCCTGAATGAATACATTTTAAATGACCCATGAAATGGATTATTAATTCAACTAGGTGCTTTTCACATATTAGCTTATTATAAGGTGATTCTTAACTTAGATATAGTTTTTGATATAGAGATATGCTCCCAACATCTACAGCTAGTGATTTCCAGTGTGAGGTCTCTCATTCTGCTCTCCCTGGGGTAAGCCTTCCTTCCGTCAGCATCCCACGTCATCCTCTTCACATATTCTCCTGATAGTCACCATTTCAGTCTTGCCTTAAAAAATGTTATTTTTTCATAGGTTCTTTACGAAGAAGGCAAAAATCAGGATTTTCAAATAGGCCAATAAAATGAAGTCATTGCCTTTCGCCACCCATAGTTGAACTTTAGCAAGATCCAGAGAAATGGAATAGCTGTCTAAAGAGCACCTGGTGAGGATTTCAGGAGAGTTTGAGCTCTTCCTTCTCACCTTATCAGCATTTGGATCTCAACCATGTCTTCATTTCTCTCTGGACTCCCATTTCCTCTCTCTGTAAAATGGGAGAAAATTCTCAAGAAATCTGCCCAAGCATTCTGATATAATCCTGACTCTTTCCAGGGATTTGCCCATGTGAGCCAGTTCCTAGAACTTTAAGTTGATCAATAGAGCAAACTTTCCACCATCAAGTCAAAATTCAAAAGATGAGTGTGGTCAAATTGAAATTTGAAAGGAGTTTCCTTATTTATTGACAGAGCAACTAACTGTTAGAAATCAGAGCTTCGAGTTTGAGAAAAAGAGCTGCTGTGAAATTATTCTTTAAGAAAGAGCTTTACTAAGAGAGAGAGCGTCATGAACATGGAACTCTGATTGGGCCTCGAGAGACAGTACAGCACATCAGAGGCAGCATTGACAGGGCCTTGACATGGGAGAGCACAACTAGACGTTATGAGAACGTAAGGAGAGATAACAAAGTGAAAGCGGACAGAGGAAGAACGGCCACCGTGGACAGCACAGGAGGGGACTAGTTTTCAGAGAAATCTCCTGAATAAGAAAATCCTCAAGATAAATAATACTTAGGTGGTATGAAAAGGCAGAGGGAAATGTATTAGTTCAAAAGCCTACTGAAAATACACATACAATATTTGTGCATGAGTGCGTGTGTATAGCTGAAGACTATATAACAAGAAACATAATGCCAAACAGGAGAAACCTCCCTTCCAGTTATTGGTCAGGGTAGTCCAAGAGACTCCAAAAATAACACACAGACTGTTGCCACAGCCTTTGATTACTGCCCAGAACTTGAAGGTAAGACCCTGTTGCTGAAGACAGGACATTCTTTGGACACAGGACTTGGAGCAATGGAGCTGGAACTGACCTGAAAGCCTCCTCCCTGAAGACTAGCTCCCATTGTTCTGGGGCACATTACACAAGCTTTTAGGGGAGAAAAATCAATCAATCATCCAAACCCAGCTGTAAAGCCTAATAAACACAATAATGACTGGCATAACAAACTATATTGGGACTGTATTGGCACTTTTATTTGGGGGTAATCAATAGCTATCTGATTGGACTTAAAGCCCACTCAAAGGGAGGGAACTCATATGTGGTACTGTAAACACAGCCAAATACACATGGCTGGAGATGACAAGGATCTTAAGAGAAAATCCCATGGTTGTCACATCCCTAGACAAATGTAACTTTTTACTATATGCTAAATATGGATCCTTATATTGACAGACAAGTATGTCAGTCACTGTTCATCAAAGAAGCTTCTTTTGCAACAGAGAGATGATTACAGAATTCCACGACTGGTCACACACAGAGAATGTGTCTATGAGATGCCCACCCCTAAGTGACACATCTATACTGAAACTTCTACACCTACGGCCCACAGAACATTGTGGAACAAGGGGTAAAGAGACTACTAATGCATCTCACAACTCTCATCAGCTAAGCTTCTTTTTTGCAGCAGAGGGTGTGATACAAAAGGCCACGACTGGTGATTGTGTAGAGAATAAAAGATTTAAGCATGTGGGTTCCTGGATAGGACTCATACATTAAGCTTCACCCACCCAGGGCTCAGGGACCAAGGCTAAAGAGAGAACAGATTGTGGAGCCAGGGGTGGTATGCAACCACGAGGAAACAGTCTCACAGACTCCTGGGACCTTGCTCATATGAACTTACAGCAAGGTGACAAATGCACAAGACCCATGCAAACTCAATCAGACAAAGATTAGCATAAAACCGGGGAAATGGGCAGAAGGCCACAAGTTTGGCAACGAACTATTGGCAGCACATCACTGTGGGGGAGAGTTGACATTAGACAGGCTGACTTGGTTTCAGTGGATGAACTCACACTTTGGGACATCTGGGTACACAAATTTGACTCAATGGGCCTTAACATATATGACACATGGGGTCCTGTGGACAGGCTATGAGAGGGTGCAAATTGTTAGATATTTAGATAAATATGATTAAGAAGTTTTGTATGGTAGCCACAAAAATTCAATAAAATTATTTTTAAAGGAGGATACTCGAGGTTTTATGACCATTGGAGGCTAGATTGCCTCTGTGTGTTCCTAGTAGAGTACATCTGTTCTTTGTTTACAGGGAAGCATAGCCTGCTTTTTTCCAGGCTGTAGATCTGATCTTTTACAGTGATCTGGATCTGAAAGCATCAGGTCCACGACACAGCACGGAAGCCGTGTTGCACGTGGTGTCACTTCTGTTCACCTCCCTTGCTCAAGTGCCAGTATTAGTGCAGCTACAGTCCATTCTGAGTCCGTGACAGGTCCTCTTCCTGGAGCGGATGAACGCAGACTGCTGGGTACACCTTTACTATGAGGTCAGTGAAAACCAGGAGCTAGAAGAATACAGTAGCGACTTCTCAAAGTGCTGAGTGATGGCGCTAAGACAAAGACAGGCGAGGGCAGAGAATGCTATGAGAGACTCGTGACTGCTTTGTTCCTGGAACTAAGCCAAGGCAAGGAACCCCTCACTAGGTGTTCTGAAGGAGTGAACAAAAAGATGTCTCAGTCAAATATCAGAAGCATTTATTCTTCCACTTGTTCTCTGGAATTGTGATATGTGCTTCACGCAGCAAATTTCCATTAAGAGCAAGGTATGTCCAAATATTGTTCTCTGTGCCAGAAATATAGTGATAAAGAGACCCTGCCCCCAACTACACACAAGGAAAAAATCCCCAAACCTTGTCCTATGCTCATGGAGCTTCCATTTTTTAAAAAATATTTTATTTATTATTTTTTATTTTATGTCTGTGAGGGTATTGCCTGCATGTATGTAAGGCACCCGTGTTGTGCAATGCCTGTGTAAGCCAGAAGAGGGCATTGGAGTCCCCTGGAACTGGAGTTATGAACAGTTGTTAGCCACCATGGGGGTCTTGGGAATTGAACCTGGGTCCTCTGCAAGAGCAACCAGTGCTCTTAACCACTGAGCCATCTCTCCAGCCCCTGTGGCATCCATTCTGACGTTAGCAGTTTTCCTTTTTTGTATATCAAACTCAGACTCTTAACTAACTCCTTCTTGCTAACATGAAAATGTCAGTGACCTGCAACACTTCTACCATTCAGCAGCAGAAAAGAATGAGCTTTAGATCTACCCAACAATTCGGATAGATATTAAAACAATTACACTAAGAAAAAGAAACCAGATATAAGAAGTAAATACTATATGACTAAATTCATTTACTAAGATTTATGAACAGAGCAAACACATCTACAGTGATAGAAGTCAGAATATTGATTGTATGGTTAGGGGGAGACTGGTGAGGACTGAGAGGTAAGGACAGGAGATACTCACTGGGCAATGGCAATGGCATGCATCTAGGTCTGGATGGAGAACGGATATATGTCCATCACTGTGCGTGCCATGCCTCAAGCTGGAAGAAAGAACGCAAGGTTCAAGATCTCCATTTTCAGTGCTTCTCGTCACCAGCTTCTAGCATCTACTACGACACAGTCCTGTGAAGGGCTCATTCTTGTTGCTCTGCAGTCCACATTTTATCTTTCTAGATAGTTCTGCTTAGAACTTCCTTAGACTTCTGTGTAGAAAGAGATAAGTAACAAAAAGGCCTTTGGAAAAAGCCATATGGAAACCTACCACTATAGAATCTTCTTAAAGTATATACATATACATAATTAAAAAGAGATTAAAAGGAGTTATTCTATAACAGGGGGACAGTTGTCCTTTCTAGACAACATAAGCTAAAGGAAAAATTAAAACTTCAATGCCATGACTAGACACCCTCTTTAGAAGCTGTTAAACAGGGGTCTCATAGACCTCCAAATAATACTGGCCACTGTCCCTGCTCTTGGTTACCACCAGAATTGGTTGGTAAGATCCTGTTGCTGAAGACATACCTGATCTGTAGAACAGATGAGGAGAAATCAAGCTGATGTTGATTTCAGAGCCTTATCTCTCCTGGTTATTGTTCACAGTGCTGGAAGGTGCTGTGCAGGCTACAAGAGGGAAAGAATGATCATCATCCTTGCCAGGCTGTGAATCTATAAACTACAATGAAAACTGGCCTGACAGTATATGTCCAGTAGTCTAACAATGGCACAAATATTATAGGAGTAACCAAACTACTCTTAGATTGGATTTAAGGCCCACTGCTAAGATGGAGTCCACATCTGACATGGATATAAAACTTGGGAATCTGAGGACAAACAGGTTGCAGGGCACAGGGAAGAGCACAATGCTAGTTTTCTACTAGTTATTGTTTTAAGCTGACTCTTAATGACTTATTGTTATGCCAGTAGATTAATGTATCTCTCAACTCTCACCAGAGAAATTTCCTTATGCAACAGATAGTTATCAACACAGAAAGTCACAATGACCAACATGCAAAGAGCATGCAAGAGTGTTCAGAGTGCGTATCCCTTAATAGGACACCTGTGTCAGACTTCTGCCCCGCAAGGCTCAAGGACCATTGTGGAAGGGAGATGGAGCGATTGTGAGAAGGCTCAAGGACCATTGTGGAAGGGAGGTGGAGCGATTGTAAGAAGGCTCAAGGACCATTGTGGAAGGGAGGTGGAGCGACTGTAAGAAGGCTCAAGGACCATTGTGGAAGGGAGGTGGAGCCACTGTAAGAAGGCTCAAGGACCATTGTGGAAGGGAGGTGGAGCGATTGTAAGAAAGCTCAAGGACCATTGTGGAAGGGAGGTGGAGCGACTGTAAGAAGGCTCAAGGACCATTGTGGAAGGGAGGTGGAGCGACTGTAAGAAGGCTCAAGAACCATTGTGGAAGGGAGATGGAGCGACTGTAAGAAGGCTCAAGGACCATTGTGGAAGGGAGGTGGAGCGACTGTAAGAAGGCTCAAGGACCATTGTGGAAGGGAGATGGAGCGACTGTAAGAAGGCTCAAGGACCATTGTGGAAGGGAGATGGAGCAATTGTAAGAAGGCTCTAGGACCATTGTGGAAGGGAGATGGAGCGACTGTAAGAAGGCTCAAGGACCATTGTGGAAGGGAGGTGGAGCGACTGTAAGAAGGCTCAAGGACCATTGTAGAAGGGAGATGGAGCGACTGTAAGAAGGCTCAAGGACCATTGTGGAAGGGAGGTGGAACGACTGTAAGAGTCAGAGGTGATGCATGACACAAGGAAACAGTTTTCTGGGCAACTGGTTAGTTACTCACATGAACTCACAGCCAGAGCAACAGCATGCACAGTCCCATGGCAGCTCAAACCAGAAAAACTCCCAGCATAGACATGAGGAAGTAGGTAGGATCCAACTTCACCTAGGGAGACTGTGGTGGCAATAGCTGCCGGGAGGGGCAGAGACAGTGTCGTTCAAGTGCGGGACTCTTGATGCGTGTTGACCAAGATCTAGTGGACGGATCCCCACTGAGGGGCATTTGAAGACACAGGTTAGACTCTGTAGACTTTAGTGTATGCATAGTAGAGTGCATTAAATTGGGCGGGGGAATAGGGAAGGGTTCTAAATACCATCAAATTATAGTGTATGAAAACTGCAAAAATTCAATAAAAAGGGAAAATTGTTTTTGTAATTTAAAATGTAAATTATTCTACTTAGAAAAATCTGATAACACCTTAAATATAATAAAATTAAGGTTGCGATCAAACATAACTTTTTAGGGCACCAGTGGTCCGCTTACGGCAAATGATTCCCAAGCCTGTGCTGCCACCATCGTTCAGTCTCTCCATGTCCTTGTCTCGCTTCTACTTCATATGCAGCAGCCAAGCCGTACTCTGCTGTTCTGGCTCTCAGGAAAATTCCTTGTTGGAATGAGCACCTCTGCTTCTGCACATTCACAGAGACAGAGCACTTTCTCCACAGTCCCTTCATCCTCACATCCTCTCGGTGGGCCTTTTCCATCTTATTCCATTCTTGTGGTGAATTTTCTCATTTAGTTCAAGCCATACTTGGAAAACAAAGGGGACTGAGTATAGGAACCTGTTTCCCTGCCAGAAAAGCACAGGAACCTCTTCTCTATAGCAACAATGACATTCTCTTTGCACAGATGAGTGAGTGGCTAGTCCTTATCCTTATAATGTTCTGATTAAACATTAGAAGAAGAGAAAATGTATTTGTCACATGTCAGTTTAAAAACACTTCTTTTTAAGAATTGATTGAAGAATATATATCCATAGGTCTAAAATTAGTTTCAAGTCCAGCAGACCAATTCCAATCCGTTCTGGTCTGCAGCCATTCTGGTATATCTACTCAGTCTCAGTTCTTGCCTTTCTGTTTGTAGATGTGGCATTACAAGTGCAGTGTTCCTGGCAGATAAAGACAGGATCTTCTGATGACTGAAATAAATGCAGGTAGAAGTCTAACACCCCCACAGTCTGTGTTAGTTAATTGCCTTCTTTCTGCAAAGTATCTGGGAAAGCCACATAAGGGAAGTTAGAGGGTGCAGCCCACCACAGTCCATCATGGCCACAAGAGAGGCCACTGGGCACACTGCATCTGTACTTACGAAGCAGAGCGCAGCGAATGCTCCCAATCAGTTTTCTTCTTTTTCATTCAGTCCAGTCATTAGGATGAGTCTTGTCATCTCAAGTAACCTAATCTAGAAACCCCCTCACAGAGATGACAGGATACTTATCTTCAAGGGGATCTGTATCCTATCAAGTTGACAGTCAATATAAACCACCACATACTCCTCCACAGGTTACAATGCCTATGTGGTTTTAGTGAAGATCTGATGTTCTTAATATTACCCATAACTGGAAACACACAAAATCACTTTTAGGTTAAATTCTGGATATAGCTCATTCAGGAATTTAAGTTTTTGCTTCTGAGATCATACTCCTCTTTCTATTGATATTTGATTACATGGATTATACTCAGTGTATACATAGTAGAAATGCAGTTTACCGTTATTTCACTAAACTGATTAGAATGCAACTCTGAAGTCTGTTGATGTTGGGAGTAGTGATTGGGGGTTGTTTATACGGAGTAAAGTTTTGATGTTAAACAGAGAAGTAGTAACAGATGGTACCTGATTCCACTTGAATTACTGACAACAACTCACAGGTAGGTACTACAGGAAAACAAATGTGGCAAGTGTAGAACTTCCAATTTTAATGCTACTCAAAGGCTCAGGAATACTTCCTGCATGACCATTGCTTATGTGAACATGCACACACCCACACACATGCATGTGTGTGTGTGTGTGTGCACATCATCTTAAGAAACTTCATCATCATTTCTGGTTTTTTAGGGAGTCTCTGCCTTGATTTCCATAGTGGCTGCGCCACTTTTTACCCCCACCAGCAGTGAACAAGCGTTCCTCTGTCCCCATATTCTCGCCAGCATTTGCTGTCATTTGGTTTCCTGCTGATAGCCATCCTTACTAGGGTGAGTTGAAATATCAAGGCAAGTTTAATTCGCATTTCACTGATGACCAAAGATATTAAATACTTCTTAAAGTGTTTTTTAGTCATTTGTATTCCTTCTCCTGAAAATTCTTTGTTCAGATCTATAACCCATTTTTCTGATTGGGTTATTGTTTCCATTGTTTTGATTTTTTTTTGTTGTTTTTTATGTATTCTAGATTTCAATCCTCTGTTGATTGGATAGCTGGTGACATCGCTATCCTATTCTGTAGGCTGCCTCTCCACTCAGGTGAATGTTTGCTTTCCTTCACAGAAGCCTTTTAGTTTGATGAGGTCTCACTTTTCAACTGTTGGCATATTCCCTGACTGCCCAGGATTATTTAGGAGGCTTTTGCCTGTGCCTATTTACTAGAACACACTCTCTACCTTTTTTGCAGACGTTTCAGAGTTTCAGGTTTTTCACTGAGGTCTTTGATCTATTTGGAGTTTATTTTTGTGCAGTGAGAGAAAAGGTTTAATTTTATTTTTCTATAAACAGACATCCAGTTTTCCTAAAATCATTTATTGAAGACACTCTCTTTCCTACACTGTGTGTTTTTAGCATATTTGTCAAAAACCAGGTGGCTAGGGTGCTAGAGATGGCTGAGTGGTTTGAAGCACTGGCTGCTCCTGCAGAGGACCCTGGTTTAATTCCCAGAGCCTACATGGCAGCTAACAGTTGTTCATAACTCCAGTTCCAGGGATCTGATGTCCTCTTTTGACCTCTCGAGCTATTGCATGTCATGGGTGCACTTATATACATGTAGGTACTCATACATCTAAAAACAAATAATTTTAAAAATCAGGTGGCTGCTGTTGCAGGAACCCAAACGTAGGTCTTTTGTTCTATGACCCGTGTGTCTGTTTTGTGCTAGCACCATGCTTTTATTGCTGTAACTCTGTAATATAGCTTGTGATTGGGTATGGAATGCCTGCAGCATTATCATATTTGCTCAACCTTGTCCAGCTATTCCACCTGGGCCTACATCCAAAGGACTCTGTGTCCTAGTAGAGAGATACTTGCTCACCCACAGTCATTGCTGCTCTATTCACAATAACTGGGGAATACAATTAGCCTAGACATCCATAAACTGATGAAAGAATAATGAAAATGTGGCACATATACAAAACAATGAATTTTATTCATCTGTAAAGAAAAATGAAATTATGAAACTTGCTGGTTTATGGACAGGACTTGAACAATTATACTGAGTGGGAAAATCTAGGCACAGAAAAGTACGTACCATATATCCTCTCTCGTATGTAGATCCTAGCTTTGAATCTCTAATTTTGTGTGTTCAATTTGGAGTACTTTTAGAATTCAGGACACCAGGAAAAGGTCATTGGGAAGGGGATTCCTTGAGAGGAGTGTGGGATGTAGGTAATATGAAAGGAGAAACGGGAGATTCTGGGGTGCGGGGGAGAGGGTTAAGCAGGGATGGGTGGGAGGAAGGGGGGATGAGGGAGGGGGAGAGTCGATCAAAATGAAGGGAGTACAAAAATTCCAAATAGAAAACTATTGTATAACCAAATCAGAATAGTCTATTTCTAAAAATAGAATTTGATGGTAAATGTGTAGCATCATTGGAAAAAAAAATCTGCTTCCAGAAGCCATACATTATTAAACAAAATCCCAGGGCCAGCAGTGGTTGCTCTTTGTGAGCTGCTGATCAGGGAGGCCCCAGAGGCTTGCCAGACAATACAAGCCCTTTCCACTCCGTGTGACTGGACACCAGAACTAGATTATAAGACCTGATGGATGAGGACATAACACACCTGAGCTGCATGATAGAGAAAACCCAAGCAGGAACGGAGCTTTAAGTTTCCTCCCTGTCTGCTGGCTTTCATAATATCCGAAGGTGCTGTGCACACGGTACCTGCAGGTGCCACTAGGGAAAAGGCATCAGTGGTGAACTACCATCTATGAGACCGCCCGGTGGTCAGGATGTGCCCCCTCGTGCAATGGCAGCACTACTGTTACCTAATAATCAGTGATAATCAGTCACTCTTTGATTGGATTTGAGACCTGCTCCCCAGGGACGAACCCATGCATGATCAAAACCCATGGAGGGGAGACCACATGCCCTACCCTAAGGGGGGATGAATACCGTTGTTTAGGGAAATCGGCAGGTCAAACTGCCGTCTAAATATTTGTATGTATACCCTCCCTTCAACAAGTACTGTTTTAGCCTAAATCAGAGAAGGCACCATTTCCAGTAATGCAGAGATTCACGGCCAGAACAGGGTGTGGAGAATGCGTGACATATGAGTGCTCGGTCTTGAGCCAAATATTCACACTATCCCCTCTAAGTCCAGAGAATATAGAGGAAGATGGGATGGACGGGACGGAAGAGCCAGATCTGGAGAAGGGCTGTAAAGTGCCATCTTCTGGTAGAGACACAGCTGTTACAATCACGAACTCAGCAGCTGCAGATGCTTGACTTGCTCTGCCCCAAAATGGGCCTGTGAACAGTCAGGTGTGGATGAAAGTGGGGCTCACGGGGCCCTAGTTCTCACAGCCAAGCTATTTGCTACCCATGGATTCAGGGATTCAGGGAAAGGGGAAATCATCACCTTCGTGTGTGTGCCTCCTGATGACCCCACCAGGCTCCAGTGGATAGTTCTTACCCAATGGTCACAGATGGCCCTGATTAAACTAAATGTGTCACACAACAAAATGAGAAGTCAAGAACCTGGGAAAAGGTTGGTGGAGATTAACAGGGAGGAGAGGAGGATAAAGAGGGTGGGTCAGGCATGGTGGCTCACACCTCCAGTCCCAGCGCTCAGAGGCAGAAGCAGGCTGATCTCTGGGAGATCAAGGCCAGAATGTGCTACATAGTAAGGCTTCAAGTCAGCTGTGGCTACAGAGGGATGTTGTCTCAAAAAGACCCAAAAATGGTAAGAGGATATGGAGAGAGAGCAAATTTAAAGGATAAATATATTACACACGTATGTATAAATTATCCAATAAGAATTAATCAGTTTTAAAGAGGAAACTTCTATATACCAAATGTATTGAACAGGAACACTAGCCAGAACACATTCTGCCACAGAAGAAGCCTCCATTACCTAAAATAACTTTAGAAATGATAAATTTCTCTAGGAATTTAAAATTTGATCTACTTACAAAATTAATTTTTCTGTATAGCTTTCAGTTTATTCATTCACTCACTAATACATGTTTACAACTCCCACACTCAGTTACAAGAACACATCAGTTCATTCAGGACATCAAATTTGGGGAAAGATTCTGATTTAACATGGTTCCCTTTGCTGTCACTTACAAAAGTGGCAGTGTTCCAGCTTTTCTTCAGAAGGGCTAGCAGATAGTCACCGATAACTCGGTTCACTGCTGGCGCTGTAGCAGAGACTGCATCTTCATGGGGCTTTGACTCCCCAGCTTTAAAACAGCTTCACCAATCTTGATGACCTGATGAAAATCGGGATCATCTAAAGACCTGGTTGTTTGCTCACTGTATATCAGTATAATGGAATCAGCTGGCTTCCGTTAGAATGTGATGAATTTAAACTAAATACTTTCTGTTTACAGTGTATTGGATTTCTAAGACAGTGAAAGGAAGCCAGCCTACTGCAGAAAACAAATCCAGATCTATGAGATACCCCTTCAAATTCCTGAGTCATGTCCAAGCAAAATTAATAGTAACAAACTGCCCATCTTTCTGTGGGAATAAAACCAAACTGTTTCTATAGGTAAGGAAACAATGAACATTAGTCCACATTGAGACTCTTACCCAGTTAAGAGTGCAAGTTTGGAGAGTGATGGAGGACCAAACTGTGGGGGTCTGAATCTTGGCTTTTTTCTTACGAGCACATCTTGTATATGGCAAGCTATTTGGCTAATTTGTAACTTAAGGAGTTTAAAAATCTGTAAATTGGTGATGAGTATATTAGTTTTTTCATGTGATGTTTCAGGATTAAATAAATTAACACAAAGTGTTCCTGGGAGTGCCTGGCACAGCGTAAGTATAACTTCAGTGTTTGCTTCTGTTATTATGATAAATACCTGCTCTCTACCAGGCACGTTACATTAATAGTCGGTCAGTACCTCCAAGTGGATAGTGGATACTTTACATATATTTTAATTGATATGAAAATAGATTTCAGTGGAGAAAAGAAATTTTTCAAAACCGCAGTCAAGCGATAGAGTTGGAATACATATCCTCGTCTAACTTCAAGCCTTTTTTTTATTCAAAGCAGCTAACTGGCTATCTGAATCACTCTCTCCCTCTTAACTAGTTGTCCTAGGGTTCCACGAGAGCATCCTGGCAGACTTAGACAGCCATTTCAAAGACCTTCCAGCTGCTCCAGTCTGAGTTTTGGCATGAGCAGCTAGTGCAACCGCCCAGTATGGGATGGCACACCACAGGAAGCAGAGCACAGATGGGATGATCAGAGAGCCCTTGTCTGAGCAACTTCCTCCTCAGCCTTATCCAACGGGCTCCCTGCAGTAGTTTCAAACTGGGGTGTGTGATTTCCTTTCTTTATCCCCTTCAAAATATTTTAATGTTTTCATACCACATTTAATATTTCATTGTTTCTTGTAGATGAAAAGAGAAAAGCTTGTTCTGAAAAATATGGGTCCACAGAAAAGATCCATCCCAGAGTAATGTTCACAGCCTGTGCTGCCAACTTCAAAAATAAATGGTTCTGGTATCTTCAGGAACCAGATTTTCATATTTGTTCTCTGAAGAGCAGAGGGTACATTTTTAATAAAGTTCTAGTTGTGACAAATGGCTGGCCCAAAAACGACAGGCAGAGGCTCCGTCAGTGCAGGGGCCTAGGAGCCACTAAGCAAATCATTTGCCTGTGTAAACAGGAGCACCAGGACAGTCTTCTGTAAGGCTGGGCTCATTTTAGCTAAGGGCAACTTCATTTCCTATCATCAGGTCTGATCTTACCAAAGGGGATTTACTTGCCGTTCAGACTGGCAAGACCCTGGTCCAAACCGACTTAATGTAAAAGCAGATACCTATCTTCTCTGTCTACTGCAATACATTTCAAGTATAGCCCCAGCATCACTTGCAGGTGTTTGTCTGTAATGAGGCTTGAGGCAAGGAATACCTTCTGGTTTAATTTCGTACACACAGTGGCGAATATGGATTAATATTTTTAGGACATATGCTTAGTAGCAAAACAATCCCTTGCTGCAGTGATTGGGACTGCCAGATGTTCTCAAGAGCAAGCAAGAGGAGGTAGACTGTGTCATACGGACATGGCAAACATCTTCATCTTCTTTCTCTCTGAGCTCATGCATCAAACCTTTAATCCAGTTCTCTACTACAGGGGCAGGTGGTTTCAGAAAGAGCCCTTATAGATGATCATTGGCTTACCTGCTGCTTGTGCCTTATGAACCGTAGGTGAAGTCTCCAAGGCATCCCTTTATGTGGAGGTAGAGCTCTCTCTAGACTGAGAATGACTATGGAAAGAGGGACCTGTGGCACACTGTTGCATGTCCACTGACAGGCTGTCACGTGGGCAAACAGACAAAGAAGGTCAGGGGGATGTAGTCTTTCCTCACAGGGCCACGATGGAAAGAATGCTGAGATTTCTTTCACCTAGAGTATTTGATGTTCAGATCAAAGGTCCAGGATAATCCTCTCCACTCCTCCTGCCCACCCCCTACACACTAATTAGTTGGAATTACAAGTGTGCCCAAGGGGATGCATCCCACTGAAATATAAAATCCTAAAGATCCTTCTTGGTTCCTAGCTTGAAAGCCAGATAATGAGCTGGACATTTCCTTTTTGCTTCCTGGACCTACTCTTTGCCTTTAACCTTTGTCCTGTGTTCTGGGAGATTGAAGTACTATGCGATGTAGCAATGGCCTCCCTGTTGTCTTGCTTTTAATTATATTCAGTCAATAGTACGCACTAGTAAGAGACTAGGAAAGAGAAGACAAGTGAGATAGAGATACTGATTTCCCCGGCCCTTCCCTCTGTGATCACGTCAAACAACAGCACTGGTCCTATGAAATCCATCTGGAAGGAATAGAGATCACCCTTATAAAGGACACTTTGTGATCAAAGGGGAGGAAGCAATGATGATATGTATTGATGTGGCTGTGGATAGCAATGGCAAAAAAACGAGCAGTCACATATGATAGCATCCTCATTATTCTAGGGAGGGAGATAAGCATGTTCCTGACACACACGGGAAGTTAACGGAAGGGGTGTAAGAAAAGCTGGAAAGAACTGTAATGGAAATGCATAAATGGAAGTCATCTTTGGGTACTGCATGGAATCAGAGAAAATGCATTTGTGGTGACGTTAGGCTTTGGGGTACACTCACAGCTCTGTGAGAGACTGCAGAAAGGGAGACATATAAAAAGTTGGAGACATATAAAATTCAGAGTTTACTGGGCAGAGGTGACCTAAAAAGAGACACTGATAAGACTTGAGGACTGTGAGGACGATAGCAGAGAGTGACTCAGGATATGCCTCAGTGTCACAATCAAACAGAAGATGTGGAAAGGAACAGGAAGTGGCAGTGACCAAGAAACTGAAGAAAAGATCTGGGAAGAATGACAGACCAAGGGAAAGGGAAGGACACATGACAGTAACCAGGAAGGGTGTGACCTTGGGGAGAAGAGGAAGTTCTCAGTGATACCAAGATATAGGTTGTGAGCGTGGAAACAGGGCAGAGGTTATCTGAGTTCAAAGGTCAAAAAATAGAAAATGTTTTTCATCCAGAATAAGAAATTAGGGCCTGGAGAATGGTTATGAACGCCAACTAATCCTGCAGAGGACTTGGGTGTGAATCCAGAACCCACATAGCAACTAAAACGCATCTGTAACTCCACTTCCAGGAAATCCAGCACCCTCTTCTGACCTCCACGAGCACTGCATGACATCAGTGCACTTGCACACACACAGGCAATACACTCATACACATAAAATAATAAGGAAGGAAGGAATGAAGGAATGAATGAACGAATGAAGGAACAAAAGAAGGAAGGAACGAAGGAAGGAAATCGAAGACTGTCAAACGTGCTTAAATCTGCAGTAGCACTGAACAGATTGGAAGCAGGTGGTTGATAACAGCGAGGGTAGAAGATGGAAGACGTGTCTGCAAAGCAGCTTTGTGCAAGAAGGAGGAATGAGATTTGAAAACAGTACTGGGGAACAGACGGGCACCACTCCACCTCCTCCTGACTCTAAGGTATGTGGAGAAAGAGCAGCTTCCTTACTTAACACTGTCGGGAAAGGAGCACTTTCAAAGAGCCAGCAGAGACCAGACATGAAAGAAACGGTACCTGATGAAGTCAAGAAAAGAGGAAAACAATTTATTAGGATGAAAGGGATTTAGAATGGTAAAAATTTGGGAAATGTTGGGTTAAAGGAGAGATGATCAGAACAGTACACATTTCAGGCGTCTTTGTAGACTCACCAGGCATGGTGGTTTTGGATAGCTTAGTATAATTCAAATGGTAATGCCGGAGGGGACTAAAGAGGCTTTTTTTCTGTTTTTTAATGTCAAGTTCTGTCTGGGAGAAGTTAACTAAAATGGCGGGATTAATTGGCCTTTGAGAAATTCCCAATCCAATAAGCAATTGGTCATGGGGATTAGTTCATTTCATAAAACATTTCATTGCGCGCAATCATTGGACACAGCCCTATGCTATGTAAGGACGTTTTCATATAAGCCTATAGTGAAGTATTGAGCCCTCTCCTCTTCTCACTCCTCCCTTCTGTCCCTTGCTCCTTTAGACAGATTTACTTCTATTAGAACTTTCATATATACATACATTACTTTATCTACTTATATAAAATCTAAGGATGACAAATAAGATAAAACATGCAATATTTATCTTTCTGAGATTAGATTAATTTGTTTAAAATTATTTCCATTTGCATTCATTTCCCTGCAAATGGCATAACTTGCTCTTCTTTGTGGCTGAAAACTTTCCATTGAGTATCCTTGCAATGTTTTCTTTGTGCATTCCTCTGCTGTGGGACACCTAGGTACGCTCCATAAGTTAGCTACTGTGACTCGAGCTACAGCAAACGATGATGTGCAAGTATCGCTGTGGTATTCTGACTTGTAATTTTTCAGGTAAACGTTCTGCAGTGATAAATGGGCCACATGGTCAATCTATTTTTAGCTTTTTGAAGAACCATCTCACTGATTTCCACAATGGCAACACTTAGATGCCAATGTCCCTGATGAACAGAATACAAAAATCTTTGATAAAATACATTCAAAACAAATTTAAGGACACATCAAAAAGATCATTCTCTGTAATCAAGTTGGTTTCATGCCAGAGTTGCAAGGATGGTTCAACATATGCAAATCAACAGACTTAATGCATGACATAGTGGATACAAGGCTAGAAATCACATCATCATCTAATAAGAGACAGAAAAGGCCTCTGAGAAAATCCAGCATCTCCTTATGATAAGAGTCCTGGATAGACTAGGAGTAGAAGAAACACATCTCAACAAAACAAAGGCTATAGCAGCAAACCAACAGATAGCACTACGCTAATGCAGAACCCCGAAGCATTTCTACTAAATCAAAAACAAAACAGCACTGTCCAGTTTCTCCATTCTTTTGTTGTTGTTGTTTGAGTCAGGGTCTCACTGCGCAGCCCCAGATGGTCTGGAACTTGCTATATAGACCTTCCAATCTGCCCCTTACCTCACTGAGATCCACCTGCCCTTGACTCCTGAGTGCTGGAATCAAAGGTGTGCACCACTCCCAGCAGTTTATCCATTCTCATTGGTTACTCTGGATCTCAGCTACAGCAATAAGACTAGAGAAGAAAAAAAAATAGGAAAAGAAATGAAAACCTCCTTATTTTCAGATGATATGAGACCCAAAAGAGCCTGGAAAACTCAACTCTAACTTAGCTTAACATTGTCATCAAAGTGGAGGGATGCAGAAATGACATACAAAAATCAGACCCCTTCTTATATACTGATAACAAACATTCCGAGGAAAAGAATCCTATTCATAAAACCAGAAAAAGAACAACAAAACTACAACCTCAGAAAAAAGTCTGAGGAAGTGAAAGACCTTTATAGTGAAAATTTTAAAACACTGAAAAAAGGAATTGAAGACCCTAGAAAATAGAAAGAACTTTCATGTTTGTAGATTGGAAGAATGAAAATTTTGAAAATTGCTATACTACTAAAAATAATCTTAAAATTACATGTAAATTTCCATTACAATTCCAATGCCATTCTTCACAGAAACATTAAAAAATGCTTAGAAATCCATTTGGAAGCACAAAATACCCCAGATAGCCAATGCAATCTTGAGAAATAAGAATAATGCTGGATGTATCACCAGACCTGATTTCAAGTTATGGAACCATAGCAGTAACATATTGTGGTACTAACACACACAAAAACAGAGCATAGATCAATGGAATAGGAAACGTGTCCCAGGTAGCAGCCACACAACTATAGCTATTTGATTTTTTACAGCTGTTATTAAAATTTCTCTCTGGGAGAGGCAGACTAACTTAACCTGCCTTTCTCTCCCTGCTTGCAACCCAAAGGGTCCCCCTCCCCCAGGCCTCGCAACAAACACACAAATTCCTCCACTCACAGTTAAACAGATTTTAGCTAGTTTACTTGGGCTTACTAACAGAGCAATGGGTAAGGGGTTACTTACAGAACACAGGCGCCTACCCTCCCCTCCCCAAGTTCCATTATTAAGTCCACGTGGCTGGGATCTTGCGACTTACCAGTGAACAGATCCTAATGGCCCATGGGGAAGGGGAGAAAAAGGCCGGCCTCCTGGCGCCCCCAGTTTAAATACCTTTAGCCCCTCCCCTTCTCACATCCAAGGCCAATAGACCGGGTGGGTGGGGCATAGGATTTTTCCCAGCTCATCCATCTGCTCAAGGTGGTCTTGGGTGATACCATTGAGAGGGGTGTTTGTCCACCTTTTCCCTCAGAGAAGCAATTCACTCTACAACAGCAATCAATCAGATACAATCAATAAAAAATACACACTAGAGAAAAGACAGTTTATTAAGCAAATAGTTTCAAGCAAAGTGAATGTCCACATATAGAATGACACTCGGTTCCTTTCTCTCACTTTATAGCTCCAAATGGGTCAAAGATCTCAATGTAACACCCCAAACTCTGAAACTGTTGGAAGAAAAAGTAGAAAAAACTCTTCAAGTTATAAGCATAGGCAACGACTTTCTGAACAGGCCTCTAGTTTCTCAGGAACTAGACCCCAAACTGAGAAGTGGGATTTCATGAAATCCCTCGAAGTAACAAAAACTTTTGCACAGCAAAGCAAGCAGGTCCAGCAAAGAGACAGCCTCCATTTGCTTGCTACACATTTGACAGAGGATTAATATTCAGAATATACAAAGAACTAAAAATCTAAACAAGAAATCAAGAAGTGCAACCAATGAATGGAATAATGAAGTGAACAGACACTTCTGAAAAGGTGAAGCACAAATGTCCAGTAAATACATTAAAAATATCAGTCTCGTAACCATCAAAGAAATGCAAAGTAAAACTACACTGAGATTTTATCTCATGCTGGCTAGCACCAAATCTGGCAAAGATGTTGACAGCAAGAAACACGTATATATTACAGGTGGGCATTTTTTGAACGTTTTTTCAAACCTTTTGGTTATAGAATACCTTTATACTAGTAAAAGTTATAGCTTTCATGGACAGTTTTAGTTTGTAAGCAAAGTTTTTCATATCAGTTTACATTATTTTAAAACACAGTTTAATAAGCAACACAAAATCTTTAACCTGTGTTCCTTTTTTTACCTGTCTAAGAGTAAGTTTACTTTTTGAAATTATCTTTTAAGAAATTGTATTCTCTAAAACAAAAAAAATGAGATGAGTAAAATTGCTTTACACTTTCACAAGTCATCTTAGTCTCTAGCATAATACACGACAGCTGGCTTCTCACATCTGATTCTGTAGTCAATCTGCTATGGATATGTTGTTTTAGTTGAAGTACACGAAGGAAATCTGGCCTTACACAGATATGTATTTAGAAAAAAAATAATAGTACTTTAATAGCCTTTTGAGATAATTATAGATATTTGTCTTTAATAAATGCATCAAAATTTTGCTAAGTTTTAACTTCTTATTATAAAGCTTCAATGTAAATCTGAAAGTACATCAATAAACTTTCATACTGTTACAATAAAATTCATTAATCTATTTCCAACTTTGAAAGAATTCTTAACCATAAATTGGACACTTCAGAAATCTTGGTTCACTGATTTATGCAGAACTTCCAAACTTTGACACACTTCATTGATTAATACCCCCAGACCAGGTTGCTAGTGTCTCCACCACTCTCATATTGAAAAGCCTCAGCTATCAGGAAGTTGTCAGACTTACATATTATATATTTCAAAATTCTAATTTTTACTTGAAAAGTTGAATGTTATCATTGACAACAAATACAGTGAGTCCTGTTCCTCGAAGTAACAGGCTCACACCCTAATTTAGGAAATATCTGCCAAATATTCAAGTCGAAGTGACTTTTGTTTGCCCATCAGTCATCCCTTTGGATACAAATGTTTCTTCACAGAAAGAAGGCTAATCCTCTTTACTGCTTAATTGCAAAGTGCCTTCTTTAGAGAGAACTATTTGTTGTGATTCATCCTAGGGAGAGCTTAATCTCTTCATCGCAGAGAGTGCTCCTGGAACAGACGACATCTAGTCTTGCATGTCAATGAGTTGGGGAGGGTAGCTATTTAAGGGGCAGTTACAGGAACATATATGGACAAAGTAGCTGCATCACTGAAAATCCTACCCCAGCGCAGCTCAGTCCCCGCCACCCCCTCTGATCCCTCCACTCCCACCCACCTGCGTCCCTGAGCTCCTAGCCAAATTTACAGGCAGCTCCACAGAGGCTACTCCTAAATAGCCACTGTCTGCTGCGTAGCTAGCCTTGAGGAGGGGACTCCTGTACCTTCTAACTTTTTGAGCTTTTGAATCGTTGTGAGTTTCTTGAACTTCCTGAGTCTCAAGCTACATTAGCTTTCTGAATCTTGTGAGGATTCTTCCTTTGTCTAGGACAGACTTTCACTTTGGAAGAAATGACTCCACACCACTCTTTGCTCCGTACACAGCAGAATAATTCTATGCACACTGTTCATTTTGCACATCGTAGACTATTCAAGATGTATACTTCAGGATCAGGTTTCCAAATCAATGCTTCACCGGTGACATTCTCAAGTGAGACTGGCATTTGATTCTACTGTGAGTGGGTGGCAGTGAAAACCGGTTTAATGCCCCCACTTTGAATCACGTTAAGATGCCAAGAAACACCCAGCACTGACTTTGTATCTTCTGTATTGATGTCAACACGTTGGAAAGGCACACAGAGTCTCAATACTATTTTGAAGATAGTTTTGCCTTTGTGAGCCCCCTGAGAGGGTCTCGGGGACCCACAAAGGTGAACAAACCATCCTCTTGCTTGTCTCCTCACTAAAGGAACATGTACCTGTGGAGAGACTTCTCTGCTGCTATGTGGTTACTTTCATCTCTTTTTCTCTGGTACCTGGTATAGAATAAGTTATTAATCAAGGTTTTCTTAGATGTTCAGCATCAAGGAAGGTTTATAAGATGGTATTAAAAACAAAGATGGCATTAAAGTCAGTACTTAAGGGAGGAAGTTTTGGCAGATGAAATCAGCAGAGAAGACTACTGTGGGTAGAAGGCCACAGTATAGTCAAGGTTGTTGTCATTTGTAGAGCTCATCAGTTAGATGACAACTCACATTACACCACTGGACGTGTAAAGCTAGTACTTGCGACATACATTAAAGCTAGACCGAAATTTGAGAATTATGGACTATTTGTGTTACTGGAATCATTCCAGTGGTGAGTGACAGTGGGATAGGGTGTGGAACTTCTTAAAATATCGCTTTAAAAGTAGTCAGTGGGTGGGGCTGGAGAGATAGCTCAGCAATTAAGAGCACTGGCTGCTCTTGCACAAAACTTGGTTTGAGTCCCAGTACCCACATGGCAGCTAACAACTATCAACTTCAGTTCCACTGTACAACATGGGTGCACTTACACACGTAGGCATAACACTCAAACACATAAGAAAGAAAGAAAGAAAGAAAGAAAGAAAGAAAGAAGGAAAGAGGAAAGTAGTTAGAGGAAATGATGCTGGTAAAGAAATCTGAAAAAGAAGAGTTATAAAATGGACTGGGATTCAGGAAAGATTCGGATCCTGGAATCAAAGGAGAGAAACAACGGAGGGAAGACTTTAAGGCAGGAGAAGGTGCTCAAAGTGATTAAGAACCCATGGGAGCTTAATAAGGTGTCCATTAGAGTTGATGGATATTAGTGTCCATTAGTAATGATGATTCATGGCCTCTGCTTGAGTGAGGAAGGATGAAACCACAGTACAGGAAGTGTATGTTCAAGGATGATGAGGGCAGGAGAGGAGAGACTGTTCATGACTCCTAACTTGACCACAAGTAGAAGGTAAGAGTAGAAGAGGAATACGCTTTAGAGAAGAAGTTTAATAATACAGGAGAGATGTACATATTTGTAATCTATAGGTAAGAACATCAGTAGAGGCCGTGACTTCGGGAAGAAGAGAGCTGCCATGAACACTTCTCAGAAAGGGCATGAGCGCAATTAGACTCCTGCTAAGGAAGCTAGGCACAGGCAGGGAGAGGGAGATAATTCAATTTACATCTGTGGAATGAGAAAAGTGAACATTTTCACACCTGCTTGCCTTTATTTTCTCTATAAAATATAGAAACTAAATTGTCTTTTTAGAGCCAGTTTACAAAAAGATAGCAGTATTCTAGCTTGGATCACTCAGCAAATAGCCTAGGGCAAAAAGTTTATTTCTAGCATTTTCTTGTGTTTATGTGTTTGCAGGGAGGAATGTGACATGATTCCAAGGAAGTAGGAGACAGGGAAAAAGGAAATGACATGAGAATGAGCAAGAACGAAGATGAAAAGAGCCATTGAGGAAACAGATGGCATTGTTGGTAGACTGTGACATCAGAGATCCACCTGCACAGGGCCTTTCGAAATACTGCAGGACAGTCTGGTAGGGAGAATGAAGAGTCTTTCAGTAGCTTCCTCTTTCCATTGGCCAAAGTTTTGCCCTAGTGATTGCGAAGTGCCCTATGCTGGTAATTGGTAATGTCCCAGTGCCCAACAAGCTCCCAAGGAAGCCTTAGAAGGGGAGGGGGTGTCCACAGCAGATAGTGCTGGAGCAACGCACAGATATTTATATCAGTGACTCAGGTGAAATCAAGGGTCATTGGGAAAGGAAAACCAACAAGTTCCGTGTTGGGGAAAACATTTTAGTAATGAGAATGACTCTTTGAGTCACAGGTATGAATTCATGAAGTAGAATCAGCATGAAATCCATTTGACTTCATTGTTAAAGGTTCTGGGTGTGTTGAGCAGATGGAATTAAACAAGATGAAGGTGAGAGATGAGAAAGTTATGTGAAACAAGATGGCAAAGGTGCCAGGGAATGTAGGGAAGGGAGCTGCCGGTTGGAGACACAGTGACAAGAGAGCCTTGGAGTTCCGTTCAGTATTTCTGCTGCCTGGTCACTCCATAAAGCAACTGTATGCTAAGCACAGAATTCGATGCTAGAAAGGCAAAAATAAGTTAAAAAGTCCTAGTAGCCAAGCAGACAGAAAGGGAAGATTGTACGAACTCTAGAGAGGTATGTGATGTTATGTACACCATGCTAGAAATCACAGCAGCTAATGCTGAAGCTGAGATGTCACTGACTGAACATGTTGCAGGTATGAGAGGAAGACATTGCCACTGAGAGACTCAGCAGAAAGAGACTGAGGAGACTGGTGAACTCAGCTATTTTAACGGCTTAAAAAATGTGTTATGTGCTTGAGCGTTATTTAGAAATTCTTCCAAGTTTTTATATTTTTGTTGCAATGTACAAATTTATATGTGAATATATAATTTAATTATAAGAGCAATTCGCACCTCCAGTCCGAGCCTTTTCTTGGCATTCACATTTCTTAGCTCTTGGGAGCTCTACAGGATTATAGAAGTCAGTCCGTACAGAATGGTTTGTGTTGCCTTGAACTCAGCTGTGGGAGATCCCAGGTCTCTTCCAGACAAGGTTGGGACATTCCTCACCAGGGTCAGTATGTTCCAAATGCCCATTCTCCAGTACGGAAATCCAGAAAAAAGAAAGCTGTAAATGGGAGTCCAGGTCTACCTTGGAACTGCAGGCTTTTTAAAGGATGTACGCTGTCCCTCCTTTCTTTCACTGCTTTTGGAGGAAGATTAACTCATTTTACTTTCATAGCCCTGGGTGCACTTCCAATTTTAGAGAAGCAACAAAAAGAGGAAATAGACTCATAAACTATCATTAGCTTTACTTTAAAATGGTTCTGTGAATAAATGATCAGAGAGCCAGGGCCCTGCAGACTCTTGGCCGAGCTACAGTCACTGGCTGGCATGCTCCCACTTTCACACTCACATCTAGCTGTCCAGCAAATACCAGTGCCAGCTCAGCTGAGTGAGGACATTGAACAGGCCAGGAACCAGGTGCTTTGGTGACCGGCCACCAGCTAATTGACTAAACTAATCACCGGTTGTGTGACTAAGCTCAGAACTGGCCTCAGTCAAATTTGTGTTTTCCTCAGAAATCCAGTTTCCCTGTCTACGATATTCAACTAGATTAAGTCTGATGGAACAGACTTTGAGTCTCCAAAGTCAAAACTTTCAGTCAGCAAAGGTGACCACAAACAGCTTTGACCACTGTGGTGCGTTCCCTGGAGTTGCAGTGGTCTGACATGGACCTTCTAAACCCGGCTCTGACTGTGGCTTGCCTGATCCTGCTTCCTCTTGCTTAGCTGCCTGTGTGGCCCTACAACCCCTCTGTAATGCATTCCGAATGCTTCATTAGATTCTCAAAGAGAACTATGATCTGAAAAAATCTGAGGAGCACATTTTATTGTGTTGTCCCTCAACATCTATACAACCAGTTTCCACCAGAAAAGAATGAGATTAGACAGGTGGGAAATAAATCTATTGACTAAGTCGGTGGTTTGATGTCAAATTAAAGAATAAGACTTCTCTTGTTCCTTATATTTTACTATTTTCAAAAGCATTTTACCATTTTCTTTTTTAAATTTCTCTTTATTTTGACTATATTTTTAATTGGCACATGATTATTTAAATTTTTAATTGTATTTTGGTGTATTTCATACAGAACATCTCGATCAACCTTGATCACTTTTATACCCCTCCCTCATGGGCGCCCTCCCACAGCCTTCCCTCCTGGCCAAAAAATTCATATACTCTGTCATCTGTGTTAAGGCCTATTGTGTCAAGTTAGTGTCCTCGGACATTCCTCAGTGAAAGTTCATCCACTGAGGTCTGGTCAGCCTATCCAGAGACCCTCACTTTAAGAAGATTAGCTCTTCCTCACCCAACAGTAATCAGCTGCCAATATTTCTTCAGCAAAGCCTGGAGTCTGCTGCCCATGTCCCCAGTTCCGTGCCGGGTTTCTGTCTGACTTTGCGTGGGTCTTGAATTGCTGACACCACTGCCATAGGTTCATATGAGCTTGTAGGACATCTCCGTGTGGTCACACACCTCCTCCCTGGCTACAGTATTTCCGCCCTCTCCTCCTCTCACCTGAGCCCTGAGTGAGTCCTGCTGAGGGACCCACACTCTCCAGACCTCTAATCTCCATGCGTTGGCCATTTGGGACCTTTTGTGTTCCTGGCCCTCTGTTCCGTTAGGGAGCTCTGTTAATGAGGGTTGAGAGATTCATTAGTGTCTTCTTTAGCCTTTGCTCTATGTGTGTGAGCTGTAGGTATAGAGGTCGCATTGCAGATGTGCCACTTAGGCTTGGGCAATTCACAGACAATGTGTGTGACCCACTGATATACTCTGTAGTAGTCTCTTCCTGGTGCAGAAGATGCTTCTCATATGAGTAGTGACTGGGATACCTGACCTCATGCGGAGGCTGGATTCAGGCACTCTCAAGCAGTATGGGAAATGACACGTTTCCCATATATTGATGGGCTGCATGTGAACAATGTCTAATGATCAAATCAGGGCACCAGGCATGTTCATCACCTCAAACATTTACTGTCACTTTCTGTTGAGAGTATTACATTCTTTCCACTATCTATTTTGAAATATCCAATTAATTGTTGTCAGCTGTAAATATCCAATGGTGCTACAGAACATTAGAAGTTATTCTTCCCATCACCTTACCCTGTGGACCTGCTGACCATCCTTTCTCCATCCCTCCTTTTCTCATCTCCAGGAGTATGTCGACTTTTAAGCTTCCACATGTGAGAACATTCAGCATTGGTCTCTGTGCTTGGCTTATTCACTCAGTGTAGTGTTCCCAGTCACACACGCTGCCATCCCATATGGCATTATTTCATTGTTTTTGGTTGAATGCTATTTGCATTGTGTATCTCTCTCTCTCTCTCTCTCTCTCTCTCTCTCTCTCTCTCTCTCTCTCTCTCTCTCTCTCACACACACACACACACACGAATTTCCTTTACCCATTTATCCATCAATGGACAGCTAGACTGAGTCTGTATCCTGGTTATCCTTAACGTCACTGCAGTGGAAGTTAGTGCAGGTATTTCTTCAATACACTGGTTTTATTTCCTTCCCACCTATCCAGTAGTGGGACTGTCAGATCCTACGGCATTTCTGCTGCTAGTTTTCTAAGGAACAACCATACTTTTTTCCATTATGGCTGTGTTAATTTACACTCCCACCAATTCCTTCTCTGAATCTTTACCAGTCTTTGTTAGTGTCTTTTTTATAACAGCCATTATGAGTGGAAAGCACTGGTTGCAGCTTTGAATTGTCCTGATTAGTGATACTGAATATTTTCGCATGTACTTGTTGACCTTGTATATACTATTTTGAGAAATGCCTATTGAAATCAACACATATCTAATTTTCAAGAACATTATAGAGCTGTTCTGTTACTCACAATTTGTGTCTTAGCAAATTTTTCTGAATTTTACGGAACCCCTGACAATAAAGAAAATTCAGAAGTTCTTCACAGATCGTCTCACTTCATTAGTCAGGTGAATTAAAAATAAGAAGAGTATTTTCTGGTATGATTTCTACTGTGCTTCCTCAGAACACAATCTCTCATCACAGAAGCAGAGAGAAAAGTTACAGAATTCAAAGAAGTGTCTCCAGGGACATAAGTTCAAATATTTCTCAGTAATACTTCATTTCAAGCAAGGCATTTGTATACTTTGTTCCTTGGCTTCTTCGCTATTAAAACAAAAAGTTTGACCCACATTAGTGCTTTTCGAAGTATGGTCATGAAACATTCTACACAGATCATCTAGAGGTGCTAATTCAATTGCAAACTCTGCAGAGCACTCCCAGAAACACTGCACCCGGAAATGCATGGTTACATCTCTATGAAATCCACGAAAGGTGGAATTACAGAGACAAGACACAGATGAGCTACCGATGATGAGAGAGGGAAGGGATGTGCATGGTAAGGGACGTGTTCTAGGATGATGCAATTGCTCTGTGTCCTGGAGATACTGCATGTGACACGGTGGTCAAAAGTCACTGGACTTCATGTGTCAAGGGAGTGAATTTTATTGTACGGAACTTACACCTGACCTGACAATATGCAAGTTTCTAAACCTAGAATCTAAATGTTAATATCTTTCAGTGGATGCTTTATTCACTAAACTTTGGGAACTACTGAATTTAATAATTTATTCATCCCTTACAAATTTGAGATTCCATAAAACTCCAATTTGGGTGACAGTGGCAAAAAGTTCCTTGATGTTGGCCATGGATGGCCAGGTGTATCTTTAGCTGTTATGTAAGCTGTGAACTGTATTAAAGACTAAGAACTCTAGTAGTTTTTTTTTTTTTTTAAGTTCTTTTTTTAAAGCTTGGGAAGCCTCTCTAGAGAACAGATTTGGAAGAACTGAAAGAAGCATTTAGCGCGTGGATTAGGAGGGCTTCTAGAGAAGGTCATATTATCTGGTTCAAGCCCCAGCAGAGATTCCTTTGCCCTCTGGCCATATCAGCTCACTCTCTAAACTCAGAAGAATCTGCGTTTTAAGAGCAAGATGAGTCAAGCACATGCTAACACACATACAAGCTGCTGTGGGTCCTCCCATCCCCTTATGCCTACGATCCCTTTCAATTCTATTTAGTCTGAGCTTTAAATTATTTTAGCAAAATCAATTCTTTTCCAAATCTCCCAAGCTATCATGCTTTTTGAGAAATACAACACGATAGCCTGCCTGGACCCCCTGAAAACGCTGCTGACCACCCTGAGAAGAACTGTGCAGGAAAAAGGCTAGAATTCAATTGTGCTATCATCCAAGTTAATTGCATTCCTATTTACCTTTCCATTTGGGACCCTACATTACTCCGATTCCTCCCCCACCCATCCTCCTCCTTTTTAATTGTTAATCCAAAACAAAAAGTGCTCACCCTCTGGAGCAGTGCCTGGTGTCTGAGATCACATTTTGATGGCTAGCTGCTGTCAGTTATCAGGGAGGGACGTGAGCCACCAACTGTTGCCTGGAAACTGCCTCAAAGATCCAAAACCCAAAGAGGATTTCAACACTTGTGGTATAATAAATGAACATTTCAACAAACAGATACTACAGGAAAAAAAATGAAAGAAGAACAGAAGAAAGGAAAGGAAAACAGAAAGAAGTAATGGCCAGGCTCGGCTATGTAGGCATACCCAGGCCACTCCAGTCAGCAGAGGCAAGCGGCTCACGGAGTCACGCTCTCTGGCCTTCTGCTGCTGCGGGCTTATTTCTGACCTCCTTTCCTCCTGCTCCTCTTTCCTGCCTCCTTCCCTCTCTACTTAGATTCATTATTTAAACAAACACTCTTTACAAAGCGCCTAAGGGAGGCTAGAGAAATACAGTAAGCATGAAAACACAGTTCCTTTGGAGGAGTTTATAGTCCAGTGGGAGAACCTAACAGATGAGCAGGAACCGGAGGAGGGAGCATCCAGGTCTCATTAAGGAAGCTTTCTTTTCTTTTTCTTTATTTCTGTTTTTGTTTTACATTTTATTGCATTTTATTTATTAATTCATTCGCTCATTCATCCATTTATTAAGGGGAGAGCGAGTGCCGTGGGATGCCTGTGGAGGCCAGAAGACAACTTGTGAGTCGAGTCCGTTCTCTCCTTCTACCGTGTGGGTCCTGGGATGAGCAGGTCATCAGGCTTGGTGGCAAGCATCTTTACCTGATAAGCCATCTTGCCCAGACTCTAGAGAAGCTTTCCCGTCCAGAGGTGATTCTCCCCTCCCACCAGGCATTCAACAACATCTAAAGATGTATACAGTAAAAGGAAGATATGTACAGTAAAAAGCAGAAGAAAGAAGCGTCTGATAGTGATGTGGGGTCTGACATTCATGGAAAAAGAGAGGCAAGACCCGGGGAGGTAAGCAGTCGAGCTGTTTCCGAGCAGAGGTTGCTCCTTGAGGGGTTCATATGCTCAGCAGTCACGGCCCATCTCTGGAATCCTCTGCTAAGCCATTGTCTGAGAGGGGCCTGGGAAGCCCAGAGCTTATATGAATGCCAGGGTGGTTCCAGAGGTGGTAGCAGCTGTCAGTCAACAGTGCTCCTCAGCAGTTCTCTCAAGGGACCTGCCTGGTGCCTCTGGAGAGACTGTGACTTCTCACTACACTATTAAGTAACATTCATTGAAAATCTCCATCTTTCTTCCTCATAGTGAGGCTTAAAAATCAACCCTGGTTACAGTGTTACAGTGAGCTTGTCTTTACTGCATATTTCCTCCCATTTCTGTGCATATTTCCTCCCATTTTTTGTCCCAATTTCTGCTTGTCTGTGTATGTATGTGTCATAAAAAAGAAGACATTTCCTTTGTGTTGAAAGTTAGGTGAACAAAGCACGTACACATACACACACACACACCACACACGCACACAGGCACGCACGCACGCACGCACACGCACCGTATACATATTTCCAGCCCGTCACCAATGGATGAACTTCTTCACCTCCAGCTTGCAGGCTCTTTCAGCTATTTGAAGCTCTTCCCTCAGTAGACCATTAGAAGCAACACAGGAAACATCTAATATTTTGTGTCGTGATGTGGATGGTATGTAACGAGGCAGCGAAACTCCTTGGCTCCCTTCAGTCTCTCTTGACATCTTGATTTTGGCAGTTCTAACATCACATGAGGAGCCATCTGCATTTTGAGCTTGCTTTGAAAAAGAACACAGTTCTCCTGTTGTATTGGTGATTTCACTGGAGCCTAGCGAGTTTCTAGGAAATGATGTGCACAAACACACAAGAGATATCCGTGGTCTCTGCCAGAGCATGCTGTCCATGGAATTATCAAAATTTGCCCCTCACTTCCTAAGACCCATTATAGTCAACAGCTGATTTTTTGAGTACAATCGCTATTGACAGTGAGAAACCACTCTTCAATAGATGTGAGGTAATGTGTGGAATACTATACTGTCCTGAGTGGAATTTCCTAACAGCCAACTGCCAAGAGTAACTCCTCTGAGATAAAGGACAGAGGTAATGAAGACAAATACTGCTGGTTTGCTTGCTTTTCTTTGTATATGTGTGTGTGACATTTTGAGGAAGTGATTCTGATACGAAATCTCATGGTGAGTGTGCCTGGGTTTATTTATACCTGGCTTCAAGAAGTTAGAAAGGACAGAGCACATTTGCCAGCAAATTCATGGCATTTCTAAAATCCTATCACAGTAACTCATGAATCCCCATATTGAAATAATCCCCTATCAAGTGTTGTCCTTTGCGGAACAACACACAGGATAGGTAGTCTATAAGAAAAAAACAAACAGACCCAGGTTTGCATGTACTAGATTAGCCAGAACTAAAGATGCATGGAGTTTCATGTATCACTGTTTTCCCAGAAAATTAGCCATATTTATTTTATCTGGAATTGATTTTGGGGGAAAACAAGTTACCACACTATGCCTCATCAATGTCAGAAGACTTATCATACACAAACACTCAATAACAACTTTAGAAAGTAATCATGATTAGTTCATTTCTTGATGCAGCACACACTACAATAATAATCCAAATTGCCTGTGACTTATGAGTATATTTGGCAACAACCACTAGTTCCCACTGTAGTGTGAAATTAACACCACAGACTGTAGCTATGGCATTTATTGAGCACAAGGGAGCTGATTATAGCCTCATAAATTCAAAGGCAACCTCTGCTATTACTTAATTAGAATCAGTATCTATGCATAAATTACAGTAGCAATAACCAGTAGGGTTATAGTAGAAGATTTGTCAGCTTCCTTATTATACAATAACCCCTTATTTTTCTACACAACCTATAATTTAGGGAGGTTATACATTGTCTGTAAAAATTGTTCAGAGGGAAAAACTGCCACATGGCATCTTGGAGGGCAGTAGTGCTTTGTTTCTAAGTAAACTTAAAATATTAATCTTGTGCCTCGGCTTTTATGCTGCTACGGAACACAACCACTAAATCCCTAACCTACTCCTAGTAATAAATTGTTTTGTCTGCATAAGCATGTTTTAGAGTACAAAACTTTATCTTAAAGCAAGTATTTTTTTGACAGATTTTCTTCCAAGATCTTTTTTTCTATTTTTAAAATTATTGCAAATTAGACTTTATCTGTATACTTCAAACACATGCTCTTGATGAATATTACATATTATCTCTCCCAACTCATTTTTATTCTTTGGTAATGTGAATGTAATACTTTTATACAGTTGAAATCAATATTCAGATTTTCCTTGGGGTCCAGCTTTAAAAAATTTTTTTAACTTAACCTTTTCTCATGTCCATGAGCCTGACTAACATATTAGGCTCCATATTCTATCAGATTAATCCTTTAGTATACTTCAAAAAGCGAAAATCATCAGAGTCAAATGATGTCTCTGCATGATGCACATGTATATTCCAGACAAAAAAGGTAATGGTAATTTTTAGCTACAGGAAGAGCCAAACATGTTAAGTCACCAGGAAAATAGTTGATCAACAGCATGGAATAAGGAGCATGAAATAAAATCAGTCCGTTAAAGTTCTGGCACTATAGTATGTTTGAAAATATCATTTGGCAAAATTAACATTTTTCAACTGGATGTTTTTCTACGGTGTAACTGCTACCTAATTCGCTCACAGAGTTAGAGCCACTTTGGTACCAAATGAGAAATTTGATCTAAAGTCACAGGCTAGCTTGCCTCTGCTTTCAATTACAGTCACTGATCTTTTTATTCTCCAGATGGTTATAACCAAACCTTTAGCAATAAAATATTTTTAAATCTCACATTTGTCTCTCTACAGTTATTTTCAAACACATCAGGCCAATCTTTTGAAAGACTGGATATACTTGCTGATATCAAATTACCATTGTTGTTGTTGCTGTTAATATCCATCCTGAACAGTGCTTTTCTAGGCTGCTTTCCTTGATTGTGGCTGGGGCTTTGACTATCTTAATGGCAGGTGCATAACATAAACCAATATTCTTCTCCATACAAAGAAAAAATTCTCATTTATTTTGAGGAAGGGCAAAAGTAAGCAACTCTTGTCAAATCTGAACTTGATTGTCACCAGACATAGAGTATAGAAGACATTCCTATCAAATAAATTTTAGTGCATATTTTTCATAAAGAAATCTAATTAATAATACAATTCTCCATCTGTTTTGCTAAAGAGAGGGTCTACCTGATGTCCAAACTTAAAACAGTCTGAGCCACCCACAGACCATATAGACGAGTCAGCAAGAGTGGGCTTCTGGACAAGGTCTCATTGCATAGTGATGCCTGGACTTGTGACTTCAGCTGCCTAAATGACAGAATCGGGTTGGCTCTGTTTGATCCTGTCAAATACTTATAAGTTGCTACAATGAGGAGTGGAGGCAATATAACCGGCAGTGACAGCTGCAGTAAGTGTGTGGCATGGGGACACAAAGAAATTATTGCAGGTAAGCTCAGTTTATCCAGAGGGATAGCATAATGTGGAATTTTGCCTGCATGGAATAATTTCTGGACTTCCCCCATGACCCTGAAAACCACAAAGAAAGAAAGAAACTTTCTTACTTTCTATTTCATGTGAGAAGTTATCACCTAAGACAAGAAGGACAATACAATTATAAACAGTGCTGAGAAAGGCATATTTTGAGAAGTTCAGGCCATCTTGGTTTAGGAAGAGAATTAAAAAAATGAAAATATTCAATTTAATCCAGTCTCCCAGTTGGTGAATAGCTGTTTTTGTGGTGGTATTTGGGGGTTGTCAATAGAAGCCTGCATCCATAGCTGTTCCTCCTTCTCTTTTTACATTGAAGATGGAACGCAGGGTCTTGCACATGCTAGGTGTGTGCTCCATCACTGAACTGCCTCACCAGCTGCTTCTCCTCGTCGTACTTTCTGCTTCCTCTAAACCTTTTGGCTGCACTGGGATATGTGAAGATTCAGACTGCAGTCTTGGAGATGAGCTAAGTAAAGGGAATGGAGAAGGTAACTGTGAAGGAATGGGAGACAGAAGACAGGATTTGGAAGAAATTCTTCACAGAGTAAGATCTTAGAGGGAAGCAGGGAGCAGACAGCCTGTAAGCTTTATTGTGTGACGTGCTATATAACCACAAGGGACAGCCAGGAAATGTTTCCCTGCCTGTGCCTGCAGTGGCTGATTTTGAGTCGTGCTTGCATTTCTCTAGGGTACAGCAGGTCTGAGATGGGCTGCAAGGGAGGCACACAGGCTTACACTGTAGAATTAAGAGATTAGGACCCTTTATCTGTATTTCAGTAGGAAGCCACCTGGAAAGGAGTCTGAGTTCTTTGAAATTCAAATTTAACTGGATATTTCATTTCTGTTATTGTTGTGGAATTCAGCAGTCCTGTCGCAGGGTGGGATTGAACTCCGATGGGGGTGGTAGGGTGTGGGAGATGGATGCTAGCATTATCTTCCTTATTTCCGAATAAAACCTGGCAGTGTTACCAACAGTTCTGTAGGGATTTTTAAAATACAACTTTTTAGAAGGGAATATGAGTTTTTATTTGTGAAACACTGGACACTGGGAAAGAGGGCAGCATGGCAGTCACACACGTAATTTAGGAGAAAAAATATCTATCTTCAATATGATTTAGCAGTTCATCACCAAGAAGGGAAAAAGCTCTAGTTACTAGATAATTTTTATAAGGGATAAATTCTATAATGTACCTTTGTGAATTGCTTAACTACACTTCTGTATTTACTAAGCTTTCAAATCTACACAAAACTAGAATTGGCTGTCATGTCAACTTTTATGTACTATATTAGTGACTTTATTTTTTTCTTACTTTTAAAGAAACCAATAATACCATAAAGATCAAGAAATCTCACTACAGAAAACTGGGAACTGAAGAGGTATTTTTGTATGCTTTCTAATGTTCATGGGGTTGGTACTTTATTACCAAAGATACGAATGATAGAAAATGTACTATTGTTCCATTTCTGTATTAGTTACTTTTCTGTGGCTGTGATAAAACACTGTGACCAAGGAATCTTACGGAGGGAAGAGTTCATTTGAGCTTACGGTTCCACAGGGATAAGAGTCCATCATGGTAGGGAGGCATGTTGGCAAGAGGTGGCCAGTGCAAAGCAGGTGCTCACATCTTCCAGTCAGCACAAGAAGCAGACAGCAACCGAAAATCCTGCAAGGCTTCAAAACTCTGAAAGTCTGTCCCCAGTGATGCACTTCCTCCAGCAAGGTCACACCTCCAAAACCTTTCCAAAACAATGCTACCAACTAGGGGCAAGACATCCAAATACTTGAAGCTATGGGAGACATTCTCATTCTTACCACCACATCTTGGTTCAAAGATATCATTGAATATATGCTCATTAAGTGACCACAAAGAATATGCAGTTGGAGACCACTGGTTTCATATAACTGGTTCATGACTTTTCTGCACATCTAAAATATTTTTCTGTGAATCTTTTCCCTAACAATAGTATTTTTAAATGTGTGACAATATTCACAATAAGTTAGGGATGAAACATTTTTACCTTTAATAAAAAGTTCCATCCAAACATTCTGTTGCCAGCGATGGCCCATTTTTATTGTCAAACAGGTCAAGTACCAGTATCTCTTACTGAACATTTTTGTGGTTTTTCCTTCTCTCTTCTGTTTCCACACCACACTTCCATGCTAGGGATTGGACCCAAAGTCCCACACAAATTAGGCTGGCAATCTATGGTTAAGTGATCCCTAGATCTCCCTGTGCTACTAAATGTCTCCATGCCTGGGGCTGGAGAGATGGCTGGCTTAGTGGTTAAGAGCACTGGCTGCTCTTGCAGAGTCCCTGAGTTCAGTCCCCAGAACTTACATGGTAGTTAACAACCATCCCTAACTGCAGTTCCAGGGAAACCAATGCCCTCTTCTGACTATGGGCATTGCATGACACAGGTGCACTTACATACGTGCAGGCAATACACTCAACACATCAAATTTTTAAAATATTTTAAAAATGTCTCCATACCTGAAAATCCACCTGAAAGCCTATCATTAAATAAATTTTCTAAGGTAATAATGATGATGATGGTTATGAATAGTAATGATACGAGGATGAAGATGATGATGTTATCAATAACAGATAGTATTTGGCTCTTCCCAGCATCCCTTCCCAGCCATTTTTTTGGCAAATGTCCCTTTGGGCACTGCTATCCCCTCTTCATATTCTAGGGAATATGTCAATCAGAGCAGAACCACCCAGACTGCGTAAAGACATGTTTAAGAGATGGACTCAGCGTTGGGCATGCATCCTGTCTCTGATCAGACTACAGAGTTTAGGAAACTATGTTTAATAAATTTATCTTTAAAGACTAAGAACCACCTGACTTGAGACTAGGCCCCTTTGCCCTCCCTGAGAGCTCTGGACCAGCTTGATAAGTTAGTCACATGCTGCTCACTCAGTTCCCATGTCTCTGTCCTTTTCACACACTGTTCCAAGGCTTACATCTGCCTGTTCAGCTAGTCAGAACCTGCCCGCTAGGTCCCCCCAAAGAGCTAGATCCCTTTGCCCTAATGCAGAGCTCCCAGACTGGTCTATCCCTCCAACAAAAAGATTAAAAATGAGAAACTGGAGCATATGCTAACTAATTATTCATACCTGATCAGAAAGTCACCAAGCTATATCAACAATAAAAATAGAACCAAACTTCAACTCAACAAAGGCAAGTTAGAATTTCCTATCAGACACACAATGGACAAAAGAAGTTCATATGTCCAGGTCACAAGGCAAAAAACACAAATAATATTAAAAACCAAGATAATATGTTCCCACAGAATCCCACCAGCCCTACAGAAGTGTTCTATAATGAAAATGACCCAGAACTACAGGACACAGAACTTAAAAGAACAATCATAAACTTGACAAAATAATTCAAGGATTTTAAAGAACACACAAACAAGTCAAGGAATTCAAAGAGGATAGGGTGAACTCCTGACTGAAACTCAAGAAAATACAAAATACAGATGAATGAAATGACAAAGAAAATTCAGAATTTGGAAAGTGAACTCGTAAGAGATTGAAATACTGAAGAAAACTCGAGTTAAAATGAAGATGGAACTGAAAATCTCAAGAAGTCAATTTGAAAGGACAGGAGAAAGCCTGACCAATAGAATGAATCAGATGGAAGACAGAATGCCAAGACTGGATGGTCAAGTTGAAGATTTGGACCACTCAAGCAAAGAATATTGAAAAAAACTTTAAAAGACAGGAATGGAATATGCAGGAAGTAAGCATAGAGGAAGGAGAAGAATCTCAGGTCAGTGACATCGACCAGATGTTCAACAGGATTATAGAAGAAAATATCCCTAAATTAAAGAAAGACATAAACCAGAACAGAAACTCCCCATGGTATAGTGTAGTAAAACCATTAAATGTACAGAGTCAAGAAAAGGTACTGAAAGCTGCAAAAGAAAAACAGCAAGTCACATATAAAGGAAAATTCCTCAAAATTACAATTGTCTTTTCAATACAAACTATAGAAGCCAAAAGAACCTGGAACAAAGTATTCCAGGTTCTAAATGATTATATATTCCAATATGGAATGCAATACTTTACCCAGAAAAACTGTCCATCATAGATGAAAGGGGAAAAAATTCCATGATACAAATAGACTGAGAGAATTCATGTTCACTAACTGAACCCTACATAGAATACTCAAAGCAATACAAAAACCTGAAGAAAGAAATGGCTACACCCAAGAGGCCAATGAAGGAAACAAAATAAAGAGATAATTACAGAAACACAAAATGGGGCTAAGACCACGATCTCAGCAGCCCAGGGAAATTTCTCTAAAATAAACCACATGCTGGGGTACAAAACAAACCTCAAAGGTACAAAATAACTGAAATACTTTTGGGCATTCTATCAGACCACAATGCAATAAAACTTAAAATCAATGCAAAAGATGCTTTAGTAACTACCTGAACTTATGGAGATTAAGCAACACACCCCTGAATGATGAATGGCTCAAAGAAGAAGTCAAGAAAGAAACAAAAGTATTGCTGGGACTAAATGAAAATGATAATACAACACAACAGAACCTCTGGGACACATTAACAACAGTCCTAAGAAGGACATCTATAGCTCCAAGCCCCTATATTAAAAATTCAGAATAAAAGGGGCTGGAGAGATGGCTCAGCAGTAAAGAGCACTGGGTGCTCTTGCAGAGGACCTGGGTTTGGTTTCCAACACCAACATGGCAGCTAATAACTGTCCATAACTCTATTTTCAGGGGGATCTGACATCTTTTTCTGTTCTCTGTGGGTATTGGATGGCACAGGTGCACTTACACACATGCAGGCAATACACTCATAAACATAAACTAAAAACAACAATAAAAATAACAAAATATTAAAAAGTCAGAAAAAGTACAAATAAATGAGTTAATGGTATGACTCAAAAATCTGGAAAATGAGAACAAACCAAACCAAGACCCAGGAAACAAAAGAAATAATAAAGAACAGAAATCAATGAAATAGAAACAAAGATACTATGCAAACTACCAAAGGAGTAGGGGGGTGGAGAACAACCAACGGTCCTATCTAGCTGTGAAGTCTATGAACCACCACAACAACCAGCCCAGCAAATAACCTCTGTTAGTGCAGTAGTGGCACTTTCCTTGGGTGTAACCAACAGCTCTTTAATTGGACTTAAGGTTCCCTCAGTGGGAGGGAACTCATATATGGCACTGTAAACATAGACAAATACACAACTGGAGAGGCTGTAGATCCTGGGAAAAAAAAACCTTATTTTTGTCACACCCCAGGACCAACATAATTTCTTACTGTATTCTAAATACATATCCTTATATTTACAGATAGGTATACCTCTCACCACTCATCAAAATATGCTTATTTTTGTAACAGATGGGGTCTATTACAAAGTTCCACAAGTAGTCAAACACAAAGAATAAATGTCTGTGAGGTGCTCAGCCCTAACTGGCACATCTACAATGCAGCCTCTGTAGCTAAGGCTCAGGGAAGATAGTGGCAGATGGTGATTAGCCGAGAAAGCCATAACTGGCCAAAGAGCAGAGAATAAGAGACTTCAGAAAACCTATTCCTGACTAGGACAACTATACGAAAACCTCTGCCACCCCAAGACACAGGGCCAATTGTGGAAGATGGGGAAGAACAACTGTTAAGAGCCATAGGTGGTTGATGACCACAAGGAAACACAATTTTCCAGATGTCTGGGAAGTTACTTACATGAATTTATAGCCATTGTAACAGCATACACAGGAACCATGCAAGCTCAAGCAAGACAACAGCCCAGCACAGAAGTGAGGAAGAAGCCCCTATCTTTGCTGAGAAACTACTGGCAACCAATAAATACTGGAAGAGGGAGAGCTGGTTTTCTTAATAGTATGACACTAGATAGGTTAACCAGGCTCCAGTGGGCGAATGCACAGCAAAGGTCACACAAATTTGGCTCGATTGGCCTTAACATATATGATAGAGTGCTGAAATCAGGAGGGGTCTCTCTGGGAGGGATAGATAAAGGAAGGGCCTAAATAGGATCAAAATGTATTGTATGAAATTCACCAAAATTCAATTAAAATATTTTTAAAGTCTAAAATGAAAATCACAATAATTCATAAAAACAAAAAGAGGGCACAAAAGTAGTGTACCCCTAATATAACCATAAGAGGCTATTTTCTTTCCTAAGTTTTCCAAAGAAAAATCCAAGAATTATATCCATCTGAGACTCAGTACTGATCCTTGAGAAGTGATTCACCAAATATTTAATATGATGTCAAGTCCAGAACTGACTAATCAGAATGTCAAGTTTGTAGTGGGTGGAACCATCAGAGATGGTCAGACCAGGATGGCAAAGAAGCTGGTGAATGGGAGTGGGCTGGGGGGATGGAGCTCTATCATAGATAAGTCAGTACACTTTGCTTTGTTATCTAGAGAGTCCAGCATCCCTATGGAGACCCAAATTTGCAAATGTCCAAATACCTTACATAAAACAATGTAGTATTTCCATATAGATACTAGATATATTCTGATATGCATTGCCTCTGGATTACTTACAGTACCTATTACAATGTAAAGTACTTGGCAAATAGTTGCTATATGTGTTGTTAGGGAATGACAAGGGTGTCTGTGCTTGTTTAGTGCAGGCATAATTTAAAGCATGTTTTCTATTTGCGGTTGGCTGAATCTATTGGAATGGAACCTGCAGACACCAAAGGCTGACTGCTTTCCTTTATCTTAGCCATTGATAAGACCACTCTGGATATTTGCCTACTGAATAAAAGCCTTGACTTTATCCCTCTGTTCCTCAGAGCTGGGAAGCAACAGCAGTCACTTTCCATTAGAGCTCCCACCTCCTGTGCCTGCTGCCAGGCCTCTTAGAAGTCTGAGTGAGCAACAGGTAGACAAGAAAGAAATAGGCTGGAATCAGAGAGTCAACTATTCAAATGTAGCCAAGGCAGGTTCTTAACATTTTCTACAGGGTATTTTTCTGATGCTTGTTCTCATTAGAGATTTTTCCCTAACCCTCTCCCTCCCAGAATAGCTGGCTTTCCATATTTCACTAAGAGCTTGAGCCAGCTGTCATGCATATCTCAGCGTGTGCACTTCAAGGAATCCTTTACAGAAGGACTGGACCCTTCCAGGCCAAGCTGTGGGAGAACAAAATGAAGCCTGAAAGATAAAAATAAAGGGCAGAGTTGTGGCAGGTATCGAGGAAAGCTAAGATGCCAATATGGTATAAAGAATCAGACACAAAAGAAGCAGCTCCCACCCAAACGGACTACAAGTGTCCATAATGTATGTAATCTCGTATTTACAGAAAAAGAACTCAAGATTCAGGATAGTCTAGACATACATGACTTTTGGGCAGGAGGGGGCACAGAAAAGCAGGGACACTGTACCCAAGTCAACATATTTGATAAGTTGAGCTGCAGACAACATTGTATATCAGCCCCAAGGCACTGAACTTTTTATCTTTATGCAAGTCTCCCCCAGATAAGGTGGCTGAGGCTGAGTTGGATTGAATTGGACTGCCCTGAACGGGATGGAATCATCTCCAGTGGTGGAATGCAGTCTGGCTGAGAGGATAGTCAGTCCCCAATAACTGCAACCAGAGAGTCGGAGGAGAAAAATCACATAACTTTCCACACTCTGAGAACAGGTTGGAAGGAGAAAAAGAAACATTTGATTTCTTAATCAAGTTTGGCTCCCAGAATCTTCTGCTTAATGTCTGAAAACAGTGTTGGCTCTGCCAACTTTCTGTTTTGCACAACTGCCCAAATAGGTTACAGCTGTCCAATTCAAAAGCTTCTGATTCTAAACCAACTGCTTATCTTGGTCCTATGTCTTGAGTTTTATTGTAACCTTTACATGTTTTAATGGAGAAATCTCATATTGTTCTTCTGAGAAATGGATCTTTAGTAAACCAGAGCTGTTATGTCCCTAAATCTAGCCTATGACCCCTCAGGTAAGTTATAAGTTTCCACTTCTAGTGTTTGGAGGTACATTCATCTCAGGACATCAGATATAATATAAGGATAGTAGGTATGAAAATAAGTTGTCATAATTGGGAATAAAATGATAAAAAAATGTTTCTAGTTTGGTAATGATTTTTCTTTTATATTTTATTTTTTTTTGTCCCTATACACTGAAACCTTTTAAGATTTTCTTACAAGTCTTATGGCCCGATGAAGACTGTATGTTGAGTCTTTTTCCTATAAATAATGTTAGAGTTCAAGTGGGCGTAAGGGATGACATTTTATCAGTCATACAAAATCAAATACAGTAGAAAAGAATTTTTGAAGACAGGTTTCAGAGCCAGGACCTTGTTGTTGTAGGGACCATTTGCAGTAGAATATAGGACAGATTCTGCTCTAGGCGTGTTTTTAATGACTAAAAGTCTATTCTAGCAGTTTGTTGGAAAAAATGCAGTTAGTCAGAGAGCAGTTAGATGAATAGAAAAGTCAGTACTAGCAGTCTCATTTGGTAGCATCTCCACGCAGTTCTATATATGAAGTCAGGGCTCTAGTCTCTTTTAAATTAAAGGATTCGTTACTCAAAGCGGACCAAAAATCACCATAGTCCCTCTGCTAAATCCAGACCTGTCTAATTTAGGTAAGTAGGAAGGTAGGTAAATAGATGATAGATAGATAGATAGATAGATAGATAGATAGATAGATAGATAGATGATAGATAGATCCATGATTAACATGTAAAAATGTATCCAACATTTGGTTAGCATCAAATGACACTGGATTACGGTATGATCCTGATCCTGGTGATCAGAACTACAAACGGTGGGGCAATGATATTCACACTTAGGATAAAGAGAGTAACTAGCCTTTGGTTCTTAGGCATTAAGGCATCAACTCAGAGCAATTAGAGAAGCAAGACATTATAAAATGAAAGGTGCAGCTATTTCGATTATTCCAGGTATTGTGATGTAGCTCAATATCAAGTAAGAGCTATCAAGAAAGTCGTGAGCTCCAGAATCTAACATGTATTCTCAATCAGTGGGTCTCAAAATTTCATGTGCACAGTAATCATCTAAATTCAGTCTTGATTCAGTATGTCAGGAGAAGACCTTGAAGTTATATGTTTCTTCTGTGTTCATAGACAACACTGTTGCTGCCTCTCTGTGTGCATGGTGATGGTCTAGACAAGCGTCTAGAGCAGTGGTTCTCAACTCTGGCTGGATATTAGCTTTGAACCATGCTGATTCTTGAGTGTTCTCCTCTGAGGTTTGGCTTTAATTGATGTGGATTTGTTTTGAGTTTGGAAGCTCACCCAGTTATCTTCATCTGGGCACCCATTTGAGACCACTTCCTTTGACTTTTTAGTGGATTCAGAACAAGTTTTTTTCCTATGTTTTTTCGAATTTTAGCTTTCTCACCAAGTTCTCTATAGATAGTTCTGGGGTTTGTTAAGTGTTCAGACTCCTAAACACTCTGTTATTTCTTCAATTGTGAAACATCGCTGGAAAATAAATATTGTTCAGTTCTCTGCTTTGTAGCATGATTTGGAAGTGCTAACATTATAAGTACCATAATTTTTTAAATTTTGCTTTTAATATTTTTGGTTACCATTAGAAACTTCTTCTAAAATAGGTCCATAAAGTCATAGGCAAATTAGAAATTTCTGTTTCCTTCTAGCTGTTACAAAACGTCTCCTGTCACCAGCAGGCGTCTCGCAGGCCTCTTCTACTGTGCTCATTTGCTTGTGCTGCTGGGCTTCCACCCTAATGATGCGTCTGCTCTCCCATTACCCTCCTTGGCTCGAGTTAATTCCAATCGCACATTCTTAGGAAGTTGATGTCTTGTTTAACTCCACATATTTATCTTCTTAGAGAGCGAGAGGGCAAACAAGGATAGCTAGCAGTTGCAAGACGTGTGGAAGACACAGATAATCTAGTGCTCTGTTGGGAAGACCATTCTGTGAAGAGGATCCAGGAACTATCTTCCCGCTTACGTCATCCATTCTCCTAAGTCTTGTTCCTTCCCAACACTCTGCCTCCTCCACTCCCTTTTCATCCCCATTCTTCATCATCCCAGAACAGAAGGTTTACATCAATTAAGAAGTTGGCTTATGAAGACCTTAACTATCTCATCCGCCACCCTGTTTACTATGATTTTTAGTATTCCAGAGGCAATTTCATCCTAGGCACTCTGCTGACTGTGCCAGAAGGATCTAGTTATGCCCATGGAGTGTGAATAGCCTGGTGTCTGCTAAGGAAATAGGAGTTAAATATGTGTGTGCTTTTCTTCACATGTGCTTTACAATAAGAATTTAACACAAAAATATACCATTATTTCTCAGTGGACATTATAACAGTGTTTTCCAGACTGAAAACCGTTGCTCAATAGTGATTAATGATTCTTGACTTGCAATGTTTTTAATAGATGGGAGAATTGAGGAGAGAGGACAAAATATCAGAATATACCCCATGTTGTAAGAACAGAATGTTTTAAATATGGACCTCCTGTTTCAGTTTATATAAATACAAATTACATTTTTGTTGTGAGCTGTGTTTAAAAAGAAAGCCACCATCTAAAGACCATCATCCACCAGCCCAATTTTACTTAAAATCTTCCAAAACCTGTTATAACTATAGTGATAATTTGTTGGTTTATGATCTTCAACTAAGAAGTCATTCTACTCTTATAGCACAAAACTGCAATGTGCACTTAGGTTTTTCTTGTGATTCTAACAGATTGATTGCCACTTTCTGTTTCTCATCAGGTTGGAACATTGGATTTTACATGGCTCCTTCTCAGCTGTTCTGGCCTTGTCACCAGTTGCTCTTCCTAACCATAGAGCATTTTCTTCTCTGCAGTTTACTTTACCACCACTCACTTTGAGACCTTCTTTAAAGTGTTCTGAAGGAAAGCTTCTGAAAAGACACACGAATGCTTCTTTAAAAAAATCAGAGATGTGTGTGTATATATATTGCACAGCTCGCCACGTGTTGGCTGCCATCACCTCTGGGCCTTCACACCTCCCTGGGACTGAGACAATGCGGACAAGAAGCACTTGGGATTCTGAACTTTGTTCATGTTTCTGTAAACCTGGGTGGCCTGAGAGCTTGCGGCAGCACAAGCCCCCTCAACACCGTTGTCCTCTTCCACAATTACATGGTATCCTCTCGGGGTTCAAAAGAGTCCAAATCTCTGGCACAAGGCCTGGAAAGTGAGTGACCTCAGTGACTGGGTAAAAGTTCACGGCTGTCTTATGTGGTTTCCAGAACGTACTTGGAAAAAAAAAAAAAGAATAAGAGTAAAATTGTATTGTCAGATTCTAGATCACTAAAAATGATTTTTCACAGTGCAGCATGTGAGTTTTGCTTAACTGTTCAAAATAAGTTCCCCCAAATAGTGGCATTATTATAAAGAGACTCAACTTATATACAGCGATCATGGAAACTCTCCCTTTTTGGATCTATAAAAAATTTCATTTTCAAATAAAGAAACATATTCGTACTAATGTGCATCATTTGAGAAAAATGGTGATATTTATATCATTAAAAGATTCACACAGGACCAGAGAAAGTGGCTCAGTGGAGAAGGCATCAAGACTGAAGACCTAAGTTCAATTGCTCCAAACCCACATAGTGAAGGAGAGAACAGACTCCTGCCAGTTGTACATGTGGAACATGCACACACACACACATACACACATACAGGAAAGTAATAAAAAATTATGTCCAATAACTTCTACCTTTTATAGCTAATACATTTTAAGTTTATAATATATTCTTGTTGTTTTGAATATATGGCTGCTAATGATGATTTTAATGATAAATAAAGAGTTCAAGTCTTGGAACCTTACAGTTATGGGAATTAAATTGAAATTTCAATTTTAATGTTTTCTATAGAACTGGCCAGTGAAAGGCAACTAACGGAAGATATTCCAGTCTGAATGTATCTGAATCAAATATAAAATCCAGAGAGGAAATGCAATGAAAATAGACTAGTAGAAAAAGCTTGGTCACCTATTTTTAGTGAATGATAATAGATATCAATTTATCTCATGTTTAGATTATCTTGGACTTAATTTTGTACTTCAATATTTATGTCCTTTGCAGTTATTAAATTGTTTAATAAAACAATTAGATATTAAAAACTAGTTTGAAAATAAGTTCTTGTGCTTTTTTGGCCAAGTAGGCCTACATGCACACATATACACACACACACACACACACACACACACACACATACATTTACTATCATTGATGTAATTCTCTCAAGGCCAAAAATTGTCTTGAATTTTGGAAAACATCCTTATTCAACAAATCCCTAACCAATAGCTCTCTAATTGGACTTTAAGCTTGTTCAGTAGGAGGGAATCCATGCCTGATACTGTAAACACAACACAGCCAAATACCCACAGCTGGAGAGGCCGTAGACTCTAGAGGAGAACTTACTACTACACTTCTCTAAGCTAGTGTAATTTCTCAGTATGTTCTAAATACATCATCTTTATATCCACCTATAAGTGTAGCTCTCAAAACTTATCGAAGAAACTTCATTTTGCAACAAATGGTGACTGCTACAGAGAGCCACAACTGCCCAAAATGCAGACAATAAGTGATTGTGGAGTAACCAGTCCCAATTAATACATCTACAATACAAGTTAATACATCTTCACCTAAAGCTCAGTGAGCATCATGAAGGAAGAAGCAGAAAGATTATAAGAGCTAGGGGATCAGATTACTTGATGCAAGATCGTGGTTTCTAGGGAAGCTGCATCCATGAAATCTCAGCAATATGGATGCCTAAACAAAACCTGCACAATAATATGGATGTGGGAAATTTCACAAGGCCCCATCCCTAGAAGATGAGCACAGGCAATCAAAGGCTCATGAGGAGCGAGAATCCATTTTCTCCAGGGATGAGCTCCCTGATAAATTGTCCAATCTCAAGTGGTCAATCCTAAACATATAGTCATAGAGCAGCACTAAATGGACTCAGTATCTGATATACACACATATACCATGAATAAAGAAGAGATCATGAAATTGAAAGGGAGTAGATGGATATAGGAAGAGTTAAGGGGTGGAGGAAGAGGTAGACAGAATAAAAATAGTACTCATGTATAAGATTCTCAAACATCTCAAAAGAATGCTTATCTCTTTTACAAAATCCTTTTATGAGACTTTGCTCTGCAATGTCTTAGCAGTTCACCATGCTAAATGCAGTCTGGCTCACCCAGATTCGTCTTAGTAGACACGTTGTCCTTTGGTTAGTGTAGTAACACAGCCAAGAGCAAGATGCAGAAAAGCTGCTCTACACTAACTTCAATCAGGATGCAGCTCCCAGCGGGAGATTGCTAACTATGGGACATTTGGTATCCTAACACTTTAATTAATAATTCTTGGTAACTAGGAATTCTCCTTTGGATAATGAATGGGCCATCAACTGGTAAATGAAATGGAAAAATAGCACAAAAAATGAAATCAGAATTAGTTCAGCTGTTCGTCTTCCACTGAGCACATGTATTTCGTGCCTTCTCTCACAATTCCTTGAAATAATGACAAAGAAATATATGCCATTTTCTCCAAATAATGAAGGAAATGGTCCTAGGAGTATCAGAGGGGAGAGTTTTCAACGCTTTCTGAGAAAGCTACAGTTTTACAAGTGTTTCAGGTAAGAAAGTAAGACAGGTGCAAGTCCAAAGAAGTGTGGACCCAAGACTAAAACTTGCAGCAAAAGGGATTCCACTGAAAATCTCTCTACAGGACTATTGTCCTGTTGCTTTTTTCTTGATGAAAAGAAATAAAATTTATTGGTCATGCAGTTTCAGTATTTTCTTTTATCTCTTATCACCGCAATCAACTTTCTGGATGGTGTGTCTTGGTTAATTGTAGCTAGCTAGTTGACATTTCACCTTTGCTATTTACGATCACTTAAAACTGAGGTGATGCAGGCCCAGAGAGAGGGCTTGGCAGCTAAGAACACTTGCTGCTCACTCCGTGGGCCTGGGTTTGTTTCCCAGCATACACATGGTGGCTTATAGCTGTCTGTTCCAGGGGATTTGACACCCTCTATATCCCCTTCAGGAACGAGACATGCGCATAATGAACATACATGCAGACAAACATTAGTCCACATAAAACAAAAAATAAGTAAATCTTGAAAAAAAAATGGAATGAGACAATAGATGGCGTGAATAGAGAAGTTGTGTTTGTAACAGGCCAAAGCAAGCTCTTTCTTCCATGAGTTGCTTTCGGTCATCGTATTTATCAGATTAAATACAATTAAAAGTAACAAATACAGAAATTGACACTGGGAGTTGGGCAATGCTGTGATGAACCTGATCACGTAGTTTTTTGAAAAAATTTGGATTTTGACACTTTGACCCAGAAAAACAGTTGAATGTGTAAACAGAGCTTAGGGAGCCTTTCCAGTGCCAGCCGGGAAGACAGCAGTGCTAAGGCTCATGTGGGCGGTAGAGGTCCTGCTCCTGAGATTTCAGAAAAGAACAATGTTAGCAACTGGGCTAGGGGCCACTCATGTGCCGTTTTGGCAAATAGTCTATCTGTCTTCTTCCATGTCCTAAGAGCTTGCCTGAGGCTAAACTTAAAAGTAATGAACTAATTTCTTTGGCAGTGGAAATCTCAACAAAACACAACATTGATTCTGTGGCATGGTTATTACTGATAACTCCTATGTAGGCCCACAGTGAAAAAGAGCAAGTAGGGCAGAAAGAAATACAAAATATACATTTTGATGAGAAAAAAGAACACTAGGAAGCTTAATGATACAGCTGAGACCTGTGCTGAAAGAAGCTGCAATTATCAAGGAGATTAGTGCCATTAAAGCGAGGTCTCCTGATCTGCATTGGAACAATGGGAAAGGTTCCCTGAGGCAAGACCTCATTCAGCTAAGTGTCCAACTTGTGAAAACAGAAAACCTAATGAGTTTCCTGCTCCTAGAAAACAACATACAAAAGCTGTTACAAATGTGATTCAAGGGGGCAAGTTTCAGACACTGAATATGGAGCTATAAGATTTGGTGGTTGCTTTGGCCCAGTATTTGCCTTTATTCCTTCATTTTGGAATGTAAATGTGTATTCTATGCCACTGTGCATTGGAAGGGTACTATTCGCATTTAAAAACCTCATAGAAGGTCACAGTCAGAGATTGCCTTGAGCCTTAAAAGAGACTTTACACTTTAAAATCAATTTTGAAAAGTGTTGAGGCTACTATGAGGACTTTTGAATTTGACATAAATGCCTCTTAGATCATGAGATGACCTTGAGCCCATGGGATCCAGGGGTAAAATTTGGTAGTTTCAATGAAAAACGCCCCCTATAAGCTCACATATTTGAATACTTGTTACCTAGTTGATGGTGCAATTTGGGGAGGTTGGGGAACCTTTAAGAGATAGAGCCTTGCTGGAAGGTGGGATGTGAGAGTTTATAGCCTTGTCCCAGTTCCAGTTCACTTTCTCTGCTTTCTGCAAGTGGATAAAGATGTGATCACTCAGCTTCCTGCTCCTGCTGCCTGCTACCACATCTCCTCCACCGTTATGGATTCTCTCTCTGGAACCATAAGCCAAAATAGGCTCTTCCAAAAGTGCTTTTGGTCATGGGATTTTATCACAGCCATGAAAGATAATCAATATATAAAGGCTTACCTGGGAGACCCTGGGTCTCTTGGAGCTCAGCAAAATGAATGCGAATGGTAACAACAATAATCAACAGCTGCATGCAGAAAACTAATCAATGCTCTGGAAATTCTGAATGCACTATATTCTGCCAATCCATCAATCTGGTGTTAAGACAGAGTCAAATATATTTAGAGTCGTAGAGGATACAGAATTATTACCACCAAGTTCATTTTCTAGGAAGTAACTTTTAAAGGTAGTCTAAGAAAATAAGGGACTATGTCAATTACTTTTCCATTACATAGTAAAGATAATCAGCCTAAAAGAGGAAAGGTTTATTTTGGCTCAGTTTTAGAGTTTTTGGTTCATGGCCAATTGGCTCTGTTTTTTGGGACCTGTGGTAAGGTAGCAGAATGTGGTGGGAGCAGCTGGTGCATGAAGCCTGCTTTACTCATGGCCAAGAACAAGAAAAGAAGAGGAAGAGACCACTATCCCACAAACACTTTCAGAAGCATGACTGCAATGATTAAAAACCTTCCTCCAAATCTCACTTAAAGATTTCCACCATTTTCCAAAAGCACCAAGCTAGTGACTGAATCTTTGCTTTATGGTTTTTATGTATCAGTAAGAGCCCACAATATAATGGGAAGTAAGCCCAGAAGAAAAGAAAACACGAGGTCCAGGAAAATCATAAGCTTAACCCTGGAGGGCCAGGGAACATAACCTCAGGATATTCTGGAGTGACAAATATCCTGGATGACAATTGTGCAACAGGAATAGAACACAACTCTGAGAGATATCTGTCATGGGAAAAGGAAGAAAGTTGACAGATTTCAGGGTCTGTTAACGTTTCTCAAATCGTGGCACAAACAAGAAAAGTAATGCTTGTTCAGAAACTCAGCTAGAAGCAGGAGACTGCACAGTTGTGAGGTGTCTTACTTCTGCACTCTTGGGAAACTTGGATTGAATCACTGGTTGATTCAAAGTCTGAGGTACTGAGCTGGAGAACTGACACACTGCTCACAATGAAAAAGATAATCTGAAGTATCAAGAACTTGACTGATATGGAATCTGCTCACTTTGAATTACACAGTGTAATCAAAGTTTGGAATGTCTTGATGATGTGATAAGGACAGCTGGTGATTTGGAGATTGTTTTTAATATTTTATTTATTATTTTTATTTTATGTGTATGAGTCTATTGTCTGCATGTAGGTAAGCCCACCCATGCCTGAGAAGGTCAGAAGAGGGTGTCGGATCCCTTGGAACTGGAGTTACAGATGATTGTGAGCCGCCATGTGGGCACTGGGTATCGAACCCGAGTCCTCTGCAAGAGCAGCCAGTGCTCTTAACCACTGAGCCATCTCTCCAGCACTGATGATTTTTTTAAAAAAATAAAGAGAAAAATCCAAACAATTTCTTTGGAATGACGTGGATTCATGGAGGAAAATAATCTGGACACACTTGACCTGAAAATTTTTGCATAGTCGTGCTCTGGTATTGTGTTTTATTCATTACCACAGCTTAGAATCAAGGAGACATGTGCAAAGACAAATACCCTCACTTAGGAGAAAGTTAGAATCAGTGAGGGTTGAGCATCAGAGTATGAGGATATGTGGAGGAAAACTAATGACTTATCTCATGAATTTGGGATGCAAGAGATACTATCTATAATGTGTCAGCTTTCCTGTAGATTTCTGTCATCTGCTTTCAGCTACTGAATTAGATAACATGTCTTTAACCCTCTGATTGTCCTTGATGGAGGCAAAAGAAACACGAGATTAAACACAATCTCCAAATTACCAAACAGGCAGAAATTTAAAATGACTGCGAATGGACTTGGAAAAGTCTCTAAAGAAAAAACCAAAAGATGTTCCAAATATTTTTTTACCTTGTCAAATACCTCGTTATTTGACATTCCATAAATACTAAGTGAAGGACAGAGTTGTGGCTTATTAAATAAGAAACAGCCTTTAACATCCTATTTGAAGTTTCATTTCATTAAGGAGCTGGGGAAGTAGTGATGCAGGAGCAGTAGTGATATGACATAGCTAAGTTTTCCTATCCTCATGACTCAGGGCACGAAGTCAATATCCACTATCTAATGGGATATTCCAAGGGGCTGCCTGTTAAGCACATGATTTAGACCTTTGAGAGTAAGCAGTAGAAATGAAACTGGAAGTTTACCAGGCGTCCCTGATAGCTAGGGAGTGGCTGGCTGGCTATGTGTACTCATAGTCATTGACTGAAAGAATAAATTTGCTGAATGATGTGCAGGAGGTGGGGATAAGTCTGGTGCCGTTGTTCACAGTCATTAAAGCCTGCAGAAGTTCCACTGCCATCCTTCCATGCCAACAGAATCCAGATTTCTACTCCCCGAAGAATGTGACAGTGTATCCAACCAATAAAAGACTCACATTAGTCTTTTGAATTGTCACCTCCTAGACCCTGGCCAGTCATTGAATTAGACAGTGTCCAATGCAGAATGAAGCAAGGATTCTTAGGTGACTGATTTTCTCTTCTTTCTCTCAAAATTGGCTGGTTTCAATTGTATACCTGGACTGATACTAATTATCCCGTGACCCAAGAAGGCTATACTGAAGATCAAACCAGTATTAGGAAAATGGCTGGATGTGGGAGAATCTGAGTGCTTGATGATATCTTCTCATTCTCAATTAAACGACCCCATCAGACATGTTTACATGGGAGAAAGATGTTCATTTTTGTTCCAGTTGGTTGACGTGGGGGCTTACTATTTGTTCTTAAAGCATAAATAATATCAAATAAAAGATTCATGTAGGTTTTCTATATCAGAAAATATGCTGGTGTTTATAAACACTAAAAATTATAAGTTATACATCCTATTTAAATAGAAGAGTAGTTTTTAAAAGCTGCATTTAAATTGTTCTAGCCTGTAAATTCTGGTGACCCTTCTTCAAGGCCATCCTCTCCTATGATGCTGTCTGATGTTTGTTTTCTAAAACAAACTGAAAATTTTCATTCTTTCCAGTTTGATAAGCTCAGAAATATCACCATATCTCTAACTAGAAGGAGACACCTTCCTGGAAACAAAGGGAATACAGACTCGATGTCTACATTTTCCTATTTAGATTTCTTATTATAATGACTAATTTTTCAACAACAAATGAGGGAAAAATTAAAGCTAAGGGAAGACAAAAGAAATGAGCAGAAGAAGCAAAGCGGAGGGAAAAGCACAAAATCCTCTTCTAAAAACAGAGATAAACACAGACATAAAAGGATGCTGATGAGTTCTTTCTCCTAATTTCAGAATGTAGCCGGAGAGCAAAAGCTGAGACACTAACCATCCACGGCACTGTTTTTTTTGAAGCAAGATCGTCACAGTGTATCCTAGGCTTTGCTATATCTTACTATGGCGCCCAAACTGGCCTCTGATTTGTGGCAATTCTCCTGCCTAGGACTGGGATTATAGATGTGGGCCACCTTGCCTGGTTTTCCATTACACATACATGTCTATAAAGATACAAAACACCTGAATAACGATCATGTTCCATTCCATGTCTGTGAAGATTCAAAGGAGAAGTGGCCCCATAGGCTCAAGTATTCGAACACTGTCAGTTGGTGGCACTATTTAGAGAGGAACTGTCCCCAACCACCTCCCCACCCCCCACCTACGCTAGACTCTTCCCCTCTTGAATTATAAGCCCAAATAAACTCTTCCTTTTGTGTTGCCTTGGTGATGGTACTTTATAACAGGGTGAAGTAATCTGCTGCAATGATCCGACCTGGTTATATTTCATTTTAGCTGTAAGTAAGTTGAGCCAATTTTTTCACCTATACCTATGCTGAATCAGTAGATCTGTTGATTGCTAATTGAATAAACATTAATTTTAGATACCTTGAATTAAAGCTGAACTTATCTGACCTGGATTAAATCACATAAAAGTACGTGGTATATATGTATTAAATATCATCTATTTACTTACGAATTCAAGATCTGGTTAGCATCTTAGAAAGTCGGATTAAATTTATAGTGATTTATGTTTATAGTGTGTTTTTTAGGAAAAATGCTAAAGTTAAGGAATTTAGAGATTTTCTATGAAGACTGTATATAAAGAGATTTTACTAGAGGATCAACCCATTCTAAAGGAAAGAGAAGTCACAGAAATTCAGAATGTTTTCTTCTTTATCAGACTAAAAATAAAAATGTCTTGTGGTTTAAAATTGCCTGATAAGGTCTGCCCATCTTTCAGAATAGGAAAGACCTTTGTACGTATATTCTTAAAACATTATTTTAAAATTATCCCCCAGAAGATAATACTCTACTGCTGAAGACAGGATGCACTTGGGATACAGAACTCAGCATAATGGAGCAGGAAGTGCCCTGGAAGGCTTCTACGTGAACTTTAGCTCCCACAATGCTAGCTGATAACATATAAACTGCTTAGGGGGGAAATCAGTCAAGGGTCCAGCCCAATCCTAAATTCTAATAACCGTAACAATCAGCACAGCACACTGCTCTATTGGTGCAGTGTCATCTGGGGATGATCAACAGCTATTTCACTGACTAAAAATCCTCTCAGTGGGAGCGAACTCATGGGTGGCAGTGTGATCTCGGCCAAATACACAGGGTTGGAGGGGACATAGATCATAGGGAGAACCCTATCTATGTCATATCTCTACCAAAATGAAATTTCTTACCACATGCTAAATACTGATCCTTATGTTTACAGACAAACATACAATATACCACTCACCAAAGAAGCTTCTTTTGCAATAGGTGGAGGCTATAGCAGAATTCCACAACTGGTCAGACACAGAGAATATACGTCTGAGACATGCCAAGTCCTATGTGACCCATCTATAGTTGAACCTCTACACCTAAAGCTCATCAAACACAGTGGAACAAGGAGTAGAGAGAAAACTAAAGCATCCTTAAACTCTCAGTGAAGTTTCTTTAAACAACATAGTGCTATGCACACAGAAGGGCACAAGTGTCCAAGTTTTATAGTATAAGAGACTCTAGAGTGCATATCCCTTCATAGGACCCCTGTACTGAATCCCACCCACCTATGGCTCAGGGATCATTATGGAAGAGGTGGCAGAAAGACTGCAAGATCCAGGCCGGGCTGGTTCATGAACTTAGGGAAGCAGAAGCTTTCAGGCCGCTGGAAGCTCGTGCATATGGGACTTGTGCCAATGGTGGTGGCATCAAGCACAGGACCCACACCAACTCAAACTAGACAAGGACCCATTGTAAAGTGATATAAATTGGTAGTGGGACAGGCCTAGACTGAGAACTATTGGAGATTACTACTGGGAGAGGGAGAAGATGCCTTACTTATGATCTCTACATAGCCTGACTAGATTCCAGTGGATGAATTTGTGCTAAAGGATATCTGGGCACAAATGTTTGACTGGACAGGACTTAACATGTATGATGGAATACATGAGGTCTGGTGGAGGTTTGGGGGTGGAATGGTGTCTAAATTTGATTAAGAACTGCTGTATAAATTTTATAAAACTCAATAAAAATAAAAAATCATCGTTTAAAATTTTTTATCTTTATTGAGGTATTTTGTATTTCATATACAACATCTTAATCATCCTTATGCTCCCTTCACAACAGCACCCTTCCAAACCCCCCCTCACCCACTGAATTTCATGCTTTCTGTCATTTATGTTAAAGCCTAAAGAATTTAATGAGGCCCTACTTGTTGATCATTGGCCTTCGTTCCTGAGCAACTGCTGTCTGATTTAGAAGATCCTTTCCTACATCTGTATCTTGTAAGTTACTGCCAAGGTTTTCCTTTAACATTTTCTGAGTTTCAGGTTTCACATTGATCCATTTGGAGCTGACATTTATACAAGGTGAAAGATAAGGGTCTAGTTTCATTTTTCTACAGATGGAGATCCAGTTCTGTCAGCACCATTTGCTGAAGATGCCATCTTTCCTCCATTGTGTGTTCTTAGAACCCTTGTCAAGCATCAGGTGGCTGAAATGGCATGTACTCATGTTTGGGTCTTCAGTTATATTCCCTCAATCGATATGTCTGTTTTTCTGTCAGCACTATGCTGTTTTTGTAATTATAGCTCTGTAATATAGTTTGAAATCTCATATGGTAATCTCCCCAGCATTGCTCTTCGTGTTGAGAATTGCTTTGACTCTTTGGGGTCTTTTGTGATTCCATATGAATTTTAGAATTTTTTTCTAATTTTGTGAAGAATGTCATGAGGATTTTGATAGGGATTCATTGAATCTATAAATTGATTTTGGTAGGATGATAATTTTCACAATATTAAATTTTCCAATTCATGAACATGGGAGGTCCTATTATCTCCTAGTGTCTTCCTCCATTTCTTTCTTCAATGATTTAAATTTTTAAAATTTTTATTGTAGAGATCTATAGTGTATTGGGTCAAATTTATTCCTAGAGATTTTTTGAAGCCATTCGAAATGGGAGGGTTTCCATGTACTCTTTCTCTAATTACTTGTTATTGAAACACAGGCTACTGATTTTTGTAGACTAATTTTGTAAACCATCACTTTGCTGGAAGTGTTAGTGATTTCTAGTTCTCTGGTGGAGTTTTTGGGATATCTTAGGGTTAATATCATATCATTTGTAAACAGGGATAATTTGACCTCTTCTTTTCCAATGAGAACTCCTGTAACATCCTTCTCTTGTCTTATTGCTCTAGCAAGAGTTTCAAGCACTATATTAAAAAGGAGTGAAGATAGTGGAAAGCCTTGTCTGGTTCCTGATTTTAAAGGTAATATTTGTGGTTTTTCTCCATTTAGAACGATGTTGACTATGGGTTTACTGTATATAGCTTTAATTATGTTGAGATAAGTTCCCTCCACTTCAGTTCCCTCTAGGAGAATTGAATATATATAATAACATATAATAGAAATGTTATATAATATATAACATATAATATATATGCATGTTGAAATTGTCAAAGGCCTTTTCTACATCTATTGAGATGACCATGTGATTTTCGTCTTTGAGTTCATTTATATGATTTATAACATTTATTTAGTTACATATATTGAACCATTCCCGCAACTCTGGAATAAAATCAACTTTATCATGGTGGATGATCTTTTTGATATGAATCTAAATGCAGTTTGAAAGTATTTGATTGAGAATTTTTGCATCTGTGTTCATTAAGAATATGGGTCTAGAGTTTTCTTTTTCGTTGTGTTTTTACTTGGTTTGGGTAATAGAGTGATACTGGCTTCATAGAAGGAATTTGGGCATTCTCCCTCTGTTTCTATCTTTTTGAATAATTTAAGTAGTCCTGGTTGTATACCTTCCTTGAATGTCTGGTAGAATTTTGCAGTGAATCCATCTGGGCTTGGGATTTTTTTTAGTCATCATATTTTATATTACTGTTGCAATTTCCTTATGTGTTATGAACCTGTTTGAGTTGTTGCTTGCTTCTTGGTTTAGCTTTAGTGGTTCCCAGGATTTTTGATATTCATCCATTTCTTTTAGATTTTCAAATTTAACAAAGTATAGATTTTTAAAGTATTCTGTTATAATGTTCTGGATCTTTTTGGTATCTGTTGTGATAAGTCCTCTTTCATCTCTGATTTTGTTAATTTGGATTTGCTCTTTCTTTTGGTTATCTGGGTTAAGGGTCTGTCTTTTTTTAAATCTTTTTAAACTATCTCTTGAACTCACTGATTCTTTGTATTGTTTTCTTTGTTTCTACTCCATTAATTTCTTCTCTGATTTTTGTTATTTCTTCTGAAGGTTTGGTTTCTTTGTCCTTGCCTTTCCAGAGTCTTACATTGCAATGTTAAGTCATTTATTTGAGCTCTTACTGATTTTTTAATGTAGTGACTTAGAACTATAAATTTCTCTCTTAGTGCTGCTTTTGAAGTGTCCCAGAGGTTTTGTTGTGTTGTATTATTCTTTTAATTTAGTCCAGGAATACTTTTATTTCTTTCTTAATTTCTTCTTTGATCTGTTCATCTTTCAGGAATGTGTTGTTTAATCTTCATGAGTTTGTTTAGTTACTAGAGCTTCCTTTGGTGTTGATTTTAACCTTTTTTGCATTGTGGTTTGATAGAATGTATGGAATTATTTCAAAAAAATTTTTTGTATTTGTTGAGGTTTGTTTCATGCCCCAATATGTGGTCAATTTTAGAAAAAGTTCCCTGGGGTGCTGAGTAGAAAGTGTATTCTTTGGTGCTTGGGTGGACTATTTGGTAGATGTCTGTTAGGTCCATTTGATGTATGGTATCATTTAATTCAAATGTCTTTCTGATTTCTCTGTCCAGCTGACCTGTGTATTTGCATTAATGGGGAATTAAAGTCCCTACTTTTACGACGACTGAATTTATCTGTGTCTCACAGTCCCATAGTGCTGGTTTTTATGAAATTGGGTGCACCAGAGTTTGGTGTATATGCGCTCATGATTGTTGACCAATATCTTATTGACCAGTTGTTCCTTTGATCAGAATAAAGTGACCCCCTTTATCGCTCCTGATTAGTTTTAGTTTGAATTCTATTTTTTTCAGATATTAGACTTGCAACCCCTGCTTGCTTCTTAATGCCATTTTCTCGGAATATTTTTTCCATCCTGTCACCTTTAGGTAGTGGCTATCCTTGAAGGTGAGATGAGTTTCTTGCAGGCAACAAATAGATGGATTTTGTTTCTTAATCCATTCGACTAACCTGTGTCTTTTGACTTGGAGTTCAGGTCATTGATATTTAAAGTTATTTTTGAGAGATGTGTATTGGTTGCTGTCATTTTAATTTCTGTTTGCATTCTTGGTCTAATTTTGTATTTCCACCATTACATCATCATTCAGTTTCTTTCTGTTGCTCTTGGGTGTAGTTGCTCCTTTCTTCGGTCCTGTATTTGTATGACTACATATAGCAGTAGGGCACAGATGAGTCACTGTGTGTACATGGGAAGGTCAGAAGACAATTTGTGGGTATTGCTTGTCTTCTACCATGCGAGCTCTGGTGATTGAATTCAGTTCATTAGGCCTAGCAGCAAGCACCTTTAATCACTAAAGTATCTTGCTGGCCCTGCGCTTATGCTTTATCTTACATATCTTTAAGTCTCTTTTTTGAACTCCTGTTTTATTTATTTGATGTTACTGCTCCTCAGTCATCCCTATTCCGTTGTGACTACTTTCATGTAGGAGAAAACGTCCTCCTGATAACTAGAGGTACCTAACCGCAGGTCGCTTGGAATCCTGTCTACCAGTGAAACCACATTTCCAGCAGTACTCTGAGGGTGATTTTACTATGTCAGTGCTAAGTGGAATCCCAAAAAAGAAACCCACTGAAGTGAAGATAGTTTGACTTCTCCTTCCCGCTCATGTGAAATCCCTCCAACGTGGATTAGTTCTTTAGACTGATTGAAATATATGCCCTAAGCTACACACACCCCTCCCTGATAGGTATAATCATGTGTTTCTAAGACTTCCTCTGATTTCAACAATAAATATAGGCTACCCAACAATCACAAATTATAAATGGAATTAATTTTTATACAGATGATTTCTATCTTTATGTATGACTAATTACATTATTGGCACTTTTACAAAACCTAATATTCATTAGTTTCACATTCTTGCATCTGGATCACCTCTATCTATTTTCAAAGTACAGAGCTTTTGATCAAACACTTGAGGGTTTTAGACTCTTTATGAATCAGGGAAACTCAGGAATGTGCAGTTTAAATAAGCAGTTAGCTAGTCTTTATACAAAGGAGAGTTTAAAAACAGTCATTAGAAACTAAGATATAGCATCTTCATTCCATTAAGTCAGAAAACACAGGAATTTGACTTTCAGTATCTAAAAAATTGAAATACATACCTGAATTTAAGATTAGATAAATCAAGGCAATTGAACCAATTGTTTCTAGGAAAACGATAAAAACTTATCACCACAGAATTTCTTTATTGGTCATCTACATAACAAATTCCAGAAGATACATTCAGATCCTATTATTCTTACCATTAGAAATTTGGAATCTGGTTAATCTTTTAAAAACTGTACTCAGTTCTAATTTTCCACTCTGTGCAAACTGTGCATCTTAAAATGTTATTTCAAGTGAGAGATGAAAGGTGGCATTGTAAATTAGAATCTAAGTGTATCTACGGACATATTTTTCCTATGAACACTTCACAGATGACCTTCCTGTGTCCTGTCTCCTCAGGTTGTGCACGTTGGCCCCCCTTTCATCTGCCCAGTCTTTAAACTGAATGTGATGTCAAGAGTGCTCTAGCCTCCCTGGCTTTGGCTTCTCCTAGCATTATCCTTCTGCCTGAAAGTCGCCATCTCATTTCTAATTAAAACAAAACCTACTCTAATGGTACTGATTAGAACTTTTCCAGCTTCTTGAAACCTATCTGCTATGCTTGTGTTTGTCTTTTGAGACATTTTAAGCTGTATTTGTTCTCCTTTTGAGCCTGAGCAAAGCTGGATCAACTACTGAAGGAATGTTTGAAACTACTTTTGGATTTTAAAGATCTAATTCCATTGACTCATTAAAGAGGGGACAGACACATTTTCAATATTTTTATTTAGGTAGCTACTACACAAAAGGACTGTTGAATGACTAGTTTTAGAAAATTTCTTTCAAGAAAGTAAAAAGAAAGCTCAGCATGTTGGTGCAAGCTTATAGTTCTAGTACTCAGGAAGTTGAGGGAAGAGAACCATTGAGTCAGAAGCCAGCCTGCAATACCAGGGAGACCTTGTCTGAAACAACACAGGACAAAAGTCAAAGACTCAAGGCCATCATATAATCTAAAATAACTCACGATGACTGTAGATTGGTATGAGTGTGTTTGCATGGCTATAGATACACGTGTACAGAAAACATGGCACTGAGTAAAACACAGTGATGAGATACAGAGGGATAATTTAAAATCAACCTTTGCTGTCAGAGGTGTTTCCAATGCTCGTACCGAGGCAGATATACATGCAAACATTAAGAGAAAGAGGTTGGAGTGGATCTGCTAAGTGCAGACCGAGAGCAGCTGCATGGAATTTGAAAAAAAGACAGGGCTAAGATTAAATGAACGTGGGTTCAAATTCCTACTCAGCTCTTCTGAGCCCCTGGCCAAATGGTTAACATTTGCTGAGCCTCAGTTTCTGTGTCTCCTCAGGCTGGTAGGGACTAGCTCTTAAGGTTGCAATGAAGAGTAGAGACAAAGTCGGTAATGTGCCTGGCACCCAGTGGGGGTAATTAACAAGGAGTCACCATGAAACCAGACAGGAACTGTGAGTTTTCACATTGAGCTCCATCAACTGTACCTGGAACATAAAACCAATAATCCCTTCATCTACCTGAAAATTAATATTTATTCCAAGTAACTTACTTCAAATCTGGTGGCTTCAGGACAAGGGTCAGTTTTCAAGGCTGTTTAAGCAACATGAATTGTGTTAGAAGGTCTGAGGTCAGTGAAACCTGGGACAAGAAGTCCAACTCAAAGCTCTATATTTAAAATCAGCTGGTTTAATCATATGAGAGGAAACTTCAAGACAATTTTCCCTGTTCAGAAAGGTCTTGACAGCCATATCTGGAAAACACTGCTCTTTTTAAAAGGTCAGTGCTTGCATGTTGCCAAAACTGAATATCAATCACAAACTGATGTGGGAAAAATCATAATGAACACCTTAAGTTTTCATTTCACAAATCCTTTCCCTCGGGTTTCGGTAATGGAAATGTGTATTGTCTGGAGTAAACTTCTTTGCTTTGCTATTCAAGATGCTCTGACCAAGAAGCAGGCTCATACACCAAGCAAGGCAATCTCACAGTTTCTGCAAATTTGGACCCCAAATGATATTCCCAAAAGATGAGGCAGAGATGATACGTATCTTATAGATACGAATAGATATGTATCTTATAGAGTCCTAAAGAGACTCTGTGTTTCTATTAGACAGTGTTCAAAATTACCCCGATTCCTGTCCTTTCTGAAACCCTGGCTTTGATTCCTCTATAGGGAAGTAGTGTCCTTTGACACTTGAACAGTCTTTTCAGGCCCCCTACATAAAAACTTAATACTTTAAATTTTTCACAATAAATTATTCTTCCGTTTAAATTACCTGTGGTAGATTTCTGTTCATTGTAAACAGTACACAAACAAAGCAACATTGTATTTATTCATTATCTGTATCTTAAATTCATTGACTTTATATATTTTTGTGCTAAAATTTCTCTACAACATGTGATACTCACAGTTAAAAAAAAAGCTTTAAAAATTGAGATTTTTTTTTTTTTTAGCCCATCGTGTTCTCTGAGATGAAAATAAAGTTCACTCAAATCCTGGTCAAAAACTACAGACTTTCCAGGAAGAGGACGCAGCATTTATACTGCTGACAGGGGGGTGAGGGGTTGAAAGCGTACCAGAAAGGAAGGAGAGACCAGATGGGCAGTTCTAAGGTTTTTAGGCAGCAAAGCTGTGGCTTGAACTCTTGCCACAGCCACAGTACACAGAGGCTCCAAACCTGCCCTGGGAGCTCTTCAAATTCCCAAGAGTGCTTGTGCTTCATTCTTAGAGTAACCTTACTCTCAGGAAGTCTTAGTTCTTGCAGGTTGCTTCTGTTCCATACCACGTGGTCGACCAGGAGAATAGATCTCTTCTGTCTTCTGTTCCAGAGGTGGTGGTGGGAAAACAAATCACATTAAACATGATTCGGGACTTCAGCATCTCACCTGGACAGAGGAAGGTCGTCATGGAGTTGTGGTGTGTCGTTTTGGCTCCCCAGTCCTTCTGGTTCCTTTCTTCTCTTACCTATCCTACTGTGGTGCTTTCTAGAATTCTAAATGCTGCATTTTCTCCTATACGAAGACCTTTTGTTGTCTTTGTAGATGATGTCGTTCTTCCTGACATCACTAGGCTCCATCTTGTTTTTAAGGAGACAAAAGTAGATTTTCATGGTATTTTTACAAGCAATGATAATTCTCTTCTCAGAGACATTCTGGTACCACCTATTAGGAATGCATTTTTCTCCACTATTCACATTTAATATGAAATGTAGGACAGATCACTTTGTGAAGGAATATATACCATGTCCATAAGAACTAAGCAAAAGGATAAGGCCGGGGGATTTTAGAGGCAGACAAAGGACCTATCAGAGAATCACCTAAACCTGGCCACCTCCGGGACTCCCTGTTCTACATGCAGCCAGACAAGTGTGTTAGAGAAGCTATCTGAAGTGCTGTTAACTTTTTACCTGGGATAAAGTACAGCATTACTTGAGTTGTTTCATTACTTTTTTCTTGAGAGAAATTGTCCCAAAATGAAGATAGCATACCAACTTCAGATGTACTGCTCTTGGGCAAGCGCAGGATAAATATGTTTATTTGGTTTTCAGTCCTTACCTGATAGACTCTTGTAATGTTATTTCTGGACTTGCAAAGCATTGCAGTTCTATTTTCCAATGGCTACATAGGCTAATAAGCCACCACAGGGAAGGAAAATAGAAAGAAATTCTCCTTGGCTGCTAATCCCAACTTATGATAAGGCCATCTTCAAAGACAAAAGACCATGTGTTTTTAACATCCAAGCAGACGTTTTCTTATCAACTAACTATTCTCATTAACTACATCTGCAGACCAGACTTGACTTGGGTAGGTTTTTATCAATGCTGCAAGGACATCACACTGCCTATATGGGGCCAAAGCAGGTGGCTCGTCTACTTAAGGGTGCTGCATGCTTCCTGGCTTACCTGGCCCACACCTCAGTCACGAGGTTTGCTTGACTTTGTGCTTATTTTGAAATATATTTTTCTTCTTTCTCAGTGTTTACAGATATTCTGGTGTCTCATTATTTCTCTTAACTTGTGTCTGCTTGCCTTGTTTTGCTTTCTACGATGTCTTCCTGGCTGCCGTTGGCTCCCTGGTCTGATAAATTGCTTCTCTGACCCCTGACTTGTCTGTTGTACCAGTTATTTTTATATAACTCTGGCCAAAATAATTGAGATAACAACCTAAAAGGAGGATAGATTTATTTTAGTTCATAGTCTCAGAGATTGTGGTCCACAGTCCTTGGCTCCATGCCAATGGGCAGGATGTCATGGTGCTAGGAGCTATGACGGATTTCTTCACCTCATAGTAGACAAGAACAGAGAGTATTGGGGGCTGAAGAGTAGATGTAGTGTTTAATAACTTGCTGCTCTTGCAGAAGACCTAGGTTTGGTTCCCAGCACATAGTAGCTAATAATTTACCTGCAACTCCAGTTCCAAGGGTTCAAAGCTCTCTTCTGGCCTCCACAGGTATTGGACACATGTGGTACACTTACATACATGCAGGCAAAATATTAGTGCACATAAAAGAAATAAAAACTTTTTTTTTAAAAAGAGAGAAGTAAGAAGGATCCAGAAGAAAGACCCCGTGGATGGGTCCCCAGTGACATACCTCCTCCTGAGATTTCCAGAACTTTCCAAAATACTGCCACGGGGCAGGGGGACCAATCCTTTAACAAAGTTCACATTCAAATTATAACACCTCTGTTTTGTGATAACCATTCTCAATATTCTACATCATTCTCTGGCCTATAGCTACCTTCACATTGACTAGCAGAGTAAAATCAAGCAATAGTCATACACTGAAGCAGAATCCCCATCTCTAGTCATAATCCTCCCAAGTCATAGCAGTAGAGATGATGGAACTGTTTCCTATTGCTTAGATGCCTCTTTTCCAAAACCCTTTTCTTCTAACCCTACCAGAGGAAAACATTCTCTCAATACTACTGTGAACTTCAGTATTAGTTAAAATGGTTCTACCTCCAAATCATGAGCAGACTACTGACAACAGTGTCTCTCTACTGATCACCTCCAACTGTTCCTGCCTTGACAACATCATAACCTCTTTACTACTAATTCCTCCGTGCAGCATCATAATCAGTTCTCTTCTTCATTTCTGTCTTAATTCAAACGCATGTCATAATTCTTCATGAGAACGTCATTTCTGTAGGAATGTTGGCATTCCTCCTTTGCCTCCTGACCCACCATGATATTAAATGCTCTGTGCTCCCCAACCACAGTGGAACAAATCTTCTGAGAACATGAACAAAATAAAACTTTCCTCCATCAAAAAAAAACAGTCTACTTTTGTCCTGTATGCCTTTGTACTTTATCACATCCAACCCGGATTCATGCTTGCTACTGGTATTTAGATCTAATAAGATTTAAGCATAACAAAATTATTGTGTAAAAGCAGTAGAGAAAATTGTTACCTCTACAAATCCATAAAATAGTGACGTCCTCAACATCAATTTTACTAGCTTTTCCAGCCAGTGTCTCCTAACTTGTCTGTTTTCCTCAACATTGATTAATAGAAACCTTATGAAGAATTCTCTCAATTTGTAATTACCAGTTCTGTAACCTGCTGCTGGCAGAGACAATTGCACTAAGCACGGTCTGCCTTTTAGCTTATAACACCGTAGTCTTTATGCTTCCTGTGCCTTGGCTATTTTATCTTCCAATGTTGTATCTGAAACTGATTTCATGATAAGATTCACTCAAGTTATTTGATAAAATGGCGTTTTCAATCCACTGAATGAGACTTGAAATGGAAGATTAGAAAATCGTATAGACCCTTAGATCACTCTTAGTATCAAGACTCTTCCTTCCACTTGGATTTTCATACGCTACTCTGCTGAGAAGCTGCTTCTCCCTCTCTCCTCCTCACCACCACACCAATATCTTTCTACCTTCTACACAAGGAGAGCTTTCTTCACAATGATCCCCACACTCTGACTCTACCACCATGAAGTCAAGGAAAAGTCTTTTGCGGAATATTTTCACAGAGCCACATTCCTTCCCTCACTGTACTTAGTCACGGTGCATGTACCTGGGCAGAACACATTATGGTGCCACATCTGTTTTCATTCATCATCACTTCCACATCTATTCTAGTCTATCATTGTTTCCTCAGTATCTAAACAGTACCAAACAATTCATTAGTGGCAATCAATACTTGAATGAAGAGATCTGGAATGAGTTCATGAATAAATTAAAGTTGACAAGCAATCCCAGAGATTAAAAATTACAGTCTTAGATGTGGGAGAAGGGAGCCTTTGCTCACTGCTGGTGGAACTGCAAACTCGTGCAAGCACTGTGGAAAGCAGTGTGGAGAACTCTGCAAAAAAATAATAATGAATTTACCATATGATCTAGTAATACCATTCCTTAACATACACCCAAAGGACCATCCTACTGCAGAGATCCATGAATATCTATGCTTGCTGCTGCTCTTTTCAAAATAGCTAAGAAATAGAGGAAAACCTAAGTGCCTCTCAACTGATGAGTAGATAATGAAAATGTGGTACACAATGGAGTTTTCAGCAGTAAAGAAGGACAAAATTATGAATTTTGCAGGTAAATGAATAGAACTGTAAACAGTTATACTAAGTAAAGTAGCACAGTCTCAGAGAAAACAAAAGACATATGTTCACCCTCACATGTGGATCCTGGCACCAAATCCTTGTATGTGAGTATCTGTCTTGATGTAAGTGCAGGGACCAGGAAATTGGAAAGAATTCAGGAGGCAAACAGACAGAAGGGCCTGAGAAGGAAGAGCAACAGGAGACAGGTGTTACTAAGGGGAAGTGGGTAAAATGGAGGCATGTAAATGGGAGGAAAAGGAAGGTTATCCAAGGGTGAAGGGGAAGAAGGAACTCAAGGGAAGGGGGCCATGGGAGGCAGGATTTATCACGGATGAAATGAGGAAATTTGGGTACTTTAACTGGGGAGGGAGGAGTGGCTTCTAGACAGGGAGAGAAAGAGAAAAGAGATAAATAATACCTAGCTGGTGTAAAAAAATCAGAGGGGAATGTATTAGTCCAAAAACCTACTGAAAAGTTACACATATGACATCTCTAAATGAGTCCATGTGTATAGCTGAAGGCTATATAACAAGAAACTGCCAGACAGGAAAAACTTTCTTTCGAGTTTTTAGCCAGGATAGACCTAGAGACTCCCAAAATTACACAGCTTTTAAGTGCCTCCCAGAACCTGAAGATAAGTACCTACTGCTAAAAGCAGGGCATACTTTGGGAACAGGATTTGGTGCAATGGAATTGGAACTGACCTTGAAGCCACTGCCCCTGAAGGCTAGCTCTTATAGTCTTGGAGAACACTATGTGAGCTGCTAAGGGAGAACATCAGTTGGAGGTCTAACCCAAGGTTTTAAGGCCTGATAACCACAATAATGACCAACAAGGCAAACCATATTGGGGCAGTAGTGGCACTTTTATCTTGGGGATAATCAACAGCTGCATAATTGGATTTAAAGCCCACTCAATGAGAGGGAACTCGTGTGATACTGTAAACACAGTCAAATATACATGATTGGAGTGGTCATAGATCTTAGAGAAAACCCTAAGACTGTCACATGTAGACAAATGTAATTTCTTACCATGTGCTAAATGTGTATCCTTATATTTACAGGCAAGTATGCCAGTCACCTCTCATCAAAGAAGTTTCTCCTGAACAGATGGCAACTATCACAGAGTTCCATAACTGATCACACACAGTGATTGTGAAATGTCCAATCCTAGGTGACACATCTACAATTGGAACTGTACACATAATGTTTATGGGACATTGCAGAACAAGGTGTAGAGAGAATACTAATGCATTTCTCAACTGTCATCAACAAAGCTCCCTCACACAGCAGAGGTCCATGAACACAAAATGACACAGATGGCCAAGCACAGAGAGCAAGAGTCTGCAGAGTGTGGAGACGGATCTCCTACATTAAACTCCATTACCAGAGCTCAGTGACCACTGCAGAAGGTGGGGCAGAAAGATTTTAAGAACCAGGGAACAAGGTGCATGGCCATATTGAAATAGAGTTTTACAGGCTCCTGGAATCTTGCTCATATGAACTTACAGCAATGGTATCAACACGCACAAGACCCATGCAAACTCAAGCAGACAAATCCAACATAGAACTGTGGAAAAGGGTGGCAGGTCCCAATCTTAGCTGAAGAACTATTGGCAGCTGATTACTGCTGGTTGAGGAACAATTGATCTTTATAAAGAGAGTAACTTTAGATAGGTTGACTAGATCTCAGTGGGTGAACTTGCACTGACGGACGTCTGGGGACACTAACTTGGCTCCATAGGCCTTCACATCAATGACAGAATGCATGAAATCCCTCAGGGGTTGGTTTTGGGAGGGTGCTAATGGAGGAGTGGGTATAAAGATAATTACAATGTTCTGTTTAAAATATACATCGATTCAGTAAAAAGTTTTTAAAAATTGCAATTTCATTCTGTAGTTGTACAGTCTCTATTCAGATACTTTTAGTGCTGGAAAACCTGCTCCATTGTTGGGTAGGAATACACAATTCATTTTTAAATTAAGTTCAAATTTCCCCCCTTGTAACTTCTACAGTTGAGCTCTACTGGAAACATCAGAGTCTGTGTCCTCTTCAATGATATTCCCTTCCAATCTTTGGATGCTTTTAACATGTGTCCCCCATTTTTCCTCTCCAACATCCATAAACACAGCGGCTCCAACTTACCTGGTTGGAGACAGTTCTAAGACTCAATTTTCCCCTCCCCAGATTGAGCACACTGTAATGAGCACAGAAATAGGTAGAAACAATGGAGCACAGAAACTCTCTGGCCTTCAGGAGAGTAGCTTTAAGTCATTACTTCACAAACATGACTCTGTTTGGTTCCCTCTACCAGTTAGAGTTTAAATTGCAAAGATACCGAACAGCAGTATCTCGCAGGAAGGATCACACCTACAAAGCAATGAATCCACAGGGCACATGGGATTTATTGTAAGTACTTTTATTGGAGTAATTTGTTGACAATGCTCAAGGACCGGTGCAAAGCAATCAGTAATAATAAAACCTCATGAAGATAATTTCCCCAAATGCTGTCCAGGAGAAAAAGCGAGAGTCCTTAACCAAAGACAGGCTTTCTGCACCTTTCAACTAATCATTTTGTTGGCTCTGGAGAAATTTTAGATGTTTCGAGTCTAAACCTCCATCAAAGCTGGGATATATAAAAATAGCAAAGGGGTTTAGTTTATCTCCATTCACTAATCTTAGCTAACAGCTGAAAAGAATTGGAGTTTAAATCCTATTACTCTCTCATAGCTCTCACTCCCAGACCAAAATGCCAAGTGATGCAATTGCTTTGGGGGTGAGAAAGGATGCTGTTGTCCTCACCAGCTGAGGCCCATGTTCAGGAAGAGGAGGCACATTTGTCTTCCAGATTAATGGCTGGAAACATTTACAAGGGCCACTCTCCTGGGCTGTCCCAAAACAGCCACTGCCTGGCTGTGGGCCCAGGTAGCCCAGTGTCACCTAAGAGAGAGCACTAAGAACTACTTAGTCAAGTATCTTAAACCAGAAAGACTACTAACTTTAAGTAAAATGGGGCAATAAATGAAAGCTTACAATGTGGACATTGCTGAATTGCCCATTGGGCCAGGATACTGAATTTATAAATTGAGGAAATTAGGGACAGAGCTGGGGCTCTGGCTACAGCAGTGGAGAGAGAAAGATTTACAAGGAAAGGGATGCACAGGCAGAACTGACAAATGCTAGTTATCGCTCACGCTGACTCTCCCAGTGCTCCCCAGTGCCCACATCTCCTTTCAGGCTATGACTAACCATCCTGAAGAAAACTAGAATGATGGAGGGAGTAGGATCTGCAACCCTTGCACTTGGGTGTGTCTTGTGTTTTTAAGTATTTTTATCGATTCCTTGAGAATGTCATACCGTGTGTTTTGGTCACAGACCCCTCCCCTTCTTCATCCCTCATAATGCTCCCCAAACTTCTGTCTTATTATTGTCTTACCATCTCTCTTATTTTTCTGCTCACAAAGGCCTATCAGTTCTGATCTGTGTTCCCCAAATGCTCTTGAACGTGGATCCTTCCCCGGAGTTGGCTATACCGACCAGGCATCAGAAATAAAACTGACTCTCCTCCCAACAGCTACAAATCATTAACAGGTCCTCAGCTGTGGCTGGGGTTTCGTGTCCACCTCCCCCATCCATGTTGGATTTCTGTCTGGCTTTGGCTCGCACAGATTTTGTGCATGTTGTCGCAAACACTGCGTGTTCATATGTGGAGCTACCGTGTGGTGTCCAGACAACGCAGTTTCCTCGTCTTTACCGACCACCTCTGACTTTTACTGTCCTTCTGCCTCCTCCCTTCCTCAATGACTTCTGATCCTTGGAAAGAGGGGGTGTGATATTGTTGCACACTTAGGGCTGAGCACTTTACAGTTTCTTATTCTCTTCATGTTTACTAGGCATAGGCCCCTGTAAATCACCACCTGCTATACTTCAACTCTGGTAAGAGTTGAGATACATGGTATTCTATCGTTATAAAAATAGGTCATAAGAGTCAGGTTAATATCTTATCTATTTAACAGAATAATACTAATATATTCTCCTCTGTGGTCTGTGCCCTGTCTAGCCACAATTTCTTGGCCCCGATAACAATGCTAGGTACATGCTCCATCTTGTAAAGCAGGCCTTAAATCACTTTTGGCTTATTAAACACGTTCGGCAAGGGTGTTGCGTAGGTGACACCGTGGAGTTCTCGCTCCAGGCCAGCACAGTGACCCACACTTAGGGTCTCCAAGTCCGGTATTGTGGTTTGGTGAGCGCTAAGCCACTCCCTGCGGCTATACATTTTTCCTTTTGCAAGTGACAGCCAAGCTTCAAATAAAACTTTGAGCACATAAGAACATCTTTCCTCAACATTTCTCTCCATAGTTTTAGTGTCAAATGAGGACTCTTGCCTACACATATTACATATCTTAAGCCATTATTTCCCATTAACACTATTCACCAGTAATATATTGCTTCATTTTATTCTACAATATACAATAATTATATATATATAGCGTCAATATCAATAGTAACTATAAAACCAATGGATGGTTAATCTCAATTGTCTACTTGAATTCTAGAACCTCTCTGGAGATGCGCCTCTCCTCATGCCTGCGAGGGAATTCTCTTGACTTAGCTGGGGCAGGAAAACCTGCTCATGCCTCTGGAATGAAATCCTAGACTGTATAAAAACAAGAAAATAAGTTAAGCACAAACATTCTTCTCCCTCTGCTTTCTGACTACAATGTGACCAATTGCCCAAAGCTCCTGCTGCCGTGATTTCCCCGTGGCAGGCACTGTACCTTGGAAGTGTGAGCCAAAATAAAACTTTCTTCCGTAAGTGGCTTTTGTCAGTATATTATATCACAGTAACTAGACAAGTAACTAAGATATCCACCAGGAAACGATCAGGATTTCCTTGCCAATTTTGTTTCTTTGTTTTTTTGTTTTTGTTTTGCTTGGTTTTGGTCCTTTTTGTATTTCCCCCCGCTAAAGAAACATAGCCAGAATGTGTTGAAAATTATGTAATCTAATTTCTATATGGTATAAGAATGCTGTCAGATTGATATATGCTTATGTTTATCTGCTTTTGTCTATATTCAGTTTCAAGGTGCTATAGCAAATGTCCCATGAGTGTGGGGTCTGGGTCTATCGTAAGAGATATTGAGCAAGCCAAGCAACCCCAGTTACCCTGGAGGGATGGTAGGAGTCTGGCCTGCTCTGCCTGATGCAATAACCTAGGTCCTGGGAAACCACTGCAGGCCTCAGCAGTTGCTTCATCTCTTCCCCCTCACAAAGATCACCTCAGACCAGAACCAGGTTTGGGGGTTCATTTCCTCGTTCCTAATTTCCATGTCAGTCCTACAACCTTCCTGCCTTTACCTAAAGACCCCACCTTTAACTTTCCCACCTTCTGTAATGACCAGAAAGGCCTCCCTATATAAACCTCTGCCTTAGTTTCAATAACTGAACTGCCCACCGACACAGTCTCCTGGGAATCTCTGCCGCCGCACTCTGAGCCACCTGAGGACCTGTTCCATCATCCTCCATTCTCTGGGATGGCTGGAGCACAACAGCCATGCTGGAGATGGAAATTCACCCACACATGAGGTCCCAGGCTTTGAAGACCTGTTTCATAATCTGCAGTAATATTGAAGGATGGTAGAACATTTAGGAAATGAGGCTTAGTGAGAGGAGATTAGGTCATTGGAGACGTGCCCTTGAAGAGAGTATCAGATCCTGGACATTCATCTTCTTCACTCTTTTATTTCCTATCCAAAACGAGGTGGATAGTCTCCCCTCTACCATGGCCTCCACCTCTCTGTTATGCCACAGGCCCAAGGTCACATGGTCCACAACTTACATACTGAAACTTCTGAAGCCTTTCCTCCTTAAAATATTTGTCTCTATTATTTCTTACAATAACAAAAATCAAAAGGATCATCCTCATTCTTACAAACTGTAGAGCACTGTATTTTGAGTATAGAATAGTTTATTCAATTAGTCTTCTATAAAGGGCATTTGTCTTTCCAATATCTTTATGCAAATAATCCTGGGGAGGAATCTGGTGTGTGAACTTCTGTTTCTGCTTTTCATAGTGCATCTTCTGGGTCTAACTCCCGGAGCAGAACGGGCTTTGAGAAAAGACAAATACATTGCCAAGTTTTCTCCATGGATTTCTTATATTTTGTAACATCAGAGGGGAGATGTTTTTCATGGGAAAATGCATGTGGAAGGAGAAGAGGGCCTATAGAAGAGTCTTTTCTAATCTTTCCATAAACATATTTGCCTTATTCGAGTTAGCTTTACAATTCAGACTCCATTGTCAAGATTGTTTCTCCCTAAGTTCCTCCACTGATTTATATTCAGTTCTCACTAATAGTTAGATTTGAAAAAAATAGTGACTCTGCATTTGTCTACCATCCCAGAATTCGTTTCTCCAATCCCAGTCTCCCCAGGTTTGGCCAATATAACTAAGGAAAAATTCTTTGGAATTGTTTCCATCTTCAATATTTGTATTTACTGGTATAGAAGTATACTGGTATACATCTATTTTCTGTTTTTTTTTTTTTTAATTTTACACAGGCTTTATACCTTGACAATCAGACAGTCAATAGGAGAAAAAAATCATACAAGTTCATTTAATTCAAGTTTTATATAAAGTGAGTGTTTCATTGGGAAGTGAAGACCCAAATACACACTTTGAGTTGAACACATACGCTTAATTGGACACAGTGCTGAATTATGAAGGGTCTGGAGCAAGGGCAGTTATTTGGAGAGGAGACAACAGAGGTAAAGGTTGAGGAAGGTTTCCTTGTTGATGTGAGAGTTTTTCATTAGGACGTGAAGACCCAATGACACACTTAGAGTTGAACTCATATGTTTAATTAAACAGTGATGAATAATGAAAAGGGTCTGAAGCAAGGGTGGTTATTTGGAGAAGTGACTAGGAAGGTAAGGATTGAGGAAGGTTTCCTTGTCCAGATTTTCCTACGTCTTGGTTTCTTGCTTTGATGAGAAGAATAGTACTTTCTGGTATAAGACGTGGGTCTTTCATGTGGGAATTTCATTTCCTGTCTTTAAGAAACAGAAAGATGGTCAGAGAGATCACCGTGCACTCGCACTAGAAGTAGAGTGTGCTGCAGTGGTGTTTTGGGTGGTGTGCTCCAAACTCCCCCACTGGCTAGCTACCATATGCCAAGCACTGTGCCAACCACTCTGTTCACTCCTGACCTCAATCATTATCAGCTTCTCAGAGACTGTTTCTCTCTGTTCTGTTTTCTGTGCTCTAAAGCATCCCTTTCTGTCTTCCATCTCTCACCCTCCACTTACGTAAACATATCGCACAACACTTTCATCTTTCAGAAATGATAAATAAACCCTCTTTCTGTTTCACCTCATTTTTTTCTTCTCTTCATACAAGTTTTCCAAAGTTTTGTCTCTAGTTCCCTGCCTCCACGGCATACGAAAATGCATTCTGAGTTATCTCTTCCCTCTAAAACTTCACATAATATTTTGTTATTTAGAATCACCAGCAAACAGAATCCAACCTATTTCCAAGGATGTTTTCTTCTTATCTCCTTGTCCTTTGGAAACTTTCAACATGGTAGATCCCCTCAATATTGAGCTCTTCTCTCTTGGTAACTTCGAACATCCTGGTGTCCTTTCCTCCTTCCCCCCTTGGATAATTCTTATTAATTTCCTTTGATTATTCCAGTTGGTTCCTAAGACTGCAGAATTAAACTTGTTTTGTCTGTTCTCTCTCTCACTCCTTCCTCCACTTCCTTAGCTGATGCCAAGTTTATTTTTCTCCAGCCAACCTTTCTTCCTTGAGTCTTAGATGCACACAGCTTACTGATGTGCTGATAGCCATGCATTGTTTTACAATATCTCAGATATAACATGTCTGAAATGAACTTCTGAGCCCTTTTTCCAACCTTATCTTCCCAACACTGAGGTCAACTTTCCTTTGACTTTTGTTCTTAAATCCCACATACAATGGATATTTCTTTAACTAAGTCTATTATAATAAAGCACAGCACACGGGTTTTCTTAAGCAGTAATTTGCTTTCTCACAGTTCTAGAGGCTGAGAGTCCAGCACGGTGCTAGCCTTGATTTAAGGTCACTCTGTGGCTTGCAGAAGTCATTCTCTCCCTGTGTTTTCTAATGGTCTTCCTTCTGTGCATGTCTTTGACCAAATGTCTTCTTATAAGGCTCATATAAGATTAAGGCCAATCTTATATGTCATCTTTGGTTAGTGCACAGCCTATGACCATATTTTATTACTTCTTTATAAAGCCCACCTCCAAATGCTAAGGTATGTGAGTTAGGACTTCAACATACAATTTTCAAAAAGCAAAATCCAGACAATAATACTGGGGACATGCAGCAAGATACAACTCATTTTCAAATTCAGTTATTTTTAAATTCAAAATGTTCCCCCAGTGAGCTGCGTCTCCCCAGTTCCCGCACCTCCTTGTAGTCCATGATGTTGGGACTTCTTGTCTTAATTACTACAACAAGCTGTTGGCCAGTCGTCTCAGTTCATGCCTGCCCTCCCAACCTGTACTCCTTCAGATATCCGGAAGGATGCTCTAAATGTGAATCCGGTCCTGCCCCTCATCCTTCCCACCAGAAGCTTCAGGATCTTTTGACTAAACAGCACAGCCAAACCCTAAAGGCCTTACATGTCTGCTTTGCTTGGAGTATGTCTTCATTGGTCAACTTGTCCCATTAGTGACAGCCATACTGATATTTTTTTATGTGTATGATTGGTTTCTTCCTATATTTTAGGATTCAGAATAAATGTATGTTATATGAGGAAGGTTCTTATAAGATCTTTACAAGAAACCAAAACTCCTCTTTATTTTCTCATTTTCATGTTTGATTCATTCATAATACTGCTGTTTTCTTGACGTTTTATTTTGGCTTATCTCCACTCCAAAAAGAAAGTAATATATGCATGTATACTGTGTGCATGTGTGTAGATGTGTATAGGCGCACGTGCCAACGCTCATACTTGATGGTCCGGGGATAACCTGAGCATTCCTCCTTCTGCCACATACCCAACTTATTTGTTTTGGTCTTTGTGGTAGGGCTTGCTCTGTGACCAGCTAGCTGGGTTAACCTAAACTACTGCCTTGGTCCTTCATTCTTCTCTATGGAAAAGGAACAAGAGGTCTCTGAGCATGCTTTAAGACTTTCTCAATTGAAGTATTACCTCCAGCTCAGAACCTTTAAGAGTTCTCCTTGTTGCCTTCTCCCTCCCATTCCACATTCTCACTTTCAACTTAACATTAGGAAGAGAATTAATTTTCTTACATGTGTTTTGTTCTGCATGACAATGAAGTCATAAGAAAAACAAAAAGTAAAAAGCAAAATGATAGTTTGCTAATCTTTCTGTACTTTAGAAGAATAGAAATGCCTACATTAGCCACCCATGAAGGAATGATATGTCTCCAGCTCCTAATCATACTTGAAAAAAATTTATGCCATAATCATTCAGAAGAAATATCATTATCAATCCCTGCAATGAGACAATAAATAGAAAAGACTAAAATGCTGCTGGTGGCAGTAACTGCTTACAAAGTTCCTAAGTGTGCACATGAGAAAATAAACACATTTCTGTGGTTTCATTTTACTGTAGCCGCTGGTGATGAGTGACTTACACAGCAAAAAGATAAAGCATCCTTATTTACACTCAAAATGTCAAATATCATTTGCACTTAAAATGCCATCACCTTGCGAAATTCTCCTTTCTTAACCTATAGAGAAGAAAAAAGCAAGGCAGAATCTGAGGAGACTCCAGATATTACACACCCAGCTCGTCTCTGCTGTCTTGATCAAATACTCTAATTTGCCGCAACCATTCCAAGATAGAAATGTTTTGAATTCTAAAATAGCTTGGCACCAAATGTGTCATAATTAATCTGACGCTATACTTAGAATGATGAAATTTGCCATGAAATCTGAAATATGCTTCAAATGTCAGTCTTACTTTTAATTAACACACCAATCTACCTTTGCAATAATCAAGCTTTACAGTCTCCTGGTGCTGGATAACTTGGTGACTGTTTTGTGAGTTGTATTTTTTTCTAATCTCACAATTATGATAATGCAACTCCCTCACAGACCCTTTCTTCTTCCACAGATTGTCAAAGGAAGCATCATTTGTTTGATTCTAGCAGTATATTTTACCAATAGAACCAAATGATGCGAACTGAGGTGTCTCGTCATGCTGGTCACAAGGTGACAGTCATCCTAACCCAGTCACTTCTAGCATCCCCATGATCTGATATTGCTATAAGAGGAAAATAAGTTATAACTCTTCAGACAGCCTATTTCTTTTGATCTAAATTCCAGGATAATGGAATCAGAAGCTCTAGATTGAAAAGAAATGGGTGTTTTTTTTTTAAGTAGATATGGAATTTTAAAAAATTGACCAATTATGAAATTTATTCATTATTTTATACTGCTTATGTCTCTTTCATATTTTCTATTGAACTTTTAAAGTATTTCATAGTTCATAAAACTTACATTGTCATGTGGCGTCCAAAATTGTAACAATTCTGTCACCTGCTCAAACCGTGCCCTATGAACAGAGAGCTTATCTGTTGATACTGATTTCTTTGTCTCTGTAGATATTTGGTGAGGAAGACAGACAGCATTTGTGGGAAGTTTATGCACAGATGTGTGAACTAGTCTGGGATCCTGGGCCTTTTTTCTGCCATTATGAATGGTAAGATTATCTTGTGGATGGAGAAGAGTTATCCTGAGAAACACAAAACTGAGAGTAGTTAGAACTTTTTGTGCAATTTGATAGCAATTTGTTTCATTCAATAAAAAATATCTCAAAGTTTATTTTTGCTTACTTCATTTTACTAGAAATTCATTTTAATGCAAGATGGTATATCTCAATAAAAATGTAGAAGAAAGAGTTTAGAGTGATTTTGGAGGAGGGATGAAGGAAGCCTATTCCCTCTGAATGAAGCCTGTCACAGCAAGAATTCTACAATTGACCATCTCAGTAGCTCAAGAGCTAGGGAAGACTGATGAAGAAGAGACGAAGCTACGATTGGTAAAGAACCAGCCGTCTCTCATGCTTAGCTAAGGGGAAGAGTGTTGATATCTGGAATCTCGCCTGTTGCACAGATGGCTGTTCTCTGTGCTTGACGACAATTATGACACTATCTTGAGTTTCCTCAGGTTATCATGTGATCTTGTCTAAAAGTGGTTCCATGTGATTGTTAAAATCCAGTAAGAGAACTGCATGGTCAGCTGTTGGGACCAGTTTAGCACCAGTCAGCACTGGGGCCTGACAGTCCGCATCTGACTGATTCTTGGCTGTCAGGACTGCTTTCTTTTTTATTCAGAGACTAATGGTCAGAATCCCCATGAGAGTGCTCCAGCTTCCTTCAGCTAGAGGCACTGCTGTTCCTATCCAGGACACACAGGATTGGAAGGGACTCTCTTTGTCTGGAGAAGGCAGAAGGCTTTGGTAAAGCCCCATTGGTTTTCTGCACCTGAATAATGATGCCAGAAATCCCTTTAACAAGAACCTGTTCTTTCACCTTCTACTGAAAAAAATGTCAGAATTCAGATTCCTCCAGGAAAGATGATGCATCAACTGTCACCCCCACCCCCTAAAAAAAAACAAACCACCTGAGTCTCATGTGACAGCGTTTTGATCATTGTTTCTAAAGCAAGCATGAAGAGATGGTGTTCAGCACTGCACTCACAGAGGAAGTCCAGCCTTACCTTCCGCCGCAGGACTGATTAAGGGCCTCTCAACAACTTCCTACTTTTCCCACCGTGTATCTCAAAAGATCCACCGGCGACAAAGACAGGCAATAGGGCAGCTCTAGTCCAGATTAGCTAACCTTGGAGCCAGGAGAGGAGCTTCTGATTCAAGGAAATACAGTTCCGGGTTCTGACTGCAGTCCCCTCGCACAGAACTGGACCTGTCATGCGCTCCTGTGCAGGCTGCAGAGTCCTCTCTGTTATCTCCACTGGAACCTTGACAGCTGCAGAACACACCATGGTTCTGTAGCAATTTCCCTTCTGGATAGTCCAGTCCTTCAATGACAAACTCAGGCCAGAACACACTGGAAGTTTGGGGGTTCATATATTATTTAAAAACCTATTTTTAGTAACTGTACAAAGTAGATTTCTTTGACATTTTTGTACATGCACATGATTGTAATTGACTCATATTCACCCCATCGTTCTCTGTTGTCCCCCAATTCCCACTGGACTCTTTCTGTACCCCCAAACAGACTCCCTTATGCCTTCATATCACACACACATGTACATACATGTGTTTTTACATATTGTTTTTAATCTAAATTCTACACATAAAATAAAAGGTGGTATTTTAATTTCCCCCTGTTATCCTTTCGAAACCCCACCCCCTCTCCTTTTAAACCTGTATGAAGAAAAGCATATAACATTTGTCTTTTAGAGTCTGCTTATGCAGCTTAACATGATGATCTCTAGTGCCATCCATTTTCCTGTAATGAATAAAAAATCATTCTTCTTTACAGTTGAATAAAATTCCATTATATATTTATGCCATATTTTAATCTTATCTTTGTGTGTGTAAATAACATATATACATGTGAATACACATGTGCTACTGTGTGTGAGTGCAGACGCACAGGCTGTGGTGCACATATAAGGTCAGAATTTCAGTCTTTACTTTGCATCTTGTCTGGGAAGGGTTTCTTGTTCTGTACCACTGTGTTTAACAGACTGGCCTGCCCTTGAACTTCGGGAAGTCTCCTGTTTCTGACTCCCATCTCACCACAGAAGCTCTGAGATCACAAATAGGGAGGTACTGTGTTATGGCTTTATGTGCATTCTGGGCATAAGAAATCAGGTCCTTTTGCTTATAGGGCGAATTTTTTGCCCACTGAGCCATCTTCCCAGACTAACATCATTTTCCGGATCCATTCGTCTGTTAACAGGCATCTAAGCTGGTTCCATAACTTGGATATTGTCACTAAAGCTACAATAAACATGGGTGTGTGGTTATCTCTCTGGTTGCTAAGATTCCTTTGGGCGTATACCCAGAAATGGGATAACTGGATCATAAGGCAGCTGTATTTTGAGCATTTCTAAAAACCCTCCATAGAGACTTCCGTAATGGCTACACTAGTTTACACTCATCTGAGTTCTACCTGAATATGCTATCCTTCTCCTGAACCTCTCCTTTTCCTTTTTCAGAAATAGATGCCCGATAAAGGAAGACTGGAATTGGACTGAAGGGTGATTGTTTTTTATTTCTAAGGAAATCTATTCATACTACATGACCTCTTGGTTCTCTAGAAGCCTTTTATCTAATTAGTCACCGTAAAATGGAAAGTAAATCATCATTCAAATGCACACATCTACTGAGAACTTTCTATGTGCTGGGCAGTCATTGAAAAGTAGCAGTTCTTTTTTTTTCTGTTTGTCTTTTTGAGACAGGATCTCTGTCTAGCCCCAGTTGACCTGGAATTCACTGTGTAGACCAGGTTAACGTCAGTCTCACAGAGGTCCCCTCTCTCTGTCTCCTGAGCGCTGGGATTAAAGATATACTCCACCACTCCAGGCGAATAATAAATAGAGGGAGCCCTTAATAAAGGAATAGAACAGAGCACGTGATCCTGGAACAAGAGATGAGGAGGGGAGACCTAGGGCAAAGAAGAGAGAGCATGGCCTTAACGTCTTTTCCAGCCACAGGGGGTCCTGCTGTGATGCTCAGGTTCAGCCTGTCTGCTGGCTCCACTGTGAGCCTAGAAAGAACACAAAACTTTTAGGAGAAAGACTTAAGGCAGTACCTTCATCTGTGGAGACCCTGCTTTCAACTATTTTCTCAGTGAAGTGAAGAATTTCAACAGTCTCAGGTGAGAACATTGGGCAATTAGTATGCTACTGTGGAAATAAAAACCAAACATAAAAAACATGTAGCTTTGAAAGAGTGTGGTCCAAGAAACTGCTGAGGCTTAGAGCTAGAGACACTTGTTTTAAGATAAGGATAGGTATGCTAATCTCATGCAATTTTATCCTTTGGGTTTCTCTGGCACTTTTAAGTGAACTGATCCAGTAATGTTAATAAAATTTGAGTTTGAGAAAGGTGTAAAAAAATCTGTACTTCATCCCAGATCAATGTTCTACTCTGTGTATTCTAATTTTTAATGCAACATGAAGAATTCCAAGAAATAAAGCAAAAAAAAAATTCTGCTAATGCTGAAAACTGACATGGAGTCAAGTATGCATTTTGAAGCACAAGAATTTCCAACATGAATGAGAATTTGTGATTTGCCTCTGGGTGGAAAAAAGGATCGTTATAAAAACTGCTTAAGTTATTCCCAAAATTGCATATAGAAAAAAATTAATTTGTTTTATAAACTTTTGGGGATATACCTAGTATGTTATATACATGGGGGTTTTTTTAGTCTTAAATTCTTTATTTTTACAGGATATCTTAGCATTTTTAGGTATCCGACAGGGAGAAACTGCAGAGGTAAGATCCAGCTATGTAAATCAGTTTCAGTCTGTCTCTTGCATATATCTGCCACATTTTAGTCTGCCCATGTTTTTGCTATTCATCTAATGTTGAAGAAAATTCCCACTGGTATCATACACAATGTCCACAGGTATTATAAATATCCTTTCATAGATCTCTACTGAGAGATAAAGCATGGGGTCAATTCAAAGTCAATCTTAAATTTTTAAGGCAGGCAAGTATATCATTTGCATACAGATCAGCAATCTGTCCTTTACTTAGGGAAAGATTTACAGATACTTTACAAGCAAACCTAATCTGTAAGACAAACAACCACAAAGCTGGAGCTAAGGGACAAGGGGAGGCTGGAAAGGAGGAAGGAAATAAGAAAAAGAGAGAGAAAGAGAAAGAATTCTAATCAGTCTGAATATATTTCAGAGAAGAATTCTTGCTGTAATTGCTTCTGGTTACGTTTACAGAAATTCCAGCATAAACTAAATTGGGACCCATGATCTGTGAATGCCCGAGTGACTCAGAGGTACTAAGCATTATTTATTTTTTAATTTAAGTTACCACCATAAAAATGGAAGTTTCAGGCTTGAATTGGCTGGGAGGGAAGGACGCAGAAGAGTTTGTTATTTAAATAAATTCTCTTTCCCAGTATGTCTGGCTTGATTGCTTCTGTTTACAATGTGTTTGGGTCAAGCCAACCTTTCCCCTCAAAGTCCAGTTTAAGTCATTCGTGTTCCTCTGTCCACCCTAAGGGGAAAAAGTGCAATGCCCTAGATAAAACCAGGCCAGATGATGGGGTGTTCTGGGCTGACTCGCTTAGATTACTCAGGGGTTGTCTACTCGGACAGAAATCAGAAGGTTGGAGATACAAAGAAACAGAAGCAAAAGCCCAGGTCAGAAGTGAGTTCACAGATGGGCAGATTCTGGAGACAGACCCCACACCAGACCCTGGTGAAACAAGAAGTTTCTGCTGGTCCCTCGTGGACTTTTCTACCTTTTCTCCCACTGTCGACCACATCCGTGCTGATGCTGAGTTTCTCCTGGTCCTTGGCATGGCCTCTAAGAAGTACTAATTTATATAAAACCCATTCTATCATTCTATCAAAAGAATTGGATTGTCACCCTTCCTAAGGTGTAGGTGATGAAATTACAGCCTAAACAGAAAGTCCTAGAAGCAAGGCAAGAGCCTTTTAACAGTTACAAAGAAGTAGAAAAATAGTCATTATAAAAAATTGCAAAAGAATTGACAGTGACCAAAAAATTACAAATTATATAATTACAAGCTTATAAGAAAACACCAAAAAGGAGTTATGACTGTGTGACCATTGGGTTTCATGTGGGTAATGGGAAAGGAGGTATTCTAGCATGCGCCAATCATAGTCCAGAGCTGGGCTTCCCAAACATGTTCTGGAAATACTCTCCTGTCTCCACACAGACACTCAAAGACAAGAAAGTTCGAAACTCTAGGGGAAAAAGTGCAGAATCTCCCCAGGCTGTCAATATGCTTCTGGAAATTCTGGATCTCTGAAATACAAATGATAAGGGGGCCCTGCTCTGCTATGCCTATGCATGCATGTCCTTTCCTCTTAGCCACATCAACTCAACCTTGACATAATTAAACACAAATACCTCTTCCAGAAATCTTCCTGGATTTCCTATGGCTCTAACATCCATTAGCTTCCTAAGACTAGCGTAAGTTACCAGCAACTCCGTATCCTATAACATCAACAAAAAAAGATTCCCTCACACTTCTGCAGGGAAGAAGTCAGAGATAAAAGCATTGATGGGTTCCCTTCCCTCTGATGACCCCAAAGGAATATTCCTTCCCACCTCTCCCAGCTTCTGGGGCCCTAGCCGTGCTTTGACTTCAAAAACTCACCTGCAATGTCTGTCATGTAGTCTTCTCCTCTTCTGTCCAGGAATAATCATTAAAGTGAATACGAATTCCAGTAACATCTTATCTTAAGATACATACATTAATTACACTTGTAAAGACCTTTTATCTTCAAAATAAGATTATATTTGTCACAGGTTCTGAGTGGACATACCTTGAGAGTGACGATTTAACCCATGACACACCCTGAGGCTGAGCACAGGTCATCTGCCCCTCCCACATGTCTTCTTCTCACTGCATTCACCCATTATGTTGCAGTGACTGCCATCCTCGGACCATCCTGTAAGATGGCAGCATCCAGACTTTATCTTTGGGTTCCTGTCACCTCATGCACTGTGTGCTTCCCATGAATATCTTTTCCATGTGTCTCATCCTCCGAACACTCCAAAGCCTGCTGCTGAAAGTTTTTTCTCAACACAGTCATTATATGGTTCCTCAAAGACTAAGAAAGCTCTGTTGTTCTCTGGTAGGTCCTTTCAGAAAAATTTGCGTCAGTTTGAGTCATAATTTTGTTATGCAGTGGAAAATATAGGGCAGGGAAGTCGGAGTGTAGGAGTGCTTGGTGGTTGTGTGGTTTGGAAGATTAAGGTTTTTACCTAGAACTGGTATCAACTGAGAAGTTCCTGCTAGGTTCTTTCCCTTATAGTAAGGAAATATAGACATTTACAAAAAAACAAAGTTCTTTTGCATTCCAGAAACGGATCACCAGTTCGGGTAAACAGAGATATAATCAAGTGACTTCAGTTTCCTGAAGCATTTAGGAGGTACATGCCAGGCTAGAAAGATGGGTCAGTGGATAAGAGTACTTACTGCTCTTACAAAGAACCTGAGTCACTCCCCAACACCTACATTGGATGGATCACAACCACCTGTTAACTCCAAAGGGATTTGGTGCCATAGGCACTACACGCACATGCACATGCCCATGAACACACACACACACACACAATTAAAAATACAAATAAATCTTTTTTACAAAGGTATTATGCATAGTGTGGTTTCTCCTCTGTGGAATCTGCATCAGGTAAGAGTTCCCAAACTGTCTAGAGAGGAGCTTTGGAGATACTTTAATGCTATTCGAACTCTTTTGTGCAGATCACTAGGATGTTACCCAGCTGATTCATTCAATATCAACTTCAAAAATCAACTTAGATATAAGCTGCCATCCACAGTCTACCCTGATCTAAATCTGAGGTCAGACCCTTGCACGCTTGAGAAACCTTGCTTTTGATTGTATGCTCTTAAAGCACTTATATGTGATACTTACAACACTGCAGTCTGACTTCTTGCATACCATTCCCTCCACTGGGGCTGTGATAGGTCGACCATACTGCCACCACTTGCTCATCTTTTCGCCTGTAGAATTAACAAGCACTATGCTAAGACTTGCGGAACGAGTGAGTGAATGAACGAAGCACCCTGCAGAAGCAGCAGGCTGTCAGTGTGTCCTCAGTACAGTCCAGTGACCATCACAGTCCTTAGGTTCCCTTTCAGGCCCCCATACCAAATGACGGATCTGTGTCAGAGATTCCACAGTGACATCCAGCAGAATACACACACTACTCTGCTTCCGTTTGCTTCTAGCCAAGGGGAAAGATGATCTATTTTCTGACTTTGATGCGTTTTGCATTTTAATGAAAATAAAAATACCACTTCCTTTTCTCACATTAACACTGAGAGGACGCCCCCGGATAGAGGAGTTGCCAAACTTTCTTTCCTTCCTCTTTCCTTCCTTCTCTTACCTCATTTAGAGTCCATTGTTTGCTACATCAGAATAAACCACCAGGCCTTCCAAAAGTATTATCAGCTGTTAAGTTCCCCTTAGTTTTTCTTATTGAGTGGATAGATTCTAGAAAAGTGTTTTCATATGGAAAAGACTAAGTATGAATTCTAAATGCTGACAATGTGATTATACCATAAAATGAGATTCTTTCATTTGTTTATTCCACAAGACTTGTGAAATAAGTTCTTCCAGAACTACCTAAGTGCCTTGGGTTTCTTGGGCCCTCTGGGAATTAATGGCCTGTTCTAGAGGAGACAGAATGAGTTTTCTGCTAACTTTTCTTCATGACTCCTCACTTCCGGATAATCACCTTGTTGTATAACCTCATAACCTCATATGGATTAGACAAGATCTGTAGATAGTGTTTTTTTCATAATCTGAAGTTTTTCATTCTCTGGAACACAAATAAAACTGTTACATGTTTTTCAAGGAAGAGGTCTTCCATTGTCAGCTGGCTGCTGTCATACCAAGGGAAGGAGGGGAAAGGTCTTAGATGCATTCTTTGGGTTTATTATATCCTGATAATTTTCCCAGGAGATAATATCCATTGACAAGTGTGATCATGGCTGATGAGATGGCATTTTTTCCATATAACAGAAAGTTTCCATTTTAAAATTTAAACTTGAAAATTAAATGCTTTGGTATGATTGAGAATGATCACAAAACAAGGTTAATTGCCCTCTATCCTGCTGCTCTGGACAGCAGCCCAGAGAGGAGCACATTCCACAGGGGAGAACTACAAGCCCAATTTACAGCCCTGGAGGTCTGCAAAGAACAGTAGATTTCCTACTTGCTGCATGATCTGTAAAAGCCAGTCTTAATTTAAAGCTAGACTTTACTGAAAATCATTCTACTAGACCAGCTCCTGTGATCTCAAGTGAAATGAATTTAGAAGTTGTAGAGAAAGTGTTTTGTGAAGGACTATGATAATTAAACAGCTAACGAAAATGCAGTGCAGACTGCTGCTTCCTGCAGCATGGAGAAAGGCATGCATGCCTTGCACTTTGAATAAACAATGCTTTGGGTACTGTTCTTCATTGTAGGAAACTTACTGGGCATTGTGGAAATCTGTACCTTGAATAAATAGAATCTGCATCTGCAGAAATAAATTTTCAAGTGCTTAATGCTCACTGGGTTCAGGCTGGGTGGGCTTATACTACTTAGTTTTACTGTATATTCTCCATTAAATTCCAAGTAACTGATTACTTTCAACATGGGACTTGTTTTTTTGCCTAGGAAAGTGGTCTCAAGCAGGTTTTTTTGAAGGCTCATGATACAATCACTTTGGTTGGATGTTACCTTAGCCAGTAACATTATCTCAATGATGCCAGGTTTATATTATTCAAAGCAATTCCTCTGACTACAGAGAAAAGCAGACAATGGAGAAATTATCTCATGAGAGTTTGGTGGAATATGATATTTGCTGTTTTCATAGGCTAGGTAACAATCCACTGTATTGACTGCATTAATTCTGAACAGAGGAGTAAAGTCCAGTGCTTTTTCATGGGAACAATGAGATCATCTTTTAAAAACACAATGCCGAATTCTTCATGTTGAAAACACGTTTTCTTGTGAGAACTGACAGTCTCTAACTCAAAAATGAAAACTGTTTGCAACCCCTTAACAATAGTTCACCAGCAGCCAGACAAAAATTCAACTTCATTTTATTCCCGCCCTCTACAAGACGCATCTCCATTGATCTCATTTTGACTGTGCTTAAAGAGTTTTAGTCTCATGGATTTAACCAGTCCATCATGCTGAGAGGGAACAACTCTCAGAAGGTTGCCGAAAAATAACAGAGAACTTACTTTCAATACATCTCATGCTGACAGGCTACTTGGAGATAGCTGTAGCTATCAGAGTCTTGCTCTATTACACCTTATCAAGAGACTTCTAAATGCCAGGCACATAAAGCTGCTGTACAGACAGACATATCTCTTGCCTTCAGCAACCTGACAGAACAGTAGGGAATACTGACAAACAAATGAGTAATAAAAGAACAACATGCCAAATGATGCAACAGAAGCAGTTAGATAGATGCCCAAAGGAGAGAAGTTTAGTGATCATCTGTAAGAGAAGAACAGTATTTACCACAAGTTACAACTCTCCAAACTCCACACATCAAGGAAACAAGAACCAGGAGCCTTTCTACACAAAGTGTGCTGCAGAGACCAGCAGAACGCATCATCTAGAAGTGCGTGGAAGCTCAGAGCCTCAAGGCGCTCCTCCCAGGAGCTCCAGGTGCCCATTGTAAGGATACATTGCTAACTTAACACCCCCAACTTTCTGATTCAGTGATTCTGGGTGCAACTCTGGATTTTTCCTGCTTGCAAGTTGCAAGTTAACTTTGGTATTGCTTCTCTGGGAACAATTTTTGGGAAACAGGAATATAGATAATACTCAGGAGCTTGAGGCCAGAGAAGGGAGGGAGTACTAACTCCTATTTGCCTTGGAAAATGTCTCATTGAGGCAATTAAGAACACTACTCTTTGACCCTGACACTTTGCGTATTCAAAGGCAAACCTTCTCATTAGCAGATGAAGTTTTTGTCCTGTCTGCTATGCTGAGATGAGAAACTATATAAAGGGAAGTGAGATTATCTCTTTTTCTCTCCACTTTATTACTAGTTCTTACAACAGAGTACAGTTTGATAGTATAATGTTTTTTCTAGAAGAAACGCATGAGAGACATTCTTTGAGCCCTTGGCTGAATTCGAAGTTCCCTGTGTTAAGCCACATAGTCTAACACAGGTTTCCAGAAAAATTTTACAACACGAGGCAATTGGACACTTTCCTGGCTATTACTGAGATAAGCCCCATTTTCTAATTTGACTGCACTGTTCTAACACATGCCAATGAGAGAATTCAGGAGTTAATTATGAAAAGCCCAAAACTGGATAATCTGGAACAGTAAGCTAGATCAACCAAATTAGCCCAAGATCTCAGAGTTATTCAGAAAATAGAGCTAACCAGGAGTCACAGTTGATTACTCAATAATTTATTTACTTATTTTCTCCCCCAAAATTTAATTTATCATTTTACTAATATATATTATTTGTACAAAGTAATGGATTCTAGTATGATATTCATCTATGTGTACAAGGTATACTTTGATCATATTAACCACCCGCAACCTCCCATCCCTTTCTCTTCTCACCCGCGTCCTTCTGGTCCCTTTCTTCTCCTGAAATAGACCCCCAGATTTCTCTCTATAAGTTCATACCACATAAACATGCTACTTGATAGTGTGATTGACTTCAGAATGCAAGTTAAATAAAATATTCAGGAGAAATTTTAAGCGACTTTAACTTTTAGGACCCAGACTAAAATAGCAGACTCTAGTTTGAAAGACGACACATTAGGGGGATTTTCTCTCATTGACTGAAGTATAACTTTTAAGGGTAAAGTACCAAATAACTTCTGTGATACTGAAGGACATAACCATGGATCCTACATATGCTGTTACTCGGTGTACTAGTTACTTATCTTTTTTTTCTGTGACAAAGTAAGTGACAAAAGTAACCTAAGAAAGGGAGGATTCATTCTGGCTCACAGTTTGAGAGTACAGTCCATCATGGTGGGGAAGTCATAGCGGCAGGCTCTTGAGGAAGCTGGCAACATTGAACCCACAGTCAGGAAATGGGGATTGATGAATGCTAGAGCTCAGCTCTCTTTACCCTTTTTATTGAGTTCAGTATTGCAATCAATGGAATTGTGCGACTCATAGTTAAAGTGGGTCTTCCCAATTCAATTTCCTTAATCTCGATAATATTTCACAATTGTTCCCAGATCCTGAAAAAGTTGACAATAAGTACTAGCCACCATATCTATTTGCTGGCTTCTTCACTGTTTCTATTGATGTTGATTGTTCTTTTCCAATTTATCTGACTTTTCTAGCCATAGATGCTCATGTAGAAGCCTGCCATGGAAGGTTCTGTGTGGAAAACTGATGATGCTTCTTTGCTTACTATTCAATGATTACAACCAATCACAGGTTGGGCATAATGGAGGGTGGGCCTAGCTAGGCCACCTGCCAGGGGGAATGAAGTTATGGCTCTCATGGGTGTGGTGCTCCACGCCCATTCGTTGTGAAGCCAGTTTCTGCCTAGCACCTGGAGGGAACCTGATCCACCTGGGAACAAACTGCGATTGGCTGTAGTCAGGACCCCACCTCATAAGGCTATTGGCTAATAAGACCCATAAGACTCTCTGTTTTTTCTGGAATAAATGAGTTTGCAGCAGACCACCACTGCTGGCTTTCTGTTCAACTCCCAAAGTCTGTATCTTGATTCTGTGCCTACTCGCCCCTCCCCTACTGCGGAGCTTCTTCGGTCCCCCTTGGGCTGGTCCTGAGTGCTAGGACCCCCCACAATCACATATATGATAAATTACACTGAGTGATAAAGTTCTTAAAATGTGCTTTTATCACAACAGTTAAAATGTGTGAATAAGAAGAAAACGGTCTACGATAAGCAAACCCATTCATCTAGACATCACATGTACCTCTATATGTCTGTATCAGTTACTTTTCTGTTGAATGGTAAACCCCCATGAACAAGGCAATTTATGGAAGGAAGTTTATTGGGCTTACAGTTCCAGAGTGGTAGTCCATCATGTGGGAGGCAGCTGGAGCAGACAGCTGAGTGTTCACATCTTCAAGCAGGCACAGGAAGCACAGAGGAAAACTGGAAATGGGATGAGGCACCATCTCAAAGCCTGCCATCATGGGTCATGGACGGGCTTCCTCCAGCAAGGCCACACCTCCTAAACCTCTCAAAGCCATGACACCAACTGGGGATAAAGTATTCAAATACTTGGAGCCCATGGGGGACATTCTCATTCAAACCACTAGAATGCCTTTATTTTGAGAAGAGCAAGTTAATTTTTTTTCTTCTCAGCAGATTCTAGAGCTGTGAATCATAGTGCTGACCCTCTAAAAGTTTAAACAGAAACGTGAGGGAGCTGTGAATTTAATGTATGCCTGGAAAAAACAAAGGACATGAATTCATGTATCTTTTAAGTAAGCAGGTCCTCAATAGTTATTTAAATATGCCACTCAAGTGAAGCATTTATAATTCATTTACAAGAGCAAAGATACATTAACGGATGGTGCCTGACTTATTATAGAAACAAGACTAACTAATAACGAGTCCTGGGATTATTTGATGAATTTCTATTTTAACTCAGAACATTAAAAACACAAATGTAAATGATATGAAGATATAAGAATCAAATGATAATAAACTCACTCTCAGGAACAGAAAATCTAGACCCTTCTCAGATAACTGGAAATTTTCAAAGTTTCCTTAAGCTTAAACCTGGTAATCACATAAAAAACAGTAAAGATGTTTTTCAATGTGATAGAACTCTTGTAAATTTCTAGAATATATTAGATAATCAATGAATTGAAATCAACAGAATTTAGTAAGCACATTTAAATCTGAAGTAAACAGAAACAGACAGTATACAAAGAGTTATAAGGGAGCTATAAAAGTTCAAGTCATATCTTTACTGGAATAGTTTTCTTTTACAGCTTTGTGAAGTTTATACCCAATTTCTTTTGACTCTGAAATGTGGTTCCATTGCATTTCCACTGTAATTAAGAATCTCAGAACAATTGAGCCTCCATCCTAAAGTGTCTGTGGTGAAATCATCTGTATCTCTCAGGTCAGTAAATCGAACAACATAATCTTTGTTGTCCCATAGAGTGCTAGCCTGGGAATGACATTGAAGCACAGTCTCCTCACAAAAGAAAGGTGTTTAAAGATGCGTTTTGTGTTGTACCCCCAAATGAATGAGGGGTCTCTATAGAAACGGCAAACCACTTTTTCACTGTCCTTGACTCCCTGAAGAGTCTTTATCACTAAGATATCTCTGCACTGTTTGCATCACTCAGAAAACCATTCTTGCTTCTGCTGTGGAGATTTTCTTAGTGCCTCAAGCCCCACTTTCAGGGGGCTGTTCATCTTCACCACTTTAATCCAGTTTCTGAACTCTAGGATGTATTCTCTCAACAGATGCATCACCCTGGTTCAGCCCCACTGCCACTGTAAACGGCTTATATTCTTAAATCTTATCAAAACCTCACAGTTGCTATCCCTGAAAGAGGTGACTGACACACACACACACACACACACACACACACACACACATCTATATTTATAAACACATGTATAGCACACATGTATAAGTGCATACATGCAAAGGAAAGGTTCAGAACCCGTCTTTCTATTTCTTTCTCTAAAAGACAAAAACAGAGGCAGAAGGGAAAGTTTTGTATTCTCTACATAATTGCCCGACTTAGTCCCTTCATTTTGCCTGGGCTGAGCAAGCTGTGTAAGACTAAAGGATGAACCAGACCCTTAAAGCTTTAATTAGTATCATATTTCTAGAAATTCCTGCTCGTTGTTAAATACTACCTGCCTTCCTTTTCATGGACGTTTTCTCTCTCTCAGTGCTAATTGCCTTCGTAGGTTTTCTCTAATGATTCTCCATTGTCCTTCACCTCGCTCAGTAGTGTGAAGAAAGCTAGCTTACTCATTGAGAACTGCTGAGAGCTTCTACGCTGAACTTTGATAATACATCATTAGTTACTGTCATTTCAATTCTCCCATGACCTTTGTGGTAGATTTTATGCAAGAATAATGAATATAAATATCTTGGAGTAGATACCAGAACTTCTTTTTCATATACATAGAAATTTTATGATGACACTATTAGTGAATTAAAGAGGATGAGGAGAGGCAAAAGACTAAAGTCTGTGAAATAGCCTTATAATGGGTTTATTGGCAATTTAGCAATGAAATTTCTGTACTTGGATCCAAAAGAATCTGGATTATGGTGAACTCTCTTCCTTGGGTACAGTATCAAGAGCAGTATGTTCTTCCTTTTTCTTCATTGGTCTTTCTTTTTTTCTTCCGTGTGTGTGTGTGTGTGTGTGTGTGTATGTGTGTGTGTGTGTGTGTGTGTGCATGTATGCATGTGTATGTGTGTCTGTATATGTGTGCAGAGGCCATAAGAGGACATTGGGTGTCCTGCTCTGTTGCTCTCCACCTTATTCCCTTGAGATGGGATCTTTCCCTGAACCTAGACACAGGCTCTTAGCAGCAAGCCCAAGAAATCCTCCTGTCTCTTCCCCCGACAACCCTGGATAGACCCCCTCACAGCCACACCCAGCCTTTGACACAGGTGCTGGACTCTGAGCTCAGGTCCTCATCTTGCACAGCAAGTGCTCTTAACCTCTGAGCCATCTCTGCAGCCACTAGTATGTCCTTTCTGCATACATGTATGGACTTAAACCAGCAACTATCTGAACAAATCCAAATCCTTTCTGGCCCCTTCATCTTCAGAACTTTCACTAGGAGTTAAGTATTGTCATTGATGCACAGTATTAATTACTTGGTCATCTGTCTTCAGCTATGCAAAATTTGGCCCCACAGTTTTCAGACTCTACCTGCCTCATGGTATCCCAGTGTGAGCAGAAGACATGAGAAAGATTTAGAAGAGCTGAAGTTTGTGTGCAAAAGAAATTTAGGTTTTCATGAGTTGTCCTGGAACCATGCCTCCTTCAGGACAGCAAATGACACAGACAAGGCAGAAAGAAACCCAAGCTCAGTTAATCTTAAACGCCTCCTTATTCTCAAGGTGATCATGATGCTGTGACCAGGAAGGGTCGGAACCCTGAATCTCAAGCCCACCTACTGACAACTAACTGAATTACTTTCAGCACTGAGGGGAATTCGTATTACCTGAGCTGCCTAGCTGTGGGGTTCAACTTCTTTGTGGAGGTGACTGAGCTGGCTGTGGTGCTCTTCATGCCCTGAAGTAAACTTTCTGAATGCAAAGCTTCCCTTATTGCTCTGAGACTTTCCTCAGAGAAAATATAAGTAGATAATAAATGCATTGTGTTCAGCAACAATAAAGCAGGCCTTCAATAAAGTCGCCTTTTATTGCTGTACAAGCTATTCTAGGCTAACTCTATTCTAAAAAAGCTACAACCTACAACCACAAGAATTCATAGAGGGAAAAACTCGACTGTGGATTCTAGCATGCATATTACTTTCGAAATGTGAAATGTCTGCGAAGGTTTAAGGTAGTGACTACGGCATCTAAGTGTTCTCAAACACTCTGATTCCTAAGACCTTTCTCTGAGCCTCACACTTGACTCATTAATTACCAAGAATACAGCATTCCGTGCCAAAATAACCACTCTGGAAATGTCTGTATTTGGTATATGGAGAAGAAAATTGATCATCAACACCAGGTCCACCTGACCATCTCTTCTCATGAAATGCAGTCCCTGAATGGGACTTTCAGTCTCTCTTCTGTCATTTTTCATAAGACTTATGCCTTATTAAGGAAAAAAAATGAGAAGTGCGATGTATATGTTAAGTAAAATGACAAAAACTTTCTTCTTTGTACAATATTTTCCAACCTAGGAATCCATACCGAAGCACTTTGCCTTTGTGAATTCCAGTGCCAGGTTCCCCCGTGTGGCACTCCTTTGTGACGGACTTCTTTATGAAACCTAAGCTGTTTGTATTTGCCAAGGGGAGGAGATGAATAAGTTATTAGAACTATGTAGGAAAACCCTCACTCTCAGCAAAAATAGCCTATTTATGGGATAGTCTTAAAGGGTGAGGTATTTTTCATTCTGACCTTTCATGGCACAGGCAAAAAAAAAATCAATGTGATGATTTTTCATGGAGAAAAATGTAGATGTCACTTTGGCACCAAATTGGAATTATGTTTCCATCTTTTCTCATTAGAGCAAATTAATAGTGAGTGTCCACTTTCACCTTTGTGCCGTTTTCTTACCCATGGCTTGATGCTTTTCACAGAAGGTATCATTCAAAGAACAGTGAGAGCCTGGTGAGGAAAACAGTCCAGGTCTTTAGAGGGCACCAGGCCAAGGTTACCCAGGTCAGAACATAATGCATCCCTTTCTAAGAGTAACAGAATGATAAGGAAACCATTTTTTCTTTGGAGCCTAAGCAGAAACCTGAAGCAGAGTTCCCTGAATCTAATGACTGCATATTTCTCTCAAATCAAACTCCAGGCTTTTAAAACCCAGTTTCAATACTTATGTTGCAACAGGGAAAAGCCTGAATGGCATTTCTTACTCCCTTATTGTATTTCTATAGCAAACTATACATCAGCTTATTAGCAGAATAAATATAAATATATACTCATATTGCATTGAGTGCTACTAAATTAATTCAGCTATTATTCAGCTAGAACTAGGTCTTTTCTATTGCAGTATGGTTGTGGGGAAAACAACATGCTCATTCATTGCCATGGCAGCAGCAATTGGTACAGACATACACACATTTTTATTCAATTCAGAAATTTATCCTATGGAAGCAATTCAAATTGAGGCATAAAGCTTTAAACTCTAAAATATTTATAACTATATCACCTATGACTGTAGAATTTAAATGAGCTTGAGACTCCAACAATGGGGGAGGCTAGTTAAATCAATTTGGTAGGTTAACTTCATAGAATATTATAAAGTCATTAAAAGTAATTATGAAGACCATGTAACTGCATGGAAAATATTTATGATCTGCTGTTAATTGAAAAAAAGCAGAATATAAAGTTACTATGATTGCTATAATTCCAAAAACATAATGTGTGTGTGTGTGTGTGTGTGTGTGTGTGTTCAGAAGCTGAGAGAGGCTATAGAAAAGTGATCAAAAATACTTTATGGTTGTAGGATTAAAAGTAAAAATTTTCACCATTATATTTGTTTTTAGTCCCTTTAAAATTATTGAAAGCTTTTGAGTATGTGGGAGAGATCTGGGTCAGTTTAATGAAACTAAGCAGTGACTTAATATGAATACACAAACGCGTACAGACACACTATCTCTCAGACTTCTCTGGGCCAAGAGTTCTCTGTATTTACAACCTGGCTGAACGCGCACAGTTGCTGGGACGATTAACAGAGGTGGAATGGCTGGCACGGTCCTACCCACTCGATATAGGTTAGCCACTGACATCATCTCATAGAGCATGAGCCCCTCGGGATCTTAGGTCTGAGGTTGCTGTAGGAATCTGCATAATTTGATCTTAAATTACCAAAGTTCCTTAATTTAGAATAGTAGGATTCAGTGGGAAATGGAGGGTAATTAAAAGGAAGTGCCATTCGTAGAATGTCAGCAGTTTCCTACACATTTGTAACCAAAGATAATGTTGATGTACCAAAATAGTCCAGAAAACTTTTTGCAAGGCTAATTTAGCCAAAAGCATGATCTATGACAAGATAAACAAAACCGGAAATATTCCTTTATACTCCATCTGGGAGCTGCTGAATAAAATTAGAGATGCAAATTATGCTCGCAGTTTTGAAATGCACCAATGAGCTCCGGTTGTCTTTCCCATTGTCTCTCCTTTCTTAAATCACCACAGTGTGTGGCCTTTTGTGATGACAGTGATTAACCTCTCCTGGAAATGTATGGCTTGTTGCTAGACAGATTCACATCAGATATTTAAGTTGCAAGCAACTGTACAGTCTTGCAGAAATGAGTATGGTGTCTTCTTCAGTGATTCACAGCCTCGTGCTTCCCAGGGTTCCCATACCAGATGGTGGCTTATTTCTTCCTGGATTTGTAGGCCACATGCTCAGGTCTGTGGGTGATTTGGATATATCATGTCATTAATCCCCCTACCTCCAAAGGGTAAACTTCAGAAAAGTAGATGTCTCATTTCTCCTGAAGGAGAAAAACACAATGTTGTCTTAGGTTAGCAACCTAGTCTTGCTGAGAAGTCTGGTGGTGAAGATGTGTATATACTAGGGCAGTGGGGAGCCAAGAGGATGACATTGAGAAAGCCTAAAATATTTCATGGTGCACTTTGTTGGCTCTGGGGATCTAGGCACGTTCATATTTTATGTGTGACTCAAATGGAAGACATTTGGACCGTAGCATAAAACTACAGATGCTTACGCCACTCAAATCAGCAGGCTGGCTCTGTGAAACTGACCCTGTTCTGTCCTTAGAGTGTCAAGCACAGACTGCTCTGCAGTCCTCCTCCATAGCTGGGATCTCACATGTTCAAGTTCCACCTGTACTCCTGTCCGACTTCCCACCAGCACTCCTTCTATGCACTTACCAGAGGTCTCTCTCTGAGCAACCCTGCAAGCAGGCACACAGCTGCTCGATTCCTCTAGATGCTTCAAGAGCATCTAGAAATAGGTACCATCTAGAAACAGGGTGGCAAGATGGCTCAGTTGGCAAAAAAAGCCTGGTAACCTGAGTTTGATCCCCAGAATCCATGCAAGAAGAATAAAATAAAAATCCAGATAGTCAGTCATCAGAGAGGACATATCTGCAGTTTGCAGCACTCTGCTGTTTTTCAGTAAGAGTGGACAGTAGAATCAAAGTGACAGGAAGAGATTGTTTCTCTGTCAGCATTATTACTCTACCTTAAAAAACTGCTTCAGATCATTTACCTTTGTCACAGGACAACACACCAAGTTATTAATTTTCTTAATTCCTAAATAAGAAACTGCAGATAGACAAAAAACTGACATTATCCCTCAGTTTCTACAAATTTTTGAGTTTCTGATCTCAGAACAGGTTCATGGTTTTAATTTCTCCTGGCTACATACAAGGCTGGGACAATTCTTAAACTTTCCCATCCATGTTCTCTTTAGATGAATATCTAAAGAACCATATGAGTATCCTTGGAAGCTATTGGTGGAATCAGGACAGAAACTGCTGGACTGAGTAGGGGAGGGGGGACATGCCTATCAGTTGCACCGTCTCCAGGGGCTTGAGAAGAGAAATAGAAATGAAACTCTGCACTGAAGCAGCCTCAGGAGGTCACAGAGCTTCTGATAGGGTAATAGTATGCTTTTGCTGGATTAAATGAACTGATCAATATTGTGTTTATCCCCAAATAAAATGTCCTCAGCAAGTAATTGCTTCATCCCCAGGCAACAAGAAAATGTATTTGATATGTTTTTAAGAGTTCTTGGCTATAAAGAATTCTATTTGGAGTGGAGTTCCTGAGACCAGGACTCCTTCCCCCAGATGTTATTATACTGGGTCTGAGGATGATAATTACTAAAGGATAAAGGCAAACCTATAAACACTAGATATCATCTGAGGAAAGTTTAGAGGGTCCTGTGTGGTATCTATCTAGAATAAAATCATGTATTGGATACATTAGTGTCACAAAGACCAAATTTATTCTTCTGGGTTTAAGATTTTTCTTTTATTGGATTGCTCATAAAATATATTTGTAGTAACAGGAGTTCTGGGCCTTGCTTCTGATATTGGGGTCAAGGCCAGCTGCATAAACTGCAGCTCTCAGTGTAAGTGAGACCGTGGAGACCCTTGTTCAAAAGGCAAAGTAAATCTACCAGTAGAACTAGAAAGGGAAAGGAAGCCTTTCATTTCTTCTGTGATCTCTCAGCTTCTTCTACTGTCTTTAATTTGATGTTTAATGTTCTAAGTGAAGGCCAGAGAGATGGCTTAGTGGTTAAGAACACTGGCTGCTCTTGCAGAGTATCCTCACAGCAGCTAACAATGCCTATAACTTAGCTTCAGGGAACTCAACACCCTCTTCTGACCTCCACAGGCATTGCATGACATGGGTGTACTTACATATATGTAGGCGTATATTCATACACATAAAGTAACAAAAATAATAAATAAAATATTTTTATATCCTAAGTAAAAATATTTAGGTTTTGGAATGAACTTTAACAGTTATGTATATTAGGGGGCAGTGCTGAGACAGGGTCTTACTCTGTACTTCAAGATGGTTTGAAACTCACTGTGATCCCAGGATGGCCTTGAACTTATGGCAATGTTCCTAGCCTCAGCTTCCAGAGAATTATAGTTGTAAAACACCATGCCCAGCTTTCATTTTTCTGTTTTTCAATTCCATCTTTAAATGCAAATACAGGAGCATTTGTCTCACAGACAGGCTCACTACAGTTGCACAATTTCCACCCTACAGTTTGTGTACACATCTGTGTTCCATTCTTGCCAGAACAGTGGAAGGGTGGATTTTGTTTATTTGTCTTATGTTTTGGTAGTGCTGGGGATTGAACCCAGGACTCTGAGAATACTCTACCACTGAGCCACCTGACTGATTTTACTTTACTTCTTGATGTGCTTTTATTCTATGAACATACCTTTTGCTTATTGTGAGGAAGGAGGGACTACAACTGAAAGGACAGGAAAATAAATAAGGAAGAAAGGTTATAAGATTTACTTTTGTGCTTATGACTGCTTTACCTAATTAATGCGAACTTATTATCTCAAGATAATGCAAATTTACTACCTTACAGTTCTTGAGTCAGAAGTCTAAAAATGGTCTCACCGGGTGTCCTGGTTTGCTGATCATCGCTGTTACGAAACTCTTTGACCAAAACCAATGTGACAAGGAAAGAGTTTATTTGGCTTGTGGATCCTGATCTCAGTTCATCCTTGAGGGAGGCCTGGACAGGAACTCAAGGCAGCAACCGGGAGGCGGGAACTAAAGCTCAGACCTTGGAGGAAGTGAAGAACGCTGCCCACTGGCTTGCTCTTCCGGCCTGTGCTCAGCCTGCTTTCTTACACTACTCAGGACCGCCTGCCCAGGGGTGGCACCTCCACAGTAAGCTAGGATCATCTGCTTCACTCAACAGTCAAGAACATGTTTCACACATGTGCTGGAAGGCCAATAAGACACAGGAAATTCCTCAATTGAGGTTCCCCCTTTTCCCAGATGTGTCAAGTTGACAGCTAAAACTATCCAGCACAACAGGTAAAAATCAACATGCTTAAGGTCTGTCTCTTAGAGAATCTAGGGAAGAATTTATTGATTTCCTTTTCTGGCTTTTGGAGGGCCTGCTGTCCCTCAGGATGCTTCCTCCATCTTCAGGGCCAGCCAGTTCCTACTCATATTACCAGTTGCCTGATACTTTCTCCTCTGATTTTCACATAACATTCTTTACAATTACATTAGGAGTGTCATATAACCCAGGGTAATCATTCTATCTCAACATCGGCTGATTACCATCCTTAATTTTTATCTATAACTTTAATTTTCTTAGCTATATCTCCCAACATATTCAAGTTCCCAGGTGGTAGGATTTAGTCATTGTGGTGAGAGTGAAGTCATTCTGATAACCATATGACTTCTCAGTGGCACCTGCTTCTTAAAATGTCATTGTCTTCATTCTACACTCACGGTAAGTCATAGCTCAACAGAAAGTAGGATGCAGCCTCTGTGTCTCAGTGTCCCCACCTACTCTGTGATGGACACACTAGCTTATCTTATACCCACTTCCAGTCTCACTCAAATCCAAGCACTCAGGGACCACCGAATTCTTCTGGATTCACAGATCTCACAGGTACTGTGAGAATGACATGCTTAAAAACATATTGCATGTATCTTTTCTACTTGAGTGTGTACTCCACTGTCCCAGAAGACTGACTTCATGTACAAAATTAAAACTTCAAAGAAAAAATTGCAAAGGATTTCAAGATACTAACCACAAAGCTTTAAACCAGATTGAGAGCCTTTCTGAGAACATGACCTCAAGAGACTGCACAGTTCACATATCCACGAAGCCAGCCCTGCCAACGGACACTTCAGCAGCACCACTCAAAAACCAAATGCAACTATCAGAAAATTAATGTTAATAAAAAAATGAGTAAGTCAGCAGTAATACTGCTGTAGAGTAACAACAAAAACAAAAGTGTATTTTCCATGGATTTCTTAACCATCCATTTCACGCATCAACAAAAACATACAAGTGTTTCCCTGGGCTAACTGTTCATACTTTCAGTAATTCAGTGTGAGTCAGATTTGGTTATGGAAGTGAAATGCATGCTTTCGATGATTTGGTACGAGGTCTCAAGTGTAACTGGGACCAGGTGGATAAAAAGAAAGTGTTTTAAACTAGAAAATTTTTCCATCATTTAGTATTTTGTTTTAAAGTTTTCTGAGACTGAAAAGATAGCTCAGCAGTTCAGAGCACTGGCTGCTCTTGCAGAGGACCTGGGTTCAATTCCCAGCACCCACAAGGTAGCTGACAACTGTTCCTTAACCCCAGTTCCAGGGGAATCTGACACTTTCTTCTGACTCCACAAGTATTGTACCACAGTGGGTGCATTACACACATGCAGGCAGTACACTCGTACACGTACCACAGTGGGTGCATTACACACATGCAGGCAGTACACTCGTACACGTACCACAGTGGGTGCATTACACACATGCAGGCAGTACACTCGTACACGTACCACAGTGGGTGCATTACACACATGCAGGCAGTACACTCGTACACGTACCACAGTGGGTGCATTACACACATGCAGGCAGTACACTCGTACACGTACCACAGTGGGTGCATTACACACATGCAGGCAGTACACTCGTACACGTACCACAGTGGGTGCATTACACACATGCAGGCAGTACACTCGTACACGTACCACAGTGGGTGCATTACACACATGCAGGCAGTACACTCGTACACGTACCACAGTGGGTGCATTACACACATGCAGGCAGTACACTCGTACACGTACCACAGTGGGTGCATTACACACATGCAGGCAGTACACTCGTACACGTACCACAGTGGGTGCATTACACACATGCAGGCAGTACACTCGTACACGTACCACAGTGGGTGCATTACACACATGCAGGCAGTACACTCGTACACGTACCACAGTGGGTGCATTACACACATGCAGGCAGTACACTCGTACACGTACCACAGTGGGTGCATTACACACATGCAGGCAGTACACTCGTACACGTACCACAGTGGGTGCATTACACACATGCAGGCAGTACACTCGTACACGTACCACAGTGGGTGCATTACACACATGCAGGCAGTACACTCGTACACGTACCACAGTGGGTGCATTACACACATGCAGGCAGTACACTCGTACACAGAAAATAAAAACACATAGAATATTAAACATTTTCATGTCTAGATGGCACTTATTTATTATATATACAGGTGATTTTTGACATATCTAATGTGAAATGATTAAATGAAGATTATTAGCATTTGATGTCCTTAAACATTGATCATCTCTTCGGGAAACCACTCTCCTTCTAGTTCTTTATAAACTAGTTTATAAAGAATTTTCAGGAACTGAAGTCACCTTCTGGGCTATAAACTGCCAATTCTCATTCATCCTATCTATTGATGGCTATAGGAAACTTATTTTAAATATAGAGTACTATAAAGTATCTAAGTCTTCATTCACAGACAGCTTTTATATAAGGTCATGGTGATTCCTTTGAGTTTAGAAGCTGTGATTAGAGTTCCAGATCTTTCTTACAAAAATACAAACATGATGCATAATCTGTAATTTCAAGCTCCAGTATTTTAGAGTGATACAAAACACTTAGGAAGATGCTTGTGGGTACCCACGGACAACATTGGCACATTCTGAGTTCAAAACATTTCCAGTTTAAAAATATCATCCCCAAACTTTTATAGTTACATGCACATACTTCAACAGAATGTTTTGTTTTGTAACTGGGCTTTGGGGAGTCTTTCCAAAACATTTAATTATACTTTCAAAGGGATAATTATTTTTTAAAAATTCACATTTCCTTGACTTATATATTTAGTTACCGTTCTAATTACCTACGTGTACCTGGCACAAATATTTTTTCAAATCACAAGATTTCAGCACAACTATCATATAAAGTTTAAGTGTCAAAGGAACTGACTTGGATGAGCATTGAACTTCACTGTTGAGTGTAGAGCTCTGCAGGACAGTGGAGGCGAGCTGATTAGCCACGAGCTATGAGTATTAACGGACACTTGTTCTTACACAGAGACTGCATCAGATCACCCTGTCTTACAGAGAAAGGCACCGTTTGACACGTGGTCCAGAGGAAATGGGGTTCCAGGTACTTCTATTTCAAAGGAAAGCCTTCAAGAGTTTCCATTTCCTTGATGTCTGTGTACTAAGGAAACACAGTCCTCTCAGTGTCATTTCTCCTGTAAGGCTTTACTCTGGCCCCACGTTTGCCAGTCACTCCCTCGGCTCTGTTATACAGTCGAACACAGCATTGATTATGTAGTATTGAATTATTTGCCTTTCTGTCTCACTCCCTGCTTAGGGGGCATTCCCAAGATACCCCTGGGCACATCTGGTCTCACAACATATTGCTGCTCTCAGTGATTCTGCTTTCCTAGAAATGCAGTCTTACTTTACTGAATAATTTGGCTATATTATCTGTCATTTTACAAACGATACCTTTACTCTTTTGCTAAATGGGATTTTCAGTTGTCTTTCACTGTGTGTGTTTGGAGGAGTGCCTAGCACACGGGAAGTCTTTACTTGTTACTACCTTTTAGCCTCAATTGTATTTCTGTTACAAATGTCCATCTCCGCTGTCCACGTCTTGGTTTAAGGGTTGACTGGCAAGCATTCAGTCATTAGTTTGCTGTTACCTATTGTTAGATTGTTACTACAGTAACCACTTTGAAACTTTAAAAAGTTTTATTGAACTTTTGTGTATTTAGTACAGAACGTTTTAACTCCATACCTCTGCACTGGCGTTCACACAGTCTGTCATTTATGTTAAGGTCTCTGGCGTCGTTAGTGTCCGCAGACATCCTTCAGTGCCAGTTCAACCTCAGCCTATCCAGTGTTCCTCTCATCACCTCACCCAGTAGTAATCAGCTGCCAATAGTTCTTTGGTAAATTGGAGCCTGCTGCCCATTTCTACAGTTCTGTACTGGGTTTCTGTCCGCTTGAGTTTGCATGGATTTTGTGCGTGCCAACACCATTGCAGTAGGTTCGTATGAGCAGGGTCCCAGGAGCCTGTTTGACTCTACTTCAATATGGTCATGCACCTCCTCCCTGACTTTTAACTCATTAGTCATAGCCCATACATAGCCAGGCATCAAACTCAGGAATGATGTATTATTTAAATTTATCTAGCAGGGCCGGAGAGAAGACTCAGCAGTCAACAGCAACACTGCTCTAGGCTCATATGGGAAGGGTCCCAGGAGCCTGCAGGATGCCTTTTCCCTATGGTCATGTACCCTCCTTCTTGACTCTGACACTCTTCCTATCCCCTCTTCTGAAAAGGTCTCTGACTCCCAGGTGGGTGGGTTTTAATGTAGGATCCTGTCCAGGCACCCAGACTCTGTATAATCTTATTCTCTACCTTTTGTCCATTTGTGACTGTTCTAGTTTACCTTCAATTGCTGTGACAAAACACTCTGACCAATACCAACTTGGGGAGGAAACGGTTTATTTAGCTTACATCTCCCAGTTAACAGCTCAACACTTAGGGAATCCACAGTAGGAACTCCGGGCGGGAACCTGGAAGCAGGAACCAAAGCACAGAACATGGAGGAACAATGCTTACTGGCTTAATCCTCTGGCCCATGCTCAGTCTGCTTTCTTATAGAATACAGAACAACCTGCCCAGGGGTCACAGCATCCACAGTGGGCTGGGCCCTACCACACCACTCAAAATATCAAGAAAATGCCCCATAGACATGGCCACAGACCATTCCTCAATTGAGGCTCCCTCAACCCAGGTGTCTGAAGTTGACAACTAAATCTATCCAGTACAGTGAGCTTTTGTGTTCCTGGACCTCTGTTGCTTGAGGGAACTTCACTGATGAGACTTGAAAGATGCATTAGTATTCTTTTTACTCTTTGTTCTATGTTCTGTGTCACTAAGATTCCTCCTGGAAGGTGCTAAGTTTAGTCCCTTCCTCCCCGGTCTTACAAAAAATGAAACACAAAATCCCCAACTCACATTTAGGCAAATTCTAGCTAATTTACTTGGGCTTACTAACAGAGTAGTAGGTAAGGGGTTCCTTACAGAAGAATGAGCGCCCTCCCTTCCCTCTGTACATTACACCAGTAAATCCACCACCAGGCTTGGATCTTGCTTCCCAGTACTCAGATCAAAAAATGGCAAGGAGGAGAAAAAGGACCCACCTCATGACATTCTCAGCTTAAATGTCTTTTGCCCCTCCCAATTTTACATCCAAGGCCAATGGGCTGGTTGGGAGGGGTGTAGGACTTGCCCATCTCCTCATTTTTATCACAAGGTAGTCCTGGGTAAGTACCACCCGGTCTGAGAGGGAGGTGTTTGTCCACAGTTCATCCATCCTGCTTGTCCCTCGGAGGATTAATCCACTCTACAGCCTTAGGTCTAGAGGTTGCATCGTAAACGTGCCACTTAGACTTGGGCAATTCATAGACAATTTCTGTGTATGACCAGATGTGGAACTTGAGTAATCTCTGTCTGTTGTAAAAGAAGCTTCTTTGATGGGTGGTGACTGGGATACTTATCTGTAAATTTAAAGATCCATGTTTTTCACACAGTAAGAAATTGCATTTGTCTAGTGATGTGACAGTCTTGGGGTTTTCTCTAAGATCTATGACCACTCCAGGTATGTATATTTGGCTATGTTTATAGTACCACACGTGAGTTTCCTCCAATTGAGTGGACTCTAAGTCCAACTAGGTATCTGTTCATTACCCCCAAGATAAAAGTGCCACTGTTGCATCAACGTCTTTTGTTGTGCTGGTGACTGATACTATTTGATCATGAAGTTGGTGTTGGGCCATCGATTGATGTTCTCCCTTACCAACTTCTAAGCTCTCCAAAGCTATGAGAACCAGCTTTCAGAGGAGGAGGCTTCCAGGTCAGTTCCAGTTCCACTTCTCCAAATCCTGTGTCTGAAATCTGTTCTGTCTTCAGCGACAGAGTCTGACTTCGAGGTGTGGGAGGTAATGAAGGACTGTGGCACTAGCCTGTATAATTTTCAGAATCTCTAGATCTATCTACCCTGGCCCCAAACTCAAAGGCAAGTTTCTCCTGTCTGGCACTGTATCTTTGGACTCACGTAGATGTTAGGTTCAAAAAAAGACCAAGACCAGTAGAGTAGTGGTCACTCTGAGGTGAGAAAAGGAGAACTTTATCGAGATGGACAAGCTGCTGGGCTGGCCCAGGGGAGAGAAGAGGGTCAGCAGCTTTTTTCAGAGCAGACTGCATTTTCTAGGGCTCTGCAGGTAGTGGGAGGTGAGTCAATAACAGGTGCCACGGTGAGGAGGAGAAAGTTTAGGTGTTTTCAAGCTTTTCCTCAACTGGCTGGCGTGGAAAATTGGCCCCTCTGGAAAACTGCAGCTGTATTGTTAAAAACGGGAGTCAGGAGGTCACTGAGAAACTAGGATGGTTTAGTTTCTGTTTCCCAGAATGCAGCCCACCGGGGTGTGGTCACGGTGCTGCTGATCAACAGTGACTCCATCTTGGGGCCCAGTTCGGCCTAACAGTAGAGATACTATATGCGTAATTTTTCAGTGTTATTGAACGAATACGATCCCCTGTGGGTTTCTACGCTGACTAGGCACTGTCTGTCTCTCCTCCGGTCTAACTGTCCCTCTAGCCCTCCCCATTTAGAGGGTCCCGTTTCCCCCGTGTCTCCCTTGATAATTCCTAGCTGCTACGGTCCCAGCTGTCTTGAGCTCCTTCTTCCCTTTATCCCCATGGTTCCTCTCTCCCCACTCCCATTTAAATACCCCATTTTACAAATCCTTCCCTTAGAACCGCCTGTCTCCAACTGTTTTTCGCTCCTGTGTTCCCTCTTTCCTTTTACCACCATGATTCCCTTCCATTTTCCTGGTTCCTGCACTTACATCAGGATACATACCCACATATAAGGATTAGACGCTAGGATCCACAGAGGAGCAACATGCGCCACTTGCTTTTCTGAGCCTGTGTTACTTCACTTAGCATAAGTTTCTAGTTCCATTTATTTATCTGCCAATTTCATTACTTCACCCTTCTTTACCACTAAGTAGAACTCCACTGTGTAAATGTACCACATTTTCATTATCCACGCGTCAGCTGAGAGACACTTAGGTTGCTTTCATCTCTTCATGACTGTGAAAAGAGCAGCAACAAATATGATTGTACAAGTATCTCTTCAATAGGATGAGTCCTTTAGGGATATGCCAAAGACCACTTTGAAACTTTTGATCATAAATGATCACTTCAGTAATCACTTCTATGTGGTATTTTAGGTGATATTACCAATTGGAAACCTTGAAATAAAGTGTCACATTGTTTATCAAAAAGCATTTACCAGGTTGAAATATGAAGCTGCACTAAAAATACCAAGTGATCTTTTCATTATTAACCTGTGAGTTCCATGGAGGTTTGATATTTCCTTTATATTGTACAACACAGGGGAAGAACGTGGTACCAATATCACGAAAAGAGATGACAGACTGTATCTGAGCCACGACCCAGATCAAGAATTATCCACCTTGATAATTATATGCCATGGCATTAAGTTTCAGGACATACTTCATCCTCCTACAAATCTGTGTGAGTTTCAGCTTTCCATCCCTATGACACACACCTGTGACAGCAGCTGGGTGAATGGTTCAGTTAGTGATGTGCTTTCTGTGGAAGCACGAGGGTATGAGTTATCTCTAGCACCTGTGTAAATACAAATAAATAAATAAATAAATAAATAAATAAAAGCCTGGTGCCAGAATTCGCGCCTGTAAACCTAGTTTAGAGAAAGAAGAAGCCGGAGGAGGATCCGTGGGGCTTTCTGACCAGCTGCTCTAGCCAAATTCCAAGTTCAATGAGAGACCTTGTGTTAAAAAAATAAGAGTGATTAAAAAAGACTTCATGTCAATTTCTGGCCTCCACATGTACATACACATGCACATACGCACAAACATAGATGATCCTGCATGAACAAGCACACGTGCACACAAACACACACAAATACCTGAGACAATAAACTTATTTGGTTCATGGTTTCCAGGTTTCACTTCATAGGTGGTTGGCTCCGTTGCTTTGAGGCCTGTGGCAGGGAGCACTTCGTGGTGGGAGCGTGTGGTGGATGAAGGCCGCTCTCCTGAGACCAGGAAGCAGAAGTGAGAAAGACGAAGAGTCTGGCATTCCACTGTCTCCTCTGAGGGCACGTCCTCATGACCTAAAGAAGTCCCACTAGGTACCACCTTCCAGTTGTGCCACCCTGTGACGAAGGTTTTTAATACAGCACCGTTTGGACACTTATGTCATAAACCATCCTCCAGCATGGTTTTGCATCTTGCCCAAAATGATGACCCTTCTTAGTATTGTTCTGACTTACTTATTCCTTCATCTTGACAGTTTTCACTGCTGCTAATGCTTTAACAACACCTTCTTAGTTTATTTTCCAAATTGATCCAGTTAATCCTAAAAATCTGTATTGGCCTCCTCATGAGGCCAAAATGTGTACCATCGTCTCACAACTATCATGAGAAGCCAGGGTAGAGTATCCATATCCCTTTGGGTAGAACCCAACATCAGTATTTTACCTACAAGAACTCTGAAGCATTTTCTAAGACTCATCATCTGACAACATAGGGCCATCTGACACTACGAAAGCTAACCACCAGGGCCCATAGTGTTTACAGCAATAGAGTTTTACCATCTAGTTCTAATGAACAATCAAGATGGCCTGCATTATTTGAACGTGGTGGTGGGCGGTGGGGGGGGGGTCCTGAGCCTCTCTGACCACCTACTTGTAGGAAGCTATCCCACACTTGGTGCTGAGATTTTCATTTTCTAACCTATGACTCCTGAGAGGGCGTTAAGCACCCCCACCCTGGCAGGGTGCCTCCATTCAAACTTCCTGCTTCTTTGCTCTTTAATAGATTTACAAAGCAGCAGGTTTCTAAAGGTCTTTTTCATATATGCTTAGTTCAGTTAACCCTTCCCTTGCCTTCTCCTGTTCTTATCCCCTTCTCCCCACCTCCACTTAAACCTTTTCACCCCCAATATTCCCTCCAGGAGGGCATTTTTAGTGGACAATAAATTTTTACTTGTTCAGGAAGACAAATAAAGCACAAAGGAACTCCTGGAAGACGATCAGGGTATAGTATAAACAAAAATCGCTTAGAGAGCTTCTTTCAGAAGCCTAGAAAGAAGAACAAATAAAAGGAGAGGTTTGAGGGCAATCCAAGTAGGAAGTAAATAGAGGCAAAAGTAGGAAAAACTCCACTTTTAAATTAAAGAAAATAATTGGAGCCTTACGTTCAAAAAGGCAAGCTATTCCTCTGTCACACATTCAGCAATTTAAATTAGCCATTGAGCAACAATCAAGTGCAGCAACGGCCGCAGCAATGCATATGAGCTCCGAGGCCCAGAGGAGAAGCATGAGCATTTCAAAGTTTGGGCAAGGAAAGCCCCAAACAGGCACAGCCAGGTATATCACACGATACTGGTTAGAGAAGCCATCAGTACCACCTGGGTTTAGGGCATAAAGAAGGCGCCTCTGTCTCCTGGTAAAGGAGTAGCAAGCCTACAAAGGAGCATGTGAGATGGAAAATGTGACCATCTTTGGGAAAGACAGTAAGCCTCAGGGCAAAGGAAACCAGACAAAGAGTAGCGTTCTAAAAATGCTTTTCTCATAGTCTTGACTTTGGGAAGCATTTTAGTCACCTAAATCAGGGGTCAGTAAACAACAGCTTATGGACAAAACGTAGCCTGCTCCTTGATTTTATAAATGAAACCTTACTGGAATTCAGCCATACTCATTTGTTTAGGTACAATCTAATAGTACTTTCACGCTAACTCGAGAGTACAGAGACTGTGTGATCCATAAAATCTAAAACATTTACTATTTGACTTTCAGAGAAAGAAGTTTTCAGGCCCATGTTCTGTAAAACAAAAAAAATAATTAATTTAGCGTTAAGGAAGAAATAAATCTAAAGCTACATGAAACAATAGCAATGAAATCTGCTTGCAATTCAGAGGAATAAGATAACTACAATGAGGGGAGAAAAGAACTAACTAAAGTTTGTACGAAGGTCTAGTTCCTGTACCTGCTATACCAGACAGAATAGACTGCAAACAAATCTACAGTTCTCCTGTGTAGATTGTGCGTGTGTGCTGGGGGTTGATATTGTCTGGAAAATGGGCACAAAGAGTTGATTATGCTGAAAGTGCTGGTTACCATGATTTAAGGAGGCTTCTGAGTGGATGAGAAGAAGGCAGAGGAGAACCTTGCATTGGGCCTAAACTTCAGACACCCATGTGGAGGTATTTTGTTCTTTCTCGATATCTGTATGTAATAATACCTCCTAAGTCTCATATGCCTACACTCAGTGGCACTTGGCATCCTAGTATCAACAGAGCTGTTTAGTATCTATATGTAAGTTTATAAGTACCATTTGTTTATTCATTTATTTACTTTTTAATTTATTTTCATGTGTGTGCGCACTTGTGTGCGTGCGTGCATGCGTGCGTGTGTGCATGTGTATGTGGTGCTGAAACTGGAACCCAGGACCGGTTCCTGCTATGTAAGTGCTCTACCATTGGGCTACATTCCCAGCCCCTAAGCACTCTTTTCTATTAAAGGAAACAGGAGTTTCTTGAATAAATGACACATTCCAGAGTTAAAGTAGGGATATAACCAAAAGACCCTAAATCATCTTCTAGTTCCAGAAGTGAGGTAGTACTCAATAAATAAGCAGCAAATAAATTAGCATGTGAAAAACACTTCACAAAATTGTCAGTTTCCTGTCACAAGAAGAGACTAAAGTGACAAGACAGCTAAAAATCAGACAGCACCTTGAATGGAATAACACAAAGATTACTAGGGAAACGCTCATGAAATCAGATAAGATCAGTGTGTATTAATAGTAAGGACCAGTAAGGACCAGTAAGGACGCTTTAGTGCTGCAAGTGAGCCATCGTCATATAGGATGTTAATAGTGAGGTAGGATAAGTACAGGCTATGCATAAATTCTCTATTTTTGTAACTTTTCTCTAAAATCAGAAGATTTCTTAAATATACATCAGAACAGCAAAATCACAAAAGCTTAGAGACTCCTGTTGGCTCACTGTGGGACATCTGTCTCATGAGAGAGTATAATCCAATCAGCAAGATAAGAATCCAGAAATTCATATTGATGATAACTATTTTTGAAAACAATAGAGGGGCTCTTCTTTTCAGAAGAAGGTGTAGAGTGGATCGATTTTCAGAAGAAAAAGCCTGATGAGCTGTGGACAAATGCCCCTCCAGAGTGGTATCACCCAGGATCACCTTGAGCAGAAGGACAAGGAGCTGGGAAAGTCCTATGCCCCACCCACCCTGTCCATTGGCCTTGGATGTGAGACGGGGAGGGGCTAAAAGTATTTAAACTGGGGGCACCAAGAGGCCGGTCCTTCCCCCCACCCCCCACGGGCCATTTGGATCCGTTCACTGGGAAGTCGCAAGATCCCAGCCACATGGATTTACTAATGTAACTTGTGGAGGGGAGGGTGGGCGCCCATGTTCTGTAAGTAACTCCTTACCCACTGCTCTGTTAGTAAGCCCAAGTAAACTAGCTAGAATTTGCCTGTGAGTGGGGAAGTTTGTGTGTTTGTTGCAAGGCCTGGGGAGATTTTGGGGTTGCAAGGGGGGTCAGGTTAAGTTGGTCTGCCTCTCCCAAAGATAAAATTTAATAACAGAAGCAGAAGGTCAGCCAATGAGAACAAAGGGAAAGTAAGTTCAAAGACACTGTTTCCCAGCAGAGTTAGGAGTGGTTCAGGCAAGAATCTTTAGTAGGTGCAGAATCTATTCAAATTGGAATTGAATGGAAACCTTTTTTTTTTATTATTTTATGTGTATGAGTGTATTGCTTGCGTGTAGGTAGTGTAACGTGTCATGCAATGCCAGAGGAGGTCAAAAAAGGGTGTCAGATTCCCCTGGAACTGGAGTTACGAGACAGTTGTTAGTCACCATGTGGGTGCTAGGAATCTAACCCCAGTCCTCTGTAAGAGCAGTCAATGCTCTTAGCCACTGAATCATCTCTCCAGCCCCAGAAACTATATTTTTATAGTCTTTAATGTTGCCCCAGATGTTATTGCTGCAATGGCATGAATTATTGACTGTACAATGAAACATAAACAAGAAACTGGGTGCTCAAAATCAGCTTTTCTGATGAATGGCACGTGGACATGCTGTGCTCTCCAAGAACCAGGACTTTATATACCAGCCCAACTAGTGAATCCCAGGGAAACGTGGAAACCAAAAAATGTAAAAATCCTAGGCACAGTCTATAAAAGATATGCTTCTATTCCAAAAATACATCAAAGTCATGAAAGACAAAGCTAAGCCAAGTAAAGTAAAAGATTGCTCCTGATACAGGAGAGAAAGAGGATGAATAACACTAGCCTCTAGACCAGAAGAACCAGTGTCGGGGTCCTCTGTGGTTAGGGCCAGACCGAGGGGGACAAAGTGTCTCTGCCATGGGAGGTGAGTGGGCAGGGAATCAACAAATGGACTCGGGATGCTGAGTGAGAAGCATGCAGAAGCCGAATCGCAGCCAAACTCATTCATTCACGGAAGTGCAAGGGGTTATATGAGTTTGGTTAGCCAATCGCCCTATGGGGTGGTCCCCAACTGCAACCAATAGTAATCTGTCCCCAGGCAGATAATCTTGGTGCAAGTTCTCTCCAGATGCTGGGAAGAAGCTGGTGTCACACCTGGCCAGAGTGGAGTGCTACACCCACAGGAGCCTTAATTCCTCACAGCAGGTGGCCTGGCTAAGGCCCATCCTGTGTTATGCCATACAAACCAGGGCACTGCAAAAGACACTTGTGGGATAATTGGTGGAACTAGAAATCTGTATGCAAATTATACACAAATAACACATTCAAGGTCCCAGTCAAGATAGCTGTGATTATGTAAGAGAATAGTCTTGTTTTCAGTAAAAATACATTGAAAGATTATTGAAAGTTAAAAAAATTATGTAAATGATCTATTTTCAAATGGTTCAGGAAAAAAACTAATACCAGAGAATGAACAAGAGAAAACCGATAAAGCAGTTTTGGAGTCTTGAGCAAATCTGTCAAAAGAGCTGTCAGCATTCTTTACAAATTCTTGCAAATTTTGCTTACATTTGAAATAAAGCCTAGAAGTTCAGTGGGTTAAGGGCACTTGCTGCTCTTGAGAGAAGTCGATTTGGGTTCCCATCACCCACATCAGGCAGTTCACAATTGTCTGTTAAGTACAGAGCCAGGACATCTGGTGCTTTCTTCTTGACCTCCACAGGCACCTGCATGCATGTGCACATAACACACACACACACACACACACACACACACACACACCACGCATACACACACACACAAAGAATAAGATAAAATCTTTTTAAAGAATATAAAAATAACTGTCGATTTTTTTCTCCCTTTACAAGTAAAGTAAAGAAACAGCTGATATTCCAGTTAATCCCCAAAGAAAGGAATATAAACGCTTGAGAGTTTGGATCATAAGCAATGCTTATACTTGCTTCTTTGGCTTAGTCATTGCCTAAATGTCTCTGGAAGAAGATGTAGCAAGGAACTTTGTGGTTTCATAAATAAATGGGTCACACACACACACACCTATGCACACATAGATGACTGGGCTGGTGGGTCAGAGGAATGAAATACTGTTTTAGAAGAAACAATGGCATTGACATAAAAGAAGACTTATGTGGTTTCCCTTCTAGATACTGGGACGTGGCAGGAAGTGACGACTGCTAATGGAGGATTAGGTCACCCTTCTTTCCTTGAAGAATCTGTGGACTTTGGCAGTGTTTCTCTCCTAAATCACACCAGTTTATTTGAACTCACTCAGATTAAAAAGACATAGCACAAGTCCACTTCCATTCGACAAGTAAGACAGGATTGTGAGGAACCTAGGAAAACTCGCAGCTGAGACAGAAGTTTACAGCTGCATTGATACAAATCATATATTCTGGGTGTGGGACCCCTTAATGATCCCTCCACACCAAATGTATCTTCCAGACCATCTTTAAATGTTAATGGGCTTAATTGTTTCTTTTTCTTCTTTTGTTCCTATGCAAATTAATAAGACTCATTCTTAACTTCTATTAAGGAATTACAACTATTAAATTCGTGCTTTTAAAAATGCCCTAAACTTTGCATTCTTTCTCTAAGCCTTAATTAGGTGAGGCTAATCCCAGACTCAGTCTTCTATGTCATACACAACAAGGTCGTTATCCTAGACTGGGTCCCTTGAGAAAGACAGCCCTGGCATTCGCTGTCCTTACAGTTTTTGTTCTCAGTGTCTGCAGCCAGTCACACTCACCATAATCATTTGTGTTCTTTACTAGAGCAGTACATTTAAAGAGGATCTTTTTCCTGAAATTCACACACTCAAAACCACCACCTTTTCACACTCAACCTAACATATCCTCAGTTACCTAAAGTGGTGTATAGAAAAAAAACTTCTGTGGGGTCTTGAGGCATATGCTGAATAACCAAAATAGTCTTGGAGAAAAAAACAAAGTTGGAGGCCCTACATGTCCTCATTTCAAAACACATTACAAAGCTACAGTAATCAAACAGTATGGTACTTCCACAAAGATAGATGTACAGATCAAGGAATGAGATCGAGTGCAGCAAAGATCACCAATGATAGTTGGCAGGTTCCTAAGACAGCACAGGGGACAGGACAGCCTCCTCAGTAATGGTACTAGGAAACCTGGTAGTCACCCACAAGACGAAGGGTTTGGTCACTCACCTACATCACATGCAGAAACTAGTCCGAGGGACAGGAGACGTGGCTCAGCACTTCAGAGCACTGGCTGCTCTTGCAGAGGATATAGGTTTGGTCCCTTGCCCCCACAAGGCTGCTAATAACTGTCTGTGATTCCACTTCCAGGGGACCTGATGCTTTCTTCTGCCTCTGAGGGCATTACACAATACAGGTGCCTTTACATACATTCAGGCAAACATTCATGTACATAGAAATAAAATTTTTAAAAGAAGAAAAATTAATACAAAATCTAAATATAATACCAAAAACTGTTACACTGCTATAGGAAAGCAATTTTAAACTATGTTAGAGCGAGCAATTATTTCTTAGCCATAACACCAAAGTACCAATAAGATAAGCAAAGGTAGATGGAGCAAAGAAATAACCAATCATGTAAAAAGGCAGGTCGTCAAATGGGGAAAAATATTTCCAAATGATATCATGTCTTTATTTTGAAACAGAGTCTCATGTAGACCAGGCTGGCCTCAAAGCTGCTTCTTGAACTTCTGATCCTTGGAATACAGGTGTTCACAAGCAAGCTGTACTGTGTAGTGCAGGGATCAAACCTAGGGCATGCTAAGCAAGTTTTCTACCAACTGAGCTATAGCCCCAGTCCACAAACTATGTATCTTATAAAGGGTTCATATCTAGAATTTATAAAGAACTCCTATAGTTCAAAAACAACCCAAAACTTAACTTCGTTTAAAAATGAGCAAGGACATTTTAGCCAAAGAGAGCTGAAACTATGACCAGAACCACTGATAATTACAGAAATACATGTTGCTATAGTTTGACTCTTAAGTGTTCCTCAGATTCCCATGTGACTTGCATTCCAGTTTGGCACTGTTGAGAGATGGTGGAAGCTTCAAGAGGTGGAGCCTAGCAGGAGTCCTTTAAGTCACTGGAAGGCATACCCCCAAGCCGCATACTGGGACCCCAGACCGTTTGTTCCTCAGCCTCTCTTACAATGTGCCCGTGAACCAAGTGGTTTTGTTCTGCGACACACTCTCACTACGATCTGCCAGCACAGGCCCAAACCAGTGGGAACAACGGATACTGGACTGAACCCTCTGAGATGGGTGAATCCAAATAATCACTTCTTCTTAGAAGTTAATTATCTCAGTTATTCATCAGGGTGTTGTATATCTTACTACCGGCCACGTCAAAATCACAACAAACCATCACCCCACATCTGCTAGAATAGCTAAAATCAAAAAGCAATAAGTAACAAAAGTAATAAAATTGCAGGAAGAGAATCTTTGCATTGTTGATGGGACTATAAAACAGTGCAGATGCTGGGAAAAGTCGTATGGAGCCTCCTCAGAAAACTAGACTTGGAATTAACCATATGGTTCAACAAGCACTTCTGGGAATATATTGAAAACAACAGAGAGGAGTAGATCAAATGGGCCCCTGCAATCATGTATATGGCAGCACTACGAAGAGGCTGAAATACCCACAGGTCTTGTTTATAGGTGAAGGAATAAACGAATTTTGGCATATTTGTGTAATCAAAAATTGTCCAGCCTTTAAAAAGAAGGAATATCACCATATAGTGAAAGGAGATAAATCTTGAGAAAGTCAAACTAAATAAGTCAGTCATATAAGACAACATGTTATGATTCCACTTATATAAGAAGTCAGACTCTTAGTAAATAAAATGTGAGGACCCCAGAGTTGGAGAAAGAAGCCTCTACCATTCAGAGGCTACAGTCTCAGATGTGCACAAGGAAATGCTCTAGAGATTTGTACAAGGGGGGAAGTGTAATTTTATGTTATGACATATTTTTAACAACAATTTAATATTTTAATAGTTTTTTATTATTTTAATTTTATGTGTATGAGTGTATTGCCTGCATGTGTGTAAGTGTACCTGTGTCATTCAATGCCTGCTTAGGTCAGAAGAAGGAGTTGGATTCCCTGGAACTGGAGTTATGGACAGTTGTTAGCCATCATATATATGCCAGGAGTTGACCTGGGTCCTCTTTCGAGGGCAGTCAATGCTTTAATGACTGAGTCATCTCTTCAGCCTCCATGATTTAATTTAAAAAAAAGAATTTCTGGTTTCTCTGTTTCTGAGACATTTTCTACCATTTCTCAAAAGTTTGTAGTTACTTTGGGTTCTATCCTGTTTCCTTCCCTGAACTTAATAAAGCACTTTTTGACTTCCTTGCCCCAGAAGGTGGTGATTGGCAGAGTCCCTAGAGCCTGTCCCTTGATTCAGTCCAAACTGGCTGAGCGGCAGGTCTTTTCCCACACATTGTCTGCGTGTTTCAGTTCTGTGTGGCATTTTTATTCATTCATTTTTACTGTTGCCACCTGTCCATTCGAGCACTCATCTTTTCCTTTCCTTTCACCCTTTTTTAAAAAAGTGTACCTTCCTTGACATATAATTAAGTAACAGAGTATTTATTTATTTAGATACATTCATTGAGCACAGTGCTGGGTTTCATGAAGGCGTCTTCCTTCCAGTATTTCCTGCACTTTGCTCATGTTCATGACCTCAGACTCACTCCTTTCTCTGACTTCTCCTCTCCTGCTAACCTTCCTTCTCCCAAACTCTCTTGTGCCTTCATGTCTCTCTCTCTCTCTCTCACACACACACACACACACACACACACACACACACACACACATCCAAGCTGCACAAAAGAAGCAATGTGATATTTGGCTGAGTCTGGCTTATTTTGTTTAATATGATGAGATTAAGTATGTCTAGTGTGTAGTATTCCACACAAGAAAAGTATGAAATAATAAATGACAGCTTAGAGACATGTAGGCTTATTTTTCTGTCAGATAAAAGTGAAGATCACCAGGAGCCAAGTTCCTTCCATCTTTGTGGCCTTCAGCTTTCAGCCCTGGTGTCTGTCCCAAAGGTTTCCTCATGTTGGAAGATAGGACCAGAGCTGGGTGAGGAATTCCACTTATCATGACTATCTTCCAGTAGAATGGCAGGAGCCACTGAAGACATTCTCCAACTTACATTTCACTGGGAAAAATCAGGAAATAATTATTGTTTTCCCCGGCTGGAAGAAGAGAAAATGGAGCGGGAAACAAGCAATTGGGCCTCTCTGTGCAGTTAGAAGTAGTAAATTTAGCTGAATTGGTGACAAAATACATTTATTTAAACTAAGAAAAACTTTTATAACTGCTTTTTTTTGTAGGTGAAAGTGTAAATGTTATTGAATTACTAGATGAGTACCATAAGGTATAATATGTTCCCTGAGCCACTTTTGAGTTACAGACAATAACATCACATGGTAAAAAGACTTTTAAAGCTAGCTATTTAAAACAAAAGTCAAGAAATTTGAATATTTCTTTAAATCTCTGAGTCTCTTAATAAAATATTATTTTAATAATTTTAATTTATCAAGGACAATAACTCTGTTTCTTTAATGTTTTTAAGAAAGAAATCTATGAACTTGTGCAGATGTCATTTACAGAAATCAATGATAATGGAGCATATTGCAAAGGTCTAAGACCCTCTAATGGACAGGATAAAACTCACATAACCTCCCCAATTAAAGGAAATGAAAAACAAGCCCACGTCTTCGAACTTGCACATCTAAATTGAGACATTTTGAAAATCATCCTGAAAATCTGGATAACTTATTCTAATGATATTAAAGTTTTTATATTGTTTTCTTCTAGAAATGAGGGTTGAGACTAAAGCAAGGCACTGCCTCTTGTGTCTAGTTTATGAAGCGCTTGACATGTTTGCTTCAAGAAGAATATTGTTGAACTGGATATTGAGCACATACTTGTGATTCCAGAACTTTCAAAGTTGGGGCAGGAGGTTGTCAAACTTGAGGGAAGCCAGGGCTACCTAGGGAGACCTTGTCTCAAAGGAGGAAGAAGAAAATAATGATGATGGAAGAGGAGGGAGGAGAGGACAGAGAGGAAGACAAAGATGAAGATCCAAGTTCAATAATGTAATGTGTCCATTAGTCCTAGCTCCGGATTGCTTTTCTATGTAAATACTGGCTTCCATTGAGATCACTGGCGTCCTTTCATCAAAGCTCATCAGTCTGCATTGGCAAGTCTCATTTCTTCACCTGAAAAATCATGTGCATGGATCTCACAAAGAATTGCCAGAGTCCCTTTTAGAATGATGCCCAGTGACTCTACAACCCCTTGGGCCAATCCTAGGCCCTCACCTAGCAGTTTATAATTTGTTATTGATGAACCTTAACTTTCATTTAACTTAAAAATATAGATCAAAACTCCACGTTACTATAGTATCACAAATACACAAAAATACATGCCATGTATGTGTGTGCAAATAAAACAGATGGCTATACACTTGTATACAAAGTATGTGGAAAACAGAAAAGATCTAGCAACTAAAACTGAAGGCAAATTGTGTTACTTCCCTGGTGAATTCTCTAAAATTTAAATTCCTAAGTGAGAAGGGAGGTAGTGAAAGAAATTAAGATTTAATAAAAGACTGTTGAAAGCTGGGCAATTGCTGGCTGCTTCTGTCATAAATCACCATAGATTACAAAATCTCCTACAGTAATCAGCCTGCTAGTTACCATGCAAACAAACTGAAATTTTTAAAGCCAACTTTTAAGTACCACTGAGCTGTTTCCTCCTCACTGCCCCCTCCGTCCCAGTTAGCATTTCCTCCCGAAGCTTAGTTTTAGCCCCCTGAAATCATGAGACTTCACACATCTATTCAGAAGTTCTATGAGTATTAAGTACCAAGAAATAGAGTGTTCACTCTCCAATGTGAGCCCCAAGTTGACTTGCTTGAAAAGTGTGTTCTAACTTATGTGCTCTTTATAAATCCTGAGTAGTCGCACGCCAAATGTTCTTTTGCCCATTTCTAGTAAATGGCAAACTTCATAAGCACAAGCATTTTAACTAACTAGGTTTGGAAAACAGTGTGTTGCCGTTACTGTAGCCTAAAGTTTGATGTTTTGAACACAACAACCTTTGATACGTAGAGTATTAAATTTACCTGAGAGGTTTCGATTTTAAACTAAACCAGTGTTTCATTTCTTACTTGCTGGATTTTTCAAACCGTTTACAGATGAAAAGAACTCTGTGTGCACTGAACCATTCAATCCATTTTGGTTAGAAGTATGATATTTTCGCTTCTAACAAAAGTGCCTGTAAATCCCAAGGCAGCTTCATGCTGGGTTTCCTTTCATGTAAACTACCCCTGTGGACTGCTACTTAAAAAGTTCAGCCAATATATAAATTTCCTGTTCCCTCCAGTCCTTCTGCGGGTATTTTCTACAATCTAACAAAACCAGTTAGCTATAATCAGATTTCTACATTTAAAACAAGAGCCATAAGCAAGATTTACGCTGAAAACCATGAAACGCCTGTGGAATTATAGCAGCCGGGCGGACAGCTCTGGTGGAACACTGGCGTGGTGCTGCACAGACCTGGTTTATTCTCTCAAGTTTCTGAATTCTTGTTGCAGATCATAGAGGAAGAAGGAGGATAAACAACAGGATAACAGCTGGGTTGATACATAGTTACCACTGTAGACCACAAGAAAGCTGTCAACAGGCTCAGAAGACGGAATGGAGCCAGTACTTATTTGAGCCCTGGCGAAGGCACACACAGCACACAAGATACCTGCAGGTTCACAGAATCCCAGAGAAGCCGATGGTAGCTGTGTGCAATAGCCTACAAAGTCCTTTATCTAAGTGCAGGTCTCAGCAACCATAGGGCAATGCACCCATGACGAGACTGGTTGCTGTCAACAAGCACGCTCACTTCTGCTTTAGGAGTCAGGGCTGTTTTTTCTGTTGTATCTGTACTTCATTCTTAGTCATCTACTTTCAACAGCAATCTCTTAAACTTTATGGGGTCAAGCAAAAGAAAGTAGAATTGATAAAAGACAAATAAAATCAGTCACTACATTAGCAACATTTTTGTAAGTTCAAAAGAAAAGGTGCCTTCAAACACCCCCCAGTTGAAGACCTACACACTCCGCCATAGTTATGTGTCGTTCCGACATGTACTGCCATCACACTAGAAAACAGCCTCTGATGTGATAGATTTAATCTGATGAATAGCATTATGGATGCATATCACGAATTTAAAGGGTTCAGTGGAGTATCTTAGACATACCAATTTTGGACTCCTAAGAAATTGATGAAATTCTCTCCGTAAGAGTTAGAATTCATCTTTTCAGAGAAAAGGTTAATTATGTGAGTTACAATAACTGTTATGATGATATTCTTGTTTATATGTTTACATAGTTTTCTATATTATGGGATCCTGACATATTTATCTTCACCCTCTTCTCCCAAAGTCTAGCACATCATTTATTGTGAGTAAACTGTCAATTGAAGTTTATGAAATGAGCGAGTCAATCAACCACTCAATGGAAATAACTCTGTGACAATTTGCACACCTGAGTCTTCTTCAGGCCATGAGTAAACTGATTTGCTTCTCTGAAATACAAATCAATAGATAATCTGATTAAATGTCACTTGATTCATTTACTTATGGATATTTTTATGTTGAGTATTTAAACCATACCATGTAAAAGCACAGAGTTTCTTTACAAGTGAAATGACCCAATCTTGTTTCTGTCCTTTGTTAACAGTTTATGTCTTTCTTCATTTTGTTCTTATATTTTTCATGTTGGCTTTTCTCTGGATGCCACACAGTTTAAATACAGCAGCATCTGTTTCCTATATGATCATCATGATGAACATTACATTCTTTCAATTTCACAAACAAGAAATGTTTTCCACCAAAATAGTATTGTCAACTATTCTGTTTATCAAATCTTATGTGATAAATTATCCCCAAATGTAGTGGCTTAAAACAAATACCATTTGCTTTATCTCATGGCATTGGGTGTCAGAAGTTCAAGAAGACCTCAGTGGCCAGTTCTTTGCTGGCCTGATTTTAACTAGAATCATCGGTTATACAGCTCTGAAAACCTGGACTGACTTGGAGGATCCAGGAAGACTTCACTCACAAACTGGACTTGGCCAAAATACATCCCTGTGCCTTCATTCCTAGGGTCTCTACATGTTGTCTTCCCATTAAGATATTTGTACTTTTATCTGCTGGTTTAGAACCCCCAAGATACCAGGATGGGAGTTGCCAGTTCCCTGGAATGCTGGTCTCAACCAGCGTGGTACTGCTTCACTATGAACGTTAGTCGAGTAGTTTCAGACATGCTTAGATTCAGCAGTTTATCCAAACACAAGTAAAGCAAATATGTTACTATAATTTCCTAAGAAAAAATGTCTTTTCCTCTTCTGGGCTACATGGTGGATTAGAAACCACACCTGTGCAATCAGATAAAGCATGTAGGATTCGAAAAATAGATGCTATTTCTATAAGAGAAAGGTCTAAAGAAAAAGCCATGTAGGAATCCTACCCATGCCTAGTCACACTGTGACACTCACAGTGATTTGGGTCGGCTCTAGGTGTCAGAGTAGTGCACTCAGGGGTGGGCACCGAGAGCTAGGGAGAAAATGTCCAAGCTGTAAAAATGAAGCCAGAGGCTGGACATGCATGCACCCGAGGAGAAGCCCCTGTCCCTGTCATTGCCCGGTCGTAATACCTTCTTTCTCATGTTATTGCTTTTCTTTTCTTTCTTTCTTTATATTTATTTTTATTTTATGTGTATAAGTGTTTTGCCTGCATGTATATAAGAGCATTCATATTGTACAATGCTTACAAAGGTTGAACATGGTGTCAGATCCCCTGGAACTGGAGCTACACATTGTTGTTAGCCACCAGATGGGTGCTGGGAACCTAACCTGGGTCCTCTGCAAGAATAGCCAGTGCTCTTAACACTGAGACATTTCTCCAGCACTCTCCCTTATTTTTTCTTGTATTAAGACCAACAGTTGACAAATGGGATCTCATGAAATCAAAAGGTTTCTATAAAGCAAAGACACTATCATTTGAGTAAAGAGACAACCTACAGAATGGAAAAAATCTTTACCAACTATATATTTGAGCATTAGTATCTAGAATATACAAAGAACTCAAAAACTAAGAAAAAGAAAAGCAATAAGCAAGACCAGGCGGAGTGGCACATGTCTTTAATCCCAGCACCGGGGAGGCAGAGGCAAGCAGATTTCCATGAGATCAAGGTCAATCTGGTCTACATAGTGAGTTCCAGGCCAGCTGGGGCTACAGACAGACCCTGTCACAAACAAACAAACCAATTAAAAACCGAAGCAATCAGCTGAACAGAGAGTTCTCAGGGGAAGAAACTCAAATGGCTGAGAAAATTTTTTTTAATGGCCAACGTCTTGAGCCATCAGAGAAATGCAAACGCAAATCACTCTGAGATTTCATGTTACCCCCACTAAGAAGGGTTCAGATCCAAAAAAGATAACAACAACAACAAAAGCTGGTGAGGTCGGGGAGGAGGAGCTTATTCACCACTATTGGAAGTGCAAACTTGTGCAGCCAGGGGGAAAATTAGTATGGAGGTGCCTCAAAAAACTAGAAATAGATCTACCACATGATCCAGCCCCACCACCTTTATGCATATATCCAAAGGACTCTATCTACTACAGAGATACCTAGTCATATGTTCATTGCTGCTCTAGTCACAATAGCCAGAAATGGAAACAACTTAGGTGTCCACCAACTGACGAGTGGATAATGAAAGTGTGGTATATCTACACAACGGACAATGCTGTCAAGTTCTTATATCTGTTACTATAGCAGGAAACACAAATTCAAGTGTTGACATTTCACCAGGACTAATATAAAAGCAAACAAAGAGACTGAGAAGGAGGGTGGGGTGACCAGAGGACACATCCAACCAAGTGGCTGCATAAAGCATACTGAGAAACACAAACTATGAGACAATAGTCCACTATGACATCTACATGAACCATCAGGTCCTCAGTACCAGAAACCAAAGATAATTAGACGATTGAAATGCTAGAAAATCTTTCAGAGAACTACTCGTGAAAAGAATTGACAATCATATGAAAACACAGAGATGAATAAAGTTAGAAAATCAATTCAGGACCTAGACAACAAAGTTAGCAAAAATGATGAAATGGTCAGTAATCTGAGGAAAAGCAAAAACATTAAATTCTGAAAAAGAGCCAACAAAAATTCTGAAAATGAAAGCATTCATCAAATAAAAAACATGACTGAAAGTATCATCAATAGATAATATCAAGAAACAGAGCAAATTTCAGGGATGGAACAAGACCAAGAAAATAATAGATTCAGACAAATATAAAGACAAGAATGGGTTGGCTGTGTTGGAGAACCGGCTCTGTAGGTAAAGCACTTGTTGCACAAGTGTGAGGACCTGAGTTTGAATCCCCAGAACCTATGTAAAGCCAGACACAGTAATAAGCACACCTGTAATTATAATTCCTCTATGGGAGATTGGGAAGCAGAGACAGGAGACTCTCTGGAAGCTCCTGAGCCAGCTACACATGAGTAAAAAGCAAGAGACCCTTTTTCAAACAAGGTAGAAAGTGGGGACTGAACCCAAGGTTATGTTGACCTTCACACATGTGCTGTGTCATTCATATGCCCATATTTACACACACAAATGTACACACATATGGATCTACTATAAACAAAGATTTTTTATAAAGAGAAAAAAGAAAAAAATTATTGAACTTGATCAAAATTTTTGAGAATTCTGGCAGGTGTCAAAGAAATTAAAACTAAGAATCAATGGGATACAAGAAAGAGCTGAAATTAAAGTCTATAGGCATAGATAATTATTCAATTAAATTAATCTCCCAAACCTAGAGAAAGCAATGGGCATCCAAACATAGGAAACATTTAGGAACCTAAATGAAGATGAGAACTTACCCATGATATATCACAATGAAAAAACCAAAAGTAGAAAAGAAATGGTATTAAACCAATTCATTTACAAAGGCTTCAGAATCTCGACAGACCGCTCATATACAACCTTAACAGCATGGAACAATATATGCTAAGACTGCTTGAAAAGTTATCACTTTAGGTTGTTGTAGAAATCAGAACACTTGAGGCTGGAGAGATGGCTCAGTGGTTAAGTGCACCGGCTGCCCTTGCAGGGGACTCAGGTGGTAGCTAACATCCACCTATAACTCCAATTCCAGAAGATCTGATGCCTTCTTCTGTCCTCCTTGGGCACTGCATGATGTAAATGCACTTACACACATGCAGGCATAGTACTCATACATGTAAAATAAAAAGAATAAAGCAAAAATTAAAAAAAGAAGTAAGAATATTTTAATGTTTTTAATTTTATGAATGAGTGTATTGTCTGCAAGCAGATAAGTGCGCCTGTGTCATCAGCACCCACGGAGGTCAGAGACAGTGTTAGATTTTCTGGAACTGGAGTTATGGACAGTTAGCTGTTAGTCACCATGTGGGTGCTGGGAAATCAATCTGGATCCTCTGCAAGAACAACCAGTGCTCTTAACCACGGAGCTGTCTCTCCAGCCTCAGTAAGAACACTTTAAAACAAGCATACGTTAAGGCAATTGATAGCAACCAAGCCAATACTACAGAAACTCACTAAAAGAATACTATATGCAGAGGAATAAGATAGAATTTCTCATCTATGAGAACACAGTAAAGAATGCATTTCATGAGAGGGTTAGGTTTTTTTCTAAAGGGGAGATGAGAAGGAATCTATTATGTCCAACCCAGCAAACCAGCAAATCTCTGATGATTACCAATATTCTCATGAGCCAGAACAACAGTCAACAAAACCATAGGGAGGAGCAAAGGTTTCTCAATAATAATAAATGCAAATGACCTCGATTCATTATTTAAAAATCCAAATATCAGTTGTCTCCAAGAAAGACACTTCACTGGCAAAGACACTCTAAAATCAAAGAGTCCAAGGGTAGAACTCAATCTGCACAGCAAATGAAGCTGTCAGGATGCTAGTGTGGACATTTTTATATTTGATGGAGTAGACTTCAAACTAAAAGTCTCACTGCATATTAATTAAATGAATAATTTGTCAATAAATATGATTGTAAATAGCTATGCATGGAATGTTGAGGCTTCCATTTTGATAAAACAAACACTAAAAGGCATAAAATGTCAGGTGTTGCTAATAATGTATTAAGGGGAACTGCAATACAGCATTATCTCTTTAGATACGTCTTTCAAACTGAAAATGAGCAGAGAAATCTCACAATGAATCAGGATCACCAGGATCAACTTCATGTAACAAAAATCTGTAGAGTATTCCATCTAACATACAGAAAACACACATTTTTCTCAGGCACTCATGAAGCCTTTTCTAAAATCAATTGTACTATAGGTCACGACCCAGTCTTTACAAAGCACAACAAAATTCAGTGGTGCTTTGTTTCATTTCACATCATAGTAGAATAAAACTAGAAATCAAAAGCAAGTAAAATCACAGAGGTTACAAAAAGACTTGGTGACTAAACACCATATCTTTGAATGAACAGTGGGTCATTGAAGAAACAGAGAAGCAATTTCTAAATGAAAATGATGACACAACCTACCAGAACCTCTGTGATAAATAAGTTTTAATAGGAAGCTTTATAGCTATTATTTCTTACATTTAAAAAATCAGAGCAATTTTTTGATGGTATAGTCTAATGATACAGCTAAAGGTTTTAGAAAAACAAGAAACCAAACCCAAATGCATTATATGGCAAGAAATGATGAAGATCAGGGAAATTTTAATGAAAGAGAGACTAAAAGAAGAGGCATAGAAAGATGCATAGAATCAGTTTGTAAAAGTTGGTTCTTTCAGGGGCTGAAGTGGTAGTTAGGAGCACTGACTGCTCGTGCAGAAGGGAAGCCAGAAGTTACATGGTGGCTAGCAATTATCTGTAACTACAGTTTTGGGGGATCTGACACCCTGTCCTGGCCTCTATGGGAATTGCATACATGGGTGCACTTACATACATGCAGGCAAAACACTCATACATGTAAAATTTTAAATTTTTAAATTTTAGTTCTTTGAAAAGATTAGCAAAATTGACAGATCCCTAACCAAACTAACGAAAAGAAGAGAGGACTCAATTTAATAAAATTAAAGATTAAGAAGAAGTTGTTATAGCAAACTCCAACAAAAATCCAATGTTCTCCACTTATAAGCAGAATGTAGCCAAATTCTTTCCCAGGAAAGCACAAGAATAGCCTCTGACCCAGTTTGTGATAGAGCCTTTGTTCCATTCTGAAACTTCCTGAACTTCGGGTCACCATTGTCACATTTCTCTCAGCATTCTTGTCTTCTAAGCTCCCACCAGAATGGTCCATTAAACTCTGCCTACACCAGTCAAAGGCTTTTATAGCCCCAAGTTCCAAACTTTTCTACATTCCTCCCATAAAATACTTATTAATGCCAAGACCACATGATCTAGTTTGTCACAGCAACAGCCCCACTTGTTAGTACTAATTTTCTATATTTGTTATTTGTCTTAATGCTTTGGCAGAATACCCTAACAAAAGCAAGCGGAGACAGGCTTACAGTCTGAGGCATGCAGTCCACCACCATGGGGAAATCACATGAGCTTGGACAGCTGGTCACATTTGCCCACAATCAGGAACCAGAATGGTGAGGGATTCTGCTCACCTCTCTTCTCCTTTTGATTCCATCTGGGATCCCAGCCCATAAACTGGCACTGTCCGTGTTTAGGGCTGTTCTTCCCACTTATCCTAGTGTAGGTAATCTCTCACAATGTGTGTAGAGATTTGCTTCCAGGTAATTCTGAATCTCATCATGTTGACAATAAGATTAGTCATCACATGATTTTAATAGAGCTAAGAACAAAAATCACACAGAAAGGTCTGGCCATGCTTCATGATAAAAATCCTAAAGTAACTAGATATAGGAGGAATACATCTCAGCATAAAGAAGACCATACACAACAAACCTAGACATTACAGTAAATGGGAGGGGAATGAGAACATTCTCTATAAAATGTAAAACAAGACAAAGATGCTACTCCCTCAGCCTTTATTCAGTGCAGTACTCACAGCCTTATCTCGAAAAGACAGTAGAGAGAAATGAGAGTTGTAAATAGGAAAATAAGAAAAATTGCCATATGTGCACATGGCATGATTTATAACTGAAAAGCTCCACAGACTCCACCAAAAACTCTTAGATCTGACAAACACTTTCAATAAAGTTATCAGATACAGATCATCATATAAAATCAGTAGCTTTTCTGTATACCAATAATGAACTTTCTGGAAAGAAACTGGGGGAAAATAGCCTATTCACAAAAGCTTCAAACAATACCTAGGAATTGTGAAAGCAGCAGCAACAAACATGGCTAAGCAAGAGTCTCTGTAGCAGGATATGCCAAGGAGTGGTATAACTGGACCACATGACAGATTTATTTTCAGCTTCTTAGCAGTTCTCCACACTGATTTCCACAGTTGCTGCAGTAGCTTGCAATCCCACCAGCAATGAATGGGACCCTGTCCCCACATTCTCATCAACATTTATATTTGTTCTCTTGACCTTAGCCATTTTGACTGGATTAAAATGAAATCTTAAGTGCCTTTGATTTGAATTTCCCTAATTACTAATGATGTTGAACACTTCTTAAGGTGTTTTTAAACTATTTTTTTTTCTTCTTTTGAGAACTCTCTTTTCAGACCCATAGGCCATTTTTCAATTGGGTTATTTGTATTCTTGATTCTTTGTTTTTTGAGTTCTTTGTATACTCTGGGTATTACTCCTCCATCAAGTGTATAGCTGGTAAAGATTTTATCCCATTTTGTGGGAATCCTCATCACTTGATTGGTTATTTCCTTGCTGTACAGAAGCTTTTTAGCTTAATGAGATCACATTTCTTAATTGCTGACTTTAACTCCTTGGTGATTAAGAGTAAGTTTATATTTACAGACAAGTATACCTCTCATCATCCATCAGAGAAACTTCTTTATGTAAAAGATGGATACCTTTACAAAGTTCCACAACTAGTCAAGCATAGAGACACTTGTCTGTTGGGTGCCCAACCCTAAATGACACATTTACAATGTAATCTCTCTCCGGAGGCTCATGGAACATAGCAGAACATAGGAAAGAAAGAATATTAATGTATCTATCAATTTTCACCAGCGATATTCCTTCATGCAACAGATGGTGATTAACCCACAAAGCCACAATCGAGGAAGACACAGAGAATAAGAGATTGCAGAGTGCTAATCTCTGAATAGGATACTCTATCAAATCTCTGCCACCCAAGGCTCAAGAGCCATTGCAGAAAGGGGGTGGAAAGACTGTAAGAGTCAGAGGTGGTGGCTGATGATAAGGAAACAGAGCTTTCCAGACAGCTTGGACATTACTCATACGAACATAAGTAATGATAACTGCATACACAAAGCCCTTGGAAGTTCAGACCAGACCAAGTCCCAGCACAGAAGTGGGAAGTGGGTCAGAAGCCCCAACCTTAGCTCCTGGGAGAGGGAGTTGTCTTTAAGGGTGTGACACTAGGTAGATTAACCAGGCTCTAGTGGGTGGTCCCACGCCAAAGGACATTTGGGGACCCAAACTTGACTTAATAAGCCTTAATAAATATGATAGAGTAGATGAAAGCCAGCAGGGGGAGGGGTTGAAAGAGGGGTGCAGATAGGGAAGGAAGCTACGCCTGATGAAAATCTATTATATGAAAGCCACAAAAATTCAATGAAAAACACCAAGAACAAACCTAAGGAGGAGAAAAACCACAATAAGAACAACTTTAAAATACTAAGAAGCTGAAGATGAACTAGATGATTGAAAGGCCATCTGTGCTCATAGGTTAAAAGAAATACTATTGTAAAAAATGGCCATATCACCAAAAGTATTCTACAGATTCAACATAATCTCCATCAGAATTCTAATGATTAGCCTTCACATAAATAGAAAAACCAAACCTTAAGTTCATATGAAAATTTAAAAGACCTCAAAGACCAAAACAACCTTAAGCAAAAGGAACAATGCTGGAGGTTTTATAACATAGTCTCAAATGACACAGCACAGTACTGTCACAAAATCATGTAAATTAGTCGAATACACAAAATCCATGTAGATTTAGACACCTAATTTTTGACAAAACATCAAAAGCATACTCTGAAAAAAAATGCAGACTCTTCAACAAACTGTGAATATCCACATGCAGAAGAATGAAATTAATTAATTATATATCTCTTACCTTGCACCAAAAGAAGCTGAAAATGAGTTAAAGACCTTGACATAAAACTTGAAATGCTGAAACTACTAAAGGAAAACATACTGGAAACACTTTAAGATATAGATATAGGTAAAAACTTTCAGAAAAGAACTTAAATAATACATAAAATAGTCCCAAGCATTGACAAATGGTGCTACATAAAATCATATTCCGCATAGTCAAGAAAACTGTCAGTAGAATAAAGAGACCACCTACAGCATAGGAAAAATCTTTGCTAGTTATATTTCAGATAGGGGCTTAATAGACTACATAATGAACTATAAAAGTTAAACACAAAAGACAAACCGTCCAATCAATAAAACAAAACAGTTCCCCAAAGAAGAAAGATACATGGTCAATAAGTAATTATAAATTGTTCAAAATTCTTACTCACTGGGGAAATACAACTTTAAAATACCTTCAGAGTCCATATTACCCCAGGCTGACATCAAGAAGACAAACAAATGCTGGGGAAACATGGGGAAGAGGAATCCTTGTTCGTTACTGGGTGGGAATTTGAACTGACACAGTCTATTTGGAAATCAGTATGCAGGTCTGTGAGAAAACTCATAACAGAGCTACCATGTGGTCCAGCTGTCACCCCGGGGTATCTGCCCAAAGGGCTCTTCAGTTTTACCACAGCTACTTGAACATCCCGTTTGTTGCTGTACTGTTCACAATAGTGAGGAACTGGGTCAGTCTAAAGGCCCAGCAGCAGAAAAATGAACAACCAAATTACGGTACATGTACACAATGAATTTTATTCATGTGTAAAAAGACATGAAATCACTATGTTTTCAAGAAAATGTATAGAACCAGGCATTGTACTAAATAAAGTAACCCAGACTCAGAAAGACAAATGTCCTATGTTTTCTCACATGTGTGGACCTTTGATTTTTAATCTTAATATATGTATATGCATATGTGTCAGTGTATGTGTGTGTGATTGTATGTATAGATGATGAAACTACAAAGGGGACCATGAGAGGAAAACAGAGGTCTTAACTGTGGAAGAAACAAAAAAAATACTTTTGAAAAAGGTAACACATGGGTAGAAAGGAGCAATGTGGGGAGGGAGAGGAAAGGAGGAGCCAGGAGAGGGGACAGGAGAGGGACAGGACAGGAGAGGGACAGGACAGGACAGGGACAGGACAGGACAGGACAGGGACAGGAGAAGGACAGGACAGGACAGAGACAGGACAGGACAGGGACAGGAGAGGAGAGGACAGGGGACAGGACAGGACAGGGGCAGGACAGGAACAGGACAGGACAGGGACAGGACAGGGGACAGGACAGGACAGGACAGGGACAGGACAGGGACAGGACAGGAACAGGACAGGACAGGGACAGGGACAGGGACAGGGACAGGACAGGGACAGGACAGGGGACAGGACAGGACAGGACAGGGACAGGACAGGGACAGGACAGGGAACAGGACAGGACAGGGACAGGACAGGCCAGGGACAGGACAGGACAGGATAGGGACAGGACAGGGACAGGGACAGGACAGGACAGGACAGGGACAGGAGAGGAGAGGACAGGGACAGGATAGGACAGGACAGGACAGGGATGGGAGAGGGACAGGACAGGGGACAGGACAGGACAGGACAGGGACAGGACAGGACAGGACAGGGACAGGACAGGACAGGGACAGGACAGGGGACAGGGGGACGAGACAGGACAGGACAGGACAGGACAGGGACAGGACAGGACAGGACAGGAGACAGGACAGGGACAGGACAAGACAGGACAGGGACAGGACAGGGACAGGAGCAGTACAGTGAGGTGTGGATCAGCAAAGCAAAGAATGGATGAAAATAGCATAATTAAACCATGATTCTTTATTCTATAGTTTAAAAACTAGTAATACATAATTCAATATGCACTTCCAACAATATAGAAGGGAAATGTTCTTAATCTACACATCCACAAAAGAGAAACAGGGTCAGAAAATAATAATATCTTAGACCTAAGAATGCAGATCTGGAGGGACATCATTTTGTCTTTATTGTATACATTTTCATATATTGTGAAATCTTCCCACTTGGGAGAATGACTGAGCAGTCTGGAGACCTTGATTAGGAGTATTTTGTTGGGGTTTGTAAAATGTATTCAGATTTCTCAGTCCAAATTGAATTCTTTGGTCTCAGTCTCACATTTCCCCAGCGTTCAAATCTTATGGAATTCTTTCTAACCTTATTGAAATGAAATAAAAATTACAGTCCTCTTCTGTTATTCTAATGATCATCTGATCCTGTTTGAGCCTCTAGTACCATCTGCTAGCTCAATACAAAAGAATTCAGCACAGAAATAGATGGATGTACTTGTGGATTAATCAGAACGTTGCAATGCAAGGAGACATTCGTAGAGTCTGCCGCGACCACTTCCTATTTTCTTTTCCGGAGCTCATCATTGGGGCCCTCTATAACAACACAAACACGATTCACACTGAAATAAACTCAATTACTGGAGTGTCACTACATTCAAAAATGTTATTATGACTGTGGCTAGATGAATGCATATCTATGAAAATGTGGATATATAATCTTATCCTTAAGGCTGAATGTGAGGAAAAAACAAATTTTCAATATATTCTAGGAACTATTACATCTTTAGTGGGAGCTTTTGGGCAAAAGTCTCAGTTTTTGTTGGTTATAAGCAAAAGAAAACTGAGTTAAGTTGGCTTATATAGCAACATGGATAAGATTACCAAAGAGAATGGTGCAGAATGAAGAGAAGGAGTCTCGGGACCAAACACAGGGACAGTCTAGTAGTTAGAGGCTGAGGTAAATGTGGGAGAACCTATCACCAAAGAACTGAAGAACAGTATCCTGGGAATACTCAAAATGAATGACTTTCTAGGAAATAAATGTGAAGTTCTTTAAAGAATAAGGAATGATGAATTGGGTCGAATAGGGCAATTGTCAATTGACTGTTGACAATGTGGAATGGTTGAAGGGACAAGCTAATTGTCATGCAGAGAACGGCACCCAGAGACCACCCTCTTAGGAGGTTTGGAAGGAAAGTAGAGAAAGGTTCCTAGACAGATATGCACATCAAGCAAGGCGTGATGATTTGTTTAATGAACTTATTAAAGGTATTTAAGCTAATTTCTTTACTGATAATTCAGAGGAGAAGGAAGATTTCACAACACATAGCATTTAGAGAAAAGTGTGAGAATGATGTCATGAGTCTGAGAGGAGCTGTGACCCGGTAGATGAGGCTAGCAATGGTGTGCAAAGGAAACACAAAGGCAGAGATTCAGTGAGTGGTGAGTGTAGGCGTGATAGCATAACCAAGAGAAATAATAAGAAAGTCGGGGACTCAAGAAAAGAGCTAAAATAATCAACACGGCGAGTGAGAGTTACGGTAGAGACACGGGGAACTTACCAAACAGCTGAGCCCCCGCGGGGTGGGGTCAGATTTTTAAAACCGTATCAGTCATCAGCTTGTGTTTTTCTCCAGCTCTGTTTAGCTGCCACAAAGTGGACATGGCTAGGTACAGGTAGGGCCCAGACAGGAAAAGGCAAAGAAAGGAGAAAGAGGCCAGCTAGCAGCTGGCATAAGCAGATGTGAGAAGTGATTTTATATTAATCCGTGAAATTAAAATGGACAAGGAGGAATGTTGATATGTTAAGGTTATGGTATGTTCGATTTTTTTTTTGACTTTGATAAGAAGAATTGCCGTTGAATAAGATGAGGAGAAGGCTATGACAGGGTTACACGTCGACGAGGCCGAGGTTTGGTCGTTTGGGATAAGACCATGAGAATGTCTGTCGTGGGGCTGGAGAGATGGCTCAGTGGTTAAGAGCACTGACTGCACTCGCAGAGGACCTGGGTTCGATTCCCAGCACACACATGGCAGCTCTCCACTATTTGTAACTCCAGTTCCAGGGAACCGGCACCCTCTTCTGACCTCCACAGACATTGTGCAACATAGGTGCATGCACATACGTGCAGGCAATGTACTCATACATGTCAAATAAAAATAATAACTAAGATATTGTTTTAAAGGAATGTCTATCTCACTTAGAGAGGAGGGAGGATGAAGGACTTAGAACACCGAGGGTTAGATGCTCCTCCACGTTGCTACTGAAGTTTCAGTTCACGTCTTCAACATGAGTGGGGACAACTTTTCTTTATCAATAATTCTTCAGTTGATTCCAGAATTTTGTAGAATTTCAGACAGTGAACTATTATCATATTCAAATCCCTTCCTCGTCCCAGCTCCTCCCCACTAACACTCCCTCCCCGCGATTTCAAGTCCATTATTATCTATCCTTTCATTTTATTTATCTTTTATGTATGTATTTATTAATGTTTTAAAGGCCTATCCGTTCTAAACTATACCCCGAAGTGCTCCTGGGTGTGGGTAAATGTCCTGGAGTCTGTTCAATCGACCAGGCTGCACACCGTTAAGGAAAACTGACTCCCTTTCTCCTAGCATCCATCAGTTGTCAAGAGATTCTCATCTAGGGCTGGGGCTTCTTGCCCATCTCCGTCTTTCGTGCTGTTTTTAATCTGGCTTGGGTTTGTGGAGGTCTTGTGCATGCTGTTACAAGTGCTGTGGGTTCATATATGCAACTGCCCTGTGGTATCCAGACAACACAGATGCCTTATCTTCATCTGGTTCTTAACACCTTTCCAGCCCTTCTTATGCAATCATGTCTGACCCTTCCGAAGAGAAGGAGCAATAAATGTGTCCCATTTAAGTCTGAGCACTCCACAGGCTCTGTCAATAACATATACAGCACTTTCTAGGAATCAAACCTTTGACGTTTTGGTTGTTAGCTTTAGTCTTTAATGGTTGTGCTGTCTCTCCAGCCCACATAGCACCTTCTAGTACTATGAAATTCAGCCAGCAGATATGTAGCTTCAAGGTCAATACCAGCTCGATTTCTCCTTGTTATGTAACTCAGTTATGTAGTGTCTGCAGCAACAGGGTCTTACCACCCAGTTCTGATGGTAACCAAGTGCAGTGGCAGCTTGTTTGAGGATCTATGGGATTTTTCTGGTCAACTCCAAAAGAAAGAGTCCATTCTTGGCACAGGGATTTTCATTTGCTAGTCTGTTAAGGCCATCGAACCCTTGTTAGAGGGTTGCTATCTTTAAACTCTTTATATTGCACATGTATATATTGAGAGAAGTTCCCAGAGTAGGTTTCCACATGACTCTTTCAAAAACCTTTAGTGTTCGTTATGCCTCCTCTCACTGCCTCCTCTGCCCTCTCCTTCCGGTCTCCACCCAGTTAACCCTAGCAAGTCTACTCTTCTGCTCCACTATGTCTAGGTCACCGCACTCTATGTCCCCTCCATGAGCCGCCCCCCCCATGGCACGTTATTAACTTCCTAATCTCTAAGGATTTTCCAACTGAAACACGCTGATCTAAATATTGAAAGCTAGCATCCAGTTATGAGAAAGATCATGTGATGTTTGTCTTTCTGGGTCTGGGTTACTTCATCTGGGATGATTGTTTTCAGTTCCATTAATTTATCTACAGATTTCATCATATTTTTTCCTTCACCTCTGAATAATACTGGATTGTGTGAATGTACCACGGTTCATTATCCAGTCATCAGCTGATGAGAAACTAAGTTGTTTCCATTTCCTGGTTATTGTGAATAGGGCAGCAATGAACACGGATGAATAGGTATCTCTGCAATAGGATATGGAGTCCTCTGGATATATGCCCAAGAGTGGTATGGCTGGGAGATCATGGGTGGGAACAACATTAACAATTAGTCTTTCCAATCACATCACAGTAAGCAAATAAGGTGATACAATATTGCTACACCAATCACTATAGCAAACTCCAAGAGTTGACAGCCTAACACTCTATGAAATGCACGGCTGAGGAAGGGAGATAGGTATTTCTCAAACAATTTCTTAAGTGATGTTATTATAAAGAGGAGGAAATGTTTGCAAAACATCTCGGACTGCCGCACTTGACACTCCCACAGACAGTGCACAGTGTTCGAATCTCCACCTCATGGTCAGCTCTTACTATTGTCTCCATTTCTGTTTTGCTCATGGTAACGTAGCGAGTGTCAAATATTTCATTGGGATTTTGATTTCGATTTCCCCAGTGATTAGTCATGTGGAGTGTTTTCATGCCCCTGCTGGTCATTCTTTGGAGACATACCTATTCAAGCCCTGTGCCTATATTTTAGAGATAACACCTTTATGTATTTTAGATAATAATCACTTATCAGATAAACAGTTTGAAGCTACTTTTTGTACCTTACCTTTTGCTCCTACTGATTGTCTCCTTTGTTGAACAAAAGCTCTCGGTTTAATATGATTCAGCCATCCTGCTTGTGAGCACACACACACAAAAGAACTGAAAATGGAATCCCAAAAAGGTTTACACTCTTGTGCTTGCTCACATTGTTCACAGCAGCCCAAAACTGGAAATACCCTTTATGTCCAGTGTTGGATGATCCGGTGAGGAAAGGTAGCCAGGTGTGGTATGCAACTACTGCACAGAGCTAACACTGCTGTGCATGTATAAACTACAGCAAGCTTTTAGTTAAAACAAAGGGAAAACAGATTCTTTGTAGGAAACAATAGAACAGTTGCAAACATAAATACCTAGGATAGTAAATCTTGTTTCACTTTCTCAGAATTTCTAACTGTGCAGATGGTATAATCATGTCCTGATTAATCAAAGCCTTCCACCCCAACCCCCCAAACAACAGCAGCTCTGCCATTGTGATATTTATTCCTTTTACCAACTTGACCAAACAAAATGGAAAGGAGTTTCTTTGCTGTTTGTTTGTTTTTATTTTTCGTTTGGGTTTATTTATTTTTCTTAATTTTGGAATCTGCCTAGCCCATCTTAACACTGTTAGTTTCCAATGGTCAAGGCATTGGGTTTGAGGTTTTGTGGTGCTGTTTTTGTCTCAATGGTAACTTCTATAGCATTGCTTGGTGGATCGGGAGGCATGTGATATCATCCAGGAGGCTTTGACCACGGCTCCATGGTTAGTAAGTCTAAAAGTAGGAATTTTTATGAGCATAGAGAAGATCTAAAGCCAGAAGACATATGTTTACAGTTTATCCTCCATGAATCTTTGCCAAGTGTCTTCGAAGCTAAAACTCTTACCTTTGATGAAGCAATTCTTCTGGCCTTAGATTTAAAATGGGCATTCATTAATTATTTATTGCTTTTAAGTCCAGTTGTCAAATGATATTAAGCAAAATCTCTGTAAGCCATGATGGTCGCTTCACTGTTTCTGGATGGTACACGCAGAAAATGCTTCTCGCTGCTCACACTAGTCATGCTGTTTTCAGAAAAAGCAATGGAGACAGCTCTTTAACAGTTCCTGGCAGGACATTGTCTGTTATACAGAGTATCTGTGCAACAAGCCTACAGATCATCTGTCCCACTGATGATTTTGAAGTTTCCTAGAGCTGACACATCCTGAGCCTGACATGAACAACTCCAAAAATAAATGGTCAAAAAGCAGCTCAGTAGTAGCCAGCTGTGGGTGGCATAATAATAATAATAATAATAACAATAATAATAATAAAATCTTTGTGTTCCTTTAAAGGGAATACATTGAAAGTCCTAGTCATTTTTCTAAATGTTTGATCCTGGTTTTTCCTCAAATATTGTATTTTCCCACTTCTGCACATTCTATTTCTGAGCATTATCTGATATTTAGCATCAATCAGAAATCTGCTCTGATACAAGCATACTATTGTGCCTGGATATATATACTTGTGTACGTGTGTGTGTGTGTGTGTGTATGTGAGTCTCAACGTTACCTTACAAATTACTTAGTGCATATGAACCTGCCAGGGAACAGTGCTGATGTCTGCCAATAGCTTGCTAAATTGAAGAAACTGACTTAGTGCCATGTAAGAGCAAGTTCTGATTTTAACTCTGTGATACACCATGTACTTTCCTTGAATTCTTACTTCTTTGAATCTGAAGCTTCTTTTGGTGTTGCTGTGATGTCTAAGGACTAAGGAGATGATAAAAATAGGTCCCTATCTTGATGTGTGACACAGTGCAGATGTCAGCAGTATTGCTCTTACGAAGCCTGGGAAGTCACTGGCCTGTTCCAGAGTATGGAGAAGGCTTGGTGCTGGCTCTCAGCAGGTCACTTTCATCTAAATACTCATAGGTAGAGCTAAGGTTAGATGGAGATGAGACAAATTCATGTCCATTTTAGATGAGGGAGGATGAAACTGGGTGTACAGAAAAAAATGTACAACTTCTAAAAATCAGATTTGTTGTTCTTCAGAATGGCTATGTGTGTCCCTGTCAGATAAATGGCGCTCACTGTCCTGAGGTGAGAAGATTAATCAACCTAGCCTATAAAGATATGAAGAAGAAGTAAGGCTCCTAGACCACAGGTGACCTACTATAACAATTAAATACAGCCACTGTGTGTCCAGTAAATGTCAGCCTGGAAACCATATGTTCAATCTTGGTACATTAGCTTCTGAACTCACTTAACCAAAGATACTGAGCTTCCATAGTTTCAGTACCCCCAAGATTAAATCCTTCCAGTCATGAACTAACTGCAGGTTAATTCCTTACACTTAGCAGAAATATTAGGAAGGTAAGATTGAATGGGGAATGTGAATAAGGAATTAAAAATGTGAAATGTGGGGCTGGAGAAATGGCTCAATGGTCATGAGCACTCCCTGCCCTAGTGGAGGACCTAGGTTCTAACCATCACCCATATAGTAGCTCACAAGTACTATAATTCCAGTTCCAGAGGAATCTGACACCCTCTTCTGGCCTCAGCAGGCACCATACACACACACACAGTGCAAATCCAAAAATGCAAGCAAGGAAACGTTCATACACATAAAGTTTTTTAAAAATCTTTTTTAAAAGTATAAAATGAGAGTCAAGCTCAGTGGCACATGCCTTTAATCCCAGCACTTGAGAGGCAGAGGCAGGCAGATCTCTGTGGGATCAGAGCTAGCCTGGTCTATATAGCAAGTTTCAGGCTAGCTGGGGCAATAGGGAGGCTTTATCTCAAAAAAGCTGCATGAAATGCACAAGAGGAATCTGAATTCATGTTTGTCAGTGGCGCAGGCTCAGCTATGAGAATACTGAAATCATGCAAGGTCTGCAGAACTGTGTTTTCTGCCCTCAACTCTTCCTATTGCCAACTGCAAAGCCTCATAGAAATACCACCTTTTCCTCTACACTAGCCTAGATTGTAGATGAGTGCCATCTTGGGGTTGGAGAGATGGTTCAGAGGTTAAGAGCACTGGCTGTCCTTGAAGAGGACCTGGGTTTGATTCCCAGAACTCACTCGTCGTCTAACAACAGTCTATACCTCTAGTTCCAGGGGAATCTGATGTTCTCTCCTGACTCCACCGACCTGACTCCACTGACTGCACGACCTGGGTACACTTACACACACGCGTGTCATGTCCTTCTATTCCAAACTTAAGTAAGTTGAACATATTTTTCTGTACATAGAAGAAGAAGGGTAGAGTGAAGAACAGTGAGGATCTTAATGTCCAATAGCCCTAAGTTCAAACTCTGCCTCTCCCTACAACTCTCCTTGCCCTGGCTTGCAGAGTTTTAATTATCTTAAAAGCATGAGGTGATAATACATGGAGAATTATTATGAGCATTAAATAGTCCTGCATGTAAAACATTAAACCCAGCTCCTAGAGCATGCTGAAAATGTTGCAATTATGTTGTCAAAGCTGTGGTTTTTCCTTTCTCCTACTTATCATAAATTTGCAAGGAATTAGGGACAAGGTTTCATCATGTATTGCTTCCTTTGGAGGATTAGAGTCCCAAAACTACTAAGAAAATTTTTGTTAAATGAGTTTATGTTGGATGTAGCCTTTGGATTTTATCTAGTGGAGACCAGAGTTGCTAGCTTAGGCAAATAGGAGATTCTCAAAGATAATACTGAATTTATCTTACATGACTGAAGGACATCTGAACAAACACAATTGAGAAAGACAGAAAGGTGTCTGGGTCTCTGAAACTGTTAGAGCTAAGAATTGGCATATGACAAGGATGCCCATTGACTAATTTCTGCCTCTCAGCACCCACTTTATTTTCTTCTTCCTGAAAATGGCTTCTTTCACACAGGGGAGAAAGTAACCAATTAAGAGAAAGTAGCCAATTAGGGGCCCTGAGTGTTATAGACTGAGGTTCCCTGCCATCTCTAAGGAGGAGTGACTCTTCCTTTCACAGAAATCCTGGGCAAGATTCTTATTGGCCAACCTTCAGCTATATGTCCATTTCTAGACCAATCACTGTAGTCCAAAAGAGATCACATCATGGAAGAATGGGTCAGTCCCTGAACAAATGCATGGGGAAGAAGTACTTCCCAATAGGGGATGCACTTCCTGGATTCGGAGACAGGACTAGACAGTAAAGAACACCTAGCTGTGTACTAAACACATGATAATCTGAAAGCAAAATAAACTTGATTCTGATCTGATTAATCTTTATGTGGCAGTAAAGGTTCTGATATAGTTGAAAACTCAGGGAATCATAAACCTAGAACCTCTTTAAAATAGCAGTATGCTCTGAAAATTTAAATTATATTATCTCAAAAATAAATCAGACAAGTCAGTTTAAATGGATCATTTGAATAGAACAATATGCCTACACATAACTAACCCACACAACTCTGCTGTAAAAAAAAAAAAAGTTGTTCCAATAATGGCATATTGGTGAATGCCGGAAACTAGTAATTTTTTGTTTTCCTTCTGATGTTTTTATAGTATATATTGAACTAAATCTGTTGTTCCAGACAATAGGCATCAAATCTGGGCTCGAACAATGGAAAATTAATAAAGAATGGACAAATAAAGAATTAAGTTGAGGGGAAAGGACTGATTTTCATAACAACAATAGCTGCTCATGTTAGACCCACCCAAAATAAATACTATCAAGGTAATATAAGTCATCCTTTAAGCAATTACACCTGGAATCTCCTAAGAGTAAGCAGCCTAGATATCATTAACAAATCAGACATGCCTAAAATAACATATTAAAAACAGAACTAAGAGGAGTCACCCTTATTAAGAAGGCAGTGGAAAGAGAGGCTCCTACTGTCACTGGGCGAAGGCCAGGAGCACTCAGCTTGCCTGGTCCACCAGAGTCTTAGAAGGAAGAATATCAGGAAAGAGTGCGGCAACTTGAGACTGGTGACAGTGATGCATTGTCATCGCTGTACCCTCACAGGAGTGTGAGAAGTTTGAGTTTGTTAGAAACAGAGACTGAGAAGGCTGCATGGGAAAGCCACTGAACACTTGGCCTCTCTTTGGCCTCACTGACATGAGATTGCCATGGAAACAAACTCTTGGCCTCTTTCTCTTCCTTCTGCTGAGCTGCAGGGACTCCCACTGAAGCATCGAGCCAGAGGCCAGATTGTAAAAAGTCCTTGATGCTCTGGTTGACCTTCGGGACCCCATAGCAGGATACAGTGATGTGGATGTTGGACGTAGCTCACCAGCAAATGGTTCTGACATACACGTGTCCCTGTGACCATGTCACATCAACACTTTAGTCTTCACACACTGGATAACCCTGGCCACATGGTAAGAGATTTACAGGAAAATCGAAACCTCATATAATTTAATATCCTACAAGCTGAGAGAGAGCAGAAAACACTCTCTGCTTGAGCTCGTGGATTTAGCAAGAGCTCTTTACAACCTCCTTCCCCAGAGAACACCATTCGAACAAGGTCAGGGACTTGGCTGCCTCCGACAGCTCTTAGGGACAATGGCTCTTGTGGGCATTGAGCCCATGTCTTACCAGGTCCACATGCCTTCCCCCCAGCAGTGTAACTCAGTCACCACTGCACAGCTTCCAGGAATCAAGTCCTATCCCTGCTCCTGTGGCATGTGGTGTTGACAGAATTATGGCTTCTTTGCTCAGGGTTTCTGAAAATCCCCACAAGGGAAGCAAGGGATTACGAACTAAGAGCACACATGGCCTGCCTTAGGAGGCTTCGTGTCTCCCTGTGTGGATTCCAGAGAGCCTTTTGCAACATGCAGTTGAAGCTGCAAGTGTGTCCAACATAAATTTCCTCATCTCTTGGGGAAGCATTAAAATTGTTGTTGCAAAACTAACATATGTCCTACCAAACTATGACTCGCCTGACACACCAATATCACTGCGTTCTATAAGAATGGAGAAGTCAATATGTTACTTCCTTGGAAGCAGTCTCCTTGGCTGAATTCACACTAAATATAAAAGATCAAAATCTTCATTTCCAAATTAACTTTATGGAAGTCTCAACTACAGAACTGTTTCAACACTGTGGTTATGATTCAGATAAAACATTGCTCAGAGAAAAAGAAAAACAAGCAAACACCTTTCTGACATGATTCACAAGCATGCACACTGGATTAGTTGATTTTTCACTATGATTGCATGACACAATAACCAGATGTTATATTGTCCTTGTTTTAAGTTCTGATCAGCTGACACCTGTCAGTATCATGAAGTTTCCAAGTATCAGTGCCCAACCTGGAACCACGTGCTTGGCTGTTAATGCCATGACCTTCAAACTGTTCTGCACTGCTTTTATGAGAATAAACTACAATTTCACCATCAATTGGGAGTGGGGTGTCACCAAAGCTACCTCATAAATTAGATAAGCTAGCCCAGAGAATTCTTACCTTCACCATTTAGACCTGTCTGTAGGATACAACAAAGACAAAACAAAAATTCTCTGTGCAAACTTAATGTTTTTTTTTTTTTACTAAAAAACAGAACACTTAATGTTTTGATACTTGACAAGACCTTGTAAGGCGTCTTCTATGATTCCCCCTGCATGGAAAACATGAATGATAGAGGAGAATTCATTGTGTTCTTCACCCTTGTCATGGAATGATTTAGTAAGATGGAAGATTATTTGACTGCACTGTGTTCTTTCCTACCTGCAATAAGGCTACTGACATTTCTGTTGCCTTGAGACAGGTTTTAAGAAATATTTTATTATTTTTATTCTATATGTATGAGTGTATTGCCTGCATATGTGTAAGTGCATCCATGTTGTGCAATGCCTTGCAGAGGTCATAAGAGGTCATAGGATCCCCTGGAAATGGAGCTACAGATGGTTGCTAGGAATTCAACCCAGGTCCTGCAAGAGCCTAACTTTCTTAACTGCTGAGCCCTCTCTCTAGCCCCTTGAGCCAGGTTTTGCTATGTATCCTTGACTGCCCTGGTACTCTCTATGAAATCCAGGCTAGCCTAGAACTCAAAGAAATCCTGCTGTCTCAGGCCTTAGAATCCTGGGACTACAGGCATGCATCACCATGCCTGGCGAACTTTTTGTAGCATGGTCAAAATTTCCAACATGACACCTTAAACCTTTAACAAAGAGTTTTGGAGAAGTTTCAGCTTTCTCAGACTTTGAAAAAGTAATTTCAATGCATATTGCCGGATGAGACAGTATGTGTGTAGTATTGCCTGCCCGACACCTGCCACCAAGCAGGCCATTAGACAGAAATGAATCTGAATACTTTCATTAGGGCTCCCTTGGCTGGTCAACATACCATTTTGCATTAACTCGGTAGAAGAAAAAAAATAGTGATTTATTCTTCATCTCTCTGTTTTAAAAGGCAATCATCTTCACAAAGCTATAATAGATTGGCAAGGGGATATATGATTCAATAATAATATAATACTAAAATGAATAGCAATGGCTAAGAAATATGTATGTGAAGCATAAATTCAGCAGAGGTAGATTTATCTTTCAAGATTGCTTCTCAGTTCTTAGAAATTTATCAGACACTCAAGCCGTTCTGAATTTATTAGTAAATGTGTGATTTAGTTTGCACATGATTTAGAGTGAAGGAAATGTGTTCTTATGATCTTCCCTGGATGAGGAGAAGTCCACAGGGGAATTGGTTCCTTTTGCTCCCCTGTTTCTACCATGCCGAGTCATGTCTCTACAGCCAGCTCTAAATTCTCTTTGTTCATCCTCTCTTTACCTGTGGAGCACAGAACAAGCACATATATATGTGTGTATAATTCTCTAAGACTCTGACCTAGGCGCATGAAACCTAAGAACCAGTGATTTCCTTTCACTTGGAAAGACTTAGGCTCCGACAGTCCCGTTTTCTAGGACTCTTTTTTTCTTCGTAATGAATAGATCTGCACCTGTTCCCTTCCAGCCCTGAGCTCTGTGAAAGCAGAATACCCTTATGTGTCCTTCAAAACTTATTCTCTTACTAGTATTTATTGAAATAGTTTCGCTCATTAAGTAGCTTATGACTTTTTTTTCTCTGTGCTTTTTTTGTTGCTCTGTTTTGTGCTGTTTTCCATCTTAATCTTTTTTGGAATAACTCCACTCCATTTCAAACTTCATCTGCCTGCTAAATAGACCTCTCTTTTTCTACTTGGAAGGAAAGAATATGAGAAAAAATATTCAGTGTGACATTGTATTCCAGAGAATAGCCAGGAGGAACTAATTAGATAATCAATTACATTAGATTTTGATCCTTGAAAAACAACAGGCTTTAGCTGACAGTTCAACCATGATAAGGCAGGGCACGGCACTCTCTCATCCTAGATGTTTCTGCTAGAAGCAGACTATGTTACTGCCAACCAGTGCCTGTGAAAGTCTATGTAGTTAGAAGTGAATGAAGCACGCATAGGCATGATAGATCACATCGCTGTCATGTGAAAATGGACTGCTGCCCTATTCTCTTACCACCTTCTTGTTTCCTTCCTCCATGACCTTTGGTACTCTGGGGTCAGTAAACAGCTCATCTCCCCAGCTAGAATACCAGGACTCATCCTTTACTTCTCTGCCCATAACCACCCACCCACCAAGTCTTGTGCATGTAAACACTATGGCCAGTTTTGAGTATCTGGATTATTATCATCTTTGTCCAAGTGGGCATAATCGTCTTAGGGCCTGATTGTAGTAATAACTGCACACATAGCTGCCCCCTCATTTTCCACTCTGGGACCAGTGACAAATCTAACCATGTGTGTACATGTGCCTGCATGCGCACCTGTGTGTACGTGCATAAGAAGTCAAAGATCCATATTCTGTCTACACTGCCATCATTTTCCACTATATATTTGAGTCATAGTCTCTCAGTGAACCTAGGGATTTCTGATTTGGGCTAACAAGGGATCTTTCACCTCTGCTTGCACTAAACTGGAATTACTGGAATGCATCACCTAAGCTGGCTTATTTTTATATGAGTTCTGGGCTTTGAACTTAGTCCTTCAGGCTTGGGCAGCAGGTACTTTATTGGCTGAGGCACCTTCCCACCCCTAACTTTTTTTTTCTAAAAGACAAATTTTATTAGCTTATACTCATTGTACGAAGTCACAATGACATTTTCATTTAAGTAGATCATGTATTTTGATCACACTCCTTCCCCATTTTCGTCTCCTGTCCTCCTTCCCACTAGCCCTAGTCCTCTTCCCCCTCCTCTTCCAAATAATCCTTCCTTCCTGCTGAGCTTTTTCTCCATTTTAACTTAGTATTTGAAGTCAAAAAGCAGGGACACCTGTCCAGGAGGAAGGTAAGATAATATAAAAACAAGGCAGGATGCTTAGATCCAGTAACAAGAAGGAAAACATGGAGACAGACTAGACTCAAAGATCTGCACTGATCTAGAAGGACCGAGATCCTTCTAGAAAAGTTTATGACAAAGAAAGGAGCTGGAATAGCAGGATTATCCAGCACATGTGACCATGTGGAAAAGTTTGAAGTAGGGACAGATCTTTAAGAAAACGGTAAGATGAGGAGACCCCTGTTAATTCTGAGAAGAGCAACACTAAAAATAATAAAAAATACAAAGATAAGTGCAACTGCTCAATGCTACTGGGTCTCAGATAGAAATAATATTAGATACCCCTCTGACAAAATGAATAATGACCTAACCAAGAACTGTGTCTTTCTACAGCAGAAGGAGCAGCAGCTATGAGTGAGTGGACGGTACCACCGTGCTTACAGATCAACACATAACACCCCGAGCTGGTAAAATAAAATGACATTTTAAAATTGTGGTCATGAGGCTAGGAAGATGACTCAGTCGGTAAAGAGCTGGTGCTGCAGCTGTGACAACTGGAGTTCAGATTCCCAGAACCAACATAAAAGCCAGGTGGGCGTGGTGGCCACCTGTAATTCCAACACGTGGGAGGTAGACAGGTGCTCAGGGACAAGTGGAGAGCTACAACAGCCAGAATCTGCAAGCTTTGGGTTCAGTGAGAGACCCTGCCTCTCTAAACTAAGTGGAGCAATTGAGGGAGATTCTTGACATCAACTTCTGTCCTCTACATGCAAATGCACATGCATGTGCAAGCATCTCTACACATACTTAAATACACGCATTCATACCACACATAAAACACAGGAAAAAATATAAACAAGTTAAAATAAAATTACAGTCATAGGTTACTTTTAAGAAAATTGAGCTACATATTTTAAATTATAGGAATAGTAAAACGGCAACCAAAGGAAACATTATTAAAAATCAGGCAAAAAAAGAATTTTTGACAAAAGTATTTCCAGAATAATGAAATTTTTGTTCAGTGATAAAAGGAATTTATTATGATTCTTCACTTGTGTCCCTAAAAAGCATAAATTCAGAATATAGGCAGTAAAAGCTGACAGAATCATATAAAGAAATTTTTAAAAATCCATGCACAATTTTGATGTGGAAAAGGGTTGAGAAGCACACATACTTAATGTGTGACTCGGCTTTTTCTTTCTTGGGTATTTACTTGGAGGGAATACATGTTCAGGATGACTCACAGCATAATTATTCACATTAGCCCCAGAGTAGACAAGTGAATGCCTGCCCACCACTACGTACGTAGTAAGTAAATAGATAAGTCTTTCACTTCAGACTATAGAGTGACCAAAAGTAATCTATGGTGACAGAAAATAGAACTTTGGGTTCCTGGATACGTGATGGAGATAAGAGGGCTCTGAGGCCACAGGTGCCTCCCCGGGGAATTTGGAAGGTGACAACATTCCATGGCTTGATTGATGATCTCACATTTGTCAAGACTCATTTAGATACACTGTGATATTTAATCGCATGTGAAACTTGAGAAATGCACAGACACCTGGTATTGTTTCAGACTTTCCACTGTTATTGCAAATACCTTTGAGAAGCACTTCAAAGGAGGAAGGACTCGTGTTGACTCACTGTTTCATAGGCTCCAGTATAACCCAATAATGCCACTGGCAGGGGACTGTGGCTTTAAGACACCAGACATTTTAGGGGTCACTTCATATCCAAAACATAATGTGTCCATGAGGAAATTTCTGGAAGATAGCACTGAAGGAGTAGACTGGGGAAAGAGGACTCTCCAAAGCAAAGGAACATTTTCTAAGCTGTTGAAGGCCTGAAAAGAGCAAAGCACGAGAAGGAAGCCTTTCCCCTGGGCCTGACTGATCTTCAGCCCACATAGCTCTTAATCCTCAGGGCTCAGACTCGACTGGCAACCACCCCTTACCTTCCTGTTCTTGAGTGTTTGCTCTGTATCTCTGGACTTCCTCAGCCTCCAGCTTATGGAGAACAGAGCCTGAAATGTCTTAGCTGTTGTAATCATACGTGCCACTAACTTACAATAAATACCACATATCATGCTGTGGGATAATTATGGCTCAACAAAATTGGCTTTTTACTATTTTAAGTTTTGTTGCTGTTTTGAAACTTTTGCTTAATGTTTTGAGTCAGGGTCTTACTGTACAGTTGAGGCTAGCCTGCTTGGCCTCAATTACTCTGGCCCTGGTTTCTCCAGTGCTGAAATCACAGGTGTGAGCTACCACGCCCAGGAGCAAGGAAGCATAGTAGATCTTTGAAAGGCCTTCCTTCTTAAAGAAACTAACTCCCCCTCTCCCAGCAGCTCTCAGCTGCCAACAGCTCCTCAGCTAGGACTGGAGCTTTTGCCCACTTCCCCGTACCACGCTGGCATTTTGTCTGGCTTCCGATCCTACGGGCCTTGTGCATTCTGCCACACTACTGTGAGCTCATGTGTGTCTGGAAAGCACATTTGTGTTTCAGTCTTCCACCTCTTCTGGTTCTCAAAGTCTTTCCACCCTTTCTTTCCCTGAGCCTTGGGACGTGGGGAGGGAGGAGGTGGAGGTTTAGGTATCCTATTTAGGGCCGAGCACTCCCCAGTCTCTTATTCTCTGCATGTTGGCAGGTTGTGGGTCTCTGTAAAATTGACATCCACTTTTAGGAATGTGACCCCCTGCTGTGTCCACCCTGCTCCAATGGTTGGCCACACACCCGAGCAGGTAGGCAGCACAGACTGGACTTGATGGGCTTAAAAAGAATAATAACACAAAATCGGTTGAGTAAGGAAGGAGGGTGAATCTGGGAGAGGAGGAGCTGGGGATGAATATGATCACAATACAATGTTTGACATTCTCAAAAAAAAATTCCTTTGATTCCTTTTTTCTTCTATTAACCAATAGTGAGTGGGAATTGGAGGTCACCGGACACTGATTTGTTAGGTATCTGAATGAGATAATATCATTATTGCACCTGGAAACTACTTTTTATTTTTCTATAAATTTACTGTTTCTAATAAAACTTTTAAAAATTATAAATATTTTAACAATATTGTTATTAAATCATTGTGTGTTTCATACAGAACATTTCAATCAGTCTTTATCATCTTTATATCCCTTTCCCATCAGAATCCCCCACAGTCCCCCAACTGGAATCCACACATTTTTTCATCTGTGTGCTCATCTGTCTATTGTGTCAAATTAGTGTCCCAAGTGACCTCAGTACAGGTTTATCCACTGAGGTCTAGTCAGCCTCCCCAGAGTCCCTCACTTTAGGAAGACTAGCATATCCTCACCCAACAATAGTCAGTTGCCAATATTTCTTAAGCAAAAATTGGAGTCTGGATTATTAATAACCCTGCATGCTGGGTTTTTGTCTGTTTGAGTTTTCGCAGGTCTTGAGCATGCTGAAGCAATTGCTATAGGTTCATATGAGCAGGGTCTCAGGAGCTTGTAGGATTCTATTTACAAATGGTCATACCCTTCCTCACTAGCTCTTGCAATCTTTCCATTTCCCCTTACACAGTGGTCCCTGAGCCCTGGATGAGTGAGACTTAGTGTAAGAGTCTTGTCCAGGGACCCACACTCTCCAGGTGCCTGATCTCTGTGATTTAGCCATTTGTTTGTGTTACTGGACCTCTGTTGCATGTGGGAACTTCGTGAATGAGAGTTGAGAGATTCATTAGTGTCTTCTTTACTCCTTATTCTATATTGCATGAGTCTTGCGTGTAGAGGCTGCATTGTAGGTGTGCCACTTAGGTGTGGACAATTCATAGACAATATCTGTATGTGAACAGATGTGGTAATCTGTATTGGTCTCCATCTGGTACAAAAAGAAGCTTCTTTGATGAGTGGTGATTGGGACACTTGACTGTATATATAAGGGTACATATTTTGCATTTAGTAAGAAGTTACATTAGCCTGGGGATGTAACAGCCCTTGGTATCTCTCTAAGATCTATAACCATTTCAGTCATGTGTATTTGGCTTTGATTACAGTACCACACATGAGTTTCCTCCCATTGAGTGGGATCTAAGACCAATTAGGTAGCCGTTGATTGGCCCCAAGATAAAAGTGCCACTACTGCACCAGCATCAAATGCTGTGTCAGTCACTGATGTGGCTCTTTGTTATGAAGCTGGTGTTGGGCCACTGATTGATGTTCTCCCTTGGATACTTGAATAGTGCTCTCCAGAGCTATGAGATCTAACCTTCAGGGAAAGAAGCTTCTAGGGCAGTTCAGCACTAAGTGCACTCAGTGGGTTTTTTAAAAAGAGCACATGAAATTGCCAGGAGACAGTAGGGAAGGTGGGACGTGAGGGAATGGGGCAGACATAATCAAAATGCATTATACACATGTATGAAGTTCTCAAATGATAAATAGAAATAAAATAAAAATATTGGTCTTGTATTTCTTCAGATCTCTTTTAATTTATATTTTAAGGCTTAATTGTTGCTTTAAAGCTTTAGCTAGCTATGATACTCATTCATAGTAGTAGTAAATTAAGCATCATCATTTACATGAAATACTCAAACAATCATAACCATTATAATATATCATTAATTATTAAAATGCAATACATATTTCCTTATTTTTATTTATTTTTTAAAAAGTTTGTATATATGTGTTTTGCCTGCATGTATGTAAGTGCACTGAATTCATGCAATGCCCACAGAGGTCAGAAGAAAGCATCAGATCCACTGGAACTGGGGTTATAGACATTTGTTAGTCACTATGTGGGTACGGGATTTGAACCAAGGCCTCTACAAATGCAGCCAATGCTCTTAACCATTGAGCTGTCTCTCCAGGCCCCACAACATGTGTTTTCATGCAAATCAGTAAAGCTCATAAAAACAAGATAATTATACAAATATAGAAAGTCATATGAAATCCATATACTAGCAATAGCTAGTTAGTAGCTATGAAGTAATAAGAATAAAGAAATTATATTTAAAAACTTTTTAAAACAGCCAAATAGAAAAAAAATCACACACACACACACACACACACACACACACACACACTCACACATAAAACAGTACAAAATTCTCTCTCTCCGAGAGCTACAAAAGATTTTAGCAAATGATAGAAGAACACAGCCTTCTTCTGGGTGGAAAGTCTGAGCTCCTGAATGTCACTGTCCCCTCAGCCATCATTATTCTCCACTATCTCCCCTCCATAGTCAAACCTTCCACAGTTAGCCACTGTGCCCAACCAGTCTCTTACTCCCCCTTACTCATCAACTAGCTATAATTTATTTTGTGCTCTCCAAGCCTCTGGCATTTTTCTCTTCAATGTCAGTTAACTGCATGCTGTTGCTAAGCCAGTGACAACTGTAGCTCAGACAACCATAGCTTTCCTGGTATCTCAGATGGATTGGATAATGTCACATCATTCCCCATCTTTCTGTCTGCCCTGACCTGGGTGCTGTCTGTCTCGTGTGGCTCTTTATCCTCTGTTGTATTTTAAATATCAGTGTTCCTTAGGCCCTCTGCCTTATTTACTTTACAAAAGTACATGGGAGATTGTGTTCACTCTTATCATTTAACCCACAAATTTGTTATCTTTAGCTCATCTCCTTCTGGAAGTACAGCTCTGGGTGTACCACACACTAACACTGTTCCCTCTCATCCCCACCAGTACCATTTTCTGTCTTTGAAAACTCAGTGGTGTGAGCTCTGATTCCTCCCTCACCCTTGTTTTACATGCCCAGTCATCAATTTCTGTCAACCGCACAGCCTCAGTATTTTCCAAATATACCACAATTGGCAAATCCGTCCTCATCTCTCATTTTACCGTCACCAGCCTAGCTCTAGCCAACACCACCTTTTTCTGATTTGCTAGAACAGGTCTAGCCTACCACGGTGTTTCAACTGACACCCCCTCATTATAGCCAGACTGTTCTTGTCTGTGGATCCAGCAGGTTCACTTTCTAATTTAAACTCTTTCAATGATTCTCCATGATTTTTCAGGGTACATGTCCCGCTCCTTGACGTGGTTTGGGCACCTCTTAATCTGACCACTAGAGTCAACCCTCCACCTCCACTCCAGCTACAAAGACGTTTTCTCAAGCTTTCATGACTCATCGTTTTTTTCCGGCTGCGACTTTACTTCTGCCTTCGACTTCTCTTCCTCAAGTCTGTTTGCCCATTTGTCAAAACCCTCAGGACTAAACCTGGCTGTCACTCATCTGGGAGGCCGCGTGGCGTCTGTGCCAGCCCAGGTGCCTTTCCTCCCATCACTCGTGCTTTTTATAATAGGAACCATGGGTGTGTGAAGAGGAACTGTGTTCACCTGTCACACTGCTATGCCATTACACAGCTTCTGAATGTTTTAAGTATTCAATACTAATTGAAAGAAGCCATTTAATAGTTGTACAGTTACAATAATGGAGGCAGTAATATTGATACGTAAAACAGACAAATCAACAACACAACACAAAAGCCCAAAATTGATCCTTAGGAGATAGAGGATTTAATAGAATTTAATAAATGTGTTGCTCTAAATAAGTGGAAGGAAGTGAGAATTTCTTAGTTATTAGGGGTTAGCTTTTGAAATGGGGGCATGGACAAAGATTTTTGAAGTTAAAATTTGTGGGAAAATGACACAAAACTTATTTGACACTATAATCATTTAAATGGCTATTAGTTACAAGTATTATGATCCCATTCAAAGGTAAACTGAAAACAGAATAAAAGTTTATTAATATTGCAAGCAAAGAGTGAAAATAGTTTTTTGTAGAGTTTCTTCAAAGTTTTAGAAAAGGTTATAATCCTAGAAAATGGGTCAAGGACATAAAGTGACAAAGGAGAAGAAATTTAAATTAAATGCCATTTTAATAAAAGAAATTCAAAATTTCAAAACCCAACTTTATCCTTCACATTCATAAACATTTTTACTTATTCTTTGAGGATTTCATAAATTTGTGCAATGTGTGATGATCATATCCACTCCAGTTCTTGCCTCCAATTCTCCATGAACTCCCCCAATACATCCCCCTTATTCGCACTGTGTCCGACTAATGCTGCCCTTATATGGACGGGTTTGGGGCCATCCACTGGAGCGCCGGCAACCTACCCGCAACAACTTCCCCAGAGGCAAATGATTACCTTTCCCAGACAGCTGCTCCTCAGCTATGGGTGGGAACCCAGGAGCCCCTTCCCCAGTCACGCTGGACTATTGACTGGCTTGATCTTTTGCAGGTCATTTTGGTAGGGATTTCATTATACAGCATTGGATTGCTATGCAGACAATGCTAGCCTCGAACTCACAGAGATCCACCTGCCTCTGCCCCCAAGTGCTGGTCACGGTGCCTTGCCCCTTTGCAGGCCTTGGCACAGGTAACTATAGCTGCTTGAGTTCATGAGTTCAGCAGCCAAGCCAGGTCCTGCGACACAGCATTCATCCCCATCCTCCCTCTTACGTTCCTTTTACCGCCTCCACGGTGTCCTCTGAACCTTGGGGAAGGGTGATAGAGAGGTCACATTTAGGACTGAACACTCAGAGTCACTTGTTCTCAGCACTTTGAGTATCAGAACTCACTGCTGCCTACTGAAAAAAACAAAAAGAAGAGGCTTTTCTGATCAAGGTTGCGAGTAGCCCATATCTACGGATATAAACATAAAACAGAGAAGGCAGTTTGACAACACGACCATTTAGCAAAATAACAGTAGCAAATCCCACCTCAGGGCCCATGAACTCCCAGCCATGAACTTTTGACCAAGTACAGTACTAAGTTGTAAGAATCATGCCACTATTGGAACAGTAAGCACATTAGTATTGTAGCATTTGGGATTCAACCCTGAGTAAGGCCACCAATGACTTTTCTCCCCGAGCAGCCTGCATAGCATCGCCTGGCATCATCAAAGCTCACCAAAAGGGAGAAAGTTTCCTGGTAGCTTCAAGATTGATTTCTCTCTCCTGAAACCCGAGTGTGATATTTTCCACAACAGTCTTACTATATTGTTATGGTGAGCAACCAAGAGCGATGGCGATAGTGTTTTTCAGACCTCAGGGACCTCCCTGACCACTGACTTGGAGTCAAGCATCCTAAACCTGGCACTGTGATTCACCCCTAAAGAAATAATCTAAAAGGAAAAAGACAACACTAATCCCAATGTGATTTACAACAACATAAAATAGAAGAAAATACTAATAAGAAACTTAAAATTCTAGAATGAATACCCACGAAGGGAAATATTTGGGGGCCATAGATACCTAGGTAGGTAAGTATAATAAGCAGGTATGTAGGCAGAGATGTAGAATTGCACAGAGGGTGGGACATTGGCACAAAAAGAAGTGGGACACAAACACCATAAACATCCTTCTAGACAAAATGGAGACTGTAATTTTCTTTATATGTTTCAGGATTTTTTTCATGAAGACCTGTTTTGTGATCCACAAAACAAAACTAATAAAAATTGACTATGGCAAACTCTGGTAAAACTAAGTTGACTTTATAGACACATCAAACCTGATAGAACCAGGCATCAATTTTGCAGTGATAAGTCCTGGATGAACCCTGACGTCCAAGGGTATGTCTAAAGGCTGGCAAGATCTAGACTAGGCAATGTTGGAGATGCATGAAGTGGGTATGCCTTATGCCCTGGTAGAGCCTGGACACCCTTGGAAGTGAAAAAGAGAACTTGGGGAGATCATGTTTCCCAAGAGTCTGAGGATGAAGGGAGCTGAAGTCATGACATAGGTTATGGGCCAAGAGATTGGGAGCACATGAGCTCACCACATCTTAGAGAATTCTAGAGGCAAAACTTAAGCAAGCTTTGAAGTAAGACCTCTGGATCGCCATGCTGCATGACTGTTTAGAGTAGAAGCTGGTGTTTCAGAAAGTCCCAAAAGGGTGGAGAGGCCTAGCAATGAAAATAGAAGGCCTGACGTGAGGGACCCTGGAGAGGAGAGGGTCTGAGGGCTTTATGAGAAAAGAGAACCATAAAGAGCTGAGTGTGTTAGGGAAACTTGAGGCAATCAACAGCCTTCACTCCGAGCTCTGCGTTCCTGCACATGACGCTGCACTAACAAGGGAATTACAAAACCAGAAACAGTGAGCTCATCATAATTCACTCACCGTGAATCATAAAAAACTCAGAATAGCTGGGTGTCACGGTGCAAGCCCTTAATCCCAGCAGAGGCAGGCAGATCTCTGTGAGATGGAGGCCAACCTGGTCTACATAGCAAGTTCCAGGCCAGCTGGGACCAGAGGGAAACCCTGTCTCAAAAAGCCCAATACACCCCCCACACACACACACACAACCTCAAAGTAACAAAATTTAAATAATTAGGAACTTTTTTTTTCCTACCTATTATGAGCAAGGGCCAGGTGATCAAGTGCTCGTTGGCTTTCTGGCCTTCTGGGTTTCAGATCCTTCAGCTTTCTTACTCCCTGATACAGAAGCTCCATCCTCAGTACCACCTCAGGCTCTGAGCTGGCTCCTCTTGCGCCCATGCTGCTGGAGGGAAGGGACAGGGGATAGGGAGGCGATTTCACCTGCTGCCACCTGACACATCCACCTTTACATCACCTGCTAGAACCCAGTCACAGGCTCACACCAGATTCAAGACAAATGGGGAAACTTAGCTTGTAGCCTTCTGGGTAGCCATGTGTCCAGCTCAACCTTCAGCTATTATAGGAACTGAAGAAAAGGGTACTAGAAGATAAATATGATTCTTTCAAAGAAGAATTTCCATAAGTGGAGTGTGAGGGGAAGAATTTCAAGAAGAGGGAACACTGTAATCCAAAAGTGGGGATAACCCTTCCCCTTGTTCAGGAAACAGTGGAGAACATTCTGCAATGGGAACTGCCAGTCTCAGACAAGTATATGACTAGGGTTAGAATGAGATGTACATCTGTCTCTCAGTAATTGGATAAGAAACCAATGACACCACAACCTGTGCTGCTTTACTAGTCTCCTTACTAGACAGCCCCTAGGATGACAATAATTACGTCCTTGGAGCTCTTAATATAGAGAGAAATATGACCATTGTAGTCACCAATGGTGACAAAAATCCTTGAAATTAGCTCACTGGGCAACTGGAGTCTACTTCTATACTGCATGATCTTTAAAATCTCATCTTTAAGGGATGCTCCCAGGAAAAAGTCAATAATCTCAGATCCCTTGATGGGCAGGTAGATATCCAAGAACTCAACCAGGCTTGATGACAAGGATCCACTCCTCATCTGTGCCTGCATGAACCTGGGGCCTTGGCCCTGACTGGCCTCCAGAGAAGCCGCCATGGCCTCCCACACCTGGCCCACAAGTGTCCCGTCTTGTGTCCCAACCTTCCTGCTGCCCTGACATCATCTGTCATTTGGTGTTTTCCTGAGGAGGTTTCCTCCGTTGATGTTCTCATGGTATACTGGTAGTTTGCTATCATCTCGAGAGAACTATTAAAATGACTCAAACATCTACAGGGATGCAGACTTCAGACTAATGGGTAGATTCTTAGTCTGGATTTAATGAGCATAGTTTGCCAGTTGCTGCCCACAGCCAAGAGCTCCAAGCCAACTTGCCTTGCCCAACTTGGTAGTTTTTGTCCTCTTTCTGCAAATCTGCAGCTGCCAATACAAATAAAATAGGCACATGACATTCAAAGGTGTGATAATCGAAGTCATAACCCACCGGATGATGATGTCTCACAGAGAAAGAAAAACATCAGTTTGGTATGGGGTTTGAGTGCCTCATTTCCAACACACTTAATTTGAAACATGGGCAATCTTTCCCTTAACCTCAATCCCAGAAAAGAAGCATGATTGCACTTATCTGGCCTTCAAATAGATGTCAAATATTTTGGGCAAATGTCTTTTTATTTGGCTACACTTGAATGTCTTGGGGAAGGAGTTGGCTACCCAGGATCAAGTGTTCTTTATAAAGTTCAAAGTAATTTGTTCTCATCACAGAAGAGACTTGTTATATTACTGTCTGTCTCTAGAAGCAACCAGGAAGGCTGCTTACGAGCTGTGTTTGGCAACATTTCAGCCCGGACTCCTCAGGCCACCACTACCTGTGGGGCTTCTGCCTCTGGCAGAGAAGGACAAAGCTACCATGAGTGTTTAGTTCCCTGGCACACCAAAGTAGGCTTAGCACTACTGTCCACTTTGCAGACATCTTAACGCTCCCTGACGAAGAAGCGTTGTCTACAGGAAATACACTAACTACTTCTCAAAACTATGCTCTGGCATTTTCTTAGAACACATGAGTGGTTGCATTTGAGGGGCAGGGGGCCGGGAGGGTGGTCTTTTTGAGACAAGCTCTATAGTCCCAGCTGGCCTGGAACTCCCTATATAGACCAGGCTGGCCTTGAACTCACAAAGATCCACCTGCCTCTGCCTCCCGAGTACTGGAATTGAAGGCATGCACTACCACACTCAGAATGAGTGGTTGCATTGTAAGCTTTACTCTGGAAACAACTGACTCGGCTTCAGGGGCTGAGCAGAAGTGAAAATACCATAGGATTCTGTATTTGAGTAACAGAGCATGGATTCGAACCTCAGTAGTCCTAGAATTTGGGGGAGACGGTGCTGTTTGCAGTCCTGATAGTACAATGCAAATGAAATTAAGAATAATTTTCTTTGAGGACTGGAGAGATGACTCGGAGGTTCAGAGCAATGGCTGCAGGGCAGCCGGGTTTGGTTCCCAGCACTCATATGGCAGTTAACAACCAGTCCCAGGGGATCCAATGCCCTTTTCTGGCCTCCATGAGCATTGTACAACATGGGTGCACTTACTATTCAGGCAAGACACTCATAGAGATAAAATAAAAAGTAACAAATTAAGTAATTCTTTAAAAGAAGCATCTTCTTTTGAGCATTATTCTCAGTTATTCATGCGTCAGCTCTAACTGCTTTTCCAAACCTCCCTTCAAGTCCTCCCCCTAGTAACACAGATTTTTATTTATTTGTTATGTGTATGAGTGTTTTGCCTGCATGTATATAAGTACACCTTCTGTGTGCAGTGCCCACAAAGACCAGAAGAGAGAGTTATGGATGGTTTTAGCAACCATGTGAATGCTAAGAATTTCAAGAGCAGACAGTGCTCTTAACCACTGAGCTATCTCTCCAGACCCTGCCAGAAACATGCTCAATTGACTAAAATAGTGAGCAGAACAATTTGACAGCACGCTGCTATTTAAAGTTGTGGCTTTTTATTAACATGTAACTGTTCATATTTACGAGGCATAGTGTAATATATGAACTGTATGCAATGTTCAAGGTTTTCCTTTTAAATAAATAAATCCAATATTATGAATTATATACAATTGCCCCCACTTAAGTTTTCCACATGGAATCATAATATTAAAGAACATAGGGGGCTAAAAAAGATGACTTAGCGGTTAAAAGCATTGACTGTTCTTCCGTAGGACCCCATTTGGTTCCCAGCACCCACATGATGGTTAATAACCATCTATAATTCTAGGGGATCTGACATCTTTCTGGCATATGTGGGCCTTGCGCAACACATATCACTTATATACAAGCAGGTCAAACACTCATATACATAAAATAAAAATAAATAAACTTCAAGAACATAGATGCCATCAGGAGTTAAAATTAGCCGACATGTTATTTAAGAAGTATGTTAGTCATGGTGACCCAGTCCTGTAATCCCAGTACTCAGAAAGTTGAGGTAGGAGGACCATGAGCTCAAGGCTCCATGAGATCCTATGCTGGAAAGTTTTTAAAAAGAAGGGAAGGGAAGAGAAGAGAAAAAACTCTGTGGTCTGCCCACATGAAGATGAAATTACGGAACCCTGATTTGGAATCAAAGGACCTGATGTGAGTCAGTATTTTCCCTTTACCTTTATAAACAGAATTAGACTTTTAAACTTCTCCAAACCCCTGTTTTCTGGATCCCATAAAATGGAGATGATAATAATAACACTGTTATGATGACATTGTACTCTCCAGATGAGGAGTGGAGTGAGTAGAACACCATGTAATGTAGGAAGATGTTTAACAATTAATTAATGGTGTGTGCTTGCGTATGGGATTGATTCTTCTCAATGGTAGGGAGGCACTGATAGCAGGAAAACGGGTTCCCTTAAGAACTCTTAGTCTCATTCATAAAGGAATTTAAGAATGAACTCAAATGGAAGATTCAGGATAATTGTATTAGAATTTCAGGAAAAGTCCTCCGGGCAGGAAGGCCATAACCCTCACCAGCTGCTACGTGGTATGGAGGGGAAGACAACTTTAGAGAAAAAAAAGTAAGAAAGCACAAACTGCTGGGAAAGCCCAGCACATTAGGAAAAGCATGGTTAGAACAGAGATGCAGGTGAGAAGGAGAAGTCACGCTTCTCTGAGGAAGTCAGGAAAACAGGCTCTGTTAAAGAGACCTCTTATCTGTGACCCCATCCATAGGCCCATGTTAAAGGGTGGAGATTCCATGCAGGACGAGTTCGCCATCTCATTAGAGCACTAGGTATTTTCTCATCTCTCTAGCATGATTTAGGGGGAACCCAGCTTCCTAGCATGTTCTTAAGCAAAACTAGAAAGGTGGGTCTTTATCCAGGACACAGATTTTAGTCTACTGATCAGCCTTTTCTAGGGGCTTCTTGCTACTGTGACAGTGTCTGATCACCTGTGGTCAACCCCCGTCGCTCTACCAGAGGCTCGGGAAATCCATTGTGTCCTCTGGGGCAGGTGTGCAGTTTTCTCCTCTGCCTCAAATAGTATTTAACTTCCAACCTTAACTATATGTACATTGATGAACTTAAGCTGATATTTTTGTTGTTTTTATTGCATGTTTTCTGCCATCTTGAACCCAAGATAACAGGCATACTAAATGCTCAGCTTTTGGGTAATATTTTTTAAAGTATCTTCACTAAAGGCTGAAAATACTCAAGTTCATAGAAATTGACATCTAAAGTGAGTTTAAAATGTTTATATTCAGTCAAATATACTTTCAGTAAAAACAGCAATCAGGATGAAACAGGGGAAAATAAAAAGGTGACCTTTTAGGGAAAAGCAAAAAAAACAAATAATTAAAAGGTCCGGTCAAGGCAATTTCCCGTGGCTTCACTAGCTCAGTTTTCCCAAGTGGCTACAATTTGTGGACTAGTTTTCATGGACCTCAACAAGTCAGACTATTGACGTCTTTTTGTTAAATCTATCTTTGCTCTCCGGAGGGAAAGTCATTAGGAAAAACCATTTCCCCTTTTGTTAGTTTGATTCATGTTCTAGGGTCCTCTAAGCCACTTAGGAGAGGAAAGGGTTTGTTAACATTGTTCCCTCCCTGCAGATCGCCGTCTGCTGGGTAAGAGACAGTCTATTCCTTCTTCTGCTTCTAGGACTGTGCAGAGGAAAACAAAACAAAAAGAAAAGAAGAAAAACAAACCAACAAACATGTGTAAGCAAAAGTCAGATGACCAGACCCAGGTCATGTGAGTTAATCACTCTTGTTTCATTTTTCAGCACTAAATCTGGTTTTTACTTACAGAGAAAAGAAGACAGACAGCATAAAATAGTCAGCTGGGCACACAAACCAGCTTCAGAGCATTTGGCACCTCTGGGACCCCCTCGTATGTATTCAGCAGGGAACAATCTACGTACAGAACAGTAGGGCCAATTGCTCTAGTTCCATTTCTGTTGCTGTGATACAATACTCTGGCAAAAAGCAGCTTATGAGAGAAAGAAGCTTATTTCAGCTTATAATTCAAGAACTATAACATGATAGACTATAAGCCCATCGTTGTGGGGAGATTGAACGAGGAACTTCAGTTATTCTTATCACATTCCCGGTCAAAAGCAGAGAAAAATGAATGCATGCACACATGACTTGCTTGCTTGTGCTCAGTTTGATTTCTCCATTCTTACATGGTTCAGGACGCCCTGCTTAAGGAATGGTGTTGCCCACAGTGGCTGAATAACCCCATATCAACTCATTAAGACAGTCCTCCACAGACATGCCCACAAGTCAACCCATTGAGACAATCCCTTTTGGGGAATCTCTTCTGAGGGGATTCTAGATTGTGCCAAATTGACAATTAAAGCTAATTCCACACCACTCACTATATTACCATCCAAGTTTTTACAATATCTGTATGAATGTACACACACATTTTTTATGCAACTATAATATGTCCTTAGAAATGCCAGTAAGAAACTATTACTATAGTTGACTTTGTTAAAAGGAGGGAGGCTAAAAGACAAGGGTCTATTTCTGTATTTTTTAATATTATAACCTATCTGTATATATTATTTGGTAAATAACTTTTAAGGAAGAGCAAACTTTATATTACCATAAATACAAAGCAAGTTTGGAATTAAAGTAGTCCACTATAATCTGTGCCTTGTCTTGCATTTGTTGAAAGGGAAGATATGTCAATATTAGAGATTTCAAAGACCAGGATCAAACAGATACTTTCCACTCTATATGCTTTATATGTTTGTAAGTTTTAAAGAAAAAAGTGGACATTTCTAACAGTCTTTCCTTATATCGCAATGGTATTTAATGCCTCATTCATGCTCTCCCTAAAATCTAGGCACCTTGAAACCCTCATCTTATAGAAAAGGTGCACAACCTGCAGATATAGCGTCTAGTCTCATCATTTTCTGAATCTGTTGAGTACTTCTAGTGTCACCTAATGTCTCTCAAGAATGAATTTGGGATCAAATGAGGTGATGCATATGAAATAATTTTAAAAGAATATGTAAATAAAGGGAATTGCTCTCTGGAGTGTCTTGATTAAGTGGTTCAAGCTTTGTAAAAATGTATGACAGAAGGCCAGAAGGCCAAAGGCCAGAAAGTATTAAGTATTGAAATCTTACTGAAAAGTAAGTTGAGAATGAGGAAAGGCAGAGGTTAGAAAAGTTTGTCTTAACCCCATGACAAACCCACTTAGAGAATGGAATGAACAGATAGATATGGTACATATCACAATTATCGCAGAGGAGGAAAAAGATAAGCAAGACAAGGCCTGCTTCTGGGATTTTCATGTAACAGGCATGTCCTTCAACTCCAAAGGGAAGGGTCAGTGAGACTTACACCAAATGGTCCTGGGGCTTAAGCTGTTGTTCCAGCTTTGTCTAATCTTTCACATAGCTGTCAGCTGTGTCATTTCATCACAAATATGCCATATTTCTCAAGTTAACACTGTGTGAGACTGTCAACACTGCACCACAACCATCTCATATGAGTGACCCAAACAGCTATTTTTCCTGGTGTTGTATCCCATTAGCAGTACAGACATTTGACAGAAAGATACAACTGTGGGACAATAAACACCAGAATCTCTAAGCTAAATAAAATCAGCACTTGTTTTATGAGGAAAAAAAAGATATCTCAGAGACTCCAAAAGTGGCTGTATCTTTCTCAGAAAGACATAAGTAAGTCAACAATGTTTTCCTAACACCTGGCCAAAGACTTTCTCAAAACCAACTTCTCCCTCTCGTATCTTTATGAAGCACTTATTAATAATTATCTTTTCGAAGCTTTGAACATTGAGGAAAGTAAGCAACAGCTGCCTTAGGCTGTATAGCCCTGAATCTCCCATGGTGTAATTAATAATGATGCAGATAGATGAATAATTGGTCAAGCTGCAATGAGCTATTCTTCTGTAACTGTTCTCTTAAAGCATGTAGTAATTTCGGTCCCTCTCCAAGGACTATACAAACATAGATCTATTGTTATGTAAATGCTTAAGAAACATTTATGCAAACACACAGTATACCATTAGTACACACAGGCAGAGTGCCCTTGGTGATGTTTTATACCAGTGCAAAGGAATGCGGGGTGGGGAGGCTTGGGAGGTCAGCTAGCCAGGAAGCATGTCAGTAGTATCTTTAGATTTAATTCTCACTACAATTAAATCTTCATTAGATTAAATTGCACTTTTGCTGAGATTCTCAGTTACTTTAGTACCCAGCCATTTCAATTTCAAATGTGCCAATAGGTAAGACTCCCCCCCAAAAAATTTAATGAAAAGTATCCTTTCCTAATGAATTCAAATTCCTCAATTTTGTAGAAAAGTCTTCTCAGAAACATGCTATCCACATTATTGGACTGACTCTCAAGGTGCTTTTCTCCAAATCAGAAATAGAAGGAATTGAATTAATGTGAAAAGGGCTTTGGCTGGTGAGGAAAATGAAGAGGATGTGGTTTTTTTCAGCCCAGACATATTGACCTAAATTATGAAGCCAAGCAAAACGGAGAAAATTCAGGTCTGAGACTACAGCTCTCCCTTTATGAGGCTTCAGGGGAGAAGTGCGAGGCCCTGGAGGCTGTGGTCTCCACGTCGTTCAGAAGCGCTGTGGTTCCATGCTCCCACCCAGCCCTTCTCTCCTTTAAATGGCTCCAAAAAGGACAACCGCCTCCTTCCCATGTCATCCCTGTTATGCCTGAGGATTGAGAATCCATCCAGAATTAGTCAGCACGGAAAGCTGGCGGGGAAAGGGTAGTGGTTACTCAGCACAGGTAGGCTTCAGCCCGCTGGGGACCATCAAGAAAGTGACACTCTAGAGTGGTTGGCACGAAGGCACAGATGTGGAAATAAAAGTTGTCTTGTCAAGTATGTTTTCTTAAACAGCAAGTTAAACCAGTCAAAAACATTGCTGAGTGTTTGAAAATATAGGAAACAAAACTCAGCAATGGTCTGCACATAACACGCAACACAGTGGCCTCTGAATGGCTCATTTATCACAGAAGTCTACTGCTCACAGCTAAGTCAGTACATCTCAGGAGATGCCAGTGCGGCCAGCTGTAAAGTCAAAATATTTAGTCAACTCTGTGTGTACGACAGTGAAAAGGAAATAGGAATGAAATAGTTTCATCTTTGATTCCAATGAGTTGCCACATAGTAGGTGACTTCTCAGGGAATTTAGTGATTATCCCTGACATGAGACTATCCTACCACATCGAATTTTCCATAGAACACAAATTTCTTTTTAAAATCTTTTAAAATTTATTTTTATTTTATGTATATAGGAGTGTATTGCCTGCATGTATCTAAGTGCACCCATGTTGTGCAGTGCCCACGGAGGACAGAGACCTGTCGGATCCCCTCGAAATGGAGTTACAGACCATTGTTAGTTGCCATATAGGTGCTGGAATTTGAACCCAGGTCTTCTGGGAGAACCTCCAGTCCTCTTAGCCACTGTACCATCTCTCCAGCCCCAGTGACTCTACTTCTTGAAAGGTAAGATCAAGATTCAGTCTCTTCCTGTGTTCCTAGTGTGCAGCACAAATCTGGGCACGTAATAGGAACTCAGAAAGCATCTGTTGAGCTCACCTTAATTGACCTGAATTTATTTTTGCACCAGGTAAATACAGATTGTCACTGATGTACACACCAAGAGACTCCTTCTAGAGAAAGCTTGCCCCCATGACATGGGTCAGGTGGCAGGACAGCCTGTGACTGAAACTGAATTACACACTGAGAGCTAACAGTTCACCCAGCATGAAACAAGCCCTACAGAAAGGGGCTAGTCACCCAGACCCCACTTCATTACACAAACCTACTTCCCTTACCAACCACAGCCAGCTCTTGGCTTTACAGGAAGAAGTTTTACAGAAGACACCAGCAGTGTGGTCTGACCCTGCCTCAGGAACCTGGACTTCCCGAGCTTCGGCTTGTTTCCTCTTCTGTACGAAGGGTTTGCTGAATGAACTCACACATGAGCCATTATGCTCATAAAGCAATTCATCCCCCTTAGAATAGAGACACTCCATTTTAAGGATTGGAATGTTAGAGGTTGGTTTTTTATATAATTTGCTACAATTCAGTAATGTTCCACACAGGAGGATGTTTATCCAATCACATAGACCATCCTTTTTTTAAACATAAATGCACCATTTACCATTTATGGCAGCACTTCTAAAACTCAAGAAATGAGCAGTTTCTCTGTAATGAAAAATAACATATTTCCTTTGGGACTCTGGATGTTAATTTTATATTAATGCCACTCAAACTAGTATGGTCTTAAAAACCTTTATTCGTATAGCTCTCCAACAACTAAAAGTTTTAAATTAAATACAAACAAACCTTCAAGCCAACACGTTTTTAATTAGCAGTCTTAGTCGGATGCAACCGATGGAGGCATGTTCCTGAGCAGCACACTAATCTCTGCTCCCGGTCTTCACTCAGTGTCCATGACCATCAAGGGTCCTCTCAGGCTCTGAAGTCTTATGCACTTGGACATCATTTGATGACTCGCCTCCTCTATGGAATTACTGAAAAGCCTTCCTTCATAAAATGAGCATCATTTACATATTAAATCAGCTTCTATTATTTTCTGGTTACCTTGAGATAATTAAAATAGTACAATGTGGCAAGGAAGAGAGTGAAAACATAAGTACACACACAGGCAGTGAATTCATGCCACGGTCTGTGTACATGTCAGGATCTCTTTTATCTGCAAATAAAAGAATCTCACCTCAACTAGAGTCTAAGTTAAAGTGTCCCTGGCACCCTCGCTTCCTGAGCTCTGACTGGGTTGTAGACTCATCTCTAAGGCCAGTGTAATGGGATATCCAAGCACCATCAAAGCTAATACCCAGAGCCACTGATGGGCTTCAACCCAACTGTGTGCCAGAGGAAGGAAGTGTGACGAGCAGGTCCCCGCAGAGGTGTTTCTGGAAAAAACAAATCTCCTGATACTCACATCCAGAAAGACCAGAAAATCAACAATGAATGGCTTCAACATGCTTATGTTGCAGTTTCAAGTTATTGTTAATATATGAACACAAAGTCCAAAAACTAGTGTGAAGAATTCTCAGACACTGAAAAAAAAAAGGAAGGATCCTTAGATATCCCAGATTTTGTCAGACATCAGTTTGAGAACAGTTTATCTAAAACCTGATTTCAAGTTTTCAAAAAAGAAATTCTAGATAAGTAGATGGAATCTGATGGAGAAAATACTTAACTTCCCCAGAGCCTCTTGGCAAGCCATTGTTATCATCTGATGTGTTGATTTTGTAATTTATATAAATAGAACCAGGCTTTCATCTCTCTCTCTCTTGTTCCCTCTCATCAAGTAGATTTTCACTTAGAGTTCACACAGGAGCAGTCTGACTTGAACTGTAGCTACATACATTGATGCAGTACTCACAGAGAGCTCCTGGGAGGCATAATGAAATGATAGTCTATCTAGAGGATCAGGATCGAGGTAATTTCATTATCAACCAGAAAAGAGAAATCACGTATCAAGGAAACAAACAGCAGTTTCAAATGTGCAGTTTACACCAAACATTCACAGAGTGGCTATTCTGTGCAACAGGTGGCAATTTGCCCCCATAAAGATGCAGCTTCTCTTGTGAATAATGCAACAAAGCTACGGAAGCAGTGGTGACTTATCCACCAATGGTCAGGTTTACATAAACAATATGTGGGAAGCCATCCTGATGATAACCCAAAATAATGTGGCTTCGGAAATGCACTCGTGGCTGTTCCCACACAGCTCAGTTGCCCAGGACCAGTGTTAGGGAGAAGTTCCGCTCTTCTCCTTTATTTCCTCTGTGCTGACACTCTGTCTTATGGGGAGTGACCTTATAAGGAACCTGAAGTTGCCCAGCAGCATTTATCAATGTGCTGTCACAGTCATCACCTCGTGGAGTAATAGATGACAATGACCTTGTGCAGGGGGGTATCTGACCACACTTCCTTCCTCTGGTGGTTAGGAAGCATGTCTGGAGGCTGCTCCCATTGGAATATGCTTACAACTTTCAACAACTTCCTTCCAGCTGTGTATCCAGATACCAGTCAAGGCCTCCTTCTGATTATTCCTGTAACTATGTGGGGGACCAGGGACAAGTCACTTGGTTTTTATTGTTTAATTACTCTGTATGTAAAGAAGACACTGATTTAACTCTACCTCATATATGAGGCTGATGGAAGGATAAAGGAGATCTGAGATAAGAAAACGATATAAAAATGAATATCAACAAGAAAACATGGAGCCTGGTTCAATTAATTATACAAGTCTCTTGTTTTCTATTCTCTGCATAGATAGCTCTATGCTCCAGTTTTGCTCTGTGTTGAAGAGCAGGTAAATTCAAAGTCACAAGATTATTCCAAAAATGTAGCCCAAGTTAGAACTTTGTGGTGAGCTGTGAATGCTGACTGCGTTTTCTACAAACAGTCTCACTGAAGCACATTTGTGCATACAGAAAACCAAAAAGAAATTTAGCTTAGTCTCTACTGTCGCTGTTACTGCAACATTATTACTGCTTTATTACTATGCCTTAGCTAACTCCTCTTACTGATATTTCAAAATCATGAAAGCACAGACAGACTGAATACACCAAACCATTAAGTCACCCTTCTTTTACTCACAGGATTCTGTTTTAGGGCACAAAAGGGACAATATTGTAATGTAATTGCTACTTTTTAACAAGCAATGAGTAATCACAACCCATCACTCAAGCACTAGAAATTGAGGACATTTTTTGGTGCTCTGTGACTACAGGCTACTTTTCCCTTCCCTATTCAAGACTAAAAACTCCAATAACATTTTTTAGTAATAGGAGTGATGTGCCTTGAGAACTGTTTGTGATTCATGCTAAGTGGGTACAGTCTGCTAGTAAGCTACTTGCCTCAGAAGAAAACACATCTAGGTTGTATTAACTAAGCTCTGAGGCAAAATATCACAGCCACGTCATCAATTAGAGCTTGACTAGGCAACACTCTCCACTGGTCTGATACCTTCTCCATACCAGGGACATTAAAAGCAGCTTCTACAGGGCTTTGTCAAAGACATTGTCGAGTCTATCTTCCAGCAAGGCAGCTGAAGCGAGTAATGCTAGTTAGTTACATCTTGTTCCGAGACTTACATCTTTTATGCCAAAGAATGGAATTTTGGTTCTAAGAGAACTACAAAATTAAAATCTATAAAATAAATAGCAACAAAAACGTTAGGCACAGTACTGGATTTTTTGCTTGTTTTGTTTTAGTTTCAGTTCTCTCTCAGTCCAGTTGAGCCCAGCCTCCAAGACAAGTGTGAGCTGAACAATTTTTATGTCTAGGGTTCTTAAATTTTTGGTTCCCCTACTGTTATTCCAATTGCTGATCAATGATCACAAATCCTCCTAGAATTGCTCTAGGTTAACTGTTTCAGACAGAAAACAAGCTGACACGTGCATGAACTGTTCACCCATTTGTTCTTTCATAGAAGTATTTATTGAGCTGTGTTTTAGGCACTAGGCTAGAATCTTGGGATTCAAAGTCGAGTATGGAATGTCCTCCAGAATCCAATGTATTTAATAGGATACAGCTTGGTGAGAATAGCAGTTGGACTTAGAGTTGGGGGATGTACTATGTGGCAATAAAGACTAGAGCACTTAACAAGGCAATAAAGAATGCTCATGAAAAGTGTTCCCCATCCTTATTCACTGTTTCTATTCTTTGTCAAACTGTTGAATCAACCCTGAGAACCTAAGAGCTTTCCAGTTAGTACCTGTCCCTACATCCTTCTTTAAAGCACTCAACATTGTTTGGCATCGCCTGGAAGCAAGCACCGTGCTCTGTGAGTGTCAGCGCCCTTGAAAGACCTCTGTTTAGCTGGTAAGGTAATGATCTCACAGACAATTGGTACGTCATGAGTGAAGTAGAATCAGTATACAACATGCAAAGAGTACGAAACAGTTTAGTCTCTTCATGGGAATTAAGAAATGTTCTTCAGAAAAGATAAGATTCAAACAAAATGTGAAAGCCTGAGGAGAAGCCATACTGCATTGGCAGGTAAGGAGTATGACCCATGGGACCTGACATTACCTCTCATGATCAGAAGACTTGGCCACATAAGCCCAAACACCTGCTTCTTATGACTGCCTAAACTGAAATGAATATCCCTTTATATGGACACTCAGCTTACTTCATTTACTTACACACTTAATCCCTTAAACTACTGAGTTCCACCATCCTGGGGTATTGATTGTAGAAAGAATCCACAGGATTTTAAAGCAATCTATGGACTTAGTCAACTATATGCAGCTGTCACTTAATTTCGTTTTTATTTTTTAACAGAATTTTTAGTGATATTTTGTAACAATTGTCTTAACACTTAAACATGACTGTTTTGACTGCATATAACCATGATCCAAAATGGAAAATTAATGTTGAGCAAAGCACTGATTAAGTATTTTGTTATTTTTGGACAACACTGGACATATTCAAGATGATATGGCCATAGACTATCAGTTCAGATTTAGAAGAGATAAGTCATACAAATAGCCCAGATTTTAATGCATTTCATCTATCCCTGTGCATACCAAGCACTATCTTCTCCCATGGCAGTAGATAAAATTCTACTTTAGGGTGTATACAGTGGTACCTGTCAAGCAGAACTCTCAAATCTCCCTTATAATGACAGAATTCAGTCTGCAGCCCTGTGCTGACATGGAGAAAGCCCGGGATCGTTTCTGAGAGTCAAAATTGAAACATCAGGGTTCTACCAGCTATGACCCAGTCATACATCCCAATAATCTTATAAGCCCACAGCTGGCCAACCAGACTATAATAGGAATCGAGTCCCATTGTGATCTCCTTGCTTGAAGTTAGGAGCAGGTAAAAACACTGAGAAGCTCTCCACAGGAAAAAGTACATGCATGTATATTGCATGTGCTCAATACATAATTCAGAAAGCATACTGTCTCCTGAAAACAAGCCCACATACAACATCCTATGAAGACTTTATACAGAGTTACAGTATCTAATGAGGCATCAGAATGTAGCTGCTTGCTAAATGTGGTTTTGTGAGGTTCCGTTTCCTGATTAGATCTGGCTACACAGTCTGAGTGACATGGTTGACTTCAATCCATCCTCAGAGCTGAATAACATCCACTAAACCCACTATCACCCTTCCCTTCCAAAACCAACACACTGAGCCTCCTCACTTCTTACTGTGTTTATTTTGCTCAAAACCACTTCTTTCATGGGAGAAGGGATTGGAGGGTAGTTTTGTTTTGTTTTCTTTTCTTTTCCAAGGAGATCAAGAACACAGCAAAACAACAGATTTGACAGTGGGTGGATTACAAGTGATGATTGAGAACAGAGAGATGGTGTGTGCATGTGTATGTGTGTATGTATGCAAGCCTTAAGAATGGCGATTTACAAGAATATCAGAAAAAAATCAACTAAGATTCTAAAAGACTAACTGCAAATAGTGAGTTTCTTGGAGAGAATATTTTAAATTGGTGATAGGTGGGAGTGTGTCTGAAAATTCAGAGATTCCAGCCATTTTTCCGGATTCATTTTGCCCAGAGTATACTTATTCCCTGTAATAATAGTCTCAACTATGTGGTTAGAGCTGTCAATTTGGATGCTTTATATGGAACCTCAAGCTCCATATGGTTGCCAAATTCAACTGCAGACCAACTTTGTGTCTACATGACCAGGTAGACCTAGGAAAAAAAAAATCCACGTGTGCATTTTCTTAAAGCCAACTCTGTTAAGACCTTAAAGGATCCAATCAGCATAACTGTAGGTTTCACCTCTTGCCCTGGTTTATTGTATTTATTTTTAGTATTGTGATCTCACTTTCATAGTAGTTTGTGCTGAAGACTAGAGGGAATTGTGCTCATCCGCAGCACAGCTACACCAACCATTCATTCAGATTTTCTGCTCTACTCACTTTGAATTTAAAAATCAAAATATATGCTTATGGCTTTTTAAAGAAGCAATCATTCCCATTCCTTTCATTAATATCTTGTGCATCTTACATGTAAGACCTTAGATTTATTTGCAAAAGCACAATATATAATGAATTCTCATCTATTATGAATCTGAGAGCACTATCTGGAAGAAAGAATATACCTGATTCAGTAGATCCTAGAAGCTGGCATCCTTGTGCCACACTCCTTTGGATTTTTACTGCTGATGATCTATTGTGTTTCTGAACACACCATTGATTCTTTAAATAAGCTTCCAGCTTGTGTCTTCCCAAAACATCTTTGGATTTATTTATTATATGGCACCTCAACCCCCCCCCGTGCCAAATGCAGCCCCCCAAAGGGAGTGCTAATGAAATGGAGGAGTTGTGATGCAATATGGTTATATTAACGAACAGTAAATTTCTGGCTTTTAGAATGAAGGCAGACCGGCTCAATGGGGAAAAAACAACAGCTCTGAATAAGAAAGATGGGGTTAAGACTGGTGTTCACTAGGTGTGGGGTAAATTAATTCCCCAAGGGACAGGCCTGGTGACCTGTAGACAAACACCCCTCCCAGGCAAAGTGCTACTTGCGAGGAAAGACGAGAAGCTGGGAAGTCCTAAGCCCCTCCCTACCAGTCCATTGGCCTTGGAGGTGAAAAGGAGAGGGGCTAAAAGCATTTAAACTAAAAGCGCCTGGAAGCAGCCCTTTTGACTCCCCTTTGGCCTTTTGGATCTGACCACTAGGAAGTCATAAGATCCAAGCCTCTGGATTTATTAATGTAACTTACGAAGGGAAGGGAGGGCGCCCATGCTCTGTAAGGAACCCCCTACCCACTGGTCTCTTAGTCAGCCCAAGTAAATTAGCTAGAATTTGCCTAACTGTGATTTGGGAAATTTGTGTGTTTGTTGTAGGACCTGGGGAGGGAGGGGCTAAGCTTAGTCCGTCCCTCCCAAGGGGAATTTTAGCAACACTAGTATAGATTTTCTTTTCTATAAAACTGGACTGCCTGGCTGAGAAGTTTTACTGAAGGCTATCTGCTATGGAAAATTGACCTTTGGGACAGCTCTAAAAGCTGGAGCTTGAACACACAGAGACATGAGTAGATGACACCTTCTTGGAAAAGTGTCTTAAGCTAATCCAGAAGGCTTTCCGTCTCCTCCAGGTAGCTGGCAACTACCATACCAAGTCTCCTGGGAATCCAAGTACGGGGTAGAGGGGCCCAAGGCAGAACCTAGAGGATCTCACTGAGACTTGCTGACTTTGTGATGCAAAACTAACATAACAGTAGTCCATACCTTCTTTGATTACAGAGCTACCTCATGGAGTAAAGACTGGGCTCTCAGCTTTTCTCTATTGAATGACAGTTACCCTTGTGGACAATTAACCACGAGCAGCTGTGACCCTTGTGAAATGATTTCCAGATTTCTTCCAGAGAGGCGTGTTCTTATAAATCTGTGGGGGTCACTCTCAGCTGCGACTCTGATTGCCCGGAATTTGGATTAGATGAATCCACTTTCTATTTTTTCCCTTTCTTCTGGGACAAACACTGATGCAGGCTAAGGGTATACATATCGAGAAGTTGCCAGCATTCCTCACTCTAAGACGACAACCTAGAAAATGGCAGAGGCTCTTGCCCCAGAAGGAGGTAGCTCAGGCACCCAGCCAAGACAAGCAGAATGTTTTCTTCAAACTAAGGAAAGGGAAGCCTAACAGAGAAGTGTTTGAGGGATTGCAAGCGATGAGGAACCAGACGTACTGGTGAGAAGAACCAGCAAAGAAAGTATTGAACACCAGCCTTATGAACAGCACTTTATAGGAATGAAGCAAAACATAAGACGTTTGGTCTCTGCCTTTGAAACATGGAACAAAAGCACTAAAATCATAGAAAATGAAGAATAGACTAATTATAAAGCAGAAAAGGTTGTATCAGGGACTGGAGAGATGGCTCAGTGATTAAGAACAGTGGCTGTTCTTGCAGGGGATCTGGGTTCCGTTCTCAGCACCCACATGATGGTTAACAACCTTCCAGAACTCCAGTTCTAGGGGACCTGATGCCCTCTTCTGACCTTTGTGGGCACTGCATGACATGGGTAGCAAATGCAGGCAAAGCATTCACGCACATAAAAAATAAAAATAAAATTTAAAAATTGTATCAGATACTGAATAGAAGGATGAGTAAATACATAAATGACAGATGATGACATACAAATGATAGGTAGATGATAGAAGACAGACAGACAGATAATGAGCTATTAGGTACCATGTCCTCTCATAAGTATAGTATACACATTCATTTTATGTTCCATACTGGTTATGTATTTGCATTTATTTTACATAGTCACCACAAATGAATCTTAGAGATGTTTTGAAAACTGATCAGGGGTGCAGGTCTAGTAAGTAGCAGAGCTGGGATTCAAATCCAAAGTCACCACAACTGCTGTGTCAGAGTTCAGTGGTGGGCAGGGCCTACCTCGTGTGCAGAGCTGGTGTTTCCTGTAGAATAAGTTCTTTCTAACTTGCCATGTGTCTTTCACTCTGTTTGGCTTGGTTCCAGGCTTTCAGCTCTATTTGTCCTTATGATTGACATATTTCTGCTATGTGGTTAATTTTATTGCAGCTGGGTTTTTTATGGTTTTAGAATTTCTTTTTTGAAAACTCAGGGTCTACACAAATAAGTTTGAGTAAACTGACTCAAAAGCTAATGCTTGGTCTCATGGATTTTGCCATTTTGGATAAGGCACTTAGAGGGTCGGTACTTTACTTGCTGTATTCTAGTCAACACCAGCTTCCTTTTGAGAAGGATTTGTCTTTCCTTCCATTAACACCCTGCCCTCTATGCAGAACTCTGATCCTTCAGCTAGAGTGACAGGGCAGTTTTGCCAGTTACAGCAGCCTTCAGACACATGGTCCTGTCAGATCCATTTCAAGAGACAATTCAGCGTCCTCTTTCCATCTCCTCTGCGCTCTCCCGGAAACTCTATAAGGCTGAGGGAAGGCGAATGGTGGGATGACGTCACACCCCCGCCTCATTTCCCAGCTGGACTCTGGGACCTGCAGATGATGGAAGTGGCCCCTGTAGTAGTCCCATGATCCCCCGAGGAGAACAGGAGAACACTACCAAATGATGTGGTCTTGAGGACAAAATTGCTTGCCTAGCCTCCAGTAGAAACCTCAACTGTCAAATCAATGAAGCATATTGCCAAACCTTGTGAAGTCTGTATAACTTTACCCAAATGCCACAAAGTGTGTCACTTGTAGGTTTCATAACACTGCTAACGTAAATAAACCTTCTCAAAAAGGAACACTTCCTCATCATTGCAATCATCAAAAAGCATTTATTAACCACCCTTCTTTATGTGGGTACAAGAAAGCACATATGCCTTTATATGCTTAGATTATAATTCTATGGCACCAATTAATGTACCTTTCCTCACTTTGATCAATAAACAATGAGTTAACTTCCAGCACCTGTAGAGCAGAGGCCAGACTGGCAGATCTTCACAAAGAAACTCGATCAGTAACCAGAAGAATAAACTCTTTCCTACCTGGACCCTTAAATAGATAAAGCACATGAAGGTTTTGCGCCAACAATTTAAAGGGATCACTTTCTTTCAAAATTTATTTTTATATGAATAAATGTTTTCCCTGCATGTGTCCATGTCATGCAATTGTCTACAGAGCCCAGAAGGAGGTATTGGATCCCCTGGAACTAGAGTTACAGATGGTAGTTAACTGCCATGTGAGTGCTGGGAACTGAGCCCGGGTCCTCTGGAAGAGCAGCCAGGGCTCTTAACCACTGAGCCATCTCTCCAGGCCTTAAAGGAATGACCATTAGAGACAGATTGGAGATGCAAGAGAGAGGAGAGAAGACTGTATCCCGTCTTCACTTTCTTTCCTTTTAGCACAGATTTTAAAATTAGGTAACGTATGACACATACTAAAGAATTATGTAGCAAGTATTGTATTATGAAATACTACAGTAAAAATGAACATTATAGACCCCCCAATAAACTTGTTTTACTTTCAGTGTTGAATTCACTAGTGGGCTTGTTCCAATCCCCAAGCACGTTCTCCTGGAAATGAACATTGTGCTGCAATCAATGATCTTCACTGATTCAGTGTGAAAACCAGCATTTACGCTCACAAAGAAACAATGTAGTATTTTCTCTGGTTTGGATTCGAACTTTATAAACAGACTCTTAATGCTCATTTCCCTGCTCACAGATGAAGCTGAACATCTTTGAAAATGTATACTTGCCATCCCTGTTGCCTCTTTAGTGATATGATTTGCTGCTCTTCAGTTGAGTTGTTTCCTTTTAAATTCATTAGTGACTCATTAGCAATTTTTAAGCACTTCCATGTGTTCTGGAAGTCAATTCTACTTGTTATTCCTGAGGCAAATACTATGTCCTGGCACTTTCACGTCTTTTCCAGACCTTGTTTGAACATGTTCCATCACTGAAGTATGTAAATCTTCCCATACACTTTTAGAAAACTGCTACCTTTCACATGTATGCACTGATTTAGATATATTTTTCTTTTGAAACTTATTTTTATTTGTATGTGTATCAGTGCTTTGACTGCCTGTATTTAAGTGAATCTATGTGTGAAGTACCCATAGAGGCCTGATAAGTTGGAGTTACAGATGGTCATTGGCTGCCATGTAGATTTGGGAACTGAACCCAGGTCCTCTGCAAGAGCAGCCAGTGCTCTTAACCATGGAGCCATCTCTCTAGCCCCCAGATTTTTCTTTACAATGTAAATGAAACTCAAATTTTACCTTGTAACTATATAAATAATTAGTTCTGAGCAACATATAGGCAACATTACCTCCTTTGCTAATCATTTGCAATGTCGCCTCTGTCACATAGAATTCAACCCATACATCCATTTTTGGAGGGTTATGTTCTCTTTATTTAATTGAATTTGTAATTTCCCATAAAATGCTACTTTTATTAATCACCTTTTATTAATAACCTTATGTTTGGCTATTTGATCATGTTTACTTCCTCAGCCTGGTTTTGACTCTCTTTGGATTCTATTTTTTCATTTCAGTGTTATAATTATCTTGTCAAATTCCTCAAAACATACTGTGGGAATTCTGATAAAACTTGCTAAGAATCCATAGTCCAGTTGAGGGAGAAGGTGTAAGTTCATAGATCCAAGAATTCTATCCACAGAATATGTTTCTGAATTCATTTACTGCTTAGTAATTTTCAATAAAGTTTTATATAAACAGCCCTTTTCTCCATACAGATCTGGGGTCATTATTTGCTGAATATATTCTTTAGTTCTTTTTCTCCTGATATTGTATTACATTTTCTGTCTGCTGCTGATTGTGAAAATGTAATCATCATCCTTTTATTTTATTTTCAAAGCTTTTCTGATGTGAATGGGTATAACAGGAACCTTGTCTTACTATGATTTGGGGGGCGGGGGCCTTTTGATACAGGGTCTCCCTGTGATCCCAGCTGGCCTGGAACAGATATGCACCTGCCTGTGTCTCCTGAGTGTGTGTGCCACCACACCCTGCTCCTATTCTGATTTTAAAGTGAATACTGGAGATAAGAGTGATGGTTCAGTAGGTAAAGTGCTTGCAGAGATCTGAGTTCAGTAAAGAGCAGTGCAGGAAGATACCAAAGGTTGACCTCTGGCCTCTACATGTGTATAGACAAGCAAGCACACCTGACCTCAGCCCCACCGCCCAACACACACACGCACTCACGCACCCTACGCAGATGCACTCCCCCAAATGAATGTCGTTCACAACTCAGTTAAAAGTTGTTTGATGTTATAATTTAAGTAGATACTATTTTTCTAGGCAAGATATTTCAACATCTTCCTAATTTGCTCAGAAAATTTTCCATATAGTTAAGATTATTACAAAGGAAGGCTTGAGTCTCACATCAGAATCACAAACAACAAAAGAAATTTACATGCCAAGATCACAATGAAAAAATAATAATATGAAAAACTCAAATAATAGGTTCCCACCAAACATCACCAGTCCTATGGAAGAGCTCTACAATGAGATAACCTAGGACACAGAGTTTAAAAGAACAGTCATAAACATGATCAAAGAATTCAATTAATTTAAAGAACGCACAAACAAACAAATCAAAGAACTGAAAGAAAATAGGGAAAAACCTCAGAGAATTCACAAAAGAGACAGAAATATTGAAGAAAACTCAGGCTGAAATGAAGAAGGAAGTGAAGAACTCAATAAGCCGATTTGAAATGACAGGAGAAAGCCTCACCAATAGAATGAATGAAATGGAAAGCAGAATGTCAACACTGGACGATAAAGCTGAAAAACTGTAGCACTCAAGCAAAGACTATGAAAAAATCTTAAAAACACAGGAATGGAATATGTAGGACTCCATGAAAAGACCAAATTAATGCATAATAGGCATAGAGGAAGGAGAAGAATCTCAGGATAATTGTTTTGACCAGATCTTCAACCATATTGTAGAAGAAAATTCCACAAAATTAAGGAAAGACATGCCCATACAAATACAAGACGCACACAGAACACCAAATAGACAGGACCAAAAGAGATCCCCGTGCAGCATATCACAGTATGAACATTAAGTGTACATCACAAAGAACACTGAACTCTGCAAAAGAAAAATAAGTCACACATGAAGGAAAACCCATCAGATTACACCTAACTTTTCAATGCAAAATATGAAAGCCAGAAGAGCCTGGGCCAAATATTCCCAGTTGTAGATAACCATAGATGCCAATACTTTACCATACTTTACCCAGCAAAAATGCCTATTACACTTGAAAAGAAAAATCTTCCATGATATGAATAGGCTGAAAGAATTCATGTCCATAAAACCAGCCCTTTGGGGAATAATTGGAGGATTACAAAGAGCTGAAGAAAGGAATGACTCTACCAAAGGAATAACAGAAAGAAACTAAATGAACTGAGACCCACAAAGTTAGACCAAGAATGCAGACAGAAGTTAAAATGATGGGAGATGAATAATGCCCAGCTAGTGTAAAACACCTGAGGGAATAATACTAGTCTTTCAGCCTAATGTCAAATTCCATATACAATATTTCTACATGAGTCCATGTGCATAGCTGAAGCCCACATGACAAGAAACAGTATCAGACAGGAGAAATCTTCCTTTGAGTTGTTGCCCAGTGTGATCCAAGAAATGCCCAAAATTACACAGGCTATTGCCCCAGCCACTGATTGCCTCCCAGAACTTGAAGGTAAGATGCTCTTGCTGAAAACAGGACATACTTCAGAGACCAAATTTGGAACAATGGAGCTGGAACTGACCAGGAAGCCACTAACTGAAGGATAGTGGCTTCCAGGATATCCTTCCTGAATGATAACTCTTATATGCAAGCAGCCAAGGGAGAACATCAATCAGTGGCCTAACACCAGTTTCAAGACCAAATAACCACATCAATGATTGGCACAGCACTAGACAATGGTGCAGTAGTGGCACTTTTATCTTGGGGCCAATCAACAGCTATCTAATTGAGCTTAGATCCCATTCAATGGAAGGAAACTCATGTGTAGTACTGAAATCATACCCAAATACACATGACTGAATAGGTTATTGATATTAGAGAAATCCCCAACGCTGTCACATCCCTAGACTAATATAACTTCTTGCTAAGTGCAAAATATGTATCCTTATATAGACAGTCAAGTATCCCAGTCGCCACTTATCAAAGAAGCTTCGGTTTACCCAACAGAGACTACTAAAGAGTACCACAGCCTGTCACACACATTGTCCATGCCTAGCAGCACACTTATAACACAACTTCTACACTCAAGGCTTCGATGTTGTGTGCAACATCGAAGGGGTAAAGAAAACACTAATGAATCTCCCAACTAACTCTCATTAATGAAGCTCCCTCATGCAACAGAGGATGGACCAGTAATACAAAAGGTCACAAAAGGCCAAAGAATGGAGATTAGGCATCTGCAGAATGTGGGTCCCTGGACAGGATATATTAAGCTTAATTCACCCAAGGCTCAGAGGTCATTGCGGAAGGGAGTGCAGAAAGATTTGTAAGAGCCAGTGAGGAGGTACATGATCGTATGGAAATAGAATCCTACAAGCTCCTGGGACCCTGCTCATATGAACGTACAGCACTCTTCTGCATGCCCAAGACCCATGCAAATACAAGCAGACAAAAACCTAGGATGGAACTGGGGAAATGGATAGCAGACCCCAATCTTTGCTGAAGAAATATTGGCAGCTGATTACTGTTGGGTGAGGATGAGCTACTCTTCCTAAAGCAGGGGACTCTGGACGGGCTGACTGGACCTCAGTGGATGAACCTCACTGAGAATCATTTGAGGTCACTAACAGCACAATAGACCTTAATACAGGTGAAAGAATGCATGGATTCCAGTTGGGGGTGGGGGTGGGGAGCCCATGGGGAAGTGGGTAAAAAGATGATCAAGATCGATTGAGGCATTCTGTGTGAAATATGCAAGGATTCAATTTAAGAAAAGGGAAAAAAAAGCTTAATTAATTTTTTATTTTCTGTGTATGAGTGGTTTCCCTACATGTAAATGTACCTGTATCATGCAATACGCACGGAGGCCAGAAGAGGGCATTGGTTCCCCTGAAACTTGAGCTACAAATGGTTGTGAGCTAGCAATTAGGAGCTGGAAACTGAAGATGCTTCTGAAGATGAGAACTCAGAGTCTTCCATGGAAAACCATGAAAGGCTCAGAAAAAGCAGAACAGCAGGGTCAGGACGGGTAGGCAGAGACGTCAGCAATCTCTCAGGATTCCAAAGGAGTGCCGCCCTCCAAAAGATGAAGCTGGATGCCCCTCAACAGAACGCAGAAGAAATGCAGATGCTGGGCCATGTCACAACAAGTACATCAGCAGGCTTAATTCTGGCACAGTGTTGCCGAGTGATTCCCCTTGTGTGCAAAGAGAACTGCTAATGTTCCAAGTTTACCAAGTGCAGCTCTGAGAAAACCTAGAATGTCCCAGGTTCTCAGACACAGTGAACTCCGCTGAGAAACAAGGCATCTGAACCGTGAAGTGCGGCCCGGGAGACAGCTCAGGAGCGTCTGCACACTGTCCCAGAAGCCAGGGCTGCGTTGCTGCTGTATCTTCCCCGACTTCTCTATGTAAGCTATTTGAGGGTGGTACCAATGAGGAACTCACTTTCTATCAGGGCTTCTCACTGTTCAGCCAGTTCCTTCCACTTTACTTGTCTGTGCCTTGTGCCTTTGAGGCAACCTCTGGCATGTTTCCTGATTTTTGCATCTCTCCTTGCAAAGTGCCCTCTCGTTTTGCTTGCGGCAGCTACTGCTGCCCCTTACTGCCTCTCCTCTCTGACCCGGGACTGCTTCAGAGCAGGCAGGGCTGTGCCAACAGAGAGCAGGTGCCCTTGAGTAGTTCCTATCTCATCTTGGGCATACCCTGAGCCCTAGATGGGGTGAGCCTCAACTTCCAGGGCCTCTGCGGTTACCATATCAAACACAGTCCTCAAGGGCTGGCTTCCTTAGTCCTCATGGACACGTTCACACCTCCTGGCGCCCTGAGGGATTTGCAAGCCACAGAAGCCCAAATTCACATACAAAACCCTTAGATTCTTCTAGCACTTCCACCCCCAGCAGCGTCATGCTTTCTCCAGGAACTCTGAAGACCAGATGACTGACAGTGAGCTTGTCTTCATGAGACAGCATGGGCTGGGGAGACAGGGAGCAGGCAGCGGAAAGAGATGGCACTGAACTTTCTCACAGGATCTTTCTCACAGTATACTGCTTGGATTTCAAATTCATGGAAAACTGATTCCCTCCATCCCCATCTCTCATACCCCAACCCCAGGCAAGATGTTCCTGCATCATGTGCTGTTGGTCTCCACTGGGGAGCACACCTTGATGACTGGGCCCCAAAGGTCAGAAACGAGGCACCAGGAACCAGGAAGATTTGCACAACCCTCAGAGAGAAACAATCAAATATACCTCTTCCCATAATCCCACTTGCAGTGGGAGAACCTCCTCTCACTCAGTTGAGAGATCTCTTGGATGAACTGCCTGACTCTTGGTTTCTGACACCTGATTTGCTCTTAATTAACACATGGACTCCTCAGACCCTAACACCTTTCCTAAGCTTTCTTTAATGCACTAAACTCCCTTTGATTTATGTGTTACTCAGAGGGTGGTGTTTTTGTTTTATCTTGTTTTTTGTTTGTTTGTTTGTTTTTGTTTTTGTTTTTTGCTAATTGGTGTATATTCAGGTACCACCTTAACATGTGGCTCTCTCTCAGAACCACCATGGGAAGGTGTCAGCCAGGCTCTGTTTTCTAAGTTTCTGAGGGTAAAGGAGCATTTATTTCCTTCCCTTCAAGATGAATCAAAATGTTCCTGAACTTCAAATAACTCATGCAAAAATGTCTCCTGAAATAAGGAGGGAAAATTGAAAGTCTTAATGTTGAAGTCAGCAGTGCTGAAGGGTTTCTATCTTAAAAAAAAAAAAGATCCTGTTACTTAGCAATTTTGCCCCCTCGGCAGTCAGTTCTGTGAAGAACAGTGTTCTGCATCTTGGCGAAGGCAACCAGATGCACAACCTGCAAACTATCTCAAGGTCAAATTACCTCCAGAGCCTAGAGTTAGGGCAATATTTTTATTTTGCAACAAAATTCCATTTTCATGAAAGATGAATTTGGGTATTTATTTCTTTAGGAGGAAACAAGAGGGCACAGCATAAACAACTGGGGAAAAAACCGCTCACACATCCACGCCAGCTGCGCCTTTGGGGCCACAGAAACCTCTTCTGCCAGCCAAAGCCTCTCCTTACAGTCAAGGGGAGAAGGTGCTTTTGAGGGTGAAGATGATGATGTCCATGGCACTGAGGTTGGCCCTAGGTTTTCTCTGAAGTGTCTGAAAGTAGGAATGCGCCAATGGTGGGGACCAACTGGGACAACCCCCACAGCACACCCCCATGCAAGCAGCCACCAGCCGTGCACCCTGCACTGCCCAGAGAAGCCTTCTGCATGGAGTTGTCAGACTGCAAAACCCAAGGTGCTTCCTTCCTGCAATGATCCTCTCCCCAGAGCCGCAGCAACCCTACGCTTAGCAGCCCTTGTCCTCATCCGCTCCACAGAATCTAAGACCCTTCATATGGCCAGGATCAGGGAATCCTAAGCAAATGCTTTCTTCAGACATCAAGTCCCATGGCCTAAAGGGCTCCCAGGGCAAACTTCTCCCAAAACTTGAAGGTGGGGGAACTGCAGCTACGCATTCTACAAAGTGCTGGCACTTAAGCCGACAGTCCCACCAACTCTTAGCGGGGTGGTGATCGACCATCCTCAGGCAGTTTAGAATATTCATCATTGCCAATGACCTGGTTAGAAGTATAAAGACCTTTATTTCACTGTTAATTTTTTTCCCCTTAAATATTTCTCGTGTGTTGTACAGCAGTATAAATTCTCACTTATTTATAGCATCAGTAAATACGGTTTGTACAGTGTACAATGATTCTCCCTCAGAAATAAATTCAGTTCATGACAAAAATAAAAATAAATAAAATCACTAATTGACTCCAACACAGTAACAATAAAAATGAGAAAAGGTGCAAACACTCATGAAAGCTAAACAACATGCTGCCAAATTGGATCAAGGAAGAAACCAAGAGAAAAATTTAAAAATTCCTAGAACTGAGTGAAAATGATATAAAGGAGGAAAGAATAATATTAGACTAGAGAAGAATTAATTGGTGTGGAGGACTGGAGAACAGGGTGGAGAAGGGAGGATGAGGAAAGATAGCTGACACTAAAGGCCTTTAGAAAAAGCCTATGAAAACGTCACTATAGGACTTTCTTAAAGTATAAACATATACATTATAAAAAGATATTAAAAGGAGCTACATTTTGACAGGGGGACATTACCCCTGCTAGACCCCAGAGGCTAGCAAAGTAAAAGCCAATGACAGGGATGGAGTCTCTCTTTTGAGCTTATTGACCAGGGATCCCATAGATCTTAAAAGATACTGGTCATTGCTCCTGCACTTGGTTACCCACCAGAATGGTATGTAAAACCCTATTGTTGAAGACACTACACACATGAGTTGTAGAACAAACAAGGAGCAAAGTTTTACTAACTTCAGAACTTCATCTCTATTTGTTAACTTTCATAGTGCTGGAAGGTGCTATGCATTCTATCAGAATTAAAAATTAATCACTGTCTTACCCAGCTGTGAGTCCTGCATGCTTCAGCTCCCGGCCTGGTGCAATTGTGGCACGAATATTTTGGGAGAGCTTAAGACTATTACTTTGCTAATTAGATAAAGTCTTAATGTGATTCCTAGTGACTTACTGTTATACCCATAGATGCATCACTTCCCTACATCCATGCTGGGATTTCTGTCAGACTTAAGATTACATGGTACTTTTGCATGCTGTCACCATTGCTGTGAGTTCATGTGAGTAATTACCTAGCTGACTGGGATGTTTGAGGAAGCCACCAAAAAACGTTCTTTCTGCAACAGATGGTAATTATCACAGAAACCCACAACTGGCCAACATGAAAAGAATAAGAGATTGCAGAGTGATCATCTCTGAATCGGGCACCGATATCAAACTTCTGCCTGCAAAGGCTCAGCGATCATTGTGGTAGAAGGGACAGAAGGACTGTAAGAGCCAGGGGTGGCAGAGGACAGAGTTTTCCAGACAGCCTGGAAATTACTCATATGAACTCACAGCATGCACATAATCTCAAGCCAGACAGAAATCCCAGCATAGATGTGGGAAAGTGAGAAACACCAAACCTACCTGAGAAACTATTGGAAATCAACAGCTGTTACAAAGGGGACAGTCAGTCTCTTTTAAGGGTCTGACTCTTGGTAGGTTAACCAGAGTCCAACAGACGGACCCATACTGAAGGATATTTGGGGACATAAATTTAACTCTATAGGTCTTGATATATAAATATATTCTACGTAATTTAAATAATATATTTTTACATATATATTTATTATATATTAATATATAGCAGTACATGAAATTGGGCAGGGGGTGGTAAGGGAGGACGCGGATAGGAGAGAGGAGTCAAATGCCGTCAAAATATAGTATATGGAATTTTCAAATATTCAATAAGGAAGGAAAAACGCTTATTTAAAAATTATAAATTTAAAATTCACTTTTTTGTCTTTGGTGCATGGTATTTTTTGTGGTCTATGACCTAGAACCTAAATGTCTGATATCATGTTTTCCAAAAACTTTCACAATTACTTTACAGTATCGTCTGTGTACATTTTTGGTAAACATTCAGCTTTATCTGTCCATTAAAAGAAGCTTATATGTTATATCATTCTGCTTTGTCCTGTCCTTATTCATTTTAGAGGAATTAAGCTGCTAATGACTGAGAAACTTTCATGGAATATTCCCAATACATCATGATTTGACAATTCATCTTTAGGTCCGTCAGTTTTTGCTTTTTGCACTTTTTAGATATTTGTTAAGGTTATATAAATTTTGAAAGTTTAGTCTTCTGGTGAACTGAATCTCTGTTGTTATATGTCACCATCTGATATATAAGAATGTTTATTATCTTGAATGTTATCTACTCTTAATAACTACCCCAACTTATTTTTACCTATTTTTCTTTTCTATATTCTATATCCTTGAGTTGTGTTTCTTTTTTTAATTTTCTATTTTATGTGTATGTATGAGGCATTGCTTGCATGTATACAAGTGCATCCCTATCATGCAGTGCCCACGCAGGTCAGAAGAGAGTTTCAGATTCCTTGAACTGGAGTTACAGAAGGTTGTTAACCACTATGTGGGTGCTGGAAATTGAACTCAGGTCCTCTGCAAAAGCAGACAGTGCTCTTAACTGAGACATCTTTCCAGCTCAAGTTGTGTTTCTTGTAAAGGATATTTAGCTGGGTTTTTTCTTTGTATGATTCAATAATATATATATAGATATAGATATAGATATCATAGAGCACATGTAGTCCAATATATACACATATATGGTATGCATAGATATACATATATTACATATTTATAGAGTTCTGTCATCCATGTTATATTAGAGTTCACTCAGGAAAGATTATCAATATGATACTTGAGAGAGAAGTAATAGGTTAACATGATTGTAGGAAATGGCTGTCTGAAATCCACAGGGCCAGCCAGGCAGTCGGTAAACTCAGGCGAGTCTTCTATGTTGAAGTTTTCAGACATAATTCCTTCCTCCTCAGGAACCCATCTTTTTTCTGTTAAGGCCTGTGACTGTTTGGAGAAAGGAAATTTGTTGTATTTAAAGTCTACTGATTTTAAATGTTGATAAAACCTAAAAATGACCTTCACAGTTTCCAGAATGGTTCTTGATGTGATAACTTGACACTATAACCAAGACAAATTGACACATAAAGAACTGCATTATATGAGCTTCGGTCTGTTTTCTCTCTCCTTTCTTTGTGCTTTTCTTTGTCTTCTTTTGACCTCTTTGAGTGTTTTAATCTTTACATGTGAGAAATGTCACATTTCATTCTATGCCTCTTGATATCGCCTCAACATTTTTCACTTTATTTTTTCTTTATTCTTGAGAATTTCATACACGTATACAATGAACTATGATCATATATGCTCCCAAGTCTCCTACCAACTCTTCCCATATCCCCCAACCTATCCCCAACCAACTTCATGTCAATTTTCTTTATAAACCTCTAAGGACAGATAGTGATGTCCACTTGTGTGTGGACATCTGCATTGTTTCTTTGCAAGCCAGAACTCTAGGAGGCTCTTGATTTGATGCTACCTTGGCCCACTTCAAAGGGCAGTCTCAGACTTGGCTCCTTTTTTATGTGTATGTATTTTATGTGTATGTGTTCTTGTCCAGACTTAGTCATTCTGGTTCCATATGGTCCTGACTTCAGGAGACCATGCTGTTGTGAGCGTTTCATGCTGAGCCTTCTGATCTTTTGGTGTCTCGGCACCACAGCCTTGAGCATCACAGAAGGATCTATGGGTGTATGATCTGCACAACCTCACACGGAGGCCTTGCTCACTCTTATTCATTACCATCGAGATTTCCAGCAATGCACTGGAAGTATTTATTATAGTTTTCTCAGGACTGAGTCACACTTAATGCCATCCATCAGACTACCTATTCCTCTAAAATGCAAAGAGTCCATCCTCTCTTCATCTCCCTTTGCTTATGAAATCTCTGAAAACTGGCTTCAATCTCCTTAAGACTGGTGCTGCAATCATTTCAGTTGTGTATTATTTTTTACATTTTTTTTCTCATGAAATTTCCTTCTTCCTTATTCTATAATCCTATATTAACCAGCCATATCCAGCAATAGTTTTAATATATTGATAATCAGTTTACTTATTTACCATTCACATTTGGTAGACACAGAATATTTTATCCCAGGTAACAGACAAATTTTAAGGCGTATTCTTGGTTGTAGCATTTCCAAGAAAAATTCCAGGTTGAAGACAAAGGTAGTTGGACAGACAAGCGAATTAGAAGGCTGCGGTAGCCTCTCCCTCCCACAAAGATTCTACTGCGGATGGAGAGGATGAAGAGACGATGAAAAGTTAATAAACATTTTTCTTTTTTCATCTGGTGCTGCTGTAACAGAGTAGCAAGTAATTTATAAAGACTAAAATTGATTTCTAATAATTCTGGAGGCTAGTGAAGTCTCAGGAAGAGAAGCCTACATCCGGTGCTGCATGATCCCAAGGCAGATAATATACCCATAGATCCTTCTGTGATGCTCAAGGCTGTGGTGCTGAGACACCAAAAGATCAGAAAGGTCAGCATGAAACGCTCACAACAGCATGGTCTCCTGAAGTCAAGACCATATGGAACCAGAATAACTAAGAACCAGAATCCCTGACAGAGCAACATGGGCTGAGCTCACTTTCCCAACACTTCCAACACCAATAGCACCACTCTACATAAAAGTCCTCAAACCATGGCATTCAGGGTTAAAGTCCCAACAAGTGAACTTTGGGGAACAAATTCAATCCAGCAGGCCCATAATATGGGATTATACATGGTCCAAAAGAGAGGAAACAAGCAGACAGGTGAGTCAGGGTCCAGAGCCCCTACTGCCTTATTCTTGCACACCATCTTTTTATTAACACCAGAAATGTACGTGTGCACCCTGCGTGTGCCCTCCGCAGACCACCCATATCAATTCTAGTGACCACCGTCCTCCTCCTTAGCATTCAGTGAGAGCTTTCTAACAACAGCAGAAGGCGCTTCATCTGGGGACCCTGGGGGGAAAGACACATGTATGTCGTAACATACCTAACGCATGTATGCTCTAGTTAAACAAACCTTTCTCCTTTTTATTTGTCAGAGAAAGAGGCATAAGACATTGAGAGCAGTGAAGAGGAGCCACAGTATTTCTCCAAGCACACTCTTCTGTCAGCCCTAGGTGCCGCAGTCCACAGTATCCATCTCAGGCAGGAACATTGGTAAAACTTGTTTCCCATTGGTGATCTTCCTGTTCTGTGTCTGTTCCTTCTTGCTTTCTATCTGGTTCCCTACCACTTAAATACTTGTTAACTGATAGTTCATCACAGCCCTCACTGCTTCCTTTCTGCTCCTCAAATGGCAAATGTACACCCACATTGCTGCATCTGAGTAACGATCACAAATACTGTTACAGATATGTATTTTTAAATTTTTATGTGTATGAGTTTTTTTCTTTCATGTATGTAAATGCACCATGTGCATGCAGTACCCAGGAAGGCCAGAAGAGGGTGACAGGTCTCTGGAACTGGAGTTATGGATGGGTGTTGGGCCTCATGGGTCCAGACATATGGCCTGGTGCAGCTTTCTGAGCCTCACTCAGTTTTGCAGCCTGTCTCTGACACTCCACTTCCTCATAGGAGTGACTCAGCAAGGCATAACAAAATGGCCTCTACCTGGCTACAGCCTACTTGGTGAAAAATGATTGGTCCTTCACTTCCCATGTTTTTAGCCCAACCCCTACCCTATATAAGATTGTGCCTAACACAATAAAACGAGTTCCTGCCTCGACAAGGCTCCCAGCTCGGTGCGGTGTGTTTCTCCGAAGTGGAGAGGGGTTCCAGGTCGCCGACACTTACCATCCTGCTTAGCCCCCTGGAAGAGACTGGCTGGACCAGCTTCTCCACCACCTTACCTGCCAGTGAGAACCAGGCAGATGGGTGTTAGCCATTGTGTGGGTACTGGGACCCCAATCCTGATCCTCTAGAAGAGCAGTCAGTGTTCTTAACCTCTAAGCTATCTCTCTATCCCTTAGATGTATATATTTTCAAACGTTCCATTGAGCCAGGCATGGTGGTGCATAACTGTATTCCCAGGACTGGGGAAATGGAGAGAGTAGGAACATGGTTCAAGGCCAGCCTGTGCCACACTGCCTCACAAAAACCAAACAGAAGCAGAACAAATATGCTGCCCTTGAACTACAGATGATTAAGAACTGGAACTTGCCTTACAGGATGATTCAGGAGGTTTAGACACATTCCCAGAGGATGATTGACAGACGACCCTGAAGAGCAGCACCACTCTCAAGAGTACAAGTGAACAATAGTGTGAAATAACCCACAAGAAATGGTGGCTGCGTGTTGGGAGGCCTGCTGGTGTGGATAATTGTGTAGTGACCACAGTTTTGACTCCGTGGATATTTCATTTTCTTTGTTTTAAGACAGGGTCTCCTAGTAACCGCAGCTGGCTAAAACTCCCTATGTAGACCAGGCTAACCTTTATCTCACAGATTCTACTTCTTCTTTCTGAGTGTCGAGATTAAAGGTGTGCCATACCACCCCCCAATCTGTGGATTTTTTTTCAGCAATTTACTAAGGTCTTTCCAAACTCTGTAGTAGCATCAACAGGATGAGCTCTGGATCATCGGTTCTTGGAGACATTCTCAACTGGCTCCCTCCCTTAATGTGGTACTGTGAAAACCAGTTCATCCTGAGCTAGAGCCAAATGACCCAGACACAGTGAGCTAGTCCCTTTCCCATAATCCTAATTTTATTTTTCCTTTGAATTGAAGTGTAATGAACCATTTTCCAAGTCATAGGCAGAATGAAACGTTATCGTTTAAAAAGGAACTCTGTTGTAACTTTATAGTTACAATAACTTTTTCAGTATTTTCATTACTTGAGCATAACAGAGAAAACCAAAAGGGCAAGCGCATTCCCGGGTCATTAACATCGGTGCCAGATTCTATTGAATGCCCCCGAGGAGCCTGTAATTGCCTCCAGTAATGTGTACCTTGTCATGTTTTGTTTCTGAAGCCATTAGTGACTCTTCACTGTTTCTTATCAGCGACAATAGCACTGGGTTTGTTGGAGTCCTGACATTTCAACACGTTAGTTGCTGAAAACAAGGAAAGAAGTGAGGCTTTAAGGTTTAAGACAGTAATATTTACAGACCAAATAATAGAAAAGGGGAAATTCTTCACCATGGGGCATGTCCATTGGTCTCCCATCCTTACTACTCCAAAGCCCATGTTTGGGGACTTGGCTTCATGTCCATCATGTTCCTTTCATGCATTGTTTACAGGCATTCTCTCTCCTTCTCTCTCTCTCTCTCTCTCTCTCTCTCTCTCTCTCTCTCTTTCTCTCTCTCTCTCCTTCATACATACACACACAAACACATCACAAGAGGATTGCAGATGTCCAGAAGATTCTTTCATCAGACCAACTTACTATGAAAAGCCAACATAGCCCCAAACCATTTCAGGAGCACAGGACACACTGATTCATTTGAGAGCAGCTGTGCATCAAGTATATCTTTGCTGTGGATGCAGGACCGAGCAAGGTGTAAACACACAGAACAGGGCAGTGATGTCATTTTCCTGATGAGATTTTCCATAAACCATTCCTGGAACTCATTAACACTCGTGAGCTGTAGTAGCTCACATCAGTGACAAAGGGCAGAGCTTCCACGGGGCCTATTTTCTTTCTTTTTGTCTTTTGGTCCCCAGCTGTGATCTTTGCTGTTGACTAAACAGTGACAGGTTCCATCAAAAGCTTGAGGGACCTGAAAACTTTCTTGCAGCTCAGTGTGCTTCATTTCTTTACCTCCTTTTACTTCTAAAGAAAAAAGACCTTTTACTTCCTCTTCCGTAAGAATGTGAAAAAGAAGCAGAATTTCGTGGTTTCAAAGAAGCTTTCAGATTCTCAAGGTGCAATAGAAATTTTAAACTTATAAATTCACCTAAGGAAGGACAAAATTCTGCAAGTGATGACTAAGAGACTAAAGTGGGAAGAGGAGTGGGAGTGTCCAGGAGAGAGACAGGTGGAGAGAGCTTGCATCAGCCAGGTGCTGGGAATACAGAACTTGACGGAAATCACCACCAACGGCTTGATAGCATTTTAATGAACAAAAAAGAAGAGAGTTGATTACGTTTTAATATAATTACTGATGTGAGTTGATTATTAAACAGCAATTCATTGAGAAGAGTTGTGCATTATTGACCTTGTATAAAGAACTTTTGCAGTATTTTAATTCCAAATTCCTTTCTCATGTGTTCTCTAAAGATCTTGTTTACTGCGTCAGCTGTGCTAAGCCAGCATCCTAGACAGAGGGTCTATCAGGTGCAGAGAACTGCTGTTTCCATTCAAATGCTTGTGCCTCCATAAGAAAACAGCCACCAAAAGCGACCTCATCCGTTATGTCCTAGCTGCATGCCAATGTCTGGAGCGGAATAGTTGCAAGGCTACTCAGTGTCCTGCCTGGAGAAGGGGTCACCGCTTAGCCTGCCTGCATTCTGTTTCGTCCCCACACTTCCCTCCTGAACCCACAGTGGGTCTACCATTCTGGATGCCATATTGTCACAGAACTCCACACAAAAACACAAAGAGCAGTTATTTCTTTATATTTCTTTTCATCAGGGAGAAAAACTTTCTCCAGAAGACTCTCAGACGATATATCCTGTCCCATGGGCCAGGATGAAGTTACACACATACCCTTTCTGCACGGGAGACTAGAAAAGGCTGTGCTGGCCATTTCCAGCCACTGTACTGGTAAACAAGCATTGTCAAAGCAGCCTGTCATGGACAGTCATACTAATCCTTCTGCGTGTTTCCTCTTCTCTTTGTCCAAAACACCAAATACCACTTGTTAAAGTCAACCTAGCGTATCTCCCCCGGCAGGCCTGCACCGTCCCTGCCAGCACCAGCACCACTCTGGGGTCTCGCCTCTTGCAGCTTGCTTCCCCTCCTAGTCCAGTTCACCCATTTGGTGGTGATGGTGTGTCTCTACGAGGGCACTTAGAGAATGTCAGAAATGGCCTAAGAGCTGGCAAGTGAAGTTCTGGGTCCGAAAATCTGCCCTGCCCTTCATTACCATGTGGTCATAAGCAAGGCTTTTGGTCTTGAGCCCCTTCGGTAAAGAGGAAATAACAATCTCTGCCCTGCCTATTTCTGGAAGTAATTGTGGAGGCCAAATGAGGTAAGATGTGTGAAGTTGTTTTGTAAGCTGTCAGGCACTATGCATATTAAAGGCTGCTGTGACATCCGAGGATCCTGTTTGCACTCATAAACACCTACACCTCCAGTCTCCTTGTCTCATCCACTACACTGAGGTCATTCTGGAAAGAAAGTTCTCTGTATGACTCAGAAAGTTCCAAACGCTGGCTGGAAAGAAGCCAGAGTGTTCACAAGTACAGAGTACACACAGCTGCGTTCAGAATCAGAAATGAAGAAGTCAGCCGGGCCTCTCTCCTTTTGACCGTATTGCGCTGCATAGGTCCACAGCTAAGTAGCTGAATGAAAGCCATCTGCAGTGGAGCATGCTGCAGACTTGGAGAAGAGGCTGCAAGTGGTCCAGCTATTTGGACCTGTGCACTCTTTAAAGGAGAGCTCCAGCTTCAACCCACCTTTCTCCATGGTCAAGTTCATTTGACATACTTAGTTCATTTCTCAAGATCCAGATGCTTTTAATAGTCTCATGCCTGGGTCTTGCTTGGAGCAGGGCTAACCCTAAACAGTATCCTTATTTTCTCTTTTCTTTGAACACTGTTAATTGTCTTTCTGTTGCTGGGACAAAATAACTGAGAAAACTGACTTTAAAAGAGCAGAGGTTTCTTTGACTCATGATTTCAGAAATACCCTTCCACAGTTGACTGGTCCTTTGCACTTGAGCCTATGGAAATGCAGAACATCATGGCAGGGAACACATGATGGAGCAAAGGAATACTACTCAACTCTAGTTTGAGATACTAATTAGAATCTCCAAAGGATTAGACCCTCTGTATCAAAACAAAGAAAGAGAATCCAGGCAGCACTAGAAAGGACTTGAGGTCGCCTTAGAAGGTGGTCTCATGCTTACAAGTGGAGATGCTTGGCAGCAGAACCTCGGATCCAGACAGAACACAAGCACGGAGAGCAGAGACCGTGGGGAACTGGGGTTTCCGCTCTTGTTCCCACACAGCCACTTGGGGGAAGGAGTAATCCCCCCTTTCCTTTCTTCTTCTCAGTCCCTTAAGAATCTCGTTCCATTCATCCCTCTCATAGTCCTTCCCACCCGACAGAAACTGCCGTCTAGGAAAAACCTAGAAGACTTATGGTCTGGCAAGAATTTAAAGCAGACTAATGCTTTATTTTAAACCATGGCTTACTATAGGGCAAAAGACATTGTTTTCTATCGAAGAAATTTCATGAACATGAAGAGAAATCACATTTCCAAACAGACTGAAAACTCATGGGGCTGAAATACACCTGAATCTCAGCTCTGGTTATGTCCCTTGTTTGTCATGTGGACGAGTCACAGAGCTGCTCCACACTCCGGTGTCTGTGTCTCTGGTAAGAAAATCTTATCTGTCACACTGACATCACAGAGTTAGTGCAGGAGTCACGAAACAACCCCCAGAGCTCTTCCGGGGCTCCAGCTCTGGTCTGGGACTCCCGAGATGCCTGAATGGGACAACTACCTCTTCTCTGCCTTTCCAACATACAGATGGCACCATTGGATTACCAAGCCTCTGTCCTGTCAGGCAATCCAGGAAATAATTTCTTGTTATGATATATAAATGCATTTTATTGGTTCTGTCTCTCTGGATAATCCTCAGTAAAACAAGCCCAAGCTTGAATTCTGACCTACTTTCTTGTCTGCCCCATGAAAACTTAGATAAACTACTCTGTGTCTTTGAATATGACTTGTGATTTCCGAGGTCTCAGCCATTTCTTCTAGAAACTGAAAATGATGTCACTAATCCTATCTGACATATTTTATGAAAGTATGGTTTGTTACTCTTTGTGATCCTGAGATAAGAGCCTTTGGGCACTCTCAGATGCCCAAATTCTGGCTTCTTAAGGGCAGTTTCCCAGATTTCCAAGCAGAATACTCTCTTACCCTTTGCTTCTCCAGGCACTTAATCAGGTCCAGTTCTCTCCCTGTACAGCCACACATCTGGGTCCTTGAGGCCAAGGAGTCCTACATCACTCACCTTGGAATCCGCAGGGCCCAGCAGTGGCCCTACCTGTTGTATTTGTGCAGGAAATATTTGGATGAAAGAGACTGCCCCAGCAGTGACTTTATTCTGGACTGATTTGCCTTTAAGTAGCCCATCTTTGCCTCAGAGACCAGGCACTTTTTAGAAACTTTCTAAAGGCTGGATCCACCGTTCCAGAAGGTAAATCTAGGAATATGATAGGATGGGGCAGTCAAATGCAGTGTGGGCAATTTGATGTTCAGTTTTCCTTGTCTTTCAGGCAATAAAGCAAAAGTGGCTTTATTCTTTCTCTCTCTTCCGTCTTACAGACCATACCCTGAAGACATTTCTAATTGAAACAGTGGAATTAGAAACCGGCCACATGATGATATAGATGCATCATTCACTGCAGAAAAACTGCCAATAAATTACTCAACAGCACTACACTGAAGCTCGCTCAGGGTTCTATTAAATGCACAATATTCCACCCCCAGGTGCCAAGAAGCATAAACAAGATGCTTTAATTGTAAAGCAGAAGAATGTGAAGCAGCTAGACCAAAACATTTTCAAAAAGTTTTTTTAAACTTTCTCCTTCAGTGTGACCTCAAGATGAAATGCATTCCAGCAGCCAAAAATGGAACAATTTGAAAGATGTTTGGTTCCAAAGCATGAAACACGCAAAAATGTACTCTGAAGACTGTCAGACTGGTGGTTAGACCTGCCAGCCATTCTTGGGCACTTCCTAAAGGGAGGTATTGCAGGGATTCAGCTGAGCCAGGCAAAGTCCCAACAATATTGACATGGCTTGCTCCACTGCGTTTCATAGCAAGAAGAACATCCCATAATGGTTTGTAATCATATTGCACAATGCTGTGTCTAAAGACACGGTTTACTAAGGAGGAGATGACCACTGATGTGTTTCTCTGTGTGATAAAACACTTCTTACTGAAAGCATTTAGTCCAAATGGAAGATTACAAATGATTCTAAATGCTATAGAGAATTAAAAAAACAGGGTGTCAGTACCTCTAATCCAGTTGCCATTCATTGCAATAAAACCATTTCCTGAGAGGAATGTGTGCAGCTTGAAGTTTGGAAGACATGTCTGTCTGCTTCTGCTCAACAAATAAGAATTCTTTTTATCACATGTAATTGCTAAATTTCAGGAGATAATTGATGACAGCACTACAGACAGGCTGGCTTCCATTACTGAGCCTTCAGAGTGTGCTAACTTTCTTCTATATGTTCCTTCATTTAATCTGTTCAGCAGTTCTTTATTAAAGTATAAAACTTAGGTACAACGGGGTTGTACACCTGCTTCAATTCCTTCCCACTAGTAACTAGCAAAGCTAGCTCTGAAATAAGAGCTCACTAACCCCAGTCTATGGATGTCCCCTATGGACGAAGACTCTGAAGATGAGTGAGGTTTAGAGCAGGACGGGCTCTACTACAGAGATGGGAGGCCAAGTCAAGGAAGCCTGAGTCCCATTTAGACTTTCCCCTGGTACACGGCCATCCTGCCTCCCACATTCACTCAAAGTTCTTAAAAACCTCTGAGTGGGAAAAGGAGCTAATAACTCTTGTCTTTTTCCAAACTACAGCCTCTTTGGACATTTGGGGCATGTTAGGAGTTCCGTAGACTCCTGGGTGCCGAGAGGTAAGAACTCTGTGATTGTTAACCTCAGTTGTCAACTTGACACCTAGAGTCACCCGGGAGAAAGAGCATCAATTAGAGAATGCCCTCTATCAGACTGGCCTGTGGGCATGTCTGTGGGACGGTTTCTTGATTGCTAATTAATGGAGGAGAGCCTAGCCCATTGATGGAAGTGCCACCCTTTGTCTAGGGTTGTATAAGAGAGCTAGCTAAGCACCAGCCAGTAAGCGAGCAAGCCAGTAAGCATCACCCCTCCATGGTCTCTGCTCCACTTCCGGCTTGAATTCCTGCCCTGACCTCCCTCAGTGATGGACTGTGACCTGGGAGTGTGAGTCAAACAAACCCTCTCCTCCTCAAGGTGCTTTTGGTCATGGTGTTCATCACAACAACACATAGCTAACTGCAACAGGCTCTGTTATTTCCAAGGAGCGACCAGTCAAGCCTGTGCTGGGGTCAAAGGTCTTATTGCTCTATGAGTTACAGAAGCCACCTGAGTAGGTCTGGGTGCCTATAAAGCTGCAAGAACCTTATCTGAGGCATCAGTGTTCCTAAGGCCTTGACTGGCCCTCCCCTCACAGAGGTCCTGAGCACTTTCCATGATTTGATAATGCATTTTCGCATTTGGCTCTGTGTCTGCACAGAGGCAGGCTATATGGAAAGGGCAGGGATGGGCCCTACCCTGACTGACACAGCATTTGTCAGAGATCCTTCTAATGCTGTTTTCTGATGTGTTCATAATCAGGGCACATAACTCCCCATGGTATAGATGAGGACACTGAGGAACACATGAGTATAATTTTCCCATGAATTAATCTGGGACCCAGAGAAGAGGACAAGTCTTGCCAGCCTGAAGAATTGGCCATCGAGCCCCAGGAAGAGCATGGAGACAATCCAACAGCAAGGCTTTTAACCCAGTCTCAGCAGTCAGGAGAAACTTCCCAAAGACCACAAAATGAGATAGAATTGGCCAGGGAAGAGGTGAGGCATAAGAGCCTGTCAGAGCATGTGACAGGGGAGTACGTGGCACCCGCATCCCGGGAAAACTCAGTGTGAATATGTGAGGATAAGGACAAAGTTTCAGGTAATATCATAGGGGCCTGGTCTGTCAGGAGCTCGATGCCCCAGCCTGAGAGCTGTCTCACAAAATCAGAGCCAGAGGTTCTTCAAAGCCCTGCTTATCATCCAGACTGTTAGCCAGTCAAAGGCAGGAATGCCTGACTAGTGTCATCTTTCTTCACATTTTCCTCCATTTGCCTAGGATGAACTCTGGGTGTCGTGTTTCATGTCCAGCTGTGATGATGAAAGGGTTTGGGTGAAGATGATCTTCTTGTCTCTGTAATGTTTTCTGCAGCAAGCCTTCCACAAGACACTGAAAAGACAGCCTCCTGGCCTCATTCAGACAAATAAACTGGCCTTCCATGAGCCCCAACCCCTTTCTAGCCTTTTCTGAGGTCAGTACCTCAGAAGGGCACCTCAGATCTTCCCTCTCTGATCATGTCATCCTGAGAATCTGTTCTTTCCTTATCTCCCAAGCTACAAACCCTTGGGCCTGGGGTGACTATCTATATACAAGGGTACTAAACCCCCAGGACACTTGAAAATTGAAATTTTAAAAAATGACTGGACAACTTGACTCAATAGGCCTTAATATATATGACAGGTAGGTACTTGAATGGGGGGAGGGAGACACTGTGAGAGACGACAAGGGGACGGGTCTAAATATGATCAGAATATATTGTGTAAAATCCACAAAAGTTCAATAAAAAATTGCAAACATTCATGCACTATTACAACAGATAAAACCCGTAAATTAGAGCTTTGTAAGTTCTTCAAAGTTTTGTATATTACCAAAATATTCTCCTAACATAGGAAAATTCAAGAATGAGATGACTAATGCCATCCATTTTTTTAAAAAATGAGCTTGCATTGTATAACATTAATCCAATACATTAAGAATCCAAGCAAAACACACACTGAAACAATGAAAATAACTTGGGAAAGTCAGTCTGAATGTTAGTACCCAGATGTTTTCCCCCTGTCTTTTAAAACTTATCTCATTTATATGCAGTAACTAATATTTCAACAAAGGGACCAGAGACATGGCTCAGTGGTTAAGAGCACTGGATGCTCTTGCAGAAGACCTGGGTTTGATTCCCAGAACCCACATGGCAGCCAACAACCATCCATCACTCCAGTTCCATGGTCTCCAATACCCCTTATGGCCTCTGTGAGCACTGCACAACTTGGGTGCACTTACATAGCAGGCAATATGCTTATACACATAAAATAAAAGTTATGTAAAATTTAAAAGATGGCATATGGTTTTACACACAAGTAGAGAAAAAAATAAATAAAATGTTTTAAAATTATTTTAAAAATAATTTCAAAACACAAATATCTAGTTTCATGAGGTACATCAACTTTGGATATGATAAAAAGAAGAATAATTTTGAATTCAGGACTACTTTATTTTAAACTATCATAGAAATTTATCAGGACTTTTGACTGACTTGTGCTCAGTATATTTTCAAGAAAAAGACCATTTATTTTGGCTAAAATAAGGAAAAAATTATACCACTGGTTCTATATTTCTCTTTCTAGCCCTTCTTATGTACATTGGTTATTATTATTTTACTTGTTTCATTGTTTCCACAAGGGGGCTTTGATAAATAGCATATACTTTGTATTTTTAAGTAACAATAGATTTCTAAGTTTCATATCCCAGTGTTTCCTTTAGTCAATAAAAATATTTATCTCTCCTCTCTCTCTCTCTCTCTCTCTATATATATATATATATACACTATGTGTGTGTGTAAGATGAATTAGGATTAAAATACCTACATACAACATACAAGCATGAGAACCTGAGTTCTGATCCCAGCACCCACATGGAAGCTGGGCGAAGCAGCACATACCTATAACCCTAGCACTGCAGGAGTATGGGGCTCAGGTGAGAAGACATAGATCCTGAGGGCTCACCAGCCAGCCAGTCCATCTAAAACTCAGAGCTTTAGGTTCAGTGAGAGACCTTGTCTCAAAAAATAAGGTAGAGAGACGGTAGAAGACTGGTGATGTCAGCTTCTGGCTTCCTCATGCACATGCACAGGCATGCACACCCAGGCACGCACATACAGATGCTCACATTAAATAAATAGTATTAAAATACTGTCCAACTGGATATATGGTTCAGTTGGCAAAGTGCTTGCCACACACATAGCAGTACATGCCTGTAACCCTAGCACAGGGAGCAGAGACTGGAGAATCCTTGGAGTTTGCAAGCAGCCCAGCCAGTCTGTCCAGGTTGGTGAGTTTCAGGTTCAGTGACAGATCTTGTCTCAAAAAATAAGGTGGGAAGTGATTAAAGAGACACCTTATGTCAGTTTGGAGAACCCATGTATGCAGATACAGGCACATATATGTGCACAAAAAAGAAACATTAAAATGTTTCAGAGCTTCTCCCTCCTTCTCTAACTCTTAGTCATAATTCATAAAATTGAGCCCTTATGCCAGGAGGGTTCAGAACACCCAGCGAGCTCACGCTCTTCCCCTCTCCTCTCTCTTCTTCCCGATGTATTTCCATTCCACAGTACTATTTGAGTTTCTGCTTTGTACGAGTCTGTGTCTTAGCACCCCCATGCAAGCCTGACTGGCCCTCTCACCCATCAACTATTGGACAGATGCTAAAACAGCCCTTTGGGCACCTGACAGCAGCACAACACCTCACTGCTAGTGTCTGGCATCCTCTGTACCCTCATCCCCTAGACAAGAGGTCAAAAGCATCGGAGGAAAACCATGATGAAGCTTGCTTGTAGAGTGCCCTTCCTTCCTTCCAGGTGGATCCTCCCTACATGCACACACACACACACACACACACACACACACACACACACACGGTTTTTACATTTGGTCTATTTCAGCTCCAAATTTACAACATTGGCTTCAAGACTGAATAATGCCTATGAAGTCCTCCTAATGCTTTTTAAATTGTTCTAAGAATGTCCTGGTAAGACCACTTCATCACAAATAACTGCTTTTGAAAAACATAGTACATTCTGCACTCTCATTTTCTAAGCCCATCAGCAAGAACTTTGGAGGTCTGTCATCCCTCTGAGCTTTCAGTCTCTGGCTTTTGCTACCTGATAGGTAATTCTTTTCTAATACAGAAGCAGAGTTTCCTTGGGTCTCTGAGTTTGACCACAAAGGCAACCTCAGCTGCAGTTTAGACTCTCTGCTTCTGTGACTACCTCCAAAGTGGCTGACAAGGGAAAAGGTTTTGGAATTCAATTTTCCTTAAACCATGGATGTGGTGCTGGTAGAGAGAAGAGTTACTTCTCCCTTCTGAACCACAGGATAACAAAACCCAAAAAGGCCCATGGAATCTTTGTTGGCTATTCCCAGTTGACCTCCAGCTGTTACAGAAATGTTTTCCATAAGGAGCTGGGTCTTGGTTAAAATTTTCCTCTCATCCCAATCTGACAGAACAATGGTTTGCAAACCTTCAGTTCAACTCACATAGCCCAGAACTGGGCCATTTTAGCGTGGGGGAACTAGAACTTCTGTGTTGTTCTGTGTGCTGTGAGCTCCAGTTGGGGGGATTTTCTTTTTAATAAAAAATTATGTTTGGGGGAGAGGATTTTGCAAATTCCTTTTGGAGCAAACAGACAGGCTAAAGGGAAGACACCTCTCGGCCAGAGGGGAGAGGAGGATGAGGGAGTTCTTTCTTAAGAGGGAGGAAAAAGACTTGCTTTTCAATAAGGAGCTTCAAAACAGACACCTGGGTATATTCCTGGTGACTCCCACAGTACGCCATTTTCCCCATAAGCTGAAGTGTTGAAAAGGGTTGCTTCATTCCTCCCAAAGAACTCTGAGAGTTCTCTGGGCTCTTTTCAGAGGTGCTTAGAAAAAGAAAGAAATGGAAGCAGGAAGAGAAGGAAGAAAACTAGCACTGTACACACCTGGCTATCAATACACTCCTGAAAATAAAACTTCAAGGATGTGAGACGCACTTCATGGGAAAAAAAGAAAAGAAAAGCTTTCTGTTTCCTCAACAAAACTGAAAACTCTCTGAATTGAGGTGGGGGGTTTGGGAGGATGAGTCAAGAGGGAAAGTAAGATGACCCTGGTTTCTATGTCTTTTCTGAATATAGGAACACCTGAGGAGAACCTTAAGGAAAAAAGTAATCCGTTCATTCAAAGCTGCCAAGTTTAAAAGGAAAATCATTTGAAAATTGTTTACAACATCCTGGTCACACAGCCTTTGTTTCATCAGCACGGTAAGGTGCGGGCCATCTCTTTTACTTCTCTCTTCCCTGATAAGGTTCAGTAGTCCCTAGAAAGCAAAATATCACTTGGTAAAAGCAACCTTGAATGGCAGCTCCTCCTCCTCCTCCTCCTCCTCCTCCTCCTCCTCCTCCTCCTCCTCCTCCTCCTCTTCTTTATTACTTCTTCAGCCTTTTCAGCCCAAGGATCTTTTAATCCAATACAGTTCATTTCAAATGAATTCTAAATTCCATCTAAATTCCTCTGGGAACAGAAGAGAGATGATGACTGTGAACTGTACAGTGAACACCAAAGATTGCCATGCAGCCTTTGCACAGCATGCCCTGGCTGGAAAAGTGAGTGTGCAGACTGAGCATCCACAGCCAGGGCAAGTGATCAAATGCAGATACTCCCGAAGGTCTGTAGAAGGGGGCATCACTGCTGTCCAGCTGGTACGACAAGGGGCCCACAGTGAGGTCGTGGAAGCTCAGTCACGTGAATTCTGTCATGTGAGGCAGCACACTGCTCTATCTCACGCTCTTGGTGGTGCTGTGTGTTTCTACCTACCCCCTTGCTAAGGCTCTGGCCCGCCCTGTTTGGCATTCTGGTCCAAGTATTTGTACCTGTGGACTTCCTTGAGCACATGAATTTCATGTTCTTGTCCTGTCTGCCAAGTATTCGATGCACAACCTTGCTCCTAGAGAATTGGATGTCCTGATTTTATCTCCCCACTTGGCTCTGCGTGATCTAATTCTGAGCTGCTCTTCCTGATCTTGACCCCATAGAACACATGCCAATTATTAAAGTTCAGTGGCAAACAGCGTAAGTCTTTCTTACCTTGACCAGTTTTGCTATCTTCGTGACGAAGGTGGATATTAATCATATGCTCAGTAAACATTTAATTACTAGTTATGGTCAGAACAGTGAAAAGAATGAAGTCTTGTAAAGCAGACTAACAGAAATGGTCTTTCCAAGAAAATGATATTGAGCTAAAACCTGAAGAATTAGTAGGAGCAGGACAAAGGGCTTTCCAGGCAAGACAAACAACAGGAGCGAAAACTGCGGCCAAGAAGGAATTTGGCAAAGACAGAAACACCAAGAAGCATGTCAGTTCAACTGGAGAGAGGTGCTGCATGGCGCAGACAGAACCGGCTGCAGAGCTGGGCGGGGACCACACCAGCAAGGCCCTTTTCATGGTAAGAATGATATTCTGGTCTAAGGCACGGCAGCAGAGGGTTTTTAAGCAGAAGAGCAACTGTGGTCCCATTCGCATTATTTGAAGGGCGAGACTGGTAGGTAGGAGACCTTGCACTAGAAACTGACTTGGACCATCGGAGTATCCAGCTTAGCTCCCTCCCACATCTTCAGTCCTGGGATGGGACACAGCTGTGACTTCTCCATCCTGCCTGTGTGCTTATTCTGTTCCCAGGAGTCTGGGAAATCCAACGCCACCACCATGTCTTGTCCTGCTCAAATGGAATAAAATGAAGCAAAGGTTGCGATCAGAAGGAATTGTCTTTACTTTCAACAGTTTTTTCTTCGGTTGCACAACAGTCACCCCCTTTTTCCTCAGTCTCACCCTACCATGAATACAAAGTCAGAAACTACCTCTGAATGAGGAATTAAAAGAGCAGATCTGTCTCATTTCAAGTGCTAGTTTAGAACGTGTGTCCCCCGAGGTCCATGTGGCAAAGGCTTACTCCTCAGCTTTGCTCTGTAGGAAGGTAATGGAAACCTTGAGAGGTGGCCCTGTGTGAAGGCTTTGGGTTGTTGGAGTCCTGCTCTTGAAGGGAACCTCAACCAGTTTCACTCCCTGCCCATGATGCAAGCAGATCTATTCTCTCATACACTCCTTCCATGAGGCCGCATCATCTCGGGCTAAAGAGAAGCATGACCAACCATGGGCTGGAACCTTCAAAACTGAGACAACATATATCTTTCCTCTTTATAAGTTCATTGTCTTGGGTGTTTGTTATAGTGCTAGAAAGCTAATACACCAAAGTAACAGAGACACAGATGGAAGGCAGAATGGACGGTATCAAAACTGTTATGGAAAAAATACTACCAGGTGAGCGTCTTTTGACAAAATGCAGACATTGAGTGTTTCTGATTCAGGCACCATGTCAGACCACGCAAACCTAAATATCTGTGAGGTCAAGTCCAGGCTTTGATGCAAGGGAATAAATCCTTAAATGGAACACACAAAAATGAAGTGACCCGAACCTCACACTTCCAAGAGACAGTCTAGATGCGAGCTCCCTCACAAATATCATTAAATCCTCCCACATACCAGGGTGTCCGGGGGTCAGAGGTGGTGGGAAGGAAATGTGCACTTATTGCAGTCCCAGGTGGATGAAGGAGCAATTTAGTGAAAATCTTTTTCTATGGTCAGGAAATTAGACAGTGTTGAAATCATAGTCATAATGCAAAACTTTTTAACTAGAGGTCAGAGTAGCCTTGTAAGAGAGACCCCGAGGTCCACTGGTGGGAAGTGCACAGTGAAGTTTACTAAATTGTGCATTTGTGTGTCCCTGTGTGTTCTGAGGGAGGGAAAGAGGCTAATGATACAAGCTATTTGTGCACATGCTTAATTTTTCTGAAGTAAGGGTAACAACGTGCTTTAAAGCACTGAAAAATTATTTCAGCATGACATCTCTTTGAAAATACATCTGATCACCTTAGGACCAAGCAATAGATTTTTTTTTTCATTCTGAAAACCAACTAATTAACTTTGGTTAAATCATTTTGCAATCTGTGTTATACACCAACAGAATGTCCAGCTAGATGAACCTGGAGTCAACTGCCTGTTGATGGCAAGCTCCCTCCCCCTCTGAGGATCACTTTTGACAAAGTTAAATCCAAGGGAGAAAAGATGTTTGAGTTATAAACTCTTCTTTTTAATCCTTTTGTGATATGTCATGTTTTAATTCCAACCCTGAAGTTTTCATGATTCCAAAAGGGAAAAATAAAGCAACATCTGCAGTTTCTGTGGATTCCACATTTACCTTTGATACCAGGAAAGCATCCAGCCATCCTGAGCCTGGAAGAAGCCAGGAGCCAGAGAAAAGCAGGAGCGCCTAAGTCCCAGCTCCCACTGGTGCAGGCTGCAGTCTGAGACTATGGCATTTAGTCAAAACCAAAGGAATGAGTCATGAGACAGAAGGGAACTGGGAAAATGTCCAGGTCATCCCACACTCGAGCTCCGTGTTCTGGCTGTGTTAACTTCCCACACTTGTGATGGCTTCCCACAAGTCACACATGCCTGTTGGGATCATAAAAAGCACCTCCCAGTACAAGTAAGAATAAGTTCATCGTCACCTACAACAATCAGCACCTTAGCCCGGAAAATTCAAAACAGTCTACCTAGGAGGTCACATGGAATCTGCCATTCTTAGAGTTGAAATTATATCCAGAGGAGAGAACAGTTTTCTCTTTCTCTTGGTCTAGATAATACTTAAAGATAGCATGCCTTAAGGGAAATATAATCCATACAACAAGTCCAACATTGCATTTCCTGTCCTAGACCTCTGGTGACTGCATTCTATTCTTTGCATCAGTTTGGCTGCTGTAGATTCTTCATATGTGTGGAATCACACAGAATTTCTGTGATTATAGACTAGTTAACTTCATAATGCAGTACAACATCCTCAAGATTCATCTACATTGTTTCATGGGTTGGCACTTCCTTCTTTTACAAGGTGAAATAATATGCCACAATATGGATATACCACATTCAAATTTTTCTTATTAATTTGTATATGTATGAGTATTTTGTCTGAATGTATTTAAGTGCATCCATGTTATGGAATGCCCACAAAGGCCAGAAGAGTGTATGGGATCCCCTGGAACTGGAGTTATAGATGGCTGTTAGTCACTGTGTGAGTGCTGGAAATCCAACACAGGTCTTCTACAAGAGTAGCCAGTAAGCATTCTTAACCTCTGACTCATCTATCCAGCCCCGTACCACATTTTTACAACCATACACCCATCAATCCTTTTAGTTTTATTCAAATTCTTTAAAAAATATAAAACTTCCAGCTACAAAATTATACCTTCTTCTTCACCCGAGTTTGTAGACACCCTTCTTCACATCTAGTCAGCTCAGAGTAATCAAACCATGGAACAATAGAGCTCGTCTGTGCTCCTGCATCTCATCCTGTCACGCTTACCATATTGGCAATGCATTTTCCCAGAAATGTAGCCAGTCTTCCTCCTTTATGCCAACCTAGCAATGGGAACATATTCTGATAAATTGTAGTTTGGTAATTTTCAGACGTTGTATGACTGTCTTGAGATTAATTTAGAAAACCCTGAACAGCTGCAACACCATTAAGCAAGAAGAGCTTCTGGGGTCTACAGTCATCTTCTGAGGACATCTTTGTCCCTGTGGTCTGTCAGTGACCCCCAGGAGAAATGACACTGCTCTCCACTTTCTGTACAACCTTGCTCTATTCTTAGTCCAAAGCTGACATTTTCTTTTCAGGGAGAGAAAGAGGGACAAAGTGATTCTCCCAGAAAAAAAAATATTTTCAAATGAGAGAAGAGAACTGAGGGATGAGAAGGCATCTTCCCGACACCAAATTCCCACAGGGTTGCACCCTCTGCTGACCTCTTGCTGAGACTTCTTTGAACTTTGTGTTTATAAAGCCTTGGTACCAAGGGGAAAAGTAAATAGCCATACTCCAAGTTTGGGTTTTCCGAATGTTTAAATCCTGTACACCAAAATAGTATGCTTATTTGAGAGGAACTTTAAAACATGAAGGGTTGGATTCCTGTTTCCTGGCACCCTTCAACCTTCTGGCTACTCCACAGTTGCATCCACCCCTGACTCAGATGCAGGCATCCAAACTATTTGCACAATAGATTTCCAGTTCCTTATTTCTTAAAATGGGTGGGGATTGTTATATTTTAAAGCAGGCTAGTCTTTCTTTCCTTTCTGGTTAAGCCACAGCAGGAGTCTTAAGAACACTGAGCAATAAGATGGCAACTTCCCTGTTCTTAAAACTCTGTATGCTGGTTTTCAAGACAGAGTCACAGAACCCAGGATCTGACCTACTGTGATCATAAGAGCATGAGGAACTATGAGTTAGTTGGACCTAAGAAGGACAACAGGGCCTCCCAGATCTAGATTACAGGAGGAGCACCTTCTTTGGTATGAGACAGACCAGAGTTAGCCACAAGCTGAACCAAGGTGGTATATGGAAGGATGACTATTCTGCCAATCAACCAATCAGCCATCTCTCTGCAGTCTCAGCCCAGCATCTACAGCTTTCCTTCACTTCTAGCTGTCAGAGACACATTGAGCTGTCTCCTGTTTGTTGGTCAACCTTCAGTAAAGCTCTTTTTGCAAAAACCCAGTGAGTGTCATGATTCTGGTTTCTAGTTACCAGGCCATGCACCTTTCTGCAGGTCACTGGCATTGACTGTGAGACTCCTTGAAAGTGTGTCGCATCGCACATGCCACACCACGGTTCTTTATCGCTCTGTCGATGGAGCACGCAGTGGCTGCCCTGTCTCCGATCTGTCTGTGCCACTGCCTGCAGCTGAGACTTATCTGTGGTTAGTATGTCTACTGTGCCATCTGTTTCACTCTCAGTGATCCCTGAGGTCCACAAGTATTCCCTAGCTACATAGAGCTAATGTGAAAGTAAAATCAGAAATTTAATTCCTCAGTAAGGCTAGCCACATTTTTTAAACTTTCAAAATATTTTATTCATTTTTGTTTTTTATGTGTTTGAGTATTTTGCCTGCATGTAAGTGTACTGTCCAGACACAGAACATGCAGAGGCCAGAAGACATCAAATCCTCTGGAATTGGAGTTACTTGATGGCTGTTAGCCACCATGTGGGTGCTGAGAACCAAACCCAGGGTCTCTGGAAGAGCCACAAGTGCTCTTAGCTGTTGAGCCATCACTCTAGGCCTGTTTAAGACCTTTAGATGGCGGATACTAGCAATGTTTGAAAGTCAGCAGGGGCCACAGGCAACCTTTAACCCTCCACAGATACAGAAATTTCTAACAGTACCAAAATCTCATTTTCGTCATTACAGTACTGTACTAAAGAGTTCTAGAAGGTCAAGTTGGTGGCTCTTAAGAGTAAACCCAGTAGGTATTATCAATAGCGTAGAAATACAATGTATTGTCCAAACAGAAACTTCTGAGAGCAGGGATATCATTAATGGTATGGTATGTGCTCTGTCAGTAATTACGCTGTGAACACAACTGGCGGACGCGGCCTGACCACCTACTTCCTGCCATACCACAAGGGTAGGTTGTCGTGTCAATAGCGCCAACAGCACCGATGAAATTTCAGAAGGCAATACAGTCCAGCTTCTAAGTTTAAAGATTACTCTGGGAGCTGGAAAGACAGTTCTGTGGGTAAAGAGCTTGCTGCACAAGCATGAGAAACTTAGCTAGGATCCCCAGAACCCAGGTGTGGCAGTTCACATCCGTAACCCCGGCACTGGGGAGGAGGCGGGCAGAGAGAGCTGGGTCCCAGGCCTTGCTGCCCAGTTTAACCAAAAGGCCAAGCTACAGGTCCAGGGAGTGCCGTGCCTCAAAACAACACGATGCAGAACAAAGGACACCCAGCTTCAGCTCTGGCCTCCACACGGGCATGTGCAGGCATGCCTACCTGAATGTACAGGTGATGTTTGAGTGAGAAGGTCCTCCACGTGCTCCAAGCTTTGGGACATTTTGTCCCCAGTGAGTGGTGCTGTTGGGAAGGCTTTAGGAGGTGTGGTCATGTTGGAGACAGATGTCAGTGAGTGTGGGCTTTGAGAGATCTCATGCCTTTTGGAATTTCCAATCTCCCTCTGCTTCCTGTGCCTGCCGGAAGATGTGAGCCACCTCTTGCCGCCACGCCGCCCGCAGCGATGGACTCTGATTCCTCTAGAACTGTAAGCGCAAATAAACTTCATTTTTGAGTTCCCTCGGTCACAGTGTTTTATCGCAGCAACATAAAAGTAATACATGTGCACACATGAGCATTCACCACACACAGAAAAGAAAAGAAAAAATAATACTCTGGATGCTGAGTGCCAACTGGACTAGAGAAGCAGTTCTCAAAGTGAGGTCCCAGGCAAGTGGCCAGGCTCTGCTGAAAATTTGCTAGAAATGTACATCCTCAGGCCCCAGACCCCCAGAATCAGAAACACGAGTGGAATCCAATAGCTGGTGTTTCAATGTGCCTTCCAGGAGATTCTGATGCATGCTGGTGTTTGGAGAACACTGGATTAGTGAGCACACAAATGGATCCTGGGCAACCAATAAGGAGACGACTGGCAGGACGCTGCTCCTCCCACGCCGCAGGGAAGCTCTCTTGAACTTAGAATTCCCTACAAGCAGTGCGGAGGGAAGGGAGGTCAACGACTAAGATGGTCACTTTCTTTTTACTGAAACATGTCTTTTAGACAAGGTGGTTAGAATTTTTTTTTTTTTTTTTTTTTTTTTTTTTTGTCTTTCTTGGTAGAGAAGGTATATAATTCAAAAGATTACCTTCGGATCATTTAGCTAAGAAAACGGAAATTGAAAATTCAACACTTTCCATATCTACAGCACATCACTCAAAAAAACAGAACAAGCTTGTGAATGTGGAAGGCTGGTTTACTTAAAACCTGTACCTCATCTAGACCAGAGTCTACAGTTTTCCTCCCAAATGCAATCGGGTGGAATGTTTTCTAGATCAAGAATAAAATTAATTAGGAAGTGCTATTGGAAGACAAATCCTGTTACATGCTAAGAAAGGGATTCCATGTGTTTTCCCATCAGAAAACAAAGGAAAATATTTACAGTACACTTTCCCATTGTCCCTGTGTCGGTGCTGGAAGACATTCCCCATCATGGGACCTCCCCTTGGGCATCACCGAGAATACCACACTTCTTGAGCTCCCTGGGCAGAACTATTACTGTGGTTTGCCAAGGACAGCAACTGCCACAGCATCTGCATTCCTACGGAACCTGAGAATCTCTATAAAATATAGACTTTATGTTGACAGTGTAATATGTCCATGTCTGTCATTCAGAGCATCAGTGGAAATTAGTTTAGAACACTGGCTGGTAGGCCAGCGAACCAGGAATAGGATGGCAGGGTGGGGGAGGGGACAACAGTGAGAGATTCAGGAATGTTCATCTCAGAGATCGGAGCTGGGGAAACAATAACCCTGGAGAAAGGGTTTCCAAACACTGGAGAAAGACTTAGAAAGTACTGAAGTGAAATCAAAAGACCAAGGGTTAACATTCAATTGATTTTTTTTTTCTGCCACTGCCCCTTCTTGCTGGTTGAGTGATACTGAGTAATTTTCATTAATGCCTCAAACTTCAGTTTACCCATCTATGACATGGGTAGAGTTGCTTTAATGCATATTGCAAGAATTAAGTCTAATCTCATGTTTAAGAGCAGCCTGATATTGTACTCAAAGCATAGGAGAAATAAGTAAATGGACAGGTCCTTCTCCCTCTGGATTCCTTCATTGAAAATTTGAAATCTCATTTTTGTCAAGGATTGTTGGCCTCCAACCTCACTGAGAGTCCAATTAGAGAAAACAAGCAGCTTCTCAAACCCTTGAGAGACAGCTGTAGGTGTAGGCCCCACCCTAGTGCACATGCTCTTGTGGGTGTCCACTCCCTCAACGTAAATGCAGGCAGTCTCAGCTCCCAGGCCACAGTAAGAGAGAGAAACCCTTCTCTCTTTCTGTACCAACAAGACTTTAGAACTCAGGCCTGCAATTCTTCTGTTCTTTAAAACTCTCCCAAAGCATTCTGAAAGGTAAAGGATGGCAAGAGCCTTCAAACTTCTCAACTCAGAGACCTAACTAACAAATCCAAAGAAAGCCCCAAAAGAACATCTCTCCCATGAAACAGATTTTTGTAGAGTTCTGAAAAGGACTTTGGGCTACATAAAGCCCGTATTAAACAGATTAAAACAAGGAAACACAAACCAGAAAGAGACAATTCCATTTTGTGACTTGACCAAGGTCATATAACAAATTAGTATAGCATCATTAACATTGAGCCCCATCCAGTCCATGTTCTTCTCAAAGGGCACAATTGGCCCAGGCCAGCATGCAGTACACAATGTTCTTCAAACAATTTGTACTTGGAAAGTAAAACTATCTTTACAAATCCTCACTGTTCTCCTGAGACCAAACACTGCAACACTGATTTGAAAATGCTTACATTTTAGAAACAACTGCAAAATAGAATCATTCATTATGCCCCAAAGCAACAAAGACCATCTCGCTTCGACACACTTGCAATTGATATTTTATTTGTGGGGAGGCATTCTTTCTCCCCTGCTAGCCAACATTATTTGTAGCCTAATAATTTATTCACAAAATAACCCCACTTATTTGTGTTTCAGATATTGCTTTCCTGGGAGACTCAATATATTTAATAATATCACCACAAATATGCCGAATAAGACAATGCAGCTTGCAGCCTAACAGAGAATGGTGTCTTACCACCACAAGTTTCCTTTGAATGTGCTAGCCCTGAGACACACCAGGGAGAGCCAGCTGTTCACATGGGCTATAGGAGCAATGCTCAGCAAAAACTGTAACCATGGTTTATAACCCAAGGTCAGCCCCAAGGAAAACAAGTGTTAACTAACAGAGCACCCTACTTTCTGAAATTCACTGTGCAGACCAGGCTGGCCTTGATCCCACAAAGATGCCCCTGCCTCCATCTCCTACATGCTGGGGTTAAAGATGTGTCCCACCAGACCTGGCTCTGGTTGCCTTCTTTCAATGAAAAATAAGAGGAACATAGGCAAAAAAAAAATAATAATAATAATAATAATGCTAATACAGACTCACTAGCTATAATAAATGTTTCCACACCTTTAAGATCCAACAAATATCATGTATTTTACCTCTCACAAATAAGTCTCTTGAAATACAGACCAAATTACTAGACTACCTAGTACCCTCTTTAAAGCATTCAAATGGCATACGTAAGTGTTTAGAGTTCCACAAAAGGGGTAAGGTAGAGTGAGGCCCCAGTGCCTGATGATCCATGGCTCTTCTTTCCATTCTCATAACAGCTGCCCATTCAAGCACCTACAGACCCACTCTGGGTCTTCACAGAGTAATGATCTTCAACAATACACAGCAGTTTTCCCTTCCCAGTCATCCCACGAAGACCACACTCACTTCCCATCTCCTGGGCTCAAGTTTTAGCCCACAGTAGTCTCAGAGCCCTGTCTCCGTCTCTCCTTTAGGATCCACTCTTCTTTCCTGGCTATTAGACTGCTTCTCTGATTGATCCCAGAGATGATGAGGCAGATGAGAGGCACCCCCATTCACATATCAGTGGGATTCTCACATTGCCTCGAGAGAAGCCCTTTGCTTCAAAGCACAACAGACTGAACTGGAATGAGCTTTGCCAACCCACTTCAAAGGTATATAACCTGATAGATTGGTGTGTGAAGTCTGAAAGAAACTCACTATTTCCTTGCATGGAGAAAAGCCAAGATAAGCATAAAATTGAGATTAATTGCAGAATGAGCAAAGAGAATCTTTGTCATCTCTCCCATTGCTAGATTTGGAAAATAGAAGGACCAGCTTCCATCAAAAATGGGAAATGTCCCTATGGTGAGTAAAGAGCCAGACCACTCCCCCCACAATCATACCACTATCATACTTGTACAAAACATACTTGTGCATCCCTGGAGTTGTCAGTTCTTCTCTCCAGTGTGCAGCATTACTTGTTTGCTCCATGCATTTTGTGCAAATAAGGACAAATAGGAAGTGAGAACTGACGACTAACACATGTATTGAAATATTCAGCGGTTCACTGCTTGGACTTCAATATACATCTGTATCATTTATTTGAAGCTTCACAAACTTATACATAGCATTCAATTTATTTTACAATAAGAGTCATAAGGTTCACAGAGGTTCAAAAGTCACAATAAAAATGGTCAGCATATCTGATTTTCTAATTCTCATTTTTTCTTAGTCCATATATTCATATTTACAAGAAGAAGGTGTGAAAAGACTCAGTCTTCTGAAATAGGAGGGCCCAGACCGACTTGGAAGAAAAACAAAATATGCACTGTTTTTCTTAAGATTGCTTTGGAACAGTGTCCCTAATGAGTGCTGGCTCATAAGAGGAAACCTGATTTTTATGTATTTCCACCCTTAAATTCAGGGCCCTGGTCTGCTGCCACATGCTTCTAAGACTTAGAGAGACCTGCTTTAGGTTTCCTACATGGCAAGACAAGGACTCCACATAGCCAAAGGTATATTCCCACCTGAAATCTGTGTTCACCTGGAGCCCACACCTCTAATTCTATATTGTGTTCTGTATACCTGGACTCTGGAATTACTATCACAAAGAACCTGGAATAAACTCCAGGGCCTGCATAGCCTCCTACAAGGGAGAAGGCTCCTAACAACAGACAGCTGAAGGTCCCAGGTCTGATCAAGAATTTGTACACTGGAGTAGGGGGCAGACAGATAGAGTTTGAACATGTGGATGTGGGTGTGTAAGTGCCATGAACCACAGAAGAGAGGACCAGAGGGTAAATCCTGAAGGGTGGAAGTTTAGGGTGGGCAGATAGTCTCAATTTATCCTCCTGCCCCATGTCTGCCAATGAAATGAATGGTGTATGGACTGCCTTTGCCACTGTCCAGAGAAAAAAGCCTCCTCACCCCACTCATATCTCTCCTCCTGCTCAGCTTGTCCTCCACATTGTGACACCATCATTCTTTTAAGACATAGGGACAATCTTATCAAGTCTCTGGTTAAAAATATCCCATGGCATTTGTTGCAGGCAACATCACAACCGCACTCTACATAGTCTCTGCTTACTTTTCCTGTACAGATCTCACCCCACCACGACCTGACATGCCTTATACACTGGCCACCTGGGACATTCTCTTGATTTTTAAAGAATCTATTCACTCAAGTTCTCATGCCTTTAATCATAACCTTTTGCCTGGATAATATTCAGGAAATACAAAGTAAACGACTTTTTTATGTGTATGAGTGTTATGCCTCCATGTATGTAAGTGCACTCCTGTTGTGCAGTGCTGGTGGAGGTCAGAAGAGGGCATCGTATCTCCTGGAACTGGAGTTACAGATGGTTATTAGCTGCCAAGTAGGTCCTGGGATTTGAATCCCAGATCTCTGCAAGAGTAGTCAGTGCTCTTAACTGCTGAGCCATCTCTCCAGCCCAACTTTACTTTTTAAAAAATTTTGAGTAGCGATAATGATTTAGTAATATAACAGAATAATTTCACAGATGTTTCATTTATATTGGCGCTATTTGTAATTCCCACGCCCCACCACCATTTCATTTAAAGCAGACTACCAGTCTTTTCATATTTCTTGCTCTGGGATTATTTTTTTCAATGTACTATGCTCTAGTTGTTTTTAATTACTGTGACCAAATCACCTGAACGAAACAAGGAAGGAAAGATATATTTTGGCTCACAGTTTTGGAGAGTGTCATCCATGTTCCTACTCTGTTGACTCTAAGCTCTTAGTGAGGCAGGTGTCACGGGAGCAGGAGCATGCGTAAGAGGAGTCTGTCCACTTGGTGGCAGACAGGCAGCAGTGAGGATGGGGGCCACTTACAGATTTCGAAGGCACATTCCCCGAGAACTACTTCCTCCAACTAGGTTTCACCTCTTAAAGTTCCCACAACCTCCTAAGACAGTACCACCAAATAGAAACAAAGCATTGAACACATGATCCTGAGGGAGACAGGCTCGTAACAACACAGACAGCATGTGCTTCTCCAACTCAAAGTCTTTTCTCATCTCCTGAAGAAAGAGCCTATTTCTCCAGGAATAGCAGTCTAGAGGGGAGAAAATGGTGAGCATGGGGAGACGTGTTCGAGGGGAGAGACACAGAGAAAAGAAGATTTGCAGGAGCTGGGAATGGACAGACATAGCCAGGTCCTTGATTTGGCTGTCAGTGTCCTGGAGAAAGCACGCCCTCAGAGGGGATGAAGAACTACAGATAATTTGGGTGCTGAGACACTCTCCATAAAATTGCTGAGCACACTGTCAGGCTCAGTCTGTGTCTTCCAGGTGACACCCTGTGTCACTAGGCTGTGTCTGAGTCTTCTAAACATTCACAAGTGAAATATAATCAGTTCCCACCACCTTTATTGAACGGATAAACAGAATAGTTACAGATCTAGCAATCCCCCACTCGGAGAATTGACAATGGCTGTGTGGCTCACACGGGGAAGAGCAGCATCTTTTCTAGCTGTGCTCACTGTTACCGTTCTCATGTGTTCCTGAGTCCCAGGTTATCTAACAGCATTTTAAGGAATTTCCTCAGACGACAGCTATAAAAGGAAATGTTGTTCAACCACTCGCTAATTGTTCTCTTTTGTCCACAGTATTTTTTCTACACCATCAACCAAAAGGATAGTGTGAGTCCAATAAAGAAAAGTGAGCACAGACCTTCCCCACGAGCTGTGTGTACCGGCTTAAGAAAACAGGTCCCCGTGAACTCAAGCAAGAGTTTCTATAAAGACCATACACCTGAGCAGCTCAGTCTCAGACGTTAAAGATGGCTGTATCCGGTTTGGGATGCTACCATCTGATGAGAAACAATGTCGAAACCTGAACTGTAGTTTTCACCATGGTGTAGAAGTCGATCATTAGAACTCAGTTCACAGGACCAGCACTCACACTCCACGCAGCTCACATTAAGTCTCCTGGGTGCTGCCGTCTCTCTACTGTCCCTCAAAGCAGCAGGCTCGGATTTCACAACAGGTTTGCCTGTGAGCAGCAGGAACTATTTGTCTTTCTCTTAAAGTGCATCATGTCATATCAAGATATTGGCCTGGAACTCATTCCAGAGTATGTAGAGTCAACCAAGAGCGACATGAAGGGTAGCCTGAGCTCTATCTTCTCTACTTACAGCCCTAGATATTCAGTTTGTTGAAGATTGCCGACCCAGGTAATAATGCAAGCTAGTTTTGACAATCTACCAAATGTAACTTGGGCCAAAAACAAATCCCTAATCCACAGTAATATTTGGGGGACAGAGAAAAATTAAGAAAATAGAATAGCAAAGGTTAGGAGAGCCTACTTTAATGACTCCTACTGATTTGTTAGCTATGGAGCTGTTACTTGCTGTATTTTTTGCTCAGTCTTAGATACTCAGAAGAAAGCCAAGAACTGGTAAGTAAGCAGAACTACAAAGCACCCTGCCAATGCTTCACACTGGGTGAACGCACATTTCCCATCTGGCAAGAGACCTGAATCACAGTTTCCTCCAGCTCCCCTGTCTACCTTACACCGCATAAATAAAAATAGGGACCTGCATGCTACCTTGAGTTGTTGCACACTTCTCTCCTGGGAGCCCAGAACATTTATCCCTGTTGGGGTGAGAAGACAGGACAAAACTATCAACTGCTCGACAAGCCCTCTAATTCCTTCTCTCTCTTTTGGATTCCTCCTCAGCCAGAACCTGCAATACGGCCTAGCCATGGCAGGAAATACAGATTCTCTCCAGTCTTCTACCTGCAAGGAGCCTTATTTAAATGCAGATAATCAAAGCACTTCTAGATTTGAAATGCTGGCAGTTCAGTCAGATGCTGTCGTATTGTGGCAAAGTGTTCAACTTTTGTTCAACTCAGTGAGTTCAGAAACTCCTATAAGGAAAATTAACACTAGAGGAAAACTAACATTTTAATATCACTCTCAGATTTTTGCCTCTGTTCCCTTTTAGTTGCAGTGCTATTTCAGGAAAGAGACTTTTGCAGCAAGCATTCTCTACAGTCAGCACTAAAAACTCAAATGTTTTTATTTAACTTTTAAGACTGTTGGACACTCTAAGGATGTAAGGTTTCTCCTATGTCTTAGAAGTGAACGCCTGAGAGTCTCGTTTGTGGGGGCCATGAAAGTAAGAACAGCAGTCTCCTTTGACAAATGTTTAAGCGACTCTTGGGATAACCTGCATTACTGAACTTTCCGTGACAGCTATTTTCCAGGACTTGTGCAAACAGTGGCAAAGGGACAAGCTCTCCCATTCTCTGTAGCACAGAAAGATTTGCCATTTGGAGATTAAACAACAACCTCCACCCCTCCAAAAAGAATGCTAATTCAGTACACTGCACCTTCTATATTTCAAACGGAACTTTATTGAGCTGTGTTGATGTTCGGAAGTTAGCTTGGAGAGTCATTAACTTGGAGAGAGTAGTAGGATAATTTTCATTTATGTAAGGAATTAATGAGCCCAATTATCCTGGAAGGGAAGAAGACCGCAGGGACACTGAAAGGGCCTGTGAGGACCTGGGGGTTGTCCTTACATGCCCCTGTGCCTGGCACTACTGTTATAGAACCTGTGGAGCAGACAGGTGGCTTAGATTGGGAGATTCATAACAGTACTCGAAAGAAGTGTGTGCCCACATCATCTGACAGCGGCTTAGGAAGTCAGCGCCCGCAGACTGCCTGTCTCTCCCGTCTTTCTACCAGGTTACAACAAAGAGTCTGGGTAACATCACCCACCATTTCCCATCTCTGCAATTCTTTTTTCAGTCTTCCTGCTGCTTAGAAAGTCCTCAAAAATTCTACACCCTGACCACGGCTCTCCTTCCCAAGGCAAAACTCACTGGGTAAGGTTGTATCTGTTTCTGAATTGCCACTCTCTCCAAAACTTCAACATTTTCACACATTTTGGGATTAATAAATTAAGCATAGAGAATGCTTTTCTCCCCTTCCGGCCCATAAATGGCACAGGGACCAAGGACTGCAACTCTCCTACTCTTCTCCCCCACTCCTCCACCGACTAGTACAGCTACTTGCATGTAACAGGTATTCAATAAGTATTGACTTGAGTACATGAATAAATGAAGACTATAAAAAGTCCCGAGAAGCCAGGGTTGAGTTCAGAGAGAAATAGTGAATGGATGAATGCAAGGAGGATTAGGTGGTGGAGTGGGTGGAGTGGTCAACTTCAGCCCTAACCTCAGATATGATGTAATTGGGAGATTAAGTTATGAGTATGTATAACCGTAGAATTTGTCTCTAACAGACTGCTTTGCTTAGCCATTTGGTTTCAATATGCAACTCTATGATTAATAAGGGAAAACCAATTCCTGTGCCATGAATTGTTAAGACTAAAGAGAAAAGGCTGGAGAGATGGCTCAGTGCTGCTCTTGCAGAGGACCTGGGTTCAGTTCCCAGCACCCCCATGTGGCTAGCAACTGTCTATAACTCCAGCTCCTGAGGATCCAGTGCCCTCTTCTGAGCTCTGCAGGCATTGTACAAGATGGGTGCACTTACATACACGCAGGCAATATATGCATACAAACAAAATAAAAATAATATTTTTTAAAAAAGGACTAAAGAGAATAATTGGGTGAGTCTTGAATTGTCATGCCTAGAGATTCAGTCAAAATTTAGACTACATAGCTGATTGCAAATAAATCCAGGAGTCATTATGGTTGCACAAAAGGGTTAGGACATATCCTTTGACCCTAAAGAGAGATTCTAGTAAGAGTTCCAGAAAATTGAGTTTTTGAATGTGAAAGGAGAAAGGCCTGAAGCAAATGTTAATTGTGTAGAAATTCTTGATTCATCTAGCTGTTCTCTACCACGAGCACAGTTAGATGGAAACTAGACTACATCACCCAACTAGACTACATCACCCAACTCATAAGGGAGAAGATGGGAGAGTCACAAAACAGGAAGAACCCAGGTCCCTGGATAACCTCACCAAGACTGTCACACCCAGACTCCTTGCCAACCTGGACTTTTACATATGAAAGAAATAAACTTCTGTCCAACTGAACTCATTGTTATTATGATTTCTGTTGGAGCATCCAAACCAGTGTCCTGACTAGCATAGCACGTCAACAAAGTACTCTGTGTCTTCCTTATATTTAGAAAGTTAGAATGAATTTAAATGAGTGATTAAGTATGCATGAGTGTAGTGTATATGTGTGTGTATGTGTGTCTGAGTATATGTATGTGTATTTGTGCATATGCATTTATGTGTGTATATGTGTATATATGTATGTGTATGCACATACATGTTTGTGTATATGTGTGTGGATGTAGATGTGTGCATGTATATATGTCCATGTGTCCGTGAGTTTATATGTGTGTGTGAGTTTACATGTGTGTAATTGTGTACGTTATCTATGTGTAATTTTATGTGTATATGTATATATGGATGTATGTGTGTGCAGGTGTGTGTGAATGTGTGTGTATAGCATAATTATATGTATGTGTGTGTTTATGTGTATATATGTGTATATGTGTTTGTATCTGTATATTGGTTTATGTATGTGTGTGAGTGTGTTTATGTATATGTGTCTGTATGTGCATGTTTATATGGATATGTGTGAATGTTGATGACTGAGATTTTACAAAACCAGCACAGGGAATCTTCCATCAAGCATTTGTTAAAGAGTCTCATCAATCTATTTACTGTGAGAGGCCTTCACACCAAGGTTTACATAACTGAACTGTAGATGCAAATAAATAGGGGGCTAAAAATACAGTTGAGGGTCTTGGTGTGTTAATGCCTAACACCTAAGATAGTAGCTTATTAAATAAAGTGGATGGGTAAATTTGTAATCTTACCTGGGATACATCCTATGTGCTGCCTATCTATTTCCTTTGAGGAGTCTAAATTCAGATTTAGTAAAATAGAGATACTTCCCTCATCCATTATTTTTAAATGACAGGTAATTAAAATACTGTGTTCACTGGGCCTTCTTTCTTACTTGGAAATATCATTCTGGAGCTGTATAATATTTCAAACTAGAATCAAAGAAGGTGGTTATCATGTACAACCAACTGTGCAGTCAGGAGTCAGATGCTGTCACTAATGACCTTTGTCACTAAAGCACCACTGTGCTCTGAACTAAAATCGTCCCCAGTAAATGCAATAAGACAGATTATAATGGATGTTTTATACATTTTGCTTAAATTGCATTATAAATTGAGAATTTCTAAATTGAACGGATATAAGAAAATGAATCATTAACATCATAAAAGAATTCATACAGGTTTAGAAATTAGCATATAATTTACAAAAGAAATGAAAATTGAGGGCGATGTGAAATGAAGCAGGACAAAAGTGAGCGCTGAATGTTTATTCAAAATCATGAAGATCCAGGATATTCAGAGTGCAGATAACGTCTGCTGTCAATCCGAAGGGTTCACTGTTAAGATATTTCACAAAGATGTAAGCAGCCTAAAAATATACATATTATAAATGCTTTGTGAATGTTTTTTCTTTGGTTTTTCTCAAGTACTGGGATTTTAAAGGATGGACAAAGTATTCTAGAACATTCTCATCATTTTCTCATGATCTCGTGTCTATCATACGTTTGTCTCTTATTATCCTGTCTGCCTTTCTTTCTTTCCCATTTTGAGTTCAGATATAACTTTGCACTTAATAATGGCAACAATGCAGGTTTGTATAAATACATTATAATCTCAAAGCACTAACATGATTCTCTAGTTTGATCCCCAAAATTCTTCTAGGGGGGAATGAAAAAAGAGTATTATGGTTTTTATTTTGCTCAATTAGATGATTATAAAAATAGGTTCAGAGTTTAGTTCCTTGGACAAGCTCTGATTGAGCTCGAATTCAAGATTCCTAATAGATTCCATACAGTTCCCTCTGCACACAGGGCACTAGTATCTCAATGGAAAATCTTCAGCGCCTAGGATATTTTAGGTTGTAACAAAAAGATTATGCATTCACTTACCAAAATGTCTTGAATGCCTACTATGGTCTAGATGCTGCACAAGACACCAAGTACTGAGTGAATAGAGGAAACGTGGTCCTGTCCCTTGAATCTCACTGCCCCAAAGGAAGAACAGAACTGAACAAACACACCACCTGGTCTGAAAGTTTACTTCACCATAAAATTCATGTTGGCATCCTCACCCCAAGGTCATGGCAAGTAGAAAGCTGGGCTTTTTAGGCAGTCTTGATGGATGGACTTGCTGGCTGTGTAAAGGAAACCCCTAGAGAGCAGCCTAGCCCTTTGACTATGTGAGGACATAAGATGCTGCCATCTATGACACAGGAAGTGGGGCCTCTCCAGAAACTGAATCCATCTTGAGCTTCCCAGCCTCCAAAGTCATCAGAAATAAATGTCTGTTGTCTATAGGATCCCCAGTCTGTGGCATTTTATTACAACACCTAAGCAGCATAAGAGATACACTAATATTTAGAGAAGATTCTATGTATTCTAATATAAATATACTGACTAAAAAAACCAGAATTCTCTAAGAAAAAAAAGTGAAGGACTTATTTAATGTGTGTGCATGTCAGTGTGGATATTAAGGTGTGCGTGCGTGTGTGTGTGTGTGTGTGTGTGTGTGTGTGAGAAAACCTTCTGGGTTAAGAGAAAGGAGTGCCGTGAGAAAGATCAGCGTGTGCTAATGGTCTGAATGTCCGACACTTTTCTGGAGCTAAAGGAAGAACTAGTGGTAAACCAAGTTAGCTCTGTCTTCTCATGACAGTGAGGAGGATTTCGAACTCATGAAGGCTGTTGTAGTCATAATGGTGAGTTTGAGCTGTTCTCCAAGACAGTGAGAGGCTGCTGAACCCCGGAAGAGACTGGATCAACATTAGAGAATTGGTCGGAGTGGGGTAGAGTGGAAAGGCAGCAGTTCATGCGGGGGATGATGGTGCCTGGACCAAGGTAGCAGTGAGGGCAGGAAAGGAGGCGAAGGCTCAGGTCACTTTGTAAGCAGAAACGGAAACTGATGTGGACCGGAAGAGAGAGGGCGGCATCCCGGCAGGTCTCTGCTTCTGGAGGTGTCATATGTGCAGTTATGACCAACCAAATATTTTCTTTGCTGTTGCGCTCATGGTCAAGCCTTCATGTATGCAGAGTGGAGATAATGAGATTCGTGTTCCAGGCTTATTGACAGATCGTTTCTTTTTCTAGGGAGAGACAACCTGATGGTATTTGTAACAGAAATTTATTCTCCTTATATTCATATTGAGATTATGTTAGCGCACATAAAGATGTATTTATACATCTGAAAGTGAGGGGGAAAAGTGGGGTTTTAACAACTTTCTGTGGAAAGGCACAGATGTGATTTTTTTTTTCTTTTTGGTACTTATTGCAATGGAAGGAAAAGGCATCTCCTCCCCTTAAGACACAGAAGACAAGTGTAATTCCTCCCTCCTGTGTAGATGCTTTCAAAAATAGACATCTAAGACGTAGAGGAAAATCCAGACAAACTGAAAACGTCCCTGCAGCCTCATTGCTCACAGTCATAGGCACCTCATTTTTGTGTTCTCTAACACATGCTAAAAAATGACACTCACTTCTTCATGTACCCTCTTCTTAAGGAAGAAAATATTACAATACAAATAATGAAGATAGCTAATAATTATAATTGTTCATATATAGAATCTACACATGAGTGTCTTGTTCATATCTTTTTGATTTGGTGACTAAGAATCCTTAGGTGTTTCTATATATTAATTAGGTAACCTAATACTAGGGGTTTGTGGTAAATGCCAGAGCATTATTTGGAAGCCAGGGCAACAGCAGGCAGTGTCTGGTTTCTTGGCATTCTGCAAAGGCCCATGTGGACAAACTGAGAACACTAAGGCTGTGCTCCAGTAGAGGGCGCTACATCCCCCTCCCTGTTGCTCTTTCTCAGTCTGGGAATGGATCAAGCGCCGGATCCATCTGATCACAAGCAATTGCCTGGTTGCCAGCTGTTTACAATTGCCGGGCAAGTCAGCTACTCGGGGCCTAAAAATCTCGGCAAGGCCTGAGAGGAATATCGTCCTGTGTGCATTACTCTGGAGGAGGAAAACACCAATGTCGGAGCCTTTGGGAACAGCTACCTCTTACAGCGCCGTTTCAACCAGCGTGTACAGTATAAGTAGAATAATCCACAAGGCCATTTTCAGACCGTCCTGCTCAATACTCCACATATTAGTACTCTTTAGATACAGTTACTGCCACATGAAGGTAAAGAAACCTTGACACAAAAACGAGACAGTTTGCCAAGGTGAGAGCCTGTGTGGCCTCTCCGCTTTAAGGTCTGCCATTACACAGCAGCCACGCAACTCCCGGTCCCTGTGGCAAACGCTGAGACTGCACTCGACCAGTCCTGGTGATCACACTGACAGTGCCCACACAGTCATCCAAGCTTAGAGTTCCAGAACCCAATGTGAGGCCTAACTTGGAGCCAACACCTGTAGCCCCAAGATGAAGGCTAGCTAGCTAAGATCCGGACATGATACAACCCAGTTTGACGCTACCGGGTTATCTCCCAACTGTAAGAATCTTAGATGTTGCATTTACAACAAGGTCAAAATCTAAGACACTGGTATCCTAAAGTATGTGTGCTGATGACTGATCGGAAAAGCATTATAGAGCAAGAACGGTCCACGTTTTAGAACTTATTCCACTGTGAAGCCTAAATCAAATACAGAACTCATTTAGAATCTTCCAAGATGTGGCATGTTGCCTGTCACAAATTTCACAAATAACAGAAGACCTGAATTTAAGTTCTAACCAATAGAATTCTTGGCCAATGACCTCACTCTTCAGGCTCCTATTTCTCAATAAAACATTAAGATATTGGATCGGCTGATCAGTCCTAGTATATTCTTTAACTCTTTCCTAGAGGAAAAAAAAAAGTAGTTACACTTGATTTCTCTAATAAATGTAGTATAATTATACAATATGTAACAAATCTGTGGGATCAAGAAGACCTGGTAAGATGTTTCAACATACAAATATTAACTACCACGATGTAAACAGGTCTTCAAAATGTTTAGCCCCAATTCAGCAGTCATCTGTAGTGTCACATTTAGTGGCCCATTAGCATATCTTAATAATGATCACAGGAACCTTCAGTATGAGATCTGGATGGTGAGACTGGTTTTCCACAGCCAGAGCCCCCAAGAAAAATTGTCTTAATCAAAAATGAAAACCTTTGATTAAAGTAAATATTGCCGAGTTGCTGCCCACAGGAGAAAGAGAAGGATATTTGCATCCACATTTGTCATCACAGGCCAAGATAATCACTGACTAGTGAGTTAGCACTGTTCTAGTCATCTTGCTGAGGATGCTTCCTTAGTGTCAAAAATGACCACAGCTTCCTTTAGTCAAACCTACCCCTTTACACGTTTCTCTGGAACCCACGAGGGTCTCAGGAAGGTCTCCTGGAGGTGCTTCTTTCAGGTATACTATACCTCATTTGGGAAGGTGTTCCTAGATGAAATCATCCCCTTACTGGCCTGCAGATATCTAGGCAACCGGACTGCTAGATCTCTTACTTATTTTTTTAAGGAAACTCGGATGCCATTAAACCTTTCTAAAGCTAATAAGGCTGTGTCTCAAGATGAGTTCAGATGAATCTACTCAGAAATTCATTAACTGTCAGTCTTCTTATATACATAATAGATCAAAATTGATAGCAGTGTTTAAATTTTAACTAAGAAAATTCCTAATGCTGGATCTCACATTCTCTTTTAAAAATCATATATATATACATATACATACATATTCATGTATTCAAAAGCACATTTTTGAATGCTAAATATGTGTCATACTCCATGATAAGCATAAGGAATTCAAAGAAAAAACAAGTCTATGAAAATACGCCTATGACCTACCCAATTTATTCAAAGGACAAAGTGTGGTTCCTAAGAAAATACTGATAGAGGTTGCTGTCCACAAAGTACTCTCATGCCATTGAGGTATTCTCTGTTTTCCAAAGACTAGGTAGGATCTGAAAAATAATACCTAGGTTTGATCTCAATCTCGTGGACTGAGCAAATACATTCCCTGTCCAGAAAATGGGCTCTGGCTTCCGACCATCTGTGTGACTTGGAAGATTTTGAGTTGATTAACAGTAACTGTTATTTTTAAACTGAAACCATTTTCTGTTTCAAATAGCATAAAATTGTATCCCAGGAATGACAAGTATGCCAGAAGCAATTTCCAGCATTCCAGAAGACTAAGAAATTGAAAACCAAATATTTGGGGTGAAAGCTAGTGTATAATAAGTGTTTATCCAAAATTTTATATAAGAATATGGCTGCCAGCACATGTTGACCCAAGATGTCTGGATTTCACAGCCATTCTTCCTTTTCCCGTGCAATCAAATGGCACATAAAATTTCCAAAGCAAAACACACAAAGAGTTGTTTTCTCCTAAAGGAGTGTGTGTGTGTGTGTGTGTGAGAGAGAGAGAGAGAGAGAGAGAGAGAGAGAGAGAGAGAAGGGGAGGGAGAGGGAGAGAGAATATAAGAAAAAGTTATGTGTATCTCTGTGTGTGTAAAAGTGTGTGAGAGAAAATGTGTGTAAGGGTATGTGTGTCTGTGTGTCTGTGTCTATGTCTGTGTCTGTAGGTGTTCTTTCATCCATCTTTAGAGATGCTCAGAATTTCATAGTAGGCAAGAATCTTAGTGGTCAGTTGTCTTCTACTACTCTGTGTATCAGGGGAAATAGGGTCTGAAGAGACCAATTCCAAATCATGGGCTTCAATGTGAGCAGGCTGAACCTATAACTTCAGAGCCCTGATTCTCCACTCAGAGTTGTTCCTAAGCATCACATGATCATATTCACATGGAACTACTGAGGCTTGATCGTGTCAAGTACCGACCCAAGCTCTTCTTTGGGGAGTGGAGCAGGTCATTGCTGGGGAGAAATTATTCATATGACTTTCTTCTCAAGATTTCCCTTGGCTTCTTTTGTTCTTTCTCCAAAGTACTGATCCCTGGTTCCCATCCTACTGTTCTCCTAGGGGTGTGTCTTCCATGTCAGCCTCCCTCCAAGTATGAGAAGAACAAAATGATCTACAGAATTCCAGAACCATTAACCATGAGTCTCCTTGAGCCTCTTTCTTCAAGACTTCTTAACTCTCTGGATTATACAAAAACATATTTTTAATCACCACCATCCCCTTTAGGATTTCAAAAGGATCACCAAGCCATTCATCTTGGAGATGCAAACATTTCTCTGATTTGCTCGTTTATCTCAAGTTCCATGTAGAAAGCTCTTTGGCAGCTGTTCAGGGTAACAAAGGTGAAACCTCCGATTACGAATGACTTATGGGTACTCCCCAGCCAAGAGTCACTCCGCCTTGTTAACCTCTTCTGCTCTACTTTAAGAGGAAGGAGATGATACACACAAAATGCATTTATTCCTATTAAGAGTAATTATCTCACATTTGATGAGGCCTCCGGCTATTGAAGAGTGATTATCCCAGTGAGCAGTCTCTCTGTATTTGGGAAGAAAATACAACAGACTTTGTAACACAAATAGGGCTCAGTTCATAAACGTGGCAATTTAATAAGTCTCTCAAAGCACAAGATTCAAATTTAAGCTTCCCAGCAGGCTAGGCTTTCTATGTCTTCACTGTGTTCTTTAAATCTAAATGACAGCAGGGATATAGAATAAAAAACTACAAAGGCAAATTTTGTAATATCAAAGGGTAGCCTTGATGAGAGGAGACAGTTTCACTGTTCTGGATGATGGGCAGCTCTGAGGTAAATTCACCGAAATGCAATAGGCTCAGATCTCTCCCACCTTAAGATGCTCATTCTTCCTTGCCCTGTTTCCTGGGTCTCTCTCTCTCTCCCTCCCTCCCTCTCTCCATCTTCTTCCCCCTCTCCCTCCTCTTCCTCCTGTTCCCACTCCCATCCTCCCTTTCTATTCTCTCCTCTCTCCCAACTCTCACAGCCAAACTTCTTCCAAAATTATCATTGATCCATTGATCCCATCTAGTCACTTCCAAATGAATACACCATCTTTTGGTTCTGTTCACATTATTTTATTAAAATTATGCTGTCCAGAACTAGTAACACTGTCCTTGTGACTAAATCCCATAAACAGCTTTCAATTTTTATTTTATAAAGTGAGGAATCTTTTACTCTGGACCTAAGGGAAATGTCCTTAATGGTCCCCTCACTCCTCACTCCTCAGTTCTATGGCCTGTGAAAGCCCAGTCCCTCCCATCTGCATTGTGAAAATATGTGAAATATCTTCTTAGAGCTTCTATGTGTCAGAAACATGTACACAAAAGTTCTATGAAGCAGCAAGTCCTGGTGTTCTTATGTTTGCAAGTAAAAGACTTAACCATTCTTTTCCAGAACTACTCTAAGATCTCCATGCTCTCTAACCTGAAGACCAACATTTCAGTCTTCTGAAATCCTGATATTATCAAACATTTCTCAAGATTTCTTTTTTCTCCATAAGCTCATGTTTCACCATAAAAATCATTCTGGTAGGACATGTGCAAGACAAATAAGCAATAACTCCCTAACTTACAAGTTCACTGACTTTAAGTAGCATATTAAGCCACCCTCGCTTGACATTCACCCAATTTTTAATGTCTGAGTTGCCATAGCCCCTAATTTTTCTTTTATCCTTCTAGAAACTTCTATTCATTCATGTCTGGGGGTTATTTTTACTCTGTTCAACTCTTAGGTAAATGCCTTCTCTCTATCCATGCCTGAATATAGGCATGTCTCTGATCTTCTTTATTACTTATCTAGCATGCTGAGGTCGGAACATCCCATCTCTAATCATGCTTCAGTGACATTGACATCTCTTAAATTTATGTCTATACCCAAAACACATGTTCATGACATAGAGGCCTGAATATACACAGCCTAGCCCCACTTTGCCCTTGGATGCTCTAGACATCTCAAATATAAATTCTCTGGCCCTTGATTGGTCTTCTGAGGCTTTCATCTATGATGGTCCCACTCAGCACTGCCAGCCACCACCCAAACAGGAATCTCAGCTCCTTCCTGGACCCCTCCTTCCTGTCACCGTTTCATCAAACCCAAAGCCTCCTGATGCTGGCTCTCACACCGTTCTCTCCAGGCCGTGCCAGGTCACACTAAGAAGTTTATTGTCTTCTCCTGGTGCTTCTCATTGACCAGATTCTTCTTGGCTGTTAGAAACAGACTTCTAGAAAGGAATATGACTCTCTAATTACCCTAATTAGGACTTTGTCTTTTCCTGGAGAGTAAAGTTTGGCGTTATTATGTTGTGCTCTGTGTGTAACCACAAAGAACGACTTTCAGTTCCTCAAGTAGGCTATGATCACTCAATACAGTTTTCAAAGAAATTCTTCTCTTCCTCTTCCTTCTCAACCTGACTCCCTGTGGGAGATAATTTATTGTTGTAGATGTTGCTTTCCCAGGAAGTCTTTTCTAATTCCTGTTAAATGTATTTTAGTTGCAGGTGAAAGAATCCCTCTCTTAAACTGATTCTGTAAAAAAAATAGAGAGATAAACAAAGAGAAAGAAACACACACAGAGAAAATATTGGCTCACATAACTAAAAACACTTAAGTCTAGCTTCAAGTCTGGTTGAACTCTTGAGTTCAAATGTTCCCTTCAAAACTGTGTCTTCACTGGATGTGTCAGATCACACCCTTAGTCTCAGCACTTGAGAGGCAGATCTCTGTGAGATCGAGATCAGTCTGGTCCACATAGCATGGTCCACGCTAGCTGGAGATACAGGAAAATCCTATAAAGCATTTCTCTATTGTTTGGGGGGTTTTATGCTTATTTGTTTTAAATCTTGGGGTTTGTAAGGTATACAGAATAAAGCTAAGTGACTGGTAATATTATATTTCCAAGATTTTCACAGTTAAACTTCTAAATATGACGGTTAAATCCTAGAATAACCATGTAAAGAGCTTTAAAAGTTATCCTGAGGAACCGTGGCAATTCTAAAATCTCAAAGAAATGTCACATAATAAAAAGTGAAAAGGTTTGGGCTCTTCAGTCTTAGAACCTGCATGCAGATATAATTCTTTGGTTGTACTTTTTGAGAACAATTTTTGTGAATTGTGCTCATGAAATGCTCAGGATTTCATATATAAATCAAATTGACACAATCCTCTTGAAGGGAAGGGAAAATGGCTTTTTATAAAATACAAAGTTCCAATATTATATTCATTGTATTGTTTATGCCATCAAGAATTTTCTGTGTGAATGCCATAAAGTGTGTCAGAGACTGAGAATGCAAAAATCCACAAGGCGTATACCTTCCTGTAGGAAGTCTCAGTCCACATAGAGAAAGGGGTGTTAAAACACATCCCTGACATCGCTGCACTGGGAAAGGTCCTGAGGCGATGGGGTGGTCAATTTCACTGAACATTAATTTTAATGAGAAATCAACTTTATTTTTAATAAATTAATTTCAGTGTTTTATAGTTTATTACAGTACTTACTATTGAATTTTGGCAACAAGAATCTATTGTATTCAAATAATTTCCTTTATTTCTAACTTACTTGGAATTTTTATTAGGAAAGACTTTGGGGTTTTTACTAGGCCTTCCAGGCATCTATTGATATAATCATTGGCTTTCTTCATTTCCTTTGTTGATATAATAAATTATATTGATAGATTTCCTAATATTGAACCATCCTGTGGTCTTAGAATAAACTCTTCTAGGTCATGTCTTACTGTTGTCTTACCATACTTCCAGAACCAAATGCTATATGCAGGACATAATTTTATATCTATATTCTTACAAGAGACTACAATTTTTCATTTTTGTAATGCATTGACCAAGTTGTAGAATTAAGGTGGTTGTAATATTATAAAATAGTCAGGAAGCCCTGTGTTCTTCCTGTACTTTGCAGTGACTCAGATATGTTTTAAAGAACATAAAATTTTGACAAATTCATATATGTTCTATCTTGAACAATTTACCTCCCATTTGGACAAAAAGGAAACTTATTTCTACAGTAAGCATATATTCTTCAGGAAATTGTTGGCCATTCTGTGACCCATGTTGTCGTAAGCTAGATTCCCCAGAAAACACACTGAACAGGAGGTGTCAGTGCAGGGCTCTGGGGTGAGAGCTTTTAGGATTGTGGACTAGCTAATGAGTGGGGAGAACAGCAGTGAGGAGATAGAGAGAAACTAAAAGTGGCAGAGGGAGAAGATGGAAGCATCAGAGACTTCAGCCACCTTAGGGTGAGCTCTAGAACCGGGAATTGAAACAAAACCAAAGAAACAACAACAAAAATCCTCCTAAGACCAAAGAATTTCTAAAAAATATAATAAATAAAGATTTATTAGGCCTTTAAAGATGACAGCAAGACAGGGATGGGTCCTAAAAATGACTCAGGACTCACACAGCCTCAGAGCTGAGCAAGCTGAAGAACTCGGGAAGGGAAATCTGTCTGCCAGACCTACGTTCCAGTAATATTTCACAGTAAAAATCTGGAGAAAGAAAGCATGAACTGTTCACATCAAGTCTACAAGTGCAGAGGCTTAGGGTCTTAGGACACACCACAGAAACAGTCCTTACAGCTTCTAGATTGGTCAGGGTTGCTGTGAGATGGGATGACACCTGGTAGCTCAGCCACCTGAGGTTGGAGTCAAGGTTCCAACATACATTCAGGAATGAGGGATTCCTTTTTGATAACTTGGCCTGTAATTGTTGACTTACTAACTTCTCTTACCCCTCCCCCACACATACACCGTCTGAATCTCAGGACTTTTATCATGCATGTACATACATCAACACAAACAAGTATGTAGAGAGACATTGTATAATTGTAAGGAATTACCTTGTATTATTACAGAGGATAAGAAGTCGTAAAACTTTGTCTATAAAGCTAGAAACCCAGAAAAGCTGATGGTTTCCTTTTTCAGTCCTGGTCCAAAGCCACTAGAACTGGCAACCATGAGGGTGCTAAGTTCTAACCTGAGGACAAGAAAAGATCCAGGTCCCAACTCAAGCAGTCAGACAGAAACAAAAGAAATTCTTCTTACACCTTTTTGTTCTGTCCAAGTCAGCAAGCTGCACGGTGCGCACCCACATTGGCGAGGGCGCTCCTTACTCAGTTTACCAATTCAAATGGTAACCCATTTAATGAAATATTTATTGTCTTGTAGCTCAGTCAAATGGATCCATACTATTTTGCAAGAGAGGAATCAGGCCTTTGTATCTTTTCACCAACTAATCATTGAATGTAACCTGCCTCTGAGCAGTCACCTAGCCTCAAGAGACACTGCTTTCTAGGCCGAGACGGCCTCAGTGATGCACCCTAGGCAGCAGCTGAGAGAATAAACCAGGCTGGACCTGAATGGGGGTATCTATGTGGCATGGTTACATGCAGTATAAATGTTCTAGTTGGTATAAAATTTTGTACAATCAACAATTTCCAGATTTTCTAAGATTCCCTTATGAGTTTATGGTAATTAATTATTAGTTTCCAATTTTATGTGGAAATCTGTATGTTAAATTGACTTTAACATGCTAATTTTTAAATGGCACCACCCAAAAATAAGCTTTTCCATTTGGCCAATATCTGATTTGGGTATTCAGAAGCAAGAAGTTTTAAGTCTCTCATATGACAGCATCTCTCTTCACACTTAACACAAGTGCAGCAATTGTAGAATGTCTGAAATTTCTTACACATTGCTTTAACATTTTCTATCTTCATTGATCAAATAATGCTCCCTGTGATCACGGAACCCCATCTAATATTTTTACCACTGATGAACCTGTTTTGCAGGTAAATCTTCTGAACAGTGGTTGGTAAATACAGTGATTCATTTATTTCTATCTCCCTGTATTATCTTCATTATTTCCTCACCAAGATCACAGTCTAGTGCTGCTGTGGATATGGTACTGATTAACAGGAGGTTTGAAGCTCTCCAAGAGAACTGCCTTCTATCTAATTTTATAACCTGATGTCCTAATGCATGGCATTGCACCTGCCCTCCCCAGATGCTGCTCAGTCACGCGCGCGCGCGCACGCACACACACACACACACACACACACACACACACACTCTAACAGTTCCGAGTGCTGTCTTCATCTGGTTTTGAAATCACCATTTAAAACCCTCAATTCCTCCTTTGACATCCATTTGCTAAGAGAGAAAAAAAAAGTTTTCTCTGAGAGGTGCACAGTTTCTGGTCCACTAAATATGTAGTCCTGCAGTCTCAGCTAGTGTCTCTTATAATCCTAGACCAAATAGGAGGCTGCTAGGGACACACTGTGTAAATATTCAAGATAACCAGTGTTGAAGACATCTCCACCACAAACAGCCTCCCTTTGGCACAGCTGCTCTTACCCTGTCTCTAGATTTCTGCCTTCATTGACCCCAGTGTTGCTGTATTAGATTTGGCCATCAAAAACTAAGCCTGGATTTTACAGAGCATATACTTGCTTATTCATGACTAAGTCTCTCTACCACCAGACACTTGCCTATCCTTTCTTCTCTTGTATGACATCCTGCTGCTTGCCTCATCCTCAATCATGAATGGCCCATCACTTAACTTACAGATCCACCTGAAATTCTTCACCCCTGGGGACCCTCTTCCAAGTCTGGGCTCTGCATCTGTCCTGCAATTCTTCAGGCTTCTGGAAAAGCAGGCCTCCTCTGCTTAGGTGACAGTGCTTTGTGGGCCAGGGGTTTTCTCACAGAGGGTGAGTCATTCTATCAGCAGTTTGAAAATGCTGCAGAATGACTGTCCTTTTTCTCCCACTCTCGGGCTGAGGTCTGAGATAGCCCTTTCCAGATGTTCATTCCTGCCCTGTTGAGGGCTCCTGTTGTCCGCCCTCCTGTGAAGCACAGAGAGGATGAAAGGAGGAAAAGCAAATACTGAAAAGAAGCTTGTGGCCCTGCCCTGGGGGAAATGAGCGAACAGGCGCAGGAAGTTAGAACACTAAATTTCCTGTTTTAGGGGAATTAAGAGCAAAGACAACAAACTGGCAGTTTTGGAGAAATAAATGTTAAGCATGAGAAAACATACATCTTCACAGCTGTGAGTAAAGCTATCCTTCGCCGTCATTTATATTAGACCCCCAAATTCTGAGGTCCCCTCTTCGGCTCATCTCCCAGTCCTCCCCTCGGGGTACGTACTGCCCTGTCCCTGTTCATCTCCTTCTTCTACTGGTGATCCCATCCCTGCTAAAATTCTCTTTAAGAGTTACCATGCTCATTCATTTTTCTCAGGTTTCCATATTTCTATTCTCACCTAGAAAAGTCTCTACTCTAGCTGTCAGAATAGCCCACATAATGCCATGACACTGGGGAGCACCCTCCGAAAGAGAGGATTAAAATCTCATACCCCCAACCAGTCTTCAGTGAGACTGCGGCGTGGGCGCGCGTGAACAAGCAGAGAGGGAGTCTCGCCATCTCCGAGCACACACCTGGAGCCTCAGTCGCTACCTCACTGAGGCTAACTTGTGAGGGCATAACTTTGGCTCTATGGAGATCGAAGGTGAGAACAAAGAGACTTTGCGTGAAGCCCTCTTAAAGGACTAATTTTGCATAGTCCCTACGGCCACACACTCTTCCACCCTCTTCTTGCCCTGTTTTCTGAAATTATTCCTATATCCTTAGAAAAAGACATGTCAAGCTAGAACAAAATAAAGAAATTTCATGCAAACCTTTTTCTATGAAACATAAGTTGAAATATGTGTAAGTGACTTTGGTAAAATCTACAAGAATTTTCCATACTCATCATAAATTTGAAAACAGCTTATTACCTACTTTCTTTTGCTCAAAATATGTAATGAACTTATTGGGCACCATGAGTTTAACACAGTTACACATAACTAACAGTTGGGACATATTCCGACAAAAGTGCCACTAGACAGTTTCACCTTGTGCAGCTGTCACAGAGTATATGTATACACACTAAGATGGAATAATCAGTCACTCAGTGCAGCCTCATGATGCCGTAAGATGAAGTGAAAACAAGGTAAGTGAGGCTCCCGCCAGCAGAGCAGAGCGTGCTGCTCCACAGCATGACCTTAATGAGTAGACATCCACTTTAAAGAATGATACATGTATGCTGCTACAAACACTAGAACCAGTTAAGGGTCATCTATTGGCATTATCAAGTATCATGTTCTCCATGAATCTATGTGCTATGCTTTCATACAGCCGGCAATGTGGGAGGACACCAAATCACAAGTACAAAAATAACAGCAGTGGATACAGGCCTGCAGTCTTAGCCACTGGAGAAGCTCAGGTAGAAGGATCGTAAGTTCAATGCCAGCCTGGATAACTTATCAAAACCTTAGTCTCAGGAAATAAAATAGAAGGTAACATTCTGGGTTACAAATTGCAACAGCTACAATTTCATCAGGTGACAAAACTTTTTATCTCCATTGTAGACGTCTTGAACCACTGTTGTCACTGAACAAAACATTCCTACATGGATGTATATGACACCTGAAATTATCTCACAAGAACCCTTGTACAGAATAATATTGTTCAACTTACCAATAAGTCATCTATAGGTCGAACAGCTAACAAAGTTACCAGTAGTCAGTCAGCTAGTAGGTCCTGGAGGCAAGTTTTAAAACTAGGCTTTCCAGCTGTTTGCTGGAATGATGAAGTTCTATCAGTTCTCTTGCCAAAGACTGGCTGGAATTGGGTTCAGTGTCTCTATCCCATTTTCTTCTCTGTCTAGACATCATTTAGAACTCTATTCATTTGAATTACTTTTCATTTGGATGTCATTATCAACACATAAAATGAGACTTCAGGAGTCCCGGCTGAGCCTTCCAGTGCCTCCTATCTTCCTTTATAAACCATCCATCTTTGTTTGAATTTCTGTTGGTATGCATTAGGAAAGCTTTTAGCTAACAGTAGCCAGTAGCTTGGCTCCCAAAGTCTTCAATCATGAGAATATTTTAATTAGGCAAGATTCCAAAGACCAAAACATCTGGAAAGATTGGTGAGAGCATTCACAGTTAGCTAAATAGTCTCACTGTCCCTTCATTTTCTAGTAAACTGGTGGTTGACAGAAGCACTGTAGCTCAGGGAGACAAATGTGTGATTCATTGATCTCTCCTTTCTTTCAGGAACATGTTCAAGTTTAGTGTCAAAGGATAACCAAGGGGTGACGCAACACAAACCCACTATCAAGGAGCCCCGGCAGAGTGTGCCCAATGCCTTTGATATTACTTACCTGCGAGGGACTCACCACCAAGCAGCCTGCCCCACCATCGGAAAAGAAGACTCTTACTTTCCTAGTTAGAACATTCCATGTTCTGTTTCTCATGCAACATCAAACTTGTGGCGTCTTGTTTATAATACTCTTGTAGTAATTTAGAAAGTGAATAAGATCTACACAGAAACAAAAACCCCAAGCAGGCTTTTGCATTGTTATTTTCATGCATCTGACTATATAAACTGTACCTTCCTCTATGTCACTTCAGGATCACAAACTGGCCAGTGCAGATCCAGTCAGCACATCATCACAACAGCATCCGAAGCTGAGCAAATTAAGTGAGGGGAAATATTTTTCTCTTATGAATTTTCATAATTTAAAATACATAAATTTATTTATGTTATGTGAGTGTTTTACCTGAACATATAGACATGCATCTGTGCATGCAATGTCCATGGAGAACAGAAGAGGGCATCCGAACCCCCAGAACAGGTTTAAGGGACAGTTGCTAGCTGCCATGTAGACACTGGGAACCAAAACTGAGTCCACTGCAAGAGCAGCCAGTGCTTTTAACTATACAGCTGCCTCTCCAACTTCCTCTTAGGCATTTAAAAATTTGGGGGGTTTATTTATTTTTATTTCATTTGTATGACCGTATTGCCTGCGTGTATATAAGTGTACCCATGCTCACAGAGACAAGAAGAGAGTGTCAGATCTCCTGGAACTGGAGATACAGACATGCAGATGGTTGTTAGCCACCAAGTGGGTGCTGGGATTTGAACTGGGGACTTCTGCAAGAGCAGCCAGTGCTCCTAGCCACTGAGCCATCTCTCCAGTTCCCTTCTTATGTAGGTCACCTGACTACCTGACTGCAAACTCTATGGCCAGGAGGTGAGAACCTGGCAAAGAGAGCATCAAGATTGACACTGACAAAGGCCAGTGGGAACGGGGCGCGTTGCCTCTCTGACTACAAAATGAGCCTGACTAAGAAGGAGGTAGAGAGGACTGGTGATGAGTCTCACACTAGCAGGGATTGCAATGCAAATGCTCCATTCAGCATATTTAACAATTATTTTTCATAACTCATGCCTTGGGAGAGAGAGTTGTACATTTATATAATCTTAAATTAAAACACTGGATCCTGTCAAATTGTTTCTCTTGTTCCAACCTCACAAGGCAACCAAACTTTGTGCTTGTTTTTGTGTGTTTTGTTATTTCTTTTCAAGTCTCTAAGAGGTCTACACTCTTATTGCCCAGTTTCCTACTTCATTGTGAGTCATTCTGCTGATTACCACTATAAAACACTGTGCAATCAAATTCCCAACACACACACAGAAACTTAAGAAAGCCCAATTCCAGATGTTACCTCTTACCCTTAAGTTTTAAGCCAAATGACTGATGGCGCTCATGCCCAGCCTGCAGGTGACAAGTCTCCCAGGCTTTCCTTCACCCATGGACATGGCCATTCCAAAGGGCAGGAGTTCATTCTCCCACAGGTTTGTTTCTGAGCTTTTCTTTTGACAGGTACTTTGACCTTAAGAACTCTTTTCCCAGATAATCAACAGCAACCCAAAGTGAATTCTCAAACCTTCCTTCCTTCTTCTCTAAACAAATCTGGAGAACAGATTTCTGTCATCACTGACTATCAAATCTTCTTTTTCCTCCACTTTCACTGTCTTCCAGGGATCTCCTGATCACTTCAGTATTCAAGGATCCTTTCCTAATTAAGAAGCTCCCTCCTGGCTGGAAAGATGGCTCATGAGTTAAGAGCGCTGGCTGTTCTTGCAGAGGACCCAGGTTCGATTCCAGAACCTATGTGGTGATTAACAACCATCCATATCTCCAGTGCCAGAAGAATCGAACTCCTTCTTCTGATTCTGAGGACATTCCACAACAAGAGTGCACGTACGCACATGCAGGCAATACACTCATACGCATAAAAAACAATATTTTTTATTTTAAAAAAGAAGCCCCCTTATTCCAAATTCAACATACACAGGCTACAAATCATAAACTAAAAGTTAGTGGTCTTCTGTGGTAGTCATGTTTTATAGCAAACATTAAACATACAGAGTGTCACTATATTTTTTTGTCTGCACCTCTACACAAGCATTTAATGCAACTCATTATAATTATGCAGTGAATATAAAAGAAGGAGGAGGAAGAAATCCTAAAAAATGTGTAGGGGGTGGATCGTGGTAAGTGTAAATTCATTATATACGCTAGTGATTACTAATTTAAAGTATAATGAAAATAGTATTTGCTTCAATAACAGTTAGGCTCCCCTGTATGTACCAAACCCTTCAAATACAGTACGTTAACACAGGTCCCCTTCCCTTCTCTCTCGTCTTTAATTGAGGTGGTCAAAGGGAGGCCAGGCCATGCAGTCACTCAGCTCAGTGCACTGTACTCAGCCCACCGAAGGCTTGTCGCCTGAATGGTGATGTGTTTAGCTACATGTTTGCAATCAGTTGCGGAAGAGACAGAAGAGGGGGAGAATGGTTGGGTCGCTGCCAATCTTTGTGGCATGGCTGGGTCACTTGAAGTATACATACAACTCATTTTAAGTCTTTTTCGTAATTTGACTCCGATCCACACATGGCCCACAGGGTAACACATTTCCTCTTAGTTACTTTTCTGTTGCTGTGATAAAACACCATGACCAAGGCAACCTATAGAAGGAAGAGTTTATTTGCACTTATGGTTCCACGGGCACAAGTCCATAAAGGCGGGGAGGCATGGTGGCAGAGGGGGGCCCAGAGCAGAGTCACTGATCAGGTCTTCAAGCAGAGAGCAACCGGAAATCCAACAAAGCTTAAGAACTCTTAAAACCCGCCCCCAGTAACATGCTTCCTCTAGCAAGAGGGCACCTCCTAAAACCTCCCAAAGCAGGGCCACCAGCTGGGGACTCAAATACTTGGAGTCCACTGAGGACATTCTCACCAAAACCACCACAATATGTATAAAGCATTGGAATACATGTAATACAGCATATTTGCAGTATAACTGTGGCATTTAAATGTCAAAGAGTAGACGAGGTTAAGAAAACCCATCTCAAAAGGCTTTTTGGGTACCAGTGGAAGAGATACTGAGCAAAGCATCCTCCCAACCTCATATAGGAGTTTCAGAACACACCTAAAGGTCAGGCAAGAAAATCCATCTGTGCTCTGTACTTTATAGTCCACATGATGCAATAAATAGAAAGTACAAGTAATCTCCAGTTGGGTAGTTGGGATGACCAATCATTTCCACAGCAATTATTTTTCAGAACATTGTTTTTTAAACAAAAAGCTAATTAGTGTTGGAGATGCAGCCAAAATAGAACAAGCCCTCCTGGCCTGCTGGAGCTATAAGCCATCAGAGAAGGTGGACTGTAGGTCAAGGAGCACACTGATGGTGGACTGCAAGGACAAGTGTGCAAGGCATCCACACCTAACTTCTGAGCCTGGCTTTCTTGTTCCACTTTCTTGATAATTGACTTATGAAAATATTTACCTTATATAAGACACAATTTCTACCTCCAAATACCTACCTAATAGTATTTTTGTGAAGGTTCAGAAAGACACAACTGCACATGTTTGACAATAACTGACAGACACCAGGTGTTTAAGGAAAATAATTTTTTTGGTGATTTCCTCTTAGGCATTTTGGCTGAATCACGTTTTTCTCCTAAACTAAACTGTTTGCATTTCACTAAACATACCCATTCACCGGCTCTTTTCCATTTGCCCCCTAGTTTACTCCATTAATATTTTCTTATGGCTTTGATAATAAATTTCAAAATCAATTGGGATTACACTTGGTCTGAATGGTCCAGACAATCTAGGCTATACAAATACCTACAGGATAACATTTAGTCCTCTAGAGTGTTCATCAAATATGCACTACATGATGGACTGTGTTTGTGTAGATGCCTTTGAGATTGGAAAGAACAAAATGGACTCACAGGCCCATTTCTGATCTGTAAACATGAAAATGTTAATGGAAGCAAGGGGCTATGGCAAGATCTGATGATGCCTTATCATCTGAACACTCAGAAGGCTGAGGCAGGAGCATCACAAGTTCAAATCTAGTCTGTCTTTAGACCCTGTCTCAGAAGAAACAAAGCCAAATAAAAGGGACATTTCAAGAAAAGGGAATAAGATACACATATATGAAATGAGAAATAACAGAGAATGCTAGAATGGTGTCCAGTAAAGATGAACAAATGGGAAACAGCATCGTTCTCACTCTCTAAATACTAAATGCTCCCCTCTTCCTGTCCTTTCTATTCACTGTCTGTCTCTTAATAAAATCACCAGCATCGTCCTGATCTCTACCCATCAACATTTCCTGTCTCTGTCCCCTCTCTCTCTCTCTCTCTCTCTCTCTCTCTCTCTTCCTCTCCACCCCCGACCCCTTACCACCACACACACATATGGTACTGTCACCCCTTGCATTTTCCCAGACCTGTTTGTATGGTGTCCATTGGACCACTGGTATCGTAATATGGTATACTCTGGATATGCTCAGCAGTCTGTGGACGGCACCTCTTATATCACTGGTTATTTATTAAAATTTCAGAATTCTGTTCTGTTGAGGCCAACTCCTGAGACAAAACACAACTGAATCAAGAACCTGCATTGTATCAGGGCACTCAGATGATTACATTTGTATTAAGTTGGAGAAGCCCGGGTCTCATCTGCTTACTTGCTCTGAGGAGACTTAAGTTTGTGCTTACCTTCAGCCTTGTTATGGTCACCTTGACCTCCCATCTTTTTTAAGATGGTTGATGGTCCTCTAAGAACTAGAGAAACTGATCCTTTGATGAAATGTTTGTCAGCAGGGTCCTGGTCCCTAGAAGTGCTGTGATGATGTCAGACCGCAAAGACAAACTTTGGTCATCTCGTTGTGTCCCAAACTGAAGTTCCTCTTTCCTGCTTATTCTTAGATTTGGGGTTTTTTTTTTTTTCCTTTTTGCAACTTTGCTAAATTTTATTTCACAAATTTATATGCCAAGCAGGTTCTTTTTTCAATGTGTTGTTTGTGTATTTCACACATGGAGGCAATATGCTTTGACAAGCCCCGCCCCACGCCCGCCCCTCCCCTCGGTCTCTTCTTTACCCCTCCACCTTTCTCTCACTGTTCCTTGCCCTCTCCCTAACCCACTGAGTCCACTCAGTGCTGCCTGTCTGCACAGGGCAGAGGGTCCATCAGGGGCCATCCGGCGAAATCTGAGACTCCGCCTCCCGGTAGTCATCAATTGCCAGTAGTTCCTCAGCTAAGGGTGGGACTTTGTGGTCCCTGCCCCACATCTGTGTTGGAATTTCGATTGGCCAAGCCAGTTATTTTCTCAGTTCTTTCTCTTGTCAAAATCAGGAAGTTGGAGCTCAATTCAAATTTTTAATTGCCTTTAACATGACGTATAAATCTGAGGGGTAATTGAGAAAATCAGAAAGGGAAATGGGATTTTGAGGGTTGAGGTTTGTCAAGTTAACGTTCTCTCCCACCTTTCTACAGGGAACGTTTTAGCAATGTTCTGTACAGATTTGATGTCTTCACCCCACTGTTCTTAAATCAAGTCTTGAGATTCATTCTGTGTGTTTTATGTATGTGTTTGTCATGTCCCAGACCCCAATCTGTCAGCAATGTGCTTTAATATAATCCCGACACACGCTGCTCTTACATACCGAAAGGGCCCTGTAACTCTTTGAAGGCATTTCTCTGCATTTAGTTAAAGTGACACATCTTATCATCATATTTATCTGATGCTAATAGTGTAACTCTCCCCTGAGGAAATCATTTTCACTGTTTTCTTGCTAGAATTTCAAACATCTTTCTTACCTGCAGGTGCAACAAACATAGAAGATTAAAAATGGTGGAGACTGAAACCAGCTCCCCTTTCTAACCCCATTGTATAGGGCACTTCCGCCAGGGAGACGTCTGGTCACAGCTGGTATACCCAGAACAGAGTGGGAGGTGCCCCGCCCTCCCCACGCACACTGCACCTTTCTTCACTGCTGTTGCAAGTCCCCTGGTCCCTGTGGACTTCTCTCAAAGTTAGTCTCAATCAAGGGCCTTAAACTTCCATCTTCTTTATGTAAAAGGTTTGTGTTTATATCTTCTACTCCCTACTCAGAATTCACTCCTCCGTTAGAACCGCTCCCAGGCACACCACCTCTCTTCCCCTTTGTTCACTTTTGCTGTGTCCCTTTGCAGTATTCTTTTTTATATATAAGATTTTATTTACATTTTAAACTTACATATTTGAGTGTTTTGCCTGCATTTAAGTGCACTACATGTGCCCCCCAGAGGCCAGAAAAGGGCATCAGATTCTCTGGAATTGAAATTACAGATGATTGTAAAAGGCCATGTGAGTGCTGGGAACCGAACCTGGGGCCTCAGCAAGAGCAACAAGTGCTCCTAACCGCTGAGCCATCTCTCCAGCCCAGGGGGGTTGAATTCCAGCTCTCCCACTTACCATCTTTGAGACTTAGATGAAGTACCTAATCCTTCTTTACTTCAGTTTTCTTGGCTATAATCTGAAAGCAATCATAAAACCTGCTTCACATAATTGTCATTGCGCACACAAATCCTTATATGCAAAAATGCTTAGAAGAGAAACTGTCTCAACCAATTTTAGTTGTTACTAATACTGTCCCATTTTTACATTTGAGAAAATCTCAGTGTAAAATGTGGCACAAAGAAGTCTTAGCACTTCTTCAGTTTGTCCAGAATTGGTTACTAACGAAACAGGCAGCCTGGTTCCATAATCCATTCTCTCTAGAAGGAATTAGAGACTAACCTGTATACCTCAGGGAGTTGATAAAAGAATCTAACTGTGTTGTCAAGGCTGGACCTCTACGTTGTGACATGTGAAGTACCAGGAGAGGGATTACACAGTCTGAACATCACAAAGCACCTTGAGTGCTCAGCTCAAAAATTATCTTCCTTCTACCAAAAAACAGGTAAAAAGAAATTCTTCCCACAGGAGCTCAGACAAGAACATATTTTATAGCTGTTTGAAAGTGTGAAATTAGTAGAATGCTCCATGATAAGAAACCCTAATTTGCACAGAGTTGTGAGGTATCCAACTGGAACCAAAACAGTCAGTCCACACAAATACAGCCACCTACTCAACACATATTTTCTGAGTGGTTACTATCTGCCAGTTAATTTAAGATCCAAAGAACATATACAAACGGTCTGGTAGTGCTAAGAGGCGTGCACGACATAAAGAAGGCTAATGTGTAATGTGATCTGAAAAAAAGTCTGCAAATGTTTAGACAATGTCAAAGTAGAAACTAAGAAACTTCCAGCAATGAGCAAGCCTATGCTTTGAATCAAAGAACTGACTAGTAACACATAAACAAACATATTCACATAAGACTAGGAAACAGATCATTTGGAGCAGGACTTGTGTGGGGACAAGGGGACAAGTATGCAGTGGAAAACTTCTCTTAGCCTCCCCTGAAAAGGAGCAGCCTACTGGAGTGGCAGCTGTGCAAAGTCCTGTTGCTCAGGTGTCTAGTGCACTGCATGTAGCACTAATGCAAGAAGTCTTTTTCCTATCACTTTATAAAATTAGAAATTAGAATAGTTCCTCTAGGAAATTGTCAATAGAATAGTAACAAGATAGATCTGCCCATACTGATGGCAAATGGAGCCTGGATTAGACCCATCCCAATAAGCAGCCCCTGTCTGTCTACAAGGTCCCAACAAGGACATTGACTCCTTCATCCATCCTTTGTCAATTTATCTTCTAGGTGGTAGCTTTCTCCTGTGCAGCCTGTGACCCATGGTTTGCCAGAAATTCACTAGACACTCCTGTAAGAACCAGTAGTAGAGTTGACTTATTTCTCTCACTCCCATTTGGCACATCCGGCTTCATAAGATGACCACTGTCTACCAAATTGTTTAACTCTTGAAATCATAATTTCATAGCTATTCTGCCACAACTTAAAAATGTTAGAAAGCAATTGGGAAGAGGAGAGGAAGGAAGGGGAAGGAGGGGAGGGGAGGGGAGCGGAGCTTCCGCAGCAGAGACAGAAGCATACCCTCTACCTGCGTCCTGCCGGGGAAAGAAGAAATTCTTCCTGTTTCTCAGTCAAGCCCCTCCCTTGATTGTTTCCATTGGCTTGGGGGTCTGCTGCTTCTGCCAAAGAACTAGAAAGGGCAATAATTTGGAGAGATCCTGGTGTCAGCACCACGATAAGGGAGTAATGAATATTACATTCTTTTCCTTCATTCTCTCTTTTTGTCCAGTCTTGCTCTCCGTTCGCTCTCCTTTACACTTGATACTCTTCAGATAGGTGGATAATTTTGCTTCCAACTCAGTCTAAAACAAAAACCTCTGTTACAGGCAACTGGGTCAGACACAAGAGGATCAAACTTCAGGTATAAATAGTAACTTTGTGACAGAGACTCATGTAGCCAGAAGTGATGGTTCATGCCTGTAATCCTAGTACTTGGAATTCTGAGGCAAGAGGATTGTCACAAGTTCAAGGTCAGCCTGAACTACATAATGAGTTCAGGAAGGAAGGAAAAGAGAGAGACAGAGACAGAAACACAGAGAGAGACACACAGAGAGAGAGGTGGGAGGGAAGAAAAAGAAAGCAAGAGAAAACCATGGAAATTACCTGTTTTATGATGAAATGTGTTTTTAAAGCCACATAAGTTGCTAGTGGAGAAAACAGTACCTTCTTTCCTCTCTCCCTGGGGCTTTAAAAAGTTCAATGTGGCATATTTTTCACACTGTTTCAGAAAAAAAGCAGTCAGTATCTAAGCAATCTGAGTGAAACTTGTGCACCTTTATTTCTGTGAATGTTTGTGATTTGTTATGACATTCTGCCATCCACTTACCATTCCATGTACCAACCAAAGACTGTTGACTAGACTTGCTGGAGTGACTCGTGCATACAGAATACAAGGAAAATGGGTTTCTTTGGTCCTCTAGGCCCAGACATCCTGAACAATACCAAGATCACCCATGGTTCTCAGGCCTTCCAGTAAATAAGCCTTGAGACCAGCCTCTTTCAAGGTCTTTCAGTTCAGTGCAGCCTTTCTGGAGACCAGGTGGGTGACCACAATGGATCAAGTATTTCATTGGATCACACCAATGCAAGAAAGGTCCAATGTCTATGTCCCACTGGTGTACCTAACCTTCTGGAACTTTAAATACTTCCTCCATTACTCTGGGAAATGACAGAGAAAACAGGAAGCCTTTTCTCCATCCACATCTTTCCTGAGAGCAGTGTCAAATGAAAGTGTCCTGCAGTGAGGTTTCTAGACTCAGTGTACATGCAAGAAGGTTGAGACTGTAAGTGGTAAAGAAGAATGACAGCACAGCAAGAACCCTAGCACCTGGACTCTGGACTCAGCCATGACCAAGGTCCAGCTGATGTTTGCCAGCTGTGGGCCCTTTAGCAAGTCACACAAATGTTCAGGCACAGTATGCTCATAACCATAATCAATACTATATTAACAATATATTAATATATCTCCTTAAACGCTATGAGGAATAAATGTGATCATGTACATAAAGTACCGAACACAATGACTTAAGCATAGAAAGTAGCAAGTAATATTATCTCTTGTTATAACTATCGTGATTATCATGAGTATTCAGAGACTTACACCATCTCTAAGCTGTTAGAAAATTAGTATATTTCTGTTGTAACCAGGATGCTCTCCGCCATACTACAAGGCCAAACAACCCCTCAAACCTCAGGGACTGATTGCAGAGGTCATTTTCACTCTGATCACCATCATAGAATCACAAAAGTTTGGCAAGAGTGGAAATCTCTAGTTCATCTCACTAAAATCAACATGCAATGTAGAAACACTTCCTTCATACTGACAGTGATTTTGAATGCTTGAATATTTTTCAGCAACCCTGTCTCAGCTTGAATGGCTGAAGAAATGGAAGCTCACTGCCTGAGTGAGTGATTGGCTTTGAGTTCCAGCTCTTCTTCAGCTATAAAATGGATGAGCATGAAATCCACTCTTTTTGAAAATTATTTTCTTTACTATTTTTATTTTTACCTTATGTCTATGAGTATGTTGTCCGGTATGTAAGTGTACCCATGTCATGCAATGCCAGAGGCCAGAAGAGGACATCGGATTCCCTGGAACTGGAGTTACAGACGATTGTTAGCTGCCATGTAGGCACTGGGATTCAAACGCAGGGTCCTCTGTAAGAGCAGCCAGTGCTATTTATAACTGAGCCATCTCTCCAGGTCCCATCCCCCCAAAAAAAACATATTCTTTATCTTAACAGAAAACTCATGGAATGTGCAGAAACTAGCCTCATTCCAAGAAAGCCCCATTCCTAACACTTGCAGAATTCCCTTGAAGTCTTCCCTGTGTCTCGTATCCTAATCTATCATTTTTCATGTGCTAGGGATTCCTGAGCCCACAATATCTTTGCACAGAAGTGCAAAGCTGGTTAGAGGCAGTTAAAAAAGAAACTTTGCAATCAGAAGCAAACACATTGCCAAGCACTGACGAAGAGCGTCAGAATAAGGTTAAAGAAACCTAGGAGGTTAGGAATGTCTTGTGCTATCCTGCTTGTATTAGACCAATAAAGAGTAATGATGTTCTTTTAAAAATATTTACATGAGGAAGAAAAAGACTGAGTTTTATATTACACAGCGAAGAACTTATCCTGCAATATTAAAGAAGGTTGGGTGATCTCTTTCTGAGATTGTCTCATTGGTTATCAACCATGAAGAGGGCCTGCCTCTGAATAATTTTCTATAACTAATGGAAAGTAGATATGAATAAAACAAAGAGGTTTTTCTAACATCTCCCTAACTTTCAAAGGTCTTTGGGTGTTGACCTGGCTTTCCTTCTCAACTGTGCAGCAAGCTGAATGACGGAAAATGACACTAGAACTTTTATTGGGAGCATCTACTGGTCTTGAAACCACAAGTCACACAGCAGGACAAGAATGAGCAGCTTACTTAGCTTTAACTTGAAGTGCGTGCTACCCCGGTTCTAGTTTTAAAGTGACTTCATACAGTGTTCTCTCCTCCTGCAATGCATTCTTCATTCATCCTCATTACTAATCATTCTGAGGGTCACCAAAGTCCCTTTTGCCCTTGCTTTGAGCGACTTTTCTTCGGCTGTCAGCAACCCGGATCCTTCTTGTTATGCAAACCTCTCAACAAACTGTATCATTACTTCAAGTTGAGTTTCCCTGGACACAAATGAGCATAGACACACATACATAGGGTCTCAAATATATTATGCTGCTTCATGTCCTTGGCATTACTGACTGAAACTTTCTTCTGTAATATCTGTTTATTGTCAAGCTCCTTGTTCCCCACTAAAATGTGAACCTTACCCTAAACAGAAAGAGGCTTTTTTCTGCTCATGTGCAGGTCTGGCAGTGCAGGCCTTTAGTCTCAGCACTTGGGAGGCAGAGGCAGGTAGGTCTTTGTGAGTTCCAAGCCAGTCTGGTCTACATAGTGAGTTCCAGGTCAGCTGGGACTACAGTGAGACCAGTCTCAAAACACTCTTAAAGATGGGAGAGATGGTTTCTTGGTTAAGACAACTGACTGCTTTTGCAGAGGACCTGAGTTCCGTTCCCAGCACCACATGGTGACTAACAGCCACTTGTAACCCCAGTTCCAGGAGATCCAATGTCCTCTTCAAACCTCTGAGGGCTTTGCATGACACAGATGCACTTACAAACTTGCAGACAACACACTCAGACACATTAAATAAAAATAAGTTAAATATTTTTTAAAATATATAGCACCAGCATGTCAACCATGCTTAACGTAAAATAGGAACTCAGTAGTGTTTGATTTCTCTCTTAACTCATTATTCCTGGGAATCGGACTGTAAAGCATAGATCTGTGTTCAAGCTGACCGGCAATGATCTTATGGAGAACACATGCAGTCAGTAAAGGAAACAGAATTTGCAAAGGGGTGATGCAGGGTGGCTCTTCAGGGATGCACTCTGTAAGGACTCCCATGGGGGCTAGCCTTGCACTTCCACATGGACCTGCCATTGCAAATAAGTTGGGTTGCCCTGGAGAACTTGTCCTGAGGGGCAGGCAGCTCCCTTTAACCAGGCTCAGGCCTCTGAAAGATGCCTCAGCTGTGGATCAGCAGCAGCTAACTCAAGTAGCAAAAAAAAAAAGAGTCTCAGAGCTGGACAGCACATCCACAGCACCTACAGTAGGAGAAAATGAACCAATAGCCTCATCTCAAATATATTTCTCTGAATCTAGTTGGTCATATGTTGTCGTTTTGGCCTCCACTGAACAGCCATTTACTCATTTTAACAGCATTGTGTATAAGACAGACACATATCCACCTACCCCTAAACTTATTTAACTATTAGAAGATTTTTTAAGACTGTGTTTATAACACAAATGGTTCTGGCCTGTTGCTGTCACCCTATTTCATTGCATCCCTTAAAAAGAAATGTTTCTCTAATAGACTCGTCACAAACATTTCACACTAATTTTGGGCTCAGAAAATGAATCTCTTTAGGGTTTTTATCTCTGTCGACAGAAAACCCTGAAGGTACTAACCAGTTCTTCCGGATTGTTTTATTCAATGACTCCTTACTACCTGGCTCTTTCCTTGCATTTAGCCATATTGAAAACCAAATCTGAGTGGTTGCCAGTCCTCGGCTTCCTCTTAGAACCTGACCTGTGAATGTTTTCCTTCTGGTGTGTGAGACAATGGAGAATAATGACAGTAATGTAGAAAGGGGCAAGTCTTCCTTGAACGTGTGGTAGGCAGATACCGAGGTGAGAAAATAGCGCTCTTTCTTCTAGAACTGGGTGGGAGGAGTTAGCTGCAGACAGACAGCTGAGGAGTTTTCCTGCACAAGGCTGATGTCCTAATGGAGGAATTTATGACGGAAGTGACACAGAAGGGGAGTTCTTCCTCCGTGGAACTTTCTTCTAAAAATACCAACGTACAGCTGAGTAACTAGAAAGCACAAGGAATTCCTTTCAAGTTCAAGCTCGGAAATGAGTCTCACCACTCTACAAATATGCCCAACACCTTTTCCCATCCCTGCTGAATGATTCCAGCCACTGAGTCTCTGACTAGACAGAGACTCTGAAGTCATCCACACCTGGGATGAGGAGGAAGGGAGTCATGTGAGCAAGCCTCAAGCAAAAAGAAGAAAGGGAGACCTTAGTAATTTCCATAGCATGAAGTCTGCTTCCTTGCATTAGCTGGCACCAGGCGTGGGTGGCCTGCCCTAGCTTATAACGGCAGGCACTGTAAAGACATCCAGCTTAAAATGACGAAGAAAGTGCCAACCTATGTCATGAGCAGAAATGATGAGGGAGGGAAGGAGATGGCCTGCTGTGGGACACAGGATGCATTTTGGCATTTGGCAAATACATTTTCATTCTTTGGACTGACAGATTAGCTGACCCAACATAGCGCAGCACAGCTTCCTAACGTCTTTAGTCCTGGTTCCCACCAAAGACAAGTGACCAATTTCTTCATGTGCCCCACTCACTCAGGAGAGTATCGGGGGACCCAGTGAACTGAACCTTGTCCATAAGGGTCATTGGCTGTTTGCTAAGGCAAAGGACAAGCAAGCAAGCAAGAAATGTAAAGTGCAGTGAAGAGATTTGATGGGGAGGGGTATTGAGACTTTGGAAACAACATGGGAATAAGGAGCACTGTTAAGTCTGACAGAACAGAAATGTGGAAATTCTTCCACAGCCTCCAACAAGCTTCTTGGCAGAGAAGGAGCAGGTTATAACTTAAATAATGACTTTAAGGGCGTGAGAAGCTCGCTACCCTCTAGAATAGTTTTCTCTTCACCAGCTAGTGCTAGGAGTACTACATCTTGGGCGTTATACTTTTGACTGAAGCAGTGGTAAAAGAATGAAGACATTAGATAGCATTGATTTTTTTTTTCTCCCTTGCATTTACCAAGTTACCAACACTCTCTTTTGATCATAGTTGCTGGCTCTTGTAGAACATCTTACTGTTTAGGAGGCACAGTTTTTACTCGCTGTGAGTAATGAACTGAGGGTCAAGGAACAAACCATGGAGTCTGGATTATTTAATAGAGTAGAGATAGAGCGTACTCTCGAATGCGTACTCTGCAAAGTTTTATTTCCAAAGGACTGAATTTTTTCTGCAGTATAATAATGCGTGTAGGGCAGAAAATGATGGAACCTAACCCTCAGAGTCGTGGGTACATGACTCTTAATTGGTTAGTTCGTTGAGAGTGGAATCACAGATGCTCAGCTTAGCAGAAACTGGATGTGCTACAAAAACAATTAGAATAATATCATACTGGACATTTTACACATCTCTTTTGCATATCCAAAGTACAGAAAGAACAACCACTCTTGACTTTTTGGCTGGCAGGATTATGGGGAATCTGATTTTTTTTTCCCTAATAAGTTTAAGAATTGAATAAACCTTCTTTCTCCTCACCCAAGGTCATATTAAAATCTTTAGAGGGGAATGTTGTGTGTTTCATCAAAGAGGATATGGATTGGAAGCATCAAATGAAGCCTACTTCTGATACAGGTCATGGATGGAATGTTCTTGAAGTTTCACTTTGTTTATTGAATACATTCTTAACCTCCTTTCTATGAGGCTGTGTGCTCCCAAAAGATTTAGAGTAAAAGAATAACATAAAACAATATTCTAATGTTAAAAAAACAAAACCAAATATATATGAGAATATAAAAGTAAAAAAAACTTAAAAATATATAAATGGAGACTTTTAAAAAGGAAACAACCAACGCATCCATCTCTTCCAGGGAAAGCTCACATTATCACTTCTACACATGAAGGTTGATGGTGGTCTCACTTAGTAGTGCAACACAGCAAAGCCAAAGCTCTTACCATGAACTGCAGGGTTGTTTGTGATCTGGCTGTTTGCCTATCCCCTCAGCAGTGTCCAGGCTCACTCTTCCCCAGCCACACACACTTTCTGTTCTCCAACACTCCAAGTTCCTGCTCACCTCGAGGCCTGGGCACTTATCACCTGACTCCTTTCCCCAGATCCTTGACAGACCACATTGTCTTCTGATTAAGATGATGATTTAAATAACACTTCCAACTATTTCTCTGCTTTATTTTCTTCAAAACTTTTAGCACTGTATAATCATCTATTTTTAGATGTGTGTGTTAATTGTCATCCCAGCATGCCTCATGAGGGCATGGATGAATCTTTTTTCTATTTTCATTGCTATAATCTCCAAGCCTAGCAGTGTACCTGGTCCATAGTATCCAGACTTTCAAAATATGTTGAATAACTGATTCAGCAGGTCGGTTAATGTGGAAAAGTGCCCAGTGTTTATTCATATACAGGGACACAAAATATATGACACAAAGCAAAGAGACCATGGCCCGGGTATGAGTAGCTAGTAAAGGCACTTAATAATAAAAATAATAGGAGAGCAAATCTGAGCCCATTCTCTGTCAGCTCCTAACTATATCCTCTAAGCCCACTACAAGCTTCTGAGATGGATTATTTTTATTTTTCTGTCCATTTAACAAGTAAGAGAACGGAGCGAGAGTGAGATAAGGAACTTTTTAAAGCTGTGTGGTTAGGAGGTGGTGGAATGGATTTGAGCCCAGTTCATCTGATAAAGATAGAAGGAAACCCAGGATCCTCTCTTAGAGTTCTCAGTCTCATTAATAGAAGCGTTTAAAGGCCAGGCTGGGTGTGATGGTACACAGCTTTAATCCCAGCATTCTGGAGGCAGAGGTTGTAAGATCAAGTGTAACTTCTCTGTGAGATCAAGGCCCGCCTGGTCTACACAGCAAGTTCCAGACAGCTGGGGCTACAGGGAGGCTCTATCTCAAAACAACAACAAAAACCCACCAAAAAAACACACAAAAGAGTTTTAAAATGGAAGCTTAGGGACAATTTTATTAAAGTTTAAATTAAAAAGCCTGAGGCTGGAGGGAAGATTCAGTGGTTAAGAGAACTGGCTGCTCTTGCAGAAGACCGGGTTTTGGTTCTCAGTACCAATATGGAAATTAACAAGAGTCTATAACTCCAGTTCCAGGGGATCAAACACCCTCCTCCTACCTCCATGAGCACTGCACATTTGGGTGCATTTACATACATACACACAAAACACATTCATACACATAAAATAAAAATAAATGAATCAAAAAAATTTTTGAAGAAAATCCTTCAGGAAAGGCAAGTTGTAAATCCCAGAAGCTTCCTGGAGGAAGAGAATGGAATGGAGAAGGGAAAGGTCACGCTGTTCGGCCAGTATTAGGTAGACACATGGCAGACTGGCAGCCACATCCTGAGGAGAGGAGCTTCGGAGAGAGAGGGGAAGCCCAAAGTGCGCAGGGGAAGCATGCTTAGGGAAAAGACAAGAAGAGAAAAGAAGTTACACTTCTCTTATGCTCTTCTGACAAACTTAGGAAGCTAAATGTCTGCCAATTCTGGACGAGGAAACTGCGGCATCTCATTAACGCCCTGATCATCCCGCCGAGCTCTTTGGTGTGGTTTAAGAAGACCCTGCCTCCCCAGAGGTAGCCGGTGTAGTCCATGCACTGATGATCGACCCAGCCCACCCAGACTGTTACGTCTCCACCCAGGCCCGACGTTCTATTGCAATCATCGCACAGCCAAAAGACCTTTTCTGTTTCTTCATTTGTGATTCACTTCCGGCACCCCATTAACTCTAAAGGAAAAAAAATCAAATAAACAACAAAGCCTGTGTTCATTTTTCTCTGAAGGGAGGGCTTTTTAAAAACCGTATCTATTCTGGTCTGGAGAGATAACTCAACAACCGCTTCTCCTGCCAATCAAGTTCAGTCTCCCAACCCACATTTTAAAAAACAACGAAAAACAAGCCTGTCTTGATGGTTCATTCTTGGAATCTCGGCAATAAAGGGAAAGAGAGAGGCAGTTCCCCCGGTTTCAATGGCCAGTCTAACCTACCCTTGGAGTTCCAGGCCAGGGAGAGGCATTGTGGGCTGGGCGGGAAGAACAACGCTCCAAGCTGTCTTCTGGCCTGCGTTTACATGCACATGTGCCAAAAGATGAGGGAGCCATCGCCAGGATCTAACATGCGAAGCAAGCGTTGACAGAGTTAGGGGAGAAAGAGCTGTGCTATCCACAGTCAGGTAGATCTAGAAAGAAAAAGAGGTACACCTATTCTGAAGGAAACATTATAGCTCGCTTGTGGCTGTGAAATGCTTTCACACTGGGATCCCTGAGCAAGCATACCAAGATGCAAGCTGGGCCTGGGTGGCATATTCACGAAGCTTCCCACGCTCCCTTTAGAGGGCCTCACTCTTTTAAGTGCTGAATCGAAGGTCTAAGAGATTGGATTTTCTGTTTATCAGAGCAAATAAAATAAAATTTAAACCTCCCAATACCTTTAAAGGAAATTCTCAAGCCACGTATTATTCCCCTTTAAACAAGCAATCCATGTGAAATGTTTTATTATTACAAAATAAATCAATAAATATCTTGAGGCAACCAAAGTAGTATATAGGCTTACATAATCCCCACTAGCTTTGAAAACTCTTTCTCTATATAGATAGAATTATTTTTTAAATCAAATGATAAACTCTCTAGTGTACTATTAAAACACATGAACAAATCCAAAATAAATAACTAAAGAAATGGTCTAATTTTATTTGATAGTCTATAGAATGAGATAGTGACTGAAATCCATTTCCAACCAGAAAATTTTTATTATTCCCCAAACTCAGGTTGATCTCAATGAGAATCTTATTTTAAGATGACCAAGTTTATACATATAAAGATCATCTTTAAGATAGTTGAAGACTTTGAACGTGGAATTGTTTATATACCTAGTCCCAGAGTGGCAAACTGTTCAGGAGATGGGCTATGGCTCCAATCCACTCTCGAGTGAGAGGAAGAGAGAGAAAAAAAGAAAGTCAAGGGAAGTAAAAGAAAACAAAAAGAGAAAGCGCATTCTTGGTTTAGACCTTTTTATCCGCAGAAAATAAATTGCTTTGGGGTTTGTAATCTTTGTGCTTAATAACAGTATGTCATGGGAGGTGGTCCTTCCTCAGGGGAAGATAGCATACACCATGTATTTTAGAAGATTTCATTTCCAGTCTTGCACCTATTTCCAGGTAGGAGGTATTGGTAGCATCTTGTCAACAGTACTCAACTTGTCATTAAGGTCTTTGAGTTAGCTCTTTATTTGTTAACCGGCCAGAGCATCATCCAAGGTAAGTTAAACCTTCATAATTGACCCTATCACTGAAAATCTTCCTAACTGACATGATTCTCATGCCTAAAATTAGTAAACTTCTGCCCAGGTTCAGGGAAATATTAGTACCACTAAAGCTTGTGCAAGACAAGTGTTTCCAAATTTTGATCCACATAATATTTGGCACATAAGACACTAATCATTGTGCAGGGTGATGGATAAGAAAGCTTACCTAATCCAGTACCTTGGAGGATCCTGGGTTTCAGCGAACTGTGAATCCAATTCCTGGCACTCCAGATATTTTACGTCAAGTTCCACAAACATTGTTTTGCACACAGAATGTCTAGGGACCAATGTCCCGTGGAATATTCTAAGTAAATTCTACTTTTATCTCCACTGAGCAATGTCTATTCTTCAGGAATAATCAGATAACCATCTTCCTTGACTATAAAAGTTTGACTTAACATGTAATTTTAGGACATTAAAAGCTCATTTTATATTATTTTCCATGTATGTAATGCTAGAGTTCCAGTGAAATTGTCCTCCTCACTTTGGCAGAAAAAGTAAAACCTGAGAAAATATTTTAACTGAAATTGAAACAAATAAGGTTTGGTAATTAAGTGGTATGTGGTCTTGGGTACAACTGAATCATTTGTGAGCCTCTTGTTTTCTGATTTACTCTGCAGGTGATAAGAAGACCTCATAACACTATACAAGGTTTAAATGAAATAGACCAGGAATGGTGGTACATGCAATGTCAGCGCTCCTGAGGCTGAGGCAGGAGGCTCACTCCTTTGAGGCCAACTTGGGCTGTCGAGCAAGATTCTGTCTTTAAAAAGAAAAAAAAATCAAAGGAAAGAAAGAAGCAAGGGAAGAAGGGAGGAGAAAGGGAAAGACGGAGAGATGTAGGAAGCCACGGTTCCTAGAGCTGGCCGCAGGGTTAGTGTGCCACCTAAAGTGAGTTCTTGACCCCTTTTGTGTCTCTTTCTCTATTCGTCTCCAGCTCCTATAATAGTCCAGCGCAAACACTTCAGGAAAACTTGGGAAATAAACAAACAACACCCTTTATCTCTGAAAAAAACAACTTGGAGAAAAGCTCTTTGGCATCCCAGTCTGGGTGGAGCAGATTCACAGGTTTAATTTCACTCACAAATGATGAAGTTTCTAGACCATTCCTCCTGAGACTTGGTTCTGGAAAGGCCTCCTGTCAAAAAACACAGAGATCAATCTCATCCCAAAGGTCAACATGTTTGTCACCTCCTGTCTAGACTATTGCAATGTTCGCAACCTGGACCTCCCACGGGGAGCTGTGCACTGACAGCAGATGACCTAGACGTGACAGCATGCCTGCTGGTTAGTCAGCCTGCAGCAGTCCAGCACACCCAGGCGGGTTCTCAGCCTTGGCTGCTGTTTGACATTAAGTCCAATTTACGGTCTGGGCTCTCAAATTAAATCACCGGGCAGAGATGAGCCCAGATTGCTGGAAGCCCTTTTCTTTCCACAGCCTGCTGATGAGTTGTTGGACGCAGAGATTCTGGGATGAGATACAGATATCTCTTCACTCAGGTCTGTTTTCAATTCAAATAACTGAACTCATGTGTGCTTCAAGCTAACCATGCAGGTGTTCCAGGGCCAGGAGGAATTTGCACAGTTTCCCCAGACAAGAAGCTGAGGTCCTGGATCTCATAAAGGATTACAGAAGTAAACTTAATATAAAGAAGATCTGGGTTTTTTTTAAGGGCACTAGTATTTAAAATTAGCATTATTATACAAACTGTAGGCTCATCCTCAGGTCATTATCTTGAATTGCCCGTATCTATTGGCACACTGGACATTTTCCAGTACGGATGGCATCATTACCATTTTCTATCAGCTTTTCTGATGAGCAGTTCCTCATTAGTCACTGGTGACCAATCCCTCTAGATCATTATTTAAAAATTATTTGCAAGAAACCATGAGAAAGTACAATTTCATAACAGAACCTTGCCTTGAAGGAGGCACTGGGCTTAGGCAGACAGTCTCAGATACTGGATTTCACAAAATAATACTTACAATAATAATGGTCATTTCTGCTTCTGCTTTGACCAAGAATTGTGCTGATCAAATTAGCATCATTTGGCCTTCTATTTCACACATGCAAGCACACACACACACACACACACACACACTCACACACACACCTCTTTTCTTTTGTTTTGTTTTATTTAAGGAACTAAGACTTCAACCTAGGGCCCCATATTTGCAAGGATAGAACTCTACCACTAAGCTATATCTCCAGCCCTCTTTTTAATTTTAATTTTGAGGTGTTGGCCTTGCCTTGAATTCATTCTGTAGCCCAGGAAAGCCTTTAACATGTGATCCTCCTGCCTCAGCAATCCAAGTAGCTAGGATTATAGGTCCAGCTTTTATTTTTTTAAGACAGAATTTTGGCATTAGCCCAGGCTTGCCTGGAGCTTCTGATCCTCCTAGGTCCACCTCAGTTACCATTACTACAGGTATGCACAACCACGTCTGTCTACATTTGCCCTTTTAAAGACAGGAGGTTGAAGTTATGGCTTGTCAGTCTGCCAAAAGTGTATTTGCTTTTATGTAAATAAACGTGGCTTCCAGAAACAGCAACAAAAGAAGAGAAGTGTCTGAAGAATAAGAAGACAGTGGCACAGAATCCGCAAACAAGGCTTCCAGGAATGTAGAAAGAGAGAGAGAGAGAGAGAGAGATTGTGTTTCTAGATTAGATTACCCAGTCTGTCACTACCTTCTTCATCAGTGTGGACAACAGAAAAAAAATCTACAATCTACAGTTATAGCAACTCCTTTCTTTCAACTTTGGGTGCTCAGAAACAATAACAATCAATTCAAAGAGCACTGGGGCAGGAGGGTGGGGCCATAGAAATGCTCAGCAGTTAAGAACACTACTCTTGCAGAGGACCCAGGTTCAATTCCCATCACCCACATGGCAGCAACAACTATTTGCAACTCCAGTTCCAAGGGATCCAACAGCATCTTCCCACCCCCTCGGCACACAGGTGTACATATAGGTAATACACTCATACACATAAAATAAAATGTTTTAAATAAATTAATAAAAAATAAGGAGCACTGTGTAAACCCACTGTGTAAACCACTTCATTTCCATTGAGCCCCCCCACAGCAACTCTGATGCACCCCAAGTCCTGATAATCCTCTCTGCACTTTCTACTTCTCTTGAAATTCTCTCCTCCCGCCCCCCCCCTCGTCAGGTCAAGATGGAGCACACTACTAAGAATACTCTAGACTGATTCTACATCCGGTTTGCTTTAAGGATTCCAGGCACACAGTTCTTTCCGTACCCGGATGAGCAGGAACTCGTACATTAGTGCCTAGGTCTTCTTTTGCTCTCTGGATTCTCTTCTGGCAAACCTCGGGGGGATTAAGAGTTTTCCACATAATTCTTTTTCCAAGCAGACTGTCATTATTAGTGCATCACCCACACTTTCCGATAATGGCACAATATTCAGCCAGACTCTTCCAAGAAGGGGATTGTGTCACTCGCTAGTGCTACGCTGCCTCTGAAATCACCCGCTGGAGGAGGAAGTCTGGTTCTTTCTGCAGGCTAAAGGCAGGACCGTGAGCATCACAGCTTCCCCACCTCGCCATACAGTTACAGAAACCAACGGTGCTTTCTTCTTCCTACTAGAATCATTAGCCTCGAATTCTGTCCTCTGTTTGCTTCAATATGTCTGTCTGCCCCTTCAGGGCAAAAATAAGGTCCCTCATTCATAAGAACAAACAAAAACAAAACACTTTTCTGTTCTTTTTATTTGAGTACATGTGTACCATGTGCTTGCCCATGTTAGCTTTGAAAGAGAAGAAGGATGAGACCTAGATTCTCAGGTTACAGTACTATAAAACTTAATGTGGAACTTCTAGAATTCCGTAGAGCCTTCAGTTCTCAAACAAGAAAACAACTTTGTTCATCATAAGACCAAAGACAAAACTGATAGAAATTTTAGCTAAACTGGATTGTAGCTATCAAAGACCATAACACATAAGCATAAACAAATAGTTTGATTTTATAGCACTGAGATTAAAGAAAGGAACCATATTGAAGGGAAATATTACGTTCACAAAGGGGAACATTGCACAAAAGAGGTTAATGTTCATGTGGGATCTAAACACAAGGTAACCATGGACATTTTCTTTTCAATGAGTTTGTTATGTTTCAATATTTAATAATCCAACAAATATTTTTGTCATATGCTATATAAAGCCTTAAATAAAGCATTGTGAATGACATGCATATAAAAGTGAATAAAACATGCTTCCCAGATTGAGGAAATTTGTTATGCAGATCAGGTATAAAATAATATAAACTGATATTGTAACACGTCTATGCAAATCTTTTCATTTAATATTTAAAGTAGCCCTCAATTATGTAGAACTGGTCACTCTAATGCAGGACAAAAATCAAAGTTTGGAGAAGCGAAATAATTTTCATGAAAATCACACAGAAGTAATAAAAGCAAAATTCAGACTCAACAAAAAGTTATCTAACACCAAATCCACTATAATTCACTGTCTCTACACATCACAGTAAAATATCACAGGTGCTAGAAAGGAGGGACATGTGGTGCTATTGGAACTCCCTCTTGAGGAGAACAAAACAAGGGTCCATGGAGGTATTTGATCTGACCGGGAGGAGGCAGGGATTTTTCAAGAGCAATGAACACAAGAGAAATTAGATGGTGACAGAAATCATTTAACCAGAGCAAAAGGTAAAGAAGAGAGCCCAGTGTACATCTGGGAAATGGTAAGCATCCCAGTGTGGCTGGAGCATGGCTTACATAAAGACTAGTGAGTGATAAGACTAGAGATCTGGCTTGGAATCCAGTCAGGAGCATCTTGTATGCTTTGCTGAAAAATAACAGAACTATTTGGACAGAAGGGAAGGACTAAGGAAGATTTCTGAATACGGAAATGATATAATCAGAACTGAGTTTTGAGAAGATTAATCTGGCAGAAAGATGTTAAGGTTGAGGAGTCACAAGGCCAGGGCAATAATCCAAATAATAAATAATAAGCGTCTGGTCTGTGGTCGAGGAATAGAGATCAAAAGAAGAGAGAGGTGAGGGATATTAAAAATATAGACTCAGCAGCGTTATCTCACGAACTGTATGAGAAACTATGTGAGAGAACGAATCTAGACTAAGTGACTACTGAGACAATGCTACTTACTAAAATAAAAAATAAACAAAAGATCACACTGTAGAAAACAAAGTGAGCTCAGATTTTACTATGCCCAATGTCCATGAAAAATATTTGCTATGAAATCACATATTCATATGGATTATCCTCCATGATGCATTTCTAACTCTGGACACATACCCACAAGCCACAGGAACAAAGAACTTGATGAGTCTTTACAAGTAAATGTGTACTGAAAGAAATATGTGGCTGAAGTGAAGCCACTTCTTATTTCAAATACAGGAATATATCAGCTAGATACATTCTACAACAGTAGACATTAGCTACTGTTAGAAAATCTCCTGGGTCACAATGATCTGATATACAGTTTGGTTTTCATTGATTGCGTTTCAGTTGCTACTGGCAAGAAAAGATGACATTCTATGTAGTCATTCAGGAACCCAAGACTATGAGAGTTCTTTGATTTTGTCTTTTAAGGACATCTAAGAATCAATGCTCGAATGGTAACTGGGAAATAAGAATGAACAGAGAATTTCATGGAAAAGAATGTTTTGGAAATCAACCCCCAAAATAGCACATATCACTTCTGCCCACGACTCTTTGTCCAAGAACTGAGTCAATTGGACATAAATTTTTGAAGTTTTGTTTCTTGTTTATATCTTACGTGTATGATTGTCTGCCTACATGTATGTATGTTTGCCACATGTATGCATAGTGCCTGCAGACACCAGAGAGAGTGATGGGTCCCTTGGAACTAGAGTTAAAGATAGTTGTAAGCCACTACGTGGGTGCTGGAAACCAAACCCAGGTCCTCTGCAAGAGCAGCAAATGTTTGTAACCACTGTGCCTTCTCTCCAGCCCAGAAATGGCCACAAATTAACCATAAGGAGACTTAGAAATATGGACATGATTATGAGGAGAATAATAAGAAAACTATTTGCTTAAACAAACAAATAGTCTCTGTGTATAAGCTACAAATCTCAAAGACAAGGTGTGGTGGTCAAGAATCAGCAAATATAATCACAGTTCTGTCTGTAAAGAACAAATTGCCATCCACAATACGGAAAGAAGGAGTCTAATAAGATTGTAGGGTAACTGGCAAAATGAAGTTCTTCTTCCTTACATGGCCCATACAACATCCGAGAATATGAATTAAAATGCGTGCATGTGTGTCTGTGTGTGTGTGCATGTTTATCTGTGGGTGGATATGATTATGGATAAGTGCATATGTCCATGTATGTGTGTGTTGAGTACATGCATGTACAACTAATACTAGCCACCTGGGTCATTGCTTTTTTTCCATTGTCTACACTGTGCTGACTGTTAATCCTCAGTTAGCACTGTTGGGAAGAATTATATCAAAGAGTTTTGATGGTATAAGAAGATAAAACGTAGCAAAGATGACACAGAGCCCTAATGAAGGTTGGTTTTCTCAAAAGGAGATTAAAGATTTTTATCTTTACAGAAAAACTTCCCTGCAGATGTAGAAGGACTGGGCACAAAGGGGCACTTTTAGGAATGGGTTTCATTAGGCTAGCTCTTATAAATGGCTAACTTTGGGGGTGATTTTTTCTTAACTACGGAAAAAGTTATGTGAATACACAATTTTAAAGTCTTTTACATATTGTGAAATAATTTATCTTTTCCTAACACTTTTACAGTCTTTAAACAATCTCCTAAAGAGACATGCTCTGCCTGCTATGTGGCCCAGTCTTCATCCCTCTGTTAATGGAGGCCTTCAGACTGTAGCACTACTCTTCCTTCCCCAGAAAATCAGAGACACAGCCTTCTCCAGAGTGAGGAATGACCATTGGCTGAGTGGGAGTAGCCACTAGAGGAACAGCAGTGAGAGGACTTGAGATCAGCATGCAAGACATTCCCTCCGTCTCTGACTCCTAAGGATCTCCTTAACTAATATGAACATGTTTATACTGAGTCAACTTTTAATGTAAAAACAATTACAATTTTTTTGTGTCTTTTTGAGTCAGGGTTTCCCTGTAGCCCCAGCTGGCTTCCAACTCACAGAAATTCACCTGCCTCTGCCTTCTAAGTGCTGGGATTAAAAGCATGTGCCACCACCCCTGACTAGAGTTACAAATTTTAATAGGTCAAATTTAGAGCTCAAGATTTAGAACTCTTCAGGGTCACTGGGATATAATGATGGAGGTATACTACACAGATGAAGGAAAGACATTAAAGGACATATAGAGGAATACCAGTAGGCACTGTCAGTACTCTTCCCAGAATTCCTCACATGCCAGTGACAACCTGAACCACTGAGTCTCCCTGTCTCCCTCTCTCTCTTCCTTCCTCCTTCTCTCTCTCCTTCTCTCCCGTCTCTGTTCCACCAAGATGTAAGGAGGTAAAGAGTCCCAGCTACATGCTCACAGAGCCATGGAGTCACATGCCACAAAGCCTTCCCTGATAAAATGGACCGTATCTCCTCAAACCATGAGCCAAAAAAAAAAAAAAAATCCTTATCCTTTTAAGTGGATTTTCCAAGTATTTTATCATAGTAACAAGAAAAGTAACTAATAGAAAATAGGTGCTGAAGAGTGGGATCTATTGTTGCAGTGAACCTGACTGTAGAGTTTATAGGCCTTTGGAACTGGTTTATGGGAGGAATATGGAAGAGCTTGGAGCTAAAGACTAGAGAAGCCCTAGAATGCTATAAACCAAGCTTAATGGGCCACTATGGAATACCATTATGCTGACAGAAATACAGACCATGGAGTTCATGCTCATGATTTCAGAAGGGAATAAAACTCTACCAGGAACTGAACTGGAGACCATCATGTTACATGAATGTATTTTGTTTATATCCTGAAATTTTGATGGAAGCTGAATTCAAAAGTAATGGACATTGTTTGGCAGAGGAAATGTCAAGATAGCATCACAACTAGGCTATGGCATAGTTACTGCTTACCATTCTTAGTCAAATTTACAATGAAAATGAGAAGAAAGAATTTAAAATGTGTACTTTGGCAAGGAAAGGAACTTGAACCTGATTAAAATTGCAGCCAGGATGGCTGCCAACAAAGCAGCTGCAGTTGCTAAAGAGATTCAAGCAATCAAAGTAGGAGTTTCACACTTTGCACTAGAATACTAGGAAAGTTGCTTTGGGGGCAAGACCCTACCTATCTGCTCAAGCTTGTAGAAATTTAAATTAATTTGAAAAGACAATGCCTGAGGAGACAGAACATCTTCTTGAGCCCATCCACCTAGCAAAGTGTTTTTCCAGGTTCAGCAACAAAGAAACATAGAAGTTGCTGCAGATGTGGTCAAAGATGGCCAGGTGATTTCAAGCTCGCAGCAGAACACTGTGTCATCCACATGACACTGGATTTACAGGGATGCAGAATGCAAGAATGAGGAGTCAAGAAGGCTCTCACCCAGGTTTCAGAAAGCAATTGAGGCCAAGCAACATTCAGGAGGATGAGATTCCCTTTCTGGACCTCCTGGTAAATCTATACAAGAAGGTGAAGCCTAAGCTACAATTGTTGGGACCCTCAAGATAGTGGAGGAAAGCTACAGGCACCAAGTGGAACTGGCCCAAGAGAGAAGCCACAACTTCTGCTGGCACCACGGGAGAGGCAGGGTTACCGGAGGCAACTAGAGTCAACATGAAGGGATGGAGATAACCCGGTGACAGGTATGGAGCTGCAGCCTTGGCTGACGGCCCTGCTGGGGTTCAGTCTTGCTTTGGCTTGAGCTTTCCTTGCAATCTTCTTTTCCCCTCTTTAGGAATGGAAATGTTTACTCTGAGCCATTGTATGTTTATTTTACTCCAGAACTCACCTTTAAGAGATTATGTTCAGTCTCAGAACAGACCTGCAGCTTGGGCTTGTAATGATTTTAGAAATATTAAGAATCAGGGGGCTTTTAGAGATGAACTAAATCCGTTTTGAATTATAACATGAAGATGACACATTAAGGATCAGAGGATTGACAAGTGGTGGGCTTCTGATGATTAATTAGGTTACTGATTTGACTGGATTAAAAGCAAGCTGAGGACATTAGTGAAGCAAGCCTTTAGGTATGCCTGTAATGGCACTTTCAGAGAGGATTAACTGAGGGAGGAAGACCTGGCTGAATGTGGGCAGCATTGTGCTCCCAGCTTCAATGTTACCATCTCTGCGATGAGGAAACAATACCTGAAGGTGGGAGAATAAAGTGAGATGGTGTTTAAAAATGTGTTTTTGAAAATATGAAACTCTACTCAGATAAAACAGAAGAGGTATGTCCATCCTGGACATTTTCAATGAGGCAAAGTATGATGCTTTCCTCATCTGTAACTGGAGGTGGTAAATAGTTTGAGGTTATGGTGACATTCACCATTTCTGCTTCTTTATTCCCAGAACTATAAGCATCACATTCAGAAGTTGCTCAAAGTACACACCATTGTGAAAAAGTTATCATTAATGAAAAAGACTGCTGGATGGTTTTCTTTTATTTTTCTATTATTTTTAATTCCTCTGAGATATCATCATTTTGAACCTTCCACCCTCAGACAAAAATAAAAACCTGAGAGTCTGAAAACCCACAACTTCACTTTTCTTTGAACAACTGAAAACATACAATGAAGGATTTATGGCCCATGATGAGAGTCTACTTCTTTGATAAGGGGCCTAAATAAAATTTGAAAACATGTGACTTTGACCTCCCTGAGCCAATCACTGGAGACTCAAAGCAATGTGTGTGGGCCAGCTGTGGAATTTGGCCCAACTTTGGTTTGAAGTCACTTCCCTTCTCTAAAAATTCTTTAAACACTGAAGAGTTGTGTAGATACAGAGCTTTCAGAGGGAGGAGATATGGGAAGCTGTTAACAAAAGATGTCAGATGAGCTCATGAAACTTTAACAGTCTATTGGGGAATGTTCCAGGTGTGAGGTTTGAAGACAATTCCATAGGCCTCTGGTGAAAATAATAAGCTCATTGGAAAGGACAAGATTTTCAATTGAATTTCATTTGAGGAGAAAGAAGTGTGTATGCTCCATAGACAAAGGCCTTTCATTCAGGTCACCCTTACAGTCTCTCCATGAAAGCATTTAACCTGGCCACCTTGACTGTACCATCCTCAGTCACACATAAGCATTGAATACATACTCACAGTTTACTCTAAAATCCAGCCTCCCCAAGAACCTGTACATATATTGGGTTCATATGTCCAATCACTTGGAACGTGCACCTGAGTTTTCATAAAATTCTTGCTATCCATTCACTTTATAATTTCAGACAAAGAATAAAGCAGAAACTGGAAATGCTACCATGGAATACCACAGGGGATTTCTGAAGAAAGCATACAAGTGCAACAATGTTACAGGCTTCAGTCTCAGCACCTGCTGGGAGACCCCTGTTCCAGTCCTGTCAAAACCTTTGCCTTAGTTTTCCTAACAAGTTTCTTTACACCAAATCCTATTTTGTGCAGTTCCATTTTATTAGCAATGTTGATTTCATGGCAGCACATTAAAAGTTTTTGCTCGTTATATTCCTTATGCTCGTTATATTCTGTGCTTCTGTGGAGAAAATATCCCTACAATGAAAAAGGTTTTAAACAGGAAAGTAGACTGCTAAACCTCTTTTGAAATACACCTTGATCTTTTTTAGGTATATGCCAGTTGAAATTGTAACTAAATTCGTCAACTGAATCGGCAAATGTTATCTTTCCTTTAAGCCTTATGCAGGCAGAATAAAGCTAACCATTTTGAAGAAAAAAATTCTCAAAGCAAACAATCCATAATACTTTTCAAAACTCCCATTAGTTAAATGCTCCTGTGTTTTCATGTAGAAAAAGTGTTCTTTTGTAGAATACTCTTAATCTTCCCTTATTAAAGTATTCAACTTTGGATAAGCCACTTTCTACCCTCTTCCCCAGACCTGTTTCTCATTTGTATGTAAAAAGGTATTTTTAAAGGTTATGAATTTCTGTTTGCCTCTAACTGTTCTGGAATAATACAATCTAATAGTCCCAAATCATTCTATAAAAATGTTTTCATAGCACTTATATTTAATTCTATATTTCACTATAATAAATTCTGAATTGTGTTTTATGAACCTAGAAGAATTAATGGGGCACTTAGATACTAATCTATTTCCAAAGCTTACAAGTATAAGAAAGAAAAATAACATTTTTAAAACTTAATCCATTAGCACAATAGATTATATGTGGAAATTTAAACAAACCACAAAAAAGTGACATAGACCTATTCAAGAGGACGAAAGAGAAGATATATAGGTGGTTAAACAATGTGAGCATGTGTGTCGACAGAAGGAGGCAAAGGAGGACGCCACAGCACAGCTGCTGTGTTGCAGAAGCCATCACGACTTTCACAGATTAATACAGTAATCTATAGACAATATATATAATTATATATAATATAATTATATAATTCTCCAAGACAGGAATTTCCATCTTCATTTTTTAAATGTATTTTTTTCAAATTTCATACAATGTAGTTTGATCATATTTAGATTCCATCCATATCTGCATCCTCTTCCTAATCCCCCACCAAATTTATATACATACCTATATCTCTATAAAGTACATATATATATATCTATATCTATATATATATATGGATATATATATATCTATATATGTATATATCCCTATAAAGTAGGTTTTTGTCCCCAGTGCCCTATGGTGTAGGTTCATCCACTAGACCCAGGTCAGCCTACTAACTGTTCCTCAGATAGATTGGAGTTTCTTACCCACTTCCCCCTGTCTATGCTGCAATTCGTCTGGCTAGAGCTTATGTGAGACCTGTCCATGTTTTCTGCACCGCTATGAGTTCATACGAGCAACTCGCCAACGCTCTGGAAAACTCTTTTCCCTGAAGTCATCCATTTCTTCTGGCTCTTAGAATCTTCCACAATGAACCCTGAGCCTTGGGAGGTAAAGTTTAACACAAGTGCCCTATCAGGTTTAAGCAGTCTACAGTCTCTTATTCTCTGTGTTTTGGCCAATTGTGTTTCTCTGTGTTAATCACCATTTATTGTACAAGGAATCCTCCCTGCTGAGAGTTGAGATGCATTAATCTATAAGTTTCAAATAACTCATTACAACTGTTTAATACTCTATTTAACAGAATAGTTGCATTAGGCTTTCTCCCATCTATGAGCTGTCTAACCTCAGGCTCCTGAACCTGATATCAGTGTCCGGTATGGGCTCCATCTTATGAAGTGGACCTTAAATCCAATTAGAAGGCAGTTTGTTATTCCTATAATATTCCTGCCACTACTGTACCAGTGAGCGTATCTTCCAGGCCAGTTGTTGTAGCTCACAGGATTCACAGCTGGATAAAGTTGATGATAAATGTTCTCTTCAGGTAGCTTACATAGCACCTTCCAGCACTATAAAAGCTAACCAGTAGAGCTGAGGCTCTGAAGTCACCCTCTTGATTTCTCCTTGTTTTTTCCACAATTCATGTATGTAGAGTCTTCAGCAATGGGGTCTTACCATGGAGTTCTGGTGAGTAACCAAGGGCAGAGGAAATGACTAGTATTGTTTGAGGATCTATGGCACCCCCAGTCAACAGCTTCAAAAGAGGGAGCCCATTCCTGACAATGGATTTTTACTTTACAAACCAATGGGGTATAGTTATAAGTAACTCCTTTTGATCTCTCTTTATAATGTACATACTTTAAGTAGCTTCTGGTTTCCATGTGGCTCTCTCTAAAAGCCTCTGGTGTTAACTATCCCTCCCTCTTCTGTCCTACCCGCCCACCCCCCTTCTAACCTTTCCTGTCACTGCATTCATCTCCATTGTTAAGAGTGTAATAATCATGATCAAAGAGACTGTAGAAAGTGATTCTAGATGATACTGTCAAGTATGGAGATAGAAGAATTACAAGTATTTTGTTTATAAGATAACATATCTATTTGACGGCATATTAATCAAACAGGATTTAATGCTTCTTAAAGAAATAAAAACTAGAAGCCCCACTGAGCATGGTGGCACGTGCCTTTAATTCTAGCACCGGGGAGGCAGAAGCAAGCAGATCTCTGTGAGATCAAAGTCAGCCTGCTCTATGTACTGAGTTCCAGGCCAGCTGGGGATACAGGAGACCTGGTCTCAAAAAGCAAAACAAACAAAAAGACAAGAAACCTGGAATTAAATAATTTTAGGATTTGTTCATCAGGCTTATGCTAAGTCCCCATTCTCTGTCATCTATCACTCAATTCTATAACAGCTACAAGTCTAGAATAGTATCAAAAATTACAAATAAGGTGAGTATGTGTGGATGAACATAAAGGCATCTGAAACGGGTGGGATGAATGGCCTAAAATTACCAAAACCTGGAAGTCCTTGGAAAAATGTTCATTAATGGCCTCAAAAACTAATTTTTGCCTAGAAAAGGAATTATGTCAGCCAGAAGTAGATATAGGACCACATGAAAATATAGCCGCCATGGGGTCACCATTTAGAAGCATGAATAAATGACACATATTTCAGTAAAAGCTACCTGAGGAAAATAATCAAGATACTCTTATTCTGAATGGGAAGTTTCTTCAGAGACCAAGGCAGCTGCTGGCATGATGGGCTGTCCCCTCGAAGCCACAAGGGTGAGACCAGCTATTCCTCTATTTGTGTTCATAGTTAAAATCAGGTTTGTAATAGTTCATTGTCACTCCCAGTTACTCCTAACTCTACCAGAGCTCTAGCAATCATCTCGCATGAGGTGCTGATGAGCCAAGAATCAGAGCACAGACCTTTAGGACCCGTGAGTCTAAGCCCCGCCCTTCAACTGTGGGATACAGTTGCCAGAACCAGTAACTTTAAGGTGTATTCTATCTTATTCTAACATAACCGTGCATTACTTTCCAAGATCTTCCTTCTTTTGTTCCTCCCTTTCATCAAAATCTCTTCTTTACCTTCTGTATCTCATCTGTATCTTCTTCTTTTATTCTGAAACTTCCCTCGCCAGCTTGTAGTATCTATTTTAGAAGTTACAGACATATTGGTTCTGTGGGGTAGCTATGTTTCTTTACATTCTGCTAAAGTACTTTCCAGATGTCCCTGAGAATTCATATTCCCAGCAGCTTTGTAGAATTAATGCTGGTGTGTTTCCTGCTAACCTTCTGCCCATGTGGCTCAGGCAGACGAGGCAGTTTCTTGGAGCGTATAATGAGAAAAAGGGTCTGGTTGTAAAGGAGGGCAATTTCAATGTTGAGTCTCACATAGCGGATGTCCCCCTTTAGATGAGAAAAAAGAACCATGAGTGTGTGTATATCTGTGTGTCTGTGTCTGTGTCTGTGTGTGTGTAGATATGTACTTCAAGGAAGAAAATCACCTATAATTCTCATGACCTTTCAGATTTCCAAAATTATGATAGAATTCTTTCTTAAAGCACAGACGGGGGAAGAGATTCATTATCCATAACCTGTAGTTGATAAACAATACCATCACTCTCAGGTCATGACCTCAGAAGATAACACCCGACCGTAGTAACAGTATTCCATTAGCAGTATGACACATGGTGATTAAAAAAGCAGCTAACTGGCTCCAAGGAGAGCAAAACAAGGAGAGAAATCTTTCACTAGAATAAATATAAGCCTAAGCAAGACTGCCAGCCTGTTGTCAGATTTAGACTTCATATACACCTTGCCCTGGATGTGCAATGTTAGGCTTCAGCTACTGATTATGCCATTCCAGGCAGGCAGAGCAAGAGCCTACTTGCCTGGCCAGCAGCCTCGTACCAACGGCACATAGAGATGTGCTTAGAGTAGACAACAGACTTTTATGGAGTTTACCTTAGACCTAATGTAGACCTAACATTGCTGGAGGGATCTTCCTCAAATCACGATCCTTTTCTAGGTCTGAACCCTCTTTGTCAAATGAGACAATCTAATAATCAAAATTAGAACAACTCCAAGGTACCACCAACCTCCAGATCCTAAAGCTCGGTGTTCTGTGCTCTGTATTCTAGTCAGTCCACTCACAGAGGGAGAGAAGCCTGGGGTTGGCCTGGGGTTGGCCGCTTGTTTCAGGCATCTGCCCTCTCTGACTTACTGTGGCCATTCAGTTGATTTTTTTTTAGCACTAGTATGATACTTAACTTATATGTGTGTCAACATAGGGTTTTCTTTTCCTTTCACCTCCTTCTTTTCTCTCCCAACCTCTCTAAAGGGGGCCTTTGGTCAAGTGGAGGAAAGCAAAACAATATCTCATTGTGAAAACACGGATGGAAGCCGATGCAAGGTTTGTCCATCTTCCCTTGGACCCTGAGGAATGTATTACTTTCCCTTCCCTCTAGCCTCAAGTCTTCAGATCAAAGGACCTTTATATCACCTGAGGCCAAAATGAATGCCTAACAGCCACTAACTGACTAAAACCAAACGCTTAAGAAGCACTTCAAGCATAACAACTAAAAGCAGTTTGTAAAAACAGTGTGCTTCAGCCTTCTCCCTAAAGACTGGCTCTTTTAGGATCAGAAGACACTATGCAAGCTGCGAAGGGAGAAAACCAATCAATGATCCTACCCAACTGTAAAACCTATGAACTACAACAATGATTGTCCCAGCAAACTATTGCTGTAAGTGCAGTAGTGGCACATTTTTCTTAGAGGTAATCAACAGCCCAATCAATGGGAGGGAAATCATGTGTGGTACTGTAAACATAGCCAAGTACACATGGCTGCAGACGTCAGAGACTCTAAAGAAAAACCTGTTTCTGTCACTTCTATAGACCAGTGTTATTTCCTTCTATATTCTAAACATGTATCCTTATGTTTAGTAACAAGTGTACTTCTCACTGCTCATCAAAAAGCTTCTTTTTGCAGCATATAGAGACTATTCCAAGTTCCACAACTAGTCCAAAACAGAGAATAAGTGACTGTGAGGTACCCAGCCCTAAATGACACATCTACAGTGCAATGTCTATACCTAAGGCTCAGGGAACATCACCAAAGAGGGGATGAAAAGAACCTAAGAGCAGAGGGACAAGACCCCTGTTGCTGGTTAATACATTCTACACATGACAGGGAAGCTGCACCATCAACCACAGTGTGGTTGTCTAACGAGATCTGCGTAAAGACAAAACCAGTAGACGTGCCAAGGTGGATGGGGGAAATGTCACAGGGTTCCACCTCAAGATGAAGATCTACAGGATATCAGTGGGTGCTGACGGAGGGAGAAGCAGTTTTCTCCAGGGACTAGATTCCTGAGAGGTTATCTAATCCCAAGTGGGTGGTCCTAAACACAGGTACACAGGAGCACCACTAAAGGGAATCAGTGTATTATGTGTGTGTGTGTGTGTGTGTGTGTAACAATAATGATCAAAAAAGACAGGAAACAGAGAAGGAGAGGGGGCATGGGAGGAGTTAATGAGGGAGTGGGAGGGGCGAAATAATAAGGTCTAATAATCTAGACCTTTCATGTGCCTGCTTGTGTACTGACATGAGGACTGGATTTACCGGTGTTTTGTATCTCAAATTAAAGACCTAAAGGGAAAATATTCCTTGCAATGAGTGAAGTTCCCAAGGGTATTATACCACTAAAGGGAATCAGTGTATTATGTGTGTGTGTGTATGTGTGTGTGTGTGTATGTGTACAGAGAGAGAGAGAGAGAGAGACAGAGAGAAATTCTATGTAGCCCTGGCTGGCCTGGGACTCATTATATAGACCACGCTGGCCTCAACTCACAGAGATCCACCTGTCTCTCTGCCTCCTGAGTGCTAGAATTAAAGGCAGGTCTCACGACAACCCAGGAGAAACATGTTTTGAATTTATTCTTAAATAGCTGCAATCAGTTTAAATAGGATATGTATTGTTGGGGGGCGTTGCACAGCTCCTCAGATCTTATGCTATTACACAGGACAGTCACTCTCATTTCCTGAAACACACTGAGTTTTAAGGGTGGTAACTTTTAACCGTATACTACACTAAACCCAGCTTTAATCAACTATGACTCAGCTGGTAACAATGGCTGTTCTGTGTCATGTCCGACAGAGGTTGCACTATTTTCCTTAAAATCTTTAAAACTTCCGTCGTGATGGTTCTGGTGTGCGCCTGCTGCCGCAGTACCTTAGCACACACCCAGAGAACAACGGTGCTATCTTCTTTTCAGGGGCAACAGCTAGAATTTGGACTTATCTGGGTCTAGTTGCCTAGGTGTCAGGAAACCAGTGGGAGGAGAGAAAGATCAACCATGGACAAGAACATCATCTAAGACAGGGGAGGAAACGTTTCATCTTGATTGTCACCTTGATTAGCTGAAAAGTCCTCAGAGATTAGTAAAGCACAGCTTTGGCTATGTCTATTAAGGTGCCAGAGAGGACGAACTGAGAAGTGAGAGAAGACCCACCCTGAACGAGTGTGACAGCATCCAATAGGCTGGGGGCCTGGATGAACAAAAGATGGAAAAGGAGAAACCCGTGAGTGTAAGCTTTCTCTGTGTGTCCTGGTCACCACACCACAAACAAGTTTCTCTGCCACAAACTCCTGGCACCATCATGTTCTGCCCATGTATTAACACACACACGCACATACACACATATATATGTACATAGACATATATACATACATTACATACATACATGGGTTAGGGGTCCAAGAGGACCCTTAAAGACCACGGCAGCTACGCGAGGGGTCGGGCCAGGCTGCGTCTCCTGCTAGCCATGTGTTGGTGTCCACAGAATTGTGGTTTTGTAAGCATGCAAGACGAAAGACTGGGGTGGGTTTGAAGTTTTTATTGAGGTTCCAGAAAGCTGTTGAGGTCAGGGAGTGTGTGTAGGGTCAAATTCCTGCAAGAGGCCCTGAGAACTCGTTGGTTCTTGCTCAGAATTACCTATGAGGTTACGGGCAAAACACCAGCCAAGGCCACAGACATTTCTAGACTTATTGCCACTGGAAAATATCACTGTCCCAAGATCATACAGGTCCTCAACGATGCTTGCTTGATTGGAGACGTTGCTTCCTTGCTATTTGGTCCCATAGAACTGCTCAAGACTTGTCAGCTTGCTTCCCCTAGCTAATAAAGAGGATAAAGAGATGCAAAGGAGAGAGAGATGGGGGGGAGGAACCCAAAAAGAATAGCTCAACTTTAGAAATGAAGTGTCGTTGCCCCGCCGTGCTGTTAGCTAAAGCGTTGACTAAGTCCAACACACACGCTAAGATAGGTTACATAACATGCTCACCAGGCTATAGGAATCATCTGAAGCCATCTTAGAGGCTGGCAATTACAGTTATAAACTTAAATGCATTTATCACTTTAAAATATTAAGTGTGTCTTCTAATGTATGCTACATTGGCTATTTCTGTTTTTATAGGTTTTTCTAGTCAGCACACACAAAAAGAGCTCATTATGACATTTTCATAGATATATATTATACTTTGCTTTTATTTAACTCCTTCTTATCTTTCCTCATTCCGGCTTCTCTTGGTTCTATTCCAGATAGTTTACCTTATGCTTTCATGTCATGTATATGTATATGTGTACAAGATTACATATACATTAATCTAAATTCCATCTCATAAAAATGGAAAATTCATCTTTTACCTTTCGTTATCCTCCTTTTTAAAAAAATAGTTAATTATTTTTATTTTATCTGTATGAGCGGTTTTCTCTATATATGCAAGTGCACCCATGTTGTGCAATGCCCATGGAGGTCAGAAGAGGGTGTTGGATTCCTTGGGACTGGAGTTATGGACAGTTGTTAGCCACCATGTGGGTCCTGGGAATCAAACCCGGGCCCTCTGCAAGGGCAGCCATGGCTCTTAACCGCTGAGCCATCTCTCCAGCCCCTCGTTATCCTCTTCTCCTCCTCTTTTAGAGCCCTCCTGTAGCATCCTTCTGCATAATCTCTTTTACTTACACATCTTTTTTCTTTTTTTTAGTCTAGACTCCACATATGAGAGAAAATGTATTTGTTTTTCTTAATCTGGGTTATTTCACTTACTGTGATGATCTCCAATTTCATCCATTTTCCTGAAAGGAAATAATTTCACTACTCTTACAGCTGAATCAAATTCTGTACATACTACATTTTCCTGTCCATTCTCTGACAGTGGGTATGTGGGCTGTTCGTATCTTGATTCCTGGGACTAGTGCAGTAATAAGCATCAATGTAGAAGCATCTGTGCTGTGGTTACTCAGATTCCTTTGGGCACATACATACCCCAGAGCAATATAACTAGATCAGACGGTAGTTCTGTTTTGAGTGTTTTGAGGAATCTTCCCAGTGAGTCCCATAATATCAACACTACTTTACATTCCCACCAGCAATATATAGAAGTTCTTTCTTCCCCCACTGCATCCTCACCAACATTTATTAAATGTTCAATAAACCTACGATTCTTTTAAACGTTCAGCAAGATTTTTTCCAAGAACATTCATCAAGAATGCTAGTTCCAGTTTTTCAATATATTGGTTTATATTTAGTCATTACACTTATCTTCATAACATTTTAATCTCATGCACATTTAGAACCTGACATTAATGTTTCACAAATATTTACTATTGAAGAAACTGTGAATAATTCAAAATACTTAAAATTAGAACTTACCTGTATGTCTCCATGTTCTCTACTTTCTTCTCAAGGTCGAGGGATTAATCCAAACATTGGGATGCAGGGAGAACCATGGAAGAGGGACCAGAGAAGAGCAGACGAGCGATGAAGGAGCCTGACCGCAACACAGCCATTTGTTCTTGGTCACTTACACAAGGGAAACTAGTCGCTAGATGCTTTAGCTCGGATCTTCCATGTCTCCCAAAGGCTCGTATGGTGAAAGTGTGATGCATAGAGCCATTGTGAAATGGTAAGCCGTAGAGAGGGGGGCCAATGGAAGGAAGTTAAGTCACTGGGGATGGCTTTGAAGGGAATTTTTGGATTCCATACTCTTCCTGATTCTCTCTTTTTGATTCCTGGTAGTCATGAGAAGTCAGTTTTGCTCCCCTGTCAGCGCTCTGTTGTGATGCACACAGCTTTGGCACAGACATAAAGGAAACAAAGTCCAGCAACCATGAACTGAAACCTCTGAAGCCATAAGCCAAGATAAACCGTTCTTCCATATGCTCATCATTTCAAGTATGTTGTCACAAAAACAGTAGAAAACGCATACTAAGCATCCTCCGCTAAACTACATTCCCAATCGTTACTGTATCCGCATCTGATATGGGATCAATAGGTAGAATTGTTATTTAAGATTTATATACAGTGAGACTCTCACCCTGTCTAGGCTGAAAAATTTGACATAGATTATCCTTGGCATTTCATAATATCATACACTAGGAATCCATGCATTGTAACTAAAACTACCTTTCTCTCCTTGTGGCCAAAAATCTGTCCTGAGATAGGAGGATTCCTGTTTCTTCTTAGCTGCCTTTTTTGACTCCACTAAACAGTGTGTACCTAGTCTCCATCTGAATGACAAGGCATCATTTGTGCTGTTTATCTCTGGGTGTGTTGTCACTATTCAGTTGCTGAAAGTGACAACTGCAAGGGCTGAGGTGTAGCTCCATGGTGGACTGTGCACTTCACAGATGCAAGGTCCTAGGCTCAATCTCCAACCCCCAAATATTTTAATTTAAAAGGCCACCATTTTTGTTTATTCTTTTATGCATTATTTCTAGGGTTTCCGCTGTTGTCCTGGGTGCTTTAGATTTAGTGTACCTATACATTCTTTGACCCAGGTGCTGATAGTCAGATCATGATGTACTGAGCTTGTATCACCTCGTTAATTGGTAGACCCAATGAGATGCACTAAAATCTTAATCCTTGAATTAAAGCAATTTATGCTTTGATCTTTATATTTATAAAATATGAAAATAGAACTCCTCCCTCATGATTGTTAAAGAATGAAATATGATAATACATGTGAAGATTCTATAAACAGTATTTATTAATATATTATTATATATTATATATTATATTTTAGTATTGTCATAAATCATGCCAGATATAATGTATACTCTATTATCATAAATTCCAAGGATTTTTGGTCATAATGGCTGTTTCATGCAAGAAATATCTCCCTAGCAAATATATACAATGTCCTGAGGCTTAGGACTATCACTGACAGTTCAAAGCATAGAATAGTTTCGCATAATATATGTATGTATATATATATATATATATATATATACACACAAAAAAACTTGTTTGTAATAATGTAACCAAAATTTAATCTCAAAAACCTTTAATATTCCAGTTTGTAACTAGGAAGCTACAAGGAAAAGTTTAACCGGTGAGCATGTTCTGTTGACACCCAGCACTTGGCAGTGCTCAATCTACATACAACATACTGTGTGCTCATCTCTGAGCAAGATACACTGGACATCACCAAACCAATATGGGTCAGGAGTTCTGCTCATGGCTCTGTCACTACCTGATTACTGTCACTACATGATTACCATCACCTCAGGTTCACCACCCCACAGGTCACTCACCTGTGCAAGAGGAGAACTGACTACATCTGAGTTTCTGGCATACATCCTGTGGGACGCCAAGTACTCAAAGACCACTCCAGAGGGTCAATACAAGGTTCAGGTGCACTCAGGAAATTGACCCCATTTCATTCTGATTTCTATTTCAGAATATCTTATAGGTTTTTGCTTGTAAAAGGACTTACTTGTTTCCATTACATGTGTGTGTCATGAGCACCTCAAATTTTTTATGTCAAAAGCTGAACTTAATATTTTCTTTTCTTCTCCATTGAACAATACTATGACCCAAGTGCAGCATCCCAGATGGGCTCAACCTAGGTCCTCCATTTCCTTGCCAGATCCAAATGCTCTACATCTAATCAGTCACCAAATGTTATCCAGAAGGAAATGAAAAAACAGAAACTTAAAGCATTGTACTTCCTTACTGACCAAAAGTTAGTGACCAAAAGTCAAAGTTGTGATATTTGATGAAAACTCTTGAGAAGGAAATAATAATTCATTATTGAATAATTCCATGTTGGTCTTCATGACAAGATAAGAAAGAGAGGACTGTAAGATTTCTAACCAAACTAGAATTCTAGAAAGCATTCACGGAGAGCTAGTATGACATGTCTCTATGCTCCAAGTGCTCTAATGCATTTTTTAGATGAGGATAAGGTAGTCTTGTAGTCCACCCTGGCCTAGAACTTCTTATGCAGCAAAGAAGACTTTAAGTTTATGATCTTCTTGCCTCAGCCTCCCAAGACCTGAGATTGTAGAAGTATGCAACCATGCCCAGAACTATATACTACAATTCTTGATATGATGATTTATAATTCTTCTTTATAGTACCTGAAAGAGTACTTAAAATGTTTGGTTGTAATTATAAATTGTCTTCTGTGGTTTTTGTTTATTTCATTTCCAAGGAATATAGTTTTTGAACTTAAAGTCTGATGATCACAATGCTTATTGTATGGAAAAGTGTCTCTGTTCACATCATAGGATATTTCAGTATAAGATATTTCATTTTTCATAGTCTATAGCAATATTTGTCATAAAAGAGCTATAATCTAAAGTTTATATATTTGCTGGAGGAAACTGAATTTCTTCACTGTAAATGAATTCACCAACCATGGTGGAAATTAACCCACTCCTCTGCAAACAAATTTATGAGCCTTGTGATAATTAGGCCTCCACTGTATATGTTGCCTATGTTCTATTAAACAAAAAATATTTCCTGAATCTCTTATAGCTATAAAAAATAATAAAACTCTCAAAAGGCATACTGTATGATTTCTTCCACAGCTTGCAAAACAACTTATGCATAAAGTCATGGCTTATGAACAGAAACCTCTTTGGAGTGTGGAATATTTCATGTCTTTTTTTCATACTACTACCTTTACCTTGAATGCCCTTGCCTTGACATCCTCTCTGGTAAATTCCTTTCAGTGATTCTTATGCACATACACAAGTGCACATATCTTCTTTTTATCTATGAAGGACTTACCGTGATCTCTTTCATGTTTATCTAGTGCTTATAACATTTACAACTATGCTACTTAGTCAAATTTCTGTTGCTATAAGAGAATATCCAAGATTGGATAATGTACAAAAGTCAAAAGTTTATTTTTGTTCATTGTTCCTTTTTAAAACTATGGCAGCCATTTAGCAGATTATATGTATTGTTTATTTTTTTAATTTTTTATTGAATGTTTGTGATTTTCATACAACACAATTTTTGATGGTGTTGAGATTCCCCCCATCCACACCTCCCTTGACTGCCCCCCACCCAATTTAATGTACTCTATTATACATACTATAAGGCCTATAGAGTATAATTTGTGTCCACAAATGTCCAATGAGGGCCCAACCACTGGAACCTGATTAACCTACTGGAAGGTCCATCTTTGAAAGAGGCTGTCTCTCCCTGGTTTGCCTTGCATGGGACTTCTGCGTGATGCTACCATTGCTGTGAGTTCGATGAGTGACTGATCAGCCGTCTGGAAAACTGTGTTTCCCTGTGATCGTTCACCATCTTTCTGTCCCCTCTTCTGCAACGATAGATCCCTGAGCCTGGGGAGGCAGAAGTTTGATACAGTGTCCCATTCAGGGATACACATTCTTTAGCTTCCCATTCTCTGCACATGGGCCAGTTGTGGATTTCTATCTGCTGCATGAGGAAACTTCTTTTCTGGGTATAACCATATAGCACTATTAGTCTGTTTAATATGATCTCTATTCAGAAGAAAACTAGTATTCAACTCCCCCTATACCCTGTGTCCTGCCAAGCCTCGGTTCCTAAGCCTGATATCAGTGTCAGATATGGGCTCCATGCTATGAAGCAGACCTTAAATCCAGGCAGAGAGTGGTTGGTTACTACCATAATGTTGTACCACTATTGCCCTGGTAGGAATATCTTGCTAGGACAGTTGTTGTAGTTCAGTTTGAAAATCCAGAGAGGTCAAGAAGCTAATAAATGGCCATGGAGGTTGTGGAGAAGCCTTCTTGGAGGGCTGGTAGAATGCAGGGATGTGAAGGGGAACATTAGACTAAGAAGGGTTAAATGAGGTGGGGACAGGGGACAGGGCAGGGGGGGAGTATGAAGAGGAGCCATTAACACAAAAGGTCTTTAGAAAAAGTCATGTGAAAGATTACCACTGCAGAAGCTTCTTAAGAATATACATGTGCATTGTTAAAAGAGATCAAAAGGACTTGCCTTATAACAGGGGGACATTACCTCTTCTAGACATCATAGACTAACACATTAAAACTTCAGTGCCATAAATGGACTCCCTTTCTAGGAGTTGTTGATCAGGGGTCCCATAGACCCTCCAACAATCCTGGTAATTGCCCCTGCTCTTGGTTACCCAACAGAACCTCCCTGTAAGATCATTTTGCTAAAGAAACTATCTACATGAACAGTAGAACAAATAAGGAGAAATCAAGCTGGTGCTGACTTCAAAGCCTCATCTCTACTAGCTTCCATGGTGCTAGAAGGTTAGCATATATAATCATCAACCTTATCCAGATGTGAATCATATTGTTTATTTTTATGTGACTTTCTATCAGTCTAATCCATAGGGCTTTTTGAAGACGGTGATTGTTACTATCTTTGCAATCTCAAGGTCAGGTAAAGGAAAGAAAATATAATCAACTTTCATGAAACAGACATTCAATTAATGAAAGCAAATTATATAAACACAGTGAAGTCAGATTATAGGGACTTTAAAAATCAGGTAGAAGAATTTGGGCGATGGGTAGACATTTGAGAGCTATTCTGAATGCACGCTTTATAGGACACTAATTCTCTAAGCTCTTCCATGAGATCTAGTCAATTTCAGAAATTTATATGTGTTTAAAGCATGGTATCAAGTTTATGTACATGAGTTCGTGAGATCCTTGAGAAAGCTGGACTGGCTAAAGCAGCTCAGATCTGGGGCCAGAAATATTTATACAGGGCGTTCTCTGAGTTGAACTTAACTGCTTCTTCCTAAGAGGGGTAACATAGAATCACTGGAGAAGTAAGTGAAGGAGATATACAGCCAGGAGAGAGAGAGAGAGAGAGAGAGAGAGAGAGAGAGACTGAAAGACTGAAAAGATAGGAGGAGGAAGGAGGTAGAGGAGGAGGGGGAGGCAGAGAAGGAGGAGGAGGAGGAGGTAGAGAAGGAGGAAGCTGCCATGTCATTTATAGGCTCCAAAGAAAAGCAAGAACTAAGAAGCAGAGCCACATGTGAGGACAACTTTTAATTTATTATCTTTTCCAACAGCAAAGCTTGATTCTGTGGATTCTTCCGGCCTTCTACACAAGTTATACTCCCATGACGAGAACTAAGTGAGTTTTCTCTCCAAAATATCATCTCCTGAAAGGTAAAGAAACAATCTTCCTGTAAGAAGAGATGAAAGAACAAGATCCCCTCGGGCATTAGAATCATTACTGCCACCTAGAGAACTGGACAGCGTGTCAATTCACAGAGAGAACTGTTGATAGCTAAACTATGCCACATGGTGCAGCCATTCAGCAGAAGTACCTACTCAGTACTTGTGCAATGTGGTTGATTGAGAAATGTTTAATACTGTTTCATTTAGTCTAGATTTAAACAGTCTCATGTGGGAAGTGGCGTCTCTTTGGGGCAGTCTGGGTCTCCAGGAAGAGTTTTTGTGTTCTGACAATGGTGCACAGACTGGATGAAGGCAGAGGCATTTGTGATGTGGAGTAGATTGGTAAGAGTTACCATTCACTTGGCACTTTCTATGTGCTGAACCTGCTTTTAACCGGATTAATTTAATCTTCATGACAATGCTACAAAGCTGAAAACATTGGAGAAACATTACCCAAGAGCAGAGTTAATGAATGGCAGGTATGAGATTTGAAGCTGGAAATCTAACCGCCTAAGAGGGACAGGACATACTGCAGCAGTATACAAATGATTCGGGGACAAAGGAAGTGTAAGGCCAGGACTGTGAAAGAACTGATGGAATATGACAAACAAGAAAAATTACAAGACTACAATCATATCATCATCAAGAACCTGTCGCTCCTTATTAGGCTCACGGCAAGATTAAGGTGACCTTATAGAGTATTGTTGCATCTGAAAAATGTTTTTAGAACAAAGCCCTTTTAGAGAACCGAGTCTCTATTTTCAGAGGAGTAATAGATAACAATCTAATGATAACACAATATATAAGACTATTACAAACTGAAGAAAGAGAACATGGAACGAGTGCTCCACAAAATTCACAAGTAAGTAATGAGCTCATTATCAGGCAGTACTCCAAGGCTTACAATAGTGAGGTTTCTCCCCATTTGTTATGCAGTATTGGAGAATAGGTCTCCAAATTCTAAAATGAAAAAGGACCCTAGACACAATCTTGACCAATTTCTCATTTTATAAATTAAAGGATAATGATAAAAAAAGACTTGAGAAGAGCAGATTTCCATTAGATAAAATTAGATCATTTTACTAGGTATAATACTAGTTTTCATGTTTTGTCCTTTTGTGGGAGTTCTTTGTGTAACAGTTACAAGCTGAAGTTCTTATAAATGAAATGCTAAGATGGCTGAGATCGATGAATAGATGGGTGATAGAGAAATGGATAAATAAGACAAGTAAGATGCTGACAACTAATAATACCTGCTGTTATAAATATCCACCAATTAGAATTCACCTGTACTGTGGAATTGTGGAATTTTCATAACACTTTTAATTACAGTCTAAAACAGTATGAGAGGAGAGTTGACAAAACAGTGCAGAAGCACATGACGCATGCTCTGCCTCTTTCCTAATAAGAGAAACAGAAACACTAAGATATCACTTAGGGCCTGTATAGCTGGCAAACACAAGACTGTGACAATACTACAATTGGTAACACCGTAGCTAGTTAATGCAGAATGCACCAATGAAATCTCCACAGTATGGTAGTCTAACAAGATCTGCATAAAGACGATAGCACTTGACCTGCCAATGTGGATGGGGAAATGTCACAGGGCCCCATATCAAGAAGAGACGATCAGCAGCTGCTGAGGGAGGGAGAACTAGTATTCTCCAGGCACTTGCTCCCTGAGAGGTTATCTGATCCCAAGTGGGCAGCCTTAAACATAGGTGCACATGAGCATCACTAACCAGACTCAGTGCATTATAGACAGGCAGATAGACAGATTATACACAGATGAATATATAGGTGATAGATAGGTGGAGAGATAGATAGATAGATAGATAGATAGATAGATAGATAGATAGATAGAGATATACATGTATGTATATGCAACAGCAATGATCAAAAAAGAGAACAAAGCATTGAGAGGAAAGGGGAGACATAGGAAGAGTTGGTGGGAGACTGGGAGAGAGAAAATAATGCAAAGACAATGCTAACATATGTTGTTCTCAAAAATAATTTTTCTAATTAAAAAAAAAGACCAATCTTGGGCTTGGTGACATACTCCTTTAATCCCAGCACTCAGGAGTCAAATCTCTGTGAGATCAAAGCCAATCTGGTCAAGTTTCAGGACAGCTGGAGTTACAGAGTAACTCTGTCTCAAACTAGAGCTGTATAAGCTTTTTCCATCTGTAATGCCTTTTCCCCCAGGAAATATTTATGTGAACCTAGGTATATAAACACACATCATAGATAGGCAAATCAGACATTTACTGATAAATTTAGCTTAAAACAATTCTTTTATATCCAAATGATTTTTATCATTTATTAAAGACAAACAAATTTGCATACTAATAAGATAGATGTTCTTGCTTATTATTACATAGAGATTTAAATCTTGGCTGAATAATTGATGCTGCAGAACAAAGAGCATCTTTAATGTTCTTCAGAGTCAATCAATATTTTGATTTTATAATCATCAGTGCTGAAAACACCATTCCATATAAACATAATGCAAAATGTCCAAAGTCTGTTTAGGGCCATTTGGAAATTCTGCCTTAATCCCAAACCAAAATTCATTTAACAAGTTTTACGAAGCTCAAGTCAGCAATTCAAATAGTAATTTTTAAAATCAAACATCCTAACAAGTACAATCAAAGATAAGCTGATTTGATCCTTATGTGATGAGGAAAGAGGGGAGGAGAATGCTGTCTTTGATTTCTGTAATTAGACCACTATGTTTGCACAGGAGCCAAAAACTTTGTATGCGCAGTAAAATAAGTTACAACTCATAATATGCACGTCTCAGACCTGACTGTGTTTACTGGTGCCTCAAAGTGCTGCATTCATAATGCAATGCGCATGTGCTCCAAGTTCAGAATAAAGGGTACAGTGGCATTTCACGATGCATCATGGGCGAGCACTGCCAGGAACACTGGATTCATTACACATTTGATTTTCAATTAATTTATGGTCACTGCATGTTGAGAAACCTTTATCGCTGCCAATTTTTCATGATCACGCCGTTCAGTGGTCTAGGGGCTGGAGAAATGGCTCAGCACTTAAGAGCACTGGCTGCTTCTGCAGAGCCTGGGGTTTAATTCCCAGCCCTCACATGGTGGCTGACAAGCATTTTCTTGACTGTTGAGTGATGTGGGAAGACCCAGCCCACTGTGGGCAGTGCCTCCCACCCCTGGGCAGGTTGTTCTGTATTGTATAAGAAAGCAGGCTGAGCACCGGCCAGGGGAGCAAGCCAGTAAGTAGCATCCTTCATGGTCTATGCTCCAGGCCCTGCCTCCAGGTTCCTGTCCTGAGTTCCTGCATTGGACTCCTTCAGTGATGAACTGTGATCTGGGAGATGTGAGCCAAATAAACCCTTTCTTCTCCAAGTTAGTATTGGTCACCATGTTCTATTACATAATCAAAAGTAAACTAGAATAATACCAGAAATTTAACCTCAGAGAAAGAAAAGAAGTAAACTTGTCTAAAGTTGTGTTGTTGAGGTTGTGGAGATGGCTCAGTTGACAAAGTACTTGCCACATACATACAAGGACCTAAATGTGGATTCTCAATATCCATGTGAAAGCTGGCTGCAGCAGCACTCATCGCAACCCTAGCATTGGGGAGCAGAGAAGGAAACCCTGTAGCTTGCTGTCCAGCTAGCCCAGCTGAATTAGTGAGCTCCTGGTTCAGTGAGAAATTATCTCAAAAAAATAAGGTGAAGAGTGACTGAGAAAGACACTTAACATTGATCTCTGACTCTACAGACACACACACACATACACATATACAAATAATGAATAAAAATAAAGCTGTGTTATTTATGTTGTATTTATTTAAAGTTGTATTCACAACCATGAATAGAAGCATAAATATCTATCAACACAAAATAAATTGATTAAATTATAGTATATTTACACAAGGGAGCAATGTAAATCATTCAGCAGTTTAAAGAAGATCTCTGTGAAATAATAAGGTATTTTTCCTATGACATATTATTAAGAGACAAAAGCCATGTTCAAAAGAGTATTTAAAATATGCAGTGTTTATGGGAGAAAAAGAAATAACATGAATATGATTAATAATATTTAATTTATGAAAAGATTGTAGTGATCAGAAACTAATAAAAGTACAGTCATCCTTAGATAACTCAGGGGAATTGATTTAAAGTCCAGTATCGACATGGTCATTGCACATTCAGAAACTTTTATTGCTGCCAATCATTTTTATGATTCCTACATTCTGTTATTTGACCTAATATGGGATTGTGACCCACAGTTTAAGAATCTGTACTCAGATATCAAAATTTAAGGATACCCAGTCTCTCATATAAATTGGCACAGTATTTGTACATGCCTTATATACATTCCAGCATATACTTTAAGTTACCTCAAAATTACCCATAATGCTGTGGGAGATAGCTCAGTGGTTGATGAAGAGCATTGGCTCTCTGCAGAGGACCCAGATTCTGTTCCTACTACTTACATTGTGACTAACAACCATCCATAACTCCAGTTCCAGGAGATCCAAAATCTTCTTCTTCTGACCTTCACAGGCATTGGACATACAGGTACACTTACATAAATGCAGGGAAAAATACTCATATACATAAAATAAAAATGAATAAAAATTTTAAAGATTACTCATAATGCCTAGTACAATGCAAATATTCTGTAAACAATTATTCTATTGTATTGCTTATGCACAATTACAAGAAAATATTTTTATATGTCTAATACATAGAAATTGTTTTTTCCAATATTGTCAGTCTACCATTGGTTGAATTCATGCATGCAGAACTTATAAGCACAAGAGCTAGTTTATCTGACCATCTGGCCATTTTATACTTCAAAATCTGAAGTGAACCCAAACAGAAGGAATTCATTCTGAAATTCAACTTAAACAAATTGTGCATCAAATTGATAATGTATCACAATGAGTATTGTTAAAAGAATTAATTCAAGTAAATCTTGAACCCAGTATGCTGACACACATTCCATCAAATACAAGGTTAGGATTAGGGATAAGAATAACATGAATTACAAGAGATTTTAAATGTTACTTAGTAGGTTTACTGTTATAGTTTTATTAGTATTGACATCTTTATGAATTTTAAGATTGAGAAAAATTAATAAATACATGGATATTACTCTTGCAGTCTTCTCCTAGTGAAACAGGAGGAATAAAAATAAACAGGAGGGGAACAAGAAAAATGTTCTCGTGGTATGGAACCGAAATTTAAAGAATCAGAGTGAATGTTTCTCTTCTAGTTCTATTTGAAAAAAAAACCTGGGAATGTTTCTAAATAGGAAATAGCACAGCTGACATACACGTCTGGTTTGCAATACCATCCGCTGGGTTGGAGAGATGGCTCAGTGACCCACTACCCACATTGGGTAACATCCACCTGTAAGTCCCCAGCTCCAAGGGGTCTGACACCCTCTTCTATGGGCTCCTGAACTCACGTCCATGCGCGCACACACACAATGAAGACAATAAAAATAAACCTTCTTTAAAACACCATTTACCACTGAATGGAAGCAAGACACTGTGGGAGGTCATCAGTCTCTTCTTCCTGCTCAGCCTACATCCGCCCTTCCCTCATCCATTCTTATGTTCAATGGATCCATTCCTTCTTTACATCACAGTGGTCAGGAAGCCATAATCTCACCTCAGATGCATGGAGATAGATAGACAGATGATAGATGATAGATAGATAGATAGATAGATAGATAGATAGATAGATAGATAGATGTATATCTGTTCAGACCACAAAAGGCAGATAGAGAACAACAAGGATATGGGTTTCCTCCAAATTTGTTTCTTGAAATCCTAATTTCCAGTACCTCAGAACCTGACTGTGGTGACAGACGGTCTCTGTAAAGAGATTAGGCTAGTATGATAACACTGATATGGGATATTTCTAGCTGCTGTGACAAAATTCCTGACAGAAGCACTTTAAGATGGAAAGGGCTTACTTTGAGGGCGCAGTCCATAGGGATGGCAAGATCGAGAGGCAGCTGGTCACAGAATATGGGCCATCAGAATACAGAGAAAGATGCCTACTGCTGCTCAGACATGTTCCCCCTTTGGATTCAGCCAGGACATGCACCTGGGATGGTCCTCCTCACACTCAGGGTGGGGCTTCCCTGAGGGTGCACACAGAAACAGCCTATGGTATGTTTCCATGGTGATTTTAAATTCTATCAAGTTGACAATGAAAATTGATCATCTTAAATGGGCTCTAACAAGCCATCAAAAGAGGCCTCAGGAGCCTTCCACCCTCTTGACACCCTGATCTCAGACTTCCTGTTTCCAGATTTGTGAATGAGAAATTTCTGTTTTTGAAGTGGTTCTGTTTGCAGTCCACCTTCTGTTTTGCGGTTAGGTTTGTGGCTCTCCAATCCTCCCAGGTAACAATCTCACTATGTTGTCAATGCCTGGCTAAACTGGCTCATATTTCCCTCTCCCAGGATAATTCATTACTAGCCCTAGTTCTTTGGTCTGATCTCTGTGCTGGAATTCTGTGTCCCAAGCCGTGGGACTGGACATGTGGGCAGTATTGGTGGAAGCAATTTTCTATCCAGTACCATTTGGGTCATTACGAGAACTTCCACCTCCTTGGCCCCCTTTCTCCTCTAACTCCTTTGAATATCTTCACATTAAACTACTGATTGCAGAGCACAAGTGCTAATTAGCACTAGAACAAGTTACTTGAATGTTTTATTATGCCTAGAAGTGGTCTGTCATGAGGTTAGCAAAAATACAGCCTTGGAAGCCAAACCTAGTTATTTTTATAAACAAAGTTTTGCCAGGATATATCTTCCCACATTCATATATATTTTGCCAATGACTGATTTCTGTTGTGAAGACAGAATTCAGTAGCTGAAAAAAAAACTATATAGCCCAAACTGCCTAGTGCACTTGCTAACTAAACCTTTACAGAAAGGGTTTGCCAACTATAGGGGATGCACAATTAGAGGTTTTCTGGCCAGAAGGCAGGTTACTTGTTTGGAAATTAGTAATTCTAAAAAACTATCCAAGAACCCACTGAGGATGGCTCTATGGTAAAACATGGTAGACCCACATTTTGTGGATACTTACGTTTTGTGGCTATAATTACAACTTTTGAAGTTTCCTTCTTATCACCAAGTATTTCTGGAAGATTTATTTCTGCCTTTTGAATTTTATCTAGACCGACCCTTCCTCGGCAACAACATCATGAAATGTGTCATCATTGCTATAATGTGAGCTTGTCATTCACTCCCTTTTCAAATTCTCCAACCAGTGTAAGGTTTTTCAAGGTAATCCAGTTATTTTTCAGGAAAGCAATGCTAATAAAATGTTTTAAAGTTTTAAAAAAAAAAAGTAGAAGTGAAACTGTTTGAAGAACAAAGGATGGAGAGAGAGATAAGGAGAGGGATGGGTAAGAAGGGGAGAGAAAACGGAGGAAGGATATGCTCAAAGTTCATTATGTACTTGCGTTAACGTGGCTGCATGTAAACATGTTAAAATCTTGAAACAACATAAATGTTCAGTCCATTAGCAAACAGGTAGGAAGAATGTGATATATTCATTAAAAAGAAAAGAAAAGATACTGCTGTCCAGCAAAGCCAGTTCCTACAGCCCTTCAATGTCCTGTCCCCTTAAAAGGTTTCTGGGCAGATCACAACCCTTACTGATGAAGGGGTTGGAATAACTGTGCTTCTGTACATTTAAACCCTTAAGATCAACTCTAACAGAATTCTAAATGCTGATCCCAAAGGAATCCCACACAGGTGAGCGTGACATTCTGAGGCACAGAGTGTTACAGGACAGCTTCACACTCATCACCACTAAGGCATGAAGCAGAATCAGCATTTTACAAGTAAACGTGGAGGGCTCTCAAGCCCGTAAACACTATCAGGGTATTGACAATAATTTTTGCTTTTAAAAAGAAAACTGTAGCTGATTTGCTATTTCTGTTTTCTTGGGAAGTAAAAAGTATACTCTTTCAAAGGAAAGATCTCTCAGTGATGTTCTCCTTCTGGAGACTGGAGCTATAGAAAAAAAAAAAAAAAAAAAAAAAAAAAAAAAAACTTGTTGCTAGACTTGGCCAAAGCATCCTAAAAGCAAAGGAATACCTTCTCTCTCAGAAACAGATATTATTGCTCAGTAAACACTGAACAATAACTGAATTTCCTTCCAGTAATTTTCCATTAGGATGGTTAGACGACTGGGCATCAGGCCCAAAGTGTCTGTTTTCACTATGTTATCAGGAATAAGGTTCAGCTGTCTTTATTCATCCTCAGACTCCAAATCTGGATTTCTTACATTGGAGTTTTTAGAGGGAAACACAGATCAAGGACAAAACTCAACTCTGCTACTTCTAAGTTAGTCTCCAGTCTAAACACCTAATGTTTCCAGGCTCTGTCAAATACAAATAATCATGTGCTATTAAGTGAAGTAAAAACTTTATTGTAAAGATCAAGTAAATTTGTCTAGCTCCTTGTCAGGTAAGAGAAGTAGCACGATGAATATTCATTGAATAAATATTGAGAATACAGAACAACCATTTTGGACAAATATTTAAATTTATTTCCAAAAGACTTCTAACCATACATTGTTTTTTTAATGCTGCAAGATAAAGATGATGATTCTGTTTTGTGTACATATGGATTCTTCTGTGTCTTTACATCAAACCCACGGTGGTCAGAAACCCTTCAGGATTGTCCACTGCTTCCTATATGCTCTGTCTGAATTTTACCTGTATGGGTGTGGTAACCAGCTTCTAACATGACCCCAGTGACACGGTGTTCACGTCCCTCTCACTTTGACCAGGGTTGGCCTGCTTCAGCCAGTAGGACATTGAAGGACTGACAATTTGACTTCTAAAGCCGGATAATGAAAAGGCACTGCAGGTTAAACTTTGCTCATTCCTGGGTCACATATTGCAGAGCAATCCAGCTGCCATTTCAAGAGGATGCTAAACAAGATAGAAAGCCTCCTTATGCTGAGGAACTGAGGTCTCTTCAGACCTTAATTTGCTAGCACTGTGAGGAAATCATCTTGGAGGCAGATTCTTTAGCCCCGGTCAAACCTCCAAATAATGGCATTGCTGGCAGACTCCTTACATGTCATCACTTTCTGAACCACAATCAGCTAAGCCACTGTTAAAATTCTGTTTTATCCCATTTAGGCAGAATAGAGGACCATAAACTGTACAGCTTATAAGCACCACATGTTCGTTAGCTTTTAGATCACTGTGACCAAATACCTGAGGGAAAAACTTAAAGAGAGAAACTGTTCATTTTGGTTCACAGTTTTATAGATGTCAGTCCATCAGAACACAACAGAGCAGAGATGCTTACATCACGGTGGTCAAGAAGCAAAGAAACAGTATGGGAAGGCAAGATGTAGACTAAAAGGACACGTCCCCAGCATCCCACTCCCACCAACTATATTTCACCACGTCCTAGTGTTCATCCTTTCAAAATAATGTCATCATATTATGATACCATAAAGGATCAACCCATTCCTTAGGTCAGAGTCCTCATGATCTAATTGCCTTTAGAAGCACATTGTAGACATACACAGCTGTGTTTTACTAATCTCCTAGGTGTTTCTTAATTCAGTCAGGTTAACAAAATTAACCCAGAAATACCACGGAAATTTATTTCTCACAATGCTAAAAGCCAAAAAGGTCAAGAGCAATGCCCAGCTAACTCCGTGTCTTGTGAACACTCATTTCCTGGCTCATAGACATGTGTTTTAATTGTGTCTTCTTGTCATGGAAGGGGCTAGCTAGCTTTCCGAGGTTGCTTTTAAAAGGATTCTGATATGGATAGAATACCTTCCCCAACAGGTATGTTGAAACTTAATTGCCACTGTGATGGTATTAGGAGATCTTTAGACAATTAGTTTGTCAAGCCCTGTCCTCCTGAATGGATTGAAGGCAAAATTGTTACAGGGCATTATTTTCCACTGTGGGCTTCTGATCAAAGATGAATTTCTATTTTCTCTGTTTCTGCCTTGTACTTTTGCCTTCCAGCTTAGGATGGCTCGTCATAAAGGCCTTTGCCAGGTATTAGTACCACACCTTGAACTTCTCAGCCACATTATCCATTCTCAGATATTGTCTTATAGCCAAACAAAATGGACGAAGATAGGCACTGAACCCATTCATGGGGATTCTGACCTCAGGACTGAATCACTTTCCAAACACTCCACTTCCAAAACCAATCATCTTGTAAGTTAGAATTTCAGCATATGAATATCAGGGCCAGATACCAGGAGTAGATCCCATCACCAAGCCGTGACATTTAGTCAAAGACAAGAAGGTAAGACCCCAGGAGAAATGTATCTGCCCTCCCTTCCCATCACTTAGTCTGGGATAACTGACTTTTTCCTTGGGCATACCTCAAGGATGAGGTTCTGAAGATGATGCCGGCGTAGAAGCAAACTCACATTGGCCAGTGGACAGGGTCAAGGCATTTGCCATGATTGCAACAGTCGTATCAGTCAAGTGCTTGAGGGAGGTAGGTAGTCAGCACTACCTGATGGTCATAATCTTTATCAAGTTCCCCACTGTTCTTGTTCAGATAGGCTACCGGGGAAACGAAATTAGCCCGTCTTATACCACCCTACGCAAGGTGACAAGCCCCTGTGGCTCTGTACTGGGGCACCTCATCCCACCCTCAAGGCCCTGGCATCATGTCAGCCCCTGTACGTAAGAAGCTGTTACTGAAGGCAGCTGTTGATAACTGTCACTCCAGCCAGGGGTTATACTGCCACCACGGGGAGCGTCAGTCTATTGGTTCGTTTTTGTCAACTTGACACAAGCCCACACATAGTTGAGAAAAGAAAATCTCAACTGAGCAATCTCCTCCATCCGATTGGCCGGTGGGCATGTCCGTGGTGGTATTTTCTTGATTGCTAATTGAGATCGGAGGCCCCAGGCAGCTGTGGGCAGTGCCGTCCCTAGGCAGTGGGCTTGGGCTGTATAACAATGGCAGCTGAGCAAGCCCGGGGAAGCCAGCCAGCAAGCAGCGTTTTTCTGCAGATTCTGCTCCAGTCCTTGCCTCCACTCCTTTCCTGAGCTCCTTCCCTGCTTCACTTAATAATGGATCGTAACCCGCAACCCAGATAAACCCTTTCCTACCCCGAGTTGCTTTTAGTCCATGCTTTATCACAGCAACAGAAAAGTCACTAAAATATTGGCCAAGGCTCCTTTGACACCATATCTAAGGCCTACAGCTACCCGATCCCTGGACCCTGGAAAGAGCCTGTATTTGCTGAGTCTTCCTATCAAGAATTCACTGACAATCTTGTAAAACCTATACCAGAATTTCCTTGCAGATGAGCCAGGCTCCACATCTGGCAACCACAGTAGGGATTTTATACAAGAAAAATAGAGTTAATTCAGCCTGTTTTTATTTTAAAATAGTCTTCACAAGATTGTCATACATTGCTTTAAATAAAGTTGGAAAAAATAAATATCCACCAATATAGGCCCGATGTATTTGACTAGAACTGACCCAAGTTCAAAATAGAGCCCTTATTTGACCAGGCAGCAGTATAAAATATGGTGGCCTGATCTGGGGCAGACTTTTGGTTTAAGTTTGGTGGTTTGAACAGGTGATTTTCTTCCTTTTTTTACCCAAAGACATATTGAAATGACAGCCAAAAACTAAAGAAGTGCAAGCCCATAACAGAATACAAGATTGAAATGCTTAAGGGGCTTCAAACAGTTAATAGAACAATGTTGGAGCTGGACTATATTGTGCATGGAAACTGTAAAGGGAAAAAATATCTCTATAAAAACAGTACACTCAGAGAACAAAGGTATAGTTAAGTGTGAAAGTAAGAGTGGAACATAAAGCAAGGGGTAATTTACTTTTTACAGCTCTCTTGAGGACAGGGGGTAATAATTTAAGCCTGTATGCTCTAATAGGAGCTTTCCCACCACAAATGATGACTTTGACATAGACACCCAGGCTAAGGATGTTGTTCAGCAATGAGGCATTTGCTCAGCATGGTCGGGCCCTGGCTTTGATCTCCAGCACTAAGGATGGGAAAAAAATCCTCAGTCCTAACACAGGCACCCTGCATATAACTAAAGCAAAAGAATTCTGCTAGTAACAGCTACTGGAGACCAGTGCTAGTCCCACTAGAGTGTCCTCCTCATCGGGACATTTTAAATGCCTCCTGGCATCCCGTGAGGCCCCTGACACAACACCACAGGAAAGCCCTTATGCTGACAATCCCCTGTATTATTCTCCAGCCTCCTCCTTAGATGTAAAGCTAGATTTCTAAGAAAAATATGCCTCACAAAAGAGAATGACAAAGAAAAACAAAGGGAAAAGTTGATTTCAGATGAACAGATAATTGAGGGGCAAGAAGGAAACTTCTAAAGTCCTTAATTGACGTCCACTGAAAACCTTCAAGAAATAAGACCTTGTGTGAGGTAACAGCATAACACTCTGAAAAAGAAACAGTCTAGAACATGAATGAGCTCTTCTATATTAAAACTACAGCTGCAAGTGCTAGACTACCCCACTTCATTCAGAACCAGAGCAGCCCAGGGGAGGCTGAAAATTTGGCTAAATGAAAATATTTAAAACACTTGTATGAATGAAAAGAATGATAAGAAAAGTCAAAAGGGGAATTCAAACTGGAAGAACACATTTGAACCTTGTATCACAATACTCAGGCTCCCTGGTACCTAACCTGCTCCACAGTCAAGAAGAAAAAGAAAAAAGAAGAAAATGGGAAGGAGCTAGCTCACAGAAAAATGAAGATCTCTGTCCCTGACACACAGAGAAGAGCAGGTGGAGCAGCACGAAGATGCTTCTCACCAGCCACACTAGCAAAGCCCTAAAGTTCAACACACTCATTTGGCAGAAGTGAAAAGAAACAGACTTTCACATATTGCTGATAAGAATGGAAACTCACACAGCTGCATAACAAGCGTTCAGTTAATAATGCATGCATGCAGCATTTACTCTGTGACACAGAAATTCCACTTCCAGATTCTGCCCTGAAGACACACCAAGTCAAATACAAAACATTATGTACTCAAAACTATTCATGGGGACATTTTGCAAAAATGAAACATTAGAATCAATTCATAGGTTCATCAGTCAGATGGACAGACAACAGAAGAACAGAACAGGCTACAAAATGGACAGCAGTCCAAGAACTGGCATGAAGTCAAGTGTGGTGTATGCTGTAAGCCCAGATCTCCAGAGATGAGGCAGGAAGATCGTCTTACATTCTAGACCAGCCTTGTCTACATGGTGAGTCGTTTCCTCAAAGAGTAAATAAAAATAAACAAACAATGACATGAAACGAACAAGGAACAAAACAATACATATGTTCTCCTTTCTGCAACAGAGAAAACAGTGTGTATGTGCACGTGTGCGTGTGCGCGCACTATGCCTTTTCCAAAACAAACACAAAGAATGCAATGAATGAATCCAATCACCTCTGAGATGGTACAGGAGAATGGATGGAAAGCTTGACCAAGAAGATTTCTCGGAATAATCTTTTCGTGATTTTTGTGTGTGGATCATGACTTGAAGAAAAGGTTTGGTGCGGTGATAAAAGCACATCATTATTTCAACAGAAACAATTTAGTATAAAAAAATCATCAACTCAATGTGGCATGAACTACTGCTATGATTTGAATAAATATTTTTACAATCATTAGAATGAATGGCATATCTTGATAGAGAATGACCAATGACCAGTTTATCAAAAATTTTTTTTTCGTTAGTATGCAAGAAATTATTTTGTCGTACCATTTTCATTATATAGTAGATATATGTGTGTTATATATACCTGTCGTTATACTTTGTTCTTGCTCCTCGCGTACTGCTCTCCCACTCCTCCGGAGTCCGTCCTGCTAGGCCCCTTCCTCCTCCTTCCTTCTGCTTCTTTGTCACACAGGTCATTACCCTCTCCTATCCTCCCTTTAGACAGCTTCCTCCTTCTCATAGTCCCCTTTTTCTGATTAGGAGGACATAAAATCTCAAAGTAGTTTTGATTTATCTACATTTCCCTTATGGCTAAAGGCACTGAACACTTTTTCAATATTTTTATTCTTTGACAATTTTGTGCTTGTATGTAATGGAATTTGGGGTCATTTTTCACCCTCTATTCTCTCCCCTCAAATATTTATTTCCCAGTTGTATTTCTTCCTTTGACAGCTAGCTATTCGGTTTATCAGGCCATGTGTGAGTGCAGGATTTGGGAGGTGATATTTAATTTTTTCCAGTTCCTTATAGACTCTAGATTATATCCTTGTCTGATGTGCATTTGGCAGACTTTCTCTCATTCTGTTCTCTTCACCTTGTTGTACAGAAGCTTTTTAACTTCATGCAATCCCATTTGTTCATTCTTGTTCATATTTCCTGAACTGACAGTCCTATTCAGAAAGTCCTTGCTTATTTAGGTCTTGAAATCTTTTCTCTAGTTTCCTTCTATGTCCCTCTATTAGTTCCAGAGTTCAGGTCTTACTCATTGATCCATTTTTAATAGATTTTGTACAAAGCCGATGATATGACTTTAGTTTTCTTTCTGATCTTGTGGAGTGGGGGTTGCAGGGGACGGTGACAGAGTCTTGCTATGCAACTGAGGCTGAGCTGGACCTTTGTAAACCAGACTGGTCTCAAGCTTACAGTGACAGTCTGTCTCTTCCCCCTGAGTTTCCTTCTGTTATATTTGGATTCTCAGTTTTCCCAGCACCCTTCATTGAACAGGCTGTTCAGGGTTATTTCTTGGTCTTCTGTTCTCTTCCATTGGTCTGTGTGTCTTCTGTTCTCTTCCATTGTCTCTGTGTCTGCTTTTGTATGTGCTACGTGCTATCCTTGTCACTGTAACAAGCATAGTGTGAGATTAAAGACTGTGATTTCTCCAGCGTTGCTCATTCTGCATAGACTTCTTTTGGCTACTCAGGATCTTTTGTGCTTCTTTATGAGTTTTCGGATTATTTCTTCTAGTTCTGTGAAAACTGTCATTGGAATTTTGGTGGGTATTTCACGCATCTTTGGATCACTTTTGCTAGTATAGTCATTTCATAGTATTAATTTGCCCAGTCCATGAACGAGAGGTCTTTCTATCTTCTAGTGTCTTTATGGATTTCTTGCTTCACTGTTTTAAAGTTTTCACTATAAATGTCTTTCAGCTCCCTGGATAGGTTTATCCCTGGGGTGGGATGTTTCATTTTTTTCATTTTGTTATTGTTTTTTACTGTTTTGAATGAGACATTTTTATTGTTTCTCAGTAAGTTTTTTATTGGCATATAGAAGAGCTACAGGTTTGGGGACATTGATTTCATACCTAGCTAATTTGCTTAAAGTGTTTAGCAGATCTGAGCATTTTCTGTTGGAATTTTCATGTTCTTTTAGGTATAGGATAATGTCATCTGCAAATACAGCTAATTTGACTTCTTCCTCTCCTGTTTGTTTATTTATATCCTTTATTTCTTTGTCTTATCATATGGCTATAACTAGGACTTTGAGCGCTGCATTATACTGAATAAGAGTAGTGAGTGTGGGTACCTTTGCTTCGTTCCTGATTTAGGAAGTGATTTCAGTTATTCCCTCATTTATTATAATGTTGCCTGTAAGTTTGTCACATATAATCTCGAGTATACTGAGGTATGTCTTCCTATTCCTAATTTCTTTGGGACTTTGGTCATGAAGGAATCCTGTACTTTTCCAAATGCTCTTTCTGTATCTGTGGAGATGATACTTTGATTTCCAACCTTAAGTCTGTTTATGACTTGTATGACATTTGTGCATGTTGTTCCAATCTGGCATCTCTGGAATGAAACCAAACTGGCTCCAGTATGTTCTTGAATACAGTCTGCAAGAATTTTACTCAGAATTTTTGTGTCTATATTTATCAGTGAGATTGGTCGATAGCTTTCTTTCTTAATATGTTGTTATTGGTTCTTAACAGAGTATTCTGGTTTCATAGAATGAATTCCTTCTCCTGCTGTTTTATAGAAAGTTTTGAGGAGTATTGGTCTTAGCTTTTCTTTAAAAGTTTGGTAGAATTAAGCAGTGACTCTGTCCTGGCATTTCTTTGTGGACAGGACCTTTACCACTGCTTTAATCTTACTGCCTTTTACCAATTCTTTAAAGTTATGATCTCCTCTTGATTTAATTTTAGTAGGCTGTATGCCCCTCAGAATTTATCCATTTCTCTTGGTTTTCCAAATTTTGGGATATGTTTTCAAAGAACTCCCTAATAATTCCTAGATTTCTTTGGAATCTGTTGAGTAAGATCTGCTCTTTCATGTCTAATTTTGTTAACTTGAGTCTTCTCTCTCATTTACATTGGCAAGGTGTTCGTCGATTTTTTTCAAAAGATTGACTTTTGATTGATTATGTATGTTGTTCCTCTAATCAACATTTCATTGTCTGAGCTACTTTTATTAATTCTTACCATTTACTGCTTTGGAGTTTGCCTTGATGTAATTGCTCTAAGAGGTGAATCATTTTCCACTCAATATCTCTCCAGATTTTTAATGTAAGGACTTATACTTCCCCTAGAACTGCTTACGCTATCTCCCAAAGGTTCCAGTAAGTTTTGCTTTTGTTTTGAGTAATTCTAGGATCCTGCAAGTTTCTTCCTGACTCCTTCCATGACAGGAGGTCATTCAAGGGTTTCCAGTATGTGCATAGTTTCTGTGGTTTCTCTTAACACCGATTTCTAATTTTGTTGTGCTCTGATCTGTTAAGGTACAGGAAGTTATTTCATTCTATTTCATTTGCTAAGACTTACCTTATTTCTTTAAATGTCATCTATTTTAAAAAAAGGTCTATAGACTACTGAGAAGAATGTGTATTTTATATCTATTAGACAGAAAAATCTGTAGATCTCTATTAAATCCACTTAATTTTGAATATTGCCTTCTGTGGAAATCTATATTCTGGTAGATTGGTTCCCAGGTTGGGTGAGTGGTGGTGGAGTGGTACATTTAAGTGACTGGGTCAGATGGAAGGCCTTTAGGTCATGGGGAAAGCATGTTCTTGGAAGACAATTAGCTATTTCTCATGGGCCCTTTGATAGTTCTCATGAGGGGGTTGTTATAAAAAACTGAGTCTTGTTCCACCCAGTCTCCCTGGGTTCCTGTTTGGTGACATGATTTCTTCCTCCCACACTTCCTTCTATCATTCCTATCTGTTGTTGGGTGATACAGTTAAGGGGGTGACCCTTGACACAAGCTGTGCTATGTAGTTTTGAATTATAATCTTCAAAGCTATGAATTAAATAATTCTCTTTTCTTTATAAAGCTAACCTGCCTTGGGTATTTCACAATAACAAAGAGGAGAGAGACTAGGACAACTACATAATGTCAGAGGTGAATAGGAAGCATTAAAAGCGGGATGGCGGGAGCTGAAGGAATTAGTTAGCCTTGGGATATAAAGAACAGTTAGTACATGTTACAATTACTAGGCTCCAGACATTATTAAAATTTAGAAGCACTCTCCTGAGTCAGAACTCAGAACTTTTGAAATGTTACCACTCACGTGGTTTAAGGGGTCTCAAGTTTAAGATCCTGTGGGGAAGGAAGTAGAGTGAGGCTGAGTTTGCAGGTATTAGAAACTATAAACAGGAGTTGATTGATTCTATGAGAAGGAACTTTTCAGTTAGAGTAAGAGTCATAGCTGGAGTGATGTGTTCAGTAGCAGAAGCATGCAGAAAGCCCCACAGGGAGAAAACAGGAAGGGCCACGGCCTCCTGTCCTCCCCAGCCTTGTCATCTCCCGATGGTACCCCATTTGAAAATCATGTCAGAGCCGGATATGGTATAATCCCAGCACCTGGAGGCGGAAGCCAGAAGATCATGAGTTTGGGGTTAGCCTGGATTATATAACAAGACTGTCTTAGAAGAACAAGAAACAAAAATGAAAGAAAAGGAGGGAGATAAGGAGGAATAAAGGCAGAGAAGAGGAGTAAGAAAGAGAAGGCAGGATGGAGGGGAGGGGAGAGGAGGGAGAAAAGCAAATGTGGTTTGCAGAGTCTCAGTTTAGTGTCTCAGAGCAGCAGTGTGCAAAGGCTGAGTGACAATAACTTAACAAGGTCAGTGATTTATATGCTTAAAAATTACACTAATTCCAAAAGAAAAGGCAGACCAAAAAATTGAAAGCAAGCAGAAACAAATGGTCCTAAAGGTATGAAATCAATAATCACCCAGAGAAAACAGTTATTTCATGGATAGTAAACTGACTACTTATTCATACTCTGATATCATCCAGAAACAAAAGGAGCAAGAGAGATATGTGTCATCTCACTCTGCCTGTGTATTACTGGTGATGACATTATGCTTTAGCAACTACACATATTATAAAACCATACAAGTAAGTATATTCATGATAGTAGATGCAAAGATGGTTCAGTGTTATAAAAGGTAAATAGTTATAAGATTTTTAGTGCATCTACTATCACATTTGAACTGGAAATCATACAGTTTTTAAAATACGTCTCCTAGCTCTACGTGTGAAAAGAGTCCAGAAGCAACTACCTATCACACAGATCTTGATTTCTCAGTATCATTTCCCACTGCAGGAAATCAGACATCCTGTAGAAATGACTGATTCCATATTGAAAGAAGAGACTGTACAAGACAAAGGAAGATATCGTATGTCAAAGAAGTAATAACCAGAGGACCAACTGGTCATGACAAAAAGACATGGGGAACTTATTCAATTTCCAGTGCTGAAGTATAGGACAACTTACCCATACAACTATAAAGAACTGTTGCATTTTAAAGACTAAAAGTTCTTTGAGAGGATAGGGATGTTGCTTATCTGGTAGAGTACTTCCCTAGCACTGACAGAGTCCTGGGTTCAATCTGTAGCACCACATAGTTCAGGCATGGAGATACATACTTGTAAGGTAGCCCTTGGAAGGTAGAAGCAGGAAGATTAGGAGTTCAAAGTCAACCTGACTGTGCTGGATAGTTTTAGTTGTCAACTTGACTCACCTGGTAAGAGGGAACTTCAACTGAGGAATTGTCTCCATTGGACCAGCATGCGGCCATGTCTGTGGGGCATTTGCTTGATTGTTGAGTAATGTGAAAGGACCCAGTCCACTGTGGGTGGTGCCACCCCAGGCAGGTGGTTCTGTGTTGTATAAGAAAGGAGGCTGAGCACAGGCCAGGGGGCAAGCCAGTAAGCATCACTGCTCCATGGTCTGTGCTCCAGGTTCCTGCCCTAACTTCCTGCCAAGCTTCCCATGATGATGAACTGTGCTGTAAGCCAAATAAACTCTTTCCTCCCCAAGTTGGTTTTGATCAATGTTCTTATTACAGCAGTAGAAAGCTAACTAAGACACATCTACAGAGTATGAGATCAGCCTGGACTTCATGAGACTCTATCTTTTTTGATGTTGTTGATAATTTATTTTTATTTTATGTGTATAAGTGTTTTTCCCACATGTATGTAAGTGTACCTGTGTCATACAGAGCCCATGAAGGCCAGAAGAGGGTGTCATATGCCTTGAAATTGGAGTTACAGACCGTTGTTAGCCACCATGTGGGTGCTGGGAATCAAACCCTGGTCCTCTGGAAGAACAGCCAGTGCTTTTAACTGCTAAGCCATCTCGCCAGCCTCCAGACCTTATCTTTAAAAGAAACTGAGTGACTCCACAGTGAAACTCAAAACGGCAGAAAAGGAAACAAAATGCTCTTCTTTATATCACAATGTTTATTAACAATGTAAAATGAATTAATAAAAAGATAATCACCACTTTTGGTTTACAATATAAAATCTGACTTGGGTAAACATCATTAATTGGTGTTAAGAATCTTCTGGTGAGAGACTTTTGGAAAACCAATCATCCTCCAGAACTACTTACTAACTGCAAAGGTCAAAACCCTTGAATCACCTCCGTGGAGCCACCCAGAGGCCATCACCTTAACACATGATCACACTCAGCATTAGCACCAGCAGGAACACCTGATGCCATGTGCCCTCATATGTGACACAATATGAAACACAGAATTTGACCACACAGCATTCATGAAAAAAATATTTTACTTGAAAATTATCAACTCTTTAGTCCCAAATACAGAGTCTAGAGAATCGAGTTTTCTCAAGAAAAAATGACTAATTCCATGGATCTATTTATTTCTTTATTTTCATTTTATGGGCATGAGTATCACGTCTGTGTGCGAGTGCACCTGTGTCATAATGGGCATGAGTATCATGTCTGTGTGTGAGCGCACCTGTGTCATGCAGTGCCCAATGAGGACAGAAAGGGGAGTCAGATTCCCTGGGCCTGGAGTTATGGATGGCTGATAGCCACCACGTGGGTGTTGGGATTCAAATCCCAGTCTTCTGTCAGAAGAGCCAGTACTCTTAACCTCTGAGCCACCTCTCTAGTCCCAAAATGGATCTATATTTTAAATATGTATGAAGTTGAGGAAACTGAATATACACTAAATAAAATATATCACTGAATAATTACTGATCTTTTGGTTACAAAAGTATTACTGTGATACAGGAGAATGTATCCTTATTCTTAGACAATGCATTCACAGTACCGAGGGGTAGTGATCATTGTATCTTCAGCTTAATTCCCAAGTATCTTAGAAGACATACATATAAGAAAGGGAGAAATAAGGTAGCAAAAGTTAACATTTGTTGAACTTAAGTGGAGGTTATTTTAACTTTTATGATGATTACAATATTTATAATATAAAGTTAAGGTGAGAAGTGTATTATTACAGGGAAAAAGTAAAGCTATAAATTATTAAAAATTTAGAATTAAGTTGCAAGCATAATCGAAGACATTAGAGGCTGGAAGAAAGCCCAAAATGATCAGATCAAGAATTTCAACATCGAAAAATAAAAGAAAGACAGAAATTAAAAATGTTAAATAAGAAATTATCAAGAGGATAATGGAAGAATTTTATAGCATTGGAAACAGGACTCTTCAAATGGGATGAAAATGGATAGAATCAAAAACAAATTAACATCTAGATTTCTTCTGGTGGCATTTTAGACCTTCAGTGACAAACAAAAAGAGCTAAAACTGTATCTATAGAAATAGCAGAAAAAAAGCTAAAAATGTATCTATAGAAAGAAATAGCAGGTAGATGAGTTTCTGTCTTATCAGTAGCAAGAATGAAAGCTAAACAGCCATAGACCATAGTTTGCCTGGCCAAAGGGAAAATAATTTTGAGTTCAAACTTCTCCAGCCAAACTATCAGAGTTCAAGAAAGAATGCAAAATAAAATCATTTCCAACTCAAATATTTACTCCTCAAATATCCTTTCTTAAGAATTACTTGAAGATGTCTATCAGCAGAATAAGAATAAAATTTGAAGAGGAAATGGTAATGCAGGGTGTGAGCAAAGAGCAGTGAAATGCATGCACGAGCTGACTTAAACAGTAGGTTGTGGGTGATAGGAAACAGTGAAACCTACTACCCAGAAGAGTAAACGTATCAGAATGCCTTCGGCACTACGAAGCAATCAGTAAGTTAACACAGAAAGTCATAGAAACAAAAATAATTCTCTCTTTACAGAAAGATACCTCCTTCCAGTTCCATTCCAGCATGTAAGGAGCTTGGAGGACTCCAGTCTGTCCTAACAAGCAAAAAACTGAACAAACAGAAAGATGAGCAAATCCTACACATGTGAGAAGTCAGATAACAGCACAGCACTGCCTGTGCCTGCCACGAAATAGCAGATGAGGTCCCATGGACAGGACCACAGCTAGCCAGAGTAGCAACTCCTGAGAACCAACATCAAAGCAGAAGGATGTGCTGTAACTGAGAAACTGTCAGAGTCCAAGGGGACTGAGGTAAAAGTTTTCCAGGAGACCGACTCCTCAGGGAAGCTCCCTGAGGTTTATGAGTTTTATCTCCTGGGACTCTGCCAGGTTCTCACAGTGAATCCAGGAGAACAAGCCCTCCTGCTCCAGTGGGAAGAACAGTGAATAATCTGAAGCCATGCTAGACAGAGTACTCTGTTCTTTGTCAAAAGAACACTCAGAAGAAACTAATTGCAGGAGTTTTGTCATCTTAATTACCAGGGAAAGGGAAATGCCCAAGTCAAGATAGCCTCCATCTAAAGGAGGAAAAATTAATAGGTAATTACTAAATTCATATCTTGGAGGGAAAAGCTCACAAGACAGGCCTGATCACAGAACTAGAGAAAATATCAGTCTCTTACATAGTACAACCACATTCTAAAAAGTCCCTCTACTTTAGTTCCTTTTACTAAGTCATCAGGCTAGCATAAAAATTTGTAAGGCATATTTTAAAAATTTTTAAATAAATTTGAAGAGACAGTGTAAGTATCAGGGTCAGACTCAGCGATGGAGAACACATTGGGACTAATGGGTAAAGAATTGAAAGTAACTACGATTCATATGCTAGGGGGTCAGGTACATAGGTAGACCACTTGTAAAAGTAGATGAAAAAGATAAACAGAGAAATGCAAGTTCTGAGAGTGAACTAGAAAGAAATATTAGAAGGCAAAACACTGTAACCAAAATAAAGGATGCCAGTGATGGGCTTATACTAGATTGAATACAGCTGAGGTGAGATGAGTTGTCTTGGAGGTGTGACAACAGAAGTCTTCAAAGGAGTGGAACCATATGCCTATGCAAAAGCCTGCACAGAATGTTTATAGCAATTTTTTCATAATTGCCTGGACTTGGAAGTAACCAAGATATTCTTGTAGGTCTTCAAATAGAAATGGATAACCAGACTGTAGCACCACTGGATGAGGCACCATTATTCATCACTGAAAAGAAATGAGTACCAAGCCATGAAAAAACGTAGAAGAGATGTACATACATGTTACCAAGTGAAATAAGTTAATTTGAAAGTGTTACAGACTTCGTGATCCTATCTCTACAAGACAATACTATGGAATAGATCATCAATAGTTGTTATGGACTGGGGCAGAGTGGGGAGATAAATAGGACCACAGGAGATTTTTATGAAGGTAAAGCTGTGATATCAAAACAGCAGGTACAATCTTTCTGTGTTTGTTACAGTCATTGAATGGATAATACCAAGACTGAGGCTTAGCACACACTATAAACTTGGGTGGGAATGACATGCTGCCGAAGAGGAACAGAAAACACACCACTCCAGTGGGGCGTAAGCAGGGACAGTGGCTACATGGGAAATCTGTGCCTTTCTCTAAATTTTTCTGGCCTGGAACTCATTATGTATAACAGGCTGGATGCAGTCTCACAGAGCTCTGCCTGCCTCTGCCTCTCAAGTGCTCAAACTAAAGGCATGCACCACCAGGCCTGGAATACTTTATTATTTTAATTATGCCCGTGTCTATGTGAGGGTATGTGCAGGTGCCGGTGGAGGCCAGGAGAGGGTATCAGATCACCTGGAATGAAACTTAGGACTTCTGAAAGAGTGTATGTGATTTTAACTGCTGAGGATCTCTCCAGCTCTTAAAAAGTAAAACTGTAGGAACTGGCGAGATAGCTCAGTGGATAAAGAAGAGTTTCACACAAACGTGAGAACCTGAATTCAAATTTCCAGCACCCCAAAAAAAAGCCAGGTAGGCATTTTTAAAGGCTTGCCTGTAATCACAGTACTTGGAAGGCAGAGACGGGAGATCCTTGGGGCAAGCTGGATAACTAGACTAGCCAAATCATTGAGCTCTGAGTTCTGCAAGAGACCCTACCTCAGTAAATAAGGTGGAGAGTGAGCCAGGAAGACACCTCATGTCAGCCTCTGACCTCCACATGGACACATACACATGCATTCACACGTGGGCCAACATAGGTAATCGTGCACTCTTACATACTCATGTAGCACACATACAAACACAGGCACAGGAAGGGAAAACAGCTGTACTTTTAAAAAAGAATAGCATAGTTTAAGTATTAAATTAGTAAAATATGGGTGAGAAATGATGTGGTTAGCTCTGTGGGGGACCGAAAAGATAGACAGCTCAGCAATTAAGAACATTGTTCCTACATGACAGCTAACTATCCTAACTCCATTTCCACGGGATCTGAAGCCCTCTTCTGGCATCTGTAAATATTGCATGACACTGGTACACTTACATACATGTAGACAATACACTCATGCACATAAAATAAAAATAATAAACAAAATTTTTTAAAAGATGGCATATGGTTTTTCACACAAGTAGAGAAAAAGATCAAAATATTAAATTGTCAATTTATCTAACAAATCATCAAAAAGAAGATATAAAGATGATTTTTAAAGTATAATGGCTATACACTGAATATTATAATACATTATTTAATCAAAGATCAATGCATATATGATCATGAATTATGATGCTTAATATTGATGACAGTAGTCTCTCCAAATGTACAGACAATTCCACAAGCATCCCTATTAGCATCCCAGAAGACTTCTTTTTAGAAATGAATATACAAAGTAGTGAAAAGAGCAGCTTTGGGGAGGAAAATAACATTTGATGAAATATAATAACAAATCTCAAAACTTAAATAGAGACATAGATAGCAGGATAGCAGGTTCTGAGGCAGATGGACAGAGAGTAACTGGACAGGAAAGGAACTCCAGAGATAAATCAATTTTAGTCATTTAATTTTCTACAGAACTCTTTCTTAGTCTATTTGCACCAGAAGGAGATACTGCAGACTCAGTAATTCATAAATAGTAGAAATCCATATTTCTTATAGTTCTAGAGCCTAGAAAGCCCAATCAAGATACGTGCAAGGTCGGTGTCTGGTGAGGGCCGTTTCTTGCATCGTCCAGACGAGGCAAATGTGGGAGGTCGAAGAAGGGACAACAGCTGCAGAAGGTGTCTGATGGAGGCTTTATAAAGTCCCTGGCCCAGTCACCTCCTGAGGTGATACAGCTCGTGTCTGGGTCATAGAGGATAAACTTGGGTATCTTGGGTCACCCGAATCCTGCACCTTCTCACTGGCTTTTCGTTAACTCCCAAGAGACAGATTCTGATTATGACAAATGCGTCATTTATCTTTAGAGCCCTGGGCCATGCCAGACAGTTAATGATAAAAATGTGACTTTTAGTGACAGCTCTTTTTTCCTTTTTTTTTTTAACTGTGATAAAAATACACAAAACAAAACTTTACCACATGAGCCATCTTTAAATGTACTGTTTGATGGCATTAAATACATTTGTATAGTATAACCACTGCCACAGTCCATCTTCCTAGCTCGTCTCATCTTCTTAACTGGAACCCTGTATCTGTTAACCAATTCCTCATTTTCAACACCATTGGTCATTAAGAATATGCTAATTTCAACCACAATGAGTTATCAGCGAACAACCAAACATAATAGAATCAAGTGTGCTGGGAGTACTGGGAACCGTGGCGTTGCTGGGAAACACCTGGTGGTATTTCCACACGAGGAAATTTGGACATTTCTTTTAAAAGTTAAATACGTGCTTAGTACAGGGTCAATGATTCTTCTCTCCATCATCCACCCGAGGAATTAGAATGCATATCCACACAAAGACTCACACAGATGTTAAAGCAGTACTGGGTGTGACAGTAATGAAGGGCACTCAGATGTCTAGTGGAGAACGGGATGCACAAAGAGTGATGCACTGAAATCCCGCCCCATCATCTTTAGCGTAAAGCCGCGGGTGCACGCTATCACGTGAATGGACTTTAAAGTTTTCTGTGTGAAAGAAGTTAGAGACAGAGGGCTACGTATTACAAGTTTCAGTGTTTATTACATGTACAAAAATGGCAAATCTGTGGAGAAGGAAAGCAGATCAGTGCTTATCTGGAGCTGGGGGTGGAGCATGGGTGAGCTACAAAAGAACAAAAATGAACCTTCTGGGGTGATTGAAATATCTTAACTATGTATGTGATCATTGTACAACTTTATATATTTCTCAAACAGTCATTGAATTCGGACTATACTTGGACTAGATGCATTTATGGAGTGTGCATTATATTTCAATAAGGCCATTAAAAACACAAACCAGGGAGGGGCTGGGGAGATAGCTCAGCTGGCAAGGTGCTTGCCATGCAAGCAGGAGGACTTGAATTAGGCCTCCAGAACTCATGTGAAAAAGCTGGGTTCGGGAAGGGGGAGAGTAGGGTCGCCAGTGCTTGTAACCCCAGTACTAGCAAGGCAAAGAGCAGATCTCTGGGGCTTGCTACCCAGCCAATCCAGCTTATTTGGAAAGCTCTAGGCCAATGAGAGACACTGTGTCAAAACGTGAGGTGGTTGGGAGCTCAGAAATGATTGTTGTTCTCTGACCTACACACACACACACACACACACACACACACACACACACACATACATACACACACACACACACACATGTTCACATGAACAAACACCCATACATAATACACACACCAAGAAAAAACAGGATTAAAAATCCATACAAAGATGTCATGGATGATATATGAACCAACCAAAATGAGGAACAATTTTCAATCATTTGTGATGTTTAAGAAAGGAGACTTCTCTTCACCTGAGTGGAAAAAGATGTATAGTAAATGAGTTATAATCAGAGCACATATTTTTAGCAATTAACAAATCATATTATAACATGGCAAAAACTGTTGCATGTTAGTTTTGACTTTCATAATTACTCTATAGACTACCACATGGAAGACTTTATGGTTGTAAAAAATATATTCAAGTTATTTCTCCCAATGATGTTGTCGTGGCACCACTGACCACAGGTTTTAGTCAGTTTGTGCTACTATCACAGAATACCTGAGACTGGGTAATCTATTAAGAACAGAAATTTAGTATCTATCAGTTCTGTAGACTGAGAAATCTAAGATCAAGTCACTGCCAAAGGTAGTATCTGAGATAACTTGCTGGTTCACAGAGAAAGCGTCTCACATGGTGGAGGACGTGACTCCAGGTTCTTCAGTTGCCCCAAGGGCACAAATCCTACTCAGGAGACCTCTGTCTTTATCTCAAAAGGTCCAGTTCACTAATAATACCACACTGACCATTAACTTCAGCACATGAATTTTGGGAGGATACAAGCACTCAGTTCATAGCACTGGAGTTAGAGGGAGGTTCAAGGTAGGGAAGGATGTGAGTCATTCAACTTTAAAAGGAGACTGGAAGAGATGAACATGAGTTCAAGACCAGCCTGGACATCATAGTGAGACTCTGTGATGGTCAATGTTGTCAACTTGAGTCAAATCTAGAATCACATAGAAGAGAAGATTCTGGGTACATCTGTGAGGTATTATTTAGCCTCTGGACATGCGAAGGATTACGCTGATTAGGCTATGAAGGGAGAAGAGCCCAGATAAAAGTGTGCAGCACCATCATTTAGGCTTGGGTCCTATCATGGACTGTATACACAGAACTGGTCCCTGAGCTAAGCACAAGCATTGGTCCTTCTCTGCTCTCTGACTGTGGATGTGATGCAATCAGCTGCTTTGGCGACCTGCTGTTTTGACTCCACAGCCATAATGGTACTCTGGAACCATGAGCTGAAATAAAACTCGACTCCCATGAGTTGTTTTCTCAGGTGTTTCAGCAGAAGAACAGAAAGAAATGAAGACAGTCAGAATTGGGAGATTCAGCTGAGAATTGACCGCACCAGAGAAAACTGTCTAATTATAGTATAGGAAGTCATAGAGGTGAGCAAAAAAGGTATGTAGCTAAACGTAGCTCAAAAAATTTTGGAGAAAAGGGTGTTTGGGTGCTGAATGTGGACCGTCCTGGAGCTGCCTCTGGCCCTGTCCTCCATCAGCCAGAGTCCTTAGGGCTGCCCTAGGTTCTACTGACTTGTATATTTAACACCTTCGTCTTCTCTGCTACTCTTAGCTTATACTGGTTTTAAATCTTTCACTCCAGTCAGCCAAAAGGAAATCCATCAGAATAGGATGCAAGGATGGGAGTATGGCACCAAGAGAAGAAAGCAGACCGTAAGGATCAAGACCACCTGTCTTGATCCCCGTTAAAGAAAAGCCGCTTGGCATTGAGTTTTACCTTCCGCACCCAGGCTTCCTGAGGAAGGAGTTCTGACGGAGTTTGAAGGGGTGACAGACATGCAATCTGGGGAGATGGTGCAGGGCTCAAGGGCACTTGCTCTTCTTGAGGAGGACTCCAGTTGGTTCCCAGCACCCCTACCAGTGGCTCACCACAGCCTGTCACTCCAGTGCAGGAGATCCGACAGCCTCTTCTGCGCTCCTCAGGTACTCCCACACATACAACACATACTCACACAGACAAACACACAGACACATAAATACAAGTAAAAGAAATGTTTTTAAAAAACAGATATATGTAGTCCATCCTTTGACTATCAAGGGAACTATCAACAGAGTCGAGATTCTTCTCTGACTTCAAATGCTGTCCATTTAAAAGGATCCTGCTTTACATGGAGAACATCTGTAGTCCAGCAATGGACATTGGTAGGTAAGGAAGTCTGCCTAATAATGAGTTTTGGTATTTAGGGCATTCTGCCTCCAACCCACATATCAGTAGTTAACATGTCATTTTGATTTGCATTAGATTTTGTTGATAACTGCTTCAGTTTCATTTCTATTAATGTGTGTGTGTGTGTGTGTGTGTGTGTGTGTGTGTGTGTGCGCGCGCGCTTGTGTGTGCCTGTAGAGGCCAGAAGAGGGCATCAGATCCCCTGGAGCTGAAGTTACAGGCTATTGTAAGCCAACCAAAGTCGATTCTAGAAACCAAAGTGGGGTCCTCTAGGAAAGTGGTAAGTGTTCTTAACCATCACTCCAGACCCATTTGTGGATAATTAATCAATCCAAACAATGATAGAAAAGAAGTTATTTCCCACAAAGATCACAAGCTACCTACATTATGTATCACTTTTCAAATATATGCGAGAGCATTTGAAAAGAGATTTGTTAGAAATAGAGTTGTTGTCAGGTTACCACTGGAAACTGCTAAGTGATAGTGCAATGGTGACCCCTATTTCTTCTACTCATGTGGGCTTCTTCAATTATTTTATCTCAGTATCTGCATTTGTTTCTTTAACACAGAGCAGTGATCAAACACAGGGCCTTGCACATGATGGGCAAGTGCTCTAACACTGAACTACATGCCTAGTCTTACATTTAACTTGTTATCAGAAAAACATTATTTTCATTTTGAAATTTTCTTTTTTTTAATATTTTATTTATTTTTGTATTTTATACATATGAATGTATTGTCTGCGTGTATGTAAGTGCACCTATGTCGTGCAATGTCTGCAGAGGTCAGCAGAGGGCATCAGATCCCCTGGAACTAGAGTTACCAACAGCTGTTAGCTGCCACGTAGGTGCTAGAAAGCAAACTCGAATCCTCTGCAAGAGCAGCCAAGTGCCCTTAACAGCTGAGTCACCTCTCCAGGGCCCCTTTTTGGAAATTTTAAAACATGGGCCTCATGCTGGGAAAAGCCATAATGGTCAAAGGTAGGAGAGGGAAGAGCAGCATTTGCCTCTCAACAGCCAACTAAACCATGACTCTAAACCATTTCTGAGTATGTTGATACCACTTTGCCTGGGAGTTCACTAAAATCAACCGGATATGCTCCAAATACTTACAGCCAGGAGTCCCAATGTGTGGCTTAGATTCTCATAATTCTCTAATCACAGCTAGAAACTTTCTGACAACATTTTAGTAGTAAACTTAACTTTAGAGAGGATTATTGTGCTTCAATTCATTATTTGGAGATCAATAAAGAGAAGTCAGAATAGCACAAAATATAATCCTACTATAGTCTGCCCTGCTGTTAAATAAAGTTGCTTTCTGTTTTTCATTGACCCAAAGTATGACTTGCACCCAACCAGTCACTGCTTGGGGCCAGAGTTAGAAAATACTCCTTTACTAATTTATGTTCCATTGACTTTTTATGGTGGCAGGTATTGATCTCTCTTTGTTCCATCAGATCAGATGCTGCAACCCAATTCAGACCCTGGATTGTGACTTTAGGTTATCAGCCTTTAATGTGCAGGAAAAATGGAAGTAGAAACATGATTTGTTTTGCTTTTGTTGGGTTTTTATTATGGGCACAGATGTTGGGAGCTTTCCCAGCTGGAATCAGCTGCGGTGCTGGGCAGGTGAGCTGCCTGCGCTCCTGGAGTTCCACAGCCATAAAACAAACTGAGCATTCTAGGAATGACTCATTTGATTCAAGGATCCAAAAATAACATCGAGAACAAAAAAAGAAAAGAGCAAGGGCCTTCTATCAGCAGTGTTGCTGATGGTCCCTAGGCATGGACAAAGAGACAGTGGAGGAATGACTGTCGGTTCTTCACGTAAAATCAGACTTAAGCATCGTCAGTATCTATGTTCCCGAGCAGATTCTTAGAAGGGCTTGCATTTGGGCTAGCCAGTGGTCCTCTATTCCTTCTGCTCCTTTGTTGGTTTCTTTGAATATGTTCTAAAGAATCTGACTTCTTTAGAGCAGAGCCATATGAGTCAAATGCCACACAATGCCTTCTAAGAGGCCGATGACATGACTGCATTGGTCTGGAAGGCTGTGGTTACAGGTACAGGGACTATAACAGGTATATAGACTGCCCACAGAGGCCTTAGGATCTGCAGAGCGAATCCCCATTGCCCTGTTGGGTATAAACAGAATGTGACACTTTAAAAGTTGTGCATCCATGAAGAACAGGGCAATAAAGAGAAATTTAGAGTTCATTGATTTCCATCTGGAGCTAAAGAAACAAGAAATATGGAGGACACCATAATGTTGTGTTAGGGACAAATGTGTTATTGTATATGTCAAAAGTTTTAACTCTCCAAGGGATTACAGCACACAGCCAAAGCTGACAATCTACAGCACTAGATCCATCCTTTCCCAACTGTTGTGAATTAAGATATTGTGATCACCTCAGAGGCAATGGTGAGTGACATACCAGACATTTAAATAAAAATGGCGTGTCCTGTATTAAGTATCTAGTCAAGCAAAGAATGGATTTTCCAGAAATATTCTTGAAATAAATCAGTAGGTTTACCCTAAGAATGGGATCATCATATAACTTAAAATTCAAACAGGATTTTCTTATCTCACCAGTCTCTACACAACAGAATGTCCACTGCCTTTCCTCACATTTGTACCAACTCCCCAGAAGAGTCAGTCTTAAAAGTCACTTCTGGTTTAATTTCATATCTCCTCTGAACCTTAACTTCTGCCATCCCAAAGTATCAAAACACACAAATATTCTCATCTGGAAAAGATTCCATTTCACATCATACAACAAACATAAAAGTCCACCTTAGACACCCCCATTTTCTTGCTAACAACTAGAGCCCTCACACTTGTTTGGCCACCCCAGGTCACCTACCTTTCAGATCACTGAAGTCAATGACCGACTTCTCCCTTCTCCCCTAACTTGTTGCCTCCGCCCCCACCCACAGCGACCCCCACATTTTGGTTCTTAGTTTAATATGATGTGAATCTAAAGTGTTTTAGGAACATAAATGACAGATCTGTTAACAGTGGCTCTGAGCTGGAGCTGATGCTGCCCCCTGGCGGGAGGAGAGGGAAGACTAGCAATGCATAAAGGAACGAATTTCTCCAATATTCTTTTTAAATATATGTGAAACCTATTAGACTGAAATTCAGTTGGACAATCCAATATTATTCCATGTTTAATTCATACTTCCATAGATTACTAAGGTTCTTTTAAGCTTTGAGACCAATGGCAGCTAGGAAACAGTTGTATACTAATGTTATACTTATTTACTTCAAGGTTGCTCAATATATGCTGTGTAGCATATAAAAGCATATAATCAGTATTTGAAATTTACTGATCAAGAACAACAACCTCAATAGGATCTGAATAAACACATCAAATATGGTTATTAAAATCAACAGATTTATTGCAGACGGAATTTCTGGGATTTTATTTTATTTTAAATTACATATCCACCTGGGTGTGGAGGCCCTGGATCCAGGCACTGGATGCCCTGGGGGTGGACCTGGATTTACAGGTAGTTGTGATTCGCCTGATATGGGTGCGAGGGGACTGAACTCGGGTCCTCTGGAAGAGCATAAGGTATGTTTTAGATAATTGTTCTCTGACAAAGTAAGTGGAAATAGAGTTGTGAGCTGGAAGCTAGTTATGGTCTCACCAATGTGTCTTGTATCTAGAGAATAAAATCAGAAGCCCAGAATTAGGATACTAGTGCATCTGAACACCTAGGGACACTGAAGAGCTGATTTGATTCTGTGCCATTTGCACTTCAGAGGACCATCCTCTCATGCTTGGAGGAAGTTAGCATCCATATGGTGGCTTAAAACCATCCTTAACTCCAGTTCCCAGGACAGTGATTCATCAGCTCAGAGAGTCCCCACTTACAGTGCTCATAGCAGTGCCCAAAGTCAGAATAAGGACTTATCTGAAATGGAAACAATAGGTAAGTTACATGATTGCTTTGGTATTCCTTCACCAATAAAAATGGAAGGACTTGAAAGAATTTAGTCTCAGGCTATTTTCAGTATAAAATATCACCTGTTTTAAAAATTGTGGAGGGAGTGAATATGCGAAGTATTCTTAGAATCAGAACAAATGGACATAAACTCTAATGAACAGTCAAATTAGCTAAAATCATTTCACAGTACAGATGTGTCCTACTTCTAAACAAAGTCAAGCAACATTTCTTAGGTTTGGTGCCCAACAGTCCTTCTCTGATTGTGCCAGCCCCTCATTCAGATGCTTGCCCAGATTCCTTCAGCCAGTTAGGGCTGAGCTGGACTGAAGCTTCTGGAAATTTCTGGGATCTTGAGTGTTTCTTTCGCACTGTTCCTTAAAGACTGAGTTTGTGCTTTGCTTTGGAAAGTACCATGCTCTGCGGCAGAGCTGCTTCTCAAAGGGGTGATCCTTGGGCCTCATTATGCGTAAGGGTCAATGCAATCAGTTCTCAAGCTTTACCTCCATCCTTCACAGTCTGTGAGGTTAGCCTGGAAGTCTATAGATTTTTACCAAAACTTCCAAGAGACTAGTGTGCATTGCCTTGGAACCATGGCTGTACAAATGTTTCCTGGGCTATTCATTAGAGGTAAGGAAGCCTTATCAGCAGAGAAGGCCCATAAGCACTCATCTGAAAGGAGGTTCGATGTTAACTTCAATAGAACAAATAATAATTTGGTGCATAAAACCCCAAGTAGGCATTTATTAAATCTGGAGTACATTATTTGGTAAACAAAAAAGAAATCATCATATAGTACAGGTAAGATATGATGAGATTAAGTTTTTTACATTTATGTATTTGAGGGGTGTGACGATTTGAATGAATGGTCCCCATAGTTGAACTCTTGGGCCCCAGTTCGTGGTGCTGTTTAGGGAGGGCCATGGAACCTTTAGGAGGTGTGGCAATGCTGAAGGAAGCACATCACTGGGGGCCGGCTCCGAGGGTTCAAAGCCACATCTCACTTCCAGTTTCATTTTCTGCTTCCTGTGCCTGCTTGAGGATGTGAGTACTCAGCTTTCTGTTCTGGCCTCTTCTACCACCATGCCTCCAGAGCCACTATGCTGGACTCCTATCCCTCTGGAACTTAAGTCCAATAAACTCTTCCTTCTATAATTTGCCTTGTTCATGGTGTTTTACCACAACAAAGAAGCAACCGATAAAGAAGTTGGTGCCGAGAATGGGCTGTTGTTGTGAAGGACCTGACTGTTTTGTGGGAGGATGTGTAAGTCTTTGGGAATCTGGACTACAAAACCAGTTGAATGTTGTAAGTAGAGCTTAATGGGCCATTCTAATAGAGACCCAGCTCAGATGTCTTAGAGAGAAATGGAAATAAGGACTTACACAGCAACTAGGATATTTTTGGCATAGAATCTGTCTGCCATCTGCCCCAGGCCTAAGAAGTTTCCTAAGGCTAAATTAAAACATAATGGATAATTTCTTTGGTGGGGGAAATTTCAAGACATTCTAACATTGAGAGTTGGTGGCATACTCATTAATAGTGGATATTCTGTGGAGATCCACAGTGAAAAACAGCATGTGGGGCAGAAAAAATACAAAATGTAGAATTTGGAGAGAAAAGGAACACTATGAAGTAGAACAATGTTGGAGCCAATGCTTGTAACTGAAGCAGAGGCTTTGTAAATAAGGAGATTGGGGCCATAGGAAGAGTTCTCCAGATTTACACGATGGAAAGAGCATCCTCAGGAAAAGACCCCACGCAGATAAGCTTCTTTGTGAATGGAAAAGGTCTATGGCATTTTCTCCTCCTAGAAAATGGCAACAAACAAAAGTTTCTGGTAATGTGTGTGGAGTGAGTCAGGGTCCACCCCAAGCTGGCAGCCAAACTTGGCAGTGTTGTTCATGTGGCGCTGGCTTTAGAAGCCTGAAAGATGCAAAAGTGAACGGGGTCATCGATTCTTCTATGGTTACAGAGAGACACAGAGACCAGGCAGCATACAGCAGGGGATTTTTAGCATAAAAACAGACCTGACAGGTCAAGGGGTCCCGAGAAACCATTTTGTGAAGCTGAAAGTCAAGCCAGGTTGGCAGTGGAGACCACAAGCTGTTGGAGATGCCAGAGTCATGAGACATCTGTCAAGGAGAGCTGCATACAGGGATTGGTACCAGCTCAAGAGAGAGAGGTGTATGCTGTGTGCAGCAAAACTAGAGGAACTAAGCCATCTAAACCCTTAGGAATTAAACTCCCAGATATCAGACAAACTGGATTTGGTGTTTGCCCTACTGGTTTTTGGTCTTGCTTGGGTCCATTCCTTCCTTTTAGAATAAGAATGTGTATTCAGTTCCACTGTGTGTTGGAAGTGTGTGATTTGTGTTTTGATTTTGAGGGACTTACAGGTAAAAGATTGCCTTGGGCACAAAAGATACTTGGACTCTGGACTTTTTAAAGACTATGGGAACTTTTGAAGTTATACTAAATGCATTTTGCATTATGAAATGATTATGGGGCCAGGAACTGAAATGTGGTGGTTTAAATATATGTCCTCCATAGGCTCGAAATATCTAAACACTTATCCCCAGTTCATGATCCTGGTGGGAGAGGATTGCAGAATCTTCAGGAAGTATAGTCACGATTCAGTAAGCATGTCACTGGGGGAGGGCTTTGAAAGTATATACTCTTGTCCAATTCCAGTTTCGCTCTCTGCTTCTTGCGCTTGAAGATGTAAACATTCAGCTGCCTCTGTCATGATGGACTCTAATTCCTCTGGAACCATAAGCCCAACAAACTCTTCCTTCTTTAAGTTGCCCTGGTCATGGTGTTTTATCACAGCAACAGAAAGATAACTAATACAGGGCTACATGCACACCTGTGGAGGCCAGAGGGCAATTTGCAGAACTCGGTTTTTTTCTTTCTATCCTGTGGTATAAACTCGGGTCGTCAGGCTTGCTGGCAAGCACCTTTACTGTCTGAGCCATCTCACCATTGTCCCTCCCCAAAAGATTTTAAAACTGTATGCCATTAAGCCTAGTTACTGTAAGATACCAAAAAGTGAAAAGCATCAGATTTATAACATTTATAGGGAATAAAACATAGAAGGCAAAAATACTCATGAAAAACTGCAAGATATTTGCAAGAAAAATCAGTCTTAATTGTTTTTATATATAATGAAATCCTTCATGTTAACAAACATCAGCAAAGAATATGAATTTTAAAAATGAAATGTCAATGATTTTAACATCTGAAAACTAGTTTAGTGTCACTAATAGTATGAGAAATGTAAAATTTTTCAAATTTCCTAATTTTCAGAATACAAAGCACCTGATAGTGTAAAGAGCCAGCTCTTGCAAGTTACCCTCTGAACTCACAAACACCATGGCACACACATGCACATGTGCACACATACACACACATACACAGATAAAAAAGAAGCAAATCAATTTATTTTTCATCGAATTAATAAAAATCTAAACATATATAGTGAGGTTCCTTATTTAATGTCTCATGTAAAGTGATATAAACCAAAAAAAAGTGATTTATATGTAAGATGCTAAAGATGAAAACACTGGAGCTGGAGAGATGGCTCACTAGTTAAGAGCACTGGCTGCTCTCGCAGAGAACCCAAGTTTGAATGCCAGAACCCACATGTGGTTAACAGCTGTCCATAACTTCAGTTCCAGGGGATTCGATGCCCTCTTCTGACCTCTGCAGACATTGCACGATATGCATGCACTTACACACATGCAGGCAATATACTCATACATATAAAATTAAAATAGTAAGTAAAGTTCTTAAAAAGATGAAACATTACATTCTAAACCACTTTTTAAAAAACAATCATACTTTAAATTGCCAAATGAAATTCATTTTTATTATAGTACATATTTTGGATATATAAATGATACCACAGATTCTTAACTAGCAAAAAGAATCAAAAAGTCACTGTGATGTGCAGAATCCAGCATGGGCTGTTTCTTAGGAATGCAACTGATGATCATCCCACTTAAAATGCAGAACAAAAAATGACCTGCTGAGAGCCCTCAACCAGAGGACAGAAAGCCAGTAGTAGCTCTGAACCAGGTAGTCATTCACATAAGGGAGGAGTCTGCAAAGCACAGTTTCAGCTGGCATGTCTGGAAATGGTTTAGTGATCAGAGTGGAGAGTGGAAGAGCACAAATCACAGGCTGCTTCCCGCCTGCCTTCGGCCATGTATGATACAGGTAGATCGACAGCAGCATAGGTCATAGATGCTAGCAGAAGGCGACAGCTGAAAAACACCTTAGATGATCAAGTTGACCATCCTCACATTATAGATAAGGAAACTGGGCAAGTAACTTAGTGTCTCTGGGCCTTGGAGTCGTATAAACTCGGTGCCTTCCTGCCAAGGAAAGGGTGCAGCTCTGGTTGTCGAACTCTCCATTCAGTGTCCTTTCAATGGTCAAATTCTCAAAGTAGGACTGAGCTGCTGAATCGTATATAAGATTGTAGCATGTCTGTCTCGAAAATCTAAAAATAAGAGAGTCTATGTTTTTGTCAAATGATGCCCATGTATGAAATACTTTGTTAGAGGTTGGAATTAATCCTTTCTTCTAAAACATTTTGTATAAATATCTCGTGACAAGGTTGCTGCCTTCTGTTTTGGATGTGTTGAGCTGTTGTTCTTTACACATTGGGCTAATAACAAGTACTGATACCCAATTTATACTTTTTACCTATTGTCCACCAGGATTTTCACAAGAAAAAGCAACACATTTTCTGAAGATCTCCCTTAGCCTCAAAACTAAAGATGAAACAAAGGGAATGCTTTCAAATACTTGTCTGATATTATCAATTCTATTAAGTGGAGTTCAGGGAACAAACAAGGGCTAACTGAAGTTTTATACAATTATCGTTTTATGGAAGAAAATGCACTATAGATAATTTTTCACTCTAGATAATAATTCTGTAGACTCTGCTGAATAAAGCAACAGTTTTCAAAGCATGCAGAGACCACAACTTCTAGAAAGTTGCTTCTGCCTTGACAGGCTGTGGAGGCAAGGAAGCTTCGTAGTACGTGGGAGGCCACGCCCCTGACTCAGTGAAAGAGCTTTTCTTTTGTGTATCTTACATATTTTAGTTCCATACAAACTTCCTTCCCCCAAAGAAATACTCCAATTGCTGCTAAAAAAGTCTGAAAACACGGCACTAAGTCACCATATAGATCACGAACTCTAATTCCGTAGAGTATGGAACACTTTACAAAAATCCAAAGTCTAGCTTATAACTGATGTGAGTGTGTGTGTGTGTGTTCTTTATATATGAATGTTTTTAGATCAGAAGAATTTATAATATTCTTTCAAGAAGATCAAAACAAAAAGAATAGTGTTTAACTAATTGATTTCTATTGAGTATTTGTGTAAACACAAATGTCCTAGAAACCTGTCAATTTTTCTTCCTCTTTTAAAGAACTCAGTAATTTCCTAGATGCTGATCCCTTCAAAAGGTCTTAATTAAAGCAGCACTAGTAAGCATTCTACACAATGGTAATCACAGATGTCTATAATACTTGTGGAGTGAAAATGTCAAAGGGAAATTGTGTGATCTCTATTAGCAGCACATAATTAAAGGTCCTGATGTAATCTGGAATGTCTCTGAGGAGATTTTTAACTGAAAGCTCATTGGACATGCAGCTAGCTGAATAGATCGGCCTTGCTGAAACTGAATGCAACACCAGCGCCACTGAGTGGATTAGCGGAACAACAATCAGCACTGAAATGCTGTGGGGAACGGAGAAGTTAAATACATGGTAATAGTCACCCCAATAAAACTGTTCTGGCGATGACTCATAATGAATGGTCTCAACTTAATAGTATCTCCGTCAGGCAAGGGAAGCAGCAGAAATGGAGCCAAGTAGCGCATTAGAAGTTATGTAAAGGCTTTGTGAACTGTTCATCCAGCAAATATTTACTTCGTGTCTGTCAAGTGCCAGGCACCGAGAGAGGGGAGGAGCTCTCTTCGCTTCTGTTCACGACATGTTGAGAGGTCTTATTTCTTTAACCTGTGTCATTCATCTCCTCCTCCACAGAAGCCACATTTTAGATTGTCCAAGAGTCTAACATAAGCTAAGGCGTCAGTTCTCAGAGGCTTCAAGTCAAAGCCATCAAAGTCAGGAAAGTGACAGCTCGTGGACCTGCCGTTCCCCTCAGCTCTGCAGCTCTGATCACTTAGACTTTCAAAACAGAGGAATGCACTGGTTTAAGCCTCTTCTACGGGGCAGCTTGTCTTTCACAGCGATCTAATTTGGACTTGAAATGAAGAAGCCAGGTAAGGAAATAGCTTCCATATCCAAATTAAGGAGATGAAAGAAGTCATACATGCCTGTAATCCCAACAATGGGGAGGTGGAGGCAAGAGGATCATGAATTGGAGTTTGGGGTTAGCTTGGTCTACAGAGTGAGCACCTATCTCAAAAAAAAACAAGGGTTATGGGGCTGGAGAGATGGCTCAGAGTGTTGACTGTCTTCCAGAGGACCCAGGCTCAGTTCCCAGCACCCACATGGTGGCTAACAACTCTCCACAACTCCAGTTCCAGTGGATTCGATGCCTCTTTCTAGCCTCCTCGGGTATTGCACAACAACACTTGGATACACTCAGGCAAAAAGCACTCATGCATATAAAATAAAAATAAGTACATTTTAAAAATTCTTAGTAAAGAACTAAGTCAGGGCTGGAGAGACGACTCAGTGGTTAAGAGCACCGACTGCTCTTACAGGGCACCCAGATTCAGTTCCCAGCACCCACATGGTTAACAACTATCTGCAGCTCTAGTTCCAAAGGAAACTGATGCCCTCTTCTGACCTCCACAGGTATTGCATGACACAGGTGCACGTGCATACATGCAGGCAATACACTCATACACAAAAAATAAAAATAAATGAATAAATAAAAGAATAACAATAAGAAAGGACTGAGATAGCTCAGCAGTAGAATGAAAGAAGCCTTAGGTGCCATCCCTAGCACAGAGAAGAAAAAGAAGATGAGAAAAAGAGCAAAGGGTTGTTTCAATGTTTTCTTTTTCATTCTGTGAAAAACGAGTACATAAAAATATGTTAGTTGCTTTCCATCACAGGGATAAAATACTTGACAATCTAGCTGAAGGCTACATAACAAGAAACAGTGCCAGACAGGAGAAACCTTCCTTTCAGTTGTTGGCCAGGGTGGTCCAAGAGACTCCCCAAAACACAGGCTGTTGCCACAGCCTTTGATTGCCTCCCAGATCTTGAAAGTAAAACCCTATTGCTGAAGACAGGACATACTTTGGACACAAGATTTGAAGCAATGGAGCTGGGACTGACCTGGAAGCCACTTCCCCTAAAGGCTAGCCCTCATAACTCTGGAGAGTACTATGCAAGCAGCCAAGGGAGAGCATCAATCAATGGCCCAACACCAGCTTCATGACCAAATAACCACATCAATGACCAGCACAGCATATGACACTGGTGCAGTAGAGTCACTTTTATCTTGGGAGCAATCAACAGCTACCTAACTGGACTTAAAGCACATTCATTAGGAGGAAACTTATGTGTGGTACTATAAACATAGCCAAATACACATGGCTGAAGAGGTCATAGATCTCAGAGAAATCTCCAAGGCTGTCACATTCCTAGACTAATATAACTTCTTACTAGGTGCAAATTATATATCTTTATATTTATAGTCAGGTACCCTAGTCACCACTCATCAAAGAAGCTTCTTTTGCACCAGTTGGAGACTACTGTAGAGTACAGTGATCACACATAGACATTGTCTGTGAATTGTTCATGCCTAAGAGGCACATCTTCAATGCAACCTATACACCTAAAGCTCAGCCACACAGAACAAAGGGTAAAGAAAACACTAATGAACCTCTCAACTCTCATTAATGAAGCTCCCCATGCAGCAGAGGGCAATGAACACAAAAGGTCACAAAAGGCCAAAGCATGGCGATTAGGAGTCTGCAGAGTGTGGGTCTTTAGACAGAACTCATATATTAAATTAAGCTTCATTTAACCAGGGCTCAGAGACCACTGCATAAGAGAGCATGGAAAGATTGTATGAGCCAGGGAGGAGGTACGTGACCACATGGAAAGAGAATCCTACAGGTTCCTAGGACTCTGCTCATATGAACCTACAGCAATGGTGTCAGCATGCTCAAGAGCCATGCAAACTCAAGCAGACAAAACCCATCATGGAACCAGGAAGACAGGCAGCAGACCCTAACCTTTGCCAAAGAAATATTGGCAACTGCTTACTGTTGGATGAGGAAGAGCTAATCTTCTTAAAGCAGAGGTCTCTGGATAGGCTGACTAGACCTTAATGGATGAACTTGCAATGAGGAATGTCCAGGGACACTAACTTGACACAATAGGACTTAACACAAATGACAGAGTGTATGAATTCTGGAGGAGGGGTTGTCAGGGGGGAGAAAGGGGTATAAAAGTGATTAAGACTGACTGAGATATTCTGTATGAAATACACAAAAATTCAATTTATAAAGCCTCGTATTCTCCATTGTATGCGGATCCTAGCCTATAACATTTACACACACATATATGCAAATATATATAAACAAATATATAAATATAAACAAACATGTGTGGGTATATTATAAAATTTAGAAAAAAGGACAAGAAAGGATAATAAAAGGTATACTAATAAGTTCATATAAAAATATTTGACAATCAACAAGTAAAAACTTTTATGAGACAAATGTTTTCAGTCCATGATCATGTGACCCTGCTGTTTTGGGCCCGGGGTCACACAGTACATATGACAAACACGTATGGAGAAGAAGACCTGTTCAGAGTTTCCAGAAAGCACAGGGTAGCAGGTAAGGTCCCATTATCCTCTTCAAGGAAATGTCCCCAGTGGCCTAACACCTTCCAGTAAACTCCACCTTCGACAGCTCCCACCACCTCTCAGTAAGATCAAGCTGAGGACAAAGTGCTTAGCACATGGGCCTTTGAGCGACATCCTAGATCCAAACTTCTACCCGTAGCACAGAAGCATAGCATTAGGTATGAGGTCAAAGGAACGAGTGACAGGTTCCCGCTTAAGAAAACTTGATGGTGTCAGGGAGGAGAAAGACATGCTATCCACATGCCTAAAAACGGCAACCAAGTCCTTGGGGAACAGAGAAGAGAAAAACAGTGCTTAGCTAAAACAAAGAGTCGGGCTTCACAGTGAAGGGGCAGCCTGCACCAAGGGAGGAGGTGCTCGCAACTGAGCACAGGCTTCCCATCTTCCCATCTCCATCTGCACATTGTGTGCCATCAGGGAGACTCCAGGGAGCTTCCTGGGACTGTCTTCTTCTCCCCACTCAATTCTTATCTTCTTTGCTCCAATGTTTGCTTGTTTGTTTGTTTCGAGACAGGGAGTCTGTATAAACCCAAGGCTAGCCCCAGCTGAGATCTAGCACTCAGCCACCTGATTGCTAGAATTACAAACACATGCTTCCAGGTCTGGCTCCCCAGTGGGAATCTAAAGAACTACAAGGCAGGGCTGGAGAGATGGCTCACTGGTTAAGAGCACTGGCTGCTCTTGCAGAAGACTGAGGTTTGAATCCCAGCACCCACATGGCAGCTAACAACCATCTGTAACTCCAGTTCCAGAGTACTGAACATCCTCTTCTGATCTTTGTGGGTGTTGCATGACACAGGTGCACTTACACACACGCATATATACACATAAAATAATAATTTTAAATTAAAAAAAAAACTGTAAGGACATTTCCACTTTTCTCAGAGCCAGGAAACTCAAACCGAAACTGACCTAGGCCATGTCAGACACTGTCATGAAAGGTGGGAAAATAGAAGACTGATGTCAGGATCTTATAGAAAAGTAGTGACCAAAACCTAGAGCCTGCTGTCTCTGAGATGCTTCCAGACCACTGTACCATCAACTCCTGCTTCCTTCAAATGAGAGATTTTGACTTCTTATGTATATAAGACACGATCATTTGTATTAAAGTCAGAAGTATGCTGTAGTCAAAGGCCCCAGAAACCAGCAAGAACAGTGCTTTATTCATTTATCACAGTACCTGCCAAATGCTGGTGGGCTCCTCAGAACGTGAGGTGCTGTTGTCTGTGACTTTGGGGTCCTGTATCTGGAGGTTAAAAGAAATTTGCAGAGAATCCATTTCCAAAGTTGACTCAAAGAGTCCAAAAAGGACTGAACAGAATGATGCCATGGCCATCTGCTGAGGAACTCAGTGGCTCAAGCCCAGCAGAGGTACCTTTCCACGCTCAGTTAGTGGATCCGTGTGTGCTCACTCAATCCCCCTCCCCAGAGTGCAGCTAAGGTGACTAGCACCCAGAAGCCTTTCTAACTCCTGTCTAAATCTAGAGAATTTTTTAAAACTCCAAAGTGTTGGGTAGCTAATGAGAGTTCCGCAGACTTACCCATCTGCTAATGACCCCGCCTTCATATTCATGGCTCCACAGGTGTGCAAGTACATATCTCATTAAGATGGCACCTGTTCTTCCCATTTTCTTAACATGTCTTTAGGTGCATGATGTCACTGGTAATATGATCTTATGAAGGGAAACTATCAAAACTGCCCCTCATTAGAATCTGAAATACCTTGTGCCAAGAGGAAAGAAGCCTCACAACTGCCCGTCCTTCAGATTTAAAATGCCACATGGAAGTTGGGCAGGGGGGCAGCAGGACTTCGTGGAAGCCGGGTAAAGGAAGGCTGTTTCCTCCTGTGAAAGAATGACTAGTTTATAAATTATATAAAATAGATGTTCTTTAATTCTTTTTATTCTACTCTGCTACATGAATTTTGGTCAAAAGAATGGGATGTGAGTTGTAACGTCTGGCTCTAGGTAGAGACATGACATTCTAAGCTGTCCAATAAATCGTTAGATTTCCAAGACATTTTATTGTTCCCACTCTTCGGGTTCATTCAGAGACCTGAACGGGAAAACGCTTCTCAGAATATGTTGGTTCCAGAAACTTCAATCAATATGGTGCACCTCAAAACGCATTAAGAAAATAAGAATTGGTGGTGCCTTAATGAAATATGTACTTAGGCCTGTGGTGGTTTGAATGCGAACATTCCACGTAGGCACAGCTGAACACTTGGTCAGTTGGTGGCGCAGTTCAGGAAGGGTCATAGAAACTGTAGGTGTGGCCTGGCTGAAGGAAGCATGTCTCTGGGGCCAGGCTTTGAGAGTTTGTAGCCTTGTCCCGCTTTCAGCTTGTTCCTGACATTCCCTGTCTGCCAAGATGTAGACTCAGCTTTCTCCTCCAGTGGCCTTTGCCACCAGCTTTCTTCCCTGCCAAAATGGGCTTTTATCCCTCTGTAACTGTGAGCCAAAAAACTCTTCCTTCTATAAGTGGCCTTGGTCATGGCGTTTTATCACAGCAATAGGAAAATAACTAATACAGTGTCTCCAAAAGCCCCAAGGCAGCCACTTACAGACTCTCACTACGAAGCCTGTTTTTCTAAATTTTAACTCTTTCTTTTTCCTCTCTTTGTCCCCACTTTTCAAACACTGGCCCAAATCCTAAGGCTGCTTGCCCTGCATTGTGAGTCTTCTCTTTCTATCTTTCTGAAGACCCTCCCCCACGGAGCTAACCCATCGAGGAGCTGCCTACTTTCTTGACTTCTAATTCAATAAAACATCTCTCTTCCATGCCCACCTGCCAGTTACGTGGGGTCTGAGGATCTGAACTCTGATCCTCAAGCTTGTGTGGCAAGTACTTTAACCACTGAGCTATCTCCCTGAACTCTGCTGAGTTTCTAAACTTTTACTCTGCCGTGGCCTGCTTCCCCTCCCTGAAAGTGGACTGTTTCTTAATTAACTCTATTTCTGCTATGACTGCATGTCCCTGCTCAATTCTTTGTTGAGAGACACAAGATCCTGAAAATCCTAGAGAGTGCCCACTAAACTCCAGTGCCCACAACCTTGGTAGGTATAGTCAAACCATAATAAAATGGTTTCATGTGAATAGACACATTTGCTTCTGGGACCTTCTACACTTCGGATGTTCTGTCTTCCCCCTCTTTCCTCATCAGTTTCTAATGCCCCAAATATATGATCATATCAGTGACATGAAATCCAGGAAAAAGATAAATTAAGGAGGGTTGGTCTTTGATCAAGGATCTTATAGTCCATAGCTCTGACAGGTCTGTCTGTGAGCACCCATCCCTCTGAAAATGAACATCTGCTGGTCAAAAGAGAATGAAGGACAGCAGCTTCCATCATAAGGTACTTCCTCTTCCCTCTTCTTTAATTTTTTCCCAGAGAGTCTTGTTTGTGTTAGGTGGGACTACAGAAGGTATATACACTTTCAAAGGTTCCCATAGTGATTTTAATGTATGTCCAAGTTGAAAATTAATGGCCTATGGTATCTAACTTTGCTGCATATTGGAATCAACGTCCTAGGACATTAATGTGGGAGTGTGGGAGCTGCTCCTCAGAGATTCCACACAGCCAAGGTAGACAGCCGATTTTTTGACTCTTGTGCTCAGATATTTGAACATCTCTCTTTTGTGATGTTATCCAACCATCCACAGTCATTGCCTGGACCCTTCAGTGCCTTAGTGTTTGCAAATAATGGCATTCTAATTATCTCATCCCTCTTTCCATGTTAATCTGGAGAGAAAATTTGCCTCTCTAATAACTACTTGTCTCCTTAAAAACCAATGACCTCAACTTATAATTCATGTTGGAAACAGAGGATCAATGATTGATTTCCCATTTATTTGTCAACTTTCAAAGTAATTGGTTTCATGTCCTTCAGAGGTAATCAATAAAGTTCTGTTTCTTAAAATAATTTTGAACTCGAGCACAAAACATATTGAAACTGTTTCAGCTCAGTGCTATCCAACTGCCATTCACAACGCTCATGGTGTTCACATGCAACAAACAGACACTTTCCAATGCCAGCACCTTGGTCTTTAGGACCTTGGTCTTTCGGAATCCTCAACAACCACCTTGTTTTCAGGCACAAAAAGGTCTTCCCGCCTCCTCTTTCCCCTAGAATAGGCATGTCTCTAGGGAAATTTGTTTATTTTTAGAGTGAAATGGATTTAGAGGCCACATTCTAAGTACTTGTGAACGCAACAGTACTGAGTCTGTCATTGTTTCTAGGATGCTTTTCTTCCTTTTATTGAATCTTTGTGTCCTTTCATACAGTATACTTTGATTGTATTTCGATCTCCTCCCCTACCTGCACCCCTTACTACTCCAGTCCAATTTCATGTACCCTATTATATATTATATGGATATGATTTTATACTATATATCAGATGTATATGTGTGTGTGTATACCTATGGAGTCAACTCTGTGTTGTCCCTAATTGCCCTTCAGTGTGGGTCCATACACTTGGCATCTGGACCTAGAGTCAAACCCTTAAAAGTAGTTTAGTCTACTCCTCCTAGCAGTCATTAGCTCCTCAGATAGGGTTAGGGTTTCTTACCTGCCTCCCCACGTTCATGTCTGAGCTCATGAAGGGCTTGTGTGTGCTGTCACCGTTGCTGTGAGTTCATATGAGTGACTCCCCCGCTGTCTGGAAAACGTGCGGTTTTCTTGCAAGTTTTTCCTCTGGCTCTTGCAGTCTTTCCAGCCCCTTTTCTTCAATGGTCCCTGAGCCTTGGAAGGCACAAGTCTGATACAGATGTCCTATTCAGGGATAAGCATTCCTATCCTCTGCACATTGGCCAGTTGTGGGTTTCTGTATTAATCACCATTTGCTACAAAAGGAAGCTTCTCTGGTGAGAGTTGAGGGATGCATTAATCTAAGGATATAACAATAAGTCATTAGTCATTGGTTTAATATATATTTATTTCATAGTATTCACAGGTCATAGGGGAGAGCCTAATACTGTTTCTAGGACTTTTAAAAAAATTATTATTTTTATCTTATGAGTGTATTGCTTGCATGTGTGTAAGTGCACCCGTGTCATGCAATGCCTGCAGAGGTCAGAAGAAGGCACTGGATCCCCTGGAACTGGAGTTAAGGATGGCTGTTATCCATCCTGTGGGGCGGGTAATTGAAACCAGGTCCTCAGCAAGAACAGTTAGTGCTCCTAACCGCTGAGCCATCCCTCCATCCCCTGTTTCTAGGACTTTTAAAAACAGCTTTAAGAAATGGTTTTAATGAAAAGAGATAAAAGTTAAGAATGTAAAATATCCATTTTCAAGCTGAATTTATAGAAAAAAAGTACATTCAGGGAAAAATGCTTCGTTTCAGTCTTTTCCGCTCTGTTTCCTCTTCACGGTTGGTAATCAATTTTAAAATGTATTCTTTCGTTTTCTAAGTACAATTATATAGTCCAATACAATTTGTGCCTGTTTTGTTAATCATGTTTTAGAAATAGTAACCCATAGCAAAGGTATGTTTCTTAGGAGGTGTGTGCGTGTGTGTGAGTGTGTCTGTGTGCATGTGTGTGCATGTGTGTGCATGTGTCTGTGTGCATGTGCGTGTGCATGTGTGTGTGCATGTGTCTGTGTGCATGTGCGTGTGTGCATGTGTGTGCATGTGTCTTCCCCCTCAGCAGGTGCTGCTTATAGGACAGCTCCTTGTTCCAGTTCTAAGCCAACCTGCCCAGGGTACCTGGAGGATGAGTTCTGCCGACCTCCTTGCAGGTGTGCATGCTGACATGGAGAAAAACTAAAACACAGGGTTTCACTCCCAGATTTACAGATCCATGTTGACCAAATTAGGGAGAGAAGAACTATGTGCTTTGAAGCCTCACAGCTCATTTCAGACGAAGGATTTGGACCCCAAGGTCATTCACATGGCACATGGCCAGATGGGCTATGCACTTTTTCGGATGCCCGCATCACCCTGCTGGGGGTTGATGGCCTCCTTGGCCTCCCGGCTTCTCTACACTGACTTCATCCACTTTGCTCTCCCCCATTTTGCCTGCACTGTCATTCATCTGAATCACTGCCAGCACAACTGGAGTAATAAACCCGCATTTCCAGTTCACTATGACCCTGGGCTTTATTTAAACAAGTTCCAAAGATTTTCTTCACTCCTGTGGTTCAAAATGTTACACATTTTGCCTTGTTGCTGTTGACCCTGGAGCTAGACTGCCCAGATCTGAGTCCTATCTCAGCACTTACTATGATTTTGGCCCTTCTGTGTGTATGTACGTATGTATCTGTTACTTTAAAAACTGGGGACCATTTTCTTAGTTCCATTAATAAAAGAAGTTTAAAATTGACTCAGAAGGAAGCTCAATGTCATTTTTATTAAAGTGTAAGAGAAAAACAAAAGGGGCAGGTCATCTGTGAATCTTGAAAGAGAGGAAGCCAGGCCCTTTTGTAAGATACATGTTGGACAAGGGGTTGGGGAGCTTCACAGAAAGTGAGGAATCCCACAGTGATAGGGAAATGTGTGCTGGTTTGAATGTGAACGTCCCCCGTGGGCTCTAAGTATTTGGATATTTTGTCCCAGTTGTTGGTGCTGCTTTAGGAAGTCTTAGAAGGTGTGGCCATGCTGGAGGAAGTACTTCACTGGGGGCGGGCTTAGAGAGTTCTTAAGCCTTCCTGGATCTCCAGTCAGTCTCTGCTTCCTGTGCCTGCTTGAAGATGTGAGCACTTAGCTTCTACTCCAGCCACCTCTGACCCACGCCTCCCCGCCATGATGGACTCTTGCCCCTTTGGAACCGTAAACTAAATAAACTCTTCCTTGTATAAGTTCCCTTGGTCAGTGTTTCTATCACGGCAATAGAAAAGTGACTAATACAACCTTCTTCGGAAAGAGACAGAAAGGAGAAAGGGATGTTCCACTTCTTTAAGTTAAGACATGGAAAAACAGGCAGAAACAACTGCAGGACAGCAGCTCTGGAGCACACAGGAGCAGGGTTTGGGGGGAATAAATGCATTATTTCCTTAAGGAGATAATCATCTCATCTCCTTACCATGCCTTCCCAAGGAGTGTCTCCAGACCAGGTGACTGACAGGCACAACTGATTAACTCTTAAGGGAGGGGACAACAGAATGAAAAGTTCTAATCTTTGGAGCAGATCGACTGCCGTGTCTCCACCCAAGACCAGAGGTGTTCTATGCTTTTGACTAGACCTTAAGAAGTGGCGAAGCTAATGTTTACCTTTCCAGTGTAACCAGGGAACTGGAAGGTGGGGTCCAGGGTTTCAGTGGCCTCCAAGGCTTCTGTAATAATGCTTACCTCATAGGTTGTTATGAAAATGGAACCAGAAAGTCTGCAAATCGTTTTGAGATCAGCTGGCATATGCTGTATACCCAGTAGATTGTAGGTTAAAAACAAAGAAAAAAAGGGGGTTGGAGAAATGACTCAGGGGTTAAGAGCACTGGCTGTTCTTGCAGAATACCTGGGTTCAAATACCAGCACCCACAACTGTCTGGCTTCAGTTCTCTGCACTCATGTGGCAGCTAACAATCATTTTTAACTCCAGTTCCATGGATTCCAACGCCCTCTTCTGGCCTCTGTGGGTATTTCACATACATGGTGAAACATGCAGGTGGAACACTCACACACACACAATAAAAATAAATAAGTCAGATAAAAAAGAAGAGGTGGAAGGCAGTACAGGAAACGCTCATTGTAAATCCCTGGATTCCACATGTACACACACAAACAACCATTACTACAGATATTAGTTTTATGCTTCCATATTTCTTCCAAACCAAAATTTAACCAATGTGTTAGCTGGAAATTTCAGCACAAAATACAGAGGTTTTATTTATTCCTTCATCACTGGACAGCACAATAAATGCATCTCTCCACTAGAGGGCACCCTACTATGTTAAACTCAAACCAGGCTCTCCACACTAAAAAGCCAAACCAAACTTTTAGAAAACAGGAATTTACTTTGCAATAATCAATGAAAGACATAAAGATCATGAAATTATCATTAAAGCCATGTATGGTTTGGGTCCACAAAAGAAACCATGAGGCTCATTTTGTATAATTGACTCAGTGAGCCCTCCCCAGCCCAGTCTATATATACACTTTACCTAATTCCAGCAAACCATTTCAGCATGAGAAAGTCACCCAGAAATCACGAATATTATGTTGTTTCTACACACATACAAGAGACCTGAGGAGAAAAGTAGATTTTCCCAAACCTGGCATAGTGATGGAAGCTAGGCTCAGAGGTAGACCCAGACCCTCTGCCTCACGCTCTCATGTTCCACCCACTGGTGTTAGGTTTTAAGACACTACAAAGTACAAAGGGAAATAAAATTCAGCCTCAGACCTCAGAAAACATCTTTTGCATCATTTGGTACAAAGTTATACGTGTGCCATGACACATGTTTTGTTTGTTTTCTAATACTTGTTTTTCCAAGGTTTTGAACTGGGTGAGCCCCTGGCTCTTGCTATGATAATAAATGGAATTTCAGTTTCTGGTCTCAAAACCCCATAGGCCTTTATAGGTGCTGGTGAAAGAAACTTCTATAAACAAAACCGAAAATAATGTTGCATTTTCCTCTGCAGCTTTGGGGGAAAAGCAAAATGGCGTTGTGCATAATAAAACTGGTCCTCTAAATGCTGTTTCTAAATGCTAAAACTCTGGACTTCAGGCATTGATGCCGCGTGCCGCATTTGATTTTAAAATCAGAGGGAATCACTAACTTTCTCTCTCACGTGTGCACGCGGTATAGTCACTTCAATACAATTCCTATTTATACAAAGTGCTTGGGGCTAGGGAAGTGGCTCAGTCATTAAAGCACTTGCCACCCAAGAGTGAAGACAGGAACTTGATGCCCAGAAACCCATGTAAATGTGGATGAGTGTGGTGACTGGCCTGTAATTCCAGCCTTGGAGGGCAGGGCCTGGGGACACCCAGAGTAAGCTGGCTAGCAAGTCCAGCCATATCGAGAGTTCTGGGTTTGACTGAGAGACTCTGCCTAAAATGTATAAAGTGGAGGACAACCGGAAAGATAATTCCTTACATCAACCTTGGGGGTCCACATGTGTGTGCATGCATGTATGAACACTCTAACATACGCGTGCCATATACATACAAAAGCACCCATCCATGCACACCACACTTACACGCTCATGTGAAAAATATCAAAAGGAAAAGAAAAATTTTAAAGGGGGCTGGAGACATGACTCAGCAGTTAAGAGCATTTGCTGCTCTTGCTGAGACCAGTTTCCACCACCTACATCAGAGCACTCACAACCATCTGTAACTCTGGATCCATGGGGATCTGATGCCTTTGGCCTCCACTGCTTCCTGCACCCATGTGCACATTCACGTACTACACACACAAAATAAATCTTAATATTTTAAAATAAACAGAGCTTGAAAATCTGGTCTCGTGTGGATGAATACTGCCCAGAATCACAGTCTGCTACCCACAGACTTGTTTGTTTGTTTGCTTGTTTGTTTGTCTGTCTGTTTTTGCCCACACACTTTTTAAGGTGAGTCTGGAGACACAAGGCTTCCTAGACTGTTGAAATGACACTGCTTCCCTCCACACACAGGCCTCCCCGGCCTTGTTCGTTTGTATGTTGAGTATCTGTAGTTATCCCCAAGTGATGGATTAGAGTTTGGTAACTGCATCAGTATTCATGCTCAGTGCTCATGGCTCTGAGTCTCACTGACTCAGTGGAAGTCCCAGAGCGGCCTGAGAAGAGGCAGAAGTGAGGATCGGTCACACTCTTGTTGGCTCCATACTTAATCTGCTAGGCACGGTCTGTACTCCATTGACCTAGGGCTTTCAAGAAACATCTATTCCTCTGCCACAGAGGAGTCAATGCAACCTTGATGGATATGCTCTTGGGTATGGATGAGGGGCATGCCAGTTCTAGTCCACCAGGACTGTGGTTACTGGAAAAATAAAGTCTTCTGAGTTCCAAAATGCAATTTCTTGTGACAACATATGTGTGGCAGCCAAGAACTGACAAATGGAAACACTTGTTTCTCTGTCTTTATTCACGCTTCCACAGGAGATCAATGCTTTGGGGGTGAAGGTCTTAAGAACAGTGGAACGCGTTGTTCTTCTCCCGTTCCTCCATCCTTCTGTCTGCTTCCTCTCCAGCTCTCAGCTGCCACCTCATGGTCGGTGACCCCTTTCTGTTTCCACCTCAAGCACAGAGACTGTATCTTGTTTTCCATTTAACCTCACTACTTAGCCCTGCTGGCAGATAAGGATAAATCACTGTTAAATGAATCAATCTTTTAAAGCCTGCATAAGAAAAGAAAAATATATCATTCTGTGAAAGCTACATGCAAAATTCAAACTGTATAAGGAAGAAAACCTTTGCCAAAAATGTTTGGCTCAGCCTCTGCAGACTTTGAACATCTTTATTGGAACAAAGTCTAGAAGAGACTCAGTGCTAAGCATAACCCTTAAATCCTTTAGTGCATAGCAAGAAAGGTATGCATAAAATAAAGAACCCATCTGGGCTTATAATACAGGCATGTGTTTGAGGGGGAAGACAATACGGCATAACAAAAACCATGCCTATCATTTTTATCTTACAATCTCCAGAAGGTGAAGACTTACAAAATCTTCTTGGCCAGAGGGTCTAGGAAAGAAAAAGATTGATTTTCCAGAGTGGAAGAACGAAGCTCTCAGGAGGGATGTGAGACTTACATGTCGATCTAACATCCTAGGTTTGAACAGTCTGGGAAACAATAACTTGGCATAAATTATTCATCTGTTCCTGAGACTCACTGTTTCTTCTAGAGCATTGCAGAATCCATAAAGCCTGGAGCTCTTCTGACTTGGGAATTCTTGTTATTCACTCCAACATGGGAAACTTAAGCAAAGAGTCCCATAGTTCCTCCTGGTGTCTGGATTGAATCTTCCTTGTCTTTGCACAAGGGAGATTGCTCTTTTCTCCTTCAGCCCTAAGCATAGTGCACAGAGGCCTGTTCCTATAACTGGATCTTACACAACCATCAGCCTCTTTACAGTGGTCCTCCTGCTGCTTGAAGCCAGGTGAACCTTCTTCTAAGAGTCCGTCCCTTCCTAGCGTGGCATTTAGCAAGCAAATTCCAAGCCAGCAATATTCTATTTCACATATGATTCTAGTTTGGATTTCCTTTTCAATGTTATAAAATAATAATATCTATCTATCTATCTATCTATATCTATCTATATCTATATCTATATCTATATCTATATCTATATCTATATATATATATATATATTCCTTTAAGGAAAAAATCAGCAGTTAACTTGAGAGATGTAAACCAAGTGTGGAAATGACCAATGCTGTGGATTACCACGCATGGGAAGAGGAATCTTATCTCAAGTCTCTCAGCCTACCTGGGAAGTTCAGTGAACATACCAGACTGAGGAACACAGAAATGAAACCAGGGGTTCCATCAGCTGGATGTGTGTACTTTCACAGGGCAAGACAGCTGGAATATTTAACAGCTGGTCTGAAAGGAGGTTGTTAACTATTAAAGATCAGAAGAGACTTAGGGCTAGGGCAATCAAATGCCTTGTCTGGATTTAGCATGGATCTCAATTTAAATAAACTGACAAAGGCTTTTCTATATGACCTGGGAAACTGAAATATAATCTGAATATAAAGAGAATAATAAGGAATAGATTATTAAATTGTAGTCAATCTTCAGTATATTCATTATATACTGTATAGTGTATAATTGGGTGTGGGGTCTATGTGATATATGTGCACATATGGGAAGAGAAGGAAGTGCACCCACGCAGTGTGCAGAGTCCATTGGAGGACTTCGGGTGTCCTGCCTTACCACGCTCTACCTTATTCCTGAGACAGAGTCTCTCACTGAACCTGGGGCTAGGCAGGCAGCAAACAGGTTTCAGCGAGTCATCCTGTCTCATCTCTCCACATCACTGGGATGACAAGTGTGCGGCTACACCCAACTTTTTCTTGGGTGCTGGAATCCAAACCCAGGCCCTAATACTTGTGCAACCAAGTGCTCTTATCTACAAAGTCATCTCTCCATCCCCTTAAATTTGTTTTTAAATTATTATTACTTTTTTAATAACATATATTTCCTAGTTAATTAGGCAAGCCTATTTGCAGACATACTCTAAAATATGCAAAGGAGGAAGAATATCTCATCTAGGATGAGATATTAATTTAAAACAAAAAATTTAATTTCCAACAAAAACAGAACAGAAATAGGTTGTGTATACATTCATAGTAAAGTCAACAAAATATAAAACTGTTAGGCTGGCTGACAGGCATCTGGGGTACTGTTTTGACAATTTCTCTCCTGTTATGAAATTTTGATGTTTGAAATTTTTTATAGATAAAAAAAACAGGGAGTATAGAGAAATGGCTCAGTGGTTAAGAGTCCATACTACTCTTGAAAAGAGCCTCAGTTCAGTTCCCAGCCCCCACATACGACAGCTCACTCACAGCCATCTGTAACTCCAGCTCTGGGGATCTACACTTCCGGCCTTCATGGGCACCTGCATTCATACACATGCCCACACACAGACACACACTTATACACATAATTAAAAACATTTTGTTTAAAAGTCAAACAAGGGCCAACAAGATGGCTCCATGGATAAAAGCAATTGCTGCCGAAACTGACAGCCTGAGTTCAATCCCCAGAACCCACATGGTCGAAAAGAAGACTGCTCCCAAAAGTTGTCCTTTGACCTCCACACATGCTCTATGGAAAGCGTGGACCCACACACTTACACATATAATTCATTCTCTCTCTCTCTCTCTCTCTCTCTCTCTCTCTCTCTCTTTCTCTCTCTCTGTCTCTCTCTCTCACACACATTAACAATAAATTTAAGATAAAAAGGGTTGACTCTGCTGAGGAATTTAATAAATGAGCACATTTCCCTCTCAATACAGTGACCTGTGAACACAAGAATCTTTGTGGGAGCTGTTTTGAGGTCAGATGGGAAATGAGGAGAACAGGGTAGAGGATTATTTTTCCCAGTAGAAGAGACATAGAACTATTAAAAACTGATGCAGTCATAGGTTGGATATGCAAAGAAAAGAAAGTAACCAGTAGAGCTCCAAGGAAGCAGGACAAGGTGAGACTTCAGGAGCAGAGGTGAGGTGGCGTAGAGGTATCTCCCCTGAGGAAGAAAAAGGCAGAGTGGATGGAGATGTGGGTGGCTGACAATTTTGAATTAAAAGGAGCAGTTTGCTGTCTGATATGGTGGCTTCTGGGTGGCTGACAATTTTGAATTAAAAGGAGCAGTTTGCTGTCTGATATGGTGGCTTCTGTCTTCCATGTAAAGCAAGAGAGTTTAGGGTGTTAAAGAAAGGAAGAATTTCAGGACTGTGTGGACCATAATTTACTGTTAGACCAATTTTCTCTGTTGTGGAGATGCCCGGGAATAAGCACCTTACAGACAGGGTGCTGACCCCGACCCAGGGAACAAGAGTATCTGGTGCATTCAGGGGTTGAGGTTTTGTACAACAAGAAAGAAAGTGTTTGAAAAGGAGAGCGACAGACACAGAGATGAGTTTAGAATACTGGTGATGGATTTGCACCAAATGATCAGGAACCCTGAGCTGCGAATGTAAGACAGCAACAGGGTTAGGAAGAAGTGTTCCCATAGTCTCATTGGAAGTCACTTTCAGTATCTAAGAGAAAGAATTTCTTATCGATCTGTACCCTAACAGTTAAAAGCAAAAATCACACACAACATTAATATAAGGCACCCACAGGACACACACACTCACACAGACAAAAAGGGAGCAGATGTTAAGAATTGTGGATCAGAAAGTCTATTTTTTATTAGAGTAGAGTGCTCAGAATTTAATTCCAGAGTGAAGAGTCCACACATGCTTGTCTATCACTTTTCTTCCCAGGTAGCCATGCATGCTCAAGAGTGCTGGAGCTGTCAGTCACTCCATGTGACCCAGTCCCTCCTACTGAGCTCACTGACAGCCATCCCACTCCTGGACTGGCCTAGGCCCAGATCTGAGTACGCTCAGCCTGTGTAGGGAAAATTTGCAGATTTTCCCTTTGGCTCATTGGACACACCCTTGGAGGCAGATTCACCGGATCCAAATGCAACTGCGAGTGACAGCGGCGATGACGGCAGGGACAAGACATGCCTCTAAGAATTTGATTAATGGAAATGAAGCCAATAGAGCCAACTACTTTGCAACCAACCAATGACTTGAGGGGGAGGGCTTAGGCGGAAAACAGTGAGTGCTGGGTAGGAGATGGGCATTTGCATGGCAGGGTGCTGTGTAACTCTGCAGCAGGTTCTGATCAAAATGTAGACCTCGATATGAGACTGCTGTCCCTCTCCCCTGTGCAAAATCCCTTGTGAGTAACCCTAAATAAACTCTGTTTCTCTAACTAAGGAGCATACTTTGTTTGTTCAATAGGTCTGGACCTAGAGGGGCAGGCAGAAAGCAGAGCCCCATTGTGAGAAAAATTCTTAAGACAGCCTGCCAGTGAGAGGAGGATACTGGGAAGATCATGCCAAATGTGACCACGATGCCCTTCCTCCTTCCACCTGGCCTTAGGTTCCAATCAACTTTTATCTGCAACTTGCATAATGGAGAACCACTTGCTTTTCTGCATTCTGACTCAGCTCAGTATTTATCCCTGTGCATTGCATTAAGGAGTTTCTTCTTAAAGTTCAGTTGAGGCAGGAGAATAGGGTAGAGAATAAGGACCAGAGGACCTTGTTCAAAGACTACAAAATGAGCATATGAAAGAAACCAGCAGACATAAAGGAAGGCTTCCCCTTTTCCAAGGCCCACTAAATCCAGCACCTAGAAAAGATACAGAGGTTCTATAGAGGGTAAAGATGACTATAGCTCATTATAATATGAAAATATTCAGTGCTGAGTGGTGACTTCAGATGCCAGTGAAACATGCATGAAACTGCATGTAGTGCTCCATGGGGGACCTAGAAAGCATGAAAGGCCTCTGCTATGCGAATACTCCCAAAGCCTCTAGTGTGTGACATGAAAACCCCAGCTCCGTAAGCGGGGCCACTGAGTTGCTGAGTTTTCCCTCTGCTTCAGCCCACTTTCTCCCTCAGAATCATATCTTTTCCTAATAATTGTCCATGATTCTGCTGTCTCTGCCTGTCTTTCCTCAATTCTTTAAGATTGTGTGTATGTGCATGTCTGTCTGTGTGTCTGTGTGCAGGTGACTGTGGAGGCCAGAAGAGGGCATCAGATCTCCTAGAGCTAGAGGTACAGGCAGTTGTGAATCGCCCCATGTGGGTGATGGAAACTGAACTCTGGTCCTTGGAAGAGCAGCAAGGGCTCTTAATCACAGAGCCAGGCCATCTCTCCAACCTGTCTGCTCATTTCTTTGTTACAAGACACCCCTCCATGCCCTCCAAACATAATATCTGCTGATATCACAATGGGCAATGAGTCACTAAGAAGAATCAAAAGATCATCTCTACAGAGCATGTGTCATTATCTTTCCAACCATCTACAACATAGAACTACAGGCTAAACCTGGAGCCGAGTGACAGAAAAAAGAACAAAAAACATATATCTCTCCCTTAACTGGAATAAGGATGGCGAAAATTAGAAGAAACAAACAAAAGAAAAGAAAAAAAACACAATATGCTCATTTAAATATTAGAGTATCATCATAGCAGAGGTACTTCCCATTTAAATATAGCAGAAGCACTTCTCATTTAAATATTATAATATCATCATAGCAGAGGCACTTCTCATTTAAATATTATAATGTCATCATAGCAGAGGTACTTCCCATTTAAATATCATAATATCATCATATCAGAGGCACTTCTCATTTAAATATTGTAATATTATCATAGCAGAGGCATTTCTCATTTAAAGATTATAATATCACCATAGCAGAGGCACTTCTCTTAAATATTACAATATCAAAGCAGACATACTTCTCATTAATATTATAATGTTGTCAGAGCAGACACACTTCACAAACATAATCTTGTCTTTAAGCTAAGTGCAAATTTACATTGGAGCCTTCAGGATCCCAGGAGAGGAGTGAGCCTCCTGTGGCTTTGGTGGGGTAGGGGTTATGAGGCAGGCTCAGACTCACAGCATATGCCATAATCTGCTCTAGTACTGATGCTGGGTGACGCTTTTCAGAGTCATTTCCTACTGATGCACACATAACAGATGAGATTCAAAGTCTCTGATGCTTTAGGCACACCATGATGAATGCCTGGGAAACACTTGCATGCTCTCATGAGTTGTCACGATTAGTAGGTAGACATGCCAGCCCTCAAGGTTATACTCTACTATCATGAACTATAGCCATAAATTGTCTCAGCAATACTCAATGACATAATAAATATTCCTAAGTCATTTTAGAACAATAACTTTTTCTCAAGTAGGAAATCCTTTCAGTGTACTTCTAATGCACCTTGGGCTGTGGAAGAGGCTCACTTGTGCTCGGTGAGCTTAAACTCAAGCTTCTGTGTCTCCTTCTGTCATTCAGAGAATCTCCATGCAGCTCTGTTCTGTCACTGATGTCCTCATTCCCATCTGTCACGGACTGAGCTAGATATTGGGAGGAAAAACATTCCTTTCCATGGCTTTTGTTAAATCCATCCACACTGCATCTGGGATTAGCATGGTTTCAGGATCTACACAGTATTAAGTCCTATAATGTCCTGAATACTAAAGTATGTCTGAAAATTTTTAAAGGGAAATCAGAAGATTTTAACATGATTCAAGAAGGACATTGGTAGATCTTCTGATTTAACAAGTAATTATTTTCTAAATGCTTTTTTGTAAATACAGTGTTGATTTCTTGAATAACATTTCTTTAATGGCAAAATATCAGGTCTATATGTTTTATACTTAAAAATTTCAAACTATATGAAGTTCAAACTATATTAAATATCATTAATACCATTTAAAGCATATCTGAAAATAGAAAAATGTAAGACTAGATCCACAATTTCTTGCTGAAACTATCACCATTTAACATCCAGCCTAGTCTGAGGAAGTCCAAGCGAGCAATGCATCCCTTATTTTGGCTATGGCAATGACATAATTAAGCTGCGATTAGTAACTGGCTAAGCTTCAGACCAATTTAAGCCTGGCCCTTCTGAATGAACCCAGTACCTGTAATGTGTCCATTGTTAATGTTTGCTTCAATTAATTTCGTGAAAGTCATGCCTGGCTTCCACTTTCCACTGTAAACAAAAGCAGGCCCATGCTGAATGAAGGAAAACACATCTGTGTTTGTTCCATGGAAGACAGATCTGTCTTTGCTGGCATTTGCTTCCAGATTTGTCCTTTCCACACATGCAGATCAGCATCTCAGAATAGTGTGGTTCTGAAGTATGAAAATAAGGCCAGGCCAGTGGGAAACACGGCCAGGCTGATTTCAGGGGGACACCCAGAAAGGCATCATGTAACAAGCACTCAGGAGTCAGAAATCTGCCCTTGGCTTTGTAGTATGAAAAGCTAGATTCCAGTGACACCAGGAAATGAAGAAATTGTTACTGATGGGCTATGTTCCCACAAGACTAAGCTACCAACTAGAAGCCTGTGTGTTCACATGAATAAGAAATGCTTCCAAATCATTCTCATCTACCTTTTCCCTGGTTCCTTCTTCATCCACAGGAAGGGAATTGTCAATCAGATTAGTGATTAAAGAGGCTTTGTGAGCATGGCAAGAGCTGAGTGAGGTAGCTTATCTGGAGGCATTGGGCACATTGTCTAAGCCATAAGGAAACCAATAAAACCTTTCCTTACAATGCAAAAATGCTTCTCTGAGGCCCAGCCTGCTCATGTCCAGACCAACATCTTTACCTCCATGAGGGTTATCTGACCTGCAGGTTCTATAATAACCATGCGCCTTCCAATGATGCATCCCTTATTTTGGCTGTGGCAATGACATAATTAAGCTGCGATTAGTAACTGGCTAAACTTCAGTCCAATCTAAGCCTGGCCCTTTATTTCTCTGTGCTTTATCTCCTCTTCCAATTTTCTTCATAATGTACCACTGTCCCTATTTTAATGTATTGTTCATTTCATCTGACAGGAATATAAGCTCCGTGTGAGAAGGACTCGTGTCTGTGTCCTCTAATTAAAAATAGTTACCAGCAGTGGGAAAAGCAGGAAGGCATTTAAATGTTTGCTTGCTGAATTTATGAATGGAGGTTGCCATTCTTAAGAGTCTGTCTTAGTCCATCAAAAATATCATTCATCAACTTAATTGCCAGAGGATAACTTTTCTTCCAAGTTGTTAAAGATGATCTTTGGTTTATCCATGGACCATCTCCCCTCGGAATCCATACAATGCAGCTCTTTTGGATACTGTCACCAGACCATCTTAGATATAACGTATGGTGAAAGCCAGATCCTAGAGACTTGCCTGAGGAAAAGGAACAGGGTCTACTGTACAAGCCCATAAAACTGAATTTCCATTTCAAACTGGAAAACATATGCTATGAAGCCTTAAGGCTTAGTTCTTCATTACAGATGACTGGGTAGCTCAGCAATGTCATCATAACATCCTCATTACCCCCAGAAACAATCTGACAGAGCTTAAAAGAGGCAGAAATTGTGTATTCATATCCACCTGCCCCAGACCACAAACCCAGCAGCTCCACTTGTAGCCCAGGAGCCATAAATATGCTGCTACCTTGATATCCTCTTGGAAGGATGTTTAATACAACCAGGGTTAATAGGTAGAAACAGTATATGCTAAGACCAAAAAGAATACTTGGAACAGAGAAAGAGCATGCTGAAGTCAGAAAGAGGGAGAAGACTGGAAACCATTCAACACCAAGTAGTGGGAACAGCATAACTTCACAGAGATTGAGATAAACAAAATCAAATTGTGAGGGCACAGTAGAAAGGTAGGCTGGAGCCTGCACAACAGCCAGGACCCAGGTAATCACTGATTGGATTTATACTTCCCAGCAGGGCAGGATGGATGCAGAGAAACTGACCTGGAGTGATGAAGCAACACCTGCCCCACCGGACAAAATAACCACAAGACCTCTGCCTTTCGTGCCCAGTATTTGAAGATGATGGAAAGCATAGAGACAGAACATCTAATCTAGTCTTCCTCTTGCAAAATGGTAGCATCTAATTAGTATGTATAATGTCAGTTCCGAAATACAGTACAGAATTAAACAATGGAAGTACAGTACATAAAACAAACAGTGCTAAGACCAATCAGACAAAACACAGAGGAAGACCCAAGTTGGGAAACTTTAGCAAAAGATACACAGTGAACATCTGTATGGAGTCATTCCTCCCTTCGGTTTCCTGATGTATGTCATGTATCTGTGGGTACTACTTGGAAAAGTAGAAATTTAGCAATTAATATGCATATCTTATTTCATCAATTATCTGTGACAAACACACAAAAATATATGCTTAAATATGTGTAATATTCAATGTATTAAAAAATAGTCATTTTAGAGACGGGGTGTGGTAGCACACTCCTTTAATCCTAACACTCAGAAGCAGGTCTTTGTGAGTTTGAGGCCAGTCTTATCTACATAGCAAGCTCCAGGTCAGCCAGAGCTGCACAGTAAGACCCTGTCTTTAAAACCTTAGCAATTCAGGGCCAGAGAGATGGTTTAGTGAGTTAAAGAGCTTGCTGTCAAAGCCTGGCAACCGAAGTTCAATCCCTGACACCCTATAAAGGTGAAAGGTGAGAACTGACTCCACAAAGTTGTCCTTTGACCTACACACACACGTACATCATTATAGAGGCAAAAAGCTGGGTATGGTGCACACCTTCAATCCCATCACTTAGGATGCACAGGCAGGTGGGTCTCCATGAGTTCGAGACCAGTCTGGTCTATACAGGGAGTTCCAGGCCAGTCAGAGCTATATGGTGAGACTCTGTCTCGAAAGTAAAAACAAAAGAAGTACTTTTGTACTACATTGTCAATTTGTTCCATGTTATTATCTAGTTCTATATTTTCTGGTTATCTCCCCTCTCCCGCCCAAACCTAACTAACATGTTAGAGACTGGTCCCGTTGCCTTACTGAAGACTGTGTTATCATGCTCAGCAGGGAGACCGTCCTTCTCAGCCAGAGTGGTCCTTGACTCTTGCTTTTCTGGAGCCTTCTTACTAGGAAATCTTCTGCCTTTTGAGCATCTCTTCAGTCTCTGGATTGCTCTCTGCTTTTCTGCCTGGGTTGTCTTAAGACCTCTCCAATAGGTATCCTGTCTGTGTCTTGTCCCTCTAAGCCTTGCAGCAGCTAGAGTGGGTTTTCTGTTTAAACAACTGATAATCCTTATAGCCCTTCAATGCTTTCTATTTCACCCCAGATGAAGCCCCAGCTCTCCACAGGACCCACAAACACGCTCAGCACGAGACAGCCTGTCTTCCCCCAGGCTTCTCAAACTGCTCTCCTTCCAGACTCTCCAGACTTGGCAGTGTCTGCTGCTTTCTGCCTCCACATGCTCTGTTCCTTCTCCGCTCTACTCTCCCGTCAGGAGACCACTTAGAAATCACAGGGGAGATGGCTCAGTCAGTGAACGATTGGTACGTGCTGCAATCTCAGCACTGGGGAGGTGGAGATAGGCTGGATCCTTGGGTCCCCAGGTCAGACAGCTTAGCTGAAATCAGTACTTTCAGGTAAAAGCAAGACATCCTAGCTGGACATGGTGGCACACACCATTAATGCCAGTACTCAGGAGACAGAGGCAGGTGGATCTCTGTGAGATCAAGGCCAGCCTGGTCTACATAGCTAGTTCCAGACCAGCTGGGACTACAAGGAGAGCCTGGAGAGAGAGAGAGAGAGAGAGAGAGAGAGAGAGAGAGAGAGCACCTGACTCAAAAAAAGAGAAAGATACTTCCTAAGAAATGACACTTGAGGTTGACCTCTGGCCTACACATGCACACACATAAACATACACAAACATGTGTGTACACACACACACACACACACACACAGAAGTCACATTCTCTCAAAAGGCTCCTGATCCAACTCTGGAGTTCCTCCTCTCCCCTCCATAATAAACAATATATCTCCTAACAGGAAGTTCATTACTGGGAACTGGAACAGACTTTATCAGCTATCCACCCCCCACCCTCAGCCTAAACTCTGCAAAGGGCTTCACTGTCACTCATCACTGTACCCCCAATCTGACTGAATTATTCAGAAGACACAACAAAAACTCCTGAATTTTTAAAGATAAATACCCTAAAGCATTACAATAAAAGTTAACTATAATACTTACTGACAAATGAGGAAAGAAAACTGGTGTCTAAAAAAAAATAATAGAATCTCTGAGTCTTCATAATTTTTAGGTAATCTATCAGTACAATTGCCCATTGTTGAGAAAATTTCTTTGGAATAATAGGACAAATTTTCTGGTGACAGAAAACTGAAGGTGGCTCTTATGTAATTAGAGCTGTTGCCTTTTAATAAACTCATATTATTAAATGATAATACACCTTCACGTTCTTCATAAAGTACTTATGTTCAAAACTAAGTTGCTGAACAGGCCATCGTGTCTGTTCAAAGCAGAACTAAATAAAACCAGAGCAACTCGGGTGGAAAGTGGCACTTCTTCCAGAAAAGTGAATAGAGGACTTGAATACTTGAGTCAGAGAAGAAACTCAAACATGCTGCTGTGGAAAAGATGCCCATCTTACTGGGTATGGAGGACATGCTAATTAGACTGGTACGATTTCCTGCTCAGAAGATTTGCCAAATTCAGAACAACTGACAATGCCAAGAACTCGTGGAAACAGAGAGTGTCAGAATTCTCATTGGCTTCTGATGGGAATATATATTTTGTCAAAAATAAAATTTAAGAATTAAAATTTAAAAGTGTTTATTGTGCATTAAAAAAAAAAAAACAGTTCCTGAACCAGGAAACCTTCAAATGAAGGTGGTAACAAGTCCCCCTCCCACAGTTACAGCACAATTTATAAAGCATAAAGGATTCTGTGCATGTGTATGTGTGTGTTGGTGCATGCATGTGTGCGCATACATGGGTGTGTGTGTACACATGCATGTGTGTGTGCATCTGTATGGGATTTGCTTGTTATTCCCCATTCTTCTGCAGAGTAAGTGGAGTGATTTAAGCTGATTGGTCTACAGCTGATTGACTTAACTTGTTGAATCATATTGACAGGGACGTGCAGCTTACATCTTTGTGTTTTGCTTAAGATCGGAGCTAGCACATCGGGACACCAGAGTGACCTAACAACACAGCAACTCTGACCTCTCAGAATGCCTGGGTCAAAATAACTGAGTTCTGAGATGAGATTTTGCTTTTTGGGTTTAAAGAATTATTTTCAAAAGCTAGGAAGCATTTTTAATCTTATTCCTGAAGCTTCTGTTACATAGGCAGGAAAGGAGGTGATTTGTAGGTTAGCAACCTCCCATTAGCGTTCAACAGAACCAGGTCTTAATTCCTTCCTGTGAAGCAGGCTGAGTCTAATCTAAAAGCAGTTGGTTACCCCATGACCTCCATGCCACTATCACAGCGGCAGGCATGTCGCCACAGGCTCTCTCGCCGGCATGCATCCACTGTCCCTGCTTTGCAGTTGAAAGAACTGAAAGAAAGAAAAGCCCAGTAATTTGCCCAGTGTTGAGAAAGTGACAGAGCAAGAATGAGAACATGACTAATTTGCACCAAAAGCCTCCTAATTGCCATTTTTTTATAATTATTCGGGTAAAGTACAATAAAACACGCCAAGGAAATTGACTTATTTTCCAATCTATAACCAAAATTAGCATGTATATGGCTCAGAAACCAACTCCTAAGGATTCTCAAATTGTATTAGTGACATTTCTCCCCACTGTGACCAAAGAACCAACAACAACAAAAAAGAACAACTTAAGGAAGAAGGATTTATTTTGTCTCAGGGTTTGAGACAAACCGGTGTTCCACTGTGGTAGGGAAGGCATGACCACAGAGGTTGTTGAGGTCACGCTGGCCAGAACATGAGACTGCTTGTTCACATCTCTCTAGACCAGGAAGCAGACAGGACAGGCAGTGGGGTCAGGTTAGAAAATACAGTACCCCAAGTTCCCTTCCCTCTGCTATGTCCCATCCCCAAAGGCTTCCACAGCCTTCCAGGACAGCAGCAGAATCTGCAGAGGAAATATTCAAACAAAGTTTGCTCCAAACCATAACAACAATCCAGTAGATTCACCACTGACTGGACAATATGACTCTACAGGCCTGTTCCACCAACCTTAGAACAATAAATGCCGGCATCCCTTAGCCACACAGACAGCACCTCTGTCAGACAAAAAGGGAGAGGTGGGCGAGGAGAAGGATGTGTGGGAGGAAATGCTGGTATTGGGCTGTCAAGCTTTGAGACTGGTACTTTACCAGGGCATGTTATGAGCAAGGACAGGAGACAGAGAGAACCGCCTCAGAGATGTACCTGCCATGCTCTTTGGCAGGAAACAAGTACTTACTCCTGTCACCTTTACACTTATCCACAAAGTGCTATTATAGATACTCAACTTCAGCAAGAAAGCCTGTTTTCTACCCGGAGCGAACAGGGGATTAGGTCCCTAAAGCTTAAGAATGAAAATCTATCCCACTCCCCACTGTAAAATAGATTTTCTTTCCCCTTTTCATAGTGGTAACCAAATGAAAACTACATTTGGCTCATACCCAGTGCTTTATGACTTGAACGAAATCAGATTTCATATTTTGTCACATATTGATCTATATGAAACTCTTGTGAGCTATCTGTGCCTTTGTTCTGTTCTATATAAATAATTAAATTTTAATAAAATAATTTTCATGTTCCAAGTAAATATGTTTGGTTGGAGCTATTGATTGGTTGACCTTCTCAAGGCTTCTTTGAAGATGGCGTTTAAAATATATAAACAAATTTTTTTCTCCTGGAATTGTGTTTGCTACACAGTAGCAACTAATTACTGCATAATAAATGGAACCAAAGAGTAAATTTGGAGGTAACGGTTAGAACAGCTGAAACACCAGGAATACAAAGGGCTGGTTTAGCTATTTCAGACCTTCAGCAATCCCTGCCACTGCTCAGGGCTCAGCACAGAAGCAATCCACCATTTCAGTCTACTTTTACACATACTCACAGCCTTAATTTTCAACTGGTGGATCATGTTCCAAAACTTATTTTCTATTTAGATGCCCATATGTAAGATGCTTTACATACTACTTTAGAATATCTGTGGGATCTACAAGGACACACAATGAAAGAGTCGGGATTGGAATGTCTGCAACATAAAAACAACTTCAAGCATGGCTCCCTTCTGAGGCGGAAGCCACTTCTGTGAAAGAGAGTTCCAATTAATTAGAAGAAATTAACTGAAAACTGATAGCATGGACCATCTCTTAGGAACAGCAACTTTATTCTTTTTCAAGATATCATTTTTGTGTGTGTATGTGTGTGTGTGTGTCTGTGTGTGTGTGTGTCTGTATGTGTGTGTGTGTGCATGTGTGAGTGCCCACAGAGGCCAGAAGAGGGTGCCAGATCCTCTGGAGCTGTAGTTACGGGGAACACATGGGAGCTGGGAGCCAAACTCTGATCTTCAGCAAGAGCAGAAGGTGATCTTAACTCTGAGCCATTTCTCCTGCCACAGGAAGAACAATTTTAAATGAGAGTTTCTTGACTTGAGTGCCAGACCTTCATGTCTAAGCTTGTATATTGCATATTTATCAGGGACACATAGCAGTTCTGTGTCCAAATTCTAAAGGGACATTCACACAGGATAAACAAAAGTGAAAGTAAATATGTTTGTACTTTTACATTTATGTCCCCAGACACTTCCTGGAGACTCTGACATTGGAACTCTTAAATGCACAGCATTTCCTGTGCACACAAATGGATTAATGTTCTGTCTCTCTGTTATCTGCAGGAAAGGCTGAGTCCTACCTCCTGCTCAGTCATAAAACATGAACCGATGCTGAGCATCTGAGGTATTATAATGAATGTTATAAGCAATTGCTTTTGGCATTGTCCATTGTGACATAGTTGCCACCAATAGTTGACATAAATGCAATGATAACGCAAGATGTAGCTAAAGACATTCATGCGTGCTGAAGTTATAGTACTCTGCATTTTTACGTTTACTTTTCTGTACCCAGAAGCATTTCATTGAATGACATAGAATTCTTCATATGACTTATGATCTTTGAGAAGCTAGATTTGGGTTTAGTGTATGTGATGGGAATTATTGGATGATAATGGCCATAGGAAATAGAGTGATGGCTCAGCAGTTAAGAGCACTCGATGCCCTTCCAGAGGACCGAAGTTCAGTTCCCAGCACCCATGTTAGGTGACTTACAGTGATCTGTAACTCCAGTACCAAGGTTCCAACCTCTGGGTTCTTGGATGTGGGGGCACCTGCATACACATGGCAGATACACAGGTATATACACATAAATAAAAAAATTGAAATAATAATGGCCATAAGGTCACCAATGAATCACTCTCTTGGTCCCTACTTCTTTACAATATCATGTTACCATATCTCCTAACAAGAGAGAAAGATAAAGGTCCTACTTTGTACCCCTCCTAGATGAAAGTCTAGACTTCAGTTCTAAGGTTCTCTCTCTCTCTCTCTCCTTTCTCTCTCCTCTCTCTCTTTCTCTCTCTCTGTCTCTGTCCTTCTCTCTGTGTATGTGTGTGCATGTTCATATGGTGGCTAGAGGATAATTCTGAGTTTTGTTCTTGGAGAGTCATCTGTCTTGTGTTTTGAGATAAGATCTCCCACTGGTCTAGAGTTTGCCCAGTAGACTAGGCTGGCCAGCCTGCAAGCCCCAGGGATCTGCTTGTTTCTGCCCCTCCAGTGTTGGGATCACCAGCTTGCACCACTGCACCAGCCTTTTTAAACATGGGTACTGGGGCTTGAACTCAGATCCTCACACATGTATGGCAAACATTTTACCAACTATGTTTTTTTGAGGCAGGGTCCCACTAAGTATCCCTGGCTAGCCTGGAACTCGATATATTGACCAGGCTGCCTTCAAACTGATAGAGATCTGCCTTCCTCTTCCTTCTGCGTGTTGGGATTAAAGGCATGTGCCAGGAAGCCTGGCCTGGGCGTCAGTCTCAAGACAGCTTTGTACAACCACTCTCACCTTCTTAGAGCCAGCTTCCATGTAAAGCAACTAGGCCAGCCTGTGATTTAAACAAGATGCCTTGTTAGCAGATAGTGAACTGCTAATTTTTTAAGTTCTGGTTTCTTAATAACAAATATACAAAAGAGAACATCTTGAAGTCTTAATACTCATCAAAGGACTGACATAAACAATAAATATACTTTTAGTTCAGTAAAGTAAGAAATTATATGTCTCGCCACTGATAGCTTATCATAAATGAATATTTTGCCTGAATTAATACTTTTCAGAATTTAAAATGATCTATGTATGTCTTAATATGATTATGTAAAAAAGTCTCTATATCCCATTTTACTATAATTGAAAGGAGTTTAAGTCATAATAGGAAAATCAGAGAAGAGAACTATTTTATAGTAAGCTCATTTTATTATGTATTTTGCCTCTCTGCTCTATAGAGAACTGTCTTTCTTCTTTTGAGTATCTGTAGAGTCACCAGCTATGTTTCTATTTCTTTCTTTTTTCAATATTTTTTAAAATTAATTTTGGGCTAGCATACAAGGAAATGAGCATCACTGTGACATTTTGAGGCATATGTGTATCATTATACTATATCTTTATGCCCCATTACTCTCTGCTCTTCCCCTTCCTGCTGGTCCCCTTTTTCTCCCAAACAGTGCCTGTGGTGGTTTAGTTGAGAAAAGTCTTCTACAGGCTCAAGTGTCTGAACACTTGGTCCCCAGTTGATAGTGTTATCTGCAGACGTTTTGGAGGTATGGCCTTGCTGGAGGAAGCACGTCACTGGGGGTGGGCTTTGAGAGTATACGACCTTACCGGTTTCCAGTGAGTGCTCAACTGTTTGTTCTAGCTGCCTCTTGTCATGTCTCTCTTGCCACGATGGACTCTCATCTCTCTGTAATGTAAAGCAAATAAACTCTTCCTCCTATAAGTTGCCTTGGTCATGGTGATTTATCACAGCAACAGAAAAGCATCCAATATGGTGCCCCTTCTGTTTTCATGACGTGTAGATCCCATTAGCCTCTTTTCCCTACTTTACCATGTCTTTTGTGCCACTTCCTCTCCTCATATAACCCCCCTTCCACATTTATGCCCCACCACACATATATGCAGTGTGTATATAAGCCTACATCCTACATAGGAGAGAAAATGAGATACCTGTCTTTCTAGTTCTGCGCTACTTGACTTAACAGAATGATTTCCAGTTCCATTCATTTTCCTGTGGATGATGTAATTTTACTCTTCTTTACAGCTGAACACGTCATCAACAGGCTGGTTCTTTATCTTGGTTATTGTAGATACTGCAACAGTAAACACGGACATGCAATTATCTATGTGGTATGTTGAATTTGATTTAATTATATTTCAGGAGTGGTATAGTTAAGTCTTATAATAGAACTAGTCTAGTTTTTTTTATTATTCTTATTGTATGTATACGAGTGCATTGCCTCATGTGAGTAAGTGTACCCGTGTTGTGCAGTGCCCATCAGAAGAGGGTGTTGGATTTCCTAGAACTGGAGCTATGGATGGCTGTTAGCTGCTATATGGGTGCTAGTAATCAAACCAGGGTCTTCTATAAGAACAGCTGCATGTTCTTAACCGCTGAGCCATCTCTCCAGCCCCTAGTTTAGTTTTTTCTTTAGGAACCTCTAAACTGATTTGCATAGTGGCTGCACCAGTTAACATTCCCACCAGCAGTGTAAGAGGTTCTTTCTTCCCATTTCCTTACCAGCAATTGTTTCATGATGATAGTCATCTGATCTGGTGAGTAGAGTCTCAAAGTAGTTTTAATTTACTTTGCTATATTACTCCTGGATATGTACATGAAGGACTCTGGAACCAGCCTAGGTATCCATCCTCAGATGAATAAAGAAAACAAAGCACATAACAGAATGAAATTTATTCAGTCATGAAGAAAAATGAAATCATGACATTGTAAGAAAGTGGATGCCACAGAAGACCATTATGTTAAGGGAAAAAAAGCCAGACCCAGAAAGACAAGTACCACTTTTGCAAGTACATAAGTATCATTTTCTGCAGATTCTAGGTTTACATTGTGTGTGTGTGTGTGTGTGTGTGTGTGTGTGTGTGTGTGTGTGTGTAAAAGCACAAAATGGATGATGAGGTAAGGAAGAGATCTAACAACGAGGAAGGGAAGGAAAAAGAGAAAGTAATGGTGCCACGCGGATGCAGCAGAAAGGAGGACGATCTGGGGAGGAGCGAGAGGGGTCAGAACAAGGAGGGAGGCATAGGAGCAAGCTCAGAGGACCTATGTTCGAAGATGCACCAATGAGCCTCATGCTTTTTGCACTAACTTAAAAATGAAAGAAAACAGTGGTAGCCTCAACAAATATTAGATATGATCTAATCATGTCTACTCTCCAGTACCTGTCACCTCTCCTGAAGAAGCGGCCCAGCTGGCTCTCAGTGCTGTGCTCTTGCATCTCTCCATGGTGCACTGGTTCTAGGAGCCCCTAAATACCAAAGGTCTTGGATGCTTAAGTTTCCTATACAGAATGGTGGGATACTGACAAATCATTTTCGTACATTCTCCCAGATACTTAGATCATCTTTAGACTACATACCATCACCATAAAACTGGGTTACAGAGATGATTCAGTAGTTAAGAGCACTTGGTGATTCAGCAGTTAAGAGCACTGGGTCCAGAAGACCCAATGTGGTTCCCAATATCCATGTCACATAGCTCACAAGTGCCTGTAACTCCAGGGGATCTGACAACCTTTTCTGGCCTCCACAGGTACCGATAGGTACATGGCGTGCGCAAACACACACACACACACACACACAAACACACACACACACACACACACAAACAAACAATTACACTATTGCAATGTAAATACTACGTTAATAGGTGTAATGTTGGTAATATTGGACTGCTTAGGGAATAATGGCAAAGAAAAATTTTTATACACATTCAATATAGAAGCAATCAAGTATGGGCCTAATTACTTATTTCTGGAATGAAACAGAAAGTCAACCGAAGGAGTGCTAAAGAGAGAAAGAAGGTGTTGGAGAGATGGCTCAGCGGTTAAGAGTACTGGCTGCTCTTGCAGAGGACCTGGGTTCAATTCCCAGCACCCACATGGCAGCTAGCACCCATTCTTAGCTACATGCAGGCAACACACACATACACATAAAATAAAAATAATAATACTTTAGGGAGAGAAAGAAAAACGGAGACCCATGAAATTGTGGCGGCCGGAGGAGGTGTGACCACACATCACTTAGTTCACACGATTCAGTGCCATATCTAGCAGTCAACAAATTCAAATCTTATATTTTGGAACTTTTCAGAAATGTTTTAATATCTGAAATTGACTGAATTGATGAATGTGAGATCTGTGGAGAAAGAAGGTCAACTTGACTGCTAAGGCTGGAGTGCAGAGCTAGAATCCAGTAAAAGATGACAACTAGAACCAGATGTTATCCCAGCAGTGTCGAGTTTAGATGATCCGGCAGCCAGAGGGAGGGATTTACCATCAGATTCAAAGTTCAGCAGATCTCCTTGCTGTGAGGAGAGTGGGTCCCAGAGTGCAGAGGATGCAGAGCAGGACAGTAGGTTGTCCCCTCTGGAAAGGACACGTGCTATGGGCAAGAGAAGGCCTGTGCCATCTCTACGTGCGTTTGGTCTCTGCGCACGCACTAAGCTAGTCATAGGATCTGTGTTTGTTTTCGTTTTTCTTTTCTTTTCTTTTTTTAGGCAGGGTCTCACTCCCACCCTGACTGGCCTGGAACTCACTCTGTAGACCCGGCTGGCCTCAAATTAACAGAAGTCTGCCTGCCTCTGCCTCCTGAGTGCTGGGATCAAAGGCGTGTGCCGCCAGGCCCGGCCTTGTTTTTGTTTTTGCAATATGATTACTAAAGGAAAAATGAGAGACCAGAGAGCAGAGGGGCCGAGGATGGAACCCGGAAGAACAGCAGCTTGTAAGAGAAGGCGGGTGAAAAGGAACTCACCAAGAGGCCCAGAGAGACAAGTCAGATGAGCAAGATGATCAAGCTGTGGACCCTCGCCATCCCACCTCCCCCACCCCCCCACCCCTCGCCAAGGCAGGAGGGATTTGTATCTGAAGGACTAAGGCAGGCTGCCGGCACTGGGCTTCACTGCTCACCTCAGAGCATCCGGAGCAGAGCTTCACGAGACTGTGGGAAAGTGGGCAAATGGCGGAGCAAAGTTCCTGGAGGGGAGAAGGAAACCAACATCCATTTCAACAAAGCATCCAAGGTTAGAAAGATACGGGAAAAGCCTTGGTCTCGCATTTATCTTCAACCCAACGATGGACTCTGCTGTTGTCAGTGTGCAAACGCTGATTATATACAATTTTCTGATGCAGTCAAGATCCCGGAATAGAAACATCCAAATAGAATGAGGCTATCTTGTCAGATATTACACAGGCTGGCATCCGAGGTCTGGGCGCAGTCCTGAGCCCTCCTCCTCTTCACCCTTCCCTACCCAGCATCCCACTCCCCGCAACACCACCACCAGAACCTGTGCACTTGGGGAAGAGTGGTGGCCCCCTCACCTGCAATGACAGAAAGGCAGGAGAAATCCAGTTGTTCCTTTAATTGCTCCCTCCTCAGGCAAACCTCCCACTCTTCATCTTGGGCATGGAAGAGCCAATAAACAGTAAATTTATCAAATATATTTCCTGGGCTGGAGAGATGGCTCAGTGGTTAAGAGCTCTGGCTGCTCTTCCAGAGGACCCAAGTTTGATTACCACCACTCACAGGGCGGTTAACAACTGTAACTCCAGTCCCAAGAGATCTGATGCCCTCTTCTGGCCTCTGTGAGTGTTGCAGGACACAGGTGCACTTACACACATGCAGGCAATACATTCATGCACCTAAAATAAAAATCATAAATAAATAAATAACTTTCCTACAAAAAATTAAATATACCTACATTTCCTTTGTGTTCCATTGCGTTTAATACAAATTACCAGCAGCTGCTGTGGGCATTTCACTCCTGCCTTTCCTGACAGAGGAGGTGGAAAAACTAAAGTGCAGGCACATCAGTGAGGATGAGCTTCCTGGTCCCAGACTGTTGGTCACTGTGAGCCGTGTTCTCCACATACCACCTGACCCTTTCTTCAAGGCACTGGTTCCTGACTGGCTCTTCTTGATCACTTGTTATGTGTTTGTGCCTGTTGCCTGCTGCAGTGTACACATTGTCAGAGTAAGAACTCTGTCTACTCACAAGTCTCGATCTTCGGTACCTAGAAGGGTGTCTTGGGCCCAGAGCAAGCACAAACTAAAATACTGTTTGAATGAACCATCCTTACAGATTCACAGAGGTCCTACATCTTAAGAGTTTACTGCAGTGGATTTGGAGTGGGAAACTAACTTTGTCTTTGATGGAGTATTTGGGGAGTCATGAATTTCCTAGTGTATATTGCCTCATAAATAGCAAGGTCTGTGTTATTCTTTTAGAAAAAGTTCATTAGGGCTAGAGAGAGGACTCAGTGGTTAAGAACACTGACTGCTCTTGCAGAGGACCCAGGTTCAAGTCCCAGCAACCACAATGGCAGCTAACAACCATCTTGTCATAACTCCAGTTCAGGGGATCTGACGCTCTCTTCTGGCCTCCACAGGCATTGCATGACATGGGTGCACATACATACAGGCAGGCAGTACACTTCTCTACATGAAGTAAAAATAATAAAATATTTTTTCAAAAAAGAAAGTGTGAATCAAAGTGTGTTGACAGGCCTATAGACTTAACTAATTCACTGCCAAAACTCTCTTTCTGTGGGAAAATGAATTTCATGTTCTAAACAGCCAGTATTGTTAAGATAGAAACAGCTTAAGACCACTGAAGATCAGTTAACAATGTGATGACAACCGAGGTGGTCCAACACCTGACCAAGGCAGAGACCTTGGAAGGACTTTTTTATGAGGTGCCTGTGTAGACACACTGCCACCAAGTGGTGCTTCATTTAACTACAGGCTCATAGGTAAAAAGAAACTTCCCTTTACTGACACACCAGGCATTTATTACGCATGCTCAGAACTTGTCTAGGCTAATAAAAATTTAAGATTGTCCAAAATTCTGGGTGCTACAATCCAATTAAATGTATTTTTTAAAAAAACTTAAACGGTTCTTATCACAAGAACATCAATAAAGTAAGCCACCCCAGCTGAATCAACAACACAGCAGTCATTGTTTACAAGATAGATGTATTCCAGTGAACTATTAATGAAGACCAAATTAATGTTGTTTATATATTCTACTTGTAGAATCATCTATCACAAAGATTTGTTATAAATACTAAAGAAAACCAGTGTCTCACAGTTGATTTCAAGAGAAATAATACTAGTCAGTATTGAGGACTAACCACAGGTTAAGCTCTGCCCTAGCCCTTTTACACATGTAAAGTTAGTTAATCCTTACTAAGACAAATACTGATGTTATATATGCTATATGGTCTTATAATTATTATTTGATAATGATATTATCATTCTATAAAACTTGAGTACCAGAGGAAAAAATATTAACTTCATGGAATTTCATGTGGACATATTCATTGCATTCAGAATCTTCTCAAAGATGAGAATTTACTCAAGAATAATTATAAAAACCCATTCCAATTATGATCTATTGACAATGAATAAAAATAAATAAGAGATGGGTAACTCATTTGAAGCCTGGAAATACAGATATAATTTTGAGTGAACTTTTATGTGTGTCTGAGACAAGTTTTGTTATATAGCCCAGGCTATCCTCAAACTCACAATCTTCCTGTCTCAATGTCCTGAGTGCAAGAATTACAGGCATGTGGTGCCATTCCTGGACTATAGTTTTTGTTATTAAAATAAAAACAATAGGGTACAAATATAAGCATTTCTATTGGAAAAAATCAATTAACAAATAGTAAGTTGATAATAATTAGTAAAACCTAAAAATTGAAAAGCAACATACATAGATTCTTATCGAATCCAAAGAGCCTATTCTTAGCAACCTATGACAACAGTAATAAACAGTTAATCAACAACTTAGTGACTAGTTAAATTACTCTAAGACTATAAGCTAGATGTTATGGACATCATAAGTTGGTCTACACAGTAATCTCAATAATTCATGTTACCTGTGAAATCATGAGCTCCTTTTTTTTGTACATTCTTAAGTTTTGCTAATAAAAGAATTTATAAAAGGCTCAGAGGGAAGCTCGGTGACAATTTTATTAGAATTTGAGATAAAAACAAGAGAGGTGGCAAGCTGTAACTCTCTGCAGCTACCCAGAATAGGGTGATGGAGAACAGTAAAGAAAGCCATGCCTTTTACAGTGGAGATGGGCAAGGAGCAACGTGGCAGAGTATAGGAGGGGGTAGAACTTCAGAAGATGATTGAGAAGACCCAGAATGCCAGGGCAAGCATGACCAAGCAATGGTTACACTTTCTTGAGTCAGGACTCAGAAAAACAGACAGGCTTTATTGAAGAGGAAAAGAAATATGCTTATACATTTAATGCCACCTTTGTGTGTGTCCGATGTGTACTTGTTTTGTTTTATGACTGATTTCATACTTTAGGACATAAAACTCCCCTTATAGTGGTTTTCTGAATGCTTACTACAGCAAAGCCCCATATCTCCATCTTTTCATATGGCAATTTAAATCCTAAGGAGGGACAAAGCTGATATTTACCTTTCTAGTGTTACCAAGGAAATGAGAGGTGGAGTCCAAAGCCACTGAGGCTTCTAACACTATTGTAGCACTCACATGCCTACCTAAGTGCTGGACACCGTTTGAAGTGCTTGGTAGTACAGCTCATTTGGCACTGCTAACACTGTGAGGTAGGTGTTAGAATCCACACCAGACTGCTGCTCAAGTCACACAGTCTGCAGCTGTGTCTGTCACCAGCTCAAGGCTGATTCTGCGTACAGACTACCAGACTCCAAGCATCAAGAGCTGTTAAAAGCAGGATGCCCTCTAGAGATAACATGTTAACTAAATGGGCGCCGTCTTCCTCACTTCTCCACATCCTCAAGGCTGCACATTCCTTCCAGTAAGTGCAAGGCTCCCTCCATCCCTTTCCCTAAATGCATTAAAAAAAAATCCCTACTGTTTCTGGGTGGTCAGAAGTTCTTTCCTTTTTCTTCAGATCTCATCTCTCTTGCTCTCTTGCTCTCTCTCTCTCTCTCTCTCTCTCTCACACACACACACACACACACACACACACACACACCCCTCTTGCATTAAATAAATCTGTGGCTCCAAGGAACACTCTGCCCCCGTGTCCTCTACTGACATGAAGACCTTATCATAGGTGTTAACATTACAAATTAGGAAGGGAGGACACCAACAAGTCAAGGAACTTGGTAAAGGCAGAAACTACTGAATGGTAGAACCTGGGTCCCAGCCCTCGTGGCTTCCTATTTGACTGTGGAACCACTGGGCTCTAGAGTTATATTCTGATCACAGCATCTTACTGAGAGTTCAAAAACCAGAAGCCAGATTTGCTGACACAGAAAATAAAATCAATTGTATTCAGGACTGAAGCATGTTGCTAAATAACACAATCGAAGTATGAAAACATAACTCCATGTATCTGTCCAGATGCCCCTTCATTCCAGCTCTCTCAGGTCCCACTAGAGCCCCTCAAACACTGACTACGATCCTGTTTGACTTCAGCTAACAAAACTGTTTTGAAGAAGGAATTTAGTAGACAGTTGTTGTTATAATGAGAATAGTTACAAGCTTCAAAATGGCAATGTGACAAGCCTTATGGAAGTCAAGCAGCTATATTGTCCCCAAACCACTGAGGGTTCATAAGGTAAAATAGGTTAAAAAAAAGTTGTGTGTATTTTACATTCAGTTTGGGATACCCATCTTGAATAGCATACCATGACCAGCAGGCACTTAAAGTCTCTGCTAGGCAGTGTTCGGTAAAGTCTTCCAAGAGATAGGCTACAGGTTGTGTCCAGGGTCCCACATTCTGGGATAAGACTCCTAGAGCTTTTCCCTTCTTCTCATGGACAAAGAGGTCAAACTTCCGTGTCACATCAGGGCATCCCACGACCAGCGCTTCCAGCAGGACCTTTCAAGAGTCAGGATGGCACCTTCTTATTGTCTCCACTCAAATGGTTCATTCCAATGGTCCGTTCAAATGGTTCACTTCATAGAGGGGTTTGACTATCACTGAGGTATCAAGATGTGACAAGAGTCAGCTGCTCCCAGAAACTCTCGGGCCTGTCTTCCTGGTTCCTGAGATTGATAAGGACCCAGATTGCACTTTTTCCATTTGGGCCCCAAGTCCTAGTATTTTTTTGAGATTTGTGACCCCAAGCCCTCTTGAGAGACACCTTACATCCAGTCCCCTGGAGCATATCTATCTGTTCCAGTGTCTCATGATGACTGGCATTCTTGAAGATGTCCAAAGTCTAACAGACACAAGATCAGCCTGGATGCCACTCTTGGTTTCTCAAGACAAGAAATAATGTTAGACCCTTACCTGGTGGGTTTTAGGCAATAGCTTGACTACCACAGGTACATGGTTGGTACCCAGTCCAGTTGGGTTCCTCTCAGCCCAGACCTCAAGGGAATAGGAGATACAAGCTTCCAGGATAGAGTTGGCATCTGTGGTAAGCTGAGAAAGCATTCTCCATTTTTCCTCTTAGGGAATTCTGATGGACAGGGCCAGAGAGGCGGTTTCATCGGGTCCCTACAGTTCAAGGCAGGCAGTTCCATTAACAGAAAAGGTGATCCATGCTGGAGTTTCTCAGAGTACAAGAGGGTGTAGTGTTTCCAACTGAGCAGATCCATGGTGGAAAAAGGCCACCAGTAGTGGAAGGCAAACTGTCCTCCCTGAACACACCATCTTGTGCCACATGTTAGGGGCCTCTGATCTCAGAGTGGGGCATCTGAAGGGTGGTTGCTGTCTCTGGGTCAAACAGAGGTGCTTCCCATTCAGCCTGGGGCTTGGCCTCCACTGCTCCTCCCACATTCCTTGTCCTTTCCGGCCTGCAGTCACCATTCCTGTTCCTCGAACCCCTGATGTTCCAGAGCCTGTTTCAGCTTCACAGTCTGTGGTGCTGGCCACAGTATGATGGCTCAGTGACTCCAAGCCAGGAAGGAGAGGGTGGGTGTCATCAGAGGATCCACAGTGCTGCTCTCCCCAGTGCCCAACTGCAGGCTGCATTTCCTGGGAGAATGCCACAGCATGGCAGAGGACTTTGAGAGCCACTTGTTAATTAGAGAGTCCACGTGTTTGGGGCAGGTTTACTGCTGACATGGAGTACCTACTCCCACTGACCCTATCCCTGGGGAGCTATAGGGCAGGGCTCCTGCCCAGGAATAGAAAATACCAGTAGTGACAGACTCTCTGGTGGGGTAGGGGTTTTCCACCCTAGGTGGAGAAGCATTATCCTTGGTCTCAGAAGGAGACACAGATAGTGGTGGACTCGCTGTCAAAGGTGTGACCTCCTTAGGTGGAGATGCATGAGGAGGTGAATCAGCAGAGCCTTGGTGGGGCATTGGTTTCTTGGATCCTACAATATCCTTGACTACCAACACGGAACCTTATCAGGTAGCCTGGGTCAACACAATTTGCAGCCAAGAATACATATGTGGAAACTGGTCCTGATGGCCTGGCTCCTGGGTTATTACATGATTCACATCTTTAACTTGGTGATATCCAGAGTTTTCTCCAGGGAACTTTCCACTGGAGAATAATTCACAGAAGGCTTTTAGTTTCCCTAAAGACATCCTGATACCATAGTCTCCTGAATAGATTTTCTTGAAAAATTTGATTATGTACTCTAAGAAGGTAAGTTTTGAGGGGGATCCTCCCATGAGGCAGTAAAGTCGTTGGCCCCCATAAAGCATCCTTGTTATGCCATAGCCTTTGTCTGTCCCTTCAATAGCTCAGGAATAGTGAAGCCTGCCAGAGTATGACTCCAGGAAGAGTATGGTGGGCGAGGAGAGGGCTCTGCCCAGTCCCACCACCCTCCTTTCTTTTTTTTCTCTTTTGAGTCCACCTAAGAGCAAAGCAACACAAAACTTTTCCCTAGGCTTTCTGTCAGTCAGGTAGGGACAGAGAGATACAGGCACAAAGAAATAAAGGGAGTCCGAAAGAGCTAAACGCAGAGATGCACTGATTCCGAGCCAGAAATCTCAACATGGGCACTCGCTAAGCAGCACGGCCTTCGGGCAGGACCACGCAGTGACTCTGCCATCTCACCTGGCTGCAGGTTCATGGCAACCTATCCAGGAGTTCAGACAATAGCTGCTCTTGGCCAGCAGCTCAGTGGAACAAAAGTGAGTCTTCCTGAAAAGGCCAGCACGTGGCCCTCTGCCTCACACCCAGACTCCCTGTCCAGTTCACATCGGAGCATGGCTTAAAGGTTTGGACCACTGCCTGTGGAGTCTTGGATCCTGGGCAACTGGCCAGGTGGCTCCCTCCATTTCTCCTTGGCCAGTGTCTGGCCTCAGCTAAGTTCTGCACCTGGCTGTGGCTCAAAGGACCATCTTATACAGCAGGATTTCCTGGTCAGTGAACCAAATGTCATGTGACTTCACCGTGCCAAAGACAAGAACCAAAGGCAGATTGGAGAACTGGAAGATCTTTATTCATGCTGACATGGACTCGAGTGTAATCCCCAAAGCTTGAGCCCCAATCCACAGTTTCTTACAACATTTATAGACTATTCAACACCATTTCAGACTTGTTCTGTCACTAGTGGGTTAAAAGTTCCTAGCCTACATGACTGAAGGTCATACACACACACACTGAAGGCCAGTAAGAAATATGTTCACAGGAGGGAATGTGATAAAGGGACACGGCTCTTCTCCAGGCAGCTGTTTGTCAAGATAGTGCTTTTTAAATTTTGGTTTCTCAGGTTTTCCATTTCATTGCAGGACTGATTAACTGATTAGAACGTCAATGATTGTGAATTTGGAATGTTGAAATTCCGGAGTTCATTTCCGATTTAATTTGGGTCACCTTTAACCCCCTAAATAGTAATTCCTGGCCCTCCTCTGTGTCTGATGTAACATCTTGTGACTAATACATAAAAATATTTTGAGATGCCTTAGCACAACAAAACCTTAGCGTCCACCTCCGAAAGGCTGAGTGTTATCAGCTAGCATGAGGCCTTCAGCAGAGTTCTCCCTGCCTCGCCGTCCCCCATCTACCGAGCATGCCCACCCATGTATCTGAACAGTGTCTTGATTTACGGCTTTCTTTGTTCTACTACTGTGAAAACCTCAAGAAACTGTTACCACACTGGAACGTGGGATTTGAGGTGACCGAAATCTGGGTTCCTGGGCCATGATCACTCATATTTGGCTCCAGAATAAATGATCTCTTGTCTCTAAGGTGAGAGTTGTGCTTTTTTGCACTGATAAGAAAAAAATTAATTCAACAAGTCATCAAGTCAAAATCACAGTAAGACATGACCTCACACTTAAGACAATGTTGGCTGCATGCCAGACCAGGGGGGGTTTCCACAATGCAATAATTCAGCATGTGCCACCTTCTACTTTGTCTTACTTTCCTCCTCCAAAGCCCAAGACACTATTTTTAACTCATTTATTGGCTCCCATTATAAATTTTAACCCTAACCCTAACCCTAGAATTCCCAAAACACAGTTTTGAAACTCATTTTTTGGCTTCTGTTATAAATTTAAATTGTAATATTCCTTTATTTATTTTCCTCTGAGACAAGGTCTCATACTGTAGTCCTTTCTGACCTGGAACTGTGTAGCCCAGGCTGGCCTTGAAAATCACACTCAACTCACACTAACCTTCTGTTTTTGACCTACACACCACAGTCCTTACCACCTGACTCCCCTCCTTCAGAAGAGGGCGTTTCTAGTGCTGTTGCTGTCTCTCTTCCTCTATCCCTCACAGCCTGTCAACTGTGTTGACTTCCCTACTGTCAAGATGTCAAGATGGGTAACAGTCAGACTGTGTTCTATAAATGCAGTATGTCTCCCATGTTCTGTCTGTAGCCTGACTCCACAAAGCTGAAGACCAATAAACAGAATTTTTATTATGACCCTGTAAATATTTTGCCTTCAGAGCCAATGAGCACAATATAAATTACATTTTCTTGTTTGTGCTTTCATTGTTCCAGACACTCTTCAAGGGAGCACATTTAAATGAACTCTCTTTTCTAACACTTGAATTGCTTACAATCAGCCTTGCTTTCACTTGGACCATTGCCTTTTTTGCTGCTTTTGTTTTCTGAATTCTCTAGTTGCCTTCTTTAATTTTTTTTTCGGCTGCTAGAACTACAAACACGAGGCTTCTTTAATACGCCTCTATTATACCACAGCTTCTTAATATTTCTCCTGTCTGGAACCCATTCTGTTTTCATCTTGAACACTATCTCCAATTCTAATTTGGACCAGGGATTTCACATTTGAATCATGACTTTTTAATACAGTCTTCTGTTTTTCCTAAAATGTCCAGCTACCCTTACATCTTTGTATTCTGTGGCTTTTTTGTTCCATATTTTCAACCACATTATTCAGTCTGTGGTAAAGAGTTTGGATTTGGAAATGAAGATTTTATAACTGTTCCTTGTTTTCTCCACTTGTGACTGACCAGAGTGATTTGCCATTTTACTGTTTTCCATAAAGGAATGGTCATAAAAAGAGCATAAATTCAAAGGAAACTAGATGTGATAAATCAAGATGGACTATGTAATGAGATATTGAAGCTACCTTAGGGGAAAATGGGGTGATTAATAGTTTTCCAAAATTAATATGCTTGTATAAAATTTACAAATTTGAAATTTGGTTGAGTAGCTTGATTAGTCAATAATAAAGGATATGGTTTTCAAACTGTGATATTTAAGAATATTATGTAGACATTGAAAAGATCTGGAGAGAATTATAATAATATTGTTAATGGAGAAATGTAACAGTCAAAGGAAGCATACCAAAATATTAATAGTAGTATGATTATAAGTGGTTTTTATTTTCTTCTTTATGCATACCTATGGTCTCAGACCTACAAAGGTAAGTACAAATTGCTTTCATAGTAATTAAAAAGTCACAAAAGGAAAATAAAGTTTATTTCTCTACCAAATGATGCCCAGTCTGATTTCTTTATCTCATTAATCATAATGCTAATAGAAAAAATGAGCTGAACCTTATAGTATGCACACATACAAGCACATGCACGTGTGCACACACACACACACACACACACACACAAAGACATATAGAAAGGCAATGCTTTGAGTAAAATACTGACCTATAATAAGTGACAGAAAAAAAAAAAACATTATGTGGGTCACTCAAAGGAATCAGGAAGCATGCTTATTAGCTTCTGCTAAGTTATGTGGTGATAACAAATAGCCCTCAACTCTCATTGGCTTATAAAAACTAAGGTTTATCTCTTGCTGACTTTATATTTTGACTGCAATGGCTTTAGGATGGCTCAGGCTCTGATCCACTAGTCTTTTTCGTGGCAAAAAGGTTCGCTTTGGCTCGTGGTTTAATTAGTTACTGTCCATCATGGCAGAGAAGGCACGGTGACAGGCATGCTGGGCAGCTGGTCGCACTGTCCACAGGCAGGAAGCAGTGTATCCATTGCTCTTCTGTTGCTGTGATGGGACACCACAACCAAAAGCAACTTAGAAAAGAAAAGTGCCTGTTCCAGGCTTCTAGAGCCCATCATGACAGGAAGGGCATGCCGCAGTCAGGGAAAGCACTGGAGGCGGGAGCTGGAAACGGGCGAGTCACACACAGGAAGCAGAGAGAACAGAAGGGACAAAGCTACAGACCCTCCAGTTCCACCCCTAGTAGCATACTTCGTCCAGCAAGGTTCTACTGCCCCAATCAGCTCTACCAATAGGGGATCAAGGGTTCAAATACGTGAGCTCATGGGGGAGAGTTCTCACTTAAACCATCACAAGCAGAGCGAGGTAAATGCTGGTGTCCGGCTTGTTTTCTCCTTTCTGCTCAGTCTGGGAACTCTAGAGGTGCCACTGTCTTTCAGGGTTGGTCTTTCTTCTTCAGGTAAACATTCTAAAAACATCTTCATAGACACATACGGAGGTATGTTTCTGTGGAGATTCTAAACAATGAAGACTAGCCAATCACAATTCTATTCCTTGTCAAGTTGACATCCAAACATATCATTATAAATCATAAAATTCCACCTGTGGCCCCAAAGTCTCCTTTTCATTTATTAATGAAAAATGTATTTAGTCCACCTCTAAAAGCCACAGTCATTAACAGTCCCAACCATTTTCAAAACTCCAAAGTATCTTCTGAGACTTAAAGTCGCTTAATTGTGAAACCCTGTAAAATTCCAAAACGAGCTACATGCTTTCAATATACAATGGTATAAAATAAACATTTCTATCCTAAATGAGAGGAATGGGGTCATACCAAAAAGATTGGACCAAAATTCGGCAAAACATCAAACTCTGCAACTTCATATCTGGTATCTGGAGCTCCTGATGGACTCATTTGGGATCTGACAGGCTTGGGCAGCCCTGTACCCTCCAGCTCTGCTGCCCTCAGTATATATATATCTTCTATCTTGGGCCAGCTCCTCTATGTGCCGACAGTTATCTTGTTAGAAATGCAGCCTACATCTCCAACATCCTAGAGTCTTCATTGCAATTTAGACTTAACCTTCCTAGCTCTATGCAACATCTCTTGGAGCCTCCTTGCAGGGAATCTGACAGTGTTGTGCACTGCCTGGCCTTAACAGCTTTCTGAGACCTCGGCACAAGCTACCATGACCCCCTCACTCTTGTATCTTTCATGCTTGAAAACTCAGGGTACACAGCTGAGGTTTCTACAGCTGTGATCCAAAGAATCCAAGCTGTATTTTGAGCCAAGTTATGTTGCCAGCTCAAAATAGAGCTTGGATTCTTTGGACCATAGTTGTAGCAACCTCTGTCTGTGTACCCTAAAGGCTGAATCTAAGAAAACACTTCCCAGGCAATTTTTGAGCAAGGAGTCCCTTCAGAACAGTCTCAGTTCAAACTAACTCCTTTTAAATGAATTTGAACTCTTATAGATTGGGGCTTTTGATGGATGAGGTCTTGCCTGCAAGGCATCTTTCCTGTTATCTCAGTGCAGAGTGCTAGGTTTCTTTTTAGTAGTGCTAATCTATTTAACAATTACAGATGCTCTTGCATCTTCCTTAACTGGAACTTTAAACTTGCTTATGCTTCTGTCCTTACCAGACTATACATTTGTCATATTTTTCTGCTGTACTTGTTGCTTTTCCCCACTGTAGACCTGTATAAGAGGTTAGCAGGCACCCTGACACAGACCGATTATTCTCCTGTCTTGAAATTTCCTCTGCCAAACAAATTAGGCCATTTCTTTTAAATTCAGGCTCACTCAAGTTCTCAGGCTATGGGCAAAATGCAGCTAGAGTCCTTGCCAAAATGTACTATGAGTGACCGCTAGCCCAGTCCTCAAGAGAGTCCTTTTTCCCCTCTGAAACCTCGTGAGCTGGATTTATGCTGACCACATTTCTTCAGTATTCTGGTCTTTGAAATGTTCGCTAGAATAACCTAGTAAACTTTGCTTACAGCATTCCAGGGTTTCTCCAACCCCTTCTATGCTCGTCCCAGAAACCAGTTTCAAAGACTTAAGAACCACATATAGCAAAGGCCCCACTTTTGATACTAATTTTCTATATTATTAATACTCACTTTTCTTATTCCTATAGCTAAATACCTGACAAGAAGCAACTCACAGGAAGAAGAGTTTATTTTAGCTCATGGTGTAAGGGATACAGTCCATCACGGCAGGGAGGGCATGGCTGGAGGAGCATGAGACAGCTGGTCCATTTGTCCCCAATCAGGAGCAGACAGTGAGGAAAGCTGGCACTCAGCTGGTTCCTCCTTCTTACTCAGTCTGGGACTCCAGCCCACAGGATGGCACCACACACATTTAGGGTCGCTCTCCCCTCCTAAACTTTTCTGGAATTACCCTAAGGACACACTGAGAGATACACCACATCGCTGATTTGAACTCCAGTCACGCTGATGAAGAAAAGTAATTCATTGTGGGGAGTATTTAAATTAAGCCATTAGAGGGTGAGGAGCTAAGCAAATGGATATCTGGGTGGAGCCTAATTTCAGACAGAAGATAAAAAGCATAGATGTCAGGAATTAATTAGGAAACCTACTGTGGTTAGGGGATTGTACAGAAGTCATCCTGACTGGGGCCCAGGGAACAGAGAAGAGACAGCACCACAGTACAGTATTATATAATTTTTAAAATTCAGGGCAAGGGCCAAGCCTGGTGGCACACTCCTTTAATCCCAATACTATAGAAGCTTAGGCAGGCCGATCTCTGGGAGTTCCAGGCTACCCTGGTCTACCTGGCTACGTAGCAAGTTCCAGAGCAACCAGTGCTACAGTGCTAAATAGTGAGACCCTGTCTCTAACTTTCCCCACCCGCAAAAAAAAAAAAAAAAAAAAAAAAAAAAAAAAAAAACCTCTACAGGAAAAAATTGGCTATTGGTTTCTTCATTCATTAGTTTTTTTTTTTTTTTTTTTTAGTTTTCCATAACTCACATGACAGCCAGAACTGACCTAAAGCTAGTGATAGTTTTGATCTCTTTATGAAAACAGTTTTGCATTTCATTATGCAAATATGCATGTGATTGATCATGATGTGCTGCCTCAGACTCTTCTGTGCAGTATGTATTACATAGTGCATTTACCACAACACTTTTCTAAAATTTTCCCCAATTTTGGAACTCAGTTGAACCCAAGGAGTTTGGAAAAAGGCTGGTGGAGAAGTGGTGGTAGTTAGACAAGAGAGGGCTAATGTGTTCGGTGCATGGTAGACTGTGACAAGGGCTTTGCCTTGTATGCTGAAGTAAGATGGAAAGGCAGAAAAATGACAGGGATGAACTTAGGTCGGTTCAGTGTTGACAATGGACTGAAGGAGGGAAGGTAGAGACCGAGGCCAAGGAGGCTAGTGTAGTGCACTCAGTAATACATGGTAGCTGAGACTTAGGTGGTTGCGGTCAAGACGGTCGGAAGTGATCAAGTACAAAATACATTCTGAAGGAAGAGAAGATCAAGATTTGCTGGCTGTGAAAGCTCCTGAAAAGAAAAGTCAAGGATGACAGCAAAGCCTTTGGCTGGAGTAGCGAGCAACGGAAGACCAGAACTTCTATTGCATTGGGAGAAGGAAGCTAGAGGGAAGGATCTGTTTGAAGTTGATATTAAGACTTAAGTTTGGGGTATGTTGGTTTGATATGAGTTAGGTATCTAAGTGGAGAGACCACCGAGGCATGTATGAGACTGAATTCAAGTGAGTCGTTTCTCTGGAGATCATGATTTGGGAAGTCTCTGTCATGCATGTTGGGTACCAGAGGCCTAAATGCAAATAGACTCAGTTACTAATGTTATAGATGCGATATAGGCAGTAATACAAACATGATGTAGAAATGGAGACATAATTATTTAATTTATGGCAGGACATATGCATGTAGTAGAAATATATGCATTATCTAAATTCCATGTATGACTGTTTAGTTAGGTTTTAATCTCTTTCCTCAGTTCTCTACCTTCCCATTTAAGTCCTGCAGTCAATTACAAGACTCCTCCACTTACACCTGGATTTTTCTACTGCTCTTGCTTCACTTGGCTTAAAACCATGACTATAATTAAGTTCCTGCTGGCACCTGTGACTGGGAAAATTCACAGACCATGCAGAGTCTCACTTGGGATTTGTGGTTATTAAACTAAATAGATTCTAAAGCTGCCCAGTTGTCATATAATTTTTGCGTAGGCCATTTGTCTTCCCAGGCCCTTGGTCTAACCCACGGTCTCCCCTTTCTACTCAAACTTACAACACCTGCCCACCAATCCCTCTGGTTGATTAACTTTGCTTCCTATAGCAAGAAGAAAACAGAAACAAAGAGAAGAGCCTTCCCATAAGCTCCCAGTGCCAAGTCTATGGAGTTCCCACACATACCCATCCACGTCTTCTAAGATGAACTACCCTTGCTCTCCACAAGGCCAGTCCCTCGTCTGTGTTCGGCACCATCTCCCATCACCCACTACAGGATAATGCTCAGCAACACTCCTGCCAGTTCCTCTTCCTTATCAGTTTCCCTCCTCTCTGCTGTGTAATTTCCAGCTGCTCGCAAACACGTTTTCTCCCATCCTAACCCGGTTTACAGGATGCAACAATCCACTGCCTTTTGTCCTGCCTCGTTGGGTACTTGGAAAGCCTTCTTTCCTATTTCCTTGTCATCGTCCTGATTTCTTCATTAGAGAGTATCTGAGGACTTGTCCTTGGACTTTCATCCTTCTTGTCCTGAAGCGTCCCCCGCCCACACACACACTTAGCAATCTCCTTTGTATTCATGGCTTTAACTATCATTTCATAGGAGACCAAGAAAGATTCTGCCTTATTTTTAATCCTGCCTTCACCAGTCTAACTGCTTTCAGCATTCCTGGAAGACTGTCTAGGGGCAGGAAAAATCATGCAAAATGGAACACAGTTCCTGGAATATATGAAAACTAATGATGCTTGTTCAGTAGAGGAAAGCTGAAGGTCAGAGACTCAAAATACTGAACTTGAAGTCAGAGGACTGGCCGCCTGTCCACACTTGGTTTTCTTCTACTGTGAAAAGAAATATCATGGTTTATTCACTGTTAATATGTCTGAAATCTGAAGCTCAGCGTATGAATCATCTTCTTCAATTTGCACAAGCTATAGCACTGTTTTTATTACTGTCTTGGTTTCACAAAGAAACCGAGACTTAGAAAACTTTAAGGACTCCATCAGCTATCAAACAGCAGAACAGGATTCAGCTGGGCAGTTTAAAGCAGTGCTTAAACTGAGTTCAAGACTTGAGAACTGTCTTTTCCTAAAAACTATTCTATTATTTTTGAAAATTTTTATGTGTATGAGTGTATTGCTTGCATGTACATACCCATGTCTTACAATGCACTCGGAGGTCAGAGGAGGGCATCGGATCCCCTGGAACTGGAGTTAGATCAGTTGTTAGCCACCATGTGGGTGCTAGGAATCAAACCTGGGTCTTTTGCAAGAGCAACCAGAGCTTTTAATGGCTGAGACATCTCTCCAGCCCTGCCTGAGAATTGTCTTATCACGACTGTATGATCTTGATCCACTACAATGTACTTTCAGAAAACAGGGGCGGGGGGATGCCTATTTGACCACTTTCAATATTGAAATTCTTTAATTATATTTTCAACTAACAAACTAGGGCTCATAGGTACAACAGATATTGAACAAAGGTTGTAAGAACAAAAACCAGTGACTACTACATAGAGTCGTGTATAAAGACCCCACAGTCTAAACAGCACATATCAATGAATATTGAGCTAGTAAGAAATGCCTGCAAACCAATATGCTTTCCCAAAATCACATTAATAATTCATTTGTTCACCCAGTCAAACATTTATGGGACACTGACTGTGAGTTAGAAGTTGAAATGGAAAAGTTGCTTATGTTTTCTCATTCACTGCTACACACTCATCTCAGAAGGAAAGAGACTTTAATGGGTAAGTTTTATCCACAGTTGTAAGACTGCAAATGGAAGAGCAGAAAGCCAGATCTGAGTCTGCCTGGCAACCTGGGTGTTTCTCAAGTGCCCATCAGACATATGCAGCAGTAAGAAAACTGTATACTTCCTTAGGTAATCTTATGCAAATAAACAGAAATATAAAGAGCCAATATTTCAAGTCTACTCATAAATATAGCATACTTACATTAGAATGAAGCTAGTCATGATAGTTTTTAGGAATAAGGTCAACAGCAATTATATTTTCAATGTGAATACACTCATTATTTTAAAGAATTTCTTATAAGTTATGAGTCTTACCTCTTAATATGCCAAAGAAGAAGAGCACAATCCAAAATTCCAAATATCTAACTTGCTTTTAAACAAAAGCATAAAAACCTTCTTAAAGACCTTTACTTGTTGTGCTACATAGCTTTAGTTGTTAACTTGACATACCTGGATTGAGGGAGCCTCAACTGGGGAATTGCCTCCATTGAACTGGCCTGTGGCCATGTCTGTGGGGTATTCTCTTGATTGTTGAATGATGTGGGAGGGCCCAGCCCACTGCAGTTGGTGCCACCCCCTTGAAGGTCGTATAAGAAGGCTGTGCATATGGGCTCCAGAAGCAAGACAGTAAGCAGCATTCCTCCATGGGCTGTGCTTCAGCTCCTGCCTCCAGGTTCCTGTCCTGAGTTCCTACCTTGGGCTCCCTTAGTGATGAACTGTGACTCAGGAAATGTAAGTCAAATAAACCCTTTCTTCCCCAAGTTGGTGCTGATCAGAGTGTTTTGTCACAGCAATTGAAAGCAAACTAGGACACTTGTAAAAGTCATCTCCCTATAAAATACAAATTGGTTTTCTTCAACATGACTTCACTTTACATTTAAGCTCTAGGTCCAGAAGAAGAGGTAATTTACTTTCATACTTGGGCTCTGCGATGTAAGTAATATTCACCAGGATGTGGCTTTAGATTTTGTGACTGCTGATGAACACTTCTAAGGTTTTGCTATTTCATTATTGGTAATTAAAGACAAACTGATCCACTCTTGAAAGTGATACTAAGGATTTGAGGTGCTAAGTAATAAGTAATTAAAATATAGTATTTTTCAAACAAGAATTGGACACTTTCAGGATTGGGAGGGGTCCTAATACATTTGTTAATGTAAACACCCACTTAATATAAACAGATCATGATAAAAGACCTCTGAGTTCAGTAAGTGAACACATTTAAGCCTCCCCTCTCCTTTCTCCAGTGACAGTATAACATAGTGATTGTCATCACTGCCTCTACAGTCCACTTGTTAACAATGAGCCTTTGGGGCTAGAAAGTTCTACTGTTCCTTTTTTCATTTGCATAGTAGGGACAATCAAGGATTCTAACTTTTATGGTCATTTAGGTGAATGAATTATTTCTTATAAAAATAATACTTGGCACAAAATACCATATCACTGACATTTATTCCTACTGGTCAATAAATTATGTCAATGAATATAGGTGAATTTATGTTCACATTCAGCTAATGACATCTTTATGTAATTATATGTAGCCTTTATGATACTTTAATGCAGACTTGCTTCTTTTGTTAGTGTGTATGTAGTATGTGCGTGGTGTACATATATATTCATGTAGGTGTACACACGTGTGTGAGTATGGAGGGCAGAGGCTGACACCAGGTGTCTTCCTTCGTTACGTGTCTACCTTACTTTTTGAGGTAGAGTCTCTCACTAAATTTGGAGCTCACCCATTGGCTAGACTGCTTGGTTAACCAGCGAGCTTCATCCACCTGTCTCTCCCTCCCCTGCCCCAAGTGCTAAGTAACAGCTGGGCTATTGGGCCCAGCTTATTTACATGGGTGCTGGGGATCCAAACTTAGATCCTCATGACTGCAGGGTAGTCACTTCACCAACTGACCCATCCTCCCAGCCCCAAAACTTGCCTTTTTGACTGTTTCCTTAACTTAAACTGAGAAGCAACTCAATCCACAGATCATCTTAGTTCTTTGGTTTTTAGATGTTCGAGAAAGATGGTTGAAGAATGTTTTTGTTTTTCCTCTATTTTTTCATTTTACCATAACAGCATTAAAATCTCAACGATTTAGAGATTTAGAGGTACCCTTTCTTTCCCACAAACCTAGTACGTTATGAGACGAAAAGGAGGTTCTGAGTTAGAGTAATTCTGGACACAGGATGCTGTATTGTTTGGACTATTTTGTTGCATTCATAGCAGTCAGTCCATACTGCCTGGAAGACATGTAATGATTCAGCAGCACCAAGCATGTATCTGGCATGTTGGGGGTGTCCATATCATGGAATAGGAAGATTTTTAAAGTTACACCAGTTAACAGTAATGTTTTCTCCAAGGGGTAATTCAAGAATCATTGTTAACCAGGTGGGGGTGGTATGTACTTTTACTCCCAGTATGTCGGGGGTGGAGACAAGAGGATTAAGAATTTGAGGTCATCTTCAACTACAAAATGAGTCTGAGACCATCTTGGGATTCATGAGACCCAGTCTCAAAAATAAATAAATAAATAAATAACATTACTTCTTCTTTTTATTTCTATCAGTCACATCTATGGAAAAGTGTGGACAATCAATTTCATGTCTGCATCCCAAAGTAATTAGAACAGCATCCTAGGAGATACTCAACATTTTTAAACGAAAACATAAAAAACATCCGTGGGAATGTAGGTCATTTTTTTTTTTTAAATCACTGGGCTACCTAGGTGGCTAAAGGCTCCTGCCACAAAACCTGCTGACTCGGGTTTGATTCCCAGGCCCCACATAATGGAAGGAAAGAACTGATCCCCACAGGTTGTCCTCTGACCTCCACCTGCATGCCATATAAATGTGTGCCCACACATTCACACACCCAAACAGTATAGAGAAGATATTGAAACTGAGAGAAATATGCTCAAAGAACATTATGTACTGTATGAAAATGGCCTCATGCAACTCTGTATAATGAAACTTTAAGAGAAAGAGCTTCGAAAAAGAGAACTAAATCTCTTCCTCGTCTGCACTTTGACCATGCTTTCCAGTTTGTTGTCTGTAGCACTTACTCAAAGAATCATCAGGCATTAGCTATTAGTCTCCTCCCCTAGACAAAACCATTTCAAACAAGCACTGAGTTTTTATTCACCTTAGCGTCCCCAGCATCTCGCATATCAGGTGTTTGGCCAATGTTCATTGAAAGAAAATTATAGCATTAGATTTCATCCATCTTACATTACCCAAGCAAATTCTCACCCTAGAGACACGGCCCTTGGGAGAGTTGAAGACTTTTATGCTTAACGAGGATCAAATGCTGTGAATTGATAGGTGCTTGCTGGAATCAGGGAGTTGTGCCTGTAAAATGTAATAGAGAGGAGTTAACAATAGCTTTTGAACATCTGTCATTACATCCATCTCCTTCCAAAGCTTCAGCCTGGCATTGCCAACTGTCTTCTGGGCACTTCTGTCTGGTGCTTTATCCATCTCATAAAATCATCATCTGCTAGTCCTAAAACACTGTTTCTTCAAAGTGCTTCCTGCCATCTCCGTTCCTGATATGGAACTATTCTTTGAGTCATGAGTTGAAATATATCCACACCATTTTTGATGTTCCCAAGATCTCTGCCTCCCACATTCCGTGAGTCATGTAGACCCACTTAATTGTCTTTGGATGGTGTCTCCTTTATTTCCTCCTGTCATTGTCACAGTCCCCACTCAGAAGGTCATCTATCCTATGACATGTTGCTTCCATCTGGCCTTTGTCTCCTCAGTTATGTATCCCAGACTTTACAGACAAACTACCTGGAATTCATGGTTGTTTTTTTTTATTATTATTTTTAGGCAGAGTCTCCCAGTAGCCCCAGCTGGCCAGTGTAGAGCAGGCTGGCATCGATTTCAGAGATCTGCCTGCCTCTGCCTCCCATGTACAGGGTTAAAGGTATATGTCACTATATCCAGATGAAATTCATATTTCTGATCACACTCTCCTCAAAAGTCTCTATTAAATGAAGCGCAAAATACTTCATTTGGATCAGCGACTCCCTTGTCCTCTCCTCTGCTGCCTTCTGAGCTTTCAGGTCCATGTTACTTCACAGTCCTTGCCCTGTCCACTTTCTGCTATTTCACGTGGGCTGTTTCTTCTAATTTCATGGTCCTTCCAGCATCCTCTGTACTAAATTTATGAACATAGAGGGGTTAGGAAGATGGCCCAGTTGATAAAATGCTTGCCTTTCCAGCATAAGAACCTGAGTCCATAGAGGCAGGTGTAAGTTCAAGGCCAGCCTGGTCTACATAGTAAGTTCTAGGCCAGTTACAGGGAGACCCTGTCTCAAAAAGACAAAAGAAAAATCTGAGTCCAATCCTCTGAACCAACGCCACATAAAAAATAAAAATGCCCATTCTGGTGGCACTCTTGTAACCCACCACTGGGGTGGAAGAGTCAGCCAGAGCCCTGGGGCTTGCTGGCCAGCCAGCCTGTACTACTTGGCAGGTTCCAGGACAATAAGAGACCCATATTCAAAAGGTGGATTGGCAGCTGGAGTGCTCACCAGTTAAGAGCACTGGCTGCTCTTGCAGAGGACCAGGGTTGGGTTCCCAGGACTTACATGGTTACTAACAGCCATCTATAATTCCACTTCCAAGGGATCTGGATGCCCTCTTCTAACCTCCACAGGCACCGTGCATGTATGTAGTGCACTTACATCCACATAAAATAAAGGTAATAAAAAATTTTAAATGTCAAAAAATGGATGGCATCTGGGGAACAACACTCAAGATTGTACTCTTCTACATGCATGTTCATGTGTGTGTACTCCACACACATGAACATGCACCCACATATACACAAACACATAAAGGAAATAGATGTATGTATGTATTCAGTATTACAAATATGTGTTCCTGGGGCTGAAGAGATGGGTCAGCAGTTAAGAGCACTGTTCTTGCAGAGGACCCAGATCTAAATCCCAGTACCCATATGATGGCTAACAACTGTAATTCCAGTTCCTGGGGATCCAGTGCCCTCTTTTGTTCTCTGCAGGCACTGCATGACATGGGTGCACTGACATACATGCAGGCAATAGACTCATACACATAAAAAAGTATTCCCACAACAAATAATGTTCCAAACTCAACTTTGATCTTGCTAAACAGTTACCTCCAAGGCCAAATGCTGAATAATTTCATCAACTAATTCAATATTACTTACTTAGGCATCTATATTCCCCAAATGACTGTTTAATTTTAATGAATTTAAATGCACTTAGGAAAAGATGACTTGGGGTGACGTGAAGCTTTGAGCTTTCTCTTTTCACAGTAGAGTCAGTACTTGAGCTGCTGAAGACAGTGACGTGTGCTATTAGGGGCTTATGGAATATTTAATCTTGCATTCCTTGTGTGATAAATCACAGAATGCATCTTAACAAAACATTTATTTCTTCTAGAAGATTTTATCTTTAAATTCTACATGACAAGATATGATAAGGAGAAGAAAACCCCGCTTGGCATCTAAAGAGCACAGCACTGTGAGAAAGAGCCATCTGGAGACTGATGACTGGAAACAAAGGGGCGTGGTCTCTGCTTCTGATATGACTACTAGCTAATTATGATTCTTCTAAGACAAATGGTATTATTGGGACTTAGCTTTCCTGTCTTTTAGATGAGACATTGAACTTTGTGACATAAGGTCCTTGTGGTTCTAAGACAGCCTTTGCTTTGAATTTTAAGGATTGCTTTCATAGATATTTAAGTTTCTGAGGAAAAAAAACCCTGACATTTGACTTCCCATCTTGTGAGAGGTGTGAAGCACAGTGGTTTCTTGGTACCTGTGCTGTCTTGGGGGTGTGGGGGGATCATATTCAGATTGTGCCATTTGATACCAACCAGAAAGGAGCACCTCTCTTACAGCAGGACTTTCAGAGTGGAAACTGGCTTTAACTGCAATTAAACTGATGAAAGAATTGGTGTTTCTTGATGAGTAAAGGGGTTGAGTAATGTCTAGTAAAATCTGTGATGTTAGGGTTAGATGGCTCAGCAGGTAAGAATGCTTACTGCACAAGCATGAGGATCTAAGTTCAAATCCCAGCTCCCCAGTACTCGTGTAAGAAGCCAGGCATGGCACACATGCACCTGTAACACCAGCACTGCCGCAGAGGGAGTAGAGACAGGAGGACTCCTAGAAATTACTGGCAACCAGCCTAACTTCAGGTTCAGGGAAAGACCGTGTCTCAAGGGAAAGGGTAGAAAGTAACAGAGTAGGAAACTCATTGTCCTCCTCTAACCACTACACACACACACACACACACACACACACACACACACACGGAGAGAGAAAGAGAGGAACCAAGAGCACTGTTTTTCCTGTTGTGGGACAAGAAAATGAAAATCAAAGTGAAGCACTAAGTATCTTTCAGCCCCACCTAAAGGATGAAGCCCAACCCCAGTGCTGGGAGACTCTTAAGAGAGGATCAGGTAAGGAAAAGTCAAGGGCTGGGCTTAAGAATGAATCTTCTAAGATGCAGAATGTTCCCACATTAGAAATCATTAATTGGCTATGTCAATAAAATATTTTAAAATATTATTACAAAGAAAGCACCAGTTATAAGCTAGCTCCAAGAGGCTTAAGCCTTGATTCTACCTTCAAAGAGACTATAGTCTCCTAGAAGTTGTATGACATATACATAAAGAAGTCTAAAACCAGATGGTAGATAAAATTTATGAACCAAATAGAATGGTAATAAATCCAATGTCATTGGCAAGGGAGAAGGACAGGTGCATGACTATTTGGGATGACGTAAGAGAGATTTATACGTCTGGACAGAAGTTAAACTACACGACCTTCAAGATCCTCTCCAGTAAATGCTTTGTGGTTTTATTAAGTCCATCAAATCCTATAATAAGGATTTTAGGAAGCAGTACTGTTTGATTTTCTGTTCTATCTACATATTGGTCAGATGTTACTGTGTCTTCCTGAAAGGTATCTGTATTTTACGCTAACAGTCTCTAACATTAATTCTTAGAACAAACATTCTTAGTTAACTTAAATTTACCTGAGAAATCAATAACTTACAAAAAACTGATTGTATCCAAAATTATTTTTAAAAGGCAAATTCAAATTTTTTCTATATGAATTTTTTTTAAATGAAAAAAATTATTTCATATAAGACAAACTAGAAAAAATGGTATTAAGTAACAAACATATATATATATATCTATAATTTCCACTTTTTTTATACTACTTTAGCTCTGAGAGTAATTGTTCAGAATATATTTCACAGTCACTCAACTTTTATTGACTTCAATATTGACAGACTTGGTACAAGTTATAAAGCTTATGTGGCATGATATATAATTAAAGTTTGTCTCATAACTTACATTAATGCCTGAGTGTCAGAGGACTCCTGCTCATCTCTGAGAAGAATGTAAACTCATGTTAATTAATTACTGTTGTCCAGCCTATCAAGACCATTAGCCACTTTGCTGTTGCCTAATACAGTAAAACATCAGCAGCTCCTGACCGGAGCTGAGAGCACTGTAAGAGAAGCCTGCTCCATTGATGTGACTTCTGATCATAGTAAACTCATATACAATTAGCCTACTGGGTAAAATTTTCAAAATGTGAAGCCCTCCAGATTAGATTCAAATGAAAGAAAAAAACAAGCCCATGGAAACATCTTTTTCTGAAATTGTCTACTGGCAATTTTGATGAACACTTTGAGTAGTCCCCAGATTTCTCCAAAAGTATCCCCCAGTGACTATGTTCATTCATTTTATGTGGGCTTTCAAAGGAAAATAACGATTTTATTCCTAAACTATGGTGATAAGGGAGCTTCTCACTATTATGCCCATGTAAGTTCAGCTGAACAGCAATGGGTTTGGTGTGGCCATTTTTGGAGCACCACATTATAAATAATGACTGGTCAAGACGTTCTGTCAGGAGGCCTTAGCAGCTGGTTTAGTTACAAGAGGCTGTGATGTGAGTCAGAAAGTATGTAAAGAAAAAAATCACTGCTGAAGAGACAAGATAGTCTGGAGCCTGGTCATTCTGGTTGCCCCCTTTAGCCAGATCAATAATATACCTGTTCCTCAGTGAACACTATATCCAATCAAAGATAGTTGAGTGACTATTATTACCTATTGTCAATATAGGAAAAGATAATGTCTCTATGATCACAGTGACACTCTAGAGGCCACTGCTCTGGGTATACTTGCCCTCTAGACAGCACTGGAGACACTGTCAGATTTCTGTTCTTTGAACGCTCTGTTTACAAACATTATAATATAGATGATTCTCTTCCGAATAATCTTTCATAACCATACAATAGTAGAGCAGCAGACAGAAGCCTGGGTCAGAACCAAGGTTATTCATTCAAGTGGCTACAGGAGCCCTCTATTCAAGCAAATAAGAACAGACTATATACCAGTCTAGTCTAGGACAGAAAAACAACCTAAACTATATAATCTGGGTATTGGTATATACATGTAACACAATGCCAAACAGGAATGTGCAACAGACATGTTTGAAATTTTTAAAATAATGAAAAATAGAATTTCTTCATTACTAAAGTACTAAAGTTGTCTTTCAAGCTCTGTTAGTCCTTGACTAATTATTGGAACTGAACTAGGATCTCACAGTCAGGCCATAAAACCTAAGCCATAAGTTCCTCAGCTAGGAGCACTAATCTGTTTTTCCTTGGCTCCAAATGCAGAACTGGAGTGCCCAAGCACTGGTGCCACCTAGCATGACTTGACCCTCTTTGCAGTGGGAACTGTCTAGGCATGTGTGACCAGATCTGGCATTCCAACACCACTGTACATTACCCGGTTTTCAGTTCCTCACTGCTCTTCAGTTTAGAACCTTCAGTTTGTAACTCTTTGTATCTATCAGTATTAAACTAGAAAGGCAAACTTAACCAATATCCATTTTTTCCATGAAATTTACAATAAAAAGCCTCTTTTGGGATTCAGTTTTCAACTCTATAGTTTTGATAATGTACTTCAGGCTATGATTTGCAGTTCAGGAAAATGGTTGTAGGATAGGCTAATGGGTCAGGTTGTTCCTTGCCAGTTTAGTTTCTCAAAGAAACAATTTCACTTAAAGTGAGCAAATCACATTTGTGAATACCTTAAAATCTACAAATTCTGATATCATCAAAAGGGACTGAGCAGGACCTTTTCTCTTGAATGACAGAAATGTGTCCAGAAATAACTCAGCACTTAGCCACAAGGCCCATGTACTATAAACTATAAACACCATCCATTAAGTCATGAAAAGAAGCCCTGGTGTCTCTGGATTCAGTCACAGGGTTTTATCTGGTTCATGAGAGCAATGGCTACACATTTATTGTAGATGACATTTAAAATTCTGTGACACAAAGAAATTCTTGGCAAACGATATAATCAGAAAGCCTAGATTCTATGTCTCTTGGAAGAGGTCCTCCATTTCAGGAGTTGAGTCACCCTGACTTATTTGATGAATTATGTCACTTTTTACAAAATGTTCTTTAAGTCACTTATTGAGTTCCAATCGGTACATCTCATCTTCTGGCACATGAAAATTCTTGTCAATATCACCACTTAAATAAACATAGCTAGGTGATAGTATTTATATCCATGTTGTCATCATCTGCAATAGAAGTGCTACAAACTGATTGAACAGTTTTTATAACTTTTCTGTAAGCACTCACATGGAACTTGAATATGCCAGTCACCAGCATTTCCAGTAAAACTTCCATTTTCACTTACAAATGCCTGTCTCAGTGTAAGGCACACAGTGTCGCCTGTATCCTACCACGTTCATTTATAAGCTTGCCATCTGTAAAAGCCTGTGATGTCTGGATAAATTTTTAGCTTAATCTATAGCCTTCTTTATAATAGCATCAGATACTTTATTATTCATATTCAAGAATAATTGCCTGCTGGAAGTTCAGTACTTTGTTCAGTTTAAATTCTTCATTCCCATCTTCTCCATATGTAAGTCAGAGCTCTTATGATGGTTTATTTTATAATAACCTCTGAAACTGTAATTCTTTCTATTACTCGTGGAGGAATATTCTTCATTTTATATTCATTTTATATGATCTCTTCTACCGTGCCCAAACTATGCTTCATTTTCCCATATTCAGTGGCTATATGGGCATACAGAAGCAATCATCTACTCTAGCAGATACAAGGCAAGTGGCAATGGAAATCAGCCTCAGTGTTAGACAACGGGGAATAGTGGTACTTGTGGCTAACAAGAGACCAAAGACTTCATCTATGGAAATTATTGCTGCTACATTATATGCAAGTGGCTATGTCCATGCTGGAATGCAGGTCCAGTGTTGTCAGAAGTGATTTTTTCACCGAAATGATTGGTTCAAAAATAACAGCACAGTCAATAGGGTCAGATAGAACAGGACAGATCTCCAAACTCAGTATGGAACTTCTGACTTAAAATGTTTAAATTTTCCATAGGCTTTCATTCTCTGAAGCCTCACCAGGCTCCTCAAATGGAATATGTCCCTGACATTTGGCTCTGTGTGGCAGTGTTTCTGTATGCCACAGTGTGAACCTCCTGTTCTTGTCTTTCTCTTGGGTTCTCCCTACCAGCAAAGACACCAGTTGCACAGCCCTGCATTCACCATCATGAAGATCATTCCAGGTGACGCAGCAAGCCCACACAGGTGGGCTTGATGGCTGATCATGTGACCCAAACCAGGCAAACAGAATCCTCCACGGGCTTCCATGAAGCAAGAGAAAGATACTTCCTTTTCCTGGGTCATGACCGATAATGGTTAGTCTCCTCTGTGAGCTTAAGATCCAGAATCCCGTGGGAGATGGGCTTCTGGACATGTTTGGGGAGGATTATCCTGATTAGGTTAATTGAGGTGTAAAGACCCACCCACTGTGGGGGTACCATTCCCTGGACAGACTCCCAGACTGTATCTAAAGGAGAAAGCGATCTGAGCACAAACCTTGATGGATCACCCTCTGCTTCCTGCTTCCTGACTGTGGATGCCATGTGACCAGCCACCTCAACCTCCTATGTAACCTCCCTGCCATGATGGACTGAACCCTGGAACTGTGGGCCACAATGAATCCTCCTTAAATTACTTTTGTCAGAGTATTTTATCACAGTCAGAAGAAAACCAACTAAGGCCCTACCTTAGAGACAATGAAATCAAGAACAGTTTGTGATCATTTTGGCCTCCATGAGGATGAATCTTCCTTCACATGACGCCACCCAAAGGAAGACAGGAGAGCTGAACCTAAAAGAAAAGAGACAATTGGCTATGAGACCATCTTAACTACTGAAGCCAGGATTGCCTCTGGTGTTACTAGTTGTAAAAAACAATATTCTCCTCTGGGCTTACACTGGTTTAGGACAAGTTTCTATATTATGCAGAGTTCTGATGCTATCTGATGAGTATAGATATAATCCTGAATTTTGACCTTTGTAGTTTACTGTACCTCACTATAATCTCCTATTTAACATGGATTTCACCTTCTAGATTTGTAACACTTTTTTGATAAAGGACCAGGTGGCAAACATTTTAGATTTTGTGGTCCAGACAGATTCTGGTGTAAGTAACCCAACTCTGCCATCACAGCATTAAATGAGCCAGACATAAAATGTAATCCAAGAAGCGTAGCTTGTTATAATAATTTTTGTCACTGAAATTTGCATTTTGCATAATTTTCACATTGTGAAATATTTTTTGATTTTTTTAAACTATTTAAAAAATCACTCTTAGCTTATGAGACACTTTGGTGAGCTATAGTTAATGACTGTAGCAGACTCAGATAAAAGAACATTTTTGATCACAAAGGCTGGAGGGTGGAGGGATGCAATGAAATTAACTAGTTTACTGCTATTAGTTGAAAACACAGTGTTTTAACATTCATGAACTATGTTAAAAATCTTTTTGTCACCCACTGAGTTCAATGAGTGCTGTGATGGAAGGTTAAGGGAGTAGGTAAGTGAAACAGCCATGCCATGTCCAGAAGACAGCATTTCATAGCACTCTTCCCTGTCCTCCAACCCTTATATCCTACCTCTTCTACAATGTTCCCTGCGCCTTGGGAAAGGGTTGATACAGATACTCAACACTCACTTATTCTTAACACCTTGACTAGTTAGGAGTCTCTGCCTTGCTATGCACTGAAGAAAGAAGCTTCTCTGACCAAGGCTGAGAAAAGCACTGACTATGGGTATAACCATAAACACTTACAAGGCAGTTTGGCAACATGTCCACTTAGCAGAACAACAGTGTTAGGTTCTCCCCTAGAGCACAGGGCTTTTGACCAAGTTGACAGTACCAGGCATAAATTCCCACTTGTGAAATTTATGGCCTCAAATCCAAGCAGAGAGCTGGATTTGGGAACCTCTGGGGCCTCATTGACCAATAACTTATAGAGAGGTATACCATGCCTGGCAGTGAGATTTTTATTTAATGACCCATGTCTTCTGGGGAAAGCATTGCCCACCTCTGCAGGGTACCAATGTTCAAACTCCTTATTTTCTTACTACCTTTAATTAGCTTACAAAATGGTGCATTTCCATATAGATTTTTTTAAGTATTATTTTTATTTATATGCATGAATGTTTACCTGCATGCAATGCCCTCAGAAGCCAGGAGAGGGTGTTGGATCCCCTGGAACTAGTTGGATCATTGTTAGCTAGGAATCAAACCAGGGTCCTCTAGAAGAGCAGCCAGTGCTCTTAAACACTGAGCCATCTCTCCAGGCCCACCATATGAGTTTTTTATGTATCCTTAGCTTTCGTTAACCCACCCCATCCCTTCCTCTCCCTTATCTAAAATTATTTTTGAAATTTAACATTAATAAAGATTTTAGTAGCTTTAAAGAGATCAGTATATATAATGAATGTGATCCAGATTCCTTGACAAAACAGACCTAATTTGTTTTAAGCACAGCCATTATCATGAAATTTCTTATCTTAAAATAAAAATAAAGCCAGGTATGATGGCACAGGCCACTAATCCTAGCACTCTGGAGTTAGAGGCAGGCAGATCTCTATAAGATCTAGGCTAGCCTGGTCTACATAGCAAGCTCCAGGTAATCTGTGACTACAGGGAGACTCTGTCTCAAAAAAAAAAAAAAACCACCACTAACAACAAAAGTAATAAGCAAGGTCAAAAGATTTCTAGAATAATTTTCATTTTCACATTATATTTTTCTTAACTGATAATTTTTTATTCAACTAATTTCAAACTACTAATATATGAAAATGAAAAGAAATACATCATTTCAATTGTGCAAGACAAATAAAAGAATTCAGGTAATTCAAACTGAAAAAATATGGGAATTTATACTTTTAAGATATTTTTCTCTAGAGAAACACAGATAATCTTAACATCTTTTAAAATGGCATTTATTATAATGAAATCCTGTTATCTTTCACTAACCTAGAAGATAAACATAGATTTTTAGATAAAGTAAGTACCAAATGAAAAAAAAAGCAATGTTTCGTCAATACATAATACACCAATCTTAAATAATAGTATTCATAAAAATTAAGTCTTCATCCAACAATGAACAAATCTCCTTTCACAAAATCAATATACTCTTTAATGTGTTGCCTAGATACTGTTGCTAAGATATTTAAAATTTTATTTTTCTTGAAAAGAATATTGTGTCATATAAGCTGTAGGATCATTTTTTCTTACTTTTACTTGTTATATCTACCCAGAACTCAAAATCTATTAGACATATTTTTATTTTAAATAATTATGCATAGAAATGGTTAGAATTTTAACTGTGTTAAGTGCTTACGTTGTTTCAAACTGGAGTCTCTCAGATGTGATGTTTAGGGTTTACTGGCCACCAACCACTGATCTGTCCGTCCTGTTGTTGTCCTCTTGTTTGTTGTGATTGCTGTTGTTTTGAGACAAGATTTCCTTGTAGCCCCAGCTAACCCTGAACTCACTATGTAGACCAGGCTAGCCTTGATCTCACAGAGATCCACCTGCCTCTGCCTCCTGAGCACTAGGATTAAAGGTGTGCCCCACCACGCCAGGCTTCTATCCGCTTTTGGCTGCATGTCTATTTATGAACTATTTATGTTAGTAATGAAGTACCTAATGAAAAGCAAAGGTCATTCTATCCTTGAGAAATGCAGGAGGAAAATACTCCATCTTTTAAGGAACAGAGCCAGGTGAGGTGGTATAAGCCTTTATCCCAGCAGCAGGAAGGTGTAGAGGTGGGCAGATCTCTGTAAGTTCAAGGCCAGTTGGATCTACCTAGCAAGATCCATAAGATTATATATATTTTTTGTAAAATAAATCCAATTATCTCTCTCTAGTTATATAAAATCAAAGATGAACCTAAAATTTAACATTGTTTCCTCTACTGTTCTTATTGGGGTTCAGAAAGTGGCAGCTGAAAGTATGGTGTTTCAATAGAAAGCACTGGAGAAAGCCTCACCTCTGGGCTCTCTTTCTCCTCCTTCCTGGTCATCTTTTATTCATTCTCTCATCTCTCTCCTCTCTCTCTCTCTCTCTCTCTCTCTCTCTCTCTCTCTCTCTCTCTCTCTCTCTCTCTCTCCCCGCCCCATCCACTCCTTGCCTCTCCCTGCCTCTCTTGCTCTCTTGTCTTCTTTCTCCTGAAGACTAAAGAGATGCTTTTCTGATATTTCCGACGCCCTCTTCTGACCTCTGCGGGCACTGCATGACATAGGTGCACTTATACACATGCAGACAATGCACTCATACACACAAAATAAAAATACATTAATTAATTTTTAAATCTAGCTCAGCTGAAGATTCAGACATGTTTAATCTATACAATTTCTGCAGGTGGCCACTGTTCTCATGCCATTCAAAATACAAGTATCTTCTTAGCTTGCCCAATACTGTCAAAGAAATATAGTTCTAAAAGCTTTGGATACTGAATGCTGTGATAGTTATCAGTTGGATTCTTTCCTTGGCTCATTTTTTATCTTCTTGTTGCCAAAGTCTCTATGTTCATCTCAAAATTTAATAAGAATGATTTTTAAAGTAAAGCAGGAACTGGAGAGATGGCTCAGTGGTTAAGAGCACTGGCTGTTCTTATAGAAGATCTGGGTTCTAATCCCAGCACCAACATGGTGGCTAACAACTATCTGTAACTCCAGTTCCAGGGGATCTTACTCTCTCTTCTAGAGTGATCACTACACAACATGGGTACACTTACACACATGCAGGCAAGACAGTCATAACATATAAAATAAAAAAATAAAATATTTTTAAACAAAGAATACAATGCCAAGAGTGTTTGAATAAGATTGGTTTTATTTTAATATTTTAATTTTTGTTTTTATTTAATATTTTAATCTAGTCTCATTTGTTACTTTAAAAAAATTTTATGTGTATGAGTGTTATGACTGCATGTGTGTAAGTTCACCTGTGCTGTGCAATGCCCTCAGAGGACTCTAGAAGAGAGAGTCAGATCCCCTGGAACTGGAGTTACAGATGACGGTTAGCCACCATGTTGGTGCTGGGATTCGAACCCAGGTCTTCTACAAGAACAGCCAGTGCTCTTAACCACTGAGCCATCTCTCCAGTCCTAGTCAGTTACTTATAAATCTTTAAAGATTTCAAAAATTTTGACTGATTCCTAAGAAAATAACAGAATGCTAATTGATCTGATTTGAGTCAGGTATTTATAATACAGTTTGAAGCATATCAGGACATCTTATATCTTTGTTATATTTTAACATTCTGCAATGCACAACCTTGGTACCTGAGATTACTATAGAAAAATGGATAATTCCCTCAAATCTGTTATCCGACAGTACAGGACAAAATAAGCATTTCAGGGATACTCTTGCAAATCATTTCCCCTACTAGCAATTAATAGTCCTTTTACATTGGTGAAGTGAAAAACAGAATGGAGGAGTAATCTATGAATTGTAATGATTTGACTATGATGCCTGTGACTTTGCAGTCTTTTATTTGCTGTCTCCTTGGGTCAGAGCAATAGTAGAAAGAATGAATTCAGCAACTCTACGATTTTCTGACCTTCTGGACCCTGAAATTACTAAACCAGCTGAAGTGGGTTCAGAACAAAGTGTGCAAACGCTACTCAGATATATTGAAAGTTAACAACCACGTTTCCTTATCATTATAAAAGACTTGAGTACATTTTATTTCCTCTAAAAAAGCATTATTCCAAAGACATTCTTAAAGTGGAAATTAGATTTATACCAGTTTTGCTTTAATACAACTATTTTAAAGTTCAGTCTTGTGTGTAAGAGCTTTGAGAAGGGAGACTAGGCAAAAATGAAAACAAAAACAAAACCCCTGGTCAGGTGTGGTGGCGCATACCCTTGATCCCAGTGCTCAGGACACAGAGGCAATCGGATCTCTGTGAGTTCAAGGCCAACCTGGTCTACATAGTAAATTTCACTCCAGCTGGAGCTTCAGGGAGACCCTGTCTCAAAAAGACCAAAAGGAAAAAAAAAAAAAAACAATCAAAAAGCCCCTTGATTCCTGACCTTACCTTACTCGCTGTGCCACACAGAGGCCCTGATAGAATGGCTGCTTGGTCATTGCTTGCCTAGGTAGTGAAGTGAAGCCCAGGCAAGACCTTTACAGTGGGGTGGGCTCAGTAGCCCTTCCTTAGGATCATCCATAGGTAGTGAGCTACGCTCAGAATCCTGCTGCGTGGAAGCAGGAACAGATGAGCTCTTAACCTTCCTTCAGCCAGTGCTGAACATACATGCTGTGTCCAGACTTCTTTCATAGGCACCTCATTTGAACTTGATAATAGCCAATCCCAGGGTCATTTAAGGAACTGAGAAGTCAAATGATTTTTGTAAAGCTAAAGGATGGGGTCTTTTAGGCTCCGTGTCTGTTAAAGTCAGGGGCTGGTAAACATTTTCTGTTTTGAATCAAACAGTAAATAGTTGACTGTGACTACTTTGCTGTTGCAGTGTGACAAGCTAGAAGTGAGTATGGCAGGGTGCAGCAGGTTATAACTGTAATGATGAAATCATCTAACAGACCATTGTTGGCTGGTCTCTGCTTGAAAGTGAAAGAAGCACAGTCAGCAGGTTTCAGAAATGTCATCCTCGCTTTCAGAATAAATTCTATAATAAATTAACAGCATTCAGGAAACTAATTTGGTACGTACTCATAAATACTTCTCATTTAAGTTCATTATAAAAATACTTAACAAAAACAGTTTGATCTTGAAGTCATTTTACTTTGATCATTTTCCCAACCCACCCTCACATACTGCCAAACTCTGAGGTTTGAGCCAATGTGTGTTCTCTTGTTTTGGGAGCATCAGTCAACAGTCCAACAACTGTTATAAAAATGTTTACTGTTTCCCCAAACCAGTGGACCTCTTATTAAACGCTGCTTGGTAACAAAATCTTATCACTGTTTTAATTTATAAAAAAAAAAATCCAGCTTTAATAAAATGGTAATATGGCTTCAGAAAATTATTACCAAATTTCCTAAAATGTAACCTGAGAAACTAATATAATATTCATTAAGGAGCTAGTACACAGAAACCAGTCTAATTCTCTCTGGATTTAGACATTACACCGACTTATTCGCAAAGTAAAAGTGTATTTTTTGTTATAAAGTGGAAAAGGAGGACAATAATTAAATGATAAAAGAAGGTCTCACTTCAGTGGGAAACCACTAGGAGCTGTACTTCCTTCAGAAGTCTTAATCCTATTGCTTGTTTATATTTTGGTCTGATGTTAAGAGGCCAACAAGGTCCACAAGGAAGAACCTAAGCATTGTATTTAATGCTTATGAACCGCTCAGGTTTTGCCATATTTTTGTTCAACAACTGTGAACTATTGATGAATTGTTTCATGGCCCACTAGAAAAATTTTGTTTCATGATATTAGATTCACCAGCATACAGATCCTTTCTGGAATTTCAAGCAGATACTGAACTCAATGTGTGCGACAGTGTTAGAAACACAGACCACAGGTCCTTTTGCTTTACATTTCGATATCAGATGGTGCAGAGAGAGTAAATGTTCATTCTTAAAGGACAACATTCATCCACAAAATGGAACCAGTGTCTGGAAGCAGTAGAATTAGGCCTACAATTACATCTATGTAATTTATGTGCATTTCAAGCTGTTTTCTGCCTATACAGAGAGTATGTATGCCTTGGACTTGTACACAGGGAAAAGCTGCAGTGAGAGTTTGGGAGCAGACAGCCAGGCCTGGCTAGGACCAGAAGTGTGACTGGGTAAAGAGGACTTCAGCTTTCTTACAGGAATAGTGTAAAAGGAAAGCCTTATTCACATGGAGTCAGATATTAGTAGAAGGTGCTAGAGACTCAGGAAAAAAATGAAAACCAGCCTACAGAGATCCCACAGTGTAGTCCACATCTTCCCAGCCATCTCCAATGGCTCACAGGAATACAATCCAAAAGTAAAAATATAAAACAATCATCACCAACAAGACAGACTTTCATGGAACAATCATACTTGTACTGTACTGACTGACAGCTGAGGGATTACTAGATAAAATAGTTTCTCAGGCTAAGCCAGAGTGAACAGATAGCTTGTTTCAGTTGATACCAGACAGTCTGTGAAGTCAGAGATTATTTGAACCCCCAAAGAATGCCTCCAGCAAATACTCAAGCAAGGTCATCATACTGAAGAAGGTTGCAGCAGTGATAGATTGTGCATTCTTTTCATCCCAGTACTCTGGAGGCTGAAGCAGGTGAAAGAATCCAGAGTTTGATGGGGAGAGGGGAGATAATGAGAAGGCTCAGTGGGTAAACATACTTGCCTTCAAGCCTGACGACTCAAGTTCAATCCCTGGAACCCACGAGGTAAAAAGAGAGACTCCTGCATCTTGTCCTCTGACCTCCACATGCAAGCTGTGACACACATATGTCTATGTACAAATACACACAAAATAAATGAATGAAAATGTAATTTTAAAAATGTGAAGAGAGACTTTGATTCGTTGAGAATGGTGGCTCATGTCTGTAATGTCAGCCCTGGAAAAGTAGAGGCAGGAAGAACTAGAGTTTTTTTAAAAAAAGAGTTTGCAACTTTCTCAAAAAAGCAAAAGTAACCAAAATTTTAGATGAAGGTACTTCATGATGAAGTAAAATATGTAAAGGCACACAGCAGTAGAATGCTGATATTTAGCATCCTTGGAAGAGATGAGTCCTTTCTCACTTGGGCAAAGGGCATTACAAAGCAAGCTACAGCTAAAATTATACTTAATGGTAAAACATTCTTTTTCCCTAATACTGGAATCAGGGCAAGGACACTTGCTTTTGCCATGTGTATTTAACAGTGTGCTAGAAGTTCTTGCTAGTTTGTTAAGATATGAAGAAAATTGAAAGGCACCTAAATAGAAAAACAACTTGTTATTTACAGATGTCAGTGATTATGTGAAACATTGCATGGACTTTAAAAAAAAAAAAAACTCTAAATTTTATTTATTTTTACTTAATGTGTATGAGTGTTTTGCCTGCATGTAAGTGCACCAGTGTCATGCAATGCCTGTGTGCCTGTGGAGGCCAGAAGAGGGCAGGGCAATGGATCCCCCTGGAACTGTTGTCACAGACGGTTGTTAGCTGCCCTGTGGGTGTTGAAACTGAACCTGGGTCCTCTGCAAGGGCAGTCAGTGCTCTTAATCACAAGTCATCTCTCCAGCCCTGACTTTTTCTAAATGAGTAGAACTAAGAGGTGAATTCAGAAAGATCAGATTCAGAAGCATTCAAATAGTTGCAAACTAGCTGTGTTTATACTAGCACAGCGTTACTAAACCACAACACAGTTCTCCCTGAGTAACAGCCTGACACACTGTAGTTTTCAGACTGAACTGGAACTCAAGGACACCAGTATGGGTTCCTTCAGACGTCTCCTGGACAGTGCTCCCAAGCCCCGCCACACTCATACTTTTATTCAAAACCGTTTCTCCCACATCCCTTGGGGAACTAGAAGGTTGGCTCCACCCTCACCTTGTCAGAGAATCTTTCTCTTTGAACCCTTGGCTTAAAAAAATAAAACTCACTGCTTCCAATGAGGGCACGTCTATGAATACACTATGTTTAGTGCTTGGATTTGCTAGTTCAAGCACACCCATATCGATCCTCTATCTTGGGTGGAGGGCAGAGTGGGGCCCCAGGGATCAAGGTCATATGCCCAGGTCACAAAAGCACAAGGCACAGTGAGCTTGTTTGCATTATAAATGGTTGTTTGGGGTTGAGTAAAAGGCATCCCTACATAGTAGTAATGAATAATTACAGAATTAGGTATTTGTGGAATTTTTTTGTTTGTTTGAGACAGAGTTTGAGAAAAATGGTCGAAGCTATATAAGCACCATTTTGAATTTGTAACCTCCATTTTGTGCTAGGCCTTAAATTTCTATTTTCCAGTTTCAGAAGTCAGGTGGCTTGGTGCCCCGCCCTCTAGATACAGCTAATCCAATGAAAGGAGGCCCATAAGCCTTGCTAGTGCCCTGGCCAAGCACAATAAAGGTCAGGCCATTTGTGGTTTTCTCCTATAAAAATGCTTGTGCCCTTTGTTGGGGCTGCTGTCCTCCATACTGGCCCCGAGCTACAGCTCAGCTAGCTGCCTTTTTTATTTTTCTAATAAATTCTGTACTTTATTACAAAACTCTGGAGTCTGTGGAAGTTATTCTTGATTCTTGAACCCAACAGATTTTACTATATAGCCTTGGCGAGCCTGGAACATACAGAATTTACCTACCTGTGGTTTTTGGGTGCCAGAACTACAGGTGTGTGCCACCATACCCAGTCAGAATTAGATTTAAAGAGATTCTAAGTACAAAGGTATCAAAAACATGAAAATATTTAAAAATCTTAGAAAAAAAATGCACAAGTGTTCTGCATTGAAAACTCCTAAATGTTACTCAGGTCATGAAGCATCTGAATAAACAGAAGGCTTTTGTATTCATGGATGACAGAGACACTACAGTTTAGATATGTCAACACAAAAGCATAACTGTCACCTACCTCAAAGGGGAGCCATAGCCTGGGAACACAGATTCATATTACCCCAGATGTCATGTTTCAGCAAGAAAGCAGTTTTATGGAGATTTTATAGTAACAGAACAAAAGTCATAAATCAAGACACATTTCAAATACATTGGTGGAAACATTAACTAGGTGGACACAGCAAAGGAGAAATCTCAGCAATGGGCCTCAGAGGCTCTGATGGCACTCAGGCTTTGGTTGGTGGAAGCTGGTGGTCTGCTAATACATTCCAAAAGGTTTTTAACTATTAACCGAGGGATGTTAAGTCAGAAACAAAGGTGGGCAAGGAGTGGCTATTTAGGAGGCTAAAGATGGCCCAAGATAAGTGGTAATCAGGCTCTGGACCTGCTGCATTCCAAACGTTCCACAATCACTGGAGGTCTAATCGGCCTTTATAGAACTGAGTCCAGTTTTCTGGGAACTTCCATTCACAGATATTAGTTGTCTCCAACTTAGTTTGTGCTCTCAGGAAATCCCAGTTGAGACACCAGCACAGTTTTGTGAAGAAATGCACAGAGTGAGTTCTTCAAAATTTCATATGGAACTCCCAAGGATCCAGAAGTGTCAGACATGCCTGACAAACAGGCTGAGTTGGTAGAGTAACACTGCCTATTCTTAAGGCTGATATCCTGAATTTCCTAGAATCGAGATACTGTGTTATTAAACAGACTCACAGATCAATGGACCAAAATAAGCAGTCAAGAAATAGACATAACCCTTGGTGCTGGAGGAACAGAAACAGATTGCTTGGCAGGGGCAGAAACGCGAATGAGCACCAATTGTTCCTACAGTGATGGGATATTCAATATCATGCTTCGGACAGATGTTTACATTTGTCAACTTACTGTCCACAACTATTAGGGTAACTGTTTATAAAAAAAAATAGGAGATAGCAAATGCTGGCGAGGATGTAGAGAAATGGAAACTTGAATATTGCCAGTAGGAATGTAGAATGGTTCAGTTGCTGTGTAAAATAGCCTAATGTTCCTCAAAAAATTCAATGCAAAATTATCATATAATTTGGTAATTCACTTCTGGATATAGATATAGATATATGAAATATGGATTCAAACAAATATTGTCAAATCATAACAATAACAGTATTTCTCAAGATTCAAATGATAAAAGCAACCCAAAAGTCTATTGGTGGATGAATGGAAAACAAAATGTGTGTAATTGTAAGATACATATTAAAGGTTTGAAAGATGCCATTGGTATATAAAAATTAATGCAGTTTCTAAATAGCTTTTTCAGAATATATCATGGCCACTTAAAAAAATAATAGCAGGTAGTTCACAACCTTAAATGATTATGTAATATGCTACTGATTCCATAATTGGCCATTTCTGAGTTTTTCTAAACTACAAATGATGTTGCCTTCTTGTGCAAAAGCTATCAAACTACCAGGACAACGCCTAGAAGTTCCTGTTTGAGTAGGAACTATAGAGTTAAAATGCTGGTAGATAAGGCTTACCCATTTCTGACAGGATGCTGATGAATGATTTTTGCCAATTTGTTGGAAAATTATATTTTGATTTTACTCGAATTTTTAGATTATAAATGAGTTTGAATATCTTTTAACATGCATACTAGCTTCTGTATCTTTCTCTCTTCATTCTTAATATCCCTTGACCATTTTCATATTATTTCCCCTTCATCAACTTTTTACATTCTTAGTACCATTAATCTTATACTTATCACTTATTGCAAATATCTTTTCCCAACTTTGTGCACAGGTGTTGGATGTCTTTTGCTGCATTAGAATCAGAGGAAATTTACATTTACAACTGTATGTGGTACAGTTCACAGCCTATGGCAGTCTTCAATACACTGCCCTGTTACTTTTAATTCTGCCCTGTCGGAGATTAGGTGGTTAGAGCATGCTTATCTGCTTAGGCCACTGAACTTCTTTAGGAAAGTAAATGCATCATGTTCTATGCATTTCTGGCTTGTGAGAAAGCCAACTTTTACCCTGCAGAGACACTTTCTTACTTTTATATTCTGTTAACGAAACAGCCAGATTTAAACCTAATGAAACTAAGCTTTAATGATTCTAAAGAAATCCACACTAAAACACGATACTACTTTCATGACAAGCAGCAGAAAAGCATTTAATGACTGTGATGGCTGCTCTTGGTTGTCAGCTTGACCCAGTAGTCAAGAGGGAACCTCAATTGAAGAATTAGCTCCATCAGATTGGCCTGCGGGCATGTCTATGGAACATTTTTTTGATTGTTAATTGACGTAGATGGATCCAGTCCACTGTGGACAATGCCATCCCTGGGCAGGTGTTGCTGGGCTCTAGAAGAAAGGTAGCTGAGCAAGTCCTACATAGTCTCTGCTTCAGCTCCTGTCTCCAGGTTCCTGCTTTGAGTTCCTGCCTTGGCTTCCCTTGATGATGGACTATACCAGTCAGCCAAATTAACCCTTTCCTCCCCAAGTTGATTTGGTCGGTGTTTTAGCACAGCAACAGACAGAAAATTAGAACTCATCCTTGAGAAACCCTCAAAGCAACAAAGAAGTAGCAGATGTCAGTCAGCCTTGTATTGTATTCACCAGACAACTCCTTTGTGTGCTGGACAAGGAGCAACGAACACTGCTAGTATCTGTAATTCGAACTTTGCCACAGGGAAAAGGCTTACATGGACCTTCTCACTGGTGGGACCCAACAGGCTTCATTCAATGAAAAATATATCTCATTTGTGAAAGTGCTGTCAGGTTGGAGAAACACACCTTTAAATGTTTTACAAGCTCCATGTGAACCTAGATGAAAAGTGATCGAGCTTCCCCCGGGTATCAAGACCTGGAAACCAGATACATTTGCAAATGAGACCTTTCAAGTGAGAGATCCTAATTTTGACTGTATGCCTCCTAATGAGTCCTCTACCTACCAGTCTTTACCTGGCCTTAAAGCAGGTACTTTACTTTCAAGCATGGTTACCTAAAGTTTTAACAGAGAGTTTACTCAGTTATTCAACAAACAAGTATTAAGCAGTCACTGATGGTTTCCCCCCAACAGAAAGAGATGCTCGTTCATCCACGTTTATAACAGGGAGACAACCAAGATGTCCACCTACAATGAATGGACAAAGGTAATGTCGCTTATACACACAATGGGGTTTTATTCAGCTGTCAGGAAGTATAGGTCTGCTGGGCATGGAGGCACACGCCTTTAATCCCAGCACTCAGGAGGCAGATACAGGCAGATCTCTGTGAGTTCCAGGCCAACAAGGGCTACAGAGTGAGACCCTGTTTCAAAACAAAACAAAAAGCAAAATAAAATGATGTTATTGCAGGAAATGTTAACTGAAAGCAAGATCATGTTCAGCGAAAGCAAGACTAAGGAAGATGGAACCACATTTCTGTTTTATGGGGATTTTAGATTAAAAATACATTAATTTTTTAAAGTGTATATATGTATATTACATATGTGTACATACATACACACAAATGTCATGAAAACAGAAAAGGGACTATTCAGGGGAAAGAGGGCCAAGGAGAGGAGGCAATGAGTGTATTGATAGAAAAGTACAGTGATATACAATGCATTGAAATGTCATAATGAAACTCAGCATATTGTAATCTATATTAGGATGTTACTGTTAGGGTCTTGAGAGTTTTTTGTTGTTCTTTGTTTTATTCTTGAGAAAAGTTCTCATAGGTAGCCCCAGCTGGACCAGGCTGGCCTCCATCTCACAGAGATCTATCTGCCTGCCTCTGTCTCTCAGTGTTGGGATAAAAGGTGTGTGCCACCCCACCCTGCTATTTCTTTCATTCTTGGTGAAGAAGACTTGAACCCAAATCCTCAGCAAGTTCTGCCAGGAGCTCAACGCCGGAGCTCTCCCACCCAGCCAGATTTCAAAGTTCAGCCCAGTGGCATCCAGAAGTGGGGTGGAGTCGGAAGTAGCTAGCAAGTGATTGGCTGTTTCGCAGTTGTATGCTAATTAGCATGACAAGCTAAAAATAACTTCAAAAACTATATTCAAAAATATTTTATAGAGTTTAGTAACAAAAGGTGATCGTAGAAAATATTTATTAGTTACACATTTGAACAAACCATCTGACTAGAAAACAGAAACAAAAACACTCACCATTAGTACAACATGAGCGAGATTCCTCCACCACAGAAGGACGAAGTGATTTGAGTTAAGACTATACTTTCAGGGATCATTTCTATAGTTCTTTACTAGAGAAGTTTCTCTGATCGTGTAGGGCACCAGAAACCATGAGGATGACACAAAGTGTCTTCTCCTGAGCGTGAAGCTGGCATTGGGTACTGCATTTTAGCAGTTGCTCTTTGCCTTTGATGATCGTTCTTCTCTTCTCTTGGGAGAGATAGAGGGAGAAAACACATTCTGAGTGGTTTTTGTGTTGTTAGCTGTGACAAAAAAGAAGTAAATGTGCTTTTAAGTTGAGGTGCTTCATCTTGCTTTGTTGTTTTTTTTCTTTCAAAAACTCAGATTTCACTGTAGACAGCAACCTGATTATGACTTGAAATCTCTTAAGAACAGGTGAGTTTGTATCAAAGAAGTCTTACAAATGTAGGTTTAGAGGCAGATAACACAATTAATCGGACAATGACTCTTAATAGTGATGTGCTCTTCTTAGAAACCCAGACTTCTGGGGGTTGAGTCACAGATTAAAACTGTTAAACAAAGTAAACCTGTGTTTTGTTCTGATTCTTCTCATACTGAAGAGGAAGACTCCAGGCAGCATTATAGAACTCAATTATCTATTTTTAATCTTTTTCAATCTCTAAGCCAACTGCTTTGATGTCATTTTTGACAAGCATCAAGAAGCAAGTCCTGTTCTTTATTTATAGTCAGAGATTAGCATAATCTGTGTGCTAGCTGAACAGCATGCATTAGGACCTGGGTGCTGCCAGCTCCTGTTGACATGACTTCATCTCTTTCTTCTGCATCAGCTGTTGCATTAGCTCTTGACTGGTCTCATCCTTCTACATACCAAAATTCTCTTTTTGCTTCTTCATACAGTTCAAACGTGGTTCTGCTTCAGACAGTCTCATTTCTACTATGTCTTTCTTTACTAAGGAATACATTTGGGGTTTGTGGGGGCAGTGTTTGGTGAGAGGGAAGAAGGGAATGGGGTGGGAGGGTTGAGACAGGTTTCACTATTGTAACCTTGGCTGCAACTAAATGTAAAACCACAGATGGGGCTAAATGCAAACCCCGGAACTGGCTCCTGGTGTGCTTATTGCAGTGATAACAAAAGTTTTCTCTTATCATCTCATAAACATCAAAACTGTCTCAGTATTTGTTCTAACAAGTGAATGATTCTTAGACCAGCCCTGTATTAGTCCACTTTCTATTACCATAATGAAATATTTGAGACCACTGGGTATTTATAAAGAAAAAAGTTTATTTACCTTACTTATAAAAGGATGAAAACCTAAACAGCATACCACCAACTCTTGCAACCCCGTAACTGCATCACTTTATGGGAGATGGACCCACAAGGGCAGGGGCAGGAGCTAGGGAGCACATCGGCAACAGGAAGCCACAGCACTACTGGAGTAGTACCCTATGAATGACATTAAAGCTGTTCTGATAATACAAGGGTTTTCACTAGGCCCTCCTTCTTCAAGGCTCTACCACCTCTCAAATCACCATGCCAGGGACCACATTCCAGCACTTCACCCCACCCCCACTGCAGCTTCCCAGCAAATCCCCCAAGTATTCTTTTGACTTTCTATGGGGCAGACTGAGGGGAGAATAACAAACACATCATAGCATGACAATACTTTTTAAGGTCTCTTAATATAGCTAGTATTTCATGGTTTAGTTTTACTTCCTGGTAACCTCTTCTTTTGAGGCCACTCTGTTTTGCTTGATTGCTCTCAAGGCTGATGCCTGGCTGTGACTGGGGGATTCTTATTCTCTATCTCCTTTTTAAGTTCTCAAGCCTCATTCCCTGGGTTATCCAAGTATGACAGTGAGACATTCAGAGCTATTCAGACTCCTGATCCTTCAAGGAAACCTGTTTGCACTTTAGACATTTACAGTGCTTTTTCTTTAGCCTCAGTGTTCTGAACTTGTGTGATGGCACTCTGATTCTCGAGATTTTTCTTTTCCAACTGCTCTTATTCTACTTTTTTTTCTAAATTCTATCAGTCAGATGGTGAAGAGAGTGGATGATTCTTTAGCTCCATTTCTTTCTTTTTACCTATTTCCTGGGTGATTTACTCAGCCTTCTTTAAGTCTTTTATTCATTTTTAAAAGTGTGCTAACATATTTTAAACTTTATTTATTCATAGTATCTATAAGTGGCAAGGATCGTACATCTCTGATGATATCAATGTTTTTCTAAAACAAGGTTTTAACAGTAGTTGGGCACGGTGGAGCAGAGACTCTGTCTCACAAAACAAACAACGATAAATGTTTAAATCTCCCTGTCTTTTAGATGTCTGCCCCTTTCTTTTTGGCTAGGAAGACCTGTCCTGTACATGTTGACTCCTTAAAAGTGAGGCTGACTTACTGCTTTTGCAGAGGACCTGGGGCTAGCCCCCAGCATGCTCATAGTGGCTTACATTTGTTTGTAACTCCAATTCCAGGGGATCTGATGCTTTTGTCTGCCCTCCACAAGCAACAGGAACACACATGGCACACATACATACATACAGGCAAAACACTCACATATAAAATGAAAATAAATATTTAGAAAATGAATACTGAGAATCCTGGGGACATGGGTGATGCTCATCGTCTGGTTAGACGTTTTTGAAATCCCCAAGATTCAGAGATATACATTACTATTTCTTGCTTGGAGCCCTGGTTTTCCAGCTTGCTTGTGTATCAGAATCACCCAGAAGACTTACTAAAAGAGATTGCCAAGCTACACTTAGCTGAGTTTTGGATTCCCTAAGTTTAGGAAAAGGTTACAACAATTTAACTTTTTAACAGGTTCCTACCTGACATTGTGATTACCAAAATGAGACCTGCCTGAGTTGAATGAAAAACTGAAGATTACAACATTTGTTAAGTGTATTGTTCCGCCCAACCTCCACCCCCCAACACTCCCCACACACCACACCTCCCCACCCCCACTCTATCACTGTCTGCCTTATATCCTTGAGACAGGGTCTTTAACTGAAACCAAAACTCACCATTTTTCAACTAGGCTGACTGGCCTGCAAGCCCCAGCAATCCTGTCTTTGCACACTGCCCCCAAGCACTGGGGTCACAGGTGCATGTGACCATGCTTGGCTTTTATGAGAGTACTAGAGATCTGAACTCAGATCCTCATACCTTTGTAGCAAGTGCTTTTACCCACTGAGCCACCTCCCAAGCCTGGATTTCAGCATTTCTTGAACTCGCATTGAGTTAATCTCTCTTCTGGCTCGGGATCCACTTTATCTAGTTTTCAAAATTACCTATTCTTTGTTCATTCCCCTACCTCTTAGCTTGCTATAAGCTAGGCAACATCGTCTTCACTTTGTTCTTCTTTATGTATTTTTAAAGTTATTAATTCTTACTGTGTACAGGCTGCCCTCATACATGATTTTCTTGTCTTAGTGCAAAGGTGTGCAGGTAAAATTTTAATTCAGTCTACCACCATCAGTTGAAATTTAGCGAAGTTATTTGCGTTCAAAAACCATGACTCTTAGCTGAGTGTGGTGATACATGAATTTAGTCTTGGCACTCAAGGGGCAGAGGCAGGAAGATCTTTGTGAGTTCAAGGCCAGCCTGGTCTACGTATCAAGTTCCAGACTAGTTGGGGCTACAGGGAGCCCTGTTTCCAAAAAAAAAAAAAAAAGACCAAAAACCAAACCAACCAACCAACCAAAAAACATGACCCAAGAGTCTACATCTCATAGTATAAACTACTAGGATTTTCTTGCAAGCAAATGAAATCATCACCAAAGTGCCTCTGTGTTAGCCTGTTGTTTCAGGCTTGGCAAAAGATGCCAGTTATATTTGCAGAGGGAAATCTGTCTCACAGCTTTAAGCTGAAACTTCTACCTCAGCCAAGTGGGTCATAGTTCTGAGATATGAGCTACACATATGAAATTCTGATAACTCAAAGCAAGAAATATGAATCAGTGTGTTCAGGTTCATATGTGAAGAAGTCAATACCACCAGGTGTGGTGGCACACGCCTTCAATCCCAGCACCCAGGAGGCAGAGACAGGTGGATTTCTATGAGTTCAAGGCCAGCCTTAGTCTACAACCAGGGCTACATTGTGAGACTCTGTCTCAAAACAGAAAAAAAAAAAAGTGTCAAAACCGTCCTAAGCGCACTGTTCCACACTGTTTTCTGACAAAGTGATGATCAGCTGAGTTGACCTGAGCATATGCTATCAGAATTATGCAACAGCACTTATACACCCTGTTTCAAAAATCTATATAATCCCACAAATTGACTTTGTTTTGTTTTTTATTAGCAATTAGAAAATGAGCTCAAAGGAGCTAAATAGTGGGTGGGTCTCCTTCTCCAGCATGGCTGTTGTGCTCCAGGCATGCCAGAGAATGGAGAATGATCAAATAGGGGGCCTCAGGTGGCTCAGAGTGGGACAGGAGGAATTCCTGGGATACTACGTCGGTGGGTAGTTCAGTTATCAAAACCAAGGCAGGGGTTTATATAGGGAGGCCTTTCTGACCGTTACAGAAGGCCGGAAAGTTAAAGGTGGGGTCTTTAGGGAAGGTTGTAGGGCTGACATGGAAATTAGGAACGAGGAAACAAAACCCAAAAACCTGGTTCTGGTCTGGGGTGATCTTTGTAGGGGAAAAGAAGATTTGTATCTACAGTGGTTTCCTGGGGCCAGGTTATCGCATCATGCAGAGCAGGCCAGACTCCTACTGTCCCTTCAGGGTATCTGGGGTTGCTTGGCTTTGCTCAATACCTTTTTATGATAGACCCAGTCCCCACAATAAATAGGAAAAGGCCAGACAGGAATAGCAGAGCCAGAGCAGGATTGGAGGTCTGCCTTGTTCTTATGCTACCATATGAACAATTTGAATTAGATAAAGTAAAAGCAAATGAATATATTTATTGTGAACCAAAAGCCCAAACTGATTTTGTAATGTAACAGATCTTACTTGAATTCTTATTTGAATTTAAGCTTCTTATGGGTTATACCACTTAGTGACTCACCAGGAAAAAAAAAAAAGAAAACCTAAAACAAGTCCTCATTAAAGAGACTATTAGAATATATTTAATAGCTTTGTGAATTTGTATAAGAACAAGTTCATCGAAGGTTATTATAGCTACATACAGTGAGTCCCTAGATGGATTTCTGCCAAGGGGAATTAAATTCACAGAAAACCTATGGGAGACACACAGACCTTATTGAATAACCTAGCTTGTCTTTTAAATAAAAGCAGAGTCAATATTTGAACCGACAAGGTGGTTTCCCCAAGACTACTCTGAGGAGATATGCTCCTGCTTCAGTTTATATAGGCCTGTCTGAGGTTTCAGGAGCATCAGGGAAATTTCCAAATGAATATTTTCACTTAAAAGAGCAAGATGCCTTTAAAGGGTATCATCACTTTTTTTTTGAGACAGGGTCTCCTGTAGCCCAGGCTGGCCTTGAACTTGCCATGTAGGCAAGGTGACCTTCACCAGCCTGCCTCTTCCTCCTGAATGCTAGGATTATAGGTGTACACCACCATACCCTGTTTTGATGTAGTGCTGTGGATTTAACTCGAAGCCTCGTGCATGCTGGGCAAGCACTATACTAGCCCCATCAGAATTTAAAGCTAAAACCCCATCGTAGTTCTACTTCCCATCTAAGAGTGAAAGTAATCCAGTAAAATGAATGAGCAAGGTAAGTATGGACAAGGAAAGTGGAGGTCAAAAGGAAATTTAAAAATTATGTGAGGTATGTTTGAAAGATGTTCATAAAGAAGAGCATGTAACAATGAAAATAAAGAGAACATGGAGGGGAAACAAAAGGATGAACATTTCCTATAAAATGCTTCTGCTTTAGGACTATAGGATCCTGTAGTTTTAGATTGCTAGTGTTTTTCCAGTGGTGGAGGACCCACTTAACTACATCCTGTGTTTAATTTCTTGCAGGGGATGAAAAATAAAATATTTACAAATACTGACATTTTCACTCATTTTTAAAAGGAGCAGCTAAGAAAATAAGAAAAAAACATATTGCGCAATTTAGGAAGATAAAATAAAAAATAATTTAAAAAAATCAAGCTAAGTATGGTGGCACATACCTTTAATCCCAGCTCTAGAGAGACAGAGGGCAGGCACATCTCTGTGAGATGCAGGCCAGCCTAATCCACACAGTAAGTTCCAGGCCAGCTACTACAGGGAGACCCTGTTTCAAAAAGACCAAAGCTAAAACAGTTTAGGAAGAAGTCTCAACCTGTCTTAACACAAAATTTTATTGACACTGAAGTTAGAATAATGCCTCTCTCCAAAGAAGCCCATATCCTGGCCTCCAAAACCTAGGAATATGTTATGTGCCCTGGCTGTTTGAATTGTATTGCAGATGGAATTATTGTTGCTCTGATGACTTTGAGGTAGGGAAATGATCCTGGATTACTCAGGTGGGTTTAGTAATTACATAGCTCGTATACCTGGGAGAGGCAGAAGAAAAAGAACCAGAGAGAGGCAACCAGACTACCAAGCTGGCTTAAGGATGGAAGAATCCTGCACCGAGAAATGTCAACTGTCTCTAGAAGATGGAAAAGACAAGAGTACACACTTTCTGAGAAGCTTCTAGAAGGAATGCATCCCTGATGAACCTTGCCCAGGGAGACCCACACCTAATCTCCAACCTCCAGAACTCTGGGACTGCATTTGTGCTGTGTTTGTGTTGTCATGGCACCAATAACAAACAACTGACTTTGGCACAATGTGTATGAACACAGTAAATCTTGCTTTACTTAAGACAAGGCAAGGGACCTTCTGTGGTTAAAAATAAAGTCACAGTTTTTTCTTAGAACAAAAATGCACTTAGTTTTCCACTATCTCAAATAAGCACTCTTAGTTAAGCCTGCTGGATCATACTACCTATCATGTGCAGTAAGAAGGTTCTGTGAGGAAAAAAGGGCCTGTTCAATGTGCTTGGCAGTACTGGAGGACTGGCAGAGAAAGGAAACTGAAACAGGAAAGCAATGGCTCTTCCTGGTCCAATCACCTCTACACATGATGGGAAATAGGAAAGTAGTGGCCTCCCTTTGGGAAGAGAAAGTTCACACATTCTGATACTCAACAAACTGCTCTCTGTGTCAAAGAAAGAAAGTTCTCCTCACTACATTTCTAAATTCAGACTTTCCGATCTCTGAGCATCCTAAATTGGGAAATATTGCATTCATTAGAGAGTGTTAGATTCAAGCAGCCCTGAGTTCAAATCTTTCAAACTGTCAGTGTATATTTGCCATCTACTCAGCCTGGAAGTCTCTGTTTCTCTATTAGTTATTAATAATTGTCTTTTAGGATGATGATGATGAATGATGATCTGTAGAAAGCACCTAGCATGAGAGATCAAAGATGGAATTCTGAACTAAAGTTTGAAGGAAAACAAGTATGTGGTTGAATCTGATCGCCAGATCAATTATCACAGACCCTGTGTCAAGCAGTGTTCACTTACAGCAAGAAACACCTAACATAAACAGCTTAAAGTAGGAAAGGCTTATTGGCTCATTGTTGCAGGGGGTCAGGCTGGGGCTGGCTAGCTCCATTATTTTTAGTCCTGTATGGAGGAGAAATGTCACACACAGAGAAAGAGGGGAAGGGTATCAGGACAAGAAATACTCTTCAAAGTCACTCTCCAGAGATCCACTTCTCCATCTAGGCTCCAGCTCCTAACAGCTTTGAACTCACCCCTGGATGCACTCACTACTTTTAAAAGAATATCTGAAAGAACAGTTTAAGGGGTGAGATGATATTTTTAGTTCACAATTTCAGAGAAGACACAAGGAGGGAATGGTGGGAGGGACTTCTGGGAGGTTCTCACATCACCATGGACCAGGAAGCAGAGAGGCAGAGTCACACAGAGGAGCCAGGTTGGAACCTTCAATTAGTGACCTACTTCTCCTTGCTCCGTCCCACCTCCTAAGGGTTTGGCACAACCCCAAAAATATCAGTCATTGAGGAACAAGAATTCAAATCATGAGCACGTGAGGCGTATTTTGATTCAAATCAGAACAAGGAATTAATTCCCTTGATGAGATGAGCACTCTCAAGATCTAGTCACCTCAGAGTGACACCACCTTTAGGAGAAATATTTCATAGGCAGGCAAACCACAACAGACCCTAGAGAAGAGTAACCTTATTTGATGAGTCAACAATTCATGAATAAATCTTAATGATTTTTTTGTGAGTGTTTACCTGAATGTATGTATATGTACCATGGTACTCCAGGACCGTGAATAAATCTTTGAAAACTAAATAACAAACACTGAAAAAGTACAGAAATTCTGTTATATTTTTGGTGTTGGTTAAAAATGAAAGAAATATATTAAGCTCTTTTAAAGTTAGAAAAAGTGGAAACAGTACTGTAATACTACTAAAATTCCACTTTTAGGTCCCTTAGTCTATAGTTTTTCTCATACTAATTTAAAAATAAGCACCAAAGACATATTGAAAATTATATATAGTTGAACAACTGGAAATTACATAGATTTAAATTTTATGTTTGCAGAAATGGTAAATTACAGGAAAGAAAGAGGGAGGGAGGAAGAATTACTTCTCTCTCTCTTTAGACAGGGTACTCAGGCCTACCTTGGACTCCTGATCTACCTTCAAAAAGCTGGGATTAAAGGCAGGCACCACCACACCCTTCGGGATCATTCTTCTACAAGAATTTATTATGCCCACACTTGAGCACAAAACCCAATCTCACCAATTTTGTTGAATCACCCTGCTGGATGTGGCACCAGAGAGATCCAGCAGATGGCACTCATATATTTTTTCTAAATATGGTACTAAATAAAAACGAAATTGCTTAAACTGTATTTTAGATCAGAAAGATTGAATAAACCCATAGAAGCAAACACATTTAGACATTTCCTATTACCATGGAGAAATAATGCTTTTAAGGTACTCTAATGCACATTCATAGCTTGCAAGCAACTTACAATTTTCACTTTCTATTCTAGCAGCTGGTGGAAGGCAAGCATTCATAACCATTATCTGCCAATCAACAGCTTGATAATGGAGAGCTGTAAGTGACCATTGAGACACTCGAAAACTTTTTCTATGATGGCATGTGAGATCATTATTTTCTAGTTTATTTCCAATGCTTTTATAGACTATGCAGATAGGTTCTGAAGTTAGCAAAGCTTATCACTACAGGTTTTTTTTTCCTGCTCAGTAAACAAATTCAGAAATAGTGAGAAATAAGAAAAGAGGGCAATTCAACCAAGTAAGATAACCATAATTAATGACTATAGTTTAATTAGAGCATCAATTTATACCTAGCTCATTAATAAATATGAACTAAATGAACACACTGATTCAAATCCTATTTCAACATACATTTATTTGCATGCTTCATGCTTGTCAGCTAAGACACTGTTCCATGCTCTAAGGGAAAATTGGTGTGCAAGAAAATGTCCGTATTCTCATAGAACTTGAGTTTTAGTGTTTAGAAAAAAAAAAGAGAAGCAAAATAACAAAGATACTAAAATTGCAAAAAAAAAAGTATGAGAATTAAATATGGATGTCATGGTTGACTTTCATCACTCTGATTAAAATACTCAAAAGACAGCTAGAGGGAGGACTTAATTATAGCTCACGATTTCTGAGGTTTCACTCCATGTTTGGCTTGGGACTGAGGTAAGTCTGAACTCAGTCAGAGACAGGAACAAGCTTTATCCTTCAAAGTCAGGCCCCCTGACCTACTTCTTCCTGCTAGGCCACACCCCCAAAATCTTCTATCTTCAGAGCACTGAACACATGAGCCTGTGGGGGACATTTAATGTCCAAACCACATCAGGTGACTGTGTGATTACACAGGGTGCATTGTTTGAGGAAGGCTCCTCTGAGGAGTGATATTTCATCTACCACCTGACATGAGCAGGCAGCCATACAGAGACCAGGCGGGAAGCACTTCAAGCAGAGAACAGCTCACAAGGTATTCCTAAGGCCTGAAAAGGCTGATCCAATCTGGAGAACAAAGAGAAGGGAGGTGGGACAGGAGGATGGATGAAAGAACAGACAGAAAGAGGAACTTAAAAGGAAAAGAAGGAATGGGCAGGAATGCTAGCTTCAAGCCAACCAGATTCTTCAGCATGTTCTTTCTGGGAGTTTTCTACCAGCCCACACTCCTGCCTCAGCAGGCCATGAGAAATGATCATACCTCTGACATCACCACTAAAAACATCAGTGTCCACAGGATAATGCTACAAGACGTGAATCTCTAGAAAGTCTAATCATGTAAAATGAACAGGTACTACTTTCAAGAGATACCCAAAAGGTCAATTTTCAAATTTTTGATATGTGATTGAGCCTGCTTTATACTGATGTCCACTTTTCTTATCAAGGAATGTAGCTAACTGAAGATTGATATTTACTGATTCTGACTAATTTCTGGAAGCACAGGCTAATTTAAATAATTCTCAAATTTCTCTTCTAATAGTTGTGCGAGTTTTAATTCCAAGCAAATTTTCAAAACCCAATATACTTTAAGATACATTATAACTGAAGTCTGAGCAATTAAATTGTAAATAAAGAGCTTTGCAGCTCTAAGTGACCTCACACAAATCAGATCGTCAATCAAAGTCTCAGTTCCTCTAAAAAAAAACACAATATATGCTTGGTCTCCACCTAGAATCTCAGTAATGAGCTCTGACTTTATTGGGTAAAAACATTTTTATAAATATAACCCTGGGATTTCATATAAGTTTTAATTGGCTCTAGATTTTAGAGCTTCCATCACCCTGACTGGAAGGCTACTTCCCAGGTCACCCATATTCAATTAGGAGCCTCTTTGTCTAACATCCACAAAAGCTGTTTCAACAAAGACTGTTTAATGGTGACTTGAATTTGCAAATAGTTTCAGTAATCACAAAGCCAAATCTAGAAATATTCATTAGTGACTGTATTTGCATCTATTAAATGTAGATTAAGAGGGTTTTATTTTAACAAGATTTTATTTACCAACTAATTAGAATGGCAATTTATTACAAGTATGAAAATAATTAACTTAGAATTATTAGAGGAGTGTAGCTCTTCTGGTTGTAAAGAGAAAAACAAAACCATTTTCTCCTGTTCTATGGGCTTGCTTGGAAAAGCCACTTATGCCAGTCATTGTTATTAATTTCACATTTTTCCTTGCTCTTTATTTTCCCAGACATCTGAATTCTGGCGCTGTTGATTTTCTAAAGGCTTTTTAAAGATAAATTTGCTATGTATCAAAAGCAGTTGTTTAAATAAGCATTCTGTTCTGACAGCTCTGCTCTCCGTCCCTCTCCTAGCAGCAGCTGGGAGGGCCCTCCACCATCAGCCAAGGCTTCTTTTTAGGCTTGCTTTCTTCCTCCAATCAAAGTGTGTTCTTACAACACGCATTAGCCTGCACAACTCTTCCTCACATCTGATAAACATGACCCTCCATGAATGAACAATAGTGGAATCTTGCTTCTCCCTAGTAGAGGAGGGGAAGTTCTAACACTTCCTCCATGGGTCATTAGTCAGTGTTGTTCAGTGTTATTTATTTCACATCTTGATAAATTAAGTTAGAAAATACAGCTTAGATGAAGGGAGGGGGAACCACTTACTTTTAAAATAAAATGCACAGAAACCACAGCGCTCTCACTCTGAATTTCTACCTCAAACATATCCAAAGATAACTCACTCTATTCTTACAAAATAAATAAATAAATAAAATCTGTTGTCTTAAGATGAAAGGGCCACAAACCTCCAAGACTTAATCCCTGCTTCAGGCTAATGACAAAGAATATTTTTCATTTTTAGTTCACATCCTGAAAGAAATTCCCTTGACAGAAAATGTTCTGAGCTAGCTTTTGAGAAGCAAACATATTTACTTCACTCTAAGTTTTCTGGGACGACAAAGAAGAGGAGGGAGGTCAAAAAGAAACATAGAAGTTCACCTAAAACAGATCAGCTACAAATGCTGAAATACTTTTTAGTATACTGAACAACTTCAAATTTCAAATTTTAGACTACAAATAAATATTTGAAGACAGAACACCTTACTCTGGTGTACCCAGGACCAAAATTGTCTCATTTATTTCTAATCATGTCACTGAGCTGCTACTGGTTTCTAGGCTGCAAATAAATGATTTGTTCATCACAGTGTGACACAGTTATTTATGATTGATTGGTACAAAATACAAAGGGACTTTGTCCTCAGCCAAAGCTGAGAACAGGCGTTGTGTAGTGTGTGCTGTCTGTCCATCTGCAGCCAGCCAGCTTGCCCATCTGCTCAGGGTGGCAGTAGATTATTCACTGCACAACTGGTACCCCACAGTGAGGGCCCAAGTTCAGTGTACTAGGTTTCCTGGGTTCTAATTCGTTATACTGTTCAAGTCCCAACCTTATTTTAGGCTTTTAAAATTTTACCATGGTTATACAAGTTCTAAGAAAAAACTAGTTAAAGAGGCAGAATATTTAATTTTTTGTTCCTTTTATAGAAGAAAACATGTCACAGACAAAAGATTTTAGGTAATGTAGATGAGTTGGCTACTCATTCCCTCAGGCTTTCCCTTTTCTACAAGAAGACCCAGGAAGAAGGAAAGGAATCTTTACCAGAGGGCAGGTTCCCAATCCTATCATTTTATTGCTATTTTTCCACTAGCCAAATAGCTCCATTAATCAACAGGGGAAAACATGCAGCAAACTATACATCCTAATATTATCCCCAAGGGAGAATTAAAAATTAGAAAATTGTTTCTTGAAAGAACTTCGGTTCCATTAAGAGCTACAGCGGTGGCCAGGACGCTCAGAGTGGAGCAGTGTCAGGGTTACTGTGTCAGTTTGCACTTTGCTTATGACTAAATGCGTGACACACTTAATGAATTCACTTAATGAATAAGCATTCATTTAAACTGCCTTTCTCTATAGCCAAAGTTTTACTTCCAGAGTAAACAAATTCAGTTTGAGATATATTCATATCCAAGTAATTTCAGTTAATTTTCCTACTTCAGAGTTTTATGACTTACAAATATTTTTTTAAAAAAAAAAAAAGAAAGAAAGCAACAACCGAAACAAGACCTAATCCACTGACAGTATTTCATATTAGTAGCAGCTTAGCTTTGAACACTTATGGTTTGTATTCATTGTTATATTTCTCTTACTTCAAAGAACTTGCTCCTTTAATTACGTAGTCCCAGTTACCTGACTGATATTACATCGATAGTGCTTTATACTACTCTACCATGCAATGCTAATATAAACATTCCTCTGATTCTACAAACATTTATTTTTATTTATTTATTTTTTTTTAGAGACACTCTGTAGACCTGCCTGGCCTGGAATTCCTATGTAGATCAAACTGGCCTTGAATTCTCAAAGATATAAGTGCTTCTGTAGAGATTAAAGGCATCATCCTATCTAGTTTCCATTCATTTAAATCTTAAAGTATGCATTTTAGTCAGGTGTGGGTGGTGAAAGTCTTTGATCCCAGCACTGGGGAGGTAAGCAGGAGGATCTCTGTGAGATTGAAGCCAGCCCAGTCTACATCATGAGTTCTAGGTCAACTGGGGCTACAGGTGCATTAAAAAAAAAAAAAAAAGAGCACACTTTATTTCATCCTTCCCCATCCTTTTATGGAATATTTAATTTACACATTCCCTATATCTCCCATTATCAATGAATAGTAGTATTAATAAGTTTATTTTGCATATAAACCATTGTATGTGAACTGCATAAACAGGTACAATTCTCTAGCTCACATTGATATTTTAGCTCTAAAACCAATAATGAACAAAAATTAGTGATGGGCAAAAAGAGATTTCTGTATAGATTCACTTGTATATTAATAATACAACTACAGTAATATTCACAAGATTTAAGATTTAGATAAATAGACCAGAATTAGAACTAGATCATGGATAATCCCAACAACCACTTACATTCTATATCTGCATATAAAATATACTGCAATTCCCTCACAGAATTAATATCTTAAGCAAATTAATAATCTTAAACAAAAATAATTATTAATTTAAATATTTTTTAAAGTAGAATTTAATTTCTGAAAATGCAATTACCTAAATATATGGCAGTCACTGCACATCCCAAAGGCAAGTGTTCTGTTTTAATTACATTTTTAGTTTTTTAGTCCATGTCCCTGAAACTGGTAGTAAGTAGCCTGTGAACCATAGCTTACACATGGAGGTCAGAGGACAACTTGCAGGAATCAATCAGTTCTCTTCTTAAGCCGCGTGGGTCCTAGGGATGGAAATCAGGTCACGAAGCTTGGCAGCAGGTACCTTTGCCTACTGAGCCATCTCACTAGCCCCCAAAGGCAAATGTTTTAAATTTGCTATTTTTTTTTCAAACTTACAAATATACAACAACATATATAAAAATAGCTGTGGCAAAGTAAGACTTGCTCCAAAACTAAGACCTCGGTTCTTTACCTTAACATGAGTAGATCCAAGACATTTCTGAACATTAAGCACATTAAACAAAATAAAACATGGTTCTAAACATTCACACTTAAAATTTTAAGATACATCTCCCTCTCCCACCTCTTCTAATCTAGGGTCTTGTTAAACAATTTCAATATACTTTTAGACACTAATAAAAACATACTTGTCCAGCTAGTCTGGAGTAGTTAACAGTAGAAAAATCTATGACTTTGAAAATTTGGTGGCAATATGAAGTTTGATCCTATCTGCAAGTGCAAGTTTCAATAGCAATATTTCAAGCCTTCACCACCAACAACAAAATGAATCCCAATAGCTATACGGGGATTATGCACCTCAAGGGGAGAACTTTAACCCTAACCAACACTGGCACTAGGAAGAAAACTGGCAGACATGAACTTTGGAAAATGTCTTCAGATGTCTAAGATTTTAACTCTGTAGGTACACAGAGAAAATGCAGAAAATTGGCTTTTACAGATGAAAGGCCTCAGAAGACCTTTGTCAACAGACATTTTACGACTGGAAAAGGATTAAAATGAAAGTAAGCACCTGTGCTGGCGGAAATGGCACCGACAAAATCGAGTTGATAATCTGAACATCTCTTCCTATGTGTTTTTGACTGGACCTAAAATAAGCTACAATAAAGAATGAAAAATATAGATCAGGAAGGCTAGATCAGCCCAAGGGTCAGGGGAATACAAGAAGCCTAGAATGAAGTGTCTTCTCCTTTCTCTGCCTTTAGAAATAAAACCACATCACACAAGAACTTCTTAAGGGTTCAGTGAGTAACACAATAAAAATTTATTTATTTTTGATGTGCAATAAACCAGTTTCAGAAACAAATTTCAATATTCTGGACCTCATGTTTCACACAATGTACTATACAGGGCACTATCCATTTCCCCATCGAAACAACTCTGGTCAATTGTCAGGTGGCCCATTAACTCTTGAAAAGTTACTTGCCCTGGAGATTTTTTTGTGCCAAAGTCTGAAAAGTAAATGTAAATAAACAATCATAAGGGAATCTAAACATTTGTTTGTGCTGGTTATCAAACCCAGGCCTTTGCATATGCTAGATAAGTGTGCTACCACCACCAAACTATATCCCCAAGCCTAAACTAAATTCTTAAAGGGACTACATAAAATTTTTCCAAATTTAACACAGCAATAATTCTGGAAATTTCTGACTTATGTTTTCCAAAGTTCTTATAAAACAATATGAACATAACTGTAACAGTTTGTAAAATAAACTGCTTGAAGAAAATAAACATGAAACAAAACACAATGTATCAAGTTAAGAGTCTATTTTAACATACTTTAAAGCAAATACCTTGTTCATTTTATAAATAAAGTAAGCACTGAAATCACCAGTAAGTACTCCCACAGAATCTGAAAAAAAGTTTTTATGACTAAATCTAGTTGTTGAGATCATAAAAATCTGTAATACAAGTTTCAGGATCAAATATAATAAAAGTATAATTATGCCCATTCAGACATTATGAAGTGAAAGTCCTTCAGAGCATGCGTCCATCCTCTAATAATACAACAGTTAACATCAGAAAATGTAAGGTCAGATAAGTTTTTCAGAAGTTCGTATGAATCTGTAGTGAGTGTTCTCCTTGATTCTAACTTGCTTTAAGGAACACCTTGCTCTCAAAACATCTCATGGATTCATATATCCAATTCATATATCCATTCATGATTGATTTTTGGTTTTAACAAAGGAGCCAACTCCAGTTCAAGGATGTATAATTCAGTAAAGCTTTTTTTTTTTGAGACGGAGTCTTTCTGTAGCACTAGCTGGCCTGGAACTCATTCTGTACGCCAGCTTGGATCTCACAGAAGATCTCCCTACCACTACTCCCCTAACACAGGAATTAAGGGTGTGCACCACCATACCCAGCTAGAAGCCGTTCCTAAGGGTAAGATAGCGCTCATCAGAAACTAAATAATCAAGTGTGGACTTACTAACTCCAAAATTTCAATTTCTGTTTGGAGAGCTTCACAAACACTTCCCATGTCATCTTCTTTATAAAGATCCAATTCTTTCTGAAGTCTGTTTTAAAGGAAAATCCGTTCCATTAGTTTAATAAATTTTTACAATGATTTTTATACAGAGAATGGCAGGTTTGCAGCCTCAAAAACATCAGACTTTCAAGTAAAAACTGAAGTGTTTAGAAAATTTAACTTCCCATGATCTTATGTAGATTATATAAAATTTTGAGGGAAAGACTCCCACAAAGAAAATAAGGTAGTAAAATAAATAATGTTGAAGATTTTATGATAATTTTAAGTGATTTGGGGGCCGGGCATGATAGCACACCTTTAATACCAACACTCAGGAGGCAGAGGCAGGTGGATCTCTGTGAGATGGAGGCCAGCCTGTTTTACAAAGTGAGTTCCAGGCCAGTGGGGGCAACAAGGAGACCTGGCCTCTAAAAACAAGAACAAAGGTGATATGGGTTAATGAGACAAACCCAGCACTGCAAATCAGAACTCCTGCCTCAGCTCTTCCTGCTCCCAGGTCAGACATAGTGAAGTCATTGGGTATCTCTGATCCTAATCTGAAATTTAAGCTTGAAAAAATTACCTCAGGTTTCCTTTTGCTCTAAGTTTAAAGATAACAGCATAATACACATAATAATTAAATATATTTTGAGAGTGAGAATGACATATTAACATTCATTTTTGCCTATTAGGTCTTTAAGCTTTTGAATAATTTACCGAATTAAAAGATTATTTTATGTTTGAGTTTGGTGTGGAAAATAGTGAAGATGTCTTCTACCTTGAGTATCATGAGAAACGTTTCTTTTCAAAAGAAAAACAGGCAAAAGCTATGAGCTTTTGCTAGGAAGGCAGGAATCGAGGACCTGGCTCTGCCTAGCAAGGAGTGTGAAGCAGTCCAGAGGGTAGATTCTGAAAGCAAGATTGCTCTCACAAACCTAAGCAACTTTGGAGCCAGCAACAAGGTCAACCTAACCTTTGCCGAGTCCAAACTCCCAAATGAAAGGACTTAGATCGGCAGTATTCCCTGGATACCATCAATAGCAAAAGAAGGTCCTCTCTAAGAGAAACCCTTAGATCCACTTCCACAGACAGAGAATGAACAATGAGCTTGCAATAAAACCACCAAAGTACACCAATAAAGAAATCCAGTGTAAATCAGAAGTAACAGAGCACATCTGCACTACAAAAAGAACCACACATCTACAAGGGCACAAAAATAAATAAATAAAATAAAATAAAAACTCAAGCTTTAATAGATTATATATCAAAAATATCCAGCCAGGTGTGGTGGTATACACTTTTAATCTCAGCACTCCGGAGGCAGAGGAATGCAGATCTTTGTGAGATCAAGACCAGCCTGGTCTACACAGCGAATTCCAGGTCAGCTGGGGCTACAGAGAGACCCTGTCTCAGAAAAGCAAAAGCAAAAACAAAAAACAAAACAAAAAAAAATCAAAAGAAAAAAAGCTATCCAAAAGTTAATAAACAAATGAAACAGTATTCAATTTTACTGATGACTAGGTCAGTTTACAAAGGAAAGCACATGGAAATACCACTAGACAGGAACTAGGTGTGTGAAGTGAAAGATGAGAATATCTCAAATGGCAGTGGTCAATACCAGGTAAGCACTGACCTTAAGACAATGGAGCTTTAGAATACTGGCACGAGATGCTTTTTCCCCTTCTTTGACTTTTAACTTACGTTATTTAAGGGGTTGAGTAGAAGCCATCAAGCTGTTTTATTCTTTAATGTAATAATCTCTATCGTTTACCTGCCATCTTTAAGCTATTTACATTTAACACAGTCTTTTGTATGGCAAGATTCAAAATAGAGCATTTTTCTAGTTGTTTTATGTTTAATCCTGTAAGTTCTTTGGTCTTTTTCCCCTTTTTTCAACCTACATTGGGCTTTTGTTTACTATGACTACATTTTATTTCCTCTATAGGCTTATGCCTATTTTAAAATTCTGTGATGCTTACACTTGAGTTTACAATATACAACCATGAAATAACACAGTACTGCTACGTGCCAAGGAACACTGTCACAGCAGTACCTGATACTTAGTCTATCATGATGCAGTTCCCGTATAACACAGATCTAAAATATAATGTTTTTGTTTGTTATCTTGTAAAGTAACTTAAAACAAAAAAGGGGCTTTTATATTTACCTATGCTTTAACTGTTTTTGAAGCTCTTATTTCTTTGGGTGGATCCAAGTTTTTATTTGGTATAGTCTTCCTTCTTGAAAAACTTAGCTACAGCCTTCTATGGTATCTTTTGTAGTATTGTTTACTGGTAAGGAATTCAATCAACTCATGTTTGTCTAAAAATATATTAATTCAGAGTTGGCAGTTCTTACCTTCCATTTAAAACATCGTTTCCTTGCCTTCTGATTTACATAATTTTTGATGAGAAGTCTGATTATTATCTTTATTCCCATCAATGCAATGTATCTTTTTGGTTTTTCTGCCTCTGCTTTCCTGTATGGTTTTCTCTTTGTGTTGTTTTCAGAGTTTTAAATGTGTATAGAAACTGACTTTCTAAAACTCGAGACTGGAGAGATGGTTCAGCGGTTAAGAGGAGTGGCTGCTTTTGCAGAGGACCCAGATTGGGTTCCTAGCACCCACATGGTAGCTAACAACTGTCCATAACCTCAGTTCCAAGGTATCCAACGCCCTCTTCTGACCTCCGCAGGCACTGCGCAACATAGGTGCACTTACATATATGCAAGCAATACATTCATACATATAGCATTAAAAAAAAATAAAATGTCTCTTGATACTATCTGAGCTCCTTCTAATTATACTTAAAAGTATTTCATTATTGTACATTTTTCTGCCATTATCTCTGACATATGTAACAGTATGGCTGAATCTCAACTGTATTGTGCTAAATTAAAAATAAACAGACGTCAGAGGCTATGTGGCACATCATTTCCATTTATATAACATACTGGAAAGGCCAAAACTAGTCACAGAAAATAGAACAGGGCTAGTGGTAGACTGCAGGCATTAATTATAAATGAGCAAGAGAGAACATTTTGGGCTGATTAAAGTCTTCTATATTTTGACTTTGGAGATGGTTCCATGACTGTAGGTGTTTTCCAACTCACAAATCTGTATAATAAAAGACTTCAATGAGTCTTTTTTAAAAAGACAATGGAAGGAATCTAGTTTCCTATAAGCATCACATCTAATGATGATGACCATAGATAGATAGATAGATAATCAAATCAACTAAAATCACTCATAAAACAAACATATAAGCTAACTAGTAAACAGAAAATGTTACATACTTGAAATCACATTTAAGTAGGGAAATAAACATATAAACTCAACATTAAGCCTGCACCTATGGGAAGTTGTTAAGTAACAATTAAATTAAAGGGAAGAGATAAAAAGAGCCTTGGGAATGATGAAACAAGTTAAATGGTCCTCCAAAAGTGAAAGTACCCTGTGTGGGAAAGTACTACCAAGAGACCTGAGGCCTCACAGCTGGAGTGGGTGGACTGAGTTCAGAAGGTCGAAAGATGTTCTTAAAGTCAAAGCCTTGCTTAGTATTTGGAAATGAAGGGTCTTTGCACTTTTCAATGTAATGACTTTTTTTTTGTCTCTCCAGTGCTATTAATAAAAATTTCTTGCTTCCTGCCTATCTTTAAGGTTAAAACTCTTCCAAGTAAGTAATCATAGCTAAATGGAAAAGTGTTTTTGGTTTTGTCTTATTTTCATAATATAAAAGAATTATATTATGAACAATCCTTTCAGAAAGCAGATAAGCCCTAAATGACAAAGTTGGTATTAAGATTTAAAAAAACAGTCAGGCATGGTGGTGCATGCCTTTAATCCCAGCATTCAGGAGAGACAGGTAGATCTCTGTGAGATGGAAACCAGCTTGGTCTACAAAGCAAATTCCAGGCCAAACTGGAGCTACAAGGAGACCTTGTCTCAAAAAAACTTAATAAAATAAAGACAACTGGGGCTCGAGAGATGGTTCCACAGTTAAGCACACTGGCCACTTTTGCAGAGGATCTGGGTTTGATTCCCAGCGCCCACATCACAGCTAACAACTGTCTGTGACTCCAGTTCAAGGGGATCCGACGCCCTCTTCTGGTCTCCATGGGTACTGCCTGTACACTTACATGCAAGCAAAACACTCATACATAGAAAATAAAAACAAATGAATCACAAAAATTAAAGAGAACAGTCAACTTCCTTTTCTAAAACAGATATAACATTGCTATCTAGCCCTGACAATGACAAAGTACACAGCACAAAAATCATAAATAATGGCAAAACAAATCAACTACCACACTGAGTGAATGATACACTCTGATCAATTAGGATTTATTTATTCCAGGAATGAATGTGTGTTTCAATATTACACATTCATTAAGCTGACCATACTAATATTTCGGAAGAGAAACAATATTGTTACATAACAGAGGCTGGTTCTATAGAGGGGATGCCTTATGTCCTATCTGGAACCTTCCCTAAATATCAAAGTTCTGAGCATGTAGCAGCCAAAGGTAGGGTGAGGCAATAGAATTAGCTTCCTAGGTGAAGGCTTCTACCATCCAGTACCTTTACCACTCTGTTAAACTCCACACACCTCCCTTGGAATATCTATAACTGGAAAGATGTTCTTTATTTTATTAAGATTTTTCTTGAGACAGGGTCTCCTTGTACCTCCGGTTTGGCCTGGAACTTGCTTTGTAGACCAAGCTGGCTTCCATCTCACAGAGATCCACCTGTCTTTCTTGAATGCTGGGATTAAAGGCACCTTTCTTCTTCTTCAGGTTGCTATTGGAAATCCTCCCTCAGCTTTCCCCATTGTGTGTGGTCAATGTTGGTAAAGGAGCTTTACCTGAAATCCTCCTCAGTACATCTCTTTATTGAACCTGGACAGAATCTTTATTATTTGAAACAGATATGATCATCTCCAAAAGTGCTGAAACTACCTTTGAATATTAAAAATTTATATCTGATAAAGACATTAAAAAAGTGACTTGATAGACACTTTTTATATACAATAAAAATCTGTGTCAAACATCTTATTGCTGGTGCTGAGGTCAGGAGAAAGGACAATTGTTACTTCTATTATTTTTTAATATTTTAATATGTACCATTAAAATTACCATTAAGTTCTAGGGAAAATGACTAAAGTATAAAAATTGGAAAGAGAAATGAATCACTTTCAATTTTCAGATGATCCATCAGTATACATGAAGAGTCACTGAGAAAATAAGCTCAAAGAAAATAATTTAGGAAGGTGGCAAAATATAAATTTAGCACACAAAAATAGTCTCTATTGTCATCAATCATAAAGAAAATGACTTTTTCTCAGTTTGAGATCATAAACATGTTAATAATTTCAAGTTAAATAAACTGAATGGAATCACAATAAAAACTCTAATACATCTTATCACTTTGGTACTAGGCAAATTTGTCTTAATGTTCATATATTTTCCAAAAATCTCTTCAGTGTTTTTCTTTTCAGGAAAGTACTGAGAAAGAAAAGCAAATATCAGATACTAAGTCTTACTGCCAACTTTTGATGATTAGACAGTGCATTACTGGCACACAAACACTAGTGTGACAGAGAAGAGAGACAGGACTCAAGCACAAATGGTCAGCCAGCACATAGTGAAGGTGGAGTCTCAGATCACGCGGCAAGGTAGAGCTCTGAAAACTCATACTGGACAACTGGGCAGTATTTTCAAATGGCTGGAAATCTCCATGGATGACCCAAGGCGAACGGGGATCTGTGTTGCACATCACAGCTCCTTAAATGGATCAAATATGTATATACAAAAAAAAAAACTATAATACAAAGACAAAACAAAGGTAAGTTGCTTTATGTGAGATATGGGTAGAGCTTTAACTGTGGTTCAAGTACAATTGAAATTTAACTTAAAACATTTCTAAATTCAATTGTGCTAAAAATATAAATAGCAAAACCCAAATGGAATAAAGTCAAAATATAAATGATATTTTGGAGAACTATCTGCCATATATATCACAAATAAAGGTCAGATTTCTCTAATACATGAAGATGTTTTTTAATCAGTATCCTGATAGAAAATGGGGGGAGTTATAAAGAGGCAGTTCATAGAAAACAATGTAGGAATGGTGCTTAGAGGTATCAAAAAATGCTCAGTTTAACTCACAACAAAATTTGCAGATATACAACCCTAGAATATAGGTTCTCTTCTATCAGGTGGGAAAAACTTCAAACACTTGACAACAAATGTTTCTGGAGAGGCAAAGAGGAAATAAATGTTTCAAATATCAATTGAGTAAAATTAAAAACGGTGCAGCCTCCGTGGAGAAGAATGTTTGCGTTTCTCAGAATGTGTTCTCCTCAGTAGAGGAAAAAAGCATTTGCATTTTCCCTTTACCTTCCCTTTTCACATCTAGTAAAACAGAGCATAAACTCAAAATAGCATAGCCAGCATTGCCTTTAATCCCAGCCCTGAGGGTAGGGGGAGGCAGAGGCAGGAGGATCTCTGTGAGGCTAACTTGCTCTGCATAGTAAGTTCCAGACCAGCCAGTACTACATAGTGAGAGACACTGATTCAAACAAACAAACCAAAACAACATAAACACAAACATTATTTGTAATCACAATGTATAAAAATCAACCCCTTGTCCATTCATATGATATGTGCTAACCAAGCCCTGATATACTCATTACAACTGAATATTATAAAACTTGAGGATAATCACATCAAATACTGAGTAATTCCAGTATGTATTATCAAACGATAACCATGGGATGCAGAAATTACAAAAATTATGTTAATGCTTGTGAAAGAGAAATGTATATAAGAATATGTATTTATCCATTTACTCCTGCAAAAGGAAACACAGGAAGGATAAGCCAGAAGCTGGCAGAGAATGGTGACTGAAGCAGTGAGTGGAGATGGGATAGAATAAGGAATGGAAGGGGACTCCTCAAGCTGTATCTTCTCACAGGGTTTTAGCTATTGAATTGTGTTGATGCTTTAAATGTTCACCAAATAAAACGCAATCAATAAAACTAAGGAAAGAGCCATTAGCCCTTGACGTAAAAGAACACTTGAGTTACAGACTGGGGATGTACCTCAGTGGTAGAGCATTCACGGGGTTACAAGCAAGGCACTGGGTACTTAGGGAAGAAACAAAACAAAGCAAACAACTTTGGTCAGACACGGTGGTTCATGCCAATAATCTTAGCACTCAGAAGATGGAAACAGGAGGATCAAGAGACTGAGGCTAAACTATGCCACACAGGGAGACTGTGTCTCAATAAATGAAATAAATACAAACAAAATAGTCTCACTGATAAAAATGAACACAAAAACTTAAAACAGTAGCAAAACAAAGCAGCACTATATTCAGCGTGATTAAACTGAATTATTCCAAATATAAACAGATAGCTTCATATTTATATTCTTAGAAACACCATTCACTATGCTAAGAGATTAAGGGAAGAAAAAATACATATGATTTTCTCAGTGTGCAGAAAAAACTGTGATAAAAATCAAATGCAAACTCATGACTTAAAAAAAGAAACTCACAGGAACTCTATAGGATTAAAAAGTCTAATTTCTTCAACAAATAAAGTAAATATTTTAACAAAAGAATGAGGAGGGAGCTTCTAGATTAAAATAGATTTTGAAGACATACCAGCTGATTGCTACATGTAGATATTATTTGAAATCTAATTTGTAGAAACTGAAAAATAAATGACTATTATAGATAACTGGAAATCTTAACACTAGGTATTTGATAGTAGCCAATCACTGTTAACCATTTTATGTGTGATACTGGGCTCCAGCTATTTTAAGTTCTTTTTAAAAGATATATAAAAAGATAATAAAACTTCTATGATTCACTTCAAAGTAATTCAGAGCAGAGACAGAGGAGGGGTAGGTACAGAGGGTTCATTATATTCTTACTTTTTTTTTTTTTTACTTTTTATGTGTTTTATACATTTTTAAAGAGATAGAGAAGTTAGCTCTTAGGGTTGGGGGCTGGACAACGACACACAGGTGGGGGTGGGGGCAGACAGATGGATATCTGACACTCACTGGGCAGTTAGCCTAGCCAAATGGATAGGCTTCAGGTTCACTGAAAAATCCTGTTTCAAAAAATAAGTGTGGAGAGTGATGGGGGAAAGACATCTCATGTTGATCTCCAGTCTCAACATGCATGCACCCACATGCCTGCTGATACCCATATGTGTTTCAAAACAACTGAAGATGAAGCTATCCTGAGTTCATGGACAGAAAGCCAGTTGAATACATACAAAAATTCTCCCCCTAATGACAGCAAAGTAAGTGGAATTATAATCAAAACCACAGAAGGTCTTCAGGCATACAAGGTGATTCACTCATTTATATCACAAGAGTATCTAAGACATACGTAGTAAAGACAAAAAAAAAAAAAAATTAAGAACAGAGTTTCCCTCCCTATGTCAACTTAAGTAGCCTTAGCTGTCAGGGTCTGGGGTGAGATGATGGATGATGGGAGCAGGCCAGCACTAGAGTGGAAATCTCTGTGTCTCCGTGTATCTGTGAGGCTATAGCCAGGCTCCATCTTAAGATAGCCACTCTGGGGGCCAAAGGCGGAATGATCATAAGACATGGAGTCTGGGAATGCTCTGCCACAATGTCTAGGTCTAGTCTGAAACAGCCATGAGAGGAGTTGTGGAGGTGGAGATTGGGTACACTTAAGCAAGGAGCTCAGGCCTATGGAGGGTAAGATGCATGGTGCACTAGCCTGCATGGAGGTGGCAAGCCTGGAGACCTGTATCACTGCACACGCCCAGGTGTAGCAGATCAGTATCACCTGATTTCAGAGCTTCCTCCCACCCCCAGGACCTGAAAGCAGAAGGACCCGAAGGTAGGTACCAGATCCTTGCGATTCCCTCACCAGCAGAAGACTCAGGACTGTGGGCCTCACTTTCCAATGTACTCAGGTAAACACCCCTCGGCTTAGATGTTTGCCAGCCTGGGTGCAAAAACTGGGAAAGCAAGGTGCAAGGGCAGCTCTGGAGCCAGTGGCAAACCTGGCTGGCCCATGGGTGGTAAGGTTCACTGAGACCAGCAGTAGCCCCCGGTACACAAAGGGCTTCTAAAGTTATGGTAGCTTCCATTCAGCCTGGCGCTCGGCCCCCACACAGACCACTGGGGTCCAGAACAGACAGGAAGTACAATGGACTTCCAGCTATGACCCATTTCTCCCACTCATATCTGGAAGATTCCAATATTTACAACCGGGAATGAAGCAGCTCCAATTTCCTTCCCTTTTTTTCCCCTTCTTCTTAGCATTGTTTTTACTTGATTTTAAAATATCTTTGCTGGCTTTAATTTTTATTCCTCTCTAATTTCAAGTATATATTTTTCTTTACTTTGCAGTCAATTTTCTAACTTGTTCTTTTCTTCATATTTTCCTTTTCTTTTACCTAACATTTCTGTTTTCCTTCTTATGCTCCTAATTTATTTCCTTCTTTTATAATTTCTTTTGTCTTTGCTAATTTTTAATTTCATAGTTTATTCTTTGTTACTTTTGTCACTTTTTTTCTACAGTAATTGGTGTAGCAATTGTCTTTCAATGGTTTTCATGATATTTCTTTTATTTGTGTGGTCTTTACAAAAGCCTGTTTTCTCCTCAAGAGAAAGCTGTGTACCAGACCCCCGTATAAAGCCAAAAGAACTACCCATCCCTGGCAAGTGTGTAAATTACAATACAAAAACACAAGAAGTCTGAAAAAAAACAGGAGGCACAACTCCTCAGAACTTCCTACTCTTTAGTAACTGAAACCACAGATCCTGGAGTGGCTGAAATGGCAGACAAAGAGTTTAAAAGTCTACTTTAAAAATCGTCCGAGGCCTCTGAGAGGGTTCCAGGAAATAGATGGACTGAGATGAGAAATTCAACAGAGATAGAGATTTTTGAGAAAAAAAAATGTCATAAAGGAAAGCCTCAATAAAACAAATTAAAACCTCAATGGATGCTAGGCACGGTGGACCACGCCTTTAGTTCCAGCACTTGGGAGGGGCAGCAGAGGCACATAGATCTCTGGGGGATTGGAACCAGTCTCATCTACATAGTTCCAGGCCAGCCCAAGTTACATAGTGAGACCCTGCTTCAAAAAGTTAATTTAAGGAGTTGGAAACACGAGTCAGCGGTTAGGAACACGGACTGCCCTTAAGAGGACTGTGGTTCGGTTCCCAGCACCCACATGGCAGACAGATAACAACCATCTGTAACTCCAGTTCCAGCAGAATTTGACACTCTCTTCTGAGCTCCATGGGCACTGCACAACACAGGTGCACTTATGTACATGCACTCATACACAAAAGGAAAATAAATAAATTAAATATTTAAAAATTAATTTAATTAATTAAAACTAATGAATTTCAACAACAACAACAAAAACCCCCAGTGGAAAGCATGGCCAATAAACTTGACCAAACAAAAGAAAGACTATCAGGAATGAAGATACAGTAAAGAACAAAGGAAACTCAGTTATAACCATAACACTCCCGACCTCTGGGACATGATTAAGAACCAGGAGGGAAGCACTCCTTGGTGAAGCATGCTGTTAGAACACTCCAGAGGCAGAAGCAAGTAGATCTCACAAAGGCCAGCCTGGTCTACACAGGCCAACTGGGGCTACAAAAAGGCCCTTTGTCTCCAAAAAAACAAAACCAAACAAACAAGAACCAGGAAGGACAAAACACATACCGTTCATCATAAGAATGGGTAAGGAAATAATAGCCATGTAACTAAGCAAAAATGATGTGAAGTTCAACTGTGTTCTAAACCTTTAAGAATGTACTAAGTAGGTATTCTAAAGGAATGTTTAATTAAGAGAGTAAGCTGCTCATTTTGAGCATTAGATATTGATGTATTAAAAACCTGTGTAATAAATATGTTTAAAAGTAAGTAGAAGGTTATACACAGCTAAAGTAACCATGGTTAGTACAAAGTACCTAGATGCTGCTTTTACAATGTACCTAAGGTCCCATCTGAATTCATTGATCTTTTCACATATGATAGAGATATTTCTTCCCATTACCCCATTAACACAGATTCTTCATCTCCCTCAGTCTAAGTGGAGTTTACATTCTGTATGATATTTCAAGCCTGTCAAAATTAGGTGAGGACCACTCTCCATCTTTGTTCCCTAATAATAATGAGAGACTTCAAATTAAGTAGGACATTCTCAGCAAACTACAGGAAGCATTTCTCTACTGAGCACATAATCGAGGTGAAGAATTTAGATCTCCACTTAAAAGACTGCTCCTCCTAAGAGAGGCTTGGTAAGGATGTGAACATCAGTGCACTTGCAGACAGCCTAGGCAATATGATGGTGAGCAGAGTTCATACTCAGTGTACAGAAGGTTGCTACAGGAGGCAAGAGTTCCCTTCCCCAGGGCACCATACCTGGGAGCAGCTTACACTGGTTATTGCCACCTTTCTCTGAATCATCAAATAGTGACCAGGATAAATTAACATTGCTAGCTTACCAAAAATAGGTCTCACATATTTTCACAGTTGCTTTTTATAATTTCTTTTTAATAAGTCTTTTATTTGTTTATTTTTATTTTATGTGTATCAGTGTTCTGACTGCATATATGTAAGTACACCCGTGTTGTTGTGCACCCGTCTCAAGCAATGCCCTTGAAGGTCAGAAGAGGGCAGCAGATTCCATGGAACTGGAGTTAGATGATAGTTGTCATGTGGATGCTAGGAATCAAACCCAGGTCCTCTGCAAGAGCAGCCAGTGCTCTTAACTGTTCAGCCACTTCTCCAGCCCCATGGTCCTATTTTTATGATTTCTTGGAACCACTTCAAAATCACTTTCAATAACCTCCAAGATACAAAGAAGGCTTAACTAAGACCATACTCTTTGGGGATACTGGGATGCACATAATTACAATTTAAGAAGAAAGGGCAAATTTCACCCATTGTCACATTACACAAACTCAAATGCTGTTAAAATGTAGGTGTGTTTTGCCTTTAGCTTCTATGGTTCTAATTATACAATTTCGCTTCTTCGTTTTTTTTCTTTTGTTTAATTCTGTATCTCCAACAAACTTTATATGCCAACATACACTATTTGAAATAAACATGTAGTGGGCCAGGAGGCAATCCCACAGATTCATTTATAATAGGACATTTATAATAGGTTGTTCTTTTTTGCTAACAAAAGTCACATTACTGAGGGCTGGAGACACGGCTCAGCAGTTAAGAGCACTGGTTGCTCTTGCAGAGGACCCGGGTTCAATTCCTAGCACTTACATGGCAGCTAACAACCATTTGTAACTCCAGTTCCAGGGCAATTCAGCCCTCTTCTGACCTCCATGGACACTGCATGACATGGGTGCACTTACACACATGTGGACAATATACTCATACACATAAAATAAAAATGATAAATAAAATATTTTTTAAATAGTAAATTACAGTTTTCTAAAGTCACATTACTATGAGCATCACTACATACAAGACTTTCTGAACTAAAAAGGTTCTCATTGAGAGAATCATAAATGGAATTACTGAGTCAAAGGGCATAAATATTTAAAGCTAATTTATAATAATTTATACCCATTAAATTGAATTCTGAATATTTACAATGTGTATGGTAGCAGCAATGTATGAATCATCTCTGTATCACTCTTCTACCTATTTTGTGTATAGTCTTTTAAGACTGTCTTTCAAACTTTGGTAGAAAAAATATTCAGTAATTCTATTTGTCTCTCATTGATATATAGTATATATAAATTACTTTGCTCTCTTCATTTGTGAATCCTCAGCAACTAGCATAGTATAGTACAAACAAGGTGTTTAATACCTGTTTATTGGATAAACACATGAATAAAAAACCAATATTAGTGTTTTCTAAGGAAGATTTTAAATCCATTATTTAATAAATTGTTATTTGTCATAATACCAATTTACCATTCCATGTTGAACAAATTTTTGAAATATGATATTGATCTTACATATTAAAGCTTACATGTTATTCTTAGTTGTTTGGCTTCCTTAATTATGCCAGAAGCTTGTTAAGCTTTCTTTTCTCTCTGTGTGTGTTTGTACATATATGTACATATGTACACATACACACGTTTCCAACTGGAGGTCAGAGGTCAATGTCAGCGATGTACTAGTTAGCATTAAGTGTTAGTTTGACAGTCTAGAGTCAAGTGAAAAAAAAGTCTTGGTTGAGTAACTGTCTTTATATCTGTGAGGGCTTGTCTTGACTGTTAATTGATCTAGGAGAGTCTAGCCCACTGTGTTTGGCACCATTCCCTGGGCATGTGGTCCTGGTCTGTTTAAGGAAGCTAACTGAGCATGAGCCTAATTGAGCCACTGAGAAAGATAGCCTGCAGTGGTCCTCCATGGTCTCTGCTTCAAGTTTCTGCTTGAGTTCCTGCCCTGACTTCCCTCAGAGATAGACGGCGTGGTTGTTTGAATGAGAATGTCCCCCATAGGCTCTCAAGTATGTAGCTATTTTGTTGTTAGTTGTTGATGCTGTTTTTGGAAGTTTTCAGGGTGTGGCCTTGCTGGAGGTGGCACATTTCTGTGTGTGCTTGGAGAGTTCTTAAGACTTGCCAGATTTCCAGCGGCTCTCTGCTTCCTGTACCTGTCTGAAGATGTGGTGCTGGGTTTTCTGCTCCAGCTACCTTTTCCGTCATGCCCCACCAGTGTGGACTCTAACTCCTGGAACAGTAAACGCAACCAAACTCTTCTAAAAGTTGCCTTGGTCATAGTATTTTTCACAGTAACAGAAAAGTAATGAATACAGACTGTGCTCTGGAAGTGTAAGTCAAATGAATCCTTTCCTTCCCTGAGCTGCTTTTCATCAGAGTGTTTTGTCACAGCAACAGAATGAAACCAGAACAGGTATTCTCTACCACTCACCACCTTGTTTTTGAGACAGGATCTCTCACTGGACCTAGAGCATGTTGATTCATCACTATTAGCTGGACAGTAAGCTCCAGATACCCTCTGCTATTAGTCTGCTCAGTGCCAGGACTACAGATATGTGCCACCATGCCTGAATTTTCACATGGGTTCTGAGAATCCCAACACAGGTCCTCCTGCTTATGTGGCAAGCACTTTACTGACAGAGCCATGCTCCCAGTCCCCTAGTAGTTTCTTATACTTTCTACTAGTTTTTCCATGGCTTGAGTTTCTTAATATGTTTCTCCAATATTAATTCATATGAAATTATTTTAGTGCCAATTTACTTTTTAAAATTAAACTAGGTATGTGGTTTATTTATGAAAGTGGGATTGAAAATTGAATATATGGAAGAGGAATGATCAGTTATCTAATTATGCTTTCCTTTAGTCTAGGCCACCACCTGACAGGTAAGAACTGCCATAACTGTGTTAATTGTTGTTCTGTTGCTGTGATAAAACACCATGACTGAGGAAACTTATAGAATAAAGAGTTTATTTTGGCTTACTGTTGTAAATGGAGAGTCCATAGTGGTAGGGGAGGCAGCCAGAGAGAAAGCTGAGAGCACATGCAGGAAGGAGAGAGAAATGGGCAAGGCTATGCGCTCTCAAAGCCCACCTCAGTGACCCGCTTCCTCCAGCAAGGCCAGACCTCCTAAACCTCTTCAAACAGTGCCACCAACTGGGAACCAAATGCTGAAAACAATGAGTCTGGAGGTTATTTCCCATTCAAACCACCACAACAAGTAAACCGGAAAGTCTGCTGAGAAGGAGCCAGAAGAAAAAGCTGTTCCTTTTCTTCAGGTCCTGGGTTAGGTGATCTTCACATCTTCTACCACATATTTTCTGTCATCAACCCCAACTGCACATCAAAAGGGATGCTTATAATAAAAAAAAACAGGAATACGAAAAACAATTCACTGCAATGTTATACATACTTGCATAATATTAATTTTTTTTTAATTTGGGGGACAGATACATTTATATCAGAATGTAACTCTGGAAATCATCAATGGAATCTACCACTAAAATCTCCCCTGTATTCACTTAGAGACTTTGATAGCTACAGTATGTGCCAAGAGTTCACAAAACAGGGGATCTCTCCTAGCTTGAAGTACATAATCAATGCTGTAGAGACACTTCTGTTAGTGAATAAATGATGAAGCTCTACCAGAAAAGATGCAGAGTCAACAGAAACATTCAACAAAATACACAGCTATGAATGGTCCTAGAATTAAATGAGGATTTTCATATATTATACATGCTTTAAAAAGAGAAAGATAATGTGGGTTGAGTATGGATACAATTATTTGACTAGCATTTTGCAGAAATTTCAGAGCAAAGATCTTTTTAATTGGGCTTTGAGTTAATTCTTACTAAAAACAAAGAGCAAAGTAAATGTGGTCTATTTTCTAAATGAAATCTTATAATATTTCTCATTGTACCACTAATTGATACTTACTCTAAATAATGTTTCAGAAATATTCCTGCAAGCAGTTAATGATATACTTATAGAAAGACTTCTAACTATGATGATTTAGAAACAGACAATGCCATTTGAAATATGACACTGATCAATACAAACTAATGGAGAAAATGTCTATAATGTTCTTCCAAGCTATGAAGCAAACTGTTCACCAGTATGAGTTCATGATTTCATTTTTATAAATACACAAGAATACACATGCATCCATATGCTTGTGCACATCACCCAGCAAGATGCATAAGGAACATTTCAACTGTCACACTTCATGCATCAGAGTAAGGTGATGAGAATGGAAATGGACATTTTACAGCTAGGTAGGGTTTGAATGTTTTATTCAATCAATATATTCTATTCTCATAATTTAAATATGCACACATATTTGATAGAATAAAAATTCATATGTATGCAAATATATATTTATCAGTGCATCTTCTAGAGAGGTTGAGAACATTTTGACACCAGATCTAAGGACATCACTGAGCCCTTTCTGTCCAGGTTAATTGGATGGCTTTCACTGAAAAGGCTACGCTATGGTTTTACTACTGCCTGTAACTGTGCTTGGAGTCTCTCGGTAACAGATGTAATTTCTGGACATATTCCACTGCAAGAGCTTCACAAACCACACTGTTTTTCAAATGTTCAGAATGAAAATCTCATGCTGTTGACTTTGCAGATTTCTTTTTGAAACAAGCCTCCTGTTTTAGCAAGCACATACAATTTCTGGTTGTACAAGATGTAAAGTCAGGGACTAGAGAGGCGATTCATTGGTTAAGAGCACTGGCTACTCTTGCAGAGGACCCAGGTTTGGTTCCCAGCACCCCCATGCAATAATAACGCATTGGAAAAAAAAGAACTGTGGCCCGACATGGTGGGATGGTGGGGCATTTCTATAATCTCAGCACTCAGGAAGCAGAGGCAGGCAAATATCTGTGAGATTAAGACCAGCCTAGTCTATATAGGGAGTTCCAAGTCAGCTGGGGCTATAGGGAGACTCTGTCTCAAAACAAAAACAAATCATTATTGTTAACCCTGAAGTTGAGTAATAATAAAACATAACAGATTTGGGGAGGTTGAAGGAACTCAGTATATAAAACTTTCTTATCTCAAATTTGTCTAACTAAGGTAGGCGTGGTGGCACACAACTTTGGTCTTGTATTTGGAAGGTAGAGGCAGGCAGATCCCTGTGAGTTTAAGTCTAGCCTGGTCTACGTAGCAAGATCCAGGCCAGTCAGGGCACACAGTGAGATCCTGTCTCAAACAGCAACAACAAAACAACAACAAAACAACAACAAAATCCTGCCTGCCTAAAATCTAAGGAAGGCAGAAGAGGACCAAAAGCATCTTTTACTACTGATACAGTGTGTACTAGAGAATATGGTTTATATCTACAGGCAATGGGATTTTAAAAACCGAACCCCAGAATTAGACTAACTGAATTCCCACCCTTAGAGGCAGTACTTGACTCCGTAAGTTTTCTCTCAGAGGCCTACAACTTTAAAACGAAGAGGGTACTGGAGCAGAGTGGAACACATCTCTGCCAAGCTGCAAAATGAGTAGAAAAAAGAAGTCCCGGGCTCCATGTCATGTTGCAGTGCCCCCTCCCAAACTCTGGTCAAACCGAGTCACTCCTTCCCACTGGACGAGACAGTGGAGAGGAAGGGAGATGAAAAGACTAAACTAGCTAAATCTTTCTCTCAGTAAAGAACAACCGGGAGTAAAAAGAATTTCATTCCAAAATGATGTCCCATGGTTAGAACACACAGTGTCCCTGCATTAACACTGAAAATTCATGGAACACATATTTACTGAGCACCATGTGCCTTGACTGTACTAGAAACAGAAGGAAGAAGTTCCCAGAGCAGCAAGATAGACAGGCATATGTAACTACCATACATTAATATAACAAAATGTTAAACAAGTTTTCAGTAAACACAGAAAATTGGAATAAGGGAAGGTTTTTATAATTTGTTATATTTATTTTTCCTCTATTTATTTATTCAACACCTTCTAATGGAAATATCTACTACAGTATTAGCTCATGTGTACAATGGTATACAGAATGGACAAGATCCTTCTTAGTGGGTACATTGCAAAGACACACATTAACAAAGAAAACATACAGCTACTCAATTATAAAGGAGAATGTGTGCTATAGTAGAAAAAATGGAGGAAAAATTAGAGGAAATAGATCTAGGTTTAGATCACAGGGTAAGAGGGGGATTCATTTCAACTGAAACTTCAAGAAGTGTTATTGTCTACCAGGTAGCAGGCAGGCAGCAAGAGTGGGGACCAGATAATCTGGGGAGAAGAAGAAGCAATTACAAAGATCTTCAGGTGGAAGACAACTTGACAGGTTTGAGGTAGCAGAGTAAGAAAAACATTGCAGAGTCATTTAGGCTACTTGAAGGACTTGAGGTTTTATTATGTTCATTGGGAAGCAATTGAATGACTTTAGTAGAGGGAATGACATGATTCAGTTTACCACAGATTGGAGGCTACCAGAATGAGGAAAAAGAGAGAAGAAAAAAGAGTATTCTGAGATCCAGGTCAGAGAAGCAGAGTGGTGGTCTGAATTTGGGTAAAAGCAATGGGCACTAAGAAATAGAAAGATTCAAGAACTATCTTGTAGGTAAAATCAGGAAGAAGTGGTGGTAGCTTGGAGTAGGGTAAATGCACTGAGATTTCTGACACATTTTAGACTTAAGCAATGCCCAGGAAGAAGACACAGAAGCTGGATCTTGAGGTTGAGTTTCTACTAGAGGCTGGAGCAAAAAATGAAAGATAGGGAAGAGTAAAGGCCTGAGACCTTGTGTGTACCTGTGTGTGTGTGTGTGTGTGTGTGTGTGTTTGAGGCAGGATCTCCCTGTAGCCCCAGGTCTGTAACTCTGTAGAAAAGACTGGCCTCACAGAGATCTGCCTGCCTCTCTCTCCTGAGTGCTGGGATTAAAGGCATGCCACCATGCTTGCCTTTATGACATATTTTTGAATACCATAAATCATATCCTGAGGGTATGCAAACAAAGGCAGAGGCAGTGGCTATGTACAGTTGTTCTTATTTTGTTTATCTATTCAATCAGGGAAGTATCTATTTCTATGTTTGTATTAAATTTTGGAGACTTCGAAGTACACGCAAGAAATACTCAGGGTAAAGATTTATTTTGTTTTGTTTTATTTTTGAGACAGGATCTCCTATGTAGCCCTGGCTGACCTGGAACTTATTATGTAGACCAGGAAGGCTTCAAACTCAGCAAGATCCATCTGTCTCTGCCTCCTGGGTGCTGGCATTAAAGTCCTGCACCATCATGCCTGGCATCACAGTAAGGTTTTGAAATATCCATAGATAATGGCCCTAAGAGAGATGGCTTAAGAGCACTGGTTGCTCTTGCAGAGGACCATTCAATTCCCATGGCAGCTAACAATTGTCTGTAACTCCCGTTCCAGGGATCTGATGCCCTCTTCTAACCTCCAAGGGTACTGTACGACATAGGTGCATTAACACACTCATACACATAAAATAAAATAAAATAATAAGTAAAATACTTTTTAATGACATAACAATAGGGTCAAGTAGGATAGCCCATAGAGAGATGTGTAACCTTTGGGAAACCTCTATAAGAACAGTCAGAAAGACAATGAGAAAGAAGCTGCAAGGACATGAAACCCTCATGGATTTCACCGTCATGGAGGGTGAAATAAAAACAAAACTGTAAGTAATTACAGCAAATAACTACAGAGCATTTGTATGCAAGGATAAGTGTTCAAAGTTTGTAATATTAAAATAATTTACTTGCCACCTCGTGAGGCAGGCACTATTATCAACCTCATTTTATAGATATGGAGATTGAGGAACAGGTAAGTTATGTGATTGCCAGAGGTCACTAACTAAGCAAGTGGCAGAAATTATAAACACTGTAAACCTCTAGGTATATGGGCTGTTGAGAGTCAGATTTTTTTTAATCACTTCTGTCCTCTGTAGACTATACAAACTGTGGCTCAGTCACAGCTACACAAAGTTACACGAACCTCAGGAAGTTTCTGATGAATGAACTTGGCTCCAGATTACATGCAAAATCTAGCAATATTCTCTAACTTAGTGGACTTAACATATGTTAGCTGATTCCACCCTACTCCAAACATAATCCTTAAAGTAAGAAAACTGATATTTAATTTTTTGGATTTATTTATTTTTACTTTTGTATATGAGTGTTTTGCCTACATGTATGTAAGTGTACCCATGCATGCAATGTCTGTGTAGGTCAGAAGAAGGCATTGGATTTCTTGGAACTGGAGTTACAGACAGTTGCTAACTGCTGTGTGGGTGCTGAGAACCAAACACAGGTCTTCTGCAAGACCAGCCAGTGCTCGTAACCATGAAATCACCTCTCCAGTCCCATCTTGATGTTTATAAATAGAGAACTATTACCTAAAGGTAGACCTGTTATATACCAGTGTAATACAAAATACTGAAGTTGGTTCTCTGCATTAAAGACAACGTCAACATAAGAGCCCAACAAAACACTTGAATGTGCAGACTAACTTTAAAAAGCATAAACCATAAGTCTAATTATGGAATTTAGGTAATTATTCTATTTTATTATCAGTTCCTGTTGTTAACCTCTTATATGCCCGATTTATAGAATGGACTGGCATAGGAATGTATGTACAGGGAGAGCACGGTGTATATACGGTTTGGTACTTTGAGGTTTCAGGCATTCACTGGGGGTCTTGGAATGTTTCCTCCTATGTGGGAACAGGGCTTAGTACACTGGTTACTTTCTGTACAAATAGATCTGTGAACAAGGGAAAGTGAAACTGGATAAGGAGGAGACTACTGAAGAAGCAATAAGCACAAAGTAATATATTAGAACACTCTTGAAATTGCTGGCTTACTGGTAAAATAAGATAGGGAGGTGTCCAAATAGTATCAAAATGTACTACATAAAATTCACAAAAATTCAATGGAAATACAGTAAAAACAGAAATGGAATTATGGAATTAGAGTAATCTTGTAAAAATATTTTATTTACTATTTTTATTTTATGTGTATGAGTGTACTGCCTGCATGTATGTAAGTGCACCCAGGTGGTGCAATGCATGCAGAAGTCAGGAAAGGGCATGAGCTTCCCTGGATCTGGAGTTACAGACAGGTGTTCGCCATCATGTGGGTGCTGAGAACCAAATCTGGGTTCTCTAGAAGAGCAGCCAGTGCTCTTAACTGCTGGGCCACCTCTCCATCCCTGGAATTATAGTAATCTTAAAAGAACACTAGCTTTTCCAGTAGGGACAATTTTGCTACCCTCCCACCCTGCCACAGAAGACATTTAGCAATACCTAGAGACATTCTGGGCAGTCAGCATGAGGGATGCTCTGGAATAGCGTGAGGGGTTCTGGAAATATATACTCCACATGCTGTGGAGTATTGGGAACACATGAGCTGCGAACCTTACCATGCATGTGACAAACACGTACAACAAAGAACAATCTGGCCTGAAATATCAACAGTGCCAAGCTTGAGAAATCTCATTGAGACACAGTATCTACTCTAATAGATGTCAAATCTGAAAAATGAAGTAAAACATAACCAGTATAGAATTCAACATACATTTGAACATACATATGAAAAAAGCATTCTATTCCAAACATTTAAATATGATCAGTTCAACTCTGACCTTCTTGACAAAGCTGAATAGACACCATTTTTTGTCTTCAGCTTCTTATTATTGCACGAGTTACAAGGCTGATCTTCCTTCCAAAAATTGTTTATATGCAGCATTTTTATTATCTTTAAAATTGGATAATTTTTTTCTACAAATTATACTAATTGGGAAAATAAATATACATATCAAAGAATTTAAAATGTGAATAGATAAATATTAGCATCTCATTGATAAGTAGTAAAATAATGAATGGATGATGGATCAAGGTTTCTTATTCAAGTTTCCTCTGTCACCATTTGTGAAGAAAAATCATTCTCTCAGAGAGTTTGGATGTTTAATTTTAGCTAAGGGAAAATTTTTATGACCTAGTGATAAATTTACAGAACTGGAGCTCATATTGGAAGCTCCTATGTTACTAAGTGAAATTATACAGTGGGTATTGCCACTTTCACAAGAATAAAGAGATCAATGAGCAGATTGTCAGAACAGAAAGTTATCCTATATAATACACATCATCCAGGAGTTTCATATCATATGTTTACAAAACAACATAAAATTAAATCTTTTCTCACAGTCTCTTACGAAAGGCCACACACATTGCTCATATGAAGCATTTGCCCAGCTCCAGTGTGCGTGCTTGCTGTGTGAATTATGCTTCATTTGTTCCTTCATAGATTCTGTAATGAGGTTTGTTTTTGTTTTTCTTACATGAATCCTAGAAAGTATAGGAACTTCTTTAAAACAAAGATGGCAAATGCGACTATGAATTACCAATAAGTAATAGTCAAATATAAAACCTTAAGGCCTTGTCTCTATGTGGTGATGGCAACACAATTTCAAATATAGGTCATTAGTATACAAAACTTTAAAAGAATGTAAATATTCCATACAAAAAACACATTTCCATTCTTTATTTTCTCTTGGAACTCACTATGTAGACCAGGCTGACCTTGATCTCACAGAGATCTGCTTGCCTCTGCCTTCTGAGTGCTGGGGTTAAAGACGTGTGCCACCACCCCTGGCAACATTTCCATTCTCTATGAACCAAACCAGAGTAACAAACTGCAAGAAAGACAGTAGATTGTGACTATGCCCTTGAAATGTAGAAACATTAAATATAATTTCAATTGTCTCCTCCTCCCCCAATATTAGGAATAATGGGAAAGGGAGTCACCCTATCTACAGAGATGTAACAGTTCATGAGAAAAAAGTAAGACCAACTTCACTGCTACCAACCCAGCACTCTAAGTTCTACCAATGTGAGGTTCACCTCCTAGCAAATTCCATAACACACATACAGGGAAATAATGTCTTTACCTGGAACTTTAAAAATATGCCCTCAGCTTTATGCTGAAATCCACTTAACTTAAAAAAAAAACTGGCAGATTTTTGTATAGACATAATAGACAACTCTCACCTTAAGCATTCAGCATCATTTTGAGGCTTTTCTTTGATTTTTATTTTTTCTGCCTCCAGATATTTAGTGGTACAAATGGCTTCATTTTCTTCATCCTTAAGAACTAAACAATTAAGAAAACTCTTATAATCATTTAAAAAATAAACATGAAGTTTGTCTTTAGTCACTCATGAAAAACAAATATAATTTTTGGTGTTATATCAAATATACACAACAATATGTATTTTTGTTTTTGTTTTTTTTGGTGTTTTTGAGACAGGGTCTCCCTGTAGCCCCAGCTGGCCTGGAACTCACTATGTAGACCTTGAACTCACAGAGATCCTCCTGCCTCTGCCTCCTGAGTGCTGGGATTAAAGGTGGGTGCCACCACACTTGGCACAACAGTAATTTTTATTTTATAATTTAACATAGAAATTAAAGGAACAAAAAAGATAGTCACAAAATTTATACATAAAGAGGTACAGCCCTTAGTCCCAGCTATTTAAGAGACTGAGGCAGGATAATCACAAGTTCAAGGACTGCATAGGCAACTCAGTGGGGCCCTTTCTTGAAATAAAAGTAGTAAATAAATAGCTGAGGATATGGCTCAGTGCTGTAGTGTTTACATAGCCTATCTCAGGTCCTAGACTCAAACTCCACAATTGGAAAAACAAAACAAAGAAAAAGCAGCTCTATTCCTGAAAAATTCAATTGTGTGTTACATCTGTTCCTTTTATGAACTATTCCTAGCACTGTACAAACAGGGTAGAACATTATGAACCACCAGAATAACACAATAATGTACATAATACTAATTCATTGAGGTAGATACCTTTAAGTTTTTTCTGGAGTGTAAATAATTCTTGTAACAGTTCACTTTTTTCTTTTTGAAGTTTATTTAACTGGTCACATTCCAGTGACTTTATTTCTAAAAAGAAATACAGTAAACATCAAAACATTACTTAGGAATAAATTTAACCAAAGAAGGAAAAGATTTGTACATGGAAAACTGTAATTGAAGAAAGAAACTGAAGATACAACTAATAACTAAACAGAGACATCCCCTGTTCATGAATCAGGAGAATTAATCTTGTTAAACTGTCTATACTAAACAAAGCAATACACAGATTCAATGTCATCCCTATAAAAACCCCAGTGGCATCCTTTACAGAAAAAGAGAGTATAAACCTTAAAATATAGAGAAATAAATAGACAAAAGGTGTTTAGGCTTTGACATATTTAAATAATGTTACCAATTACTAACCTTTTCTCATTTAATAAAAAGCTAGGCAGTATGTGGTCAATTTCAGGTCACAACTGGCTTCTCAGCCACCAAAGGAAATGTCTTTAATAATCTAATCAGCAGACATAATTAAGATAACAAAAGGGAATATAAAATGTTCCATTTACCTACAAGTAACAAAAAAACTTCCTTTCTTTCCAGACAAGAAAGCTCTTCTTCATAACTGAGGCACATTTAAGGGGACCTTTCATAGGGTTTCCCTGCATGACCTCAAGTTTCACAATACTGCTCTTATTTCTTCTACCTGAAAGCCATTTTAATCCTTCTATATACCTACATCGGAACTGCTAATTCATAGAGTCATAGATTCATAGACTCTAGGTTGAATGTTTGGAGAAATAGCCAAACTGTTTCCCAAGCAGTTGTATCATATTGCCTTCCTGTTAGCAATCCGCCAAGTTTTCCCCATCTTTGCAGCCTTGCCAACACCAGGCAATCCTGATTACTGCCACACCTGTGCTATATTGTTGCAGGTTTGATTTGCATTTCCCTGATAATTTCTGGTGTTAAGCATCTTTTCATGGGACATTTTTATATCTTGATTGGATGTCTATTTAGATACTTTTCCCATCTTAAATTGGGTTATCTCTTTAAAAAATTTATTGAGTTTTGATTGTCATACAATAAAATTTGATGGTATTTAGTCCCCTCCCCTATCAGCACCTCCTCTTACTGCCTCCTGCCCCATTTAATGTACTTTATCATTTATATAATAAGGTCTATAGATTCTAATTTGTGTCCTCTAATGTCCTTCAGTGTGGGCCCATTCATTGGAGCTTGGTTAACCTACCCAGAGTCACACCCTCAAGGAAGACTGACTCTTCTCCTCCCAGCAACTGTTGCACCAGTGGGCATATCTTGCCAGATCAGTTGTTGTTGTAGTTCACAGGATTCACAGCTGGGTAAGTGTATTAGTCACTTTTTTGTTGCTGTGATAGAAACACTGACCAAGGGAACTTATAAAAGGAACGGTTTATTTAGCTTAAGGTTCCAAAGGGACAAGAGTTGATCATGGCAGGATGGCATGGCAGCAGAGGTGGCCAGAGTAGACACAGCAGCTCAACGCTCACATATTCAAGCAGGTACAGGCAGTAGAGAACGACTAGAGATCCAGCAAGGCTTAAGAACTCTCTAAGCCCACCCCCAGTGACAGGATTCCTCCAGCATAGCCACACCTCCTAAGACCTTCCAAAACAGCGCCACCAACTGGGGACAAATGTCCAAATACTTGGAGCCTATGGTGGACATTCTCATTCAAACCACACAGTAAGGGGTGATGATTATTTTCCTTCTGGCAGCAGGCATAGCATCTTCCAGCACCATGAAAGCTAGCCAGTAGAGATGAGGCTCTAAAGTCGGCACCAGCTTGATTTCTCCTTGTTTATTCTATGGCTCATATATGTAGTCTTCAGAAATAGGGTCTTACCATCAAGTTCTGGTGGATAACCAAGAGCAGGGCCTATGGCCAGTAGTATTTGAGAGTCTATGGGACCCCTGATCAACAGCTTCATTCTTGGCATTGGGGTTTTATTTTGTAAGCCTAAGGTATCTAGTAGGGGCAATGTCTCCTATATAGGATAACTCCCTTGCTCTCTTTTTATAATGTATATTATATACTTTAAGAAGCTTTTATAGGGAAGGTTTCCATATGGCCTTTCCTGCAGGCCTTTAGTGTTGCCCCCTCCTCTGCTCCCTCCTCTATCCTGCCTTCCCATTCCCACCCCATTTAACCCTCCTACTTTATTACTCTCCTTTCCCCTATATATCACTTCATTCTACCACCCCTGCCAGGCCATTTATCATTTTCTTGACCTGTAGGGATTTTCAGATTGAAACATACATATTTATGATTTCAAAGCTAGCATCCAGCTATGAGAGAGAACACATATTTAGGTCTGGGTTACCTCACTCAGGATGACTGCTTCCAGTTCTTGTGAATTACTTCATTTCATTTTTAAAGATCTGAATAATATCCCAATGTGTATATGTACCACACCTTCACTATCCATTCACCAGGTGCTGGACATCTAGATTGTTTCTAATTTCTGGCTATTATGAAAAGGGTAGCAAAGAATACGGATGAACAGCTATCTCTGTAGTAGGGTGTAGAGGTGTTTGGGCAAATGCCTAAGAGTGGTATGGCTGGATCATACGGTAGATCTATTTCTAGCTTTTAGTTGTTGTTATTTTGAGACAGTTTCTCAGCAGTCACAGCTATACTGGGTGCTGGGATTAAAGGCATGCAGAACCATGTCCAGCTTAAGTTCTAGCTTTTTGAGGAACCTCCATACTGCTGTCCATAATGGCTGTACCAGTTTGCACTCTCAACAACAGTGTTTAAGAATTTCCCGTTCTTCTCATCCTTGCCAGTGTTTGTCACTGTTCTTTAGATCTTAGTCCTGACTAGGGCAAAATGTAATCTCAAAGTGGTTTTAATCTGCATTTCCCTGATGATTAAAGATGAGCATCTTTAAAGCATTTCTCAACCATTTGCTTGATCTTTAGAGAACTCTAAGCTCATCTCCTTTCCTCACTTTTTTACTTGAGTTGTTTGTTTTTGTTTCCTTTTATTATTTAATTATGCAATCATTGATTTACTCCTCTTGAAAACTCACATCCTTTTGCACCAGCCTCTCCACACCCAGCTCCACCCACCTCCACCTCCCCTGCCTCCCTCAGCCCTCCTTGTCATCTCCCCATCTCCCTCTCACTTGTTGAAGGTATCATAAACTGCAACTGTGCTAGACTTTTTTTTCTTTTAAAAAATAGTTCTTCTTTCTGCTACCCTCCTGTGCCCCAGAAAAACTGCCCTGGGAGAGGTGTTTCAGTGCTTGCTGCAGATGCTCAAACATAGGGAACATGCTAGTGGAAGAAGCACTGAACCCAGGTGGGAAAGAAACAAATGGAAAATTCCCTCAAACCCTGGCACCCCGAGAGGAACAGTCACACTGTGGCTAAAGGGAGCGGGCAGGGACTCAGTGAACTTGGCTTCCAAGAGCTGAGGCACAATGGCTCAGAAACTGGATGTGCAATGCCCAGTCTCAGGCAGTCAGTGTTTGCTGGTAGGCAAAAGCAGGGGTCCTCTGGGTATCTTCAGCAGCTAAGCTAAAGGAAGCAGAGCCTGGTGTGGCTCACAGCCTTCCCCAGGGTATGAGGTCTGTTTGTTTTTTGATGTTCGGCTTTTTGAGTTCTTTGTATATTCCAGATACTAACCCTCTGTCAGAGGAGTTGTATCAGTCACTTTTCTGTTGCTGTGATAGAAACATTGAACAAGGGAGCTTATAAAAGGAAGAGTTTATTTAGCTTACAGTTCCAAAGGGGCAAGAGTCCATCATGACAGGGATGCATGGTGGAAGAAGTGGCCAAAGTAGATGCAGAAGCTAAGTGCTCATGTCTTCAAGCAGGCACAGGAAGGAGGGAGGGAAGGAGGGAGGGAGGGAGGGAGGGAGAGACTGGGGATCCAGCAAGGTTTAAGAACTCTCTAAGCCCTCCCCCAGTGATGTGCTTCCTCCAACATGGCCACACCTTCTAAGACCTCCCAAAATAGTACCACCAATTGGGGACAAAACTTCCAAATACTGGAGAGCCTATGGGGGACATTCTCATTCAAAGCACCACAGGAGATTCTACCAGGAAACTCCTACAGCTGATAAATATAGTCGTCAAAGTAGCAGGATCTAAAATTAACACAAAAATCAGTAGTTTTCCTATATACCATCAATAAATATTAATGAGAAAGAAATCTGGGAAATGATCCCATTTATGATAGCCTCAAAACCATTAAATATCTTGGAATAAATTTAACAAAGGAAGTGAAAGACTTGTACAATAAAAACTTTAAAACGCTGAAGAAGATAGCAGATGGAAAGATCTCTCAGGCTCATGCATCAGTAGGATTAATGTTGTAAAAATGGCCATCTTACCAAAAGCAGTCTACAAATCCAATACAATACCCATTCCAACACAATTCTTCACAAAATCTGAAGAAAATAATCTCAAATTTCATATGGAACACACACACACTCAAAAGAAACCCAGGATCACCAAAATAATCCTGAACAGTTAAGAACTGCTGGAGGCATTAGCATTTCTGATCTCAAATTACATTGCAGAGCTATTGTAATAAAAGCAGCATTGTACCAGCATAAAAACAGACATATTGATTAGTGGAACAGAATTGAGGAACCAGATTTAAATCCACACATTTAAGGTCACCTGATTTTTGACAAAAGAGACAAAAATACACATTGGAGAAAAGACAGCATGTCCAACAAATAAATGGTGCTGGTCTAACTGGATAGCAGTGTGTAGAAGAATGAAACTAAGTCCCTATCTCTCACCATGCACAGAACTCAACTCCAAATGGATCAAATTATAGGCACAGGAAAGGACTTTCTGAACAGGACTCCTATAACATAGTTATTAGGTCCAACAACTGAAAAATGGGCCTCATGAGACTAAAAGCTTCTGTACATCAAAGGACACCATCACTTGAATGAAGAGGAAGTTTACAGAATGGGCTATCTTTTTATTAGTTGTACAAATTATTATATTCTGGCCAAGTATGGTGGCACATGCCTTTAATCCCAGCACTCGGGAAACAGAGGCAGGTAGATCTCTGTGAGATCAGGCAAACCTGGTCTACATAGCAAGTTTCAAGCCAGTTGGAGCGACAAGGATACTTTGTCTCAAAAGAACAAACAAAAAAGTTCTTATATTCTGGTTATGAGTCCCATATCAGATATATGGTTCATAAACATTTCCTCCATTTTGTGGTTGTCCTTGCACTTTATAATTTCCTTTGAACCACAGAGTTCTTAGTTTTGAAGAAATCTAAATTACCTATTCTTTGTATTAAAAAAATACAATTCCCTAACTCAAGGTCATGAAGAATTAAGCCTGTATTTTTCTTAAGAGCTTTATGCTTCTAGCTCTTACACTTAGGCCTTTGATCCATTTGAGTTAATTTTTGTGTAGTAGCAGGTAAATGCTCAATTAACTGTCCTACCTGTGGCTACCTGGTTATTCCAGTACTATTACTGTAAGAACTATTCTTCCCATTGATGTATGTTGGCATTCTTGTAAAAAATCCACTGACCATAAAGATATGAACTTGTTCTTGGCTTCTTGTTATACTTAGGTGACCTACATGATTACCCATTTTTCATTGCCACATTATCACTATTATTTGATTTTTAGGAAGTTTGAACTGGGAAGTCTTAGTCTTTCAACTTTGTTCTTTTTCAAGATTGTTTTGGCACTGCTTTTGGTACCTTTGTATTTTCAGATTAATTTTAGGATCTGTTTGCCCATTTTTTTCAGATATCTGTCTTGGAATTTTAATAACAATTACATTGAATATTTACCTCTCATTCGGTGTATTGCCATCTTAACAGTATTGTGTTCCAATCTACAAACACAGAAGTGTTTTATATACTTTGTTCTTTGATTCTCTTCAAGAATATTATCTGTAGTTTTTCTCATATATATCTTGAATTTATATTCCCAAGTACTTTAGCTTTTTTGTACAATTATAAATAGAATTTTCTTGAATCCACTTGAAATTACTATTTTTTTTAAACACCGCAACTTTGCTGAACCTACTGGATTTAGTTGCTTTTATTAGATTCCTTGGGATTTTCCACATACAGGATGTGAAGATGTGTAAGACTTTTCATTTTTGTGATAACATATACAGAAAAACACTTTAACAGTACAAAGTTTAAAGATTTATTTTGCTTTACAATTTCAGAGATTTCAGTCTAACTCCATTTGGATTTACTTCTCTTGGGTTCAGTGTATGACAGAGGTTGAGGTAGGGGTGAATGGTAGAGCAAAGCTGCTCACCTAATAGAAGGCAGGAAGTGATTAAGACAGCACATCTTTAAAGGCATTTCCCAGTTGACCTGCTTCCTACAGTGAGGCCCTGCCTCCCACTGGCACAATCAGTTACAAACTCATGATCCAGTCAGTTATCTCTAAATAACATCACCAGCTGGGGGCCAGCCTTTCAACACATACATCTGTGGGAGACATATGATATTTAAACCACAGTGCAAGGTCTTGTCATCTCTGGATACTGATACCTTAATTTCTTCCTTTCTGATCGGAATGCCTTTTTTTTTTTCTTACTTGATTTTCCTTGCTAAAATCTTCAGTATGGTGTTGATTCGAAGTGGTTAGGATGGATATACTTCCTTTGCTCTTAGGCAGGAGACATTCATTCCTTTATCATTAATAATATTAGCTCTGGGGTTTTTTTTTTTTTTTTTTAAATAAATTACCTATCAAGTTGAGGAAAGTCCCTTCTATCTTTAGCTGATTGAAGGTTTTTACCAGGAAAGGGGGCTGGCTTTTGTCAATGATTCTTTCTGTCTTTGATTTTTATATTGCCCATGTAGCTCCACATTATACTCATGTACTTCAAATATTTATTGGAGTGGCTTTCATTTTTTCCTTCTAATTGAATTATCTCTGTCATTTCTATATTCATTTCTATTAGTTAAATTTCCTCCTTATTTCTTCACCTATCTAGTGATTCTTTTTTTTCTAAACTGGACATCATTGTGTTCACAATATTGTTGAATTTTTGAGTTTTGCATTGCTTCCTTTAAAGCGTGCTGATGTTTGGTTTAGTGGTCATGTTCAAACATTGTTTATAACATTTTTATAGGGTGAGTCTATAGGAAGATCAAGTCTGAAGATACTTTAATCCTACTTTATTGAGGCAGGACTCTTCTGTTTAATGGAATTTTTCCATTATGACTTGATGGAGCACCAGGATTCATGACAGTTCTTATAACTGTTCACCTTATCAGTCCCAGTAGTTCTTTTTTTTAATTTTATTTTTATTTTATGTGTATGGAATGTATTGCCTTCATGCATGTAAGTACACCCATGTCATGCAATACCCTCAAAGGTCAGATCCCCTGGAACTGGAATTGGAGGTGGTTATTAGCCACCATGTGTGTGATGGGAATCGAACGAGGTGCTCTTAACTGTTGAGCCATCTCTCCAGCCTCTCTCCATAGTTCTTTATCAGCCTTGAAAAGTTCAAGCTATGTGAGCAGAAGTTAATATACTGTTCCTGACTTCAATACAAATCCCTTTTCTCTACGTCCTCTAAATACAATGTGCCAAAAGTTCTACACTACTCAGTCTCCTTGAGTTCTGTTTTGCATCTTTAATCCAACCAGTCTACGTCGTAGCATTCATTCCTTAAGATCCTCCTCCTAGTGCTGTCCAGAATTGCATCCCAGCTGAAAGCCTAAGAATAGTGCTTCCCTAATATGTTTCTCCTCTCTAAGAGATCAAAATCCTACATTATTTCCTGTCCTCAATACATAAAAAAAGGTTTTCATGTTTTTTTTCCACTCAGCCAATTGTTTATTGGTAGGAGGGAAAAGTGTATAAAATTACTGTTTAATAATAATAAGTGGAAGTTATCTATACAATATTCCATTTATCCTTCAACTCATTTCTTTTCAACATTAGATTATAAATTCCTAGAAACAGGAACTTTACCTCATTCACCTTTAAACTTCAGTTCTTGTTTCTGGTATAGAATATACAGAGCACATAGTAGGTACACAAGAAAGTGTATGGAACTTAATTAAAATGGGTCATATAGTTATCTTTAAATATTTTTAATTATTCGCTATGTTCTGTTCATTAATTAAGAAGTTCCATGAAAAGAAAATTAACAGACAACTATACCCCTGCTCCTTTCATAAATGAAATTTATAATAAATATAACTAAATGGTATTAAGAGGTATATGCTAAAACACATGATCCTTAAGAAATTAAAAATATTCAGTATTTTATTCATTATCAGCAGATACTCTGTGATTTAAAAAAAATATTTGTAAAACTCAGGCAAGAATGTTGGAGAAATTTTAAATATTCCTGAGATGGAGGATGCATCATTTTTCATAGTCCTGATTCTCTAAGCTAAATAATCTCAAGATTGATTGTTTAATGACAAAATAAATGTACTTCTTCCTAACAAAACTTACAGAACTGAAGGAATTAGACATGGTGCTTACAGTGAACTCCCCTCCATTTTTCTGTAGCTTTGTTTTTATTTCACCATAATCATTATCATTATCATCATTATTTTGGTTTTGTTTGGGTTATTTTATCTTTTTATTTTTAAGATAAGGCCTCATTGTGTATCCCTGGCTGATCTGGAACTCACTGTGTAGATCAGGCTGGCTTCAAACTCACAGAAATCTGCCTGCCTCTGTTGGAATAAAAGATGTGTGCCACAATGCCAAGCTCTCTCATTACTATTTTAATATACATTGTTATTGAGCTATAACTTATATAGTAAGAATGTTTTATTCTTCCACTGCCTGAAAGTCCTGTTTCTATCAATAGCTAGGTTTTACGGCTATGTATATTAAACCAAACTAAGATCACTAAAATTCATTTTCATCTTTTAACATGTGTTTTCTTTCTCATGAATACATTATCAATAGATTATTAAGCACAGAAGTAAAATAAAATACACATCTTATTTCCTATCCAAGAAAAAGGGATTCACCAATTGAGAGAAGTGAATACACAGATCATTTGGAAAAAATATTATGATAATCATGGAAGTTATCATTCTGAAGCCTCAAATGATGAACTCTTTAATTTATGAACTACCAAATATTTAAAATAAATACTTAGTATTCAGACTCCCAATTCTAGCCTTAACATGTCTCCTCTCTCATTCCATATCTCATTCACCATGGAGTCCTGTTCATAAATATCTTCAAAACATATCTAAAATCTGAATACTTTGCTGTTCTGTTGCAGTCTTATCTAAGCTTATCAAAATCTCTCATCTAGTTATTGACGTTCTCTTCTGCTGGCTCCTAGGTTTCTGTGTTTTGACTTTTACCTGTCTTAAGAATGTTATCAATAGCCATTACTGTTAGATTGTGAGACCCTTTGCTTCTTTGTTCAAAACTTCTCAATGGCTTCTTTTAGACTCTATACCCTAGTATAGAAATACCACCTATTCATGTTCACTGCTGCCTTTTTATAATAGCCAGAAACTGAAAACAACCTAGATGTCCATCAGCTGATGAATGGATAATGAAGATGTGGTACATGTACACAACGGAATATTATTCAGTTCTTTTAAACAAAATGAAATCATGAAATTCATAGGTTAAGTGGATAGAGCTGGAAACAGTTATCCTGAGTGAGTGAGATAATGTAGACTCAGAAAGACAAATGTCAAATGTTCTATCATAGTTTGCTACTAGCTTTGAAATCTTAGATACACGTTTCAATTTGAATACTCAGAGAGGTCAAGAAACTAACAAATGGCCATAGGTGGATGGTGGCAAAGGCTTCTTGGGAGAGGTGGTAGAGCACAGTGATATGGTGTGAGAAAGGGTAACGTTAGACTGGAAAGGGATAAGCGGGGTGACGAATGGAAGGGTAAGGCAAAGGAGGGAGTAGAGGGGGGTTAAGTAACACTAAAGGCCTTTAGAAAAAGCCATATGGAAACATCATTATAGAATCTTCTTTAAAAAGTATATACATATAAATCATAGAAAGAGATTAAAAGGAGTTATCCTATAACAGGGCGGCACTGCCCTTTCTAGACATCACAGGCCAATGAAAAAAATACCTCAATGCCAGGAATGAACTACCTCTCTAGAAGCTGTTGATCAGTCCCACAGACTCTCAAAAATACTAGCTATTGCCCCTTCTTTTGGTTTCTACAAGCACTGTAAGGAAAGACCCTATTGCTGAAGACACTACACACATAAGCTGTAGAATGAACAAGGAGAAATCAAGCTGATGCTGACCTCAAAGTTTCATCTCTATGGGCTAGCTTTTGTAATGCTAAAATGCATGCTACCAGGAGGAAAAAATAATCGTCAACCTTACCCAGCTGTGAATTCCATGAACTACAATAACTACTGGACTGGCAAGATATACCCACCAGTGCAAAAGTGGCACAAATATTATAGAAGTAACCAATCACTCTTTAATTGGATTTAAGATCACTTCCTAGGTTGGAGCCCATATCTGATATTAGTATCAGGTTGAGTAACCTGAGGCTAGACAGGTCACAGTACATAGAGAAGAAACTAACACTAGTATTTTACTAAATAGTTACATTAAACTGATTATTAATAATTTATTGTTATACCCATAGATTAATATATTCTCAACTCCCCAGGGAAGTTTCCTTATGCAGTAGATGTGATTAACAGAGAAACCCATAATTGGATAATGTGCAGAGAACAAGAGGCTGCAGAGAGCTTATAATTGAATAGGACACATATACCAAACTTCTGCCTCTGAATGCTCAATGATCATTGTAGAAGAGGGGGTAGAAAGTTTGTAAGAGCCAGAGGTAATGATAGATGAACACAAGGAAACAGTTTTCCAGACAGCTGGTCAGCGATTCATATGAACTCACAGCAATGGTGAGAGCATGCACAAGTCCCATGCAAGTTCAAATGAAAAATCCAAATAGACACCAGGAAGTGGGTAAGAAGCACCAACTCCACCTAAGGAAACTGGCAACAGATGGCTTCTGGGAGGGGAGGAGACAGTCTCTTTCAAAGATAAGACTTAACTAGGCTCCAGTGGATGGAGGACATTTGAGGACACAAAGTAGACTCTATAGGTCTTATTTTATACACACATACATACACATATATATATGCATGTATACAAAATAGAGCACATTAAATTGGGAAGGGGAGGTGCAGATAGGGGAGGGAATCTAAATACCATCAAATTATATTGTATGAAAATTGCAAAAATTCAATTTAAAAAGAAGGAAAAAAAGCAGTTATGACCTATTTAGTAGTAAAAGCTAAGGGAGGACATAAAAGAAACACTCTCCCCTAAAAATTATTTAATTATTCATTTTATTTATGTGTGTATGTGTGTCCAAGTTTATGTGCATCATGTGTGTGCAGGTGCCAACAGAGGCCAGGGAGTGTAAGACGCCCTGGAACTACAGTTGCAGAAAGTTCTATGCTGCTTGAAAGAGGTGCTGGAAACAACTTGTGTCCTCTGCAAAAGTAGTAAGCATTCTTAACCACTGGGCTATTTCTCCTGTGTTTAAACAGTCATTAAAAGAGCCCAGGGGTATTAAGTGGTCTGAATTCTTGTTACCTTTCTAACCTTATAACTTTTCTTTCACTCAGAAGGTATTATTTGCTTTTATTAATTAAAAAAAAAAAAAGCGGGGATGGGCAGATGGCAAAGGGCTTGTCTTATCAACAGAAGTACCAGAATTTGATTCCTAGAACCTAACTGAAAAAGCCAGGCATGGTGGTGCACACCTGCAATTCTAGCATGAGAAAGGCAGAGACAGGCAGATCCTCAGGCTTCGCTGGCCAGTCAACCTTGCCCACTTGGCAAGATCCAGGTCAGTGAGAGACTCTGTTTCAAAGACAAAAACAAAAAGCAACACCAAAGGTGGGAAGATGGGTGGCACTCGACATCCTCTAGATCCAACACCCAATGTGTGCCCATATATATGCATTTACACACACAAATAATGAATCAAGGAAGATGCCTGGCAGGAGAAGGAAGTATGTGAGCAGAGGACTATAGGAAGAAAGGCTAGGAGAGTACAAACAGGGATGCTTCAAAACTCAGAGCAGCTATCTGTCCTCACTGTTGTAGGATGCAAGCTGACAGGAAAAAGTCAGAGAGGGAAGCCAAAGTCGGAGAGAAGAGAGAAAATCCAAGTGTCAGGGAATAACAGATGTGGTGGCACGAATTGGAAGAGGGAATGGAAGAGTAGGCACTGACATGCAGAAGACAAATGGACGCTAAAATTACCATGGGGAAATGGCTGTGGCATCTGCTCAGATCCGAACAGCTCCTTCCTCTACTCCTACCAAAGATAAAGCCACCAGAAACAGTTCCACCATGGAAATTTTCAACTTGGATGGAAGACTTAAGTCTAGTATTTACATTTTTCCACTTGAAGTAGTGTCCAATTTTTGGTGAAGTCAAAATAACATACAAACACAAAATTAATCTCACTTATATAGATGCAAACATTTTAGGAAAATAAAATGGAATTTAGTAACATTAGGTTACAAAACTGTTAGTAAGGATAATGATAGGACATCTGTTTCAAAAAAATGCATTAATAAATTCAAGGAGGAAAAGCAAATGCATACTTAGGAAGAAGGGGGCAGGGAGGAAAGTTAGAGGAGGGGAGAGAGAGCGAGAGAGAGCGAGAGAGATATCTGGCATCACGGTTAATAATACAATTCTGGAATAAAGGAAACTGTTGAATAGTGTTACTAATATTCAACAGTGTTCTAAAAGTATCAGCCAATGAAATCACATTTCCAAATGTACACACAGAAAATAATGAAATCAGTGCAAGCAGAGAATTCAGTAAGGTGTTTTCTTAGAAAATGTGAATATGGAGAAAGCTAGTTTACTACAGACGAATGATAAGCAGTAAGAAAATACAATGGAGTAAAAGCATCCATTTATAATACTTAGTAATACTCAGAGAAACAGTTAAGACTTAATTGAACATTTTCATTCGTTTAATTTTTTTTTGAGACATCTCCCCAGCTGGCATGCAGCTCCCCATTCTCTCTGTTGATCAGTGTGTCAGTTTTTATGCTGGTACCATGCTATTTTTATCACAGTAGCTCTGCAGTACAGTTTGAGATCAGGGATGGTACTGCCTCCTGCAGTTCTTTTATTGTTTGGGGTTATTTTGGCTCTCCTGGGATTTTGTATTTCCAGATGAAATTTGAGATTATTTTTTTCAATTTTTGTGAAGAATTGTGTTGGGATTTTAATGGGTACTACACTGAACTTGTAGACTGCTTTTGGTAGGATGGCCATTTTCACACTAATCCTACTATCTATGAGCATGGAAGGTCTTTCATCTTCTGGTATCTTCTTCAGTTTCTTTCTTCAGTGTCTTAACATTTATATTATGTCTTTTACTTTCTTGGTTAGATTTATTCCAAGATATTTTATAGTTTTTAAAACTATCACGAATGGGACCGTTTCCCTGATTCTTCTTGGTATGTTTGTTGTTGGTATATAGGAAGCTACTGATTTTTGTTTGTTAACTTTATAATCTGCTACTTTGCTGTGTATGTTTATCAGTTGTAGGAGGTTTTGGGTGGAGTCTTTAGGGTCTCTTATTAATCGGATCATCTGCAAATAAAGACACTTAGACTTCTTCCTTTTTAATCTGTATCCCCTTTATCACTGTCACTTGTCTTAGTGCTCTAGGTAAAACTTCTATTAAGTACTATATTGAACAGAAATGGAAAGAACAGACATCCTTATCCTATTCCTGATTTTAATGGAAATGCTTTGTTTCTCCATTTAGTGTGTTGCTGTCAGCTTGTTGTCTATTGTTTTTATTATGTTCAGATACGTCCCTTTTAGCCCTAGTTTCTCCATGACTTTTATCATGGATAATGGATTCTGTCAGAGATTTTTTTTCTGCATCTAAGAGATCATGTGATTTCTGTCCTTTATGTGGTGGATTATATTATTGTTTTATGTATGTTGAACCATCCCTGCATCTCTGGGATGAAGCCAACTTGATCATGGTGGATCATCTTTTCTGCATGTTCTTACATCTATGTTCCTAAGAGACTGGCCTGTAAATTCTTTTTTTCTTGGGTCTCTGTCTGGTTTGGGTATTGAGAGTAGTACTAGCTTCACTGAAGAAAATTGGGAATATTCCTTCCTTTTCTATTTTACAGGTAACTGGAGGAGTATGGTACTCATTCTTTGAGGATTTGGTAGCATTCTGCACTGCATCCATCAGGTCCTGGGTTCTTTTTAGTTGGAACATTTTTAATTACTGCATCTATCTCATTGGTTGTTGTAGGCCTGTTTAAATTATGTCATTTCTTGCCAGGTCGGCCTGTCTCTTCTGAACTCATCTGTTCTCATGCTCCAGTGTCATCACTAAGCTAACTGCATGCTCCCTTAAGTGTCAGCGTATAACACCAGAAGTACAAACTGTTTTCACTCTTTTCAGTTTTATTTGATTTCTGCATTAATTTTTAACCTCATTCCTTGTACTTTTTGTAGGTTTCTTTGCTCTTCTTTTACTACTTTTATCAAGTAAAACCACCAATTGGTAGGCCATTCTTTTTTGTAAACTAGTATACTCATTAAAGTTACCTACATGCTTCCAAATACTTCCTAAAGTACAAATTTTTATTACACTGAACTATAACTCAAAAATATTTTCAAATTATTATTCCCCTTTGGCCAATGGATTATTTATAAGTGTTATTGTTTATAGTAATTATTATAAATTTTTAAAATTTTCAAATGTTTAAAGTTTTGTTGAATATTTTACTGTATGTAATTTTTAGTCACTTCCTTATGGTGAGAGAATATACTATTTCAATATTTAAACTTTTTAAAATTAATTTTTATATTATGAGAGCTTTACCTGCATGTATGCAAGTGTACCACATGCATGGACAACTATGGAAGCCAGAACAGGGCATTGGATCCCCTGGAACTGGAGTTAGACAATTATTAGCCACCATGTGGGTGCTGGGATTTGAACCCAGGTCCTCTGCAAGAGCAGCCAGTGCTCTTAACCACTGAGTCATCTCTCCAGCCCCCTACATAAATATTTTTAAGATTACTTCCAATTTACATATTGTTCTAGTCTAGCAAAGAGTCTTTGCATTTTCTAAGAATTAAAATAAGGCATTTCAAGGAACCCACAATCTAAAGATAATATCTACAATCTAAGTTTAACACTATTTGCTTTGATCTCAGAAAACCATCCAGTCAAGCTTGTGAGTCAAGCAGCTTAGGAATGTCATTTCTCAGTGTTCTAGTAAAAGCCAAAACAAGAAAATGTCTTATCCCCAAAACACTTGTAGTTTTTTCCTTGTAGAATTAACCTCAGTAAGATTTACATGGGACTCACCAAGTCTTTAAGAATTCTATTTCAATAAACTCAGTGATGGTAAAAAAAAAATGACAAGGGATACTCAAACTTCTGTGGCACAGAAGCAAACTGAGAAAAGGAGCAGCTGCAAGCACAGAACACCTTTTACAGAAAAAGAACCATTCAGAAAATGGAGGCCAGAGTGCAGACTGCAGCCAGCAAGGTGACATGAAAAATCAGTAGGCCACGTAGGATGCCCAAGTCCTAACCAAGGAATTCCCAGTGCTTCTGTAACTGCACTCTGGAACTCCCCTTGGGCAAGGGCACCCAGAGTTTCCCTCCCTCTAATCAGAAGTGTCTTTAGTGATAACCCTATATAGATCTCATCACAACACACGGGACACACGAGATTATTGTTCCTTACTTTGAAGTTTTCAGATCAAGAGAAGATATACACAGGGAAATACAGGAGGAGGAACAATCAAAGAGCCTTTACAGCAATGGGGCCTGATTTCGAGGAAGAGACACTGAACTTTGATGCTATAATAGACTCTCTGAAGCTTGAAAACTGATCTGTTCTTTATTTTCCCTATTTCTATGTGTTTAGTCTGGCCATTTTTTTCATAAACATTTCTTTTATTCTCTTTTGTGATTCGGCAATTGTTTAATTATCTTATCACAGATTCCAGTAACAAGCCTACAAACATTCCTGAATTGAAATTCTCTCTACCCTTCTGTGTAACCATTACTTCCTACCTTATACTGAGTTGATGGTAAAATGAAATCCATAGCACCAGTTGTAACCCCATTACAGATTCCATCACACTGCTTATACATTGGCCTCCTATGACTTTAAATTTCATAATCCCCAGGACGGAGAGCATTGTCTGTTATATAACAGTAGTCAGACATCTACATTAGATGAATGACCAACTGCTCAGTTCTCATCGTACTTGTAAAAGAACCTAAATGGCTCACAATAAAAATATGCATTCATTAGGATAATATACATTCATTAGGTAAAAGGAAAAACTATGTAGTAATAAAATTTACCTAACTAAAAAGAAAGTTATTTCTGAAAAAAATGATTCATTCAAAATGACTTATTTTAACTGAGCATGGTGGTGCTTGCTTATAAATTTCAGCATTTGGAAGGCTAAGGAGGACCACAGCAAGTTTGAGGCCAGCATGAGCTATATAATTAGGTTCTAGGTCAATTTGGGCTACATAGTGAGACCTTGTCTCAAAAACAAACACATGACCAGCAAACAAGCAAACAAAACTTTATTTTCATAAATGACAATAGGCTACTACTGTGTGTTCATACCGCTTTTCAAATCTTTGGCCTCGTTTCCTAAGCCAGAGATTTCCATCTCGGCATTTTCTTTCATCAAAAGCTCCCAGTTCTTTGTTATCTCGAACTTATTATTGAAGTCTGCAATTTCCTTCAGAAATTCTGCTTCTTCCTCGGCCAAATTTTTCTTTGTATTTTCCTAAAACCAGAAATAGTGATCGAGATATGGGTTGCACTATTTTCCTTCAGGGATTGGAATAATTAGTTACGCCTCCTGACATTACCACAAACCCTCTTCTCCCTGAATGATACTATTTTTGACAGCTAAAGCTGTACATAATGATCTTCATATGGGAGACTCATGACTGCAGGTTTGGGAGAATTAGTGAAGTAGAAATTCTAGCATTTATCATCTTCCTCCTGTTTGTGAATTAACTTCATAACCATATATGCTACTTTGTCATTATGATTTATAATTAGGTAGAAGAGTAATGATGAAATATAAAAATCACAATCTATACTAAAGGAACTGCGGTTTTATAAGAAAAAAAAAAAAAAAACAATGACACCCACAGTTTAAAAATGTTGACTGATGGGGCTGGAGAGTTGGCTCAATGGTCAAGAGCACTGATTACTCTTGCAGAGAACCCCAGTTCAATTCCCAGCACCCATATGGTGATTAACAACTATCCGGGGAATCTGACGCTCTTTTATGACCTCCGTGGGCATTACGTGACACAGATGCACTTACATTCACAAAGGCAGTACGCTCATACACATAAACTAAAAATTTTTTAATGTTGACTGATGGCAAAATTATGCTTTCATCTCAAAGTAAGTTCTAAATAAGTTCATAATTTGTGAATAGTTTCCACATGGTGTAGAATTAAGAATTTCAAAAATATTTGGAAAATGCAAAAATCTAAACTTTTTTTTTTTTTTTTTTGAGACAGGGTCTTCCTTCCCCAGCTGGCCTGGTATTCACTATGTAGAATAGGCTGGCCTCAATCTCATAGAGAGCTTCCTGCCTCTGCTTCCTGAGTGTTGGGATTAAAAGTGTGCACCACAATGCCCAGCTTCAAAATCTAAACCTTAAAAAAAAATTTTCATTTATTATTTTTATTTTATGTATATGATTGTATTACCTGCATGTATGTAAGTGCAACTATGTCATGCAATGCCTGTGGAGTCAGAAGACGGAACTGATTCCCTGGAACTGGAGTTGCAGACGGCTGTTAGTAGTCATGTGGGTGCAGAGAATCAAACCTGGGTCCTCTGTAAGAGTAGTCGGTGCTTTAACTGCTGATCCGTCTCTCCAGCCCCCCAAATCTAAACTTCTTGACAGTGTAAAAATGTTAACACACATACACACACACACATATATATATGTATGTATCTTAATTTGTGTATGAGTGTAATCAGTCCATTTAGAGTGAGGAGAAACTAACTGGTCATGTTATGTACTGTATTTTTATTATTCTTAACTACATTTGATTGATTGATTGATTGATTGTGTGGATGTATATATACACACGCGTGCCATGGTATACTTGTGATGGTCAGAAGACAACTTGCAGGAGTCAGTTCTGTCATTCCATGATGTGGGATGCAAGAATTAAACTCAGGTCTTCAGATTTGGTGGCACAAGTCTTAACTTGATGAGCCATCCTGACAGCCCAAATATATTTTCTTTAAACTGTCAACTACTCACTAGTCACACCTCCAAGTTGGCCTGAACTCAAAATTATTGCTCAGCCTATGGGCTCTGACTTAAGATACAAAGGTAAGCAATATCCATCTTTTCACTCATACCCATAAATATGCCTAAAAGTATAAATGTCTCTATCTTTCAAAAGCATTAAAACTAGGTCTCAAAGTCCAAGTAATTCAAAAAGCAGTGTTCTTTCTTTTAGGATTATTATAACTGCAAATAATTTCTTTATTATATCCCTGCCAACCTCTTTCAAACTATATTACTCTACCAATTGCTTTTATTTTTATTGCTTTATTTATATGTATGTGTATGTGTTTATAGCATATTCATGAAGGCACCTGAGGAAGCCAGAAGAGGGCATTAAATCCCCTGGAGTTGGAGTTACAAATAGCTGAGAACCCCCTAACATGGGTGCTGGGAACTGAACTCAGGTCCTCTGCAAGAGCAGCAAGTGCTCTTAACCAATGAACCATCTCTCCAGCCACATGGCTTTAACATAGCGCTTAACATTTTTCTTAATTCGGATAGCAGTATCTATAAGTGGTTGGAGACTTACCAAGATTTGGAGAAGCTCACTCCTTTGGTTCTCCATTTTACTGTACTGTTTCTCCAAAGCATTTTCATGAGTTTTCAAAAGCTGTAAGATGAAGGATTTCTCAGAACACTTCTGAGCCTTCAAAATAAAAATACAGAAAAAAAAATGAAGCAAATGAATATATATTTTAGGGAACCAGTTAATTGAATATATATATATGTGTGTGTGTGTGTATATACATATGTATATATATATATATATATATATATATATATATATATCTTGTTCTATATTAATCTAGATAGTAAATATAACTAAATCAATAATATAACTAAAATCAATTTTCAAATTGGATTTACTTTTAGAGGAGGGGTTCTTGAGAAGCTTTAGCAGCCAGAAAGGAATGTAGCCCTGGTCAGACCACTGAAGGCCGGTCTGAGAGCTCTGCAGCCTTTTCAACGTAACCAACACCATCAGAAACCAATTCTCACCCTCTTACTTCTCACAAGAACTCACTCTTTGAGTAGTTCACTTGATTCCAAAGAGGAAAAGATGTTAATAAGTACTGATATTAGACATGTAACTATTATTTCATTTGGACTTAAAAAGTAGCACCTCTTGAGACATAAATATTAGAATGAGAGTCAAAGGGCTTGATGTATAAAAACTAGAACTGATGCTAGCCTGGAAACAGTTTTCCTCAGCATTCAGCACTGGCCTCGTGAAAAAGTAACACCTCCAGTTTGGGGCTATTCTCATCGCTACAGAGAAAAGAAAAATGATATAAATTCAACTTAAATTGAACAAACGAAGATTTATATTAGTTCTAAGAACTTCCTCAAGGTGAGAGGCAAGTTGTAAAATCTCTGTCCCAGAAGATACTGAAAAGTGAAAGAGTCTGGAAACAGACTATTCCAGAGACAAAGGGTTGGCTTAAGAGACATTTTGAAATAGTATGGCTACTAAGTCCTAGGAATACTGGCATTTAGAAAAAGCAGCTGAAATGAAATAGAAATGGGATCTTAGACCTCCAGAGAGAAAGATTAGAGATGTTCAACTTGCATGACCAAGGGTACTGAGATAACACTTTAAAAACTGGGAGAAGGAAGAATAGGACAGTACTTTAGTATCTGAGAAGGCAGAAATTAGAACATACATTTCCCAATCTCTAATGTCACACAGAAGTTGACAGGGCAAATAAGAGCATGGTCATGAATTCTACTACATTTAGTCAGTGCACAAACATGACACTTCAGGGTCAGTCAGTGCTTTGATAATTATAGATGAGAACAGAATAAGACCTAGACGTTTAAAACTCCAGTAGAGACTATATAATTAATTAAAGGCTAAAATCCAGGTCTTCTGACGTCCTTTCTAAATCATGTTATTTACATGGAAATGCTAGAACCATTTCAAAATAATTCTGGAGCTAAAAGTGGGCTTCAGTCTCTCACAAAAGGAGCACCTAGGTTCGAGACATTTTTTAAGCTTATCAAATATTAGATCCATCACAGCTTAGAGAGAAGGTTGCAGCACACATCCAACTAAGAATTTCCACTGCAGACAGTGACCAGAACAGACCCCAAGAATGCTTCAGACACACAGATCGAGTTGTCAGGTGTGTCTGATCTTTTGACATTATAACATGACGTCATCAACAAAGTTCATGTTCAAGAACTGTGCAGTTGTGTTATAGAAAAACTGCAAAACAATCTCACGTTTTAAATAAGGATTCTGGGGTGTATGCAGTCCGTAGGCCACAGGTTGGTACATTTTGGTTCAGTGTATTAAGGTGTTTCAATATCATGCCCTTTAAAATCAAGATTATTTCTAATTCTGTTTCTAACATTGATCTAACATAAAAGACCTTTCAAAACCCCCAAATGGAAAAATAGTATCAAATTGTAAAATAAAGACTCAGAAAAACCTTATGTTAACCACTCAAAACTTTCAGCTATCAATGACAAAGCTAAAAATTCAAGGGTTGGGAAGATGATGGCTCAGTGGTTAAGAGTACTTGCCATGTAAGAGTAAGGCCCTGAGTTTGGCCTAGCATGTGCCTGTTACTCTAGCATTTGGGGATGGAGACAGGCAGACCCTAGCACTTGCTGCCAAGCCAGCTTAGCCAAAGTGGTAAATTTCAGGTTCAGTGACAAGACCCTGCCTTAAGGGAATAAGGCAAAGAGCAATAGAGGAAGATGCCAGACATCCTTCTCTGGCCTCCGCATGTGCACACATGGGCACACACACCTGTACCCACACCCCAACACAGACATGTGCACATATAATCAAATACCTCACTCACACACCAAAACAACTCCTTCAAAACAACAACTGAAAAACAACAAAAGGAACCCCCAAACCAACAAAACAAAAAGAACTACAAATTCTCACTGACCCATGTCCCCTTTCTTAAAGGAAGAGTCACAGATATATAGAGATCTCTATTACATATTGGCATGCAAAAATGAAAAATAGCTATTCAAAATATTTACTAAATGGATCTATCTGTAATTTTCTTCATTTCTAAAAGTCTATGTCACGTATCCATTTTGAGGTCTCCATTTCTTTATTTTTATCAATCTTTCATTCCCACTTTTATTTTGCCCTCTGTCTTTATACCCTTTCTCTCCACATTTTCTTCATTTAATCAACATCTAAAAAATCCTCAAAGAGGCAATAACTAAGAAAGATGACAGCAACACTGCTTTTTAAGTTTCCTTAGGACTTAGGATGAAACCATCTAGCATGGAAAGTTCTCTAGGCCAGCAAGATAGTCCAGTGAGTAAAAGTGCTTGTTCCACCTGACAACCCACATTCTATTCCTGGAACCCACCTGGTGGAAGGGGAGAACCAACTTCATAGCATTGTCCTCTGAACTCCACATGTCCACAGATATCTCTCTCTCTCTCTCTCTCTCTCTCTCTCTCTCTCTCTCTCTCTCTCTCTCTCACACACACACACACACACACACATAGGAAAAGAAGAAAAGTTTATGTTTAGTTAGGGAAATAGCACAATAAAGAAAGCTACAGTCAGGAAGGAAAGGGAAGAACACAGGCTTCCAATTGCTGATTCCCATCACTGAGGTTATCAAGGTCAAGTCTGCAGAGGTGACATGAGACCAAATATTAGTTACATGTAGTCTTCAAATTTTACTGGAACTAAAGGAACAAAAATATTTGGATCTTCCTAGTCTTTGCCAAGTGTAAGTTATCTCTTCAGAAATAAAACAGCTTTTCATAGACACCAATTTGGAGGATGTTTCACATTATTCTTTTTGCTTTTTCTGTTATTCTAATTAACTTCTTAAGCTGTTTTTCATGTTTATGTGCTTAAAAATCATGCCTACTGATAGGCATAATCTTAGTAAATTCTCTAAATATAGCCCTGAATATTCCAATGGAATCAAAGGATAAGGTCATTTCACAGAATAAATAACCATCTTGGAAAAACTCTCTTGTTTTGTTTCAAGGAAATGGATGGGTAGGGACCAGAATGGGAAGATATATAAGAAATATAAAATTGTGCTATAACAGATTATTTCCAAACATATCTCTAACTTCAGGTTTGAACTGAGGCACTAACATGCCCATGGTAGCTTGAGCCATTTCATTTACAGTAAACAGAAACTAAAGAAATTTTTGACTCTGTTTCCTAAACTGCTCAAAGATCCCAAGAGACTGCATGCAGTATAAAGAGCAGGGTGGAAAGTATCTAAGGGCAGCAATACAAATTTCTCTTTTGTTTCTTTCTCTGTCCTCTGATTGAAAATGAAAACATTTGCATAAAGTCTTAAAGTTGCACTCTAGACTCAAATGGCCAACCACTGTCAGAAAATATTGCTGTTTTAGAAAACTTTAATTTACAGCACTGCCAACTCCCTGGTTAATTCTGCTTCTCTCAGCAATAAAGGTTTTTCTTCTTTACCCTGTTCTATTCCTCTTGGGATATTTGATTTTTCTAACAGAGCTTACTGTTTTCCCAGCGAGCTGACTCATCTGGTGACTAGCTCAGTTTCCAACAAAGTTCTAATCTGTGGCTCTTCACCATTCTTATTGCCTGGGTGCCTTTAGGTATTTTTCTACCAGAAGAACTTGAAAACTGAAAATGAGGATTCTAAATTATCATTTGGGTCCAAGTAAACAAAATACAGAGCTACTCTTTCTTTTGTAGCTGCTGTTAAAAACAAACTCAGCCTTTAGGAGCTGACATTCTGCTGATTAAATGTTCTTTCTGTCCAACAGTGTAATGGGCAGCTTAACACTAGAAACACAAAGGGAGATATGTAGATTTCACATTCCTAAAATCACAAGGACTGAGGAAAAAATGTGGCTATAGCAATTATAACAAAGTCATTTCCAAACACCAGAGCACATCAACCAGCAGAGTTTCCACAGCAGATGTTAGTTAGGTTTTTAAAAACTTGTCCATAGACACCATGGCTGCCACTCCTTTTCTTACCAACCAGTTAATCTTTTTCTGAAAGGTATGTCATGCCCAGGCAGCCCATTGAACATGAAAGATCAGTTCATGTGATTCAGCCATGCACAATGCAGAAATTAGATGGAAGAAAAAATAAGCTTATCTATGTGAAAAATGTATGGTTAAAAAAAATTCCCTGCTTTCAGATGTAACTTTTGGAAACATTTTTTCCTCTGGCTTTGAACAAAAAAGTACATTACCCTAGGAGTTATTAGCAACTGTGGAGAACCAGGCAGCCATCCATTACTTTATTCTACCTTAATAATTCCTCTTTTCTTCAGGGAAATAACATACTAGTACATTCACCACAAACCAGGTATTACAGCTCACACCTGTAATCCCAGGAGGCTGAGACAGGAGGATCATCATATGTTCAAGGCTATATGTGACTTCAAGGCCAACCTGGAATACAGTTGAGACTCTATCTCAAAAAACCAACTAACCAACCAACCAACCAACAAAACCACCACCAACAAAAAAATCCCAGTTCATGTGCCAATAATGATCACCTGCCAGAATTCTAATCTTTGGAGCGCAGGCCTAAATCTTTGAAAAGGATTTCTTTCCCTAAAACAATCGGACTATATGAGGGAGGAGTAACCTTTTGATTTTCATCCTTTCTCCTTTCCCAACTGGATTTCAGATATGATACTTAGGAACAAAAGAATATTTGACACAAGAGTATTGGATGCTGCAGACTAAGGATGGTGGTACAAAAGGAAGACTATGCTGGATTTTAGGATTTTCTTGAGAAGCTTTAATAAATGGACCCAGATTGCCCACCTTTCAGATTTCATTTTCTTTAATAATACATTATTTAAAAATAAAACTACCACCTCATTACAAAACTCCATTTTAATATTATAAATGATAATAATACATGATTTTGTTGTTTCCTACTAAAAGATGACTTTACAAGCTATTCTGAGGGAGAGTTCCTAAGGTCTGTAAATTGTAAAAAAAGAATGTCTACATTTTAAATAAAAATGGAGATGAAGTAATTTATTCATTTCCATTTTTTCCTTAAAACTAGTACTGTATTATTATTCTTAAGATATTTATGTAATACATTAAAAACAAAATATAAAATAACCTCATCATTTCCACCATTTACCTTCTCTCAAGGAGAATGGCACATATTAAGTTTTATATGTTTATAAAAAATCAAATGCCAAAATTATATTACATGCTAATTTTTTAAAAGGTTATTTTTAATGTGTATATCAGAGTGTGTTTGCATGTATATATGCTCCCATTTGTGTGAGTGCCTACAGAAGCCAGAAGAGGCTTCCTGAAACTGGAATTAAGGAGGTATTTAGCTGCCCTGTGGTACTGGGAACCAATCCCAGGTCCTCTGCAAGGACACAAGTACTCAACGTTGAACTATCTTTCTAGTCCTTTCGTGCCAATTCTTAAATATAAGAAACTCTTTAGGATGCTTTGAAGAAACCACACTAAGTTATATGAGTCCTGCTGTGTCAAACACTATGAACCCTTTTCTTGACTACTAGAAACTTTAGGTATACAGGTAAGCATTAATGTAAAGCATGTTCTCATCTTTTTGTTTCCATATTACCAAACATGACCAGGAATACTGTCTGTATCTGGTCTAATTCTGAGAGTACTCATACCATGTAATCCGAGACTTCTGAATCATATATTTTAAAGGACTCCTCAAGCCCTGAAAGGTAAATGCTATCAATCAAGTTCTAATTATATGCTACCTGGATTTTACAGAACAAGAAAGAAAAAAGAATACTGTTATTTTTCACCACAAATAACACCCTAAACAAATGCACAAAAAATCTTTTGACTGTGTGAATACAGAATAGCTTGAGCACTGCCCCATTTAAATTATGGTCTAGCTTCTTCTTATGCTGTTTCTCTTTGAAAAATGGGTCAATAAATGCCAAATCAAATAGCTAAGTAAATATATTTTCATTGTTATTGGCAGACATATAATTAGCTCTTGAGAAAAAAGAAACAAGGAGTCAATTTATGATTACTTCTTTAGTTCTTCCTGTTAGTCACTTACATTATAATTGTAGCTCTAATTATAAATCAAATTATTTCAGTTACAAATTAGTGTTGTATGAACTGTGACCCTCATATGCTAGTTTTATTAGTAAGATATGATTATATTATTACCCATGTATATGAGCTGATTAAAAAGCAATGCATATTTATGAGCCTCTATTAATTAGTAATTTCAACAAATGTTTCTTAACAATATTAGAGTTGTTGGGTCTTTTCTCTAGTACAAACAATAAAATCTATATTTTTTAAATATACATGTAGTTATCATTTTCGTTTTCAGGTAAAAAAGGCTGCTAACAAAAAAAATATTACAAAGTAATAATTTTCCTTACAAAGGAAATATTACAAAGAGCAAACATTTCATTTAAAATATTTACTACCTACCAGGGTCAGTATCTTCACCAATCCCAGAAAAATGCATTTTATACAAAACCTTACATAAGTGACCTTTAAAAAAATACTGTCCTAGATGTAAAGCTTTAGATGTATTATTATGTCATGAAGAAAAATGTTCCAGATTAGCTCAAGAAATTCATTTTAATAAAATATGTTTTCCTGGCTCAATTGTTATGTTTATTGTGGTAGTTTATTTGGTCTTATTTTCTCTACCATGGACAAGTCACTTAACCTCTCAGCTTCTTCACCTATAAAGAGGGTTGATGGTGGAGTCTCCTCTCAGGATTCCTGTTGGGGTTACAGTTAGTACACCCTTTAGACTGGTGCCAGCATATAAGCACTGCTAGCTGCATAAGACTTGAGGGTGTGTGTGTGAGTATATTTGTATCTATGTGTCTGTCAACCTGCTGTCTGTCTCTCTCTCTCTGTGTAGTCCATTGCTTCTTTTGGCTTCTACTTGCCCGCTTCCAGAGTACCTTAATGCTTCTTAATGGTGTCACTTATGCTTTGCCCAGCTCCACCACTTCCAGCACTGTCAGTACGAGCCAGCTTCTTTTTACTCATAGGCAAAATACGAAACAGGGGCTCACTGAACAATAGTTCCATGTTCTATTTTAAAAGAGAGCCAGTTTCTCTTACTTGAGAGGGAAGGATAGGAAAAACTGGTCAATCAGTCCTCAGTCAGAGGAGGAATAACTTCTGATGTTCTATTTGGCACAGCAGGATGATTATAATTAACAATGTATACTAAAAAAAAAAAAAACTCAGGAAGATTTTTACTATTTTCATCACAACGACACAATAAATGAGCAGATACAGTAATCTGATCTGCACATTATAAAATGTGCACAAGTATAGAAAAATAACTCACCACCCATACCACATGCACAGTTTTTATTAGAACAGTTCTAAAGACAGCACTTTCATTGCCATCTAACAGACTCCTAGTGTCCACTGAGCACGCTGGATGCTGTGTGTACAATGTTCACTAGATAACACAGACAAGAGAATAAAGATGGGATAAGAAAAAAATATCTAAATACATCACTGTCAAAGTAACGGGCTGGGAACACAAGTATGCACTGCCAGTTAATAGTTTTATGGAGATGACTAGGGAGGGCTTTACGGATGACACTGGAGCAAGATGTGGAAAGATGACTGGAAGCTCACCAGGTGGTGAGGTTTTATTCGCAATGGAAGTGGTAAGCTAAAAGATATTTTTGAAGAAAACAGACTTGCTCAAACAAACTTCCTATGCACACTGCTTGCTTAATTCATCTTCAGGTGTTGAAAACATCCACCTGCTCTTTCCCATAATGAGGCTTTCATTCAAGGAGATGTACTGGAATGAGGTTCTTAACTTCTATACTATCAGTTCCCATTTTCCTAATCAGACTGGAGAAATCTTTCTAAAAACACTCTTATCCTATCTCTTCTTAATCAACTGGCAACATTTTCTCCACTTCCACAGACTAATGGTCTGCATTGGACCAAATTCCTCTCCCAATATGCCTGGGGCAGATAGGCTCCACCCTGTTACTTCTCTCTGCATCTCCAAGATGCTACCCACAGTTCAAACTCAAGAAACTATTAAGACTCTCTCTGTCCTATAAAAAAAAAAAAATCCAGAATTTTACAAATACGGCAGAAGAGATAAATATTAGCAGGAAAGGAATACTTTTGGATCAGACATATGAAAAATGTTGAGAATCGAAAAGCAGAAAGCAGAGTTATTTGAAAGACACAATCTATTACAACCACCCAGCACACTTAATTTATTATTCAAAATTTATACACTACATCAACTACTTATTGAACAATTATTCTTTCAGTGACACTGTGTTCTTCTAAAAAACTTCAACCATCCCACAAAAAGGACATTGAATTCCTCGCTACTTAATGTTGGATTCTTTAGGGCAAATTCCTATTAAAACTGAAGCTATCATTAGATTCAGAACTTTAAATATTACTAGTCAAGACAGAACTACAGCTTAAAATTCTTGAGCTTCCTAGTTGAGGGACATGCAGTTAAACAGTAAAGTTCAAGCGTCAAGTTCAAACACTTTCTCAATTAATAATCAGCATGCTTTATGTATCAATACCTTGTCTTCCAACTGGATTTTCTCTCCATGCAGCCTTTCTGTTGCATTCTTAATTTTTTCACAACATTTGGCTACTTCTGACTTTACTGTAACACAAATTAAATCTTTAATCGCATCCACATTTCTCAAGTTCCCCAAATCAGATGTGACTTTTTAGCTGTCCTCCTTCAAGAAGGAGAGCAAACTTCCTTCCCTAACAGTTCTGGTCCTCTTCTGCCCCAAACACTCAGTTCCAGAAGTTAAGAGGCCCTCACAAAAGGGCAGAGAAACTCACCTTCTTGCATCACTCTACGACTCTCCTCAGCCTTATGTTCAGTGCAGCGGATTTGCTCAAACAAGGACTCTAAACTCATCCTGGGGCCGGCTCGAGCGGGGATCCTTTGTTCACCCTTAAATGTTTTATAACCGAGTCTGAGGATCCTGGAAAACACGGTAAGTTAGTGTTCTTCCAGAACTGCTCCCAGGTAGGCTTGCCTCCTCCAGCTCCCATCCCTGCCTGCTCAGTGCCTGGCAGGGTGGCCCCAGCCTTGGCTTTTCCATTCTGCTACTCTGGTGGAGCATGGCTCCCCTAGCCCAAGCCATAGCTCCCTCAGGATCAGGCCTTGGTTTCCCAGGGACCAGATTTGGGCTCCTTTGGACTAGGCCTCAGATGCCCTGGAAAAGCCTTGGCTCCCCTGGACCAGTTCTGGGTTCTTCTGGACCAACCTTGGCTCCCCCCAGATCAGGCCGTGGTTTCCCCCAACTAGGCCTCGGATCTCCTGGACCAAGCCATGGCTGCCCAAACACCACTCCCACCAGGCATCGGCTTCCACGGACCAGGTCTGGGCACCCTGAACCGTGCACGCCTCAACACGATTCCACGGGTCAGGCCTGGGCTCCCATGGACCAAGCCTTCAGTCCCCTGGATAGGGCCTCCGCCTGCCCAGGACTAGGTCTGGGTTCTCCTGGACCAGGACTCGGCTCCCCCAACTGGATCTAAGCTCCCCTGGACAAAGCCGAGGCTTCTCCCCACTCCCATCAGGCCTTGGCTAACCCAACAGGTCTGGGCTCGGCCTGACTGCCCTGGACCATTTGAAACCACGGCGCCTCCACCGCCTCCCGGCACCCCATCAGACCTTGGATTCCCACAAACCAGGGCTGGGCTATGCTGAACTAGGCCTCACTTCCTTGAACCAAGCCGTGGTCCGACTCTTCCCCTATCACGAACCCCCCCAAAACTCCCAGGTCGAGCCGCCCCATCAGACCTTGGCTTCCTACAGACCAGGTACAGGCTCCCCTAGACAAGGCCTCGACTTTCCTGGACCAAGCTGTGGCGAGCCCAACCACCTCCCGCCGCCCCACTTCCCACCACCCCATCAGCCCTTGCCTTTCCACAGACTAGGTCTGGGCTCCCAGGACTAGGCCTTGACTTCCCTGGACCACGACGTAGCGCGCCTCCCCTACTTCCGGCCTCTCATCAGACCTTGGCTTCCCACAGACCAGGTCTGGAATCCCCTAGACTAGGCACTTCCCTGGACCAAGCTGTGGCGCGTCCCCTCCTCCCGCCGCCCCATCAGACCTTGCTTGCCTTCCCTCAGACCAGGTCTGGGCTCAAATGGACTAGGCCTCAGTTTCCGGAACCAAGTCATGGGGCATCCCCGCATCTCCCGCCGCACAATCACACACTGGCTTCCCTCAGACCAGGTCTGATTCCCCTAGACTAGGCCTCGACTTCCCTAGACCAAGCTGTGGCGAGCCCACACACCTCTTGCTGCCCAATTTCCCGCTGCCCCATCAGACCTTGGCTTCCCACAGACCAGGTCTGGGCTCTGCGGGACTAGGCCTCGACTTCCCTGGACCACGACGTAGCGCGACACCCCACCCTCCAGGTACCCCAACAGACCTCCGCTTCCCTCAGACCAGGTCTGAGCTCTGCTAGACTAGGCCTAGACTTCCGGAACCAAGCCGTTATCTGCCCCTCCCCCACACCACGCCCACACTCACCCCCTTCACACCCCCCACCCCCACCCCCGCGGCCCCATCAGACCTTGGATTCCCACAGAACAGATCTAGCTCCCCTAGACTAGGCCTCGACTTCCCTGGACCAAGTCCTGGCGCGCCCCCACCCGGCCCCAGCCGCTATCGGCCCCTCCCCCACACCACGCCCACACTCACCCCCTTCACACCCCCCCCCCCCACCCCCGCGCCCCCATCAGACCTTGGCTTCCCACAGAACAGATCTAGCTCCCCTAGACTAGGCCTCGACTTCCCTGGACCAAGCGGTGGAGCGCCCCCAACCGACCCAAGCCGTGATCTGCCCCTCCCCCCACGCCACGCCCACACTCACACTCTCCACCCCACCCCACACCCCGCCGCCCCATCAGGCCTTGCCTTTCCACAGACTAGGTCTGGGCTCCCAGGACTAGGCCTTGACTTCCCTGAACCAAGCGCTGATCTTCTCCTCCCCCTACACTCACTCCCTCGAACCCCGCCCCCTGCCCCCGCCTCCCCATCAGCCCTTGCCTTATCACAGACCAGTCTGGGCTCCCCGGGACTAGGCCTCGGATTTCCCTGGACCACGACGTAGCGCGCCACCCCACCCTCCCGGTGCCCCATCAGACCTTAGCTTCCCTCAGACCAGGTCTGGGCGCCCCTAGACTACAAGACGTCCCTAGACCAAGCTGTGGCGCGTCCCCTCCTCCCGCCGCCCCATCAGACCTTGCTTGCCTTCCCTCAGACCAGGTCTGGGCTCAAATGGACTAGGCCTCAGTTTCCAGAACCAAGTCATGGGGCATCCCCGCATCTTCCGCCGCACAATCACACATTGGCTTCCCTCAGATCTGGTCTGGGCGCCCCTGGACTACGCCTCCACTTCCCTGGACCAAGCTGTGGCGCGTCCCCCCCTCCCGCCGCCCCATCAGACCTTGCCTTTCCACAGACTAGGTCTGGTCTCCCCTGGACTAGGCCTCCACTTCCCTGGACCAAGCGGTGGAGCGCCCCCAACCGACCCAAGCCGTGATCTGCCCCTCCCCCACACCACGCCCACACTCACACCATTCACACCCCCACCCCCGCGGCCCCATCAGACCTTGGCTTCCCACAGAACAGATCTAGCTCCTCTAGACTAGGCCTCGACTTCCCTGGACCAAGCGGTGGAGCGCCCCCAACCAGCCCAAGCCGTGATCTGCCCCTCCCCCCACGCCACGCCCACACTCACACTCTCCACCCCACCCCACACCCCGCCGCCCCATCAGGCCTTGCCTTTCCACAGACAAGGTCTGGTCTCCCCTGGACTAGGCCTCCACTTCCCTGGACCAAGCTGTGGCGCGCCCCCCCTTCCCGCCGCCCCATCAGACCTTGCCTTTCCACAGACTAGGTCTGGTCTCCCCTGGACTAGGCCTCCACTTCCCTGGACCAAGCGGTGGAGCGCCCCCAACCGACCCAAGCCGTGATCTGCCCCTCCCCCCACGCCACGCCCACACTCACACTCCCCACCCCGCACCCCGCCGCCCCATCAGGCCTTGCCTTTCCACAGACTAGGTCTGGGCTCCCAGGACTAGGCCTCAACTTCTATGGACCAAGTCATGCCGCGCCCCCCCACCCCCCGCGCCCCCCCAGACCTTGGCTTACCACAGACCAGGTCTGCGTTCTGCTGGACTGAGCCTTGACTTCCCTGAACCAAGCCGTGATCCGCCCCTCCCCGCCTTCCATCAGACCTTGGCTTACTACAGACCAGGTCTGGGCTCCCCTGGACTAGGCCTCGACTTCCCCAGACCCTCCCGCGGCCCCATCAGATCTTGACTTCCCACAGACCAGGTCTGGGCTCCCCTGGACTAGGCCTCGACTTCCCCGGACCCTCCCGCGGCCCCATCAGATCTTGACTTCCCACAGACCAGGTCTGGGCTCCTTTAGACTAGGCCTCGTCTTCCCTGAGCTGTGGCGCGTCCTCCCCACTTCCTGCCGCCCATCACACCTTGGCTTCCCTCAGACCAGGTGTGTGCTCCACTGGACTAGGCCTGGACTTCTCTGGACTCAGCCGGTTTGCCCCCTCCCCCCATCAGTCCTTGTCTTCTGGAGGTCCAGGCCTCGGCTCTCCTCAACCAGGTTTGAGCTCCCCTGGGCTGGGCTTCATCTCCCCCACACACCACCAGGCACGGGCTTCCCTGGACTAGGCCTCAGCTCCCCTGGGCCAAGCCCAGGCTCCCCGTCTCAGGCCTTGGCTTCCCCTGACCGGGTCTGGGTTCCTCTGGACCAGTCCGACCCTCAGGATCAGGCCTCCGCTCCCTTCTACCTAGCCGTCGCTCCTTGGGCTTGCAGCCTTTGCTGTGATGACGCCTTTTTCCCCCAGCTCACTCTTTTCTAAGAAAATGATCCCTGAGCGCGCAAATACCACCTGCTGACAAAATCAGGGTCAGAGCATTTCCTCCTCAAGTGAGGAGGCAGTGTGGCCCTGAGCCTGGTCTCGCGACAACTTAAACTACGGGAGCTTGCTGTGGCCATTCAGCAACCATTCTGTGGCTTCACGATTTTAGGCCCTCGTGGAGGTGGGGTGCCCAATGTCCAAGACAAACACTCTGTGTTCTAAAGTGCAAAGTACCTATGGTTCTAAATATAAACTTTTGTCAAGTCTTATCCTTTGAGGATAGCAAAGGCTGCTATAAATGTACAGCGTCTGACATTCCTCCTTAATCATTCCTTTGTAATCAGGGCATATCTTTTTGTCTGCTTTGAAATTAATCATTGCCTTTTGTAATCAAGCCTCGCTAATATTAACACTTCAGTATCTGCACAGTATGTGTCAGAGAACAAAGTGTTTGCTAATGAAAGCTTAAATGTGAAAGGCACCTCTGGGACTTTCGCATGAATTTTTTTTTAATTAAAAAAATAAAATATTTTCCAGTTTAGTAGGTCAAAATATTGACATTATAAATATTTGCCTTTATCCCGAATGTAAAATTGACATTGGTTCAACTTTTTAAAAGTTACTTCTAGCTTGAATGTATTTAAAATTAAATAAAATAAGATAAATGTAAATTTTTGTCACACAATAGGCTTAATTAATGTTTCTCTAATCTGTAGTATAATTGGTTATAAGTTTTAACCTAGTCGAGATTTCTACCTGAATTTCAATTAAGTCATGTCAGCATAAAATCTAATGCTGTACCTCCCAGAATATTCACTGAAAGCTGTAATGAAATAGGAAAGAATTACCTATAAGAATATCAGAAGCAGTTATTAATAAAAATTTGCCTATTGTCTTTCAAGTAACCCTCCTTGCCTAGAATTTTTCATTATAAACTTGAAATTCTTGTGAATAAGTAATAACAATGTTTTTCATTATTTATGTTTTGATATAATAATTATTATGTAATGAATTGCATATTTACTAAGTACTTTCTGAACACTCTATATCCTTTTGAGGTGATTTTTATAATTTTAATAATACAGATAAGAACACTAAGGCACAAAGCATACCAATGAAAAACTTGAACTCAGTGAACAATTTAGTTCAGCCACCATCTGAAATCTTGACATATATTAATTTTTTTAATTAAGCCAATCACACTGTGAGATTATTATTTTTGTTACTTGGAGGATGTGGTCAGTGAGGGCTAAGTAGCTTGTCTAACATTATGCACAAGGGCTAGGATATAACAGAATTAGGATTCAAACTCTGTGTCTTCTGAAGATTACATCCTTCATACATCATACATGGCAGAGAATGAAACCAAGAAATAAGGGATTAGAAGTCATGAATTAAATTTTGGATTTGGCTATATTTTTTCTCTTATTACATTATATGCACTTACTGTTTCATTTAAAACTCTTCATACATATATTTCACTTTCCTGTGTGAGTAAGGCAATTGGGCTTCCAAAGACTGCCCAAATTTCACTCTGCCAAGTGAATACATACGTGTGTGTGTGTGTGTGTGTGTGGTGTGTGTGTACTTCTTGAGACAGGGTCTACCTGTAGCCACAGCCGGCCTGGAACTCACTATGTAGAACAGTCTGGCCTCAATCTCACAGAGATCCGCCTGCCTCTGCCCCCTGTGTGCTGGGTTTAAAGACCTGTGCCACCATGCCTGGCCGTAAATATATTTTTATAATTCATATTCGTCCATTATGTATGTGCATGTATATGGTTAGATATACAGAAATAAACCTATTAAAACTATTCAAGGATGGAAAATGAAGCTGATTATGGCTTAAACCATTTTTTTCTTTGAACTCTCACTTGGAGGCTCTTGAATTATACTACAGTGGCCATCAATGGAAAGGGCTTCCAGCAGATAAACTGCATTACTAATTAATATCACTCCCTTCAGAATTATTTCCTGTGGACTTGCATAGGGAGCATCCTCACAGGGAGACTAGTTTTCAAAAACATGATTTTTTTAACGTTCCAGTTTTATTAGTTACATTCAAATTCCATTTATTATTTAGCATGCTCTATCAGCACTGAAACTTGGCAAAGTGAAATTTGTACAGCTTCAGAAGCCCAATTGCCTCACTCACATAGGAGTGTGGAAGAGAATGCTGCTGAAAATTTCAAGAGAAGGGTAACAGGGAGAGCACCTTCATGCTGTACAGTTATCTTCACATCCCATAGCATTCTAGTGCTTTTAAATTTTACTAGAATCTTCTTAGAGGTATTACAACTATAGATATTAGCAGGGTTTTAAATTTTAATTTTGTTTATTGAAGCAAGTATAATTATGTAAGCCCACAATTCAAAATTTACATGTTTCATAATAATGAATAAAAGCAACATATTAAGGTATTAAAATCTAGCTTTATTCATACATTTTTATACAGTGTTAAGTTTTTTTCTCTTGTAACTATGTATGCTGATTACAACCCATAATGTGCAGAGCAAGGGGATATTATTTAAATTTATGCCAAATAAAAATGGTATATGACATGATAAAACTTTGTGGGCACACTATTTTCTGAAAATGTATCTTCTAACTCTGAAAAAAAGGAAATAACTCATTCAACAACTGTTTAATGAGTTTCTGCTTTTCATTCAGCATTCATTGGACAAATATTATTGAACATATCCTATGTGCCATATTAGAAAAACAGCAACAAGATTTAATAAAAAGAGAGCTACATAAAAAACATTTTTCTTCCCCTGGATAATTCTAACCTCATTGGAGAATTATTATATTTTCAGCATTTTGGCGGCAGTATAAACAACTGCTTTCAGATGTTTCAACAGATGTTTTTTAGAAAGAAAGTCAATTATTCACATTATGATATCCACATATGATTCTCAGATCTAAACTTTCCATCTGTATATGTTTTACTGAATTACCTACCTATGGGACATAAAAGTTAAGAACACTCACTGTCTTTCACCCTCAGACTTTTGTTCATAACCACACTAGCACCTGGCCTATGGAATCATCAATAATTGCGTTGCTAGAAGGCCTTATATAAGACTATATTGCTCTTGTGATTTAAAATGTATTTTCTCTCCTTTCTTAGATTGATGACTTCCGTAAGTTCTAAACCAAGCTTACAAATACCCACTAGCCCAGGGCATATATATTGCAATGGAAAGAAGAAAAGTAATTCATTTATTTTATGGTTTTCTTAGGGCATCTACAATAAAGAAAAAAAATTGTGGATGCATCCAAGTTTAGCAACCATTTATTGAGTATCTACTATTGAGTATTACTAAGTGTAAAATCCCCTCCTGGGTACTAAGGAGAATACAAAGTTCAAAAGATACCAGCCCCGCTCTCCTGGAGGTCATAGTCTACTAAATAAGGCAGAGGTCACACAAAGAACTTCTAAGTAACCTGTATATAAGACCTTCACGCTTCTGCTATGAAAATACGGCAGAGAGGGTAGAGAACAAGTCTGATCTAGATGATCTAGGAAGAGTTGCTAAGGGAGTTAAAAAGGAGACTGGGCTTTCAGTAGAAAGGAAAGGAGGAAAAGGCAGAAGTTTAGATGAGACCAATATTTGGAAGACGTTTAGCATCATGTGTATGATATAGGACTATTTAGTGCTGTTGAGCAGGTGAGTGGAATGTCCATGCTGCTCTATATAATGAATTCATGGCACTGAATTAGAAGCACTAAAAATTACAAGACTTCCATTTTACCTATTTTGAATATCTTGCTGTCTTAATCCACTTGGGCTGTTATAACAAAGTACCATAAACAGACTAGTTTATCAAATTGGAAAACTATTTCTCAGTTTTGGAAATGGTGACGTTGAACATTGAGGTGCCTGTGGATGCAGTGTGGGCCCAGTTCCTAATTCATGAACTACTCTTCCCCTTCACAGGGACTAGCCAGCACTGTGAAGCCCTTTTTTATAGGGACTCTAATTTCAATCACAAGAGCCCTACCCTCATTATCCAATCAGCTCCCCAAAATAACACATTCAGAAGGGGTTAAAATTGAACAAGTGAATTGGGGAGGAAGGCACAAATATTCAGACAGACCTTAGCACTCATTGTATGCCAAAAAATATCAAAGCTGTTGGCATGAATGACTTACCTTAATTAACACAATAACCCTGTGAGAACAGTGCTTTATTATTTGGAGGACTGGTGCAGACAGAGCTAAGAAAGTCATCCACAGTATACCAATGAGGAGGTAGCAGAATCAGGATTCCAGTTGCCATCATTTCTTAACTTCTTTTTCGAAAATAATTTTAATTGAGTTTTTACAAATTTCATATAATATATTTTGAACATATTTAGACCTCCTATCCACAGCTCTCTTGCAGGCCTGCCCCACTCATATACTCTGTCACATAGGTTAAAGGCTTATGGAACCTAGGATGCGTTTTCAAGTGTCCTTTGGTATTCATTCATCCACTGGGACCTGATTAACCTATTTAGTGTCATATCCTTAGAGAAAAGCAGCTTTCCCTCTCCCAGTAGCTATCAGTTGCCAATAGTTCCTCAGCTAAGTTGGGATTCTTACCCACTTCCTCCTGTCTATGCTGGGACTTTTGTCAGGTTGAGTTTGCATGGGCCTTGTGCATGCTGTTACCATTGCTGTGAGTTTATATAAGTAGCTTCCCAGGTGGCTGAAATGACATTTTCTTATGGTCAACCATCACCTCTGGCTCTTACAATCTTTCCAAGCCCTCTTCCCTAATGGTCTCTGAGCCCTGGGTACAGAGGTTTGATATAGGTGTCCTATTCAGGAATAAGCACTCTGTAGTCTCTGATTCTCTGCACTTTGGCCAGTTGTAGCTTTCTGGGTAAATCAACAAGAAGAAGCTTCGCTGATGAGAGCTGAGAGATGCATTAATATTATTTCTGCCCCTGTTCCACCATGTTCCCTGAGCCTTAGATATAGAGGTTGCAGTGCAGACGTGTCACTCATACCTCACGGACACTTATTCTCTGCATTTGGCCTGTTGTGTAACTTTTAATTTTTTATATGGTTTCTAAAACCTAGAGACTAGAGGAAATGAGATTATCTCAGGATCTGTTTCATTTAAAGGGTAGATATATTACCTCAAAAAGACTTTCTTACCAATTAATGCTTTTTAAAGACAATTTCAGACTTCTAGAATGTGAATTAGGTTTAGTAATGCAATGTACCTTTACTGTGTATTTTAATCTGAATTAAAATGAAATGTGACCTAAAGAAAAATCGTGAATGGGTCATGCCTTGTAGCAAACACTGTTTAAACCAGCTGTGCATCTGATGTGTAAAGCTAAAATTGAAATCCATGCAAATCTATGAGAATTGTTTTTTCAATGTTTATATTAGCTTCCCATGGGATTCTATGACATAGGATCACACTAGGTGATTCAGCTGAGGAGGCTGGAGACCAGAATGGAGGTACAGGCACAGCTGGTTCCTCTGGAATGTTCTTAAGAGAATCTCTTTGTTGCCTCTTCCCAGCTTCTGGTCTCTGCTGGTAATCCTTAGGATTCCTTGGCTTGTGAACACAGAACTCCTATGTCTGCCTTTCTTGTCACTTAGAATTCTCCTGTGTGTGTGTGTGCGCCTCTCTCTTTCTCCCTTCCTCTCTCCTTTTAAGGACACCAGTAATTTTGATAAAAGGCCTACTCCAGTATGACCTCATTTCAAACTAATTATGTTCTTAGATGGTCTCACTTTTAAATGATGTCACGTCTGAAGTACTTTAGAAGGTAAGGGCCTCAATATATATTTTGAGGGACCCACTTAACTCACAACAAGTTGAAAAAAATCAAGTTCTAGGAAATAGTTATGATCGAAGGGTTTTAGGAAATATATAATCTTTTTTCCTTTTTTTCCCTGGTGCTGGGGGTTGACCTGGGGCCTTGTAGGTACTAGGCAAACATTCTACCAGTGAGCTACATCCCCAGTCCAAAAGAACTATCTAACTCTTCTGTTTTATAGGTGTTAACATTGGGGCTGAATATCACACATGCAATATCAGAGCTAAGTTTAGATTCCCCTCCAGTTTCTTCTCTTCTGATAAAAGGTCTGTTTAGTTTATCAGTGTCATTCCACCAATTTAGTTCAAGCAACACCTCTTTTATCAGTATTGAACATTCTTGTAAGAGTTAGAAGAAAACCTGTAATAGAATCCAGGGTCAGCTTGGGGGAATCCATCCAATGCAGAGACCCCTCTCCATTATGGAGAGTAAATAGATGATAAATAGACAGGTGGGTAGGTAGGTAAATAACTAAACAGAGAAGCACATTAAGACACACACATATGCTAAAGTAACGTGTATACATATGCTTAAAAGTTTTTATTTTTAATCTAAATTTCTAAGCTAGAAACAAAGGTAAATTGCCAGTTCTTCTGAATTTATGTTCTCACACATGCTAGGCAAATGTTCTGCCCCTAAGCTATACTCCTAACCTAAATTATCTACTCTTCTCCTTTTTATTTTATTTATTACTTGCATATTACAGGTCAGAGTGTACTGCCAGCAGGTAAGTGCACCCATGTTGCACAATGCCCTCAGAGGTGGGAAGCGGCCACCATATCCCCTGGAATTGGAGTTACAGATGGTTGTTAGCCACATGTGGGTGCTGGGAATTGAACCCAGGTCCTCTGTAAGAGCGACCAGTACTCTTAACTATTGAGCTATCTCTCCAGTCCCCTTTAATACGTTTTAAAATTACATTCTACTTTTGCATTTATGTGGGGTGGGGAGTGCACGTGTGCCATGGCATGTGTATGGAGATCAGAGTACAACTAACAGAAGTTGTTTCTTTCCTTCCACCATGTGGGTCCTGAGGGGTCCAACTGAGGTCATTAGGCTTGGCAGCAATCCCTTTTACCCACTGAGCCATCTTGGTGGACCACTAAATTGTCAGTTCTTAACCATTGATGAAAAAAAAGCAAGCTTTCTTTGGGCCTGTGAAATATAATACATAACAAAATTCCACCAACACTTTAAAAGGTCACTAAAAGTGAAAATATTTGACATAAAAATCTTTAGCACACTAGGCATGTTTTACGTGGGAGACCCTAGCACAGGGACCAGAAAAACTGTTCTGGCTGCCTTACCAAAAAGAGCAACTGGTCAGTCCCAGGAAACAAAAACAAAACAAAACTTGGAAATCCCATCTCTGCCATGTATAATTCATTTGTTTAATGAGCACTTACTAGGTAGATTCTATTTGTAAGGCAAGCAGGAACTTGGTTGGCATGGTAAGGCACTTGGGATCGGGGTGTATCAACTCCCAGTTCTCATGGCAATAAACTTGGTAGTTTGGGATTACATAAATGAGTAAAAGAGATACTAAAGGCTTTTTTTTTCTCCTTACTGATTACTTGTTGAGATGATTAATATAGGATCAACAAGAGGCTCCAAGGATAAAGGCACTTGCTGCCAAGCCTGATGACCTGAGTTCAATCTGCAGAACCCTCATGGTAAAGGAGAGAATCAATTTCTGCAAGCTGTCGTCTGATGTTCACACTTGTGCTGGAGCATACACTGTGTGTGTGTGTGTGTGTGTATGTATGCATCTGTACACACAATAAATAAAAAATTGAATAAATGTAACAAAAAATTTGAAGGCAGGACATGGTGACTCACATCTTTAATCCTAGAACACAGGAGGCAGAGGCAAGTGGACCTCTGCAAGACTGAGGCCAGCCAGCCTGGTCTACATAGCTAGTTACAGGTCAGCTATGGCTCCAGAAGACCGTATCTCAAAAAAAAAATACAAATTATTAATTTAGTATTTGATTACCTAATAACAGGGTTACATCTTCTCTAAACAATTGCCTCTAAATTGTTAAGCCAAAATTTAAACAGCACCTTATAGTCTTAATTAGGTTCTTACCATAATTTCTATGAATGACAATTTTATTAATATAAGGGGATAATGACTATTTGGAAAATTGGTCTAAGTTTTAATATTGCAGTATTGCTTATTTTCTCAGAATTATTAATAATGACTCAAAAGTTTGAAAAACTTCAATGTACATATTTACCTATATGTGACTAAGTAGATGGGCTATAAATTCTATTTATTCTTAAAACACTTTGCTAAATTACTCATTTGTCAGGATAAAGTTACTTTGTTTTCAATGTTTAAAGTGACCTTAGTGGCCTTATTACAATAGTATCACATTATAAAATCCAGACACCGCCATTATTTTCTCTCCACGAGATGTCACAGACAGCTGAAAATGTTTTATCACAGTGTACATGGTTCATAAACCTTATCTTTTATTTGACATTGCAGGCTTGTTGATAATAGATATTGAAAACTCTGAAAGATAGCTCAAGGGAATAATTAGTTTGCATTTAAACAAAGAGCTCGCTAAGAAATGAATAACCCGAGTATCTCACTGGTAATAGAAAGTAGTTCTGAGGAAGAACTGACGAGGCTAAAAAAAGAGTGAAAGGAATTTAGTGTCCAAAGACCTGAGGAAAGATTGCTAAATACTGGGATGGCTGAGGAAGTTATAACTCTTCCTCATTTGACACTCAGTGTTCTGTGCTTCATATAGCCCATTGTTCCATTTATAAATATATATGTGCACATGTTTCTAAACACGTTTACTCACCTAACCTTCCCCATCTCCCTTTTCAAGGCAGTAACCCAGAGTAGAGCAAGAAATAGCTGAGATCCCACACAGTATCATGGCTTAGCCTCCAGTGAATAAATGCAAGAATTGTGTGCACAGGATCCAAACATTCATAAAAAAGATTCATGGTGATATTCTTAGAAGAAATTAATAAAGTCTAAGAGAACTTGTCAGAAAAATGTCCGGAAGAAGATTTTATTTCAGTAATTGTTGTATTTTAAATGCTTTCTTTTTCTTTTGTAATGTCTTTTATCTTACTTACAGATGCTATTACTCATAAAATATGATATTTCTGTCCAGGAGGCTGTGACTGTAAATGAAACACAATATTCTCATCTGGGAGTAGATAAGGAGATTCAAATCTCCTGCTTCACAGTATAAGCTGATTACCACAGAGGTCAGAAAAATGAGTTTCAGCTCCCTTTAAGTTCGGCAATGGTATTTTATGTAACTGACCAAATGCCTTTTCTTTCTTTTATTCCATCCCAGCATTTAATTGGGAGCCTATCTGGAAGGTTTACAATATGTACTTGCTGCCATGTGCCTTGAGAGTGGCGTTGGAGCGTTCAGGTGCCTCTGTGAGAAACTGACTGCGGACATCACTTGGTGAGTGTTTACTTGGAGCCTGATGTGTTGGGCATCTTGTCACATCAGTGATCAAAACCAATGAGCTTTCTGCACTAACCAGTTCTACACAGGGCAACAAGAAATAGAGTAAACACATGCATCTGTTCAACACAAACACAGTAGGTATGTAGGGAGCAAACTCACTGGTGTGGGGTAGAGACTTACTACAGTGTAACAACACATTTATACCTCGGCAGTTCCTCAGGACGGGATTGGAATCTGCACGGTGAAGAAGCGAGCAAGATTTGTTCACAAATGGAGTCACCTAAGGGATCAGGACCCAGTTGTATAGAGCCTTAAAGCTTTCAACTCCTGCGAGGCATTTGGATGTTATTCAAAATTTGGTGGAAGATTCTCAAGGGTTAGATGGAGGAATGATTGGGTTTTAAGAGGATGACCAAGTTCTGCTCCCTGAGTGAAGTGACAGCATGTCATCGTGACAGAATTGTGTGTATTGGCCCAGATCTAGGGGTCATGTTGATTGGCACCCAGCTGTGTGGCTTTGAGTAAGTCACTGACTCTCTTTTGCCCCATTTCTTCTACTTTTAAGTGGGAGATAAGGAAGACTGAGTAAAAGAAAGCAGTAGAGGAGAGGAGCAAAAGGAAGTAAAGACTCAGTCCTTACAAATGGAAATTTCAGACTCTTAGGGCACATAGAAAAGAAGCCTAAAAGGTATTAACATCATTGCCTTGGCCAGTTTGTTAAAGGTTAATATCAAGGCCTCAGGGAAGAAAAATTCGTGATCCATGCTAGAATTCCTTTATATTTAATTAATTGTACATGAGCCCATACACAGTAGAAATCTATTGGCATACCCATCCTGACTGTAAACAGGTCGAAGTCTTCATATACATGCCGCAGTCATGGCCCCAGCCCTCCAGTACCACCCCAACACTTCTGTCCCCCTTTTATAACCCCACTCTTAGCAGACAGTTTATCTGTCTTGCTGCTGTGGCACTTCTTTTCCAGTATTACAGCCAATCAGCAGCTCTCCAGCAATCATCCAGGCCTTCAGTGCCAGACTGGGATGTTGAGACATTCACCCTTATGAACTGGGCAACTATCTACTGGATTATCAGCCTCTCCCATTGTTGAACTATCCAGATCTTGTCCTGTAAGCAAATCAAATAAATCCCCATATTATTATTTTATCAGTTCTGTTCCTCTATAGAAACTTAGCACAACTTGTTAGATCCAAATCGCCTCTTAGGGCTCAGACGATAAACAGGACAAAGAAGAGGTTGTTAGACAGACTGATCCCAGCAAGGAAAGAAAGAGACTCTACTCTTTACCCACCAGTATAAGGATATACCAGGTAACCACCAACATGACTTCTCTCTGAGGGAAACAATGAGGAGAAACATGAACAAAGAAAGATAACTGCAATTTGAGCACAGTCAGCAGTTGAATACCCATGGGATGGATGATGGGGTTTGGGAAATTTTAAGATATGTAAGAGATAACTAATCTAGTATACTTTATCTTCTCTAGGCAGGCAGGAACCATATCTAATGGATCTTTGTACATCAGACAGTGACTTGTATACAGTGGGAGTAATGTCCTGAAATAAAATCTAGGGCACCCAGCACTACAATGGACCTGTAGATTTTATTTACTCCACAGAATGCAGCTTCTGGAAGGATAAAGCAAATAGATGCCCAGAAACTCTGTGTTGAATGAATAAAGGAAAATGAATATATGCAGAAGTTTGATAGAGACAGTAGTTTTTGATATAAACAATGAACCTTTGAATGCTTGTTTTAATAACACAAAAAGCTGGAAATCAATAGTCAATTCAGTGTATTGGCATTTTGATATACCCTATCAAAGCCTAAGCAATCAAATGAATTTAAAGGCCCATATTCTTGTCTATAAATAGTCATCAATTTTAGCAAATAAAAATCTAACACATCTAGTTAACTTGAATGCCTGATAAACAATTTTTTTTTTAATTTTTGTGTTTATTTTTATTTCGTGTGTATGAGTGTTTTACCTGCAGGTATGTCAGTGCACCATGTGCATGCAGTGCTCTCAGAGGCCAGAAGAGGGCACTGGATCTACCAGAATTAGAGTTACTGACAGTTGTTAGCCACCATGTGGGTGCTGGGACAGGTCCTCTGTAAGAGCAGTTAGTGCTTTTATCAACTGAGCAAGTCTGTGAACAAATAATATTTTACTGTAAGTATGTCCCAAATATAGCATGGCAATATAACTTTAAATCAATATTGTATTTTACACAAATTTTAACTTTGTAAAGATATCCTATTTTTATGCATTATATTACTTAGGAAAACAAAGGAGATACTTTCACTAGATAAATATACCCGAAATGGAGCTGGCAGATGGTGGTGGCCAACTGTGTTGTACTGTGCTGCTTTAAAAGCATAAATTTTGTTCTGGATTCCAGGGCCTGTAGAAAAGACTGAAATTCAACTTTGTTTGTGTGTTTTCTTTTGTTTTAATATTTTATTTATTTATTGTTTTGATTTTATGTGTATGAGTATATTGCTTGCATGGATGTAAGTACACCTGTGTCATGCAATGCCCACAGAGGTCAGGTGGGCAGATCCCCTGGAACTGATTACAGACAGTTGTTAGCCATCATGTAGGTGCTGGGAATCAAACTCAGCAACTAGTGCTCTTAACCACTAAGCAGTGGTTTCAATGAGCAATGCCCCCCAGAGGCTTAGGTATTTGAACACTTTGATCTCCAGTTTGAGGAGGTTGAGGAAGTGCAGTCTTACTGGAGAAAATATGTTACTGGGGGCGGGCTTTGAGAGTTAGTAGTCTTGCCCCACTTCCTGTTTTCTCTCTCTGCTTCATGTTTGCCACTGAAGGCAGAATCTCTCAGTTCCTAGCTCCTGCTGCCATCCATGCCTGCCACTTGCTGCCCATGTCTTCCCTGCCATTACAGATGCTCCCCCTGGAACTGTAAGACAAAATAAACTCTTTTATCCATACGTTCTCTTTTGTCATGATGTTTTATCACAGCAATAGAAAGGCAATGAATACATTGTATGTTCTACAGAGCCTTCTTTCAGTGCACAATAATCATCAAAGACAAAATCTGGAGGAAAGGTCAGCCAGCTAGGTAAGAGCTGCCACATCCATATTCCCTGTGCATACAGCCCCACAAAGCAGGACCAGGAAAGGAAGTTAGTAGAGAGCTAAAAATCATCCCACACAGGCTGGAGAGATTTATCAGCAATTTTTAAGAGAACATCTTGCAGAGTATCCCAAGTGTGATTCCCAGCACCCAGGTTGGGCAGTTCACAACTGCTTGTAACATCAGCTCCAGGAGATTCAACATCCTCCTCTGGCCTCCTTGGGCACTCACACTCACATGCACATACATCCACAGACACATATACACATATACATGAATAAAAATGAAACAAAAAATCATTTCATATGAGCATTGTTTAATTGCCTTTAGGAAAATGCTTCCAGTCTCAGTCCCTGAAGCTCCTTATGTGTGTGTTGTGCTTACTTAGCCTATAAAGTAGAGCTGTGGGTATTCTATGTACTTTGTGGTTCATCTTCAGGATGCCTTGTTGCTTGCTGGTGAAGCAATACATTGTTTTCCTTCTTCATGTACACCGGATCCAAAGAATCTCTACTCATGCTTCCCCCAACCCCTACCTGACTGGTAGACCTGAAAATACCAGATGGAGCTTGGGAGCAGAGCAGACCAAGTTGTCATAGAAACGAGATGCTATCTCTGCTCCACGCAGCTGCCATGTTTTATCCCCTCATTCTTTCACTGTGAGGTGTTCTGATGGGAACAAGTACTGATAAAAATATACAGACTTTCCCCACCTCTGACATACACATACACTCTCACCAACCTTGGACTATAACCACTATACTCAGGTTCTTAAAAAGTGGAGAAATGACTTGATTTCCAGCTCTTCTAATCAGAGTATAACTGGTAAGCCCATGCTTCGACATCATCTTCTTCCCTTAAATGGCAATGATGCATCTGTCCTGTCCTCGAATGAGACAATATCCTTTGTAGCCAGGGGAGCCTCGGCTTTGCCATTCCTGGAAATGCAGCCTAAGTGTTTGTAATCACTGTGCAATGTCTGCACTCAGCAGGAGAGTGGGGAAGTGACCTCTCCTGATTCCCTCGGTTCTCCTCAGTAGCTAGCACAATGCTGAGCACACAGGAGGAGGGGATGATGAAGTCTGTGGCTTGAGATCCCAATTTGAAGGATGTAGTTATTGGCCACAGGCCCCCGCTGCTGCCTTGCCTCTTCTGGCAGCAATGGAATCCTCAAGAGATGAGGACTGTGGAGGAGTCAAAGTGCATGGGAAGAGAAGGCTTCAGTATCTTCTAGAAATAGTTGGGACCAGGTTAAATCTTAGCACCTTAAAGCTGTGGCTTAGAGTGTTGTGTTTGGCAATGAAGGACTGTTAGAGTTGAAATGGTTTGGGATAATGGTTCCTGTATCAGTTTCCTTTGTTACTTTTACAAACTCACAAATGATTTTTGGCTTACCTCAACCTACATTTATCCTCTTTCAGTTCTAAAGATCAGAAGTCCAAAACCAGTTTCACTGAGCAGAAGTGAAGATGTTAGCTCAGGAGCTAAGAGTGCAGCTCAGTAGTAGAACGCTTGCATAGCATGTATGAAGCCCTAGGTTCAGTCTCCCAGTACAGCAAATAAATAAATGAACAACAGCAATAAAGATGTTAGCTAAGCTGGTCCCTGCTGGAATGTCTGGCACAGAATCTCTTTCCACTTCCAGAGCCCATCTGCCATCATTGGTGTCATAGTTAGAGTCAGTAGGTTTTCTCTGTGCCCTGTCTCTCTGTCTCCCTCTTAGAAGAACACTTTGCTTACATTTAGGGTCCTCCAAGACATTCCAGAGCAATCTTGCCATCAAGAATTCCTAATCATGCCTACAACCTCGTTACCCCCCCCCCATATAAATGTAGTGGGCCATTCACAGGTTCCAGGGATTAGAACATAAGTTTAGAAAGCCATTGTTCATCCTTTACCAATTCCCAACACTGGAATCTGGAAGATTCTCAAAAATGAAGATTGTCAGACCATGCAATAAATTTAACCTATCAGAATCTTGAGTGCAGAGTCCTAGGATTCTCTTATTTTTAAATCTCTTATATAATTCTGTAGAAAACTTCCTAAACATGTGAAGATATAGTAACACTGCATCTTAGTATGTTTATTGCTGTGATTTAAACATAGACCAAAACCAAATTGTGGAGGAAAAGGTTTATTTTACCTTATATCTCCCAGGTCACAGTTCATCATGGAGGGAAACCAAGGCAGTAACTCAGGACAGAAATGTGGTGCACAGACCATGGATGCATACTGCTTGCTGGATTGCTCCCCTGACCTGTGCTCAGCCCATTTTCTTCTTATATAACACCGAACCACCTTCCCAGGGTTAGCATCACCCATAGTCGGCTGGGCCTTCCCATATCACTCAACAATCAAGAAAATGCCCCACAAACATGGCCACAGGCTAATACAATGGAGGCTACTCCTCAGGTGAGGTCCCTCCACCCAAGTATGTCAGGTTGACAACTGAAGCTATCCAACACACACTATCAGGTTCAAAGTTAATGAGGAGTAGGGGAGCTTAAAATATTTGGTCCAAAACTTGGGAAGTTTGGAAAGTCATACTATCCTGGAGAGTCACAACACTCTCACAGAAGAGCTTTGGCCAAAACCAGTGATGGAACTTAACAATTCTTCAGTTTAATGATAGAATCCCAAAATTGTTTGCTAATGCTTCCCCAGATGTTCAATCATAGGAAATATGCATCCCCACATCTTTCTTCAATCAATTAATGTTTCTTTTCACTAACTGCCTTGGAGCATCTTTTTCCCTTGGACGTGTTTCCATGTTGCTCTCAGACCTCTGGAAGTTGCCTATTTTTGCCTACCTCAAGAAAAATGGCTGTGGCAGAGGGGAAAAAACCCATACAGTATCTTTAGAAAAACTGTAAATATTTCATCGTTTCTTACTAAACATACATTATTAACTCTGTAATGTAAATATTTTATGGCCTGCAACTGGCAATTTTGGAATATATTGGTATGTTTGGAGAATTGCAGTTCAGTTACAAACCCTACCCTGCACACCCAGCTCATATTTAAGTTATACAACTCTTTAAAAAGCATTTAACTCCCAGAATTAAGGGAGTAATCGAATCTCTTTTTCAAAAGAGCCTTAAGGACCAAACTCAGGACCTGAGACAGCACATTTGTGTGAGAAGAGAAAGTCTGGAAATGTAATAGCTCAGAGCTTTGTCTTCTGAGGGATGAAAGTGTGATACAATTACCAGTGCCCAAGTGGCTCAAATAATCTAGGGGAGTAGATGGGGGCAGATCTACCCACAGCCATCTCATAAGAATATCCAGAATCATTGGAAGTAGAGTGTGAGTCTAATCACCCACAAAAATACAGAAAAAAATGTTCCCACTTTAGGTTAAGTATTTGTAATTGTTCACTGGACAGAAAAATTCTTCCAATAGATAAATGGTTCAGTATCAAAACATTTAACTAGGTTTTCAAATATAGACCTAAATTGTTTGGAGATTTTTTTCCTGTTTTAATTCCAGTGATTCTTCAATTCAGAGGTCATAGAAGCTGCCATCATTCTAAATTACAGCCCATTTCAGAGATTGGCTGTAATCCAGAAGGTTGCATTATTCCAAATTGCCTGTCAAAAACTGTCAAAACACTGCCATTATCAAAAAGTAGTCCTTTAAATAATTTTCTCACACTTTCCGTGAAACTTTACTGGCATTGAGCCTTAATATCATCACTTATACACACAGTGAATAAACGTAGCCCAAACCAGGAAAAATCTAGAAACACAACAGCAATATACAAAATTGTAAGCAGAAAATTAAGTCCAATTTGTAGATTCCGTTTCCCCTAAAGCAATAACCATTGCTAATCTATATGTGGAATCGTAGCCAAAAACATGAAGACATCATGAGTACAAACAGTATGACTTCTCTCTGTGCTTAAAAATTCAGAAAGGAGCTGGGAAAGATGGCTCAGTGGCAAAGCCTTTGCCTCCATGCACAAGGACCTGAGTTCAATCCCCAGAGCTCATGTTTTACAACAGCTCCAGGGGTGCTGACGCACCTGTAGTCCCAGCACTGGGGAGGCAGAGACAGTTCCTGCGGTTTGCTGGCCAGCTAACCTGGTCTTCATGATGAGTTCATGCCAATGAGAGATCTTGTGTCAAAAATAGTGACGAGATTGTCCTCTGGCCTGTTCTCACACCTGCACACACAAATACAGCCACGCATACATAAACATGTGCACACAAGTGCAAACATATACACATACACAAAATAAAAGTGTGGAGAGAATTCAACAGCTAATGGTTCCTCTTCACGTCCCACCCCCCAGTTTCATACTCAATCACAGGTTTCCTGACCAATTTGAACCTAAATTTCATCATTCATAGCCCAGCCTTATGAATGCATAAATGGCAAATAAAAGTTGTATGTATTTAAGGGGAACAAGATAATTCTATAGATGTATGTATTTTGAAATGATTACCATAATGAAAGCTAATTAGCATATCTAGCATTTCATATAGTTGCTTTTTTTCCTTTTGTGCTATAAAGCCTTGAAACTTACCTCTCCACACTGAGGTATATAATGTTGTATTGCTAACAATGGTCAGAGTGTTGTGCATTACCTGTCTAGACCGAAATGTCCTGTACAACTGAAACATTGAATCCTTTGACAAACAGCTCCTGTGTTCCCATGCCTAATCCCTAGCAACTGTCATTCTACCGTCTGCTTCTATGAGTATTTGGAGTTTGACTATATTAGAGTCTACACATAAGTAAAATCACACAGTATTTGCCTTTCTGTTTCAGGCTCATTTCCACCCAGCATTATTTCCTCCACATTCATATATATTGACACAAATGGTAAGAGTTCTTCTTTTTAAAGGCTGACTATTAGTCCATTGAGTAAATATACCACATTGTCTTTATCCATTCATCTGTCCAAGGGCATTTAGGTTGTCTGCATGTGTATGTGCACATATGTGTTCATGCATGCAGAGGACAGAGGACAACACCAGGTGTCATATATCCTCAGTGTGGTCCACCTTGTTTTTTCAGACAATCTCTCTCACTAAGAACTGGGGCTCACAGATTAGGTAAGCAAGCCCCTGTCTCTGCCTCACCAGTGCTGGGGTAACAAATATATCACCATACCCAGCTTTTTACAAGGTTCTAGGGCTTGAACTTGGATTCTCACGCTTCCATGACAAGCACTTTTTCCACTGAGCTATCTCCCCATTACTGTGGGGATTACTGTGAATAACATCCCAATGAACATATCTTAAACTGGTGCAGATATTGTGGAAAACAAAATGGCTGTTCTTCAAAAATTGAAACTCCAACTATGAATATTCAGCAATTCCACTTCTGGATTTGAAAGAAATCAGCACTCTAAAGAGATAACTACACTCCTCATATTTTTGTGTTTGTGTTTTAAGACAGGATCTCCCTATAGCCCCAGCTGGCCTGACTTGCTATGTAGAGCAGAGATCCACCTGCCTCTGCCTCCTGAGAGATGAGATTAAAGGTGTGTACCACCTCAACCAGCTTGTATTTTTTAATTCACAATCCAGCTCATTTTTATTTGGAAGTCCTCTCCTTTATCTTTTCTCTTTTACTTAGGATTCAACTCCAGAATTCTATTGCTGGATTCATAAAAACTTCCCTTGCAAAGAGAAATCTCTGCCACCTATATCCTCTTAGATATAGAACCTGATGTTAATACTTGCAGCCTAGTAAAGTGTTTCAGTGACTATCCTGCTGAAGATCATTTATCTTTCAAACAGTATAAGATGACAAAATATTTTAGAGAGATTGCACTTATTCTGAGACATTACAATTCACGCAATGAATTAGGAAATCAACAGAGTAATTCAGTCCTACAATTGCTGTGACAATCTTATTTGTCAACAACTCATTTTCAGAAGAAATTGAACTCGAAGAAAATGCACAGCTTCTAAATTCAGACAAAGAAATACACAGAAATATTTCTTCACAGGATCAGTAGTATACTGCAGAGAAAATGTAATGTGCAGGTGAATTCTTTTAACAGGAAGACCATGCTTCGAACAAATGTAGCATAAAGATATTTCCAAATGAATCTGCAGTTTCTGAGGATGCCAGTAATATATGTAACAGTGCTTGATCTCATTAGCAAGTAACTCAAACACTTCAGCTACCCTAAAACACAAATCACAATCAGCACGTTCTCTGGAGCTATATATCTGCCTGACCTGACTTCTGGCTCTGCACTTAACAATTTTGTCTTATTCCATTAAAAAAGTTCTCATCATCTCAAAATTATGCAGAAAGGTTTCCAAAAAGATCACACTTATGTCTGCTTCCCTTGTTGCATGATGATCTGTGTTCTATGGCAATCTCTAGAACTTAGGAAATGTGACTTTAAAAATCATTGACAAGCCATAATTAACTCATTACATTGAAGACAACCCAAAAACCTTCCAGTGGGAGATGGAGAATTCCAAGAGTCATCCCCCCACCAACAGCATTTTAGAGTGTGCTTTTGGTCTTCCATCAGCCTGTTATTTAAGAGGTACCAGCCGAAAATATCTGAACTTTAGAAAAATTACATCCATAAAGAAGTATATTTCAAGCTGTTGCCTTAAGGAACTCTTAATTTTTCTTCAAGGTTTACTCATGCCTTCCTTTCTAAAACAAAAGCAATGATTCCATGTGAAAATAAGGTGGGAAGTTGCATTGTCTTACTCCCCTGGGGGGACTCACAATGTACATTAGTTTATTAAAAGTTCTGGGCCATCAGAGCAGTAAAGAAACCTGTTTCATTTGATTTAGTACAGTGTTCCCAATTTATTAGGTCATGATGACCTTTTCATTTCTGAGGTATACTCAACTATGTTAGGGTCAACAGTGTTCTGCAAAATAGAATTTGTGATCCACATACTAGTATGGATTTCTGCTCGAGCACTTATGGAGGTCTTGGTAAGAGGACATTCCGTTTCTCTCTGGTCAGGGGCACTGAGACTGTGATCCTGGTCTAGGTTATCTTTCTGGTGATCTGCTAGTCACTAGAGGGATGGGATATGAGTGATAACCATTTTATAGATTAGAAAACTGAGGGTTTGGTGTGTATAGTGGTAAAGTTGGTCCTAGACTTCAAGGCCCTTACTTTCATATTTTTTTTCTAAACTGAGAAGCTAGAAAGTACATAACTACTCTGTTCACTGGAAAAATATTATCTCAACTTCATTCCTTCCAAGGAATGTGAAAAATAGCCAAAGACTATTAGAATGTCATGGGCAAATCTGACTCAAGAAATCAGTATTTAATTATGAAGCAAGTATGCAATAGGACTCCTTTTATTACCTATTGATGGTGCATAGCCATGCTTCTTGATTCTGCAAAATCTGCAGCATCTGTTACAGCTTTCTGCTTAAATATTGTTTTCTCACGTTTCATTACTGAAGAAATCATGGTATGGCTCACTCCTGCCATTCCAACTCCATACTGCTTCTTCTCTAGACTATATCTCTCCTTTGTGCTTAATCATTATTCAGAATAATAGAGGAACAGAAGGACGTATATTTTGTTCCTGTTCAGCTCTATAAATGAATCACAGTCAACACATCTATTTGGAGCACATATCCAGCTAAAAGTAGATTCAAATGCAGGTAAGCGAACACACATATTCCATGGGAAATTTCATCCACATGTACAGCTCTAAATATTTCCTCCCAAGTATTAATTTCAATTGAATAGTTATCCTGTATTCCTTGTACTTTAAGTGAAATATGTTAATAATCTATTGAAATATTTAATTATAAAAATAAATGACCAAAAGTCTATTTACTATGAAGATAACCAGAAATTCTGTCATGACTTCTGTTCCTATATAAATTCTTTCTTCAAATAATAATTTTTGATCTTTTGTAAAAAATCAATCGCAAAGTCAAGAGCCCAACAGGCAGATATATATTTTAAAGACACAAGGTGCTGAATTATATATACTTCTTAGACACAACACACACAGCACATTCATAATCATCTCTAAACCAGAACAACTCTGCTTTCAGCCATTCATACTTTAGCGAAAGGCTTATACCTCTGTCTTATAGAAAGAGTATATAGCTCAAGGCAAATGTTGAAAATCAGCAAATTTTAAGATTTAGTGCCTATAAAGTGACATGATACATTTGAAATGTGTTTTCAGAGAACGGAAGAAGTTCTGGAGATGGGGATGTAGCTCATCTGGTAGAGCACTTACCTAGGATGCATGGAGACCTGGATTCAGTCTCCAGTACCACATAACATGTATGTGGTGGCATATACCTGTAATCCCAGGACTTAGATGGTGCAGGTATGAGCATCAGAAGTTCAAGGCCATCCTCAATTGCATAGCAAGGTCACCTTGGGACACATGAGACTCTAAAAAAAGAAAAGAAAAGGAAGGAAGGAGGGAGGAAGGAAGGAGGGAAGGAGGGAAGGAAGGAAGGAAGGAAGGAAGGAAGGAAGGAAGGAAGGAAGGAAGGAAGGAAGGAAGGAAGGAAAGAAGGAAGGAAGGAAGGAACAGTAAAAGTTCTACCCTGGAGAAAGGGAATGGTAAAATGGCATGTCGTACTTTGGGCTCAATGGTAGTGTCACGCTAGGTTTGCTTTATTCCTGTTTACAGTCAAGCTCTTCTGATGCCAGTGGTCAAGATTTTCAATAAGGAAATCAAACGCCCTTCCTTTTACTTTTGGCAGAAAACAGGAGAATAAGAAACATTAAAAGTCATTCCTTGGCTCTTTGGTGACATCCAAACTGGATCAATACCATAGTAATAGCTTTCAAACTATGTTAATGCCAACACTTTGATAAAGGTAAAAACAGAGGAGATAGCTCGCACTAGATTACAATTTAGATATAATGTATGCTTTGTGATTGATGCCAATACTGGGCAGTTATTGGAACTTGAATCATCTATTGTTTTCAAGGTAATACTACATATTAGACACTATCAAACTATTTTGTGTGGATTATTACACTTATTCCCTTAAACCACAGAAAAATGGTGCTGTCTCCAACTTGACTTTAAAATTGAAAGTTAAAGAAATAAGGAAACTTTTCTAAAATCAAGTAGTTCTCAAACGATGGTACTAAACTTAAACTAAGGTCCGTGTAATCTGTACTTACTTGTGGTTCATGTTGTGTGCTTCAGATTTCTGCATGCATAATTCATCTTATTCCCACATAGACTCGTCATACCTTTCTTTGCAAGGCAAAAATTTAATGCTCTTTAATCTTCAAAGGAAATGCTCAATGCTAACTATCCAGAAATTTGGAGAGATAGCTTAATGGGAAAAGGGCATGAGAATCAGTTCCTGGAATTGTAGTTTATTTTGATTATGGTATTAGTACATTCTTTTGTTGTTGCTGTTGCTGTTGTTGGGTGGTTTGTGTGTTTTTTTTTTTCTTTTTTGGTTGTTATTGTTTTATTTTGTATATTTTATTTATTATTTTTATTTTATGTGTGTGAGTATATTGCCTGCATGGATATAAGTGGGCCCATGCAGTGCCCAGGGAGTCAGAAAATGGTGTCGGTTCTCCTGTACCTGGAATTGGGGACAGTTGTTAGCTTCCATATGGGTGCTGATAATTGAACCTGGGTTCTCTGCAAGAGCAGCTAGTGCTCTTAACCAGTGAGCTACCTCGATAGCCCCTTTGTTTTGTTCTTTTGAGACAGAGTCTCTCTTTAGCTGGCTTGGAGCTTGCTGTCAACCAGACTGGCTTTGATCTCTGTCTCTTGGGTGCTGGGATTAAAGGTGTGCACCCCTGCAGCTTATGCTATTAGTAAATTACTTAAAAATTATTTGAATAATTACCATAATTTTATTACAAGTAGATAGTAGGCTCTCACAAAGCAATAAATGCATCTGTATTTATGATTCTTGTTCAATGGATTTGCTAAAAAGAAACTTTTTCCTCACCCTCCCTCCAAGAAAAAAAAAAGGGAAGGCATGGAAAGCAGGCTGGGCAAGAGACAAGGACAGACAAAAACAGAATCAAGATTTTCCATTTCCTTTCTTATAAAACCTGCTTTTTCCCAGTTGAATTCAGGTGCTAAGGTTTTTCTCTGTTCTGTCTAAAAAACTAAATTTTCCATCACTTAACATTGTGTGGTCTCTGGAATCAAGACTCTCTTCTCTTACAAAAAAAATACATCAATGGCCAAATTTCCACAGCCAGGAATAAAGGAAAGATTGAGACAATTTTCTCCATAATTGCTTCAATCCTCCCTCTTGTGCTAGCCCTGGAAACCTGGCCAGCAACTATTAAAGAGTGTTACCTTGGCCCCCCCCCACCCCTCTTGTTACTGCTTCCTGCGCCTAAAATGAGGCTCTCCCTGTTATTGCCTTCCCCTCTTCAGGTCAGATGTCACCCCCTCTGAGAACCCTATACCGATGTCCCCTCTACACTCACTTCCCAAATTTCTGCCCAGTCTCTTCATGCCCAGCAAGTGACCCCGTGCCCCTCTCCTGCTTTATGCCATTCCTGTCACTCACTCACCACATCATGACTTGTGGAGTTAGTGATTTCCTTGTCTGGGATGCCCCAAAAGCTGTGAATTTTCTAGGAGGAGAGATTTTTATTTTATTTATTCACCAATATGCCTGGGACTCAAGGTGCTCGGCACATCTTTAACTGACCAGACGTTTTGCACCAGAAAAGGCATATACATCTCCTTAGTCAAATTTGAAGGGAAGGGAATATTTCCTCCCCTCATTTCCTGTCCTAATCATCAATTTCTGGGTTCCCTGGCCTGTAAAGCATTCACACACCATGATAACATGTCAAAGCTTAGCCCCCCCCCCTCACACACACACACACCTGAGCAACACATTTGTGGTGAGAAGGGCTCTAAGGTAGCTGTATGAAGAAGAAGCAGGCCATTTCTTCATGTTAGCTCCTAGCAAGGATTTCCAGATTCTGCTTATTTCAGATGATTCTGTGGCTCTTAGGCTCAGTCAGAAAGCTGGATTCCCCCCAAATGAGTTGATTCCAGCAGTCCTGACTCCGCACAGTGCTTTCTGAGGTTGAGTGGAATCTGTTTCTTGTCTGTGTGTGATAGAACATTTCTTTTGGATTACTGCTTCCTTCATCCTTTTGTGCATGCAATTGTTGGGGCTATTGAGCAAGAGATGCCCTGATGTCCATGAGACTAGACACAACCTAGGCACATCAGAAAATTCCATCTTAACAGGCATTGTGATTGTCCAAGGCTAGATCAAAAGTGAGTGGATTAGGAGCAGGAGAGAGAGATGGCGGGGAGGAAGATCACTGCCATGTGAAGTTCTAGATGTAGAGTTGTGAAGGGCTTATGAGCCTGGGTGATGAAGGAACAAATTTGAGAGCAAGTGTTCAGGGGACCAAATCAGGCAAGCCGCACCTATAACCATGATGTGGGCAAGAGGCTCTAAGGACAGTTCTGGGCCCTAGTGTTCAGATAGCACAAAACCAGTTGCAAAGATGTTTTAGCCAGTTAATTTTTGCTAGGAATACCTGAAAAAAAAAAAAACCTTCCTCCAGGCCCTTGATTATCAAGGGTCCTTCATGTGGTTCCAGATAATTTGGGAATTATCTATCACAGAAGAAACACAGCTGAGAAATGGAGAGAAATAGATTACCAATGACATCACCTGAACTCCTTTTCCAGCCTGACTTGAACTTTCCAATAATCCAAGACAATAAATTATCTTTTTGGCTTGCACTGGTTTGAGTTTGGTTTCTATCATTGGCAACTGAAAGAGTTCCAACTGATAGATTTTCCTAATATACAAATCTACTTTCCATTTCTGGGTTAGAGAAAGAACATTTCAAGTGCAAGATCAAGGACTTATGTTTGAAGCTGTGCTTGACCATTACTTATGGAAGAGTGAGCAAGTCGCAAGAGCTCAGACTCAGATTCTATTAAGACACATATCTTACTCATAAATCTGAAGTTAGTCCTTGATATACATAAATACATTCCCAATCTCTCAAGAGTGATTACTTCGTCCTGCTAGGATTTCCATTAATGGATGTCACTGCCTATGGATTCTGCCAAAATGTGCACTTCTTCTGACATAAAGTGAGTTTGTATTCTGATTAGACATTTTGGTACATTTCAAGCTATAATCAAGGTACTGGGAAAGAAAAGTTTGAAGTTAATGAGATTCCATTTAGTTTGCCTTGTTTTTTATATAACCTTTTTAAAGAAAGACCCCAAACCTTAATAATTTAAAATGATGATGGACCAGTCAAAGTGTCCCGCATTTTCAATTTTCCTGTAATATATCATGTCTCTATCAAAGTGGACTATTATAGCTGCCTGAAAAAGTATTGTTTGATGTCTGTAAGCACAGTCAGCAATCAATAATTTGAAATTTGTACCATTTGTACCTTTAAGTCCTGGCACATCATTTTTTATTTCATTCAATCTGCTTACTGTTGAAGAAAAAGGATTTTGAACCATTGCCACAAAGCACATTTATGTGTGAAACAAGGTTCGTTTATATGGTGGAAGTTTATCATTTTGACGTTTATTTGCAATATTAATTGTATATATTGATTCCATTTTTTTCAGAAATTGTAAATTTATTTTAAATACTACCACTGATGACCTTATTTTTGTGAGACTATTCTGCAGAACTTAAAAAGATTTCAGAGGCAAGTCATGGATTTTTAAATTCAGAAAGGCAACATATGCTGTAATATTAAATTAAAATTCCATAATCAGTCCAAGGACAAAGTCGAGTAGGAAATGCATTTTTTAAAAAGTTACCTTGTAGCTATTAGAGTACAAAGAAATGATCTGTACTAAGTAGCCCCTTTCTACTTACTTTGTAGCATATTACTGGTGTTTGATCTCAGCCCAGTTATAAAAGCAGCATGGAGAGTTACTATCACCATTTCCAAGTTTCCCATTGTTTACAGTAGTCTGTCAAAAATGTTTTGGATTTATTTATTTTTATTTTGTGTGTGTGAGTGTTATGTCTACACCTGTGTCATTCAACACCCACAGAGGACAGAAGAGGGCATTGGATCGCCTGGAACTAGAGTTACAGATGGTTGTTAGCTGCCATGTGGGTGTTGGGATATGAACTCAGGTCCTCTGCAGGAGCAGCATGAGCTAACTACTGAGCCATCTCTCCAGTCCTGTTTTCAGTAATCTGAAGAGCAGACTGGGATTACCTTCAAAGCCTTTCTCTGCCTTGCTAAATATACTGCCTCATGTACAAAAGGGACAGTATTTTTTTTTTAACCTCTTCCTTATAGGTTATGGGTTTGAAATAGCTGCTTAACTAAATAATAGTCCTTTACTAGGGGACATCTGAATTATCATGCCCAATATAAAAAGAAGACCAAAATGTTGCTTCCTGGGAACTCTGGCAGGTTTTGGGGAAAGAGAAAAGAAACTTCAGATTCTTCATGAGTGGGAGGGATCAGATGCTCTTGGGTGGTTGAAAGAGACATGGGGTTTAGGTTGGGTGGATGAGTTTGTCCCTGCAAGATTGCAGCCTGTAAGAAAGGAATGCTCTGAGTTCAGCATGGGTAACTCATATAGATGAAGAAGCATGTAATCTGGATCCTGTCTTCTCTTATTCACTCAAAAGTACAGTCAGTTACTTCATTTTGCAGGCATTAAAAAAAAAACTAAATCAAATGATTTAGTGCTTGATTTTTCTCAAGCTCTTTCAGTGTGAGGATGTGTAGATATGAGGGGAAGAGGCAGGGTACAGTACAGAGATGAAAGCTATGGACCCTTCAGAAGATGAGGCCCTAGTATAGCAGAATAAAAAGTCAATGTATATAACGACAAGATGATGTAGAATGACCCAAGTGCTGCAGAGATATGTAGTGTGCTATAAATATTTACAAGAGGGAAAGATGGTCTCTGCCTGGGGAATTTGAAAAGACTTTGTAAAGGGGAATCTGGGTTGGATCTTCAAAGATGGGAGACAGATGGAAGGGAAAAACCCAGCCCAGGGAACAGCATTTTCCAAAGGCGGGAAAAAAATATACATATTTAGAAATCATGGCATGTGGAATAGGTGAAGTTGTGAAGTGCAAGATAGGACTAGACACTGGAAAGCCACCAGTGTTCTTGGGTAAGAGAGCCAAGATCCCATGTATAGTCCAGGAAATCCATCCTGGCACTAGGGAGGAAGACCTCTAGGAAGAATGCAGCAAGGAGCTGATAGGGATAGGGTATCGGAACGGGAGGAAGGGGAGCCAATCAGGAAGCTTGGCATAGGTAAAATCCGGTCTCAGCAGTTGTCTGAGGGAGAGAAACATGAGACAGAGAAACCAAGGTTGGAAGGGGACGGGGTAGAACCTGGTGATGAAGGAAGGTGGGAGGTGATGAATTTGATTGTGGACATGTTGACATACAGCTTCCGGTGTGAGCTAAGGAGAACCCAGTCGACAGCTGGAAGTGCAGGTCTGGATGTGGGGAGAGGGGATGAGGCTTAAATACAGACTTGGGAATCATCCACCTGAGGAGAGTGCCGAAGCCTTGAGAATGGATGAGATCATCACAGAGGAACTGCCATATGGAGGGAAGATGGAGGGCATGCCAGAGAGGCTGGGGGTAGGAGGGAGAAAGAAGAAAGAAGCATTTTGGAAGTCGAGGGAGAGCCAGAGAAATGCTCTGCGGTAATGAGGGTTCATAGAGTAAAAGATGAGGACTTGGAACATAAAGGGACCTCAGACATCAGCAGGTCCAATCTTTTCATTTGACAGGAGGCAGAGGCTCTGAGAAGGTTAAGTGGCAGCAGGCTGACAGCTGTGTTCTGGGTCGTGCTTATTCCCAACTGAGAAGTATGTAAAGCCATTCCTTATCCTCTTGCCACCCGTTCCCAGACTCGTCCTCCCTTTCTTTATTATTTATAATAACATTAATAGGAGTGACATTTATTGAGCTTTTTCTCAGAGGCTTGGCTTCACATAATGGCCAAGTACATTGGAGCCAGGCTGCCTGGATTCAAATCTTGGCCACCTCTCCCAGTTGGGCAGCTTTGTAAAGATTACATATTTAATTTTCTCAGCTGTAAATGGAAATAATACCCACAATTACCTCATAGTTAAAAATGCTTGGATGAATACTTGGCATGTAGTAATCACTGTTCTGTGGTCATTTTAAGACCAAGTACTCTCCAAGTTGGTTGTTTGAACATTCTCTTTGTTGTTATTATTTTGTTGTTATTATTTTGAAACTAGGTCTCACTCCAGGCTGACCTGGAACTCACTGTGTAGCCCAGAATAACCACACATTCATAGCATTCCTCCTGCCTCGACCTCCTGAATGCTGGAATTACAAGAGGGAGCCACCACACCAGGCTTTTGAGGTGCTTTGGAGTGGGGTTGTATGGAATCAGATGGGAACCCATTGTAAAAGGAAAAGTTAGCCAGACTGATTCTTCTGTTTGTTAAAGTGTTGATATTTTCTTAGTCTTGGATTCTTTTTTTTTTTTTAATTTTAGTTTGGGGTCTGTATAGAGATGGCTCAGCAGTTAAGAACATTCATTGCTCTTGTAGAAGACCTGGGTTTGGTTCCCAGTACCTACATGACAGCTCACAACTATCCATAACTCCAATTCTGGGGGATCTGACACTTTCTTCTGGACTCCACAGGTACCAGGCACACATGCAGCATACATATATGCATGCAGGCACTCACTCTTACACATTAAATAAAAATAAATCAATATTTTAAAATATTTCCTAAAAATGGCATTTCTTCTGATTACTGAATTCTTCTGACACTCTCCTAAATTTTGAACCCAAAACAAGTCCCTTTCTTGTCCCATTCTCCTATTGAGGTGGTATAGAGAAATTTCAGTGATTAGGCTGAGACACTGTATTAGCTACTTTTCTGCTGCTGTGATAAAAATGCCACAACCACAGCAACTTATAGAAGGAAGAGTTTACTTGGGCTTACAGTTCCAGAGGGGTGAGTCCATCATGGCAAGGAAGGCATGGCAAGAGACTACTAGAACAGAAAGCTGACAGTTCACATCTAACATGACTGTTAGAATATTAGATTGGGCTATCTGAAAGGCATTTTGCAGATCAAAAATGGACAAATATTGGAAATTTCTTATGATTCAATCTAATACAAAGAGTATGCTACTGAAAATTTTGAGTTCTTTTTAAAATTTCTATTCTTATAACTTTCTGTGGCTCTCAGATATTGGTTCGCTCACATTGACTGACTATAGAGTTTTAAATGTGGAAACAGGGACAAGGCTTACCACAGTGCAGAGCCCACTTAGCAAATCCTCGTCAGCATCACATTTTCTGGACAGATGTACACGAATAAGTTTTGGAGTATTCCTTGTTCCTTTGGCCTATCCAGCTTTATTGAGCCTGGTCTCAGTGCCCAGTTCTGGAGTTCCCATCTCCTTTCATGGCAAATTTCCAGATTTCTTTGAGTGCCTGGGGGGTTATACTTCTTAAAGCTCACTCCATGGATGTGCTTATGAACATTAATGGTTCAATCTTAGGTCACCCACCACCTCTTTGATTGCAAAATGACCCTTCTTCTTATCAATGTGCTTTGAAGGAGCCATTCTGCCAGGCCCATGTTGGAAAGGTAGGGCAGGAGGGATTGTCTTGAGTTATTCTAAGAAACTGAGTTGTTAGCCATCATTACATTGGGTCATCACTCCAGGGGGACAACTGCTTGCTTTACAAATTGAAAGCTCTTCTTAATTATATGCCATGCAATATTCCACAGAGTATCATTGCGTTCCATTCCACTCCACTCCACACACAGTTATGAAGCTTCCTTAATGAAGCAGGTATTGAGAGATGAATAAAAGGCCAGATGCATGCCATAGTGTGATTTTTCTCCAGAGCACAGTGTCCTGCTGACTGAGGCTGTACTTCCATCTGTGTCCTTCCAAAAACTAAAAATCACTGTGAGGAGAATACTTGCTGCGTATGGCCGTTTTCCTATGTTGATAACTCTCAATATTTGCTTTTAAAAGCGTTCACTCTTTTCGCAGAGCCAGTGATATATCCAGAATGATATATGAGCTGGTGTCAGACAATGGATGGAAGTTGTATTTCCGGCCTTGTTTCTGTTTCTCTGAGACACAATTCAGAACATGCTGGAATGAAGCCTATGAACTTGATTTTGATTTGCTGGCATACATCGTGAGCCCCTCTGTCAGACTCCCCCAAGTAATTCTCATGAGGAGACAGGATTTAAAAATGTATAAGCATTATCCTCTCCAGAAACAATATGCTTTAAGTTACACAATGTCAGCCAACATGGTGACCCTACCAGTGTTTGCATTTGGAGAGCAACTGAGATTTGCAAACTCTTCCCTTTGTTTCTCCAAGTCTTTTCTGACTTCCTAGAGTTTTTTCTTTTTCTAATTCAGTACCTTCAAAATTACAAAGAATTTGACCTCAACAAAAGTTTATTGTAAGTGTTCTGGTTAGACGTGGCTCTGGAAAACCAGGAATCATTGGACAGTAGGAAAAGAAAAACTCAGCATGACAGTTACTGAGTTTCTGTAGAAACAGATTGAAAATTTTTCCTTCAGCTCTTATTAAGACCAGTGAAGCAATGGCCTGTGATGATTAAGTGCTCAGGAATAGTGGTTGGGAGATAAGCAAGCCCATGTGACCTTCAACAGCAACAGCTTTGATCTCCTGAAAATGATGAATTATAAAACATTTTTAAAAGCCAGGCATGGAGGTGCATGCCTCCAATCTCAACACTCAGGAAACCAAAGCAAGATCATGAGTTCCAGGTCAGTCTAGGGTATATTATACATGTGTGATTATATACACATCAATACTTAATGTATATGTACATGCACATATATTTTAAAGATTATTCTAAAAGAAGATGCTTCAAAACTATTTAAAGTGATTTTTTGAGGTCTGTTTTTTTGTTGTTGTTTAATTCATTCTTACTCTCTGGAATAGGGGGATAGAAACCTAAGTTAAAAGTTCCTCTAGTCCTCTACATCTCTTGTTTCCTTTCTTATTGGATTATTTGTACATGTATGTGTGATTGGGTGGGTATGTGTTGAGTGTGTGTGATTGTGTGTGTGATTATGTGTACGTGTGTGTGTGATTGTGTGGGTATGTGATTGTGTGTATGCACATGTGGATGTCAAGAACACAACTTGAGAGAGCCAGTTCTCTTTTTCCACTATGTGGGATCCAGGGATCAAACTCAGGTTGTCTGACTTGGCAGCAAGCGCCTTTACCCACTGATCCATCCCACTGGCCCTGCAGTCATTGTTTTCGACTCTTTTCCTCTTCCCTTACCCAGTCTTTACCTGGAGATTAGGTCACACGTCAGTCTGGCTTCTTGGGCTCTTCAATGCACAGATAAACAAATAGACTGCTTGCTTTCTTGGTTTCTGTATGGCACTCCAGACAGCCCCTGCATTTCAGGCAGTACAAAATTCTCACCTTCTCTTCACCTGGTCCTTCTAGATAGAGTGGGAGGAATCTCACTTCTGAGAGAGGCCCATTCCAAAGCATGGCCCATGAGCTTCTAGAAGGAATTCTCTTAAATATCAAAACAATAGCAAAAACTGAAGTTTTATCTGCAAGATTTTTGTTTTCTCAGTAAAATAATAATTTTCCTACCTACCTATGTTCTGTAACACAGAAGTTTACTCATGTTAAACACATGGTAACTCAGTTACCAAATTGTTTTTCTGCGAAGCACACCCATTTATTTGTCCGACCATTGAACTTTTACTGGATTTCTGTTTTATCCCAGCAGTATCTGGTATGCTATGAGTTAAGCCATGCAGTGAATTCCCCAGTACTGACGCTGAGAGCTGTTTACAGATGATCAAAAAGTAGCTCCTACCTTCAAGAAACTTGCAGTCTGTAAGGTGAAATAATATTCTATGGCAAAAGGTGGATTATGATAAATGTCACCCAAGTTCAATGGTGGTCCACAGTCCAAAAAGCATTCTACCTATTTCTGTAGTCTGACACCCTTGCCTATGACTCAAGCATTTTCAACTCATATAACACAGACATTTATATATTTTTTTGTAATATTGGCTCTTTTAAAGGTGATTTAGATCTGAAAGGCATCCTCTATTTTCTCTCTTGAAGAACCACAGCTTTCTCATCTGTGTGTCAGGATAACTCTCACAGCATCGGTGAGCTCTGGTAAAAGTGAGAATCATTTTTCATTGTGGAAATCAAGAAATCAATGCTGATATTTGATCAGTAACAAAAGAACAGATTAATGGTTGAAATAAAAAGAGCCTCAAACACTTAGAAATCATCACCAGTGATAATTCCCCCCGTTAGATACCTAAAGAGGAAAGAAATCTAGTATCAGTCCAGGTGCCTAGAGACAGGCATGCTAACTATTAAGTGATTCTTTGGCATTTGCACAGATCAGCATAGAAAAAAATTATTTATATTTATAAGTGATATGTGCAGATTTGGGAGAATAATTAAGTTACTAAGCATAATGATTTCCTGTAAATGTTCAGTGCCTAATACCACGCCTGGCTCATTCCAAGTGAGATCAATGGGCTGGTGGTATTTTTTGTCCCTTGTTTTAGAATACATAAGGCATTAACACATGTATGTTAAAGTAAGGATTGGTGAATATCTCTTGCTTTAGGTGCTCAACTAAGTTATGTCACTCATCCATAACCTCAACAAACATGAGCCCAGCAGTTCCAGAGACTGAGCAGGTCTGGTGGTGCTCTGAGTCTACTCTCCTGGGTTTCCAGGATAATGGACATCGGTTCCCTTCATCTCATCAACTCCTCCCCGCTCAAGCTTTCAGACTCAGTTTAAACTTGTCAGACAATATTTCCTAGACCCTTCAGACCACTGTTTATCAACTTTTAGCTCATAGTCCACTTGTACCAGAGTCACTCAGTTGCCAATAAGGCACACTATGCAGGTTTCTACTTGAACTGATGTTCTACTCACATTTGGAGCAGTATTATCTGCAATAGCCAAAGGGTGGCAGGGTCCCAAGTATCTGTCAAAAAGACAAAAGGATAAAGGAAATGTGGTATATACACACAATGAAATACTAGTCAGTCTTAAAAAGGAAGGACATTCTGGTATATGTTAGAAAACACATGGCATTTGAAGACATGCTACCTGGTAGAGGGATTAAGATGCTTTTGGGGAAGAGGGGAGGGTGACAGGTTCTGGATACGGACATGAACCTACTTAATGCTGTTGAACTATACATTAAAAATGACTAAAATAGGGGCTGGAGAGATGGCTCAGGAGTTAAGAGAACTGACTGCTCTTGCAGAGGATCTGGGTTCAAATTCCAGCATCCACATGGCAATTCATAATGGTCCATAACTCCTACACCCTCTTCTGACCTCCGAAGACATTGCACTGCACAGGTGCCCTTACACACATTCAGGTAATACACTTGTACACATAAAATGAAAATAATAAATAAAATATTTTTAAATGACTAAAATAGTAACATGTGGTGATTTATACTTTGCCACAATTTACAAAGTGAAGAGCCTTGGCTCCTACCTAGATCGATTCAATCAGAAAATGGGGCAGGGACAGGAGAATAGAACACATACAGACTCAAGGAGGACATGCACCTTCTCTGTGCGAATCTGATATAAAAATTGGAAGACACTGATACAACCCACAGTAACTTCCCGTTTTCTCCCTTCATGCAATCTACCTTCTCACTGCATAATCGCTGTGCTTGAGTGAAGCCCTGTGAATGCAGGGCTGAGGGCTGTCTTTTTCAATACTGCATCTTCTGTGTTTAGTAAGATACTTGTCTCAGAGAGGCACTCATTATATATTTATTGAGTTACTCGGTTTGAACATGAGCTTTATACTTCTTATTTGTAAAATAAGTGTAATTGTCTTGACTGGTTAATTGGACACCTTGAGATACTGCAAATAGAGAAGTCTGCATGGTACTTGATTTATAGTGAAGATTCAGTCCTTAGAACTTGTGTTATTATTGTTGGGAGGAGTCATCTAATTAGCTTAGGATTTAAACCAAGAACTATAAGCTCAGATGCCTTTCAGCACCTCACAGGCAATGTGAGCACATGAGCGCCTTCTGCATACGGGTCCCACACTACCCATTATGAAGGAATGGAAACTGGGGCGATTAAACTGCACATGCCAAATGACTCAGAGCTTGCTACTGGTGCTGTTGGCATACTCAGACCCAGAGTTGTCAGATCTCTAGGTTGCTCAAGAGAATTTAGAAATAGGGATTTTCGTCTGAAAATTTCCAGTTGATGTAAGTCACATAAGTATCTAAAGGCTTATCAAATTCAGTGCAAGCCAAAACTAAAACTGAAATGTGTTCATGGGCCAAGTTTGAATAGGCTGATTCATCCCAAGAATCAGGGTATGCCAGGTCCCCGAGAAAGACCTTCCTTCCACTGAAAACAGAACTGGAATTATCAGATTCACTGTGCTGTGGATCTGGGTGACTATATAGTTCAAACCAATAGGGAGAAAAGAGTGGCGACAGTAGACTTATAAATGGCCTGTTGTGAAGCCCAAGGATACAGAGGTCCAGGAGAGATGTTTGTGAAGGCTCTCATCAGTGATGAAATGGCTACTAACCCACACAGTAGGACCACAGTATGAGAGAAGATCTCATTCTTTTTGAATTGTTTCTCTATAGGTTTCTTGGTAAACTACTTACTACCTCTGCAGTTAGCTTGTCTACAAAGGGAGGACAGAATCATTTCCCACAGCTAGGGGGCTCTAGCAGTCCACCTTTCAGACACAAATGGATGTGTTATAATTTGCAAGTCTAAAACTAGATAAAAAAAAACTTACTTATAAATATTAATATATTAATATAATAGAAACATTTTAAATCCATATGCAAAATGACTGATACTCTTTGCCAAATTCTTTACTTTTCTCATTCTTTGTGTTTCCTATTTAAATTTTTAGATTTTATGTTGACAATGTTCCTCTAAATAGATAAATTTAGAAAGTAAATATCTGCTTCTGTAGGAAATTATTGTCATGTCAAGAAATTGCAGCCTACATTTAGATTGGTAGGTTGGTATTTTTTAACCTGATTCTTGTCTAGTACATTTAGGGGAAAACTATATGTCGATACCAATAGATAATGAGAAAAATAAATTTTCTGCCCAAATGACATAATTTGACTGCTTAAAAACCCAAACAACTGTTCAGCTTTCAGGGATGCTCAACAAAAGATGTAAGCGGAGATTCTTTGAAAGCTGGGTCTGCCTGTCTTTCTTGCTATTTCTTTTTTTTGACATTTCCACAATCAAGACATTGAATTGTACTAATTTAGCCTTAATTCCCAGTTTCTCCTTCTTATGCCCTCCTTCCTGCTCTAAGACATGTTTTAAAAGCACTTAGAGGCACTTACTGGACAAATTTAGCAAAATCTTCATCCTGTTTTCACAGCTCAGTCGCATACAAAAGACTGAATAAAGTCTTTCCTCCTGCTGCCTGCATCCCCGAAAATATTGATTGTGGTCAAGGGAGGGAGGCGAAGGGAGGTTTCTCCTGTATGAAAGCTACATGGGAAAAAAGAAATTTTTTTTGAATTGGTTCTTTTCAGATGCTAACTGTCCACTTCCTCTTTCTTATCAGTCACTTTAATGTAGTACTGGAAATAACAGTATTTAAACAAGCACCCACACATATTTCAGTTTCCTGAATATCTCAAATATTGCTGTTTCCCAAATACACCAACTTCGGGAAAATAGAAAATGCAGTTTATTCCAGACCCATCTTTCCAATTTGCAAGCCCAAGAGACTTTAAGGGAAATACAGCCCACATGTTTCTGAGCATTTATACTCCGATACAGTCATCTGAAGCACTCCTTTCACCCCCACCCCCACGCCCTATTTCCTTTATGAAAGCCATTTGGTGTCTACGAAGCTTTAAAAATAAATCCTGGGACTTTATCTTTCTTCTTAAGAAAAAGGAAACTTCATTGGAAAATATTAAATTAATATCAACCCTTTAAAATTTAACTGGCTTTAAATTTAAAAGTCATTTTGTGAAAGGTGACTTCTGAACTCACTTCAAAACTGTCACATTATTTCAGTCTATCATCTATTTTTGTCATTTCCTTTATGCTTTTTATATAGTAAATCATTTATTCATTCGTTCATTCAGTTTATCCTCAGAGCTTGCACTAGGTAATGAAGACTCAGCAAGAACATGACAGGCACGGTTCCTCCCCTCAGGGAACTTAAGATCCAGCAGAAAAGAGACTAAGTGAACACAGACTCAAAATTTGATGAGAGAATACAAGGGGGCAGGCAGGGAGGTCTACCAGAGGGAGGGGCCAAAAAGCTGAGAACTTTAGCCTAATAAAACAAAGGCCAGGGGCAGGCAAAGAGCCAAGCTAAGGGGACAAGTGTTCGCTCTGAGGTAGAATAGAAAGAAGGCCAGTATGACTGCAGCTTACAAAAGTGAAGAGGATGGATGCAAGATGAGGCTGAGGAAGGTCAAGCAAAACCCTATGATGTCTCCATCTGTCTCTTAGAGTTCACAGAATGGCTGTGGCTACATGAGACCAAACACCTCCCTTATCATGACACATCATCCAGACCAACTCTCTGTGAGCTTTTCATCAAAGTGTCACCTGTTTGGCAAAGAAAAGCTCTGCCTATGAAATCCTTTAACTATATACAGATAGGTAAAGATGTAAAATCAGATGTGTACATGTATGACACATACATGGATGTGAATATATGTGTACATACTTTACATTTTATTGCCCGTCCAACTGAGTCCTTCTTCTACATCACTGACATCACTGTGGTTCAAACTTGTGTTTCTAGTGGTTTTACAGTGATCTCCTGAGCTCCCTGCCTCTGGCCTCTCACCTTGTAAATCTCCAGTCTGCTTCCGCTCTGTTTTATTTGTTTGTTTGGACACGGTCTCCAGATGTAACCCAGAGAGCCTTCAAATTTGAAATCCTCTTCCTGCCTCAGCCTCCTGCATGCTGTGCTTCCTCCTAATTTAATAATGTTACTTTCTTGGTTAGACATCCCTTATAAACTTCTAATAAATCTACTTTGCTCATGAGCATGCAGAATTCAGAGCCTCCTCTGACCCGCACCGACCTCAGCAGTCTGTCCCCTCCATCTCTGAGCTCTTCTCACTTTCACCGTTCCTTGGCTGTGGCTATCCAGTCACATGGACGTTCTTCCCTTCATCTGGTAGCACATCTTCTCATCAATTTGGAGAGACAATGGTCCCACGAGAGGGCAAAAATAGGTCCCCAAATCTCAAATACATGGAGCAAAAAGTTCATTTATTATTACTAGGCATTGAACTTGCTCCTCGTTTATATGTTGAAATCCTAATGGCTACTATCTAAGAGTATGACCTTATTTGGAAAGAAGGCCTTTACAGAGAAAATCAAGTGAAAATGAATTCTTTAAGATAGGCTATATTTTAATATGGTGTCCTTATAACAAGGAGAAATATGTACACAGAGACAGACAGACAGGCAGGCAGACACAGACACACACACACACACACACAAACACATACACACACAATGTCATGCAAACATGAAGCTCTCTAAGTATCACTTTGACCCTGGATCAATTGTATGATCTGCAGGACCCAGAGCAAAGTAAAAACCAAGTCTCTGTTCACTAATTATTAAGAATTTCCAAGTGGTAACAGCACAGCATTAAACAGGCTTGAGGACCTTCTAAAAAGCATGGAGACTCCATGTGGCTGCACAGGTCTCATGTTGATAATGCCAGTCTTGTTTTGATGGCTCAAAATGATCTTTTACTATCTTATACTATGTCTACTCCTTTCGGGAACTATGTTTAGAACATTTCTGGGTTGAGGGGGTCCCCATGACTACTCCCAAAATTTGATGGTCTTCAGGAAGACATAAGATTAGGCATATGATTGTATTCATTGACTGTGATTTATCACAAAGGAGACAGCACAAGTTCAGCAAAGGAAAAGATGCATGGGACAAAGTGCACAGGAAACTAGCTCCCAGGTTCCCAGAGTCCTCTTCTGGAGGAGCACACAGGATGTTCTTAAGGAAGCTCATTAGAGACTCAGTGTCCAAAGTTTCTACTGGGATCTGCTATGCAGTTACACACTGCCAAACGCATATTAGATTCTAGTGTTAATAAGTGCTTACACTAACAAGAAAAAGCAAGCTCAGGTAAAATCAGCCTCGATGCTCACTCTTATTCAGGCTGAAAGGACACATTTGTCAACACATTCAGATTCCTTCACCAACTTAAGTTGATTCCTCTAGAAAGTCTATAAAAGATGGCACATAATTGAGTTCCAGTTATTTGATGGAGAATCCTTCTATTTCAGTTTGTACAAGTTGCTTGGGCATAAAGTAAAAGCAAGAACTTCTTATGCCCCTTTTGGAAGCATTTTCTTCAAAACTGTGGGTGCTGTGGACCTGGCTGAGGTCTCCCTTACACAGACACCCCAAGTCTGAACAACAATGTCCAGAAGCTAGTTTCTTTTAAAGAGCTCAGTATTACTTACTTCAGTCCTCTGCCCAACCCAGGGGTTATATACTCAGTCACAATAAAGTGAAATTGGTCCTGAATTCTTCTGAATTAGCTCTCCCAAGGAGGTTTATGGTTTGATGGAGACACTAATTAGATCAGAGTGTTAAAGATAAACTCTAGGCCACCAAGGTAGGCTATCACTTGTGTAGGACAATCATTTATGCCCCTGAATGGACATTCACTGTGGGACTGGAATTAATGCAACAGAAGTTTCAGAGACAGATCTCTTTGACTTGGTGTTCTTAACCATTTCTTGGTTTTCAAAGTCGTTAGAGTGAAAATAACTCATGTCAGGTCAAATGTCCTGTACTCTTTTGGAAAGACAGGTAGGCAAGGGATCTAGAGTGTTAAGTTTCTAAATGATATCCATTTCTGTTTATCCAGATTGTGGAGGTTTGTGCATGTGAGTGCAAATGTGAGTGCAGTGTATGCATACAGCTGTACGTGCATATATGCACAGAGGGCAGGCACTGCCACTCCCTATTGTTGATGACCAGCAAGTCCCAGTGATCCTCCTGTCTCTGCCCCCAGAGCATTGAGGTTACATATGTGACATCACCTGGTTTCTTATGTAGGTTCTGGGGATTTGAACTCAGGTACTCATACTTGCATAGCAAGCACTCCTTGCCCACCTGGCCATTGTCACAGCTTTGTATTTGGTTTTGGTCAGCCTACATGTATGAGACTAGTACCTTAAATATTCATGAATGGAACAAATGTTTGGTTAATTAATATTTAATACTTATCAATTCAGTGTGATAGGGATATAGAGTATTATTTTGATTAAAAAATTTTAAATTTATTTTATTTTTATTTTATGTGTATGTTATGCCTGCATGTGTATAAGTGCACCTGAGTCATACAGTGCCCAAGGAAGACAGAAGGCGACACTGGATCCCCTGGAACTGGAGTTATGGATGGTTGTTAGCTGCCATGTAGATGCTGGGATTCAAACCCAGGTCTTCTGCAAGAAACAGCCAGTGTTCTTAACCGCTGAGCCATTGCTCCAGCCCCATGATTTTGATTTTTTTGTCCAGTACAATATCAGGAATCTTGGATAGATAATGTGGCTAATGGGAGGGACAGTGGACTTGGACTGTTGGCTCCTTGACTAAGAAGCTGGGTGGCCTTGGGAAAGTCATTGTGTAACTCTGAGTTCCAGATTCCTCACCTGCTTAAGGAAGAAAATATCTGCTTCCTTTCATCAGAGAGGAAGTACAAAGATCAAATAATGTGATTTAATTCACCTAAAAACATTTGACAAGCTATAAATTGTGTGACAAGCTATAAAATGTGTGTGCATATGTGTGTGTGCATGCATGCGTGCGTGTGTGTGTGTATTTATGCTTAAAAAAATAAGGGAAAGTGACTGCATTTAAGAAAACCAGCACGTTTAATAGATGATGGCAATAACCCAGCCCCATTATGGAGATAGTTACTGTCATTGCCTGTATCACTGATGGCACAATTAACTTAATTAACACATACCTCTGTGGCTAGTCTGCTGAAATAACACTTTTCCTTTTAACATACTCATGCCTTGCCAGCCAGGCATCTCCTAGTCATGTGTCTTCCGAGAAGGGAGGCCCTAATGTTAAATAGCTTCTAGTTGGTATGCAGAAAACAGAATTGTAGAATATCCATATCATTAGCAGTTCAAATGACCTGGAAAAATCTCAGAAGCTTCACCAAAATCTTGTAGACTAGGGCAATGACCAATGCTTCTTAAAGGAGTAGGTGTGGGCAACTCTCGATTTCTGGAGCCCACACTATCCTTGGGTTATGTATATCATTCTCTCTCTTTCTCCCTCCGTCTCTCCCTCCCTCCCTCCCTCCCTCCCTCCTTCCCTCCCTCCGTCCTGTGCATGGATATGGTGCATAGATATGTATAAATTTTCTTTTTTATTTATTTCTCTTTTTTTGTCTTCTTTGAGACAGAGTCTCCCTGTAGCCACAGCTGGCCTGGAACTCACTATGGAGACCAGGCTAGCCTTGATCTTATAGAGATCTGCCCACCTCTGCACCCAAGTGCTGCGATTAAAGGTGTATGTTATCACATTGGGCTTAAATCTTTTTCTAAACAAACTTTAACATTTTTTTTTAAGCTAAACTAAAACACACATGGAGATGTGCCTGGGCAGGATGGATATGCTTTCCATAAGGAAGTCCTTGCTGCCAAATTCAGATTGCCTTCCCACACTGACAGCACGCTCATCTACATGAGGCTTTAACAAGGAGCCTTGGGTCTCTGGTCTGCAACCAATGGTAACAAGGATTTTAGACAAGTGAGAACAAGTCCTCATTTACATGAGAAGTAAATATGTAGATTGGCAGCTCTGCCTAGCATGGACTCCTGTTGATCACTTTGGCTGAGTACTATTCAAGGATAGAAAGGGAGACTTCTATTTTGAAAGACTTTCATTTCCTTTCAGTTCTCTATAGATGTAAAGTCCTCAGGAATAGTCCACCTACTCTTCCCATCTCAAAATTCATTTTCTACCATTTTATCTATCTCTTCTGTATAGAGCCTTATTTTTATTTCCACCCATGTTGACCTTTCATCCTATACTTTATAACATAATCTGATTATTTTTAGATATGTAGCTCATCTTCCCAATGACAGAGCACTTCCCTTCAGATCCAGTATTCTGTATATTTCCTAAAGCAGCTTAGCTGACGGCTGGTTCATGGTAGATATTCAGAAAATAATTGGTTTTTAAATTATTTTTATATAGAGAGACAATATACATTTTATATATCACATATATATTTTAATATATGTTACATATATAGAGAGGGATATATATATATATATATATATGGGTCTCCCTGTAGTCCCAGCTGGCCTACACCTCAGTATGTCATTCAGGCTTGCCTTGATCTCATAGAGATCCACCTGTTTCTGTTTCCCAAGTTCTGGGACTAAAGGTGTGCCACTATGCTGGGCCTCCAGCATATAATACATACATATACATCATATATATATACATGTACAAGTGTTTGGCCTGCATGAATGTTAAGTGCACCTGAGTCATGCAATGCCCACAGAGACCAGAAGGGAGCATCAGATCCCTTGGAACTAGAATTACAGATGGTTGTGAGCCACCATCTGGGTGCCTGGGTCTCTGGAAGAGCCACAAGTGTCTTAACTGCTAAGCCATCTCTCCACCCGCCTCCCACACACTCCCCAAAAAGCCTGTTAATTTATTTCCTTTTCATTGAAAACTGGATGTACCAATTCTACAAGAACGGCCACATTTATAAATTAGTGGCCTAAATAAGATAAGTTTCTTTGTCTCTTGCATGATAGTGTGAACTAGAAGGGAATGCAGATGGCTGTGTTCTAGAAAGGCATTCCGGGACTCAGTCCTCTTCTACTTTGCCATTCTGTCATTCTCTGTATGTGGTTCTCACATGCCTGGTTGACCCTGACATCCCAAGCAGCAAATCAAATATAAGGTGAGGTTGGAAATGTGGAGGTAAAAGATCGTTGAGGTTCTTCATTTCATTTCTGCATCTTACTCATCAGATCCTGTCCCTGTGACCATAACAGGCTGCAAAGGAGGATAGGAAATGGCTTTTATTCTGGATGGAAAATGTCCAAGCCTCTCCCAATAAAACAATCAAAACATCATTAATATATACAATTATTTTCAAACCATCATTCACAACAGGAAATATATTACATAATAATTCAATACAGGTACCAAATACATGTAGCTTTCTCTATGTTGTGTGATGTTTCCTTCATATTTTTATATGTTATAAAAACAATGTTGCTTATTTCAAATGAACAAGGATGGCTTGCGATTTGAAAGGCACTGCTATGGGCGGGGGTGAATGAAGAATCCCCGGTCTCCCAGACATCCACCATGGGGAGAAGGAAGTCCTCATGCTGACCACAGGCAGCATGATTTACCTGTATGCTTGGCAGAGCACCTCCCAGTATTAGCCATTGGCTAGAATCAAGAAAATAAATAAATCCAGTCAAACAACCAATGAAATATTATTGAGTCTACATAAAGTCTACATGCTCTGCTGGCATTTAAATCCAAAACACAAAGATGGGGTCTGTAGTAAGACATCTTTAGAGATAAGAGGAGAGTTTCTGTTTCTTAATACGTGCTGTGTGTGTAAAATAATAATCATCCCATTGATCCTTCTGTGTTTTAGGCTTAACAGCTAATTCAGATTAAACACAAATGCATCTCATCTTAACTCTCTGTCATGGTCTCAAACATATGAACACTTTCAAGGCAACCTTCCATCCACATTGCGATAGTGTATTTCCTATGCTTTCCCAATTCATTTTTGTTCTGGAGCCGTCTATATAACAAATTTGACATTCTTTCTGTAGACTTCAACTTTTGAGGGAAACCTCATAACATGATGTTTTCTGTCTTGACAGTTTCAACTGACTTTTGTCAGATTTTTGACAGGGGAAAATAAAACCAACTCTAAGAACATTGCACTATACTTGTTTTCAGAGCAACAGTACTTGAGGAGCTTGAAATTACTTCCAAATGATGTCACGATAGATGCTTTAGAACAGACCCCAAACCCTTTGTGCTGTGAGCACCCTTGGCCTCATGGGCTCTGGAGAAGGCATCATCCTTAACTGCCCTCTAATTGTGTTACTGAGCTCCTACTAGGGCGCTTCCAGAGGCTTGCATTGTGGTAAACAGTGCATTTCCATGGCACTTACTGAAAGTTGTCTGGGTAAGTGGCAGGACAAAGGCAGCCTGAGCAACAGAGCCTTCATTGTTGTGTGGGGCCTGCAGGATGCTTACCTCCAAGTCTCTGCTGGTGCTGCAGCCTCTCCTGATGCATCGCAGGTGGGGAAGGCCTCATCTGACCACTTCAGACCTAATAACGTGGGTAGAAATGAGAATTTCTCACTGCCTTACAGGCTGCTGAAAGGCTTCTGAAGAAATGAGTTGATGCTTTCAGCCTTGTTTTCCTTCTGAGTCCCAGAGCTCAGCCGGGTAGGCATCTGTGTTTGCTGCCTCCAGAGACAGAGAGAGGCTAATTACTGGACAGAGCTGGGGATTAAGCTTTCCTCTTGCCCTTCTGAAGCAACACTCCCTTTGGAACAAGACTTGGGGTGCTGTGAAGAGGTGTTTCCTGCCTGGATAAAAAGGAATGAAATGCATAGGGCTTTTAATTCAACACCTTTGGCAATCAGGAGAAAACCCTCACAAGTCCTCTGAAGATGGGGTTTCTTTTGCCATATATTCAAGCAAGAAGGCATGACAGGCACTTTATTTCATCAGGGCTGAGTACCTTATGCATTTGGTGGCAGAAGGCCAACGCACAAATGACTTCAATTCTTAGGAACATTCTTCCATAAATGCATTAAAATCCTTGCCACTGACTTATTAGTACTCAGAAATGAAAATTACCTGAAAACTAGGAGGAAAGAAGATGTCCTAAGTTAAGTTCCCAGGGGTCAGTCATCCTGACAGCATATAAGGAACTTCCATTTGCAAATAGTGTTCAAAAGACACATCTTAATGTAGTCCTCCTGGAAAAGGGCTCTGAGATCTGAGAATCACTGCTCTTCCTGTGTGGCCAAAGGGCAAAGGTCAAAGTGCAATGTTAGAAGATGAGATCTTTGGCCAGCTTTCTGATTTGGATGTTTGGTATTTTCTCAAAAAGATTTCAGAAGACTTGTGTGTTTATAGAATTTTTTAAAAAATAATTCTGGCCAATTTGGCTTTTAAAAATTTGCCTTTGAAGAGGAAGGCTGCATAGTGGTTGTGATCTGGCCCTTCTCCCAGAGAGAGGAGCATTTCTAGATGATTAGAGAACTTCAGGTGGGACTGTTACTCTGCTTCTGGCCTTGTGCCTTAAAATATGACCTAAGGCAAGCTATCATTTCCCTGAAATGAAATATGTCATATGTTACTATTAAAGTGAACCAGAAAAAGAGCATTCTATTATAATAATGGATTTTGTTTAAAAAATTTAAATGTCAAATCCCCAAAAGAATAAAAATATTTGATACTATTATTGGGGCGGCAATAACAGTAATTGTATGAGGTACTTATATTTAGTATTGTTCATATAGTGAAGGGATTTTCATGTAAATCTTTCTGTAAATTATGGTGTCAGAGAAAACTGAGAAATAGCACTATCATTATTCAGCAATCAATATGCATTTATTGGGAGTGAGTGTGTGTCAGTCATATGTTTAAGTGCTAGGAGTGCAAAAGTAATGGCTAGAATATCTTCTTGCCTTCAGGGAGCTCACAGTCCAGGTGAGGAGACAGATAGAGCATCTAACTATGATACAGTGTTGCCTCTGATACAGAAGAGATTTCAGTGAGGCTGTGGACTACATTACAGGGAACCTCATTTCCTGTGCAAAGTTCTTCCCTATGCTCAGTGGCCTGGTTAACCAAGCTCAACCTGGAAACTTCCAGATGAGGCATATCACAAGCAGATACAAGAGAATGGGCCAGAGTGTAGCAGCAAAACCGAAACAGATAAATAAAAGCATGGTCCATTTGGGAACTGATGAGTGGTTTTGTGTTGGGACAGAAATAAGCCTGTCAAGCTTTCTAATGTCAAATGATGAATTAGTTTGAATTAAAAAACTTGAATGTTGAGCAGTATAATTTTAGGAAATGAATATATTTTACATTTTATTCTATAGGACGAAGGCAACGAGAGGAAGAGGCAAAATGCTGCATGAAATAAAACTGTCAGTCTCACCATGACTCATCAGTTAACTTAGGAAAACACACTTACATCAGGAAATACAAGAAGATTGCTCACTTCACACGCTCACGGGTGGATTGAACCTAATTTTGTAGCATTAAAACCAATTTTCCACTGAGAAAACATGTCACAGAGGATTGCACGAACCTTTATAATGATTAATATTTGATATTTCAATGTCACCTTTCATCCTGAGATCAGTCCCATACACATGGGAAGAGATAAGCTCCAAGGAAACCACAGATAGTATTAATACAGTAAGTCACAATGCTTTCTACTTGCTATATTCCAAAGGCTTTCTGCCTGTGTTTCTCTTCTGTGTTAGTAGATAGAGTTATTAGGCAATGATTTTTTTTTGTATTGACTCCTACTTTAAGATGTCTTAGGTGAGAATATGAGCCACATCTTTTCATTCCCTGATCTTCCTAGGAGATGACATTTGGTGTCCTTTCCTTCCCCTTTTCTTGGGTTCTTTGCTTACTGATCTCATCCTGAGTTGAGAACATTCCAGGAATGGGCTGTGTCTTTGTAGATTTTTTTTCCACCTTCCCCAAGAGAGTAACAAAACATCATTATCATCATCATCACCACCACCACCATCATCATCATCACCATTATCCTGCTATGCTGTGGCTCATGAAGCACTCACTCCATGCCTGTGTGGATCTATTCTTCTAAGAACTTTGTATAGAAGCCACATTCACAAATTTGGTAGCAACATTAGAGGGTAGTGCTGCTCACTAGATCTTTCTAAGATGCTGGAACTGTGCTGTATCTGTGTTATTCAATATGGTAGTCACTAGTCATTGATTAATGCTACTGAGGAACTGCACTTATCTTGTATTTAATTTTAATTAATTTAACTAAAGTAGTCCTGAGGAGAGTGGTTTTTATATTGGTCAACATGATTATAGCAACTAGTGGTTTATTATTATCATTTTATAAACAAAGGTCTAGGGTCTGGAGAGCTGGCTCAATAGTTGAGTGCTTGCTGTTCTTGCAGAAGATTTGAATTTCATTTCCAGAATTCACATGGAGCTTTATAAGTAACTTTTTAAGCTCCAGGGGATTTGATGCCCTCTTCTGGCCTTCTTAGGCACCCATGTACATATGCTTGCACACACACAGACACAAAGACACACACACACATACATACACATAAATAAGAATAAATTAAATTAAAAAAACAAACAACCGCTCCTAAGCATCTACTTTCACCATCAGTAAGAACTTAAGGATTAGAATGAGGGTCAGAAATATTCTTGAAGCCATAAATATTTTCAAAAAAAGCCTATAGTCTACATTTGGAGAAATGTTAGGACAGCTTTTTCCTTCCACTCTGTTAGAAGTTGATTTAAAAGATTTCTACAGAATATATAGAGTAACAGAGCATTTTCGAAACAAAGACGACAGGATGTCATCTAAGCAAATGGTCAACAAAGATAAGCATTTCTCCAGGGAAAGGTATTTGCTTCCAATTATGAAATGGAACAAGGAAAAAGGATTTTACGTTTTGGGTGTCCGTGGGGGCAGGCGGTCTTCAGACAAACTCTTAGTTCCGTTCCAGCCTTCTTCTCACTAAAAACCACCTTCCCAGGATTTTTGCCTTGGTGTGTGAAAATATGGGAATAAACTTACTTCCGCAAAGAAACTGATTGGAAGATTCGATTACGTGTCCCCACAGTAATCCACCCTGTAACTTGGGCTATTGCTAGAGAATGAGAATTTAAGTGGCCTTTGGTTTGAACCATCTGTCGAGAAAATGTGACATATGCTTGCTTTGTTTACCCTACAACCGAGTGTAAACTGATACATTGAACTGGAAATCTGTGTCTGGTGTGATTATGAGTGATGTTGTGGGGGAGGGATTCCCGATGAAGGCATCAGCTTCCCCATACCTGTCCCTGAGGACCAAGTGCATGGCAAAGGAAGAGCGAAGAGCTTGGATTGGTGGGACCGGGGTTTGGGACGCTCACGGAAGTGCAGACACTCCTTGGTGACTCCAAACAAAGCTCAGCCTCCGCAGCTGAAGGGCACGCCTGGCTGACGTGTAGTTGAAAGGAGAGCTACCCATCCCTCCTCCTCTTCTCCCCGCCCTTACACCCTGGCCTCAAACTTCATCTAAAGCCTGTGCCCTTTTCAATTAACCCCCTTGATCAAAAAGAGCGTTTCTTTTCTGTCCTTCGCGGCAGTCCATTGTCTGCTAGGATGGGTTTGCAAATTTGACAGCTGAGCTCACTTGACTTCATTCAAACTCGGTTTTCGTGAGAGATGAACTTGGACATCAGCAAAGATCTCCAAAACAAGCCCCCAGCGGCCGGTCACCCATCACTGTGGGCTGTCCTCTAGACTGATCCTAGACTTCACAGTCCTGAGCGCCCCCTCGGATTGCTGAGAGGGAGCTGGTGCCACGGAGAAGAGGGTTCAGGAGCACTGGCAGGAGTGATCCTTGAGGTTGGGTGGAGGGCTGTATAGATGTTCAGCTTAATAAGAATTTTGTATTGAAACAACCAAGATGGAGGTCATTTTATGAATTTCCCAAAGCTAAGTTTGACCCGATTTCAGAGGCAGTGGTCTGAGCGTTTCGCTTTTGTCTGGCTGTCCAAGCTGGAGGAGAGGTAGAGACGGGAAGTAGACGTGAGTGTATGTGTATGTACGAAGGAGTGAATACATGCCAGGGTCCCCGCTCAAGGGCTTGGGTCTGAGTGCGTCTGTAACGCGCCAAGTCTTGAGTCACTGCCGCTAGTGAGTGGGGGGAAAAACTTTATGTTCAGAAAGGTCTGGCTGGCTTGCACTAAGAAGAAAAAGCCTTGTGCATTGTGCTCGTGTGTGTGTGTGTGTGTGTGTGTGTGTGTGAGAGAGAGAGAGAGAGAGAGAGAGAGAGAGAGAGAGAGAGAGAGAGAGAGAGAGAGCCGCAGCCCCCGCGGTGGCTGCATAGCGCTGCGGGTCCTGTGCGCGTGCGGGTCAGCCCCGAGTCCCACCGCCTGCGAGCTGTGACATCCGCCGCGCCGGTCACGGCGGTGCAGACCCGCTTCGCGGCGGGAGCTGGCGCAGGAGCAGGCCGAGGGTCCTCTGGTCAGAAACAGTCTGGCCACGCCATCCTCGGTGCAGCTCCCGAATACCACCAGCATCCGTAACCCGCATCCGAGCCGCTCTCTGCTCGGAAATGATCTTGGTCAACTCGATCCTCCGAGCTCTGGCAGATTACTGCCTGTTTTTTTTTCTCCTAGCACAGAGAAAGTGAGCCCGAAAAGGGAAGGAGGGGGCGGGGACACCCCCCAAATAAATAAATAAACAAATAAACACTGGCTGCTCGCCGCAGCTGGACGCGGTCTGTTGAGTCCAGGTTGGTGATATTTCGAGTTTCCTCCTTCTACCTGGGGACTCGCTGCCACTTCCCCTCCGGATCCAGCCACCCCTTTCTCTGGGGCTGCACCTGCCGGGGCGCTGGGATGCTGCGGGCTAGCTCACTCTCCTGGAGCAGTGGTGTGGACGCGCAGGAGTCCTGGGCGCGGGGCAAGCGAGTGTGAGGCACCGATGCCCAGGAGGGAGCTCGGGATGCGTGGTGGGTAGCGGCTCGGGAACCGGCTTTCGACCGCAGCCGGGACCTCGGCTTCCTCTGGCCCGAGGAAAAGCGGCGAAGCCGGGGGAGGGGGCAGTCGGCGACGGCGGGTAGCGATTGGTGGCTTGGATGCGGAGGGCCAGGGGCTGAGCGAGCGGGAGCTGGCTAGCCAGCCGGCAGGAGCGAGGAGGGGGCGGCCAACTTCCCGGGAGAAGGGTCTCTTTCCACGCCAGCGCTGGCTAAGGCGCTGCCGCCGCCCAGGGCTCGACTCCCAGCTAGACGAGCTCCGCTCTGGGCGCTCGGAAAGTAACGCTTATTTATTTGCTTGCCTTCAGCCTTTTGGGTTGTGCCCGATAGACACCCTCTTTGGACTTTGAGAACCCTATCCGACCCCTCCAGCTCCAAACCACCGGTTCCGGCGCCTTTCCAGCCGGGGAATAGACACGCACGCACCTCCCGAGCCCCGACCCGGACCCGGGTGGGGGTGGCGTTGGAAAGTCCCCCCAGGCGGGAGCGGGGGAGGGGAGAGGGGCGGGAGCGGGAAGCCGCGGCGCTCTGGGCTCTCATTTCAAGGCGCGCTCTCCCTTCTAGGTTGGGTCGGAACTGAACCCCTAAAAGCGGGCCCGCCCCCCGCCCTCGCGTGCGCCCGGAGCTGAGTCGCCGGCGGCGGTGGGCGGCAGATGGACCGGGAGTTTCTTCTCTCCCTGGATGGAGCTGAACTTTGAGCGGCCGGAGGAGCGCGCTGGTCCGGGGATCGCTGCGTGCTGAGCTCTCCCCGCAGGACCTAGCGGCGGCTCTGAATATTTTCGGGGGGGGCGGGGACCAGCTGCGCGCCGGCACCATGTTCCTGACCACGCTGTACTTCGCGCTGCCACTCCTGGGTAAGTCGAGGCCGCCGGTGTTTTCTGTATTCACTGGATCTTTCAGTAATGGGGTGTGTTGAGGGGGTTGCAGCAGGCACTCCAAATTTCATCGGGGGGATGATACGGATGTTGGGGAAATAAGTTTCGTTTGGGTTCCCCCTCCCTCCCCCACAGGGGGACTCAAGTCTCCTTGGGCTTGGGAAAGAGTGACGGCGCAGCTTTTCGCGGTTGGTTTAATTTCGCCGTGGTTTTTAATGGCCCAGCCTGGAGGGAACTGAGGGATTCCCAGACCTTCATCCCCAGGCGCTCGTCCCTTGCGAGTCTCCAGGAGCTCTCCGGGGCGCGCGGGCAGGTGGAGTGTGGTTCAGTACTGGGGTCAGGAGAGAGTAAACTTGCAAGGGAAAACTTTTCTCAGAATAACGTCTCAGCACTCCCGGCTGGGCAGACTGACGGCGGCTCGCCCGCCTCCCGCCCGGCGCTCGCCCGGCGCCCAGTGCGCCACCGCGCTGCTCAGCCCGGAGCCCTGAGGACGCAGCGGCCCGGCCCGGCCAGGGAAGGATGTAGCCCTGTCTCCCGGGGAGGCGGGGCAGGCGACTAGGCGATGGGGCGGCGCGGCATCCAGGGCAAATCCCTCAAAGGCTGCCAGCAGAGCCCGTAGCACTCAGCTTGGCGGGCCAGGAGTGAGGGGATGGTGGCAAGAGTCCCAGCAGCGGGAAAATGTCTCCCCAGAGCAGAGGGGTGGGCCAGCTTCCCGCTCTTCCCCTAACCCTGCCTCCGCCGAGACTGGCGGAGCTATCCTGATCCAGGCGCGTCCTCCCCCGGGGTCTGCAACCAGGGTCCCCTCCGTTCCGCACTCATGCGTTCTTGCTTCCATGGTGCAGATTTGCTCCTGTCTGCCGAAGTGAACGGCGGAGACCGCCTGGACTGCGTGAAAGCCAGCGATCAGTGCCTGAAAGAACAGAGCTGCAGCACCAAGTACCGCACGCTGAGGCAGTGCGTGGCGGGCAAGGAGACCAACTTCAGCCTGGCCTCAGGCCTGGAGGCCAAGGATGAGTGTCGCAGCGCCATGGAGGCCCTGAAACAAAAGTCTCTCTACAACTGCCGCTGCAAGCGGGGCATGAAGAAAGAAAAGAACTGTCTGCGCATCTACTGGAGCATGTACCAGAGTCTACAGGGTACGCGCCTACCGCCCCACCCTCTGCAGGGTCGGTGTCTGAAAGCAGGCGGTCCCTGGGTCCGGTCGGTTCCTGGCCCGCCAGCTGAGCTCATCTTCCACTGACTTCTCCCCAGCTGCGGAATGAGGACCTTTCATTGGCCCCTGGGGACAGCGGCAGCTGGTGTTTGCTGAGGCTGAGCAGTATTGTTAGGGTTTGGTTGTTGAAAGACCCACGAGGGGGCGGGAGCACCCAAGGGACCCCGTTGACCTTTCTAAAACCTAGTCAGAACATCAGAGTGGGGGTCCGTTAAAGCCACCCAGGGAACCCACTGCTTATCTTCGAGGTGAGCCGCCTGAGGTGTTCACCGGTTTTAAAGAGTAATATAATACAAAGGCTTGCCCTGCAAAATTTGCAGGGAGTTTTCTTTGTTTCTTTCCTGATAATATGAGATGAAGAAGTATTAAGAACCAGGGGGATCCATTGTGTCTTTACCCTCTCAACCCGTTCAAAGGCACATGTGTGAAAAGCCATTTGTCATCTTAGATTAGTTGAGTCTTGAACCAGCTGCTGCAGTTCAACCTTGGTTAACATGCAGGCAGCTCCGGGTTAGAGAAAGCGCCACTTGTCACAACTGCCCATTCCAGTGGGACTTGTTTTTTTGTTTGTTTGTTTGTTTTTTTTTGTATTTATATGCCAGAGATGGTAGGGGTTTGTAAATGGAACCCCCCCCCCCCCATCTTCTCCACTGAGATTCACAGTGAATGAAAATTTACAACACACAGACTTAACTGTCGGCTTCTGCTTCCTTCATCTATTCATGACAAGCTGTTTGTAGAGATGGCCTCATGACTAGCTAGTGTACCTGCTTGGTATATTGCCTTGGTTTGGGGAAGAAACAGAAATGGGGTCCTATCCTGGGTCACCTTTCTTCCATTGGTTCTTGGAGGCAAGCAGAGTTTGTGACGTAACTGCTCTGTCCTCTCAGATTTCAATTCCTTTGCAAAGAGTGGGAAAGTTTTCTGGCAAGATCAGGCTGGGTTGTGCTCCAATATTTTCATGGCACTCTAGGGAGAATAAAGACAACAAAGCAGAGGGATGAAAAAAAGAGAAATAACCATAGCCCAAACCAGGCATGTGAAGTCTTTGAAAGTTTCTGTACCTTTTTGTTGCACAGTCATAACATGATCACAGTTCCTACCAAGCAGTGAAACAACACTTGAAATGTGTCTGTTTTTCAGATATGAGCCCATTCTTTCTGTTGTTTCTAGGAAATGATCTGCTGGAAGATTCCCCGTACGAACCAGTTAACAGCAGATTGTCAGATATATTCCGGGCCGTCCCTTTCATATCAGGTAAGTGGATTTATGTTTCCACCCTGATGTCTTTGCTGGCCTGGTTTGACTTCTCTGGTTCTAAAGTACTGTGTCCAAAGTAGTAGAATGGCTTTGTGTTTCTGCAAACTAGAATTTGGATGCCAATCTTGAGCAGGTGGACTGCCTAGCAAGGAGTGAAGCCTAAGAGAAAGTTGATGTGAAATGATGTGGTGTGGTGATTCAGAAGAGCCCAAAGGGAGGTGACTGAGTTGACTTTTTTCCACAATGAAATATGATTGGCCAACACTTGGCAAAGAAATGCTGCTTCTGTCTGTAGGTGACAACTGTCTTCTTGTTGCTGCATACCTCTGTTACTCAGTGCCTCCCTGGAGTGGGATCTGTTCTGATGAAGGCACTTCCTCTAGGAAACACTGGAGATAACCTTAAACTCTTGAAGACTGTAGGTGGATTCCCTTGACTACCTTTGATGTAAAAGCTAAAGCTCTGCCATTTGGTAGCATTTCTCTCTCTGACTTTTCTGAGCAAGTGGGTGCACTTCTGGGAGGATATACTTCTGTCTCAGCGGCTCTTTAAATGGTAGTCTTGCTGCTATGGTTTATTTTGGCTTTCTTTGAAATAAATATTTATTTTTATTTTATGTGTATGGGTGTATTTTGTGTATATGAGTGTATTGCCTGCATGTGTGTGTAAACGAAATGCCTGAGGAGGTCAGAAGACTTGTCATATCCCCTGGAACTGGAGTTAATGGTTGTTAGTCACCATATGGGTGCTGGGAATTGAACCTGGGTCCTCTGCAAGAGCAGCCAGTGCTCTTAACTGCTGAGCCATCTCTCCAGTTCCTATTTTGTCTTTCTTTGCTGTTCTTCGGTTTGGAAGTGAACTGAAGTTTTAGAATTAAGTTTTTTCTAACATCTGCATTCAGGCAGCCCGTAAATAAAAGACAAGACTATGATATCTCAATGAAATACAGATTCCAGACTGATTCTATTTACTTACAGTTAAGACATCTTCTCAAGTACATATATAACCACTGCAAATTACACATTTCTTAGTTAAACATGGTGGTTAATGTTGAATTTGATTCTACGAGATGATGGTTTGTTGATGAGGAAAATGTTCTGGTGTTCCAAATGCCTTAGGTTTTAATGCGGAAAATCAAAGTATCAAGGGAGTGTGTAAATATTGATGCTGTGTGTGAGTGTGTTATACGTATGCTTATTTGCCAAGTATCCATTGAGTACCTACTGTGTTCTTACTATTGTAGTTTTGGCGGTGAGTCAGTTCTCCTCCCTACTCTCATAAATCTTAGACGCACCAGCTGCTGACATTTACTGAGCCCTTACTATGTGCCAAGCTTTGCACTAGGCACTTCTTACTGACTTCACACACACATCAAATAATTCTTAGGTGTTACTTCCATTCTAGAGATGAGCAGATTGAGGCCTAGGGAAGTAGAAAGGCAGTTCAAGATCACAAAGCTTCTAAATGGAAGAACCAGAATTTAAAGCCAGATTTATTTGCCTGCACTGTTTAAAAATATTTTATTTATTATTTCTATTTTAATTTATATATCATTGTATTGCCTGCGTGTATGTAAGTGTACCTGAGTCATGCACTGCTCACGGAGGTCAGAAGAGGGCATCAGATTTCCTGGAACTGGAGTTATGGATGATTATTGGCCATCATGTGGGTGCTGGGAACCAAATGCTCTTAACTGCTGAGCCATCTCTCCAGCCCTTTGATGTTGTTTTAAATACTGACCCTTTGCTGTTCAGAGTATGGTCCTCACACGGACTGGTAGTCTCAATGTGGAAGTGAGATTTGAAGGGTGTATCCCAGGCCTGTTCCGAGTCTGTTTTCTAGCAAGTTTCCTTGGCTGGGTCCTTCATAGGTAAAGGAAGCTTAAGATTTCACTTACGTAATTTTGCCTTTTGATTTAGATGAAAGATAGTGTGTAATGGAATAAGACATGAGGCCACAAGCTTTGGTGTCAGAAACATTCATGCTCTCCTGAATAATGCTGGTAATTTTCACTCCAAATTTCCACTCATTTTCTCTGCAAGGACAGTGACTCGAGCAGTGGAAGAGAGATTCATAGCTACTGTGATTTCCTGGAAACATGTTTCAATGAGCTAAGATACGGTATGGTTAATGTGGTACCAGAAAGAAACCAGATCTTATGTGCTTTTGATGGGCAGTGCTTCTTACCTGCTGCCTTTCCTGTGAGAACAATACTTCTGCTCTTCTCACTGATGGCTGGAAGGATCCACCCCTCCCTGAGAAGTGAGGATGCAGGTCAGGAAGAAGGACATTTGGATTTTAATTTCAGAACCACGATGAGCTAAGGGGCCTTTTGCAGACTTTTTGTCTCTCTTGCTGCGTCATTCATTTCTCCTTGATGTAATGAGGCAATTGGAGTATGTAATCTCCAGTTCTCCAGTCTGATTCTGAAAGAAGATTGAGGTCACCTCCAGAACCCCTCCTGTGTGCTCTTGCATCCGTTTGCATTCAGTTCTCCACTTAAAGTGGCATGGCCATTCTTGGGTACCACTACCAGCTTGTCCCAATTTCCTTGATGGGTAGCAGAAAATCTTCTGTATGGACCAAGTTTCTGTTACTTGTTTATCATATCCTTCTCTCAGCCAAGTCTATTTTCACAGCCAACAGGATCCTGAGTATGTGAGACATATCCTGTTGAGTTCTCAGAAGTCAAAATGAATTGATCAGAGGCAGGAAGACTTGGTCTAGAGCTTGCATTTGATATCTCAAGGGCATTGGATTTAGGTTCCAGCACTAATGAGCTTTGACCTCTGACAGTGACTGTGTTCCTTAAGTGGCTCGAGTAAAGCGAAATGGAACCTTGAGAGGACTGAAGTCTTTGATTTAGGCACATTAGCCAGTGTGGCTTCTGTAGAATGGAGACCAGACAAGCATGATGATAAATGTAGGTTTTCATGGTTTGAGTCTGAGTTTCTAAGACATCTCTTCTATCTTGGACATGTCTCTGAGGAAGCAAGGATAACTGGGTCTCTTGAATTTTATAGATTGTAGTAGTCACTTTTCTGTTGCTATGATAAAATACCATGACCAAGGCAGCTTATAGAAGGAAGAGTTTATTTGACTTACAGTCCTAGAGGGAGAGTCCATAATGCCAGTGGGGTGTGGGGTTGGCAGAGGTGGCCAGAGCAGAAAGCTCAGAGATCACATCTTCATGCAGTCACAAAAAACAGAGAACCACAGACTTGAAATGAGCATGGATTTGAACTCTTAAAGTTGACTTCTAATAACATGCTTCCTCCAGCATGGCCTCCTAAATGTCCCATAACCCACCCCAAACAGTGCCACTAACTGGGGACCAAGTGTTCAAATACTTAGAGCCTATGAGGGACATTTTCATTCAAATCACCATACAGATTCAGTAGTCATCAGGGATCCCATATCTGGATTCCCCTGCCTGATACGGAGAGTGTGTTTATTAGCATACCATTGTGAACTCTCTCTTCCCACAGAACAATACATGTTTGTCATCCTTGCTGGGGAGATGGCTTAGTGAATTAAGTGCATATTTGAGAGCACAAAGACCTGAGTTTGGATCCCCAGCACCTACATGAAAATGATGGAGTGGTACAAGGCTGTTACCTTAGTTTGGTGGTTGGGGGCAGAGATAGACAGATCCTGGGGGCTGGATAGCCAGCCAGTCGAGCCAATCACTGAGCCCCAGTTTCAGTGAGAGACCCTGTCTCAAAAATAAGGTGAAGAGAAATAGAAAGACACTAAACATGGACCTCTGGCCTCTACACATACGTGAATGGTGGAGTGCATCTGTTTACACACTTGAATATAATACACAGGCACGTGTGCACGGGCACACACACACACACACACACACACAGAGGATAAATTTGACATTCTTGTTTTTCCACACAAGAATTCTTTGGAGTTATCTGACCCACAACTATCTTTGCTATTGCTTATCTGCTAACCAATAAAAGGTTCTGTGGAGATAACTGTATGTGGTCTGGCAGAAACAAGGACATGAATGAAAATATGGTAGAGTCTTAAATCCCTCTGTGTTCTGAAGCCTGAAGTGGAGCAGCTGAGTCAGGCCAGTGTTTCAGTGAAAAGTTGGCAGGCCTACCTACACTTGTGAAAATTTGATAGCAGAAGGCTGTGGACTTGAAGGCGCACTGAGGCACTTAAGAAGGTGTGTTTCCTGTAAGCTGGCGCAAGTGTGGTTTTCAGGGGTTTGGAACATGAAGTCCACAAAGGAAAAAGCGAGCTGGTATGAGAGCATGCTGCAGTAGATCAAAGAATATAGAAGGGTCTCCTGGGAGTCAAGAAGGCAGAACTGGGTGTGGGCTTGGAGGCTGAGACCAGAGGTTACTACATAGAACTTACTCTCTCCTGGCCACAGCTCTCTCCCTTTAACCTCTGGTCTGCTTCCCCTTTTCTTCTTCAGAACAGTTCACGCAAGGGCAAGAACTAAATAGCAACTTGAAAGGATGATAAACCAGTTGGTCATTTTCCCCTTTGACTCTCCAAAGAGGCAGAACAAAGAAGAGAGAAATTTGGGGAGTCCAGTGGGTGCCAAGAGAAACCCTGAGAGTGGAGGATCTGAGGAAGGAGCTAAGCCCCTCTTAGGCAGCAAAAGAAAAAGAGGCTCTGAGGGTTCAAAGTACTAAATGGTCTTTAGAAAGAGTCAAGAGGTGCCAGTCTTTGTACACGTACCATTGAAGTGGCTATTACAGTATTAGAAAATCAAATGGAGAGATGGTGGAGGAAGAATAATGTTAGAATCAAAACAGCCTGCCAAGGATTCAGTGCCTCTGTCATCCCTTCCTTAACAAGCCTGACGAGTGTCTTAGACTTTTCAGGAAGCGTCAGGACCTTGAGACTGATGCCTGAGCAATTGGAAATGGTTGGTTCCAGGAAAGATGTGCCTAAGCTCTTTCTTTCTTAGCTGTTCTTGGCACTTCTGAGTTAAGGTACCGTCATCTTTATGTTTCTACTTGAAAACCTTTATTAAAACTTGGCACACTGGTGGAGCACACCTTTAATCCAAAGCCCTCGAGAGGCAGAGGCAGGTGGATCTCTGTGAGATCAAGGCCAGCCTGGTCCACATGGTGACTCCAGGTGGGCTGGGACTAGGGAGACCCTGTCCCCCAAAAGAACCCCAAAACTAAAGCACTGAACCCCCCAATCTTTGCACATTGGGGAAGAGCATTACTTAGGACTTCATCTATTGGACAGAAGAAAGGTTCGGTCCTTCTGTGCTATACTTATTGTCAGGTGAATGTTCCTTCCTCTTTACCCTGATTTTCCTTCCTTCCTTCCTTCCTTCCTTCCTTCCTTCCTTCCTTCCTTCCTTCCTTCCTTCTTTCTTTTGTCTTTTTAAGATAGGGCCAACCTATAGCCTCAGCAGGCCTATAATTCACCATGTAGACTAGGCTGGCCTTGTTCTCACAGAGATCCACCTGCCTCTGCCTCCCTAGTGCTAGGATTAAAAGAGTGTGCTTCCACGTCCAGCTTGGATTTAATTCTTCTTTAAAAAGATTTATTTTACTTTTCATTTATGTATACGTGTCTCTCTGTGTGTGTGTCTGTGTATATGGGTGCCTGCATAGGCCAGAATAGGGCATTGGATTCCCTGGAGCTAGAGTTTCAGGTGGTTGTGAGCCATCTGACTCTAGGAATGGAACCCTGGTCCTCTGCAAGAGCAGTATCTGCTCTTAGCTGTTGAGCCGTCTATCCAGCCCCTTACCCAGCCCTTGAAACATCTCTGATGGTGGTGCTGCTGTATTTCAGAACCCCATGTTCTCCCTGTTACTGACTCTTGTATGGATCTCTTTCTTAACAGGATGAGGATGCCCTGTCCAGGATTCCTGCTACCTTCCTAGAATTTCCCTTTTCCATTCAAGCTCCCTGGTCAATCCATTTCTTAGGTGTTCTATCAGTGGCCATGTTGTTGCTCGGAAAGTATCTATTAGTTCTTCAAGGTGCCATCAAATTTTATCTCAGAAGGTCTTGCTGGAATTCCCCGACAGGCCCTTCCACTCAGGACTCCCTTCTGTTTCCCGTACTTTTACCTTTATGGTAGCTGCTAATCAAGGCATATTGAGAGGACTTATTTATGTGTCTGTCTTTCCCACCGATGGCAGGGACTGATGCTTACGCTCACTGTCTGCTCGGCACCAGAACCTTGCCTGAGTGTAGACCCTCCATCTACCTCAGGTGACTGATGGATAGAGAAGTGCTCTTAGAGATGTAGGCCAGTTTCTGCTGTTACATATGCTCTTTTACAGCAAGAGGGGAAGTGATGTGGCCAGAGCCACACTGCTTGGGAGTAGCCTTGGGGACTTTTCTACTGCATGCTCTGGACACATCCCATCCAATCCTGGGACCTCAGCTGTTGCATATATGGGTGATTCAGAGTCTTCCTCCTACTCCAGCATTGCATGAGCTCTAAACCACCATTTCCAGCTGAGTCCTGGATGGCACCATCTGGCTGTATGTTACCTCAAATCCAGTGTGTCCAAAATGTATCTCGTTGGCATTTCTCCCCCCTTTATCCTGTACCTTCTTTTTCTGAATCTCCCGGCTTACATAATAGTGGTATCAGATGCATGATGTACTACGTAATAAATTGTGGGATCCCTTCTAACTCGTTGTTCCCTCAACAGGACCATTCCCATGGAGACTACCTGTCCTTTTTGGAATTGTTCTTCATTCTCTGAGTTCCAATCTTGTCTCTTATTGCATGTTGCATTGGCCTTGACTCTCACCAACTTGTATATGGTTTCTCTCAGTGCTGCCTAGTCTCTGCACTGCCAGGTCATACCTTGGTACCTTGGTGACTTGCTGAAACTGCCTAGCTTCAGTCTTATTACACAGACTTTTGCTGATCAGCCTGTTTTGCCCCAGTCACTCTGTAAACAGGGCAGTGTGACCTGCTACTCTTCCGCTAGTACTCTGGGTAGCTGCACGATGCCTGCCACCTTCCCAGACACTGCTTCTAGCAAAGGACACATGCCCTGAGCGTTCATCCACCAGCGCTCTGCTGCTTTCTTTGTCTTGGCAGGCCATTTGAGCTCATGGCTCCTGAAACATGGTTTGCCCTCGGAAAATCTTGGTCATTTTTAATGCAATGCAAAGGCCCTTTTAGCTCTTGGCCCTCTCTGACTCTTAAGACTGGGCCTTTTCAGTACAGCATATTCTCCAGTTATGCATTGCAGAGGGTAGGAAGAGTGAACCTTTAGCAAGGCTTGATGAATCTGTTCTTTATCTTGAAGGCCCTGGAGAACAGCTCTGACTCTCCATAGCTGGGCGCAAGGTTTCCCTGCCCCTTTCGGGGCCTTCTGTGTCTGTTCTGAGTCCCTGCTGCGCCTCCAGGCCACAGCCGGTCCAGTCCTGGGCTCTTTGGTGGGAGGCGAGTTTGTTGTGATCACCTGGGGCAGAGGCTCTTCCTGTGTTTAAGAATTCTTGTGACCAGCTTTCCCTTCCTTCTCAGCTTCACTGACTCCCATTGCTCCAACCTCACCCCATAAATCTTCTTCCCAGTGGCCCTCACAGCAGAAGAATTACAGCTCCCTGAGAAGGGCATGCCTTAGACCTGGGAGAGACTTCTGCCTCTGAAGGCTCTGCTAAGTACACTCGCATTTCACTTTCACAGACCACTACTTCTGCGTTTTATTCTCTCCCTTTCCGGCCCACCAGGCAACCCATTTTTATTGTATAACAATATGAAATTCTAAACAAGTACAAAAAGAAAAGAAAACCAACCTAAGTAAATATATTAATAGGAGCCTTTTTGGTTTTTTTCCAGTATTTGAGCATGTGTACACCTGTATACAAACACATTTACACTAAAAACAAAACAAAACAAAACAAAAAAACTGGCTCCCAGTCTCCACATACCCATTCCTTATTTGCCCAGTGACATGAGGACTCTATGTCTTTATGTGCCACTGACCACATCCTGAAGGCAACATTGTTATTTAGATTAAAGGTGAAGTTCAAGAAATTTCCTGAATCTAGCAGTAGGAATGCTGGTTTCTGAGTCCTTGTGGAAGTGAAGGCCGGGAAGGTGGAGACAGGCCAATATTTTGCATAGAGTTACTGTAGGTCCTGTTATCAGATAAAGGAGATAAAACATCCCTGAGTGACAGGTAATTGCATGAACTGAAGATTGTTACAAGGTGTGAAATTATTTATAGCCAATATGTCTGTCCTCGTTCTTTCTCCTTAGTTGTCTGAAGTATTTCTTTCTGCCATCTCTTAATTTTTCTGCTGTCGAAGCTTGTTCTTTCCAAAGGATGCTCTCCCCCTCCCCCAACTCCTGTTGTTCTCTGGGACACAGAACCAAGTTCTTAAGAGATGGTATCAAGTCGAGTGGATTTGGTTCACAAGGTCCAGAAGTTGGGGACCTTGTGTCTGTGGCTACCTCAACCCCTAACTAGCTGGGGAATCTTGGACTAGTTAGTGCTTGCCTTTCCTGAAGGAAAGCTTCTCCTTTAACAGCAAGAAGGCAGTACAAAGGTTGGTCTTTAACAAAGATTTCTTCTTTCTTAAAGAGTCTGTACATTGACTGGGACTTGATGTTTTACTTTGTAGCATTCCGTCATACCAAAGAAACTGGTGATCTTGGTCTATATTTCTTTTAAATAAATAACAATTATTTTAATTTTAATTTTATTTATTTATTTTTTTGGAGATAGGGTTGCCCCATAGTCCCAGCTGACCTGGGTCTTGCTATGCAGTCCAGGCTGGCCTCCATCTCAGCAGAGATCTGCCTTGTCTCTGCCTCCCTCGTGCTGGGATTAAAGGTATGTGCCACCATGATTTAGTCATTGTATACTTTATTTTGAACTCAAATGCATTTAAGCTTTTTATTGAAATGCATAAAAGATGATAAGGTAAAGTATCAATAAACAAAGAATACAGGAAAAGGGGAAAATGAGAGTAGGAAAGAGAAAATGAAGCCAAGAGTGAGTTTGGTAGGTAAGATGTATGCCATGAGATTGAGTTAATAAACCATCAGACGTGTCCTGTTTGCTTTACAGGGATACATACAAACACCCAGACTGTGGAAGCCGTGGGACTTTTGGAGGTCATTCTGGTCCAGTCCCCTTATTTTACTGATAAGAAAACTAAGAGTTCCATAAATTTATAGGACAGAAGCACATAAATTGTCTGGGACAGTGATGACAAGTAAAATTAGGTGTGTTTGTTTTTAAATTGATATTTGAAGCTCTCCATATCCTGGCATTTCCCAATACTGTCTTTCCCTTGTCCTTGACCTGTTTAGGTCTCTGTTTCCTTCTCTCTCTCTCTCCTTTCTCTCTCTCTAAGGCTGAGCTCCATAGCAGAGGCCTCAGTTAAAGGGGTAGCTGACCATTGTTTTGGAACAAGGGTTAATTAATAGGTCTCTAGCAGCAGGAACCAATGGCTGGAATGTTAATTTTTATCTCTTTTGTTTCCCTTGAGAGTTGACTTCAAGGAAGGGGTGGGGGAGAGATTATTTGTTGCTTTAAGCCCTCCCAGCCCCCAGATTAAAAAATAAATTAATCTTTCATCTGGAATTTTTTTTGTTAAAGAAGCTAACTACTTCCTGTAATTTAGAGACTCAACTAGCTGGGTCAGCGATGAAAATGAATGGGTAATTTGCATAAGGGGCTAATTTATTATGTCCCATGGGCATTTCTTTCATCTCTCTTTCGATTCTAATTAATGTTCTAAGGGGGTCTATCACCATGTCAGAAATTAGGGGTGAAAGCAGCCATTGTTAACCTTTCTGATGATTTCTTAGCTTCTGTGATCTTTTAACCACTTCTCCTCATGCCCCAGATTTCAGTTAGGGCTACAGAGTCTTTAAGGAGAAGATTTTCAGAGGTATGTTCTTTCATGATCCTCCTTCGAGTTTTACAAATCCAAATGACAGGGGGAGCTTGCTATCTCACTGCAGAGGGATTTGCAAGACATAAAGGATAGGGCCCTGGTGGCGGTGTATGTACAAGCCCTCTCCAAACAGCCATAGAAACAAGTGCACAGACTTGTAGCGATTTAGACGCACTGGTCTATCTGCCTGCGCTTGGGGTGTGCATTTATAGTGTGTGCAATTGTGAATGTCTTTCTTGTCCATCATTTTGTCTCTAAAAGATCCTCCTTGACATGTGTTCAGTTGGTCCTGCCTATGACAAAGGCAGAAGCAGCTGCGCGTGACACAGCTGAGGGAAGGAAAGAGCAAGCAATTTCTTCGAAAATCAATTGCAATTTACTCCTGCTAAATTGGCAAAGGTCCGCCCTGCCCATGCATTAGCATAAGATAGACTTTTAATCATTTGGTCAACTGGCCTGTTTTTGGTCAAACCACAGTTCCCTCTGGGAACCTGCCCATCCCAGACCTGTGTGTCCTCCAAATTTGCTGTCATTTTAAAGATGGGGAGTGGGAGGATCGAGGTCTCTCTGGGGAGTCACAGAGGCACTGTTTCTGCATCACTGCACATGCAGATGTGTGTAAACACGCATACTTTGCTTTTGGTTTTAGGGAGGAAATCTGAGCTCAGAGAGGTTGAGCAGTGCTCTCAGGGCCAGGTAGCCAATTCCTAGATAAGCTCACATTTTGCTCCCATGACTCCAAACATAGTGCTCTTTCTACTGTTTCTTGGTGACATTTGAAGCACAGGCCTGGATCCTTTTTTTTCAGAAAGAGCTATTTAGCCCTTTTTCTCCATCTTTAGTTCCAAGCTTCTCTTCCTCTGTCTTCTACCTTAAGACACTGTTTGACAAAGGGCCTTTAAAGTTGAAATATAAGCCAGTACCTATTATTTTAATATTTGGCCCTGCATTCTGATGGGTTCTTAATTGGCAGCCGAAATCCAGAACATGCACGCTATTAAAACCATTCCTGTGGAACTGCAGAAATATTAACCAAAGAAGCAATTTCTGGATTCCCTCTTTTTCATTTCTGTGAGAGTCGGAAGGCTTCTAAAGCAGAGCGGAGTGCCTAGGGCCACTTTCTGTCATGTTGTCATATAAATAGCATTACACAGTGGTAAAGAAAGGAATACATAGTTGAGTACCACTTTAAGGTGACCTAATATGCTATTCATTTGTCTTCCACCACGCTGGCACTCTCTTCCTTCACCTCCCAGTGAATTGCCCAGGAAGCACTACACCAGCTGTTATTCCTCTTGCCCTCTGTGCATTATCATTGCGTGAACGCTTAATAATGTATGAAAATAAGTATTGATTGCATTGTTTGTAGGAACAGACCAGCAGGTTTCTTAAAGCCCTGTTTATGAAATGGTTCATTGATCCTTGCTCCTCCGAATTTCAAATAAACTCTATGAAGCAGATACAAGGAGAGCACTAGATCCTGGGGAGGTCTCAGTGGAGCCACTGGTTTTTTTTTTTTTTTTTTTTTTTTTTTTTTTTTTTTTTTCTTCCGGAATTTAGGAATGGCAAGTGACATTTGAATTGGAAAAGAAAATGAGTAGGCTGGAATTGAACACGCTATCGATTGGAAATGAGCACCTTCCCTGTGATCATTCAAGAGAAGTAAAAATAATAATTATAACAGATCTGAGACATAATGGGCTAGGCATTTTATGTGTAATAACTCAGTTAATCCTTGTTGAGGAGTAGGTTCTCCCAGCCCTACTTGGTGAATAAAGGAACTCAGACAAAAGTAAACTCCTAAGTGCACAAGCCTAAGTTATGTAGGTGGCTGGGAAGATGGTTCACAGCATGAGAATCAGAGTTAAGATCCCCAGAACCCATATAAAATGCTGGCTGGAGGTGGCAGCCCACCTGTAAGTCCCATCTTCCAAGGCAGAGACAGATGATCGCCAGAACAAGCTGGTTAGCAAGAACAGCAGTATTGCAGGCTCTGAGTTTGAGAGACCCTGTCTCAGTGAGTAAGATGGAAGAACAATTAAAGATAATTCCCAGCATCAACCCTGGGCCACCACATGTATGCGCTATACCCATACACATACAAACTTGAATACACACAAACTTGCATACATGCACCTAAATATCACACACACACACACACGAAAATGAAAGAAAGTGCAAAATTAAGGTCTGTGGCCACGCCAGCATTCTCATTCAAGAATTTGGCTCCAGAGTTCCTGTTGTGGTGTCAATATGTCCATGTGTGGCACATATGGTTACATGGTATATTTAACATGTCTTGTGGTATATATGCTACATATACTTATTTTAGAATGCAAATTAATCAGTTTATGAGCTCTCATTTTTCAGTTTTCCGGTATGATAGAATTTTATTCCTGCCAAATTCATTTACAGATATTTATTGAAAACTTGCTCTGTGAAGAGCGAGGTGGGAAGCCTAGCCACTTCGAGGTAAACAGTATCCTTTCCTTTTATCGCCTTCTAAGAATTCTCTCCTTTTTGTATTTAATTTAATTTATTTATTCTGGTTTTAGTTTTTTCGAGACAGGGTCTCTCTGTAGCCTCAGCTTTTCTATAACTCACTTGCTATGTAGACCAGGCTGGCCTTGAACTCACAGACATCCACTTGCCTCTACCTCCTGAGTGCTGGGATTAAAGGCATGCACCATCGCACTCGGCTCCTTTTTGTATTTTAAGGACAGATATGAAGAAATTAAGTTATAGTAAATGAATAGAATTCTACATACTTCAGCTGTAACCCCAAGGAGGAGGAAGTATTTGATTAAATGGAGTTCTAAGTAAGAGAAGGTTTGCCAAAAGGGACTTTCTTTCCTTAGGAATATCTTAACACATCCTTACTTTCATTTATTAATACTTTTTTTCTCTGACAATTTCATACGTGTATATAATGCTTTTTTGTTACTCTCTCCCCCCACGTCTCTTATTTCCCTCCCACCCCCCACCAGCCCCTCTTTCCCATGTTCATGACTTCCTAGAGGTGTTAGTGGTAGAATAGCTAGCACAGCTGCCTCCCATATTTAAGACTTCTTGTTTTGTTTTGTGTCCCACAGAATTTAACTAGGATTGTCTATGTGACTATGGGTTTGGAATTGTCCATTAGAGCATAGTGAGCTCACCAGTGGGCACACAACTGGATGTGATGCCTCCCTTTCTTCTGGAATCTGTTAGTTGCCAAGAGTTCAGCAATAAACAGTAGGCCCCATGAGCCCTTTCCCCATCTGTAGCTGACTATTAGCGCATGTCCCATGCCAGTTGGCGCAGCTGCTGTGAGTTCATGATTGTCATGCCTTGTTGTCATTTTGCAGCTCCAGGGAGACTTTTAAGTTGGTTTTGGTGAACTGGACAGGAGTTTGGTAAATAGAGAGGTTGGAGAGGGCATTCCAGGCAGAAGCAAGAGCACGGGCAAGGACACAGCATGTGTAGGGTGCTAATAACAGGCCATTTCACTGCTGTGGTAGACCCATCAGAAATGAGGCACGGTGCGGGGCTGGAGCACTGACTTAAGCAGCACTGACTGTTCTTGCAGAGGACCTGGGGTTTGGTTCCCAGCACCCACATGGCAGCTAACAACCATCTATAACTCCAGTTCCAGAGGCTCTGACACCCTCTCTGACTCTGTAGCCATTGCATGACATGGGTGAATTTACATACTTGCAGGCAATACACTCATACACATAAAATAAAAATAATAAGTATATTGTTAGAAAGAATTAAAGCATAATGGGAGCAGGGTGGGTAGAAAGGCAGATTTGCCAGGTACAGGTGCTTGGCTTTTCTTTGTCTTAGTAAAACTGGGGTGTTTTCACCCCCTCCCTTTTTCGGCTCAATGCAGCAAATTATCAGAAATCCCACATGCTTTGACTTCATATGAGTTTTATGTCATAAAGCACATTCAGGGATCTGGTTGCTTCTTGACTAGAGAGTTGGGTGAGCCTGCCATGGGTCATGTCGGTCCTAGAAGGGGGGAAGTAAATAATGTCAGGAGTACCACGTTACTGCTTCAGCTGCTTGCTGTACTCATGCAGCAAGCAGGTCTGGGTCAAGTCCATTCTCCTTCCAGGCCTGACTGACCTGGCGAGGAAAGACGCACAAGGTTCTAGAACATGAACACCAAGTGCACACCAGCCACTCTTCAGGTGCCAGGGCAGGCAGAGGAGCAGAGCCAGTGTGGTGGGTGAATCTGTCTGTACCTTCTTGGGTGGTCCCAGGAAAGCTGGTGAGGACACATACTGAATAGAACACCAGTGGGGCAGACAGAAGGCAGCTGGATTGAATGCAGGATGTGATTCCGTCTGGAACCAGACTGTGGCTGGCCTTGGAGTCTAGGAGCCCTTTAGCTATGGAGGGAAAGGGGATCTCTGACTGTCACTCTGTGGGTGTGGACGGTACTGCATGGTGTGGGTTGTACAGAGGTCTTCATGGGAACCTCTGAGAATGTGCACAAGCCGGATTCCTTGAAGAGGCTCTTACCCGCCTTCCTTTAGTTCCTCACCCAACCTCAAACACTCTGGGCTTTAGTTCCTCTGTCCTGGGCTTTCAGGGTGGTCCTCTGGCTGCTTTCTCACATAGGGGGTAGCAGCTCAGGCATGGCCTTTGGCTTCCCGGATCAGCACTGTTCTGCAGGAGTGGAAAGGTGCTTATTGGCCCTCAGTGGACCTCTGGCAACCTGATGATATGGGGCCTCCATGTTCTGTTTTCAGTTTACTGTTTTCTTCCCTTGGCTTCCGTGTCCCCTTCTCACTTGGCTGTTTTCTGGGCCAAAGTCTCAACTAGATTCAGGACATTTTGTAAGAGTGTGTGGATAAGAACCTCAAAGTTCTCAATGCAGGGAGTTGTCCTGACAACAGGGGGATGCCTGCTGACCTCAGGGCATAACCCATGAGGTCAGGATAAGACGGGTAGGCTGTGTGGACAGAGGAAGTTCCTGAGGTCTGTCTCTGGGGTGAGTGTGGGGATGTCACTGTGATCTCCTGGGGGTTGGGGCAGATGAGTAAAAGGAGAGGTAAGCATGAGGTCCTGGTGATTCTAGGAAACTGGAGTCTGCACAGTGGTAAGGGTCAGAAATCTTGCAGTTAAGCACGCCAGAATTTGAATTCCATACAAGCTGGGGCAGCATGGGTAAATAGTTACTTACAACCTTGTAGGTCTTGTGTCTATAAATAGGATAATAACAATACCTAGTTCACAGGGTGTTAGCAGTAACAGAGCCACTTAGCATGTTTTGGCACTGTTAAACAGCTCAGGAAGTGGGCAGCAAGTGACTTCTAGTGTGTTTCACCTGGATGATTCTAACTAACTCCTCCTCTTGCCTCAGTTCACTTGGCACAAAATGGGAAGAGATGGAGAGGATTTGAAAGAAAGGAAAAACAAAAGATAGAAACACCAGGAACTAGACTAGAAACAACAGTCACCAACCAGTTCAGCTCACTTTCAAACCTGAATTGCCTATGTGTAAAACAGCAGCAGTACGTATGCTACCAGTACTTTCTGTGCACACCGGGTACTAGGCCAGTTGTTGGGGAGGTAGTGATGAGCCAGAAAGACAGAGTAGAGTGGAGTGGCATGGGATGTGAGTCAGGGAAGAGAGGAAGAAGACATGGATGCAGGAAAGAAAGTTCTAGAAGCAGGTGTGTGGATGAAGGGCAGGATTTTAGGTGAGCTAGGGTATGTCAGTGGGAGAGGAAAGGGTGTTCACCAAGCACTGAAAACTGACATTGGGTCTGTGAGCCCTGTGTTGAGTGAATGTGAGCACAGTGAACACTTAATGCCACCCCCCCCCCAGTTATTTTCAAGAATGTTTAAAAAATGTAATGTTTGCAAACAAAGTAGAAACAGTCGAAGCATTGTTTTCTATTAGCAGTATAAGGTTCACTGGCTGTGGGTATTTTTTCGTTCTTGTCTTCCAAATTGTAATTTTAAAAGATGAGGCATTTCATATTCAAGAGTTTCCTTTGTCTGAAATAAATTATTCATTTCTACTCAGTTTCAGAAACAATGAACATAATACTTAATGCATCACAATTAAGCGGGTGTAGCTTCGTATAAAATTATGTTCTGTGCATTTTGGTGGCAAGCAGAGCTGTGCATCCTATATCTTGTCGACATTTGTTCCTCGGCAGCAGAACATAAAGTCAGAGACCCAGAAATGTGTTCTTTTCCCTCATGGTGGAGGAGGGGTAACTTTAGACCCCAGCAGCCTTGTCTTTGATGGTCCACAGCTGCTGGTGGCTAGGTCACTCTGCAGAGAAAGTGATCCTACTGAGACTGTATTGTGCATAGGGTCAGGTGAGGGTCACAATTCCTAAGCACCACCCACTTATCTGTCTCCTTTGTCTGGGGTTGAGATTCCTCCAGAATCCTGTCTCAGAAGGGCATTGCCTGGAGATGACTTCTTTTGGATGTTGAGGAAGCTGATTTTTGAATGCTGGCTGATAAATCGAGTGGAGATGTTTTCTATGGATGTGTCTTTGGAATATATCTTCCTGTGACAAGATTCCTCTGTAGGAAGGTAGGCTTTGCTAACAAGGACAGTGCTTTCCGTGGAAATCTTCTTCAAGCTTGAAGGTTTAGAAGTGGTGGTTCCCCAGAACATGTATGAGGTGCCTTCTAGTCAAGTTTTAGCCCTGTAGTCACAGTTAAAACAGGTGCTGGTTGCCTAAGAGCAGCCACAGAGAAAATTTAACTGTGATATGTCTGTTTGGTGCCCATAAATAGGATGCAAGAGGCATTCCTAGCCTATTTTACTAAATTATCATAAAAGCCCCGAGTGTTGGCCCAGAGATGGGACTTTCATTGCACTTTGCCCGAGTGGAAACCCAAATCCAGAAACCCTGTGGCCCCTGTAAGTTCACACAGCTAGTTAGCAGCAGACCTTGAATTTCCATTCTGTACTAAGGGCTTTGCTTCTTGAATGTCACCCTGTTCACTGCCTTTTCTATCGTTTTATCAGGAACAAAAGCAACTGAATGCAAGATGAAATCTCAGCTACCTCTGGTATAAGCAATCCTTTATATTTGAGCAGAAAAATAATTGTAGAAGGCTTAAGGAGAAAGCCTTGGAGAATCCCGTGGCTGGCTAGCTGTCCTGGAGGATTCTGTCCTTGACCTTGGTGTACTGGCTCTTGCCTTCTCTGGCTCTCTCCAAGGACTTCAGAGCTCTTGAGAGCTTTGTTCCCAACTAGGTGCCTATGACCTTTATCTCTAGTTAATGTGGAGGCTTTTGCTTTGACCAGTGGTTCCCATGTGGGGTTCAGAGGACTCTTATGAATCAATGGATATGTTCTATGAAGTCTCTGAGCTCTGAAATTTGAAGAGTCCATGAGGCTATATCTCAAGACTGCTGCTCTCCAGAAAAGCCACCATGCAATTGTTCTTGCCCTGGTTTGCCTCTAAGACAAAGTGGCCTCACTGTTGAGTATAATTCAGGGTGGGCCTAGCCAGGCCACCTGCCAGGAGGAATGAAGGAATGGCTCTCGTGGGTGTGGTGATTCACACCGGTTGGTTGTGGAGCCAGTTTTTGCCCAGCACCTGGAGGGAGCCTGATCCACCTGGGAACAAACTGTGATTGGCTGTGGTTGGGACCTCACCCCATAAGGCTATTGGGCTAACAAGACCTATAAGACTCTCTGCTCTTTCTTGAATAAATGAGTTTGCAGCAGACCACCACTGCTGGCTTTCTGCTCAACTCCCGGAGTCTGTGTGTTGACTCTGGGCCTACTCACCCCCAACTATGGCTGAGACCCTTCAGTCCCCCTCGGGCTGGCTCTGAGTGCTGGGACCGCCAACTCCTCACCATGTAATGGACACCAGCTGTATAGCTCACTTGCTATATATAATCCTGGAAACCTAAGGACAGGTCAATCACAGGGTAGAGATGATGTGGTCACCCCCCTCCCAAGCATCCACCAACCTGTTCACTCTTCATTAAGAGAAGTAAGTTGACACGGGTGGACATAGTCTTTCAGAAACTGTTCTGAATGTGGATGTGGATGGCTGCTCCAATTGTGGTAAGCCTGGGAGGACGAGAAGGTGAGGAGGTGTGGGTTCCCAGGCAGGTGAGTTGCCTGAGTGTAGACTGTTCCTATTAAATGCAGGATCAAACAGCCTTTCAGATAAGCACTCTGACGCAGGCCTTAAATGCCTGGCAAATATTTGCCATCGATATAAAATATAAAGCTAAATGTTTAGAAGATCCCAAAATAGAAAAATTTGCACTCAGAGTTTTATATTTCACAACTGTAGCAAAAATCAACAGCAGAACAAGTAAAGGTGTGCTCTACCCTGAGGAACGTGTCACAACCCAGAGGCAACAACAAAGTGACATAATGCTGGCGCCCTTCCCTCAGACGTCTTTCTTCGTGTGCACTCAGATTCGTAGACCGCAGCCCCTGTGTAGATGACTGGCATTTCGCTTTGTAAGCCCTGAGTGGGTGCCAGACCCCATCTCGCCTGTGCTTCTGGGAAGTCACTGCGAGCAGAATGTGGGGTGCTGGCTTTCCTAGCAGTTCCCAGGAATAAAGGTAATCTGTTGACAGTTTACTCTTTGAAGGCTGGCATTGGAGGTAAGAAAGTGTGTGTGTGTTTGTGTGTGTGCACGTGTTCAGATTCCTGAGTTGATGCCTCTGAAGGTTTCATCAGATCAGCTACTTTCTTTTGCTGGGCTTTTCTGTTCTCTGGGAAAGTGAGAGATATGGGCCGTTTCCGTGTTCTTAACCTGGCGATGCAGCACATTTTGTACAGTCACTTTCCGGTGGGCAGGCGTCCCCCACTCCATGCCGCTTGGTTGAAAGTGACAGTGTTGTCATTGATTTTCTTCTTTTCCCACATCTTCTTAAAAATTATTTTTATTTTATGTGTATGAATGCATTGCCTGCATGTGTGTAAGTGTACCCCTGTTGTGCAATGGCCACAGAGATCAGAAGAGGGCGTCTAATTCCCTTGGAACTGGGTTACAGGTTGTTAACCACCATGTGAGTGTTGGGAATCAAACCCATTTCCTCTGCAAGAGCAGCCAGTGCTCTTAACCACTGAGCCATCTCTCCAGTCCCTGTGGTTGATTTTCTTGACAACTCTCCAGTTCTGATCCTGCATGTGTTTCTTGATGCCTTGTCAAAGACCTTGAGATGGCCTCTTAGTTCAGTTCATTTATGGATATTTTACCAAGTTAACATTTTGGGAGCTGGACATTGAGCAGGGTCCATGTTGGTGTGGGCAAGACAAATTAAGTGTTTGAACTTTTGAAGCTTATAGTTCAGTAAGGAAGATATGGGCTCTGATGGAAGTCACTGCCTGGAAGATAAACAGAGCAGCATGATAGTGATTAGAAGGTGAGGACACATTTCTACACAGGAAAGTCAAGGAGCACCTTACTGAAGAGGTGACTTTGAATTGAGACTTTGAAAGAGGAAGGGCTGGCTGTCCTGAGCGCCAGCCAGAGAGAACTGTTGGCAGAGATCACAGTCCTCAGAGTAAAATGGGCCAATGCAGTGACTGGGTTACCATCAAAGCTCAGGAAGGAGCCATGTCCAGGGACTACAGCAATCCACTGGGAAACTTGAGGCTATGGCACCATTTTGGGGGCATGAGATTCATGTCCTTGATGATATCTGTAGCTGTCTGACCACTCAGAATTCTGAGTTGTAAGCACACGAGCTGTCTGAATTGGATTGGAGATTTGTATTTGAGTGTGACTCAGAGGGATCCTCTTTGCCTTGATGCTTTTTATATGAACGTTGAAAATGTTGTTCCTAAATGATCACATTTTTCTAAAAGGTGTCGCTCTCATGTGTCTATTGATTTATCTCATTTTTAAAAGAGATAAATCAGAGGGAGATGGTGTTAGGCTATTGATGTTGAGAGAGTCTTAGGATCCCCAGGTCTAGGTCCGGGAAGATTAAGGGACTTGAAAGGACTTTGTCTCCCCACAGTTGACATATGCAGCTCTGTCCGAGGAAGACAGAGACCTCAGGATGGTGACATACACACAAAAGTGAAGCTCCTGTCTCTGTAGGCATTTGCAACTTGAGAAGAGTCCTCAACTTCCTCCTGGTCTTCTGGCCCTGCCTGCTTCTTCTCCTGCCTTAATTCCTTCCTCAGATGCATTAGGCTTGTCTGTTTTGAAGCTTATCCCCCATCCCCGGAATATTCTCCCAGATCATCAGTGTGTGACTTCTTACCATCTTGGACCTGGAGGTCTTCTATAACCACTCCGCTAAATGCTTCCCTTCTCTCCTGACCCTTTACTTCGTCCCCTGCCCCCAATTGTCAGAAAGGTACTTTCTGAGCTCTTGTATCTGCCCTTTATATTGGAAGGTGTCACCTCAAAGGTCAGCAGAGTGATGTCTTCTAGTAGTTCCATGTATTTATTTGGGTACAAATGGGCCTAAGAACTTGGAGGTCTTAGGGGCTCGTAGACAGCATCTAGAAGCAGGTTCTTGGTGACATGCTGGTGAGGAAAGTCAGACTGGACCCCCTGTTCCTGGAGCTTATACTCTAGCAGAGGAGAGAGACACATTGCATAAGAGAATCTCAAGTGTAAACTATGCTCTCAAGGAGAGGTAGATAGAGACTGCTAAAAGAACCTGTAACAGAATGTTCCAGAAAAGAGAAAAGAGAATGAAGGAGAAGCAACAGGCTAGGGTGAGATGAGGATGGAGAAGCCATCTGGGGCTGGTGGCAGCAGTCAGGGTGGGGGTGTAGGGGTGGGGGTGTTGTAGCGGCCTGGAGCAACCCTGCAGATGCAGCCCGGAATCTAACCCTCGGAATGCACTGTGGCAGCAACTATACAGCCAGCATGGTCTCCTCAGCCTGCTGTCGTCATTGTCACATTTAAAGAAGGACCAGATAACCCATCTGGGAACAGCACAAGGGCTGGTGAACTGGAGATTTTGTTCACATGCTTTTCAAAGAGAATCTTATTCTTTTACATAGGCCCCTTTACCTCCAACCTCAGTTTCCACAACCAGGGTTATTTTCATATCTGCCTAGGGACTTTCTAGACTGATAAGAAGGCTTGTAGGAGACATTTGCTGTTCCATCAGGTGTGGGAAGGGAATGGATCCAAGACAGCTTAGATCACTGGATCCTAGGGCATTACAACCAGGAGCCTGAGGGAGCTTTTGGTTAAACTGCAGGAGGCAGGATGTGAAGTTTTGTCTACCTGTAGAAGGCTTGACGTCATCTTGAGGCCAGCTACTTTGCCTCTCAAGAGCATCCTTTTCATTATTCACGAGGCTCCAGGGAAAGGGATAGCTGCTTCTCACACCTATTTGAAGCAAGTCAGTGTTTTGTAGGCAAAACCTGCATCTCTGGTGATGTCCGGCCTGAGGGGCACCCTGGACCCCAGTTTGGGGCTGATCCCTTGCTTTCCTTCCTGTGGTTCCACCAGGCCTCGTTCTGGCAGAAGTGCAGGACCACAGATCTGGTGGGACACAGCCTGTGGAGCACACAGGTGGCTTCCCCACTGGCAGAGACTTGGTCTTATGTCAGAGTTGAGAGAGGATCCCAGTATTCACTATCCACAATGAATAGATATCACCGTTTGCCTCTTACCATCTGAAAATAAGCTACCAAGCTTATTTTCCACGCTTAGGAACAGCAGCACTCTCCATGAAGTGTCACTGAATAATTGCCTAATTCTACACGGGTTTTCTGAGTGTTGTTTCTGAGCCAGGTACAATGAAGGATATGCCAGTAAAAAGTCCCTGTCTTCACAGAACCTACACTCGATCTAGGGGGACAATAAATGAAGACAGTGAAGAGGGAGGAGTAGAGTTGGAGGGTGTCTAATGTTTGAGAGCGTCACAAGCCTTCTGAGGTTTTGTAAAGAGTCTCTGAATCTGAGGAGACATCCAAGGCCAGGTTCAGAAGTGGAAAAGATCCATAGGATCTAAGAACAAGATGGTAGGAGAGAGAGAGAGAGAGAGGAGAGAGAGGGAGAGAGAGAGAGAGAGAGAGCACATGAACACGCACTGGGAGAGTTGCCAGGGAAATGATCAGACCGTTGCAGGGCCTTGGAGGATGGGTTGGGTTCTGGTCCATGTGTGATGAGAAACTCAAAGGAATGAGAGGACTTTGAAGAGGGTAGTGTCGTGATCACACTCATGATTTAGAAGCATCTCTTGACTCTAAACAGGCAAGAGAAGTAGGAAAAGTTAGCGGCTGCCGCCTCCACTCCAAAGCTTCCAGGGGCTCTCTCTGGGGCAGCAGCTCCATGTAAGAAACCCCCAGGGCACACTGGTGGATTGGAGATGGGTGAGAAGAGAGAAGTCAGGGAGGACTTGTAGAGATCAGTGCATCACATGTGCATCTACCTGGGTGCACTGTAGTGCTATTCGCTGAGGTGGGGATGGGTGGCTGGGAATGAATGCTCTTTTGCTTTGGAAAGTGTAATTTAGAATTCCATTGTGCACTCATTTGAACATCTCTGTTTGTGGAGCTGGTATTTGTCCTGTCTCTCCTGTATGTGCTACCAAGCTTATTTTCCACGATGGACACAGACATTTATGTAATTTCTTTGTGTCTAAATGACAGATATTGCTGTTATCACATTATTGCTCTAGATCCTCTGTAAATATAGGGGATGCCTACCTAGAAATAGAATGCCTGGTTTAAGAAGGACGCATGACTTGAGACATAATTCTCTTATATACATTGGGTGCACATTTTTACCTTGTTTTTAAACCCTTCAAAATAGATTTTTGGTTTGGGAGGCATTTATTTGGTCTTTTTGATACAGGGTCTCCTTGTAGGCCCGGCTGTCCTGGAACTCCCTATGTAGACCAGGCTGGCCTCTATCTCACAGAGATCTGCTTGCCTCTGCCTCCCAAGTACTGGGATTAAAGATGTGTACCACCGTGTCCAGCTTTGCTTTCCCCTTAGGTGTTTTTGCTTTTAAGTACTTACTATATTTTTCAATTTCCTATCACATTAACTGTCTAGATGGAGTATCATTCTGTTGGTGGGTATCTTGTAGTACTTATTTTACCAAATGTTCAAGCTTAGCAATCACACACCCCCTCCTGCAACTTTTTTCTAGCCAATTAAAAAATTAAATTTATTTTTATGTGTATGAGTGTTTTGTCTGCATATATGTAAGTGCACCTGTGTTGTGCAATGCCTGTACAGGCCAGAAGAGGGCATCAAATCCCCTGGAACTGGAGGTACAGATAGTTATTAGCTACCATATGAGTGCTGGGAATTGAACCTCGGTCCTTGGGAAGGGCAGCCCAGTGCTCTTAACCGCTAAGCCATCTCTACAGCCTCATTTTCTAGCCAGTTTTTAAAAAGTTTTGATCTACAGAAAAATAGAGCAAAGACAACGAATTCCTATATATATACTCTACTCTGAGTTTCTCTTATAATTAACATTTTGCTCTAATGTCATACATTTGTTACAATTAAAACATTATAATGTTAATAATGTTATAATGTGAATACATTATTGCTAGCTAACATGCGCAGTTTATATTAATGTTTTCTCTCTATATCATTTGGTTCTGTGGGTTTTGACAAATGTATAAAGGCATGTATCCACTATTATCTTTTAAAATTTGTTTATTACCCAAGTCTCTCTAAGTTGCTTAGGCTGGCCTTGAACTTGGTGATCTTTCTGACTCTACGTCCATGTAGCTAGGGCTACAAGTCTGTTACATGAGGTTCTGTTCCATCACCATCTTATAGAATAGTGTCATAGCTCTAGTGCCCCAAATCCCTCCCTTCCATTCCTGTGGAAGTGCCGATCTTGTCTCTGACTTCACTGGTCTGCTGTTCCCTGGAATGTGAGGTGGAATGATACTGTCTGACAGACTGGTTTCTTCCCTTAGCACTGTTTCTTTCGGCTTGTTGGTTCGTTTACTTCTTTCAGTTGCTGAACAGTTTCATTAAACCCTCATAAATCCTTAAGTATATCTAGTCCTCATGATGATGGATGTTTTTGTACTAATTTTGGCTGCTTTCAGTGTTGGAGAATTATGAATGAAACTATCAATATTTGTGTTCAGGATTTTTGGGCAGAACTAAGCTTTTTAATGAACGTTTTTATGAATTCTTTTAGAATTTCATACCATGTGTTTTGATCATATTCACTCTCCTTCTTCCCCTAACTCCTCTCATATCCACACCCACTTCCCCATCCTCCCAACTTCATATCCTTTAGAAAAAAATAACCCACCAAATCCAATTTGTGCTGCCCATATATTCATGGCTGGGGGTGGGGCATGCTAAACCTACTGGGGCCACTCCCTTAAGGAAAACTGACTCTTCCCTACTATAGAAGCCATCAACTGTCAATAGTCCCTCAGTTAGGGGTGGGGGGCTCATGAGTCCCTCCCTCTTCCATGCTAGAATGTTGACTGGCTTGATCTTGTGCAGGTAACCACAGGTGCTTTGAGTTGAATATAGGGCTCTGTCATATTCAAAAGATACTGTTTTGCTCTGATCCTCTGCCTCTGGTTTTCACAATATTTCTTTCCTCTCTTCTGCAGTGGTCTCTGAGCTGTGGTGTGTGTGTGTGTGTGTGTGTGTGTGATATAGATGCCCCATTCATGGTTGAGTGCTCCATTGACACTTATCGTCTGCAGTTTGATGAGTTGAGAGTTTCTGTGTTAAGTATCATCCACTGCACAAAAATATTTCTATGATGAGGTCTGTGAGCTGCACAAATCTATGGGTAGACAGATAGGAATTTAGAGGACAATTTGAGACTATGTCCATTTAGAAAAATAATAGTGGTAGGTTTGCCCTGGGGCCAATAAGCTCCCTAACCCTGAGTTCTTGGCCAGATTTGCAATATAAGGTATGGGGTTCCCCTGTGGAGTGGGCCTTACATCCAGTCAGAAAGCAGTTGGTTACCCCATGACATCTCTGTCAAGGACCTAAATTTTTAACTCACTTGGGTAAATACTGAGGTATGTGATCAGTGGGTTGTATCTTAAAAGTTGGCTGTACCATTTTGTGTCTCCACTCACCATGACCAAGAGTTCCTACAGTTCTGCGTCCTCACCAGCTTTTGGTGTTGTCCTGTTGCAGATTTAAGCTGTTGTCTGATGAGTGTCTCACAGTTGTCTTCACTTGTAGATGCTCTATGACAGTGAATATCTTTTCATAAGCTTATTTTTTCTGTGTCTTTTTTTTGGTCACATGTCTTCACACTTTTACCTATTTTCAAAATTGAGTTGCAGTTTTTTTATATAGATTTTCTAATACAGAGTTATTTTCAGATATGTTTCACCTGGTTTGTGTGTGCTGCAAATGTCTTTATTTGCTTTTTGTTCTTGAATAATAATTTCTTTGGGTAGAACATTCTAGTCTGGCAATTATTTTCTCTCAACATTTTTTTCCATGGGTAAACTTTGTGTTGTGTACTTTACCACAGCAAATTCCCACAAGCCACCAAATAGTGCTAGGCTGGGCTTCATAAAAGGAAGGGCGTAGCCCCACATCTTGCCCTTCAGGACCTGGCTTGTCCACATTTTGGACAAGTTGGAAAGTTCCAAATAGTGGGGGTAAGAGAGGAGCAGAGACTCTCTTTATTGTGCTCAAAGCCTAAGGATTCTATGCCCCCAAAATAAATCTCCATATTTTCAGTAGAGTCTCTTTGTCAGTTCAGGTTAATGAATAAAAAGTAGGATTTGTGTCATTGTAAAATCCTTTCTCTCTGGGCATTTTTATAATAGTAGTCTATTGCCAGCCAAGTTTATTGTCAGTCTAACTACTGTTTCTTTGAACTACCATCTTCCTTTCCTAATACTTTAAGGTTTTCCTCTTTTTTCATTGTTTGGCTGACTCTCAGACTTTGCTTTCTTTTTATTGTGTTGTTATTATTATTATTATTATTAGTATGTCGGTGTGTGTGTGCATGCTCATGCATGTGCCACAGCATGTGTGTGGAGGCCGGAGGTCAAGGTGCAGTGTCAGTCTGCCTTCTACCTTCTTTGAAACAGTGTCTCTTGCTCACCGCTGCTTACACCAGGCAGCCTGGTGTGATATTCTAGAGATTCTCTTGTCTTTGTGTGTTGTTATGTCTGGCTTTTCTGTGAGTTCTGAGGATTTGAAAGCAGGTCCTCAAGTGTGCATGGCAAGTGCTTTATTCACTGAGCCATCTCCTCAGTCACTGGCTTTTTGAATTTCTTCCATTTGGCATTACGTATGATTCTGTTCCTACATGAATAATTCTTCTTTGTTTTGTTTTTAAACTCTGGTTTTTCTCTTCTAATAATTTCCATTCAGTCAGTTGCGTTTGAATCTCCATCACGTGGAGCTGCTTATTCCTCTCTTCATTGTCAGTTCAGATTCATATTTCCTATTTCCTGGTCTCTCTGACATACATTTGGGTTCCTGTGTTCAAATCTGGCTCCCTATTTAGTAATTCTCTTGTGTTCCATTGAATCCACATAATGAATTTTCATTTTAATGGCTGTTTATTTCCGTTTTGAAATTCCTGTATATTAAACAAATCCTGTTCTTTAAAACTTTTTAAATGACATTTTGTTTGATTTTGCATGTGTGTGTATGTGTGCACCATGTCAGAGGGCAGCTTTTGGGAGTCAGTTCTTTTCTTTCACCACGTGGGACCCAGGAATCAAGTTCAAATCATCAGGTGTGGTGGCAGGTGCCCTTACCCACCGCTCTGTCTCGCTGGCCAAATCGTGTTCTTTTTTGGCAGGATGTGTTCTGTGGTTTCTATTCCTTCTCTGTCTCATTGATCTTAGTTATTTCAAAGCCTTTCAGACTGACCTGCTGTCCTCTTCTCCCGTTTGATGCTCTCATAGACTCTATCCTGAAGTTTGGCTCCAAGTTCATCTTTGGCCACAGCAGCCTTCTACAGCATTGCTACACACGGTCCTGAGACGACCTCAAAGTTCATCTAGACTTGCTGTGTGGCCCACCCAGGTTTCATGGATGTGTGGCCACTTGTTAATTCATTTCTCACCTGATAGAGAATGTCCACTTTAAGGGCCCATGTCTTGTGTATCTTGCCTTGGGCAGTGACCAGAGAGACTGGGCTTGTTTTCATGACATGGTCTTCTGGGCCTCTGGGTTTATGCTGGGAGCTTGCAAGAGTTCCTAGACAAGGACACATCCCCGTAGCGGCTGCTCCTGTAGCTTTCCCTCATTCTCAGGGTGGGCTGCACCCTGGATCACAGGGATTGTCTGGTATCCCGTCACCTGGAGAAGCCCACAGAGAATTATTTTTAAAACTTCCAGATGATTCTAAGTGAGGAACTCGGGTTGAAAATTATTGCTTGTGTCCATTTCCCTAGTTACTTCTTGCTTTTAGTTACATAACATTTAGTATTTGTTTTAATTTATTTTTCTATGTGTTTTTTTTTTCCTGGGGGGAAAATGTCTATATACTTGGATCATTTCAGGTTAATATTCTGACCCAAACTGAGAAGTCCAGATTTCTAACCATTTTATCCATCACACATAGATAGGCGTTAAACTGAAGGTTTGCAGAAGCTTCTCTTGGTTATTGAATTCTTCATGTGATTTTTAATTTCTCTACAAAAGATAACTTTTTCTGGCACTCCCCCCATTTCTTTCAGCATGGGTGCTTATCAAATATCTTTAATTAAAGTGAATTTATACTTTGGGGCTGGCTTTGAGTTAATGGCATTCTCTGCTTTTCCTTTGTATTATAAATATTAGAAAAGATTTTGTAACTGGTGAATATATTCCAAAGTATGTTATACCAAGGTGGGGAAGCATACATGTAGTAGGATTTTAAATACCACATAAGAAATGATTAATTTTTTGGGAGGGGGAGTAAAGTAGATCATTAAAAATCAAGGTGAGAAAAGATGTTATTTAGAAGGAAAGTGTTTTTGCTAGTTGACTTAAGAAGACATATGTTTGTAACCATTTCACTATGTTGTGCATTGTTGCATCAGATGGTATATTTTAAATATATCCATTGGGGGCCAGTGAGGTGGCTCAGTAAGTAAAGGTGCTTGCTGCAAGCCTGATGACTCGAGTTCAATCCCTGGGTCCCACATGGTAGAAGGAAAGAGCCAGCTCCATGAAGTTGACCTATGACCTTTCCATACCCAGCATCAGAAAACACACTAATAATAAAATAAACACAAAATAAATTTAATGATATATAATCCAGAGAAGGGAAACATTTTATGCAAATATGGTTTTTGACATAATTAGGATGCAAATTTTGAAGGGGTTCATTTTAATTATCAGAACTCTTGTTTTCATGGATGCCATCTTTCAGAATCAAAGCAGGGCACTCTTAACCGAAACATTTTACTTTATTTGATTAGTTTGGGGAGATTGTTATTAACTTCTTTAAGTGACTTTTTATAGGAACCTGAGTTGGAAAGGAATGCTTTGTGTGTTGTTAAATTTTCAAAGTAGGCTTCTAAAACTTCAGCCTTGACTCTGGTCTGTGCTGGACTACATCTGTGTACAGTTGTAACCATAGACACTTGCATCCCCAAATACCAGCATCTGCAAATAATTGCACTTTCCATTGCCAGCGCACAGGCTGGGTTTGGACTATGTCTAAAAAAGGAGAGTAGAGAGATGAAGCAATTATCTGGATAACTCAAGCCAAAAAATAAGAATCCCCTGTATTATATCTTTAATTTTCTGGATATTTCAGTTGCAGGGATGTTTTGATTAAAATCATCTGGGTAATTGCCTGAGTTTTCCACTTCATTCTGTATGTGTAAACACAGCTGTTGCGTGATTGACAACTTAAAAAAAAAAAGCCCTTTTGAAAATAACCATTTTTTTCGAGATGATAACATATGTGTGTGTGTGTGTGTGCGCGCGCGCGCGTTTTCCTGTGGCTGTCTTCACATGTGTTGGGAGTGGGGTAGGCATGAACTTGTGTGCATGTGCATGAGGAGGCCAGAGATCATCAGATGTCTTCCTCTATCACTCTTGACCGCAGTTTCTGAGATGGGGTCTCTTCTTGAACCTGGAGCTCATTCATGTGGCTAGTGCACTGGCCAGCAGGCTCTAGGAATCTGTCCATCTCCCGTGTCCCCAGCGTTAGGGTTACAGATTCGCACTGCCATGCTGTGGCTGTCCCTGGCTTTTCCTGGGTGTGGGGATTGAACGCAGGTTCTCATACTTGTGCAGGAAGTAATATTTTATACACTGAAGCATCTCCCAGCTCCCAGAGTACAACTCTTGCTCAGGGATCATGTGCTTCAGCTTACCTTTGGACTCTTGGCTTGTACACACTATATTCCAAAGAGCACATGCCTTCCTATGTAGCAAGTTGTTTCTTGTACTCTTCATGTTGAAGAGACTTCTTCATGGATCTAATGATATTTTCATCTAGTCTGTCAGACAAGCAGAGCATCCATCTAGCCAGTGCTACCTAACCCTGTACTGTAACAACACTGGCAGCCCCCATCTGTGCTTAAAAATCACAGAGAGCATGGCAAATAGTTCCACTGGGAGAGACATATCCCATTTGACCATCCCATCAATTCCAGATGGTACCTGTTTCTGATGAACCTCTGTACAGTGCCAGAGTGGAACTTCAGCCAAGGCATTCTAATTCCATTCCTGAACTCATCTGTGTCATGTGGCGATATGTATTAACACCCATTGAGCTGCTGTTGAAGATGCACATGTGGCCTGGGGAGCCCAGTGCAGAGGTTTGGAGCATCAGCTGGAGGATTGCGAGACCCTGAGTTTTTCCATCACAATGAAACACTGGGAAATTGTGTGGCTGAGATTTGTTTTGACAGATTTTGGTTCTCCAAGGCCCCGGTTTCCTCAGTCTCTTCCAGGCAATTTGAAATGCTTTCAAGATAGTTGGGTGAAGCCTAGGGACCATGAACCTCTTGGTGACAGGTTCTTGGAAAGATGTGCCTTAGCTTTTTTCCCCCTTGGTGTTGATTTTAGAAGTTCTTTAGATTCTCCTGGCAAAGGCCACGATCGCTTCAATACCTGAGAGTATTGTTTTGAGAAATTGCACGCTTTAGAAATCTCCTGGAGTTGAGAAATTTTAAATTGTTCAGTGTGAAAATAGATGTGCCTTAGATAGGTCTTGTTGGGGAGGACTGAGGGCCATCTTATCAGTCTTTTAAGACTGTACACAGTGAGGGCAGAAGGCCTAACTTGGTTTTAGGTCTCAGCTCCATTGTCTCAGCAGGTCCTTTGAACTCTCCAAGCCTGAGGTTCCTTACTGGTTCAATGGGATGTCTTCATCATGCCTCCCTGTGGGCTTGTCGTAAAGATGAAGATCCTTCATGTCCTCCCTGACAGGAAGTGAGCTCTGCATGGCCTTTTGCCAGTTCCCTTCAGTCTGAAGACACTGGGTGAGCACCTTCTGTGTGCCAAGCCTGGAGGGTGAGGCTCCCTCCCTCTGCATGCAGTGCAGGCAGGGTACAGGTTTTGAAGGGTGTAAATCTGCAAACAGCACGGGGATCTGCAGACATGTCCCTTTCTAGTGACTCCTCACATATCTGAGGATCTCTTTTGTGCTCAGACCACATGTTGTATGAGATGGCTTTAAAGGATAAACACTTTAAATGATTCGTGTGTGTGTGTGTTTGTGTGTGTGTGTGTGTGTGTGTGTAGGTCAGCCCTAGGTGTCTTTCATGATTGCTCCTACTTTAATACTTTAATTTAGAGGCAGGGTCTTTCACTGAACCTGAAGTTTGCATTTTGGCTAGACCAGCTGATCACTGAGCCCCCAGGATTACTTGTCTCTGCCCCCAGCCCTCGAGAGCTGTATTTATAAGTGCATAACACCACCCCCAGCTTCTATATGGTGCTGAGGATCTGAACCCAAGTCCTCATGCTTGAACAGCAAGTGTTTTACCCACTGAGTTCTCTCCCAAGCCCTTGTTTGCTTTCTATCTTCTTTGGTTTTTGAGAAGTGGTAGGATTTTTGAACCCTTGAAGGAATTTATCATGTGTAAATGCTTCTTTGTAAATGTGGGTTTTGATGGTGTTAGAGAAAGAAGACAATTATTGGTGCTAAGGCTTCTTAGTTTTCATTGTATGGGGCCAGGGCCAAGCACTCAGAGCTGCAGGAAGGGTGATTTAGGGGTGAAGGGAAGCTCCTGAGCGTGGTGTCAGCCTGGAAGCAGATGAGTAGCTCTGTCTCCAAAATGAGGCAGACATGTTAGGTCAGCGTGAGGAGAAACAGTGGGGGCTTTGTTCAGAATGCTTTTACCAGATGCTTCCGGAAACTCAAAAGTCACTTCAGTTTCCTTGGTGGCCTGATGGATTAGGAGCAGAACATTAGCAGGCAGAGCTTTCCCACATTTGATGTTACTCTATAGGGAAATCGGATGGATACCTGCTTACTGATATCCTTCACACTGGTAAAGTGCTATGGTTTCTTGGGTCCAGTTAAACTCCAGAGACCTTGTTGTGACCATACAATTCAGTGACCTTCAACTGCCATTTTGAGGAGCCATTTAATAGGGCTCCATTGCACAACACATTCAAAACTGCTTACACAGTTTGCTCAATGTGAACACTTCCAAAAGTTTGATAAATCCTCAGAGACTCCACTATCAGCTTGAGGCATCCACTGTTATTGCTAGACTTAAAAAAAAGAAACCTAAAGTATAAATTATCTTTTAATGAAGAGCAGCAACTTCCTTTTGTTGGAGATGATACTTGTCTATCACAAGATAAATAATAACTTTAATTATTATGGTGACATGGGAAACTATATTTTGCCAAGAATTTCATTCTAAATGTATGACAAGCTAAATTAGCATTTAGGAAGTACTGAAAGGAATTCATTGTTAAGTTACGTTTTTATCTTCTATCCTATCAGGCTTGCTTTCTTTAATTGAATGTTATTATTTTGGACCTCATAATATTTGCTGTGGGTAAAATAACAATAACTCATTAGCTCTGCTGCCTCTGCATGAGATCAATAACAAAATTTCCATTATTTATTTTCCCCAAAGACCTTTAGACATGGCACTACGAGCCTGGTATAAAGGAAAGGGATTTTATAATGATTTATTTTTAAAAGATTTTCACCTCTGATATATATGCAGCCAAACCCCACTCAGATTACACAGTGGTAATAATACCTATAAAACAAAAATGTCAAGAAATGGTTCCTTCGTGATCTGCATGTTGACTGTAAGACTTGAGAAACACGAAAGCCTACAAAACTTGATCATGTTTAGACACAAGTTTGTTTTCGTCAACATGGTAGAAGGAAACATTAACACAAACATTTCAAATGGAAACCCACAAATGAAGATGAAACGAAGACGAACATGCGTGTTCACTCCTTCCCTCCCTCCCTCCATGTCCTCCTTCCTGTTTCTGCTCTCCTTTTTGCTTTTCCTCTCTCTATTCCTCTCTCCCTTGGGTCATTTCTTTTTTTTAATAATTGGACATGGATCCTGATATGCTTGCTTTGAGATTTCTATTCTAGGGTCTGAGGAGAAGGCTCAGTGGGAAAGTGTGCTTGCTGTGCAAGTATGAGGACCTGAGTTCAAATCTCCAGAACCTATGTAGAAAGCCAGGCATGGCCACATATTTTTAACAGCATGGGGTGGGGGGGCGATCACTGGGCTTGGTGGCTGCCAGTCTAGTTTCAGGTTCAGTGAGAGACCCTGCCCTCAGGGAAATAAGGCAAAGAGTGATAGAGCAGGGCACCTTACACCCTCTGGTCTGAGCACACACATACACACACACACACATACTCACTCACACTCACATACACACCCAAATAAAATGAAATAAAATAGTGACATTTCCTTTCTACCTGTTTCATGTGGGGAACAGAAAAACAAGCACAGGAACTTTAGAGCCTCTCACTTTAAGAGAACTTTAAATGTTAATTTTTATAGCTAGTAAGCACTAGCATTCAGTGTGAGCAAAAATTATAGATTTTTTTTTCTTTTGGTAGTGTAACCCTTAAAAGAAGTGGCCATTTGTTCTGTATGTCAATAGTTGAAACTTAAACGTGGAGAGATTCAAATATTCTGCCTCAGAAAAATCTGTAATGTCCCATAGATTTTTAGATTAAATGGACCAGATTAGAATAATTGCTGAGGACATTATTCTTTCATTGAGCAGATTACAACCAATTAAGTCGTAATTCTGAGCCCTTGTTAAATAAATATCTCCTATGATCAATCACAGCAGAGGAAAGACAGGTGTTGCGCTTTTCCATTTGCTGCCATCTCTCTAGAAATTCTCTGTGTATATATGGAATGCTCACAGAATGTGGACATGGAATGGTGTGTATCATGTGTGTAAAATATACGTGCCATGCTCTGAGTCAGTTTAAGCCTGGCACTTAGGAAGGCTGGCTTTCCATGACTTTTGAGGGTCCTGAAGGCTGGAGGCAGATGGTGGAATTTACAGACTTCTGACACTTACAAGTCAGATGGAATAAACCTTTGTGATCTCCCACGAGGTCACAGGGAGGTTACCTTGCTGGCGCCTTCCCCAGAGCCCCTCCACGTTGAAAGATGCAGGTTTCCTGTTGTCAAATGCAACCCTGTTCCAGCAGCTGCTCCCTGAAGAGCCCATGAAGAAGTCAGCTGGGGCTGCATGCGCTTCGTGTTGTATATAATTCCGATGTTAAATTTATTGGAAGGCTGAGTCTGATGCAAAACACAGTGTTAAAACAAGACTCTGGGTGTTAGCTTTCTAACACATTTGGAAGGACTTGAAAGTTCCCAGGATGTCTGCCTTGAGATGGAAACCGGGTGCTGTGAGCCCTGGAGTCGAGAGTGAAAGTTGGCCATCTCACCTGCACGACTCTCAGATGTGGCACTGTGACACCTGGGAGAGAGCCCAGGTGTGTGTTCCCACAGAGGCCCCTTTTCCTTGTTCCCTCATGACCTTGTCAGAGTTTTAGGGCTCTGGGCCAGCAGATGCTAAGTCTGCATCCATTCTGGGACGCCCTTTAGCATTTGTGTGGGATTGAATGATGCACGAGGATGAGGCAGGTCTGAGGAGGATGCTGAAAGGCAGGAGAGTCTCTGACCTGCTGCTTTGATAGAATCCACAGGGTGGGTGTCTGTGGATGCCTCAGGATGAACGAAAAAGAGCACTTACTGCAGGGAAGGATGGAGGAGGGAGAGCAGAGGGGTTCCTCTTGCTTTATAAATTTTACCCTATTCATCTTGCCACTAGTTGGTTGGTTTATTAATCTGCTAGAGTACTCACTGAATACCTTGTGCCAGATAGTTAATATGGCAGATTGCTTAAGAGCCTAGGCTGGAATCAGACCAATTGCAGCCTTAGTCTTTCCTCAGCCGCATACCAGGTGTGTGACTTTGGACAAGTTGTATAACCACCCGGGCCTTAGCTTCTTCCTCTGTAAAATCTAATAGAAAAATTCCTGTGTCCATTGATAGGCATGTGGTTATTCATTATTTTGTGATTCAGCCATGGAGTGGACTACTATACAACTTTAAAACAATCTCCATAATTAAACATTTCCAAGGGCAGAGCAATTTTTGTAATATGGAAGCTTATATACACATAAAACCCCCGAAACTCTACATGGACACAGAAGACACAATGTTACTGAGAGCTCACAGGTGAAGGGAGTGAGGATCAGGGGGAAGGAGGAAGACTTTCTACTCTCTGATTTTATATATTGTGAATCGTATGTTACTTTTAATAGCCTAAGGATAGCACAGCTTTGTACGTTCCCAGTGGGGATAAATTCACTTTAAACTCTTCTGTCAAGGCTTGGCTCTAAAGGAGCACTCTGACCACTTCTTCAATGGAGTTCTCGTTGTTGAAGTGCTGACCAACGTTGCTTAGAAAAGGCAAACATTTCCTGCTGGTGGAGAAGACAAAATTCCAGGCAGGAGATACCAGTGGGCTTGAGGAGACAGAGAAGGCCAGGATGTGCTTTAGTTTTAGGGATGTGCCTAAAACGGCGGGGGGGGGACCTCAGACCTCAGAGACACTTAGGACATGTACTTTCTTCTATTTTCCTTCCGTTCCTTTGTTGACTAAACGAAGTGTCCTTTGATGTGAACAGTTGCCCCTTTGAGGCGCACTTTCGCCCCTTCCCTCATATGGTGGTCACACAGCTTGTGTCTATTCTGTGGATTTATTGGGTATGTTTTCCTTAGTAGTCTGTTTTTATCATATTCTCCTGATCCTGCTTTGTCTCAGATTGCTTCCTCCTGGAAGGCAGGGACTGTTTTCATTGGACTTTTCTTCCCGGTGATTTGTTCTGTCTTGGCTACCTTGATATGAGACCGTACACCCTTTTCTCCTTTCCCATATGAGAACATATCAACTTTCTTTGGGGCCTGGGGTAGAAAACTCTACTGAGAGTGCCTGTTGCCTGTTCTCTGGTTCCTGCCAAAGGCCTTGCCCTCGGGGCATCTGGGAAGTGAGGAAGCAGCTCCACCCCATGCAGAGTTGGTCTCATGGAAGCAAATGGTGGAGGCCAGTGAACAGGTCTCCCTGGGGCACCTTGGGTCCCAGTGGTTTGAATGCTATTTTCAGTGGATGGCACTAGGGGGAGACCATGCTCACGACCAGGCAGCTGGTCACGGGCTTGGAACAAATGGGGAAGGAAAGGTAGCTTCAGGTCACAACAAAGGTGAGTTTTGTTACTTGAATCCCTGGACATCTCCTAACAGTGTGGTTGACAGGACTGGGTGACTTAAAATAAAGAAACACATTTCTGGAGGTCAACCTTCTAGAGGTCAACAATGGGCTAAAACCCCTGAAATCTTAAAATCAAGGTGCTGGAAGGGTAGTCTTTACTCTCTGTCCCTTTCCCTTGCCCTGTATATAGGTGGCTACCATCTTTTGGGACACACATGTGCCCTCTTTTCTGTGCAGGTTGAGGGAATGAGAAGGAAAGCTCTCTGGTATATCTTCTCACGAGGGCACTAATTACATCACGGAAGGACCACCTTTATAACCTTATCAACCTAATTCACTCCCAGAGCCTCATCTTCTGAGTAGCATTAGGTTGGAGGTCAGGGATTCCACGTAGGACTTTGGTGGGGAAATACCACAATGGATCTCACAACAAGTGGGATGGATGTTTGTCAGATCTGTGGTCAGGGTAGTTGCTGGGGTGATTAATGGTGAACATCCTTCTCATGTAGAGTGAGGCAGCCACAGGCAGGATCTTCCAGGGACTGAAAGTAGGTGGTGGCAATGGTGTACCTTGGGTTCTGGGCTATGGTGACTCTTGGTGGAGGACTTAAACAAGGCATTTGGTTAGCCAGTCAGATTGTCAGCATCATTTGACTCTCTAAGAGCAAATATGCACTCTTAAAATTAATTTCTTTCCAAAAGAAACATATAGATCAGGAGAAGACATTTAATAGTCTAGAGCTCTTCAGGCTAACTATATTTGAGAATATGTTACAGTAGGCCCCGTAATGACATGAATCTTCTCTTTGACCTTGGCTGACCAACTTCCAGGGATGTTTGTTGGTTGAGAGCTGATGTTTAAATATTGAGGTTGCCAGTTCTTCAGATTTCAGTGTCTCTACACAGAGACCCTCAGATATATAATTTTGTATGTATGTAATGTAATTTATATTGTAGGATGTTTATAGTAGAGGCATATGAAGAGACCGTAGGCATTACCCGGGACTACCAACTAATCTGAGGGTATGATGAGGTTTACAGGTTCTTGTCTGCAAAGAATGGGCTTCATGGAGTGAAGATTTCTTAGCTACACATCACTAGTTTATACACTGGGGACTCAGGCACACCTGTCTCAGGTAACCAGCATTAGTTGTAGTTCAGGATTCTAGGTTCTGTTAGAGACCGGCTCTTCATTTTAGCAGGTCTCTGAGATTCTGTCCAGTTAAGAGTAGGTTTGATCTGAGCCAGCTGGGAATTGAATGGGTTCCCGCAGCTGGAAGCGCTTCTAGAGACTTGAAAGGTTTACCCTGGAGGGTACAAAAAGACAAGCTGCTTGTCGGCATTTTCTTGGAAAGGTGAGAAGAAAAACTCCAGCTGTATCGTCTAGTTTCAGCTCAGCACAGAAGCCTACGCTCGTCAGGGTGGTGGATATGAGTAGGTGTCTGCCTTTTCCCCAGGAACAGGAAGGTTTAAAATGCTCTTAAAACCCAAGGGCTGAGCAAAGACACAAAAAGAACCATATCCCAAAATGCATTGATAGAAGCTCCTTGTTCCTGACATCCAAGGTAAGGAACATCGATTATAGTAAATGGCAGGCTCTTCCTCAAAGCCACACTTGCTGTGGTCTAAAGAAACGAATGCCCCCCCCCCCCTTTTTTTTGTAATGCAGGCCTTTTATACATAATTTATGTTGGGGGAAAATGGCAAATCAAATGTTTGTTAAAAGAAACCAGGCAATGTTTTAGATGGCTCTGTTTTGAGAGAGGAAGCTGGTTGAGCAGAACAGATGCCCTGGGAAGAGGATGATGTTGACAGATGGAGAGCAACTGGTGGGTGACAGCCCTGGATGAGGTGGTGAAGGAGGACAGACAATAAGGCTCTGCCTCTGAGGAGCTCCTAGTGTAAAGGGGAGAGTGTCCTAGGAGAGGGTAGTGGGGCTGGGGTGGTTAAAGCAAGAGAACCAGTGTCTGGGTTGGACCAGGCCAGGCTGGTACAGTATCTGGAGTATCTGCATGGAGAAAGCATTAACTGGGTTGCTCTGGGATGCTGGGGATTAGTCTTGGGGAAGGGAATCTTTATATTTTAATATGTTTAGGTACCTCCATGTGTACTCAGAAAGCTGATTAACTCGATTAGAAATAATCATACTGGGCTAAAGAGATGGCTCAGTTGGTAAAGTGGACCTGAATTCAAATCCTTAGCATCTGTGTAAAAACTGGGCTCAACAGCCAGTATCTGTAATCTTGGAACTATGAGGCTGGATACAGGTTGGTCCCTAGAGCTCATCGGACAGCCAAGCTAGGTGAGCCATGAGCTCCAGGTTCAGTGAGAGAACTTTTCTCAAAAATTAAGGTGGAAGACACCCAGTGTTGACCTCTGGCCTCTACCTTCATGAACCCATACATATGATCCATATATATACCACATACAGATACACAAAGCACTCATATTTTGAAAGTAACAGAAAAGAGCTGATCTGATGGTGGCTTGGTAGCATCTTGATTCAGACATGAACTTAAAATAAGTCTTTGGCCTGAGCTAACAAATTTTATTTAATTAAAGGTCAGAGATGTTGGTAGCTCCCATAAAGGGTTCCTCAGAAGCATACCACATGAAAGGGGCTTCCCAACAGTGATCGCGGAAGGGGCTGATGGAAGGTGGGGATTCTGCTGCCAACATTGAAGTGGGAACCCTGGAAAGATCTGAGGCTTTGAAGCCCAGGGATGGGAGGTCATCACATATCCCTCCTGATATCTTTTTTTTTTTTTTAACACTTTTGAGGCAGTTAATGATTAAAATGTGTTCTACTTCAGAAAACTCAGAACAAGCTGTAAAAAATAATTTTCAATTCTCCTTCCCTCTGTGTCTATGCCGAATGTGCTGTTTAATTACTCTATAATAGCTTTTTGTTCTGGTGATTTGTTACAAAAATAGACAAGTCCTTTATCATCATTAAATACCAGGATTAGTTTTTTTTTTTTTCTTAAATTAGGAATCAGTTACATATCTTAAAAGGTTTAAAGAAAAATGGCAGAGAACTTTTTTCTTTTACTTTCGCTATGAAATTTTCAACACAATGCCTTGATATTTACAATAAATGAATTCATTCAAATGGTGTATATTTAAAGAGAAGTCAAGGCACTAAAATATTCATCTCTTTAAATCACCCAACAGCTATTTAAGACAAACTCCTGGAGGGCTGCCAGCTCTTCAGACTGTAATGTATCCTCCCCAGGGGGGTAGAATCACCGACGGTTTTTGCTCATGTTATTTCTGAACACCATAGAGTATGTTTAATTTTTAACTTGTTTATTTTAGCACAATCTGGAGTCTAGCCACCCTGGTTCAGATAGTTTGACCTCAAGGGGAGTGGTCCTCTCCTTGCAATCTCACAGGTAGAAATGGTCAGGTTCTTTACTGGAGAGAAGAGAAGCCAATCGCTCAGGAAGGAGTTGAATGGTTACATCTCTCCTCTCTTTTCTTTGTCCTCTCGGCTTGGGTCTCCCAATTTGATCCCAGTAATGGCATCCCTTTTTACACTCTGGTCAGGGCCATACTAGGAGGAGATTATTTTGGAAGAGTCCTATTTGTAGGAGGAAGTGTAACTGATTCAGTACTTGATGGAACTGTTATCAGTAAGCTGTGTGCTGAGGTCTTGATTTAGGTGTTGTGGAAATGTGAGGTAAATGTGAGGTAATGCCTGCCACAGGATGTTAGCTTTTATATTGAAGTTAGAATTTAAACTTATGGGTGTATTACAACAGATTATTTTTCTTCACTAAGCAGGTGAGTTAGGAGAAGGGTGGCAGCTCTTTCAGTTAAGACAAAAGAGAAAAGTCTTGAACTTGGGAAAAGGAGAAAGGAGGATACTTATTAAGGCCAGGAAAGCAAAGCATTATCTAATCAATGTGGCAGTCGAAAGCTTCTCCCAGGATTTATCTAACACACGCATTAAAAAAAACTGCTTTCTATCAATTATATAATCTGAATTCACAATGAATCCAAGTCATTGGAGAAAGACTTATCTCCATGCCTTAAATGATCCAAAGGCACAATTTCTGCTGTGTGTATAAATTTATGACCTTGAATCACAACACGTAAGAGGTGGATGTGACTTGGACCACTGTTCAGTTCAATCATATTATCATTTAAGATCAGAAGAAGCTGAGGTCCAGGGAGTTGCTTGACTTAATTCATGTCATGGAACTAGTAAAAAATCTGGGACTCAGAATCTAGGCTGTCAGTCAGAACTTGCTGATTCTTAGAACAGAGTCAAGAGAATGCTGTCATTTTAGGACTAGTTGGGTGGCACTTTCTCATGGGTCCTCCTGCCCTTGTTGGAGCCCACATTCGTTTTAGGAAGCAGTTTTAAGCTCAACTATGAATGTTTTACTTTCCTGATAGAAAATCTTACTGCTTTTCATTAAATGCATTTAATACATATTAAATATTTTAAAATAATTTAAATTTGTTTATTTTTGTTTTATGGGTATGAGTGTTTTACCTGCATGTGTGTAAGTGTACCCGTGCATGAAGTGCCTACAGAGACCAGAAGAGGGCATAGGATCCCCTAGAACTGGAGTTAGGGACAGTTGATAGTTACGGTATGGGTACTGGGAACCAAACTGAGTCCTCTGCAAGAGCTGTCAGTGCTTTAAAAAAAAAAAAGTCCAAATAGTCCTGAGCATCATCCTGAAATTAGTCTTTGTCAGTTTATAATCTGGCACTGCTGATGTACAGAGTTCCAGCTTCCTCTCCATTTTCCTTGCTCCTGAGCAAATGATGATGTCCTGTCCAGCCAGAGACAGTATACATTTCTTCATACTGCTTCCATTGAGCCTCTCTCCTCTGAAGCTTACTGCATCAGTCGCTGCAGCTACAGCTTGTTTCTCTAACTCTGTGCTTGCTGATGGCTTTGATGAAGTGCTTATCTCTTATGTTAAAATCCAAGTGTGTGTGTGTGTGTGTGTGTGTGTGTGTGTGTGTGTTACCTTCATGTGGTCTCTGTGATGGAGTACCTGACAGAAACAATGTAGCAAAGGATTTATTTTGACTCATAGTTTCAGGGAGACGTCTGTGCATCATGGCAGGGAAGCCACAGTAACATTCATGGCAGCAGGAGTGTGTGATGGAGCCTGCTCACATCTTGGTAAACCAGGAAGAAAAGCATGCAGCCTGGCACCAGCCTTGGGGATAGACTTCAGTAGCCTGACCCGTCTCTATCAGTCAGGCCTCAACTCTTAAGGCCTCCACAGCCTTCAGAATAGCATCACACACTATAAGTTGGGGAACAAGTGTTCAAAACATGAGCATGTGAGGTTATCTCTGTCTCTGTCTCTCATGTGGGGTGTGTGTGTGTATGTGTGTGTGTGTGTGTGTGTGTGTGTGTGTGTGTATACCACAGGTACCTACTTTCCTTAGTAAATAATGGACACTTTGGTCTGTTTATATGCATGGCACCTGCCTAACGGTTGCTCAGTAAATAATTCTACAGTAGCATCTTGTTAATAGGGAGAGCTTTTCCATGCACTGCCAGCGACACTTGATTTTAATTCAGAAAGGGCAGGTAGAGCCTTTGTATTCTCGGGTGTCTTGACTGTAACCCTTTCAGCAGCTTTGGGAGAGTGGGTGGTCTCCATGCCGGAAGGCTACTCCACTGGGCAGAGTGAGAAGAGCTTGGGATTTGGCATGAGAGGGACTCGATTTTGAACCCTGTTCCTTCACTGAGGCCTTGAGTAAGTTGTCAGTCTCAGTCTTCTCAGCTCTGAAATGGGAATGTGATACTCACCAGTCCTGGTTACCCTGAGAATTGTATTAGAAAATAGATGTGACATGCCGGGAATGGAGTAGGCACACAGCACTGCTGATCACCATCACAAGTATTCGAGATCTCTTTGTTAGGAGCTTGAAAGTCCTCAGTTTGCCTATTTGCCATTCGTTGATGAAGCCTTGACTTCAGAAAGTGATCAGATGGGCGTGGGATTTCAGATGGATGTGTGATTACATTCTTGGATGGATGGCTTAGCACAGTAGAGAAAGTCCAAAGGAAGCCCCTGGGAATCCAGAACCAAAGACTCAGTTAGGAATTGGCTCAGGGAAAAGCTCAAGGAAAAATGGAGCAAATGGAAGCCTCCTAAGGGGTGCTGGGTAGGGATGCTTAGTGCCGTGAAGTAACCTCCACCTCCACCACAGTTACTTGTGTCAGACAACATAGATTATATTCTTTAAAGAGGAAGAAAGAGAGACTTGAATTCTCATTCAGTTCTCTAAGCTTCGAGCTGCACTGATTCTCAACAGTGCGGTGTATTTGCTTAAAACATGTATATGTTAGACTTCCATTGCTAAGATAGATGCTAGAACAATGTAGAAAAAAGATTTATTTTAGCTCAGAGTTTCAGAGCTTTTAGCCCATGCTTGGCTGGCTCCTTTGCTTTGGGCCTGAGGTAAGGCAGAGTATCAGGGCAGCAGGAGGGTGTAGCAGAGGAGGCTGCTCCCCCGCATGTCATCCTGGAAGGTAAGAGAGGGGCCTGGAAGCCTGCATGGGCTGCCTTTCTCCATCTTACTTGTTCCACGAAGGCTCTAGCCAATTGAATGATACCACTCCCGGAGGGTGGGTCTTGCCCTTACAGTTGCTGTCCCACCGGCTAGTTGTCTCTGGAAACACCATCCCAGACTCTCCTAAGTGTTTCTCAATTGAATGAACTTGATAGTCAAGATTAGCCATCACAGTACATATATTAGGGGGAAAACTGAATGTCCTCAGAAATGTAAATCTCTATACACAGGAGGAAGGCCACCCTCAAACACTGCGAATCACTCTAATATTTACTCTCCAATCATAGTTTTTACTGAACAGTCCTTGCCCTGGTCACTTGGTTTCATTGCCCAATCATTCCACTATTTGGATGCATATAACCACTGTATGAGTTTCCTATTGGTGCTTTAATACATTGCCCCAAATTTAGTATCTTAACCAATACAAACTGGCTCACAGGTTTGTAAGTTAGAAGTCTAGTATGGATCTCAGTGAGCTCAAGTGAAGTACTCGGAAGGACTAGTCTTTCTGGAGATTCCAAAAGAGAATCTGTTTCCTTCCTTAAAATGTGTATCTGTTTGACTTCCCTTGCCATGATAGAGGAGAAAAAAAGAAAAAACAACCCAAGTCATCTGCGCTTTCTCGGCTTGTGATCTCTTCTACCCACCTTCAAGGTCAAGAACAACATCTCTACAACTTTCTTTCATCATCACAACTGTCTAGGTAAAGACTGCTTGTTAGGAATTCACGTGTATTTACTCTGAGTGTTGCTATGATAAAATACCTGGCAAAAAACAACTTAAGGAAGGGTTTATTTTGACTCAGTTTGAGGAGCATGCAGTAGCTGGTCACACTGAATCTGTAGCCAGGTGCAGAGAGTCAAGTCTCTTATGTAGTCTAGGACCCCCAGCCCATGGAATGGTACCTCCCTTATTTAGGGTGGGTCTTCCCATCTCAATGAACCTAATCTAGAAACCCCTTCACAGACACACCCATCTAAGGTGATTCTACATCCTGTTGAGCTATCACCAAACTCACCTGGATAGCCTAGGATAGTCTACCATTTCATCATCCTTAATCTAGCCATACTTGCAAAGTCTTCTTTGGTCACAATTCCATGCGTATGTGTGTGTGTGTGTGTGTGTGTGTGTGTGTGTGTTGCTAAGGACTGAACTCAGAACCTTTCATATGTTAGGCAAGCAACTCTACCATCACTCTATACCCCTGGCCTCAAGAACACATTTGGAGGTCACTAGTCTGTTTACTAAAGCCAGAGGCAGGAGGGGTTGGATCTCCTGGCTGTTGGACCTCATTCTGGCTGGCTTCCTACCTGGGAGATGGTGAGACGCCTTTAAACCTCTTCATTGGAGGCCTCCAGATTTTTGGTGGCCTGCAAGGACATTTTTCTGATATCAAATCATATGGTCAGGTCATTCTAAGCCAACCAATTGCTTACTGACTACCAGGCTTGGAAAATAATGGGACTGGTAGGCGGGGAGTGGAAAATGAAGGCTTTGATCGTCCGGCCTGAGAAAGTCCATCTAGAAATAGTCATGTAACAGCCAGTTCTTTCGAACTCTTAAGTCAGGTACATTTTGTAACAACTGCTATAATTTGAAGATGTTTCAAGACACAAACTGGCTCCAGAAATGAGCTTTGTTCCTTACAACACACCTTTCCTACCACACAGGTTCTTTACAATAACCTGACGGGCTCCAAGGAACATTCTAGAGGGCAGAGACTGTGTCATATTCTTCTTTGTCCGCACCCCGCTTGAGCACAGCGGATGGTTATCCAGGGTGTTAGAACAGGTGTGGTGCTTGGTGCACTCTCTGCTTTCTGAGCACGCACAGGAAATGGTCTAATGGAACAGGAGATGGAATTAAGCATCATATTTCCCACCTGGACCCACTGCATGCACAGAAGACATTAAGGACCTGGGGTATTTGCTCTCTGCTCTCCCAGTGCAGTGTGCAGGCAATTAAGCCAACAAGACTGCCTTCTAGTTCAGATTGCTGGGGGTTCTGAATACAAATCGACGTAAAATTTAAGTCTTCTGGTTCATATATCTTTGGGGAATGGGCTAGAGTGACTCCATTTTAAGTTGGACTCCATCTTAAGGCTAGAGGCTAACTTCTCCATTTGCCTACTTCAAGCTGTTACAAGCTTCAGGCCACAAAGACTGAGGGAAAGGGAACAAGGCCTGGCATGTTAAGCAGGACCCTGCAGTGAGCTTCACTAACAATCAGCCCCCACCAATAAGAAACCTCTTAGCTGACCTCGAATCAATTTAAATTATATTGGCATGTGCAGGGCTCCCCATACCAATCATAATGTGCCACTGTAATGCCCCTCCTCTCTTGGTCTTCAGTCAATAAAAGGCTCACACTCTTTAGGTTGGGGCTCTCAGCATGGATCCACTGCCTTAGTAAGGTCTGAGAGTCCAAGCTGAAGCTTGAATAAAGGCTCTTTGTATTTGCATACACTCTGGACTCCTTGGTGGTTTTGGGGGAGTCTGTTCTCTGGACATTACATAAAAAACATCATTCTAACCATCTATTCCCATAGGGCACATCACGGAGCCGGTTTTGTGAGGTGAAAAGATGACTCAAGATCTCTGTGCTTACTAAGGCCGTTAGCTCTGGAATCAGATAGATCCAAGTTAGCACTGTACTTGTGGCCACATAGTCTTCCTCCTCCTCCAAAGAACCAGCGTAACAGGTTCATTTGACACAGGCCTTTGACACTAGCTCAATAAAGACACAGCCAGGGGTTGGGGATATACCTAGGTCGACAGAATGCCTGCCCAGCATGCACAAGGCCCTGAGTTCAGTAGCTGGCACTGCATAAACCCAAAGTAGAGGTGCATGTCTATAATCTCAATACTCTGGAAGTGGAGTGCTTTCTGACGTTATTTCAGGAGAAATGAACAAGTGTCTGTTTACCTCAGATACAGAATTGATGACAGAACATAGTAAGGGTACCACCAGAGTCCCAACTAGTGAGGCAGTGAGTGTTTTAGGGTGACTTACAGGAGTATGGATGACACAGGCAGCTGCATCACTGAATCACATCAACACCCGCCCCTGCCCCACCCCGGTTGATGACTTATGAAAGCTGGATTTCTCTGTGCAGCCTGCAGGCAGCTTGACAGGTCAGTTTTTCTCTCCTCAGTTGACCTTTATACTGTTTATACTTTAGAGAAGGAAGGAGCCTTGTGAGTCTGGTAAATTTCAGGGACTTCCTGAGACTGGTGAGTCGTTTACTTTCTGAGTCTTAACGAGCTTCCCTTTAGAACTTCCTGAGTCTTAAGGAGGTTCCTCTCAGGATGGAGTATTTTAATTAAGAGGAAATTGTTCTGCAACATGGAAGCAACAGGATCAGGAGTTCAAGGTCATCATCTATACCACAGAGTTTGAGGTTAACTGGGGATACTGGTGACCTGAAAAGACAAGCATGTGGGTAGGTTGGTAGAGGTTCTGGCTCCGTTGCTGTGATAACATCTCCATCACAGGGCCCTCCATGTCTTTACTCTCTTGGTATGGTTGTACCTCTGGGGCTTTTTTGAATGTAGTTCTATCAAGGCTACCATTCATGGCTTCCCTCTGACTCAGGGTACAGCCATGTTCTTTTTGCCTTAGACTCGTTGACCAAACAGGATTGAAAAGAAGAAGCAAAAAGGCCCCAGAGTTCAGGGTTCATTCATATGGGGTAAGGGGGACCCTCATAAATGACATGAAAAGTTCCTTCTAGATGAAACCTCTTTGAGAAGCAGTGTCCTTTCCCTGAATAGCTGTCTGTCATCTTCTCTATGAGCTTTAATCATTTCCAAAAGGCAACCCTTTGATCAAGAATGTTAAAGAGTTCAGGCGAAGTTTCGTGGGTCTGTCTTATTCAGGAAACGTTTGTGCATTGTAGAAACTGGAGCATGCCAGTATTTTAAAGGCCTTGCTGAACATCTACCCTAGTCTGGGGAACCACTTGGCAGTGGGGAGCAAACAAGGAACCATTTGTGCCTCTGTAATTACAGAGTAGCCGGCATTTTATAACTACTGAGTGGACTTCAAAGTTAATTACCATTTAGAAGTTCGAATAAAATAGTCCTCCAAAACATTGGGGATAAGGAAACTTTTCAGTGACTTGTTTCTTTATTAGAAATCCATCCTAGATCTCAAAGCACTTGAAAGATTAGTGAGTGGGAGACCTGCATTATCTAATAGGACTAAAATGGCAGCCATATATACATGTAATTTAACACTAATGCATGAAAAGTTTCAAAAGCACAGACGAAATTAATTTTACTGCAAACATCTAATGTTTTCCCAAACTCACTGAAGGTATTCCAGGATGTAATTGAACAGAAATAATTATTAATGATCTATTGCATTTTTTTTTTTTGCTATTGAAATCTGCTTTTACTAAGAGCATCTTACTGTGCTGACTCATCACCTTCCAAGTGCACAAGATTTGGGTATAACAAGGTGCTGCTGTATTGTATAGCACAGGGGTCAGTGGTAGGAGGCTGTGGTCCCTGAGGAGAGAGGAGGTGGTGTTTCATTTGGGTATAACATTTTGTGCTCAGCATGGTATCAGGCACCTTTGCGTGAGTTCGAAGGGTGGAGGACAGGGATGCCATTGTGAGAATTTGGCAAGGCTGGCTGTGGCATAAAGAGACAGAGTGTGTCACTGTTATTCATTAGAGATGAGTTATTTTTTCTAGGCAAATAAATATACTTGGATATGCCCCACATGCATTCACTCATGTGAAGTGTACAGTTCAGAGGGGTTTAGTGTGTTCACTGAGTTATACATCCATCATGCAGTCTGTTTTAGAATCTTCTCTAAGATAGACTCACTTTTATACGTGTGTGTTTTGCCTATACCCACATGTGTGCAGTACCTGAGGAAGCCAGAAGAGGGCATTTGATTCCTTGGAACTGGAGTTACAGATGGTTGTCGAGTCACCATGTGTGCTGGGAAATGGGTCCTCTGTAAGAGCAGCTAGTGCTCTTAACTGGTAAGCATCTCTGCGACCCCACGAATGTTTCCATTACTCCAAAAAGAAACAGCATCCTCTAGTTGCCCCTCTCCTTTCCTTACACCTTTGTCTCCTCTAGCCCTTGAAGTTCTTTAATCTGTTTGTCTTTAGCTTTATATCATGTAGACATTTGACATAAATTGATTCATGTGTCTCATTTATTTATGAATTCATGATATGTGGTCTTCTATGACTGGCTTCTTTCATGTAGCATAATATTTTCAAGGTTCATCCATGTTATAGGACATGCTAATAATCGTTCATGGCCAAATAATAGTCCATTGTATACATACGCTGCTACATTTTATCTGTTCAGTAACTTATGGACATTTGATTTATTTCTTTTAATTATTAGGAATAATAATGCAATGAGTTTTTGTGGACAGAATTTTCTGTGGGTATACCTTCATTTCCTTTTTTTGCATGTATGTATGTGTGGCATGTGTGTGTTTGCAAGTGTGCAGTACACATGTATGTGTGGTTGCAAGTGAAGACTCAAAGTTGATGTAGGGTGTGTTCCCTGTTGCTCTCCACTTTATTGAGGCAGGTTCACTCACTGAATCTGGTGCTCTCCAATTCTGGCTAGTCTGGCTAGCTAGATTGTACATCAGGGATATCTTGTCTCTGCCATATCACACCTGCTTGGCTTTTATGTGGATTCTGGGCATTCAAACTCTGGTCCTTACACTTACGCGGCAAGTACTTTATCCATTGAGCCATCTCCCCAACCTGTATTTTCATTTATGTGTTTGAGTGTTTTGTCAGCATGTTGAGTGCACCCATGCATGCAGTGCTCATGGAGGCCAGAAGAGGGCATCAAATCCTCTGGAACTGGAGTTACAGACAGCTGTTAACCACCATGTGGGTGCTGAGAACCAAATCTGAGTCCTCTGCTAAAGCAGCCAATGCCCTGAACCCCTGAGCCATCTCACCAGATCTGAATTTTCTTATCTTTTGTGCATATACCTAGGAAGGATCCTTTGGAAAAGTCTACATATGTAACCATTTACAGATCTTCCAGTATTCTTCTGGATTCTCACTGTCAGTGTAAAAAGGTTCTACTACTCCATGTAGCTGCAGTAATTGCAATCTGTCTTTTTTATTGTAGCCATATAAGAAAATTTATAATAGTAGATAATTTATAAAGAAGATAAATCTATTTTCTCATAGGTTTGAGGGGCTGAGATGTTCGAGGTCAAAGTGCTAGAAAGTTTGTCTGATGAAGCTTGTTCTGTTTCCAAAGTGGTACCTGGTTCTTGCTTGTTCTGGAAAGAGGACCTGTGTGTCAACCACTGTGTTGAAAAGTTTTATATCTAAAGTATGATTTAAATGTTTGAGGCTTTGTAATATGTTAGAATTTTTTTCTTAGGGAGCTCTCAGCAAGCCAGCTGCACAAATCTGTCATGAAAATGACATTTACATTGCATGATTTGTGTAGAGCTAGTGAATAATATTGCACCGGTTTAGAAAACCTTAAACTGCCAAATGAACTTCCCTCTTCTTTCCTAAAAGGGTACTTAGAGGGTTGTGACCTGTGATAACCACACTTATGGCTTCATAAGGCTGAAATTATGTCAGGTTATGGTCCAATCATAGCTTCAGAGGTGACTGGAAAAAGTGTCTTCAGCTTGGTTATTCTCACCTACACAATGCCTGTTTTGTAGTAGAAGAGCTCATCCCAGCCTCCAGTTTGGCCATGTACCACCATGGCATGGAATGATGGAGAAAGAAAGATGATTGTCTGGCTAGCCAGGCCTTCCGCAAGTGGGTGATTCAGAAAACGCACTACTTGACTTTATGAAGTACCTTCTGTGTTCTAGACGTAGGAATCCAATCTGCTTTCACTGTTACAGTGGCCCTGAACCTCGGTCTCAGTGTACCAGTGAAGACGCTGAGGCTTAGCGACCATATCTAGTCTTCCCAGGGGCAGATCCAGATCCACACGCAAACCCTCCAAGTCCGGAACCCACCTATGCACAGCCAGAGCCCGTAGCCTCCTACCCTGCTCTCTTCCTAGTTACCACCTCCAACTTTTTCATGAGCCCTGCTCAGATGGCTGCTGTGCAGATCCCTGGAGCTCTGTCACCTTTCCTCGTCTTGTGTTATTTTCCCTTTTCTTTCTCTGGTTTTGGACTGACCCCCTCTTCTCCCAGCTTAACTACCTTTCCCTGTACCACTGCTTGATATTTTGGCCTTTGCCATTAAACTATAGAAGTAGCTACATGTTTTAAAAAAAGAGAGTCTGTAGGGGCTGGAGAGATGGCTCAATGGTTAAGAGCATTGATTACTTTTGCAGAGAACCGGGGTTCAATTCCCAACACCTGCATGGTGGCTAACACTTATCTGGAGCTCCAGGTCCATGAGATACCTTCCTCTGACTCTGCAGGCATGGGTACACTTATATACATGCATGCACATAAAATAAATTTTTTTTAAAAGAGAGTTTGTAAGCTTAAAAAAAAGAAAATATGTATTTAAGTGATTTCTGCAATTAGACCCAAATTCACAGATGGTAAAATTACAGAAAATATGGTGGTGATGAGGCATGCCTAGGAACACAGGAATTATGATACTAAAAGTGTTAGGTATTTGGCTTCTCTCTGAAGTGCTTCAGAAGGGGTGAGCCATATTTACCTGTTATCTTTCCATCTGCGTGTCTATTGATTAAGCATCCACTGATGGGCAGTGTAACCAAGTATATGAACTTGGCCTCAAAAGCCAGCTTGTTTCAGTTGAATCCTAGCTCACATTTTTTTCCCCTGCCCTTTCACAACTTAAACTAAACTCTTTAGGCCTATGTTTCTATATATGTAAAATGAGCTTAATACTAACTATCTTTCAGAGTGACTGAGAGTAATTTTAGTCTATGTAAATCACCTAAAATAGTACCAAATACATGGAAAGCTCTGAAAACACAGTTACTGGTATTAGAATGCACCTAGAAGGCTCTAATATTTTAAGCTGGCCTTTGAGACTAAGATGAGCATCCTTGACATCCTGGAACCTTCAGATTAGCTGGACAGAAAGAGAGCACGTGGTTACAGGTGCATCTGAGTGCACAGGAGATACGCAGGTAACTTGGGAGCCCCAAGTAGAGGGACATAATGAAAGGTCTTGGTAATGTCTGTAATAGAACTTAGGAACTGGAATAGTGTGCATGTGTTTTCTTCATTGCACTGTACATGCATGTGTGTGCACGTGTGTGCACCAGAGCTGACACTATGTCCTCCTCAGTCATTCTCTGCTTTGCTTTTTGAGACAGGGTCTCTTGTTGAACCTGTAGCTTACTGATTGAACAAGACTGGCTAGTCAGAAAGCCCTCAGGATCCTCCTGTCTCTGCCTCCCTGGTCTCTGCCTCTCCAGCTCTAGGATCACACCACTGTTCCGCTGTATCCAACTTTTTAATGTGTGTGCTAGGCATCTGAACTCAGGTCCTCTTGCTTGTATGCAAGCACTTGACTGATGGAGCCATCTCTTCAGCATCTAGGCTCATAGGAGCATACCATTTTCCTGACCCTAGATGGTGGGTATTTTATTGTCTTCTTTAAAACCATGAACCTTTAACGATTTGTTCAGGTTTATAGTGCAGCCATGCTAGAATCTGTGCTGCCTGAAATGGAAGGCAGTCTAGAGGGTGTTGTGTTGCCAGCTTTCATGGTGTTCAACGTTGTTTGATCGTTGGGGGCAGCTTTTCAGAACTCAGACTTTAATTGTCTCTGGCTCCTGGGAGCTCTCCTGATGGTAATTTGTGCCAAGCCATCAAAATAATGATGACGGTCATTGTCTTCTGTTTACTTTAAAGTTGTCCATCCTAGTAATGATCACTTGGCAGGGAAGAGATTTATTCTTCTGGACATTTGTAAATACCCACTTTGAATTTTGGAGACTGGGTAAGCAGTCTGATTAAAAATTGGATCTCCAAGACCTGGCTGAGGAATAAGTTTGAGATGAAATTAATCAGTTGACTTGAAAACAGAGGCAAAAGACCACACTTCAGGAAGTGTGTGCTGGGTGGGTGGGGCTGGGGAGGATCAGAAATTGATGCAACGAGCCACCATAACCTTATAGATTTCAGACGGCTTATAATTCATCTGTAATGGGAAAAATGCTTTACCGCGGAAATAATATCTTGGGATAAATTTGAAATCATAGTCTGTGTTATGGATGTGTTTGTGGATGTATGTGAATTGCAGGGAGTGAAATTTTTTGTCTGAATGTAATTTAGCTTAGATAAGACGACAAATAAGCTGTACGCAACAAGAACCCATTTGATATAATATGTGTAATTTTAACCATAAAACTACCATGTTTTAGAACTGGAAAGGACCTTAGCATTCACCTACTACATATAATTTTGCAGATGGAGAAAATGAATCCCAGAGAATGCAGTGATTTTGCCTTCGATGTGGCCTAGGATTCAGATATGTAAATCACTATGTTTAGAGACTTTCGAGAATAGAAGGCTTGTTATCCACGTGTAATGTTTTGTTGAAAGTAGTTTTGTGTCATTGCTAATCAAGGCTTGAATGAGATTTCTGGTGGAATATGAGTCACTTCTTCGGTTCTTTGCACATGTTGATACTTACTAAAAAATACTTGGCGACTCTTGATTAATAATTATATAAGTTTAGGGGAATTAGACTGATATTGTTTTTCAGACTCTTCCTTTGTTTGTGCCATTAATATGACTTCTCATGGTTTCCCAGAAGGCTCAGAAGAAATCAGAGAAAGCCATGTGTACTCTTCTTTTCAAAGAAAACATTGGTTACTAGAGATTGAGTTTAATATGGGTTCATATCATAGAGATTTTAATAACAGTGTCTAAAGTCTTTGTACATGAATTCATTAAACCCAGATTAGCCTTATTATAATTACTCCAAAAGTAATTCAATTGAAGAGAAAATATTTTCAATGGATATAAAATAAACTCTTAGCTGGGAAGCCATACTGTTGTACTTTATCAGCTCCATAAAGTACTAGCAGACTTGGACATAACTTTCATAGTATACAGAATACAATCATAAAAAGTATTATTCCTAAATCTATTTTTTTATGTTCTTTCAGTAGTTAAGAGCTTTATCCCTCAGTGGTAGGAGTGAGATATACTAGGGATGGAATGTCATAAAATGTTAGGAACTTTTACTAGCTCCTGTCCCTTGGACACGTCAGTGTCGGCTGCTGGGTTACAAGCACAGGACTGGAGATTGATGCTGTGGGAGCATATTCCCTAGAAAATGTAGCTGGACGATACTATGGGGATTTTTTTCCTTATCTACAAATAAAAGACATTTACTGAGCATGAGTGCTTTCAGATGTAGCACAGTGACAGGCAACGTATTGGTCTTCATTTCTAACACGATAAAAGGTGCAGAGAGGCCAGGACCAAGGAAAACGATAGAACTTTCCCTGGCTCACATCCAAAGGGAGACAGAGGAGCAGAAGAGGGAGACAAAAGGCTCTCTAGCATGGAGGGATGGAGTTGGTTTTGAGCATCCACGATCTTCCAGGGTGTCCTTAAAGCTTTTGCCAAGACTCACCAGGGCTCTGTCAGACTGCTCTGCTTGTGTGTGCCAGGAGGAAGCAGGAAGGTTTAGGTACTGACCGTGGCACAGGACTACCTCAGCTGTCTGGCCTTGGAGACACTGGAAGCTAATCACAAGTTTTGTGATGCCACTGAGGCCAAGTGGAGTCAGTATGACTCTGGCCCTGCTCCAGCGATGACAGACCTGCAGCCAGACAGGAAGTGGGCTCTACTTAGGTGATTTGTTATGCTCACGCTTTGGTTTACTTAATCAAGCAGGGAAACTTTTTCTCAAGCAAATTCTTCCTAGCCCCCCACTCTCAGAGGAGAGGCCTTGAAAGCCCTGCCAGTTCAGCTGCCCTATGTAATCTCCACCTCTTTTAACCTTTATTCAATAGAGAGAGTTATTTTATTTTATTAGGAGCCCCTTAAATGGGGCCAGAGGAGGCTGGTAAGACCAGAGGGATGACTGGTACTAGAAACAAAGGCCCGGGATTTCTAGAACCTCTGAACACTGCTCATCGAACTTCCATAGCTGGCATTTGACGTTGAGATGTCAGTGGGTCTCATATCTCAAGGCCTAAAAATAAGTCATTCATAAAGTAAGTGTTGAGAATTGCTTTGGGGTTTCCTACTAACATGTAGCTAGAGGATGACATGAAAGAAAGAAAGCAATCATTCTATCTTAATGAGTTTTTGTCATGATCTTTCAATGGCCCTGTACAAGTCACAGAGGGTTTTCAAGCAGTAATCAATGAAGAATGCAATAGTTTGCGTAATACCACTGCAGTTTATAGAAGACCTTTCATATACCAATTATTTTGCACTAATCCGCCTGAAGGTTCATTAAAAATTAGCTATGGCTTTGGGCACAGAAGCCTTCTGGTTAGTCCGTAGAGCTAAGGACTACTATTATTGGAATGCTGCTGATCAGGAAAGACCAAGGTATGGGGAGGGCATGAAATTTGTCCAAGAACATGTAGTCAGAGGCAGATGCCTTCATTCCAGACCTGGTTTCATCTTGCTGCTTATTACAATGTCCTGCTTATTATAATGATAACATTGACTTGCACTTAAGGAAATATGTACCATGAATGAGCTACCAGGTGCTGAAAGCTTTATGGATGAGATCCTGATTGTTCGAGTGGGAATTCTGAAGGATAAGATTTATCGTCTTTAAAAATGATGAAACTGAGATTCAAAGAATTTAGCAGCTAGCAGGAGGCCTAGGAAGAGGGCTTAGCCAGGGTCCCACTGAGAATTATTTGACTACCATGTGCACATGCCCTGTGCTGTGTCCAGCTTGATCCTCATGAGATGCCTATGATGAGAAGCTGCCTCCCCATTTTACAGATGAGGGGTACAAAAGACTGATGATTACCCTGATTTCTACTTGGCAAGGAGCTGAGACCTGGACCTAGGTCACTGGGGTGCAGTAGCCATTATCATAGTATGATGGCGCCGTGTCATATGAAGGGGAGGGATTCTCTTTTTCCCTTTTGGGGAAGAGCACATAATGTTTGAACTTCGTTTTTTTTCAGTTTAAGACCGAAGGCTAGTGGGGTGGGGGCTCACTGACATCACTGGGGTGGTGATGGCTCAGTCAGTAAAGTGTCAGCAGTGAAAGCATAGGGACGTGAGTTCAGCTTCCCAGAAGCCACGTAAAAAGCTGACACAGTCACTTATAACCTGTGTACTGGGGCTGGAAGTGGAGGTGGGCTTATGGGCCGGCCAGCCTAGCTATGTCACTGAGCTTCAGGTTCAGCAAGAGACCCTGCCTGAAAACTAAAGGTAGAGAATGATTGAAGAAAGACACCTGAAATGAACCTGACCTCCACACACCCACACTAACTAGTGCATAGCCACAAACACATAACAACACACACAGAGTTTGACATAAAAAATAAAATAACACCAGGAATGGTGACACATGCCTTTAATCCCAACACTCAGGAGGCAGAGGCAGGCAGATCTCTGTAAGATGGAGGCCAGCCTGGTCTACATAGTGACTTCCAGGACAGTTGGGGCTACAGGAGACCCTGTCTCAAAAATAAATAAACTAATAAAAACAGAAGGCTGGTACTCATTAAGAGGGAAAGGAGGGTAGCTCTGTTTTTCAGTGCAAAAAAATTCATTTGCAGTGACTGGAAGGAACAGAATGCAGGCAGGATTCGGGTTACTCTTTGTATCTGTTGCAGAGCTGGCTGGGCTTGGAAAATGGATGAAGGAGACACCTAAGCTGATACCAAAATGACTTTGGTTAATGGTGAACGTGATTCCTTTCAAGGAAGCATTCTAGCTCTTTCCAGAGTCCTTCCTTAGCCCTGGTTAGTTGGGTGCAAGTAAAATTGATAGTGCTTTACTGTAAAAACCCTTGTACTTGAAAAAGAATTTTCTTTCAGGAGCGCAAACCACAGGAGAACTGGTAAGACAGCTGTCTCCCCAGGTGAGACTTCTTAAATGGGAGTTAAGTGCATGCATTTTCAAGAAACTGAACTCCCCTCATATATAATTTAGCCTAGAAAAGAAAGCAAAATCGAGAGAGAAGTATGATTACATTGTTTGAGAACGTGTAACTCTACCTCCCCCAGGCTTAGGGAAGTCATGCACACATTCTCTGTTTGGCAGATCTTGAATGCTGTGGTGTGTGGGCTAAGCGTGATACTGTGATAATGGTGAGGTTTCTCTCCCTACAGTTAGGGACTGTGGATTGAAATAGTAAATTATTCCTAGCAGACTGAATGGGCAATAAGACTGCCATCTAGTTCTCCTCATAAAACAAAGCGATAGATAAATAAGGAAGAGCCAACTCACTTAACCCGCGTGGCTCCGTGCACTGCTAATTATTAACCCAGGCACAAGACAGAGGTTCACCCAGACTGTAGTTAAATCATTTTTTAATCGAGGTAAACACTGGCCTTGTGGATGAGTAGCACTCAAGAAAATTTTTAATCAGTCATGTTTTGGGATCATTTGGCCTAATTGTCATAACTTATTAATAATAAAAATAATTTAGTCTTTTAATGGCTAGGGTCTCTGGGGGACCCAGTGCATTACTGATCTCTAGGGTGTGAATCTCTCCACAGCTTTGGGGGAGGGGTATGCATCCTTGGTGTTCATTCTGAACTGAAGAAATTAGAACATCGGGTTAAGAAAGGCAAATCAGAGTTCCTTCTTTCTTATTTTGTTCCCACATCTGAATCCTCAACTGACACATGGGCTTTCATCTATCTCTAGGACCAGAAGGGCTCCAGGGGATGGGGGCAGGGGTCTGAGAAACAGGCTCCCTTTGTTCACGTGAGTGATGGGGGTTGAGGTTTCCTCCCTTGGGAAGGGAGTCTGAGCAGAGCTTTGTCTGAAGGAGATCATTTCCTCTGCACCAGTGTCCCTGGCGTCTTTGGGCTCAACCTGATTGTGGCTGGAGTGGTCACTGGCGACTCTCAGCTCTGCGTTTGTGTGATTCTGATTCCTGTGAGGATGGGAAAGATGGCACTGTCTTATTCTTGGAGTGGATTGCCATTACTTCTATAAATTGGTAAACTTCGCCTTCCCAACACTGTGGAGTGGTATTAGACTATGTCTGGGTCAGCAACATGGAGATGTGAGCTCATGGGGCATGGGAGATCGTCTCCTAAATAATTCTTTGTGGTCGGTTACACTGAAAGAAAATCTTACACTCACATTCCAGGCCCTTTGATTTTTATAAATAACTACTGATGATGGTTTGGGAGTTGGAGTCTGTGGACATGAGCACTGCTGTGGAGAGTTGTTTGGTGAATTTTGGGGGGCTTCTATCTTCTAACATCCATTGATTATGGAGAAAACAGGGTTGGGTAGGTAACACTGTAGCTTAAACCACACAGAAGCAACCTTCTCACTTGTTTCCCATTCTTTTGTCTATGAATCGTTGAGCCTGTGCTTGGATAGTTGTTCCCATCTGGAAAAGTGAACTTTTAAAGAAGATGCCCTAGCTGTTCTTACACAGAACAGAAAGCTAACTGTGCTAAGAATGGAGTGATTTATGTCACAGACCGCAGAAGACGTAAATTTAGAGTGTAAATTACAAGACAACTCATGTGCAAAATTGCTGCAGTATTTATACTAGTGTTTATAAAAATGTACATTTGAATTAAAAGGTGCAAAATGAAAATAAGGCTGGAGAAGGCTTCTAAAATAGCTTCTTATGAAAATAGGGAGAGTTTGGGGAATGAAAGGTCTGAATAGTATTCTGTGCAGATTTGTCAGCTAAAATGTGAAATATACAATAGAACTGAAAGGAATAAGGCCACTAAATCCCTGCCTGAATTCCCTTCCTCCTGACTGACTGATATTTTCCAGTGATTCAAATCAATCCTGAATTTCAAAGGAAGTACTCCTTGTCAAAACCGTGGAGAGGCGGTTGAGGATTCTGGACAGATGTCGAGACTAGATCCGTATTTGAAAGACTAATCTTATTTCCCTGATGTTTTCAAGGTTGGAGGTTTTGTCTGTATTCATTAAAGGGGAATGATAAATGTCTAATTTGTACTTAGCTAATAATACCGTGATGGACATTTGAGCTTCGCTAAGGTTAAAAAAGTCGCATACCCCTGGCTCATCTTTGAACTCCATGTATAACCTTGGCAGAGATTTCTCATTTATGTGGGACTCAGTTTCCTTGTCACTGCAATAAAGGAATTGGACCAGAGGAGTGATGAGACACACTAGCCCTCTTTCCCTCCCTTCCGGTGGTAATGTACTATGTCGGGCAGTCAGGACCTAGGAAGGTGTTTAAGACCCATTGCACTTATTCTCAGGAGCTCACAGTCTACATAAGTAATTATAATATGAGCTATAATTGCAACATGCACAGATTACTCCAGGGGCACAGAGGCGGAAATATTCAGTTCCCCCCTGTGGGAACAGACTTCACAGTGCCTGTGACATTTGAAGGCTGAGTAGGAGGGCTCCTTCAGGTGTGCAGGCTGGTCAGAGAGTGGGTGTTCAGACTGTGGGGTCCAGGAAGCAAACACAGGTGGAAACGATATATTTAGAAAACGGCCCACAGCCCTTTTCTCGGTCTCTGGGCAGTGACATCTCACTGCTGAACCAGAATTTGTACTAAGAGTGAATTACCAAGAGTAGAGAATACTGTATGCGTACAGTCAGCCATGGTATCCATGAGAGGGTTGAGCTTGCCAAAACCTGCAGGTTATCAAGTCCATTACATGAGATGGCACAGTGTTTACTTAGAGCCTTTTTATATCTTCCTAGGTACTTTAAATCACCACTAAATTACCTACAATACCTAATGGAATATAAATGCCATACAAATAGTTGTGATGGCATATTACTTAGGAAATAATTAGGAAAAAATGTCTACATTTAGTACATTTAGTACATACACAGTTTTTAAAATATTTTTAATCTGTGGTTGGTTGAAACTGCAGGAGCACAGCCCATGGATTATTCTGTAATGGTAATGCTGTGGCCTGCACACAACCCAACGGGCTCTATTCAGTGTGAGGAAGAAGTCTCACTCCCTAGGAATTGCAGACTTGCGAGTCTTTTTCACCTAACCCTTGGCATCTGGCTGGGTGTCCTGCTGAAAACATGTTTACTGATGTGAACAAAGTAGCCCTCAAAGCGGATATGGAGGAGGGCAGAGAGAGAGTGGGGAGACTAATAGTAATTAGAATGCCTTATATACGTGTATGAAATTGACAAGGGACAAATTTAATTAATGAAATGGTGAGCATGTGTGCCCAAATGGAGCGAAATCTGAAGCTCCCTGCCTTTTCCTCTGTTAGTGTACCAGGCGAATGTTTCATCTGCTCCATTCAGGGCCTTTGGCTCTTCATGACCTTGTGGGAGCTGATGTTTGAGGTGATAACTAACAGCAACATTGGATGATGACAGTGCAGTTCTTAGTTTGTAAAGTGTAAACACCTTTAGTTTTAAATTTGGATTGTATATGAAAGTCATGTTCATTGCTGACGATTAACATTGCTAAAGATGTGTGTTATAGATGTGTGAACGACTCTATCCAAACAGTTGAGAAAAGAGGACAGACTTGGGAAACAATGCTTACGATCCATGTTTACAAGAGTCAGGCACTCTCTTGGCATCAGAAGTCCTGCTTGTGATTACCTTGTGACTGTTTGTGCGTTTTGCTAGATGTGGTGTACTAATGCCAAGCAAAGCACTTGGTGTACAGTAATCTCTGATATTTCTATAAGACTTTGACCTGGAATTTACTACGAAGAAAAGGTGTTTTTATCAGTCATGGGTTACAATGTGGAGAATTTATATATGTTTTGTTTCTGTGACTTAAATATAGAACTGTATCCATAGACCCTTTCTCTGTTCATTCTCTTATGAGTCCTTCATTCTCTTGATTGTTACTTGTTTTTAAAAGTATTTATTTTATTTTTTATGTCTATAAGTGTATTGCCTGAATATTTGTAAGTGTGCCTGTTTCATGCAATGCCCATGGAGGTCAGAATAGGATATCAGATCCCCTGGAACTGGAATTATGGATGGTTGTTAGCTGCCATGTGATGCTGGGAATCGAACCTGGGTCCTCTGCAGGAGCACTCAGTGCTCTTAACCACCGAACCATCTCTCAGGCCCCCTGGTTGTTACTTACAAATGAATCAGACGGCTTAGTGACTTATGGGGTGGTTTTAGAATCATGGAGATTTGGTTCAATCCTGAACTTCTTGGACCAACTTTGTGGCCTTGAATGAGACTCGGTTTCCCATTTTATACTTAAAAATGATAATAGATGGGCTGGAGAGCTAGCTCAGTGGTTAAGAGCACCGGCTACTCTTGAAGGAGGACCCAGGTTCGATTTCCAGAGATGGAGGCTAACAACCATCTCTACCTCCATTTCCAGAGGATCTGACATTCTCTTCTGACTGTGGGCATTGCATGACACAAGTGCACTTACATATGTGCAGGCAGTGCACTCATACATTACACAGGTGCACTTTCATACACATAAAATAAAAATAATAAAATATTTTTAAATGATAATAGAACCTGTTTTAAAAGGTTATTGTCAAAGTGATCGTATGTCTGCTAATAATCACCAATTTTTCTGCTATGTGCTGAGCACTGTTCTAAGCCCTTAAAACTTGTGACATGTCATGCTTAATCTTTCCAGTGTCTTACCTGAGTTGTGGTACATAAGCATAGAGCTAGAATTTAGACCCAGGCGGTCTCTGCCCACAGCCTGAGCTAGGAACTCCAGGGTATACCTTGTGGAGAGTATGTTGCAAAGCTAGTACATGCTAGCTGATGGCCATACTTTGTCTTTTACTTTGTCTTTTACCATTACTAATAATTCTTTCTTCTCTTTCTTTCTCCCTTTCCTTTCCTGTTTTTCATCCTTCCTGCAGATGTTTTCCAGCAAGGTAAGCTTCATGTCCTCCTGTCGCTCTTTTACTGACTGTACTGTTTGACTTGTGGGACTCTGCCTTCTCTGAGGATGTGTCAAGGGATGCTGTGAGGACAGTGGCCTTAAGTGTCACCAGCCTCTCTGGGTCTTTGCTTCTTCCTGTGAATTGTGTTTGAGGCTAGGGCTGGGGACCAGACGGCTGGAGCAGGAAGCAGGGGCGCTAAGGGACTTGTGAGGAACAGGTATCGCTGGAGGGGGCTCAGGTACAAGGCCTTTGTCCCTGGAGGATCCTGCATCGGATCCAGCTCTTGCTTTCTGTGCCAGCTTCAGTGGAGGTTTCTTTGCTGAGCAAACGTGGTCATCAAGGTATGGTAAGATCAGGCTGGCTGGCTGCTTTGTGCCTTCCAACACGGCCATGCCTCAGTCTCTCCCACTGAATGTTTGAATGTGTGAGCAGTGCCCTTAATTTTATAACCCAAGGCCTGGTGCCTGGGTAAGCTGGAAACCAAAGCCTTCACTCAACAGTGATTTCTGGCCATATTTTAGTGCCCACTCAGGATGTACAGCCATTGGGCTCCCCTTAGCAGAAGGCTCCTAGGTTCCCATCTGACTGGAACCATCTAGATGCATGTGATGAGTGAACTGCTTTTTCATCCTAGTCTGGGTAACAGTAGCAAGGCTTCATTGTTTGTATTCAAGCTGGGAAATATGTCTGCAGCACATGTCTGCTGTGTCTTTCTGGAAACCAGGGCTGGCTCACAGTAAATGAGTTGAAAAATATACCCAGGCATTCTATAAATAGCTTCCAAATACTCTTAGAGGCTTGATATTTTCACAACTGTTATTTCACCCCAAACATGCAGTTCATGTTATAGAGAATATTTCCTCTGTGATAGAAGTGAAGTTCTGAGTAACAATGAGGTTTCTGTTGCGTTGTTTTTTAAGAGTCTGGAGTTATAGACTTACTTTTATAAATAATTCATAAATTCCAACAAGCTATAAGTAATAAGTTCCATTTGACTAGAGACTAAGAGATGAGCAAAATTGAAAAGGTGTCGCGACTGTTGGTGTAATCAAAGTGCTGCTGTCAGGGCCTGTTGCTGCAGCAAGCTCTATTCCTTGACAAATTGGGGGTTCAGTGAGCCACTTGGGGCACAGAACATTTTTTTCCCTACAAACTGAAATGTAAACATCATCCGATGCTGTATGGTATTTCTCTCCTTGAAATGCAAAATACATGAGTTAGGAACTTGTGTCCAAGGCTCTAGGTGAATGGGGAAGAAGAGTACCTTATATCAGATCCGCTTTTCTATGTATCACGGTAAGCCTTCCTGAGTGCTGTAATTGATATTACAAATGGCTATCAGGCTGTGGGTGTCAAGTTTTCGTTCTTTTTCATCAGTCACGCCATTTGATTGATGGGAATCTGCCTGTCAGTTGCAATGATATGCACAGCAAAAGTTATAATCATCCACAAATCACTGGTTATTGAGACTTAATAGCATCTGCCACAGGCAGAAACCCACAGCCAATAGCTACCCATTGCCTCATGTGATGGTGGGTGGCAGCGGTCTTATAAGATATTACTAGGGTCTACATCCCTGAAGAAAATGTAGTTTCCTCTTCTAACAGCTATCAATTATCAGCAGCTTCTCAGGTGAACTTCTCAGGTGGGACTTCAATGAGCCCTCTTCCCCATTCCCATCCATGCTATGGGGATGCTGGCTTGATCTTGTGCAAGTCTTGTGCATGCAGTCACAGCTACTGTGAGTTCTGTATGCTTATAGTCTTTCTGCCCCTGCTTCCATGATGATTCCCTAAGCCTTGCAGGAGGAGGTGTGATGTAGATATTCCATTTAGAGGTGAGCACTCCATAGTTTATTTATGCACATTGGCCAGCTGTGGGTCTCTGTGGAAAATGCTCTAGTAGATGACTCTACACCCATGCACATAAAGGCAGTACTAAGTGGATGCAGCAAGTTAATAAAAAAGAGAGAGAACACAGGAAGTTGGGAGGGAGAAGTGGTAGGAGAATGGATGGAAATCTGAGGGGAGGGACCGAGGCGTAGATTTTATCACAACACATTACAGTGTGTTTATGAAATTCTCAATGAAAATACATTTGCAGGGGCTGGAGAGATGGTTCAGCAGTTAAAAGCTCTGGCTGCTCCTGCAGAGGACCCTGGGTTCAGGTCCCAAAACCCACATGGCAGCTAACATCCATCTGTAAGTCCAGTTCTAGGGATCCAACACCCTCTTCTGACTTCCATGGACATTGCACAGCATGGGTCTACTTCATACATACAGATGATACACTTCTACGTGTAAAATAAAAATAACAAATAAAATATTAAAAAATACATTTCCAAATGTATACATCAGATTCAGCATACAATTATCAATTGTTTTAGTTTTCATGAAGTTGATAAAATTTCTATTATAGTATCTGTATTTTATATGGTGAATATTTTTGATCCTGAGGACCCAAACTTTGAAATTGCATTGCATTTGTTGAGATGCTGTAGTTTATTAAAACATTTTGGTATTGAACATACAAATATACACACACACACACATACACACACATACACACACATACACACAGTGTTAGGACTTGAACAGAGAAAACAGAACTTGCCTTTGTGAATTATTTACGTGGCTCTGGGCTTAGAGGACCATTTTGTATGGAGACACCTTCACAGAAATGATAGCTAAGTGCTTATGAGCTATATCGGTTCCCACCCCCAATACACAGGCCTTTGTTTCTGGCCACTCTTAACTATGAATATAAAGCTCTAGAAACTCTTGTCACATGATACCAAACCAAAGTGCCCCACACCTTATAGACAGAATCTGAAAATGTTATTGTTACATTTTTTTGTGGTTGAAACACTGTGCCAGATTTGTGTCATTAACCTTAAACATGGTGAAGATAAATTGTGGCAGAAAGAAGCAAGTAGAAATCTTGGTTTCAAATGAGTGGATGCTACCGGGCTGTTTTCTAAAACCATCCGTGGTGGCAGCTCAGGTGGTTCTGCCTTCCTGAACACACCTTTGGGACCAGGCCCTCCTTGCATGGCTTTGGTCCGGGGACCAGGCAGGTGGGAGAAGCACTGTGTGAGTCTGGCAACAAGCAGGAGTCCTGTCTGTCTACACGATGCCGGCGTGTTTGTGCTGCTGTGTACCATGGCAGCCAGAAGTGGGAAGCAGACTTGCAGTTGACAACATCAGACATTCTCAGAGGAAACACAAGTTATTTCTTCTGGATTGCATTATCTTTTATTTCACTACAGATCAATCTTGTTACAGTGGGTGACAGCATGGCAGCTACTGCTAGGTCTTTCTCTGCTGTATGTGATGTGTGTATGTGGGAGCGTGTTTTTCTCCTGCTCTGGTGACATTTTATCTCTTGTTTTGGTTCTTCTAGAAAATACTGCCTGCTGAATTGCTTGGACAACAGGGTCTGAAGACAGTCAAGGACCAGTGGGCTTAAAGCTGAGCCCTTTCTAAATAAGAGTCCCAGGGCCACAGGACCATATTTTCAAGGGACTTTTATGACCCATATTTTTTGGTTGTCTGGAGAGCTCATGAGCCACTGGGTATCCCTCACAAATTCTCAAGTGCCAGGCAATTGCTCTTTAAGAACTTATTGAAATGTTGCATGTGCACATGTGTCTCAGATCTCAAATATTAGAGTTTTTTGATACCAATCGTTTAATAATGGTGAACAGGCTCACATGCACACTTGAAAACACTTCCCACACAAACATGCACGCTTCATTTGAAGTAGCTGAAGCACCTTTTGAATATTCACTCATCCATAGATGCAACTTTGATTCTGAAATCGAACAGAAATAGAACAAGTGGCTTGGAAATCAGAGCCGTATCACCCAGTGGGGCCTTTGTGGGCATAAGTGGTCCAGTGTAGAGACTGAGCTATTGAATTAATTTTCTGTGCACTGAAGTTCCTGAAAGACCTGATACCAAAAAGGCAGAGCCTTCCCTAGTCCTGTTCTTTACCTGCGGCTGGGATCTTGCTAGCGGAGAGACGTCTCCTCTAGCAGAGGGGATTTGTGATGGATCTAAAACACAGTGCACGATGTGTTTATTCTACAGCTGGTAAATAGGTTCCAGGAATTTTCTGGGCCCAAGGACAGGGGAGTGGGCAAGAAAGCCAAGCTCCTTTTTCCTAGACCTCGCAGTCTGGCTCACAGGGAACTCAGTAACCAAGCATGTGAGGAGATTAAATAATTCAGAGGTGGTAGAGTGAAATAACTCAGAGCGACACTGTATGTTGTGTTGCCGAGAAATGCCAAGAAGGGTGGATTGGAGGATCTAGGGGAATAGTCAGGGAGGGGCTTTGGAAGGAAAAGCTTAGTCAGTGTCCCCAGCTCCAGAGGAATCCTGTGGCTGGAGCTGGTAAGTGGTTTGAGCTATATGGAATGGGGCAGAGTTGTATCTGGGCTCTGGGGAAGAAAACTGGGGGTAGCTTTTCAAAAGAAGAGTAGCAAAACCTAAATTAGAGGTAAAAATGGCTCTTTTGGTCATTGATAAAATAAATGCACATGAACAACATGTGATATATGCAAAACTAGGATTCACGCTGCATGCTCATTGGGCTTAGGATCTACTCCTGCCCTTCAAGCAGTCTCTGTTCCCCGGGACTGGAAAACCAACAGCCCATCCCAACTGCTCACTTTCGCTGAGAGCCAGCTTCCTGATCACTTAGCCTGAAGAAGGTCTCACACACACCTCTTCTCCTTAAGGTTGGCAAATTCTATTTTTCAAGGGTGTCATTAAAATATTCCTATGTATAGGCTGGGCGTGGTGGCTCATGCCTTTAATTCTGGCACTCGGGAGCAGAGACAGGCAGATTTCTGTGAGTTCAAGGTCAGCCTGGTCTATGTAGTGAGTTCCAAGACATCTGGGGCTGCAGCAGGGAGACCCTGTCTCAAAAACCAAACCAAGACAAAAAATATGCCTATATGTGTCTTCATATTTTATGAAGTCACCTTTCTCCAGTATACATGCATAAACATGCATACGTGTTTAAACATATACATGTACTTACGTAAATATATACATACATACAATACATATGTATGCATATGCATATCATTTGTATGCTATATTTTCAATTTACACTACAAATACAGGTACACAGATTACATTTGGCCTTCAGCAGCAAATGTAGTCAAGCCTACATAGTTTCATTTACTGGACATGTACAGACTTATTTTTCTTATCATTCTCCCCTAAATCATACAATACAGCGACTATTTACAAAGCACTTGCGTTTTATTAGGTGTTATGAGTCATCTAGAGATCAAAGTTTACAAGAGGAGATTGTATGCAAGCATTTTGCATTTTTATATAAAGACTTAAGCATCTAAGGATTTGGAGTTCTGTTGTGGAACCAACAGATACCAAGAGATGACTGCATATAAGTTAAAATATATCTCACATACATATTTTTAAATATTTTATTTAATATTTTTTATTTTATGTGTATGAGTGTATTGCATGTATGTACCTGCACCCATGTCGTGCAATGCCTATGGAGGCCAGAAGAGGGCATTGGATCCCCTGGAACTGGAATTATAGATGGTTGTTAGCCACTATGTGGGTGCTGGGAATGGAACTGGGTCCTCTGCAAGAGCAGCCAGTGCTCCTAATTGCTGAGCCATCTCTCTAACCCCCCCCCCAATATATCTCATATATAGTTTTTAACCTTGACTTAGTTTGAAGGAAAGCAAGAATAGTAAATTTCAAGGTCCCCTGGGTTCCTGGCAACACTTACATATTGGGTAATTCATGGAGCTATAACTCCCTGGATTCCCATGCCACATTCCTTAGCTCCACAGATCAGATGGAAACCATACAAGAATTGGATCCATCATGGATAGTTATCTAAGGTTTTCAAGAGAAGCCGTCTTCGAAAGTATGCAGAATATCTGTTAAGCTTCAACAAATGGACTAAACTTCTCTGTGGCTGAAAGACATATGGTTGCAGATGAATGGTTGGTACTTTGGGCAATTCAGTTCTGCTCCAAGTGGGGCTGCTGTCTTTGTGTGTTGGGCCAGCTGCTTGGCTCTGGGACTCAGTTTTCTCATCTGTAAAATGAGAGCATCGGGGAGAGCCCTGACCCTGCTGGCTTCCTACCAATGCTCTGTCTCAAGAAGTTGTGGGGGATTTGAGTTAATGGGATAAAAGTGTAGCTCTTATATGGGGTTTGGCTATTCTCTGGAGGACCTGGGTAAAAGCTGGGAATTAAGGTTAAAGATGTGGTTTTGAGATGTAGTTTCGACACAGTGTAGCATAGCTATTTTGATATATATCAGCTCTGTCCCATATGAATAATACTGGAATTCACAAGGGATAGCAATGCTTTTATTAATTTGAAGAGAATAATAAATCATAGTTTGATCTCTGGCAACCGAGCCAAGCTTGTTAATTGTTGGGTTGAGCTTGTGGTGACAGGAGACCACTGTCATTTATAGTGAGCTTGACTTGAGGTTTTTTGCATATTCCAAACTTTCTGGTCAAATCTGGATCTTAGCTTTTCCCAACCACTTTAGAATACCTATCTATTGTAAAGAAAGCTTGACCCTTTAGCCATGAATTATGGTCCCTTTGATAATTTCTTACATTATGAAATATTATTTTCTTTATGAGTGTGGAACTTAGGTGAATGAATTGAATCTGTTGTTACCATTTCCAGGTAAACATTCTGAGCTGTGGTAATTGGTGGAAGGAGGGATGTGTTAACACTTTATAGTGGAAGGTGGTTGGCCCCCTGGTCATACTCCCTGTATGTTCACATTTACTGTGTAGGTGTGTCACCTCTTATTCTGTCTAGAGTTAATAGAATATTCTGAGCTGTCTAGGAAATGCATCCATCTTTAAAGCAATATTGTCATTTATTTTTACATGGATTCACTTTATGTGTTTGTATGTGTGTGGGGGGAAGTGGAATATGAGGAAAACCACAACCAGATTTAAATATCACATTCTGTACAATGCCTCATCACAGTCCTCATAGACTATGCAGAGCTGCCTGCTTTCTGCCAGGTGACCTTGTTGTGGGTCTTTCCTTGCAGAGTATTTGTTGTATATTCACTCCAGCTAGAGGCATGGGTTTGGTGTGAGGTCTTAGTTTCTTTCCCTAATAGCCTGTGCCTCAAAATCACCAAATCGGTAGAGGCAGAAATGTTGGTTCTTCTATTGAGATCATGGCTACTAAAAAGAGCAATTTGTCCTTTTAAAAATTTAATTGATGAGTTGGGTATGGCAGTTGACGCACACCTGTAATCTGTAATCCGAGCTCATGGGTGTGTGAGGCAGGAAGATCTCTTGTATTCAAAGTATTGATCTGGGTACTTTGTTCACTTCTTCTTTTCTATTTAACTTGGCTATAAACTTTATGAAGTAGTTCTGATTCCACAAAGGCGAAAACTGACACAGAGTAGAATTGATGCTAGTGATAGTTACATAACTAGTGAACAGGAGAGTTGAGCCTTTTCTTAATTGGTGGACTTTATTTTGTGGGACGATTTGAGTTATGAAAATGTATGAAGATAGCACAGAATATTCAGGTGTGCTCGTATGTAGTTTTCCTTCTAATTAATAATGGCTGGTGTTAGGAGGTGACTAGTTAGTTATATATGACTAACATTAGTGCACTTAGGAAAACAGGCCCAGCAGACTCATTTATTTCTTTTGCTATATGAAGATACAGCCAGAATAGAGAAAAACCCCTCACCAGATGCCACACCTGCTGACACCTTGGGCTTGGATTTTCCAACAGTGATACTATCACACTTCTGATTGAGTTTCAACTCATGAGTTTGAAAGGGATCTGAAATTTAGAGCAGGTCAGGCAGTTTCTGAGATGTCTGTTAATTTCTAAGTGGCTTGACAGTTTTCAGGAATACTGTTGGCTATGTCTCTATTGGAATTTAGCTGATGCTTTCTGTTTTGAAAGATGGAGTCTCACCATATTGCCTGGACTGGTCTTCAACTCCTGGACTCAGGAGGTCTTCCTGCCTTCCTGTTTTGAGGCTAGGACTATGGGCTTATGTCACTATACTTAGATGCCGACTGTTTTCTTGTGACTACATTTTATTTGTCATTTATGTGTGTGTGCATGATGTGGGCAGGTACACACATGGCCCAGTGTGCATGTGAAGGTTGGAGGACAAACCGTGGGAGTCATTTCTCTCCTACCATATGGGTCCTAGGGATCAAACTTGGGTTATCGAGCTTGGCAGAAGGTACCTTTACCCTGAGCTATCTCTCTGGCCCTGAGTTCTTGTGACCAGACTGGGGCTGTGGATATTTGAAAGTAAGAGCTCAGAGGCAACATGACCTTTTCATCCACTCATATCAAGAATATATACCATCGTCATAGATGTGATTTATGACTGTTGATATGGATCATAATCACCTGACAGAAGTGGTATTTGTCAAATCTCTCATCTGTAAAGTTACTCTTCCCCCTTTTCAAGCTGTACCCTTGAAAAGGTATCTTTGCAAAGCCCACCCTCGGAGACTGCAGCTACCCTCCCCTTTATCTGAGGCAGAAGATCTTTGTGAGTTGTTCTTCTTTCACTGGTGATTTTCCCCGTATTTAAGACTCCGTTCATTCATTTATGTCTATTTATTTAAATATATTCATGCTATAAAATATTCAGAATCATTTATAATACCAATCAATATGAACTCATGGATATTTATTTTATATTCTGGGTTATAACCCAATACTATTAATTTCCTTGCTCCAGTTGTTCCAGCCGCTGGGAGCTCTTTGACATATTAACAGTTAAGAATATTTTTTAGCACTTCCAGAATACGTTTTGGCCTATGAGATGCTCCAGTGCTCCAGACGTATTTACCAATCCACTCAAACAGTCCCTTCTCTATGAGGCCCTGGTTCCTGTAGTGAGATGATGATGCCAGAAACTAAAATCTGGTTGCTAGTTTGACTTGCTACTACTGGATATCACTTAGCCCCTCTCAGCTGATGCCTCAAAAATATAAACACACACTGACTTCTGCAAATATGTATGTATAACTGTTTCTGGGAGTCACCAGGTATATCTGTTAAATTAAGCATGACTTTTTATTGAGGTTTCCAGTTCAGTCCATTACCATGCAGATAAAGCTAGCTTCCTATCCTTGCTCCTCTGGAAGTTCCCATTACAAATCCTGTACCAGGATTTGAACCCAGGTTGTCTAGTCAGACATAAGTTCTGCCATCTGTTCCAGTTCCTACAGTAGGAGCTGCCACATCATCCCAGTGGGACAGAGTCCTAGATTATGTACCCTTTCCAAGACCTAACATGACTGTACAGGCACAGAAAGGCAGGTTTATTAGGGTTCCTCTGTTTCCTCACGTGATGCAGGCTTGTTCTCATAACCCCTCAAACAGTTTGAACTTGGCAAACTTCTTAGTACATTTGCTGTAGCTAGAGCAGAGGCTGGTTACTTGGAGACTTACTTTTGAATAGGTACATGGAATTCTTGCCCATATCCCCAACAAGTCAGGGACAAAACAACTTTTTAAATGTTGAGTGCTAAAACCCCTGTATGTTTGTTCTTTAGATGGGTAGATCCTCCTGGGGAACCAATATATAGAGCCATCCTTAAGGATCTCAGCTTGTCCTTGGGGCATTGATGAGGGTTCGAGTTGATTTATGCTGGAGCAGGAGGGTGGTTACATATCTGAGTGGTTGAGCATACTAGGGTAGTGAGAAAGGAATTGTGGTTTTGAACTATGAATTTTAAACCCTTATAACTAGGCTCAAACACAGCTTTATTAATCAAAATAAGAACCATTGTAATTAACATATTTCTTGCCAATGAGAAATAAATTTGTTTATTCCTATAGCAGAAAAATCCATGGTTTGGGATTTGAAGAACTCCTGGAGAGCATTTTCTTTGTCACACTGGTGATTTAAGTATCTTCCTTGTAAAAACTTGTCATGATACTTGAAGAAGTTGGTTGGAAAAGTCAGGTGAACATGGTGGATGAGGTGAAGCTTTCTGGCTGAATTCTTTCACCCTTTGAGGTGTTGGTCATGTGGGTATGGTTGGAAGCCATCGTGGAGAATCAGGCCTTTCTGTTCAACAGTTACAGTTTGGGTTCAGCTCATCCATGTTCAGACTGAAGCACACTCTCAGATGTACTGGTTTTGTCAGGATTCAGAAAGCTGCAGTGGATCAGTTTGGCAGCAGACCACCAAACAGTGACCAGGACCTTTTGATGGTTCGGGTTTGGCTTTGGAAGTGCTCTGGAGCTTTATCTCAGTCCAACCACTGAGCTGCTTATCACCAGTTGTCATATACAATTGACTTTTTGTTTCATGGCGTGATCCAACCAAGAATAGTTTATTATCGTTGGGTAAACTAAACAGCATGTAATAAGTACTTAGCAAAACAAAACCCAGTAAAGCAAGAGATATACATTAAAATGATGTGTAACATAACCCCATTTATTAAGAATGTATTCCAGTGCCAAACAGCAAATTTCAGCAATGCAAAACCGCAGTTACTTTTACATCAACCTAGTATTTTTCTCTTTGGGCTGGCACCCACTTGCCAGTTTCTCCCATCTTCTTCTTCAGCCTTCCTTCCAGGTGCCCATGCTAGTGAACAGCCTCCCGAAGCCCCCCGAAGGGAAGATGTTTTGACCTGCTGTGAGTGTGCTACCCATCTGGTAGACAGGCACCTGTGAAGACAGGTGATACCTGCTTCATAATTTCTTTTGACATCTTAAGTGTCCCCACTACTCCGCGGCCCAGCAGTCAGGGACTGGGGGGCCTCCTGCATCCCTGATTATCAGGATTGTCTTACAGCCTGGCACACTGGAAGCTGTAGAGCATTACAGAGAATCATAGCTGCTTTGTATACACAGTTTGCTTATAGCTAAGGTTATCTTTTGGGAAGCATTATTCAAGTTGATTAAAATGTATTTTTGGAGCTAGGGAGATGGCTCAGTGGGTAAACTGCTTGCTCCACAAGCATGCCGACCTGAAAATGGTTTTGAAGGAACTGGAAGGGCTCAATGGGGAGAGTAAGGGCAGAACCAACCCAGGAGGTAAGCGGGGTTGGGAGCAGAGACTCTGAATGGAGAGAGAGACACGGCTTTGTGGTTATCGAACGTTGCCAGGGTGATGAACCTAACAGGCTCTAGGCTAGGATCAGATGGAGACTGTTAGGAACCTTCACAGTATGTTTACTGCTGAAAAGCATCGTTGTTTTCTCATGCTCCTGAACAATCCCAGTATGATTGAAAAGATTTTTGTCTACTAAATGAATAGTATTGGTTATTGAGTTTCTCTGTGTTTTATTACTCAGTTTATTACTTCTTTTCTTATTCAACAGCAACCAATCAGCTAGTCAGCATTCCTGACCAGCATATCAAGTGTTGTGTTCCTGAGCTGATGAAATTCCAGTCCATTAATAAAAGTTTGATATTTTAGATAGCCTGAGCAATGATTTCCTTGGTTATTTAAAATCTAGGCAGCAGAATTTAGACTCGCTTTTGGAAGCTCCAGAAAGTCATTGTAGTTTTCAGAGCAAAGGAAGGACATTCGCTGTGCATGACAGAAAGTGCCTCATGTCTCTGCTCATGTACTGACTTGTCTCATGTTACCAGGTGTTATTCTCATACATGAACTGGATTCCTCCCTAGGAGAACTGGCTACAGGCTGAATGTTTGTGTTCCTCCTAAATTCATGCTATTCTCCTAACCTCCAATATTAGGAGTGGGGTCTTTAGAAGAGAAGTTAGTCATGAAGGCAGAATTGCCAAGAAAGATACTAGCAACCTCTCAAGAAGAGACAGGCGAGCGCCTGCTTCTAGCTTTCTATCATATGAGGACACAGAAGAAGATGGCCACATGCAAACTGGGATGAGGGTTCTCACCAGGCCTGTCCTCTCGACATCCTGGTCTTGTATTTCCATATCCCAGAAGTGAGAAATAAATATTTGTTGGTTAATAAGCATTTCTGGTATTTTGTTAGAGTATTCCAAGTCAACTTGGAGATACTTGGTGAGGGTCACATACCTGCTAATCTCTTTTTATTCTCATTTTTTCAGATGCTAAAATATATTTCAATTTTTTAATTGAATTCTTGTGAATTTCCCAGACTATGTTTCTGTCATCTTTAACCCCCTCGTATCTGCAGCCCTCTTAATGCTCTCCTGCCCAGTTTCATATGTTGTCATGCATATTAAGGCCTGTGGAGCCAAATTAGTGTCCCCAAATGCCCTTTTGTGTGGGTCCATCCACTGGAGCCTGGTTAACTTCACACCCCTAAAGAAAACATACTCTGCCCCTCCCAGCAGCCATGGGTTTCCAGTAGTTTCTTGGCTAAGATCGGTGCTTCTCATCTCCATGTATATTCTGGGATTGTTGTCTGGCTTGAGTTTACGTGGGTCTTGTGCATGCTGTCACCATTGCTGTGAGTTCATCTGAGTAACTAACCAGCTGTTTAGAAAACTCTGTTTCCTTGTGATCATCCACTGTCTCTGACTCTTATAGTCTTTCCAGATACTGAAATAGATTTCAAGACACTTAGTTCGTTTTATTTTGCAGAAGTCAAACAGCTAGTGAAGAATTGAGTCTGAGTTCACACCCAGGCAGCTGGTCTGAATTCCTAAGGCCTGCCTTACACAGTCTCTGCAAAAGGACTAGGAGACTGAGTTGGGACTACCAATAGTCAGGATAGACAGAACTAGGATCAGACAAGAGGTCTCAGCCAAATCTGGAAGAAATAAAAGCATCTGTCCAAGGTAAAAAACTCATGTACATATCTCCATAGCAGCTTTAATAGTTAATAGCACCAAGCTGAGAAAAGCTCAGGTTTCTGTCAACAGGAGAAAGGATTAATTAAAGTATGAAAAAGAGCAAAGTGTTGGTGTACACAAGCACATGGTGGGTGTGGTGGTGCAAACCTGTATTTCCACCATTTGGGAGGCTAAGGCAGGAGGATTGCAAGTCTAAGTCCAGTCTGGACTACGTAGTTACAAAACAAAAATAAAACCAAACCAAACAAAAATCATATGAACAACCACAACAAAAAATCATAGAGGCTGGAGAGATGGCTCAGCAATCAAAGGGTGCATACTGCTCTTACAGAGGACTGGAGTTTGGTTCCCAGCACCCATACAGGGTGGCTCACAACCACCTGTAATTCCAGCTCTAGAGGATCATCTGACACCTTCTTCTGGCCTCTGAGAGTGCCCACACATGCGCACACACATATAAATACAAAATAAAAGTTTAAAATTCAGATCTTGTGAAAGAATCTCTTCACAGGAAACACGTCTAGTCCCATTTGTATGAAGTTTAAAAACTAGTTTGTAATGGGAAAAAAAATTAGCACATTGGTTTGAGAGTAGAGACCCACTTGGAAGAGGAAAGACTGACCCTCTGGGCTGGTGGAAATGCTCTCTGTCTTGATTAAATTTGGACTATATGGCTGTATACATCTGCTTAAACTCAGAAAATGTGCACTTAAGACTTGTGTATTTCATCTTTTGTAAATTTTTACCTTAAAAGGCAAAAAGAAAAAAAGCAACCATGAACGGTGAATAATGTGTTCACCAGAGCACTTAGGGGCGAGTGTACTGATGCGTGCAGTTCATGCTGGAACACATCCAAAAAGTACATAGACTATATTTACTGCTGGATGGATGGAAGAGCAGGTAGATGGGGACGTGTGATAAAACATGTCCAGTTCCATGTTAATTACAGTGGAAGCAAGGTGGGGGCCGTGTGAACACTCACCGTGAAATTCATTAACTTTGCTCCATATCTGAAAACCTCAAAAGAAGAGAGATCTCAGTTGAGGTCCTTTATGTAAACAGAGAACATGTGGCTTCTGTAGCCATGAAGGGAAAGGTCAGTCAGAGGTAACTGCCCAGGAGAACAGGCAACAGACAACCAGAGGCCCCAGATACAGAGCCTCAGGGGAGAAAGCAGCTTGAGGACCCAAAGTATGTGAGAGGAGGCCTCATAGTAGGCTCTGGACTTGGTGCTGCAGTTACTTAGGACACTGTAACAGACCATCACCAATCAGATGGCTTAAAACAACAGAAAGTCATTCCCGTCCAGTTTTGGAGACGTGAAGCATGGAATCATGGTGTCAGAGGATACTGTCACTGCAGCCTTCGGAGAAGGAGACTTCTGGAGCCTTCCTAGTCCCGGTGTTCTCAGTAAACATGGCTTTCAGTGGCATCACTCACTTCTTCTCAGTATCCCACCTGTACCCAGTTTCTATCTCATGAGGAAACCAGTCACTTTGGATGTAGAGCCCACTGTGATCTGTTGTGACATCTTAATTTCATCTGCAGAGATTGATTCCAAATAAGGCTATATTCTGGGGGGTCAAGGTGGACAGAGGTTTTGGTGGACATTGCTGAACCACTACAGGTGACCAACCAAGCCAAGTGGTCCAAAGTAAGTGAGGAAGGAAAATTCAAGACCCAGGTTGAAGAGCAGGAAGAGGGCTGGAAGACAGTGTGTGCCCCGAGGTCGAAGAGGGAAATGTGTTCAGATTGGGCAAGAAGAACAAAAGATGGCCAGAGAGAGAGAGAGAGAAGGCAAGGGCCGTGTCTCAACCATAGGCCTCTCCATTTATTTCCTGAATATCTTAAAGAATTAAAATGTAAATCTCGGAAATTAAATCCATGGGTGCAGTGTACACAGAGGAGGCTTTTGCAGAACAGACAAAGCTGTTCTCCTTCCTTGTTAAACAGCCATGGGTGGGAAACCACGTCTGTATGCACGGGTTTTATTTGAGATGGATTAAGGTTCGTGATGAGCGAATCTCAGAAGGATCGCAGGTGCAGTTCTCATAAGCCTGCAAAAGTTCAGCGCCTTATCTGAGGCTTATCCAAACCTGAGGAAACCTTTTAGGCCAGCCAGGAGGTTAGGGACCTCCAGCAGCTGAAAGTTAATATCCTGTATCAGGAAACCACCTGTATGCAGCGGGGGCTGGGCAAGAAGGCCTATAAATTAATGCACTCTGGGAACAGGGGCCTGCTGTGGTTTGGGGCTTCCTGGTCTTGGACCACCCAGTCTCTCTGGTGGATGGATTATAAGCACAGCCTTCTGGTTTTTGTGGGGAGAAGTTAATTCTCCCTAGTTTCTGGGATCTTCTGCTGTAGTCAGTTCTCACATCAGCACACAGGATCTGGCCCCAGCCACCTGCTTCTCGTAAGCCTTCCCCTTTTCTGGAGTGCCTCCCCCCTACTTTGCTTAGTTACTTTCTTAAGTCTTCAGTGGGCCCCTTGGACCTGGTGTGATGTTTACTCATGCCTCAGGGCCCCAGAACGTCACTCTTGTAGTTAAAGTAGCCAGTTCTTCAGAGATGCCCTTCTTGGCAGTGCTAGTTAAAATTCCCCTCCTTCTCACCCCAGGACTATCTTTCTCATTTAGCTTTTTGATTTTCTTAGTCATTTCTTAAAAAATATTTCATTTATTACTTTTATGTGTATGAGTGTATTGCCTGCATATGTCCAACTGAACTTGTGTCATGCAGACAGAAGAGGATGTTGGAGCCCCTGGAAAGAGTTACAGAGGGTTGTTAGCTACCATGTGGGTCCTAGGAATTGAAACCAGGTCCCCTGTAAGAGCCAGTGCTCTTAAGTGATGAACCATTGCTCCAGCCCTTCATTTAGCTTTTTGTAGCACTGATGATTAGTTGAATAATGCCCTCACTCCTGTCCAAGGTATACTCACTTGAAAGCTCAGAATACTGACATTGCTTGGAAATAGGGTTGACTTGGTTTATTTGGGCTACTATTTGAAAATATCATAGATTATGTGGCTTATAAAAAGTTTTATTTGTTTCTGACAATCCTGGAGATTAGGATATTTTTATCACAATGATGAAAGATTTGGTGTCTGGTGATACACAATTTATGGTTGCTAAATGGTGTATTTTAGCCAGGTTTTCACAAGGTAGAATTGGCAGGGTAGCCTGCTGGGGCTTCTTCTATAGCACACTCATCTCCATCCATGGGTGCTCTGCCTCCGCATCTTAATCACCTCCAAAGACTCCTATATCCTAGTGTTACTATGTTAGGACTTAAGTTTCAGCACGTAAATGTTGGAAGATTTGAACTTTCAGACCACAGCCATTGAGATCAGGTCTTGAAATGAGATCTTGGATTTAAAGTGGCATCTACATAGGATTGGTGGTTCTCCTAAGAAGTAAGAAGACAGAGATAAGGATTGGTATTATGAGTCTACTAGAAGCTGGATAATGCAAAGGAGGATTCCTTCCTAGAACTTCAGGGGTGTCTGGTCCTTCTAAAGCCTGTATTTTGATTGTCTGGCCCCCAATAGCTAATAGTAGCAAGTCTAGGTAGCTAACATAGCACTCAGTGCTCTTCTGATTACTGTTTGTTTACTTACTTCCTACCTGTCTCTTTAGTGAGAATATTAAGTACATGAATCCAGGAGCCTGCCTACTGTGTTATTCATTCCCACTATCAGTGTCCAGAACAATGCCAGACACACAGAGTGCTCAGGAGTATTTATCAAACTGCTGAGCGCTATAAAATAGGGATTATCTCCATCACCAGTTGCTAAAACAGACACTCAAAGTCAGACGCTTGGCAGCATTAATACTGAAGCTCAGGTCTTCTGGCCCTCCAGTTTTGATTTACCCTATTGCTTGGTGGCAGCTTAAAATTAGCCTTAATGTCATTAGCAGAAGTTTTCTAATATCTTCTCCTAGTGAGTTTCTTGGTCACTGGTTTGTTTGTGCTTTTTTTTTGAACAGGGTCTCCCTAGTTCCAGCCGACCTGGAAGTCACTGGATATACTCTGGCTGGCCTCGATCTCATAGAGATCCACCTGCCTCTGCCTCCCAAGGACTGGGATTAAGGTGTGTGCCATCAATTTCTTGGTTATAGGAGGCTTTTGAAAAAAACTGATGGTCATTCAAAGTTTATTTTGCTAAGCAAATCATGAGGCACAATGTCTTCGATCCAAATTTACAAAAAAGATTTGGCTTTAAGTTTATCAAACTGGGATTCCTATGTTAAATCCACCAGTTTAAAAGCTTCTTTTGGGAAGGACTCACCTTGCGCACCATTTTCTCTCCAAGGCCTGGAACATGGTGCATAGTTAATGGATGGCTTGAATGAATTTCTATATATTTGTGTGTGTGTGAGAGCATGTGTTTAGAGGACTGAGGACATCCCCACGTGTCATTCCTTAAGCTCTGTCTGCTTTCTTTTTGAGACAGGGTCTTTCACCATTTTGGAGCAAGCCAGCTGGCAAAGTTGACTGGTTAATGAGCCCCAGTGATGAGCATGTCTCTGTCTCCTCAATGCTGGTATTATGAGTATGTGACACCACTTCTGGCTTTGTTTATGTGGGCTTGGGGAGTTGAACTCTGGTTTTTGTTTGAGAAATGCAAACCTTTTACTAATTGAGCTTTTGTCCCAGACCTTGAATACATTACTGAATGGATATGTGATGAACGGAGGATGAGTGGATAAGATGTCTTAAGCCTAATTGTGAGGACAAGTCTGAGAAAGATCTTGCTACAGAGTGTAAAAAACTGACTACCACTTTGAAGACATGTGTCAATGTTGTGTTCTGTTAAAGCAGACCTCTTGTTCTGTGTTCCTGGCTTTTCTGTTTATGTGAATCCATAGTATCTCAAGTCCTTGATGGCAGAACCTTGACTTTTTTGTGGTTTCCAATAACACTAAAGTATAGTTTCCTTAAAATCTAGAAAAAACTATATGTAAAAGTAGAAGAATCATATCATAGTAGACTGACATTCAGAAAGCATAGCTAGCCGCTGTGCTATGGATATGTCACATGTTATATGATATGGCACATGGATGTTTTCATCTGCAGGAGGCATGGCACCTTGCATAATCTAGTGTCCTGTGAGATCAAGACTTCTGAGCATTTCTGTATTGATACATTAAACTGTTTAATGTGCATCCTCTGCATTTTCACTTTGCCTCCGAAACCTTAACTCAACTCTCCTCTCAACCAGTGTGTTTTTATGCTGCTCCCTGATCACTAGACACAATGGATTCTGATGCTGTGAGTAACAGAGGAGGATGGTTTGGGTTTCATTGAACAAGGTTTGCAAGTTTGGACCTGAGCTGAATTGTTGGGAGTCAGGCAGGGCACTCTGAAGGCTCCACTGTGCATTCCTCTTGGCTTCCTCAGCATAGTTCTGTCTGCCATCAACAAAAAAGTTTTTAAAATACCCAAATCCTATTAGTTTAAAGGCTGCAGAATTAGCAATCAGCCCGACTTGCTATGTGACTTAGTCTGGCCATGAAGCTATATTTTTCAAAAAAGACATAAGTAAATGAATGAGATGATTTCAAGTAGAGAAAGTTCATCAGGAACACATGAAAGAAAACTCATTGGGGAGGTATTTTCTACGTGTGGCTTTGAAGAGAAAGATAACATTATCTCAGTGAAGGGATTGGCAAACTATGGCTTGCACGTTGGTTGTTCTCATTTTAAATAAAGTTTTATTAGAATACAGCCAGGCCCATTCATTTGTATATTACTTATAACTGTTTCTGTACTTTAGTAGCACAGATTTATGGTTTCCACCAAAGACTGTATGACCTGAAAACTGAGGCATTTGTTATCTGGTGCTCTGTAGAAGGAACCAGGGAAAGATTCTCTTATTCCTTGTTTTACCCCTGCTTCCCTGTGTTGTCAGGTTTTTGATCAACAACCGTAATGACAGAGAAGTTTCAGAAGTGGTTCTCAGTCTGAGAAGGGAGTTAAGAGCAAGTTCTTGGTAGAGGGATAGAGCCTGAAGTATTTTCTTAATTCAGGCACATAGCAAGCAGTTATTCGTGCCTTGCTAAGTGTGAATCAATAGGCTGTGGGTTGATTCATCAAAAAATAATAATTAAAGTTTCTCAGTAGTTTTGTTTGTATTCTAATTATTGAACATTTGAAACCTGTAGATAGAGGGAAAGATAGAGGGCAAGATATCAGCCAGAAGAGCTGTAGTTTCAGAAACATCACTCTTGATCAAGCTAAACATTGTGTGCTTAAGTTGTATAATGACAGAAAATTTTATTAACCTTTCAACCTATTTTTTGGTAGGTAAATTAGAAGTCATGATGTCTAGTAGGCTCATCTGCAGTAAGAGGGAGTTTACACTAGGCCCAGTAAGGTTTGCAGGATCAGAAATGACTCAGTGGGAGTGGCTTTGTCTACTTGACTCTCTGGTGGGAAAGTATCCATGGGGTTATTTTTAGATACTCTGTTGTCATTTATCAGTCAACGTGGGCAACATCGATTTACCTAACAGACCCAACTTGTAAATAGTAAAACAAATCCACTGGAATATTTAGAAACTACTTTCTGCATAGACAGCAGATCAAGAGACAGCAAATTATTAGTAACTCTCTGGCCTGCTATCACTCCTCATTTAAGGTTTTATAATGAGCCTTCTTTTTATAGAATGTGTACTCTCAACTTGGCTTCAGAACAAGGCAGGCCTAGAGAAGTGGTGGAGTAGGGTGAACTGGAAGCATATCCAAATGTAAGATTAGCCACCTGGGGTTGGGTTAGAGACTGCATGTACGTACCTGTCCTCTCAGGTCACTGGGCACAGACTTCCCCCAATAAAAGTAGGATTTGTGTCTCTTAGGAGACCAGTCCTTCTCGTCTGGCTACATCAGAAAATACAAAACAGATGTGATCAACGGGGAGGAATAGGTGACATTTCTGTGACCTTGGTACTTGATGAAACCCTGTTTGTCTTTTATCTTCCGTGTGTAATTGTTTTCACTTTATTTCCCCAAAGTGGGCTTAACTTTATTTTCATTTGAATGGTAAAAAAAATGTTAATAAATTTTTAAGAATCAACTCAAAAAACCCCCAAGTCTTAAAAATCCTTCCTGTTGCCTTCTCCTCTCCAGACTTTAACAGCCCCTAGAGTGGGTATAGAGATGGCAGGGGTCTTTTGTGCTTTCCCAGCCTGCTGTTTGCACAAGTGGCTGTTATGACTGCCGCAACATAATTGCTCTTAAAATGCCTCAATAATAAAAAGAAATCTATTTTTATTTTGTAATCCCAAGTCTCTTTGGCTTCCATCTTTCCAGCCACTTTTGTAACTTCTGAAAATGAGCCTTACAGATATGGTTTCCAAGCTTGTCCAGAGAACAGTTTTATTTTTCAGTGGGGGCTGGTGTTTGAGTAGAGGGGTCTACAGAGTGGCAGAAAGGTCAGATCTGAGCTGGAGAGGGAGGGATTAGATTCCTAAGTGACAGCTGTTTCTGCCTTCGCTTGACCACGGAAAAGAAAGCAGAAATGTAGGAAATGTATTTTCCCAAATTCTGCAACTCACTTTCCCAATGTCCTATTAAGACTGAAAGGAAGGCATCTTTATTCCTGGTTTTGCTCTTGATACCCGTGGTTGCTGGCTAGATTGGCTGTTTGAGATCTTCCTTACTGTGAAGGGCCCAATCCCACACTCATACAGAATTCTCTGTTTTCTGAGCTCCATCTTTTACAGTATGATGCCACACCAGACAGACAGGAGCTGGTCTACCTTCAAAGAAGGGGTTCCCAGTGAGGTAAAGGAACATAAAATGGCCTCCTCTTATTCTTTCCGTATTTGCCTTGAACCATTCACTCGTCCTTCACCAGGCTACAGATCATACTACTGATAGGATTTGGGAAGGCCCTGACATGGGAGCTGGTGGTGATATTGAGGACGAATCCACAGAATGCCTCTGTGGTGTTAATTTTGATTACCTTGCTGACAGGATTTATAATCACTGTGGAAACCCATCTCTGGATGTATTGATTGGGTTGTTTCCGAATGTGGTAGCACCATTCTGTGGCCTGGGATCCCATACTGAATAAAAAGGAGAAAGTGAATTGAGTACTCCATCACTCTACTTCCTGACTATGGATTCAGTGTGGCCAGTTGCTTCACGCTCCTGCTGCCATGCCTTCCCCACTTTGATGAGCTGTATTCTTGAACTGTGAGCCAAAATAAATAAAGTTTTCCTTCCTTAAGTTTCTTTGAAAGTTTCTATGAAACCCAGGGCCCTGGCAGAAGCAGAAGCCTACATCCCTCCCCACCTTTCGTAGGCTAGAGACCTCACCTCCCTGCCTGTGGCCACCCAGCTTAAACACTGAAATGCTTGATCTGTAGTGGGAATAAAGATGTATCTGTGAGGTATTAAGATAGATATTTCTGGCCTATGGGGGCAAGGACTGGGGGTGTCCATCAAAGCGAAGACACCTTTGTCAACACAAGGATAAAGCTCCAAACCACTAAGAAAATGAATGAATTGCTCCTTAAGCCATGGTGAAGAATGAAGGAGTCTATGCAAGGACTCTGCAGTGGAGGCTCACTCTTCTGTTAACTGGAAGCTAAGGGGTTAGTTCCCGCTGCTCTGGTGACTGAAATACCAGGCCCTGGTTTTCCTGTCACATGCTTTAACTCACTTTAAAATGTTTTCAGGTATTTGGAGTCTCAAAGAGACAGTCTAGGTAACACCTTGCAATTTCCCCCCATCAATGCCTAAGTTGTCCCTTCTTGTAGACTAAAAAGGTGTTGTTAAAGTATAGTCAGTCTGTGCGATGCCACCTGCTATAAAGCCCCAGTTTTCCACAATGTACCTGCCCCAAAATGTATTGCCCGGTGCCAGAAAAATCATTTGGATGTCATTTTCAAAAGTTGAGTTTAAAACTCAGAATATACTTTCTTTATAATTATCCTGCTTATTTGGCAGCATATGGTGAAAATTTATACAGCCTATCAATGCAAAAGAATAGGGCCGAGGCTCCAGGCTTTTATGGTGATTACATCTACCTGTATGGGGGCTTTATGTGCTTACAATTTGAATCATTTATAGATGTACACTCGACAGAGGTGGAGCATAACTAGTACCGTGGGCTTTTTTTGCTGACTAAATGATAGGCAAAGCAATTTCCAACAAATGTCTCCCAGTAGGCTGTCATCACAGAAGCCTTGTAATATTGCTTTTTAACCTTACCATTGGCAGCTATCCAGAAATTACTGCATTGATACCAAACGGCCATGCACCAGGCAGTTGCCCTTTTCTCCACGGGAACCTGGTGAACTCCCAAGCAGGTGCCAGCTCCCCAACCCTTGCCCTCCCTCCTACTTTGACTTCGGGGAGATCTTTTACCTGCTCTTGTTCAGTTGTAGGTAGTTGAGCACATGGAAAGCTGAAACATACAGCAAAACAGTTCTCCAGGTTGGGTTATTACACCCTTAATGCATTCAATTAGCACTTGGAGCTTTGTCACCAAATAAATGACGCACTTAGGGGGTACACAGGGAAATGGGAAGACTTTGTTTTTTTCTCCTCCCCTCAGGCAAAGAGAAACTCAGTTTTCCATCCTCTCTCCTCCTAATTTCCTCCTCCCACCTTTTATTCTTTTCACAGCATCCTGTGGGTGACTTTTGGGGTTTGGTAGGTCATGATTTTTTGGTTTAGGGAAGGATGGGTTGGGATTTCTGGAGAAAGACAGAGAGAAGGAAGATCCTGCAGTTTCCCTGCATAGAAGGCTGTGTGCAGGAAGGGAGAGAAGGATCCAGGTAGTGTCTTCGGGCAGTTGCCAGAACTGCCATTGCAGGAAGCTCTGGGGAGACGGGAAGCCTTGCTCTCTCCCATCACAAGTCCCCTTGCAACAGGAAATGTGCTGGTTAGTTCCGTATGCCTAGACATGTGCAGCCTGATAGAGAGTAGAAGTCTGATTTCAAATACCTGTCAGGTTTTAAGTCTGCCTGCGCACTGTACACTTTATGTAAACTTGAAGGCTGTGTGGTAGTTTTGTGACTGCGGGGGTGTCACCAGCAGTTGGCCTGGTGAAGAGAAGCCCAGTGGATATATTGAATGCATGAGTTTCCTTCTCACCTAGTTGGGAGAATGCTGTGGGCTTTCCACGTCGTGTTAACTTGCCTTTTGACAACGTTCCCCAGCTATGTCCAGTGGCTGAACCCTGATTTTCTGCCCCAAGCTGTGATCTCCCTCTCTGCCTTGCCTGAGGCTCTCCTTAAGCTTGAAATGCCTCCCTGGGGGACATTTGTCTTCTCGTGCCCATCTTCACCTTCATCAGGAAAATAGTCCTTAAGAAAACCCTCTGGCCTAATGCATTTGCCTTGACCTTCTAAAGGATGAGTGCTCTAAATGGAGAAATAGATAGCTATGATATATCCACGGTTCATAGAAAATTCTGTCTTTGGCTTGGACAAAAGCATTGTACTGGATAAAATTGGAAATGTAAGCTGTAATAGAAAATCAAACTTAGAGCGTTGAATAAAATTGTGGAAGAAAAACCTACTTCTTTTGTTTCTGTTGCCTAAAAGTGGTTTCATTCCACAATTATGAGTAAGTGAATGAATTTAAGAACTTGTTCATGTAATAATCCCTCTATGATGGACATTTCATTGATCTAGTTTCACAGGTGAATATGCTTGAAGTATTGCTAGGGGAAGAGGGTTGAGCAAGAGGGAGGAGGGAATGGAGGGAAGAAGTGGAGAAACCCTCCAGAGAGCAGCTGGGGCCAAGAGGATGCAGTTTCTTCAGTAAACATACTGTGCTAGTCTAAGGAAGTCCTCAAAACCAGGGTTTGGATGATCAGAGGCGTAGTGGTCTCAGACCCGTCACCTCAAACAACTCTCCATTGTAGGGGAAGGACATTTAGTTCATATTTAAGTCTTGGAAGAGGAGAACCACTTCTCTTCTCTTTTTTTTCTTTCTTTTTTTTTTTTTTTTTGTCTTTTTGAGACAGGGTTTCCCTGTAGACCCAGCTGGCCTGGAACTTACTATGTAAACTAGGATGGCCTTAAGCTTACAGAGATTTGCCTGCCTGCCTCTGCCTCCTGAGTGCTGGGATTAAAGATGTGCTACCAAGCCTGGCCTGAGAACCACTTTTCTAACTGCAGGAAGATTTGCTTTCTTGGCCCAGGGGGCATGGTCAGGTAGATTTGGAACACCCACCCTCAGGGCAGGAGACGTGGCTCAGAGGGTGAAGTGCTTACAGCACAAGTATAAGGACCTGAGTTTGGATTCCCAGCATCCATGTGAATGCTGGGCAGATGTAGCAGCCCACCTGTAATCCCAGGGCTTGAGAGGTAGAGGTGGGGGCTCCCCAGAGCCAGCTGATTAGCTAGACTAACCAAATAACCACGCTTTATGTTCAAATGAGAGACCCTGCCTCAACCAACAAAGATACTCAGCATCAACTTCTGACCTCTACAAGCATGTACACACCCTTAGACACAGAGATACATACACATATGAGCGTGCATGGACACCATACACATGTTTTAAATGCCCAACCGCTGGCCTACCTTAAAAAATGCAGTAATTATCTATCTATCCTATCTATCTATCTATCTATCTATCTATCTATCTATCTATCTATCTATCTAATCCTATCCTATCTATCTATCTATCTTTTTTATTTTTGGTCTATTTTGAGAGACAGGGTCTCCCTGTAGCCCCAGCTGTCTTAGAGCTGGCTATGTAGACCAGGCTGGCCTTGAACTCACAGAGATTCACCTACATCTGCCTTTTGAGTGCTGAGATTAAAGGCATGCACCACCATGCCTGACTGCCATCTATCTATCTGTCTATCATGAAATTAGCCACCTTATCCATTGGTCGGTATATAGTCAGTGATGAAGGTCATTCAAGTTGTGCTACCATCACCATCACCTAGCTCCAAAAGCTTTTCATCTTTCCCAACTGAAACTTTATTCTCATTAAACGATGACTTCATTTGTCCTCTTCCTTCCCGCCCCTAACAACCACAGCTCTACTTTCTGTCTCTTGAGCCGGACCATTCCAGGTGCTGCATGTAGATAGAATCATGTAAGTTTTGGTCTTGTGTGTCTGGCTTACTTCACTTCTACTTGCTTTATGAAAAGCAGATGTGTCACAGTTGGGAGCCTGTGTGTCAAGGTGTATCACAGGAGTCCTCTCCTCTGAACCTCAGCTCTCATGAGCATCTTTGCCTAGGGTTGATCCTCTTAGCCTACACGTTGCAGGCCTCATGGCATTACACAAAGAGACTACCCCTGCTTAACCATCCTATCTGAAGAAGGCCTCTTTCCCTTTTTGGTACTTTATCCTGCCTGCCTCCATTCATCTTTTCTGACAGAGTGTGAATTCCATACAGGTTATAGATTATCTCCTCTTTGGCCAACTATCCACCAGATCAGATCTGAGGGAGAGTTAGCTGATTACAGCCTGGATTTATTTCTGGGATATAACCAGTTCTAATCATGCTATGTGTACTCAGTAAACACTCACAGAGCATTGGAGGGATATAGGAATGCATTTTTGCCTCTAGTCCTGGCTATGACCATGGAAACATTTCACGTGCCTGGGCTCTTCCTGTGTCAGAGATAAACACAAACTTAATGTTCCCATTCTCGCTAGAATCTTCTGGCTTTATATAGTTCCTTTCTGGCAGATGTTTAGATATACAACAGCTCCCCTCCAATAGTCAGACAGAGTCTGTTCATGTCCCCTTGTGACTGTGTGCTCCAACAAAGTAAACAAGCTTTAATATTGACCTAAATAAAATGCAATTTAAAACGAAAATGTGCCATAGAGAAGTCGATCCCTGCTTCATATACTAGACAAAATGGTTTTTGGATGAGTTCCTTCCAATGAGTTCCTTCATTGGATTATCCACACCACTAACTTTTAGATTATTATAATTAGACTTTATTAATATTAAAAATAAGATGATAGTTTCAGGCTTGAGGGATTTACACATAACTCCCTAAATAAGTCTTGGCCTGTTCATTCTGAAAGGAACCTTCCTTCATTACTGTTTAGTTGCCTTTAAAACTCCATCTTCCATTTATACACAGAGCTTTGATCATCTGAATGACATGTTATCTGAGCATATCTATGAAAAACCTTTGAGTTACTTCTTCGTTGAGTTTTAACATTGAAGGTCCAGGCACAGGCTGAAGAGATAGGCCAATCAGTAAAACATTTTCTATGCATGAGGATCTGAGTTGGAACCCCAGATCCCACTAAAAAGCTATGATGCTGCATATTTATAATCTCAGAGCTTAGGTGTGGGGCCCGAGACAGACTGATCCCCAGGACTTATTGGACAGCCAACCTAGCCTACTTGGTAAGTCTAAAGGCCAATGAGAGACCTCTTCTCTGAACAGAAACAAGGACTTATGAAGAATGACACCCAAAGTTGACCTCTAACTTTCCCGCTTGTGCTGATGCAAGTACATCCATGCCTAAAAATATCTGTGCACCTGTACACATAGACACAGACATAGAAACATGTACACGTATGTGCGTGCACACACACACACACACATACACACACACACAAAGCACATTATGGTTCCTGGAAAAAGGACCAAGTTGCAGCCATGTGGCATAGATGGCCTTCCACCTTCAGTGTAACAGCTCATGGGAACATCACTTGAGCCAAGGGAGGGAAGAAGATCTTGAAGTTTGTTCAAAGTCTCCAGAGTTGAGATGCAAATGGCAGTGGAAATTGTTGTTTCCTTGGTGGGAAGTCCTATTCCTTAGAAATCTAGGAGGATCTTACTTTTATGTTCTGTTCACCTGAAGCGCAAATAGAAGAGTTTGCTTGCTATTAATTAAGCAGCTAGATGCCACTTAAAATGAACATTCAGCCACTTCCCCTTGCTCTGTTTGCAGAGTACAGAGATAATTGGATGAGAAACAATATGGAATTTAAATGTGGATTTTTTTTTTTTAAAAAAGAACCATTGCCCTTTGCCTTCTAGAAACAGAGAAATTTGCCTTTCTGAATTGTGTCATGTCACAAATGTATGTGTGAGCCAGTCAGCCGTGCCACATGCCCTCATTTTGTGAGTCCCGAGCTCATTTAGCTGTTGGCAAACCTTGCTTAGCGGTGCCTCAGTAATTAGAAGCTGCCTCACCTCTGCATGAAGTGACGTGGCTTTTTTTCTCTTGTTGTTTAGTTCCCTGGGGGATGGTGGGAGAAGTCACGTTACATCACCGATGATATATAAACCTGTTTGGAAGCGGCAAGGGCATCCGGACTGTTAACTACATTTTAACCGCCACAGTCCCATTCTTTCTCAGACACTCAACCGCATTGCAACACCCACTGTCCTTTTGGGTTGGTATGCTCATTATTTTTTTCATTGCTGAGACAAAATCTCAGAGAAACATAAAGGGAAGAAGCAAGCGTTATTTTGGCTTATCATTTGAGGGTAAAGTCCGGCATGACTGGGAGGACATGGTGGGAGAGTAGCTCTAGTCGTGGGCAGGAGATCCCATGACAGCTGGTCACATCATGTCCACAGTTGGGACGCAGAGAGAGATGAATGCTGCTGGTGTTCAGTGCGTTTTCTCCTTTTTATTTAGCCTATGAAGCAACGCTCCTCATATTCAGGATGGATATTCCCACCTCAGTCAGACCTCTCCAAAAATGCCCTCCCAGGCATGCCCAAAGGTGTGACTCCTACCTGTCCTAAGTCCTGTCAGGTTGGCAATCAATATTAACCATCACAGTTAACAGAGCAGCTGGTGCTTCCTGCGCTTCTGTTTCTAAGTCCTCCCTGTATGACCCGGTCAGTGTATAGAACAGCTGCTGTTGGCTGATCCTGGACTCCGGGCCTGGGAAGAAAGTGTCCTATCATAACCCTTCCCTTTATCAAGGAAAATAAAAGCTAACTAAAATGAAAAGACTGCAGCTTTGGGGGATGCCTTACCAGAGTTTGGGCTGCACAGCAACTCAGTAGACCCAGTGTTGTGAGACATAGCAAGTCACTTACTAACAATTAAAACAGCAGCTGTAATAATAGCACTTACCCTTTATTGCCTGTTGGTATTAAACAGGCTGAGAATAGAACTCCAAAAGATTATTAAGAAAGGGTTCCTTGAAGACACTCCTGCATGAGGAAGGCAGCAGAATTAGGAAGTGAGAAAAGCTAGGCTCCTAAGAGTGGCTTGGAAGGACACAGAGACTGGAGAATTTATCCTGCCTTGAAGAAGAGCTGGGTTTATGAACTCCCACACTGGCCAGTTGTTTGTTATGGCGGACTCCACTTTGGTACTGAGACACCATGGGCTGCATATTCAAGGCACCCCAGCAGTCCTGCAGGCTAGGCAACGGTAGTGCCAAGGGTAGTTGTGCTGAAGAAGGTGCAGGCTTCGAGTGGCACTTGCACGGAGCTGGGAGGAACAAAGGACTCATGAAGGAGGCCTGTGAGGCTTTGGGTACTGTCTCATATATTGTTACAGTTGAAGTGGGTGCTGTTACTAGCCTGTCTAATAGATAAGGAAACTGAGTCTGTGAGAGCTTAGGTCAGGTGCTTATGTTTACAAAGCTAGAAAGTGGCTAGGCTGAGATTTGAATACTGATTTTTATTTCTTGACTATTCATTCTTAGGGTATCATACTGAATTGAGTTTATAGTGATTGTACCTTGTGACTGGAATGAGGTATTTTTTTCCTTACAACAAGAGCGTCGAAGCACTGAGGACTTTAAAAGCTCCGAGGACCTTAAGGCTAAAGTATGTGAGGGGGTTTGGGAGATGGCTGAGTCTGAGAAGTTCTTGCCATACATACATACAAGAATCTGAGTTTCAACTTCAGCACCCACAAAAACATTGGGCACAAACAACCTGCTTCTGCAATCCTAGCTCTGAGGGGGCAGAGGTAGGAAGATCCCTGGGGCTTTCTGGATAGCCAGCCTAGCCAAAATGGCACTCTCTGGGATCAATGAGAGGCCTTGTCTGAAAACATAAGATGGTAAGATGGAGAGTGATTGTGGAAGACATCTGATGTTAACCTCTGGCTTCCACATGTATACACACCACACAAACACACACACACACATGCACATGCACACACACAGCAGGGCCTGGGAAAGTAAAGAAGTCCAGACAGTGCTCTACAGATGCCATGCCTTTGGGGACACATAGGCCCTTGGGGAAATTAATGCTATGCTGAGGAGGCTGTACTCTCTGGTACCCGACTATGCTGGCCTCTTGTTAAACAACTAAACCCAAATGACTAATGTGGCAACTTTCTCCAGGCCTCCTGCTTTGAGAAGTGGAACTAGCCTCATGTCCAGCAGGTGCACTGAGGGGTCCTCAGGGCTCGGTTGTGACCCTCTGAGAACACATTTCAATTAGAGCCAGAGCAGCTGGCCAGGAAGCCCAGATGCAGTACCACCTCTTCTCGATGCCAGGGTCTGGCAACGGAGGCAGCTTCATCTGTGACCACTTGCTACCACCAGACTGTTGGGGGTTGGTTTGGGGATGTACCTCGAGACTTCAGGTCCTGCCAGGTCTAGTGACAGGATGCACATTGCTTTTCTGGGGAAGCAATCATTTATCATCAGCCTGGTAAGTGATGGCATTTCTAGGGAGGGAGAAGGAACGGGGATAGGGATGCTGGCACATGGGGCCAAAGAGAAGGCTGCCATCCATCCTCCTGTACCTCACCACTGACAACTGGCCAGGAGGTGATTGGTCCTGAAAGCCTGTGATTTTTGAGCTTTGGCAAGCAGCGTCTTTGTATGTCTGGAGACACCAGAACCAGTTGCTACAGTCTTTGGAGAATAGAGAGAATAAAAGGCCTGGTAATCACATTTCATGACATACAAGGAAGAAACTACCCTGGATTTCCAGGTGTAGTGAGCACTGTATTCAGTGAAATGCTCTCCAAAGCTTCAAGAAACAGACTCTAGAGCCAGAGCCCTGCATTGTTCCTAAGCACTAGTGTGCCAGGTGACTAACTGAGACAGTGACCTTGACTTTTAGAAATTTCCCAAAGATCCAGCAGTATAGTGCAAAGAGCATTCATCTGGAGCCCTGTCCCAGGTTCTGATTATGATATCAGACATGTGCTAGAGATATAACAATCAGCACACATGTTTCAGATCTTTCAGCTTGTAGAGAAACTGGGGCCCATAAGTGATGAGAAGGGATGTACAGATCAACAGCCTGGTGTGTTATCAAAAAGAGGAGTGCTGAGCCACTGCTGGACCAAGTTTTGCTCTCTCTGAGGTCCAGAACAGGCAGGCAAAGAGAAAGAATAAGTGAGGGGAAGAGGCAGGTAGAGGGAACAAGAAGGGCATCCTATCCCAGACTACCAGAGCCTGGAGGGCTTTTGGAGACAGGGAACTGGGAGGTGTTGCTGTCGACCCACATTGCATGTCTTTATTACTGACAGCGCATGAGTTCTCCGCTGCTCTCCATCCACAAGGCTCTGTCCATCCCTTTCCGATGCCCAAATGAGCCACAGGTGAGAGCAAGATCTTAGACTGACCAGTTCATGTTCACTCTTGATACGGAACAAGATAATCTCTGAGACTGAGATTCCTGTGGGTGGGTCTAACAAAGGTCAGCTCACACCTATTGGGATGCTGACAGGATATAATAAGGCTGAGTAAGGATGGGACATTGGCTCATGGTCCTCACCTCATTCAGTGAGTGTGAGCTGTTAACATTGGGTTGGACTCATTTCAGTTGTTCCCTGAGTAAGGTGTGATCTCTTCTTACCCACCAGCCTGGAACGTTTGTTCCCAGCAGGAACAAAGCTGATCATCTCGTCTGTCTAGAGTAAACTGCTGCAATGGTTTGCAAATGGTGAATGAAGAGTCAGATCAGCTTCTGAGAGGAAAGGAGTGTATTTCCCCCTTGGATATCTAAGACTTAGAAAAAAAAAAAAAGGAAAAATATTGAGAACAGAGTATGCCAAGCAAGATTTAAGAAGGTCTGGATTGGTTTTTGCTCTAGAAGGTGTGCTGTGCACAGTCTGATCAGCACAAACTCCTCAGCTACCTCGCCTGAGTGCTGGGGAAAGCAGAATGCTAAGACTGGCTTAATATCTCCCTAGAGTGCTCAGCTCTGAATGCAGACTGCCTGGAACTGGAACTTCCAGGCCCGTGCTTTGCTTTTATGCTGCGTTCCATCTAAGCAGAGGCCTGAACATCTCTCAGAACTGTCAGAGGGTGACAGGTCGTTTAAATGTCTTTCCTTTTGAATATCTGGGAATGGAATGAACTGGGTTTTCAATGTACCTAGAATTCTAAATCAAGGCAAATGAGAGGTTTTTGGCTCAATGAGTCTTTGAGCAGTTTTCCAGAACATCTCCTTCCCCAAAGATACAGAATAGCCTGTTTATTATGGAATCTTCCTGTCTTATTAAGTTTATTTTCCACGTGGGGTTTAGTTAATCGTCAGAATAAACGGAGACTAGTCCTCCGCCTACAGGGATTCATTTATTTGAGATGACTCACAAAATTATCGTTCAAACATTGACCTGCCAAGCCCTGCCACGGCCCCGCACGAGTTCCATCTCCACTCACACCGTTCGGGGCCGTGGGGACCCGGAACACGGCCATCTGAGTTGCTGGCTCTCCGCGCGCCGGGAGCCATGGCACTTTCCTTCCACGAGGCTTCGAGTCTTCTCTGCCTGGCCGCTCAGTGCCCCTCCTGCTGCTAGCTTTCCTGCCCCCTTATTGGTCAGAGGGTGGGACTTGCTGCTGAATGAACCAACAGCAAAAATTTAGAGAGAAATAAAAGCTCTATTACTCTACACTTCCTTACCATTTAGAGCTTCCTGAATACACTTCATTCAATGCTTCCAGCTTCAGAATCGGGCAACTTCTAGATGTGCCTACGAGGCAACTCAGCTTCTGGGATTCAGGTGAAGGGTTGGGAATAACTACAGATGCAGTAATGCCAAAACCTTGCCATTTGAAACATGTTTGTTGTTGAATAAATATTTAAGACATGTTTTTATATGGTTCCTAAAAATTGACGTGCCAGCAAGATAGTTAATGTTGATTTCATCATCACAGCAGCAGCATTATCATCATTATAGTCATCATCTGGTCATTCTCCTAATGAGAATGTTTGATGGAATGCTGTCTGCACTGCATTGTGTGAAGAACAGTTTAGCTCATTAGCTCTTTGGCTCATTGAGGTTTTTCCTGCTCTTTTCTTCAACTGTGCCTCCTTACCATTGCTGCCCCCCTTTCGTATGATTGACTGTACATTTAAACATGCGTATGTCCTTGGGCAAAGCACTCACTTAAAAATATATATTATATACTACAGAGCTTACTCAATTTCTTACCCATTTATGCTTCAAACTCGTTAAGAATAAGTCCATGTTTTATATCCGTGTAAGTAATCTATAGCCTCTTCTTTGGGCACTTTTGATTTGGGGGACAGAAAGAAGGGAGGGAGGGAGAGAGGGAGGGAGGGAAGGAGGGAAGAAAGGCGAACAGCTCAGTGAGATGTCATTGTGACCATTTGATAGATAGATAAACCAAACCTCCAGCACAGGACTCATTCTGAGATACATGGCCCAGCTGAGGCTTCTGTCTTATCTCTGGCCCGGTACTTTCTCTATTACTAGCCCAGGGACCTTGATTTTCCTAAGTCACATGCTGGCTTTGCCTGTAAAAGAGTCTGAGCTTGTCTGGGTGGCTGCATCGTTCCAGCTCTGTGGAGCAGAGGCAGGCAGCCGGGCCTTTGGCCATGCTATGCCCGCTTCTCTCATTTCCGCATGTGTGGTATGAAGCTTCACAAAACTCCCCTACCTGCACTGCCTGCCCTTTGCTACTGAGCAAGAGAAAATAGCACTTTCCACACAAGGGGAAAAAAGCAATATGGCATATTATTCTTAGAGACATAAGAATAAATTCTTAGAGACACAGGCATAATAAAATGTCTTTGTAAGTCTTCAGAAATGGAGTCCAATCGGTTTATTTGAGCTCATTAATATCGTCTACTTCAGGAGCTTCATCAAAATCAGCTCTACCAGTAAACACATTACTTATAGACAAGTGTTAACTGCACATGGTGATTTAAAAGGAGGAGAAAGATTGGGCTTCTCAACTCATGACTCCTCCTTTCTAAAATTATAGGTCCATAAAAACTAGTCAGAAATGGAACAAAAATCTGAAAGAAAAGATACTTTCTAGAAAAAGAGACTGCAGTTTAAATAAGGGTGCAGAGAGAACATTTGGAGGGGAATGATGAGGCAGAGGGCAAGTCCAGAGGGAGGACACGTCCCACTGAAACAAAAACTTAGCATCTTGGTAGTTCCAACCCAGAATTTAAAAACTAGAGGACTTCAAAAGAAATGTTGACACAAAAATGGGAGAAGAGATCATTTATTCTGGATCCAGATATGTGTGAATATAGTCTGGAAACACAGATTCAGGTTACTCCAGATTCTATGCTCCAATGTGGCAACAGTTTCATGAACTTTTTAATAATAAAACAAAGCAAGTGATGAAGCTTCAGTGTAAGGTTCTGGTCTTTCCAGGAATCATAAAGAAGGTGTGAGGAAGAGGGTGGGGAGGTGGAAAGAGAGGTCAGCGATCCGGTAGCAGCTGGAAAACAAGGGTGGGAGCGTTCGTTTTGTTGTCAGAAAAGTTGAGAAGTTGGTGACAAAAGTTGTCATGACGGAGCCTATAATGGAGGTTGATACATAACTTTAATTATATCATTCTGTTATTTGTGACTGTATTATTACCACCCTTTTTATTAGTAACTGAGTAATGAGAAAGGGATTTGATATTGATGAAGGCCTTCAAGTTACAATATTTATCACGGGACCCAGGTTTCTTGGAATACATGTCAAGGAGCACAGATTCACAAAAGGAAATTTCATATTTGTGAGGACAGTCTAAGTATTTGGCTTTTATTTATGTTCCCACACGCTACACAAATGGGTTTTCTGTCCAGTATGCTAGAATTTATGCTGCAGAGTCTTATTACAATATTGTAAATTGAACTATGTATGAATTTTCCTTTGGAAGTACCATTATTTTTCCTGAATGTTCACCTCAGCCAGGCACTTTAAAATCTTTGAGTCAAAAGGGTGTTGTCTGAATTAATTAGATATTTGTTTGGAAAGAAATATTTGCTGACTAGCATGGAGTGGAGTAATGATTATTAAGAAATCTAATTCATTTGACAAACTGTAGATTGCCAGAGTTATAAGACTATCAGAGGAGAAAACATTATCTCTGTTGTGTGATCAGGCAGGTGACATCTTGCTTATGTCATCTCAAGGGGACAGGGCATGGGGCAGCCTCTCTGGAGGACCTCAATAACTCTAGAGTTTGTTCCTTGCCTTTCTGTGGGCACAGAATGTGCACCTGTGTATGTAGTCTCTGCTTGCTTAGGAGTCCTTAGTGGCCCTTTAGAACCTTTTGGGGCGGGACACAGCGACCTCCATGGGAGGCTCACCCAGGCTTCTTTCTAGCAATTCTTCTACATGGAGTAGCTGACTTTTCCAGCCCTTCTCTTCTTGTTCAAACTCCATTTGTCATCCCAGGCCCAAGGTACATCTTTTTGTTTTTGTTTTAGACCACTCATCTGAAAAAAATCACCTTATCCTCTGTCCCCAGTCCCCACTTCAGGGGTCTGTGTGAGTGAAACGAAGGATACAGTGAATGGAGAGGAGTCATGATCCCATGACTAACCAAACATGCAACCATAGGCTGGCCACTTCATCTCTAAGCCTCACTTTCCTTGGGTACAGTGCTCATGAAAGGACTTAATGTCATTCAGTGGGTTTCCATGGGGACTTAATGAGTTACTATTTGGAAAGTACTTAGGTCTGTACTGCCAGTGAGCTTGATGTGTTAAATCACATCCAGAGAGTGGGACGACTTAGTACTTTGTGATTGGTTATGCTTTGGGTTGCATACTGTTTTCTCATCCAGAGTGTATGCTGCTTGGGGGCCAGCTCTCTCTACATGGAGTACTGTTCCCTGTGTACCAGTGAACAGGCAGGCTGGGAAGGAGCACACCCCAGGGAGCTCCAGGTCCAGAGATGCTCTCCACTACAGGACATAGTGCTGCAGTGTGCACAGGGCTTCAAAGGATGGTCAGAGATTGTCTTGGTTTGCTTTCTATTGAGGTGATAAAAACACTGGCCAAAGCCAACTAGGGGAAAAAAGGTTTATTTTATCTTATAACTCCTGGGACACAGTTCATCACTGAGGGAGGCCAAGGTAGAAAGTCAGAGCAGGAACCTGAACACAGACCATGGAGTTACACTACTTACTTTCTTGCTCCATTGGCCCATGCTCAGCTTACTCTCTTATACAACACAGGACCACCTGCCCAGGTCCCACATCACTCAACAATCAGGAAAATGCCCCACAGACATGGCCACAGGCCAACCCAATGAGGAAATTCCTTAATTGAGGTTCCCTCTATGCAGGTTTGTCAAATTGACAACTAAAGCTATCTAGCACAGAGACTCTTAGTGACCGAGAGAAGATGACCCAACAGGGAAGGAGTCAAGGGAGAATGGGAAAGTGAGCCTCAGTCTTCAGAAGAGAGAGGTAGTGTTTAATGTTTTCCCACTGTCCTGCTGTTGAGAGCATTTCTCTTGTTGGAACAGACTGACAGACACACACATGATAAGTGACTCCAGCCAGCCAGATGTAGAACTGCTCTTCTCAGGGTATCCAGGATACCCAACATCAGCCTCTTCGGAGCAGTCGATGCAGTAACTCACTGGATAGGAGTCTGTCTCCTGCACCCAATTTAGAAACCTTGGATCCCTTTCCTAAACTGGTGAATTGGGTCCCTAAACTGGTATATTCATTCAATATCTGCTTTGTAACACAGAAAAATGTAACTCAGCCAGTTCTCAAGAAACTTGACATCTGGCCAAGCAACAATTAAATACTAGTAAATTCAAGATGTAGTCAGTTAACAGTACAAGACAGTGCACACTTGTAGGAGTTGAGGAAGGTGGCATGTACTTGTGGGCTGGACTGCTCCAAGGAGAGACTCTTGGCATAGCCAAAATCCTAGTGTTGGGTTCCCCAAACAAGTAGTTCAGAATTCATCATATTTGAAAATGTCACAGTTTACCAAGCTCAAAAAGGATCTTCATGCTTTTCAGGCCTCAAGTAATAGGCAGGCAGAACTGTCCTCTGCTTTTGAAAGTGTGCACTTTTCGTGTCTAATGTGAATCCTTCAAGTAGAACCCAAAGTCACTGCACAAAAATGCAGTCATGGCAGTAACCGTTGGGTTTCATTACTAGTAAATGTGGTAGTTGGGGGTTTCCAGGGTCCTTGCTGTACACTGGAGCTTCCAGCCTGGTCTCACCAGTAGATATGATTTGATGGCATGTTCCTTTCTAGCTCAGATTGGGGACATGTGGCTTTGTTCTCAGTAGACATACAGGCATGGGAAGGACATGACAGGATGAGCAGAGATGGTTTTTTATTGCTACCAAGACACCACCCAGGTACACAGGATGTAAGTTCATTTTTTCAGTGGTAATTCATTTTCCCAGGTACCTGCTATCTCCTTGGTGGTATGCCCGTGGGGAATGGGACTGGACGTTCACTGTCCCTCCTGCCCCGTCTGTGTGCTCTCTGCTTGCATGGTTTCAGTCACCTATCTGTGCTCCATCATCTGCCAGCTGTGGCCCAGACTTCCTCCCTGGCTCCAGATAGCTGTTTCTAATGCTTCATGTTTCTCTGGGCTCTTCTAGGCTTAGCACTGGTCTCCACCTGAGGCCTTCTTTCTCCCTATCTCCTGTTATACCTGGCAGTGTTACCCTGACCTTGAACTCATACTGCCATTTTGTTATCTTTTCTCCTGGCCCAGGAGTTCATTAGCTTGGCTACACATTACATGGTTATCCTAACGAGCCACCCTGTTTTCTGACTTCTGCCCTCATTCTAGTGCTAGAGTCACCTTCCTAACTCCCGGATGGGCTCCTGTGATTGTCTGGTTGAAGGATCCTTAGTAACTGCGTTTGTCCTAGTAGGACACCTGTGATGTTCCTCTTCATCAGTCCTTCATCCTCTTTCCAGCCTCTTCTTCTGCCCCATTCTCTGTGTTCTAATAAACTAGACTCTGTACCTATCCCCAAGGAAGCTAGACACATTCCACAGTCTGTGCCTTTGTTACTGCTGTCCACTGGTCTTCATCTATAGTGTCCTTGGTAAAGATGAGTTTAACCATTAAGACCAAGTTCAAAAGTCCCTCCCTGTTCTGTGATCTCAGCTTCTACAAGGCAGCCTCCTAGCTCTCCTGCTCCTTATTAGAAGTTAAGTTCTCAGGACTCTCACTGAATCTTATTTCTATAAATCTAGTGCCAGGTCCATGATACAACCAATATTATTGGTCATGAGCATGGTTGGAAGGATGGATGGAAGGATGGAAAGAAAGAGTGGAGGAGGGGAAGGGGGGATCAAAGGAAGGAGGTGAATACAGGTAAAATGGACGTAGGAATTCCTTCCAGAAGTATTAGCTATGCAACCACTTCTGCTCTGTCCTTCCCGTGCCTAAAGATGTCACCTACATTTTTAGAACCCTGGCTAATAGTTTTTTTTTTAAGTAAATAATTGCAGATTGACATATTAAAAAATAGCCTTTAAAAACCTCTGATTCTAAAATCATGGGTTAATTTATTTTATACTCATAAATATTTTTTGAACATCTTCAGAAAGAAATACTAGTGTACTTGCTCTGTTATTTGTGGTGGCCACAGCCTTCCCATATCAGACATTAGTGGCCCATGTTTTGAAACATCCTACCATAAAACAAATCCACTTAGAAAATAACAAAAGGCTGATCACTTGGAATTGGGTGTTCTGTCTTTTATGTTGGCCCAATCTTAGACTTAACATTCAGGCCTAGCAAGGTCAAACTGCACAAGATCCTTTGGAAAATAAGGCAGTGCCCATAAAAAGAGAAGAGGCAAGGAGACTTTCATTTCTTCCTGGATTTGGAAAGGCAGTGCAGCTGACTGAATCTTTGTTTTCTTTTATTACCATATTGAGGGTTACATCTTGTAACTATGGTAATAGGGCAGCCACCTGGTCTGAGATGGGTGGTAAACAGATCCCTATGGTAGGGCAGTGCCAAACAAAGGAACCCCAAGGAAGGTAAGGGTCTGACCAGCTACCTTCACTAATTTTTCTGAAACTTTAAATTTAGCTCAGGAAGCAAAGCTAGCAAAGAAATCTGGATGAGATTCCCAGGCGATGATTGTGCTGAGCATAAAATCAACCAGCATTAATCTTGCCCTTTAATGATCTGTGCATGGTAATCTAACATTGTGTTTTTTTCTCTTCTTCTGCCCTTGGTGGAAGGCATCCTGCTGAGCTCACACTGGCTCAGGCTTCCTGATAAATGTCAAGCCATCTTTGGGAGCTGGCACTTAGTTAGACAGCTAAGAAGTCACATCCTTCCTTTAAGTCTTCCTCTTTCCCAAGGATATGGCGCCATGTTGAAGATGAAGCCTAGACTGCCTTCTGCAGCAGGCCCACAACAAATGCTGTTAACCTCAGGGAAAACGGACATTCCTGTAGGCTGCTGCAATATAGGTGTTTTATTTGCTTCCCTTGGGGCCTGACCATGACTTGCCTCTTCTCTGTGATGAACTCAGGTGAGGCCTGAATGCCGTGGACAGGTTTCTTAACCAGGTAACTGAGGAAGGAGCCTGGGACATCAGATGTGCATGAGTGAGATTTCATTTTGAGTCCTGGACTGAGGCTATGCACCTGCCACCTTAAATTGATTAGGACAGGGCATTTGTAGGCTCTGCCACTGGGTCTTTGTCATCAGTATGGTGAATGCCGTGCAGATCTTTTGGGAAAAAAAAAATACAATAAATCCACAGCTCACTTGGGCCTTACATATTATATTTTGCTTTTGGTATTGGGAGAGGAAAATCATGATTTAAAACTTATTAAAATGTTACTCATCTAGATAGTTTTTAAAGATAATTTATATTAGCATTGGTGTATAACCTTTTAAATTAATAATTCACAACTGTGACTAGAGGCTTCAGTAATCTCTAGTAGTATATTATCTGACTGCTCCACTGAGAAATTAGCACTTATGGACTAAGGTATAAAATTGAAAAATCTAACCTATTTGGTAGTCAATTCTCAGCTATGAGAACCTTCTTCAGTGAAAAACTATTAATGTGAGAATTCTGATTTCTAGAATCAGATTTGTTTTAGGTCATTATGGAGTTCTATAAAGCAAGCCTCTGTCGCCTTACAACACATTGAAGTCTTAAAAGAAGGCAGAATATTGATTTTCAGCAAGAGTTTTACTGTCCCAGACCACTAAAGAATGGTCCACACGACTAAAATTTATACGTTTTTACAGATAAGAATGCGGGGGAAGACTAGTTGGAAGATTCACAGAATTAGCCCATTTTGTTCGTTAGAATTCACTTAGCACTCTTCTGAAACAGAGATAGATCTGAATCTGAAATGCATGGCTAGGTTCCACAGTAAATTCGTATAGATCTAAAACATACCGGACTCATATTTTAGTCCACAAGGACAAAAGGTTTGCAAAGAAAGGGCAAAGTGATGTTTTCGTTTGAGAAGCCTAATTTGTCGGAAAGATCAGAGTTGGCAGATCTGGCTACTAGCTTGCTTTTTTTTTTTCTTTTTCAACCTGATAAAAAACAAACTTATTCAGCACAAACTAAACAGACACATGGCAGAAAGATTTCTTCAGTTCAGAAGGGTGTTTAGTGCTGTGATACGTTTTGTTTTGTTTTCAATCAGGCTCTGTGCCTCACTGTAGAGCTTTTCAAAGCCCGTGGGAGCTACAGTCTATTTAGAGTTACTGGAAAGACATTTCTGTGAAAGCAATAGGTACACGTTTCATCATGTGTGTGTTAAAATATAAAGTGTGTCTTACATCGGAGGCAGAGTAGTGCCAGGGAAACAGCTAAGCTGGGTTGGAAGGGGGCACCCTGGGTTCGTTACCTTCATCTGTAAGATGGAAGCTGTAACACTCACCAGACCTCCGTCACACATATATAGGACAAGGGTCATCAGCAGAAGGAGATCAGCATCCAGGTAAAGCACTTACCCCATAGTACTAGTACCCAGGAACTGAAGTGGGCTCAGTACCCAGAGAGGGAATTGCCTATAATGAAAGTGTTTTACAACAGATGTAAGAAACTAAACATGTAGCAATTTCGAGTTTCAATGCAAATATTTGTATTCAGTACCAGATACACAGCCTCACATAACAAATGTTTGTTATGTGAGTAGAGAATTGATGTACCCAAATGAACAGCGATTCCTTCAAGGTCAATCTCTGCCAGGCGCTGCCACGTAGCACTAAGGCTGCGCTCATGATCGGCTTTGTATTTGCACACCTCTCGGGGTTTTCACCAGCTGACTAGGGGGCTCTTAGCATCTGAGGGTGTCTTTTCATAGCCCTATTTTCTTGTGATCTCCAGGGTCAAGGGGCGAATCTAGCAGATGGGTCTGCTTCAGCCAGCTAAGGGTGCGGTTCTGAAAGACTCAGGTGGTGCCTACCCAGCTCTGTCAGGAGAAGGTCCCCACTCTTGGCCTGAATGTACTGTGTTATATTTTGGGGCTTCTGATGATTGTCCAGCCTTCTCCTCCATCCTTCTTCCAAGCCTGGCTAGCTGGGACTACTTGAGTTTCCCTCACCTGCCAGGTCTCGAGGCCTCCTACTTTCACGCCTGGCTGCCCTTCTGCCTGACATAACCCCGGTGTAACCCTCTGCTCTCCAACTGGTTCTTTCTGGAAGAAGGACTGTGAGTAACATTCCTCTAATAAGTAAGCCTTTAATGTTCTCTTCCAACTTCACTTCTCTCTTCATGTCCCACCAATCACTCTTCGTTTGTTCTCTGATTTTTGATCTCCCTCCTCATAGGAGTCTGAATGTGTTGAGACTGATTCTTTGCCACACCATTTCAGTGGGGACAGCTCATAGACCGCCAGCGTACATAGGAAGGTAGGCACTTGATGAGTGGATACACACATGTAAGCTTTCAGGTCTCATCTGTGAAGTCTAGTCCACTTCTTGTCATGATTGGACAAGGCCGTGGGGCTAAGGGATGCTGTTTACTGATATTTAGAAGTCGCTCAGCTCCTGCTCCTCCTGCAGAGCTTGAATGCCTTCCCAGAGATGACAGAACCTGTTTCCACAGTGTTCAGCTTGGTCCTGTCTTTCATGGAGTCTTTAGGGCTAAGGGTAGACAGGCTCCAGGGTGTCTCGGGGCTAGGGAAGCATTCCGAAAAGAGTGATTGGGGACGAAGCACATCTACATGGGAAGAAAAGCTCCCCAGTTGGGTTATGAGATGTGTGCATCTCGTCAGTCATACCTTCTGTCCTTGTTCTGACCATCTGCTGAGTCTATGCCGACCCCTGCACAAGTGAGCCTTTTTGAAGACCTCTTAACTGTGAGCAGGAGGAAGTCAGGAGACAGGCCTTTAGAACATCAGGGACTGTGGAAGTGGGTTTGTCAAACTGATGAATCCCCGGTCTCGGCAGCTGAGAACCTTGAGAAAAGCCACCACCAAGATTGCTTATGGGGTTCCGCATCTGCTAACAGTCCCGTCATTCCAGCTGTGTGTGCTGCTCCAGGAGGCCTAATAAATCTGGTGATTTAATTACACTAAATTACTTAATCAGAGAAATTTTTATGCTACAAATTATTACTTTAATAAACCAGAGAGAATAAAGAAAAATTTCTTGAATATCTTTGCCAAATCAGTCTAGGCATCCATTTTCAATTTAATAACTAATAGCAGAGGAGATTGAAATAGATGTTATTACAGATTTTTACAAGGCAAAATATATTTAAGCGGGATCAGAAGGTTAATTAAAATTATAGTTGGGGCTTGTCATTAGCCATCTACTCTCTTTCTTCTGCACAGTTGCGCTGAGTTTAGGTCTGTTTGATAAAAACGCTTAAAATGAAATCCTCATTTAAAAGAGAATTATATTGAGTATTATTTCTGAGCCTGATCTCATGTACCTGCGTCAGAAATAAATGCGTAATTAACCCTTTTTCATGATAAATTAACATTCATTTTGTTGGGATTAGTAGGAAATAGCATACTATAGGGCAGGTTTGCTTTCATTCTGATCCTCCTCAGGGACCTTTGACACTCTTAGAGGATTAGCAAAGCCTGAGATTCATGGTGTGCCTCTGTACATGGAACTAGGAGCCAGGTCCTGATTGTCAGAAAGATGGGGTTTCCTAATGGGCAGTTTTTTTTTCTTTACAAGCAAACATGGGAAGATTAGCCAGCAGGTGCTCTGGGGATGATTTGGGAGTCTTGGCTGGGGTATCTGAGCAAAAGGAAGGTGTCCTGTAACTATGGAAAGTTTCCAGTGAGTTGTTGTAGGATTTTTAGACAGAAGGTTCTGCCAGCTGTTGAAATCAAAACAGATAAACTCTCAGGATGAACTCTTTGTCTGGTGCCTGCTCTTCTAAACTCATGGGGTTTGCTTGCTTATCTGAGCCCACTTTGATGGATCATTAGATTGAAATGTGCATACACAGTATGGTTTCTTTCGTTTGTTTTATTAAGACCACAGTGAGGGGAACAAAAGCAGAGACTATTGGAAAATGAAATTCTGAGCCTCTTTAAATCCTTAAATCAAAATTTCCGAAAGCTCTGATAGACATGGAATGATGGTCATCAAAACATTTATTGAGTGAGCTACCTTGAAGTCACAGGGAAGAGAGCTCACTAGAAAGAGGAGCAGGGTACAGACCCACTTCTACCTCCTCCCTCCCTTAACAGGGCCTAGCTTCCCTTTGATGTGATCTAAAGGAGAGCAGAAAGGTGTGTGGAGCCACTGCTCATCTGTATAGGTCCCTGGCCCAAGTCATACCACAGGCAATGGACATAAATCATGTTAGTTGAGAGCTTGAAAGTCAAGAGTGACACGTGTGAAAAGTGGAACCCAGAGAGAGGGTGCGACTGACCCTCTGCTTCTGACCCTCTGCTTTGCTCTTTGGTGCCACACACCTAATAGATGCTGAACACATTAAAAATAAAGATCCTCTTTGTGTTTATTCTCTGAGTGGAATCAGTTCCAAGACTGAGGCGCCTCATCACCTGATGTATAACTCTGGAGGACTTCTTCTATCCTAGCCTTCTATCAAGTCCATTGGAAGCTGGAAGCCTTTGTTTAATGGATGAACAGAATCAGCTTTTAGGACAGGGACACTTTGTTTCACATTTGAAAGTTTAGGCTCCAGAGCGACCTTTGGAAGGAAGAGAGTGGGAGATATGCATGAAGTCAGCAAGAATCCTGATGGTCTCAGGATGTTGAGTGAATTTGCTCCATGCCTGTCCCATTGAATCACTCCTTGGAAGTGAACCTGAAGTTAGTTCTGTGTTCTAGAGTGGGGGGCAGGACGGAGTAGAGGTGAGGGCAGTGAGTGGGTGGTGGCAGTGGTCAGGAGAATCATCTAGGACAGGGGGCCCTGGACACTACACTTGCTACAGTAAGACTGTTCACTTCCCAGAGAGTGGGACACATGTAACCACCCCATCTGGAACCTGTGTCTGAATATCACAGTGGGTTTTGTTTCCAGAGGAGAGCTATTGAAGCAATCCAAAGTACTGAGAGATTGTTTACATAGCAGAGTCTTTGTGGGTTTTACATTTGGAAGCGAATCTGGTATGCATATAATCTCCATGCTGAATGTGGACCGCATCAAGAAGCAGTTGGATCAAATAAAAGTAATGATGAATAAAACAACCCAGCAGCAGCCCATACCCATGAAAGATTCAGCACTAGCCTCAGAGTCTCTGCCTGACAGAGAGCAGGAAGGGGAAGCTCCCTGGGGACCTTAAAAGACTCCTATGCCCAGCTTCCTCAGACCAGCTCTCCCTTCCTCCCCATGACCAAAGTTGACATGAAGGATACATGAGCATTTATGTCAACAGAGCTTGCTACCCTTTCTTCTGAGGCCTGGTGAGCAAGTGGAGGAAAGCTGGGACCACATGGTGACACAACAGCAGGTAGATATTTGTAAATATCCTGTAAAATACAGGACACTGGGCCAGGCCCTTCAGCATGCGTAGTGTTCATGCATGCATGCTACAGCATCACATGCATTTTGACCACTTTGAAGGCCCCAGGAGCTGGCTTTTCCTTGCTTTGCCCTCAGTATTCTCGTGAAACCTGTATAGATGGGACCACTGTAGACTGCACACTGGCCAGGCGGCTCCTCCCAGGAGGGTGCAGGGTGCTGCTGTGTCTGGTAAACTCACTGCCACATTCCTCATGTCCATAACAGGGCTTTGGAGCTGTCTAATAAATAATTGCTAAATGATGGTCACATTTTCCACTCTTACCTAAAACCAACAAAAAACCCTGTGAGGTTTTGGGACCATTGACTCCTTATTCATTTTGGGATGGAGTCTTATTATGTGCTTAGACTGGTCTCCAACTCATGCTCTCAAAGTATCCTGCTGCATCAGCCTTCAAAGTAATTGGGACCAAAGTGTGTACCACCATGCCTGGTTAAGTCATTGTATTGTCTCTTCCATGAGTTCTGGGGATCTAAACTCAGGTTGTCATGCTTACACAGCCTGGACCATTGATTTTTACTTAGGAATTTCATTAATCAAAAATTAACTTTGCATATGACCTGAAATTTGAAATTTCATTGTGGTGACTTCCTTCCCAGAGATTATGAACACAAAGCTGCGCTGCTCACCTTATATGTGCTGACATGAACTGCTTGATCAAACGCTGGTTCTTGAGTCTTCCTTAGACCTGTTGGCTTCAGATTTCCTGAAGGTGGAACCTAGAAATCTCTGTTTTCAGCTCAGAGTGTTTGAACTGTTCGGTATGGTAAAGATCAAGATCTTTGTTCTTATGGCCATGCCAAATAAGAGTCTCATGAAAAAAAAAATGAACTTGTGTACAACTGATTTTGTAAATGAAGCCACTGAGCATTCTGCAGCCATTTCATACCAGGCATTGGGCTGACCTGAATCCACAGGGAATTTTAAAACAACGGAAGCAGTTTCTGCCCACTGTGAATTTAGTATCTGGCCAGGGAGAGAAGGTGGGACTAGAAGTGACCATCAAAGAGAGAGGGGACCAAGCCAGACTATGTGTGATGGCTGTTCCAAGAAGGAAAAGATGGAAGAGGCCAAAGGAAGGCCAAAAGGAACTGTGCCTGCAGTAATGAGAAATTCCTGGGAGGCTGGGAACACAAGATCAAATCCTGGCTGTTCTTTAGCCAAAGTACTGATATGAGAAAGCTTAAGAGGAAAAGATCTGTGAAGACACAGAGTGTAAACCATCTTCCATTATTTAAAGGTTAATGAAACAGTATGGAGAGACGCTGTTGGATTTTGAGCTTCAGGAAGATTGTTAAGATCAGCAAGGGAGAAAACTTCATGATAGACTTTGGGCAAAATCAGTTCAAGGAATGGGAGAAAGTGGTGATCAGGAAAAGAATAATAAAGCATAGGAGCCTCTTTTCCTGTTTCCCTGGTGGGATAGTGAACAGTGGAGTTCATGTTTATATGCCCAGAAGAAGGGAGGGGCGGAAGGGAGAAGGAGAGAGGGAGAGCACATTATTAGAAACTACAGATTTGGGCCAGTGAGATCGTTCAGTGGGTAAAGGGGCTTACCACCTGAATTTGATCCCCAGAGCCCACATGGAAGAAGGAGAAAACCAACTCCTCCGACCTCCACATGCAAAATGTATATGCCTCCCCCAATCAATAAATAATAAATAAATAAATAAACATGATTTTGAAAAAAGAAGCCTTAGACATTCAGAGTGAGTTCTAGCATTTCCTGAGCCAGGTAACTAAGAACACCCTATCACCTTCTCCTTGTTAGAAGTGACTTCGGGAACAAGGAAATGGTCTTCACAACCACAGATGGACAGCTGCTCCAGGCTTTCCTGAGTGAGAGCAGACAGCTCGGTTTAATGAGCCAGACCCTATCATTGGGTTAGAGTGTTTCTTTTGGGGCAGCCTCAGTGTTAAAAGGAGAGAAACGTACCAGACATTGCAAACATGTTAGAGTGACTTCTTCTCCACTCTAGGAGAATGGCTGAGAGACAGGTACAAAGCCATTGCATCACAGAGGCCGCACATCCGCTGCTTTGGAGTTCTTGCAGTATGTTAGAACTTAGCATGTGCTGAAGGCAGAGTGATGGCCTAATGTAGAGCCACTCGGAAGAAGCCAAGGCTCTGGTTTAATCTCACCTCAGACTCAGAGGTTGCCTCATAGAAAGTCTGAGTTTCCAGAGAATGAAAGAGCTCTGAAGCTCGGTAACAGGCTGTTAGGAACTGACTGTCCCTCACAAGGTGGAATGAAAAAGCAAATATTGGAAAGGCGTGTGGCTATGTACTTAAAGAGAACAGCACTTTTTATGAGAATTATATTTAAAAAAATCATATAAATGGCTTCATGAGGAGGGAACAAAATGCTGGCAATGCTTTTAAATGACCTTTCTCACAGTGGTCATCAGAAACAAAATGAGAGTTGGTTTCCAGGGATGATGGGGTCTGATCGGCCTTACTCTCCACTGTTACTGGCACTGGGCTCCTTAAAAGTGAAGTTAAAGACCTTATTATTCCAGTGCAAATCCTATGTGGCTTTAATAGTATGAATTCTGTCAAGTTGTTCGTGGAATAAATTTGCACACAGTTTAACATAACATGGGTACATTAAGTAGGAACTGGCATTAAAAGGCCCAACACCAAATGGGAATCTGAAAATAAATGCCCACATTCTCCCCAGAAGCCTATTCACCCTGAGGCCTTGGGCATTAATTTAACCGAATGAGGAAGCCACTGGGGCAGCTGTCGGGAGCTTATTTGATTTGTGAATAAACAATGCCTTCATTTTAAATGCTGTTCCTTCTAACCCAAACCAAAGCAGAACGGAGAGTACAAAAGCGGCTAATTGGTTACACGAAAACTATTGACAAACAAAAAACAGTCCGTGAATTTTAGAGTCAGTGTTAGATTTTTGTTCTTTAAGCAAAATATGTAGCTTGGAGGTACTGCTTGCCGTGTGTGTGCGTATGTGTGTGTGTGTGTGCCTGTGCATGCATGTGTGTATGCATGTGTGCTTGTGGAGGTCAGAAGACAGCCTTGGCTGTCATTCCTCAGGGAGTTTTTTTGAGACAAGGTCTTTCATTGGCTTAGAACTCACAGAGTCAACTAGGTTAGCTGGCCAGCCATACCCAGGGATGTGTCTGACTCTGTCTCCCCAGCACTGGGGTTACAAATGTGTGCCACTGTGCCTGGCCATTTAAAAAAAAATGGGTTCTGAGGATTGAATTCAGCCCCTTGTGTTGGCATGCACTCTACCAGCTGAGCTATTGCCTAAGCCTCTGCTTGCTAATCTTTAAGCCCAAGGAATAGACTGACTCCTGAGTTGATACAGTCTACTTAGGCTTCCAGTAATTGAAGAGTTGGGGTATGACGATTATGCACAGGTGCCTAATCCTTAGGATTATCAGTGGGGATTAGCCAACATTCTGTCAGTGGCAAATAGGACTGGGTTGACATGGATAAGGGTTGAGGACTTATCCTTTCTTGGCCCTCCAGGGACCTCCTGACCTAGTACTGCCTCAGACCTCTCCAGGAGTAGGAGTGATCAGCTCAAAGTAAGCTCCCTGGGGCCATTGGCAGCATCCACAGAGCATCAATAGCAAGGAATTGGTGACATTGCACAAGGCTTGCTGACGTTCCTCATCTGTAATACCTCAGCACTGAGAGAGACAGATTAAACTCAGGGCCACAGACCCCCTCCCTGGGGAGTAGGAACTCACTTGCCTTACAGTTCCTGAGCCAGGGTACTATGGAAGAAAACCTGGCCAGCACTTTTGAGGACTGTAGGTTTATGGCTCATCTTAGTCCCCACCTTCCGTGACCCACAAAGCTACCATGTGCATTCTGCCCTGTAGAGGGGGCTGAAGGAGGCAGGGCTGCCACATGGGACATGGGCTTTGGGTTCTGTTCATTCTGATGCTGAGTGAGGCAGCCCAGCCCAGGGAGGGGAGAAGGAGGCCTCATAGGAAAGACACAGACATGTTTCTGACCAGCAAATCATATTTATTCATGAATTCACATGAATTTCAAGAAGCATCTTGGCTTGGAGTTTGCACTTAGCATCTGACAACCCAAGATGAAATGGGCCTTGAAGGCACCAGAGTGATGTTGGAAATCCAGGACCATGGATAAATTGTTTTCCAACAATGTCTTCAATTTGTTGAGAACAAATCGGTTTGTCGTTGACGACAGGCTGTGCTTTGGCCTCTGGTGTTTCTCAAGCAAGTACCTGATGTGTGGGCACTTAGTTACTATTAAATGCAGCCAAGCAAGGACTGTGGGTATGTGTGGAGACAAGAAGGCATGTTGGCATGGATGCCCAGGAGTACTTTTCCTCCCGCAACTGCATGTGATAATGGAGCCTGGGGTTATGCTCTACTCATAGGTTTTTATGGCATTTTCTTTCCTAAAGAGCCAGAGAATAAGTAGAGGTATTTAGTGACCTTCTTTATGAGCAGGTTTCTCTTATGGGTCATTACATTGATTTTTTTTTCTCATCCAAGCCTGGAGATGTTAAGAGAAGGGCACATGGCCTTTCCCACACTGTGGACCAGGGGTCACTTGCCAGCAGCAGCATGTGACATTAAAATGGTCTGCAGTCATGTGACCACTACTGTTAGTGAGGCGGCTGTCTTCACTTGCAGGTGCGTGCTAGATGGGTGATAGGAAACCCAAATCTGTCTTTGTGAATCTAGTCATGCTGCTCATCTACAAAAAGCATGGGAAGCTCTTGCAAGGAATCTTTTCTAAGTCAAAGTCCTCTTTCAAAATGTCACTTGTTGACCATAGGCGTCATCCTTCAGTGTCAACATTTTAAAGACATGAGTAAGGTAGAGTGACCACCACGATGCAGAGTTCTTTGGAATAATGTATAATTGCCCTTTCAAAAGTCTGGTTTCTGAGGGCTAAGGGGATGACTCAGACAGTAAAGTGCATCTGCAAGTATGAAGGTCTGGGTTTGATCCCCAGCAGATGTGGTGATACATGCTTGCATTCCCAGCACTGTGGAGGCAGAGACAGGAGGATCCTTGGGCCTCACTGGCCAGCCAGTCTATCTGAATCAGTGAGCAGCCAGATTCAGTGAGAGACTGTGTTCACAAAATAAGGTGGATGGCAGCTGAGAATTGACACCAGACCTTGACTGCTGGCCTCCACATGTGCACCACACACATGTGAATCTGTGTATGTGCACACACACAAACATGCATAAGTCTGTTTTGTTAGTTGAACGTTTTCCACATGGAATTTTGCTGTGAACATTAGGTGAAGTGCCCAAATGTGCATTTGTGGTGTGTATGCATGCACATGTGAGCATTCACATTCTCCAGAGCCTTTGCAGATGAAATTCCCTGGTGTGGATGGTGAGGCCTGACCACAGGAGCTCAGCGAGAGGGGAGCCCAGAATCAGCGATCGAGGTATATTCTACCCACGTTTCTGGTGCTTCTGGGAAGCTACGGAAGCACCTGGCTCTTCTCAAACCTTCCAACTCTTCTTGACCGCTATTAATATTGTACTCAGCTAGTGAAAGTACTGAACCCCTGAACTCTAAGGCTGATGTTAAGGTTTTCTTGGCTTCTCTTCAATCTTGGGTCACTTCCATCTAGACTCTAGGTCTGGGCTCTTCTTTGACTTAATCACCTCCACTTAACTTCCATGTGGTGGATCAAACAGGCCTGACTGCATTGACTGCAGATCCAACACCTATTGGCGAAACCAGATTTGGTAACTCTTAGATTTGGGGGAGCCAGTAAAGCATGATGTGCTCAGAAGACAAAAGACAAGAAAAATTCCTTCTTAAACACTTTGAACTTGAGAAATAGCTGGCAAATAGAAATGATCTGGAAGACACAAGGCATTATCTGAGGTTGGGTCCTAAAATGGTTCTCCATGTTTTAAGTGGTCCTCATTGCTGCTTCCTGTTAGAACAGGACCAAGTAGCCCATTTGCAGATTAGCCTACAAGTATTTCTGTACAATTCCAATAAAGTTGCACAATGAGTATCTGCTTTCATTGTAATTATGATCAATGTCCCTCTGTGTATGTGTGCACTTTATATGTGAGTGTGTGCAGGTGAATGTTCGGATGTGTGCAGACCCCAGAGGTCAGTGTTGGGTGTCTTTCTCAGTTGCTCTCTCCTTCATATTTTTTGAGACAGGATCTCTTACTGAACCTGGAGCTCACGGATTCAGCCACACTGAGCAGTGAACTCCAGGGATCTTCTTGTCTTTTTCCCCAGCATAGTAATCACAAATGTACTATCACACCTTTTTTTGTTGTTTTTAAATATCAGAACTGGTAATCCAAAGTACATTTGTGTAGCTAGTATTTTACCAGCTGAGCCATCTCCCCACCTTCTCAACTTCTGTCTTAATGGAAGAAATTTTCTGTGCTCTTTGGTGCTATGACCAAATTGTTTCCTGTAGAACATAGTAAGACTAATCAGGGAGAGGCCTGTATTTGGGAATAAGCCCCGAAGGTCTTGGGAAAGCCTAGTAATCAGATAGTGGGGCTTAGGCAGAAACATGGTGCAAGCCACAGGACTGACCCTCCAGGGACTTCCTGAGGATGTCTAGAGTTTCAGATGATCATGAACAGCAGAGTTCCCATTTGACACAGAGCCTAAAGATGTATCTCTAAGCTCACAGCACTCTCACAAATGAATGGGGTGGGGAGCACCTGGCCTCACCTCTCATCTCCTAGTTGCATTGTTCATTCCCACTCCAGAGTTCTGCTTCCTGGATCCATCCTCTAGGCTGGAAACCAGCTAGTCTCCCTGGCTACTTGCTACCTGTCCAGGAGTCTCCTGAAAAGGAGACCTGAGGCCTAGTATATATCTTGGTTTCTACTCCTGCATGGATTTTCTATGAGGAGTTGAGTAGTAAATTAAGATCCTATAACCAGCGAATTAATAATTCATTGCTGTTATTGACAGGTGTCCTCCTTCCCGAGTATTTCTGGAACCCACACTGGCGTATGTAGAATTGAATGTGGCAGGAGTGGATAGCCAGATCTGTTCATGGCTCTGTGCCTGGTGGTCCCTGCCACTTGGGGGTTGTCTAAATGCATGATTTGTTAAAGGCAGTGCATCCTTCTGTGAAACTTATATTGCCCATTAATTGGCCATTGATCTGCAGCCCATTTAGGACAGTTATTCTTACTGATAATTGTATGGCTTTGTCATGTTGTATAACACTGAATCTTAGTTTATTGCTTGTGGATTATTGTTTCAGCCCAGGCACTTGAATGATGTCTAATAATTTCTTACTGACATCCATTCAGCAAATATTCCTTGTGCATCTATGTGCTGTGAGTGAGATGAGACGCCCAGACATGAATACCCAGAGATAAGTGATGCTTGCTGCCTTTAAGGCATTTTCTGTCTAGTTGCAGGAGAGAGGCACATACCCAAATAACCATCGCAGAAATGTGCTAAGCAGGATTCTTCAGTTGGTGGGGCGGTAAAATGGTTATACCAGTTTGGGTGAATAATATGACAATATATTTTTAAATTAATAATCGCCTTCCCTGTGACCCCTTGTCATCTTCTTTCTAGGAATCTTCTAGGAAGTCAGTGTGAGTCCCTAAAGATATAAATTCCAGAATATTTATTTTTAACAACCAATAAAAAACAAAAGATGAGAGCCAAAAGCCTTTTATATCCAGCAATAGGGGGTTGGGGACTAAGTGACATTTTTATGATGGCTGAGAATAAAGTTGATTGGGGATGAGGCGGTTCCATATGCTGGCTGGGTAAGAGATCCCTGATAAGTTGTTAGTATAAAAAAAGTACATGCCAGATGATGACTCTTAGTAAGAAACAAGTTCCCTGTGTGTTACAATTGCTACAGTGGAAGACAGAATTCAGTATTCTCTCATGATTTATAAGCTGTGGAATCATGGGTAGTCTCTATTTTTGTTTTTTGAACAGTTCCACAGGTAGGGAGGGGAGAAGATGTGCCGGCCCTTTGCACCTCCATGTGTGGTCATCTGTGGGCATGATGTCACAGAAGGCCACCTGGGGGCAAGTAGAGCAGATATCCTGCTCCAGCCTCGCCCCAGCCAGCCTCTCATTTTCCTTGTTGGCTTAGTGCAAACCAAGGGAAGGCAGCTGCGTATATAAGCATAAATTCAGATGGCCTATTGCTAAGCAGCCTCAGCGGGTGGGCCCAGCCAGACCCAGGACTGGAAACTAAGGAAACTAAGAGCCTCACATTCTGAAATGAGCATCTCACTACCTCACTCCGGGGTAGGCTCCTTGTCATGAAGCTCTAAGGAAACTAAGAACCTCACATTCTGAAATGAGCATCTCACTACCTCACTCCAGGGTAGGCTCCTTGTCATGAAGCTCTGTGATGGGGTCAGAATGGCATTTCTCCTGTCTGTAACACAGTCTCAGAAATCAGTAGGGGCCGTAACATTGTATGTAGTATTGTCTGTTTGGATAGTTCTACAGTGATTCCAAGTGTCCAGTTCCCTTTAAATAAGGATAGTTCATGTGTATTTTACTGAGAAAATATGATCCTCATCCATTTCTGAGAAATCCATGGGGAGCTGCTGGGTCGGAGAGCGGGTATGACCAGAATGAATTGGGCCATGTGGAGATCTGACTCTCTGCCATCCATGGCAGGGCGGGGCCATCAGAGGGGTTCTACAGTTGCCTCTAGTGGCTCTGAAGTCATGTTAGGAATGGGTTTGCTCCTCTTCCTCTGTTTTGATCCACATTCCTTGGTTTATACATATCAATTTGTTTCATGGTTGGGTTGCCAACAGTTGACCACAGCCAGGATACATGTTGCCACTGTTTCTTAAATATATTTTTATCAATTCTTTGGGAATTTCATGTAATGTCTTGTGATCCTACTCATCTCCACTCCTCCCCTAACTCTTCCTAGATTCACTGCTACCCCACTGCACCTCCAGACTTCCTGCCTTCCTTTCATAAAGGCTCATCAAGTCCAATTGGTGCTGCCCTTATATGTATATTCCTGGTGTGGGACCATCCAGGGCCCTGTGGCTGACCTCCTGGGGCCATATTCTTAAAGGAAACAGACTCTCCCCCCACACCAGAGGCCACCAACTGTCAGTAGCTCCTCAGTTGGGAGTGGGGACTCTGTTGGCATTGTTTATATGTGGCCATAACAATGCAATGTTCCCATCAAGCATAAAGTTTGTTTAGTGGAGGATGGGCAGCCTTGAGTTTGGTGGGACTGAGGGCTTCCACATAGATGTGCCACAGCTGGAAGGGCCTGTGCCATCCTTCTGGGGACCGAGAGTGCTCACCCTTCAGGTGCTACAGATAGAGCCCTGTGCCCCTATGAGTTTGTCCCTTGGCATCCACTGCAGTTGCAATCAGGGCAGCTCAGTTGGCTCTGGGTACCAGATGCCTGCAAAACACCTCTTTTCTCTGCTCACTCTGAGTGTGGAGGGTCTTGGTGACTTCCTCATTTTGGGTGGTCTTCAACAGCCTGCTGAGCAGTGATTAGACAGTATTGGGTGTTTATATGTCGACCATGTCCTCCCAGCATGGCCGAGCTTTTGTCTGGAGCAGTGATCTTGCTTCTTGTGGACTGATCTCACTTCAGACCCATTAGCCTTCCTTCTGCGCTGTCATTGGCCAGACGTATAACTCAGTGTTCACAGAGAAGTCACTCTGGGCCTGCAGAGTATTCTCAAAAGTCTGCTGAGAGGGAGCTGCCTTTTCTTCCCCCGTTGCAAGACCTTTGCCTGCACCATTCATTCATTCATTCATTCATTCTTAATTCATTCATTCAGCAAGTACTTTCCGAACTAGATTCTGTGCCCATCCGTGTTCAGCCCTCTGGTTGTGATCATGTGTTTATAGTTCTGATCATGTGTTTTCTGAGTGTACTTGGTGACCCCAGCAGCTAAGCAGGCCCTCAGTTGCTTTCTAGGAGCATGCTGACCAGGACTAAGGGTTCCACCTTCCAGCTCTGTGGCAGTTTACTCTTTCCTGAGTATGACCCACTACATCTGCTGGGGGTGGTGGAAGGGATTGATCTAATGGGATCCCATAATTTGGAGACCATCTTGACGACAAAGGAACACCAAACCATATAGTACGAGGACTAACCCAGAAAAAAGGTCAGGGACCTTCCTGAGAGGAAGGCTTCCTGCACCTCAAGCAATCAAGCAAAGCCTGGAGGGCTCCTGTGTGCTCAGAGTGCTGCATTTTTTACAAAGCCAGGGTCTGTTGAGCACGTCAGAGATGCCCACATTGCCAGCCTAGAGATACAAAACAAGAAACGGCCTGTGTGTCCAGTCATTCATTGATCCATTGATTTATGCCTTCATTCATTTGTTCTGCCCTTCCTTCCCCATCCCGCCATCCATTTCTATGGTGTTGAAATGCAGAGCTTATTGTGGTACTTGTGTAGAAAGAAAGTCCTGATTTGCCAGGACAGACAGACACAGGAACACAGTTGCCCCAAGCGTCACTGGCACTGTGGTGGTATGCGTAGGCTGCAGGAGTTTGACGAGGAAGATGGTGAGGTAGGAGGGGGAGATGTCACCTCACCGGAGGAGAGTACAGAGTCGCAGGACCAGCAGCAGTGTTTCTTCAAGGGTGAATAGGAAATCACCAGGAGAATAAGAAGCGCTCAAAGCACAGAGGCTGTGTGCTCTGAAGCAGGAAGATGCGATTGAGCAGAACTCTGGACCCTTCCAAGGGGCCGGAAGGCACGGGCTCACGGAAGCCAGACAGGCCAGCAGGGAAGTTTCTTCTTACTGCTGGGGTCACCAGATTGCTAGTTTCTGGGCTTTCCTAGTTTGGGCAGGTGGTGGTTTAGAAGGTGAAGTTTGCAGCACACTCACCCTTTCTGTACATTTGACACCCCAGTTCTCGAAGTGTTGAGATGCTGGACCTTAGAGGAACTCACTGAACTCCGACTCTGGAATCCACAAGGAGGACAATTTGAGTTCAGGTTAGCTAGCCACACATCTCTGTAAGAAACGAATCCCAGATTTTGCTGTCCACTCACTTGATGTGCCCAGAGAGCTAACGCCAGAGGAAATGTTTGGATTAACCTTTACTCTACATTTTTAATGTCTGAAAGTACCTTTTCATTAAGGTCCTACTTTATTCATTCTACCTGGGAGAGCTGGGCGGGTTGCAGCTGAGTCCATTGTGGACTGATCATTTGGTGACAGCTCAGCTCCTAAACTCTGCAGAAAAGAAAAAAATGAAAAAGTGGTTTGGGGAGAGAGGCTGGTTATAATTAACTGGCCTCAGTGCAGTGGCAATGTTAGGGTTATCAAGAAGTTGCCCCTTGTACCACACTCGGGGAGGAGATAATGACCCCTCCCCCTGGTTTGGAAACACAACAGGTACAATTCAAATTAAAGGACAAAAGAGAAACATCCAGAGCCTGCAGTGAAATATCATCTCTAATTGGGTTTTACTTCCACAATAGCACAGATTAAATGCAGAACATCAACTTAACCTTTCCATTCACTGCCTGTGTCAGTCCCCAAACAGATGGTTAACATGATTTATAGTTTCCTTCTTATTGTAGTTCTTCACCATTTAATTGGAATCAGATTACCAAGCTGTTTCGTAAACAACCTGAAATTGAGGTGTTTGTTTTTATCATTGAAGAAAATAAATAAACAATAGTTAGAGGCAGAGCGCATGTGCGATCGAACTGAACGCAATGTTGAACAGGATGGGAGTCAGGCAGGTTTAGAAATAGTCCTACTTGTCTTATGATGTGCAGGTCTCCACATGTTTCTTTGCACATGAAAGGTTTGTGAAATCATCTAAATATGACTTATCTTCTGAAGGAGACATGCAAAATACAATTCTGGGTAAATTCTTCAGAAAGCTGAGGAAAATCATTTAAACCCTAACTTCATTTGAAATGGCTCCTAATGACCTGTAATTTCCTCCTTTTGAAATGGTCCCATTACATTAATCAGATTGATGCGGTGCTGATAGATTATTCCCATTAAAAGCAATATTCTTTTGTTGTCCTTCCCCGTGGACCCTTGAGACAGTTACCAGAAATAGGGCACCAGGCTATGGCTTGAGTTCCCATTTTTCACGGGACGTTTTGTTCCCCTTTGTCTGATGTGAGAGCTCTGCGTCGTTTCCTTCAGAGATGAGACGCTGTTGGTGTTGGTGGATGGGAAACAGTATCTCATTTGGTACCTGTCCAGGTGACACTGGTTTAACCTGGGCCACTCAGATCTGCTTGGGATAGAGACCCTCTTGTTTTCTAGCATTTTCTTTTAGTGGGTGTACTGGAGAGCTGCTCCAACAGAGGGCTTTCTTCCCTTCCAACCTGCCAGATTCATCAACCAGAGCGGGTCTTTATGGCCGTCTATTTTTTTTACCACATCCATAAACCTCTGTGACTCTGGCTTGGCCTGTAGCTTCAGCAGGCGTCCAGTGGGAGGACTGGGTCCCCAGGAAGCAGACTGTTGTCTCTCTGACAGTCAGAGCTTCTGTTTTTCTTGAGGTGCTAGGGGAAGCAGCATATTCCTCCTCATTTTCTGAGCACATGGTTTCCTGAGCTTTGCCTTTAATGCATGTATTTCTGAACCTGGCTGTGCTTGAAGGGTAGAAGTTGCTTGGTGGTATATAAAATTGCTATAATTTTTTTTGTCTGTGTGTCTGTATGTGTGAGCATATTCATGTCTGTGTGCACCTGTTTGAGCATGTGCCTAGAGGACAGAGGTCAACCTCAGCTCTCCTTCCTCAGATGACATCTACCTTTAGAGACAGGGTCTCTCACTGGCCTGAAACTCACCAAGTTAGGCTAAACTGCCTGGTCAGTAAGCCCCTAGGGTCTGTCTGTCTCAGCCTTCTCAGTCCTACAATTACAAGTACATGCCTCTGGCTGTGCCAGCTCCTGTATGCTGGTCCTAGGAATCAAACATAGGTCTTCATATCAAGCACTTTACCAAGCGCCCCCCCCCCTCCCCCCCCCCCCCCGTCATTCCTGTTTACCAATTCCTGTGCTCTAGGAGACAGGTCCCTGTTTCCTGAGGGATCTTCTCTAGATGTTTGCAGTGACTGAAAGATGATCACTCTCTTCACGGGAGTCTACTAGTATCTTCTGAGGACAAAGTAGTGACCAGGCGGCATTTGTTATCTGCGTCTTCCCTGTGGCCACCGGCGTCGGGTGAAGGATGGAGAGGAACATGAGGCGCTGGGTGCGCACGCAGCAGGACTGCAGATGCTACAACGGCGTGGGAGCTTAGACGCAGCACTGGGTCTGCCTAACTCTGCCTGTCGTTAGCCCCGTGACGGTGGGTTGATTATTTCTACCTGTTGTTTCTACATCCTCATTTTTTATTATAGTTTATTTACTTGTATGTGTATGAGTGTTATGCCTGCATGTATATAAGTGTACCTGTGTCATACAATGCCTGCAGAGGTCAGAGGAATTCCATCCCCTGGAACTAGAGTTACAGAAAATTGTTAGCTGCCATGTGGGTGCTAGGAATCGAACTTGGGAGTTCTGTAAAAACAGCCAGTGTTGTTAACTGCTGAGCCATCTCTCCAGTCCCTACATCCTTATTTTTAATATAGGAAAAATAATAAATCTCTTATAGGGTTGCTATCAGAATGAAATGAGATCATGTTGGTGATGGGAGTTTTGAGTTGCTATAACAGTAGTAATGTATTTTTTAAGTATGATATTTGAAAACAGTAGATGCCTTAGCCTTACTATATATGGCATATAAATACTCCAGGTAAGATCTGAGGCAGTATAACTGTGTTTCTTGAGCAACTTCCCATGGGGCTTCCTTTGAGTATAACCTCTCTTATGCATGGAATGGTCCCAACTAATTAGTCAGCCAGTGTTGGCCAGGACACAGAAGCCCGAGATTCCAAAGCCGGGAGGTCCACTCACTTGGGGCCCCGCCTTATGCAAAGTCCCATTCCCCATTCTCTGTGCTAGCCTGGGATCTCTATGCTTTAGTGCTCAATAGGTGTTTGTGATAAAGACGTTAGGACTTACTATTTTAAAAAAATATTTATTTATTTATTTTTATGTGTATTGCCTGCAAGTATGTAAGTGCACCCATGTTGTGCAATGCCCACAGAGGTCAGAAGAAGGCATCAGATTCCCATGGAACTAAAGTCATGGGTGGTTGTTAGCTGCCATGTGGGTGCTGGGAATTGAACTCATGTCGTTTGTGAGAGCAACCAGGGCTCTTAACCATCTCTCCAGCCCCAGGAATTGTTAACTTTCTAAGTTAAATTTTGATTAAAGCTCACAGAACACCAAGAAAAATCATAAGTGCTTAGGAAGATGCAATTTTAAAAATGAGCATAGCTTGGGGGCTGGAAAGATGGCTCAGAGGTTAAAAGTACTGACTGCTCTTGCAGAGGACCTGGGTTCATGTTCTAGCACCCACATGGTGACTAACAAACCATCTATAACTCTAGTTCCAGGGGATCTGTCACCCTCTTCTGACCTCCATGGACGTTGCATGACATGAATGCACTTACATGCATGCAGGTAATACAGTCGTACACATAAAATAAAAATAAATAAAAATAAAAGTGAACATATTTCAAAGTTCATTGCATACTTGTATGAGAATCTCGTTATGTAACCAAGTACTATGTACAATGAACATGCCAATAGGAAAATAAAAGTTAACTGAATCTAGCTAGGCTATGTAAATGCCACCCAACAAGGAAATAAGGAGCTACTAGGGTTCAGAGGCCCTTCCCTTCTCTTCCTGGTCTTACCCCCAGATGTAGCCTCTTCTGTGACTTCTATCCACATGGGTTAGGTTTGCCTGTTTGAACTTTATGTAAATTAAATCCTATGCCATGAACTTTTTGAACTTGACTTCTTCTGTTTAATATTATTATATTCATAGAACTCACCCATATTTGCTGCACAGAGCAGTGGTTTGTTAATTTTTACTGCTGGTATCGATTCCATCATATGACATTACAGTGTGTCAACTCTACAGTTGTTGGGCTTATTGTCATCTATAGGTTGGAACTATGAACAATGTAGCAGTAAGGATTCTTGTATGTGTCTACTGGTGAACATATATAATTACATTTCATCTGGCTCAATTTGTTAGGTTCTGTGTTTACATTCAGCCTAATACTACTAAGTAGATTTGGTTTCTTCTTTTCCTAAGTGGTTGCACCAGGCTATGGGTGTGCTGAGTGATCTCTATCTTGAGCTACTGGTGCCTTCACTTGGTTTCTTTATAGTTATCTTGGTGGGTGTGTCATGGCTCCTTAGAGCTCTGTATTACATGTTCCTGATGACTAACGATGAGCAGCTTCTCACATTTTCCTTTTGTAAAAGAAAGACTTGAATGTTCTCTCTTGTGAAGTGTGTGTTGGAGTGTTTTGCCAGGCTGTTTGTCTTTTTCTGTCTGATTGATTCATAGAGTGCTTAGAAAATCCAGATAAAAGTCTTTTGTCAGATAGATGTATTACAAAAATATCTGCTCCTACACAGTAGTCTGCCTTTCACTGTTTAAATGGTATCATTTGGAGAACAGAAGTTTGTTTATTTAATGTAGCCCAATTTTTGAGTTTTCCCTTATGCCAAGCGCTCTGTGTTTTATTGAAGGCATCTCTGCCCACTCTGCATCATTATGTGGTTATCCCTCCGTGTTGGTTCCACATACCAAAAACTGAGGGTGTGTAAGGCTCTTTAATAAAGCTGCGGCCCTCTCACTGAGCCTACACACATCCTCCTGTCAGTGATCTCTAGATCACTTGTAACACCTAGCACGATGTAAATACTGTGCAAATAATGTTATAATGCATTGCTTTGGGAATGATGACAGATAACGTGTATGTATGATTGAGAGATACTATTTTTTCTTAATATTTTCCATCCGTGGTTGGTTGAATGTGCAGATGTGGAACCTGAGGATACAGCAGTTGCCCACTTCTGAAAGCTGCATTATTTATTTTTACAGTTGATAGAATCACAAAGTATTAAATGACTGTGTAGTAGTAAGTCATCCAAAGTGGTGCCTTAAGAAGGGTGGAGTTTTAATTTCCAAGGCAGCAAGTAGCACCCAATTTGGCAGAAACTGTTGTTATTGTTATGGGGTGCATTTGACAAAGCCTGTTGGTCTGCAAAGGCAAGACCCTGACCCTGACCAGTTTTCTGTAAGAGGTTAATCACTTTGCACATCCCTCCCCTTGGTCCTCAACTCTACAAACCCACTTCTGTTCTCAGAACTTCCAAAATGTATGTATATAAAGGAAGGCAAGGTAGTTAAGTGTTAGCCCCGAGCTATGGGCAGGGTTTCGGCAGGTGCCCACCATTGCTGGCTCACTCTATCTCTGTTTCTTCTGAAGACCTTTGTGTCCAATTTCTAAACTTGCTCTTCTGGCTCTAGACCACCATGGAAGACTGACTTTGCAGTGTTAAACAAATAAGTATCCTAGGCCTGTTTCTGGATCTGTAAAATTGATACAATAAGGTAGAACACTTGAGACATTGATTTGTCAGATGGATGCATGGATGGATGCATGAATGGCTACATGGATGCCTGGATTCTTGCATGGGTAGATGGATGAGTGTGTGTATGGACGGGTGAGTGGATGCATGATTGGGGGGATTTGAGAAATAAATAAAACCAGGTTTATAGCAAACATGCTATGGAGTTGACACATGTTCCAGTGCTCAGTAAAAATTCCTAACAAGTAATGATTTTTGCTGAACACCCACTGTCATTGGTTTGATGGATATAACGTAACAGATAGGAAAATAAATGTAATTATGCTAAGACTAAAGTGCGGTGGTGCTTGGTAGTTATGATAGTAAAAGCATGTGTGGGATTTTGACAGTCACCAAAAATATAAAAATAATTTAAAAAACCCATTGCTTATAGTGCTTAAAAGTAGATCCTAGCAGACTACTGCCAAGTGGGTAAGTGTGCTGTTTGAGAGGTGTCTTTGGGGGAAGATTTTAAATTGGTGGTGAAGATGATTCTGTGATTATGTTGGGTGGAGTTTTGAGTCATCTGTGTGGTCCCCACAATGGTGTTCTTGATTCCTTTCTGGACCACCTTAGACTGCCACTGCCACATTCACCCATTCTTCACCTGTAGACAAAGTGACTGCACAAAGCGTGAATCGGATTGCATCACTTTACCATGGTGAGTCCTTCCTTGATTCTCCTTGCATTTAAAATTGACACCCAAACCCCTTTTCCGGGTCTGAGCGTGGTCTGGCCCGCACCAGCTTCTCCTATCTCTTTTCCTACTGTGTTTCTGCTGTGCACTGGACACAGAGGCCTCCTTTGTTGTGTCTCAAACCTGCAAGGTTTTTCCTTGCCCCAAGCTTGCTGGACATCTCTCGTTGAGTGCCTCCCTGACTGTACTTACAGCAGAATAAGAGAGTCTACCCGACTCCCCATCTTAACAGGTAATCCCTTCTGTACAGTGTTGTCTGTTTGGATATTGTTTGCCTTGCTTCTTCTCTCCTCGAATAGAAGCTAAGCTGTGTGTTTCATTTCTTGAGCACAGTGGATGCTTAGCAAACAAATGAGTGAATCACATGTGTTCTTAGCCTCAGCCAACCCTCAATTCCAAGACCAACTAACTGCCTGCCAGGTCTTTGAGGTGTGTGTATATCCTCTTACATCCTCCACTCATCGTCCTCCCACTCCCCAGCTCCTGATCTCTGGCCCATTCAGTATCGTTTGCCAATACCGGATGTGTCTGCCCTCTTCCCCCATCTTGCAGGAGGAGTTACCAGATTATTACCTCCAGAGTGGATCTGTTTGTTTCCATTCTTAAATCCAGTGACAAAGATTTCCGCTCCAGTGTCATACTGATGGTCATGGGCCATTTAAGGGAAAGAGTCAGAGGTTGTGAGGTCGTGAGTGTCCCACCAGGTGTGTAAGTCCCTTCAACCCCCAGGAGCTTCCTCATGCCATTGGTTCAGGAAATAAAACTACCAGGGCTTCTCTTTTGAATGTTTCATAGCCAGTGTTCTCTTGGTTTCTGATAAAAGAAAATAACATAACTTGCTTAATTCACAGAAGGGGAATAAGAACCCAGGCGTGTCCATGGAAACCAAAGAACAGAGAGCACATCTGGGACTTGTAAGGGACCTTGCCTGGGTATCTATTCTGGGAGTAAGCAGTCAGCAGAGTGTTCCAACACCGGATTTCTGGACTACACTGTCGAACTGATGCAGGTGGTAGCTCCAGCCTAGTCAGATGTACTTCTCAGAAGATGTCGTTTTTATGAGAAGACTCGGTGGGGGCAGGGGGAGGGGGGTAGCAAGTATTACATAACTCCTTAGAGACATATCTACACGGCCCTTACGGAGAGATGACAATTGGGCATGAAAAAATGGTAGTCTTGCTATAGAAGGTTCTTGAAGAACATATATAACAGCAGGACTTTTCTTTAAAGAAGAGTAGTGAGTGGGACAGTGAAAGAGGGAGGAGGGAGCCTGTGGTCAAGGCTGAAGGAAGAAGAGTCTTGTACACTTAATGCCACTCGAGGTGGCTTGGATGTGGTGGGTTGGGGTGAAGGAGCACTTTTGGGAAAGAGGAGTAATGTTCTAGTTTACTTTCAGTTGCTGTGACAAAACACTGACCAACACCAACTCGAGGAGAAAAGGGTTTATCTTTTCTTATATCTCCCAGGTCACAGTTCATCACTGAGGGAGTCCAAGGTAGGAACTCAGACAGGAACCTGGAGGCAGGAGCTGCTTCCTGGCTTGCTTCCCTAGCCCACACTCAGCCTGCTTTCTTATACAATACAGAACAACCTGCCCGCTACTGACTGGGACCTTCCACATGTGTAGGATGATTCAGGCCAGGCCAGGCAGGCTCCCAGCCTGCTGGCCTAAGCGGCTAGAACCAGTATTGAGCATGCATGCACAGTGAACATTTCTTGGGACCTAACCTGGGGCAGCTCTCAGGCCCTAGCAGCCATCCAGAACCAATGGGAGTGATGAACGTCAGATCATCAGAGGTGTTCAGGACCTACCAGAATGAAGCACGTCAGATGACCAGATAAAGACCTCCCCTAAGCCTGGCAAAAGCATAAAGCCTGTTCCCTTCAAAAATTAAAAGAGATTGTTGGTTCCACTTTCTCCTGGGGTCTGTGTCGTTGACTCCGCGCCTTCTTGCCTCCTTCCCTGAGGGACCCACCAATGCCAGCCAACGCACATGAACTCAACAATCAAGAAAATATACTACAGACATGACCACACACCAGTCCAGTGGAGGAAATTCCCCATTTGAGGCTCCCTCAACCCAGGTGTGTCAAGGTGACAACTACAGCTGTCCAGTACAAGTAACTAGATCAGTAGCAACACCTATGGGAAGACAGCAAACCTAGAAGTTAGAATCCGGGCCTTATCTACCCAAGTTCAAGTCTCAGCCCTAACACCGATACTTTCTGGGTCTATATATGCATGTAGTTAGTAAGTAGGTGAGTTTGTTTGTTAGTTTTGAAACAGCATTTCATCTAGCCCAGGCTGTTCTTGATCTCAGATCTGGTTACATAGCTGAGGATGACCTTAATCTGCATATCCTCCCCTCTCTACCTCCCGAGTACTAGGATTACAAATGTGAATCCAGTTCATGTGGTGTTTGGGGATCAAACCCAGAGCTTTGACATTCTAGACAAACACTCTACTGACTGAGCTACATCTCCAGCCCCAACTTCATCTTTAAAATAGAGAGAACAGGAAAGAATCCATGTGTAGTCTACTTAGCTGATACCATAGTTAAAACACAGAAGGTATTCAGTAAATATAAGCCAATGCAGTAATTAATCTCCAGAAGCTGTGACCATATCTGCCACCCAAGGAAGTCACTCCAAGAGTACTTTAAATGTGATAAAAGGACTCTTCTTTCATTTTGACTGCGGGGACTCTGAGAATGGTTTGTTTCCAATAGTAATGGTTTCGTAAATAATAAACTCCACTCATACCCTACACAGCCTGAGGAATTCAGAGACTGATCATTGTTACTGCATAATTAGAGAGGTACACACAAAAGAGTTCAATTAATTCCTTCTCTGATTGCTCCCCTAATCTGCTGGAATCTGTACTTTTAGTGCACACTAAATCTACCATGTAGATCCAACAGGTGACATCATTACAGATCTATTTGAAACCCTCGGACATTGTTAAGCAGCGGGAGTGTGAAGGAAGGGATCCACGCTCTATTTCAAAGGTTCGCCTTCTTAAGCAGACGGTTTGTGCACACCGCTCAACACCCCTTCAGCTATGCGTTCCCTTTGATCCCTAGCTTATTAAAATATGCAAATCTAAATTGTATCTTATTAATGTGATCCTTTGTGTTCAAGCTGTGGGGGTCTGAAGAAAATCCCTCCCCCATCTCTAATATATGTGGATTTTTAATGTGAAGAGTACAAGAGCTTGATTTTCTTCAGGCCATATTTTCTAATCAACTGTTATGAAAGGTGGTTTTTTTTTTTTTTTTTTTTTTAAATTGTGCTGCTGTTTCTTGCTTTCTTGGGATGCAAGAAGATACAGAGGAATGACTTCATTGTTGTACTCCGGGTAGTTTCAAGCATGCCATGGTCCGCATTAATTGGTTAACACTTCCAAACGGACAGCGGCTCTGTCTCACAGGAACATCCTGGATGCATTTAGTAAGGGTAATGTCCCACGCTAGAGACAGTTAACCCATAGAAGTTCTCGCTGACAGCACACCCCTCATCCTCCTGTCTCTACAGGCTAGCATGGTATGCGCGTGTTGCCTCCATTCCCAGCTGGCTCCTGTCTGGGTATGAGAAGTCATCCTTAGAACCTGTGTGCTTGTGTTATTAGAACAGTTTCTTTCCCTTAAAAAATTAAGTACTTGAAATTTAATTTGAATCAAGTTAAAAATGGATCTCCTTGGAACACCGATGCATTTTCCCCCTCGTCCCGTTTCTTGCTCCCCCAGCTCCCCACTCCCTCATCCATCTCCCCATGCCCTCAAAGCAGCTTCCTCCTCCTGTTTAATGATTCTTTTTCTTAAGATCAAAGCTAATTATTTTACAAAAACCATCATCTGGAAACGATCGTTTTATATTTACAAGGCTGTCAATATGTACCCTCTCTCTCCCAGCGAAGCCTTTTCTGGAACAGTCTCGGGATAGTGGGAGAATTAGTAGTGTGGAAAAAGCAAACGGCCTGTTTAATAATGAAATGAACAACTGCAGACTCTGTTAGTACTTGCTAAGCCATGCATTATCTCATTTAATCTTGTAAACAGCCTGGGGAAGTTTGTGCTATTATCACCATATACCCATTTAACAGATGGGAAATGAGGAATTTGCTTCCAAATCTCATGGTTTTTAGGGGTCAAAATTGGGATGCAGCACCAGGGCTCTGCTTAAGAGGCTGTGACCTTTACCATTGAGCATCCCTCAGATTAGGAGACACAGGACTTGAATTCTTCTCCTGACTTTGCCCCTAGGATAGTGGTGTCACTCAGAGCACACATTACTGCTTTTTCCCACTTTTAAAGCAGAATTTTAGCCTAGATTACCTCTGAGGTCACATTTTATCATTCTTAGTAACTGTTGTTAAATGTTCTAAGGTACCACAAGAAGACAAAAGATACCCCCCAACACACACCCGCGCGCACACACACACACACACACACAACACACACACACATCATGTTCTTTATCAAGGTAGATTAAAGCACAGTGCCAGGATTTCAGCTGTCACCTCTTATCATAGCCTTTATTTCTAATAGGCAGAGATTGTTACAATTTATATTCTAAAAAAGGCTACCTGTGGCTTTTTGACGTCTCCTGCAGTGTTCCCAGGAAACGGATATCTGGGGGAGGAAGCTGGTAGGTGGGAAGAGCTGAAAGTGTATTTTTAACCAGAGCCCTTGCAGGGCTCCCCCTCCAGGTCTTCAGTTCTAGGAAGGAAGCTTCCCTTGCCCCCCACCTCACAGAGGTAGCATTGTGGTTCATAAAGGAAATCTTTCCCAGCACTGTTGAAGTGTTTTACGGAAAGACGTTTGATGTGGTGTGTGATGGCAGGTGGCAGCTTTCTGTGACATTCTCTGACATGCAACTGATTTGAAGTGACATGTGGCGGCAGAGTCAGGCTTGGCGCTTGTGACTTCTTTTGTCTTGATAAAACACGTTGCCCTTTCTGTAGGCAGTCAGGGCATAAACTGGTCTTTTCTGGAAGAAAGTGTGCGACACCACGCATGTTTTCAGATGCCTCGGTGCCTTGTGAACCACCTGCTCAAACCGGAAGTGCAGATGAGCCTGACCTTGGGTGATTGACAGCTGCCATAGGAGTGTGTCATCTGCCTTTCCCCCAGGGCCAAACAGCTTTTTCCAAGTCATTTCTACAGATCTCTCCACAGGCTGGTCTTTAGGCACTTTAGGATGTGCACACTAAGAGGTTTCACTGCCTGTCTCTTAAAACAGTATTTCCTTTATACAAACGAAGATAACATAAATTTCCACACAAATACCCAGCAACCCCTGCTACATCTGATCTTCACACTTTGTATTGTTTTTCTGTCTGTCTCTCTCTTTTTCTCACACACACGAATGCATACACTCACAGATAAATAAATCATTACAAATCCCTCTGCTATCCTCTGATCCCCAGAGTATATCTACTGTGAAATTTTGAATCCCTCCCTTCCATAAGCCCAAGGAGAGGCACTAGCCATGTGTTTAGATGATTTTTTAAAAATTAGAATACTTGAAGTTTTAGCTGCCATTGATGAAGAAGACTTTAACCGATTCTGTCAGGTCCACCCTTTCCTGTTCCCTCCTGCCCAAGAGGGTGGTGTGATCTCAGGCATTTGAGTGGCTCTCTAAGGAGGAGTTGGGGATAGAGATGTATTGAGCTTGGCTGTAGCAGAGTGGTTTCATGGAGTCCAGTTACTTCTGCATTAATGTCTCTGTTAAAGCTGGAGGGACAGTAAGATGACTTCGGGATGTTCAGCAGCATGATGTGAAGATCCAAAATCAGAGGTCACATAGTGGCTTGAACACATCTTAGGCTGTCCACATCCAGTGTTGAATGGAGGAAAACCGAAGTCTGAACTGTGAGCCTGACAAATTATAAGTACAATTATAATTACTATATAAGTAGGTATCTCACTGATACCTGCTCCCATCGATGTGTTCTCCTGTAGGGAAGGAACTTAATGATGTAGCAGATACAATCATAAACATGCCCCTTCCCCCTGTTGGAAACCTGGTGTTCCTTTTCTCAGAGAAAGCTTCCTATGTTACAAGTATTTCTGACCAAAGACAATGTGGGGTTCAATGAGACATTGGGTTCTGCAGCCTCCTGATCTGGTGCTGATCACTCTCCTACATGTTTTTGTGTTTTTGCTATACACACGGAGCTCTAGATACATATGAGTATTATGTGTGTGTGCATACTTGTTCTAGTTTTTACATTTTATATAAATGTTACTATTTGGAGCATATACTCCTAGCACTTGTCTGTTTATAAAAAAAATCACAGCTCTCACTCATTCATGATCTTGGCCAGTTACAGTATTTTATTGTGTGTCTGTACCGTAATTTATTTGTCCTCTTTTCTGTCAGTGAGCACTGGAATAAAATAGTGACTAATTCAAAGTAAACAATGTACACAAAAAGCCAATATACAAGAGATTCTCTGCAGTGAACATCTTCCAACTCTTGCTCAAGTATTTGCTAAAAGAATTCTGGAAACCCTTGAGTCCTGCATTTTTAAATTGGCAGCTACGATATGTCAGTATAAGTTTATGTAATTTGAGAGAACATAATTTTCATAAAGTTATAATGTAGAATTTAAAGATAGTGGTACATATCACGAATTTAATGAAACAAGTGAATGAAAATAGAAGGATGCTTAGAGTCCAGTATTCTTTTAAGTAGCATGCTGCTAAGGCTGCAGTGGGTGTAGCTCAGTGGGTAGAGCTCTGGCCTGGCCCACCAGAGGCCCTAGGTTTGGTCCACCTAAGATGGCATGGAAGAGGCACACAGGCCTGTCATATAATGCCAGTCACTTCAGGAATCCTGGACAAGAAGGACTTCAAACTGGGTGAGGTCCACCAGGGATGCATCATTAGACCCCGTCTCAGAACAATATATATATATATATATGTTGCTAAGATTTAATCATTAAGAAGCTTATCCTAATTGCTTTTTTTGGTTTAACTTGAAATTCCCTCCTTTCCCATCCTCAGAATTTTATCATGATGCAGTGCTTTTATTTTCATGATAGTCCTTTTTAATCGATCACCTGGAACTGTGTCTCCCTTTCATATTGATCTGTGGGAGTACTGTAGAGCTTCCAGAAACTAGTCTCTTTCAACTTTGAGAATTCATATTTGTTTAGTTATTTGCAAGTTTTTCATCTTATTGTGGTTCACTTTTCAGTCTTTTCCTCCTGGGGTGGAGGTATGTATGGGGTATGTGTATCTTCTTTCAAAGTTTTTTTGTTTTTCTTTCTCAGCATCATTATCTCCTATATTCTAAAGGTTTTAGAGTTGTATTTTGCATTTTGGTTCTTTCATCTATTTAGAATATACTTTTGTCTGTGAACGCCTTAGAAATCTAATTTATTTTTTCATGTGTATGCGCACATGCATGTATTTGCATGCATATTCTTGTATGAGTGTGGATGTGCACTTGCCAGTGGACAACCTCTGGGGACAGTCCTTGCCTTTCCTTGTTAGAGACAGAGGCTTTTTACTGCTCACTGCTTGGTGCACCAGGCTACCAGGCCACCGGCTTCCATCAGTTCTCGTGTCTCCCTGTCTCATCTTGTCATAGGAGCACTGGGATTACAGATGCGCGCCATGTCACCTGGCTTTGACATAAGTCTTGGAGACTCAAACTCAGTCTTCATGTTTGCATGGCAAGCCCTTTCCCACTGTGCATGTCCCCCTAGCCTAGAAATCTAGTTTTAGACGTTTTGAGGAGATGCCCAGTTGTTGCAGAGTTGTTTCTAAGTAGTTTATCCTTTGGAACTTATAGTTTCTGCTAAATTCATATGTAATTGGAATACATATTCATACACAAAATTCCTTGGTATATTAGAGCTCTTGAGGTTTTAGTAGGAAGGGGCTATTTTTATTCAGCTCAGATTATATTGCATCCTCCATAGGTGATCGACACAATGCTTAATGCCTATCTATATGGTTAATTTTCACTAACTTAAACTCAGTTTGAATGTGTAGGTTGATTGTGGAATAATAAGAACAAAACTGATTTTGTCTAGCCTAATAATAAATAGTGTAAGTAGCAGCATAAACACTGTGAATGAATGAATGATACACATTATCAAAGCTTCGATTATTGGGGCTGGAAAGATGGCTCAGTGGTTAAGAGCACTGGCTCCTCTTTCAGAGGACCGGGGTTTGATTCCCAGCACCTACCTGGTGGCTAACAACTATTAACTCTAGTTCCAGGGGAATCTGACACCTTCTTCTGACCCCCTCAAGCGTTCCACAACAGGGGTGCATTTACACATGTGTAAGCAATATACTCGTACACATAAAATAAAAAATAGTAAAATCTTTTTTTTATAAAAAGCTTCAGTTGTGATAGTCGGTCATCAGCTGTTGAACTGGGGAAAATTACCTCATGAGTACATTCTGCTCCCTAGTAGTGCATGTTATCTTTTCAGTCCAGCAGTTTTGAAGATCTGCTCTAGCAGAACCACATAGAAGAGTTAAAATCCAGATTCCTGGCCCCAGGTCTCCTTTCAAAGCCAGACTATTTGGGAGTGAGATCCTCACTCCCTGAAAAGACTCTAATGTGCAAAGAAACTCAAGACTCGTTGCTTTGCTGGCATGTCATTCAGTTGCTCTGCCAGTCAGAGCTCTGAGAAGGGAGATCTAGGTCAGCACACTTCTTTCAACGAAGCCGCACGGGCACAGTAGAGCATTAGGCTAGAATTGGGACCCTTGGGTTTGTGTCGTCCAGACCTCTTCTGAGTGTGCTAACTTCATCATGTGATCTCCCATGGAAGGATATTAACTTCCTTATCTGTAGTAACTCTTCCCGGTTGTTGAGCAACCAGAGTTAAACTTTCCATGTTAACTGTAGGGAGAATGACAATTAAACTCGGGTAAGGAGCCTTGGCAGCTGGCGTCTCTTCCCCTTCATAAACCTAAATAATATTCAGGTGGCGGTTACAATGTGCCGGTATCTTGTCATCAGCTCAGAGCAAAGTGGCACTTCTGAGAATTTGGCTTGGCATCCTTAGCATGGAATCTGCCATCATAGCTGTTTGTAGGCTGTCTTGGACACTGAACCAGTTGTTGACACAGACTGCCTGAGGGTTAGTACCCATCATCCTATGCTAAAGACAAACAAGGAATTTTATTTCAACCCACCTCTTAGTAGAGTCACTGGGCCTCTAGGTGTTGGGAAAAAACCACAGAGCTGACAGTTCCAGTTTGTTTGCGAAGCGCTCTGCCGGGTGTTCTGAAACCAGCCTCAGGACCTGGCTCCCTGCGAGTTTCCAGGATACCCCAGCTTTCCTCTGTGGTAACTTGAATCGAATGAGCACACTTCCAGCAGATGAACCATACAACTGGTCTGAAGCAGGGATAAAACTGGGATCATCCTCCCTCCACCCTGGATGGTACAATCATTTTTTATTCCATTCTGCTCAGCCCTGGCAGCAATTAAAGCTCCCACAGTATGAAACGTTTTCTTCAAGGAAGGCATTAAAAATACCAGCCTGTCAGAGCGGGAAGTGGACCTGGGCTTTACTGCAGCTATTCTTCAACTGCACTAGGGCATGACACGGCGAATAGCACTCATTTCATGCAGGGGAAAAATGAGGCCAACTTCAGCTTTAATTTTTATTATGAGGGGCCTGGTCCCTGCTGGAGTGGAATGAGTGGATGCACCCTATTTAGCTTCAAGTAACAGATCTATATGGAGTGGTTAATTTGTAGATAAATATGGGTTTTCTACTGTTGATGCTTCTTGATTCACACAAAGTGGTTATATTAATACTGAAACATTATTAATCAATAGTTGGCTCTTTAAAAATACATCAGTAAGACTACCCAATTACCTTTAAGTATATATCAAAGGGCAACAGAATAATCTGACACACACACTCAAAGTCCATTAGAAGCCACCCAACATATTAATTAAAATTTTTAGTTACAATGAACTTTTACACTGTGGATTTTAAAAAAAAACCTTCACTTTTGGTAACAAATAATTGTGATATATCAAAAAGTGGGAACTTGAAAATAGATTTGGGGACACCGAAAGTTTTTGGCGATTTCTGGGGTAATGAGACCCAGGATGGCTTCATTTTACTTGAGTACAAGGGGAAAGGAGCTTTCCACTTGGGATTTTGATTGAAGGATGCAGAGGACTGCTGCCCCAGGGGGGAGGGAGGGGTTCTTAGATGGGATCCTAAGCACTATGGAGTGGAAAGTGGTCTTCATGTGCTGGCAGTAACACATGAAACAAAATAAAGCACTTTGAGGTTTGTAACACAGCCTACTCTGTGCCCTGCTGCATGACTGGGCATCACCGAACTTGATCATTAGGATAGCAACAAATACCCACCATGAGTAATTCTATACTTCCCGGTCCCTGCCCGTTCAACTGCCATGGGCAGCAAAGGAAGGCCCACTGCTGTGCCTAGAGGTGAGCAGTCTTTTGTTTTGTCATGGAATGGCAGGAGGAAACTTTCTTTTCGCATTACATTTCTCCTTGCTAACAGTCCAGCCACATATGTCTATTCATGAAGACCCCTTGTCTGGCACTCTGCACTCACAGGTGGTCTAGAAGCTTAAAGAAAATTGCTCTCCATTCCCATCCCTATGTTCACGTACTTAACGTATGGCCAGGAGACAGAGTATGAATGATAAGGTAGAATTGTAGTACTCTGTTCACTGTACAACATACCACTAAGACCTGGAAGAGGAGGAACGATCACTATAGTCCTGGCGCCATAGCCACCTACCTTTCTAACTGGGTGGCTTTGTTAGCAGGTGGTAGCCTGATCCCATTTAAAGGAGGCAACCAGAGGAGAACCTGAGACCCACAGTTAAATATCACATACCTGCATCACTCATTTTGGGTGATATGCCCTCCTGACCACCTCAGTGTCTATCCCTGGGCCATTATCCAGCACCAGCCATCCACCGAGAACCCTGTGAGGTGTAACTGATTGTCATTCAATGCAAGTGAAATCTTCAGGTGAGCATTATTCACCGTTTGAGACATGTTAGCTTCAAGTGGAAGCAGTCAATTATAGACTCGAGGTTTTATGGCTACATTATTACCATCATACTATTAGGTTTTCGGCAGTAGCATTCTGTTTGATCGATCCGTGCCAGGACATTGATGGATAGCTTTGTTCTTCAAATGTCAAATATGGGGAACTTCTGTACTTTATGTGTTTACTGACACACTAATCTCAGGCAGATACCTTTCCCTTAGGCTGTGTTGAGCTGTTAGAGGGTCTGTGGTTCTTTCCCTTAGAAGATTGTAGAGGGTTTCTAATCACGTTTGGAAGTTCCTTTCTCCTTTCTCAAGATCAAAAGTACTACTGAATTATTGGCATTATAGATAATTCTTTGCTACACAAAGAAGACCTCTCATTTGTATAAAGAAAGAAATCAAGACTTTCCCCCTTTCCTTTCCATTCTAATACACATTTACCACGTTGAAGGTGAAGGACCAGTTTCAGAGTATATTTTAAAGGTGTCTGAAACCTTGGTTTTGCATTATGCTATTTGACCTATATTTCTTTTTTTATTACATTTACATATCTATTCATTTATTTATTTGTTTAGTATGTGTGTGCATGCACATGCACACGTACATGCTACAGGTGAGAGAACAACTTAAAAGAATTAGTTTGGTAGTTTGGTTTTTCCTTCCACCATGTGGTTCCTGGGATCAATTTCAGGCCACCGGGATGGGTGGCAAGTGCCTTTACCCACTGAGCCATCTCACCAACACTTGATAAATATCCTTACCCATTTTTTTTTGGTCTTTTTGAGACAGGGTTTCCCTGTAACCCCAGTTGGGCTGAACTTGATCCACCTGCCCCTACCTCCCGAATAAGATTCCTAAGCTCTGAACTCTATGACCACAACCATATTTCGGTCACCAGGCATCACTGAATAAGCATCTATTTATAACTGAACAGAACTTTTAACGTGAAATCCTTCCAGGGCTTATAGAAGACTTTAAGGATGGGTTTTTCTTTCAGTTAAAACTAATAGCTCTTAAATTTGACATTCATAGTCATCTTTTTCCACACAAATCAACTAGAAACTGAGGAAACCTTGTTTCCAACCAAAAAGCCAACTGGGCTTCTCTTTCCTTCCATCCACAGACTTCTTAGAAGGCACATCATCATTCCTGGAAATGTCTGCTTCTCTTCCCATGTCCTGTAGCCCTGGCTTTCGCCTCTGTGCGCCTTTTAGATCCACCTATGGTTTCCACCTCAGTTCTCCTGAGTCAGCTCATTAGCTATTGCCATGGGGAAAGAGGAGAGTATTGGATCTTTCCTGGCAATGAAGGCAGCTCTAGACACATCAGGGCAAATTCTCAGGAGACATTCATTATTCCTTTTTTAAGGCCAAAGGGTAAAATGCTAGTTAGTACCTGTGTTTGGCAATACAGTGGTAGGAATACAAAGTCACAAAGACGTATCTTCCTCTGATTCTTCCCGTGCCTGAAAACGATCACTTTTTTACACCAGGCCTCCTGTTAGCATACGGCCAGAGACCCAGTACATCCTGAAGGACAGATAGCCACTGCTACTTTTCTGTTCTCAAGGGCTTCCCCACAGAAGGGCAGCATGGCTGGCCATTCTGAGACTGGCATTCTTTTCTTCTGTTGTGCTGGAGTTTCCTAGCCAAAGGGTGACCCTGTACCTCTGGCGAGTTCTGGGGTGTTGGGTGCAGCATTAGCAATTGGCCTGATCCAGGGCACTTGTGTTGAATGTCACTCTGATCTCTCCAGGCGTAAAGCCAATGGAATCATCTTGACCTCAACACTCACATTCAGCTTTAGCCTTGCCCAGAATTAAATGGAACTATTCAAGTACACATTTCTCACAAAAGCTACTGGTGTGGAAGTCCAAAGCTGTATTAGAAAAGGCGCACTGAAGCTCGGAGGAATTTTCAGTAGAACACATGCATTTTTGCCACGGTAACAGATACATTTGACTGGGGAAACATCTAGGTAGAAATACAGTTATCAGAGCTGGGATGGTATCATCTAACGCTGGATTCTTAATATATGTGGTCCATGTATCACAGACATATCACTTAACATGCTGGTATGAGAAGGTGAGGTAAGCTACCTAGAAGCCATGGAGAGCGCTATGTTACTCACCTACCCCTAAAGACTCAAGCATCCCCTGGACAGGATCCAGGTATGAGAATACTTCCCTCCCTGGGAGATGTGGCGTGGTGCCCAGCACCATGAGGTCAAACCTGTATTTACTCTACAAATCCCCTGGGAGCGGGGAGCCAAAGCTTAAGTTACAGAGATGCAGTAGAAGTCCTGACTAAGGAATTTTAATGTAAGAGCTTCAGGCTTTACACATAGTCACTGAGCTAACTGGCTTTGGCCATCAAATGGGGATCTAATAGGAATTATAACAGGGCTCCGAGGATAAATGTGTGAATGTATTTGGAACCCAAAACGTGTGGGCTCATGGGCTAGAGGGTTGTTCTCCTAACTTCCTCAGCTCCGGCCACTATGAAAGTACAAGTATGTGCACTAGGTCATCTGATCTAGCCTTAGGGAAACAGACGAAGAAGACCTGTGCTCAACAAGAACTTCCTGAAACGAGGGCAGAACGGATGACCCTTCAGGCAGCATCTCTCAATGACTATACTCTCTTTTTTTTTCCCCTCAGTTTTAAAATTTATTTAAAATTTACATGTGATATATTTTGATCACACACACACACACACACACACACACACACACACACACCCTTCTAGATCCACCCTATGACCATATTCTTGAAACTGTATCCAGAACCGACTGGAAATAGAAAGCCAGGATTACTGTGAAAATCATTAATGGTGCAGGTGGAAGCCAGAAGGAAAGTTTACGACATGAAAGCTCAGTCAACTCCAGGTTTGACTATCAGAAGCACTGGGGAGCTGGGTGAAAAATACAGATTCTCAGAGGGTAGTTAGATTGCTCACTCTTGGAAGGAATGATTGGAACACTTGAACCTGTTTATACAAAAGAGAAATGATAATGTTCACTCCGAGAAGAGACCTTAGAGTCCTTAGACAAACAAAATCTTATTAATCTAGCTGGACCGGAAACACCTTGTATACAGTGAAACAACTTTTAAAAGACAGAGTTGGTAGCTGGGTAGATGGTATACCAGCATGAGGACCGGAGATAGGGTCTCCAGAACCCACATAAAAGCTGGGTGCGCCTGGCTACCCACCTGTATTTCCCGTAGGGAATTCCTAGAGCAATCTGGACTAGCTAGATTAGCCCAACCAATGAGCTACGGGATCATCGGAAGACCCTGCCTCAATGTGTAAGATGGAGGGAGAGCGATGGAGGAAGATTTCAGGCCTCTACAGCACATGCTTAGAGGTGCATGGGATCCCACACTTATGAGAACACACATACAGATACACACATATGCATTAAAAATGATAGAGGTATAATCCAGGATCTACATATCTGCTCGTTCCTTCTCCACCCCCGTCTTCTGGAAAGTAAATACATTACTCTAGAATTCTTTGCCCAACTAACGCGTAGCTTTCTCTCTCTCTGTCCTGGTCACAAGGACTGGCTACTGTCTCTTATGAACATAAGTCCTATCATGCAAAGCGCTGCCATTATTATTCATGCAGCTTCTGTTTATCTTCCCAAAAGAAACAATTGAGCTGTAGCAAATGAGTGATGGTTCCAGGGCTGTGGCTGAGGGAAAAGCCACTGCAGGTGGAGCGGCTTAATGGGGTATTAATTGGAAAGCAGGTGAAAGCAAATAGGTATCACAGCAGGTATGTAAATAGGCTCGTGGGAAGAAAGGCATTGAATTTTATGCTCTTTAACTAAAAATAAAGACTTGATATTTAGCTTATCTCTGCTGACATCTGCACTGTGAGGATCTTGACAACCGACATCATCAATAATTCATTATCTCAGCATCATCTCAGCTACTTAATAGGATCTTCAGCCTCTTCATCCCTCATTGTTTCAGCAGATTCCTTGGCTTTGGAATGCAGACGTTGTCTTCTCTCTAAGGATACCAGAGGCCAGGAATAATTTTTGAGCGCTCTGAGTAGTCTTTGGGCCCCTGCCCATCATCTGATCCAATCCAGTCCTCCAGTTAGAGAGCCACAACAGTGAGATAGGGATAAAGGGTCCACCCAACACACATCCGAACAAACAAATGCCTTCTGATAGAACACCTTCTTGAGAAAACCTCTTCAGGTAATTCTTTTCAGAAGGAATTTATCAGTCACACACATCAACAAAAAAGCCTTAACATTTACTCATTCTGCATTCCTTTTCTTTCTTTCTTTCTTTTTTTTCCTTCTAAGCACCACATAACATGACCACCTACTTTATTCAATACTTAATGCTAAGGGGGACACTTGGCTTTCAAAACCCATCCCTTACGCAGAGACTCTGCATTGCTCCGAGATGCCAAAGACAAAGTTCCATGAAACGCCCAGAGCTCTGGCAGCCTTGTTGAGATCACTGTTCAGCTTCCCAGTACACGCCACATTTAGACATTTGTGAATTTGGGTGTACTACTTTAAAAATTTGCTTGTGCCTTATCTTAAGGACAGCTTTTAAATTTTATTTTTATTTTATGTGTATGAGTGTATTGCCCGTGTGTACATAAGTGCAGCTGTGTCATGTAATGCCTGTGGAGGTCAGAAGAGGGCACTGGATTCCCCAGGAACTAGAGTTGTAGACGGTTGTTAGCGACCTGTGGGTACTGGGAACTGAATGCTGGTTCTCTGTAACAGCAGCCAGTACTCTTAACTGCTGAGTCTCTCTAATCCCAAGGACAGATTTTTACTTAACAGTAACTTAGAAAACTGTCTTTTGAAAAAAAAAAAAAAGTCACTCCATGTTACTCTTCCAATTAGTCTGTTCTGTGGCAATCTGTTGGTGGGAGCTGAGGGACAACTTGGAGTCTTTGTTATTTGGCTGGCCTACATTTGTTGTCTCCCCTAGGGAGAAGCAGCACCTGTTTTGAAGACATATTTAGTCTTCTACCATTGTAATCACTAAATATCAGTAGCGCTTGTGTAGGCTAAATATTAGAGCCTCACTCTGTGTTCCATAAAATGAATTAGGCTTATATTATCATGCAGATCCTTCCGGTAGTTGAAGTATTCATTAATTTTACTGCTAATGGGACATTAGCAATTAAATACCTTTAATTAATGAAAATCAGACAAAAGCAAGGGCTGTTTTCTGTGTCTTCATACAAACGAGGAAAATATTTGTAGATCTCATTGTGTATGATATATAAAGAGGGAGCACAGATCTGAGCAGCCTCTCTGGTCTAGAGAAACTCATTGAAAGACTTCACTTTTAGGAAATGAAAGGAGTGGGCATATTTGGGTGTTAGAAAGATCATCTGTGATTGGGGAAGAAATACCCGTAACTGAGAGCCAGCCCTACACGTAATAGCAAATTTCATGGTTGAAAATGCAACAGGATTGAACACAATTAATAGTTCTGTAGTCATTGTTGAGTGTTGGGGTAGGCCCAGAGCACATAATTAGATTATTAAAAATGGCCTGTCTTAGGCCCACTATTTCTAAATTGAAATCCAATTATGCTTTTATGATTTTGCTGAAAAATATTTAGCTGTTTTGCTCAAGTCCTACTAGAAGATCATTTCCTCTCTGCCTCAGCATTTACACATGTCACAATACATTTTCCAAACAAATCTGACCTCAATTATCTTGGAATCAATCTTATATTAGATTAAAATATATTTTAATCAGTGTTTTTATGTCTAATATCATAATTGTGGCTCTCCATAGTTGAGGAATTAAAAGATGGCGATAGGAGTCTTTGCAAAAAATCTTTTTAATGGAAAGCATGCATATTTTAGAAAGGACTAAATTGTGCCATCTTAATACACAGAAAGGCATTACGCCCAAATATGTGCCAGAGTGTACTGCAAGACAAACTTGGTGCCTGCCGTTTGCAGTAATTGGCATTGGAACTGTAATAAAGCAGTTGTTTGCAGAGAGATGGGCTCCGAAATTTCATGCACTCCTGCAGTGTGGGTTTAAATGCTAAGTTAAATATTTATGAACCTGAGATTTTTATAATTGATCATTCTATGATTTATACACTGTAATTATAATTAGGTTGAAAGAGATTTTAAAAAGCCAGTTTCCTGGTAGCCAAGGCCATTAAATGATACTACGCTGCCAAAACAAAAATTAGATGGGAGCCCAGCCACCAAGTTCTGAATGCCTGTTCCCATATCCAATACCCAGGGAGGTGACACACCTTACCAGGCACATCACCTGCAGTGCTGATTCCTGCTTTGTCTGCAATCATTTTTCATGCCTTTGTTTCAAACCTATTTGAACATAAACAAATAGAAAACTTCGAGGATCTAATGTATAACAAAAGGAAAAGGTGGAGGAGGTTGGAAAGGTTAATTAAAAATGTAATGATCCCATTTGCTGAGACAGCACTATTAATCATTGCACAGCAGCAAGCATGTGACTTGCACACCACTTATAGGAGACATCTTATTTTTTAAGGTATGGAAACAGTCAGGGAGAGATGTAGAATAAAGACAGGTGCCCGTGTGTGTATTAAGGAAATAGCAGTCTAACTGATTGAGGCTACCCCCTGACTTGTGGCTAACATTGGACCTTGTCTCCAGCAGATAAAAGAATTATTTCCAAACCCATAAGTATTCGAAATGATTCCACTACCATGAGCCCCAGAGGAAACTTAGATATGACTTCATAGTTGTGTAGAATATAAAAAAAAGCAGTCAGAGAGGAAATTAATCATTGTATGAGACAGTAGGTCTGAAACATATGTAAATGGCAAAATGGGCTTCAACCATCGAACACACAGATTTTAAATGAAATTTTTTTGTGCCTCAGCTGGAAAAGGCCAAGCTCTTGAAGGATCCCTTACAAGGATCACAACCTATATGATCTGATTTTGCTATCCAAGTCACTTGGTATCAGATGTCTGTCCATGTCAGCTTCCAGAAAAGCTTGCCTGCCCCTGGGAAGATCTTGGCGCCTTTCGCTCATTTTTTATTCGCTGGGCTCATGCATCAGAGGGAGCCTATTGGAAGAAGAACAGTAGTTATGTTAACGTGGCAATTAATCAAGTCAGAAAGAAAGAAGGAGCAAGTTGTGAATTCAGTTCTGCAGCCCTAAGAAGAAAGGCAGAAAGATTCCTGGGAATTGGCAAGCCTTTGTAAACCACATTCTCTCAGTGTGTTTTTCGAACTTTCTGCTTAATTCATCATGTTGCATACAGGCTCTGCGGATTTTAATAAACTGGAACTTAGTGCTAGAGTCCGTCCCACAGTCTGCAGAAATGGATTGCTACTTGTTTGCATTGCTGCTTCATCCCAGATCACACCACTGGATTAGCTGGCACTGGGGTTTGCTAATAATGGCGGCATTTTTCAGAGTGTGAATGAAGAGAGGCTGCTGTCTACGGTGCTGTCCTCTTTGACTTAGGACAGTGTGAGGATTGTTATTTGGGAAGAAGGCATTTCCTTGCTTCAGAGATTTTTGAATATGAAAGCTTCTCCCAGCCCATAATTCATTCCTGACATCTCCACATCTCCCTATGTTAGAGGGACCTTTATGTTTGCTCTGCCTGCAGGTCAAGGTTGGAATCTTTGGTCCATACACTTTCTGGCTCAGCAGATAGCCCAGAGACCAGTGCCTTTGAGAGCATAGCCTGGGATTTCATTCTGTCCCTGGTCATCATTTGATTCTGAATACTTTGAAATTATAATCAGAAGCGTAAAATTATATTGCAATATCAAGTTAAAAACTCTTGAGGCTTGAAGAGGCTTCACTTATCTCATCTTACAAATGGGGAAAGTGAGACCCATCCTTGTATTGTATTGTGCAGAGATGCTCAAATGATCCCACCACATTGAAAACTCAAATCCAGCCAGGCATGGTAGCCCATGTCTATACTCCTGGCACTTGGGAGGCAGGGTGAAGAGGCTCACCATGAGTTCAAGGACAGCCTAGGCTACATAGTGAGACTTGTCTCATAAAGCTAATAAATCAATGAATAGATATCTGGAATCTTGATCCATTACTCTTTGGCAGCACCTGACCCTTTGTTTTAGGATCTGGTCCTCCAGTTTTGATGAATGTTGTCCCTCTCGTCCCCAAGAAATCAAGAAAGAAGTTTCAGACAGATGCAATCCCCACTGGAGAGGCTTACAACTGGGATAGAGTGCAATCTGTAACCTGTAAAGTAATGACATGGATGTGTTGAGCTTCAAAATGGAAAACTGGTCAAATAGCATCCTCTGTAATACAGTGCAAGGCTCACACTGGAGAGAAACATATTAGCTGCACACAACCCCTCACATATGCCCTGCACCCACCCCACTGGGGGAAAAAAGGATTTCTAGGAAACAGCCTTCATTCTGAGAACATTCCCATTCAGCCAGCATTCTAGACACTCTACCAAGTTAAAGAATGAATAACAGCAGATGGAGGGAGAGATTAGAGGTAGAGGGGAGGAAGAGCGAGATCGTAATGCTGAGCTCTAAAATGAGCTGTGGCAAGAACTGCACTGGAAGTTATGGTAAAGCTGTTCCAGAGCCTTCCCACGCAGGCGACAAGGCACTGTGCCCAGATCGTAAAGCTCAGGAGTGTTCCTTGCACCTCCACGGGGGTGTGTGCTGATGGGGGGCAGGGTACTCTCGCACCCCATAAATCAGCCGGTCTCCTTTCTTTTCTCTCTGCCCCCCAGTCATGGAAGTGCCATTTCTTGAATGTGCAGAAGATCAGTCTTCTTCCAAACTGCAGCTTACTTGCCCTTAATCTCAAGCTTTTATTATGAACTTTCTTGTAGCGAGGTGGGAGGCACTAGGGCTTAAGAGAGTTGGAGGTAGGATTGGTGAGGTCTAACGGGGGCAGCGTAGGAGAGGAAGGCGCGGAGTTATTTTCATTTGCAGTACATGCCTGCCTACCTAAGACCTGCTTTTAAAGAATGCCAATGGTTTACATGAGTTGATTTCTTTCTGAAAATATTTTATTATTCTGTGTGTATTGCAGACACACAGAAAAGTAGACGTGTTTTAATGGTTAATTCATCCCCAGCATCTAGATGCGAGGTCAGCATTTGAAGTACTTCTTTTACAGTATCTATTGTTGGGACACTTCCTTTAAATACTTAAACATACATATCACTAAGCAGCGCTCAGCTTTGATCTAGTTCTTTCTTCTTGAGGTAATGTCTAAATATGCACAAACCTTATCTGTACCTGTGCTGGAGAGCTTCAGTGGTCAGTTGGGTAGAGTGAACCTCAACTGAAGATCCTTCTTTGGGTTGTCCTATGGCCCTATCTGTGGGGCATTTTCTTGATTGTTGAGTGATGCGGGAGGGCCCAGCCCCCTGTAGGTGGTGCTAACCCTGGGCAAGTGGTCTTGTGTTGTGTAAGAAAGCAGGCTGAGCACAGGCCAGGGGAGCAAGCCAGTAAGCAGCGTTCTTCCATGGTCTGTGCTTCGATTCCTGCCCTGAGCTCCTCCCTTGGCTTCTGTCCATGATGAAGCTGACAGTGAAATAAACTATTTTCTCCTCAAGTTGGTTTTGATCAGTGTTTTATCACAGCAATAGAAGACAAATTAACACAGTACAGTTTTCTGAGTTTTGAGCCAAACTACAATTTACACCTATGTCAAAGTACAGAATGTTGCCATTGCCCCAGAAAGTTCCCTCTGGCTCCTTCCCAGTCAATCTCTATCTCTATTCACTAGGAGCTGGTCTTGTGATTTTCTTTCTTTGCTTTTACCTCTTCTAGAGAGTCACACAATGTGTATGTATTGTCCAAGCCCAGCAGGCATGTGTCCAAGCCATGGCCCAAGGGCCGTGAGCAACAGAGGATGGATATTAATGCAGCCCAACACAAAACCGCAAACTTCCTTGCAATACAAAGAAACTGCTTTGTGACCTTTTCCTGTAACTCCATTGTGTGGTTCTCAATCATGAACTTTATCAGTGACAGTGCTCTCTTGTCACAGTGTCACAGGGGTGGGCACACCCAAGCCTAAGGAGTTCATTTGTTCTGTCTCAACATAATGTGTTGGTGATCTGCCCGTGCTATTGTGTGCGTTGATAGCTGACCTCTTCTAATTTCTGAAGTGTTCCATTCCATTGCCTGCCTCTTAGATCTTTTTCAGTTGATGGACACATGGGCTGTTTTCACTTTGGGCTTATCATTAGTATATTCTTAGGCACAAACTGTTTAAAAGTCTCACCAGAGTCTTCTGTTAAATAAATATTGGCAAGTATAATTTCTGGACCTTAGGTAGGTATATGTGTGGTTTCGTAAGAAGCTGCCCAATTTTTCCCCCAAAAGTGGTTGGACTCATGTACATGCCCACTAACAGCAAAGGAGACATCTAGGAGCGTCCATATTTGTTCTGTATTTGCTGTTGTTGGTCTTTGATCTTAATCATTGCGGTTGCACATAGTTTACCTCACTGTGTTTTTCGTTTGCTTCCAACCTCCAAACTTATGACGCTACACACTTTCCCTGTGCACATTGGCCATTGACATATCTATTTTTGTAAATTATATGTCAAAATATTTTGCATTCTTTTGTTATTGTTGTGTTAAGCATCTTTGATATCGTCCCAGCAGCAGTTCTTTGTCTGTTTGTATCTGTTTGGGGTCTCTTCTATAGAATTTCTTATCAGTGATTTTACATCAGCAGAAATTTCTAATTTTCATGAGCTCTGACTCGGAGACTTTTTTTTCTTTTCTTTTATGTTATTATAGTATATGGTCCTGAACATGTTTGCTGACCCTCCAAGATTATTTTGTTTTCTAATAACTTCATGACTTTAGCTTTTATGTTTAAGACTGTGATCCATCCAGTACTAATTTCTGTGTCTGGTGTGAAGTGAGGGTTCAGAGTGTTGGGCTTTGTCTTTTCAATATTCTAGTATCATTTATTGGAAAAGATTGTTTTCTTGTTGGATTGCATTACTATGATTTTTAAAACTCAAATGACTGTGCACACTTCATGTGGGCCTATGTCTGAGCCCTGGTTTCTGCTCTGCCTTTCAGTTCATTTATGTTATGTTTACCACACTGACTTGGTAGCTGTATCTTTATAGTAAGCCTTTAAAATTTTTTTCCCTTTTTTAATTGAATTTCTGTGAATTTCAAGAAATATATTAAAAAAATTTTAATTCAAACAATATATTTTGATCATATTTAGATCCCCTTCCCTATCTGCATCCTCTTAACTACCTCCACCCAGTTTATATATATATATGCCTACACAGTCAGATCTGTGTCCCTAAATGCCCTTCAGTGTAGCTCCCTCCACTGGAGCCTGGTTAACATATCAAGAGTCACACTGTTAAAAAAAAAAAGAGAGAGACTCGCTCTCCTCCTCCCATCAGCCATTGGTTGCCAATAGTTCCTTAGGTAGGGTTGGGTTTTATTACTCTCTTCCCCACATCTATGCTGGGATTGTCTCTGGCTTGAGTTTACATGGGACTTGTGCATGCTGTCATCATTGCTGTGTGTTCATTGAATAACTCAACTGTCTGGAAGACTGTCTCCTGTGGCCATCCACCACCTCCAGCTCTTACAATATTTCTGCCCCCTCTTTCACACTCATCCCTGAGCCTTGGGAGGCAGAAGTTCGATATAGGTGTTCAATTCAAGGATGAGGACTCTGAAGTCTCTTAGTCTCTGCCCACTGACCAGTTGTGGGTTCCTGAGTTAATCACTATCTGCTGCATAATGGAGCTCCTCTGGTAAGAGGTGAGAGAGACATTGATCTAAGGCAAAATAAGTCATTAAGAGTTGCTTTAATTGTAATCTACCTAGCAGAATAATAGAATTAGGCTCTCCTTTATGATCTATGTCCTGTTTAGCCACAGGTTCCTAGCCTGATGTTAATGCCAGGTTTGAGTTCTATCTTAAAAAGCAGACTTTAAACCCAACTGGAAAGGGATTGGTTGCTTCCATAACATTTGCCACCTTTGCACCAGAGGACATATTTTCCTAATCCAGCTGTTGTTGGAGCACACAGAATTCACAGCTGGGCAAGGCTGATGTTTGCTTTTCTCCTCCAGTATCACGCATAGTACCTTCCAGCACCATGAAAGCTAGCCAGTAGAGTGAAACTTTGAAGTCATAGTAAACCTTTAAAAATTATTTCTTACTACTTTTTGACAATATACAATGTACTTTGACCATATTCACCCCCAGTCCCTCCCTCTAATCATCCCTTCCCAGATGCAACCCTGCTTCCCCAGTCCCTCCCAACACTGGATCTTTTTTTTTTTTAAATAACCCATCGACTCCAGTTTGTACTATCATTATACTTTTGGGTGTAGGGCCATATACTGGAGCATAGTTGACCTACACAGGAGTCACATCCTTAAAGAAAACTGACCCTCCCTTCCTCACAAACCATTGCCTGTTCATAGCTTCTCAGGACTGGGAGCTCAAGAACCCCTTTCTCCTTTGTTCTAGAACGTTGATTGACTTGATCTTGTGCAGGCAACCACAGCTGCTTTGAGTTCATGGTGCCATGATCCTGTAATCACTGGAAGATGTTGCTCTGGCCCTCCCCAACCTCTGGCCCCTAAAATTTTTCCATTCCTCTTCTTCAATGGTCCCTGAAGCTCAAGGAGGAGGTGTAATATAGATGTCTGGTTTTTGACTGAGTGTGCTACAGTCTCTTAGTCTCTTGACAGGTTCTGAGTTAACCACTATCCACTCCATAGAAAACTTCTCTGATGAGGTCTCACAGCTTTACTCATCTGCGGGTAGAGCAATAAGAATTTAGAGAACCATTTGATACTATGTCCATTTGTCAAAATAAGAGTATTACGTCCACCATGGGGTCTGTGAGCTCTCCAACTACATTCTTAGCCAGATTTGCAGTACCAGGCATGTATTTCTCCTTTAGAGTGGGCCTTTAATCCAATCAGAAAGGGGTTGGTTTCTCCCATATCATCTTGAAGCCAGTTCAAGTCCTTTAGCTTTATTGTTCCTACTCAGACTGCTTCAGTTACTCTGTACCCTTTGCATTTCTGTATACATTTTAGAATGTACTTGACAATTCCAAAACATTAGCATTTAGCGATATCCAATACAATTGAGTCTTCTGATCCATGAACATGGTATTTATTTTCTGTTTATAGGTCTCTTTAACTTTTATCAACAATGCTTTCTACTTCTCAGTCTTGAGATGTTGAACGTGTTTTTATTTTTCATTATTTGCTACTACTGAAAATGGCATTGCATTTTAAATTATTCTAATAGTTTGCAGCTAACATATAAAAGGGATAAATGTGTTAATTAGCTTGGTTTAATCATCCCCCAATGTCAAGCATGTATTACAGCATCACATTACACCCTTTAAATATTATTTTGTTAGCTAAAAATTAAACTTGTAGTATGAAATGCTGACTTCCAGACGTGATACGGCTATTAGACTCATCAACTCACAGCAGCTATGGGACCTGTGCAACATCAAGCCAGTCAAAATTCCAGCATGGATGGAAGAAGAGCCCCTGTTAGAGAAAGTTGATGACTGCTGAGGAGGGAGAGTCTCTCTTCTTTGGGGATATGGCTGCTAGTAGGTTGCTGATGTCCCAGTGGATGGCCATATACCATGTATATATGAGCACTGTGCTAACTGGACACAGGGGCTTATTAATTTTAAAAAATTAAACTTGTAAATTCAGAAAAACTCAATTGATTTTTTATATTAATTTTGTATTTTTAAAAAAGTTTATTATTTTTGTTTTATGTGTATGAGTGTAAGTGGGTTAGTGTACCAGTGTGGAGGAGGCCAGAGGAGGAAGTCAGACTCCCTGGACCTGGAGTTACAGGTGATTGTGAGCTGTGGGTTCTGGGAATCGAACCTGGGTCCTCTGCAGGAGCAGTCGGTGCTCTTAACCACTGAGCCATGTCTCCAACCCCTTAATGTTGTATATTTTGACAGCCAAATTCACTTTTTCTAACTGTTGCTTCATAGATTCTCTGAGATTGTCTCAGTCATATGCAAACAGATATCTTCCCCTTCAATATCTTTTATTTATTTCTGTTACTTTATTTTAAAAGCTAAGACCTCTAGTACGGAATTGCTTTTGAATGTAAGAATATACATCCTTTGTTCTTAATCTTAGGGTAAGACATCATTATGTTACTCTGAGATGTAATTTTAGCTGTGGGTTTGTCATACTGGCCTTTTCTCAAATTGAGGAAATTATTTTCTACTATTTTTCTAGTTTGCTGAGCTTTTTCTTCTTTGTCTAATGAATTATCACATTGATTTTTCTTGAATTCTGTTAATGTAGTGAGTTACCTTTTTCTTTCTTTCTTTTTTAAGGCAGAGTATCCCTGTAGCCCCAGTAGACCTAGAACTTGCTATGTAGACCAGGCTGAGCTCAATGCCACAGAGTTCCACCTACCTCTGCCTCCCTTCCATAGTGCTTGGACTATGTGTACACTACCACACCCAGCTTTGAGTTACATTTTTAAACATCAAACCAATCCTGAATCCTTGGGAAAATGGCACATTATCTTCCTAACATATTGCTAAATACAACTTGTCAAAAGTTGGGGGAGTCTTTTACATCTGTGTTTGTAAGGAGCAGGAATGTGTTTTCAGTTCTTTTACTTGTTGGGTTTCTGTATTTGGATTATGCTAGTCTCATCAAGTTGAAAAGTATCATCAAAGTTCTTGGCATTCAGGGGCTGGAGAGATGGCTTAGTGGTTAAGAGCACTGGCTGCTCTTGCAGAGGACCCGGGTTTGGTTCTCAGAACCTACATGGAAGCTAACAACTGTCTGTAACTCCAGTTCCAGGGGGATCCTATGCCCTCTTCTGACCTCCTTGGGCATTGTAGGACATGGGTGTACCTACATATATGCTCATACACATAAAATAAAAATAAATAGACTGTTTTGTGTCCATACGGGTCAGAGCATGAAGGAAGTCAAATAATGACCTGTGAGGTAGAAATAATTGTTGTTGCCTCTCCAAATGTACAAAGTTGTACACTTTGGAATTTGTCACAGACTCTGAAATAATGTTAAGGAGGAATTGGCATTCTGGCAAGGCTTGTATATCCATGAAAATAGAATCAGCAGAAAGCAAAGCATAGTCAGACCCATTACCAAACAGAGTTAGCATTTGGTTCAGAAGGATAGTGCTTTGCAGTTTCCACACTGGACAATGCTTTTCCTTTAAAATACTGTTTTTCCTTTCTTACAGCATTAAGAAGAAAAACAGGCTGGGGAGATGGCTGAGTTGGTAAAGTGCTTGCTGCGCACGTCTGAGGACCCAAGTTCAGATAGTCAGCATCCACGTGTAAAAGCCAGGCATAGCAACACCTGCCTGTAAATCTAGCGCTAGTGTCTAGCAGAGGCAGACAGATATTGGGAGCTCTCTGGCCATCTGGTCTAGCCAAATAAGAAAGCTCCAGATTCAGTGAGAGGTCCTGTGTCCAAAAATAAGACAGAGAGTGACTGAGGAAAACCCCTACATCGACCTCTGGCTTCCACATATACATGCAGGCACAAATGTGCTCACATTTTTATCACACATGCACACACATGCAAACATATACACTACACACAGACCTAAACACAAAGAAGGAAAAAGTAATAGCTCATATAATTTTTACAATTTTTGAAAGGCAAAATGTTATGGTGAAAAAAAGAAACTGTTTTTCAAGCTTGTGTGTTACTGTGTGTATTACTTCCAGAGGAAAAGAAATTTCCTGAATGTTGTATGTTGGCTTTTATTATAACATCATTTTAGGTTGATAAACAAAAGAGCTCTTTGTTTTTATACAACTACAAAAGTAACACAGATTAAACAGTAATAACACAAACTTTGAGAGCAGTGGAATGCAGGCTAATACCATTAGTGTAACCTAAGGGATAACGTTATCCTGCTGAAATAAAGTTAGTGCCTACCATCTGAATGTAGCATGGGTGACAGCATGGCTCCTTTGACTTTGGCCTGTGACACTGGGTGCCATGTGGTGACATCTTTCTCTGCCATTTTTCTCCATTTGAACTTGCATGCATTGTTTGATCGTACATCACTGGCTGCATCCTTATTGTGAATACACTTCTATGTTTCTGTTGTTTTCTTTTTATCTGGAAGTTAGAAAATGTCCTTTATTACTCACAATGAAGACATAAATATGGCAGTAAAATCGTGTATGTGCTAGCATCCAGCTTTAGGGTTTTATTCAGATGATCCTAAATATGGTTTTATTAATTTCTTTTCGGTGATCATCAAAAATGCTTAATTTAAGCTGGGTGTGGTGGTGCCTGCCTATAATTACAGTACCCAGGGGGCAGAAGCAAGTGGATCTCTGTGAGACTGAGGCCAGCCTAGACTACATAGCAAGTTCCAGGCCAGCTATGGCTATGAGGAGACCCTACCTCAAAAAAAAACCGCTTAGTTTAGAACTCTAGAGAACTGTTGGTCTAGTCTGCCTTCAATATCTATGACAAAACACGCTGAGCAATCATAATAATACCAACTTAAGGAGGAAAGCGTTTATTTGGCTTACATCTTTCAGGGTCACAGTTCATCTCTGAGGGAGCCCAAGGTCGGAACTCAGAACTCAGGGCAGGAACCTGGAGGCAGGAGCTGAATACAGGTCATGGAGGAATGCTGTTTACTGGCTTGCTCCCCTAGCCCGTGCTCAGCCTGTTTTCTTATATAATACAGAACAACCTGCCCAGAGGTGGCTCCACCCACAGTGGGCTGGGCTCTCTCTATCACTCAATAATCAAGAAAATCCCCCAATTGAGGCTTCTTCTACCCATGTATGTCATATCAAGTTGATACCAAAGCTATCTAGCACAGCTATAGACCTACAGAAACAAAAATCACGGTCCTTGGGTCCAACAGCCCAACATTAGAAGTCTCAAGGGATGGGGTTGTATAGCTCAGTCAGTGGAGTGTTTGCCTAGCATGCATGACCACATAAATGTTGTATGGTTATGCATACCTGTGATCCCAACACTCTAGAGGTAGAAGTGACAAGATCAAAAGTTCAAGGTTATCCTTGGCTACATAATAGAATATGAGATCATGAGAGAGAGAGAGAGAGAGAGAAGAGAGAAGAGAGAAAGAAAGAAAGAAGAAAGAAAGAAAGAAAGAAAGAAAGAAAGAAAGAAAGAAAGAAAGAAAGAAAGAAAAAGTGTTACCAAGGCCCAGAGGCACACAGTAGGTGGTCAGTTCCTTCCTGGAGTCTCCAGGAGTGTGACTGTGATTGTGGACAGAGAAGCAGGCTTAGGAGGAGCAGGGTGGAGGGAGAACACGAGGGGTTCTTGCGGACACTGCAGGGCTGTCCTGTGCAGGTGCTGACAGCCTGTGCTGCTCATGGGGTAAGGCCCAAGGTCGCACTTTACTGCCTTCCACATTGAGTTTGCAGGGCTCGGATGTCACAGGCAGAAACTTGAACCTGGAACATAGTAACTCACAGCACAGGCTGCCAGGGAATAATGTAGTTTCTAATTTAGGGGCGCAGGGGGTGGAAGAAGGAGCGCCGGTCTTAAAGCAAGGCACTTTTACTTTTCCATAGAACCAGGAGGTCTTCATTCCTTGAAATGTTGGCAATTTGCTTTGTGTGCCTTTTATGTCTTTGTTTTGTTTAAAGCTGTTTTTGAAGTTGTAATGAGAATATTTAACATGTAATCTGCCCTCCTAGCAACTAAAAGAATGGATTACATTTTGTTTATTTTACATATATATATGTAGGGTGCTATCACATGTGCACATGCCAAATCATGCCCTAATGTGGAGGTCAGAGCACAGTTTTCAGGAGTCAGTTCTTTCCTTCCACCATGTGGGTCCTAGAGGTGGAACTACACTCATCAGCCTTGGTGCAAGTGCCCTTACCTGCTGAGCCATCTTGTCAGGCCCCTAACAAAATTTTAGGGCTCTAATACAGTATCAGTAACTATATACAGGTTCTTATATAGCAGATCTCTAGACCACAACCCTATTTGAAATGGTGTTCCTTTTGAACAGTAACTCCTTCTATCCTCTCCCCTCAACCCAGTAACCTTCTCCTCCTGTGAGTTTGAGTATTTTAGATTCCGCATGTTATAAAATCATACTGTTTTTCCTTCTGATACTGACTTACTTCACTTAACTTTGTGCCCTCAAGGCTTACCCACATTATTGTGGGTGGCAAGACTTCTTTCTTAAGGCAAAATGATATTTCATGTACTCTTGAAATATGAAGCAAATGTGCCACCCTGTCTTTTAAGCCCTGTCCAGCCCATTTAGACTCTCTCCTCTCTGGTCAGTTTTCTAGTCTTTTGTACGTGACCAAATGTTCCCAGTTAACTGAGGAAACATATGAAGGAAGAAAGAAGAGCATAGAATATACAGAGGGGCTGAGATCCAAGTGGGAATTTTCAGGAATATTTAATCCCACAGTTCTGGGGTGCTCATTTGTTGCCCCCTGCCCTCTCTGGTGGGTCATTGGCTTACCTCCTTACTTTCTGCCATGGGCCACCTTATCAGTTGGCTCTGGAAGGTTTCTATTGATTCTCCTTTTCTAGAGAAACAGCTTAATATGGGTTGTGATGATTAGTTTTAAATGTCAACTTCCACCAGGAGTAGCAACACATACCTTTAATACCAGCACTCAGGAGGCAGAGGCAAGAAGACCTCTGAGAGATTGAGGCTAACCTGGTCTACATAGTGAGTTCCAGGCCAGCTGTGACTACAAGGAGACCTTGTCTCAAAACAATGAAAAATAAAATAAAATGAAAAAAGTGTCAACTTTCCACAACCTAGAATTACCCGAAAAGAGTCTTTAAGATTATATTTTTCTTATTTATTTTTATTTTGTGTGTATGAGTGTTTTGCATGCATGTAAGGGTACCCATGTCATGAAATGCCCATGGAGGCCAGAAGAGGGCACCTGATCCCCTGGAACTGGAGTTATAGGCAGTTGTTAGCCATCATGTAGATGCTGGGAACCCAACCTGGTTCATCTTCAAGAGCAGCTGATGTATTTAACTGCTAAGCCATTTCTCCAGCCCCCTAACAAGGGTCTTAATTGAGTAATTGTCTTCACTAGGTTGGCCTGTGAGCATGTCTAGGAGATTGTCTTGATTGTGAATTGATGCAGGAAGACCCAGCCCCCTGTGGGAGGCACCATTCCCTAAGAAGGGGGAGTCTGACTATATGAGAGTGAAGAAAGCTAGCAAGCAGGAAGCAGGCTGCATGTGTGCGTTCATTTCTCTCTGCCCTTAACTGTGAATTAATATGACTAGCTGCTTGAATTCTTGTTTTGACTCCCCTCCATGATGGAGTGTAACCTGGAATTGTAAGCCAAATAAACCCTTTCCTGCTTTGCATTGGCCTTTTGTCAGGGTATTGTCAGAGCAACAGAAATGAAATTAGAACATGGATTCTGAGCTTAGTCCCTCCTCCCACCGCATCCCTGTCTGTTTACTTGTAAATTTCCCCTGTGCCTGTGGCCCAGGCTGCTGGCATGCACACCCATGGGGCCTGCCTCCCCGCTGCACCCATCTAGATCATACAGAAGCAGCCCCATAGTGGGCTACACTTGTGTCCCAGGCAGCATGGGCACAGAGCCTGAGCAGAAGGCAACATATGCTCTGTGATATTTCTAAAGCTCATAGTGTGTAAGCCCAGTGAAATTCTATCCAAAATCTAGCTGCATTTTCCTAATCAGGAACTTCAGCACTCACGGAGCCGACATTTTGTATGTGGTGAGTTAAGTGGTAATTGAGGTTTGCACATTTTTATGTGATTTATTCTGGTTTTCTTCCAATGGCCTGTGAGCTGAAACTTAAACACAGCTTCGCTGCAGTTGCTTCTTCCTGTTTAGAAAGGCTGGCATAATATTTTGTCTTCTGGGCTCAAATAACCATGTAATTACTCTGTAATCATATAGTAATTAGCATGTACTATATGCATTTATTACATAATTATATTCCTGGAGGATTGCATGGCAATTATACTTGCATTCAGCATATCATTTTATATACTGTATCATGAACAAGAATATAATTTGTTGCTGTTTTCTTTGATCCTAATTTCAGTTTACTGAGTAGGAGCTGGAAACAATCTCTTGTTGCCTTGTATGCTAGAATCTGGGCAGGTGCCTGAGTTCCTGTGGCTCCATAGCTCCGACTTAGACACCTAAGGATATACTAGGAGCTTGTGCTACTGTGGACTCCCAGCCTTTGCATCCCCAACAATTTGTCTTTGTCATGGATCATTATGTTATTGGCTTCAAAAGTCCTTGAGTTCTAGAGCTGAGGCATGGTCAGGTGAAAGTGGAGATCTCAATGCATAGGAGCTGGTGGGAGCAGTCAGGGGTGAGCACTGTGATCACACTTGTCTTTCTCTGCTTTGCAGTGGAGCACATTTCCAAAGGAAACAACTGCCTGGATGCGGCCAAGGCCTGCAACCTTGATGACACTTGCAAAAAGTACAGATCTGCCTACATCACCCCGTGCACCACCAGCATGTCCAACGAAGTTTGCAACCGCCGCAAGTGCCACAAGGCCCTCAGGCAGTTCTTTGACAAGGTCCCGGCCAAGCACAGCTATGGGATGCTCTTCTGCTCCTGCCGGGACATCGCCTGCACTGAGCGGCGGCGGCAGACCATCGTGCCCGTGTGCTCCTATGAAGAGCGGGAGAAACCCAACTGCTTGAATTTGCAAGAGTCCTGCAAGACGAATTATATCTGCAGGTAAGCTGGCAGCAGGTGATTAATGAGGTTCGGCAGAAGCCTTGGCCCACTGCTCTGGCTGCCAGGCTCCTGGTTTCTGTGCTGCCCTCAGGCCAGAGAGCAAGACTAGGGCCCTCCTCTGAGTGGATTGGTGAGAATCTCTAGATTCTCCACCACATCTAGAGTAGGAGGCTCTTGACCCTCAGGGGCAGAAAGCTGAAAGAGAGCAGCCAGTGGGAGTGAACAGGTGTCCGACCTTGCTGAGGACCACCTTGGGAACACCTGGCTCTGTTCTTGACTGTCCTCTAGTTCTTCTTCCAGACTTGACCTCCATCAGAAATCCTGCCAAGCCTGAGTATTCTTGAAAACTTTTTTCCTTTCTGGCCATTTACTGGTTTTTTTAACATTTGAAGAAATCTATGAATGCATTCCCTGTGGAAAGAGAGCATTGTAGACTTGGGCAGAGTGAAAAGGAAAAGGCATCTCTTCCTCCCGTTCTGCTCCCACTCACCCCCAGGCCCTCAGCGACCATTCCTGGCAGTTTGATTAGCATCCTTCCAGAACTTAGGTCTGAATTCAGTCACTGCTAGAAGTGAAGCAATCGTAATAAGCAGAGATCAGTGCACACTGAGGCCTCACTGGTGCATCTTTTAGAAGAGCAGGCTGGATCCTGACTGCACATTCAGACAACACTTGCACTTTGTCCCCAGCGTGGGGTGCAGGGGCTTTCAGTGCCATGTAGGACAAAACCCCATGTACTCAGTAGGCATGTGGCAGGTTGACAAGTAGTGAGACTGCAACTAGGTGCTTGATTGTTTTATAGAGTCTCTATTTCTAAAGACTAGAGATCAGGAAAAAAAATACCATGTCCGGTATGTTAATTCTGATTAGCTGTTAGTCTTATCTTGGTAGAATGTGACCTTTCTTTAAATCCTACTCTTTCTTTAAACCAGCTCTAATAGTGACCAAAGAAAAGTGGAAACCCTCATTACCTGCATAACCTCATGTTGAAGATTTTCTTTGTGTGCATGTGTGCACAGGTGTGTGGAAGACAGTGGTCAGCTTCAGGTGTTCCTGAGGACACTGTCCATCTTGTATTCTGAACAGAGTCTCTCACTTTTACCTGGGACTCACTGAGTCAGCTGGGCCGGCTCCTGTTGAGCCTCAAGGACCTGCCTATCTCTGCCTCTGCAGTGCTGGGATTACAAGCACCCGCCACTATGTGTCGCTTTTCCATGTGTGTTCTGGGGATCGGACTCAAGTCCTTGTACTTGCAGGGCAAGCATTTTATTGACTAAGCTTTCTCCCCAGCCTTCTTAATCTTCTGTTAGTAATGCCCCTTTGCCTGTTTTTTTTTGTTTTTGTTGTTATTGTTGTTCTTTGGTTGATTGGTTGGTTGGTTGAAAACAGTTGATGTTATCTAAGGAGGGACTCGGATGACCAAGCATCATTGACAGTTTGGGTCAGTCTTCTCTACTTCCCAGACACTGGTCCATTGGAGTTTTCTTGGCAGAGGGAGATGTGCTAGACAATCCTGAAAATGAGGTGGGCCTTAGCAGATCAGGAACCTGGGAAGCAATGCATCTGAGGGAGCAGAACAGAGAACATAGATGGAAGCCTGACTCTGTCTGCAGTGGTGAGAGGACTCAGGGCTTCTGAAGACCCCTTTCACCTTTGAACAGAAAAAAGACTGGATTTCTAGGGTCTTTCACTTAAAGACAGATGTCATCCTGTCCACTGCTGGAGCCAAGGAAGGAGGCCTAAGCTCTGGGTCCTACTGGGGAAGGAAGGCTGAACAGGGGAGCAGTGGAGAAATGGATGAGCCTCCATCCGTTGGGCAGTGACTGACCCGAAGGTAGGAAAGGTGATGAATCCTCCTCTCCTCACACGACTTCCAGAAAAGGTTGGCGACGCTCCTACACGGGCCAGAAGCTCATCCTGAGTGGAGAATTTGTGCTCTCCCTTCCCCATGCTACAGACAGCATCCTTAGGGGACTGATGTGAATCCCTTACCATCGATTGCATTCCTGTCCAGCTGGGGAAAAAATACTGAGATTTTGGAGACTTTGAAGACTCTGGGGAGTGTCAAGAAGAACCTGTAGATTATGGGATATTTTGGCTGCCGTCTGAGGACTTAGATCCACCGGATACAAGAACAGGTTTCAGGAACTGTGAGAAATGTCCCCATAGCTGAAAATAGACTCAGCTGATGGGACAGAAATGGACAAGAGACCCAGGACAGTCCTTAACCTAATCACTGAGGGTCTCAACCCTACCGAGGTCACAGTGGATTTGACAGCAGCCCGTGCAGTGGGTTGAGGGTGCGCTGAACCCAGTGGCATTTATACCACTGACATTACTGCTATGGGTAGAACTCAGAGGCTGAGAATCTACAGCTGGGCTTATCCTGGAGCCCTACCAAGGGAAATTTATCTCAGTGTGATTGATGGGTTTTATACCGTTTTGAGTCTTTCCTGGGAAGGTGAATCAGGGACTTCTCCTGGTGTTACTCGTTGTTAAGTTATTTAGCCCATAATTTCTTTGCAGAACCTGGACTTATTACTCATGATTACCCCCTCCCTGTCCAATGTGGTGAATGTAATTTGAGCTGCTAGGTTGTCTAGCGGTGTTTTCTTTCATCAGATTTTATTAATCTTGTCTTTAATTTTATGCCTTTTATTCCCTCCCTTCGCAATCCATCTTCAGGAGGCCATAGTACGACTACCCAGTGCAGCAGCTGGTAGTGACTGAAGCCTGGGGGTTCCGTGGGCTTCCTGTAACAGTTACATCCCTCCCACCCTGACCTCGGCTCTGCTGTGATGACTGAAGGGTGCATGTGAATATCCCCAACAGGAAGGAACGATGAGAGGAGACGTTGCATGTTAAACAGCCCTCCTCAGAAAGCTCAGACTTTCTGTCTTAGCATCCATGCCTATCAAAGCGCTGCTCAAGCTGATTAAAACTTCCCTGAAAGTAATGTTTTCCTACTATGGCCCTCAGGTTTCCTTCCCCAGGGTCCCATTGCGTCTCTTCTGCCTTGTGCCTTCAAACAGATATGAAGTAACTTGAGCTTTTTTCCTTCTGCCTTTGTTTTCTTTTTCCTTCTTCCCTTTTAGTGAAGCTGACAGACTCCTTTCCTCTCGGGGTGGTTGGGGAAGTTGTTGGCTTGCCTGCTTGGGTCTCCAAGCTTGTCTGTAGCAAAGCACACTCCAAGGTGTTATTAGAAGTCTGTGATGAAATTCAAAGGCTTCCCACTCCTCCCTGGAGCACTGCAGCTTTCCTCTGGTTGCTTTCCTTGCTGTCTGGAAGGCTGTCAGTACTGACTGGCCAAAAGGAAGCCTGGCCTTTAATCCTGGTGTGAATCGTGCTATTTACATAATTTAAATTTATACCTTACCTGCTTTCCCTTAAACTCTGACATTCAGAATAAGCTTGCCCTCAAGCACCAACTCAGGATGCCACACATCCCTTCCCATCTCCCTTTTCTAATTAACCACTCAGGTGCCTCCGCTGTACTTACTGCCAAGAGGTCTAGCATCCTCTCTAGAGCGTGCAGCTCTGGTTGGCTTGAAGAGTCACAGAGGTACCTTCCGTCCTTGCTCTGCTTCCAGTGCTAAGCAAGGAGGGAGCCTGAGGCTGCCGAGCAGCTCACCTGCCTTGTAGCTTTTGCTGCTCTCACATCCAGTCCCTATTGAAGACAGCCATGTGCAAGCTTGGGGGTTTAGTAGCTGTGCCTGTGATGGTCATTCTGTGCATGCAGCAGAGATATTGCAACTTTGAATGCCTGAGTATTCGCTAAGGCATTTTGCCCCAAGGGGCTGGGTCCTAAGGGACTCCAGCCAGCAGTCCACCTTGGATGGTATCCCAGGCTTCCTTTTCCCTGCCGGTATGCTCCTAGGGAAAGGTGGGTGTCTTCCTTGCATTCAGCAATGCTGAGCATGGTTATCTACTTCCTTCTAGAATGTTCTGGTAATGTTGACTCTCAGAAAGGAGGGAGTCAGGTTCCAGCACCTCTGACTCTAAACCTTTCGTGGCCTTCTGGAGATATATCTCCTCCTCCAGGTACCCAGCTGTAGGTCCCCATAATCTTTAAAAGTGCGGCTTGATCGAGTCACCAGGTACATGATTCTTCCTTCCTCCAGAAATTCAGGGTCCTGTAATTATCTTAGAAAGTCAGGGGATTTGTAATAGAACCTACCCATTGCTACTGCTCCAGGAGAACAGCATATATAATTTCTCAGCCTCTACCCTAGCCAACGTCACGTTTGCCACACTTGAGGTGACCCTGTGATACATAAAGACAGTGTAGCATTGTTAATTTGTCATGGAGGTGCTGAGGGAACATGCCTCAAAATGACGCACGACTTCTTTAGTCTTAACAGTGGTAAGAGCACCTTTGAATGTGTTCCGTTTGCCTGGAATCAGACCGTTTTTTTGCACTGTAAACTGTGGGTACTAGAATCCAGGGCATTCTACTTCCTTTTGTCAAAAACTGAATGTTATGTCACTGTATCTGGGCTTGTCTTGACATGTGAGTGCAGAGAAAAATGGCTGAGAAGGTAATTAATGCCTAAAACTAGATCGTGGATTAATTTGGCACTTAATTTTATTCTACACTGATTCATTCACAAATGGAAATCAGCAATTAGACAACACAAACTTTTGAACCACGGAAAGAAAAGGTTCAGGAATATGGGAAAATACAAGTAAAACATCTTCCAGTTCATTTGAGCAGTTTTTATTTCAAATGATTTCACGAATGTCATTAGCCATGCATTCAACGTGCCTAGTGGCTTATTATTTAAGTGCCCACCTGTAAGAATGACCTCCCCCATGTGTCTCCATGAAGAGAATTCATCAAACCTTCAAAAACAAGCAAGGATGGCCTTCAACATCGGCCTCCCCCTCATTGTCTTTGACTCTCAGGTGCGGAAAGCATTCTTCCTGTACATCTTCTGGGCCTCTTCCACAGCCTGTGCCTCATGATGCGAGGCATTCAGCACCACTTGCAAAGTGTCAGAGCTAATGGCACTCTGCCAGCTCCAGCCTGCTGCACCTTGTCTCCCTGTATCTCTCATTATCTTTCCTTTGACAGAAGCCACTGTGAAGCCATTTGTCTGTTTCTGCTGGAGCCTGTCCCTAAAAAGGCCCAGGTGGATTTATTCTACATTCTTTTCCTCTCTGGCCAGCTTCTGCCTAGCTCAGGGTCTCTGCCTGATTTTTCTGACCTCTTCCTCCATCTGCTCACAAGCTCCCAAAGTCACTTTTGTCACTTTTGGCTTGAAGACAGAGAGAATCAAGGGCTCCTTTTCTTTATATTTGCATAGTGTGTTGATTTTTGGATCCACATGGAGAAGGGGGATCTTAGCACCAGAGTTTTCTTCTCCCTTTTTTGAACATGGAAACAAACAGAAGAAAAGAAGGTAATTGAATCAGATCTGCCCAAGAAGCCCAGAGAAAGATTTCTTTGTGGGAGCATGTGTTCAGGTCAGACCTCAGAGCTGAGAAACTCAAGCAGAAGGAAGAAATACAAGGCGCAGCGGTGGAGACAGGGTGTTAGGAGCTGCCCAGAAAAAGGAGAGGAACTCAGTGTGGTACAGAATGAGACATCGGGGCCTCCAGCGCCGTGTTGAAGTGTGAGATTTTGTTCCTCAAAGGACTACAGAGCATCAGAGGAGGCCAGGTGGGAACTGTGTCTGGGGAGAGTTGGAGGCCAATTAGGGAGTTCTTGAACCAGATGAGAGATTAAAAAGGGCCAGAAAGAAAAAGTAATGTGGAACTTTTTATAAGTGCCAGTGAAGGAAATTGCTGAGTTTTTGCTGAACAAGTTAATTAATGGATGAATTTAAAACACGAATAGATATCAGAGAAGAGGCTGACATGGCGGGAGGGGGGCATTTAGAGGCAGACACTGTTGTTGAAGAGTGTGGGAGGATTTGCTCCCCAGTAACAGTGAGTGAGAAGCTTTTGTTCCCAAACTAAAACTTGGGAACATCAGGTTTTGATGAAATTGTCTGAAGACATCTTTGGCAGCAAATTGGGGAGTCAAGCAAAGACAATGGCAAAGCTGAAGTGGAGCAGTCTTACGAAAAAAGGGGTGGTCATCACCCGTATCAGTTACTCAGAGGAGAACAGCACAGGGGGACCCTGGATTAACATGTAGAGTCTCTCTGTGTGTCCTTCCATCCTTGTGTTCCTTCCTCTGTGGAGCAGTCCATCTATCCATTCATTTGTACATGCATTCACTATTCATTATATATCCATCTAGGCACACATCTAACAATTCATCCATCCACTGTCCATTCACATAACCATTTATTCACTCAACTGTATATACATCCATTTATCCATCCATCCATCTGTCTATCTGGCCTGCATTTCTGTGCAATAATAAAGACCTGTTAGCTCACTCACATTGCAGAGGAGAGTGCCAATACCCAAATTTTGCAGCAGGGCATGGTGATCTCTAGGCAAGAGGGCTTAAATTACTTTGGGGAAACAGAAGTAAGAACAGCAGCTTAGTAAGAAGTCAGCTGGGCTGAGTGGTAAGTGGCAAGAAAGAAAGGGAGCAGTGTGATAACCCTGAAGCCCAGGGCTGTGCTGAAGGATGCATGGGAGGTAAAACCACAACCTACCTCTGGGTATTGATGGAATTCCTCTTGACTACACACCTTCCAGATGAGACCCCACTGAGGGGACCCCACTGATAGAACTCACTGGTGGGGCCACTTTAATCTCTGATCATACCAATCAGTTTGTAGGGTGTGACCAGTGAAGTGTTACTCAGGAGTATCCAGCTCCCCTGTACAGGAGCTGGAATCAACTCAGGCTTGCTAACATCAAAACCTGGCTTCTGTTACTAGCTGCAAATGATTCTCTCTCATGACAAGAATACAATGCTCCCACACTGGTCAGCCTTCCTACCTTTAGTTCCAGACAGATAAAATGATCATCCTGAGTCCAGATACCTACTACGGCTCGGTGACTAGACCACCACGCTTTTAAAGACTATTTTTATAAAGATTAGGACATAATGTCCATCAAAGCCTAAAAGTAAAAGAAGTGTCTCAGGTAATACATACTCATTAAGTTCTTACTTTATCTAATTTCCTCCCCATCATTCTCTGCTTATTACCGAGTAGATGCTCTGTGACAGCTTACTGGTTTTGAAAGAGTTGTTTCTGCAAATAGGAAAAAACACCCTCCTAGACCACAGTGATGATTTTTAATCATTATTATTAACTCGCTATTTACTCTGAGCGCACCGAGCCCAGTCTGTATGACAACCAGGGTCCTGGACATATTGATAGTATAACCCTCTCCCAGACACTCAAGCTCACACAGTGTGGTCCTTAAGTCCTCATTGCACTGTCATTTGAGTTCAATTCTTGATCCTTAGCTGTCCAAAGGCAGTAGACACCAGAGCCTGCCTGTATCTCACAGGCTAGATGAAATCTTTATTGTTACTCAGCGATACCAGCTCTAAATAATCCATGATTCTGGCCTGTGCCTTGGTCATGCAGGTATTTGCTTTCTTACCTTCTCCCGCTCTCATTCATTATGGGAAAACCTTGTATTGAAGGAATCTTAATACAGGACTAGGGGAGTGATATGGTGGGCAGGGTTTCGGGGTCTTTCTTGGAAGGGGATGTGAAGGGGGAGGTGTCTCTGGGTCCCCAGATTCACAGCATAGAAAAGAATGAGGAGAGAAACCTCAGCATTCGTAATAGCTTGCTTGCCCTCATCCAGATGCTGCCTGCAGTGTCAGAGAGCATCCTGAGCTGACAAGCATGCTGCCTGATAAGCCGAAGCTATCCTGCTGTTCAAGTAAACGGTCTTTCCTCTTTTTGGTCACGTACAGTTTGTAGTTGACAAAGCACCCACGACCCATGATCCAGTTCATTCTCATTCTTTGTCCCTTAGCATATCATGTAACTCCGGAGAGGAGCATGCCATATGTACTTCGCATTCACTGACAAGGAGGACCAATGGAAGGCAGTCCTGGACTGGGAGATGTAAACATCAGATCACCTTCTCCAGAGCCAGCTTGGGCTCTTTTCTCCCTGGGGTCTGTGTCTTAAAGCCTGCCTGAGCCCTTCTCAGTGTGACCTTCAACTACCCCAGCCCACTCCCAGACCACCGTGAGCCTGGGTTTCACATACAGACTCACAGTCCTGCTCCCCATCCCATCCCAGGCTTCTGTATCTCCAGCTTGGCGTCCTGTGGGAAACACTGCTGTTTTCACTTCTACAGGACATTTCCAGCTCACTGAGTAGGAAATTTCTCTGCAATTTCCAAAAGCAATTAATCATGCAGAAAATTTCACATCCAAGGAAAACAAGAATTTAAAAGAACTACTAACGTGAAATGCATCATGCACTGCTAGCGTGTGGGGATCCCTCCCACACCCAGTCGTCACTGTGTGGGTGAGGCAGACCTGACTTTGCAGCTCATTTGTGAGGCAGGTAGCTTAAGGCCTCAAGTTTCTCTCCTGTGGATTGAGCTTCTGGCTCCATGTTCTCAGGACTGCTTGAGGGCAAGCTGAAGTAAGTGTCTTGACAAGTGGCTTCTGCAGAACACAGAGAACTCTCTGTCGTAGGCACTTCTCTCTCTCCTCCTCTTGTTCTACAAGTTTTCCAGATGTGACATTTCCACCCCATAGCAACCGAGACCTTTAAAGTAGGATGTGTGCGTGGGGGGCACAGTCTTACTGCCTTAGACATTATGCACCCACAGCACAGAGAAGCTTAGAGAAATGCCAGCACTGTTTCCCAAAGCTTGGCTTTATACATCACCCTTTTTTCCTTCTTCTTGATGTTCGAGCCACCAGGGCCAACTGAAGAGCAGAGAGAGGCGACAAAGCCCAGAGGTGTTCCGAGCATGTGTCGTCTCTGTACAGAATACAGTTATCGTCATACACTGCTCCAGTAAGATGTAAGCGGAGCTGGCCTCGAGACTCCTGGGGCTGCAGTGGTGAGACTCACTATTGTTGCAAATGAGTAGGCAGTTAGGGCATGACTAGCAGTCTCGTGGGCACATGTGACCTCAGTGACCAGAGTAATGATGTGAAATAAGGGGCTCTTAGAGGTGGAGCTGTATTGTGAGTCAGTCAGATGAGGGACCAGGCATAAGGGCAGTCACTGACTCAGGGAGATGGAACCTGATTTTCCCTCCTCTGGATGGTTCTGTATAGTGAATCATCCGATCATCCCATTGGGAAGCACGCCATCCCCGGGGGCAGAGTGATGTGTCACACAGGACTCAGGAGCTTGGGGACATCACTGTAGGAATGTGTGAATGTCATATGGAGGTTAGGGTGAGGATGAACAGTGTTTATTTGACATTTACTGTGTGCCAAGCATCGAACTAAGCTCTTTCCAGCACCCAGGAGTGGGAACTGTTTTTCTCCTTGCCATTGGACAGTTGAGGATGTGAGATCTTGAGTAATTTCCCTATCACTCAAGTGGTGTGACTGGAATTTGAGCTCAGAGGGCCTGGTGGGCTGCAGAGCTCAAGCTCTTGAATGCTGTGCCACCCACTGCTGTACCAAGGGTGCCTGTCTTAGAAGTCACCCACGTAAATGCCAGAGATACTGAATGTGAGTGAAATTGGATGCTGAAATTTGCACTTTTTAATTTAAATCTTTCCAAACAAAAATGTCTAAGCAAGGGGTCTTAGCATCTTGCTAAGATAGGTTTCAGTACCTTTTGGAAACCTTTCATTTCTTACTAAAACAGTAAATTTTCTTTCTTTCTTTCTTTCTTTCTTTCTTTCTTTTCTTTTTTTTGGTTTTGAATCCCTTTACAGTCTTGGAAAATCACTAAGGATCCCAGAGGGGCTTTGTTTATATGGGTTAAATCCGTAGATGCTCTGTATATTAGATCAAAACTGAAGGAATGTTTACATATCCATTGAAAAGTTTCATTTGAAAGTAACATCGGGAAGCCCATTGTATGTTACTTTAAATAACAGAACTTATTATTAGAAATATCCCTCCTTCCTTCCCCCAAAATGTAGGGAAATGCACCAGAGTTTTACACTTTTCCAAATCTCCTGTCTGGCTGAAGACCTCTGGGATCTCTATCATCTCTGTCTCTGCATTCAGTCTGTTGTGTTTTCCACATTATGTGTTCTCTGGGGAAACTGTCTGTTGCTCTCCTGAGAGAATGAGAGTATACATGGTGAATAAGGTCTTCATATGACTAGAGATACAGCCCACATTGACCCCAGCTGGGCTCTAGTAGTTCACTTTAGGAACTGCTACACTGGGTGGACCAGGATAACCTTGGACTGGAAGACTTGGGTGCATATGCACGAGTGTTCCCAAGGACTTGGAACTGAGACAGAATGTCTGCCTTGTGCCTGATCTGCTCAGCATATCAGCGGGTATGGCTGTATGATCATGCTGAGCTTTGCTGTCAATCGTGCTATTCTTGGGGACTGCAAGGCAGGCTATAGGGCACTGGTCTATGTGGCATCTTGCAGGGAGAAGTGCCCTGCTGACAGACAACACCTTTGTAGACAGCTCTTCTTTTTTCTAGAATGCTAGAGGATTCATCACTGTACTCAGCTGTCAGGCTGATGATTATAACGTCTATGCCCAGAAACGCTCGTTAAAGTTTTCCTCTGAGGTTGGGGCTTGGGGAAGTTCCTCAGGTTAGCCTCCAGCTTCAAGTATTGGCTGGGTAGTGGCTAGAGCTGCCCTCTGCTTTTCCTGCCTCTTAATGTTTGCCATGGTGAGAACAAAAGGCTTGTATTTAACCTGAGTCAACTGTTAGAAAAGCCAGCGAGCTCTGGATTCCTGTGAGCACCCAACAATTGGAATTTCTGTTGCAGATCTAACTGTCCCATTAACAACTTGGAATTTCTTAGAATGGGGATCTTGGTATAGGGAATGCTGGAATGCTTGTTCCAGCAAAAACAGTGTTCTAGAAACCCTTTCTGTAACAAAAGCTAACAGGAAAGCACTTTGCTATCAAAACTTCAGGGTGAGATGCTCAGTTACAAATCAGGCATGTGGTTCTGTGCTGTCTGCTTCTTGCTTGTTGTGCTGGCTGATGTCATGGTCCATGGTTGGTTCAGTTGGTGGATCAGCAGGACGAGCATCAGATGCTTTGTAGGGTTCAGGGTCATAGATGGGTGAAGTGTCCTCAGCAATGAGGGGGTCATACAGGGACAGGTGTCCTTGCTATATCAAAAGAGCCTGGAAGGGGACGGATCCTCAGGCTTGTCAGAAGTGTCATTGGAATCAGTTCTGATGTGTGGGGTCTGGCACAGGACCTGAGAATCTGCACTGGGAAAGCCAGTGCTGCTGTGGGGCTAGGCTCTTGGAGAGCTACTGATGTAGAAAATGCTGACCAGGTTTCCTAGGCTGGCGGCCTCACCCTGCTCTCAGAGAGGTCTGAAACTTGAGTAAGAGGGAAACCTAGATCAGTATTTCTGAATCCTGAACCTTGGGAGGGCTGCGGTGTAGACTGTCCGGCGATGTGGGGTTAGCGGTCAGGGGAGACATCTAGACCAGGAGGTTAGAGTCATGGGTAGGAAGAACAAATTTCTCTATTGTAGAGTTGTGTTTGGAAGGCTGTGGGGATTCACTGGAAAGGGGTGCAAAGTATTTGACAGCTCCTCCCTCATGAAGGACACCAAGATGTCTGCATTGCAGGTAAGTTAGCTTTTCGTAGCTGTCACCAGAATATCTAAGGGAACAGCTTAAAGGGAAAACCATTTATATTGATAGGCTGTGGCCCCTTGGCTCTGTGTTTCTGGGCCTGTGGTGAGACAGAACACTATGGTAGAGAGTATATGTAGCAGGCTCTGTTTACTTCATGGTGACCAGGAAGCAGAGAGAAGGACAGAGAAGGACCTGGAACCAGATGCAGCCTCTAAGGACTCACCTCCAGTGACCTCCTTCCGCCAGCTAGGCCACATCTCCTAAAGTTTCCAGAGCTTCCCAAACACCCCCATTAACTAGGGATGAGAGTTTCAATACATAAGCCTTTGGGAAAACTCTTCACATCCAACCCCTAATGATGTAATAGCCCTGAATCCACTTAGACCCTGTCAGGGATGGCCCTGCTGCCTGGTTCTCCTCATTGTACATGAGGGAGAAGGCAATCCATTGTCCATAGGCTGACCTTGGCCTGAAATTGGAATCCATTTGTCAGAGTTATAACTGAAAATGCATTCCCAAACAGAAGGCTTTAGGGTAATTATTTGAAGAGAAATCCTCCTTCCAAAATGTCCTTAGGAGCAGCCTTTGACCCCAGTTGCTCAAAGGCTAGCTGACACGTTTAACTCTGTTCCTCTTGTTACTTTTTCTGTGTGGAAGCATCTTTGGTTGTCAGGAGGGAGTGTGAAATGGGCAAGGCTGATGTGCCACTTAGGCTGCTCCTTGGTATTCCCCGGTGCACAGGAAGTAGGAAGGGGTGTCTGGGCCGTGTAGGAGGGAGCTAACCCTCCTCACCAGGGAGACAGGCTAAATGTTCTTGTTTATGTGGGGACAGAGGGCACTGGCAAGAATCTTATCTCCTTGCTAGGTCTGTCTTCTTGTGGGTCTTAAAAATCCTGCCTTGCTCCTTTGGACTGTCCTGGGAAGGAGAGTGACATTTGCCCCATACTGTCTCCCAGCGCCATCTTTGGAGAGTCCGGGCAGACATCTCGAGAGGAAGATGCCAGGGAGGAGTCTTGAGAGGAGAAGCAGCAATATGTATGCCCTGTGCTCTTTTGAACACTGAACTTGGTACTTGATACTGGGGTATAGGCTTTAATCCTGGGCACTTCCCTGTGGAGGAGATGCCATCTCTCAGTGTCTGCCTTGTGTGAGGAGACCAGGACATGGGTGAATGAACTGCAGCAGCATGGCAGTTGGTCTTCAGGTTTTATGTTCTTTCTCATGATACATGAAGAAACAATCACATATGTATCTGCCCTTTCACATATGTGTCTCCTGTGTACAAGGAGATGGTCCTGGCCAGGCCCCTAATAGGAACCTCCCGTCTCTAGCCTTGGAGTGGTCCCTACAGGAGATGCTGGTGTGGCCTAAGGATTTCCAGTGTCCAGTTGTTGAGGCAGGACTTGGTATGCCTTACTATTTGATTACTGTGCTGCCCCTTACGGATGAGCAAGTGATGGTTTGCATGAAAATGTCCTCCATTGGCTCTAAGTATTGGAATGCTTTGTCCCCAGCTGGTGGTGCTGTTTTGGGAGGTCTTAGAAGGTGTGGTGTGCTGGAGGAGGCACGTCACTGAGGCAGACTTAGAAAACTAGTTCTTAAGCCTTGCAGGATCTCCAGTCACTCTCTGCTTCCTGTGCCCGCTGAAGATATTGAGCGCTTAGCTGCTGCGTCTACTCCGGCCACCTCTGCTGCCATGCCTCCCCGCCATGATGGACTCTTGCCCCTTTGGAACCTTAAGCTAACTAAACTCTTCCTTTTGTAAGTTTCCTTGATCAGTGTCTCTGTCACAGCAACAGAAAGCAAACTAACACACCAAGCTAGTGCTGCTCAGAGAGGCGGGGCCTGGACTCAGATGTAGCCCCTGTGTCTGTGGGTTACAGTTGAGCCCTACAACAGATATTACATCTTTATGTTTTTTAACTGCAAACACTATTAAACTGCGTCCACTGTTTCTGTCATTACACTTCAGTGGGCCAAGTAAAGATCACTTATACCTATCTAAATCAGATCTGGGCTTCACAAGTGTGCAGTTCACATCACATCAGCAGAAGTTCAAGAGCTGACACAAAAAGATTGAACATGAATTCTTTCGGTGATGTGGGATGAGTGTGGACTTGAGAGTGTGTGAGCTTCTTTTCCAAATCTCGTTCTAACTCTAAGTCTACGACTGGACCAATAATGGGCCTTCTGGGCCCTAACATACTCAGCTGTGAACTAAGCCTAACCTGGCTAAGATTGTTGTGAGTCACCTGACTTGAGTCTGTACAGCATCAGGCACAGTGATAGGTTTTAAGTGAATATAGTTGTAAATAGAGAGTCTGGAACACCTGGAGTTGGGCTGCTGTTTCTCTTTGTCTGAGCCTGTTTTGTTGATGAATGTTCAATCCTAAGACATCTGTGATTAGAGTAGATTTATCAGTGATTGGAGCCTGTCTTGGTTAGCTTCCTATTGCTGTGATAAAACCTCTGACCAAAACCAACTTTGGATTTATTTGGCTTACAGCACAGTCATTATCAAGTGAAGCCCAGGCAGCAACTCAGGCCAGTAACCTGTAGCACAGACCATGGAAGAAGGCTGCTTACTGACTTGCTGCCCTGGCCTGTGCTCGGCCTGTTTTCTTACATAGTACAGGACCATCTGCCCAGGGATGGTCCTATCCACAGTAGTCTGGGCCCTCCCACATAACTCAACAATTAAGAAAATGCCCCATAGACATGGCCATAGGCCAATCCAATGGTATCAATTCTTCAGTTGAGGATCTCTCTAACCTGGTGTGTCAAGTTGACAACTCTATATAGAACTCAGATTCATTTGTTCACACATCCAAATATTGACTAAATATTACTTTGTGCCAGTCTTTTAAAAAATATTTATTTATTTACTTATCATTTTATGTGTGAGTGTTATGTCTGCATGTATGTAAGTGCACTCATGTTATACAGTGCCTGTGGAGGCCAGAAGAAGGAGTCAGTTCTGTTGGAACTGGAGTTATAGAAGGTTGTTAGCTGTCATGTGGGTACTAGGATTCAAACCCAGGTCTTCTGCAAGAGCAGCCAGTGCTCTAAACCACCGAGGCATCTTTCCAGCTTCTGCCAGTCTTAATTCTAGGTGCTCACTTTCTTATGGTGTTGGCAAGACTATTCAAAAAGTGAAGGTTGACAACAGAAAGTGGCATGGAGGCATCAAGGCAGCTTCCCTGCTGGAAGCTCACACACAAAGAAGAGACTTGATGGGAGGGCTTGTAGGCGTTCCTTGCTCCTACAAGGTGGATGGATCATCACCATATGCTGAGTTAGGACCAGAAGCTGAGGAAGCCATCTCTAGGAAGTGACTTGTATGAACCATACAACTCAGATCCTCTGTCCTTGAGAAGAAAAGGCAGAAATGTTTAAAATGCAGACAGTGAGATGGGGTGGGGTGCTGTTCACAAGAGGACATTAAAGATGAGAATGGATGACCAAGAATAAGAGCTAAAGAGTTTTCAGGAAAGGGGGAGTTATCTGCTGGCAGTGACATGATTTATTCTCTTGTCGTTACACCACCACGATTCCCTGCCTCCTGGGCAATAGTGATATTCTCTATGCTCTGTCTTGGAAGGAAGATATTAGGGAGTAGTTGTTTGCTGAGCTCAAAGTCTCTGTTGACTTTAAAACAACTTGCCTAAGAGAAAAATGGCCTAGTGTATATTTACTGTTGAATATAATTTTCTTTCAGAAGTCTGCAAGCCCATTAAAGATTAATAGGGGATCTTATTTTCATATGTTTCTGTTTAAGGTTTGTTCATAGGCGTGTAGGTTGTTAGCCACTCAGGCATCCTCTCCCCAGTCTCCATCCCTTTCTACAGTGCCTCTAATGTGCCACAGGTGAATTAATATTCCATTGAGCAGAGCTTGGGGCCTGGGCTTCACAAAGGTAGTTAGTGCTTGCCGTTCTAGGGAGGGGGCAGGGAGCAGGGGAACGGCTTTGCAAATTATTTAAGTTAAAAGAGTCTGTGCAATTTAAATTTTTCATCTTCTGGGAACCCCGAAGAACCAAGACTTGGCTGAGGAAAGCAGTATTAGGGATAATTTCTAAAATTTCCTTGGTGTTCCCAAAGCTAATTAGAGTTCAGAAAGACCCTCTGACTGTAAATGTCAGGATGCTAAATTGCCTGCCTCCACACACCCTTCTGAGAGTAGTCAGCACCCCCTTAGGTGAATTTAAACTTGGTGCTTAGGGTCACCAGACTAGTAGTGCTCAGTGGATGGAATTACAAGTAGCCACGTATAGAACTCCCTACACCCATTTCTGGACTATAGTCCCATTGGCCTGTACAAAGCATTACTCTACTTGAAGATGATGAGGATTCTCCAGAGAAAGGCCTTTGTTCTAAATGGCAAGAAGGAGCCTGATGCCAATCATGGCTTTAATTGACCGACACAGGCTTTGAACATATGGGTCAGTGGCTGGAAACAAAACATTTCACATGTAAGCTATTCATAGATGAATTCTAGATGAAGTATCCAGGTGCCATCTAAACACTATAGCTTCAAAGAGGTCCCGAGGTCTGTGTGGAGTGTCTGGTCCAGAGTAGCACTGAAGACATAGATACTGGTGAGGTCCTGTCCTCACCTATAAATCTGGAGCATTTGTAAACAGTCAGGGTGTCAGACATACCCAAACCTCCCAGTAATACCTGTGAACTTGCAGTCATTCACCCTGAAGAAACTAAGCTTCAGAGAAATGAAGCCACTTGCCCAAAGTGCCAGGGTTAGTAGATAGCTGAATGAGAATGTAATTTCTAGTCTACCATCAAACTCAATATTCAGAATCCCTCCGGTCTGTGTTCTTCAGTAGTGTTTTAGTTTTATCTTCCTGCTTCACCTGCCATCACAGACCTGGCGGCTTTAAATGATGTAATAATATTCTTTCACAGGTCAGCAGTCCATACTCTCAGCTGTGGTTCATTACTAGGTTGAAGTGGAGCAATTGGTCGGGCTGGGACTTTTCTGCAGGCCCAGGGGAGAATTTTCTTCCTATCTTTCGCCTTGTTTCTATTTATTAATTTCTTGGCTTCTGTGTGTGCGTGTGTGTGCGTGCGTGCATCTGTCTGTCTGTCATTGTTGTGGTTCTTCTTCCTCCGTGTCCCCCCTCCTTCTCTGCCTTCTCTTCCTCTTGCTTTCTCCCTCTCCCTTGACAGGCTCTCCCTATGTAGCCCAGACTACATGTTTTTCTTGGGAGCATCCATCTTGTTTTCATTTCTGGGGATATCATGGATTGTGGAACTTGTTATTTATTTACCCTCCCAAGGAGTCTAGAAAGCTCAGAGCCAGATGTGTGGCTTTCACCAGCTAGCAGGGTGGGTGTGTATTTTGATCTCCCATTGTCGCTTTCTGTGGCCCCCAGTTCCCTCACTGATACTTACCTTGACTCTGTTGTCTTTCAGCCACACGTGAATGTATCTCATACTTGTGAGGTACTTGTGAGGCAAGGGTGAGCACAAAAAATTGAATGAAGCCGTGATGAATGCCCTTTGCTGCCCTGAGTTCCTGAGCAGTTGATGATGTGGAGCTTTTAAAATTCTAGGACAAATGTGAGGCAACTTCTGAAATTTCTCTTGAAGACAAAGGGGCCAGCTGGAGTCTGTGGTATAAATTCACACCGTGTTGGTTTGGAGTCTTAAGGTGTACTTCTACTAGTAAAAGATTGGTTGAACATCTAGACTTCTATTTCTCCTTGTGGCCAAATTGTCACAAAACTGATTTATTAATTCTCCCTGCAGAAATATCAAGGGCTTATTGGCTAAGACTTACTCTAAAGGGTTTTAACATATTTGTCACCTGCAGTTATCCCAGCAGACAGCTATTGGATAGCTGAGAGCTTTATGATTGTTTCATCAGCCAGAAAGCCTTCAATTTCTTTGCTCCTTCAATTTCTTCCCTGAAAAACAAGCATTGCCAAAGCTAGGTTTTTCTGCACTAATAGACGTAGCGTGGCACGTGTAATACAAACAACTTTATTTGACTTGGAGATGCAACCCAGGGCTGTCTGATCTTTCTGTGCTCTCACTGTCATCTGCAGTTCACTTATATTGCAGCCATTAGCTTGTGTGTTGGGAGGCAGTGGCTGAGGGGTGGAGGAGGGAGTCCCTGCTGAAGGGCAGCCCTGGGCACCAGATCAGAGGCTGTGAAAGCCTCCTCCTGCTTGGGGTGGATTCTTTTGCCAATACCTGTGACTTGCTTTTCAAATTTGACAATGCAAGAGTAGCTGTCAAGCTCTGTCAGCCACCTGGTGTTGACTGATGGCTGTCAATGTTCATGCAAGGTGGCTTTGAGAGGGAAGCCAAAATTGATCTGATGCTGATGGACATCTCTGGGGAGGGGAAGGTCTGCTGTGTGATGTGGTCTGAAAGGATAAGAATGCATCACCTCTGCAGCCTGCTTTGGCTGAACTCAACCTGGAACGAATCCCAAAGTGAGATGTTTGAGAGACGCCTGCGATGCCTGAACTTCTGTCTCAGGCTATGCTCTGTGGAAACCTCTGGAGGTTGTGCATGGAGTGCAGTGTGGACAATCCCTATGACACTTGTTCATCCCTTGCACCTGGGATCTGCAAACCAAGGGAGCAGCAGTGGTCAGAGTATCCCCAGGGTTCTGTTAAATGTCTTGGAGCCTCTCAGATTCCGACTGAAGCCGAGCAGGGATTTGCGGAGAACAGGTGTTGAGATTTACTCAGCCACAGGGGCCATTCCTGATTCCCAAAGCAAAGGCACAGGAATGTTTCAGACTCTTTTCTAACAGCATATAGGTACTGTCTGGCTAAGTTATCTCCAGTGCATCAGTCAGCCTGTGTTTAGTAATCCCACTATGCATGGGAACTTAAAGCAGAAGCAGATGAACAGAAGATGTGTTTGCAGCCAGAGTATGTGCATCTGCCCCAGAGAGGCTATGCTGCTTCCTCAGCTCCAAGACTCACCCCTGGGCAGTGGGTGAACAGGCTCAGCCCTCTAGTTCCACAGCCTGCTCCCAGCCTTTGCTCCAGGAAGCCAGAACACACAGCACCCTGCGAGGCATAGCGACGCAAAACAACACCTCCTGCAAAATATATTTAATATAGACTCTGATTTCCTGAAAGATGCTTTCCAGATGTGCTCTCCAGTGGGCCGCTGGGGCACGAGGACCAAGGTAATTTTCTAAAAACAGAAAGAGGAAAAATCTGTTTTGTGTCACTGGACCAGACAATTACTGTTGCGGCTTTGTCCTCCCTGCTCTAATATTAGAAGCATGTTTGTCAAGCTGTTTTTCTTCTGCATGAGGTATTAGGGGTGTAACATGCTTACTGATATTTAGTCATTTCAAAACATGTCTCTTTCTCTATGTCCCTGCGATAAAGTAGCTTTTCTTAAAAGACCTCCATTCTATGAGCTCATATGACTGAGGGATTTTAAAGAATACCACAGACTCTTGGCTTTGAACTTCTCAAATTTGTGTCAGTCAAAGCTGATGCCCTTAGCTTCAAAGATGTAGCCTGGTCTACGTATGTAGTATGTGGCAGAAAGGTATGTTTCTCCAGTTGTAATTGCTGTTGTTTTTGTGGCAAAGGTATAACATTAGAATTGACCAGGACATCGGGAAAAAGGATAAAGGGATGGAAACAAAATTGTATTGAGTAACAGGTGAGCTGCCTGGGGAGCGCCACATGACTGTAGTACAGAAGCCATGTAAAGTGACTGTATATAGCATTGGCCCCATTTTCCAGGTGAAGAACCTGGGACATGGAGAAGTTAAATCCCATGCTAAGGGAGAGGGGCATAAGAGGAGAGCTGGAGTCGGGGGTGTTCCTAAAGCAGATCACTTAGCTTAGACTACTCACTGGGAAAGCTTTCAGAAACCAAATGATCTGACTGGAAGTCTAGGACATGGAAGACAATGTTTACATTAGATTCACAGAAAACTCCCCCTGCCCCTCTCTCTCCATTGTCTGATGTTTATCAGGCTTATCACAAACTCACTATGGAGCTGAAGATGACCTTGAATTCCTGATCTGCCGGCCTCTTCCTCCCAAGTGCAGGATAATCCCACCGCAGCCAGTTTTGGTTTTGTGCGGTGCAGGGGATCGAAAGCCGGTTCTTTGGGTGTGCTAGACAAGTCCTCTCCCCACTGACCTGCGTCCTCAGACCACCCCGAAATTGTTCACAGAAGTAGATCAGTGAAGGGTTCCTGTCCCAAAATTCAGAGTTTCTATTGGATGATTGTGTCCTTCAGTCCTGAATGGATATTGCTAAGGTCCAAAAGACCAAAAAGGAGCCCAGTCCACTGATGGGGTCTCCCCTTCTTGGGTAGACCCTTATCTATATACCTTGGCCCCCACGTGTTCCTTCAAGACATGCAAGCGCCCATTGCATCTCCAAAGGCAGCAAAACACACGGAAGGAGTGAGAAGAGCAGTCCTGTTAGGGGGTGGTCAGGGGAGTCTGTACCGCCAGGCAAGGAAAACCCAGCAGCTCCTGTACATCTCTCCCACAGAGCTGTCATAGGCAAGTGACAATTCCTTCTTCAGTGTATGTCAACTGTGGACACCTACAATGGGATCCTGAGCAGGTATTCTGAGACCTTTGGTTGTCTTGTAAGTTCTAAAAAGGGTTCTTTCTATAAGAGAAGTCTTACTCTCTGCACTCAAAAGAAACCAGTTGTCTTTACACTAAAATCATAGTTAATGGCAGGGTGGAGTATGGATAATAAAAATGTTAATAATGCTTCAAAGACAAAAATGTGCTTCGTGTTGTTGTTCTAGGCATCTTTGAGTGTCTTGTTAGACTGTCCTTCTGAGATTTCGAAAGGGAAATCCCAGAGCTGAGAGGTTAAGCAACATATTCAGGATCTCTGGTTAATTAGTGTTGGAGTGAGCCTGGATCCCATTCAAAATCTCAGACTTCCTCATCCAGGCTCAATTCTACCAACCATGTGGCTCTTGTCCAAGTATGGGATTTGTCCTGGGAAAACATTTAAAGGATTATAATAATCCAGGACGGGCTGAAGCAGGCCTTACTGATAGGTGTTTTGCCTGTTCTTTGTAGCACTATTTCCCCAAAACAATTACAGGAAAAGTAGGTAAATGATCCCCCCACCCACTGTCAGAAAATCATCTGCTGTTGGAGAAGATGCTCCTAGATTTTGTCATTATAATCATTTCTCCATTTCCAGTTAGCAGCGGGCTTCCTTTAATATGATATTTTCTGCAGAAACCACTGTTTTCAGCTTTCCTCAGGCTCTCTCGTGTCTGCCAGCCTTTGATTCCTCTTTAAGGGTGGTGGATTTTCTGTTACTGAGGGCGATACATTTCTACATTACTGCCTATTCATTTCTTTTTCATTTTCTCAGAGAAAAACAATCAGAGCTCATCACTGCTGTAGTCATGGAGATTTTCATGTCTCCAGAAGAAATCCAGTAGTGGAGTTTCTTTGTTAATCCCATACTAGACATTTAAGCTTCCTTGTTTGGATCACAGTAGCCCAGGCAGGGAAGCCACTGAAACCAATTAAAGCATGATTCATAACGCAGGGTTGGCAGTGGGAGGGGTATGTGTGTGTGTGTGTGTGTGTGTGTGTGTGTGTGTGTGTGTGTGCATGTGCATGCATGCATGTGGGTGTGTGTATAGTGGGGAACTGTTCAAGGGCTGCAAGAGCTTTGCATATAGTAGGTAATCAGGTAATAGTTGGTTACTAGGTAGATGCAAGGGCCAGAACACTAAACACCTGTCAAACTTGACTTCGAAGTACCATGCACTCAACACAACCTGAGCGAATCCCACCATCTTCTTTGCAAACCTACCCTGCGGGGCCTAGGCCTAGTGCAAAACATATTGAGCAAGCAGCATGTGGTAGGAGTCCAGCCTGCTCTGCCTGAAGCTATAACCTGTGTCCTAGGGGATCTGACGCCCTCTTCCGACCTCCTCAGGCATTGCACGATGTGGGTGCACTTACATCCAGGCGATACACTCATACACATAAAATTTAAAAAACTAAATAAATAAAAAATAATTTTTAATTAGGATAAAGGTACAAGGTGTGGGAGAGGGGGGGACTGCAGGGAGAAGTAGTGTGTGGGGAGATTAACCCAAAGTGTGTGTGAAAATGCCACGAGAAAACCTGTGACTTTGTGTGCTAGTTAAAATATTAAAAATAAACAAATAAAGCCAAAACTTACAATAAAAAACACCTACATCATTAAAGTTGTTAGGAAGAAAATAGGTCATTAGTAGACCAGTTCAAATATCTATTAAATTCTTCATTTGTGTTTGGCCTTATTTTTCTGAGCAGCCTTTCTTAATGTGGTGACCAGGACCTGTAATTCCAGCACTTGGGAGGTAGAAACAGGAGGATTAGGAGTTCCAGGTCATCCTTAGCTACATATCCAGTTTGAGACCAGCCTGGACTACATAAGATCCTGTCTAGAGTAAAACAAAGTCAAATTAGCCAAGATATCATCATCCTTTTACATGTTCCTTTCATCATCTGGATGCAAGGTTGATGACATTTAAAGACAGGTCTTTTTCATCATATCAAATGCACCAACACAGCACTCAGTCACTGAGATAGAACACAGTTTGGCTCCTTCGCCAATACACGTGACCCTTTGCACATAATACTGTCAGATCTCTTAGAGGACTGCGATGGGGAGAGAAGATGCTGTAAAGGAATAATTCTTGTATTTCTTTTGAAAGTAGTGAAGATTAGAGGTTAACAGACACCACACCATTTCATCTGGCACCAGAGAAACAAGATTGGAAGTCTAGCCCAGAAGTGCTGGGATTCAACTGCCAAGATGTAACCTGGGCATCATTTGTGGTACTGACTGTAACATAGTGTTTAAGAGGATTATGCTAGTTTATCACCCAAGAACACCGTACTTCATAGCATTTGCTGATTACCATGGGCTAAATGCTCCTGCGGTTACGACTGTGATGTCAACCAGTTCCCACAATGCCTCAAAATTGCCCCTCCTGCCCATAATGATCTGACTCCAGCACATCTCTGTATAGAATTTGTTTAATTTTCCCTCCTGTAAAGTGGGACTTCCACGATAGGACTTCTTTGTCTCTAATGTGAATAACAAGGAGAGGTGAGCCAAATCTTATAGATTGATGGAAACGTACTTGCTATACCAAGTACTCATTCTGAAACTCTTCCCATACACTAGCATTGTTACCAGAGAAACTGAGGTTCCCTTTGGGGATTCTTAGTCTCATCAATAAGGGAGTTCAGAAACAAACTCAGAAGGAGGCTTGAGGACAATTTTATTAGTGCAAAAGAGAAAAACATAGTACAGGTTAGGTAAAAATCTTGGCATCCACCAGGAGGAAAGATGGAGAAAAAGTAGTGCATGGAATAGAAATAGCTTATTAAGAAAGGAAAAAGAACTCCTGAGAATGGAATTGAGCTAGTGAGCTAAGAAGAAAGAACCCCCAAAGCATCCTGACCTGCAGTGTATAGTCCTTCATAGTCCACACACACACACAAACACACACACACGTTTGTATTTCATAGGCATTTTTGCACATGCTCTGTTTATTCAGTAATGCCAGGTTAAGGAAGGGCTTCCAGTCTTCCTCTGAAAACTGGCTTCTTTCATGTCAGTCTTGTTGTTGCTTTCTTCACTTCCAAATCTGCTACAGCCTTGCGGGTTTTAGGAGTAAGATCTATATACCCACAGTCTCCTCTTAAAACGCAACCAACCAGGGTTCTGCTCAGAAAAGTATATTTAGTTTTAGCCGCCTGATCAGGCTTATGCTTTCTGCAACAGACTGACTCAATTAGCCTTTCATTCCAGAGCCCAAATGTGAGTCAATTCTGAGGTTGTTAAGCAAAATGAGTCTAGTGGTGTCAGCCCATACAGAAGGACAGTAATCCACATCACATTGTCATTTAGTTAATAGTGTGCTTGAGAGACTAAGGAGCAGAAGATGAATCTGTGGGAGCAGGTGGGGCAGGAGGGGCCACCGGGTCAGGAAGCTGTTCAGCTACTCCTGGCCAAGTTGTAGGCAGAGCGGAAGCCCCAGCTGCCTGGATCGCAATTGGCATTGCAGAGTTAGAAGCCCGTGCCCCTAGATCATTAACTTTCATGACCAGGAAAATTCTTTTGAAATTAACACTTCATCCAAGCTGAATGTCATCAGACCCAGTTGAGTAAGCCTGAGGCACCTTTAGGGATTTCCTGGGGGAAAAAAAATCCTTTCACTAAATAACAGGTCTTATGTCATTCAGTTCGTTCACTAAGGGGTAACACCAGCAGGGCCCTAGCTGTGGTTATGATCCGTGCGCATACACAGGCTCAGGGAGGGGGTGCCACTTAGCTTAGTACATGTCCTATATAAGGAAATAAAATAGATTCCTAGCACCTATCACCAGGACTCACTGTGATGGGCTGGCCAACCAGAACTTATAAAAGTCCCAAGATCAGCACAGACAGAGAGGCTTGGCATGCCTGGTCATCAAGGTCCCAGCAAAGAATCACGGGAAGACCATGAACAGCATGCCTTGCACTGTGAGCTTCAAAACTGGCGATGCGTTTGAATGCCTCTTCTACTTAAAATGGCAGGAATGATGCTAGACTGGAAGCTCGTGCCAACACTCCTAACACCCAGGGAGTTGAGACAGGAGATCACAAACCTGAGGATAGCCTGGGTTTATCTCAAAGACAACAACAACCATGAAACACCACTAACACACTAAAAAAAAATAAAGAAAACCACCTAGAAGAAGAAAAATCCTAGTGCTTCCTTCGGCCTTTACGAACCTTTAATTTCCCACAGCCCTGCCCTCAGTCCAACCAACCCAGGCTAGACTAGTTACATTTATATTGTGAAGAGAAGTAAAATCAACACCAGCTTGTCAGAAGCCTACCCAGGTGAGTCTAAGAGAGAGGAAAAACAGAGACAGCATGCAATGGTCTCCTGTAACTGCTGGATAACTTCATCTCCAGGTTGATTGTGCTCCCCATAGAAACGGGTTGCTGTCTGCTGAGCTGACCTCAACGGGGGGGCGGGTTGGGAGGGGTGGTCACTTCTTATTCCAAATTTCTCCAGCAAGATCCTAAGCAGCCCACTGACCACAGAGACCTCTTCCTCCACAGACCAGTGAGCACCCTGCTCCCCCACTTCCCTTTACCACCACCAAGTTCTACGGGATAAAATGTGTGCCCCCCAGAGAGCTCTTAGAGTGCTAAGAGCTGCACTCTGACCAATGCTATAATCAAAGCATCCAGCTACAGGCCTGCCACACCCACTGTGAGCCTCACAGAGCTCTTGCCTGTCCCTCCAGTCACTGAAAAGCCAGCTCCTCGGTGTTGCGGGGCCTGGGGAACATCACAGTGCTGGAGCTGGCCATGAATGAGAGAGGACTCAGGAGACAGAGACGTGCATTCTTCAAGGCACTAGGAATTATGGGAGCAGATGGGCTGTAGGCTCCTATTTTGATGCCAGGAACATGTTTCTGTATAAAGTAAATATTTTCCCACTGTGGACCTCCGGTGAGCGTGTGGAGAAGCATATTTCCTAAAGATGCAAATAAGTCTAGTCAGAAATAAATATTGAATGGAAACTTGAAAGCCTCTAGATTTCTCCAGTTATAGACCCTGAAGACTTCTGTCCAAATAAGCAGACACACACCATCGATGAGCGCTGGGGGAGGGGGCAGTTGGAAGGTTGTATCAGGAAAGATGTCAACATTTTAATAGTTCGTGTTTTCTCTGTATGAGAGAGAGATAAGAAGAGGCATATCGACAAAGGTATTGCACTTAAGTCTGCTTAGAGACAGGATATTTTCCTCTTTATATATATTTCGTATTTGTCATGGACACATAATAATATATTATACATATTTAAGGGATATGGCATGACATTTCAATGCATGCACATATGCAGTGTGTCATGCTCAGATTAGGTTAATTGGCATGTTCCTTACCTAAACACACATCATGTCCTTGTACTGTGAACATCCAGAATCCTCTCTACTTAATGTTTTTTGCTATTGTTGTTGCTGCTGTTTATTTTATGTGTATGAGTGTATTGCCTGCATGTATTCAAGTGCACCCATGTTGTGCATGCCCACAGAGGCCAGAAGAGGGTGTCAAATGTCCAATTCCCCCTGGAACTAGAGTTACAAATGGTTAGCTGCCATGTGGGTGCTGTGAACTGAACCCAGACCCTCTGCAAGAGCAGCTAGTGCTCTTAATAGCAGAACCACCACGCCAGCCCCTCTAGTTACTGTTTTGAAACACAGTCATCGTTGCCCCGGCTGCCCTTCTATGTCATCAAATGTGAGCAGTTCCGGCTCCGAACCAGCCACACGCCTGTCCTGTTGCCCGGCCTCTCTCTGGGTCTGCTTCTCAGGTCTTGGAAGCTAGGATATTTTCAGCACATTTCTCCTTTTCTTCTTGCAGATCTCGCCTCGCAGATTTTTTTACCAACTGCCAGCCAGAGTCAAGGTCTGTCAGCAGCTGTCTTAAGGAGAACTACGCAGACTGCCTCCTGGCCTACTCGGGGTTGATTGGTAAGCTAAGGGAAGTGAGATGGGTGAAGAATCTGATTTACAAATACCCACTCTTTCTGCTGTTACCTGCCTATGTCTGCACAAGTGAAAAATCTCCTGGTAGTCTGTGCTAGGGTTTTGAAGATAGGCCCTTTAGGACTCGCCTGTTAAGAAGAAGAAGAAGAAAGGGGGAAGAAAAAAGAAGCAGAATAAAGGCTGTAGGAAAAGCAGTTATTAAGGGGCAGGAAGACAGCAAATTCTAAAGGAAATGAAGCGTCTCCATTGGGGAACGCACCAGCAGAACAAAAGCGGGGCAAAGCGTGGTTGTTAGAAGAGAGCAAGCCAAACACAGTTAATTGAATTAGAGAACTTTGGAGAGAAGAACTTGGAAGGTATTTCATCAGAGGAAATAAAGAAGCTGTTTCCCAGAAATGGCCGTTTGGAAACGGACCCCCATAGCGGGGTGATTCTTTGCCATTATTGTTATCGTTCTTGGTCATCTGACTCCTGATGTGCATGGAATAATGTAAGCTAATTCTTTTCCTCCTGAAAATAACTATTTGATAGCAGAAATGATATTTTCTGTTTTTGACATCTTGTGGCATTAAGAGAGCTACATTCTCAGCATTCAAGAGAACAGTGCAATCAAACAAAACTTTCATGTATGGAAAAAAATCCATAAAGAGGCAGACTTAAATCTGGAGTAAACAGAGCGGGCAGGGTGAAAGGCAGGCATCCCCATGTACCAGGGACAGCAGGAGCCTCATCATCAGGGCTCCATTGCAGTCAGCATTTGAGAAGACTGTGGAAGGTGAGACAAATCCCAGTGGTTATAGCATGATGAGTCAGTGGCACCTCTACCCTCCAGGGTCTGTGTCAGGGTAGCCAGCATCACCAATAGGAAGGACCTCCTACCCAGAATGACAGCACAGACTAAACTTGTTACCAGAGTGTCTTCTTCAGCAAGAGCCTTTGGGAAAATCTGCGACAGTGTTTAACACAAGGCTATTTCTGGTTCTTAACAGCTCCGCCACTCCCAGCTTTTTGAAAGGACATATGTGCTCCCATGAGTAACACCTTTAATAATACTGTCATAATTCCTCAGCTATGTGCCATTTCTATGGATCTAGCTAGAGTGTGCATTAGAGTTCCTTAGAACTCCAGAACTTCATTCACACACTCCTCAACAAAGTTATGAGGCTCTACTAGGGATCATATATGACATGATGGAATTGCAGAAGTAACAGAAGTAATCAGAGCATACTCATTGTTTAAAAGGAAAAACAAAGCTGGGGGTGCGGGGTGGGGAGCCGTGGGAGCTCAGAAGACAATGTCAAGTTTCTGCAGATATAATCTCACTCCCAGATGCAATCACTGTTAGTGCCTCAGTCTGTGTCCTTCCAGGAGTTCACGCTCATTAACTCACCCGCCAGTGGCCAAGCAAGCCGAGTACTGCCAGCATTGAGATCATCCCTAGGCTTGGCAAACTGCTGTGTGCCTGAAGAAGACAAAATGGAGGGAAAGGGTAGAGGCAGTGCATCTACAGGAGAAGATTTGTTTCTCTCCTGGGTCTGAATCTCTCCCTTTGCACAGATTCTTGAGCCAGCGGATCCTGACTTCTGCACAAACCTTGCTCCTACTGCTACCCTATGTCAGGGGTCCACTGTGGTACTGGAAGCACGATGGCTTTAACCTCCTCACTCTGTGTGTCTAGTGCCTGTTCCTGTTTCAGCTGAGTTAGACCTCCCTGTATGCTACAGGTTAAAATTCTCATGCTACAGAATAGCTCCAAGTTATTAAGGAATGTCCGGGCATTGACAATATGCCTTTGACCCAGAAGAACATCCAAAAATTATTTTTCTTTTTGTGAGTCAAACCCATCCTCTGGATAACTGACTACCTATTTCTTCTCCCTTCCATAAAAGAAACTAAAAACAGAAAGTTCTAGGCATTCATGGGCATTGCTTGGTGTGAGCCACCCGGGAAAAGACATTTGGGTTATATTAAGTATAAATTCATTGTGTATTTATGTATGGAGAATCCACCAGAAAAGCCACACGTTGTAAGCAGGAAGGACCACCCAGCATCTTTCCGAGGAGGATCTGCAGACTGTACTTCGGGAGCTCTTGACTCCAAGAACTTGCACCATTTGCTACCTTTTCTCCTTCCTCCTCTCTCTCTCTCTCTCTCTCTCTCTCTCTCTTCTTTCTCTTTTTTTTGGACAGGGTCTCATGTGGCCCAGGCTGGCCTCAGACATAGCTTAGTGGCCTTGAACTAATCCTCCTGTCTCTACTTCTCAGGTGCTGGGATAGCAGGTGTGTGGCACCATGCTGGTTTATGTGGGTGTTGGGGTGTTTGTGCACACTAGACAAGCACTCCGCCAGCAGAGCTACATCCCCAGCTCTGTTTCCATTTCTTTACAATTGCAGAGCTTTATTTAAAATCAGTTGAGAATCTGAACAGGAGATTTGTTTTCTACATATGTAGGCATTCAGGATATAGCGAACACATTAGAGGAGTCTGTGCTTCCCTCCTACAGGAGCTGTTTGTGGGGCTAGATTGGTGGCTCAACGGTTAAGAGCACTGACTGCTCTTGAAGAGAACCTGGGTTCATTTCCCAGCACCCACATGGCAACTGACAACCATCTGTAACTCCAGTTCCAGGGGATCAGATGCTCTCTCCTGGCTTCCTTGGACATTGTACAACACGGCTGTACTTACATACATGCAGGCAGAACAGTCATACACATAAAATAAAAATAAGTAAAACAAAAAAGGAAGCCAGTTACTTCAGAGGAAAGTGGATTAAAAGCTTTAAAAGAATGTTTAAGTTATGTGCACCCAGTACTCTATTTATGAAGATTAATGGTGTTCTCAAGAAAATGCAAGGGATTTGGCAACTCATGCATTCTAAGTTAATTCTCTCCTACCCCGTGACATCCACACCATTTATGCAGGAAGAAAATACCTTAAATGCAGCTCAAGGAGTTCGCTTATAATTTTAAAAGTAAATGTGTAAATTATTTTATGTGCTCAAGATAAATTGCCAGGAAAACGTACTGCTTAACATAATTTCCCACCCGGCAAACACAGACTTTGTAATTAGCCATAGCATTTCCACCGTCAGACCAACATTTGTTTCTTTTTAGACTACAGAAAAGTCTGTGTCATCATAGGAGTCACAGGAGGATAACATGCTTTTTTTTCTCTTCTCTCTTCTAGGCACAGTCATGACCCCCAACTACATAGACTCCAGCAGCCTCAGTGTGGCCCCATGGTGTGACTGTACCAACAGCGGGAATGACCTGGAGGAGTGCTTGAAGTTTCTCAGTTTCTTCAAGGACAATACGTGTCTCAGTAGGTGTCTGAAAAACAAGTAGGCCAACACATACATGTTCATGCTTCCCTCTCTGAGCTAAAGCTCTGCCTCTTTATGTTTTCTCTGCTCTCCACCTCCCTCTCTCCTCCCCTCTGCCCCTCCCCCCCCCTCAACCTCGCTCCCTCTCTACCTCTATTCCTCTCTCCCTTTTCCTGACACACTTTTAATCCCAGCATTCAGGAGGCAGAGGCAGATGGATCTCTATGAAATCAAGACCAGCCTGGTCTATATAGTAAGTTCCAGGCCGGCCAGGGCTACAGGGAGACAAGAAGCAAAACAAAACAAAACACAAGTGGCATGCTAAAGGCCTAGGAGAAGAAGAGATCCAAAAAAGGAAGGGAATTATGTAGGAAAGAACACTTCTACCCACACATAAATTTTGATCTTGGCAGCCAGTGAAGAGACTCCTTTCTCAGGATATGAAAACCTGGGAGGAATGCACAATGTTAGAAGCACAGACAAAGTAGATGGGGATAGGCCCCTGAGTATTCTCCAGGAAGAATGATAACATCAACAACCCCCTTGGATTTTCTGGGCTGGCTCAGAGTAGAAGCAACAAATCTTGATGGAGGAACCTGGCAGTGCGTTATCTTGAGAGCTGAAATCTGCACTGCATGAGGGCAGTGTTCCTGCTTGGAACCAGCACTGCTTGTCATTGTGCTGTCCTTTAGGCGATTCGGAAACATGTCTAACAAAGTGGCAGGGATGTACAGACGTGGACCATGGGCATCCATCAGAAAAACTTGAAAAGCAGGGTGCCAGCACAGAGCACCACAGTACGCATGCTCTGGATGACTCTCCAGATGAGACACTTGAAAACTGCCCTCACTTTGGTTGTGGCTATCATTTGTGCCAGGCCTTCTGTGTCCCAACTCACATTGTAGGGAGTGCAATATTCACATGATCTCATTTTCTGTACTCCACACAAGAATCCTGGGAGATACACATCTCACTGTATCCATCTGACAGCTGAACAAAACAACAGTATCCACATAGACCCTGTGTGGTAGAGCTAAGGTCCAAAGCCTGGGTCCTTGTGTAGCTCCCTGCCTCTTGAGAGCCTAGCTCATGTCTGGTGTTGAAAGACCTGTTGGACAAAAGTATAATCCTGAACATCGGGGACCAGGTCTGACTTCCTGGTGACAGGCATGGATCAAATTTGTAGAAATCAAGTTTCAGCCATGCCCTCAAGAGCTTTGTCCTCAAGTGACAAGTTCTGCATGACGATATGTGTTGACTGGTTTCTGAAGAATGAGCCAGTGATTTGCCAGCTCTACACAAAACATCTCACATGCTCTGCTAAAATTTCCTCATCATTTCCTTTGTTGAATAGCAAAACCTAACTCATTTGCTCACTAGGCATTTCGGGTAATGTGGCTGAAATTTCTTGTTCGGCACCTCTTAAAAACAAGGCCATCTTTTGCATTCTTGGGTAGCATTCTAACTCAGAAGCTTTAAGGAGGAAGCGTTTCCTGAGACACTGGGCACACCCACACATTGCAACTTGGACCTCTTTTAGTCTTGACTTTATTAATCCTTTTTTTTCACATCTTGTACTCCTTTGGCTGAATGCAAGTTTTATCAGAACTAAAGTAATAGAAAACTTTCCCTCACAGAGAAATTAAAGTTGTCCCTCCTTGGTAACATTTTGGTAGGGGAACAAATAGTCTTACTGCTAATGACTTCAGTAAAAATAAATGCCAAAGCCAGCCAGAAGTTTTCATAATCATTCCATTTATCCTTGGTTTGCCGGGGTGCAGAACACCGAAACAAAAGACACGGCTGCAAATGCAGTGCCTTATAGAAAGTACTGAAGTGGAAGAGATTACAATTTGTTAAATGTGATTCGTATATCGAATCTTCAGCTTAAGCCAAACCTCATCCAAATTCCCCTACAACTACAACTACAACTGTTTGGCTATAGTTTGGAAATGGGAAATAGTTATTTTTAAGCCAAGTGCATAGCAGGTAGATGTTCAGGAAATAGAGAAGGATGGGATGGAGGCAGATGCGAGATGGGCATTATATCACTCACATAGATGCATCTTCTTCCTCAAAGCCTCCCTGGCCCACTTTATCGACACAGTGGTTTCCTGTCTCCATGCTCCATACCCTCTTTTTTGCTTCATTTCTTTTCTAAAAAATATTTTATTTTTATTATATTTTATGTATATGAATAAATTAACTGCATGTGTGTAAGTGCACGTGTCACGCACCACTCTCGAAAGTCAGAAGGGGGCATCAGACCCCTTGGAACTGAAGTTACAGATGGTTGTTAGCTACCACGTGGGTGCTAGGAATTGAACCCAGGTCCTCTACAAGAGCAGCCAGTGCTTTTAACCGCTGAGCCAACTCTCCAGCCCCGCTTCGTTTTCTCTGAACACTTCTCACCATCTCAGTATCACCAGTCTTGCATATGTGTCCTGGTTAGACGTTCTGGATGGGGGCTCTTTGGTCTTACGTTGCTGTCATTGCTATCAATGCCACGTGTCTAGTACGTGGAGTCATGCCTGGCATTTATTAGGGAAGCCGTGAACATTTGAATGAATGAATGAACATGTGAACCAATGAACTCACCGGGGCAGCAAGGTCGACACCCTGGGGCAAGTGCAGGAAGTCTTCACAGGTGACAACTGTCTGGCGTCTCTGTGTCTAACAAGGAAAAACCATGAGGTTTTATTGTTCTTGTTCTAAGCTCATTGAAGGAACCTGGTCTCTATGTAGTTCTGTGAACTACTTAGGCCATGAAGCCTGGTAGAAGCATAGAAATGCATTTGTATTCATTGGAAGCTGTCTCTTACAGAACCCCTTCAAAATGTAAAGTCCTAGAAAACAAGCTTCCAGTTTTGCTAAACTTGAAGGATAACAATTTTGGAACAAAATGTCACTTCTAAGGAAAAAATTAGGCCTCAATTATTCTGTCTTGTATGTTGAAAAATGCCAACTAAGAGTCATATATTAACAGTTTGCACATTCAGGTCCCAAACGAAGGCGTTTGATTTCTTATACAGTGAATATGAAATAAAAAAGTTCCTAAATCCAGGCCAAATCCCTGAAGACCTGATTAAAAGCGGTTTTTTATTCATGTGGGGGAGGGAACAATACACAACCAATTTACTCTGGCCATAAAAACAATCTAATCCCATGAAATTGGAATAAGCTTTGAAAGTTTCACATTTTAAACTTTTCATTTAAACAGGGCTGCTCCTATCTAATTATGCAGATTTTGTTTGGAAGACTGGAAACAGAAAGGGGGAGATCATCTCACTTTAAATTTTCACAAGATATCAACGTGGTTTGGGGTGGATTTTTCTTTTAAAGAAATTGGCTGTGTTTTCCTTGCCATATTAATGAGAATGCTAGAGGTGGCTCAGCTTCATGGTTCAGGACAGATGCAAAAGAAAAAGACTCAATTAGTTTTCTTTTAGTATGGAATTTTGACATAATATAGGGGATTTTTTCTTTTCTTGAGAAAGTGACATAGGTCTGTGATCCTACTACATGGTCTGAGAACAGGTTTCTAAGGGCTGACGGATGAGTATTTCAGGGCAGGGGATCTTGTTCAGCCTCTGGCTCATCAATAGCAACACAGTAAATATTTGTTGCATTTGGCGTACGGTGAGTGTCCGGCTCAGAGTTTAATGACGAATTGATTTTTTTGAGTACCCGACAAAAGAGACCGGTTCTCAGCACCTGTAGGGCAGATGGATGGATGAGCTTTGCTCTGGAAAGTTCAGTGCTGTGACCAGGATTTCTCACGTGCCTCCCTCTGGCTGTGTGTATCCTGTCTGCTGCATTTGCTGTTTGGTTTTGAAATTGGATTTCCTCCTGTTTCACTGCAGAAAATGCAATTCAAGCCTTTGGCAATGGCTCCGATGTGACCGTGCGGCAGCCAGCCTTCCCGGTACAGACCGCCACTGCCACTACCACCACAGCCTTCCGGGTCAAGAACAAGGCCCTGGGGCCGCCAGGGTCTGAGAATGAAATTCCCACACACGTCCTACCACCCTGTGCGAATTTGCAGGTGAGAAGTGGGTCTGGGTTTCCTACTGGCGCTCGCTGCCGGGGGAGCATGCATTCGTCTTTTGAAAGGTACACAGATTGACGGCAAATGCTGCTTCGATCTGAATCTTTTCTTTTAAATCCGTGTGTGTGTGTGTGTGTGTGTGTGTGTGTGTGTGCGCGCGTGTGTGTGTGCGTTCATGTGATTCGGCATGTGTATGGAAGTCAGAGGACAACCTTGGAGGTGTCTCTTCTTCCTCCTTGTTTGAGACGGTTTCTTTGCTCACCACTGAATATGCCAGGCTAGCTGCTCTGCCAGTTTCCATGAATTCTCCTGGCTCTGCCTCCCATCTTGCTTCAGAGCACTGGAATTACAGATTCGTGTTACTGTGTCTAGCTTTACACGGGTCATGGGAATCGGAACTCCCACCCTCATGCTTACATGGCAAGCGTTTTACCCACTGAACCGTCTCCCAGGCTGGGATTTGAGTCTTGAAGCTGCATTCTAAGCAAGTAAGTAGAGATTGTGATGTACCATAGAGTACTATGGGACACTGCTACCTACTGGGAATGCGGCTCCATATAATGAGGGCTCTGGCCAGATGTGCCTCTAAAGTTTTCATTTGGGAGATGGTAGAGTTAGGTTGACTATCTCAGTTTGTGACTGATTCAATATTCTCTATAAATCTTTGGAGAGATTGAAAGGGAAGAGCTCATGGCTTGTCACCATGACAGCCATTTGAACATAAGCAGAAGTATTTAACTGTCTGAAGGGAAAGCGGAGGCATTTTTACCAGTTCTATGCCAGCTCCTGAGTAGAGTCCTGGGAACTAAGGCATACACATGATGATTTCCTGTCTTGAGTCAGAAGAGTTTTTGTTCTCTTTATTGATTTTTCACAGTGGTGAGTATTCAACTACTTGGAAAGACATTAATAATTTGGAGGTTCACCAAGGTCCTCTACTCTTTGGGCATCTCCTGGCGGCTGAAGAAGTGCCATTACCACGATCTGGTAGTTTAGTTCTTTCATCTGAGGGCAAAGACTTCATAAAAGTGATACTTCTGTTTAAGTCTGCTTACCTGGTGGCTCACAGAAGTTCTGGGAATCCAGGAACTTCTTTCAATGGTTGAGGGGAGTGGTGACCAGGTGGTGACTTCTGTTTCTTGCCATGCTCGGGAAAGGAATGTCTATGAAGTCCATTTTTTGTTGCTGTTTTTATTTGTTTTATAAGACCTCATGTATCCCTGACTGGCCTTAAACTTGTTATGTAACTAAGGTTGACCTTGAACTTCTAATCCTCTTTCCTGCACTTCCAGAGTATTAAGATTACAGGTGTATGACACCACACCTGGTTAAAGCTGAGCTGAGGCTGGAACCCAGGGCTCTGTGCATGCTGCCTTCAAGCACTATGTTGCAGCCTCACACTAATCACGAGAGTGCCTTTCTCCCTTTCCCACCTCTTTGCCAAGGATCAGCCCCTCTAGAATTCTCAGAAGGATCCTTCTTACGTCTCTCTACTGTGCTCTCTAGAAAGTGTCAGGAAGTTTCCCTTCTAATTGACGTGCTATTGTCTTACTCCCAATGTTTCTCTTCTTTTTGGATATTCTATGTGTCCGTCATCTGAGCTTTAGTCTCTGTCCTTTTCAGACTTCCTGGGCTCCGACTCCAGTGTACTCAGAGCTATTCATTCACATGAGACAGTAAGAAGAAATCAGTTAGAGCTCAAGATCAACCAAGTTCTTTGGACTTCTAAAGCACTTTTAGAGCCCTGACCATCTCCAAAGGCCTGTGCAGAGAACGGCAGTGCCAGGAGGCAGCTTGGGGAATGGCCTGTGGCATTTGCTACTTCATTCTGCAGCAGAAACCTGAGTTTGAAATAAGAAAGGACTTGTAGAGGGTCTCCTAGCCCAGAAGAAGTAGATCTTGAGTCAGGAAGGACAAGCTCACTCTCTTCTCATCTCTGGTCAGACTCTGGCCATTCTCCCTCTCCCAGTTTCCTGTCCAGGTTACCTTTGTTCTTTGTAGCCCCCTTGGATTCCAGTATCAGAAAGAAAATGGCCAGAAAAAGAATAAGATTTTGTCATTATGTGGTGAGGAAGGTGGGCAGGTTTGGTTTCTGATCAGTAAGAAAGGGGAGCTCGAACCTCAGCAAAACCCATGTCATTTTCCACACAAAAGATGACTTCAGAGGCCACTTATAGCCAGTTATTAAGTCCCTTCTGTGCCTTGGAAATTGCATAGAGATGGACATTCAAAAACTAAAACAAAAATGCACTTAATAAACACAGTATAACCGGCAAGATACAGCTTGCCCACAATTTTGAAAGGTCAGTCTAAGATACTGAGTGACATCTCAGATTAATCATTCCAAACTATGAAATTCCATTTCCTTCCCTCCAGTGGAGAACAGTTAACCATAAGAAGTGTCCCTGTTCTTCAACACCTTTTCTTGGTCCTATCCGAGCTCTTGATTTGGGTTCTCATGGTGCAAGAGGGCTCAGCCTGGCCATACAATGTTTTGTCTCCAACACAGATCTACCCAACCGCCCCTCCCTCCAAGGAGGACTCTGTGTGCTACTGCGTAGTTGCCATGGCAACACTGAGGCACACATGAAACCAAGAAAACCATGTCTTTCTACTTCCTGGATTAGAGATAGAAGCTCTGCTTAAACAGAGGGGCAAAAGTGAAATTAAAGTGTGATATTTGTCTTAGGGCTGTCATTTGACTTTTTCACAGGAAGGGCTGAGGGAGTTGGACTGGTCAGGGTTGAGGCTAGGTCACACTTCTCCCTGTAAAACACATTGGAACTTGACAGCATCTAGCTTCCAGGGAGAAGGGGTCTCAAGGGTTTCACAGATTCTTAGAAGGACCACCTGCTTGAGTCTGTGTCTTTACACCCGAGACATGCGATTGATGGGGGAACCAGCACTGAGGCTTTAGCAAATGTGTTAACTTCTCTAAACCTTACCTTCTTCATCTAGCAAAGAGTAGTATCACCTAACTGCTAGCATTCAGTTCACAGAGCAGAATGACAAATAAAAATGTCCATTGTGATGCCTGATCATGGTCAGTTGGTTACACGGTTCATCCTCTGCGAAGATGAAAGGGTGATGATGCTGAGCTTTGCTCCCGAGTGAGGTGCAGAGGTATGCTGGGCTGGTCCAGAGACCAGTGTGGTTATTATCATTCTTGTTTGTTTGTTTTGCTTTGTTCATGAACCTTGAACAACTGAGACTCTCTTTACATTAGGAACGGACAGTAAAGAGGAAGTGGAGTATAGGAAAAGAGGAAGGGAGAAACTGCCAAGTCCTCCTGAAGGTCCGTGGTAAAACTAGAGAGACAAAACTCTGGGTTGCTTCTGGCTTCACCCAGGGAACAGGAGAACCAAAAGTTGGCCAGTGAAACTTTTTGCTGCTTGATGACTTTAGAATGGCCTATATGAAGTGGGGCTGAAGGGTCACTTAAGGCCGTACATTGGTGGGGAGGTGACAGACACTGACAAGTAAAGGGCTTCCACCCTGAAAATGTGGTCCCTCTGGCTGATTTAAGGCTCTAACTCAGCGTGGGGCTCTCTGGAGACTCATTCTCTGCATCTGTCCTTCCTCTGCCTGCCTGCCTGGCTGTAGATGTATTACCATTTGCCAGAGGGTCCTAGAAATATCTTAGAATGGCGTTTGTCCCTGCTGCCTGTGTCATGACTCAGAATAGAACTGACTTAAGCCAACTTGGGATCCATCCATTGGAAACAGATCTGGAGGCAAAGACTTCGACAGCCTTAAAGTTCACTTCCCATGAGATGAGCCCTCTTGTAATATTTTTAAATACACAGTAATACAAGAAGACTCACGGGGACGGGAGAATCTCTCTTAGCATTTGAGATAGATTTCCCCCTTGGAAGGGAAGAAATATGAATAAACATTTTTCAGAAGTCTTCCTGGAAGTTTTAATTATTGAAAAACCTACAGCAGATCTGCCTGGGGAATGGGTGGCCCTGGTTTTGGTGATCAGAGGTTCATAAGTAGTTGCTGTGAAAAGATTTGCTTTAAAAAAAGAAAGTTAAATGATTAGTATAAAACGTCAAGAAGATGTCCAAGTGCTGGCCCCCTGAAGTGATAAAATACTGGGTTTGGGGTAACCTGCCAAGCTCCCATGTCAGGATTAATTGGCAGTCATATTAGTAACAAGCATGACGCAAGCTGTGCTATTGTTAGCCTCTCCCTCTGACTTGTACAAAGTGGTCACATGAGAAACAAAGAAACCTTAATAATTCCACCAATTACTTCATTGTCGTTACACTTGAGTAGTCTGGGAGCTGCAAACGCTCGGGCTATTTAAACCAAAGGGACTGTACTTATCGCTTATTTAAAGTAAATATCTCTGGAGATGTAAGTGGATGTTGGAAACATTTCTAGTTGGTGTCACTGTACATTGCTTAACTTTGGTGTCTTCCAGTGAAGACCTCTGAACTCCATCTTCAAGTACAATAAAATTATCTTTTGGATCTGCAGGTGATGGGTTCCCAAAGTTACCAAAATCCATGAACATGCAAATCCCTTATACAAAATAACATAATATCTACACACAATCTGTACATTTTCTCCTGTATATTTGAAATAATTTATGAATGGCTAGCTAATATTATAGCATAAAAGCATAAATAGCTATTACAATGCATTGTTAAGGGAATAATAAGAAAAAATATTCATCTTCAGTACAGGTACAACTTTGTGTTTTTGAGACAGGGTCTTACATTGAACCCCAAGGTAAGCTGGCATACTACATGTAGCCCAAGGCAGCCTTGAATTTGTGTCATTTCTCCTGCTCCAGCCTCCATGAACATGTGTACATATGGAGGCCAGACATCAGTCTTGAGCATCATTCCTTAGGAAGCTGTCAAACACCTTTTGAGACTGAGCCTCTTGCTTTATTTGACTGTTCTGGTTGACCAATGAGCCCCAAGGATTTGCCTGCCTCTGCTGCCCCAGTGCTGGGACTACAAGCATGTGAGTGCTTGTATATGGGTATAGGATCAGACTCAGGTCCTCGTGCTTGCATAGCAGGCAGCTTTCCAACTCAGCTATTTCTCTAGCTCACAGTTTTGTTTGTTTTTTAATTAGGTATTTCCCCCTGGTTGATTGACTCCACTGGAGACTGGGCACTGCAGTCTCGGCACTGTATTCAGATCTCTAGACAGTTTCACTGTCTCTTCCCCTCTCATCTCCTGTTGAAAGAAATGTAACAGATCATAGGACACTGCCTCAGGCCAGGTTTAACAGGAGTGCTGGACCACTGTGGGTAGTTGGCAGGTATTCCAGGGAACAGTACAAGCTTGAAACTAGCTGTTGGGAGGGGCCGGGGGGAGGACAAAGAAAACACAGTTGAGTGTGAGATAGGGAAGGCTGGCAGGGGAGTTCTTCTGAAATCCTTGAGACATCATTTCTAGAAGGAATCAGCAGCTGGCTGGGCTATACACGATGTGAGCAAGTCCTCGTGGCCAGCTTTTGTCAGAATGCCTCTTGCCCAAGTCAGCAATGCTAAGTCAGCTTTCCTGTTGCCCCTGAACCTTGAAATAGGTGCACAGTCCCACAGTGGCCAGAGTACATCGGCCCCAATTTCACCAGGAATTCTCAGCTCCCTCTGTGGGTCCAAGGGGAGGGGAGGGCACAGAGAGGCTACGTGTTCAGTGGATCTGAATCTGGGTCCATACCTGTGCCTTCACAGCCTCAACATCTTTTCTTTGGTCACTAGATCTGAGTCTAGGCCCACACCTCCTGGCCTCCCAGCATATCTGCCTCGTTGTCCTTTCTTATGCATAAGCAGAATCAAGCCTTCACTGCAGAACAGGCCCTTGTGTAGAATGTCACCCAGGGTTTGCAGAGGTGAGGGGGAAAGACAGTCCATTTAATTCTTTCATATCATGAATGAGAATGTTGAATATAATTTATATTTAGAAGACTTCTCCTCCCACCCCTTTGCTCTAGTACCTCATGAGACCCAAACAAACTTCATTTGTTCCAGGTTGGGCCAAAGCAGTCCAGAACTGATTTTGAAACTTCCCGGCGGGAAGGTGATTATCCCAAACTGCTAAATACCCAGGGCTCTGCTGGCTGTGACCAAGCACAAATTTTTAAGTGTTGAGTTTTCAAAGGGAAGCTGCCAATGGGTGTTCTGTAAATCATTTGTGCCGGCAGACTGACCCCATTATGTCAGCTAATCCTGGAAATACAGGAGGTAAATTTAAATCTTCGAGCATGAAGCACTTAATCAATATTCTAAATGTTTTTCTTGCAATTTATGCTTGCAGAGCAATGGGGTGCTTTGGCGTTCTGTTAATCTTCCACTAGAGAACAGGCACTTGTAAGAGAGGCCAGGGTGATGGGGTGTTGCTGGAGATGCTTGGTGAGAAGGCAGCCCCGGGGTAGAGAAGAGGAGGGATTTATTTCTACCTATTTCTACCGGAGGTTGGGGGCAGAACAGGATATTCAGACGCCTGAGTTCCTGAGCGTTTTACTTCACCCCTCCCGGGAGTCTCCCACCTTCCTTTTAACTTCTGCTGGACTGCCTGAAAGATTGTTTACTGGGAAGATCCAGAGCTATTGAGTCAGTTAAATCTGAGTTAGAATTCTGGCTACCCTCCTATTGCTCTGTGACCTGGACCATGTCCCTTAACCTTTGTCTTCTGCTGTCAAACATTACCCCTGTTTTGAATTTCTTAGTGCAAGTATGCGTAGGGACAAGCCAACAACTCCTTGGCACTTAGAAAGTGGCTGTATTCTTACTGTGATGAATGTAGTGCCTTAAACATGCCTTGGGAATGCTCAAGCTGCAGTGAAGAGCCCTGTTTCAAGGACGGAGAGGGAGGCAGCAATGGGAAAGACAAGATGAAGCTCTTTAGGTTTTCCTTTCTTAATTTGTAAGAAGGTTTTGAACCAAATGTCATCCTGCCTGCCCATTGTAATTGTAAGATGTCATTGTAGAAAGTCCTGTGGAGTGGGGGAGGGGGGGTGGATACTCTTTGGACTCCAGGACAAAAAGAAAGGAAACCCAAGGCCAAAAGAAAGGTTTGGGTGCTTGAGGGATTAGAACTGCTCTGGATTCCATCTTGGTGCCTGGAGAATTCTCTCTGGTGCTCTGACCTGACAGCATGTTGCTTGGAACTGCAGTATGAGTCCAAGCCCATCCTGACCAGACTGGGTCTGTCTGCCAGGGACCTTGCTGCATCTCTAACACTGACATAGGTAACAGGTGACACAACTGTTAGCAGCACATGCACTCAGTTGCAGAAGAGAAGATGTCTGAGAACCTGCCTTGCCTCTCAGGCTCAAAGCCAGGACTTGGAGACTTTCCCAGATCTGTACTTTACTGATCCTGGTCTGTGCTTAAGATTTATGTTTGTAATCTTTTATAAAAAGTCACCACAAGCTGTTAATAGCATATGTGAAATCATGGGTTCACCGTGACGGTGAGTGTTTGGAATCCCAGCTCTGGGGCCAGAAACAGGCTGGTCCCTGGGACTCACTGGTCAGCTAGCCTAGTGTTGGTGAGTTCCAGGTCAGTGAGGGACCATGTCTGAAAAAGAAGGTGGTAACAGCCTGAGGGATGATTTCTAAGACTGACCTCCGGCCTCTACATGTGCACACAAGTACGTTAAAATTAAGGGAAAAATGTTTATACACTGCCTAAAAACATCATGTATCTCCAGTGGCCCCACTCTCCACTTTGAGAAACACTCTAAACAATGTAATCTTAGCATAGATCCCAGAACAGTTTGCTTGGATAACTTGAATCTCTTCTTCCCTTTGCCGTTTGGTATTAATAAGGTAAAGTTCACATAGCACAGCCCATGAATGAACCTCAAGGTAGCCTGAGGTCAGTACTGTTACTCTCTCCATTTTTCAGAGGAAGCTTGAGGTACAGCCTTGATCAGGAGAAGAGAAGAGCAAACCAACCAAACTCCCATGCATTGAAATGTCTGTACCATATTACCTAAATCAGGGGGCTTTAAACATTTCATTGCAGGCTAACATTATTCATCACTGTAGATTAAATAAGTCCCTGAATTCTTGTTGAACATCTGGCAGATTGAAGTGTCAGAATGGTTCATAAACCAGCATAAAGAAAAGTAATGATGCCTGTTCTGATGCCAACTAGTATACCACGACACAACTCAATCCCGACACCACCACACCAAGCTGGCTTTAGAACACAGGTGTCATAGAGACTGGCCTCTCGTCAGATGCTGGCTACACACTCACCAACTGGTTGTAGTTTCAAGTGTTCACAAGAAGACCTCAGGTCTGGTCACTAGAATGACTCACAGAACTCCTTAAACTGCTATACTTAATAATAGTTTCATTGTAAAGGACACACATCAGGCCTGGCCAAATGAAGATATCCATGAGATAAGAGGTGAGAGGGTTTCTGTGGATGCCCTGTCCCTGTGGAATTAGTGCATTTTACTCTCTTGTCATGTAGCTGTGAAGTTTTTCATTGCAGCTGCGTCAAGTAGACATGGGGACCGAACATTAACAATAACACACACACACAGCTGAGCACAGTCTTCAGCCTTTCCCCTTCCCTCTACTCTCTGGAGGTCGGGTCAGTCTGACTTCTGGCTCAGAACCCCAACTCTAGAACCTGTGGTTGGTTTTCCTGGTTACCTGCCTCCAACCTTGTCACCGCACACACTGGTATGATCCAAAGGGCTAATAAGTAACAAAGAGACCATCACTCAAGAAATTTTAAGGATTTAGGTTATCTCTCAGAAATGAGGAACAAAGCCAGTCAGGTTCCTTCTTATGCAACAGTCCTACCGAAGAACTGATTGTCTAAAATGTGAGTGCAGTTTAGAGATACTCTATCCAACTTCTCATAAGGAAGCTGGAGTTGAAATAAGAGCTCAGACATATGTACTTCAGCACTTTCTAGCCATGAGAACTTGGGCAAATCATTTACTCTTCTGGCCTCAGTTTCTTCTCCTGTAAGATGAGTTTGATAGTGGAAGAGCCTCTTGGGTATTAGTTGGGCCACTTGTGCATGTTCTGTCTTTGTGGCTGTCCTCACTTCAGAGTTTGGACTGTGCAAGTTTTGATTGGTTGTAAGTGGTTTCGGGGAGCTGTCAACACTAGAGGAACTTGGCCTCCTTCATTCCACCCTCAGTAAAAAAAAACTGCTGTTTCCAGGGCCGGGGCCAGGTGTTCCTTTGAGTCCTGTTTCCCAGGCTCTTTTCTGATCTTGGTGGCCTATGAAGTTTTGTACATGTAGACATACAGATAAGAAAAGATGACATCATGTCACCCCCACACAATGGTGGTTTTGGAATGTAGCGTCAAGTCACACACTTCACAGAAAGTCACTGTTTCTCCTGGAAATCTTTGCTGGCAGTGAGCGGCACACCCCTGTGACAGCTTTGGGAATTTCAATAAAGGTTTTTAGTAACCTTGTGGCTATGAATCAGTCAGTTCTCCTGAGTCAAGCTTGCTCAGTGTTGGTGCTCTTGGTATGTTGGTTTGAATAATTATTTGTTATGGAAGGGTGTCCCAGGCAAGTGAGATATTTAGCATCATTTCAGAAGCATCATTTCCCCAACATAACAACCTAAAATGTCTTCGGGCTTGGCAAATGTCCCCTTGGAGGGAAAAACTGACGCTGGTTTGGAATCACTACCCAGCAAGATCATCTCAGTGTCCCCTTCTCCTGCTCTGCTTTCCTTCTAAAATGGTAAGGAGCCTAGGCAGGTGCCAAAGAAGGGTGTGCCGGACCAAATCCTTTCCCCTGGTGCAGGGGGATAGCAGAGGGACTGCTGCCCAGTCCGTGTGGGATGTCATAACAGAATGCTGCAGATGGGGTACCTTAGGCAGCAGAAACTTAATTCTCACAGGTCTGGAGCCTGGATAGTCCAAGATTGAGGTGAGGCAGGTTGAGTTCCTGAGGAGGGCTCTCCTGAGATGTTTGGCTTCTTGCTATGGAAGGAAGAGGCTCTGGTATAGTGCACCAATCCCGTCTTGGGGCTCCATCCCCACTTCCCAAATTTCCTGTCTCCTGTTGCTATGATACTGGGCACTAGAGTTACAGTACATGCATGGAAGACACATTCAGTCATTGCATTACTAAATACGCACTTTGGGAAATTCTCACTTTCCCAAGACAACCTTCCCCTCCAAGTGATACCTGTGGATGGCACTATAGTTGACATTGACTTGGGCACTTGAACTGCTTCTCAGGAACATGCCAGAATCCACAGCCTTCAGGATCCTCACACTACCAATTCTAAGCAATATTTGTTTCCATGCAGCATCATGTGCCCTACAAAGAACATCTCAAAGGATACAGTGAATGTAGCTTTTGGTCCCAAATCAAAGTGGGGTTCCCCACACATGGACTGAAGGATAGGAGAGTTTCCAGAGGGTGGGACTGAGGCAGCTTATATGGCTTCCTGCCGGATTTGTCAAAGCTGAGTCCCTTGCTCGCACCTCAACTCCAGATGACTGGAAATATGGGCACAATTAAGATGATAGTCTTGGGTCTGCATAGGTATGGAGCTTCCTAGTTACTTTTTCATTGCTGTGACAAAATACCTGACAAGAAGCTGCTTAAGAGAGGAAGGGTTTATTTCAGTTCACAGTTGTAGGGGATACAATCAGTCAAGGTGAGGAGCTCATGATGGCAGGAGCTTGAGTCGGTTGGTCACACTGCATTCACAATCCAGAACGAGAGCGGTGAATGCTAGTGCTCAGCTTGCTTTCTCCTTGTTAGTCAGTCTAGGACCCCAGCCCATAGAATAACGCTGCCCACAGTTAAGATGGGTCTTCCCACCTCAATTAAGCTAGATACTCCTTCCTAGGTGTGCCCAGAGGCTTGTTTCCTAAGTAATTCTGGCAAGTTGACAGTATTAACCATTGCAGTCAATTTCCATCTCTGTGAGGTTTCCATCATCTGTGTCAGACAGTGTACAGTCTAACACCCACTGTTGTTTTTGTCCCATTAAAAAATCATCCCAGCCTTGGCTGTGCCTAACCTTTCCTTTGTATAGTGCTCTCTTGCCCAGAGTGAGGTTATTTCCCTGATCTGGGAGTTATGAAGTCTTGCTGAGATGCATGGGTTTCTATCCTGGCTGCACCTTGGCTCCCTTAAGGTTTCATGGCAGAGCTGTGGACCAGGTTGCCAAGTGACCCCAGGGCTTGCATAGGGGGCCCGGCTCCTCCCGGCATGGAGGCTGCCAGCAGCCTCCTTGGATTTAATCTTTCTGGTTCCAGGTGCCAGTAGATGAGCTCAGGGGAAAGCATCCCAGAATCCACCCACATTAGCCCTGAGAGGAAAGAGGCTGTCATAAAAAAACACTTTTTGAAATAACTGCTTAGAGAATGTTTTCAAAGTCCTTCAACCAAGAGAGTGCTTGAATTCAGAGCTCAAAATTGGATAGTACTCCGATAACGCTGCCGCGCACTCTAGAGCGCCTAAATATATTTTCACTTGTGTATTCAAAGCCAAATGGAAGTGTAAGCAGATAGGCTAACAAAGCCCCTCAGAACAGGAATGAAATCTTGGGGGCCAGGCTGCCTGGTAGGTATATGTACATGTCACCTACATCCTAAGTAGCGTACATGTAAATGACTGAGGGTCCAGTCTCCATAACAGAACAGTTGACATTAAAAAAGAAATTCACTTACAGGGAGATGCTAAGGGTGAAATTGTTGTCATCGCAATCCTTAGCTAAATCCCTGGGCCTCTGCTAAGTCGCTGTGCAGGCTTTAAACCCAGAGGCTGTGATTCCTGGTTGGTCCAAGGTTAAAGAGACAGGAGTCAAGGCACCTGCCATGGAAGACAAGTTGCTGCAGCCAGCCTGCAGACATCAGGTGCTGGGTGGTCTCCACACAGCAGCTGTTATCAGATTCAGGCTTGTGAAAACTTAATTCAGGTAATGATTTCTTTGTGATTGGCGTGTTCGTATTGTAGCAGACTTAGGTTTGGCATATTGTTAGAATGCATAATGCTGTAATTTAAGATTATTTTATCAGCAGCAGAGGGTTTTTATAATTCATTTAAAAAGTTGTAATGGGCTTGAGCTTCTTCCGGATAGTTCATAATACATCATTTTATAGCTGGCTGTAAAACTTCAGATTACAGTTTTCGCAATTGTGAGATTCCATTTTATAGTTTAATAATTGTTCAAATGAAGGAGAATGTAAAGTTCCTAAAAACCAATTTAATGACTTAGAAAAATAGCTTTTATCAAAATCTATTACACACCTTTAATGAACCCAGATGTCCCTTTTCCAACAAAGGGGTGTATTTTTCTCAACCACAGTGTGGCTAGATCCCTTTCAAATTAAGTACATACAAGGCAGTTACTCTGAGTTACAATTTTTCTCTTTTTTCTCCTCTTTTATCCCTAATCTCCTGCAAATAGAATAAACCTTTTTGTTGAGCACAGGGCGAGGAGAACCAGCCAGGCCAAGGACCCTCAGATGAGCAGACAGTAAATTACTCTCTCCTTAGAAGTGTTTTATTTTGTTTTAATAAACATCCCCTTGATCACACCTTCTCAACTCCAGTTCCTAAGTCATCTTTGAGTCACTTTTTAACACCTCCAAATAGTTCCTTCTTTACCATGCTGTGAAGTAAGTAGTAAAAATCTGAGTCCTATATTGTCTTATCATCCTAAGTAATAAAAGTATTAGTGCATATAGCACTGGGAAGAAGGCGTTATCTCATGAGATCGTTTGAACTACAGTTCATGTTCCCCTGTTTCTGGAATTTGCCATGAGTGTGTTGTTGGACAGCTAGCATCAGTAAAATAGGTAGCTCTGGGCCAGGTCCACAAACAAGGTCTTATGGCATATACCATGGTGGCATTCAGTCCCAGGCCTCTTGAGTGCTGTGTGGCTCTTGTAAAGACCAACTCAAGTTAAGACCCTTGTCTGTGTTTCATAGAGATGACACTATCCAGATGAAAACCCCTGCAGCATGGATCTTTCCTTACTTGGGTGCAGTCCAGGGACCTGGGGTACAGAGCCCATTACCACTTGGTCTTGTAATGGGGTGGGGGTGTGGTTATGGTTACTGGTTCTATGGCCTGTGGAGCATATCACCATTCGTTTTACTACAAAGTGAAATGCATTTTAAGCTAATTTCACTCAAGGAAAGTACATTGATGAATATGCTGAGGATTAACAAGAGATCATTTCAACAGGGCAACGGGGAGGTGGTAGTTCTCCAAGGTCCTTTTTTAAGATCAAGAGGTGATTGTCAGAATTAACTTAGGAGAAGATGACACCAAAGAGGGGCATGCTTTTTTGCTCCAGTGAAATTTGGATCACCCCAGAGACTAAGATGAAGATTTCTTTGATCTCCTTGATCCCTGGATTTTTTTCTCTCCCATGGGAATGGAGAGCACTCTTACCTAGGAAGACTGGGATAATTACACAAATTAAAACTCTCCAGTTGTAGTGAGTATTTTCTAGCGCTGCTTTTTAGCCTCCGGAGTGGTCTTTGTTGATGACAGGTAGGAGAAATCTGTGCAGACTGGACACGAAGTTGGGCTTTGTAAAGCAGCTATGCTCCTTCGCAGAAGTAAGCTGTTGGGTGAACCAGTTGTTCTGTTCACCTGTTTGTTGGTGTCTTCTCCTTAGCATTTTAAAAAACCACTTATCTCAAAAAATGAGATGGGATTGAAAGACTAGCCTACCCCATCGCTGCACTCGGGAAAGAGCCATTAGCTTACCTGCACCTGTGGTCCAGAGTGCAGTATGGCAGAGCCCATCAGTAATGGACAATTGCTTAAGCCAATTGCTGGGTAATAACCATGCTTAATAAAAAGGAATAGTATGTCTGCCATATCTTGGCTATAAATATGTTCTCTTGTTCTGGGTAACCTATGAGAATACCTCTGAGCACACTTAGATCACATACTATAAATAAATCCAATTTCTTGTATTCCCAACTGACCTTTTATCCTCAGGACTTCTAACCAACCACACTTCCTGAATAACAGGCTCTGCATGCAGTGTTTGAACTGTCGGACTCACCATGTGGAGGAAAACTGCTCTGAGTCTCTTGGCTTGTAAAGTCAACTGAGAGCTTCCCCTCCACAGTCTGTCTTATTTCATGCCCTACAGGAACCATAGTACAGAGGGTGATATCTAAAGGGGAAACTGGGAAGCTGGCATTGGACAGACATTGGGGGAATTTATTTTCAAAGTGGATATCCCCTAATTGCCACTCACCCACAGGGACCTCAGAAATGAGTCGTGATAGTTACCTCTCTGGTTCTTAGGGGAGCAAAACTCACCCAGTCTGACCTCTGACTTCTGATAATAGCTGTGCTTATGGGAAGTTGTTCCCAGTGTCTGGATCAGGGCTGGGGAGACCTTGTGCTTTTGTCCATGCTGGCTGTGGGGCTCCAGGCTCCTTGTTGCACTTCTAGGAACTGTCATCTGTCAGCAGGAAGACATGAGCTAACTGTAAGCTTTCGTGTAAGGATTATGTGAGCTATTGGACAGAGGTCTGACCTGCAGCCAATATACATGGACGCTAAGGTCTGAGTGGATGCGTCCGAATCTCTGCTGGCTACTCCAGGCTGCAGAAACCTCTCTGAACCCCTATGTCTAACCTACACCAAAGATGGGCACCATTCTGACAACAGAATATTTGCAACCATGCAGGTGGACTCAGGGGAGGCTCTTAGCAATGGGAATGGCTAAATCATCATCCATCATTCTTAGTTGACTTGGCTTTCTTGTATTTTCTCAGCTAAATGCACCCTTTAAATTTTGTTTCCGTTCTTTATTTATTGTGCAGCACCAAGTATGCTCCAGATTCTGAATCAGAAGTTGAGCAAAAGTGCCTCTCTTTGTCTCCAGACAGTGGAATTTTTTTTTCTTTTTTAATCAAACCCTAGTTACCACCATAAGTCATAGGACCATTATGGGTCTGTACTCAGCTGCACATAAATGCACAAGAGAATGAGAGGCTTAATAAATATTATCTGATGGTGATGAGGCTGTGTGTCTGATGAGACGATGAATCTTTGTTGTTGCTCTTATGCATTTTCATTTGAACTGCACATTGTAAGAAAATTAATGTCTAGTGCTGGGCTGTCTCTCCTTGCTGAATGCTTGCTCTACAGAACACCTTCCCCCCAACATCCACTCCCAAACTAAAACGTCTTTCACACATTGTCTGGCATCATCTTACTGTTAATTGGGCATAATTTTCTAAACTGCAGCTCATAATTGCTTCTTGTCTGAATATTTTACTCGTGAAGGAAGTTAATCATGAATGAAAACAACAGTTCTGTGATATATTTCACAACCTACATTTGCCCCAACATGGGAAAAACCCCAAACAGACATAAGATGATCCTGTGGAGTCCCAGAACAAAGAAGAAAACCAGCTAGTGCATCCCGTTGCACTTCAGGCCGCAGATGATCTCCACACTGCTGCTTCTGAGCATGCTGCCGTTAGCACTGAATTGCAGGAGTTGGCTTTGAGCATCCTCTAATATGCGGTAAGACTGGTGGAGAGCCCCGAGGGATGACTTAGCTAATGGAAGAGTGTTGACAGGTCTTCCTGAGTATAGGTCTGTCTCATGTCTCCTTCACGGCATCCAGTTTTACAATCCAAGGAATCCCAGAAGATCATGGACCACTTCTTTTCAGTATAATTTTTGTGGAAGTTTAATTAGCCTCAGAGCTTGCAGTTTTTTCCCACCCATGTCCCAATCCAAGATGGACCAGAAACCAAAGAAAAGCTAAGCCATTGTCAATAGCAACTTTTAAAGAACTTCCTAGTAAGATGGTACAGTGGATAAAGTACTTGATAGGCAAGCATGAGGCTGTGAGTTTGGATTCCTGTACCCATGCACAAGTAGCATGCGACACCCTACATCCTTAATCGTGGCACAGGGGTGGGGGCTGGAGATAAGCTGATCCCAGGTCTTACTGGAGAGCCAGTCTAGCTGAAGTGGTGATTCCTAGGTTCAGTAAAAAACTGTATCTCAAAAATAAATTGGAGAGTGACTGTTGAAGACACCTAACCTCAACTTCTGGCTTCTGTTTGCATGTACAAATGTACATATACACATTTATACACACATGCATAATACACACACACAGCACAATACAAGAGCTTCCTTCTGAAGGGTCACACTTGATTCTCACAAACCACTAAGTGACAGAGATCAGGGGAAGGGTTATTAGAATTGTGGCTGGTGGTTGAAAAGCCAAGTTCAGAACTTCCTCAACCTGTGTTTGTTTGTTACCGTACCTTATTCATGAAGCCAATACTAGGAATGAGTTTTAAATTGTGGTGGAAGCTCTCTTAACTTTCTCTTAACCAACTCAAATGCCAACCTGTCTTTTCAGACACATATGCAAATCCTACTGAATGTTCCAAGCTGCTTCTCTTGATCTACTCAGTCTCTGAACTTTGCTCTCCATGGTGGAGACATAGGATTCTAAAGCTTTGTATATATTTTTCTTAGACCTTTTTGTGCTGCTTTTATTAGTATATTGTGTATATAACTCATTTAAATAAGATGTAGATGAAATAAAAGCACAAAAGTAACTATTTTGAGGAAAACTAGTTATATATAACAGAAAAAAAAAACAAATTCTCTTTTTTAAAAGATATTTTGTTTTTGAGACAGTGTCTCAACTATGGAGCCTTGACTGGTCTAGAACTATCGACCAGATTGACCTTGAATTCAAAAAGATTCACCTGCCTCTGCCTCCTAAGTGCTAGGATTAAAGGCATGAGCCACCATATCTGGCCTTTTAAAATGTTTAATTATATGTATATATGTATATATGTGTGAGTGCAATGCTTGTGGGGGCCAGAAGAAAGTTCCAGACATGGAGCTGTAATTACAGGCAGTTGTGACCCACTTGGCATAGGTGCTAGGAATTGAACTTGGGTCTTCTGCAAGAGCAGCTTGAGTCCTTAACCACTAAGCCATCTTGCCACCCCAGACAAATTCTTTCAAAAAATGCCCTTAGATTAATTGGGAGCACAATAATTATAAAAGTCTGTGAAAATTTATAAAAATGTAAAAAGAAGACGCTCTGGAGTTGCTCTGTGAGTACCAAACCAGTGGCTTTCACGTTATAAAAGAACTAAAAATGAGGGCTGGAGATGTGGCTCATTTGGTGGGGTGCTTACCTAGAGACAGAAAGTTCTGGGTTCTATCCCCAGCATAATTGCATAAATCAGACATGGTGGTATACACTTGTAATCCTAGCACTCAGGAGGTAGAGGAGGGAAGATCCGAAGTTCAAGGTCATCCTTAGCTACCAAGCAAGTTCAAAGCCAGCCTGGGCTACATGAGATCCTGTCTCTTAAGAAGGAATGAGTAAATATGAAGGAAAAAGACCACATAGTAAGACTTATAGATTGTGGCTCATAAGTGTAGCTTATGTCAGAAAATAAGAAAGAGCACTGGATTCAGCAGATTTGTCTCTTAAAAGAAAGTAGCTTTGATCAGTATCCAAAAATCAGTAATGAATTATACTATGACTTTTACAGATTTAATTATGGGGCGGGGTATGTATGCATGAGTACAGGTTCCCAGAAGAGGGTGTCAGATCCTGGAGCTGGAGTTACAAGAGGTCATGAGCCTCCCGGCATAGGCACCCAATCCTCTGCTAGAGCCGTATGCATTCTCAATCCCTGGGACATGCCCCCAGTCCTTGATTCTTAGGATTTCAAACAGAACTGGATACATGTGTCGTTTTTAAGTGAGTCTTCCCTTTCTCTTGTAATGTGGTGAAGAAGGGTGTTTCTGCTTTAAATGTGGTGATATCATAGTAAACTCTCACTGCAGGGTTGGTGTTGGATTGAGGACATTCTACAGCACTTTTCCATGTCACTTTTCAGACTGGTTTGTCTTGCCCCATTAGACAGGATGTGTTATCAAAGGCCTCATCTAAGCACAAGCCAACTGGGGGCTGAGTCAGGCTTGCTCCGGATGAGGAGCCACCAGCACAGGCCTCAGCTGATGGTTTTCCTCACCCAATCTTATGACTAGGTTTGGCTTGCCCAGACAAACTAAACTTGGTACCCTGAGCCTTCCTGAAGCCTGTGCAGAGTGTAGACCCTCTAGCCGGCCTTCTTAGAACTTTACATTAGTAAGAGGCTTTGCCTGAGCTTCAGGCAATACCATGAGACAAAGTATTTGGGGGCAGGGGAAGGCCACAGTGATCTCTCCAAGCCTTGTGGTAGGAAAGCCAAGCAGGACTGCAGCCCCTTCTCAGAAGGAGGCTCCCAGATCTCCCGGCTTCTCCTACAGCTTGGCAGAATTCCGTTTGAAGGGAATGGATACTTTCCCTGCCCTGCTGTGCACAGCCTCCAAAAGACAAATGGAATACCCAGGCCCAGAGGCTCTGAGCAGGCCTTATTTATGTGTTCACTTGTTTTACGCACCTGACTTTACTGAGCATTATTCAGACCAGTGACTGCAAGCAGTTGTTACCAAGTTTGTAGAGAAAGTGAATCACTAGGAAGGTAAGTTTTGAAATAGACAGTAGCAGAGATTTTGGAAAAGCTGGACAACTGCTTGTGACCAGCCCCGCAATAAAACCTCTCTGGTTTTCCCAAAAGTCAGAAGCAAAAATCTGAAAAGCTGCAAAGTGTAAAAGGCTTGAGGACAGTGTGAACCCACAACTTAGCCAGGATTCCGGGATTCACCCCAAGGCACCTTCGTTCTTCTATCTTTTTATGTGCAGAAATTAATTTGGGCAGATGTGCATCAAGTACACAGTAGACTCGTTAGGTAACAAATACTAACCATAAAAGTGCATAATCAGGTGAGAGTCTGTTTGATTCAAGTACCATGTAAAAATGCAGCCTCTCTAGCAGTTACTCTGTTACCCTTCAGGACGGGCCACACACCCTTCTGTGTGTATGTCTTACAAAAGAACACTCAATATACACATTTAAATTGAGGAATGGCTTCAAGTTCTGGACTTTTACTTCTGGACTACTTCAAAAAGAACTCATGCAATGGTTTTCCCCAACAAAAGTCCATTATGCTCTAGAAGAGACCCATATGCTAATAAGCTGGTATTGACAGGCCTGATAGATGTAGCGAAGTACTTAGTGAGAGCAAAGTTGATTGCGTTTTTACAGTCTGTGTATTTCTCTGTTTATTGCTTGTATTCTGTCATTAAGCAAACAGGTTCCTAATATAGCAAATCTCTCCAATCAGTAAAGCAAGAGAGAAAAGAACCAGAGCACCATTAATTATGGCTATTTGGCTGCAGCCTGGACAGTCTGTTGCTATTGGATTGGGCAGTTTCCTCTAGTTTTATTTTCTGGAGGTAGAGCAGAGAATGGCTTTTCCCCTGCATGGAAGAGAGCAGAGAAACGTTCCATGCCCTGCTGGCTGACAGCTGCCTAAAAACCCGAGATTAAACACTGGCTTTTCTGCAGAAATGGAGTCCTGGGGCAGCAAAGGCCAGGCTCTGCACGGGCACGCTTTTAAGTCTCCAATTCCATAAACAGACCAAGCATGCTGCTCACTAACCTGAGCTGTCCCCAAGGCCCTGCAGAGCCTACTGTGGGCAGAAGCAGGTGGGGATCCCACTGCAAGCTATAAATTATGTGTGCGCCTGTGTGCTCTGCATGGGAGTGCTGCTGGCACCAAGACTGGCTTTCCAAATGCTGATGGCTGGAGTAAAAGGCAGAGAGGCCCCATTCTGACTCCAGGTAACAGAGGTTAACAGCATCTAATGCATTTATTAACCCTCTGGTGCCAGGGACTGGCGAGGTCTGGCCTCCCAATTAAAGTGCCCTGGAAATTCTATTATGGGACATGCCTGGACTTGTCGATTACCACCAGGGACAATTTCCTAAGAGCTGTTGGAGGGACAGGGTTTACAGAGAGCCTAAAGGACAAGTTTCTGTGGTTTTCCAGAATGTGGGGAAGACTTTTTCAGTTTGCCTTTTTCTATCCTAGAAACAAAAACCTCAAGGTACTATGTCTTGGTGGTGATATCTTCCAGAGTCAGGAAGCTTCCACCAAACCACAGCACTATGAATTAATAGATGGGAAACGTATTCAAAAAGGACATTAAATAATTCATTTTTTTCAACCTACCATAATAATGGTTCAAATTAACTTTTAGAAAAACAGAATTGATTTTTTCATCAGTTTTTTTTTTTAATTTTATGTTTGAGTGTTTTGTCCCCATGTATGTAAATGCACCCATGGGTGCCACCCACACAAGCTAGAAGACTATGTCGGATCCCCAGAAGTTGAGTTACAGATGGTTGTTAGCCACCATGTGGGTTCTGGGAACTGAACCACGGTCCTCTGGAAGAGCAGTCAGTGCTTTTAACCACTAAGCCATCTCTCCAGCCCTTTGCATGGTTTCTTTTATATATGATTTGAAAGCTGGAGGCTGCAAGTTTCGGTGTTCACGTAGGTATGGGCCAGCTGAGCTGAGTCAGGTCTCTTTATGTCCCATTATTAGCCAGGGCTGGGAGGCTCACAGGAGAGGCCTCACACCCTGTATCATCATGCCCCTTGTCAAGGTCTTGACTTTACCAGTTTTTACTTCAGGGATGAAAGATGCTCTCCCAATTTCTGACTCATCTCACTCCCTACAAAGTCTTAGAAGCTGTGTTCTTTTGTGTGTATGTTTGTTTTCCTTTTAATTTCCTTGGTGCCATCCCAATTTTCAGCACATGAGCCACGATGTAGAGTCTGTAAGTTCTCTGCAGTGGTTGAAGGGGGATGCCCTGTGACTGTATGTTTGCATATATCTCACCTGACTAGCAAGACAAGAATTTTTATTTAATTCTAGGAATGTTTTCAGAATGTAGAAATAACAGGTTTCTTGGGCTTCTAAAGAAGCCCTAGTTTTCTTAATTAGACTGGATCTGCAGTGGTAGGCTTCTGGTCCTCCATGGTCCTTAGGATTTATGCTGTGTACAAGATGCCTAAGCATGCAACCAGCTTATGTACACATCTGTGAAGCCCAGTTCTGTCCTTCCACCTGCTGCCCACAGGTAGTGTGGGTACTGACAGTGGTTGCCTGTATTTAATACCCTACAGGATTGGCCTATATCTCATCAGGTGAAGAATTTAAAAACAACTCACATCTATGTGCAGTCTTATATGTTATCACTAACATGTCACCTGCCATTCCAATAGCCCTTCACCTTCTGGTGAGTGATCTGTAGCTGCACAGACCCCTGCTAGCTTGGGGTAGACGCTGCAGGTCTGCTGTAATCACCCTACATTGCAGTCATGGTAACATTACCAGCACCAGACTGCTCTGCAGGAAGTTTGTTAAGTGCTTTCTGGAAGTAGGGTTTAGAGCTGCCTTGGCCTGTGGACAGACAATCTGAGTGCTAGAAGTTGGTAAGGCTACCAGGATGAAGCCTGTCTCTCAAGCCTAATTCAGTCTGGCTGCACATTCTCTCTTGCCTTCACAAGCTCGTGCAGTTACATTCACTATGATGGTCCTCTAGGCCACAAGTTGACTGTTAAAAGTTCTTAGGATGCTACTTTGGGGGAATATGAGCCCAGAGATGTTACAGACTTGGAGCTGATCTGAATGCATTTTCCTGCACCATTAAACAGTCACTGCACTATTCTTTGAGCAAAGGCGTGAGCTGGCAATTTATATATGGACATGATAATCTGATGGAGAGCTTACAAATGCTTCATTTGGTGTGAGGCTCAGAAATCTGCCCATTAGAGGCCACACAAGAACACCTGGCAAGATGGTGGCCCTTTCTAGTTAGCTGCTGGAAGCCCCCGTCACAATCATTTCATCACAGGGACATTCCTCTAGTGCTGGCTCAGGTTCCTAAAATGACAGGCATACAGCTGAGAATCACAGATTGTATGTACACTATGCAAGTCAGGATTCACAAGTGCTAATTCCACAGAGAAGGGGGAAGAGACTGTCTACCCTGAAAACTCTCAGTGACCAGCATGGTCCACTCAGGTGCTGTTTAGCTATGACCATGGGCACAGGAACAACTTGAGGTCACACTGTACTACAGTGTAGAGATCGTGTTGTCTTCCCTGAGCAATTCAGCGAATGCATTAGTTATGCAAAGGCCCTTAGCACGGACTTTTGTATTTTGTAGATTATGGCCGAGAAGAGAAAAGGCAAAATGGGATGTTTTAGGGCCATTTGGGTGTCTGGGCACAATTCCAACCTTGAATAGAAATAAAACGTGAAGTCCTACACATCATTCCCCATAGGTAACAAGGCAGTGTATCAGGTTGCTATTAATATAGATTAAGAGTGGGCTTTTGAGTGCGGTTCAATTCCGCTTCCAATTTCCCCTCTGATCTTCTTATACATAACATTTAGTGACCTTTGAACAGCCGGGGATGCTTCACAGTGTCTCATTCTTGAAGCCTGCTTAAAGGTTTCTATTTCATATTCACGGCTGGCATATGCAAATATAGGTAAAGATTATGATGCCTTCCAAGTGGCATTATGGTCAACAAATTATTCGTTGGGTGAGCATGCTGCCATATCGGCCTTGCACGCCTTCAGTGAGTCACAGAAGCCCCCAGCATACCGGCAGCCTGCCAGCACTGTGCCCCCAGAGCTGGCTGCTCAGGTAGTTCTTGATTTGGGGGTGGTGCTTATTTGCCAGGGTTTGCCTTATTGGCAAACAGGTTGTCTGCTGGTGCCAAAGGGCTGCTATTATTAGGGGCAAGCGTGGGGTATCATGGGAAGAGCTCTTTGTGTGGATTTGGGGGAGGGCAAAGACTGGGAGAAAATCTGTGATGTAGGAAAGAGCATATTTTCTTCGAAGAGTCGAAGAGCCCTGGTTGTATACTGGTTCTATAAGACATTGCTGTGTGATAAGTCACACCTTCTCTGGCCTTGATTGTTTTGAGTTTGTCAAATGAGATGAGAGTGTTGTTCTTACAATGTGTTCAATACAATTGTCTGAGCAGCAGGAACTTGCCGTACACTGAGTCTTCAGGCATCAGCCCAATGGGAGTTGGTCTAACTGAGGGGAAAGAGAAACGGAAAACCTTTACTGTTCAGCTCTCTAGAACTACCTTAGAAATAGCCTTTGAATTGCTGTGTTGGGGTTTGTAGTTCCATACATTTCTCAAGGGCAACCATCTGAGAGTCCCTGCCCTGTGGTTTAGCCCCAGCCAGAGAGTAGTTTGTTGGGAAACAGGGAACCCCAGGAGCCCAGGGCCGTGTGCTTTCTGCTCCCCATCTGCATTCCCAGTATTAGGAAACAGAAGGGGCTCCATACGGTTCATTGATGGGAGTAGAGTTGGCAAATAAGCAAACAAGGAGACTCTGCGTTACTAATACATGTGGATTTCTATTGCAACATTTCAAAGTAGAAAGCAGGGAAGCCAGAGAGTTGACTCAGTGGTTAAGAACACTTGCTGCTATCTCGTAGAAGACCCAGGTTCGATTCCCAGCACCTGCATGGCAGCTAACAACCATCTGTAACTCCAGTTTCAGGGATCTTCTGATCTCTGCAGGCATTGGTCAACACAGGTGCACTCACATGCATCAGGCAGTGCACACATACATATAAAATAAAAATAAAATATTAACAAATAATAATAAAATAGAAAGCACTTCCCCCAAATGAGCATCCAGAAAGATAAATGAGTTACCACTTCAAAAGTGTCAGTGGCCCAGTCCTGCCTGTACTGGCTCTATTGTGGCCACTGGTGACAGGTAGTTACTGAGATTTGAAATAGGGCAGGTCTGAAGGGAGATGTGCAGTATCAGCCACCAGATTCTGAAGGCCTAGCATGAAGAAAGTATGCACAGTGGCTCATCAATTTTTATATTGATTACATGTTGAAATGATAATACAGTGGGTTGACTAAAATATATAATTAAAATTAACCTCACCTGCTAGCTCTTTATTAGGCGGCCACTTGAATATTATAAATTACAGACGGGGCTCACAGTTGTGATTCCGCTATTTATCAGCTGGCCCTGCACTAGACTGTTGATTAATGGATCATAAGTAATTACTCTTCTCTATTATGTTTGAGCTTTCTTTTTTTCTTTGTCTCTCTCCAGGCACAGAAGCTGAAATCCAATGTGTCGGGCAATACACACCTCTGTCTTTCTGATGTAAGTGACATTTCTTTTTAGTTTCTTTGTCTCTTTAGAGACATAGCCTTTGGGACATGGGTATGATATATAAGATTTGAAGGTCTGGGGTCTAGAAAGTCTCCTCACTCCACATTAACCTGCCTTTGGAACAAGGTACAGAATTAAGACTCAATACACAGAGTTGGAACTAAATGTAGGACTTAGAATCTTCCTGGGAAAGCTAGCACAGACACTGTCCATTATTCACACGTTGGGAGACTGTGAGTTTGAAATCATTGTGGTCCCGACCTGCAGCTCCTCTGACTTTACAGCAACCCACAGAGAGATGGGACTGGTCCTCAAGTCTCCTCGTTCAAGAGAGAGGAGATAGCTAATTGTGGTGTGTAATCCTCCACCACAATGGAATGTGGCATCACAGGGCTGAACAGGCGTGATGTTGTAATAAGGAGTTTGCCCTGGGGAAACTCTACTCTCCAGAGAGTACAACAAGGGTTCTAGTTTGAGCTCCCACACTGAGGACTGGAGAAGCTCTTGGCCCTGTGGGACTGGCCAGGGTTTCAGGGAAGGGCTTCAGTTGCTGTCAGTTCCCAACATCCATTGTTATCCGTCTGTCTCTCCATGAGTTACACATTCCCAAGTGATTTCTTTCTGCCTTCCTTGCCTGGTCAGGAGAGACCAGTAAGTGGCTCTCCTCAGCAAATGCTACTCCAAAGGAGAAGGGTATCATAGATGCTAGGTGGCCTAGGGAAAGAGAAATAAAAGCAAACTTTTAACAAGCTTTAACAATTCCCCCTTTGAAAGCAATCTGTGAAGGAGCAAGCAGCAAGGCTTGGCCCACAATTGATCCAAAGGGTCCAGGTCTTACCCAAGTTCATAGTTCCATCTCATAAAACTAAAAGTCAGCAAGTTGAGTATCAGTGGTTAGATCTTGGGCAGTTTTGATGAGAGGGTTGGCCAATTGGGAGTGGAGAAGTTGGGGAGAGTGTGGGAAAAACGTGATGTGATGAGTATATACGAGCTGCGTGTGATAATGAAAACATTCTTTCTTACAGCGCGATTATGAAAAGGATGGTATCGCTGGTGCTTCCAGCCACATAACCACAAAATCAATGGCCTCTGCACCCAGCTGCGGTCTGAGCCCACTGCTGGTTCTGGTGGTAACCACTCTGTCCACTCTATTATCTGTATCATTGGCAGAAACATCATAGCTGCATTCAGAACACATTATGGACATGGGAAAAGATAAAAGAGAGAGAGAGAGAAAGAAAAACCCAAGTAATCTGTTTCCTGTCCTCTTGTATATCTGAAAATCCAGTTTTAGAAGCTCAGTTGAAAAACAGTTTCATCCAACTGGAACTTTTGTGTTGTTGTTTTTAAGAAAGCTTCTTGTGATCCTTTGGGGCTTCTGTGGGAAAACTGCTGCAGTGTGACATTTCAAACTCAGAATGCTTTGGGGCATGCTGTATTTTAAGGGGACCATTTGAAAACTGGACTGTAAAGCAAACTGAGGCTATGTTTTTGATGATGATTATGATGATTTTAGCAGTTTGAACTCTGGTCTTTCTACTGACTAGAGAAAGAGAAGGTATTTCTAAAGATTCTTCTGTATCTTATTTAATGGCTTTGATTTCTGGTGTCATCACTGCAACCTAATGTAGAAGACAGGTGTGTCACCCAGAGGGGACTTTGTGGAAACAGGCTTGTACTGATGTTCACCTTTCTGTGTATGCTCTCCACAGTAGTGTACTGCAAACAGTTCTGTGCTCTTCTATGAAACAGAAAACACCTGTCTCATCCAAATGTAGTATCAGTCCTTTAGTCCAATAGAGAGGGAGAGTAGATGTGGCCCTCACGCAGTAAGTACTTGGATCATTGACTGACACTCTCCTGAGCCTTGCTTGAGCAAGAAGCCTTTAAACTAACAAGAGTCAAATATAGCTGACGCAGAACTCTAATCCTCTTTACACTTAAGAGGTTACATGTAGGGAAAAAAAAAACAGTTTACTATTCAATGATTTCAACTACTGGCTTTCTACATTTCAAAAGTGAGAATACTCTCCTCATTTTTTACTGAGGTTTAATACAAATACATGCAGCTTGTTTCTTCTTGTAAGTAGCACTGGCTCTGAGATTAACTCCACAGATGCAGCTTTCAAAAGCAAACCCTGAGGGGCCCCAAACCCTGAGGAGCCCCGTGTGTTATCAGAAAGATCCGCATCATGTGACTGTGGACAGGCAGAAGGAACAGAGCAGTCAGCTCATGTCTTTTGTCATGTCTTGAAAAGCAAGGGTGTATCCATGTGAAGAACAGGTGGCTGCTTGTAGACTGTCCACAGTCTAATTGCACTCTTGGCAGCTGGCATAACCCCAGTACCTTGGTTTTCATGTTAACCGACAAAGGCAGTGCTGATTGGAACTGGGCACAAGGAACAGAAATGTACCTTCTCTGCCAAAGTTGCTTCCCTAGCAGGGTACACAGGCTACATTAACTCCTGACTACAATGTTTTGGCCACTGTTTAGGGCAGTTTGATCACAAGGTCATCAAGCATTGCCTGCCTCTTGTTCCATGACCTTCATGATAGACTGTGATCCTGCAGAATGAAACAGTGGTTTGTGAATCTAGAGGTCAGCATGAGGTCTGAGAAGGCAAGTTGGTTAGCACAGATACCCAGACTAAGACGGGGCTCTTGCAGTAAGACATCTGGCTTTCATCGCTGCACATCTCCTCTACTGAGCAGTTTCTAAAGTGCATGTCTAAAGTTAGGTTTAGGTGGTCAGGTTCAGGATCTGCAATCATGTTTCCCCCAAAGTGAGTATAGAAGGGAAGAGACTTCCTTCATGGGATACTGGGAGCATGAACTTGCTTCCCACCTGCAGAAGGACAGAGGAGGAAGCCCTAGTGATGTTCTATGATCCCCTCTGCCTGCTGAGGTTTGCCTTGGAAGAAAAATGGGCTCAGCAAGAGAGGGAAAGAACCCAACGAATGCTAAGAGATAGACCTTGCTTCTCAGCTCTTTTGGTGTTTATAATACATTTATATCCAGATGTTAATAAATATCAATGTAAGATACCCAGTAGCACCATTTTTCACGTTGAATGTTTCCAAGAGAAGTGCATCCCACATCCAAATGTATCTGGTCAGTGAAACGTTCCATAAAGACTCTTCCTTTGAATAAACACATTCAGTGTGTCAAAACATTTGGAATGCCAGTCATGTATGGGAGCATATCTCTTACTGAGCATATTTTAATTAAGGTATCTCTGTGTATCTACACTGGACTAATTGCATGTGGGTCTGATTGGATGTCATCTAATGTAGAAAGCTATTGATTACCCCCACAGTATACTGCCGCTCTAATTAGCTCCAGATGACCACAGAGAAAACAAGAGCCCTCCGTGCTAACAAGGGCAGCCTTCAGTGAACAACTCATGGATATGCAACGTGCAAATTAAACTTTCAAAGCTCTACCACCAACAAAAATCTCATTTTCTTTTAGAGATAAAAGCATATCAGAGTTACCAAATCTTCCGTTTGAAAACAAGTTGCTGATTAAATAAACAGTGGGAAGGATCTTATTAAGGGACAACACATTAGAGAGATTGTTGCAAAACCAGGTCAAGTAAGTATTCCTGTCACTCAATGTGATCTCAGCTCAGCACAGTGAGCTTGAAACAAAGTGATTTGTCTGAGAACTGGAGCAAGGAAATGATGGACGTCTTTACCCAGCTCATTTCTTGGAGTACTGACAAGCAGAAGCTACTTTCTGTCCTTCAGTCCTTCTATTCCATGTCACAGACACAGGCGTTGCTTGCCAAGGTTGGGTTCCTTCAGGAAACACCTCATGCAAGTTGAATTTGCCACCACCACCACCAAGAAATGTGCGTCCACACAGAGCATGACTCGCAGAGCAAGTCTAGCCCAGCTCTGCTTATTTCAGAGAAAGACAAAAGGCAACGCGGCCACCTCGAACAGAAGCACATTCGTTCCATTTTGTTCCTGGATGTCTTTGACCAGAACAAGTTTGAGTGTCTTTTTAAGAGAGCACATGAAGGAAGAAATGCACAACAGAGAGAGAGTTCAGAATGGTGATTGAATATTTATTTTTCCACACCTGAGTTTTTTCAAACCTTTTTCTAATAGAAAAAGTAGACATTAAAAATGACATAGGTTATTTTTCATTAAGTAAAACTGACTGTATCTAGAGTATAATGGGAGGATGGATTCCATTTTGTTTTTAAAGCAATGTTTTATCTTGTAGTTAGAAGGAAATGTCTTATAATTTATGTCTTGACGTTCATCCAATATAGGACAAGGAGTTTCCAGCACTGCTGAGTTGAAGTTTTTGGTTGGTACAGAGGCTGTCTCTGTCCTATGCTCCAGAGATGGTCATCCCCAGCTGCACCCCATTTCCCATGAGTCTCCTTATTTCCAAGTCAGACACTCCCAGACACTCCGTTTGCTGAGTTAAGAACGTGAGAGAAAGTGGCAGCACGTTTGAGTCGGTGTAAAGTGCTTGGGAAAAGAGATGTAAGAGCAGTGGGAGTTGATGTAATTAGCAAATTCTTTTCTTAGAATCCAGCATAAATGCATTTCAGTTATTATTTACAAAAGAGCGGCCTCGGAGGAGCCATCATTTGGAACAGAAGTTTTCATTCATGCAGTCAGACATGCCTGACTTATCTTGAATCAATAAAGCGTGGACCAGCAAAAGGTTGCTTAAGTCACATTCTGTCCTTGAATGCTGTTCCTGGACTCCTCCATTCTTATCCCTGCATCTCTACCTTTCTTGATGTGCTTTTTGCTGAAGCAAATGAGACCATGGGAGACCCATCTTTGCAAGAACAGGCTACAAAGAGTAGCAAGAGATGGGAGTGAATTCCCACCAGCCTGCGCGCCGTGACAGCAGAAGGCCCATCTGCTCTGAGCTCACAGGGTTTGAAAGGTGAAGAAAATCAAGGTACATTGAGATACTACAGGACATGGCCAGCAGGTCATGCAGTCAGCTGATGCCTGTTAGTGATCGAATAGGAGCTTTCTTCTACAAATCTACCAGAGTCTCAAGAGGTAGTTCCTTTATAGAAAAGAAGCTAGAGCTGATATTGGGATGACTAAGGGAGGACTTTACTATTCAAAATGCTAAAGGAAAACAACTGGGGACACAGTTGGATGCCCTTAGAAGTTGCATTTTGCTCTGCCCTGAGCTAAGAATCTCGGGTATGTATCTGACACCTCTTAACTTGGATACGGCTTTTCTTCTTGAGTGAATTTAAACCTGTTGTCTTGGGTTCTTCATGAGAACTGTTACCGCTGAATAACCTCACTGCAGAGGTCTTAAATCCTTGGAGTCTGCTACTGCCTCTGCCCTGGCTCGTACTCTGCAAGGCATTTCATTTCCCAGGGAGAGGCATCGTAAGATACGGCTGATTCAGTTCCCTTTCCCACTGATTATTAAGGCTTCTCCTCTTCCCTTCTCATTTGTTGCTTAAGTACTTCACAGGGTCCTGTCCCCTCTATTCTTCACCTGTCACTCTAAATTTAGGGCTCCCCCAGTCCATCCATGACCCTCAGGATGATCGTTCTACGGAAGACATGTCTCAGGAGCCAGACAATGTAGAGATGATGCTAAGCATTGAGTCTGAACTTCATCTTCCTCCCTCACCTGAGCTCCCTCTTCTTCATTTTGGGGGTTCTGCCCCTTCCATCCTCCCTGGGAATCCCCTTCATCTCTTCTGGGGCTCTCTGGTCCTCTCCACTTCTTTCCAGGGGCAGCTCAGAGTGGCAGCTCTCCAGGATATGCCACCTGCTTCTCTGATGGTTCTGAGACCCAGCCCAGAGGGGTGGGAAGGCACACAAACCGAATTCCAATAAATGTCCTGCAGAGTGCCGCAGCCTGCCGATGATCATCAAGGCCTCAGCCCCCCTTAGGTCTGTCTCCAAGCTCATTTGACCAGTGCAGCTGCGACTTCGGCTGCCTGCCTCTGGCAGGTGCCAGTATCAGCATCTTGTCCCATTGCCACGAGGAGTTTATTTTTGTTCAAGGGCAGCTGCCAAGCCCAGCACCAGCATCAATAGAAGGGCTTCTCTGGTGTTTTTTCTCTTTACCAGAGGCTGTACTTTCTTACCAGTTACCACTTTTGTTTTACAAAGAGGCTGGCCAGAGACTGACAGCCTCAGTCCTTACACTGCTTCCTGTTCGTTACCTTTCCTAACAAAGTATGACACACAGTAGGTACTTGTTAAAAATACCAGTTGCCTGAAAAACACTGGGACACTGAAGAACATTCTGCCCCACGGTAGCAAGAACTGTGTCATTGCATCTACTGATCTTGACCTGAACCTATAGTTCACTGTGCTGAGATACTGTGGTTGGCCTGGAAGAAAGGTCCAGGAAAACTCTTAGATCACTAAGTTCCCTGCCAAGAGATGAGACAGGAATACTCATCCTCAGAGGACCTGAGTGTGGTCCACTAATCTCAGCAGTTCCACATCTGTCAGATCAGTGAGTTCGCTGAGACTTCCATCAGCCTTGAGTACAGGGCACTAGACCACTCCAGCCACCCCAAGAATGACAGTCTGTCCACTCCATCCTGAGAAGCAAACCCAGTGCCTGTCAGTTCAGCACACTTACTGAAGAAGTTCTCTGAGCCACTGGAGACTCGGGCTCCATGAGAACATTTCAGGGAAACACTGTCATTTTCTTGAAAGGCACGATCCTGTTGTCTTTATAAGTAGGCCATGGACCTATTTCCCATACTGGGCCATGAAGAGTCATGTCCCAGTCCCCTTTGGTACATCAGCAAAGTCAGCTGCTATGAGGGAGAAACAAGCCCACCACCTGCAGCCCAAGCTAGGAAACCACCACGAAGAAGATAGGCCTCACTTCCAGCCCTCAGATGGCCACATAGGTGCACAAATGGGGATTCCCAGGGATGGGGTTCCGGCCACAGTGCAGGTGGGAATGAGGGACGTCAGGGCCGCTTTAGCTGAAGGCAGCAGGTAGCAGGACTCATTTTTAAATGAATATTTTTTAGCTAGCATACAAAACAATGGACTGCATGATACCGTATTCATACATACATCACTGTATTATACTTTGCTCACGTTCAGTACTCCAGTTACCCCACCTTGTCTCCCCCTAGCCCACTGGTGCCCTTCATCGGGAGCCATTTAAACAGCAAAATTCTGAGTGTATACAAGAAACTCTGCGGCCCACCATGTATAATAGATCCTAAAGTTCCAGTGAAGTGGGTTGAGGAATTGGGAATTCCTGGATGCCCTGGTGTAGGAAACCCAGGGCTTTTATAATTTAAAGTACAGATGGGTCACCAGAGAGTAGCCCAGGGAGACGGTGTAGGGACTGGTGAAGGTACTCTGTGCTATCTCCTGTACTGACACGTAAAGAGACCATCAGTTCTCATTCCCTCTCTCTCCTCCATCTCCACTTCTTCCCCCATCCCCTCTGTTCTCCTGCCTCCCCTCCTCAGGGCTGTATGGCCCAGCGTCATCTTCTTGGCGTGAAAAGCATGCTTGATCTGGAATTTGGATTTTTAGTGTTCAGCTGTAGCTGCAGGCATTTCTGAAATGTGGAAGGGAAAAAGAAAAAGGAAGAAGAAAGAAAGAAAACAGAAACTGGGGAACCAAATCACAGAACACCCTGCCTTCTTTGGCTGTGGTCTTACTGTAATCAAGCACTTCTGCTATGCTTTTCTGGATTCAGAAATAGCTGAGAGTCCTCTGAGAGTTGGGGTAAAAATGGCTTCAGAAACCTGAAATCCAGAGCCTTATAGTTCTCCTAATTATCTGTCTTTTCTTCTCTTTCCCTCACCCAGGGGAGCAAGGAAACGCTGCTCATCACAGAGTTTGCTTGAAAGAGTTTCCTGTCTTATACACATTATCCCTTGATATTGAAATTATTTTCTCTGTTTAATCCAGTTCCTGCTGAGAAGCTAGGGTGTGGGATTTTTCTCCTGTACTTTCAGATGGTGTTGCATTTTTTAACTCCTAACCCGAGGGTACATCTCAGCTACTATTCATTCTATTTCATGCAGGTTAGCCGTACTAGTGGAATAGAAGACTTCTGATTTGGGAGATAATTTTAGAATTCTGACCTGAACAGGAGGTCCAGACAGCAGCCTCCTCAGAGCCAGGATGAGGGGGAGAGTGGGCTTTGTTAAGAAGCTTCTGGCTAGGAGAGGTGATTTTCCTTGGGCCTCCATGTAACCTTGTGTTTCCAGGGTGTTCCACACGTAAAGGATGGCACCTTTGTCTCATGCTGGGTATCAGATCTCCTGAGGACAACCCCATCCTTCCTCACACAGATGTTTGGACCCTGCTTTCTTGCCAACGCCTGCAGAAGAGCAAATTACACATAGATGTACAAGTTTTGCTGTTTGGACTTTGAAAGTGGTTTTGTGATGTTTGAATTTTCTGTTAGCCTCTTGCTCAAACACTGCAGTGTACAGTCCCTTTGGCCACCTCCACCCCAAAATATCCAAATAAACAGTTTTCTTTTTATAAAAATAATGACTTGTATTAGTTTTCTTATTGCTTCCTAACAGAAGCACCTTAAGAGAAGAAAGAATTGTTTTGACTCACAGTTTGGGAAGGGTATGGTCCACGATAAGGAAAGTGTGGTAGAGTTCCTGGTGGCAGAGCATGTGGCTAGAACTCATCACATGTCTATAGACCAAGAAGCAAATAGCTCATACTGGAAGTGGGCCAGACTATAATCCTCAGGCCTATCATCCAAAAACCTACATCCTTAAGCTAGGCATTGCCTCCTAAAGGTTCCACAGCCTTCTAAAACAGGGCCACCAGCTAGAGACCAACTAGAGTTCAAACACATGAGCCTATGGGAGACAGGTCACATTCACACTATAACCATGTCATATATGACATATGTTGTTCTTATCCTTTTAATTTAATTTCAAAATTAGGAAGAAATGTAAAAAGCCACAGAGATCTCCAGTGTAGAGGTACTGGAATTTGGGGTGGCAGATCATAGAAGGCCCAGTATAGCTAACACAAAGGTTTGTAGCCAACCTTGACTCACTGGCATTTGGGACCAGATAGTTACTTGTCAAGGGAGGGTGGGTCAGGTACTGGACATTGTCAACACTTGGCAGCATCCCTGGACAACTCTTACCTTCAAAATCTTTCTAAACATTGCCAAGTGTTCGCATAAGTGTGACACCATCACCCCTGGGTGAAAAGCCATGGTTTTAGATACAATTTTCTGCTTCACTTAGAAGCGTTCTAAAAGAAGGACTGGGTGTGATGGTATATACCCTTAATCCCTGCACTCAGGAGGCCGAGGCAGATGGATCTCCATGAGTTCGAGGCCAGCCTGGTCTATATAGCAAGTTCCAGGCCAACTAGAGCTACAGTGAGACCTTATCTCACACACACACACACACATACACACACACACACACACACACACACACATAAAAGAGTTCTAAAAGATACTAGTCAGGTTTAGCATAGGGGGCACATCTAACACTTGCCTTCTGTTCTCTAAATGCAATTTTATAATTATGAGATTGGGTTGATACCTTCTCTAGTTAATCATCATATTTGTATTAAATGACTTGATTAAAGATTTAGAATGGGATTATTTTTCTTATTTCAAGCACATGGGCCCATGCCTGATCAGAAAAGTCACTTAAGTCACACATGAGGCCAGATTTCTTTCTGAATTATGGTCGTGCCCCAAACACAACTCTCCTGTTTCTGTGATGGGGGTGGGGTGGGGTGGGGTGGGACGGGGACAGTCTCTAGCATCCTTTCCTCTATGAGCACTTAATAGGGCAAAATATTAGAACACACAACATGATAATGAGCTTCGCCCCTGTTGTCCACCTCAGGACTGGACAGGAGCATCAGGACCTGCATTGAATGACTTGTATAAACTTTCTTGGGTTCCTATGGACAGCTTTTAAATCTTTTATTAGCATTTAGTAGTTACACCCACTCTGGGTTTCATTACAACATTTTAATATTTGCATATAATGCATTTTGGTCTGTCAGCCTTTGTTACTCTCTCCGTGTCCCCTCCCATGCCTGCTTAGCCCCTTCCTCCTTTCAGCTAATTCCTTGTCTACTCTGTCTGCCCACCTAGAGGTGGGCAGGGGTGGGACATTCCCAGAATCTTCAAGCAGAAACCAGGAGGGAGCAGGCGATGGGGCAGCATGTGCCTGGGGACCTTGAGGGTCCTCCACTGGTGCCAGCCGTTCATATTTTAATCATTTTTTTTTTAATGGAACCAAGTCCCCAAGATACCCGTGATAGAAATTTTAAGAGCTGGAACAAGAAATGGCTAATAAAACCCTGAGAGAAATGCCAAGAAAGTGAATAAAAAGTGTGACAGAAACAAGATACAAGACTGCCTGTGTTTGGAGATATAAATAAAGCATAAACGAAAACACGGAGATGTGAAGGATGTGAGTGGAGGTAGCCATACAAGTCCCATAAACCGGCAGAGCCGGCTGCACCAAGGGGTTTCAGCCTCACAAAGATTCCTGCCGTGCAGGCTGGCAGATGGGGATGTCACCATGCCTATAAAGTAAAGTGACCTTCGGCCTCAGAATGATGTGAGAAAGTATGTAAATAGTGTAAATAGGTGCTAGGCATTAATACATGATGGATGGATGGATGGATGGATGGATGGATGGATGGATGGATGGATAGACGGATGGATGGTTAGACGATAGAGCAATATTCCCCATTTTTTACTATGTCCACACAGCATCATTACTGCTTGTGTTTTGGAAATAAAATCAGCAGAGGAAGGACCAAGCCGCATCCTTTCTGGGACCAGCTCAGCTTCTGAGCCCTGCTCTGTGGAGGGAAGAGTTGATACCTCTCTGCCTCAGAGCTCTTCCTGGACTAAAGTTTGCTACAGCAGCCTGCAAAGCCCCACACGGCCCTGGAAGCAGCCAGCAGCAGCCCTACAGCACCTCCTGCAAGATTAATTGCCTCAATTTGGGAAAGAAGCACCTTCCGGCACCTGCTGTGCTCTGTGTGCGTTGGAGAATTATAAAATAATCCCTTACGCTGTGGCTGGCCACTCAGGGTGAGCTGGCTCCAGGCAGGGTTTTCCTAGCCCGAGGGAGGTGGGGTCAGCTCTTGCAGGGATTAACCAGCCCAGAAGACACTATCCCCAGAGGCTCCTGAGAACAGCAGTTACTGCCTATGAGCGCTCACAGGCACCAAACCCAGAGTGATCTGTTCTCACTGCAGCTGGAGAATCCAAGACAGACTCAGTTTTCATTTTGCAATGGAGGAGACCGAGGCTTGGAGAAGGTGAGGGGTTAGGGCCTGTCACACCACCAGGGCAGGATATGAATTCTTCTTTCTTTTTCCAAATGCCAGCAGCCTTGCAGGCTATTCTCATTCTGCTCTTGGACCTCGCGCGGAGGCCACTGAGTGGGAAAGGTCTCAGGAACACCCCATACCCCCATGTTTACATCACATCTCTCCCCACCCAGTCTTGGGGCTACATCTTGAGAGCAGCCCAAGTTGGTAGATTGTGGCAGGAGCTTGTCTTCAAGAGATAATTAGATTACCTCCTTCGCCTTGAGGAAAAGAACAGCAGATTAAAAAAAGAAATATGACAAGCCAGCACTGCTCCCCCGAGAGCCACACTTCCATTTCAGTCCCTCATTCCAGACATGAAACCAATTAAAGTAGTGGCAACGTACACATTTAAACCAAGTGACAAAAGCCTGCTTAAGTGTTTTTAAAGAGCTACTTTTCCCACAGACTGTGCCCAGAGAAACAGCTGGCCTGTCATCCTACAACTTCGCAAGTACGAGGCTCAGCTCTGACTTTTCGAGGTGCTTCGTTGGCCTTCTCAGCCACCCCTTACTCACATGGCTCTCTTCTGTCTTCACAACCACAGCAATGCAGCGGGGGAGGTAGGACAGGCTAGGCGCGCATGACTGACCAGGCAGGGTGGCTGGCCTAGGGCAATCTTTTAGTCCCTCAACCCTGCCTGCCTCTAGCTTTGGCTCTCTCCCATTCCTGTTCCATACTTGGACAACCTCGGGGAAAGAGAGAGCATTGCTTCACCCTGAGAACACCGAGCACACAGCCAATGCAGCCCCCTCTGCCTCGTTACCTCAGTACCACGAAGGACCTCTAATGTGTGCAGACCAAGACCGGTGTCCCCTTCCACTTCCCATTACTGTGGGAAGTTTCTGAGAGAAATCATCTTAAAAAGAAGGAAGTAGGGGCTGAAGAGATGGCTCCACAGTTAAGAGGACCCAGGTTCAATTCCTGTACTCACATGGCGGCTAACAACTGACCATAATTCCAGTTCCAGGGGATCCAATGCTCTTTTCTGACCTCCTCGGGCACCGCATGGCACAAGTGCACTCACACACAGAACACTAAAACTAATAAACAAAATATGTGTTTTTTCAAAAAGGAAGTCCTTTGACCTCCACACATGTGCTGCAGCATGACGCTTACACACGTGTACACACAGAAATGAATGTAGTAAATGAAATAGGGGTAGATATGATCACGTTTCATTGTATATCTGAATAAAAGTCTCAAAAACATTTTTTTAAACTTCTTTCCAAGCTGAGAGGGAGAGAGAGAGAGAGAGAGAGAGAGAGAGAGAGAGAGAGAGAGTTGGGGGGCTGAAGAGATGGCTTAGTCAGTACTTTCTTGAAATCATGAGGACCTGAGGTGGATCCCCTAAAACCTACGTATAAAAATGCTGGGCATGGTGATGCATACTTGTAATCCTAGTACTGAGGAGGCAGAGAGGCAGATCCCTGGGATCAATGACCAACAAGCACAGCCAAACTAGTGAGACCCAGGTCCTAGTAACAGACTCTTGTCTCTCTCAAAAAAACAAGGTGGGGGCTGGAGAGATGGCTCAGCAGTTACGAATACTTACTGTTCTTCCAGAGAACCCAAGTTCAATTCCCAGCACTCACCTGGCACCTAACAACCATCTATAACTCCAGTTCTAGTGGGTCTGACACTCTCTTCTGGTCTCTACGGGCCATGCATGCATATAGTCTACTTACATATATGCAGGCAAAACATTCCTACACATAAGGTAAAAAAATAATAATAGAATATATATTAAAAATGATGTCTGAGGAATCATACCCAAAGTTGATCTCTGACCTTGACATACATGCACTAACATGTCTACATGCACTTGAACATACATATACATACACAGATAAAGATAGATAAAAGGAGGGAGAGAGGAGAAGAGAGAGAGAGAGAGAGAGAAGGATTTAGGTTAATTTTGGCTTGTGATTTTAGAAGTCAATGACTGATAATAGTATATTATGGCAACAAAACTTTGCAAAATCACTCACCTCTTCATAAACGGAAAGAAGAGGAAGGGTCCCACAATCTTCTTCAAAGCGACTCCTCCAGTGACCTAAGACATCCCACTAAGACCTACCTCTTCAAACTTCCACACCTCTTAATGCCATCAGCCTCCAGGACAAGCTTTTAACACGTGAACCTTGGAGAGACACACAAAAGCCAAACTATACCCACTGGTGACAGAAAATGGATTTTATCTGCAGTTTTAAAGATCTGACTCCAGCTTAAGGAGCTTCAAAAACAATGATTCAAACTGAGAAGAGAATGGAAAACACATAAGAAAAGGTGATGGCTCTGATTCCAACACAGCCCTCATCTCAGTCCCTTGGAAGGAAATCTCTGGCCTTGGCATTCAGCCATGTCTACACGATGTGAGAGTGGGAAAACACTGCACTCAGATCCAGCTGGTTTGTGCCCTCTTCCAGTGCACTTCTGTCCTTGGCAGTTGTAGGAATTAAGAAAATGAACAAAATCTAGACTAATGACTTTTAATTAACCTTGTAACCAAAAGGCTACTACCAAGAAGCTCATTGAGCCTGGTGCTCTTGTGACCTGGGCTCCTGACCTTCATTCTTTCAGACCTCAATTTGCCTTCCATCTGTGATAGTAAATGAATGTGTGTGTGCTTGAGAATAATGACGATTGAGAAGAATCCTTGACATTGTGTGTATGAGATGCTTCAGGCCTAGGGATGAAAGGGCAAGATTGTCTGAGAAGATAAGGATGGATTCGAGCTTGTAGTTCCTCAAATTGGTGCTGAGAAACACTGTGAACGGAAGTGTGGGTGAGGGATGCCTGACTGAGCAGCATAGGTCTGGAGACATCTAGAGGAACTGGTGCCCCCTGGGTCTGGGCCTACACTTGCAACTGAAGTGAAGAGTCAGGCTGTTTATTCAGGTATCACTGTGATGTTGGCATAGTAACACTCAGGAGGTCCCTGGAGCACTGAGGTGATATCTCCCTAAGTGAGGAAGGCTTTGGTTCACAGGGTACCTGCACATTCATGTTCCCCTCTGGCTCCTCCCACCAGCCAGTGGGATGCTAATTGATCATCCACATTCTGTTGACACAGAAAGACAGGCCTTGCACACCTTTGATCAATGGCAGAAGGTTCCTTGCAGCCCAGCACCTTTCAATCCAGCCCCCAACAACGTGACTTTCTTTACTTTCCCATTTTAGTTTAGTGACATCTTTCAACGCCCTTAGAAATTAGGAGATATTTTTGTTTTGTTTTGTTTGTTTGTTTGTTTGTTTGTTTTTGACAAGGTCTCCCTAACCCCAGCCTACCTGAAACTCACTCTGGAGACCAGTCTGGCCCTAATCTCACAGAGATCCGCCTGTTTCTGCCTTGTTATTAAAATTTCTCTCTGGGAGAGGCAGACTAACTTAACCTGCCTCTCTCTCCCTGCTTGCAACCCAAAGGGTCCCCCTCCCCCAGGCCTCACAACAAACACACAAATTCTTCCACTTGCAGTTAAACAGATTTTAGCTAGTTTACTTGGGCTTACTAACAGAGCAATGGGTGAGGACTTACTTATAGAACACAGGCGCCCACCCTCCCCTCCACAAGTTCCATTATTAAGTCCACGTGGCTGGGATCTTGCGACTTCCCGGTGAACACGTCCTAATGGCCCATGGTGGAGGGGAGAAAAGGGCCGGCCTCCTGGCGCCCCCAGTTTAAATACCTTTAGCCCCTCCCCTTCTCACATCCAAGGCCAATAGACCGGGTGGGTGGGGCATAGGATTTTCCCAGCTCATCATCTGCTCAAGGTGGTCTTGGGTGGTACCACTGAGAGGGGTGTGTGTCCACCTTTTCCCTCGGAGAAGCAATTCACTCTACATGCCTCCTGAGTGTTCGGAGCGTTACTGTGCCAACATCACACTGACAGCTGAATAAACAGCCTGACTCTTCACCTCAGTTGCAAGTGTAGGCCCAGACCCAGGGGGCACCAGTTCCTCTAGACGTCTCCAGACCTATGCTGCTCAGTCAGGCATCCCTCACCCACACTTCCGTTCACAGTGTTTCTCAGCACCAATTTGAGGAACTACAAGCTCGAATCCATCCTTATCTTCTCAGACAATCTTGCCCTTTCATCCCTAGGCCTGAAACATCTCATACACACAATGTCAAGGATTCTTCTCAATCGTCATTATTCTCAAGCACACACATATTCATTTACTATCACAGATGGAAGGCAAATTAAGGTCCGAAAGAATCAAGGTCAGGTGCCCAGGTCACAAGAGCACAAGGCTCAATGAGCTTCTTAGTAGTAGCTTTTTAGTTACAAGGTTAATTAAAAGTCATAATATGCCCAGTGTGAAATTAGGAGATATTTTAAAGTACAATCAGCTTTTGCAGAACACATACGTGAATATATTCAAGTGAGTTTTAAAGGCAATTTTTACAGAATATTAAATGTTCTTTGAAACAGTCTCTGCTGTAATTTAAGAGATGGCCAATTTCAGGTACCTATTACAGGACTACAGTAATGGCTTTATGTGACAGGTGTTTGATTACAAGCTTGGTGGATGGACAAATAGAACAGAGGATTTTAATCTTCCTCACTGGCCACAAACATGCCCAAGGTTCAAACCAAGGTATGGGGGCTGGAGCAGCCGGGGATATTACTGCTGCCTCCTGGTGGGTTCATTCCCTCTACATGCCTGGTCAACATGGAGTCCCCTCAACCAGCTTCACCTGCAAACCAACACAGACATCCTAGGCCCCACCTGGCATTCCCACAACCAACCTCACCTGCAAACCAACACAGACATCCTAGGCCCCACCTGGCATTCCCACAACCAACCTCACCTGCAAACCAACACAGACATCCCGGTCCGTTGCTCAGGCACTGTTCTGATCCCTCAGGTCAGTTCACAGTGTCCACTTCCATTGGGTCCCTGCTTGGCCCCCATCTCTTCCCATCAGGGTCAAAGATTTGTCTCTCCAGGGTGTTCTACAGATTGCTTATATCACCCAGGACATTACAGGATCTTCACAGTCCCCCTCTGAAACAGATACTACTGTCTCAGTTTTGCTGGTGAGGAAACAGACTCGGGTTAAGTAACTTGGCAATATCCCACAGGTGAAAAGGCAGGAAGCCGGATTTGAGGGTCTTCACTGTGACCTCGGGTTATCCTGGTTCCTGCAGGTCACGTCGTTCGTCCAAGCCACAATCTAAGGAATTAAATTGGTTACCTTTGACTCTATGAAAAGCCAGAGCACACACTTGGATTTGGGGCTTTTTATTCTCTTAATTTTGTTTGTCCTTTACTGCAGTTCCCTCCAATGAGGTGGAGCTGTGGGCCCCAGCCATGAGCTCTGGTTCCACATTCCTCCTGTGGTGGGTTGGTGGCAGAGCAGAGTGGAGAATGGGGGGCCTCCTGATGTTGGGCAGCAGTTTCAGCCTCTCTGAGTGGCCGCACTTCCCACAGCCCCCTCCCTGGAGGTCCTAGCTTGGGCATAGCAGGGGCTTTGCCTCTGTGTTAGGCTTATGCTAGGGACAGGGGAGGTTTCTCTCATTCGCAGATTCTAGTCTTGTGAGGACTGAAGCTGAAGAACAGATTTCCCACACCCCTTGATGGCCGGCTGTGGTCTTCACTCCACACACGGCCCTGAGCACCCAAGTCTTGACTTTGGACCATTCCCAGCGCCAAGAGGGCTTTCCATCATCTGTCTATTACTCTTTTATAGCCTCAGTGTACCTTCACCTATGCCCTACAGAAAATGTAAATCACCTAACTGAACTTCCAGAGATAAAAATCACGGTCTTGGAATTAAAAAAAAAACCTACAAAAAGCAAAACAAGGGCCTGGACTACAGCATCTGATAAGGTCAAGGTCCAAGGTTCAACTACCAGTGAGGAATGGGGCTGGGGTGGGGAAAATAAAAGCACTCCAAGGTCTACAGGTTACAGCTCAGCATGTGCCAGGCTCTGGGTTCCACCATAATAAAGAAACCATGTAACTTTGCAAAATGCTATTATTTGGAGAACACTGGATAAAACGTACAGAGGACAGCTGTGCTTTATTCCTTGGGATTTCATGTAAGTCCAAAGTTATCTAAAAATGTTTCAATAAAGAAATCAAAACTAAACAGAAAACAAATCTGTTGATGATATCTTAATGAGTCCTGACTCTGACTTTGCCTGTGCGTCTTCACACAAGGAAGATCTGGTTCTGGTCCTCGGCAGAGCTCATTGTACCCTGATTCCAGCTTTAGTTTCTACCGTAAATCCGTGAAGAGCAGCTGCCTCCTGCATTGTCTCATCCGGCCTCCAGCGTTCCCAGACTCCTGAGGAAGAGCCAGTCATCTCCTTGAACCCTTTGCCCACAACAGACGTCATTGTCCCTCCCCACCATCCCCCAGCCTTCCTGACAGGCACCAATGTCTGCCCTGTTCAGGCATCCTTCCGGTGCAGGGTACAGTTGGGAATTACAGGGACAGGTCTGTCTTCTCAATGAGCCTACATAGTTATGGGAGGAGAGTTTATGATTGCAAGCAAGTAAGAAAATGTGACAATGACAAATGTCAGTTGTAGAATGATAACACCCACGAAATACGGATGGTAAGAACACTTACATCATCAGTGCCATTATCTGGGTGGTTCTGAGGATTGACGTGTGATGACACAGGTATCAAGCAAGCACCATGTAAACAGACCGTGATTATTACTGTGAAATATGTGGGGTTCCGTGAGGAGAGGAACTGTGGGGGCGAGGGTGTTCATCCGGATGACTAGAGGAAGTTCCTTTGAGAACTATCTCATATTTAGTGTCTAAGTATTGAAATGGTTCTAGGAGTTAGAAAAGAACACATCAATCCAGGGTACACAGGAGGGTCAAGTTGCCAGTGTTGGAGTAGGCATGGCATACTGAAGAAAACAGTCCAGCCAGTGTGACTCTACAAAGTTGTTGGGAGAGAGAGAGAGAGAGAGAAAATAACTAAGTAGATGACACAGCACTTTAGTCAGGAGAGCAATCTCATGCCCATGGGGCATGCAAAGAGGTAGGAAGAACAATCAGGTTGTGGCCAAGGCCCAAGCAAAAGAGGATGATCACAGAGCAGGCAGACCTGACAGACGCACATGAGAGGTGAGGTGACTGGACTGGACACCCAGAGGTGATGGTGAACAAGGATGGCTCCCAAACTGGGCCAAAGCAGCCAGCACAGGATGGCCCCTTTGCAGAGGAGGACTACAGGAAGGAACAGTAGGTTCCGGGAAGGTGTAGAGGAAGAGACCCACCATTCTCTTGTTAAGTTTGGGGTTGAGGATCCTCCCAATCACCAGCCTCAAATCCACAATGCCCGCTGTTTGCTCCCTTTGTTGACTGATCTAACATTGGCCAGTGAGACTTAGTTTCCCCTCTGCTCCTGCTGCCTGGACTCTGCAGCTCTCCCTGGCCCCAGCCCTGGCCTGCACCTGCACACATGTCCTTCTAACTCCACTGTCACCAGGCCACCCAGGTCCCCAGCTCTGATCCAAGCCACCATTCTTCAGATCTCACTTCTAAATGTGCTCTGTCCATCATCCATGTCTCTCTGCTGTCATCTGATAGCTCCCCTCTTAGAAGCTTTCTAAGTGATGCCAGTTTACAATGAACTCTCCACTTGGGGCTCTTGCCCCTCTCAGAGCCTACCTCATTCAAGTGTTCCTGTCTTCCTCTGTGCCCTGATTCGCTCATTTAGTCCTTCAGCGAACATGATCTTTTCCTCTCCAGCGAGGCTGCAAACTTTACCTCTACCAAAGAGGGGAGAGGCTACCCTGTGTGTTACAGTACAGACTCCAGATACAAACATTGCTTGGGCTCTCTGAACCTCAGTTTCCCCAGTTGTTAGATGCATAAAGACCAGTCTCATACACAGCCAGTAGAAGTCTAAGTCATGCATTAACTCAAGAATAATTGAGCCCAGTTTGCCTCAGACTTTTTTCCTTTTTCTTGGGAGGAATTTGGGAGGAGGCAGAGTCTACCAATGTGATTGACATTCTTTGGGAAATCATGAAGTTCACATGGAAAATGATGTGAGATGATATGCTCTGTCCAGGCCTAGAAGAATTCAGACCTCTTGGGGCGGCACCAGAAAAATCTTCCTCTCACTAGGGAGTCCACTCTATCAGACGTGTGCTGGATGCATACACAAAGCCCAAGGCATGTGAAGGGATAGCTTGTTCTTATAAATGGGATAAGGGCTCAGTTTGTAGCACTAGGACCTGAATGTGATCCTCAAAACCTACTTAAAACAAAAGCTGTGCAAAGACGCATGCACTTGTAATTCCAGCGTTGAGGGAGCAGAGGCAGGTGGATCCTTGGGGTTTGCTGGCCAATCAACTGGCCTTACTTAGCCAGTTCCAGGCCAGAAAGACACTGTCTGGAAGAAAGATAGAGGGGATCAGCATCTGGAGAAGAGACACTGAACAGTCTTTGTCCCCTGGTCTCCACATGCAGTTATGCATACACACACACACACACACACACACACACACACACACACACACACACAATTAGCCAGATTAAGATTCTTCTAGACACTAAAAACCTGGGATTAAGAGTCTTCCAGGTACTGATGCCCCATAAACCCACCTGCCTGTTTTCCAGCCTTCGTAAGATTACCAAATTTCTGCTTCCGTGTCCCAAATTCTTTTGAGACAGCTTCTACCCTGGCAGTGCCTCTGCATGTTTACCCAGCTGAAGGAATAACATTGCTTCAGCACTTGATAGAAAAGAGCCATTTCCCTGTCTACTCACATCCTGTCACTTAATTGTCATTGTGTAGGAGTTCATTAGCATTCCCTTAATCTGTTGTGAAGAGTTAAAAGGCTTTCAAATCTAGTCAAACTCAAAACAAGTTTATTTGCCTTTTACGATGATTGAAATGATGTGCACTGTAAATAACCTTATGTTCAACACTCAGCGATATTAATTTCACTTGACTCCATGACTTAAGGTCAAACACGTTAATCAAAGCCACCGTCATTAGTTTCCTTTTCTATTAAGCGATTATGATCACTTACTATTAATGAGTCGTGAAGTTTTAATAAATTTTTGCTGGTGTGAAATTGCAAAACAGTAATTATGACATACACTGTATGGATGGCTTGTTCCACAATGTAAATTTGGCCTAATGCTGGTAAAAACACAAAGAATGGCAAATAACTAATTAGTTGCTGCCATGGCACCAAAACAATCCATGAAAGTAAATGAATGAGATATTAAGCGTTTTTTGCTATTAGAGAGCTGTTTAGCCATGTGACCTGGGTCCCCTGAAAGCCTTCTCTTGAAAAAAATGTTGGGGGATATTTCTGGTATAGGGTTGATTGTATGACATCAGGGGAGGCTTTAAAATAAAACTAGTGTTAATGCAGATGAACTGATGGGATTGGCCCCAAAGAATTAGCACCTTAAGGCTGGGAAATTTCCTAGGAACCAGGGGCAGAATGGGTAAAGGGCTTTACACCCCATGGAGTTTGTTTGCTGCAAAACACAGGAGGATCTCTAGAGGATTATGTGAAAATGTAGATTGGTGCCCCTCCCCTGATAAATGCTATGTTCACAGATGTGAAATGGACCTGGGTGGGTCACCGTCTGCGTCTCTTCCTCTATAAGCCAATTAAGAGGGCCAAACCAATAGTGAAAAGCAGAAAAAGAAGATTTATTCAATATGGCTACATTGAGAAGAGGACGGACAAGAAGATCCAGCAAACCCCAAGTCTGTCTTCAGGATCTTGAAGACTGAAGTTGGAATAGAGGACCGAGGATATGTACATCTAAGCATCCCTGGTTAAGGGATGGCCCCTCTTACCCTGGGCCCATCAATGTTAGGGGCTTCAGTTCTGCCCTGTAACATGGTCTGCCAAGTTGTCAGACTGTCTCTTTCTGGGAGACGTTCCTCTGGTTGGTGCACTTTTCTTCTCCCAGCATGAGATTCTTGAGGAAACTCACGATTCTTTAGGATCCATTGTAGCAGTAATCTGATGGTCAGATTGAGACACAAGCTTCTCTTAGAATATCTTCATTTCTGCCAAGTCAGTTACAAGGATTATTCTGTAGCTTATGCTTAGGGAAATATTGGTCTAGAGTGCCCAAGCCACAATTCTACAAATAGTTAGTCAGCATTTTATGAGCCAGGTTCCATATTAAACCCAAGATCATAAAATTTTTAGATTAATTTAATACTCCAATAAGAAAAGTATGATACCTATAAATAACATAATAATATAAGACTTCTTTTATTGTAAGGTACTTGGCACAAAGCTGAGTATTTTATATGCACAGTGAGACTTGACCTAACCACACCCCATTTTACAGATGTGGAAGCTGAGTCCCAGAGATTAAGTAATATACTTAAGATTATTCAGCCAACAGGAGGAAATTCCAAGAAGTATGTTCCCTTAGGCGGCAGTAGGCAGTGACTGAACACATTTAAGAGAAGAAAGAACACACCTAGAGAGCTAATTATGAAAAGCCTTCCAGTGATGGCCATGTAGAGCAGGAGTAGAGCCCAGGACAATAGCTTTCAGGAGTCTCCCCAGAGCCCTGGAGGCAGGTTGGTGTGGTCCATGGTCGATGTTACTGTAAAGGGCTAAATGGAGTTTCTTATGTTACCACTTTCCTACCTCATGTCCTCACCTCACTTCTATAAACTTATATGATCAACGCGACTATTGGATTATGCCATCATTCTATAAAATATCTGACAACCGTGGGCTTAGGGCTAGCAAGGAATGGGACACAGGTAAAAGTGTAGATTCGGAGATACTTCCAGAATTGAAATCAGGTGAGGCACAAGATGAAGGTGAATGTTGCCAGATGGAAAGGGCTTTGGTGGGAAAGTGCACCTAGAGGTAGTTAGGGGCCAAGCCAGGAGATGGGAGGTGACAGATTCAACGTTTATTTTGGAATCACCTAGAGCCAGATACCTCGTTCTTTTGGAAAGCATTGCAACCCATCACTTTCTGAATGAGCCTGAGGAAGACCTGAGCACCTGCTCCATGCTGAATATTGTGCTAGGACTACAAATACCCAAGCTGCCTCCAGCCCGATAAATAACCTACTGTGGCTATGTGTACTAGACACAGAAGCCTCATTGATTCTGGGACAACCATCATTATCTCAGCTCAGCTTCACAAGCACCTGCTAGGTCCAGGCCCTATTGTTACAATAGTAAAAAGCGCATTAAGAGGAAACCTGTCAAGAGAATAAGAGTCTCAGGCCTGGGTAGAGCCTTGACCTTCCAGTTTCACAGAGTCAACCACTTGATCACAGGCCCACCCTTAGGAAGGCGGGTTCACATCAGGTTATGCTCAACAGATAGGCAGAGTACTTAGTGGGTTAACTTTCCCTGCTCAGAATCCCTACCTGCCACTTCCCAGTGCAGTGCTTATGGACCAGGCCACAGACTTGTAGTTTTCCATGTCTTCCCATTTTTCTGAATTGTTCAGAATAGCGTGACCTCTTTTTTCTCCTTTCTACCTCTTTTCTAAGCATGCTTTCCCTAATGTTTTGGGTTGCCCCAACATTTTGGGTTTCTTTACTATTTCCCTCTATGTGGCTGCCAGCTGCCCACGTGCCTGCCCTCCACGTCAGCTCCAGACACGCATGGCTTTGTGGCTTTTATTCTTCTCTCCTCTGTTCTCCTGCTTGAGGCAGCTGCTGAGATGGACAGCTTGCCTGCCCTAAGAACTTTTCCTTAAATTCTAATGAAATTGCCCTAAAGATTCCGTTTGAGTCCATTCTTAAACTCTTTTATTAATGAGACTATGAACCTGGAAGGGGGCCCCCTTTTCATGTCTATCACTAGCAAAGCACGTCTGAATGTCATCTCCTGGGCTTTTAGAACAGCTCATGAGGAAGACATAGTTCTGTCTCCCTTTTCATCTGAGGCTCATCAATGTACCACACTCCCAAGTGAGTGCATATCCAGATAGGACGGTCTGCTGTGATCTTCCTCTCTACCTGTCATGACAAAGAGAAGATCAAAATCCAGCAAACAAGAGGTAAGACAGCTTCAACTGCAGCGTAACCTGGACACATGGGACCTGCCATTTATGCTAATTTACCACACAGTTGGGCCATTCAAACACCTTTGAAAGCCCACCCCAGATCAGTGCTCCTACAAGGAGACACAGGTCATCTAAATCTAAGAACAGATAAAAAGGGTCCAAGACATAGAGGTCCCACTTAAGATGGCCGAGGAACAAGGAAAGGGAAAGAAACTCTGCAGACCGTCACAGAATGCTTCCTGTTACCTACTCAAAACCTTGTTACACTGGGTAACTTGCCTAGAACAGGTTTCACTAACCATGTCCTCAACCATTAACCATTGCATATGTTAACTTGGAGCTGCAAGTCTTTCCAGAATTTCCTGTCAAGACAGTCATCTAATACAACCAGAACCGAGTGTCCCTGCCTCTCCGATGCTGTCTAACTGGCTGCTTCCCTGAACTTGCCATGTTAGTATAAAAGCCAGGTTGAAGTGGCAAGTGCTCCTATCTGCGTTCTTCACAAACAGGGTTGTTTTCCTTATTCCTGGCAAGATTAGCGGCATCTGGCCTTTACCTCATTAAGTTTGTCTCAGATCTTTCCTCATCTGGGAGGAAAAGCTGATAAATGACTTGAAGACAAGGCTTTGCCAACGCAGAAACAAGAATTATGGTCTGGTAACTGGCAACCAGCTCACAGAAACATGTTTCCAAAAAGGGAGAGAAGCTGACATGGCCCATGGCCCAGATTCCAGGGCAGGGCTCCCTGTGTTGGGGTGATTTGCCTCTCTCTGGCCAAGTTCACAGAAAAGCTTGGTTCCAGGGCATAAGAATTCACCATCTATGGACTGCACTATAGCAGCCAGTGGCATAATTTTAAGTGGTGTAAAATTGTTAAAAACTGGGTTTTGTCAAGCACTGACTGTATGTGTCAAACATTCTGTTAAGTGCTAGGGGCCTGTCTTCTGAAAGATGCATCAATCCTCAGGAAAAGGGTCTGCACAGCTTTCAACCCCATGGTCTCTACTGGGTTGCCCAACCCAGATCTCTCAGCTGTGAGACAATCTTAACAGTGCTTCTATGCCCTGGGTAGTACCATAAGTAATTTCTCTCTGCCTTTCTATGCATTTTAAATCTTCGATATCGAACAGCTAGTTTATACAATGAAAAAACCAGCAAACCCTGCTTTTAAAATGTCTGTTCATGGATCAGATGTAACAGGAAAAAACAAGGATAATAAATCTCTGTCCATGAGAAGACCAGAGGAGAATAATATCCCAATAGTAGCAGACACACCTGCTGGTCTTGACCTTGGTTTTGAAATACTCTTCCCAATGAAGAGAACTGATGATCTTGTAGAAACTTTGAGAAACACTGATTCGAAGGTTGAGGATAAGAGGAACGTGTATTGTTTTGTTGTGCTAAAAGTTGTGCTCAAAAGTATAAAGGGGGTCTGTCAAATGGAAGGATAGGCACTGGCCACATCTGAGAACATGAGTATAAAACTCAGATCAGGAAAACATTGGCCCAAATTAAAAGTAATGGATGAATAAACTGAGAGTCTGATGCAGAATAGAGTTATCACATAGTTCTAAAGAATGTCTCCGTGGATTAATACTTTTTCATTGTAAAGTAGGGTGTGAGGAGAATAGTTTATAGAAGGGAAGCTTGACAGACTTCTTAATCTAGTGATTAAAGTCAGCATCATCAGACAAAGGACACGTCAACATTGTGTTCCACCTAGTTAGGAAGTTTAGGAAGGTCTCCAGTCATGTCTGTGACATTCCTGCTAGACATGCTAACCTAAATCTATCATGGGGAAGTATCAGACCTCAAATACTATGAATTCTACAAATTATCTGACTACTTATCCTGGTTAGCCTTAACTGTTAACCTAACAAAATTTAGAATGTGAGCTTCTCTATAAGGGATTGTCTTGAATGTTAACTGATGTAAGAGGATCCAGTCTCCGAAGGGCAGCACCATTCCCTCGGCAGGTAGTCCCATGTATAATGAAGTTAGCTGAGCATGACTCTGAGTGAACCAGCAGGCAGTGTCCCCCATGGTTTCTGCTTCAAGTTCCTGCTAGAGTTTCTGCTCTGATTTCCTTTAATGATGGACTGTGAACTGGAAATGTAAGCCAAATAAACCGTTCCCTCCCCTAAGTTGCCTCTGGTCAGAGTATTGTATCACAACAACAGAAATGAAAGTAGAACACCTATATCTTCAGAACTAATCTTGATCATAAAAGTTGAAGAAAAGACTTAAGGAAAATACAATAAAAAAAAATAATAAGATGACAGAAATGTAACATGTGATCCTGGACAGAGTCTCTTGACTAGGATCAATCAAGAAATTTTATGAAGTCTGAGGATTAAAATGGTAGTAATACACGATGTCATTATAATACTGTTCACATTTTGCTTTTCATTTCTTTTATTTTATGTGTATGAGTGTGTTGCCTGCATGTGTGTAAGGATACCCATGTCATGTCAAGTGATGCCTGTGGAGGTCAGAAGTGGGTATTGGATTCCCCTGGAACTGAAGTTACAGATGGTTGTAGGCTACCTTGTGTATGCTAGGATTCAACCCGGTCCTCTTCAAGAGCAGCCAGTGTTCTTAACAGCTGAGTCATCTCTTTAGCCCCTGATGTTTGCATTTTAGTGATGAGAATGTCTTTATATGCAGTAAATAAATACATATAAAGAATATCTAGGGGTGATAATTTTCATGTCTTTAAGATAAAGGGTATGTAATTGGACAAACTTCTGGTAGGTTTAAGATTGCTTTACAAAAATGTTTAAAAATCTCAGGGGTTGGATAGATGGGGGGGACCCAACACCTCTTCTGACCTCCACGGGCATTGCACAACACAGGCGGACTTACATACTTAACTTACATACATACAGGCAATACACTCATACACACCAAATAATAAAAAATTAATAAGAAACATTTTAAACATTTAAAAATCACTGACGTGGCGAACAGATGGACTGTGCGGTGAAGTCCTAGACACGAAAGCAGAAGCCACTCTTTTCTACTCAGAGGTGACCCTAAGGTCTATGGCACAGTCAAGACGTCCTTAGAGTTTGTCCCAAAGCATCTTCCATTACAGATGAATGGGGCTTGATACCTAGAAGTTTCCTTTCCTACAGTGTGGATATAATAATTTTATGTTAGGATCCTTTCACAGGCTGAAAATTAATTTCTATTGCAGCTGAAAACACACCATTGAAGTGTCCACACGTCTAATGGGTCCCACCTATATAAGCTAGTTGCCAAAATTAACGCTAGGAGGACTGAATGAGGTGAAGTGCTGAACTGAAGTGGTTCATTAGCTATAAATATGTAATTAATGAGTTTTGATTTTAGCAGTAATTAAATACCAGGGCCAGTTGTTCAGGAGATTAATTAGATGAGATCACCTGGATAGACTCAGGTAAGTCTTAGCATGGCCGCTAGTCCAGAGTAAACACCACTGCCGTTATCACATTCATTATGAGTGTTTTTATTGTTGTAACAGCAAACTGTCTCCCTGGCATGTTTTTCTCTTTTTTTGCTGCAGGTGAGCACACTCTAAGCTCATTCAAAGGCCATTTACAACACCTGAGGAACACGTTAGGATGTGGGCGTGCCGGAAATTGTTTCCTAGATGCTGGAGATAATGAACTGATCAGAGCAGCAACTCTTTGCGCGCACAGCGATTTTCTTAGAAATTCCAGTGCAAGACTCAATAACCAAGAGACTACATTAAGGTCACACATATTAGCCTATAATTGGTTCCCGCCAGAGAGTCAAAGGTGAAGGAAAGGTCTGTGAAAATAGCAATCTAAAAGTGTTTCTGGTTTATTTCTCCACCTGTAACTCCTATAAATCAGTGACCTGAGAAACTCAGGCCAGCTATGTGGTGAGGATAATACAGGCAGTTTTAGATAGCATGCCCAGTAAACTGATTGGTTTGTAACCAGGGGAAGAAGCCGGGTGGGGGCTCCATATCTGTTGCCAGCAAAGTAACCAACTAGGTACCTTGACCAATTTTTCCACTGAAAATAGCTTAAAATGGTAGCAAAACATGGTAATCGCTCTCTGAAGTGTACTGATGAGCTGGCAAGAAAGTAAGAAACGCGAAGGTGAAAACAATGAAGGGAAGATGCAAACCCAAGAAGTAGGCAGAAAAAGGAACCGCTTTCACCCTGGGGGCCTTTACAGAACCAAGTATATTGAGCTTAGGTTTTCCCAGCCTCATACAGTATCAGAGAAAAAGTACAGGTCCACTTGGGAGAAAGGAGTCTGATAAGAAACCTCATCTAATAAAACCAAAATCCTTTAAGCTAGATTTTCAGTGTAGAGTAAATTAGAAATAACTCTGCTGCCTCCTCACTACCAGTGAGACTAAACCCCTCCTCCTAGGACTCTTGAATTCCAGAACAGAGGGAGAGAGGGAGAGAGTCCCTGAGAATCAGTGCTGACAATGTGGCTCTCACTCAGGTGCAGTGAGAATTCTTATGATCAATGAGTCTGAAAATCCTCAAACCAACAGTGTAAGTGGTCCTGGATTAGTGGTGATCCCAGGCATCAAATGAATCCTCTTAAGAGCCAACATTCATCCCAACAATAAAGACTTGTCAAGTACAAGTCCCAGGGACAATGAGGGAAAAAAAGTCCTTAAAGGGTCCCCTGGGAAAATTGACAAAAAGAAAAATCATCAACTATGACTGAAAAATCCTGACATTAACATAGAGAGCCAAAAATTATAAAAGATAAGCTTAAATATCCACAGTGTCAAAGAGACATTAAAAACGAGCCAGAAGATACTCCATAATACCAATTCCAGGGGATCTAATACCCTCTTCTGGCCATCTCTCAGGAGAGGAGTAAAGAAATTATCCAAGCTTCAGTCTAGGGATAACACAGACTTTGGATACTTGTATTTGGTAAAACATTAAGAAACAGGAAGGCAGGATGAAAGGTTTAACATAGATCCAAATTAGTAGTTCTTGAACAGGAGCAGTTTTGTTTTTCATGGGACAATTACTGATGTCTTAAGAGACTTTTGGGTATCACTACTGATGGGTAGGGTTGGAATATGTTACTGATTCCTAGTGGCTCGAGTTCACAGATGCTACTTAACATGGTCCAATCACAAGGCTGCTTTGCTTAACCAAGAATTACATCAGTAGTGCTGAGGTGAAGAAATTAGGGTCTTGGGACTGGAGAGAGATGGCTCAGCAGTTAAAATGCTGACTGTTCTTGCAAAGGACCTGGGTTCAAGTCTCAGCATGCATATGGTGGCTAATATCCATCTGTAATTCGAGTTTTAGGGGATCTGATGCCCTCTTCTCTGAGGACGTTACACGACATGAGTGTACTTATACACATGTAGGCAATACACTCATACACATAAAATAAAAATAATAAATTTAAAAAGCTATCATGATCTCCAAAAAGAAATCATAGTCTCCATGAAATTCCAGAATACTAAAGTATATTGGAAAGAGGTGAAAGTAATATTTTGAATGAGCAAATTTGAACCTGAGTCATATGACCTCTAAAACTTCCCCCAAAGAAATATACACATATGAAACTTTAATGCACCAAATGGAAAGAATATATATTAGTTCATTTATTTGTGTGTGTCCATGAGTGTGAGCGCTCATGTTTGTACAACCGTGTATTGTGACATATTTGTGGAGGCCAGAGGACAGCATGTAAGGAGTCACTTCCTCTTTCACCTGTAGTTTCTGGAAATAGAACTCAGGTGGTCAGGCTTAGTAGCAATCACCTTTATCTACTGAGGCATCTTGCTGACCCCAAAATAAATGTTTTTAAAACCAAAGTACATTGGGATTACTTACACTATTCTGTATTTGAAATTTTCTAAATTGAGACGTTAATTTAAAATTTAAAAAAAGGTCAACCAGACCACTCTGAAGGAACACAAAACATTAGCAGTGAGTTTCTCACTACCTTCCTGAAAGCTGAAGGGTGAGGATGGCATTTAGTATGCCCAGAGAAAAGGAGAATGCCAACAGAGAATGCTCTATACAGTGACAATACATTGCCAGAATAGGAAGAGGGCACGTTCAGACAGACCAAACGTGAGTTTTTCAACTGTAAACCTTCACTGAAAGAAAATTTCAGGTATGGATTCAAGACCAAAGAAAAGGAATTCCACAAGGAATGTCTGAGAAGCAGGAAGGATTAGATGAAGCAACCTGTTTAAATCTAAGCATTGATTTTCAAAGGGATCAAGTTCCTAGGAACACCTTGAGGGTTAAATTCCAACCACAATTTGCTGGTGTGGTAAACACCACATCAGACAAATGTGTGGTGCTCGTTCTTTTCAAATATACATGAGGCAGTTAAGAATTTCATCATATGCTAAGCCATAAATAGGATAAGACACATTCTGGTTTCTGGAACACTATCCGTTTGTGCCTCATCTTAATATCTATCCAGTTTAACATTTATGCCAGACAAAAATCTTCCTGTTTGGACATGAAATTACATGATTATTCTGACTGTAGGCAAATCTCAACAAATTACAAATAACTATTATTCTAAAATTATGTCCTCCTCATAATGTAGTTAACTAAGAAATCAATAGCAATAGTCAGTTTACTAGTGTACCCCAGTTCAAGGGGTGGAGGATCTGTGCTGCCCAAGATGCTGCTAAGAAAACTGGGGAATTCTTTATCTTTGTTTATAAGGTCGTGGCTCTGTGCCAGGAGGGGCAAGTTGAGAGAACTAAGTCTACTGACTCTACCCCTTTCCTAGTGTCCAGTTCCTAAAAGTGGGACTGTTTCTCAGAAAAGAAATTGTGCTACTGTCCCCAGCTCCAGCTCCACGGCTGTAGTTTGGTGCTCTGGCCTGGGAGTTGAAAAAGGCCATAAAAGGTATTTCTCTGTCCCTCTCCTTTGGAATGGACTTTATTTCCAAGAGAGTGTAGAGAACCTTAAGCTAAAGGAACTTCCCAAAGCAAGGGAATGCTATGGTAAAAGGCAAGTGGGAGGAGTTAGAGTCATTGGGAGTATAGACTAAACTGTTCAGAGAACCAGGGAGAGACAGCTGGGTGGGCCCTCCAGAGTAGAAGTCTAAAATACTCATTCAGGAGCAATGTCTTTAAAGGAATGAGAATTTGATTAGGTTTAGTGTGCATATAAACCTGTATTACAGCACCACCCCCAAAAGGACAATGCTGACAGCAGCGGGATGCTCAGTGGGCGATTGGTTGAATAGAATGGTTAGTTACAATAAAAAAAAATCAGTCAGAAACAGATTAGGGATTGGAGAGATGGCTCAGCAGGTACTGTGCTTGATTTGCAAACATGAGGATATGACTTTAAATACCCAGCAACCACATAAAAAGATCAGGAATGGTGGCACACACTTGTTACTCCAGATCTAGAGGGGACAGAGACATGTGGACCCCAGGGGTTCATTGGACAGTCTAGCCTACTTGATGAGCTCCAGGTTCAGAGAGAGACCCTATCTAAAAATATAAGGTAGAGCACAATAGAGAAAATACCCAGTGTTTCCCTCTGGCCTCCACATGTACATTCACAGGTGAGCACACATATGAACACACATGTTCACATATGCATATAACACATGCACAGATAACACCAGCTTAGCCTACATGACTGTTAACCCAGAGTGCCTGAGGGTACACCTAAGACTGTGCCTTCTGATAAACATCAGAGGCTCACCCTGGCTGGGGAAGGAAGGAGAGAAGAAACAGAGTTACTGAAATAATCCATCTAATTCAGTAAGTCTGCTGGGGATATGTTCCAATAGTGGTGGATGAGTTAAATATTCCATGTTTTTTCCTATATATAAATATTCATGATAAAGTTCAATTATACATTGTGCATAGTAAAGACTCAAGACAATAACTAACAATAAAACAGAGCAATTATGACACTATAGTACGACCAAAGTTAAGGGAATGTGATATCTCTCAAAATATTATATTATGGATTTTACAACATCATCATATTTTTTTCTTATTACCTGACAACTTTTGCCTTTTTTACAGTAAGCACTTGATAGTTTTCTTTGACTTAACTGAATTGCTACCATCTTTACCCTTTTGCTTTGGTGTCAGTAACGAGAAAAGAACCTGAACAAAAGAACTTGGACACTGTGACAGTCAACCTGATCATCACAATCAGCAGAGTTAAACCATCTGCAGAACAGGGAAGAATGAAGAACGCCCCAAAGAAATATGAGGCATCATTAAGTTAGATGGATCCTATAATCAGGATATCAGAAGGAAATTTAGGAATAAAGAGGCAGACAAAAATATTTAAAGCATTCATGCAAAAAAAAATGTGAAGTTTCATGAAAAACATTAATGTACACATCCAAGATGGTATTTATTCCATGTATGATGAGTGCAAAGAGGTTTATAGATATCACAAAGTGAGAATCCTGAAAGCAGAAAGACTAAGGAATCACTATGTTACAACAGAACAAAGATGAACTGCTGATTTCTTATCAGAAACAATGAACGTCAGAAGTCTGTGGTATGACATATTCAAAAGGGTGACACACACACAAAAAGAAAACAACTGACAAGCTAGGATGTCATAGCTAGTAAAACTAGCTTACAAAATTTGAAGGCACAAGAGACTGATAATCAAAAACAATTTGTTGCTAGCAGAACTATTATAAGTGTTAAAGGCAGCTCTTCAGGATAAAAGCACATGGCCCTTGATGGTAATTTGATTCCATGTGCTAATAATTTTGCATATAATTATAAAAAAACAGTATAATATATTTTCTCCTTCTCTTGATTGAATTAAAATGCATGGTATAAAACAGCATGAATACAATTGTACTGTTGAGGCTATAATTTATAGAAATATAAAATGCTTTACAATAACAGTTTCTAAAAAGTATGTTAGTAACTTTTCTTATTGCTGTGACCAAATACCTGACCAAAAAAACTTGAGGAAGGAAAACTTTGTTTTGGCTCAGTACTTGAAGGTACAGTTCATCATTCTGGAGACACCATGGCTGCAGGACTGGGAGGCAGCTGGTCACATTGCACTGCAGTTAGGAAACAAGGAGAGATGAATGCTAGGTTACAGCTTGCTTCTTCTTTTCATTTATTCTGGGACCCCAGCTTGTGGTTCTACATGCCTTTGGAGTGGGTCTTCCATCTTCAGGTAAACACCCACTCTGTAAATAGCCTCATAGACACACCAGAGGCACCTTTGCTAGATGATTATAAAACCAGACAACTTGTCAATGAAAATTAACCATCACAGAAGGTGCATATAATAGAAGCAATCTCAGAAGATGAAAATGATACCAGTGAATCAACTCCACAGGAACAGCCCTCTTAAATGAATGACGAACATATTTTAGATATGATTGGCCTTCTGCATCCACAGAGCATTCTGTATCTGCAGAGTCAACCAACTTCGGTTCAAAAACATTTGAAAAAAAGTACATACATGCTAAATTGTAAAGATTACCCTAAAAATATAGTATAAAAATTATTTATATCATATTCATGTTGTAGTAGGTATTGTAATCAATGTAGAGATCACTTAAAATACATGAGAGAATGTGTGTAGGTCTTATGAAAATACTCCATCATTTTATGTTGGGACTCAAGCATAACAGATTTTGCTATTTACAGAGGGCTCTGGAATCAATTTCCTGTGGAACTGAGGGGTGATTGTTAACTATAAAAATAGTATTCATTGTATATATTTGCCCCATTCTTCTCTTGACTAATTTAAATGCAGTTGCATGAAACAATATGCATATAATTTTGTTTTTAAAGAAACAACATGCAGAAATAGAAAATATTGGACAATAATGGATCTAAGAGGTAGGTAGAAAAAATACTGCACTAGAGTAAGAAACTGTCACTAGTCAGTTCCACAGGAAAAGCCAGCCTGAGAGAGGATGGGCAATTTCTCAGATAATGTGTACTTTCAGTGTGGTCATTAAGAATGATCTCTGAAGAAATGAGGAGTGATTGCTGATGGGTGCCTGTTTTGAAAAAGGATGATAAAATGTTCTACAAATGACTGTGATGATAGTTATACAATTTCATGAATATGCTAAAATCATGGAATTGTGCAGCTTAAATGGGTGAATCGTTATGATGCACGAGTTATAGTTCCACAAAATTCTTAAAAATACCAGTAAATTCTAAAAATTAGGGAATCAAAAGAGAAGTCACAAAATGGAAGGTATTTACATTAGATATCATCGACAGAGAAATGGTGCACAGACTATAAAAGAATGCCTATGAGTAGATAATGAAAAGACCAGAGTCCAACTGAAAACTAGGAAGAAAAACTACCATATTTATAGCCCACAAATGTATGTGAGGATCTTCATTAGTAATCAGGGAAATTAACATTAAAGCCCCAGTGAAATATTTCTACAACTCACCAGAGAGGCAACAGCACGTAACTCTGACAACACCAAGCCCCAATGAGGATTTGGTGCATTGAGAACATAAAACCAGACTGGCAAGATGGTCCAACTGGTTAAGCACTTGCTGTACAAGTCAGGCAATTTGAGTTTGATCCCAAAAAGCCATGTAAAAGTGGAAAGAGAAAGCCAAGTACATAAAGTTGTCCTCTGACCTCTACATGCATGACATGACATATACCCCCACATCATGCACATATGCACAAGAATAAATAATTTTTCAAAAGAGACTATACAGTTGGGGCTGGAGAAATGGCCTAGTGGTTAAGAGTATTGACTGCTCTTGCAGAGGACACAGGTTCAGGTCTCAGCACCTACATGGCAGCTAACAACTGTTCCAGGGAATCTGATGCCCTTTTCTGACCTCTGCAAACATTGCACAATACAGGTACACTTACATACATGCACTCAACACACTCACACACATAAAATAAAAATGAAAATAAAATATGGAGGAATGCAACTTTTGGAAATTAATTTGTTGTCTAGTAAAATTAAATGTGAATACACTATAAGGCAGCAGTCCTATTCCTGTGCCTCTTCTTTAACACAATGCAACCCCAATTCAGTAGCCACTAGCAACTGATGTAACCACTGACATGTGGGACTATAAACTACAAGTATAAATTACTCATTGAGTTTCAAAGACACCACTGGGGAAAGTCAATGGAAAATAACTAATCAGTAGTTTTTTGTATTGGATACAGGTTGAAATTATATTTTAGATATAGTGGTTTAATGAAATATGCTTTAAATTAATTTCATCTTTATACATTTTATGTGACTACTAGAGAATTTTTCATTATTTACGTGACTTCCTGTTGAATAATGCTACCTGTGATGGTTAATGTTGATTTTCAACTTGACAGCATCTAGAGTCACAGGAGACAAACCTCTGGGATGTAAGGGATTTTCTCAAATGGGTTCACTGAGTTGGGAAGATTCACCCTAACTGTGGCCTACACCATTCCCCAGACTGAGGTCTTAGACTGAATAGAAAGAGAAAATAAGCTGAGTACTAGCATCTCTCTCTCTCTCTCTCTCTCTCTCTCTCTCTCTCTCTCTCTCTCTCCCTGACTGTGGATGTAATGTGACATGTTGACTCACACCAAGATTTCCTTGCAAAAACTGCGAACCAAAATAAGCCCTTCCTTCCTTAAGTTGTTTTTTCAGGTATTGTATCACAGCAACAAGAAAAGTAACTAGTATACTGCCTTAAATAAACATTTCACATGTGTCCAGACACATATAAAAAATCTTCATAATAGTATTGTTCACAGCAGGCAAAGGAAACAATAAAACCTGGGATAACCCAAATGCCCACAGTAATAGGATGAATATGTACTTTGAGTATACCGAAACAATGGAGCACTTGTATTGTAAAAATGAAAAAGCTACAGCTGCACACACCAAAGGAGGTGAAGCTTTAAAACAAATCCAACTCAAAACTGGAAGTTCCCAAATGTTAATTCGCCATGAGTCATTGATACAAACTTTCCACATAAGTTAGGGTGAAAGAAGAAAAGAGAATGATTACGACAAGCACTGGGCGTTCCGAAAGCAAGGGTTGCAAGAGGAAGAGACCCATGGCACGGTCAGGCTTCCGCTGGTGGTAAGACTCAGGTACTTTTGATTATTACTTTTAAGCTTCACATGCAGGTTTACGTCCTCTTCTGAGTGGAGTGTGACATGAGTGCTTAGTCCTAAACAGGACATCCATTTCAGCCCTTTCAAGGTTCCAGGAACATCACAGAAGAGGAGGTGGAAAGAACGTAAGATGGATGGTGGGGAAAGGAAGGCCATGAAACTCTGTCTTCTGAACAAGATGTGGCCTTTGCTCATGTGAACTCACAGCAGCTGTTGTTATATGCACAAGATGGGGCCTGTCAGCAGTCCATCATGGATGGAAGAGAGGCTCTTAAGGCTCAACTCTTCCTGAGGAGCTATTGACAAGTAATGGTTGCTAGGGGGAACGGGAGTCATTTTCTTCAGTGGTATAGCCACTGGAAACTTGTTGATGTTCCAGTAAGCAATCCCCCCACCCATGTTCATATAAGCAGCACCTAAATAAACTCAGGGTCAAACACACACACACACACACACACACACACACACAATGAATCAACCAGACAAACAAGCAGAAAGCTAGACACGATAGTAGAAAGGTCTTGTTGGAAAGAAGACATTCACCGAGAGAAGGGGGTGAAGGCATGAGACAGGGTAATTGGGTGTGTGTAAAAATGACTAATATATACTGTATTCTTGTAGGAAGTTGTCAAAGAATAAAAAATAGAAAATAACATGAAAGAAATAAACTTAAGGAAATCAAAAGAAAGAGACTAATGAGGTAAAGCAAAAAGTAATTGCTTAGAAAATGGAAAAAAAATAGTAATGAAACAATTTGCTTTTGTTAAAAAGCACCTGAGCCCACACCTGTGTGGCCCATGGCAGTTCACCAGAGAGCACTGGAAGGTCTGCCCGTCAGCTCTGAGGACTAGACATCTAGCCTGGAACTTCCGGACTCCTGGTTTTTTGAACACTTCCACATTCAAAGGCAGCACATCTTGGCTCTTCACAATTCTGAAGCGGTGAGTGTTTCATCTTGTAAAGCCAGAAGCAAGTTTCCCAGGAATCCTTCCAGATGTGGGTCAGTGTAACCCAGACAAGTTCACATTGGCTGGCTCTGCCCTTGAAAGTCCTCTCATGTCTAATTTGACCTCAAAATCCAGTCTCTCCCTGGGAGTTAATTTCACCTGAGTTCTTTGTGAGAGTGAGAGATATTTGATAGGTTTTACATTTTAATGATATCTTAATGGCCACTTTTGATTTTGACTCTGCTTGTTAGAATAGAAATTTGGCACATTTGTTGTTTTATTGGTATTTTTGGTCTTATTCAGGCTGCTTCAAAGTGCCTGGGAAACCAGGTTCAAGGTGAGGGGATGCTATTTTTTTGTTTTGTTTTGTTTTGTTTTGTTTTTGAGGCACTGCAGAGGTTAGTTTTAGATTATCCATAGTTTTATGTAAGTGACCAGAAATGAAATTTTCAAAAATATTGTATTTACTTATTTTGATTTATTTCCTATGTGTATTGCCCGCATGTATGTAAGTGTACCTGTCATGCAATGCCCACAGAAGAGGGCATTGGATCCCCCAGAACTGGAATTATGGATGGTTGTTAGCCACCATGTGGGTACTGGGAATTGAACCCAGGGCCTCTGCAAGAGCAGTGCTCTCAACCACTGAGTCATCTCTCCAACCCCACAATCTTTTCTTAACCCTGGAGACAATGGCTCATGGATCTTTACTCTGTGTGCACAATCCAGGGTGTGGTCCATTCCTTCTCCATCTCCTAAACTCCTGATGGTCTCTGGCTTAATGAGAGCAAGACTGAAAGGAGAGGAAGGCAAGCGAGTCTCGTCCATCCTTTAACAGTAGGCAGGGAAGGGACACCCTTCAACCTCCCACTGCAGTTTCAGATATTCCAGGACAAAATGGAGCAACTTTCCCATCCTCTCCTTTTGTTCTGGAGGAGTGTAGCTGATGGCTTTGGGAAAGGCCTTTTCTATCCACGTGGACTCCTGTTTTCCTGAAACCCAACTAGAGTGTGGCAACGGGGATCTAAACAACTGAAACATTTTCAAGCATCATTTTAGGGGGATAAGACATGTAGACGTTGAAGCTAAATAAATCCACAGGACAGATGTGGCATTTGAGAGTAAAACTGATCAGAGTATTACAGTAAGAGGCTCTTTTAGTGTTGGGGACCAAACCCAGGCCCTTGTGCATTCTGGGCAAGTCTCCTACCACTGAGCTGCATCCCCAGCCCCAGAGTGATTCTTTTAATGTGAAAAATAATCTGCATATGGTTACTTGTTCCTGGTTTTAAAAGCAAGTGTCTAACACGTGCCCTTCTAAACCAAAACCACTCTGCTATAGTCATCCATCCAGCCAGCCAGCCATCCAAATGATACTCATGCCCAGTAAGTTCTGGGTACTGGGAACACAGCAATGAAGAAACCAGTGTTGGAACTAGTGTTCCAATGGGAGGGAGTGGAGAGGGGACGCATCTAACACACATTAATAAAAAAAGGGCAGGAGTAAGAGTAGCAAGTAGTATAAAATATTAAAATGGTGTACAATGACAGAGAAGCCAGGAGCTACTTCAGATTTCCTGGAGAAGGTGACATTTAAGCTGAGACCTAAGTGACAAGGAAATCAAGGAGGAAAGCATCCCTGTCAGGGAGAACAGTTCATACTAAGACCCAAAGATGGCAAAGGGCATGCTCAGGAAATGAGATAGCCAGTGTACTAAGGCAGAGTGCCTGAGCCCCGGGGTAGGCTGAATAATATCAACCTCTAACCTCTAATGGAACTTGAACCATGGTCAGGGACTTAAGGATCTGCTCAGTCTCCATCTGGGATCCATATGTACTTGGCCTGGGGCACATGAAGGTGGTAGCCATTGGGCCCACAGCAGAGCCACACAGTGTCCAGGGAAGAATCACCAGCAGATGACCAGCTGGAGAGCTATAAGGCTCCTGTCTCTGATCTGAGCACACTGTCCTGAGGGAAGGCATGGTGGAGGGCGGGTATGGTCTGGTCACTTGGGTTCACCTAAGAACACACCTGACCTTCCCATTGGAAGGTTCTATTAGACAGGCCTGTGTTTTCATCAAACAGCACATCCCTCATTTGAAGCATTTGAAATAAACATCAAATGAATGTGATGTATGGTTAGATTTGAATGAACATTCTTGAGGAAATGGTCTTTCTTCTTCTTAATAACTTAACAACCTTAATAATTCCCCTCTCCTGAGCCTTAGCCATAGCTGCCTGCAAGCTGATGCTCTATGCCACATGGCTCTTAAACGATTCATGGTACCCTGTGGAACCTCCAGACAACCTAGGAGCCAGGTACTGTTTCTATCCTATCAAGCGTGAGGAATTTGAGACTCAGAGCCATGAAGTGACTTACACAACAAGTACTTTATCCACTGATCCGTCTCCACATCCCTGGGCCCTGGTTTTCCGATTTTTAGTTCTGTCTGCAATTTTGCTATATGAGATTACATTTTTAGAGTCCTCTCTCTAGAAACTTTTTTAAACATAGAAATATTGCTAAGAAACGAATGTGTTAAATTGGCAACCACTCAAGTTAGCTGCGTTTTGTCAGTCAGCGGTCTTACCACTCCAGCAAGAGCATGGCAAAGGAGCCTGGCACAGTTCGTGTACTCTTTGAGTGGACTGATGCACAGAGAAACATGGTATTTGTTTGTGTCTTTGGATGATAGGCAGAGGACAGAAGGGCTCTATCTATTCTCAACTTTGAGGACTGGGGGCAAGCTCAGTGCTGGAGTAGGGTTTGGTGGAACAGACTGCTTACACAATGCCCCCAATTCTTATTCCAACTACAAATGAGTCCCTTGGAAAGTGACTTTGCAGCTCCTCCATCTAGATTTCATCTACTTTCCCACCCACGACCCAGGCTGGCCTTGTGGCACGCTTTACCCAGTCGGTAAAGAGTGACCCATCTAGGCCAGTCCTGAGCCTAGGCTGCCAGCGGCCTCCAGAACCTCTGCACTCTCCGGACCGTCGGCCGCCACATGTATTTCCTCTACCGGCCCGATAAGGTAGGGAAGGGCAGAGCTTGGTTGTCCCAGCTGAGGCCACCCTGGAGCTTTGAAGTCTACCTGGCCTGCAACTGACTGTATGGGTAAACCTGGTCCCAATAAGAAGGAACATCCAGTTCAGAGCAGCTCAAGAATTGTGACCCGTAGACCTGTGGTAGGTGTCAGTTACCGAGCGTGGTATGTAACATAGCAATAGCTCTTTGATTAGGCATGGGGTAAGCACGCCTGGGAAGTAGGTAATGCAAGAGTATGGCACAGAGTGAGGCCAGACTGAAGAACACAGCCTGGAGGCCTGGGGGAGGCTAGGCTCCCACCTCTGATGGTGTTAGTCCTTCTCAGGGACAGTGAGAGAGAGTTGGGGGAGAAAACCTAGGGTCTGTGGCTCAGCCTGCTTTCCAGTGGATGCATTTCAAGGACTTCAGAGCCTCTTCAAGGTAACCAAAACCAGCTCTTTCACTCGTCTGGAATTTTCTGAAAATACATTGACAGGGAAGTGGGGTGGATGATGAGGAGGCAGCGTGGAGTGGGGTAGATGGGCAAATTGCAGCAGCCCCTGATTCTCTGATGTGTCAAGGGCTGTTGACTCACACTCCACCTCCTGACCACAGATCAAACTCCAGGCAGAGGTTGCAGAGAGCCAGGGACACCACTGATCACACATTCCAGACATGTTTCCTACACTTAGTAAAATGGAAATGTGCTGTTCGTGATCAGCAGGACCAAAGAGAGAGCTTTGCACTTCGCAGGTGCTCCTCTCAAGCACCGTCTGTCGCCACTGGCCTCTCTTCTCAGGGGCGCGGCATTCCAACAGAAAGCCGCATGGAGGACTCGGCATGGAACTGAACTTGCCCCATGTTTACCGTGCGGTGCAGGCAGGGAACCAGCTAGGCTCCCTGCTAGTCCTGAGCAAGTGACTTCTGGGGACAGAGGAAGGAGGAAGGAGGAAGAGTAAGCCATCCTTCACTGGGTCCCACACTCACTCTTCCTGCTCTCCCGAATCCCCCTGTGGACAGCTGGTCACACAGGGCTCCCTCCTCCTCCATAGCCCTGCCCACTTGCAGACACTAGTCATCCCAAATCAACCTGTCATCCACACACCCATTCACTGGATGGACATGTGTCCCACGTGCCTCTGCCATGTCTCAGCTTCTGTCCTTCTCATCCATCAAATGGGTTTGAAAGCAGCAGTCCCTTGGCTCCAGGGGCTGTGGTGGGGAGTAAGTGGCTCAGCACACTCAGTGTGCTCCTCAGTAGCACTGCCAGTTTTAGCATTTGAATCCTCACAGGGCTTGGATCGAGGGTTGAGGGTGCATCAGATCTGGTTCCTGTTTATGAGGTAGGTGGACTTGCAGTTCCAGGTCCAAGGCCATCACTGGCAGGATTCCATCTTGCTTGGGGGAATCAGATATTTTTCTATCAAGGCCTTCAGCTGGTTGCATGGGACCCACGCATACTGAGGTACCCAGTGTTAATCTTAGCCAAAGTACCCCTTCACAGAAACAACTTCTGGAATAATGTTTGAATAAATGTTTGGATGCCATGGCCCAGATGAGTTGACACAGAGATTAGAATTCCAGGTCTGTCATCAACTATGGAGCAATACTGAGCCACCTACAGAAAGCTATAAAGCAACCGCTGGGGATACGAAAATGAAGACTTGGTTTCTACTGTCCAGAAGATCACCAAAACAAAACAAAGACACCCATGCTGCCTGCCTCACAGGGAGATTAGGAGGGATAGATGCGGGGAAAGTGCATTTTTGGCAACCAGCACCATGCCTGGTATCAGTGAGTGCCCAGAACAGCATCTACACATTAGGACCCTCAAACAAATCAGTTCCAGGTGGCATTTTTCTAGTTTATGGGAATAGCCCTATTCTCACAGGAGTTTTATACACTAAGCCACTGCCTGGCCAACGCTCGGTACACTGTAAGAAATCCTCACCCGAGATTTACTGCCATAAAAAATATTGCCCTGCTGGCCAGGAAAGACACAGCTCCTGCTATACCCGTTGGAGGCCTGCTGCCCGCAGCCACACACACCAATCTAAGCAGGATTATTAAAGCATAAATTCCCATCGCTTGTCTCCCTCTCATTGGGCCGAAGCATCACCATGTTCATTAGTGGGAAATGTGAGGTTATATAATCTAATTTTTATAACTCTCCAAGGAGAGTGTGGGTCATACATTAGCCTGAGATTTCAACCTTTAAAGATAAGGGGAATGTCATTTTTATTAAAAAGGACCACAAAGCATAATGAGAATTATTACCCCAAATAGGCAAAATAACCCAGAATGCACAGAAAGGAATGCTTACAATTCTCTCGAATACTGTGGCCTCCGAAGTAGGAATGCATAATAAACAGCTCAAATACATTTTCCAGGCTGGAGGAGCAGCACCTGGGCCCAGCACATGGACCCAGAAAGACAAGAGGTAGCACTGTGAATTTGGGTGACTGGAGGCTGCCAGCCCCATCTACATTCACTGCATGGGCTGAGCAAGAGGTCAGCCTGTGACCACCTCTTCTCCCCTCATGCTGGGGATGCTGAGTTAGCCTCAGGAACATCCAACACAAGAAGGTGGTGAGGCTACCCTGCTGTGTGTGGGTGACCTCTGTGATGGCTCCATACCTCCAAAAGCAAGTGATACTTTTTCCTTCTTACTTCAAGTGCTCTTCTGAGGCCTCTGGGAGCTGCAGGGGCTGTGGCCATGCTCTCAGGGTCAGATGAAAGTGATGCAGGGTCAGAATCCACCTAGATACAGCCTCTGAGGTATCCCTGAAGCTATCAACATTTGTTTTGTTTGCCCGTACGTCTAAGGAATCCTGCACACATTAACCATGTTCAGGGTAGACTGTGGGTGCTGGGTATTCTTGGCTGACAAGGTTTCAAGAAGGTGCTAGAAAACACAAAGAAACATATGCCATACCTGCCTGTGCAGACTGCTGGTTCTGTTGGTGCTCTAGTTACTGGGCTGGCTTGTGGGTGCAGCCACACCACATTGGATGTCAGTTCCTCACCTGGGCTCCTGCTAACTGCTTCTGCCTCCTGAGCCCCAGCCTTGCAAACGCTGGATGGGGATTTCTGATTACCATCTGGCCCTTCATCACCCCACTTTCCTACTCCCCTGGCTGTTCTTTGCTCCCTGCCCATCCCATTTTGACATCCTCTATTCTACAGGTGAGATCCTTTTCCTGGTGGGTTTTACTGTCTGTTTTCCCACTCTCTGAATTTGCCTGGGGCAGGAGGTGGCCAGGATGCCCATGGCTTGCTTGTTTATCTGGCTTGACTCCATCAGAAACCAGCACTGTGCTGCAGCAGAAACTTACATGTAGCATACAAGGAAGCAAGCCAGACTCCTTCAAATGCAGAGTTCCGCATGCCCAGTGATGTTAAAGACAGCGATGACTTCTTTATTCAAGCTCAGGGGGAAGTTCAAGGCCAAAGAGAAGAAGACATTCAAGTCCAACGCAGAGTGTACCCCAACCCCTCATGCTCCGCCCCAGAATTGCTCAGACAGGAACTATTGTTTCAGCAATTCTAAATTTTCCTTGTTGCAGTTTGAGCCAATTTCCTGGGCAGTGTGATGTACATTTCATCAAGGACACATGGGTGGCAATTATGTTTAAGAGTGGCTATTATGGGCAAGCTCAGCGGATGACAGCCTTTTAAGTTTTGAGAAGTGTGTGTGTGTCTTTATTCCATGCCATATGGACTTCCTGCTCTGTTCTGCATATTTAAAAGCCCATCTTCTATCCTATCTGTTTGAAATACATTTAATCCGTTGGAATAGTCAAGACATGAAGCAAAACTATGAATGTAGTTCCTGATCGATATCCCACCTGGGGGACGTGATTAAGCAAGGCTGACTTTATGCTCTAACCTCAGGGCAAACCCGATCAGGGCTGGTTCAAGAACGTTCCAGACCTTCGCTTCTCTAATTCCCTAAAATCCTGAACCCCGGAGACTTCCGATGAAACACAGAAACAAATGTTTATAACTAGGTTATCCTAACTTGGAAAGTGTTTCCTTAAGCTACTATATGCATTTTAAAATAATTCCCTCTGATGTGCTATATAAAAAGTCATCTTCAGAGAATGACTGGCACTGAGAATCTAGTGGCTCCTTTGACACAAAGAGCTCCAGGCCCCGAAACCAGACTCTGTGAAAATAAATATTAATGGAAATGTGGGTGTTAAGCAAAACCTCATGTTATCTTTGCAAAATACCCATAGTAAAACCAGGCATTGAGAAAGAAAAATGACTCAGTGCTTTCAAACAGTCTGGAAGGAGGGTTGACACTCTAATTAGAAGATTTTCTTCAACCCCTCAGTGCAGAAGGCATGCTTTCTGTCTAGGTGGTCTGATTTAGGAGGATATTAATTTTTCATGGTATATGTGTCATATAGGCATATCCTCCTGTAATATGCCCATTCTCATTAGTGCCGGATCAGAATGAAATGTTTACATTTTAAAGTGCCCCTTTGAGGCATGCGGGACAGATAGTTCTTTGTTGATCTGTAACAGATCTCTGCTTATGGTTCAAAACCAGGAAAGGGTTGACATTTTGAAACAACTTCAGTGGGTTTGTGAAGTCGGACTTCTGGCCTGCAAGTGTCAGGTCCAGGGACTTCTCTCGGGATAAGCAAGTCTCCATCCGTGGTGGTACCCAGCAGGGAGGGTGAGAACTGTTCACCCACTGAGTGAGTGAAGGTCACCTTGGGGTCATGGAGTCCTCATGATGGCAGTTGTGGGGGAGAGGAGTGGCTTTTGAACCTCAGTTCTGAGACCTATGGGTCACAGAATGTTTCCCAAACAAAGCTGAAAGCACATTTAGTTGTAACTTCTGTCCCCTGGGAACAAGATGCCCATGGAATAGTACCAGAAAGAACTCTAATCCCGGACAGGAAACCATTGAGAGTCTCAAAGGAGATGGGAGACAGGACGGAAATTGGTTATTTTCCTAATGGGGCAAGAAAGTATTCTTCATCCAGCCCTCACTATTGAAACAGACATCTTAATTGTTATTAAAAATCAAAGGAGTCATTGCTCTCTTGAGAGACAAGGCCACCAAGTTTCAGATCTGTACAAATGGGTTCAGTAGCTCTCTGCTTAACTTTAGTGAAACATTGTGAAAAAACGTGCTTACTGTTTGGGTTTTCCATTTCATTTTCAACTCATTTTTTTTTCTCTCCTGAACGAGCAGAGAATTCATAGATATTAGAATAAAAAACTCACTTCAAAACCCCTTGAAAAACCAAATGCATTTTAGATGTGTCAAGTTTCTAATAACTAAATTTACCCGTTAATACAAGTAGAAAAATATTAAAATCAAAATCATTTCATGCCTGAATATCCCATTATTTCTTCTCAGCCTCAACCCCCTTTCACTCTACTTTATTCTTTATTATAATAAGCACAAGAAGCTATAAGATGTGGAAGCAAGAAATCCCGGCTCCTGGGAGGCAATTGCATTTCCAGACAGAAGAATTGATCATCACCCTTCCTATTCATGCTGTTCAGACTCATATTGGTCTTTCTAATTTTAAACAGCAAAAGTCAGCTTGGGAAAGAATGATTTTGCGCATATTTTCACAACATGTTAACAATTCCAACTGTGAGGAGTCATCAGTTACAGAATGCATCATCATCATTGAGACTGCATTAAGGGAGATAATTATGAATGGAAAATATATATATTATTTGTGTCTAATAGCAGCTCTGGTTGATGAGAGGAGAACCTTGCTCATGAGAACACATGGTTGGTAATTGAGCTTTCATTTTGAAGATTAATTGCTCTGTGACAGCTGTCTGAAACTTACTCTTGTCACTGATGGAAAACCATCCCTTCATGACTGTCTTTCTAAAGCCCTTGGCCCTGGGTAGACAGCAAAACCAAGGAGAGAAGAGCTATGGCTTTGCAGGGCTTCCCTTACAACCAAATACTCCTTCCTTAAAAACCTACTCTCCCACCAGATCTTTAGAGTTAGTTGTGTCCCCCCCAAAGGGTACTTTTGTGTCCCGAAGGTGGCAGGCAAGATCATTTTCAGAGAGACAGATGTGGATTTTATTGTAATTACTAGATGGTTACTTTCTTGGGTATTATTAAACATATAATTAGCGCTTCCATAGGTAATTTTAGAGGTAGGATCACTTACAAAGAAGCAAAGATTAGCGCATTAAAGAAAGTGTAAAGACTAACAGTAAGTGAAAATGTAGGGTTTCTCAGGCAGGAGACAGGAGGATGTTTTGCAAATGACAGAGGTTTGGGAACTGTGCCATGAATCTTCATCTCCTTCCAGACAGAGAGGATGGAGCCCTGCCTCCTCTTACTTGGGGAAAGGACTGGAACGAGAGAAAAGGTTTTGATTGCATGTGTCCAATACTCAAATTGAATTCAGATACAGCTGCGGTCTCCAGCAGGCTTAGCAACAACAGGAGTTAGCATTCCCAGGGTTGTCAACAAACGGGCCTTAGAATTACAGTCCAGACTTTAATTTTGGCAAAGAAATAAGAAAAGCAGAAGCTAAATAATGTGTGTGTTTGAATTCTATGCCTTAGAAGTCTTCCAAGCCCTGCTTCCAAGAATCCTGTTGTCTCTGACCCAGAGATGCAAATTAAAGAGACCAGTGGGTGAAAGGCTAACAGGGACTAAACTGGAAATGGCCAGGCCCTGTAAGGTCAGTCCACAACCCAGATTATTTCATCTGAGTTCCCCACACTTCTCAAGTTCATTGAAATCCAAAATGAAGAAACGAAGATGTAGAGAAGAAACTTGGGTTTGAACCCAGGCCCAAGGCTGACCTGTTAACCGCTACAAATGGTATACCTCTTTGAACTTTATCTCACTCAGTGCTCTCCTGTCATCAAAGCCTTGAATGTTGAAATTCATAGTGAAGCCCAAGTCCAGACAGCCTGTCCCAGGACCACAGGTGTTTAAGCATTTTCTTTTCCCACAGATGCTTGTCAAGACTGTAGCCCTGGCTGATAAGTTATTGTCTTGAATAGTGAAGATGCTCTCAATCAAAAGTGAGATGATACCTGTAGGAAACTGATACATAATTGGTTTCTTTCATTTTTATTTAAATTTCTTGTAAAAAAGAATTTTAATGTCAGGTGGTGTCATGGTAGAAAAATGCCTGGCCGTTATGTCTCAACTTGATCAGGAAAATGAAACACTCTTGGTTTTTTTCTTTCCTTCTATTTTTTTTTTCCTGAACTTGATCTTCTCCCACAGGCTCCATCACTTCAAGAGTGGATATACCTTATGAGAAAACATGATTGAAGAGGTCTCCACATCATTTCTCAGCTTTCCTTGCCTTTTCCCAAAGAGAGTGCCCGTTAGGATGCACAGAAGTGATTTTTCAAATCTACTGTCAAATTGCCTATGAGAGCAGCTTCTCTTCTCAAGGTCAAATTAGTCTTTGAAGAATATTTGGTATCACTGGAGGCAAATTGCTTTTAGGCATCCTAATGCCAGAGAATAGTACCATGATCAAGTTATTATGAGGATTAATCAAAGGTAAACTCAGATAAGGAGAAAAATACACACTGTGTGAAGAGACACATGCTACTTTGGATTGGTGGGTTTGCAGACATTTGAGTTCTACTTTGGCACTGGAGCTTATGGGTGCCAAGTTTCTGACATGTGTTGAGGAAGCTGCTAGGCCACAGGCCCTGGCTGTTTTCAGGTTCCAATAAACCTCATTAAGCTGGGTTTGCAGGAGTCAGGTTTCTGTTTACCCAGGGAACAAGACAGAAAATAGTCATAAGGAAGCATTGAGGTCAAGTCTCCTTTCCCTATTCTGGACAAAGACATGGAAATCCACTTTAAGGCGCCTAGAGAGATGGATCAGCCAGTAAAGTGGCAGGCATATGCAGAAGCCAGGTGCTGTCGTGCACAGCTGTAATGCTAGTGCTGTGGGGGAGGTGGAGGTGGCAGCAGATCTCTGGAGCCTGCTGTCCAGCCACTCCAGCCAATTGCAGAACTGTGGACTCAGCGACATCAACACAAAACATCAACCTCTGACCTCCACATGCAACATGTGTGCACGCAGAGCTGCATGCACACTTGTTCCATATTATACACTCCATGTGCGTACACAGACATACACAACAAAAACATTGGAAAGAAAGACAGATGAAAGGAAGGAAGGAGGGAAGGAGGGAGGGAAAGAAGAAGGGAGGGGGAGGGAGGGAAAAAGGAAGGGAGGGAAGGAGGGAAGCAGAGCGAAAACAAGTTTAAAAATCAGACTCTGTGACTGAGACAGCCTCTCAGAGGCTTCCCCAAAGTCAAGCAGTTCAAAAATCCAACCAAGCCTCTTTTAACACTGGAGCTTCTGCCCCATTTTCCTTGCATCTCTTTATCATCTTTACATCAAACAGTGCCAGACAATATAAATCCAAGACCACCTAACCATGCCCCACTCTGCAGCCTGGGATTTGGGGGTCAGTCAGAAGGATGGTCTGAGTCAAGGACATAGTCAAGTTCATTGCTCTGAGGTTTCTGATTAGGGCTGATGACAGATGCTCTATAGACTGTTTGGAAAAGCCCCTATTGTTCAGGTTGAAGTTTCAGGATGATTACAGGCCCTAACATCCACATTCTCAAGTTCACAGACTAATGAAGAGCCAGCATTAGCCCTGATGTCTTCACTGCCCTTCTAGTGGCTGAAACGCAGAGCTTCGCAGCACCATCTTGTGTCTTTCAAGGACAACTGACATTGACAGAGCGCCAAGCTTCTGTCACCCACATGCTGTCAGCAGCTTTGATGCTCCTCTTACTTCTTCTTCATAAACAAAGATTCTCATTTCGAAGGTGAGTAAACTAAGGCTTGGAGGAGTCACTTCCCCCGAGATACAGAAGTAGGCCAGGCCTCCATGGAGGCTATTTCACGTTCAAATGAGAGCATGTATTGCAAGTTGGTACCTACACCCACTTCTGTGCTATGAAAGACCTTCAAGAAGGATCCACACCAAGCTGTTCTGAAATGTGAGCTTTCCCACTAAGGATGCAAATGTGAGGACTCCTCCGATGAACAAGAACTGGTGCTGGACATTCAGATACAGCAGTAAATCAAAGAGAAACTCCAGGCCAATGAGCTTAGAGTCAAGGGAGGGGTGCCATTTAATCTCAGCACTTGGGAGGTGGAAGCAGGCAGATTTCTGTGAGATTGGGGTCAGCCAGGTCTAGATAGCCAGTTCCTGATCAACTGGGGCTACAGTGAGACCTTGTCTCAAAAAAAAAAAACCAAAAAAGATAAAAAATCCAGGAGAAATTACTCAGAGAACCAGAAAAAATAACTGCAAAATGAATGATCTGCAAAGGAAGACAGAACAAGAAGCCTTGGGAGCCTTTGAGATGATCTAAGAAGGCGACATGTTCCTTGGACCTCCAAGGTGGCAGGACGCAAATCAGAGAGGAGTGTGTTTGGCACACAGCAGTGTCTGGCATGAGCGAGACTAGGTTAGGGAGGTGGCTTGGTAGATCAACCCCATAGGTTTAGATCTCCAGAACCCCATAACAGCATGACAGCAAGAGTCTGTAACCCCAAAGCTGGGACTTGGGTAGAGAGACAAATCCTAGGGGCTTCCTGGAACAAGCTCATCTGGACAAAACAGAGAGCTCGGGCTCAGTAAGAGACCCTGCTGCAAAAAAAAACAAACAAAAACAAAACCAAACTGGAGAATGATAGAGAAGGATAGTCATTGTTGATCTCTGCTTCCACACATGCATTGACTGGTATATTCAACCGCACATACATGTACATACACAGATACACATCACACACATACACAAAACAACTGCAGCATCAACAGAAATCATGCCTTAAACAAATTGAATACCATCGGGCAGCATGTTGTAGAGAACTGGGGCAGGTTTTTGTTCATTTTGACCTCAAGAGTAATTTATCAATATACTGTATAAATTGTACTCTTATTTGTCAGCATCAACTGTTTTAGAACATATTGCACAGGATGCTAAAGTTTGAAAGATATTCAGTGAAAGAATTTACGTTTTTCCTTCATTGGCTTTGGTGCAACTGTCGTTATAAGACTGGTCTATGACCCTTGTGATCAAGCTGCAGTTTCCACCAAGCATTGGGACCAGACCGTGTAAAAAGAAACTAAAAATTCGCAGATAATTGCTTCCATAGACCCAGATTCTTGTTAATACTAGGGATACAGGCCAGCATAGATTCAAAGTGCTGATGGACTTGTTCTTTTGGAAGGTATGTGTGGTATTTTAACACAAACCTATTACAACAAAGCACTGAAAGAAGAGGAGTAAATCATTTCATAATAGAAGGGGAAATTATGCTGTCATTGACGTCTCAACATAGGTGAATTGTGCCATTTCCTTCCTCCCAAGACCCAGGAGCGCAGGTAAACTTTAGAAACGGACATCCACGTTCAACTATCAGGAGAATTGGTTTTGATGTGCAATTGCAATTTGGACTGAAGACCAATATCTTGCATGCCATACTAAATAAAACATCACATAAAGCTTAGAAACACTTGAGTAGAGTGGAGAAAAAGTCTGAGAAAATTTCTGAGTCAGAGATGGCAGGTAAGCCCAAGAGAGAAGTTAACTTCTCAAGACCCTGTGTCATGACTGTTGCTGCTAAAATGAACGTGTGACATGTAAATAAGTGAAATCAAGCCATTCCAGAGCTAGGAACTATTATAGATAAAAAGTGATTTGTTTATTTGATCAACAGAATTCTCTAACAGCAACATCTATACTGCAAGAGGTAATTCACAATCAACATCATTTGGCACAGTTGATGAATTTTTTAATCCATTAATCATTATGGTAACTTCTGAGAAAAACGTCCCAGATTTTATAATATCAAACTTTTTAAGGTGGGGGTGATAACGACAACTCTGTTAGTTTTCTATTACGGTAATAAAACACCTGAAATAATCAACTTATGAAGAAGAAGCTTTGTTTTAGTTCACTTTCTTGAAGGATTCAACCTATGCCATTTGGTTCCATTGCCTTCCATGTGAAGAAGCAAATTCTTTACCGGATGGTTGAGTGATGAAAGAGAGAGAGGAGGAAGAGCCTAGTATTCCGCAGTCCTCCTCAAAGGCACATTCCTAGTGACATAAGGCCTCTCACAAGGCCCCACATCTTGAAGGTGTCTACCACCTACAACAGTGCAAAGTGAGGATAAAGCTAATGACAGGGGGCCTTTGAGCAGCATCCAAGTTATTACAACAACCCAAAGAGGACAAGGCAGGGAAGGCAGAACACAAGATTTACCTCCCACCAAACCCACTGGTCTACCCTGAATTGGTAAGTTTGTCTACCCCAGACTTTAGATTCTCCATGCAGGTTATTTTATAGGCTCTGGTGTGAGGTCTGAAGGAACTGAGGCATGGAGCTCTTCTTATCCCTTACTTTTTTCTTTCTTTTTAAAATTAAAAAAAAAATTTGAGTAGATGTTCTGTTTGCATGTACGTAAGGGCATCACATGCATGCAATGCTGGAAGAGGTCAGAAGAGGGCATCAGATCCCTGGAACCAAGTTAGGGACAGTTGTTATGCCATGTGGGTGCTGGGAACTGAACCCAGGGCCTCTACAAGAGTAGCCAGTGCTCTTAACCACTGAGCCATTTATCCAGTCCCATCCCTTGTATAGTTCTGAAACATGCCTTTGTAGCCAATCAATAAAGGTGTGGCGATTTCTCATACCCGCTCCTTCGCAGTCTGCTGTTTCCGCCTATGATGAGAGGAAGCTGGAGGTAAAGGTCCAGGAGCTGATGGCAAGCTTGGCTTGCTGGAAAGGATGAACAGCTCCTAGTTTTTAAAAAGCACATAAAAGGCCAATAAATGGGTGCCTAACCTCCCCTCCTCAGGGTAATGACTCAAGCCCAAGTCCTGGAGAGACAAGTTTGATGGATTTCCAGGAGATTAGAGCCTGGGCTGCTGTGATCCATCCCCAGAACCACACGTCCTTTGGGATGGAAATGGGCATATTTCCTGTGCTCTGATGAGGACTTTATCTTCATAGGGCTAGGAGGAGTAAGAAAAGCTTGACTGATTTTTCTGATGGCTGCATTATTAAAACGTTCTCCCATCATTCCTTCTCTCTCTTGTCTACTGACCTTTTTTATTGGATGGTGAAGGGAGAGCCTCGTTGCCTTAAACTTATGATCCATGGCCTTGATTTAGTATTCTATTTGCTCAAAACATATCTATTGCCCAGACCCTCTGGCAATATGTTGACAATACAGATGGGGAAAATATGACTCTTATCAGTCTAAGTGCTTGGTTTAAAAAGTAGCTCACAGCATTATCTAGCAGAAATTATCACACATAGTCTGCAATGTGTTGTATCCCAAGAAAAAAGGTCGAGAAAGTAAGGAGGTGGCCAGATGAAGGGTTTCTCTCTCTACCAATGACACAGGTGTAGCCCAAGTATTGAGGGTGCCACACTAAAGGCAAGGATTGGCCCCATGTAGGCTAATCTTTTTCTAATTCTTTTCTCCTTGATGCTTATTGTCCTATTTACATACTGGCTTTGAGGCATTACTATGATGGCTCTGAATAGTCTGAAAGTGCTTTATAGAAAACTAACTTCTTAATCATATTCTCCCTGACAAAGAGGGTATGACTGTTGATGTGTAAATCTTTAGATGAGAATAAGGAGTTTTCTTTTTCCTTTTCATGGAAACAGTAGTACATTTCTGTGATTGACCCGTGTAGGCTGAAGTTCCCCATATAGAAGTATAACTTCAAAGTCCAGGTCTCCACAGTGGAATCCAAGACTTAGAAATGTGTGATTTATTTCAGACAGTTCATCTGAACTTCTGGTGACCTCCAAGAGAGAGGCAGAGTATGGGGGTCATCATAACATTCAGGTCTAAGGAAAACATGATATTCTAGGGCAGTGATGAGGAAATGAAACCAAAGATTCAGAACTCCTGGAGGCTGTCAAGTCTCTGACTAGCATCAACTCTGACAACCAGTCTCAAGTTCTTAAATGCCCAGGGTGGGAGGTGTATCAAAACAGAGTTTAGGGTTTTCCTCCTTGCTCTCTTGGTGATTATTGAGTTAGGAATAAACTTACTGAGGTTTTCAAGGGGGTAGGGGACTTGTTTCCCTGAATTAACATTTGACAAGAATGGAAGAAGGACCTTTTCTGAGATCCTTCTGATCTAAGAAGAGTTACATTTATCATTTAGCTTATGTTTTAATTGAATAGCTAACCATCCAGGATGTTCGGATTTAAGAAGCACCCACTAGTCATGCGGGGAAAAAAAAGGCATTTTGGGAGAAAATGAGAACTAGTTTGGATTTAAGGCACATTTATGAGCCCAGTTAAAGGGTAAAAGGAGAGAGGGAGAGAGAAGAGGAGCAAAGAGAGAGGAGAGGAGAGAGGAGGAGGAGTAGGGAGGAGGAGGAAGAGGGCAGGACGGAGGAGAGAGAGGAAGAGGTGGAGGGGAGGAGAGGGGAGGAGGACTGGAAGGGGAGGAGGGAGGGAAAGGAGGGGATGGAAGGAGATGAGAAGGAAGAGAAGGAAAAGGGAAAGAATGACAAATGTTGGTTTCATATACCGGGAGATCTACATGTGATGATTTGGGGTGAGGGAGGGCAGAAGAGGCTAGACAAAAACCCACCACTGGCCAGGGTCGTAGAATTCCATGTAGAATAGCTAATGACATCGCACTGCCTTGGAATACTGAGCTGGGGCTCTGGGTCTAGATATGAAGTCTTTCCTATGGGCAGTTGTACAATGGGTGAGGGTGGGACCTGAGATCAGGAGCCTTCCTGGTCTTACCACTGAGGTCCTAATTAAATCTATTCTTCAGAGGAAAAGAGTATCACTTCAGAACCTCCATGCATTTAAATTCCTGCATGGAGAAGCAGAGCTCAAAGCCTCACCTGGCTCTGGGCTGGTCCTATGTCTGCTTAGACGGAGGGAGTGATGTCTAGCCATTTACAGACCTAGACTGGACACTAGACTCTCCTTTCCTCCTGGAACAGGAAGGGTGAGGGAACAAGCACAGGCTGTAGCCATGTAGAGACGGTATGTGGAGACACAGTACCAAAGACCCTGGGGTCACATGGACAGGAGAGGGTAGAGCAGCACAGCATCCCGGCTGGTCCTCAGGTAACTGCAGTCTCATGACAACTACCTGAAAGACAAAAGTAGGGGCTGGAGAGACGGCTTGGCTTTTGCAGAGGATCTGGGGTCAGTTTCCAGAGCAAACACGGCAGCTAACAACTCTGCAGTTCCAGGGAATCCAATGCCATCTTCTGACCTCTGAGGGCAAGGCACAACATAGGTGCACTTACACATATGCAGGCAATATACCCAAACACATAAAATATAAATTAAAATTATTTTTGTAAAAAAAGGCAAAAGCGGGGCCAGCAAAAGAACTTCAAGATCAACTCCGTGAAACCGGTGAACTATAACAAAATCACTGTTGTTTTAAGCCACTATGGAAATAATTTGTTCTACAACCACGGGCAACTAAAACACAGTATCTGAATGTTTGTCTTATCATCCATTATTAATTGATTCATCCATTTGATAAGTACTTGCAGTGTCCCAGACAGCTAGCTGATGAGAATCAACAGGAACATATTACCTGATTTCTTCTACCTTAGAGCTTTCAGTTCAGTATCAGACTTAGGCTTTATCTCCAGACAGGAGTACTTAACACATAGCACTAAACAAGGTAAAATTGCAATGTCTAACATTCAAAAAAAAAAAATCAGAGGCTAGAGAAATGATTCACTGGTTAAAAACAGAGTGAAAAGAAGAAGCAGATGAACTGAAGAAATAATGGTCAACATTCCCCTAAATGTGTTCAGAATGGTAAATTCACAGATTCTAGAATCCTAGGGAAATGCAAGTCCAATAAGTAGTAAGTAAATGAATAAATAAGCATGCATATATGTAATATACCAACACACATAATACATATCATAATCAGGTCGTTAAACCAGTTTTGTTTTTTAATATTTTATTATTTTTATTTTGTGTATGAGTGTATTGCCTGCATGTATGTAAGTCCACCCATGTCTTGCAATACCCAAGGAGATCAGAAGAGGGCATTAGACCCCCTGGAACTAGAGTTACAGACGGTTGTTAGCCCATGTAGGTGCTGAGAATCGAACTCAGGTCTTCTACAAGAGGAGCCAGTGCTCTCAACCACTGAGCTATCTCTCTAGTCCCCAAAGCAGTTATTTTTAAACAATCATAAAACCAGATGTATTAGTGTCTACTGGGACAAAACAGGTAGAATGAACTATATTTAAAAGGGGTTTCTTTTAGAGTGGCTTACATGATATGGCTATGCAGTCCAACAATGGCTGTCTCACACTGGAGGGGATAAGAACCCAGTAACAGCTCAACCCACAATGTTGGATACCTCAGCAGTCCCAGGCTGGTGCTGAAGGCCTAGAAGACTCCTGAAGACCTACTGGTCTTCAGACCAAACTAGAAGGCAAAAGAGCGGGGTTCTGGTGTCAGTGAAAGGTGGCAGCTGTGGTGGCAGTAGCAAGAGGTAGAGGAACTCAGAGCAAGCTGTGAAGGGGACAGAGGAGCTTGCCAGCATAACACAAAGGCAGCATAAAGGCAAGCAGCATAGCTTCTTCCCCTGGAAATCTTTTCATCTGGCTGCCAGAAGGTGCGGCCAAGATTTAGGGTAGATCTTCCCACTTCAAGTAATGTGATCAAGAAAATCCCATGCAGATGTGTCCAAAGGAATCTTAGTTGGTTCCAGATTCAGTCAAGTTGTCAACCAAGATTAACCATCATTCCAATTGTATTAATTACTTTTCTGTTGCTATGATAAAATTCTCTGACAAAAGCTACTTAGAGAAGAAAGGATTTATTTTGGCTCACCGTTCCAGAGGGACAGAGTCTGTCATGGCAGGGAAATCACGAGGCCAGCTTGGCACTCAGAAGCAGAGAGATCACATTTTATCTGTACATAGGTAGCAGAGAGAAAGAGAGAAGAGAAGGTAGAGCCAGGCTATAAACTCTCAGAGCCCACCCCCAACAAGTCTCCACCTCCTAAAGACTCCATAATCGTCCCAAACAGCATCACTAGCTGGGGACCAAGTGTTCAGTTACATGAGCCGGTGGGGGCCACTTCTCATTCAAACTACCATACCAGCCAGAAGAAAAACATACACAAAGAGTGGGATGACAGCAAATTCCTTGTCAAAATCTCAGAAATAAAGCAAGCCAGAATGCACTTGATTGACATCTTTAATGTCCCAAAGACTCCCAAATTCTGTAGTCACCAAAAATAGCATTCAAAAATTATGATAAGAAGCTAAATCAGCTTTTCATCTCACGTTTTATGACTTCACAATTTTTTTTTTTTGTCTAGAATGGACAAGTTGATACTAAACTTTACACAAAAATTCAAAATCCCTAGAAGGATCAAAACAACTTTGAAAAAGAAGAACAAAGATGAACAAAATTATTTCAAAACTGGTAACGTGGTGGTTATTCACTGCTCAGGTCAGGGACACAATGAGTCACCAAAAAAGGAGGGATTTTTTTAAAAAAAGAAAAAGAAGGGGTTCATTGAGAGTGAAAGGAGAATGAGAGAAGGTGAAAGGGCACATATGAACAAGGTACTTTATATACGTATGTGTGTGAAAATGCAGATGAATACATAAAATAAAGTGGAGATGAAGCACAGTCCTCTGCTACACCGCAAAAGCACTCTAACATATAGTATAAGATACTGCTATGGGCAGTATTCGATCCTGACTGAAGTGTAAAGAGTCATTCAATGGTGAGAGCATAACCTTTACTAATGGCGTTGAAATAACTGATAGTCATGTGAGAACAAAAAGATTCTACCTGTACCTCACACCATCTACCAGATTCCACCCAGAGCAGAGCAGAGAGTTACGTGAAATGCAAAAGCTGCTGTAAAAGTTTCAGAAGAAAGGAGAAAAGAAAAAAAATTACGTGACCTTGGGTTTTACAAAAATTCCTTAAACACATACAAATCCCATAAATGTAAGAAGAAAGTAATGAGTTGGGCATGATAGTACATACCTTTAGTCCCAGCACTCAGGAAGGAGGCAGAGGCAAGATTTTTGTGAGATCGAGGCCAGCCTGGTCTACATAGTGAGTTTTGGGCCAGCTGGGGCTACAAGGTGACCCTGTCTCAAAACAAGCAAGCAAGCAAACAAAAAGCAATGAATATGGTTTCAAGAAATCTGAAATGTCTTTAAAACACTATTTTATATATACACACACACATATATACATATACATATATATATATAGAGAGAGAGAGAGAGAGAAAGAAAGAGAGAAACAAAAAATGAAAGTTACAGCATGGGAAAAATATTAGTAAAGCATACATCCTGAAAAGGACTTTCATATTGATCATATATTGATCATATGGAGAACACTTACAACTCAATAATGGGAAGACAAACACTTTTCTTCAACCCAGGAGGTGCTTATGTGTTAAGTAAGCTTATGAAAAAGGTGCCCAGTGCCATTAGTCATCAGTAAAGCATGAATCAACACCATAGTGATCTGCTCTGTACACCAACTGCAATTCGTAAAATTGCAAAGCCTGGTGAGAGCAGATGGATCAGCTAGAACCCCCAATTGCTTTCTCTTGGGCACATAAAACATTACAACTACTCAGAAGGATAATTTGGCCATTTCTTTAAAATTTAAATGCATAGATACCATATGATCCAGTCCTTCTACTTCCATGAATTAACGTAAGAGAAAAAGAAGTATGTCTTTACATAAAGACATAAATGAAATTTGTGGCAGCTTTGTTTATAAAAACAAAAAATACTGCAAATACGTGTCAGAATTGGGTCTGATGGTACACACTTAGTCTCAGGTTTTGCAAAGGCTGAGACAGGAGCAGTCCCTTGAGACCACAAATTTAAGGCTAGCCTGAACAACACAGAAAAAAATTAAGATGTCCGTCAAACATAGCATATCTTTATAATGGAATACTGCCTGTAATCCAGTGGAAGGAACTGGGGCTGGAGAGATGGCTCAGCAATTAACAGCACTGGTTGTTCTTAAAGAAGACCCGGGTTCAAATCCCAGGACCCATATGGTGGCTAAAACCATCTATAACTAGTTCCAAGGGATTCTATACCCTCCTCTGTCCTCCATGGGCACTGTACAACATAGATGCATTTATATACATGCAGGCATAAGTCATACAGGTAAAATAATAAATAATAAATAAAAATAAAATTTTAAACACAAAGAAACTGTTGACAGAGATAAAGGTATAGATGAATTCTAAAAGATGTTAAATCAAGCAAAAGAAGCAAGAGTACATATTATATGGTACTACTCAAAATTCTAATACATAAATATATATATCTATCTATATCTATATCTATATCATCTATATATATATATATATATATATCTCAAGTGTACCAGCTTTTAACTTGATAACTCTATAGACAAGAATTTATCTATGTGCAAAAATATTAGCATACAAATGATCTAATTATATTAAATGGGCAAAAGACTTTGAGTACTTATTGAAAGAAGATATACACGTAGTCAAAGAAGCCCACGACAAGATATTCAGTGTCACTAGTCCTTGAGGCAATCCAAGGAGGAATCCTAGTAAAATATGTATTATTCATAAGACAGCAATAATCACAAAAACAACAGGAAATAAGGCGGGGGTCAAGGATGTGGGAACGTGGAAGTCCATATCTTGTTGACAGGAGTGTAAAATGGTTCACTTACTGCTGTGCTGTGGTAAACAAGACAGTGGTTTCAGAAACAGTTAAATCTAGAATCCCCATATGAACCAATAGCCATTTCTGGATGTAGGTCAAGAGAATTAAAAGTAGGGAGTAAAAAAAAAAAAAAAGTGTACATATATGGTCGTGGTGAGATTATTTGTGCCAGCCAAAAGATGGAAACTACCCAAATGTCCACCAACACAGGAATGACTAAACAAGATGAGATGCACTCACACAATGGAATGCCATTCGGCATTAAAAAGAGAAGAATGTGCTGGCAGAATGGCTCAGCAGGTAGGGGTGCTTGCTTCCAAGCCTGAAGATCCTTGGGGCCTAGGTGGTGGAAAGAGAGAACCGCCTTCCACAGAGTGTCCTCTGACCTGCACACATGGGCCATGGCATGTGCACCCTTCCCCAACCTCTTCCCCACAACACACACAGTAAAGATAAATAAGTAAATGCAAAACTTTAAAGGGAGGAATTCTACCTCACACTACAGCGTGGAGGAATCTCAAAGGCACTATGCTAAGTCAAACAATCCAGTCACTAAAAGACAAATGCTGTAGACTTTACCTCTATTATAGAGCAGTAACATTCATAGAAAGTAGAAGAGAGGAGAAATGAGGAGTTGTTGTTTAATGGATGCTTTCAAAAACAGTTCTGGAAATATGTCATTATGGTTGCACAACAGTGTACATATATTTAATACCACTGGGTTGCAGTTAAAAAACTATTAAAAGCGTCTATTTTACAATATGTTTATTTTACCACAAGTACAAAGGGGGCGGAGGGTGGGACATAAGATATTCTCTGCAATGTCATGTGTTTGAAAAAAGGCAGAAACAACTTAAGTACCTGTGAATTGAACTGTTAAAAACCTACAGCACATTTAAGAATTGCACCCATTAAAAATAATTAGATGCTTGTCTCTGCACCGATAGGAAATGATCCCCCAAGCCTATGTGTAAGACGAAACGAAGCAACACGCAAAATGGTGTGCACTCCCCGCTGTGCAAATAAAGAGAGGAAGGGGCTGCGATTCCACAGATGTAGCCAGGTGCAAACAGTGGTAAATGGCTAGAAAATGTTTGGAGGAGGCTTCAAGAACCAGCACCATTGGTGGCCTCTGGGCAGGGTGAGAGAAGCATCTTTACACCTCTGAAGTTGTACCGGAAGCATGCCTAGCTCTTTACTTTTGAAAAGTTCATTAGAAGCCCCATTGGTCATTTGCACACTACACTACATTCCTCCGCAGCTTGGTGGGAACTTCGCTCTCACACACACTTCTCTCTCTTTTGCAGTTTCCTCTGCTCAAACCTCCAGGGAGGACAGTCTCTCTACAGTCCCTCCTCCACAGGCCTCTTTTCTTCCTCTCTGGATAAGGTTTCTGACAAGGTGACGGGCCGCTCTATCCCGCGCCTCCCTGCCAGCCACCTGGCTTTGTCTCCTTCTCCCCAGATGCTTTTACTCCAAGTCTTGGCACCACTTGCCGTCTTCTTACCGAGCTCTAATGTAAAACCCTTCATCACTGAACTCTTGGCAGCTCTTAGGAACACTGACCAACTTCCCATGCCTGCCTTCTGTCTTCTTCCTTTCCTGGCATGTCAGCACCAGGCATCTGAGAGCTGGTTAGATTTTGGTCATTGCTGACCTAGCCTCAGTACCACGCAACAGCTGGCTCAGGAAAAAATGCAAAATGAAATGAACTCCTTCCTGCCTGCTTTTCCTTCTCCTTTTTTTTTTCCTGCAGATTCTCCTCCAACCTGGAGGAGGATGTTCAGGCTTTACCCATTTGGTGTCAAGCCACAGTGTATATTTCTCTCATACAGCTATTCACAGGCCGACCCCACGAGGTGCTCCTTCTTGGACTTCACTTCTAATACATGATGGAAGTCATTCCTTGCATAGTTTTCCACTGAGTCCAAGCCAGGAGCTGGCCTCTCTGTTCTCACCTGTCCCTCCTAAGCAGTCACCTCCCTACTTGTCAGAAATTTGTGATCTGCATGATCCCTAGGCCCTAGCAATACTGCTTCCCCTTCCTCATCCTCCTCAGTCCACCACTTCCTCCCTAGTTCAAGCATGGTCTCTCAAACCTAGTGATCCACAGCAAATCTCCAACTCTCCTTCCTGTCTCCCAGCGTCCCTCACATCCTTCACACAGACAGCAGATTTTTTAAAAATGTAAATTTTCTCCATCACAAAGTCAAACTAATCACTTCCAAATGCTTAACTTTATGTTCAATGAATTTCATTTTAACATTAAAAAGTCAATGATGGAACAGGTTGTAGCATCTTACTGGTTCCTTCATTGATAAATGAGTTAAATAAAATCTTAAACATGTGTTCATCCAAAAAACTAAGCTACTTTACCTTCCTGTACGTTAAATAATGCCCCCAAGATACTCATGAAAAACCCTTCATTCCTCAGCATAGCATCCAGCATCCTAGTTGCCCATTAGAACTTCCTGTGACTCTGTGACTGCACCATCCAACAGGATAGCCACGAGACACGTGAGCTATTGACCACTCACAATGTGACTAATATGACCAGGAAACTGAACGCTCAATTCATTTTTACCTGATTAGACTTACTTAATTTTAATAACATGTGTGAACTTTTAAAAATTACCCCTCATCTTTTCTTTGAGAAAGGGACTCATGTAGTCTAGTCTGTAGCTAGATCTCTAGCTCTAATTAGCTGAGAATGACCTTGATCTGATCCTTCTGCCTCCATTCCTTGAGTGCTGAGATTACAGATTCACCACCTGACTTACCTGTATGTGAACTGACTCGCATAGTGAGCAGTACAATCTAATGGACACTGTCTTTCCTTGCAACTATTTCTCCCACTTGATACAAGGTTAGTGTCCTTTCTTTCTGTTGAGTGGGTTATACACTGAACACTTTAAGCCTTTGCTTTTCTCTGATGACCTCTCACAATCTGCTGCCTTCGTTCTAGCCTGCCTACCACATGTCCAGTCCTTCTCTTGAAGTTTTCTGGAAGCTTTACTGATTATCATTGTTTCTACCCTTGCTCCGTTCCCAGAAGACTTCATTTGTGCCGCTCACTGGGGAGCGCTGGGAAGCTCTGCTCGCAATAACAAGGTCTTCTGGGAACCCTCTGTAGACTGAGTTCTTGATGATGAGGAACACTGTCCGGTTCCCTCTTCATCCATCTCCTGCTCATCCTTATTCATCAGAGCATGGCGACAGACAACAGGAAGTGGACCCACAACAAAACTCAGACCTTGGACTCATCTCTTCTTTCTCTGACTACTCCGCGATGCAGTGCAAGGTTAGCATAAGGAAATTCCCCCGAGTTCCTCTAACAGGAAAAATGTCAAATAGTGGCCCTCGTGGTCTTACTTTGTCCAACAAGAAATTCCTTCTCACTTTAGACTCCAAAGATTGTTAGCATGCCCCACTAATCATGGCATTGGGAAGGAGGAAGAAGGCTGCAGGAACCCCGGAGAGGAGCTTGGGACAGAGAAAAGCAAGGAGTAGCATTTGGGTGAAGATGAAGTGTCTCGAACAACAGGATTTGTGTCGACTTAATTTTGGACAGATTCAAAAGCATAGGCTGAGTATTACATCCTCAGACTGAAGCGACAGAAGCTGTGTGTGGGGTGGGACTCCTTCGAAGAGGGAAGCAGCCACAGTGAGGTGGAGAACTTGGGAAATGCCAAAAAGAAATGTCTATCTATTTTTACTGTGGCCTGGGCATGAAGTCCCCCTTCTTCCTGACTGCACATGCAGTGGGACCAGCTGCCTCTTGCTCCTGCCATCATAACTTCCCCACCACAATGGACTGTACCTTCAAACTGTGAGCCGAAATAAACCCTTCCTGCTTCTGACAGGTTTTTTTTTTTGTTTTGTTTTGTTTTTTTATCACACAACATGAAAAGGAACAAATACTAAGGAGGAGAGAGAGGGGGAGGAAATATTAAGAATTGTAGTTGTGTAAAATATCACAACTGACCATGATGAAAAAAGTGTATGTTCTTTCCCCACACTGTGGTTTTGGTTGCTCTCAATTAATTTGTCGGGCTGTCTTTGTAGAGTTTCCAGTGAAAAGACATTTTTACTTGCTGTTGCAGATAAGTATCTGAACTGAGCAGCCCTGTCTGACTTTGCAGTCAAAATTATAGTGCCCAGAGCAGACAAATGCAGAGAAGCCGTCAATTCCCTCGAAGAACTGTGTCTTGACAAAGCTTATTTCTCTCTGGGTAAGTGTAACTCACAGGCTTAGCAGCGAGCGACGGCAGAAGATGCTGGGTCATGCTTGCGGCTAGAAACCTATTAACAGGCATAAGTACCTCCACCTTGTCTGTGCGTTATGCAGTTAGGAAAAATGCATGTAACTGTTCAGCATGTGATAAAAGCTTAAGAACGGAATAAATAAAGTCACAGTGGGGATCACAGATTTGGCAAAGGAGTGGAGAGTCCTTTGGTGGCCTGTGGCCCTAGAGACTTGGGCCAGATTCTTTGGCTTTGATTCTTTGCCAGGCCTGCCTCATATTCTGGAGCTAAAGGGACACGCTCTATGAAAGAGCAGCATGCAGGAGAGAGTAGGTTCTGCACGCCCTGACCTTTGAGGGGACTGCAGATGGAGACTTGGAGGTTGAAGCTAGCTTGTAATATAATTATAACCCTCGTGTACTAATGGAAAACTAAATTTAAAGACATAAACACAGGTATTGTGGAAGTGGCCATAAGCCCTCTCAGGGTTGGCTCTTGTCTTAGAAACACAAACACACACCTATATCCCCCAAATGCTGTTTCTATGCCTTTCCTCCTTCCAGGAAGACATGTATGTCTCTAGTTTGTGGACTTCTGGAGAAGGTAGCCTGACCAAGGGAGGGCCTCACCAGAACTGAGGGGACGGGTAGAAAACCACACATCCCATCAGCTGACCTGCCCGTCCAAACAACAGAAAGTAGCATGGCTGCCTGCTCCTCCTTCCCTGCCAGTCAGGACTTCAAAATGTCTGACCCTGACCAGAAGCACACGCTATTTGCCAACCAGTATGACCTACATGGAAACCAAACTGTACCTCATGTTATAGTTCTGAGAAGCACAGAAGAACTTCTGCCAAGGACTCAGGCATCTGATCCTGTCAACCACCCTGCTAGGTGGGTACCACTCTTGTCCCCATTTTCCAGATGAAGTAAAGGCACTCAGGGAAGTTAGGTCTGAATCCACAGCCACTGGGTAGCAGGGCCTTGATTTGAACCCTGGATGGCTAGAGTTACAGTCACCCTGTAACTGGCTGAAACCAGTTGCTTTGTCTACCAAACACCTCCCCAGGCTGTTTCTGTGGGAGGTGAAGCAGTCCTGCCTCAGTTTCTCTGCCACTGGAGATGCTCTAGGCTAGTCCGTAATTTCCTATGTTCTTGGTTAACTCATGCCCTCTTCTACGCTCTTCCTCCTCTTGGGACCTTTCTTGGCAACTCCGGTCTCCAATCACCATTACCCGATTCATTCCTCCCTCATAATTTAGCACAGGGACACAGATCCTATGCTGAGTCAGCACATTGCTCCCTAAACCTTCTCACAACTGTTCCCGATCAGTTAACAGGCACTGCTAGCTCAGACCTACACCACCCAATAAGGTAGCCTCCAGCGTGAGGCTGCTGAGCACCACGACTGTAAGTACCTTATTAATAGTTTGCTTATTCCGTATTGGAGTAATATTGTTTAGAAAACATTTACTTATATATAATGTATTATTAAAATGACTTCATTGATTTAGTTTTACTTTTTTATATAGCTATGAACAAATCACTGGTTTGCATTACTTTTCAACTGGACAGATGTGAGTGCGGTCCAGGCATCTCCTTAGGCCCTTCCTGTCCTGGTACCCAAATCCTAGGTGGATGTTTTAAAGTCTTATTCCATTGTCTGTCCACCTTCTCTCCTTAGAGCTCAAGGGCACAGAACACCCAGGATGACAAATCCTTTTGAACCAGGGAGCTAACCCAAAGTTCCTTCAAGGAGAAGCCTCCAGGGTCAGTTAGCCCGGGTTCCCCTTGAACCTGTGTCCTCTGCATGCAGAAGCAGAGGGGAGCCAGGAATAGGGCAGTAGAGTGTTAACATTCAGAAAACCCCACAAGAGGCTTTTACAAATTTTTCCTCCAAAGGAATTTTGAATAATGAACAAGGGAAATAAAAACTCAATTTACAAAAATAAAAAAAAGAGAGAGAGAGAGACAAATTAAACTAAATTGAAAAAAATAACTTCTCGGGGCCGTCAAACACCAGAAGAGAGTTTGTGAAAACATATTATTCTAGTTTCAGGGGTTTACCAGATAGATTGATTTGGTGATAAGGGGCTCCGAAAGCTATTTTCTCAGCTTCAGCAGAAGTTAACCACCTCAGAATGCCTCAGTATTTAGCTCTGCAGCTGACAGCAAGCATGTTGGGCAAAAGCAAGATAAATGAATGAACACACTGGATCAGAGCCCCTAGCAATCTGTACAGCGCTGTCCCGAGGGCCTCTGATTAACACCAAGGCCAGTTTAGAAGTCTCACATTGTTATTCTAGGAGCAAGACAGCAGCCAAGTTCAGTGACACGGAACCTGTTGTCAGCAAATGGGCAGCAAAGTTTTAATTGGGTTTTTAGTCAGGCAGACAAAAGAGGAAGGGGGGTTTTTATTTTTTTATCTTCTCCTGTGGGCAACTTCCAGCTTCTAGGCCTCAACACCTCAAATATACACATCTTGAGTTTTTATTCATTTTTTGCTCTGGGTGGAAAGCAAAGCAAAATCGTCTATTTATGTTCTTTACCCTGAGACCTAGCTAGCACTGCACTTATAAACATTTGTTCTTCCAGGGAAAAAGAGAAACCTAATTTCTTTTGTGACACTTGTACAACCCCACTGCGTGTGGATATTTTTGAAGCAAGCAATAAAAACTCAGCCTTCAAAGACTGGTTTGTTCTTGCTGTTTCTGAAAATAAGGGTACTCTCAAAAACACTTCTAGAAGATGCTCACAAATTTTAGGTGACAATTCTGTTCTCTCTCCTCTTCCCCCTGCCCAGTCTCCTCGGGCAAATTACTAATTTCCTGTCAGATCCCAAACCACAGATATATAATATTGCTCCTCGAGTCTCCAAGGAGAGGGAAATGCCTTTTATTAAAGATTGATAAACAAGAGTGATGGGGTGGAAGGTCTTGATAGAATTCACAGGTGTCAGTGTCCCTTGCTTTGGTCATTCTGTCTGCCCTGGGTGGCTGTCATTCTGACCTCTATCTGACCTTCAGAATATATCAGAGCACAATATATTCCTCTCATCCCCTCATCATTCAACAAACTGGAATGGAGTGACCTCGTGTGCTTCGCTCCTAGAAGATGCTGAACAGTCGTGTCGTGTTCCGCAGGGTAGGCTGTGGAGAGGGTGCAGGCGGGACCCAGGGTTGAACCTGAACACCTAGGGCTCTCCAAGTAGACTGGTCCAAGGGGGATGAGACTTTAATGATCCTGAATGCTGGTGTTTGAGACATATATATACTGTTAACACTAACCCCTGGGTGGGCACTAATCTCTTCTTTGAAATCCAGTTACACTTAATGCATTATGAATTTGAGAGATAGTAAAACACATTGCTCATGTGTATAATGTCTAGAGCCAGCCAGACAGACCTGGGTCAAACGCTTGCTCTCTAGTTTCTGTGTGACCCGAGTCATGTTTTAACTTCTCTGAGCCTGACTGCCCTCACCTGTAAACTGATAATCATTGCACTTGTGATTGTTTTAGGCCGTGTTGTCCAAAAGGGATACATTAAAAGTCACAAATGTAAACCATGTGGATAATATTAAATTTTCAAGTAATGATATTTTAATAAATAAAGACAAAATACATAAGAAATTAAATTATATCTTATCTAAGACCACAGATTAAAAACAGTGGCCTTCACACCTTTGGACTCTTGTCTATTGTATACTTAGATTATATCTCTATTCAGAATGACTATGTACTTTGTAGCCACACATGACTGTTGGTTACTACACTGATCAGAACAGATCCGTGAGTAAAGTGGGAAAAATATACACAAGCCCCCCTCCCCAAATACAATAGATGCCGGTCACCACAACTCATAGGAAATCTCAGGAAAATGTGACCAAAGGAGTTGGAGGCAGAAATTTACCCATGAGATATAAGTCTACTGTCACACCTCAAAGAAAACTTACAGATTAGCTGATGGTAGGAGCTAAAGTCTCAATTCCTACTAAAATGGAAAGGCGGGGGGGGGGGACTATTTAAGGGAACAAGCAGGACTGGAAGCAGTTACTGGTCTTTATGCACAGAGCAATCAGTTTGTCAAGTGCTTAGTCAAAGACAGGGCTCTAAGCAAGAGAGGGAAGAAGTGGACAGGGCTGAAAGCTGTCCCTCAGACTTGGCTCTTGTGTTGGGTCTCTTCCTTCATCAAACCTGTATGCTCCAGTCTGTAGAGTCCTTAGCAGGACTGGGTGAAGGACATAACACAGAGGTGCTCTCGCCAGGATAAGCCTTCTCTACAAACGTAACAATCCATTAAGATTTACCATGCTAGTTGAATTCTGGCTCTGGTGTAGGTCTATAGGATGTCTGGAGTCAGAGTGAACCTCCAACCCTGTCCCACGATCTGCTCTCTGAGAAGCTCTGATAGGCCACAAAGCAAGCACCTTGCTCTACATGAGGCAGCTGAAGCAGTCTTTCCTTCTTTAAGAGACTGTGTTCTCATGAATGTAAGTTCTGAACACATGCTGGTGCCTTGTCAGCAACCAACTTCAAGGCCCAGACACGAGCAAAGGCAGGGAGAGTGCTGAATTCCAACAAAGCAGCCAATGTGAACTAACTCATTAAGGGGTGTCGAGACCATTTACCTGGTCCTCTGGTAGCACGCTCTGCCAAACTACCCATTCCCTCATGTGTACAGTATCATGTAAATTACAAATGGTTTTATTTGGTTCCTACAAATACTCTATGTGCTAATGCAGACAGTATCATGAAGATCTTTCTCACTCCCACACCTTCTGACTTGCAAGCCCCTGAGCAGGAGTCAAACACAAACCAGATGTTTTTCTTTTTTTTAATTTAAAGAACCAGACTTTGGGTTTGAGCAAGAGTGGGTGAATTTTCATCCTGAGCCATTGTTCATCACTGACAAAATGCCTGGGAAAGCATCTCAAGGGAAGAAGGATTTATTTTGCCTCAGGGTTTTAAGGGTTCCAGTTCTTGGGCATTTCTGCCTCTGTTGCCTTTGGGCCCTTGTGCAATAAGGCAGAACATCATGGCAGGGGCACGTGGTCAAAGCTCCATGTGATGGACAGGAAGCAGAACAGGAGATCCAGGGTCAAAGTGTACCCTTCAAAAGCACAGCCCAGGGATCCATTTCCATTTTTCATGAATCCTCTGAAATCATCAATGGATTAATCCATAGATTAGATCCAAGTCCTGATGTCCCAATCACTCCTCAAAAGACTCATCTTTAACCACTTAGTTGAAGATCAAGTCTTGACCATATGAGCTCTCAGGGAGCATTTCTTATATAAAGAATAATGGCTGCAGAATCTTACAAATATAAATGGGAAGTCATACAGGATTATGTATATAATAAGCTTCATTCAAAAGAGGAAGGATGACCTAAAATCAGCACTGTCCTCTGTATACAGGTCACATGACCTCAGCAGTGATGTCAAAGAGGCAGAACAGCTGTTGGGTCCAGGTGACCTATCCAGGGATAAGTGAAACTGTTAAGATATGGTCCTCCTGAGTTCAAGACAAGGCATCTATTCATCACCAGAGGCCCAGGGAAATCAGATCTGAAGGCAGGGAGGGGTCTTTAGAAGTCATCAAGACAAGAAGCCTTTGGGGCAGATACCAGCCCAGTTCCACATTTTAAACCCTTCTTTCTCTATTTGGAGATTAAAGGGAAGAGACTGAGGGGGAAGTGAGACCCTTTTCACCCCACTCCACTCCCAGAGTTCTTATGTGAGTTCTTTGGTGGGCTCTAGAAATCCAACTTGGATGTTTCTCCCAAACAAAGGAGCCATTTATTCCAAAGAAGTTTTAACTTGACCATGTCCTAGAAAATGGTCAGTCTTGAGCTTTTAAAGGCATGTTGGGTTGTCTTAGTTGCCTTTTGCTTTTATCCTAGTAAAATTTCCATGATTTTAAGATCTATGTTTCTGCTTAGGTACTTTGTGACATTTATTTCATAAGTTCAAATAATGAAACTCTTGTGAATATAACGAAGTCAGACTATGAGAAGACAGAGACTATTTTGATGAACATAACACTCTGAAAACTGGATTTATGAAAGAAAACAGAAATCCTGCATCAGCCCCAGCATGTGATGTTGGCATTTGATTTAAGTTTCACAAAATGGAAAAGACTAGACTTACACCAGCAAACTGCATGATAACACACGTCACTGTCTCAGAATGGTCTTCCACCCAACAGCTACAATCCAATTTCACTCAGAGAATCAATCTGGTAGCACAAGTTAACCCACTGGAGGTCGACAATGTGTTAAAATTTACTGTAAACCAAATTTGTGTGTGCCGGTATAATTGTATTACTGTTTAAAATATGTAATTTGGGAAATTAAATTTAAATTATTTACAGAACTCCTGAAGTGTTTCTGCGGAGCCCTAGGGTTCTCTAGCAGAGCATAATTAGAAAAGCTCTGACCTGCTCAGCCAGGTTCAAGCTGATCTGCATTTCACTTTTCCCTTCCACCTTGCTCCCCGGGGCTCCCCCAATGTGTGCTTCCAGCTTTTGAGGAACTGACTTCTTAGAGTTCAGTGTTAAGGTATCTACGGTATTTTTATGCTGACAACTGCTCTGGATCCCCACCTCTTCCCTGACTCAAGCCTGGCCATTCGTTAGGCTCAGATTGTCTATCCATCCACTCAATCTTCCACTCGCCACACCTGCTGGATGTCAGACATCTGTTGGAAACTGTCATGTATAGAGTGGCTACAAAGTCAAGCAGATCATAGTCTTGGCCTGCAGAGCTCCCAAGGTGTGTCAGAGCAGCTCAAGCACGAGCGGGATGTTAGACTACAGCGAGGTTCCCAGTGGGATGGAGGGAGGCACAGGGGTGCTAACGCTAAGCTCTTCAGCCTCTGGACTCAGTGTTGCCCTAGCTTTTCACTTTCCTGTTTATAGATTTGTTCAGAGTCTTTGACCCTATCCCTCCTTCGCTCTTACCCCAACCTTTTTGGGGCAGTGCCTCTAATATCTTTGCAGGTCCCTTGGGGCCAGGCACAATCATGGACACAAAAGAGTCCCAGAAATGCTAGAAATGCTGAGTGATACTGCTGATCGTAGTGTAAATGAGAAGACATACGTAGGTGTATCGGAAGGGTGGAGGACTGTAAGTTATAAGTTGTCCAGGAGTGCCCATAAGTCTTAGAAGTACAGTATAAAAGGTCATACTGGCCCTCTAGCTTGGCATCCCCAAAGGACCATTGGTTGCAACTTTACCCCTGACTCTGGTAATGGTGTGGCCTCCTTCTGGCAGCTTTCCTTCTCTTACATGCCCTTAAACTCCAAAAGAAGAGGCCGGGGAGAGGATCAGAGGCTGGAGAGATGACTTCTCTTGCAGAGGACCTGGGTTTGATTCCCAGCACCCACATGGTGGCTGACAACCATCCATAATTCCGATGCCTTCGTCTGGCCTCCACAGGCATTGCACAACACAAGTACAGATACACTCATGCACATAAAATTAAAATAGTAAATAAAATCTTTTAAAAACTCCAAAGGCAGATTTTGCGACAGGTCAACCCAGAGCGAGTTATATTCTCTTAAATGATGTATAGAAGCCATGATCTGTGGGACTTGCTAGTTTCTGTGGTGTAAATACTCCCAGCGTGGACAATTTAAAACTACCAGTACGGTCTCATTGACTGGTGAGTTGGGAAAGAGGTGCACACAGTGGGCCCATGTGAGCTAGCACCAAGCACAACACTGCATGGAGTCAACATCATATGCAAGGCCTCTAGTTCAAGGATGGCTCTTATAATCAAATAGGACATTCTGCCTTTGATCAGTTTCGATTGCACTGTCAAAAATAGAACATACAAGGGCTTATTCACAGTACAAGACAAGGAGACAGCCTAATGCCTTGCTTCAATCTAACTGCCTGTTTCAATGAGTAAACAATGATTGAGCGGATTACAGATGAGACAGATCAAAACCAGGAACAAGAGACTGAGTTTTCCAGGAGTCTGTGAAGGCCCCAGCTCCTAAATGTCTCATTCTATTTGTATTCCAGAAGAAAAACTCATTTTCAGAACCTCTGTGATGCTTCTAAAAGTGGTCTACAGATAAGCCAATGGAGTTATAAAACTGAAGATATTATTCTCATCCTAGCCCCACTCTCAGATTACAACCTGAAAGATCTGCAGCTCATGAATGATCACTGAAGTTCAAGAAATTTTACTGCATTGAAGGATTTTTGGACAAGATGCAAGAATATTCAATAACAACCTACCATGGGCCAGTCTGTTCTTGGTTCTAGAGAAGCAATAATAAGCCAGCTGTAGAATTATGGATTTAACAAAAAGGTAGATGAAACTCCAGTTATTTCCTTTCATTTACCACACCTAAGATTGTTCTACCTCAGTCCACCTATTCTTATTTTAGCGTCCTTCCTGCTCAGATGATAGCTAGATCTGTCTTTCCAAGAAGCAGAGGATTGGACTTGTCTTATGTGTCCCATGGAGCTAAGACCCTGCCCAGGGTGGGAGTCAAAGATGTTTTGTCTAACCATCAACCCCTCCATCATCTGACTGTGGGAGTTGGTTGGGCAGAACAGGAAACTTTGGCTTCGAATTCCAGTCATTGTTGGAGTCATATGCTTTTCTGATGAATGTTTGCCTATCAGGGAGGAGAGCTCTCTCAGAAAGACTCAGCCACCTGAATGCCCCAACAGCGCACACTTTGGAAGGTCATCTGTTTTATTAGCCTCCTTATTTTCCCTTCTCAAGGTCACCAGCAGCAATCCACCGGGAGTAACTTAATGGGCTGAAGTGCGTTCAGCTGGGCAGGAAATCACAGCTACACTTCAGTGCCGGGTTTTTGAACGCTGCATGTCAGTAACAGTTGTGGCTTTCACTGATGAGATAACCTCCAAGAGCAATGTGCTAAAGTGACTCCTAGGAGATTTGCATTCCAACTTCTCTTTCAATCTACTGTAACTTTGAAATGCAGACAGCAGACATAATTGTTCTGCCTTCACACATTCTCCTTAAAAAGCCTGGTGGGTTCGCTTTTCTGCCATGGAGGAGGAGCGATTCTCTGAAGTATATGCATTTAGAGCCCATCTGTTGGCATCTTCCCGACAGGCATCGTGGTGTAGGCACTTCTAGTTTGTCTCTGCCTTCACCAAATGCAAGGATGGGATTCATGAATGGGATTCTTTCTGTATATCCTGTAATTAATCTCAGTCTCATTGGGAGAAAAACCAGTTAGGAACAATGTAGTTTGTGTATCTGTAAACAGCAGACACCACACCTATTCCGAGTGTGCGCACCAAGGCTCGTCTCCCCATCGCTAACTTCATCGGGTCTCTACAGTGGGACAGCTGGGTGGGAGAGCAAATAAACAGGCCCATGAGTTCAACAGGGCCACTTGCTGCAGTCTGGAGGAGGACACGGGGTCCGTGAGCAGTGGCCAGAGTATACCATGTTGGAGGACTTCCTGCTGAGTGCCTCCTCAGTGGGTGCTCTCCTCTTCCCTGTGGCCCAGTGGATGAGGATGGGAATGGCTTTGGTTCACAGGCAGACGACCATGGATCCCTTCTGCATGTAATGGGCTCTCTGTTTTCCCTCCAGGTTGGCAGTTAATGTAGCTGTCATACTGGATTTTAGGAGGTGCCATTTTTCTTAAGTAGGCTCCATCTGTGAACTTTGCTGAGCCCTGGCACCCTCCTTTTTGGGGGGCGAGGATAGCACTGAGCTTGACTATTATCTTGCTTGTTGACAATTTCTGTTCTCTTCTGCAGGAGAGTTTCATCTGTTATGGGAAGCGCAGACACACAGTTCTTTCAGAATGTAGTCATCCATCGGGAGCTCAGACATTTGCTCCCCAAGGCTATGGCAATCATCCTCTTTTTGACAATGTGCTAAAGGCAATCCCGACTTGAGCCTAAGACATGCAAATTACTATTTGGACAAAATTTAAAATAATCTGTTCACCTCCTTGAAATTCCTCTGAGTTTCACCTACTTGATGTTAGAGATACCTGTTCTTTCTCTCTGCCCGCTTCCGGATCATTATCTGAATCCTTCTTTCCTATCACAGGACAGCCTACCTTCTAAGGTCTGAAAGTGTCCCTTCTTATAGCATCCAGAGGCAAGGCCTGTGGGGAAGTGATTAAGTCTGAAGGCTCCATCCTCATGAATGGGATGAGTACCACCATGAACTCGACTGAGGGGGGCAGCCTGGCCCTCCGTGGAGTCGGGGTAGCTGGAAGGTGCTGCTGTTGAAGCAGAGAGAACCAGCCTCCACTAGACAGAATCTTTTGGCACTTTGATTTGGACTTCACAGTCTTCAGAATGTTGAACAATAACTTTTCTTTACACATTACCCAATGTATTAGTTACTTTTTTCATTGCTGTGACAAAATATTTGGCAGGAAGTGGTTTAAGGGAAGAAGAGTCTATCTTGGCTCACAGTTCAGAGGAATACAGTTCATTATCCAGGACTCGGGCCCATGAGTTGTGTCTCCTCTATTCAGGCTGTAGCCTTGCTCCTAGCTAAACCTCTCTGAAAACTCCAGACATGCCCCTTTGCCAGGTGGCTCTAAATTCAGTTGAGCTGCCAATGAAGGTTAACCATCACACCCAGTCTGCCTGAGGCATTTTGTTAGACCATCTCTGTTGAACTGAGACATTGCCTCAGAATGTACAAGAACTATCCAGGGTTTCAATCATTGTGAACTCTGTGCTTACCCTTGGTGACCCACAATCCCCTTCAGCACATACATGCTCTGGGAAGATTGACTGATGTCCAGGCCTTTGGGGACTCCTCCAGATGACCACTTCATGACAGTCATGCAACTTCTGCCCCCTTGCTGTTGACCGGTTCAAGACCAGGTTGGAAGCAGCCTCCTCCCTCCACACATCAGAGCATCCAAGGTCCTATTTGGCAAACCAAGATATTCCCATTACAGAACCTACATTTGCCACACCTACATTTTCAGACTCAGTTTCTCTCCTGAGCACTGGCTCCCTATATCTGGTTACCCACAGGAATTCTAGGTGAGTGCTATGGGAAATGTCTTGTAGCACTCAGGAGAACCCATGTCTCCTAGCCTCTGGAAACCTTATTAGGGGGTTGTGCATGACAAATACTGGGCAGGATTCAATTTTTAACTCTAAGTTTGACTCCCATCTTCTGAGCTCTCAGTCTCTTAGGCAATCAACTGCTCCTTCTTCCTGCTGCATTCATCCTCCTGTCACTCAGACTCCAGCTCACCTCCAGTTCTGTCTCTTCTTGACTTTGCGCATGGAACCAGTCACCTGGCCAGTGTCCTTCCTCATAATTCAGCCTTGTTCCTGGCTGTGGGCTCTGCCTCTGAACATATAAAAAGGACCATCATGACAGCTTAGATTTCAGGTATTTGCATTATTCTTTCCCTCTGAGTTGATCTACCACATGGATTCTACTAAAAGCTCTGATCTAACCCTCTTCCTTTTGTTCAGAAACATGAAAAGGCAAATCATTTGCCTTTAAAATAATTTATAAACTTTGACTTGGTGTTTATGGATCTGCATAACCTGCTGCTAAGTTAAATTCCCAGAATTGTTACTCTATTCTCCCATTTCCCCAACACATTCTTTACAGAGTCTAGGTTGAATAGGACAGTCCCTCCCTCCCCCAGATTTGTGTCTACTAAGAACTTCAGAATGAGACTTCATTGGACAATTGGAATTTTGCCAATATAATTGGTAAAATTAAATACAATCATCCTAGTTTAGCATGCCTAAGCTAGTGACTGATGTCCTTATAAAGTCATTTTGGGGGGGCACAGATCCACACAGATCAAAAAAGGTGCTGTGAAAACGGAGGCAGAAATCAGTTTCATTCTATAAACAAAGGAGCACCAAGGATTCTTAGAAACTACTAGAAACTAGAACAGGAAAAGAAGATGCCTCTCCATAACATTCAGGAGCCAGTACTCTACAAACAGGTTAATTTCAGATTTTTAGGTCATAGAACTGTTTGTCTAAGTGTCCTGGGATAAATTTCTGTTGTGCGGTCTTTCATCATACAGGTCCAGGAAACCAACCCAGAGCTTTCCCATCACCTAGTCTGCACTAACTGTTATCATCTCAGGTCTCTGAAAAGCCCTCTCCTTCCATCTTGTCCTTGATATCTACAGAGTTCTTAGAATTCAAGAGAAATGTCACAAATGGTCCTGCATACTCAGAATAGGTTCTCTGCTAATTTTTTTCTGTGTGTTTATGTACTGGGTTTCCAAATTGTTTCCCTCTAGAATGGGACTCGGACATTCCTGGCCTAGTATTCTTCTTGTCTGGAGCATCCCCACTAAGTGTGATCAGTACGACCATGACCTGAGGAGGGGGTCTCCAATGTGAAGAAGAGCTAGGTATGGCAACATACCTACAATCCCAGCCGTCAGGAGGCCCAGGTAAGAAGATTACAAGTTTGAGGCCATTCTCATGTATACTGTTTCAAATACTACTTTCCACAAAAGAGAAAGAAATAAATCATGAGTAAATTTCCCCATTGACAAACGTATGTATAAGGCTTGTTTTAGTGGGAATAAGAAAGGTATTAAAACAAGATAGGTGATTTATTTTTTCATGTAAACTTCAAGATATAATTTAAAAATTTTTCTTTATTATTTTTTTTTATTTTTACATCTTAAATCATATTTAAACACCCTGCCCCATCCACAACCCCTATCCCACTCCTACCAAATCTCATGCATTCTGCCATATATGTTAAGGCCTATTGAGTCAATTTTGTGTACCCAGACGTCCCTTTGTACAAGTTTATCCACTAGAGTCTAGTCAGCCTACCTAGAGTCTCTTCCTTAAAGATTGACTCTCCCTCAGCCAGCAGTAATCAGTTTCCAATAGTTCCTCGGTTAAGGTTGGGATCTCCTGCCCATTTCTCTAGCTCTATGTTGGGTTTTCGTCTGATTAAGTTTGCATGGGTCTTCTTCATCCTGACACCATTGCTGTAAGTTCATATGAGCAAGTTCCCAGAGGCCTGGAAGACTCTGTTTCCTTATGATCACGCACCAATGCTGGCTTTTACAATCTTTTCACCTCTTTTTCTGCAGTGGTTCCTGAGCCCTGGGTGGGTGAGGTTTTATTTCCAGGGACATGTACTGGGAAGTCTCTTTATTTTCTGCACTTTGACCAGTTGTGGCCTGCTGTCTATATCAGATTCTGTTAAATGAGGAAGCTGTGCTGAGAGTTGAGAGATACCTTAGTATTCTTCTGACCCTCTGTTCCACTATGTTCCATGAACCTGTGTAGAGATTCCATTGTAAATGTGTCACATGGGACTGAGCATCTCTAAGACGCTTATTCTCTGTGTGGCCAGTTGTGGAATTCTGCAATAATCTCCATCTGTTGCATAAAGAAGCTTCTTTGATGACTGGTGAACGGTATACTTGTCTGATAAGGATCCATATTTAACATAAGTAAGAAATTACATTTGTCTAGAGACATGGCAGAGAGGGGATTTTCTCTAGGATCTGTGACCTCTCTAGCCGGGTATGTTTGGCTATGTTCACAGTGCCACCCATGAGTTGCCTCCCATTTAGAGGACTTCAAGTCCAATTAGGTAGCTGTTGATTATTCCCTAGATAAAAGTGCCACTACTGAACTGGATAGACGGCTCAGGGGTTAAGAACACTGACTGCTCTTGCAGAGGACCCGGCTTCAATTCCCAGCACTCATATGGCAGCTAACAACCGTCCATAACTACAGTTCCAGGGGGATCCTACACCCTCTTCTAACCTCCTAGGGCATTGCACAACATGGGTGCACTTACATACATGCAGGCAATACACTCATTCACATTAAAAAGGTGCCACTACTGTATCACTATAGTTTGTTGTGCTGGTCATTGTTGTAGTTATTAGACCTTAAGGCTGGGTTGGACTATTGATTGATTTTTCTCCCTTAGCAACTTGCATAGTATCCTTTAGAACTATGAGAGCTGGTCTTCAGGGAGAAGGCTTCCAGGTCAGTTCTAGCTCTATTGCTCCAAGTCCTGTGTCTGAACTATGTCCTGTCTTCAGCAATAGGGTCTTACCTTCAAGTTCTGGGAGGCAATCAATGGGAGGCAATGGCCTGTGTTATTTGGAAATCTCTTGGACTACCCTGGCCAACAACTTGAAGGAATGTTTCTCCTGTCTGACACCATGTTTCTTATTACATAGCCTTCCAGTATATAACATGAACACATGTTCAGATATGGTATACATATTTTTCAGTGGGTTTTTGTTCATTTCTCTCTTCTTCACACTCCTAAGCTCCATCGATCTCCTCTCTCCCTGTCTAGCCTCCTCCCTCCCTCCCTGAATTCCCCATTTCCTCCTTGGTAACATGTTTCCCACTAATTCCCTCTCTGAGGCTAGTTCTTTCCCTTTCCCTCCATGGTTCCCTTCCATTTTCCTGGCTCCTGTGCGTATATCCGGACACATGCTCACATATATGGATTTGGAGCTAAGATCCACAAATAAGAAAGAACATATGTCCTTTGTTTTTCTGAGTCTGTGTTACCTCACTTAGTATAATAATTTCTAGTTCCATCTATTTACCAGAAAAATTCATGATTTCATCTCACTTCAAGATGTTTTTTTCAAATCTATAAAGATACATGTGGATATTATAAGACACCTTTTTTTACATTATTTATTCAAATATTTTAATTAAAATTTCTAGACAGCTTTATTGGTGTATAATTGATATGTAACAAAATTGATGTTTAAAGTATGAAAGTCGATGTCTTCACATTTATAGATGCCCTCCATCACCATAATCAAGATAATGAGTCATTTCCAAAAGTTTTTTTGTGTTCTCTTTTAAAATTATGATAAAATCTACATTATATAAAATTTCCCGTCTTTGCCATTCAGCGCAATGGGGTTAAGTACATTAATATTGTTTAGCCATCACCACCATCCATCTTCAGAACTTTTTATCTTTTCACATTGAAACTCATTCTCATTAAACAATAACTTCTCACTTGCCCCTTTCCTGAGCTTCAGGCAAACATCCTCTGGCTTTCAGTCTCTAATGAATGCTACTCAAGGTTCATCATACAGAGGAAGCAGAATTTGACTGGCTTATTTCACTTCACATATAAGGATTCCTATCTTCAGGATTCATCCATGTTGCAGTGAGTTTCAAAATTTTCCTCTTTGCAAGGGATGATGTTCCATCATGTGAAATATGGTATTCTTTCAATGCTGAGCTACATACGGAGTCCCAGGTTCCAGTCAGTCATGTAATCAAAAGTGTCACTACACCACAACATTAGGTATGTTAACTGCATTTTTGAGAAAGCATTTTCAACTTAAAATCGGTCTACCCAGTTGTAACCTCATCCAGAGTCAAGAAGTGCATTAAATTGATTGATTTTCAAAGATTAAACCAATCTTCCATTCTAATATAAATGTGCTGTGATGCAGAATTCTTCTGCTATGTTGTTTACTTTTGGGGAATGAATTTTTGTTATTTACATGTATGTTTATATTCATTACTTTCCAAGTTGCTCTGATGAAATACCCTGGCAAAAACAACGTAAGGGAGAAAGGGGTTATTTATTTTTGCCCCCAGTGTGAGAGTGCAAGGAAGTCATGCTGGAAGGAGCGAGAGGTGGCTGGTCATGTGACATCCACAGTCAGGAAGTAGAGAACAGTGACCCCTCACACTCAGCTCACCTTCTTTATCTGCAGTCCAGGATCCCAGCCCTTAGCACAGTGCTGCAAGCCATTAAAGTGGGCTTTCCTACTTCAATTAACCTAATTTAGATAATCGGTCACAGGCCTACCCAAAGGCTGGTCTCCTGCATGAGTCTAGATCCTACTGAGTTGACAGTCAATGTAACCGTCACAGTGCTCATCAGAGATACTGGATTTGGTTTGGGATTCAGAGTAATGATGATCTCACAGGATGATGGAAGAGGTATTTCCTCTGCTTCTGTTACCCAGAGATGCTTGCAGAGCATTGATCTAATTGGTTCCTTACATGTTTGGATAGAATTTGCCAGTGAAGCCATCGGGACCTGGAGTTTTGGGTTGTTTTGGTTGGCTTTTATGGAAAGGTTTTGTTTAACAGCTGTAGGATTATTTGGATTGCATTTCTTCTTTAGTGTTCCTTAGTAGCCCAAGTCATTGATTTTTGCCATTTTTCTAAGGATTGAAGTAGATGTGGACTAATGTGCTCTAGTTATCCTTGAAATGTCCATAGAAACTGTGGTGATATCCTCACCCAGGAACGTGAACATGTCTCCTTTTTCTGCTTCTCTCTGTATCCATCTCTTTTTTTCTAATGAGCCTGCCTGGGGATTACTAATTTTATTGATATTCTCAAAGAACTCATTTTTATTTTATTCACTTGTTTTTTATGTTTTAACTATTTCATTAATTTCTATGTTGATCATTAATATTTTCATTTTGTTTTTTTGTTAAGTTTTCTTTTATTTTTTTCCAGTTTATTTTTTAAGATTTTATTTTTTATGTGTGTATGTGTGTGTGTGTGTGTATGTGTAAGACCTGTGAGTGCAGGTGCCTCTAGAGGCCAGGAGAGGGTGTAAGATCTCCTGGAGCTAGAATTACACATGATTATGAGCTGCACTATGTGGGTGCTGGGAACTGAACTCAGGTCCTCTGTGAGAACTCACTAGCACACTAAGCCATTCTCCCGTCCCTCCAGTTTCTTAAAGTAGAAACCAAGATCATTTAAATTCTTTTCTTTTTTCCTATGTGAGCTTTCATGATATATCTTTTCTTCTAAATACTGTTTATCTGTGTGGACAAAATTTGCTTTCATTCAGTTGAAGTATTTTCTAATTTCCCTTTCATTTCCTCTAAACCGTACACTGTTTAGAAGTGGAGCCAAGTATCACTTAATGGTGGGAACACATCCTGAGAGATGCATCAGATGGTATTGTCATTTTACAAGCACCATAGGGTGCAATTAAACACTGGAGATGGTTATTGCACCACTCAGAATATTAGCTTGTGGACCACTGTCAATAACTCGTTGTTGTACAGCACACTGCATTGGTTAGCTCCCAATTAGTTGAGAACTCTCCACTTACTTTTCTCTAACTGATTTCTAATTTGAGTCTACTGTAATCATAGAAATACTCCATGTGACAGGATCCTTCTGTGTTTGTTGAAATCTACTTTGCAACCAATCAGAATGTAGCCTGTTAATAAATGTTCCATGCATGCTTGAAATGAGCCTCTATTTTCCTGGGTTGGGTTCTAATGGCCTTCAAAGACTGTCTAGTCTAAGTTGAGTGAAACCCTTGTTTCTGTTTTTCATATCCTTACTGGTTTTCGGAGTTTGTTGTTTCCTCTATCAATTGCTGAGAGTAGGAGGATCCTGGCTGTGGGAAATGTCTGGTAGTCTTTGTGGTTCCCTGGAGTTTAAGTGCCAGAAGGTTAGCAGGTCAATGTCTGGCTGCTGTCCCCCTACTAGAAGGTGAGAAGACAGGACTGTGGTGATGGGGCAGGAAGGAGGCAGCTTGAGGAAACACAGGAAGTGCTCTGGGGAAGCAGTGTTAAGAAGCTCTGTCCTGATGCTGGCAGCCTTTGCTCCACTGAGGCCTCACACCTGCTCTCTCTTGGCCTGGAGCTCCCTCCCCTGTCCCTTAGCCCTCATGCTTGTCTTAGTACTTGGCTTCCTTCATTCCTTACAACCAGGTTCGTGGTCCCCTCTATGTGAAGCCCCCAACATCTTGTCACATTAGGCAATGGCAGCCTGTTCCGCCACCTCACACCCCAGTTCCATGTCAGATTCCTACAAGACAGGCTCCCTTGCTGTTCACTATGGACTCCTCCTACACAGAGCTCACTCAGGTTATTCACTGTACAAATAATGCATAATTCCTCAAAGTTTGAGTAGCTACATAGAAGAATCTCTCCTGAGCATTCCATACGTTTTCAAACTGAGTATGAATTTTAATGCTGACATTTAAGATATTGGCAAATGGAACCAGAGTCTCCCAGGACCCTATCTTCCGTCTTGGGTGTTAGACCCACAAGTCATACGTGGGACGGGCACGAATGAGGTTTGCGAAAACCTCACAGAGGCCTTCCCCCATTGGCGTTCCTCTCTGCCTGCACATATCCCACGTCACAGGCGCTGCAGCTCTCTCTCAGAGGAGCTGTCACTGTCATTCCTGAGCCCTTCGGGGCATCGTCCGTTCTGTGTCGGCAGCAGCTGCCAGGTCTCAAGATGAATGCTCCGGGTTCCGCCTTGATGGATAGCTGCCCCCAACAAATTGGCGCATGATCTACAGAGATCTTCTTTAGAAAAGGTGACAAATGGTGACTGATGAGGAAGGTGAGCTGCACTTCTGTTTCCAGGTATACCGGTTCTGAAGAAACTTTCTCCAGCAGATGAAAACTTGTTTACCACACATGCTCCAAGGGCAGGTGGAAACATTTGGTTCCAGTGAAGTTCCTAACGGTATAGAACTGGGTAATGTTGCAATTCTCAGCAATGGTTTCCCTCAATTTTATAATTATCTGTGAACAGATAAATAGTGCAATCCCCCCATTTCTCTGTGCATAAAAAAGGACTCAATGAGGTTAAATTCAACTCCTAGGTCACGCAGTACACTGTGACAGAACTAAGCTGTTACATGACAAAATGGGGCTTTGCTCTTCTTGTTCCTTGGATATCTTTCCTTAAGTCCTTGGAATCTCTGAACAGTTGGTTGGTGTTGCTTTGCATAAGTTGACTAAGAGCTGACAACAGCTCCTAGGTAGCTTAGAGCTGGGTGGGGTGTCCTGAAAAGACCAAGGCAGGATAACAGTCTGCCCTCTCGTCCAACATTCAGAAGGTTGAGTTGGTCACGAATGGCTCATGATTCAGTCATGCTTAAGTAATGAAACTTCCATTAAAAAAAAAAAGAAAGAAAAAGGTTCTAGAAGCTTCTGAGTACTGGACCCCTGTGGATATTCCTGGAGGGTGGGGTACCTGGAGAGCGGGAAAGCCCGCACACCTTTCGCACACCTGCACACCTGCACACCTTCACACCTGCACACCTGCACACCTGCACACCTGCACACCTTCACACCTGCACACCTGCACACCTGCACACCCGCACACCTGCACACCTTCACACCTGCACACCTGCACACCCGCACACCCGCACACCTGCACACCTGCACACCTGCACACCTGCACACCCGCACACCCGCACACCTGCACACCTGCACACCTGCACACCTGCACACCTTCACACCTGCACACCCGCACACCCGCACACCTGCACACCCGCACACCCGCACACCTGCACACCCGCACACCCGCACACCCGCACACCTGCACACCTGCACACCCGCACACCTGCACACCTGCACACCCGCACACCCGCACACCTGCACACCTGCACACCCGCACACCTGCACACCTGCACACCTGCACACCTGCACACCTGCACACCTGCACACCTGCACACCTTCACCACGTGTAATAAGCGGGATTAGAAGCTGGCAAATGTGTTTCCCTGGGTGCTGAGCTCCTTAGGCAAATTAACATTGAACCAGAGAGGGTTGTGGGAACCAGTTTCCAGCTGCTTGGTAGCACCTGGGGCTTGTGGCTGGCATTTGAATGGCAGTGCAGAAGAAACAAAGGAAAGCCTGAACCCCAGACCTATGGGATTGGACACTATGTCTGAGTAGAAAATGCCCGACAGAACTGAACTAGAGGACACCCAGCTGGCATCCCCTGCTGTGCTAAGTCTTGTCTCTTGGTGGTGAGACCCCCACACTTTGTGAGTTCACAGATTCTCTGTACAGATATTGTGGTATGAGGTAAAGGAGACGGTTTGTTTTCCCTGGACGTGAGCCTGTCCTAAGTCCCATCTAGAGCTGCTGTAGTGACTGACAGAGAGTCAAGACCACAGCGCAGTAGAGAAGGGCCTGGCTGTGGAGAAGGCTATGCACACACGCCTTATTCCTGAGGCTGCTTTATGCAAGAAGAATGCTTGTTTGGAGCTGAGAATTGAAAAGGAATGTGCTTTGTGTCATCTCAGATACTCAGCTGTGCCACATTAGCCAGCAAGACCGACGTGTGTGGCAGACGGGTGGTCTCTGCTGCCTGCCTTTCATGTGGCAAGCATCCAGGCTTTACTCCTAATCGCCCTGTGGAAGCAGTTCATCTGCTCTAGGACTGAAAAAGCTGTATACATAGCTTTAGGGGACCAAGCTGGGGGCCATGTACCAGCCTCAGGCCAATTAAGCCTAAAACAAATCCTCATCTGCCAGAGCACTGATTATACTTGAAGTGCTACGGGCTCTGTCCCACAGGGTAAAGCCTGCTGGACCGGCCCCAGTAATTGGACTGAAGCACTGGCTTTCTATCTATGGCTTCCTAATGACCAGTGGTGCCGGACTATTTGTTTAGCAGCATTTGAAAACCAAAAGCACTAGAAAATGCAGTCAGTGAGCCTCTCAAGCTTGCTTCCCTGCCTTGAAAGCACTTGCTGCGTGGACATGCACTCTGGACTTTTTACCAAACCTGGGGGGCAGAAATAGGCGAATGGACGTGAAAGGTCAGAGAAGCCGAAGTTATTAAAGTGAGAGCTGAGATGCCTCCCAGTGCGAACAGCAGTCTCAACTCAGGTGGGAAAAAGATCATGGATTTTTTTTTTTTTTAACAAGAAACACAAGCTCAGCATCGAGGAGGAAACAATTATTCATATAGTCCACAGGCTGTAAATGCATGACCTATCATCACACTGGGGAGGGAGTACAAATGGCTAATAGCTTGGGGTGATTAATTTGGGCAAGATTAATTTTGTCCTTTCAGCGGGTCCAGTCCACACAGTTTAGAGGATGCACAGTGTGTTGCCCACAGTGTATTTTCCTGAGCAGCAGAATTAAGGAGAGGAGACTTAAGGAGAAAGTCTCATCTACTGGTTCTGTGAATGTTTCTTGATGTGTGTTATAGGTTCATGACTGATATTTTCACAACTCAGAAGAAATGAGCTTCTAAGAGATTGTCCTCAGGGCAGGAGGCACACACTGGCTGAGTGTCTGGGATAGATGGACTCTAAGTGGCATCATTGCCGTCAGATCTCCAATAATCAATACATGTCAACACACCCCTACCAAATGTGAGGGTGGGACCAGGCATCATGTCATTACAAACCTCCTTAGTGGTTCTGCCAGATGCCAATCTAGAGTCATTCTTCCATTATCCAGAAGAGAAACTGAGGCCCAGATTGAGGAAGGGCCGAAAGTAAACTATTGCAGCCTGCTTGGATGTGTCACAGCTCTCAGATCTGCTCTCTCTCTCTCTTTCTCTCTCATTCCTTCTGGCTACTTGCCATATCATGGTGGCCACAGAAGCAGTACTGGCAAGAGACAGGCTTATTCCAATTGAGCAGCTCCGGGCATGCTGCTCAGTAGGAGGAGCTGAACTGGGCCTTGACACACGGACAGCTGTGCTCATAACAAGGTTCTTATTACTGACAACACCTGCCTCACCTGCCTGCCCAGCTTGTGCCCGTATCTGAATCCCCCATCAAGTCCCCATACCAGCTAGCAGCTCTTCTCTCCCTCCTACTCTGAGTACAGAAAAATAATATTCTTAATATTATTAATATTGGAAATCAGGAAGGAAAAGAAGAGTCACTTAAACAGAAAATAGGCAAAACACATGATCAGAAAGTTCCCAGAAAAATACAGTGACCCGGGCATCTGTAAGAACCTGCTCAGCCTCAGGTATGAGAGAAGAGGGCTGCCCTGTCTTGCCTGATAGCTAGAAAAGTCCCAGTCCTGAGAGCTAAAAAAGTCCCAGTCCTGAAACCATCAGGGAGATCCGTGGCAGGATGGACACTAGGATATTTTTTAATAGGAGTTACAAAATGGCAGTCTGTGAACACAAGATCTGTGAGCAGATGATCTGGCAACATCTGTCGTAATTTCAGAGTTGCTCAACCTATCATTCAGCAATCCCACACCTGGATCTATATCCTTTGGATACCTGCTAATATGTACACAGTGACATATATACAGTCAAATTTGGTCAACAAAATGTTGTTTGTAGTTATGCAAGATGGGAAACAGCTAAGGAACCCAACACCAGAGGAGAAGTAAATCCTGGCGTAGGCACCGAGTAATGCTGACACAGAGCTCCCTCCAGGATGTATTTTAAGAAGAAAGAATTAAACTACATAATGTGTGAACAGTGCCTGAAATATGCTAGATTTTGCATAAGAAAAGAGGCGGGTAATGCCTGTGTATACTTGTTTGTGTTTACAGGAGCAAACTGCAAGAATTCTCACCCAACTGATGAAAGTGAAAGTGAGGTATGACAGACAAGAATGAGACCCTGGCAATTTGTCCTGCATCCTTCCTTATCTGCTTTTGAGTTTTGGTCGTGTAAATAGATAACTTTCTCCTGAAAAAATAAGTTTAGGCACTGGAGAGATGGCTCAGTGGTTAAGAGCACTGGCTGCTCTTGCAGAGACCTAGATTCAGTTCCAGGCATCCACATGGAGGGTCACAACTGTCTGTAATTCCAGTTCCAGAGATTCAATGCCTTCTTCGGGCCTCCGTGGGCATGAGGCGGGTATACAGTGTACACATGTACATGCAGACACTCATGCAAACACATAAAGTAAAAATATATGAATCATTTTTAAAGTAAAATTCAAACTAAAAAAGTTTAATTTTAAAAAGCTCCTTCTTGTATTCAGTCCAAATGTATTCCTGTGTCTAGTGACTTCTGGCTCCTCTCAAGCTCTGGAGCCAAGCCTTACATACAGTGTCCCTTTGAAACCTTAAGTCAGCTGTTAGGGTTCCTTCTCAAAGTCTTCTTACCACCTGGCTCTTAACTGGTCCAACCCAGGGCCTCCCATTCCAGTGTGTTCCTGGTGTCTACTGCTAGGCTCCAACTCTTTAATCTCAACTCTTTATCCCTTCTTGCTGTCCCTTAATCATCATTTCTTTGAAACCATCTTACCCATGGTCACCTCCAGTGCTGGAAAGTAACCCAGGGAGGAGAGGAGGAAGGCTCCGTGCTCATTGACATGGGTCTAAGGGCTGCCACACCTCTGTGACCTTCACCTTCCCTGTATTCACAGCACAGCGATGGAAAGGGGCTCCCCCCCAAGCAGCTTCCGGGCAGAAATGGGGCTGAGGTGGGGGTACAGAATACTTCAGGGGGTCTGTTTCATCTGAAGCTCCCTGACTGCAATATGACAGGTAGCTGTGCTTGTGACATTAGGGAGACACGCAGAACTTGGAGCCCAGACAGCCAGAATGCAGACAGGGATTGTTTCTTCAGTGTCCATTTCTCATCAGTGTTCCAAGTGGCTTAGGACGCTGGGAACATAAGAGCTGAGACCCGAGCGGTGACAATGCAGGTGACAATCTCCAGGATTCGGGACAGAACCTTGGAGACACAATCTACTTCAAGAAGCTAAATTCAAGAGAATCTGTAGTCAAGAGAAAACTGTATTTGTTAGAATTCATGAGGGGGGGGGGCTGCCTAGGAATAAACATGATTTTTTTTCTCTTTTTCCTTTTTTCTTAACACTCAAAATTTGCCAAGTGTGCAGAGCTCAATGTCTGATTATCGTCCACAGGGAATTTTAAAATCAGAGGGAAAATAACACAGCAAGGAAAAAGCGCTGAGTCAGGGAAACATGCCGCAGCGGGCCGCGAAGCCAGTGCGGGATGGTGTCGGGGATCAGAATATCATTTGCGAGGCTCTGAGGAAAAACCCGAGAGGGAAAGCTGGTGCACGTGCTTACATCTGCATGTGTTCCCACCCGCCTCCTGACTCCTGCGCCATTGGCTGTGGATGCAGCTTAGCGGCCTCTCTGGGTAAGGGATCTGTCCACCCAGATGGGCAACACAAGAGAAAGGCTGAGGCCTACCATGATGCACAATGTCACCCAGTCCTATCTAAGTTAGAGGAGTGCCTTGTCCCCAAGAGCCCTGAGCTACGTACGGTCAGACTCTAGTTTAGACAAGAGCCCTGCACAACAATGATGCTGGGCAGGTGGAAAAAAAAAAAAAGAAAGCCACTGTCCAACACCTGTGTAGTCCAAGAACTTAGTATCATTCATTCATTCAGTCAGTCTGTGTCAATCACTTAGCCATTTCTATTTCCCATGCAGAAATCTGGAGAATGGCCTGCACATTTCCAAACAAGGTTCAAAGGAAGAACAAACTGACTGATTAGAAATCAGCCTGACCTCTTCCAAACTCTCCCTCCCCAAACACAACCAAAGCCTTGGGCAAAAGTTGCAATTGCTTCAAACACAATTCATCCCTGCTCCTTCCCAACCCCAACCCATCTTCTTTGTATGCCTGAGATGAACATACTCCTTGTGTCATCAGAGTAGTAAGAACTCTCAATTGTAGGCTATCCCATTCACAGCCTGTGCACAGATAGCCACCATCCACTGCTCAGGCCTCCCTGGGCCAACTCATCCTCTGGAGATAAATTTCAGGGTAGATGGGGTTGATTCTTTCCAGAATACATTTTATTTTTTTTTAATTATCTATTTATTTTTATTTTAGGTGTATGAGTGTTATGCCTACATGTATGTAAGCACACCTGTGTTGTACAATGCCTGAGGAGGTCAGAAAAGGGTGTTGAATCCCCTGGAACTGGAGTTTCAGGTGGTTGTTAGCTGTCCATGTGGGTGCTGAGATTTGAACCTGGGTCCTCTGCCAGAGCACCCATCCAGTGCTCTTAACTGCTGAGCCGTCTCTCCACCCCCTGAATACACTCTTGACAGTGGCACCAAACAGTGGTTGGTTTTATAACAGACAGAGGGCAACTTGGTCATACTGCACAAGAGTCAGAGCTCCTTAAGTAGCATCTTCAAATCTTCACAGATCATTGAATACTGAATCCTGGGAGAGCTGAATGGAGACATTCTAAATGGCTGCTGATTGAGCAACCATCAGACACGGTTAAGAAAATGAACCTAAGGTGTCATGAGAGCGACAAAGGCTATCACTCCGAAGCAGACACCTGAGGCTGTGCTCTGCAGCTGTCTCCTTAGTGTTTGGTTTACTGTTTGACTCTGGGGTCTCCCCACTCTTGCTCACGCCTGCTCTCCACCAGCCTCCTGGACTTGGAATCCGTGGAGGCCAGAGTGGAGTACCCAGCCCGTCCAGACATGAGTTTGCTTTTTGCTACCACAGGCTGACTTTCTGAAAGTTGGCTTCCATGAGGGCCTTCTGATAGCCCTTGAGCTTCGATGCACTCAGTACCGATTCTGAGAGTGCAGAAGGCTCTTCCCCAGGGAGAGGCACAGGTCCAGTTGCATTGCCAAGATTGGTGCAAATGAGGACATTGTGGCATTTGGTCTTAACGGGCCAGCCTTTTCATGAGGCACTTGCCATAAAGTAAGAGATTCTGGCTGCCGGGGAAGAGCTTCCTGTGACATCTCTTCGCTGTGGTCCATGATCCTCCACAGCAGACTGTTTTTCCCTTAGAAAGAACTGGAAGACCTTTACATAGAACCCCTGAGGTGTCCTAAAAACCACAGAGCTTGTCCTCACAAGGGCAGAAATAGACTGTTCAGCATGAATCGAGGTGGTTGTAAGGGCCCGTCTAGAGAGGAAGTAGAGGCTGGGAGCCCAAGGACTTGCCAGAGACTCAGTCCTTCCACTGCTTGGGCAATATCTGAGCTAAAAAAAAGGGAGCCAGGGTTAAGCATAAAATGAGGGTGGGAATAATATGTTGTCAATCAACAAACATCAAGGGAGCACACAGGAGCACACCAGGCACTGCCTAGGACTGGGCACATGGAGGAGCACAGAGCCCCTGGTTCCACGGAAGAGGACAGTAAGCAGAAACTGAAAAAATAAAGATCATTCAAACGAAAGTGGTCTTTATTCATCACAGGAGTCAGTCACCTATCACATGCTCAGGAGGCAGAGGAGTGGGAAGCTTCACAGTAGAGACTGAAGGGAGGCTGTGGGTGTGCTCCAACTGCCGGCTACTGGTAAGGGGCACCCTATGGCACCTATAAAGGGGTGTGGTTTAGCTTTCTCTGGTTTTGATTGGTTATGAGATGGAAACCAGCAGCACTCATAGACTCATAGACCAGATCCTGCCTAATGTGGGCACGTTACTGCAGAGGTTGAGGTCTAGAGTTCTGTGTCACGGACAGTTTGGCCATTGTCAACCCAAGTATTTCAGTAGAAGGTATAAGTAAACTGCGTACAGTTGCACCGAAATGCTATGCAGCGATGGAAAGGAATAATCTATGTTACCAACATGAGTGAGTCCTGAATGCACTGTCTTAAGTGAATATAAGGACAGATTAGAGGTGAGTGGTTGCTAGAGAAGAAATGCAAAGGGGTTGACTTCACAAAGACACGGTGAAATTTTGGCATCTTGACTGTGATGGTAGTTAAAACATACTAGATTTTGGTCAAACCCAGAACAAGCCTTCGAAAAGAACGAGTTTTATTTTATTGTCTATAAGTCACATAAAAATCAAAAAACATAATTATAGGAAGCAATGATTGTTATAAAGAACAAAAATATAGGAGAGAAAGGTGGGTGGCCAGGGGACAGCTGCGACGGGACATTCGAGTGGAAGCACACTAATGGGAGTAGGGTGTGAGACTGTCTAGAAGAGATTGTCAGGTCACAGAGGCAGACCCCAGGTAGACGTCACAGGGTCGGGGTTCAGGAGCAGCTGCCTGGGGATGCTGGAGGGGGAGAGGGAGTAAGGGGTGAAGAGAACAGCAGGCAGATGGGGCGGGGCGGGGAGTGCTGGGAGGCTTTGAGCAGGCCAGGGACAAGATTCACCTTGTGCTTGCAAAGGCAAGACTGGAAGAAGCGTGGAGAGCAAGAGTGGAAGGTAGGCGGGCAGCTGTCCCAGGGGTCAGGTGGAAGGTGACACTGGCTTAACTAGACAGGTGGTGGTGGAGGGCAGGAGTGATCACCTCTGGGGCATCTTGGAGGGTGGAGACTGGATTTGTTAATCGATTCTGTGGGCTGTGAAAAGGCAGGTGAGAAAGAGTCCTGAGGTGAGTTAAATACTGACTGAGGCAGAGGGCAGATCGCCACCATAAAAAGCAGAGCAAAGGCTGAGGGCAGAATTCACACTAGAAAACCATTTGGTGCCGTGGGTTGTGGGGAGCGAGACCAGTAACCTCTATGCCTCTTGATTCCAAGGCTTCTAGCTCCACCAGCCTCACCCTTTGGGAAGCCCAACGGCAGCCCCATCACCCTGCTTCCAGGCCTGCACCTGGTATCCTGCCCTCCCTCAGCAGTCTGCAGACCACCACCCTTCTCTCAGGGCCTTCCTCATCAGCTCTAGCTCTTCCTTACTACTTGCAAGATGTAAACCTTGTTTTTTACCAAGAAGTTCCGCCCACCTCCAAGGCTCTCTTTCTGTCCAAACAAGGACAGGCCCGCACGGGAACTATTAGAAACCAGTCTGACAACAGGTGTACTGTGGGATGTGCCGGCACCATTCTCCCAGCCTCTCCTGCCTCTAGCCCTTTGTTATACTTACCAGGTCACCCACATCAGACCAACTGAATCCTGGGAGATTCTGTGGGTGTGTTGAAATAGTTTCCCTGAACTCTTTCTCTGGTTGCTTGTTATTTGTATATAGCAAGGCTACTGATTTTGTAGTCTACCACTTTGTTGAAAGTGTTAATGATTGCTTGAAGTTTTCTGGTGGATTTTTGGGGAACGCTTATGTATATCATTTGTGAATAAAGTTGATTTATTCTTTCCTAATAAGTACCCCTTTAATTTCTTTCTCTTGTTTCGTTATTATAGCTAGAGTTTCCAGCATCATACTGAAAAGGAGTGGGGATAGTGGACAGCTTTGACTTGTTCCTGATTTTGATGGGAATGCTTCAAGTTTTCTCCATTTAGAATGGTGTTGGCTGGGGGTTTGTTGTATATAGACTTAATTATGTTGAGGTATGTTCCCACCAGTCCACCATGAATGCATGTTGGATTTTGTCTAAGGTCTTTTCTGCGTCTATTGAGATGATTTTATGATTTCTGTCTTTAAGTTCATTTAGATGGTTTATTATATTTGCTGACTTACAGATATCGAACCCTCCTTTCAACTCTAGAATAAAACCTACTGGATCATGGTGAATGATCTTTTTGATGTGTGTCTGTATCCAATTTGTATTTTATGGAGATTTTTGCATCTATATTCATTAGGAATATGGACCTATAGTTTTCTTTTCTTGTTGTGTCTTTACCTGGGTTTGGTATTAGAGTAATACTGGTATCTAGTTACTTTCTATTGCTGTGATAAAACACTGACCAAAACCAACTTGGGAAGGAAAGGGTTTATTTCACCTTCAGCATACAGTTTGTCATGGGAAGCCATGCAGGAGCTCAAGATAGGAACTGAAGAGCAGACCGTGGAGGAACGCTGCTTTCTTACCTTTGATTCCATCTAGGTGGACCCCAGCCTATCAGATGCTGCCACCCACATTTAGGATGGGTCTTTCCCTCAAAGTTAATCCTTTCTGGAAACACCCTTACAGACACACCCAGAGGTATGCCTCACCCATCTCCTAGGTGATTCTAAATACAATCACGTTGATAATGAAGATGAGGGTGTAAGGGTACAAGGATGGCAGGACAAAGGGGGTGGGCTGCCTAGTTCACCAACTGGGAAGCCCTTGGGGGTCCAGCAGAATAGATGGCAGCTCTTTTGCAGAGATTCCTCGGGAGGAATCAGGACCCTAGGCATGTCTGGGCAGAAGAGTCACTCTAGAGACCAGAAATGGACTTGGAAAAAAATGCCCCTTGGCTGGATCACTACCTCTTTCTTGCCTTCTATCAGTGGAGTTGGCTGTGCTGTGAGCTCATTAGTAGGGTGCGCTGTCATTGTCTTTAATAATTGAACATGTCCCCATCTTTTGGCACATCTCATTTATGACTTTAAATCCCACGGAACGCCACACATCCCTGCTCTTCAGCAACTTGTTCCACTAAGCCTGTTCTCAGCAGAGCTTGGGAGCATCACCTGCCAAGTGCAGCCACCCCAAGCCCCTTGTGTGCTGGTGGGGTGCGAGGTGCCCAGTGGATTAAGCCAGTCCAAGGTTAGTTTCTTTGCTGTCTCTCACATCACCACCAACTACACAAACCTCTTCATGCAAAAGAAGAGAGAGAAAGAACCCATGGAGCTCTCTAAATAGAAGAAAAGCTGTTTGCTATTTTGCTAAAGCGTGAACAAGGGAGCTTCTTTCATGGAGGATAAAAGACCAGAAATCAATGACAGTGTTGTGTGAAGACTCCCGTTTCATTTTATTTCAGGCAGAAAAAAGTCCAACAGGAATCGGTTATTCCAGTCCTCATTAGATTTAGTTCAAATGTGTCATTTGCGTTGGCAGTCAAGTGGTATGGGTTATTTATTTGAAGGATACTTGATAATCCATTTGTTTATTGATTTAGTTAAGCAGGTGTGTGTGACACTGTTTACTTGGAAGAAAAAGAGGTCTTTATTCAGTGAAAGAGAAGCATGATATGGGTTAAAAACGAGTCCTATTAACATTTTAAAAAGAGAAAGTTGCTGAAGTAGAATCACAAATCAAGTGCATGCTAAGTTCTCAGTCAATTCAGAACTTAGAAAGCTGCCTTGAAATGGTGGCTTATAGGCTGGGCAGACACCTTGGTGGTTGAAGTGCTTGATGTGTAAGCAAAAGGATGCCAGGTGGGCATGGCAGCACCCTGTAATTCTTGTGTCAGAGGGCAGAGACAGGGCATCCCCAGAGCAAGCTGGCTAGTGAGATTAGCCACATTAGTGACTCTGGGCTTGACTGGGAGATCCTGTCTCAAAAAGAATGAAAATGAGAAAGAAGATTCCCAGCATCAACCTGGGACCTCCATATGTACACCCAGGAAGACCCCTCTCAGCAGGACACAGCTGGACTGACTTACCCCACCCTAACCCCAGTCTATCCCTCTTCAGGGTCTAGAATAGAGGAAGATTGCACAAAAAACACCGGACTGGTCATAAACCACCAGCCCTGCTGACCGGCCTTATTGGAGTGTTTCAAATATGGCCCCAGAACATACCACCCCCAAACATAGTGATTCTTATTCTGCAAACAAGTCCCTCTGCCAAAAGAGACTCTTATTGGAACAATGTGGTCCCTAAGACCTTTGCAAATGCCCTTACCTGACCCCATACCTCTTTCCCACATATAAACATACTTAGACTCCCCCGAACTTGACTCATGTGACTTCTCCAGCTTTTGCTGGCCAGCTAGCCACCATTCACTGGCTATAATGAAGGTCAATTTAGAAGGCCAAGATTGGTTGCTTTTCTTTTCTGCCTGTATCTGGGGTCACAGTTTCTCAAAGCCTTATTGCCATATAGGCGGGGAAGGAGCTAGACATGTTCAGAGGTGCCCTGAACACTGAACATCTTCCAAGATCCCAGGGGTCCTCATTTCTGTTTTTGTGCTTTAGACCCAGGGACACCTGATCTTTTCACCCAAACCCCTGCCAGCTCTTTGCCTCTCTGGCCTTTCCATGGCACCAGGAGACACCTTGTTGTCTGGAGTCAGCCCTCCCTCTCATTTCGCTGCATATAGTCTCTCACAACTTGGTCTTACCAAACTAAAATCCAGAGGTCTGATCTGCTTCTGCACCCAAATTTGGCCTAACTACCAACTTGATAACAGAATTAGTTGGCCTGAATTTGGAACTTTCCATCCCACCATTTTTCAGGACTCAGATAACATCCCCCAACTAAATGGCAAATGGCCTGTGTTCAAGTGATGTTCTACCTTCACTCCCAGCCCTCTCTCTGTCCCTCCCTTCCTGAATACCAACTACTTCTACAAGATCTTCCCTCGACTATGTGCCCACCAGGCTCCCTCTCCAACGTGGACCACACAGATGAACCTCCTCCCCATGATCCACCACCCAGACCTCCTCCCCCTAATCCCATCTGTCGGGAGCCATTTGCCTGCCTTGAACTATGCCCTAGTTTTGGGTTAGGCAGAAGTCAATCTTGTGCACAGACGTGCTGTTGGAAGCAGGAGTTTTCGTTATGCAAATAATTTACACCTGAGGAGAAGTTTATTCTACGCCCAAGACTGAGGTCACCTGAAGATCTTTGAAGGAAGCCAATCACATCTTAAGTTATTTTGCCTGTGTTAGTATTGTTTTTGTGTTGAACTTTTCACCCATTGTTTTGCTTATGTCACAGTATAAATGGGGAGGGGGGGACTTAACAAAGGCAAGCTGCTTCAGTGTGACTGACAGCCCTCTTGAGTCTGTCCTATTTTCCCTCCCTCCCCCCCCCTCTCTCTCTCTCTCTCTCTCTCTCTCTCTCTCCATTTTCTCATCCTCACTCCCCGCTTCAGGTGCGGTTCGATTTCTGCCTGCGGGCTCGGGCACCCATCCAACCTCGCCTCACACCCCACTTCCCCAGCACCCTTCTCTAAATACTTCATCCTCCACCCCCTACACTACCTAGTCCTCCCCAAATATACCCTCCCCTCCCCTGCCTCTGCCTCTGCCCTAGCATCCCCTCCGTGCCCCAATACACTCCCTTCTCTCCAAACATTTCATCTCCTGCCTCCCTTACTGAGGCCCCCAAAGTGATCCACTTTTCATCAGAGGAGTCACCTGATAGAAGCCTCACTGAGTCCAGCTGGTGCTGCCTCCTCAGGTGGATTGTGGTGAGTTCTTTTCTGAGGCTCTCTTGGCCTCCCTTGGTTGGATGGCTAGTCCATTTGTTTATTCTGAGTGGGCTATTTCATGATCCTACTTGTAGAGAGCGTTTTAGTTTTTGTTTGCTTTCAAACTGTTTGTTTATTAAGGTATCTATGTTTGTTTGCTTTGAAAGTATTTTGGCTTCAAAAATTGGTTTGGGTTATAATTTTTTCAGACATCTGAAGGCATGTTTGATCCTAACCATTTGCTTGTTAAAATTTGCTAGCAGTATTTTTTTTTTCTCTTTCTCTTTTTCTCTGGACACTTCTCCTGTACCTAATCTAAAAATGGAGGAACGTTTCAAGAAAACCAAACTCCAGCTGGTGGTAGGTTTGATTAGTATGTTAATTCAACTTAAGTTCCCCTCAATGGGGAATGTTTATTAGCTCTAAATTGGCTTATTCTGTGTGCTTAACTAGAAGTCCTAGGCAATAAAATTTTAAAACATCACAAATGGACAGTCTGATCCCCCAGATGGCCTAAGTCAGTCTCTTGCCTCCAAGAGAGCAGCCTGAGACCAAAATGAGATAACTGCTTCATTCTGGATCCTAGGCAGCATGTTAGAAAGAAATGCTTTTATGCTTTATTTATTCTTAATCTGTAGTCTTAAATGTGTCCTTTGCTGTCCTTCCTGTTGTCTCTGATTTATGGAATGCTAATATCTTAGACAAAGGGAACTCTGCTGGCTTCATATGTAAAGGGCTCTTATTTAGTTCTTGAAAAGATAAAGAGATTTTACCTTAAGTCTACCTGGCAAACTTTAGCTTTTGTTCATTTAGGCCAGGAAGCCTTTCTCGCCTCTTAAAGAGATAGAGATATGAATTTCCTGCCTGCCCCGACTCTGGGTGCACCTACATTTCACATAATTGTGTCTTGTATGTCTCTGGTAATTGTTTTCATTTGCTGTTTGTGTCAAACAATTGTTTTTAACGAACTGTGGCTGCTTCAGTTTTTTTCTCTCATTCTTTTGTTGTTATTGTGTAAAATTATTAATTATACTTTCATTTTTGTCATGTCCAATTAAAATGCACATGTGCAGATTTATGAATGTATTTTGATGATATAGTAAAAGGCCTGATAAATACATACTGCCTTATAAAGTTAGGTACGCTGAACATCTTAAAACCTATTAAACAACGTCTTTGGGTTTATTAAGTGTTTCAAAAAAACTTTTAAATGCTAATTGTTTATACAAAACAGCATCCATTAAAATCATAAGACAAATACTTTACTAACCTATAGAATTTAATGTTAAATAGATTTGATTAGAATTTCCTTCCAAAAAAGGTTGTAAATAAAAATATACATTAATTAAAATTTTTATTTCAATTATATAACGGAGGTAACAAAATAATTTCTTTTTCAAAATATTCTTAATATAAAACAAGTAAATTTTATTAAGGCTAGACTACATGTAAAATGATGGATAAAATGTTTACTTAAGATCCTTGTGATGTTTCCTTCTACAATGATGATTACAGGAGATAGATAGCTCAACAAAGAATAATTATAAAATCTTGGTTGCTAAAGCTCTGTCTTATGTATGATTATGTGTATATGCATAGTTTACATATAGTTATATTTTTAACAATAATAATTTACTTGATGTCAAATTGGCTTGTAAGTACGCAAACTAAAATTGGTAAATTAGCCCAGCTTCCTTTTGGCTCATACATTTTAAGGGGAAAAGTCCAATTCCAACAGACTAAGTTAATTTGGCCACATGTCCAGCATCCTAAGTAAAGGGACAGAATAACGTCAAAGGACAAGGAAAGGATATTAAACCCATATGACACTCTGGTGAAACAAATACAAGTTTTGGTTCTACATCTTTCTTTGGGGAAATTAACATGAGTTTTTAAGTTTGTATATTTTAAAAATTATTCTGCTGCTCTTTTTAAAAGGCAAAATATGCTTAATTATACTGTTATTATAAATTAAAAATTTATAAATTAAATTATAAATTTAAAAAATTATAAATTAAAGTTTATAGATAATCTCAGTGTGTTATAAATTAAATTATAAAATTATAAAATTATAAATTAAAGTTTATAGATAATCTCAGTGTGTTACATTATAATAATATGTTTAAAATAATTATAATAATGTTTGAAATAATTGTTCTTCTCCATGCTTTAAATTAAAAAAAAAAAAAACAAATAAACAAAAAACCCCACAAGACCTGGCCTCTTTGTTTGGTTTTGTTTTTTTTCCTTAACATGGATTCTCGGGATCAAACTCAGGTCCTCATGCTTGCAAGGCCAGCACTTACCAACTAAGCTATCTCAAGACCTGGCTTTTCTGTGCAGCTGTTAGGTAGGTTAAATGAATCTATAGAGGTGGAGGCCAAGAAAGCCATTACCTTTAGATGAGAGGGGAGAAGAGCCCAAAGGAAGGAGCTGGGGTGGGTGTTGGGGAGTGCCCTGGAGATACTGGATGCTGGGGTTCTTGATCTGCTCAGAGTAGGAGAAGCTAGCTTGCTTTAAGAGATTTCATGGTCTTTGAAATTTCACTGAAGTTGTGCTCTTATGAATCACATGCTCTTCTGTCTTGTATGCCACACTTCAATAAAGTATGTAACCTTTCAGACAATTACATCAAAAGATTAAAAATAGACAGAAATGAAGATCATGAAAATGCGTGTCTCATATGCTGTGAGCGGAGTATTTGGTGCACATTTTGAGTGCTTCGCATGATTGATATGAAATAACCAAGCTCAAACTCGAGCAGTTCAGGGTTGCAAAAGGACAGTGGTGCTGACTGATATTTCAATCTCTACACAATGCTTATCGCACCAAATATTTTTGGTGTCTCTATTCTATATAAAGTTTTGAGTAGAGAATTTTGTTTTCTGTTTTTTTTTTTTTTAAAGACAAGTTCTCTCTATGTTGTCCAGACTGCCCTAAAGGGTCTGAATCCTAGGTCTCACCATGTACAGGCTCCAGATAGCCTCAGACTTGAACTGGGATTACAGGCCTGTTGCTGTTACGTTGGCTTAATTGAAAGACTCAAGGTTAACTGTCCTGTGAGACTGAGACTGACGGAGAGCTTAATAAGTCCAACTTCTTCATTTCTTTATCCTGACACCATAGATGCAGTCAGAAGCTTTCACCACCATATTAAAAACCTTCCAGCATCGCTCATCTCACTTAGAGCTAAAGACAAAGTGCAAGGCGTCAGGCTCTGCTCATCTGGGCTTCTCGTTCATTCCTTTTGCTCTAGGTCTCAGACACAGCAGCCTCCAGGAAGTTAGCACACCAAGTCTTGGGTGTGTGCGCGCGCGCGCGCGCGTGTGTGTGTGTGTGTGTGTGAACATTTTTATTTCATTTTTATAATTTCTCCCATGAATATCACATATTGTGATAATCTCCCACTACTCTCTCAGATGCCCCTTCCGCTCCTCCTGACCTCTTTCTTCCCAGCTAGCCCCGCCCTTCAATGTCTTATTTTGCGGTAGGTGCAGTGTGCTCATAATTGTACCAGCCGTGTCATATCTGGAAGGACGCTGTTTTAAGATGCCGCTCAAGGATGCCCTTGCTTCTTAGCTTTCTTAATTGTTACCTAAATGTCCCTACTTGGCAAGTTCTTTCCTGACTTCACACTGTCTTCTGCCTTTTCTCTCCTGACACGAATCACATACGATCACCCTGTGGTTATGGTACCTAGCTGCCCTCAGCTCTTGCCCATTTACTTTCATTAGACCTCCAGCAGTGAGACGTTTTTGGTCTGTGTGGTTCACCGGTCACATCCTTTGCATCTCTCTGCACTCCCAGGATGTGGTGTTCTGGGTAACTTCCCTCCTTGGGGGCGCCCATTTCCTTCACTGGACAAAGTTGTCTGACACTATATGGTAGAACGATGCTGTGCACAGGTGGGTCCTCTGTGTAGATTGCCACGGCCCTTGCCCAAGGGATGAGGCCACTTCGATGGCTCAGAAGATGCTTTGGTTCTTGGAAGCCTGTTGGTCCTCTTCTGATGAGGTCTGTGAGAGCAAATGAAATCTTGCCATACTGATTTCCAAATATGTGGACAAGGATGCAGTAGTGGTCCCATTTTACTCAAGGAGTCACTGCACACCACTAGGCATTGTGGAGTAACAAGGAAAGCCATTTATGAGTTAGGTCGAACTGGATCCTCGGAGGAATCTTCCCAGCATGTAAGGTGGTGGCGACAGTTACTAGATAACAGTCAGTGTTCTCACAGTACCATTGCCAGGCCCTGTCCTGAATGCCCTTTGCCCACCACTCACTGGACCAAGCTGGCCAGTAGATTCTACTATTATCTTTGCTTTACAGGTGCTGAAACTGAAACACAGGAAGACTAAATAATTCACCCAGGGGTCAGTCAAAGGTATGGGTCAAGGCTACCTGCCTCTAGGGTCTGTCATAGTTTGGTTTTTATTGCTGTGATAAAAGACTGACCAAAACCAATGAGAGGAGGAAGGAGTGTATTTCACCTGATGGGTTAAAGTCCAGCATCAAGGGAGGTCAGGGCAGGAGCTCCAGCAGGAACCTGGAGGCAGGAGCTGAAGCAGAGACCACGGAGGAATGCTGCTTACTGGCTGGCTCAGCTACTTTTCTTATAGAGCCCAGGCCCACTTGCCTAGGAATGGCACCACCTACAGTGGGCTAGACCTGTTCACATCAACTAGAAATTAAGAAAGTGCCTCAAAGACTTGGCCACAGATCACTGTGATGGAGGAAATTCCTCGATTGAAGTTCCCTCTTGCCAGTCATGTCAAGTTGGGAAAAATTATCCAGTCCTGGGCCATATATGCAGTCACAGGTTAAGTGACTCAGATTGGGCATAAAACAGTGCTCCTGACTTTGGTGTCAAAGTGGGATGGCCAAGGAGGTCAGTGGTAAGGAACAAGCCACCTGGACCTTCTTTGTCTAGGATTGGCTTTCAAGATCTCTGCACCCTCCATGGTTTGTTATTCAAATCATCTTCTATCATTAAGCTATCCACTTCCTTATTGTTGCAATTTTATGTCTGTGGTTTCAGAGAAGGAAACGGAGGCAGAGGGAAAGCAGAAGCAAAAGGTTAAATATGGGGGCTGGAGAGATGGCTCAGTGGAAACGGCGCTTACCATATAAAGCTGAAGACTGAGTTCAGATCCAAGAATCCCCCCAAATCAGGCAAGTACAGCAGGACAGCAATCCCAGCACTAGAAAAGCAGAGCAAGGGGACCCCAGAAGCAAACTGGCTTTCTAGACTAGCTAGAATTGGAAGCCTCAGGTTTGGTAAGAGACTCTGCCTCAATAAATAAAATGAAGTATGATCAAAGATGACACCCAACTTCAAGTTCAGGCCTCTATACGTGCATGTACATCTGCCCATGTGGACCCCTATGTGTCCACACACATGTGAACATGCATACCCACACACACACATACATGCCCAAAGTTAAATATGTTTGCAGGTAAATTTCTTTCTTTCTAAATCAGGTCTTCCCTGGATTGTGGATTCAGGGCTCTTTGTCCATTTGACAGGGTAGTTCATGCAAGGAACTCAACATTGGGCATCCTACCAGATCTGTCTGCTTTGCTGTATGTGAAGACTAAGTGTTTCCTTCACAAGTGACTGGTGGAGAATAAATTGAGCAAGACATCATACACTGTATTCCCAGAATGACACCATAAAACGGAATCTGGGCTAGTTCCCTTTGAATAGCTGTGTATTTGCATTCTGAACCACATTCAATGAGTTTGTGGGTGAAGCGACACCATTCATTAGAACATATCATCTGCACAATTCAGCTCTTCTGGGAAGGATGGAGAAGAAACAGAATGGATGAAACCTCCAGTCAAAGCTCCACAGAGTGATCTGTAATCCAGAAGGGATGCTTTGTTTTTAGCTCATGGCAGGCTGAATAAATTTAGCATATTGGCTATAAAATTTACAATCCCTATGCCTAGGTGTGAAAGAAATTTCCTCCAAGGGACCCTATTTTTTTCTCAGTCATTCATTTTGATTGCAGCATAATTTAAGGCAGGTAAGGACATGCAGTCATGTGAAGGTTTCTTGTAGGGGTCTCAGTAATCTCTGCCCCTCTCCTCCTTCTCAGTACATCTTCCTCTTGTCCAGCAAGGTGTCAGCAGATGTAGAGTTGAGTCTCAGTGTCCATGAGGAAGAGGCTCTATATCCCCCACGATCTTTGGTTTATGGGAGATTTCTATTAATGGCCACTACCTCATTTTGCTCTGATCTAAACCATTGTGTCTAGATCATTGATGTCTGTGAGACAACTAAGTGCCTCCAGGACCCTGGGCTTGTGTTCGTCTACAGGTTTCTTCCAGGGACAAGCACTTAAGACCCCCAGTGTATGTGTGTGTGTGTGTGTGTAAATATGTCATTCCCCTACTCATCCTTTTTGGTCCAAGGAGAGAGGTGAGTGGTCAGAGTCTCAACTATTCTTTAAATTCCTTTTTCTATATATTTGTCTTGTCCTCTACTCTTTCCTTGGCTGAAAACAGGTTCTAGGGTTTAAATGTGAAATGGCCTCCATAGTTTGATGTGTTTGAGCCCTTGGTTCCTGGCTGGTGGCATTGTTGGAGGAGGTATAAAAGTCTTCAGGACTAGCTGACCGAAGTTGGTTGCTGGAGGCAGGATTTTGAAGAATGTACCTGTCTTTGTTTATTTTCCAGCTGCCAAGAGGTGAGCAGCCATCTCATGTTCCCACCCACACAGACTTAGCCACTGCCATGCATTTCCCACCATGATTGACCGAAAACCTCTGAAACTGTGAGCCAAAATAAATCCTCAGCCTTTAAGTTGTTTCATCTGGTCATTTGGCCACTGTGATGGGAAAGTTACTAAGCCAGAAGGAAGGCCAACATTCAGCCAAATCTGTGGCTTTTTATGCAGACTTGAATCTTAATAAGCTCAAAATCTGTGTCATTCATTCATGTGTTTATATCTTTTGTCTTTTAACTTGGGTCTTCTTTGGGGATCTGGCACCAAAGTGTTTTCTTAAGGATGAATATTTCTTCTGTTTCTATTTGTGTGTGTGTTATGTGTGTATAGGGTGTGCATGTGTGTGAAGGAATGTCTGCGTATGTGAGAATGGAATAGGCATGCATGTGTATGCGTGCATGCATGTGTATGAAGGTCTGAGGTCCTTCAGGGCGTGTGCAGCAAGCTGTTTTACCACTGAACCATTTCCACACCTAGGACCTAGGATGAATCTTAATTGCAGAAGACGTGCTGTAAACAAAGAACAAATTCCAGTGTGTGTGTGTGTGCATGCGCGCACACACACACACACACACACACACACACACACACACACACACAGACTTTGCCTCTCAGCTCCTTCCATTGCAGGTGGTACCACAAGGCTCAGATGTGCCCCACAGGGAGTTGGGTACTGAAAAGTAAACTTGTTTTTCTTAATGCATCCAAGCAAGGCCCACAAATCTAGCTCTACAAGAAGAACTGGAGGTGGTAGTTCAGTTCGGGGGCCTCTGCTCTCCCTTAGTGGATGAGGGGCAAGGGTGGGCTGCCAGCATTTACTGCCATTTAGAGGAACAAGGCTCAGAGGCAGACTTCAGGTCTACAAGCACATTTCTGAGAAGAAGCTGTGCTTGCAAGATTGTGACAGCTTCTTCCCCCTCCTTCCCAGCAGTGAAAACAATTATTCTTCACATTAGTCTCCCTTGGTTCAGACCCTCATCCATCTCCATCCAAATGGCCTGAGATGAACAGTGTCCAAAGAGCTTCCTTAAAAGCTTCTATCAGCATAAACGTGCCAGAGCTTGGACTGGCTCCTCTCCTTGCTGGGGTCAGGTCTTCCAGTCTGCAGAATCACACACTGCCTTCAGCTGCCGGAGCTGTGGCCTCTGACCACTTGGGTTTCTGTGGCCGCTTTGTATGTGACTTTCCCAGTCCCTCTCAGTCTTGGCTAGAGCCATCAATTGTCCCTTCCAGCTCCTTAATGATGACCCTTTATTCGTCCCAGAGGCTTGTTCAGTCTTCTCAGAGTGCCTTCTTTGATCTTTCTCAAATCTTTATGGTCCTGTCAAATGCCTTTGAAGGAGAAATTGCACAACTTATCCTGCACACTATGGAATGGAATCTGGAAAGCATCTATATAGTTGGTTTTATAATCACACCCCGTTCTATTTATTCTATGGGGACTGGAAATGAAGGCGTGCTGGAGAGGGTTGCTATTCTTGGGCTCTTCCTCTCATTGCCACCCGACCTTTGTGCCTCAGGTGCAAGAGGATGAGGCCGACCAGAGACCTCCGACCACAGAATCCTTCCCTGGGCCTTCTAGAGACTAATTCTTGGCCTAGCTCAATAAAGATTTAATTTTAACAGTGTCTGAAAGCCTTAAGAAAATTCCAGCTATAAATTACATTGAAATAAGTAAAAGGTAACGTTGGGTTTGAACTTGTGGCTTGGAGGTCAGGGGCTATTAAGAAGTATATTAGAATTTGTGGCTACTGTAACAAATGACCACACACCCAGTGGCTTCTTGCCACAGAAGTATATTCTTTCCCAGCACTGGAGGCCACATATTTAGAGTGAGTCCCACAGGGTAGAACTAATGCTGTTGACAGTTCTGGTTCCTTCTGGAGATGTTAGGAAAGATCCATTTCTTGTGTCTTCTGGCTTCTGGTGGCCCATGGCACTACTTGACTTGCGTCAGCATCCTGCTACTCTTTGTGTCTGTCATCTCAGGGTCTTCTTTTCTGCAGCAAAATCTCCCTCCGCTTTACTCCTAAGGACATCTAGGGTAATAGTTGAGGTCCACTTGGATGCGTCAGTGAAACTTTCCCACCCAAATGCCTTGCTTCATCATCTCTGCAAAGTGTCTTTATGGATTAGGAAATGAGCCTCTGAAGTCCACTTTCTGAGCCATCCTCAAATCAGGGGCAGTTTCAGGTCGAACCCTATGCAGGCAGTGGTTCCTCTTGCTAAAGGAAGTAGTGAAGCATGCACCCTTTGCCACAGCAACTGGGGTGAGTGTCAGCAGGCAGGAGAGAGAGCTTCAGAGCCACACACATGGGTCAAACTTTTCCTTGGTTAGCAGACAACAGCAGCACCTGGTCTTTTTGAAGGGTCATTTGGAGAACGAACAGCAGTCACCAGAGCAAGTGACAAAGGCAGAATATGTGATGAGGGGTTTGAAGACTGCAGCTGACACTGGAGGTTACTGACTAAAACCATTTCCAGCTGCGATGGTTAGCTTTGGTGGTCAACTTGACGATCTAGAACCACCTAATAAAGTGGTTACTTTTCTTTTGCTGTGATATGATATCCTGATAAAAGCAACCCAAAGACGAAAGGGTTTATTTTTGGCTTTGACTCCAGAGGGACAGTGCCCTTCGGAGTAGGGAAGTGAGGCAATCAGTAGTCAGGGAAAGCATGGTGGCAGGAGAAGGAAGCTGGCCCTCCACGTATCCACGCTCAGGACAAACAGAGAGAAAGCAGGAAGCGAGCTGAGGGCGTAAACCCTCAAAACCTGCCCCAGTGACATGTTTCCTCTAGCAAGTCTCCCCCCCTTGGAGGTTCCATGACCTCCCTAAGCAGCACCACCAAGTGAGGATCAAATGTTCAAATACCGGAGCCCACAGAGGACAATTCACATTCGAAGCACTGCCCTGGGAGGAGAGTCTTAATGGGGGACTGTCTGAATTAAGTGACTTGACATGGGAAGATTCAGCCCATGGTGAGCAGCACCATTCCCTAGGCAGAAGAAATCGAGATGGGCACAAGTAAGCAAGTGATTGTGCGTGCTCTCATTTCTCTCTACTTTTATTGTAGATGTGATATTCCTGTTTGAAGTTCGTGCCTTGGTTTCCCTACAGTGATAGACTGTAACCTGAAACTGGACACTGAAATAAACCTTCTCCCCCCAAATTGTTTTTTAATCACAGTCACAGAACTGAGTATACCAACTTTCCATCATATTTCTGATTTTCCCATGCCTGGCCCTGGGAGGTGACTCCCGACTATGTAAAGATGGGCTCCCTCCCACTTTTGTGCCCCTGCAATGACTGGTGGTGGGGCCTTGATCAACACAGACTGCAATACAGTAGGTGAGGGATGGTGAGAGGTCCCACCCATCTAACAAGTTCCCAGGTGGTGCTAATGCACTCACCTCACACTGTGAATAAAACCTGTCTAAATAAGTCATAAGAGCCACATTTCTCCTAGCTGGGGACTGGAGGGAATTGGTCTAACTATAGCATGTGACTTGATTTTAGCCACGAAAAGATAAGGCTGGCTGAGGTCGAGGCAGGCATCTGAGGAATGTTCTTCCTCTTAAAAGGCAAGAGGGTTCTAAAACACAAGCCAGATGGCCTCTTTCCCACCCTTCCTGTTTTGTACAGTCATGTGAGGAGGCAAAGCCTGGAACCATGGTACCATCTTGTGAGCAAGAAGAACACATGTGGGATAAAGCCTGGTCCACTGAGCAAGAGGCCCAGAAGAACATCTCTATACAATGTGACATCCCTGGGACTCCTGTGGCAGAATTTAAAAAATTATCACATTGATTGATGCGTATGTGTTTGTGCACACATGTGGTCATTCCACACTGTGTGTGTGTGTGTAGTGTAGTGTAAGATGTGACAGAAAGACACCCTCCCCCCCAGCAGTTCAGGAATCAGGAAGACTGACAGAAACCTGGGACCAGAATTTTCAAACATCTATGAGAAAAGGCTGGCTTTCACAACTTCTCTGCAAATTCCTGAAAAAGGGGCTGACTTTTACAGTTTCCTATTAGATAAGGCCTCTCACCTAGGTCTGCAAATTCCTGAAAAAGGGACTAACTTTTACAGCTTCTTGGTCATATAAGATTCCTGAAAGAGGGATTGCTTCCTGGCCAAAAGTTTACAATCTCCCCTTAAACATCAATCAGAGGTCATGGGGATCCCCCTCCCTTTAAAAGGCCTACTGACCAGCTAGGCAGGGATAATCTCTCATTCTCCTGGGGAGTTGGCCTCTTGCACTCTCCCTGAGCGAGTTTCTCCATCCTGAACTGGAGAAGTTAAGCCAGATGCGCCAGTCCAGTCCCACAGCCCTAGCCCCCAAGATGAGGGAGCTAGTATTTCCTCCACTCCTGACTGTGGAGAAAGCTAGTCCCAGCTGGTCTTTCTTTACCTTATTTGTAAAGCCAGTCCCTTGCCCTTACTAAACGGGTCCTGTTAACTCCCGCAGTTAACATTTCTGCTGTGTCTCAAACCTTACATATGGTGCCAGTCACTGGGGTACAGAGACCAGCAGCCCACGTGGGACCGGGACCTTTCATACAGGACCTGACAGGATGAGATCCAGCTGGACTGGCTGCGGCTCCTCACCCTCAACCCAGCACTCTACATCATGACACATGGAGGTACCGTTCCCTTCCCCCTTTTTTTGCTTCCTCGACTTTATTTTTTCTCTCTCATTCTCCCATTTCTGAGTAGCCACTGGCTCACTCACTCGCCCACTCGGAACCCCTGTCTACATCTTGCCTGGGCTCTGTGTCTCCTCTTTCATAGCCCACGGGACTTGGTGTCCAGCCAGGCCCTCAGCCAAGAACCCAAACTTGGCGCGTCTGCTCACCTGCACCCGGAGCCGGTCCCTTAGCCTTTTTCTCTTTCCCTCCCTCTGCAACTCTCCCCATAGCATGGATCTCATCCTTCTCTCTCCTTATTCGAACTGCCATTTTTCATTCACCCCCGACTCTTTCTCACCCTCCTATTCCTGACAGCACTCGGTGGTCCCCACTAGCGTCCCCTTTCCCTCCCTCTCTCTTCCCTGTACTCTCTCTCTCTTACCACACCACCTTCCCCATATCCTCTCCATTACCACCTCCCTGCTCGGGACCCACTTACTTCTCAAGGCTCCCTAAAATTCCTTCGTCCTTTCTCTCCCTTCACTGGCTCGAATTTGGTCACTCCTGGACTTCCCTGTGGCCACTGGGTCCCTCTGGTTTCTGTGACTGTTGAATTCCAGCGCAGTTACTGGACCCAAGCCCCCCTGAAAAACGGACCTGTTTCTCCAACACACTCAACTCTGGTTCTCACTCCTGCATGTTCCTTGCTGTACCCGGGGGAGCACAGCTGCCGGCCCAGACTACTAATGGGTTTTCCTGCTGTATGCGACCAGAGATCTCTGATAGCTGCAGCTTATTACTCACATAGGGGATGCAGGCTCCTTGTCTCGGAGTCTTATTGGTATCTGTAGAAACCCCTTGGGGGTTCCTGCTGGATCCACTACGGAACTCTCTCTCTCCCCCCCCCCTCTTTCCCACCCTCCCTTCACTGATTGCTACCCTGCCTAAAACCTGTCAGGGGGAACTCTTACACCCCCTTCACCCCACACCCTGGGGGAACTCTTACACCCCCTTCACCACCCCCCTCTCTCCTCACTGTGGTCTAGCACACCCACATAAAATCATCCATCTCATAACCCAACCAGTCTACTAACAAAAGCCCCAGAGCTCCTCATCCCCCAGGGAGAGCTGCTGAAAAATGGCCTTTAAAATATTCTATAACCCAGAGGAACAGGAGAAGGCAGACTGGGGTGGGATACCCAAGACATAAGAGGGCTCAATTGCTGGCAGTGGCACTCAGAGTTCCTCCCAAAAAGACTTCAGGCAACTCAGCATCAATGCCAGAAGAGTTGCCAGGCCCACGTTGACAAAGAAGGACACTGGACACAAGCCTGTTCCAACTCAGTAGCCACTGCCAGGGCCATACCCACAATGGGAAAATGGGGATTCCTGGAGGATGACTGCTTTTCTTTGCAAAATTCGAGGTAGGCCAGTCATGTGGCCCCCAAATCCTCCCAACCTGCCTCCAGATCTTCTTCACTGACAGAACTCGTCCATCTGGCCACCAAGGATTGACCATGTGCACCACAGCAATGGAGGAACCCAGAGCCACTGCCACAGTAGACAGAAGGCCTGTTTTATAGTAGGGGCCACATGGTCTGTCCTCCCTTTCCTATTCAGGGAAGACACACCCTTAGCAGCCCTCCATGGTGGGAGTCAGTGGGCCTCCCACACTCCCAGGGCTACTCTACCTCTTCCCTACATTCTCTAAAATACCCCTGACAGCCCTCACTCTTTTGGTCAGGCCTTGAAATGTATCCTTCACTGGTCTTAATTACTTCCTTTCTTTGTGATCTACAATGTTTCCTCTGAAATAGAGCATCTCCCTGTCCCTTCATGCCCTGGGACCCCTATATAGTTTTTCTGATTTAGACAGATTATTATTATTCATATATTCCCTCAAGGCCTAAAGCATTGGTGGATCTCTCTCTCCCTCTCGCTCTCTCTCCCTCTTTCTCTCTCTCTCCCTCTTTCAACTATGATTTTGTGTTTTCTACAAGCTCACCTAGAAATTTATAAAGTGTAATATATACACAGGCAATATCAGTTCATGACATTATGTGAGGTCTTTTAGTAAGATGATACTACACAGCACTCTTCTGAGCCAAATAACTGCCATTTTCATGACTTCAGCTGTGTCAACTTGCAGAGGATCATCACAGTTGGGTTTGTTAAGCAGGGTCACTGGACCCTCACCTGAGTATCTGGCCACTCCTCCCATTGAGCTGCATGTAAGTTTGCCTAATCACAGATGGCTCCTTAATTTTTTTAACTATTAAATTCTTATCTCCCTTCTAAAGCAGCAGCCATATATCATGAGAGTCACCAGTCACTGAGTCATCTCTCCTCACCTTCCCACCAGGGAATATGCACAGCTGCCTATCCATGATGAGGACTCACCAGTATAACTCATTCCAGGCTCATGTGTCATCCCCCATCCCCTCATCATCGACCATAGTCAGCTTGAAGAAGTTAGAAGAGAATGTTGCCCCTTTTCCCTTATGACACAAAAGGCTGAAATGTAAGATGTGACTGAAAGAAAACCCCTCAGCAGTCCAGGACTCAGGAAGACTGACAGAAACCTGGGAACAGAATTTTCAAATATCCATGATAAAAGGTTGACTTTTACAACTTCTCTGCAAATTCCTGCAAAAGGGACTGACTTTTACAGCTTCTTGGTCAGATAAGATTCCTGAAAGAGGGATTGCTTCCTGGTCAAAAGTTTACAATCTCCCCTTAAACATCAATCAGAGGTTATGGGGATTCCCCTTCCCATAGGGAGGCCTGCTGACCAGCTAGATGGGGCTAATCTCTCACTCTCCCGGGGAGTTAGCCTCTTGCACTCTCCTTGAGAGAGCTTCTCCATCCTGATTTGGAGAAGTTAAGCCAGGCACACCAGTCTGGTCCCACAGCCCAAGCCACCAAGATGAGGTGGGGGAAGCTGGCCCCAGGGGACTAATATTTTCTCCACTCCCAAACATGGAGAAAGCTAGTCCTGTCTGGTCTTCTTTCTTTTCCCGACTTGGGAAGCCAGTCCCATGCCCTTAATAAACTGGTCCTGGTTAACTCCCAGCGGAGTCTCTGGTCCATTTCTGCTGTGTCTCTTGAACCCAAACCTTACATGGAGGTCAGAGGACAACTTGCAAGAATCAATTCTCAGTTTTTCTCCCTCTACCATGCAGGTCTCAAGAACTGAACTCAGAACCTTAGGCTTGGCAACAAGCACCGTTATCTTTCTGTGCCTTCCCAGTGATCTGTCTTTGAATTCTTGTTGTTGGTAAGTGAACTCTAAGTTCCTTTTGACTTATTACTCTGTTAGTCTGCTTGTCTGTTATTTGTTGCCCATATACCATTAGTGATAAACAGAACAAAGATAAGAGACAGAAACCTGGGGTCTAGACACCACCAGATAGACACCATCCTCTGGGACCCACCAATCCTTCACAGTGAGAGCAACTTCAGAATCCTACCTGAAGCCACCTGGTGATCCTTCACCACTGGGTGGCTTTGCGAAGAGCAGAAAAGCAGTGTGGTGGGAGCAGAGGGATGCAGGACAGAGATATCAAGATTAACCTATGAAGCCAGGCATAGTGGAGCATGCCTTTAATCACAGCACCGGGAAGGCAGAGGTGGGTGGATCTCTGGGAGTTTGAGGACAGCCTGGTCCACATATGAATGAAGCCGGGAAACTGCCTTTCTGGGCTACTTGCAACAAACTGTATGTGCAAGGAAAGCCTATTATTTACAAATTCCAGAGAAAGTACGGGTGGGAATGGGGCTGGGAGGTGGGGGTAGGGGATGGGGGAGTAGGATGGGTGAGGGTGGGGGTCATGAGGCTTTTTACCTGTAGAGGGTCATGACTCAGGGCTTTTGCACAGTCCTTCCCCAGCTTACTTCATTCTTGGGGCGTGTCTTACCTTTCTTAACTGAAAGTCTCTTTCTGTTACTATGTGCACCTGCTCTAATTCTTTGTCCTGATTCAAGAACCCAGAAACATTAGCAGGTGCCCCAGGACTCAGACCTATGCCTTTAACAACAGCAGGTCTGTTGTTCTCATCCCTGACTCTGTGTCAGCATCCAAAGATTCTTTAATCATTTTCATAAGTCACAGACCCACAAGTCTCTTCAAATAAGATAGGCTAAATCCTACCACAGAGATTGAACTGCTGGGCCACATCAGTCTCAAGTCTACAGCCCTCCTCAGGAGAAACCAGGCTGGAGCGGACACTGTGAGTGCTTCAGGCCAGTCACACCAAGTGCCTGGACTGCACTTTGCAAAGGCTCAGAAAGCTCCCTATACTCCCTGCACTGCGGCTATCAACCCGTGATTAATTAACCTCAGTGTAGCTTCAGCTACTTTGAAGGCAATCCAGACAAATAGACACACCTATTTTTTTTTTCCTTTTTGAGCTGTTTGTCTGAATTCCCTCACTGGCATCAGACTTCATTATGCAATATCTTAGAAACACACAGATACCCGTCATTTTACTTCTGAACATATTTGAAAGGCAAAGTTTGTGATGCCCTGTGGGGTCTCAGGAGCATGCTGAGTCTTCTCCAGGCTGATGGGGGGTGGGGTGGTGAAGGGGGAGAAAAGGGGGGATCACAAAACAACAACAAAAACAAGCTCGTTGTAGATGCTACGGAACTCAAAGTCTGTCAAACTATCGAAGGAGGAAGATCTTGACTCATTTCATAATTTAGACCTCAGGGACTTTTCTGCTTTTTCATTTAAGAAATGAGCCTTAAAGTCGCTCCCCTCTGGAACACGGTTAAAGGGTGCCTGCAGCACTGATTAGTCCCATAACTTTTAATCTGAAGTGCTACTAGTTTGTCTGACAACTCCCCCAGTGTCCTGTGCTGTCCTCCTGTCTGAGTCAGCACACTGGCTCTTGGAGAAGCCTGCGTCCTGCAGAACTGTCATGTCTATCAAACACAAGGCCCTCAGGGCTCACGTTCATCATTAAAGAAAGAAACAGAGTGTTAGCCAGGCCCAGTGCTGTGCTGTTAAATTAATTTCCGAGATGTATCTGGGTCAATGTAGTTGCATGTTGCATACAAACACACCAACTAGCTATCTTGTATTTGCATGTTTCTGGCTTGGTGGCGAATTAGCCTTTACTTGAGTCCCAAATGGAAAAATGGCCATTGCTCCTCAAAATAGCTATAAAGGAGTTGTGGCATTTCTTCTGAAAAACTGGCCACCACAAACATATTTCCAGTGATCTTTTTGGAAGTCTGTGTTGAAAGGGCAGTAACATTCCTGACCCTCCCCCATGAAGTATCAGTTATGATACACAGGGCCCTTTGATGCCCACATAATTTATAAATTCTCTACATCTAATCTCACCTTCTGAGTGAAAAGAAAGCATTTCCTAAAGTCCCTTTAGAGGTAATGAAGTCTAAACACATGGCTGAGACAATGAGATTACAAGATGCCGTCCTAAGGGTAGAAATTTTGCTTCATTGAGAAGTAAAATAAGAACCTAGGATTTGGGCAGTGGTAAATAAAGAGCATTTGATGTATGTATGGAGCAAAATCTCTTTAGTAGAAAAGATGAAGGAAAAACATGAGCAGTCTCTCTCTCTTTCTATTCTGTGTGCATGCATGTGCATGTGCGTGTGCATGCACCTGTGTGCACGTAGACCCTCTGTAGCCAGTCTAGGTAGCGTCAAGGTGGCCCCAAATTACAGGTGGAAACCTTGTGACCTCATTGGTGTTGCTCAGGAAGATCTGTGCACCATTTGAGAGCAGCTGAGGTGTGTAAAGCCACATGTGTTGACAGGTTCTAGCACATTCAACCAAGAACTGGTTTTATGGAGGTGTGAAACTGGGCTACATAAACACAACGCTGGCGCCAGGTAAGAATCCAGACAGGTGCAGACACTCTATCCTGAAAAGGCTGCATTAGATGAAGAAACAAGGCTGGGACTACATAAAAGGAGCTCGTGTGCGGTGGAGTGGCAGAGCCCTGAGGATGAGACAGGCAGAGTCCTGAGGTGCACCTGCCAGCCAGTCTAGCTTACTTGATAAATTCCAGGTCAGTGAGAGACCAGGGCTCCAAGAAATATAGCAGAGGGTGATTGAGAAAGTTGACCTCTAGCATCTATATGCATACATACAGGCATGTGCACACATACCTGCACACACACATGAACACGTTTACGCACACATGCACACAAACACACATGGATCAAGCTGCCTCGTTCCTTGAGCATGCTTTAAATGGGAAGTACTATGTGTCGCTTCCTGTCAATGTGCCAAGAGAAGAGCAGACACTTAGTGTTTGTGGTCCCAACACTAGAGTTCCAGGGAGGATTTCAGTGTTCCTCCCAGCAGCTTATGGTGTGAGTTGACCTGATACAAATGGCTCCTAGAGCACCAATGATAACCTGAGCCTTGTTTCTCCAAAGCAGAGTGACAGGTTAATCAAGGCAGAGCCAGCTGCTCAGTTAGAGCCTGAGGAGAAGAGGAGCACTCAGCACTGAGCATCATTCAAGCTGTGTACTAAACACAGACAGTGAGTCTCAGCAGCAGCCCTGATCGCCTGTGGTGCTGGTCAGTTTTGTGCCGGGCTAAGCCAGCAGTGCATCTTCAGTTTAGAGATATGCACGTTCCAGCAAAGTGGGAGACTGATGGGATGACTGCATCCCATCAATGTCTGACTTGTAATTGTAAGTCACTTTCAATTAGATCACTTGCCCTTCTGTGATGCAATATGACTCGACTGGATCTGAAGTCAGTCATTGAATATGCCTGATGACGATTGTGATTAAGTAGGCCGACTCATGGGTACCATGGGTCCTGGGCATCTGGACATCTGAGGCGGCCTGGAGCTGGGGGAGGTAGAGTTCTCTCCGTTCACAAGGGATAAGACTGCTCATTAGATAAGGGAAGGTGGAGATCTGGTTAAACTGTTCCTGTCATTGGGAAGAGAATGGCCACCAGAGCTGCTGGCATGTTTGTTTCCCTGTACCATACGAAGGGCCAGTGTTCAAGCATGGCAGTTTTGAGAGAAGCAGTGTTCTGCTTTTCTCATATCTGCCACTTACTGGCTATGCAAGCTCAGGTGCCAGTGGTCTATGCCTCAGTATGACGAGGGCTCCACTATTCTGCTCCTGCTGGATGAAAGGGGATTAAATAACACGGCATAGGGACTGGTACATAATAGGTGCTATTACATATTAGAATTTTCATATGGTATATTTCACAATAGGGCCATTTAAAAATGATTTTTAACATTTTAATTTATATGTCTTTATATGCATGTGTATATGTGTGAGGATTCCTGGAGAGGCATCAGACCCCTGTATCTGGAGTTATAGACAATGGTGAGCCATGCAACATGGGTGCAGGGAAACTGAACTCCAGTCCTCTGCAACAGCAGCAAGTGCTCTTAACTTATGAGCCATTTCTCCATCCCCAAGGGTTGTCTTTTGACTTGACTGCAAGCAAGTCCAAAAATTAATTCCATATTTGCAAATTCAGGCCAAAGATAAATGCAGTCAACCAACCATTCAAAGCAATACATAAATGCAATCAATAACTATTCAAACTCCAAGCTATCTTATGATGTGGAGTTAGAAAACAACAGCATCTACAGGAGCACAGCAAACCATAATTAGACTCATCAACATACTGGGTGTGATGATCACACAGCTGAGACACCCAGGACCTGTCCATCCAGACAATTGTGTCACATATCTGGGAATGCCCAGAGAAAGGATACCAGTTGTTCAATGGGGGACCCTTCCCTAGTCAGAGGCTTTATGAAAGGTCTTCCCATGGACAATTTCAACACTTGTACAAACAACTGTTCTAAGGAAGATATGGGTCCTTGAGTAGAGTTCTCCAAGGCTGTCAGTTAAGAATTAATCACTGCTTGGTGTTGAACAGGTAGTATAGTGAAAAATAAACTTTTGTTGCCTTAAACTACAGCCTTTATTAAAAACACAGATGCTTAGCAGAGAACCGGATTATTCTTAGTAGCAGGGCTGGAAAACCGAGAAGTTTGGCTTCTACTGGGGCTTATCAGCACAGGTGGACCAAGGGTATCATGTCTACACAAAAGTTAATTTCCAAACATTTCTAACTCTTGCAAAGCCCTTCATCAGGATCTCAGTGAGTTAAAATACATGTATGAGTGTGGTGGCACATGCCTGCATTCTAAGCACTCAGGAGATGAAGGCAGGAAGATTAGGCATTCAAGACCAGTTTACTACATAGTGAGTTCAAGATCACCAAGGGCTACATGAGACCATCTCAAACAAACAACAACAAAACCTGAGTAAATATGGGAGAATTACTTTTACAATATGGAAATGCTTTGGACAAATGACTTTTACCTAATCTTGCAACCAAAAAGTTAATCTTAAATTTTGAGATCATTTAACATTATCTTAGCTTGCTCATAATGTAAAACAATGTATTAGGCCCTGTGTTCGTCTTGTAACCAAGAATATATAGCCTTAATTATGTGTGACTCTTCCATACCCTTGGCCCAGAGCAATGTGTGAATGTGTGTATGTTTTACATATGAGGTGCTGCAAACAGCATATTGCTAGGAAGCATTCAGATAATTATCTAATTTGGGTTACAGTCAGCAGATGGTATTAAACAGATAATATCTGTCTGTGGTTACACATGCTGTTTCAGGTCAACAGAGGTCAGAAGGGACAAAATCCTCTGATAAGGTCTGCTTTTCCTTCCCTATTTCATGCTGGATACACAGTTTCAATAAAGAGTGAGGCTTTGGTTTGAGAGTATAGCTCCTGTCCAGAAAAGCCTGAAGGAACAAGTTCTCAGACAAGCTCACCTCCCCTCTTGGCTAATGGATGCGGAGTTAGGCTGTATTTATTCAGCCATTGCTGTAATGTGGCATTGCACTGCACCACTGTGTAAATAAATACACAAAAATATAAAACCTAGGCATTAACATCATCCCAGTTACCCAAGTTCACCTCCTGGCCCTGCCCATCCATGGCCCCCAAGTCATGCTTCTGAAGGCCATGACTTTGTGGCAGGGAACCTGGGGGTGATACACTGTAGTATTAAGGAAGTACAGAGTGCTTAGTGCTGCATTTAAATCATGGCCATCTTTATTTGAATGCAAGAGTCTCTCAACTGGAACCCTCAAGACTCCTGGCATTACCTTAGAACTTGTCAAATACGAAAATTTTGGCTTACCCCCTGACTTACTGAATCAGAAATGAAAACCCGAGTTTCTGTTTTAACAATGGTGAATCCAGCTCGTTCTGATAGATGCTATAGTTTAAGAACTCTGGTTTTTTGAAAAAAGCCTATTTTTCCACTTCAAAATAACAACACAGTAAATTTTAAAATAGACCTCTGAAATATTTGATGAGGTGTTTTCTATATTCAGGAAGAGGAAATAGAAAGAAAAAAATAAACACCCCCTTTGCACATGATTGACTTTTATAAAGTCACTTTGATTTGAAAACATTAGAATGCATCTAAACCTGATCATTAGCATTAGCAAAGAAAGACTGTGGTTCTAAGTTCACTACTTTAAATATTCACTTTCATAAGGCAAAGTCATCTGCTGAAGTCACTTTGTCAATAAAAGCAGAGTATAATCATGTTATAATGCACCTCCGTAGCTTATAAATGTTTCTGTGTGCCTAATGCCATTTGATTTTAGCAGCTGAAATCACAGGCAGCACTCAGTGACAGTTCCCATGGGATAAAAAGAATGCTCTAAAGTTTGTTCTCATTATAATGTATCTTCCATCACTCTTTCACTACATGTATGTAAATATATGCCAACACACCATAATTGGTGTGTATAATAAAAGGGCCTCAGATGTATGTACAAACATTGCATTTTTTTGTTCTTTTTAGTCATTTTAACTATATTCTGTATTTAGAGAGACATGAAGATTGAATGTAAACAGGCTTTATACAGAAGAAATTGAGGTCCATTGTGCACACACACACAAACACACAAGGAAAGAACTGAGCTGTGTAATACAATACACTCCATTCAATAATCTTTTATTGGTTTATAAAATCAAAAGAACACAGTTAAATGAAGGGGAATTGAAGGCACATGATGGATGCGTCTCTCATAGCATTTAAATCTCTTCCACTTGATTAAAAATTCCTAGTTCCTCTTCAGTGAATTGTTTGGAGTTTTTGAGCAGCCTCTGCCCTGATTAAAACAAATTAGCATCAAAGATCCCCTGTTGAATGAGAAATCATTAATTGAGAAACATGCAATGCTCCTTAATTACCTTTAGAACAGTGAGAACAAATAATCTCCGGTTCCAGAGGGGCCTGCCTGCTCTGCGTGGAGGACTCACTCCACGAGCCGCCAGAATAAAACTTAAGCTGCAAGCACTACTGGGGACCATCAGCCCAGGCTTCAGTAAACATACTGTAGATTGTTTATGGAAAGGAAAAATATCTATCTAGGTAACGGCCAATGGGAAGAGAGGAAAAAGTTTTGCTTTCTTAATTTTTTGGAGGGAATTTTTTTTTTTTTTTTTTGTCGTTTTTGAGACAGGGTCTCCCTGTAGCCCCAGCAGTCCTGGAACTTACTATGTAGACCAGGCTAACCTTGAACTCAGGGACCTGCCTGTCCCTGTCTCCTGAGTGTCGAGATTAAAGGTGTGTGCCATCATGCCTGGCTATTGAGGGCTTTTAAAAGTGTTTTATGCATATGGCAGTATCGAAGGACAAATCACAAAAGCTGTTGTGAAACAAATTCCAATGCTTTGTGTAAAATGCTTCTGTGCAAACGAGTGGCTTTACTGTTCACAGTGGACAGAAACTGCTAAACTTGACCAAATCCAGCTCCAGATGGAAGTGAGTTTCTGAGGCTAGCCTAGAACTTGTTATGATTCTCCTGCCTAAAGTCTCCTGAGTGCTGGGATTATGAGTGTAAGCCATTTTGCTAAGCAGATGGAAACCAGTTGTCCTAGCACATTCTATACTTAGTCTTTATATGCCCAACATAGTCCTCATGACTGCTTCTGCAGGCCAGTGGGGCAGAAGGCATCCCTCCACCTTTAGAATCTGGAAACCACTGAATCACCACAAGGATGTCACTGGAAAAGCTTAAGAGCTGTGGCTACACATTAGGGCAGGTTCTGAAGGCTCCAGAGGCACATTTGTCACATGCTTCTTGGGAAGAAGAAGTTCCACACGGGAAATAAAGGATTGGCTCACTGTTCAGTTTATGGACCCCGTTAGATCAAATAAAGCACAAAACTCCGAAACAGTGCTAGCATCTTGGATCTGTATCAATGTGATTAAAATCTAATATGGAGAGATTGCATTTAATTTTAGTGGAAGGAAATGACATGTTTTACAAGTTGAATTAAACATTATACCAATAGACAGTAGACTGCAAACTTTGCAGAAGTTATTAATCATTATTCATCACATTGATAAACTTGACATTGCCATAATCTTTGCAAACATTGCAAATCTTCTCTTGGGGCCTACATCAGAATGATTTTCAAGACTCCATCAAAAATATATAATTTATATCAAAAGAAAATTTCTTTTCTTCCAAGTGGTTTCCCATGAAGGTATGATAGGAATGTTTAGATATTTCACTTCAGGACAGAATAAGCCCCAGTTCATCAGTGTGCCAAACCAAATCGACTCAAGATTTTTCACATAAGAATCACTAAGATTGTTACATAACCATGCTCTGACATTGTTCAGGAAAAGGAAGTCAAGTCACAAAAACAATGGCTAGCACACATGAAAATACACAGCAGACTTCCTCACATGTCATCACCAATTCCTACAGCTCTTTCGTAGACGTGCCCTTGAGAAACCAATGAGACTTTGCAGTTCTCCCTGGACAAAGGTCATTCCTTTGCCAGCCCATACTGATGGGTTCTTTTGTTGTTTTATTGTTTTGTTTTTTACTTTTGCACAGGAAGGTCAAATTAGAGTGGTCATGTCAGAAACCTGCTGGACAGAAGTGGACACTGGAGTCTCAGAGTTCTCTTTTCCAAATAGTTCATTTGCAAACAGATATTAGGGAAAGATTCTTTTATTCTCCAGGTAAGGAGCTTCAGCTGAACTCGGAGTTCGGCCTTTGAGACTCTGACAAGCTGAGCATCCTGTTTGCCATTATCTATTTGTGTTGTGAGGTAACTCATTTCAGGCTGAAATCAAATTGTTTTAAGCAGAGCTAGTATTTTTATTGGTGTCCTTCCAGCCAGCCTTCCCGTTTAAGGGCCATCGTATTTCAAGTTGATCTAAAGGAAAAGATTACCGCTGCTGGTATGCACCCTCACAAGGGAAGGGAGTTGCACAGGCCTATTTTATGTTATTTATTTATTCTCAAAGCATTAATAGGGCTCTGAGTGTGTGAGTTTGTAGCTGTAGGAATGAGCTGACTATTGGATGAAGAGTCAGGAGACATGTGCTGATGGAGAAGACAGTCCAACAGCCCCTCAGTGTTTGCTACAAAATCGCCATTTAAAGTTGAAGAAGGAGGTGGGTCATAGTTCGGCAGTTGAGCCCATGCTGCTCTTTCAGAGGACTGGGGTTCTGTTTCCAGTACCATGTCAGGTGGTTCACAACCACCTGTCACTTCAGCTCCAGGGCATCTGACAGCATCTTCTGGACTCTGCTGCAACTTGCACTCACATACACGTTCCCATACACAGGCACACACACATATAAATACATATAATTAAAACTAAAGTAAATTTTTTAAAAGTTGAGAAAGGCAATGTTTAACCTTAAAGTATATGATAGATGTTTTCAAAATCCCGGAAAGCACAACTCGGGATCACCAGGCAACACATACCATCGGTTTCAACTACAGTTTATCTGGAAACCTTAGCACATCAATGCACCTTAGTCCTTAGTGTTAATTCACCCCCAGTATCCCACACCCCCCCCAAAAAAGGCCAAGGAAAATAGATATCAGTGCTGACGATTCACTGAATTTAACTTTGGACTTTTCATAGTAACAGAAGATACTTAATTTAACTATGGTCTACTTCCATTTCAGTGACGACAACATCAACAACAAAACCACAAAACTCGGTAAGGTAGGCAAGCTTTTTGCTTTTTATTGGTGTATATTTATTGAAATAGTACTGTGTTTCATAAGAACATTTCATCCAATATATTCTTTGGACATAACTCTCTCTCCCACCTCCAACCATGTCTCTTACCCTTAGAGGAACACTTTTATCACAGAAATAGACAACTGACCCAAGGCATTAAAAAAGGGGATGTTTTTGATTTTATGGTAGAATTTGATGGTGCCCAGCATAGGATCTCTTGTACGATAACTTACATATCACCAGCAAGCACATGACTTAATTTGTCTTTGGGCCACAGGGGCTACAGAAACCCAAAGAATTGCTACCATGATCTATTTCTCCTAATGCTGTTTTCCTGGGTGGAAATTCTAGAGAATGCTCATCTGTCTCCTTCGTGCAGCTGCTGTAAAGAAGCTTCCACTTCAACAACCATCTTGCCTGAGTAGAAACCCCACTTCTGCCAAGAGCAGCAGCAGTCAGTCCAGTGCTTCTGCCATGGCCTTTGAGGATTCAGTGTCTTAGAACTGCTCCCAGTCTGTGAATGAGGGGAGGACTTACTTCCTCAATGAAAGGTGTAAGGGCTGGGAAGCAGGCAGGGACAATGAAGGAGACTGGAAGTGTTGGATTATAGAAGCTCGTTCAAAATGATTCTGTGGTTTCACACTCAGGAAGCCAACTAGTGACAGCACCTGTGGAAGCTCAGGCGCATCTCTGCTGCCTCGGTCGCGTCAGGTACGGGATTCTGAACAATCAGGCAAGGATGTGGGATGGGCAGAGGGATTTGTGTCTGTTCAGAGGGCTATGTAGCAGAGCTGACAGGATGCCGAGGGTTCCACCCACATTTCTAGAAAAATCCCTTAAAATCAGTTTTGTGCCCAAATCTTCACATCTCCATTTAGCCATAAAAGCACCGTGGGAAGGCTGGAGAGGAGAGCAGTAGGCCTCAAGGCTTGCTGAGCAGGGCTTCCGTGTTGTTCCAGAGGAAGGGCCCCCAGGGTGCAGCCCTCAGCTCCACCCACTTCAAGAACCTTCCTGTAGGCCCCTCCCAAGTTTCTGTCTGTACTGATTGAGATGCATGGGGACCTACACACACAGCTATGCCTGCATCTGTGTGGAAACTCGAGGTCAACCTTGGCGTCGTTCCTCAGGAGATGTCTGCCTTAAAAAGTTTTTACAGGCTGCACTGGCTGGCCAGTGAGCTCCTGGTTCCCCAGGGATCTGCCTGTTTTGAGGTCCCCAGTACTGGGCTTCCAAGTACACGGCCACTACGTCCTGCTTTTTATGTGGGAGCTGGGACTAAAACTCAAGTCCTCCTGCTTGAATGGCAAGCACTTCACTGACAGAGCCATCTCTTCAGTCCACAGGTACTTGGTCCTTCTGTGGAGTTGGAGGCAAGAGAGCCTTGTGGGTCCTTCTAACTTCACTGTTTCCTAACAACACCTGCCTGAAGCCTTGCAGAGAACAAGAGGCTTATGAAGCCAAAAGGGCACAGGGGACTACACTCAACACTTGCCAAAGGATGGGGAGGCGTTGCCCAGCCTGAAGGCACAGGTCTGTAAAATCTGCTGCTTGGGAGCCTGAGAGAGGGTGGAGGAGGGATGGTTTCCAGTTGAAGGTCACCCTGGGCAACTCAGAGAGATCCTGGAAATCTGAGCTACAACTCAGTGGCAAAACACTTGCCTTAGCATGTGCAAAGACCAGTACTGGGAAATGTAGACACAAAACACAAGGCCAAGGGCACAGATTGGACCCTCAGTGAGGCGGGGATCCTGGCTGCTCAGTCCCTCACGAGCACAACCTTCCATTTTCAGGAAAAGTCAAGTGTTCAGCATGTGATTGGATGAGTATGTGAAGGAAAGTTCAGTGAAAATCAGAAGAGGGAAGGGAAGGGGGAAAGTGCATTTTGAACGTGGAAATTAAAACACACACCCCATAACCCACTCTGTTTTTGTCGCATGCTTTTGGAAGGGTAGCAATCCAATAGCTGGTACCCGTTTACAATCTCAGGACTCAGAGGAATTGAAAGTTTGAAGCCAGCTTGGGCTACATAGCATGACTCTCAAACAAGCAAACCAAACCAAACCAAAAAAACTCCACTTTCTAACACACACTGTCTCACACACACAGATAACAAAAACCCTGCACTTGGTGGAGAGGCCAGTGTTTTTATTTCAACATGAAGTCCTGATTAATAGCACAGTGTATTCTAAAATGTTGGCTTTTAAGATCAGATTTGAATTTTCCCACAATCTGTTTTTAACATGGACACGTACACCTGTACACATATATACTAAAAGTAGCTACAATCATAATTCTTAATTTAAAAAATTAGGTAAAACCAAAAATGTTACATATAAGGAAAACACTAAACACCAACCAGATGTCTTGGAGTCCTTGGAGAACATGCAAAGCCTTTAGAGTTAGAGTGATGAATTCATTATTGAAAATATTTATTTTTATTTTATGTTTATGAGTGTAATGCCTGCATGTATGTAAGTGCACCTGTGTCATGCAATGCCCATGGAGGTCAGAAGAGGGCATCTGCTCCCATGGAAGTGTAGAAATGGATGGTTGTTAGTTCCCATGTGGGTGCTAGAACTGAATCGAGGTCCTCTGCAAGAGCAGCCAGTGCTCTTAACCTCTTGAGTCATTTCTCCATCTATGAATTCATTATTTAAAGGATCTGTTCTAACTATAGATACAGAAAGCTCTTGTCCCAGGACCATGTATCTCTTTGCCTATTGGTAAGGGTCCCTGAAGAGATTATTGAGCAAACTATCATATAGGCTACCCCAGGCCTTGAGTCTTAAGATGGACATCTGCCCTAACTAGGGAAATTCTTATGATCAAACAAGCTCCAAGCTTGGTAACAGCAAGTGCATTTTAGAAGTGAGTTTGGTAAAAAGTACAGGTGGGTGGAATTAGTTTGTTTGATCAGTTATCAATTTTTGAGGTCTTTTAAAAAATATTAAACCTATTTCAAGTCATAATTCTACACTCACCTAAAAAAGATGTTACGTAAAACAACGCAAGGCAAGCATTCATTCCTTCTTGCCTAGTTAATGACAGAAACATTGGTGTTTCTATTTAAATGCCATCAAGGGTTATTTAAGAAAGGCTCCACTAAACTGGATAGATTTAGAAATAACCAGAGTTCTTTCTATTGACCCGAATATCAAGGTGGTGGCAGAAATCTGTATATCCTAGAAGTATAGGAACTTCAGATTAGGAAGTCTGTTTATACAAAGCTTGACTTGAAAAGATGCATAAAAATTAATACAGTTATAAATCAAGTGAGAGGAGAGAAGTGGCCTTGTATCTCATGAGTACACCCTAGGTCATCTTGGGGGCCAGTGGGGAAACCCTGTGTTCATCTTTGAGGATCACAGTAACCCTGCAGTGGAGACCACCTTGCCCCGTTTACAGGTGGCAAGGCTGGGCCTTTGAAGCTTGTCCAGCACCACACATCTCAAAGCAGTGTCCAGCCTGCCCACCAGAATGCTCTCTAAATAATCCCCTGATAAGGGCAAAAGTTACAGAGGTGCCTCTGCCTCATTAATGCCCAAAGACAACAAGACATTGGGAAAGCACGGCAAGAACTGATCAGACGAATGTTCTAGCTGAAATGTTTTCTTATTGAAGAGAACACAACAGAGAGATGCTCAGTGGGAAAAGTGTTTGCTGCACTTGAGTTCAATTCTCTGGAGCCTTCATTAAAAAAAAAAAAAAAAGAAGAAGAAAGAAAAAAAGGAACCTGGGCATGGTGTAGTGCTGGGAGACAGAGCAGAGACGGGAGGATGTCTGGAACGCACCGGCCAGCCAGTCTAGCCAAATTAGCAAGCTCCAGATTCAGTGAGAGATCCTTCTACAAAATAAAGCAAGGTGGTCACAAATGACTGAGGAAGACACCTGGTATTGACTTCTGGCCTCCACACACATACATGTGCACATACTGCTGCATGTAGCTATTTATACAGGACGTGCACACACACACACACACACACACACACACACACACACACATGAACACAATGTTACTGTATGCAGCATCAATTTTCTTCTCTGTGTATAACCCAGCTTGTAATTCAACTAGAAAAAAACCCGAGAATCTTAATTCTCTTACAATTAACTAATTAACCAATAAATATAAGCACACTGTGTTTTTGCCAAGAATTTTCTAGTTGTCCAAATAATGTCCTTGTTAATTTTTACAATTTTGTTCTAGTTCTCATACTTGGCAAAGGAAGAAATCCTAGATTCTAAAGAGTTCAGAATTCCACTAAAGTAGGCTTCAAAAGAATCCACCATGTCAGCTACTACCTTCTCAGAAAGCATCCATCTGATATACATGGCTGTATTAAAATAACATGAGACCATCTGATTTTAAAACATTTGGGATGTGGGGTGGGAGGAACAGGACACAGATAATGGAGTGATGATCCTGATGTCTTTTTGATCCACTTCACCTGATGGTGAAGAATTTTATTTTCAGGAAAAGATTTGGTAAGTTGAGAATATATTGCATAACTGGTAACAGCATTAACAATATTTGGCCCAGAAGGTATAGTAGGGCTTTAACTTAACATTGCATTAAGTATAATTATCTAGAATTCAAAATTTCAAGTTTTAAGAACCCAGTGGGATACAAGGCAGATGGAACTGGACAATTCTTCCACAGTAAAGTTATTTGGTGGGCCTCTGTAAATATATAGCGAAGAACAGTCTTACAGGCAGGTCTGGATGTTGTACTTTTGTTCTATAAGCTTTCTCTAGTGACAGCTGTTACAGGATTGAGCAAACTGAATAATTACTGTATGTTAAAATGATTATATTGTTGTAGTCACCAGTCTTGCCAATTTATTATTTCATGAAAAAAAATCAACATGCGAAGTGTCCAAAGAGATGTTGATCTAATTACCTGATTGTTTTTAGGAGACATTTACAAACTTAGTTTAATGTTTTCTGATAGCGAATTTCCTGGGAAGTAACAACAACCATCCCTTCCCACCCACCCAAACCCCACAGGCTGTAGAGAAAATGACTAAAACTATTCTACAAATTTGTCTTATTTTAGTGCATGGAAAATAGCAAAATTATCATGCCAACATAAGGGATATATACTATATTCATCTGCCTAATTATAAAAATAATGACATAGTCATGATTAGATGCAACCTAACAGTGTTTTATAAGATGTAGCTACATATTCTGTGGTCGTTTCTGTTACATATCACATTCAACCCTCATCAAATTCAGCTGATTTTATACATGGCATTTGAAATAAATATTTAATATTGCAACAGGGTCATAATCTGCTATTGTGCAACCATGGCATGCAAGTAACTAGGCGTTAACTGTAAAGTGTCATTACCTTCCAGAAATCCAAAGAACATGAAAAGTGCGTATACAGTATTAAGCATTGATTAGATTTAAATGACTTTCCTATTAAACAATATCCATAGTGTACAGCAGCTGTGGATATCATGTTCATTGTTCTTATATATCCTGTAGTCACCCTGAAGTTAACAATGGCCATTCCAGACTGAGTCTGTTCATATGACTGAGCTTCAGTGAGCTGTTTGTTGGCTGATATTAGGACACAGATGATTGGACATTCCAGTGTGAAAGCAGTCACTTTATTTCTCCTTTCCACCGTAATTCAGGGGTTTGCATCCTTCCGAATGCTCTGAATGTGGTCAACGATGGATGTATTTCTGAACTACAGACTTCTCATGACACCAGTGTGACTGTGTTGAAAACAGAGATCTTGCTGGTGCTTGACAGACCCTGCTCTTCTCTGGTTGTGTTCTAGGCAAAGTAGGTGATAAGAAGGAACTTGAAAGGGTACCTTTAAAATATATTTCCAAACAATTGTAAAAAGTAAATTAAAATCTAGCAGTTAGAGGAGAAAGCCCAAAGAAAATGACAGGTCCCTATAAAGATGCAGATAGATCACTTAGGCCTGGCATGATGATTCCCAGGCAGTTGGGGCAGAAGCTCATAGACTCTAGAATTACTGCAGCTCTTTTCAGGTTGTGGTCCTGAGGTTGTGTGTTGAAGGAGAGAGAGAAAGGAAGACTGCTCGCCAGGCTTGTCCATGCTCTATCAGGTCTGATGATGACTTAGGCAGTTGGCGTGGATGACAGGAATGTCCTCCACACTCAGAATTCTAATAAACCACCCATGAAGTTGCACACATCCATCCAAATGGACTGGTTTGGGCTGTGAGTTTTCAAATTGACATCGGACACCAGGTGGTCACGTGGAGCATTTAAGCACATGATCTACATCCTATCAGATCAAAACCTTGCTTTCACATTTACAAAGAGACAAACAGCATTAAAGCCACCATGATTTGTTCATTTCTTATTCTCATGCAGGTGACCTAAGTTTACTGATGAGGCAAAAACTGTACATGTCTCATCATTCAGTCATTATAAAACGTCTGCCTTTAAAGTCTTGGGATATAAACAGTTGATTTATATGAATTACATATTTTCATCTGCATTAAGAAACAATATACATCTTTTTCCATAGTAAGTTAATATTAGCTATAAGCCTAAGAGAGCTATAAAAACTGTTTATTCCTGGTGACCATCAATACTGTTACTTTTAAAAAACTCATCAACATTCTTTGGCCACTTGGGACATTGCCCACTTAGAGGGAACTGTACTTGAGCCCTGGATCATAGGAGATTGGCCTCTATAAACCCAAGGGCGCAGAACAGCTTTAGCAGAAGTCTTCTGCAGAGTAAACCAGTACAAAGCATGGAAATGGCTTCCTTTCTCAGACACAAGTTCCTTGTCGTGTGGAGAGGTGTTTTCGATTCCGGACTCCACAAGTCTTGTCTTTATTATCCGAAGGTTTCTGCTGTGAAATGTCTATCAGGGCACTGGCAATCGCAAGGCCTGGAATGAAAGCAGAAAAGCATGTGAAGGCTTGCTTAGACACATCTGAGACTGTGAGGGAGGTGGTTTTGAGCCCTGCTTCCTGATGTAATGTTCAGTTCTTCACTGCTTGTCAAGCACTGAAACACCCACAAGAACAAGACTGACTGAGTGTATGGACACTGAGTGTTGGACAACCACACTCAGGGTCTGACAAAACACCACACCCAGTTGAAGATGTCACTCCTTGCCTCGTTTCAGAGTCTGAACACAGACTTGCTCTGGATGGACTGGGAATTTCCACAGTTACTATTTTGTTTTTATTGAAACAAACAAAAATCATTAGATCAGAATTTTTTTTAAAAAAGCTTAAAGTAGTTTTAGGTTTCTGAAAAAGTAGAACCTATACCGATACATGATTCTTACCTGAGGTTCATAGCTGGCATTAGGACTGTGCCATGCATGACCCTATGGCCACTGTGGCATGGCACAGTGTCATACAGACTCGTCTCACTGTCCCGACGGTCCCCTATGCCGTACTATCTGTCCTTCCCTGTCCCCAAAGCCTCCAGCAGCTGGATCGTTGTTGAAAGTCTGCTTTTTCCTTTTTCCAGATATTATACAGTTGGAGTCATTCAGTGTATACAATCCTTCAAGCCAATTTTTTTCACTCAAAAATAGGCATTTGATACAGTTTGGGTATTGAATGTTCCCAGAAGTCCGTGTGTTAAGGGTCTGTTGCCAGGGAAGCATTACTGGGAGGTGGTGGACTTTTTAAGATGTGAGACTCTGTCATAGGTCATTAGGGATATGCCCTTGAAGGAGACTTTGGGACTTTGGCCCTTCCTCCTTTCTCTTTTCCCTTCTGACCATTAGGTGATACTTATCTGCACATGCTTCCCACCACTGCCATCTGTCACCCCCACTAGAAGCCCACAAGTATTTTGTTATAATGGCAGAAAGTAAACAACTACCTATTTAAGGTATGTCTTCTGGAGGCTTACCAGTTCCTTTCATTTTTCTATTTGGTAATATTTGTTATAGCATCAATTATTTATGTTTTCTTCTACTGAAGTAGATCTTATTACTTCCAAGTTTCCTGAGAGTTATGAGCAAAACTATTATGAACACCTGTAAGCAAGGTTTTGTGTGGATGTAAGTCTGCAACATACAGAGACCCAGGAGTGTGATGGATAGATCAAAAAGTAAGCTTTGTGTTAAACTCTGTAAGAAAATATGAAATTGTGCTTGCAAATAACTGTTCCATTTGCATTCCCATCAGCAATGATGGGGAGTTCCAGGTGCTCTACATCCCCATCAGCATTTGGTGATGTCAGTGTCCTGAATAGTGTATTTGAATAGGAGCAACAGTATCTCATGGATGTTTTAATTTGTAATTCCCAATGGTACATGATGGAGCCTCTTTTTATCAGGTATGTGTTTTGCAAATATCTCCTCCCATTCTGTGCCTTGAGTTTTCATTCTCTCAAGCTTTTTAAAAAAGAAAGCATCTTCAGGCAGTTGTGCAATGCACAGATAGACATGGGAGAGGGTAGACTTGTTGAAACTCAGATGATAAGTGTCTTAAACATAAAGAAGGACCCCAAGTACTGCTAGAAGAAGGAACATAAAAATAGGTCTGTAGTTACTGTAGGTAATTAAAAGACCGTTTGCTGTATTAATTTTGTTACATTGTTCACTGACTGACAAGAACATTCAGTAAGATGCTCAGGAACAGTAAAGACTTTAAATGTGTATGTCCTACATCTCAACTAGAGAGTGTGGCTTATCATAAACACATGATTCAATTTCATTTTTGTAGAGTCCTGTAATTCTTGAGTAAAACAAAGTATCTCAAATTCTCATTCTATACCACAGGGCCACACTACTTAGCTTTGTTGAAGAAGAGAATTGACTTTGATGTGAGCTGACCCAGTCCCTAGGCACTAATGGAAATCTTCATGTGCTACTTTTAAGGAAAATCTTTATTTGAATATTATCCCACACAAGATGTTATTGAATTATTTTATTTCTATGAGACAATTTATTGTACACAATTTTCAAATATGACCTGGTGAGAGCAGAACTCCAGAGATTAACAAATAGAAAGGAATGGGAATAAAGAGACATCTGACAAAGAAGGAACTGTAAACAGTCATCTGGGGAGGACAGTGCTGGGGAAGTCAGGGCAGCTGAGGAGGGTTCAAGACATCTCTTTTTAATAGTATCATGTGGACCAGCAGTTTAAGGCCTTAGAAAACTGTAAGCAGAGACTATTAGATTTCCTCAAAGCAGAAGATAATCTTGGACTCCTTTCTGAACGTATGTAAGTCTAAAGGCTGAGCAGGGAAAGTGTGGCCAGCAGATGTCCATCTCCAGTTTCAGATGCATAGCAAGTAAAAGAAATAAGCAAGCTTATTTACACAAGGATCAGAAAAGGACCAGGAGAAAATGTACCTGGGCGCACACGGTAATATGAATGCATACTTTGTTCTAAAGGAGAAGGGGGCCGAGAGTGCTTTTGGAAACAGAAGGCTTTATAAGGAGAAGGGGTGTCTGGTGGTGGCAGGGAGGCCAGAAATGATAAACTTACAAACATCAATGGTGGTTTGCACATTTGACTTTCAAGAGTTCCTTGTCAAAGTAACTTTTTCAGAGTGTTAAATATTGTCCTGAAAATTTTAGATATGATATAGGGCTCAAATTTTAAATAAAAATTATGTTCTTGACCTTTGACAAGCACGTATGAGCTCCCGATACATCCAACCACTTATTCTGCTGGTTTGAATTCACTCATTCTAAGTACTTTGCCATTTCTTTATTTCATGGAGGTGAGTGGCTTTAATTTAACTTAAAAAAAACCCCACAGACTTTGGTTATGCTAACTCAAGGTTTGACTGGAGCAGATCTTAAATTTCCTGGGATCTCCTGGCACACTGTTGTTCTAATTTACAGCTTCCTGCTAGTTCATTCCTGGCACCAACTTACCCAGAGACAGCCAAATACAACAAATAATATATGTCTCCTTGAACGTGGACAGAGACCACTTATACTAATTTCAATGATTACAACATCCAAATATGAAATCATGCTATTTGTTAAACTACTGCATGACCTAGTCCAGAGGAGCTCTGAAGAATACTTTTCATTTACATGTGGGAGCAAATGCTGTTCCCCTTACAGCAGATACAGCACCAGAAGAGAAGCAAACAGCTTCCATTGCCAAAACAGGAAATTCTCAGATAATTGACCACTGTCACAGTGTCTTTGTATTTTAGGGTATATGGAGTCCAAAGCCTAATTAAAGTAGTGTCTCCCAAAACATGCTCTGGTTTACACAGGATTCTGAAACTTGGAAACACACTGAATTGAAAAATCATAGATCATAAATTGTATTTCAGTTAATTTACAAATAAAATTGCAAATCATGCTTATATTAAACCTGATGGCTTATTATGCTTTCCTCTGCAAGTGAGCTAGCAACAGTGTTTTCGCGGTCAGTGTGAGCATGAAGTTGAGCAATAAGCCTTTGGGGCCATCGCTCCAAATGGTCTAGCTTTGTGGAGTAACTGCACAGCTTTCCTCATTTATGCCTTTAGTTCCCACTTAGGACAAATGCAAACATTCCTCCACCTGCATGGATGTCCCACCTGTAGTTCATGTCTGCACCTCCCAAGCCAACATGCTCCAATCCGCACCCCCCCCCCCCCCCCCGGCCAAAAGCTTCCCCACTCAGCCTGGTTCAAGTCTTTACCACAGCACAAATGAAGGTGACTGACTCCCTTGCAATAACAAGCTCTTGGCATAAATAATTTTTCTATGTTTCCATGTAGTTCTTCCTGGTTTATTTCTACACTGGCAATGAAGAGGCAGGTACAAGGAAACTGCTGGAACTGTCTCCGGATTTTAAAACAAGGTATGGACCAACAAAAGTAACCTGAAAACAGGTCCTTAGTGGCTCTTGCTATACCCATATCCCCTGGTCTAGAGGATCTGGAACTGCTCCCTGTGGGAGCTTTCCACCTATGATCCTGCATGCTTTGTACCCTGAGAGGAAGTGTGCCACTGGATCCTGAGCGGGGGCTGATTGTCGCCAGAGTTCCATTAAAATCAGGTCACTCCAGAAGATCATTCTTCAAAGCGTCACACAAATCATCTGATGAAATCCACTTACTGTATTCTCTAGGCCTCGCATAGCTCCTTGTTATCAAAGCAATACAATTAACTAGGGGAACAATTCATTATTTTAGACTGGCGGTCTAAAGGAATTTCATTTACCATGTCATGATGATGCTCCAACGCTGTGGGCTAGTGGAATTTTCATCAAAATATAACCGTAGATTCAATAAAAATGCTAAGGCTTAAAATATTTATTGTAAGTCTTAGCTCTTTTCATTTTTAATTCTTAAATATCACATACCATGACATTTAGATTATTTAAATTCAATGTCTAAAAGACCTAAGTAAGAAAGTCCACCTTCTGTTTCTCTATTTCCTATGACTTCTGAGCCTTTCAAACTGGTGCTACGCTGATCACTGAGGCCTGGGTAATCTGTGAGGAAGTAAACCCATCAGAATTTTCATCAGCAAATGGGCATGGTTCAGTGTTGGGTGCTAAAATTACCACTGCTATTTTGTAAACAGGTAGAACAATGCACTAAGATCAGACTTTTACCTGTAACCTCCGAATATTTGCTTCCTAAACTTTGAGACCTTCACTTTTCTTTAAACATGTCCAAATAGACCCTAAAGAGAAAGGAATATAAATAACTAATAACTACACAATTAACTGGCAAATATATCTTCTTCAAACACTAAATCTGCAACTCAAACCGCCATGGAGAAGCATCAGGAAGGAATTTAGTTACTGTTTGTTAAACTCTAGCTTTCCCTAGTGGAAGTGAGGTGGTAACAAGGGACTACAGCAGTAACAATGGGGTCATAAAATTACTGATGTGTGTTTCTTTACAATTATGCAGAACAATTAATAAGTACAGTAATAAAATACAGCACATCAAATGAAATTGCTTTGAAAGAACATTCCTTCATCATATACAAACATAGCACTTGCATTTTACATTTGAACAGAAACCTTGGAAAAAGTCATTCATTTTGAAGTGATCTCCTCCCCAGTCTGTGTAAAAGCAAGCACCACTATATATTTTAATTTTCCAGGAAAACAGCTTCATTAGGCGTGAAAGGTTAATTGCAGGTTTAAGTGGAGTTCAGAGAACGGTGCGGTTCTGTCGTGAATTGCACAGTCGGCTTCGGGAAGACTGAGTGAGTGCTATAAACCGTGTGCCCTGCTGAAATGTTTTACTACCTCATTTACTATCTGTCTTCTTTTACGGCTTGTATTTGTAGTTCTTCTAAACCTTTAATGGCTACAGTTTTATTTCACTGTAATCAGATTTAAATGGAAATACCATGCTGGGATGTTTAAATGTTTTCCTTCTGATTGTATATAGCTACATACTTGTGATCAGAGTCTTGGCTATCCTTCACATGATTAAGAAAGTGACTTTGGGAAACTTCGATGTCATGCAGACTCTCGCCATTCTGTGAACTCCATTTAACATTCAGTATGGCCATGCTTGCCAATATGCAGCCAGGGCTGGATGCATAATTAGAAAATATGCATTTCCATTTTAATTTATCTGTTGGAAGGCCAGCACAGTGAAGTCATTATTAGGCAAAACTCCAAAGGTTACTGTTGTTGAATAAAAATTGAAATACTTCAAGTGCTCAAGACACTGGAATGACAAATGGCTAGTCATATTTGTCTGAGAGCTTAAAAAAATGCTTCCCCCACCTTCTTAACACCACTGACCACCACAGATGCCAGTGTTTAAATATAAATGATCTTTATATCCTGGTTATAAATTTCTGTTTGGCTTTTAGCACATCATAATTGTCTAATTTTGTTTAAAGACACAGTGCATGAATTGGAGAAAATGTAATACTACAGATACTACAAACACCTATCCAAGACTTTCTGTAACATTACTGAGCATGCCTTCAATTTTATATTAACCAATCTCGAATTGATTAGAATGAGAAATCTCAACCATTGTTAAATGTGAATTCCCATAATTCTTAGCAAGTGAACCTCCCTTCATATCTTACCCATTCTAATTTTAATTAGACTCAAGGAAATTTTACTTCTTTTTTAAAAAAAATTATTTTTAGAGCCAAAACATTTACAAGAATCAGTCTTGTCCCATCAGCTTTCCAAGCTGGTAAGTAACCTTGATATTCAACTGGGAATTCCTCCTTTCTAAGTCAATTAATTTTTTCTTCCTTCAATTAAAAACAAGACTGCACAATTGGACAATGTGCAGAGAACAAGAGGCCACAGAGCACTTATCCCTGAATAGGGCACCTACATCAAACTTCTGCTTCCGAAGGCCCAGAGATCAGTGCAGAAGTGGAGACAGAAAGATTGTAAGAGCCAAAGGGGGTGGATGAGCACAAGGAACCAGTTTTCCAGACAGCTGGTCAGTTACACACAGGAACTCACAGCAATGGTGTCAGCATGCACAAGTCCTATGCAAGTGCAAACCAGACAAAAATCCCAGCACAGACATAGGGAAGTCGGTAATAAGTCCCAACCCAACCTAAGGAACTTCTGGCAAATAGCAGCTGAGAAGGGGAAAGACAGTGTCTTACAGGGACTCTTGGTAAGCCCAGTGAATGGACCCAAACTGAAGGACATTTGGGGACACAAATTAGATGCTATAGGCTGCAATCACACACACACACACACACACACACACATATATGTATGAGAGTACATTAAAATGGGCAGGAGACATTGGGGAAGAGGCAGATGGGGGAGGGGATCTAAATAACATCAAATCATAATGTATGGAAATCACAAAAACTCAATAAAAACATAAACTAAAATAAACCAAACAACAGACAAGACTGAAAATCTGTTATCCGAGTACTCAGGGAGCTGAGGCAGGAAGATTATGAATTTGAGGTCAGCCTAGCCTACATAATATGATTCTATCTCAACCACCACTCCCCAAAACCCAACACAATAATAAATCTAATATATACTAATCCTTTATTCTAAGCCTGGTCAGTGTGTCTCAGTCACTGAAGAAACTGAACAACAGTAATACTGTAAGAATGGCCATTTTATTCTTCACTGGATATAAAAATTATATTTTATAGTGTTTTTAAACTAGATGAAATTATGTATGCAAAAGTGTTCTGTTAAATGTAAAGTAGTTTGCAGAGTTAATTAGTAAACTGAAAATACCTAAAAGTCTCCAAAGTCCCAAATATCAAAAGGTCAGTTGAAGATCCAATCACTTCATTTCAAAGTGTGTCTTGAGCGCAGACTATGCAAAGGAACTGCTCTTGTCCCAGCATGACAAGACAAGTGGGACAGACCAGGTGTAAGAGACCCAGTACCCTTTGGGGCCTATATCATTGCTCAATAAGAACATGTCATCTTTGACCAAGTTATCGTCAAGAGTGTATAGGAAGGGCTTAGAAAATTGCCTAGTACTTACGACCTCAAAAATATCTCTGTACTCATGGATAATCATTATTATTATCATCATCATCATCATCATCATCATCCTCATCATCTTCATGTGAAAAACCTCACATCAAATAGGAAGGATCAGAGAAAGGACTGAGAAATGGCTACCTGTAATACTGCCTCATAAAAGCATTCATTCATTTGTTCTAAACAAGTACGGCTATTATGAGTTGTGATGCCAGAATTAGGAGAGGGTGAGACACGATCAAGATACACTGCATGGAGTTCTCAAAGAATTGAAAGAAAATTTGACCGAAAAGAACCCCAAAAGGACAGTATACAGAAAGACAGACTTGATGACTCACAGACAGCATCTTCTCAGACCGCCTGTGCTGTGTTCCCGCTCGTGACTGGAGGATTCTGACACTGGGAAATGACATCAGAAGTGTTCTTGTGAAGACATGTGACTTCCAACTGCTACCCGTGCATCAGGAAATATTAAAGTAACAGATCAATGGTAACAGCAAAGTAGAGGAATGACAGCATTCCACAGGAAAAGCATTGTTATACCAACAATGCTCCAGTAACTGCACATATGAGTAATGATTCCCTTTGGTTCGTTTCTCAGTTAAAACACGCCTTTTCATTCACCCTCTCGCGCTGTTCCTCAAAACCATTCTACTGAAATGGGTCAGGAGGTTATTTTTATCCTGGCTTCACACATCACCAAAATGAGGCCCAGAGTGTGTAAATGACTAGCTCAGCTCCCACAGCTGGCAGGGTGCAGGGAACCGAACCCACCTCCCCAGATCCTGGGACTTGAGCTCTGTTCATTGTACAGGCAGAAGGAAGAAGGAAACTGCGGCTTGAATGCAGGCGTCTACTGGCAGATTTTGAGCTAAAAGAAAAAGCAAAACAAACCCTGGTAGAGATGTGAAATCAGTATGGTTAAAGGCATTGATTACTGACGATGGTAAAAAAGCCACAACAACAATGGCACAAAAACATTCTGCCACCATTGATCAAAAGCTTGTAATAAGCCAGGCATTGCCCTCAGGATTGTATGCACATTATGGTATCAGTGTATGCAAATAGGAGTGAGTGACAGTACAGGTCAAGTTAATTAACATGTATTGAGGGCACACGGCAGGCAGTGCATGGTAGTTGGCTGTTCTCAAAAAGGATCAAGCTGGGACAAAGGCGAAAGAACAATCCAAGAACAATTACATGTGGGTTTAAATCTGCAAGCCAGAAAGAGCCGTGGATGTATGGCTTTAAGTCAGAGTGACGTGCTCAGGATTTTACTTCAGAGACAGCTTGAGTGCTAGCATAGAGTACATACAGGAGTAGGCGCAAGGCTACTAATACTATGTCAGATAAGGAACAGCAATAAGAAGACAGAATGGGATGCACATGGGGCTGGAGAGATGGCTCAGTGGTTATGAGCACTGGCTGTTCTTGAAGGGTAGGTTCAGTTCCCAGCAACTACATGGTGGCTAACAATAGTCCACAACTCCAGTTCCAGGGAATCCAACACCCTCTTCTGGTCTCTATGGGATTTGCATGACATGGTTGCACTTATGTACATTCAGGTAAAACTCATACACATAAAAGTAAATTAAAAAAGAGATGGGATGCACATGGCAAGGGTTTTAGAGAGATTGCTGTGAGAGATGAAAATTGGACAGGGCCAGAGATGACTCCTAATTTTCTGGGTTAGATGCCTAGTGCCTCCCAACATTATTCCAAGGCATATGGAATTTTCTTTCCATATGATGGAAAAGAAATTTCCAGGCTTTGTGGTGAGGCAGGGGCTCATCTGTTTGATCCTAGACACAGTGAGTCTGATGACCTCAGGAACATTTCAGGGGCCTGTCTTGTGAGATACGCAAATGTGGAATTCACAAGTTAAGTCCGGCCCATACCTGGTGTTTTGTGTGAATGGATCTGACGACTTTGCATCTGTAGGTAATAAGAGCTAGTGTGGATAATGCCTAAACTCTCTGCAGCTTAACAAAATCCAAGTCAGTTTCTGACCATGGAAAGTACTTCTGGTTGATGTCAGGGTGGGGATATGGGAAGAGAAGGTTGCAGTTCATGTACAGTAAACATGGCCGTACTGAGCATGTATCACTCTGGGCCAGAAAAGGTCTTTCACTATCACTAGCATGTAGGGCTCTATGGCAGCAACTAGGCCACTGGGCTAGGCAGGGCACAGGTTTGAGGGGAGCTAGAAGTGGCTGCCTGGAATGGATGAGAATGCACTGGCGGGAGGAGAATGGGGAGAGCAGGCGAGGGCTAGCACTAGAGAAGACAGGAAGCAGGACTGCCACAGGCTCGGTCAGAGCAGTCCATCAGTGGCTATTATAACCTGTGGACATTGCTTTTGTTTGTAGTAAACAGCCCCCAAATTCCATGGCAACTCTAAGCCAGTGGAGTTTGCCGCTTCCAGACTTTTCTTGACTTGAAATTCAGAGCGTCCCTGGCGAGATTTCCATTGGAAGGAAGTTGGAGTTGGTGGCTATTAAGGTCACTTCCAGATCTTCACATTTATGACTGCAGCTGTGCTTCTTCAGGAGGCCCCTGGTGCGCCCCAGTCATCATCCCAGCCCTCCTCATGTGCGCTTTCACGTGTCAGCAGAATGGACCATGGTGTCACTGACAAGTCGGGACTGGTGGTGTCAAGGAAGAGGGCTACATGATGAAGACTCAATGGGGGTGTTACCTGTAGTGTGCAGTTATGCCCAGGTATGGTTTCTGTGATCCTCCTATCATTGGTCAAGAAACTGACTGATTCTCTCCTCGGGGAGGGGGGTATCACAAGACAGGCTGGCCTTAATCTTGGGTCTAGCATCTTCTCAACAGTCTAATGGAATTTTCTGTTTGCTTTCTTTTGTTGTTTGCTCTTTGACTTTGGTTTTAAAATTCTTGCCATTTTAATATAATTTTATCTTTATAATCCCTTTTGATTGACAGTACTTTGAATGTAAGAACTATTCACTTTTGTGTCCCCATGTTTATTTTAAATAAGTATTCAATAAAAATTGAAGAAACAGAACAATGTATTATGTAACTGTGTGGTGCTAAACTGTTCTACTGTGAGAAGTAAACTGTGACTACAGTCTTGGGTCTTGTTCCTCAAAACCCAAGTATGAGGACATTTCTCTTAGCCTGTGCTCAGTGGCAGAGAAGCCATGGAGAGCAGGGAGGGCACAGGTAGACAGAGAAAGAAAGAACACAGGATCAGAGGGTTGTGGTTCATGCTACTCAAAAGGGCGACCAGGGGAGATGATCCTGTGGGCGTTACTGTGCTTTCATCATTCTAACAGCCCATCCCAGGACCAGACAGGCTTCATTCACAGAGTCAGGGCTATGTGCAGAAGTTTCTGGCCCAGTATCTTGGTCCACATCATGTCTGAACAGCTTTCAGTATCTGAAACTGTGGGTACAAGACTGACAAAAAGCAAGAACAGCTGCCACACTGGCTTGGTGTCAAAGCTCGACTAACTGCTTTCCTTGAATGCCCTTGCAGAGGCTGCTGGTATTTTCAACCAGCTCTGGAAATCCCACACCAGCTCTGCTCAGCTCCTGAAGGATCACTTCAGTTTACCTTTCTTGTTCTCTCTCTCAGAGGTTTGTGCTAAAAGTCAGAGTCAATGCAAATGGTTTTTGTTTAACTGGTTTAGCTTTTTAGTTCATAAAGCTATTTATGAGAAATAAGACTACAACTTCAAATCAAGGCTAAACAGTCTGAGAAGGTGATGGACACCCTTAGTCTGTGTGTCATTTGTGGGACACAAAGCCTATGGAACCATACTGTGCCAATGTGCCATGATGAACAATAAAGGACAAGCTATCCACGCCAACTATCACCTTTTGTATTTTCCACAGTGGCGTTTCTGTCACCTACCTCACAGCAAGTTTTAACTAAGTACAACATTAAAATAAGATATACAACTATCTATGTAAAGCCAGAATATCAGTTTAATAAACTTCATTAGGAAAACAACCTTGTGGCTTCTACAAAAAACTCAGGTGATGGCCAAAGTATGAGGAAAAAGACTGAGGTAAAATTATGCAAATCCTCACTTCTAGTCATTGGGATAAAACAGAAGGAAAAATGTTACAGGGAATCATGATTTTCCCATTAATATGATTATAAATTGCTAAGACCTTACCAAAAGTTATTACAGATAACTTAAAGGCCAAAGGCATTTTAACAAAAACCGAGGAGTCTATAGCCAAATTGATCCCTGATAAATCCCTTTGCTGAACGAAAAGGCTCAGCAGAGCTGAATAGTCTATTTTTCAAAACAGGCTTGAACTTTTGCTCTGATGTTTGCTAAGTGATCCCGGGTCCTGATGGTGTGCATTCTCTTCAGTAACTCAAAACAGGGACTTGTCGGAAGTAGTTTGTTTAACTGACCTCCTTTAATCTAACAGAGGAAGGGATAAAAGAAACTTTCATTTCCTGCAGCAGTTTTGAGCATCTGACTGAGCATGTCCCATAAACGCTGACCCTTCCTAGTAAAAAAAAAAAAAAAAAAAAGGATCATTTTGTTCCACTTTGCCTTTGGGAACAATAAAAGTGGCCTCTGAGCAAGTGAAATTGAGAGGTGTCACAGAGTCAGCATTGGTGGGGGACCTTCCAAGCTCTACAGACACGTAAATCACAGAGGACTCAACAGAAGTGATCTAGAACTTTCTGATACCCAGGGGGGATAAACATTATCCTGTTTATGCCCAGATTTTTCCAGGCATGAAGTTCTCAGGCATGGTGTCCACAAGCCCTGCCGGACGTCTGCTTAAGTTACTTGCCAAGCATTTCTGCAGAAGGGGCACCTTGGGGAGCAGAGGCTCCTCACGAGGTAGCAATGAAGTATGTCAAGTGGCAGGTGAAGGCTGGAATCCAGCAGCAGATGCTACAAAACGCTGGCTGGGAAGAGAACTCTGGTCCTTGTGGAAGAGGTAGAGATTCCACCCTCCTCATTATGAGGTAAATTTACTTTGGATACCATCTACCTACTTTTAGTTAAGTGCTTCAGCTGGCATCAGACAGAAAAGGTGCTTTCAGGTCAATAAAGGAACTCTCTTATGACCAATGGCTGATGAGAGCAAGATGTGAGCAGGAGGCTCTGAACTGTGCTTTACAAAGGTTTTCAAATTTGGTTTGCTCTGAGGTCTGGGCAAGGGGCCAGTTCACCACCCAGTTGCCTCTGACGTTAGCCCAATGGTGGATGAATTCCCACAATTAGAGGGCAAAATAATTTTGACAAAGAAATGAAACTGATATTCCATTTCAGAGACATTCGATCTAATAAGATGAAGTTTAGTAAAAGTATGCTATCAGGTTTTAAAAAGATTTGGTTTCATATTTTCTAAATCTAAACTTTTATTAAGGTTTGAAAAATGCAGATCACATTTTTATTTGCAAATATGTAATTCATCTAAAATAATGTGAAAGGGGAGCTTTAAAGGGCAAAGAAATGATTCATACATGATCAGTTGGCTCTTTTCAGTCTCTCCCATTTTTTCTTTGTCAAAGATCACTGATGAGTTGGGCTCACCATCAGGAGAGAGGCAGGGCCCCTGTGAGGAAGCACTGCTATTATCCGGCAGCTCTCACTCCTCCGTCCCTTCTTAGAGATGGAAGTAGAATAGCACTTGCTTTGATCTCTTTGGCCAAGTTCTGAGAGGATGAAGAAGTGGGACTACTGACCATGACCACTGGCCACAACTCTCCAAGCCTCTCCAACAGCTCCAGAGAACCGGAGCACCCTATACATGGGAAGTTGGATACAGGAGGCAGAGCCTGATGCTCAGGGAAAGATGCCTCCAGCCTATCACCACTACTCTGGGCTGCACATTCAGAGCACTGTGTGTGGTGGATCACCGGCAGCAATGCCGAGGAGCTGCTTGCGAAAGACACTGCCTGCATCTAGAGCTCCGTGGCTGAGCAGGACAGGCCCAGCTGGACGTGTGAGCCAGATCCGTTGTATCCAAATTTCATTTTAGGTGGCTAAAATGGCCTGGTTGCTGACTAACTGCTCAGGTCTGCACCTAGTTGTGGTGCTCTCCATGATATCTAAGACTAGACCAAGTTCTGATGTTTATGCTCCAACTTAGAGGAGTCTTATACTCCACTTCTGAGCACAGCCTTTATTTAGATGTGCAGTTAAACATGTGCCATGCAACTTCTGGGGAAGGGAAACTCTAACAGATCCCTACCCTAGAACGATCATGTAATAAAATAGGTCTTTTAGTAATGCTCAGTAATTTTGGAAAGGCCTGAGAAGAATGAAACAAGGCAAATAATGGCACATATAAATGATGCTAAAATATGGGCACTGATGTTCAACTGTGAATTAGCCACATCCTCAGAGTCCGGGTCCAGAAGAAACGCTTGCTGCATTCCCTAAGATAATCAGTATTTTAGTATGCAGGAATGTATGCTATATTCCACAGAAGGGTTTTAGGAACTACACAACCCAGCTCCAAATGTTGTTTCTTTTACAGGTTATTTAACCTTTCTCAAACATTTATCAGATTGGATTGGCATTTGAAAAGTAAGGTGAACCAAAAAGAGAAAAAGATGTATTTTTTAAAATATAAAGGCAATCTGCTCAACTTCTCATCTTTAACATACTGACATATGTTTTGTTCTAGTATTACTCAAAATTAGCTTTGAGATAAAAGTTCATATTAATTATCCCATAATGCAGCCTAATCACTGCTGACATTTTGAGAGAAGATGTTAATACAGCCAAGATAAAAAGCTAAAAAGTAGGTGCAAAAATATAGCACATTTGAACCCTACAGATCCTTCTCTCTTCTTCCTCCAGTTTATTTTCCCTTAAAGGGAATCTGGAGAGTGACCAGGGCTGGGGAAGGATGGGACTTCCAAACTGCTCAAGCCATGGGCTCTTCCTTACCTCAACTTTTCTAGTTCAGAGGTACATGAGCCAAAAAGGTTTTGGATATGATTCACTTCTAATTTCATTGTTTTATTAATTTTATAGCCTTTGGCCTTGCCATAAAAATAAGACAGTGTGTCAAAGGCTTTAAGTTTTAGATTTCTGTTCTCAGTTTAAATGATTACTTTCAGAATTAAATGCACATTACACCCCACCTCTTGATTTCAGCAAACATTATAAACTTTAATATTAAAATGAATATTATAACATTTATTATAAATTTACAGTACATGTAAATTTCTAGATTTCAGTAAGAAATAAGTTAAATCAAGTCTGGTGCCTATATTTTTTTCTCCACTCTGAAAATGTGATCGTAAATTAGTCCATAGTTTGTTTAGTCAGCATACAAAGGTGAATCTGTTGTGATGAGTGAAAACTGAGAATGAATATAATTGTGAGGCAAACAGCAAAAAGGAGAACCTGAATTCCTTCAAGCTCTTCAGGGTAGGTATTCAAAACGGGGTTTGTGAAATGTTAAAGAACATAAAAACTGGGTAGGTTTGGAAGTGACCTGATTTCTTAAAATCTCACTGAAGTGATGGATCATTCAAAAAATACAAAAGAACCAAGTTATCAGACAAACACATAAAATACTCTTAAAATATTATCCTACTAATAAAGATATATCAGACACACAGACACAGATACACACACACAGACACACAAATACACACGCACACACTGAATTAGACTAAGTTCTATGAATTCAAATTTGCCAAATATTCTAAGTGTATACTGGCATTCAGTATTAGCAATATAAATGGGACCAAATTGTTCTCTATTCTTAAAAAATTGTCTTACTTGTAGCTTTGATCAGAATATTTAAACAAGGAAAAGAAAAAGCAGTAATCATCCCAAACTGAGCATGGGACCCTTAGTTTGGGATAATTAACTAGTCAATAGACAATTCTCCTTCCTGGAGTGCATAGAATCAGGCGTTTATTAAGGAACTTTTCAGATTTTTATACAAGGTAATTAATACAGGCTTCACTATAGAAAATTATATTTTAATGACTTCCTGTTCAAGTTACATGAATTTTATGTAAGGAAAGTGTTATGAAGTCTTAAGATTTTCTTTCTACCCGTTATTAAAATTTGTGTTTGAATATAGTTCCTTTCATTAACATTAAATCAGTTAGCTTTAATTCCTGAAAAAAAAAAAAGATTGCTAAGTTTTCCCATAATAGTTTGCACAGCTTTAATTTGCATTCATGAAAAAAACACAATAAATTATTTTTCTTTTCTTGGAAAGAATCTGACAAATGCATTAATCATGAAGAAACTGAATTCAGTTTTCTTTACTCTTTCATACAAAGACAGATATGGATGCGACCACTGATTTAACATTCTTCAAGCAAAATGAGATGTAATGATAAAAGTGGAGACATTCAGAGAACCAGAGAAGCTTAGAGCTGGAAGGAACCTTAGAAATTCTGCAGTATAACAAAGAGACAAGAATTAGCTTTGTCTCTCAAATGTTCCATGGAGTCATGCATTGCAGAGGGATCACTGCCATTTTCTCCACTGGAAACCACCACCAGTTAGAATTATTCAGCTACAGGGTAAATTGGCTTCTAAATGACTTCGGCTCCTTCTGAACCTGGCAACTTCTTGCTCTAAGTTTTGAGGGTAGACTCAAAGCTCAGAGACAGTGCTGAGTCATAGCATGAAAAACTTTATATAGATCTTAGATAAAACATAAAAATAGCCTGACTGGACAGTCCAGTGGGTAAGAGCACTAGCTGCTCTTGCAGAGGACCCAGAACTTGCAGTTCCCAGAACTGACACGGTGGCTAACAACCACCTGTAACTCCAGTTCCAGAGGATCTGATGCCCTCTTTTAGACTCTGCAGGAATTGCATGACACAGATGCACTTACACACATGCAGGCAAAACACTGATATACATAAAAAAATAGCATGAGGATTCATTTTTCTCAACACCTAAACTGTGTAACTCGTCTTCGGATAGATAGGAGAATGCAGTGGTGTCAGGTACATTTGCAAGTCAGCAGCACCATGAAGGGTTTGGACGAGGAAACATCACACTCAAGTGTACTCACCACAAATATTTCCCTTATTTGCTATTTGTGTTTTTACATTTTTAGCATTAAACTTTTGTATTTTTAGGTATAATAAGTTACAGATCATCTCTATGATTGCAGTGTTTGTGTGCTGTTTGCAAAGTTCTTCCCTAGTCTTAGCCACAGCGAACTTCTCCTATATCCTTCTCTGTTGTTGCTTTTTTAGTTCCATTCCACTTCTGATATTAAGAAAAATACAAAGGAAGTTACTGAAAGTAACAAGTGCAATACGCTGAGTGAATGTGCAAACTTTATTAATCATTTCTGGATGAAATTAATTTAAAATGTTGATATACAGTACATATGCACAATTATGCATACTGTATATGTACATATATATTTATAACAGGGTTAGATCATGTTAATATAATAATTTAAATTTATAGGATCACCCCACAGAGCCATTTCACTATCACCAGAAATACTTCAAACCTTAAACAAAGGCATGTACAAGAAAAAATTCTGTCAAGAGTGGAACTCTTTTTGCCATTTATATATTATATCTGGCTTATGAGAGTTCACATTCTCCTCTTATTGAAGAGGCAAATAAACCATCATTTTGAAAGAGCTGAGATAGGGTTCCACTACGTAGCCCTGTAGTGGCCTGCAACTCTCTATGTAGACTGGGCTGCCCTTGAACTCACAGAGATTTGCCTGCTTCTGCCTCCTGAGTGTTGGGATTAAAGGGGTGTTCCCCTCGCTCTGCAGACAGCAATACCCTCTAGGAAAGGAAGACAATGACCCATGTGCCACTCACCATGAAGGGCGTTCTCCTTGTGCTGAAATTCCCTTATCCCATCGCATCTCTTGTTTCTATGGAAATAATTTAAATTTTCCCTACTTAGCCTATGACTCTTTTCTCCTTGTACCATTTACTGAGGAAAAAGTTGACTTTATTTCTTATTTTCTTATTAGTTTTTAATTTTGAAGCCTGTTCTATACCACTATATATGCTAGCTTAAAAAAAAAAATCAGTACTGGGAGTATTTGGCCAAAGATAATCCTTACTGACTTTTGAGGAAGAAAACTATCTTGGCTTATTACACATGTAAACGGATTTCATTATTTTATTTTAACGTACATTTATTTTGTATGGGCTATTTTTCTTTAGGAACATTCAGCAATATTAACTTTTAGCTAAATAATCATGTACAAACTACTCTTTATTCTTTCTTATGAAAACATATAAATCTTCATTAGCAAATTATAGTGTTTATCTAAAATACAAGAATTAAAATATTTTCCAAACTCAGACAATGTCAATCTCTCTGTCTGTGAATATCTACAGAATTTCTTCATCTCATAAAAAAATATTCCTGCTAAAAATCTGATGTGCTGAGTTCAGAGGAGCCTCAGGCTGCGGTCTGGCACCATCTCAAGCAGCAGCCCTGGGTAATGTAGTGGTCTCTGGTAGCTGGGCAAATCTTCTCCCGGCTTCTCTATGTGATTCAAGTATTCTGACAGGGAATTACACTAATGTTTAACAAACACCTTCACCTCAAGCTTTGAAAACAAGAATTTCTGGTTAACTCTGAATTATCTACTGAGTCACTCAATCTGTTTTTACAATATTTGAAAAAATGTGGAATTACTAATAAGGCTACTAAATTTGGGATAATCCAATTTAAGATGAAAAAGCCATACAGATGTGTGTGCACATGTACATACACACACACATACACACATATTTTAAATATTTCTGAGACAGGGTCTTATTATGTAGGTTTCTCTGACCTGAAACTCACTATGTAGACCAGGCTGGCCTGGAACTCACAGAAATCTGCTTGCCTCTGCCTCTCAAGTATTAGGATTAAAGTTGTACACCAGCACACCTGGCCAAACTCATCAATTTTATACACTGTCACAATACTAGAAAAAAACCCGCTGCATCACGTGGAGCTCACTAAGCATGGATTTGTCCTGGGACTGATACTGGATGCACTAAGGAGGCACGTGCAACTTGGTCCCATCCCCTGAGCAATCTCTACTAGACTCAAACCCTAACAATGGAGAGCACCTGGAAGGTAGTGAGTAATGAACTTAGGCTTCAGTACCCTAACCCTGGAAACAGCAATCTAAAGCAACGGAAGCACCTTAATGGTAGCGCATTTTAGCTTGGGCCTCTTTATTCATCCTTTAAAAAATGCTAATTTCTAAAGCTTTCTTTTGTTTCTTTTCTTTCAAGAACTACTCTACTGAGGTACGACTGACATAGAAAAGGCTATATACAGTTCTTTATGTCCTTTAACATATTTTAATTCCCATGTAGACTTCAGAAACACAATATATTCCATAAACACAACCCATAGCCATATCTTTCAAAATAGCCAGAATTATTTCCCCTTATTTCTGTCATTCATTCTTCCCATGTCTTGTTTCTTTTTAAAATATCCCCTTTCATTCCTTTACTTTAAAAAGTGGGTGGTACAATGGCTGGTATTTGACATTTTTGATTAAATAACAGCATGATCTAAACCATCCTCCACTCTCTGGGGCCTCCTTTCATGAAACTACAAAAACGTCCGCTGGAGTTCCTCAGTGCCATCTTCTGTGAGTAACGTTGGCTGTCAAATGCTCCTGTGATGCTGTGGCTCGGAGGGGGTTCCAGATTGTTCCAATAACCACTTTTATTGTGCCATTCCTAACTTCTCATTTTAGTTCACACATAATTTACATTTGAATATCTCCATATACACGCCAGTTACAGAAACAATACAGATATCATGATGCTTCTTAACATCTTCATTTTTCTCTTAAGACTGTTCTTCTGTAATTTTAGCACTAAGTGCAATACAACATTGGGCTTATGGGAGTGGGACTTCTTTTTATTTGCACTGACTAGAAGAGCTCCTGTTTTATTAAAGTTTCTATTAATACTATGTGGGTGATTATTATTTTTAAAAAAAGTGGAAATGAGTTCAGCTTCTGGTTAACCATACAAAGTCACTGTAAGGGAAAGCCTTAACCCACTCCATGTACTTTCGGCCCTCTCTTTCCCTATTAATCAGGATCTCCCTTTGATGGTCTCTATGAAGTGAGTCTCAGGCTAGGGTTGAGTGAATGGTTTTGTGCTCCTCCTAAAGCCTCCTAAACCTAAAACCTCCACAGGTACACACTTATTTTCACCAATAGTCTCAATGTTACTGCTCTCCCACCCGGCTCATTACCAGTTCCTTGCATCTCTCTGCAGGGACTTGGGCCAGCTCTGGGCTTGCCTACAGCAGCAGCAGCAGCAGCGGCAGCTGAAGTGAGGAGGGAACACTTTGGACCACAACTTCAGATGTGGAGGCATCAGAATGAGGTTCTGACCATGAGTCAGAGGGGACACAGTACGCCCGAACTGCAGTTAACAGCCACACCACTATTGCCATGGACAGGAGGGATGTGCACAGGGATCGAGGGATGTACAGCTCCCAAAGTCATGGTACCCCTTACAGCTTCAGTGTGATCTTTTGTATGGCTCAAGTGACAACTACTCTGCATGATAAATATAGTTGAAAATGTTATCATACTAGCAAAACCTGGAGATTTCCTGTCTTAGGAATGGTATGAGTGTGGTAGTTCTCAGCTTACCATCTAGTGAGTTTCTGTGTCTACCTCACAGCCTAAATGGTGATGCCTTGTATCTCATCCAGTGTCTCTATTGTTACTTTTAAATGTGGCTACTGTTGATTTCACAATAAAGCTAGCACCTCACCTGGCCCCCTGGGGCAATAAATACACTGATCAGCAATTACACAATGGGCCCATGCAGCGTGTGATTTAGCACAGCATGTGTTATCATTATGTACCGCACTGTAGTGGGCTGCACACCATTCTGAAATTTTCATACCTTATCTTTTGCCCTTTCAAAAATCTGCAAAGTAGTTGCTAATACTTTTTCATTCTGAGAAGTCAGAGGATTGCTAACTCAGGATTTGAATTTGGGTCTGTCTTTACATTGCTGCATGCCACTTTATACAACCTAGAGCAATGGTTCACAATGCTATTAGATCCAAAAGCTCCCTCCTTTGAACTATACTTATAGCAGCTCCTTATTAACTGAAGAGTGGCATGGAATGCACAGCGTATCTATGTAAATTTTCATTAAGGCGAATAGTAAGCTTACTGTAATATACAGGAGAAACAAGACACCAACTTAAACGAATATGTATGTCACTGGGTAATATGTACATATTGTTGTATTACAAGCAATTAGATAGTTTTACCTACTTACAGAATCACCAGAATTCCTCAGGTATAAATGCAGATGAGACAAATGTCTTTAAATCTGTGACACACACACGAGAAACTCTGCTGCCGCTGATGGAATCTGAACCTCTAGAAAGCCTCTAAACAAAAGCTAATAAATTTCTATGGTTTATAAAGTGGTTTTATTTCTGGAAAATTAATTTCATATTAGAGTCATAAAAATAATGATTTGGGGTATAAAATAGAAGTTCAGATAACTTTGAACAGTCTTCATTGTTGTATTAATGAGCATCCAACAAGGATCTCTAAGCTGGTGAAGCAGTTAGGGTGATTCTCTATTATGTAACACTGTTCCATGCTGCACAGATGATATAGAATCCCTTCCCCTGTTCAATAAACGCCTTTACAGTGAGCCCGAACGTCACTAAAACCTAGAATGTCCCAGAAAGTTCTGAAAACACCTAAGAATCTCTGTAGATATATTTCCTTGCAATGTATTTCTAAAATGTGAAATAGCAGTGGTCTATCAAGGCTTATTCACTCTTTGGGGAGAACGTCAATAGTGGGAAAATTTCACTTAAATCTTTGTATGCTTGTGAACTGGAAAGATGGCTCAATAGTTAAGAGTTCTTGCAGGAGACCAGAGTTTGGTCCCAGCACCTAAGTCAGGTGGCTCACAACTGCCTGTAACTCTAGCTACAGGGGATGCTATGCTCTGGTCTCTGTGATTACTTGGACCCATGTGCACATAGTGCCCCCCACTACCTAATTTTTAAAAATTAGTTTTTGTATGCTTGTTACCTGGAGACAACACCTTATTCTGTAAGTTCACTGTGTTGGACATCTGCTACTGCACACTAATCATTCCTCAACTCAGATGTCTAAATACCACCCATTTATTAGGATAGCAGTTTCTGCGGGGCAAAGTTTGAGAATAGCTCGGCTGGGTGGTTCTGGCTCAAGGCTTCTCATGGGATGGCAACTTAAATATTGACCATGGCTACTGTCAAAGTTACAAAGGCTTGACTGGGAACTTTGATCCACTTTGAGGCTCACTCATATGACTCTGGCCATGAGGCCTCTGCTGCTTCTGGCATAGGCCTCTCCATAGATGATTGTTCTGTGTCATGCCACCTGGAATCTTACAGAGAGTCATCCCAGAGAGATGAAGAAAAGCTCAAAGTACCCTTATAATCTAGCATCTGAAGTTATATACCCTAACTTATGCTTTATTACATTCTTTAGAAAAGGTCACTAAGTAGACCTTCTCAGTAGAATTATGTAGCAGCTGGAGAGAAGAACATCAAAGATTTTCTGGATGTTTCAACACCATCACAATCAGAAAGGTCAAAGACATGCTTGCTGTCTATCCCTGCTTGGAATAAGAAAGACTCAGAGAACCACTAGGCTGTCTGCAAATATATGTTATAGGACACACTTAGTGGGAAGCCTAGAGATTGGCTGTCAAAGGCCAGGTTTCAAGCTGGTGGGGCTGGTGTAAGACGAGAGGACAGGGCAAGACACAGGCAGGTGAGCAGACTCATGACAGACTACAAGTTTCAGTTCATGCTGACAGAAGGTTTGTGCCAACTGAAGTTCCCGTGTTGAAGTCCTAGTCCCAGGTGTGACAATACTAGCAAGAGAGGCTCTTAGAGGTGGTCATGAGAGTGCAGGCCTTATGGATGGAGTTAGTGCTCTTAAAATCAGTTTATTTGATAACTTTCTGGATATTCTCCACTGTCATTCAGGGCCTGGATTTTGATTCCTGAGTCTCCCCAAATCATGAGAATTAAATGTTTGTTCTTGACAACACTCAGTGTTTTTTCATAGCATATATACATGTAGTTTATGTACATGTGTACACATATGAATACATACTACTGATTACACTTTTATACATATCCAGCATGACATCTCTAACAGAACTCCCATATCTACACTGTCATTTATCTGAAGAAAAGGAGATAACACTCACTGTGTTCTTAAATGCTTGTAGTTTTTGATGACAGTGCAAGAAATGATTAGACATGTGCCAAGTTTCTAACATGCTGTCTGTACCTATCATCACAGAACTCTGGGCTGAGAGGTAATGAGCTGTTAGCACTGTTCTCCACTCTGATGCATTTCTCCCGGGCTGAGCAAACCCACTGCTTCTTACAAGGATATTTCATTTTAGCCAGCTTTCCAATTTAGCTAGTCTTTGGTTTCTTGTGTCACTATTGTTTTTTTAACTTGTGCCCCAAGTAGGATTTGAATATCTCATTTGTGAAGTCTCAGTCTGCTGGCCTCTTAACCTGACGAAGATCTGCATGGTCAAACTCAGGATGAACCTCACTAGAAAGGTGGGCTTGGTGGGAGGATTTCATCCTCCTGTGGGTTCCTCCATTATGATGCATTACTGCTGGACAAAGGCCAATCATTTAAGCTGTTTGTACTTAAGTTCTTAGATTTGCTACTTATATGGAAATACTTTATATCCTTGTAAAGTGAAAAAAATTCACAAATTCTCATTATAGATCTTGAAGGTGTCCTTGAAAGATATATTAGAATCTGGATCTCTTTCTGTCTTTATGCTTCTCACCTACCATGAGGGGAACAACTTCTTTCTCTGAATCCCACCACGATGTACTGTCTCACTGTGTAGTGACAGGTCCAAAAGGAATAGGCTAACTAAGTGTATACTTCTGAACTTGGGACCTGGAGAGATGGCTCAGCACTTAAGAGCATTGACTGGTCTTGTAGAGTACCTGGGTTTGATTCTCAAAACCCACATGGTGGCTAACAACCATGTATAATTCCAGTTCCAGGGCATGCAATCCCTCTCCTGACCTCTGTGGGCACTGTATGACACAGGTGCACTTACACACAAGCAGTCAATACACTTACAGACATTAAAAAAAATTTTTTTTAAACTTCTTAAACCATGAGCCAACAGAAACTTCACCTATGAGGTATTTTCTTATAGTAACAGACAGATGATAAGCACGCTAGTCAAACTGTGTATGTGTCTATGCCCATCCCCAAACCTGCCTTCTCCAGCAGCTTTCCTGATTACTACTAGCTTTACTGACCTCTCAACGCCCTCAGATCTTTAGCACCTGAATGTGTAATATAATTCTACCCCAATGTTTGTAAATTATTGAGTTAACAGCTAAGATGGATGAGAATCCGGCTGTTCTGTCCTTCTTTGGCACGTTCAAATCCCTAATCCCACAGTACTTCTGTTGTGTACATGTCTGCTGATTAATTTAAAAGATAGAATTATGTCCTTAAAGTTACTGAAGTAACTGTTTTGAAATCACAAGCTTTTCCTGAGAATTTTTTAACCTTATACTACCTGGTTAGAAGGCACAGAAGACACTAGAAAATAACTTCTCCAAGTTAGAAAAAGGATCACTCCAAGTCAGATTACTTTACAGTACAGTAAAAAGCATTTTGAAATGGAGTTTAAACACGATATTAATCATTATTACTGAGAACAATTATTTAGTATTTAATAACTTCTACAAATGAGATTTTACAAAAGAAAAAGTCAATCAAGCAAAGAATAACAGGTATAATAATAATTACAAGAGCAGTGATTTTTCCTGTCCCCACATATTTAGTTACTTGTTTATATGGAGACTATCAAGTGAGAAAGCACTGAGCTGGCCTGAAACAGGAAGAATGAGCCCTGCAGAAAAACCCACTGTAAGCATCAATAAGACAGAATATGGTTATAGCTATCTGCAGTGCTAATTCACAGCATCTTTGCTTATTATGAAGTGACAGTTGAGAAAAATAGGCAAGATTTTCCCTTTTGAAATATTAATCACATATGGACTTTTTGCTTGATGGACAATGTAACAGATTTAAATACCAGCCCCTCCTTCCTGGAAGTGCAGATCAACCTCCCCAGAGAACACAAGAACAAAACAAAGACCCAAAGCAGCCCCACCCTAGGCAGTGATGACTCACACACTCACTCTCCAGAAAGAATGCAGGGGCCCTACACTCAGAGCAGCTGCAGACTGCTCAGTCTCCCAGTTACTGCACATGAAACCATGATTAGGATCCACCCCAAAGTTGGGCAATGCTCCCCTTACTATGCTGCACGTTTCTAGCACTAGTGGCCTCTGTGCCAGCGGTGGAGGGTATACCCTGTGTGGCTGCATATATACGGCAGATCTCTCCATTCACAGCCAAAGGTTAAAATTTGGAGCCAAAGTTTTGTGCCTCATCTAGCAATAATTATTGATGGCGGCCAGCCCTGAACCTGGACTTAATAAGCGTTTTAAATACCCAGACAGAAGAAAAAGGAGAGATGTGGGAAATATTAAGTCAGGATATTTCAGGGTGAGAGACATTACTTTCTTTGGGTCAGAGAAACAGTTTCTAGTGAAGATCTCAGGTTCCAGAGCTGTGACCTCTGTCAGCAAGCACCAAGTCCTTGGCCAATATTACAGATGGGAAGCTGGGCGGGCTGGATGGCCGGGTCTTGCCTCTAAAGAAGACTTGAGGTTCTCCTCCAAGCCCACATCCTATTCTTCTAGCCTTGGGCACAGACCTGCCTTTGCTCTTAGCACCCCAGATTGCTGAACTACCCTTTTAGTCCAGACAAGCCCAAGATGAACTGATCCCCTGTAGTCAGACCAGTTCAATTTTTCAGTCTAGTTTGTCAGAGCCTTCAAAGGCTGTCCCCACCCCAACTTACTTTGGCATTCCTGAGACTAGACTTCTACCCTGGCAGTTCCCACCCCTAGCTTGCTTTGGTTCTTGAGACCAGCCTTCTTCCCTGGTAAATATCCTGCCCACTGTCCCCTGCTACCCCAGCAACTCAAATCTCCTCCATTCCACATCCTGTTCTCCTTCTAGCCTTCGGCACAGGTCCACTTTTGCACTTAGGCACCCAGATCTCTGGGGTACTCTCTTAGCTCTACCTAGCTGTGAGCTCTCCAAATGCATGGTGCTCATTCCTCTACACAGGTACCATATGCAACCCCTTCCACTGCTGTAAGACTCTAATAGGGGCCCAGATCTTTGCAGACAGCTAGAGAAATTCAGAATTTAGCCTCTGCCTAGAGGGGCCCAGACCTTAAGAGAGAGTGTGAAAGAATCTTATTTCCCCTGACTTGTGCCTCCACAGGAACATCTGAGCAGCTGGACTAGAGCCATTCGGTCATTCAATATAAAATAAAAAGAGAGAACCTGAAGCATCGACCAGCCAGGTTTTTTTGCCCAATAAGAAAATAACCAAGTCACATCAAGTATACAAACAGAATCAGACTTCAGCTCAACAAAGAATGGCTTGAGTCTCACATGACAATCACAAACAACAAAAGAAATCAATATGCCAGGATTACAATGAAAAAAATAATGATATGAAAAGTCCCAATAATATGTCCCTACCAAATATCCCCAGTTCTATAGAAGAGTCCTACAGAGACCCTCATAGAGATAGAGTTTAAAAAGAATAACATGACAGAGTTTAAAACAATAATCATAAACATGATCAAATAATTCAATGAATTTAAAGAACACACAAACAAATCAAAGAACTCAAAGAAGATAGAGATAAACTTCTGCTGAATTCACAAGAGATAAAAATATTGAAGAAAATTCAGGCTGAAATGAAGAAGGAAGTGAAACATATAGTAAGTCAATTTGAAAGGGCAGGAGAAAGCCTCACCAACAGAATGAATGAAATGGAAAACAGAATATCAAGACTGAATGATAAAGTTGAAGAATTGGAGCACTCAAGCAAAGGTTATGAAAAAATTTTAAATACACAGGAATGAATTATGCAGGAAAATGTGGGACACCATGAAAAGACCAAATTTATGCCTCATAGGCATAGAGGAAGGAAAAGACTCCTAGGATAATGGTATTCACCAGATCTCCAACAGAACTGTAGAAGAAAATTTCCCCAAATTAAGGAAAGACATGCCCATACAAATATAAACAGCACATAAAACACCAAGTAGATAGGGCCAGAAAGAAACTCCCCACAACATATCATAGTAAAAACTGTAAGCATACAGAACAAAGGCAGAATACTGAAAGCTGCAAAAGAAAAACAACAGGTCACATATAAAGGAAAATCCATGAGAATTACAGCTGACATTTCAATGCAAACTATGAAAGTCAGAAGAACCTGAAAAAATGTATTCCCAGTTCTAAATGACCATTTATGCAAACCCAGAATACTTTACCCAGTGAAAATATCTATTATAAATTGGAGGGGAAAGAAAAATCTTCCATGACATGAATAGGCTGAAAGAATTCATGTTCAAAAAATCAGCCTTTCAGAGAATTCTTGAAGCAATATAAAGAGCTGAAGAAAGGAGTGACTATACCAAAGGGCAACAGAAAGAAACTAAATGAAGGTATAACTGGGAAACACAAAGTTAGACCAAGAATGCAAGCAGAAATTAGAATGATGGGACTCAATACACATCTTTCAATAATAATTTTAAATATCAACACACTAAACTCACCAGTCTAAAGAAACTGACTAGTTGAATGGATCACGAAACGAAATCTGTTCTTTTTGTTGTCTGAAAGAAACCAATCTCACCTTCAAGGACAGGCACTACCTGAATGTGAAAGGATGGAAAAAAATATTCCAAGGAAATGGCACTAAGAAACAATAAGGAGTTGCCATTCTAATATCTGACAAAATAGATTTCAAACTAAAACGAATCAGAAGAAATAAAGAGGGTCCTTTCACTCTGATCAAAGGAACAATTAACCAAGAAAATATAGCAATCATAAACCTATATGCACCAAATTCTGGTGCACCCAACTTCATAAAATGAGTACTACAGGATATAAAGACACAGATTAATCCCAACTCACTAAAAGTAGGGAATTTAAATACTCCACTATCTCCATTAGACAGATCAACAGGACAGAGAATAAACATAGAGATATGTGAACTAAACAATACCATATATCAAATGGACCTAACAGATATCTATTGAATATTCCACCCAATTGTCCAAAATATACATTCTATTCAGCACCCCATGGAACTTTCTCCAAAATCGACCACATACTATAGCACAAAACAAACCTAAACAAACATAAAAAAATTGAAATAATTCCATGCATTCTATCAGACCACAATGCAATAAAGCTAATTGTGCAATCAGTGCTAAAAGTGCAATCAGCACTGGAAGAAGACTTAGTAAATACACAAACTCATGGAGACTAAAACACACTCCTAAATGATGAATGGGTCAAAGGACAAATTAAACAGGAAATAAAAGTATTTCTAGAATTAAATGAAAAGGACAATACAACACACCAAAATTCTAAATCAATAAAATCAAAGGTGAAAGGGGAAATATCACAACAGACAACAAAAAAATCCAGAACATCATATGAGAATACTTTAAAACCTATCCACTATTAAATCTGAAAACCTTAAAAAAATGGATGTAATCTAAAATCATGGGAAACTAAACCAAGAAGAGATCAACAGCTTAAACAGACCCATAACATGTAAGGAAATTGAAACAGTAATAAAAAAAACCTTCCAACTAAAAAAAAAGTCCAGGCCCCATTGGATTCACAGTAGAATTCTACCAGACATTCAAAGATCTATATCCAGTACTACTCAAATTATTCAAAAAGATAGAAAACAGAGGGAGAACTCCCAAATTTCTTCTATAAAGGCAGCAGCACTTTTATATCTGAACCAGGCAAAGATACAACTGAAAAAGAAAACTATAGACCCATATCCTTAATCATCAAAGGATCATCCACCATGATCAAGTCAGCTTTATTCTGGAAGTGCAGGGATGGTTCAATATACGAAAGTCACTATCTGTCATAAACCATATAAATGAACTCAAAGACAAAAATTACACAGTCATCTCAAAAGATGAAAAGGCCTTTGACAAAATAAATAAAAATGGCTAAGAAACATCTTAAAAAGTGTTCAACGTTTTTAGTAATGAGGGAAATGCAAATTCAAGCCACTTTAAGATTTCATCTTATTCCAGTTAGACTGGCAAAGATCACCAGAATAAATAATACCAACATTCATTTATATTAAAAGTCCTACAGCAAACTGGACTAGAGGGAACATACCTCAACATAATTAAAGCTATATATAACAAACTGTAGAGTGGATTGATTCTCTGAGGGAAAAGGTGGACAAACATCTCCCAGAGTGGTATCACCCAGACCACCTTGAGCAGAAAGATGAGGAGCTGGGAAAGTCCTATGCCCCACCCACCTTGCCTAGTGGACTTGGATGTGAGAAGAGGAGGGGCTAAAAGTATTTAAACTGGGGGCACCAGGAGGCTGGCCCTTTTCTCCCTCCCGCCATAGGCCATTTGGATCTGTTCACCCAGAAGTTGCAAGATCCTAGCCACGTGGATTTACTAATGTAACTTGTGGATGGGAGAGTGGGTGCCGGTGTTCTGTAAGCCCTTACCCATTGCTGTTAGTAAGCCCAAGTAAACTAGCTAGAATCTGTTTAACTGTGAGTGGAGAAATTTGTGTGTTTGTTGCAAGGCCTGGGAAGACTTTTTTGGGTTGCAAGGCAGGGGGAGAGAGGCAGGTTAAGTTGGTCCGCCTCTCCCAAAGAGAAATTTTAATAACACAAACCCACAGCCAACACCATTCTAAAAGAAGAAAAACTAGAAGCATTCCCATTGAAATCAGGAACTAGACAAAACTGTTCACCAACTTCACTCCTTTTTAATATAGTGCTTGAAACTTTTACTAGAACAATAAGAAAAGAGAAGGAAGTTAAAGGAGCACTAATTGGAAAAGAAGAGGTCAAATCATCCCTTTTTTGCAGGTGACATGATATTATATCTAGGAGGTGCCAAAAATTCCACCAGAAAACTCCTAGAAATGATTTATACTTTCAGTAAAGTGGCAGGTTATAAAATTCATCTACAAGTATCAGTAGCCTTTCTATATATCAATAATGATCAACTGGAGAAAGAGTACATGGAAACCCTCCCATTCACCTCAAAAAACAATCTTGGAATAAACATGATCAAAGATATTAAAGATCTCTAGAATGAAAAGTTCAAATCTTTAATGAAAGAGATTGAGTAGGATACCAGAAAAATGGAAGGAAATCCCATGCTCATGAATTATAAGAATTAATATTATGAAAATAACCATCCTACCAAAAGCAATATATACATTCAATTCAAACCCAATCAAAATTCCCATGAAATTCTTCACAGAATTAGAAAAGGTCATCCTAAAATTCATATGTAAACCCAAAAGACCCCAGAGAGTCAAAAGAACTCTGAACACGAAGGGTAACCAGGAAGGTTTACTATACCAGGTTTCAAAATATATTAAAGAGCTATAGTCACAGAAACCACATGGTACTGGCACAAAAACAGACTCACAGAACAATGTAACATAACTGAAGATTCAAACATAAATATATGATATTTTAGCCACCTGATATTTGACAAAGGGGCCAAGAACAGTCCCAGGAGGAAAGACAGCATCTTTAGCAAATGGTGCTAGAAAAAGCGGATCTCTATCTGTAGAAGAATGAAACTAGTCCCTTATCTTTCACCTTGTACAAAAGTCAGCTCCACATTAATCAAAGACCTCAATGTGAAACCTGAAACTCTTAAAAGAAAATATTGGTAGTAACTTACAAGATATAGGTGTAGGAAAGGACTTTCTAAACCAGATATCGGTTACTTAGGAATTATGTCAACAATCAACAAGTGGAACCTAATTAAACTAAAACGCTTCTGTACATCAAAAGAAACAACCAAAGAAGTAAAGAGAAAACCCACAGAGAGAAAATCTTTATCAGTGACACATTTGACAGGGGTTTAACATCTAAAATATATAAGAAACTCAAAAAATAAAGAATCAAGAAAACAAAGTCACTCAATTAAAAGATGGGCTAAGGATCTCAACAGAGTTCTCAAAAGAATAAATAAAAATGGCTAAGAAACATCTTAAAAAGTGTTCAACATCTTTAGTAATGAGGGAAATGCAAATTCAAACCACTTTAAGATTTCATCTTAGCCCAGTCAGAATGGCTAAGATCACCAGAATAAATGATACCAGATTCTGGAGAGGATGTGGTAAAGGGGAATGCTCATTCACTGCTGGTGGGAGTGTAAACTCATGCAGCCCCTATGGAAAGCAGTGTGGAGAACTCTTAAAAAAATAAAAATGAACCTATCATTTGACCTCATCATATCACTCCTCGGCATGTACCCAAAGAGCTCATCTTATTGCAGACATACTTGTACATCCATGTTTGTTGCTGCTCTTTTCACAGTAACTAAGGGATGGAAGCACCACCCCTCACACCCCCACCACCCCCACCACCCCTACCACCCCCACCACCCCTCACACCCTCAAATGATCAGGAGATAATAAAAATGTGGTCCATTTACATGATGGAATTCTTCTCAGTGGTAAAGATGAAATCTGCGGGTAAATGAATGGGCCTAGAAAGTGTTCTGCTAAGTGAAGTAACACAGACTCAGAAAAACAAACAATATATTTTCTCCCTCATTTGTAGATCCTAGCACCAAACCCTGATATGTGAGTATGTATCCTTATGTAACTGCAGGAACCAAGAAAATGGAAAGGAACCAGGTGGGTAAAGGGAAAGAAGAAACCTGAGAGAGAAGAGTAGTAGGGGACAGGTGTTACTAAGGGGGAAAAAGATAAAATGGGGTATTGAAATGGGGGGTTATACAAGGAACTGTGGATAAAGGGAAAGGAGGAGCTCAAGAGAGGTGGGACCATAGGAGACTGGTGTTATCAAGAGAGAAATGGGGAAAACAAGGACCCTTTAAATGGGGAAGGCACGAAGGGAGGGCTAGATAAGGGGGGGAGGGAGAGAGAGAGAGAGGAGAGATGAGAAATAAATAATGCCTAGCTAGTGTAAAACACCAGAGAGAATCATATTAGTCTAACAACCTAATGACAAATTCCACATACAATACCTCTACATGAGTCCATGTGCATAGCTGAAGGCTACATAACAAGAAACAGTGCCAGACAGGGGAAACCTTCCTTTGAGCTATTGGCCAGGTAATCCAAGAGACTCTTAAAATTACAATCTATTGCCGCAGCCCTTGATTGCCTCCCAGAACTTGAAGGTAAGATCCTATTGCTGAAGGAAGGACATACTGTGGACACAGGCTTTAGAGCAATGGAGCTGGATCTGACCTGGAAGCCACTTCCCCTGAAGGCTAGCTCTCATCGCTCTGGAAAGCACTATTGAAGCTGCCAAAGGAGAACATCAACTGATAGTCCTACCCAAGCTTCAAGGCCTAATAACCACATTAATGACTGGCACAGTAAAAGACATTGGTGCAGTAGTAGCACTTTTATCTTGGGGGTAATCAATAGCTACCTAATTGAACTTAAGCTCACTCAATGAGAGGAAACTAATGCACGTGGTACTATAATTATAGCAAAATACACATGGCTGAAGAGGTCACAGATCTTAGAGAAATCCCCAACGCTGTCACATTCCTAGACTAATGTAGCTTCTTACTAAGTGCAAAATATGTATCTTATATTCACAGACAAGTATCTCTGTCATCACTTATCAAAGAAGCTTCTTTTGCACCAGATAGAGACTGCTATAGAATTCCACAACTGGTCAAACACAGATGCTGTCTGTGAATTGTCAAAGCCTAATGCAACCTCACACCTAAGCCTCATGTAACATAGAACAAGGGGAGAAGAGGACACTAATGATTGATTAATCTCTCAGCTCTTATCAATGAAGCTCCCTCATGCAACAGAGTGCCAGGAACACAAAATGTGGGAATTAGGAGTCTGCAGAATGAAGTAGGTCCCTGGATAGGACTCCTACGTTAAGCTTCACTGACCCAGGGCTCAGGGACCATTTTGGAAGAGGGGTGGGAAGATCGTAAGAATCCTACAAGATCCTACAGCAATGGTGTCAGCATACTCAAGACCCATGCAAACTCAAGCAGACAAAAACCCAGCATAGAATTGTGGAAACCAGTAGTAGACCCAAATCTTGGCTGAAGAAGATTGGCAGATGATTCCTTTTGCATGAGGAAGATCTAATCATCTTAAAGTGAGGGACTCTGGATAAGCTGACTAGACCTCAGTGGATGAATTTGTACTGAGAAATGTTTGGGATGAGAGAGTGTATGGATTCCACTTGGGGAGCTTTGGGGGTTGGTGCCAGTGGGGAAGGGGTACAGGAATGGCTAGGATTGACTGAGATGTTCTGTATGAAATACACACAGATTCAAAAACAGGGGGAGGAATTCAAATACTACTTTCATGAAAACTAATAAACGTGACTATTGAATGGAAATCAGTATAAAAATGGGATTTGCTGCTACAGACTTTCCAGTGCATACAAGTGCTATAAGGCACAGTCCACTGGGTGAAGACAGCTGAGATCACAGTACCATCCTTCCCTTTGCAGATTTGCTTCATAGGTTTTATTTGCAACTATTTCTGGTTTTGGTCTGTGTTGAGGCATGCCCAATAGACTGAGACTATTTCAAACCAAAGGTTTCTGAGGACTGAGGCTATGTGAACTAGACTTGCTGTGTGGAATAGTAGCCAGAGCCCAATTGGCATTGTACAAATTTATGATGTTACTTTGGGTGGGCAATTATGATTAGGCTAGAGCTTAAATCTGAAGCAATTCAGCAGTAGAGACTAAAATGTGGGGTCACTGCCTCCCAGCAGTCACACTCAAATTACTGGTCCATGGTCCTGACCCTGAGAGTTTAGGGAAGGAAACTGCCCTTTAAAATGGCCCCTTTCAAACTGGAAAGCCTTCTGGACAAACATGAAGAAGCTGACTTATTAATGTGCCTGCAAACGCTTTAACACTGTACTTTAAATGATGCTCAGCTTTGAGCAGATAATTGGCCCAATTCTTCCCTCTCTGTGTCTGTGGCTCCCATTGAAATCAATGAGAATTGCATATTCAAAAGGGATCCAGAGAACAAAGTTGCAGGGTGAATTAATGGGATAAAGGACTGCAGATCTCTTAAAGCTTGTGCAATTAAATTGTGGCCTCACACAATTCTCCAGGGTCACTGGCAATTTGCTAGCCTAGGAAAGCCAGCTGACTTCACTTTCAGAGGTGTCACAATTTACAGAATGCATTTTCTTAGACACTGATGTGTGATGCTTCTCAGCTCAAAATCTACCTTCTCACTGCAATCTCTTTTGAACCTGATGCCTTGGAGTCTGGGATTCATTCACATGCCCTTAGTTCTAGTTACAATCATCAATCATTCAATAGGCACAGTCTCCACTGAAAAGTCATGTAAAAGTAAGTACTTATGATTACCTTATTTTTCTATTAAACCTTTAAATAATATATTGTATAAATAGGTACTGTTTACTTCATAATACTTGATTACACACACACACACACACACACACACACACACATTCATTGTCTGCTGACAGCTCTACCTGGTAAGAACTCTGTATAGTATGATATCATATCATTTTTATGACTGGCACTTGATCAGGTCATAATTATCAAATATTTTTAAACAATAAAATATTTGTGAGCATGTTCATCCAGATATTCACAAAGCCACAAGAATGATATTTCAACATTGGTATCCTTTAGTAACTACTTCTTATATGTTAATTTCTCTTCAAGTATTTTTCTAATGAATTCTCAGCAGTAGACTGGAATGTTTTAGTTTTGATTCTTGTTACAGATACAGAAATGAAGACCTAGAGAATGAAGTCAATGTCAAGGTCACAGAACTACAACCTGGTAGAGTTGCTGTCTCAATGCCCCTCTGACTTCATTTTTCATTCAATGTTTAACACTTGGAAAAACAGGAAAAACAAACACAAGGCACACTGATATTCAGTCAAAAGAAATGAAGAATGAAAATTATGACAGCGTCAGCACAGGGTCACACACAGTCTTGAAATGAACTGTAAGGGAACAGAGCAACAAGGAAGGCGTTGGAAACTGTCTCTTCTGAAGACCACATGGCTCTCTGAAGGCCTTGCAGGTCACTTGGGCTTCTGACAGCAGGAACCCTTGGGCTGGGTCCCTATGTGGCATAAACATAACTTCATCTGATTGATAACTGCAGCCCATTCTCGACTCGAATTCCTGCTCTTGGATGGGCATTAACTAAGAGTTAACATCCCCCTCTGCCCCACAAAGGACTGTTGGATGTTTTCCTCTCCCTAAATCCCTAAATCCAATCCCCACATCCCTCAACCATGTTTTCTGCTTTTCCTAAAATCAGACAGAATCCCAACCTTCTTCTGATGTGTTTCAAAGGCTGGTCTCATTCTCAAATTATGCTTTGCTTGAAACTTACATCAGGAGAGGTACTCCAGTTTTGGAATCACATTTTGTGGGTATCCAAGCGCAGGCCATCCATCCATAAAGACTGAGACCATTACTGTGCCTTGGTTTGTCCTTGCTGTACTGGCTAAGTGTCCTTTCAACCTTCATTCCCTCAAATGAGTTGGGAGTGCAGAAGAGGGGATGGGCACTGTTCTGGACCTGGAAGTGGGAAGCCAGCTGTGAGTTAGGGTCAGAGGGAAGAATAACACCTTCCACTGACTGATTACTCTGTACCTGGTATTGTGCCCGCTGAGTTCTTTATCTGTATTTTTCCATCTCATCAGTCCACAGTCTCTCCGGACTCCTGAGATGCAGGCTGCTCTCTTCATTTGGTAGTACATGGAGAATAAGGCTTCATAGTAGCTAAGCATCTTTACTACAAGTTTGCTACTAGAATATATAAAGACTGGGTGTCTTGTCTTCGGGGCTGGTACTTTTAAAAAGTTACAATCTCAGGGCTCTGGGTAACTTGAGTCACCTTTGGGAGCTTCAGTAAGTAGGACTGTGTGTTTGGGGGGGCATATGATGTGGGGAGGGACACATCTTGTGACGCAATTGGAATTAAGATTGCAGTACTGGTGGGAGCTAGGAATAAGATGTTCTGTATATGGAATGGAATAAAAACTAGGAATCTGTTAAAATATTGTTTTAGACATACTGCCATTTAGCTTATAAAGCACTCTGAGTTTATTATCCTTCCTTCTAATAATAACTTCCTCTCTCTCTCTCACTCAAGTACCTGCACTCTGGGCCAACAGCCATGGCTGTCTCAGTATCTTAACCACATTATCTCACTGTTCTTCTGTTAAGGTAGGTGTGGGGGACACCGTGGGGAACTGGGAGTGGACAGCCTTGAGACTCTGCCACAGCCACATGCATAGTAGGTGGTGGCAGCCAGAGCATCTGTTCCTCAACCTGACCCCTCCTGTCTTGGTTCTCCTCTCAGATAGGGAAGAGCCTGCCTGTTACCTCCCATTGCTATTGTATGAAAAGTCACCACATCCCCACGTCTTTAGGTGAATTGTTCCTTGACAGTTCCCCAAGTCCTTACAAACTCTGTGCATTATTATGATGTCCCTAAAGCTATGTGATAATTCATGTAATTTTTTTGTTGTTATTTATCTAAGGTTCCAGTTCTCTTCTATTATAAATATGTTGGGTTGACTAGCTCAGCTTTTAAATATTTGACCAAATTTCTGACTGTTTTCATAAGGCAAATTCCTAAAAATAAAATTACTGAGCCTGAAAGTCAGGGCTATTCAGAAACTCAGTTCCCATTTATTGTGCATAAAGACATGATTCCATCACATGGCCTCCTACTTGTATAACATATGCTTAATTTTGCACTAAGTTGACAGGTTAAGGGTGTCATTTTAGTATGTATCTTATTGATTACTAATTAGACTATAGGCTTTCCATGTATTTTATTAGTTGTTAGTCAATTTATCAATGGCTTCTTTGTATATTTTGACTTGTGTACTGATATGCAAGGTAATGCTCATTGATCTATGTGAGTTTTTTGTATAATAAAACCATCAATGTTTTAGGGTTTGCAATGTTTCCCTGGATCCCACAGCTTACTTGAACTGTGTTTTGTTCTCTTAATAAACAGTGATGAGCTCTAGAACCGGGCTGCAATGTCGCCAGCTGTTCTCCCAGCCAAACACTTCCTGTCACCCCAATGGGTGGGAAGCCACTGAAGTCAGAGATTGAATCATTAATAGTCTTGTGCTAGCGCATGGTGTGCTAATGAAAGGCAGTGCAGGAAAAAAGCACACATAAGGGGCTCAAGTAGGGTACGCCGACTCAGGAAATGGATCATAAATGATGGCTTTCTGGGCTTCACACTTCCTACCTGAGCATCAGAGAGGACCAGAGTACTAGGCTGCTTAATCAAGGACTCACTCCCTGGCTCTGTAGGTTTACACTAGCCAACTGCCCTAATTCATCAAATTGGGCGTTGGTTTCATTACCTATAAAATGGACATTGATACCCCCATTTTATATATGAAGAAACTGAGAAACAAAGAGATATAGCGAGCTGTTGAAGGTACCATAGTTTCTAGTTCTGATTAGTTCAAATTCTCGTCATAACAATTTGTAGGGGTTGCAAAGATGGCTCATCCTGTAAAGTGCTTGCCCTGAAAATCTAGAGACTGGAGTTCAATCCTCAGAACCCACATAAAAGTGGAAGCATAAAAGTAACTCCACAGAGTTGTCCTCTGACCCCACAGGTGTATTCTGACACGCATGCATCCTCTCATCTCCTCTTCTCTCTCTCTCTCTCTCTCCCCCTCTCTCTCTCTCTCATACACACACACAACACACACACACAGAAAAAATTTTAAGAAGAAATAAAATGACTTGTGGACTCTAAAGCAAAAGGGAACTGTAAGTCATGCATTTCGGTGAAAGTTTTACGGTAGGTATTCAGTATCTTAAAGGAAAAAAATTGCTGGTAGGTAGAACTAGAATTAAAATTTCTCTCAGATGAGTTCCCTGGGTTCTTTTCATTCAAATGCCGTATTTAGTCATCTGACTTCTCTAGTGACCAACATAGCTACTGAACCAAGTATCTTGAGGAAAAGTCTGCAGGGAAGTTCTGTCCTACATAACCACCCTGGATAGTACATTAAAGGGTAGCATACAATATTCATAATGACCTTTCCCTGTGTGTCGGGTGTGGTGGCCATTAGGAAAATGAAGCTAAGCACCTACAATGGGCAGGAATTGCCTGGTGTTGAGCAGAGAGGACAGGTTACTGAGCATTGTGAACAGAGGCCTAGAGGTTGACAGGGCCATGGCCTTAGATTTATAAGACTGCTCTGAGGGAGATGAGTGCTGGTGAAAACTCCTTGTCAAATGTTCATCAAACCAAGCACCCGTAACATGACCCTAAAAAGTAAAAAAGGACCATGTAAAAGGTAACGGGACAAAGAATGAGGCTCAGAATGTGTTAACTGCAACCTGCTCCTGCAGGCTCACATCCCTGACTCCTCTGCAAACAGCTCTCCTGGCTTTGCATTCTTCTTGCACTTGGAAGTGTCTTTAGTAGGTGTTCTGGCAATGGCCTTTCTTGGATTGCTTTGGATGTTTTCAGCAGGTATTAGTGCTGAGGCATCAGGTGAATGAGATCAGGTAACTTTACCAGCACAAACCTTGCCCAGTCGAGATTGCAGGTGTGTGTGGATTCCACTCTGACTCCCAAGTGGCAATATCCCAGGCAAAAGTTAACATTCCATTTATTTACTGAGTTAGGGACTCAGTTATCTGTGGCTCTCTTATCTTCTTCAGTTAGGGAAGATAAAGTTTGATGATGCTTAAAATGTTCGTTGGGCCAGGCATCTCTGATGGAGCACATTTTAAATAGAAATATAATTTTAATCCAAATATAAACACATTTAGATATTTCCTGTTCTTTCCCATGACAAGAAAGATCCTCCTTGGGAATTCTAGAAAACTACTGATAAATTGTCTGACACTTGTTGGTCTCATCTCTCCAAAAAACTTTAAAACAAAGTGGAAAATTACTGAGAGAGAATATTGAGTCACCTCCCCTCTCCAGCACATCTGTGGTCTGTGAGGCTGGTGAGTGCGGTTGGCAGGGTTCATGGGGTAGACGCAGGGAGACTGAGCGGTCAGGTAGGGCGGGCGCAGGCCCATGCCCAGGCGCTGCTTCTGTGCTGAGGAGGTTACCTTTTCCCTAAGACCTAGTCTTTTTTAGAAATCAAGTATGTGCAAGGAAAAAAACCAAAGTGTAAGATGTGACTGAAACCCTCAACAGTTTCAAACTCAGGATGATGGAAGGAAACCTGGAGCTGGAGTTTACAAAACATGCATGAGAAAAGACCGACTTTTACAACTTCTCCTCAGAAATCCAGGCCCTGCAAATAGCTACAAATAGCTCATATAAGACTCCAGACCCCAAATTCACAAAGGACACCCGGATTCCTTAACAGATTAGGTTCCAGACTCAAAAAATTCACAAACAGCCGTAAAAAAGGACTACTTCCTGGCCAAAAGCTTGCCTTAAACATCAATCAGATGTCGTGGCAATCCCAACCCCCTCCCCTAAAATCCAGGAGGGGGCTGAGGGTTTTTTAAAAGGCTTTGAGGACTGGGACTAGGACTAGGACTTGGACTGGAACTGGGATTTAGGCTTGGGGCTGAGCTCGCTCTCCTGGGGAGTTAGCCTCTCCCACTCGCCCTGAGGGAGCTCCTCCATCCAGATCTGGAGACTGCCATGCCAGCCCGGTTCCCGGGAGCCCCAGCCCCAAGATGTGGGTGAGGGGGCCTAGCATTTCTCCACTTTTGGGTGTAGAGGAGCTAGTCCCATCTGGTCTTCTCTTAATAAAACCGGGTGGTCCTGTTAGCTACCATCGGAGTCTCTGGTCCCTTCTGTCTGCTGTGTCTCTTGAACCCAGAACCTTATACAAAGCACAATACTGGTTTCTGAGTGAATGGGAAAAGGTATCCCTACTTGCATTTTATGTATAAAGAAACCAAGGCACAAGGAGATACAGAAGTTTATTGAGAACATGACTGCTACTGAGTAGCAATTTGACTGGCAGCTTTATTCCATGGCGGCTTTCAATGTCTTCAATTGACAAGAACAAGGAAAACTAGGTGGGTGTGGGACTGAACACCCAGGGTGAGGGAGCAAAAACAAGCTCAGCTCACACAGTCTTATCTCACAGGGTATTATCACCAAGATAATAAAGAAAAGGGAGTGACTCACATAACTTCCTTATCTTTAGACTTAAAAGAAAAGTAGCAGGAAGAAGGTTGCCTCCCTAGGCAGAATGCTTAGCTAAAGAGCTGATGATGGAGTGTTCTGGGGTAGCCTTTTAGGAGTTCTGAGGAATCTATTTACCTGGAGTTTGCCAAGTATGCCTGTGGCAGGCTGAATGATGTCCCCTCCCTCCCTGGAGGATGCCCACACTAATCCCTGGAATTTCCCTGGCAAAAAGGATGTTACAGGTGTGATTAAATACCTTGAGATGGACAGATAATCCTGGATTACCTGGGTGGACTTTATAATCACAGAGGTCCTTAAAAGTGGAAAGGGGGCAGAAGCTGGTGAGACAGACTTGGCCAGACCTTGCAGGCTGTGAAGATGAAGGAAGGAGATGGTGACCAACAAATGCAGTGGTTCCTTGAAGCTCATGAGGGCAAAGAAATTGGCTGTGACCAAGTGCCTAGAGCCTCCACAAGGAATCAGCTTGCACAGGTCCACCTTCCACTTCTGAGCCTCAGAACTGTAAGACATCACTTGTGCTATTGGAAGCTGACTAGCTTGAGGTAGCTCCTTGAGAGCAGCACCAAGAAGGTCATTCAACCTCCCATTCTCTCAGAACTGCACTGGACCTGAGAGGGACGCATGGCTGTAAGTACAGCAAATGAGCTCATTCTTAGAGAACTGTAGCCTTCTGTTCTCTGCTGCTTCTTGTTGGAAAAATTCTGCAGAATTGCGGAGTCAGAAAATGGAGATGGAAGAACAATTCAAGTGTTTGTATCTTTGTCTATAGAGAAACAACTATTTTTTTTAAAAAAGATGGCTTGGTAGTTCAGAGCACCAGCTGCTTGCAGAGGACCAGTGTTCTGTTCCCAGCACCACATGGGGCCTCAGAACCCTCTGTAATTCCAGTTTCAGGTGATCTGATGCCCTCCCTCTTCTGGAAGCCATGGGCACTGCATGTGTGTGGTGTACATAGGTACATGCAAGCAAAACACTCATATACATTAAAAAAAATCTTTATTAAAAACTTGGTTACTCTCAAAACCCAGAGATCAACCAGTGTACTCAGTTTCCTTTGCTCACTCAGTATGTCTGTCCGTGCAGAGAATTAGGCATCCTGCTGGCTAGTGAGGACTGAAATGAGGTGAATCCTAACAAGGCCACTTTAAGACCTTTCTAGGTCCCTCCACACACCACCACACATAGTAAAATGCACTCACATTAAATGTGATTTTTATCATAAATGTCTGAACATTTAAAAGTAACTTGGTTAGTCATGATTACTGAGTAATGACCCTGTTTACTTGTAAATGCTAGTAAGCACATTAACCCTACAACATGAGAATATACAGAAATGCTTATGAATACTAAATTCAACAAATAATTTGGTGTTAACTTTTTTTTTGGTCTGTTTTAGAGACAGGGTCTCTCTGGAGCCCCAGTTGGCCTGGAACTTGATATGCAGACCGGGCCAGCCTTGAACTCACAAAGATCCTCTTGCCTCTGCCTCCCAAGTGCTGGGATCGAAGGCAGGTGTCACCACACCCGGCTTGGTGTTAAATTTTATAGCTATTTCTTAATGTTCATTTTGCAGACTTTTTGTTTTAGGTCTGAGGAAAAGTCTTGATGAAATATCAAAATGGCACCTGCAACTGTCATAGCTCAATGATAAGGGTGCTTCTTTCATCATGCATATACATTAAAGACAGAAGAGTACAATTTCAGCAGTGACTTCCAGCTGATTGAATCACCTTGCAACTATGATTCTGGTTTCCATGAGGATAAGCATTTTCATTAATGAATAACAGCTTTGTGCTGGTATTAAAGAATGGATGGATGTCAGGCAATTCTGAGTTCCAAGCCTGCCCCCTACCCCTAAGAGCTGTGTGACTTTGGCCAGGTCATTTAAACATGCTGTGCTTCAAATTCCTCCTCAGTAAGATGAGGGAAATAATAAGACCTCCTTCAGAGGACTAGGAGGATTGGGGAGTTAATATCTATGAACACAATAGAGACCGGGTCATAGGGCATTTTACTTATTTATTATTATTATTATTATTATTATTATTTTGTGACAGGGTCTCCCTATAACCATGGCTGGCCTGGAACTTGCTAACTTGTTGTTGGAGGCCAGGTTGGCCTCGATGTTACAATAGACCAGACTGCCTCCCAAGTGCTGCCACTATGCCTGGCTCACATGTACTTTTTCAACTTAAAAAAGTGTTTGGCATTTACTATATTCACCTATACGGCCCTCAATGAAGACCAGACTAGAATGCAATCCCACCCTCAAGCCACTCAAATTATAGGGGGCATGTGGTGGAATGGGTATATACACAAAGTAATTGAAAACGTAGAAGAAATTAGTTAATTCTGATAGTGAAAACTGTTTTACTCAATTAGAGCAGAAAGTGTTTAAAATAATTTATGTATCTCCAAATGCTGAAAAATAAAACTAATCAACACATTCATTAAGGACTGATTTTGTTACATGTCTGTGTAATCCTCTGTGATTACTTTACACAAAGATATTTATAACAGAAAAGGTGAACAAGACAGACAGGCTCTCTGTGCCAGGACCTTTTAAGGTTTTCTTATCTTTCTCAGCAATTCAGCAGATTCTGAGGTATGTACATTCATTATTTCATAAGAGGTATCTAGATCTCACATATGGTATGACAGAGGGGAATTTGAACTGAGGTCTTAAGCTCTAAGTCAATCTTATATTTGCTGAACCACCGATTTTGAGTATTATTTGCAAATATAACTTTAAAATAAAATTGTGCAATGTTAAATGTGTTATTTTATTAGTATAAATATAAGCTACAGTTATCACTTTTTAAATCAGTTACAGTCATAACAATAAATATTTATTCATCATAAAGTCAATCAATGAGAATAATGTGGTTTTTGTGTTGAACATAAAAATCTGATATTACAGTCATAGACATGCTGAGCTTGGAGTCTGATTTGTTTCAAGTCTTATTGCTGTTCCATTGTATTAAGAAAACAGCATCATATAATTGATCATTATACAGATTTTTAATAGGTCCTCTTACAAATCAGGCTATTCTTCTCAAGTGATGTGAGTCAAATTAAATTCTATTCAATTCTTATTTTATTGCACCAAATATTTACCAACAATTTCTCAGTCAGGTAGGGTGCTGGGTAACAGGGACCCTAAAGTGCACCTGACAGCCATGGTTCTTAGCCTCAAAGTAAGTGAAGGTCCTGGGCTGAGGAATATTTACTCAAGTTGAACACATACTCAGTTGGATTTTCCCCCATAGGTGTGAATATCCAAGGTCTACCTAACCTCTACAGGAGGTCTGTCTCAGTTGAATCTAGACTCATGCATTTGACACAGAGAAACTGACATCCTTGGAAAACCATGCCCATGATTTCTCTCTCTCCCCTCTTCTTGCTTGCTATGAGATCTCGCTTGCTACGAGATCTTTTCTCGCTTGCTATGAGATCATAGTTTTGGTGACCCTGAGTACTCGGGTATTTACTTTAGGGGCTTGGAACTAGTGAGTGGATCTAAAGTCAGGTTTGTAGCCACTCTAACGTTCTTACCCACTTTTGGATGCTTTCAAATTTAGGGTGTAATTTGTGGCACACTGAAGGAATCATACTCATCTTCATGTTGGGCACTCCTGGCTGATGGTGCTAAAGAAACACTGATACTCTTAGGTATCAGGGTCGTACTAGAGAGAATGAACTTTGGATTTTCTTTTCTTAAATTTAGTTCATCAGACAAGAGAGTCTGATTACAGACTTCATTTTCTTTTAACATTCATTTTGAAGTGAAAAAAAAAAAACTTAAATTTCTCTCAGGAGGTTGAAAATGGTTTGCTGTGAGAGGTTGAGCATCTTCGTGGTGGCAGTCTGCTGATAGTGATCTCTACTACCTGGTATGTGCTGTGCTGGAAACATGATTATATAAAATTTAGAATGAGGAACAGGAAGCGGCTCTCTAGCCTTAGAGCTGATTTATGAAAGTGCTCCTCTAGAGATCTTGTGATGGTTCTCCAAAGGGAAGAAGTGGGCACTGCAGAAATGGCTTCTGGGGCTAAGACTGTCTTGACAGGTAGTCAATCTTTTCCTCTGTGGGCAAGCGCCATGCTGCAAGTGGAAAACAAAATAGCTGGTGGTGGGTGGGGAGCTTAAAAAGTGCCAGCTACATCTCCTGAAAACCTATCTGTGATCCTTCTGTTCATGCTACCGTGCTAATTGCTGCTGATTTCTTCTGAGTAGGGCCCTATCTAAGCTCAGCAGGGCAAGGACAGATGTTTGGGTCTTCCTGCCTCTGTGGAACTGCCACAGCAGGGTGACTGGCTTGAGGACTAATTACTTGTTGGCCTGTCCAGAACTTTTTTAGAACTACACCTGACCTTCCCAGTCACTCTTCCTTCTTCCACTCTCCACAGGTGCTGGGCACACATTATGGTCTGAGCTCTGCCTGTGCCCTGTCTCCTACACGGTGATGTCACCAGGAAAGTTGCTGTACATCTCATCTCATCTTGGTGCCTATGAGAACAGAACTAACACACTAAGGCATGTTAGGGGGAATGAAAGGATTTTTAAATTCAAAGTTCAAAAAAAGTGCTTATTGGGACCTGGTCACTGTTTGCACTTTCCCTTCTCCATTTCTCAAACCCCAGGCTTTTTTGGATGTCCTTTGTAAACCGCTCCACAATACCAAGCACAGAATAACTTACTGTAAGAAGAAAAATAAATATTATTCTTCAGGGAGTTCTGTAAGAACAATCAAGGTTGAGTCTTCCTCCCCCCCCTCCTCCCCCTCTTCCTCCCTCCTGGGGAGGGATCTGCCTGTCTCTGCTCCTCTCCAGCACTGGTTACAGGTGTGGCACCACACTCAGCTTTTATGTGGGTGCTGGAATCTGAATTCAGGTTCCCATGCTTACACAGCAAGTACTTTATCCCACTGGAACCGCCCCCTCCGACCCCCAAGTTCCTCAGTCATTTTTTAAACTTAAAAAAGGAAGTCTGAAGATAAGTGGGGCATGGTGGCACATGCTTCTAATCCTGGCATTTGGGAAGGAGGGGCTGGAAAAGATCAAGAGCTCAAGGTCATCCTTGGCTACAGCCTGTTCCAAGGCAGCCAGGGCTATAGGAGACCCAGTCTCAAAAACCAAAACGAATGAATGAATGGATAAATAAATACAATAAAAAGAAGAAACATTGGCTAAAGCAATTTTTTTTTCCTTTAATTTGATTCCAAGACAGTTGCAAGTAATGTTCTGAAGCAGAGAATTTGTCATAGTTGAGAAAGGAAGCAATTAAAGTAGGGAATTATCTCAGAAGCATTTTCCAGGTCAGTATGAATAGTAAGGACATTCCAGAGATAGTGCTAACCCTTCCTGTGGGGGACAAGGACTACGATGATGACTAGACGACTTAGAGGCAGAAAATAAAGCTACTGAGAGAGCCTGGTTTTCTCAGTTCAGTGAGAAGTCATGACCAAGGAAATGGAGGACAGATGGAAAGGTGCCAAGGAGGGAGCTGCGCTGTCTTTGAAGTGCACTTTCAAAGGCTAAAAACCAATTTGAACTTGATGCCTACCAGATGTAAAAGGAACATGTCAAGCAAACAAGCAGACCGTGATCTAGTCACTTTGAATAATTAACTCAAGTGATGGACCTAAGAATGAAATGGTAACTGAGAACCTTTCCCAATGTGTATCAGATTATACAGGATGAAAATTCAAAAGTTCTGTAAGACTTGCAGAGGACCAGGGGGATCACAGAGGCAGAGGAAATACTGAGAAGTCAGAAGAAGTTTCCAGATTTTGATAGATTTAAGGGAAGATGAGTCAAAAGAGGAATCCTGACACTGTCAGCCTGACTGCCCTGGAACTAGCTTCTGCGTGCAGTGTTTCAGGTAACCAGTTTCTGACTCTCACCTCTGCCTGGGAAGCAGGTCTCGGAGGACTGCACTTCAGCAAAGACCTGTCAAATCTCTGGGTTGTTTTTCATTCCTGAATTCCTTTGGTAAGTTGTGTCATCCGTGTTAAAATAAGAAATTCACATCCAATTGGTTTCTGAAGGAAGGAACTGCCTCAAATTATTTGCTGATTTCCTTCAATATATAAACAAGCAGAAAGTTGGGGTGGGAGAGGGAGGGATTGGGCTTTTTGAGTTTTATGCAGCTTCTCTGGAGGAAAACATGGAGACCCTAACCCAGACCCTGTTCCGTTCCCTACGCTACATCTCAGCACACCTCCGTGCAGGTGTCCCCCTTCCTTAGTGTGAATGGAGGTCACTCTGCTGTATCAAGGGAGAACAGACTCCTTTGGCTTTTTAATTGTTCCTATAAAACAATAAATGAACATACTATGTAAGTTCTATCTAGAAATAAATTTTGGCCCTCCATACTCTGTTGCTTTAAAAAAAATATTTTTTTTAAAGAGGATAATATGTAGTTTCCTGGTTGGACACTAGCTAGGAACCAAACCATAAAAAAGTACATCAAGATTAAAGGGATAATAGGTAATTTTGTTCTTTAGGAAGATGCTGCTGCTAAGTGTGTCTGCAGAGCGTGGGGCAGAATACAAAGCACAAAGAGCCTGTTAAGATGAAGCAATTGCAACCGCAATTTAATGGAGGACAAGAAAGCAATTAACAGTGTAAAGTCATTGATGCGAGGGATAGACCTCGAGATTAGAATCTTATTAAAACAAAGGCTGGTACAACTTGATTATAATGAGTTAAGTTGAAAGATCTCCAAAACAACCTCAGCATGCAGATGTGGAAAAGAAAACATCATTTATCCTATTATTACACTTTGGGCTCTATAAGGTGCTTGTAGGATTTCTTTTTTTGAAAAGAGGGATCTCTGAACCAAACTGGACAGGATGGGACCAGGGGAGCGTGAAGGTAGGCTGCTTTCTCATGACTATATTGTCAGAAAATGATAGTTCAAAGCATAATGGGTTTTGTTTTTCAGTCTGTAACTCCTGTTGCTTACCTCTCTGGGCTTTTAATAACAACACCACTAAGTGCTTTATAGGTTAGTATGAAAATGTGCTATGGTTTGTGATACACAAACTGTTACCTTACTTCCCCTTCCTAATTCAATCTTATGGCAAAAAATTATATAAGAGACAGTGAAAATGAAGCCAAGGACACTAGGATAAAAAGACAAAACCTAGCAGTGACAACAAACCCTCAACCCCTCTAGAATCAACCAACCAAACAATAAAACCACAGGCTAAAATTCTGCCATCACTAATGGTGACAATTTTGCTTCCTTGAGTCCCTCAAACTGGTATAACAAGTTAAAAAAAAAAAAAAAAGACCTATCTTAAGTAAGTTTTTAAGCACAAGTTAAATATTTTTTCCTGTCAAATATATATTATATTTTTAATCAAAATAGACTTGAATGAAGTTCAATTTTCCTTCAATTTTTAAAGACTAATCTTATATTTTACAAGCCATTTAATAAACTCTGGATGCATATTTTATGAATTAAGACATATTTGCTTCTATTTTTAATGGAACTATTTTATGTGTTCATGTGAGATAAAATGTTGTATTAAAATTTTTAAAATGTGACCTAACAAGATAAGAATTTTTGCACAAAAAACATAAGAGTAGAAAATCAAAATATCAATAAATCTGCTGCTCTGAGGAAGATAGTCAATCTGCCCTCTCTGCAGCAGCGTAAGGGAACCCACGTTCTTGCCATTATGTGATACTGGGAAGCTGACTGACTTGTCAAGTTGGTGCCTATGCAATTGCAACTTAAAATTTGTGTGTGTGTGTGTATGTGTGTGTGCATATGTGTGCATTTGTGTGAAAGAGTGCACATGAGTAGAGACCCAAAGGGGATGCTGGGTGTCTTCCTACACTGTTCTCCACTTTATTTGCTGAGGCAGAGTCTTTCACTGAACCCAGAGCTCCCTGGTTTCAGCTAGTCTACTATCCAGCTTCCTCCTGGGATCATCTGCCTCCTGAAGGCTGGATTAAGGGGGCAACCAACCTGCCTGGCATTTACGTGGGTGCTGGTCCAGACTTGAGTCCTCACACTTGTGCAGCAAACTGTATCCACCGAGCCATCTCTGAGCCACTCTTCTTGTAGCTCTAATTTGCATTTCATTGATTACTAACAAAATTGGCTAGCATTTAGGTTTACCTACTGGTCACACTTCCTCTTCGGTCAAATGCCTGTTCAATCTTCTGACTTTGTTTCTTCATATTGCTAGGCTTCTTTTTAAAAGAATTTATATATAAGTCATATTACCATACCTCGTTTTATATAGCTGAGTTAGGCAGTATAATGTGGTAATTAAGAGATGAGATTTTAGGGCTGGCCCACCTGGGTTCAAATACCAGTTTATTACTATGTGACTAAGCAAACTCTTTGTCTTTCCTTTACATCAATGGTATGCATGTATTTAGAATACTTGTCTCATAGGCTTGTTGTGAGATTAAATGCATCAATATATGTGAAGTGCTCAGGACAGGAGTTGACACATAGTAAGGATTAAAAATAATAAACATTATTTGCCAGTTATCAATTTTTAAAGAAAATACCTCTTGTTCTGTAGTTTATCTTTTCATTCATCTTAATGAGGTCTTCAGTGAACAGAGGGTCTCAGCTTTAATGCAGCTGAATTATCTTTTTTCATGGTTTGAGATTTATACTAAAGAAATCCTTCCCTTTCTTAAGATCATTTGTAGACTGCCATCCAAATGTTTTATATTACCATTCATATCAAAAAAAATAATCCATGTGGCATTAATTCTGAGTTATGATGAGAAGCAGAGGCTCAGTTTTAGTTTTATTTCCATATGAGCCACCAAATTTTATATCTCATATACTGGAAAACATGCTTCTTCCTGATTTGTCCTCAAAGCCAACTTTGCCATGAATCATTTCTGGACATTCCACTTTTTAAAGGCTGGATTGTATGCAAGTATTGTGCCAACACCATAGCATGTCAGCTATGCATCTTAACAATCTGAAAAATATTTTCTCATGTTATTGAGTGCATGTACACATCCATCCGTGTGAGTGCAGGCACACATGTGGGCACCTGCATGTGAAGGCTAGAGAACTACCGCAGGTATCATTCTCAGGAGCTGTCTTTTTTTGAGACCGGGTCTCTTGATGGCCTGGAGCTTGCTGATTGAGCTAGGTGGGCTGGCCAGTGAGTTTCAGGGATCCCCATGTCCCTGCCTCAGAGCTGAGGTCTAAGTTCACATCACTGAAGGCTTTTTAAATGTAGGTTCTGGGCACTAAATTCAGGTTCACTGACTGAGCCATCTCCATAGTCTCTGTTTAGTCATATCTCAACCTAAAGTGCTTAAGTATACCTTTAAAAAATATATTGTTTGATGTGTGCAGAGCTTATATTAAGGTGCGATTTCAATTTGTATATTTTGAACATCACCCAGCCAACAGTCTTCCTACTATTATGGAACAGTCATCCGTAGTCCATTTATTTTATAGTTTTTATTATTGTACTAAATTATCATAATTATTTGTGCCTACTTCTGTATTCTTTATTGATTAATTTATCTGACTTCATGTTGTTTTAATTGTTATAGTTTTATGGATTAATATCTAGAAGACTTATTCTTTTTCCATGTTTTAAATTTCTTCCCGGATTTTTACTGGATTCTTATTCCCTTGTTTTAGATAAACCACACAGCCATTTTCCCAGCTCTCCTTTCACTCTGCTATCTTTGCTAGGCTTCTTGTTTCAGAAGAAGGTAGCTTCTTTATGCTGTGAAACAGTTCAGTAATTTTATTTCTTGAAGGTTTAAGATAAGTTTCTGCAAAATCATGGGCACCTTTTGGGTGGTATCTCTAAAATAGCTTCTTGTAGTTATCTTGTGATTATTGGCCAATTTAAGACCTCCAATTTATAGGGCATGAATTACCTTATAATTTGAAGGGATGGTATAAGTGAACCACAATTGAAGAGCATAAGCTACATATCAGGAGAATGGCAATATCGCAGTCACATAAAATATTTTAGAATACTGATTTCCTGAATGCGTTTGGGAAATTTTAGAAATAGGTCTGATAGTGAGGAGGACCATAGTGGTAACAGTAATGTAGACAGCTGGTTGAGTTCCTTGCATGCATCCCCTTTTCTTACACATTCCTTTCCTTGAACTATGATGTTCTCATTCACCAGTGAGAACCAGTTAGCAAATGCAATTGTTCTTTCTGCCTTCCCACGCGTCTCCTCTGGCAATGTCTCTACTCCCCATTTGATCCACCAGACATCTTTTCAGACCCAGTTCGATCCTCAGTTCCTCTATACAGACCACTGATTCCTCTTCTGCCCCTCATCCTTAGATATGGTTATGACATCCCTCTTCAATCCAGTATTCCTATACTTCACTGTAATGATCTGTCTAAATATCTACCTCCTTAACAGGACATTCAGGTCTCTGAATGCAGAGTCTGGGTCTTATTCATCTTTATCTCCCTGTGCTTAATGGTGCCTGGTATGCAGAAGATATTCACTAAGAATTTCCCAAATGCACAAAGCAAGCATGTGGCTTTCCTGGGGGAAGGGAAAGAAGCAGGGAGAAAACTTTCCAATGGTATTTCTTAGATGGAGGAGTCATAAATGGGAAATAATGTGTTCTCACTGGAATAGCAGGATGGACACAGTCCACTGCGATGCACAGCTGGATGACTCAGCTTTTGGCAGCTGGGAGTGCACAGCTCTAGAGAACAGAGAACAGCAGCAAACAGCTCTGGGTTTTCAGTGGTGTCCCAGTGGGCCAGGTAGAGTTGCCCGTTCCGTACAAACACCCTGGATCCTGAGTTCCCTATTTAGTCTGTAATCATGTACATCTATGATTATTGGTGCCAAAGTTATAATGGAAAAAGTGTTCTCTCTCTCTTTTTTCCTTCAAGAAATGGTCTTTGGAGGAGTCAAGAGAACATTAACAATATGATGGAAATTTAGACTAAGAAGATTTGATGGAATTGTATTAATTTCACAGCCTACTCTAGCATACTTCAGTCTTGATAGTTATTCCGGATTACATGCACTTGGCAATTTGGGTTTTACTTAAGAAAACAAGTAGACCGGAATTATCACACACAGTTTGTGAGTGAAACCACAGCCACAACCAAGTGATTAGGAGCATCTAATGACCTAGAGGCAGAGTAATTAACTATCAGGAGATAAACTAAAAGCTCATTTGTAGACTCCACGTGTTTCTCTACAGACCCCACGTTATTTCACATGGTCTGCAGAAGAGTCATTATGGCTACCTTTGTGTAAACAGAAGTGGGTGTCTGTGCTGAATCTTCAGAGATCTGATATCGCCACTCTCCCTATCCAGGTAGCAAATATCACAGATACACATGATTTTGAATCTCAGGGGCTCACGAGCTCTCACCCCTGACTTGGGGGCTATTGGCATTTGGTGGATTCTGGGGGAGAAAGTCAACTTTCTTTATGGTAAAGATGTGGCTGTTGGCAGGCAGAAGATCTCCAGTGGATGCCCTAGTCCTGAATATATGAACAGTATAATCCGGACCCCAGGGTTACTAAAAGGGAGAATAAAAGACAAAATTGGAAGGGGGTTGGAAGACAGGGGTGGATCTGGGAAGAGAAAGGAAAAGTAGTAAGAGGTAAATGTGATCAAAATACACTGTATGAAATTTTACAGAAATTAATAAAAATATTGCATTAATATCTCAACTATTACAAAAATCCAACAATGGTCAATATCTTGGCAGCTACTTTGAAATCTCATTTTCCTTAGGATTTTATTTTTAGATTTATAGCATATATTATATATATTGTAAGTCTTCTATTTTTGAGAGGTCTGGGAAATGTCTTTGTAACTGTACAGAAATGATAAAAAAAACAAACCTCTTGAGTCCAACCTATTTTATAGTGAGGACACCAGAAGTTTTGGTCCTGAGCTCAACATGACTTTCCCAAGAGCAGAATCAGGAATGGCAGCAGTATAGTGCTCACGTTATATTTAGTTATTGACTGGCTGGCCTATGAAGTCTACCCATGATTTCAGTCCCATGCCTCCAACTACTCTGGGGAGAGTGGAATTCCAGAAATCCCCCCTGGGACATCTTCAATCAAAGATGCTGATGAAGATAACTCATTCCAGTCAGATTATGGGCAAGGCTCTAGTGTAGTACAGGATTCAACTTCCTGGGCACCTGGAGTTCTCTTATTTCCCACTTTTCTTTCCTTACTCTATATGTGATAGTCTGCTTCCTGTAATTATGTTAAAATACCTAAGAAAAACCACTCAGAAGGAAGAGAGACCCATGTTGGCTCACAGTCTTGGAGTCTTTGGTTCCTGGTGGTTGGCTACACTGCGGTAGGTCCTGGAATGAGCGCAATGCAGTAGGAGTACATGGTGCAGAGCTGCTTACACAGCGCCAGCCAGGAAGCAAAGCTTAGGTATCCAGATCCTCCTTAAGGACTTCCCCCAGGGGAATGACCTAACTTCCTTTCACTAGGCCCCACCTCTTGAAGGTCTTACTACCACCCAGGGGCACCACAGACTGAGGGCTGAACTTTAAACAGATATACTCTGGGCTTTCTAGATGAAACTATAGCATTCCAAAGATTTCTGTGCATTTCTGAAAAATGAAACAAAGATACTTAGCTGATGTTACCCTGAACCGTCTCTAGAAATGACATGGATTTCTGAGTTTTAGATACAGTGCAACTGAGTTTTTAACCGTACTGTTCTCTAAGTACTTCACTAATTTATCAGTATGCTCATCAGAACACAGAATTGTCCCATTGGACAACTTACCTATTTTCCCTTAAAGAAAGGTAAAATATAAAGAAGAAAAGTATTTTATTATGTAATGTACATTTAATTTTATCTACCAAATCATCTTTTGAATCACACCATTATTTCAGTCTTCAGAGGGAACAGAGAGATGCTCTAGGGGCTACATGAATTCCTCAAATTCACACAGCTTGCAAATATAAAACCTAGCTCTGTTCTCTGTACCATACTCCTTAAAGGTCTCCTCAAACCCTCTCAAAGTCCAACCCAACTATAGACTATCAAATTCTCTGTAATTTGAGTTTATCTATCAGATAAACTGAATGATTCACAGGATCACAATCTATACACACACACACACACACACACACACACACACATACACACTCACACATACACCCCTCTTCACTTTATACTTACTGCTTTGAAACCCAGCCTTTGCTCCCATTTATATAATGAAGCTCTAACTGGTACAGTTAAAAGTGACTTCTGAGTTGCATGGTCTTTCATATTTCTGTCTTTCTATTCTTGAAGCATTAGAATCCAGCAGAACAAGCTTTAAGTCCTTTCTTCCCTAGGTTCCAGGACATGCATGTCTAAATAGAATTTAACAGCTATTTTTTAAAAGGCAGTTTGTCTTGCTGGGTGTGGTAGAGGTACATGAGATTCTAGCACTCAGGAATCAGATGCAGATAGATCTCTGTAAGTTCAAGGTCAGCCTGGTCTACACAGCAAGTTCTAGGCCAGCTAGGGTTGCAAAGGGATCTGTCTCAAAAACAAAGAAACAAGGAAACCCCCCACTCTCTCCAAACAAATAAACAAAAATTTGCCTTGAGTGTTTCTTAAGCATTACCATGATTTTAATAGAAAACAATTTATGAACTAATATTTTAAAAATTTATAGAATATTTAATTATGTTACTTCATTATACTGTGGGGAAAATAAAATTGGCCTATCAAGTACAACACCGGGGCAATCTCTTCTGTTCCCAGTCGGTTTAGTATTCTCTGATCATGAATGCTTTGAATCAGAGTTGAAATCCACTGTGTAAGAAACATTACTATGACTTACTTAAGGAGCTTAAGTGTTCTGTCATCTTTCCAAATATGCACACAGTAGAGTTTAAATGATGCACTGGCTTTGTCTGTTTTCAAAATGCCCATAGTCTGACATAGCAAGTATCACAGGCCTGAAACTTTGCAGTGTCAAATCCATTATACTTAGTATAACAAGAAAAGCAGTATCATAAAAGTTTTTAAAAGTGTTTCTGTATATATTGCACAGGACAAAAATGTGTCAGCAGATGTGTAAATCACAAAGAGGAATTAGAACTTAAAAAAAAACCCCAACATTGTATTTATAGAAACTGTAAGAAACCGTGTCCTTTACACAGAAGGGCCACCATGCTCCTTCAAGAGGAAATGTTAACTGTCTGCATTGTCCAGCACGTCTCTTAAACAAAAGTCATCAAATTCTAAAGAAAACCTCCTCATGAAATTTCAGACATACCTTTGTGAGGAAACATAATAAAAGCCTTATTGCATGGTTTTAGAATAAATAGCCAATGTAGCAAGAAAAAATACCTCCCAAACATCTGTAGAGCTTTTACAGACCCAGGGGACTCTTATCCCATTCACATTAGTGTACTCTTGGTTCATGAGTACCATGAAGTTGGCTTTGTTTTTCTACCCTGCACCATCATTCAGTACGTGTGTGGGCTTCTGCACCACTCCTCTGTGGAGAATGTTCCGATGAGCTGAATTAAGAAAGTCCTATTTACGCTGTACAGTATTCAAACTATGCAAGGCAAAGTGCCCATATCAATGCAACAGAGTAACATGAAAAATGAACTGTTACCAGCTTACCTAACACGAACCTCAGCCAGAGAAGTTAACTGCCAAATTCAAAGAATACCAATACTCCCCCTTTTTGTGCATCTGAAAGTTTCTGTCTACTTTAAGAAGAAAACTTCTTTACAAAGAGGAATTAAATGATCTGTGTTTGAAGAAGGTTAGCTTTAAAACAAAATAAATGACAAACAAGCAACAAATGGATCCAGGACAAAGGAATGACTGATGGGAGATCCAGGACGCTCATTATATTCTAGAAATCTCGTGTGTCAGTCCTCACCCCCAGTGTGGCACAGCGCCTCACGTAATGCAACTTGTACTAGTAGTATCCATATGAATTTTTACATAAAGATAAATAAGTATCTCCTTATTTGTTTTCCGGAATCTGCACTTCCAAAGAGAAAAACAAAGGCAGTAGCTTCATCCTAAGTCTCTTCCTGGATGAAGTTTACAGGCTGAAGCCCTTTAGTGATGACAACTACTTTTTCTAGAACATTGCTCTGCACACTCTGCTTTCTGACCCAATGATCCCTTCTGTGCATGTTCTCACTCTTCGTCTGTTCATTAACCACCTAGGTTCTGACATATAATGACGGGTACTTTTTCATAGATTGCAGGCTTTCATTTGCTACCAAAACAGTATGTTTAAAATAAGATAAGCATATGACTTTTTATTCTCACCTAGGGAAGACAGAACACAATTGTGCTAGAAAATGCCCATTAATGCTGTAAGCAGAAGGAGCTCTTACCTGCCCACACCTTGATTTGTACCTTTAAAGTCAAACAAGAGTTTCTAAGGCATTTCATGAGTCCCTTGGTGGCATCAGTAGTAAAAGGTACTGCCTGAGATAAAACAGAGTGACCGTCTCCAACCTGACAGCCATAACTCTAATATCCACACTGAATATTCTTCTCATTAGAAACCTCCCTCAACACTAATTTTGGACAGAGGCAAACAGGCTGCTGAGAAAACCTGTAAACCAAAGGTGTCAGGCACTAAAAGGTGCCATTAAGCCAATAAAATATCTCTGCATATAAGTAGGCATCATTATGGGGTTGTATTTCTTAGTACCTAAAGTTTATTAGCTCATTCTCTAAACCCGACAGTGTCCTTCATGAACTATCAAACATATCATAACACAACCTATTAAAGGAAATAGTAAGTGTATGTTTCCCTAAATAATCTTTCCTGTAGCAAGTAAGCTAAGTGAACTTGGAAACAAATAATGTGAAGTAACAGGCAGCAAAGATTTCCCAAAAATGACCTGAAAAAAAGAAAAAAAAACTCATTTCACAGGCACTGTGAACATAAAGGCCCTTGATGCAGTCCATTTCTGCAAATTTTAACAAAGATAAGCTGAATACAGGTGATGAATGACAATGGCATAGGAGATTCACACTACTAAGTGCTCAATCAAATGTCTTTGTGTTCGATAAATAGCTTTAAAAATTAACCATATTAGAGTTGGTGAAAAATGGGGTCTTTCAACTTCTCATTTTATACTTAATAGGTTCCACATTCTTAATATAACACAGACTGTCACTCAGCTCTGAGTGCTTTGATGGCCCACCATCCACCGTGGTCTGGGTGTATCCAGAGATTAAAAAGGGTTTCTGGGGGCTCCTATGACTTTACTGTGATTGACATCCTCATACTTTAGAGCTTGGACGCCACATAAAGCTAAACATAAAGCCTCAAGCTAGATTATTTGTATAAATATGTATGGGTGCACGTATCAACAGAAAAAGAAGAGACTTCAAGACCACTGACTCAGCAGGGAATCAGCCCTTGCTGCCCTCACCTCACTCTCTCACACACCCCCCTAAAACATATCATCCAAAGTAACACTGATAAATTGTAAGAAATCATCTTGGCTTTAGAATATGCGACTTAATTCTACAAATACGATTTTCTGTAGAGCCTTCTTTTACGGCTAGGTCATGGGGGATTACAATGGGTGGACTAATTACAATACTTTCATGGGCTCATTCTCAGTGTTGGTATCATTCAGAAATTTCATAGACTTCAGGACAGAGCTGAGAATAAGCACATAGGTTTCAGAGCCACATATCCTGAACCTACATCTTAAGGCAGGTAGCCAGGAGTCATACTGTCCAGATCAAGACTTATAGAGTGCTGACAGAAGACTGCCCACGCTGCAGAATTGTTGAAAGAATTATCACACAGTAGTAGATGTAAAATACTTCACATACTGTCTAGCACACAGACATTACTCTGAAAAATTTTAATGTCACCCCAGCAAAGGAAATGAGGACATTATAGAAAGTGACTTTTTGGTGGGTGAGCAAGTTGCTGATCAGATTAGTTAGCACTGTGCAAATGTGTATCAGCAGTTGAAACAAATAGCAACGGCTTTGAAAGACATCTGCAAGTGCCGTTCTGGACCTGCCTCTCTATCTGCCTTTATCTTACCTTTTGCTTTTAAATTCTGAATTCTTCAACTATCCACGCAACCGGTAATCTGCACTAATTGTCAATGTAACAGTGACTTGGACTCAGCCTTTGTGTTAGGTCAGACTTTTTGCTGCTGTGACAAAATGTCTAACAGAAACAGCTTATGGGAAGGATTTGTTTTGTTTTGTGATTTCAAAGGGTTTATTCCACCATGGGGTGGCTCCGTATTCCTTGGTAGGTCATGAGGCCGAATACCATGTTGGGAAGGTCATGACAGAAAACAGCAGCTCATAAAATGGTGGCCAGGAAGTAGAGAGAGACTATCCATGCACATGGACTTCCTCGTCTGTTGACAGTGCTGCTCTCATTCAGGACAGGTCCTGTCACTTCAGTGTCTTCTCTGGAAATGTCTTTATGAAGACACTGAGAAATGTGCTTTACTAATTCTGGCATTTCTCAATGCAATCAAGTTGACAATCAGGTTTACTCATCACAGTCTTTGTCCTGACTCAAGAGTTTATTGTGTGGTATTGGTTACTAGTTTTCACTCATAGTTGATTCTATGCATTGCCTGAGCCTATGGGGAGATTATTCTCCATAGTCTCTTCTGTTTAGGAGGTGCCATAGGATTGTTTTTAGTCAATGAAAAGTCAATACAAGTGACATGACATGTCTGGACCTGGATGTTTAAGAGGTGGTGAGGAACCTCAGTTGTCTGACACATCCTTGTCCCACATGATGGCGGGAGCCCCAATCCACAAGTCAGTTAACACTTTAGTTAGCTCATAGTAAAACCAAACTTGTATCTTTTGTAGCAATAAATGGTTACTTATATTGATTAATGCATAGAAATGATTATTATAGAGTAATAAACTCCACATAAGTATGTAAAGAGGACTTCAGCTGGGAAAATCACATGGAGTATCATTTTAGTTCAGTTTTACACTTCAGATATTATTTAGCTACATGCCTACAGCACCTCACCTATCATCTATAAGGCCCTGACTTACGTGGAAAATTGTGAAGATGAAAAACATGCATAGTCCATGCCTTCCTGGAACTTAGAGTCAATGGGGGAAGCCAGATATTAATCAAGAATCACAAAAAGCGAACACTGAGTCACAACTGTGACAAATACAAAGCAATAAGTGACATAGTTTGAGGTTACAGAAGAGAGATGGGCCTAATTAAGATGGTTAGGGAAAGTTCTTTGAGGAAGAAATAATAAAGTGAGGACCTCAAGAAGAACGGGAATTAAAGAGGCAAACTGCAAGGTGATGAGAGAGCTAGGAGTATGCAGAGATTGCTACCTTGAGAACATGGTCAAGACAGATGGCAGAGTGAGAGATCTCACACCAACATGTTGCAAGTGTCCAACTTCTCCATTATGGGAGGTCAGTGGGATGTTTTATACAAAAAGGTGACGAGACCCAATATGTATACTCAAAAGATTACTCCATTAATTCTTCTAGAAAATAGTAGAAGGAAGCAGATCTGTTAGGAAGATATTGTGCAACATCCAGGGAACAGACAATGATATCTTAAAGACTGTAGAAATGCAAAGAAAAAAGGAGAAAACAGGAGAGTGAGACAGTAAACATAGTGTGAAATTTACTGGGGATCCAACACAGGAGAGAGAAGTCATATACCAAGAGAAGAAAAACTGCAGGAAACATGTGATGGATAGTTTTAGTGTCAACTTGACACACCTGTGTGGAGGGAACCTCACTTGGGGAATTGCTCCATTGGACTGCCTGTAACCATGTCTGTGGGGCATTTCCTCAATTGTTCAGTGATGTGGGAGGGCCCAGTCCCACTGTGGGTGGAACTACTCCTGGGTAGGTAGTTCTGTATTGTATAAGCAACCAGGCTGAGCATGGGCCTGGGGAGCAAGCCAGTAAGCATGGCCTGTGCTTCAGCTCCTGCCTCCAGGTTCCTGTCCTGAGTTCCTACCTTGGGCTCCCTAAGTGATGAACTGTGAACTGTGAAATGTAAATCAAATAAATCCTTTCCTCTCCAAGTTGGTATTAGTTAGAGTGTTTTGTCACAGCAATAGAGACACTAACTACAACAAAACAAGTACTACAGAAAAAGAAAACAGCAAAACCCAGGTCTATTCTGAACACTGCTGTGTCTGAATGCATCACCCACAAGTTTCCAAGCTGAACTCTAACCATGAAGGTGATGTTTTAGGATGTGATTTGGTCATGGGAGTGAGCCCTCAGAGACCTGCATGTGAAGACACAAAGAGAAGACAGGTGTTTAAGAGACAGGCAAGGCCAATAGAAACTGAATCTATGTATTGGTGCTTTGGTCTTGAACTTTTAAGCTTAAAGAGTTAGGAAAACATGGCCCTTGTTTCTAGGCCACCTAGTTTATGATGTTTGTATATAGAAGTTTGAACAAACAAAGAGAAAAGTGTTGAGTTTGAGGTATCTGTGAGCTAGCTAGGAGGATGCAGTCCAAATCCTGGTCTAGGTTAGTATGTCTCAAACCCAGATATGTGCTCACATCACCTGCAGATCTTGTTAAAATGAATATTCTAACCTAGGAGATCTGAGATGGGGTCCAAGAGTCTACATTTCTAAGATACTCAGATGACAATGCATAAGCTCTGCATGTGGGAAGCATACAACAAATATCTATCTGCAAATGGACATATGCAAAAGACCGAAAAGCAAGGTCAAACTAAAAGAACACAAAGTAACTTGATTGACAGGAATGTCAAAAGTCTCAGAAATTTCCCTAAGGAAGCAATTTATACCACAATATGCATAATGATGTCACTATGAGACTAGCAAAAAAACAAAATTAAAAAATGCACAGATATGTTTAGAAGGCAAACTTCTTGTAGAACCCTCAATGTTGACTTATTTTTACCATCATTTAAGGGAGTAAACATATGAAATTGCATAATAATTATGGTTCTTATATGAATATACAACTCCTAAAATGTAAAACATCTACAGATTAAACTCATTTACAAAAAAGGACTCCAACCAACAACACTAATTTTTGTGTCCCCTACCCTTATATGAACCTTGATTGCTGCTTGCTATGTACATGTGGCTTCAAACTCCTAGGATGCTTCTGAGTTTGATAAACCCCAGCACTGTTCCATGCCATGTCAGTCAGTCCTGCCACTATTTTTTCCTATTCAAGCTTCCACTTCATTTGCATTACACAAGGTCCTTTGGCTTCACTCAGTGGAAGCAACATATAATACTTTACTTATTAAGTAGACCGCTGCCCTTTCTCATCAGCCCATGGCTCCAAAATGGATCCAGAATTACAGAAGCAAGTTCAGGCACTGGGTTACCACAGGGTAATTATTTGGAAAGGATGATTTTTGGCATGCTTTCATGAAAACATAACATTTGATACTCTTTTAAAGAATCCTCAAAGACAGAATAGTAAAATGATAGTGATTAATGGTGAAAAGCTGGAATAGTTATAGGACTGGAGAGAGATCAGTGGTTAAGAGCTCTGCTGTTCTTCAGAGGACCAGAGTTGCATTCCTAACACTCATGCTGGGTGGTTCACAACTGCCTGTAACTCCAGCTCCAGGGAAGCAGATGCCCTCTTCTGGTCCCTGAAAGCACCCACAAACACTTGTGCAAATAATACCTGTACACAGAAACACATAATACACATGAATAAAATAGATCTTAAAAATAAAATAGAAAATGAAAATGGTTACCTCCATCAGTAAAGTGCCTGTTGTGCAAGTATGAGGACTTGAGTTCAATCCTGACCACCCACGTAAAAAGTGAGGTATGCGTTAATTCTAGCTCTGGGGAGAGGGAGACAGGAAGATCCCTGGCACTGGCTGGCCAGCCACAGCCTAGCCTAATTGGTGAACTCCATGTCCCACTGAGACACTACCATAAAACAAGGTGGACATCTCCCAAGGAACAATACCTGAGGTTGCCCTCTGCCACCCACATGCACGTGCACATATGTGTTCAGGTACCTGCATATATATGTGTACTTGCACTCACGCAAACACATACACCTACACACACATGCACAAATGTATGAATAAAGAAAAGCTGATACCGAGTTTAGAGATTATCAGCTTTACAGTATATATTATATATAGCATGAAAGTCATGCTCATAATATACTACTTGAAAGCCACAGAGTGCAGTGTGTGTGTGTGTGTGTGTGTGTGTCTGCAGTGAGATTAACACAGAAAAGAGACTGCAAGTATATACAACAAAAAGTTAACTCTGTTAGGTGATTATATGTGTTTTCTATGTGCCTTTAAATATTTAAATTTTCACGTGTTCTGTGATCAGATGAAAACTATTTTTTTAAAAGATTTCTCACACAAAGCATGTGACACAGATCTACTAGTTTTAATAGTTTACCTGACAAGATGACTTGGAAATACTTGTTATTTGATGTGCAGCAGAAAAAAAAGTGAGATTTACTTAGAACAATTCAGCCCTGGTGGTGAGCAGAACCACACTGGGCATCTTCCAGAGAAGAGGGCAGGTCTATCACCTTCCCATCTTCAAGGAGCTGAAGGGACTATTATACATTCTCAACATGCAACACAATCTCCTTGGGAACAACGGAATTTCAAATTAGATGTGATTCTTTGAATCTGTTTATTTATTTATTTATTTGGATTAGACACAAATTTTACATAAGTACTCTCCACTTCTACAGTCACTGTTCATCATTTAATTATATAGCTAAAGCCATGGATTACAATAGAGAGTGCACAAAGATGTAATTATAGGATAAGTACCCAGTAATTTCTATTCTCTAAAGTGAAGACTGAATGTTAATTAGCTTTAAACATATTATGGTAGGTGCAATTATCAGGTAATCTTTGGGAATGTGTACTTTTTGGATCAGCATTTATTAAGGAAACCCCACGCAGTTACTGAGGAATATGATTTTTTAAAAAGCTGCAGACCTTTGTGCCTGAATATAAAGAAAGAATAATTAGAGAAGTCAATTCCACCATCATCCTATTGGTATTATTCCATTCCCATCCTTCTCCTGTAATTCTGCCCCTGAGCTCAATTATTCACTATTCCCAGCTACCTGGGAAATTTGGAAAACCCGTATATGAGATGCATCCCTCAGTACAAACGCATGCAGAAGCCAAGCCCATCAAATGGAACCTGTCTTCAGCAGTTTTGCGTTTAAATATGAAATTGTAACGAAGTGTCCAGGTGGCAAAATTTTGCTCCAGCAGCTGCACCACCGACGCAGGAATTCAAAGCACAAGCCCGACAGATTAACGATTCCCCATAATATTCTCTGTAACATGCAATTTGTTCTCAGTGATAATTAGATATTTAGAGAGAGAGACATAATTAGGAAGAAGCGGCTTAATGCTTTTTGTTGTTGTTGTTTGCTGAGAATCTCCTGACAGCGGAGGATCCACTGTGGGAGTAATGTGATTCTGCTATTGGAATTTGCAGCCGCTGCCCATGTTGAGAAATGGCTTAAACATTCTGCATGGCAAAATAAAACCACTCCAAATTCAAACCTTTCTAGTTAATTGGTGTGTCATATCTCCTCTCCTTGAAAATAGGCCAGGATCTGTTTATATGTGCTTCATAAGCTTGGGCTACCAGAAACAATACTGAACCAGAGAAAGAGAAATGAGGTAAAATACGGCTTCAGATTCATTTTGGAATGACGATGGCTAAAGCAGCCATGTAAGGTGAGGTCCAATGAGGATTTTCTTTTGAGTATTTATGATAGCCCAATTTCCTTTATTCTTTGGTTCTGGTACTGCCGCTGGCAAAACTCTCATGTTATCTGTGTGCACAGGATCTTCCTTGGAATTTTATTTACAGAATCAATAGCTTGATTTTTTTTACAATCAGTGCAGTCAATGTCAAGTTACTTAAAATGTCATTCTCCATATTCACCTGCAATGTCACAGCACAGGTTCTGAGAACACCTGTTGTGCATCTGATATCCATCAAGTCACTTCTGAACAGGTCAGAGACCCTTACCCAAGCAAAAGACCCAAACCTTAGCCATACCAGTGACCAAAGTCAAAGTTCTTCCTGCATCACCACCTAGAAGATACCCTCTGAAGTTCAGCTAGTAATTGGAATCTTAGCACTACTGATGAGTAGAGAATTTTAACATCATGGGCTGGAGAGACAGCTCAGTGGTGAGGAGCACTTGCTGCTCTTGAAGAGCACCATGGTTCGGTTCCCAGCACTCATAACCACCTGTAACTGCAGTTCCAAGGGGATCTGTGGGCACCTGCATGCATGTGCCTTACATCTTTACACTCACACATACACATAAACTGAAATAAAATAAAATAAATTGGGGAAGGGGTTGAATGTGATCAAAATACAAATACACTGCATGAAATTCTTGAAGAATTAATAAAAGTATTATTTTTAAAAATCCATGTAAAAACAATCATACTGTGCATCTTTTGTGGCTGGCTTCTTTTGCCCAGCTTCATGAATGTCAGAATCTCCTGTGTTATTACTAGAACCACAGCTCATTGCTTTATACAATATTTCATTGGTATATGGTATTCCTGTGTAGGAATATACTTTTCTTTACCAATTCTATTATTAATGGCTGTTAGGATTATTTCCAATTCTTAGCTATTTTACATTACGCAGTCATAAGCATTCCTGTATAAATCTTTTGGCACATGCATAATCCTATTTCTGTGGGGGTAGATGTATAAAGATACAATTTCTCTAGTAACTTCCAACAGTGGTAACTTGCTCACTCATAAGCAGGAGGGCCTTGTCTTTGTTACATAAGAGAAGAGGGCTTTTATTACAGGTCAGTCTAAGACTGAGCGATGGGGCTTGCAGACTGAATGTGGGCCCCTGTGTAGCAATGTGAAGAGATTCTTGCTTGGCCACAGTTCTCTGATAGACTGGGAGAGTCTGTAGCCTTGCATAGCTGTTGGCTTCTTTTCCTGATAGGCCACTGCAGTAGTGAGGCATCTCTATGAGTTTAATGAGCAGGAGACATAAACCACAGTCAAATGGAGCCAGCGAGCTGATGTTCCAAGGTAACTTCGGTCTATGCTTTTGAAATGCTCAAAAATAACTAGTGGCACTTTGGGAGGCAAGGAACCCAAAAGGCTTGCTATCTGTCAGGACCTTCATGGCCTGTCTGTCCATGTCTACCACACATCTAGCTCTCCTAGGATCCAGAGGGAATTACCATATATGCAATCATTTCTTTATGTTTTAGTACTTACTCTAGGCTTCCTATAGTTGAACATCTTCATCCTTAAATCCTTACCCCAGAGACAACACCTACATGGGAATGCTGAGTGCTGGTCCTGTGATACTTGCTAATTATCATTTGTACTAGGAGCTTTCTAACATTTTGTGGTAATGAAGTGTTAGGAAAAGAGGCTGGGAAAAAAAGGGCTATGTACAACCTGATAAGGAAAATGAACTTTACCTTGTCAGAAATGAGCCCTCAGCATCCATAAGTGACAGAACAGGCTGTATGAATTTGAGAAAGCCACTTTTAGCATCAGGGTAGAACATGGGTTAGTGGAGGTAAGGACTGAGGTTAGGATAGCCATATAGAGATAGGTCCTAGAGTAAACAGCAGTGTGCAATGCAGGTAAAAGAAAGAGCCTGAGATTAGAGTGAGACAGATCTGGGTAGACCTTTAATAGCTTAAGAGTCAAGATAGACAAAGCCTTCAAGGCCCAGTTTCCACATATATAAAATGGATGTAACAGTGAATGAGATCTAAAGTATCTGTATGCAGCACAGCTGTGTTCACATCAGTTATGCTTTTTGAAGCACAGAAATAGTTGTTGAGAAGTCGAAAGTGGGATCAACACAAGACTTTGAATGAATATAAAGGTGCAGGTGTTAAAAGGTTGGTTAGGCAAACAAAAGAGACTTGAGGGAGGAAGCTGTGGAGTGTAGTTACGGAGGTGATGTGACCGAACAGCTACATATTACCATCTGACACAGGAGCCATCAGCAGGGTGCTTCAAATGGCTGTTGTGAGCCTACTACTGCACAGGAATACCTGACAATGGGTGAGCACTGCTGAGCCAGGGACTTGGGAGGACTATATATGCTCAAAGGCAAGGAGCAGCCCGTGATACCTTAGTGATATGAGATTCATGAAGTGAACAGGATAGGCAACCTAGGTGATGGGATGTATAGGAAGAAGGCTCAGAGACTACAATCAAGCAGCCATTGCCCTGAGCCAAAAGGCCTTGAGTGGGCACCAGATGCCCCTGAAAAGACAGGGCAGATGTTGAGGACACAGGACAACTTCATAAACACATGAGCAGAGAGCTCCTGTCCCTCTGTCATTTCTATGCTAGGGGAATGAGACTCAGACTCAGCAGATATCCTGGGAAGGGACACCTCAACCACACCCCTGTGCTTCTTTGTTTTTGGATCCCCATGGAAAGGGAAGGAACAGCCTGTGGTTCATGGTTGCTCCTCTTTCTCCTCTACAATCCTTCCTCTCATGCGCTCCTGTGCACTGTAGTGAGGTAAATAAGTGAGAGCACGAAGGGTCTAAATGTCTTGATGTAAGACTCAGGACAAAAATCTAGCATGGAGGCGGCTGATGAAACAGCTCAGTGGGTAAAAGCACTTGCCCTAAACATCTGATGATTTGAGTTTGATTCCTGGAACACACATAAAGGTGGAAGGAGAGAACCCACTCCACAAGTCCTCTGACTTCCACACACACGCCATGATAGTCCCCTTCCCTCCATCCAACACTGAGTAGGGAAATGGCAGGGCCACAGTCAACTTCGGTGATTTACAACTTTAGCCATATTCTCCTGGGTCCTTCAAGTTCCTGTACCTTCTGTCTATCAAGCATCTTCCCGGCCAGAGATAGAATCCCCCGTCTTTCTTTTGAGTCCATCCCTTTCACAGCCAGCCTCAAGGTGGCCCCTCTGCCACAGATTCCTGGGTCCTTGGAAAAGCAAGCTCTCAGTCTACAGATCAATCTCTTAAGACAGTCTTTGCCTCATTCCCAGATGTCTTTGGCATCATTTCTCTGTTAGCTTTTGCCAGTTGGAGAACTTTTGGTTTCTGGCTTATAAAAACTGTCCTAGCCTTTGAGTCGGCTTCTACTGCTCGCCCCCATCCAGAGGATTCTCTACATGCGGTTCTTTCAAGCTGTCCCATACATCAGCCACAGCCTCTTGGCTGCTCTGGCTCCTTGGTGTCCATGAGCACGACTCAATTTCAGGGTGAAAATGCTTTTTTGCAGCTACCTGAACCACAATTTGGCCAGAATCACTAATCTTCCCTTCAAAAGAACTGATGGTGATTATGCTTTATTTATAATTTATCCAACTGCTATTTCTAAAAAGGGGCATTATTTTCATTGAACTTTCAATCATCCTGGTCAAGGCCTACATATCTCCAGCTATCCTTTCACTCTCTTCTCAAAACCATTTCTTTCTTCATAATTCCTCTACCTGCTACATCACTTTTCTAAGTGGACACCCACCTCCACCCTTTACATACACCCAAGGCTCCCACAGTATCACACTACAAGCACTAACTTGTCAGCTTCACAGGTTCAAATCCCGACTGTTACTCATTAGTGCTGTCATTTTGTGCAAGATGCCTTATCATCTTTAAAAATTCAATAATGTTTATCCCAAGGAGATGTCTTCATGTTTGAGTATATGAATATATTCATGAATACTTTAAAAAAAGTGCTTGGCTAGCTTACACAATACATATTAGCTAGCATTATGGTTTTTCTCTTCTTTAGATGCTTTTAGACGTTAAAGGTCACATGTTCATCTTTTCTCAGTTCTGTATCACTGGACTCTCTCAATTCTCTAAATATGTAAGGGGTTAGGAGAAACATTTTCTCCAAGTAGAAGGCACATTGCTGTTAAGGTTTATTGTGGGGCTTGGGGAGATGGCTCAGCTGGTAAGTGCATGCGGTGTAAGCATGAGGACTGAGTTTTGGATCCCCAATACCCTACAAAAAGGTTGGCATAAGCTGGGCATAGTGGCACACATCGTTAATTCAGGTATTCTGAGGCCAGTGGATCTCTATGAGATATAGGCCAGCCTGGTCAACATGTTAAAGAGGCAGGAGGAGTGAGGTCAGGTACTTTTCCTGCCCAGAACCTCCACCCTACTGCAGTCGCAGATGCTGGGCCACCAGGAGGCTCTGTCAGCTCTACCTGCCTCTCTGAGTCTTGACTCAGAATGGTGCCATTATTTCCTTTTTCTTCTTTTTTGTCTCTTTCAGATGCTGGCCAGAACCTAAGTGTGTTTTCTCTGGTACTCTGGATCTACTCTTTTTCTGTGAAGCTCTCTGCCCCACTTCTACCATGTGGATACTTAGAAGCAACGTGGCTTTCCCTTTCTTCTCCAATCTCCTTCTCTACACAGTAATTGAGACTTACAGCTTGCCTGTCTTGTGGTTTGACTTTTAAACTCTTAATAGTCTTCAAGTCTCTCTCTCTCTCTCTCGTTCTATCTATCTATCTATCTATCTATCTATCTATCTATCTATCTATCTATCATCTATCATCTATCTATGTATGATGGAAAACAATAGAGGAAAATAATGTCTAATGTCAATTTCTGGCCTCCACATGTGCGTGTAATCAGCAAAGTGTGTGGCTTTAGGTACATGAGAATTAAGTGCTACATTTTTGATGTGGCCAGTGTGGTGAGGCTGGACATCAAGGTCTGAAATAGCCAGGATGGCTTCTTGAAGAGCAAAGAGTCTTCCATTTCTCCTGCATATCGGAATTATAGATAAATGCTCTTCAAATAGATCTTTTAGAGTTTGATTGAGGAATAGCCAAGGAAAGGACAAGGGCAGGTCTCCAGGCCCTGCAGCACCTCCATCACAGCTGGTCCGCTCTGAGGATGGCTCCTGCTGCACTATTTCTCCTGCTTGTCTCCCACTCAAGACAGTAATGTCTATGTAGTGAAGTATGCCTTGGACTAGTACAGTGCTTAGCAATACACTTGCACTTAGTGAATAGTTTTCAATATATGAATAAAATATATATGCAATCTACCTGCCAAGGGGAAAATATTTTCAAGTCCTTAGAGAGAGGTTAAACCAACATGGCATTTATATAGATATACACTTTGCTGAAATATTTCAAGCTAATTGTGTAAAACTTGGTTACTGCTCATATCAACTGGATTTAAATATTGCCAAACAATACTTTTGTTCCCAAAGCTCAAATAAAGTAATCTCATACAGATATTATCAAGGGGTACATGGGGTCATTGATATAGTCTGCCAACTTCTTTTCTGTTAGTCTTTTTTTTTTTTTTGGTTTATTTTTTAAATTAGTATGCAAAGTACAAAGTTTCACTGTGGCATTTCCATACATAATTTGTTTCTATTGATCCTGGCTCCACCTCTTCATACCCATCCCGTTGTCTCCAAATTGCCTTCCACATGCAGTCATCTCCTTCCCACTGATATAGCACACAAGTTTGACATTCTCTTCCCCCTCTTAAAAGCCTCTTGATCTCCTCTTGTGGTCCCTTTTCTATTTTCATGACCTATACCCACACTCATAACCAAATATATACAAATTAATAGCTAAGGTTCATATATGAAAGAGAATATGAGGTATTTGTCTTTTGGAGTCTGGGTTACCACACTTTAAATTTCTAGATCTATTAGTATTCCTGAAAATTTCATAAATTCATTTTTCTTTATGGTTTAATAAAATCCCATTCTATATATGCATGTATTTTCATTATCTATGTATCTGTTGATGGACATCCAGCCTGATTTTATTTCCTAGCTACTGTGAACAGAACAGCATGGATGTGCAAGTATTTCTGGGCTAAGATATAGTCTTTGGGGTCTATGCCTAGAGTTGTATAGCTGGGTCCTATAGTTTTAACAGAGGCTTCCACACTGATTTTACAGTGGCTGCACTAGTTTACACTCCTACCAGTAGTGACTTCCCCACATCCTCTCCAACATTCATTGTCATTTGTTTTCTTGATGATGGTCATGTTGACTATGATGAGAAGGAAGCTCAAAGGAGTAATAATTTGCATTTTCCTGGTGGCTAAAGATGTTGAACAATTTTAAATATATTTATTGACCATTGTGTTGCTTCTTCTGAGAACTGTCTGTTCAGGTGAGCAGCTCATTTATTGATTAGCAGTTTGGCTTTGGGGGTATTTAATTTTTGCAATCCTTTGCATATTCCAGGTATTAACTACTTTTCTTAAGTACAGCTAGCATACTTTGCCAACTTCTTATCACTTATCACTTCTGATCCATGTTTATACACATATATTCATCCATACATGTTTTTCTAAGTATAAAGGAGGACTATCTGTATTGAACCCTCTCACACTCTCATATTCTGAAGAAGCCAAGGTTTCACTCCATTAGACATTCTTAGTCTAAGAAAACTTACAGTCTTTGCACTGTGATTTCTAGAGCCACCTCTTAGGATATGGTCAGTCTCAGGAAGGTCAATGTTATGCAGGCTGTCTGATTTCTGTTTTTACCGGCTACAGATGTTTTTGGAGGCTATGCTCTAAAATGGAGTGATCTCTCCATTCCCACTTATAGCAAATAAAATGTCTGCTATTCTACCTAAAACAACGTACCTACTAGCAACTTCAATAAGATAGATGCTTTCTTCCAAGTCTGTTCTCAGGCTTCTGAGAAAGATGGAAACACATTCTATGGTAATGGCATCTCAAAGCAGAATCTATTATGATATACCAGATACTCATTTTAGTTTGCAACTGCTTATAAAGCACAAAAGTTGCATAGTTCTTGGCTTGGGTCCATAAGGGAGAAAATTTACTGTACTCTGCTTCTAATTGTCTACTATTCCTTTTAAAGGGAAAAATCATTCTGGATAAATTGTTTAGCTGAAATGCTAGAAATGTTTTAAACAGGGGAAAAAAAAAAACAACCCAGCTTCCTTTCCTGGAACTATCAGAACAGTTTTCTAATTAAAACATGGTAGACTTATGGCTAAGAGAACACTCAGAGAGCGGAAGGTTAGAATTCAGTTTATCAACCACTTAGAAACACAAACTATAAAAAAGAGTTAGAATTATTTCTAGTGCATGCTATCCTAGCAATTAATTAACTGTGTGTATCAATGTCAAATATCTTTAATTATACACTAATCATTCATACATCAAATCTTAATTGAGCACACCCTGAATTCTAGGTCTAAGTGAGTACATTTACACAGTAATCCCTTTCCTTTACTTCTCCAATCTGGAGATTTCACTTCAGAGAATCTTAAAGTTATGAAATACAATTCAAAATTGAGCAATAAGCAGAAAAGACTCAGAGCTTCTGAGTAGCACTGTAAGTACTAGTTATTAAGTCCATATATTTTACTAGGTATGTAGGTATCCTTCTGTTATTGCCCAAATAAATATGAATGAAATGCAACAGCCAAAGAACTGGTGACACCCGAGGGAAGAGCACACATTGTCATTGGGTCCCGAAGTAAACATCGTACAGACATCATCTCTTCTGAACCTTTCACAATTCCCAAGATATTGGAAATCCCATTTGTAGGATGAAAATTAAAGCTGATAAAGATTGTATCTTCCCAGGATGAACAACCCAGGAAGTGGTCCACATTCATCTGCAAATCCAAAGTTCTGACATTTCCATCCCATTGTGCTTCTCTGATCTGGGTTGGCTATAGAGGATATTTTATACTTCTTTCTGTTCCACTTTTACTGTGTCCCAAAGCTTAGGCCAAAATTTCAATTCCAACCTCAAGGTTCCCAGCAGCGGTCTTTTGACTTGCCTGTCCCTGTCCCTCTCACTGGTGCTTGTCCTACCCAGTCTGGGCCCCTGCAAATCCCTGCCGGTACTGGCCTGGCTAGTTTCTGATTATATTTCTAAATTTCTGCTGGGATGTTTGACACCACAAGGGCAGGGACCCAGCTTTGGTTTATTCACTAGTCAGCAACATGCACTTAGGGATCAATATGTACAAATGAAGCAAATGATCCAGTCAAAGTCTTCAGAACGAAAACAGGTGCTCAGTATGTGTCAGTAATAATCATGTTCTATGAATGAATGAACTCTACTCACAGCTCTGAATATTTGCCCTTCTTTAATATTCCATTTTGCTTGGGATTTATAACTTGTTTTAGGGGATTTATTTGGGAGTCTCTTTCCCATGGTTTTGGAAAAGACCCTGAAACTTGTTCTTTACTCGTCTCTCAAAATAATCGAGCTCCAACTGATACAAGATCTGGCTAGTTTCCCTCCCTTCCTGAACTAGGTAATGAGAGCAAGTTCAATAGTCTGAAATATTCAGATTATGTGATATTTAGTGGTACCAGAATGGGAAGCCAGTGCTGCCTTGTTACTAAGATCTTCAGGGTAATTCCAATAGCTCACTAACTGTTCAATTTGGAGAAGAATTCAAGTCAACCCCTGTACAGAACTTTGCTATTCCCAAAAGTTGTACTAAAGACTACTTGACTAGAGGTAGACGATGCTGGAAAGCACAAAAAATAGGGCATTTATTAGTTAGTTAAATTCAGTTTTGTCACAAAGTCTTATTAATTCCTTCTTTGCAAATTCATCAGAGCCTCTTCTTCTTTATGACTACCAGAACCATGCTTGTTGAGATTACTGTACATTTCCTAATTGATCTGAATCGCTTAGCTGTCTTTTTGTTTTCAGCTGAGCTTCTGATCTAAAGCAAAATTAATTTTTTTAAAATGGAATTTTAATCTCAGATCCAAGCTCAAAACCCATAATGTTTTCCTAGTTTGTATCAGATTACATTGAAACTCATTTCAGAAGTGAAGGTCTTCTCTCTGCCTCACTCTCAGAGGCTCTGGTGCCCCTGTTGTCCTTCTTCACAGGACACTGTGGAACTGTCCCCCTTTTCTATGCTCCCTGAAAAACCTCAAGTCTGCTGACATAACAAGTGTTCTCTCGTCAACATTCTTATCAATTGTAAAAATGGAAGTTTGCTTATCTATCTATTATCTACCTGAGGGGATTATACTTCCCTTCAGAAGAGTATTATCTAAATTTTCTTTTGTATTCCTACGGTTTGTTTATAGTTGGTTTCCTTCTTCGATAGTGCCCAACACTTGAGAAGTGCTCGCTCAGGAGATGTTTGTTAGGATGAACAATACCTTCCCCATTTCAAGTCAGTGCAGTAGGTGAAGTCTGTCCACAAGTCCTGATGTTGGTAAGTGTGGCAGTGGAAAGTGCCGTAGAGAATGGGCAGCCAGGGGACAATGTCAGGCTGGAAGCACTCAGCCCCACAGATGCAGTTCATATGTATGCACACATATATGATGTTTTAATAAAAAGAATCAGAATGCTTACCTAGTGAACAATCACCAGAGTAGATCACAGGTCAAAGTTTTGAGCAACAAAATGATTTCTTTTGGCCCAAAGGGGCCTTATTCCTCCCTATTCCCAGCCAGAAGCTATCTGAGGGCAAAAGTCTAAGAAATTATACTTACCTATGTGCTAAAGGCTCAATGAAGCGTGAACCAAATAAAGTAACTATTAGTCATGTAATTTCAGGCCTAATCACGTAAGAGGTAGGTGATGGATTTACTTGGGTGGTGAAGACAGAAAGACCATCGTTCTTAAAATAATTTATTGTCAGGGTACAGAGATGGTTCAGTGGTTAAGAGCACTGGCTGCTCTTACAGAGGACTTGGGTTCAGTTTCCAGCAACCACATGGCAGCTAACAACCCTCTATAATTCCAGTTCTGAAGGATCTGACTCCCTCTTCTAGCCTATGCAGGCATTGCACCCACATGATGAACTTACATACATGCAGGAAAAACACTTATACCCATCTGGAAGGAGAGCTTGGGAATTTTTCAGTCCTACTTAACATTTATCTTACAGATGAAGTTCATGGGATTTGAAATAATCCCAGAAAACTCTCCCCTGTTTTGTTCTCGGAGTCCTGGATCCTGGTCATTCTTGCCTTGGCAATAGCTTTTTCTCATTGTGGCATTGCCCAGGAGTTACAAAAACAGCATCTCTGCTGACAGTGCAGCTCGAAGCTGTATGAAGGTCGCAGACAAGCAAACAGGTAGCCAGTCTTATCAAGTGTGCAGGCTTCCAATGATTACAAGGCTATTGTCTCCCTTTTCAGGGTGCTTATCTTACTGGGAGAAAAATGATGAAAGGACATTGAAAAATACCAGTAGAAGGATCTTCTTAAATGACTAATAAATGGTGCTCTCTGCAAGAATTTAAAGAAGAACAGCTATGCTGTAATGTTTGGAAATTCCCAGAAAATCTAGGCTTCCCAGAATTTAAGTCTGATTTACATATACAAATCAAGGGAATGTTTACTCTTGGGTTCCTCATTATTTCTCTGACAAATGCTAAAAAAAACTGGCAAACCAAAGTAGGAGCCTGATTTATCCTTGTTCTTTCTCAGGACTCCTGCAGTCAGGGTATAACAAAAGCTCCAGGAAACTGAAAATATTCACTTTATTTCAATTAGTTCTCACCACACAGTCCACTGCCTTTTCAGTCAGCTCAGAAAACATGACTTTTAGCATTGCTTAAGCTGCTCGACTTTTGAGATAAGCACTGCACTCTACCACATCACCCGGAGCAAGGCAGCCTCCTAGGTGCTCTCTGTTTACCTGCTGGGATCTATTTGATTCAATTTGTGAATGAGCTCTCATTCTTTTTAGTCTGTTTGAATCTCAACTTGATATTAATTTATCTTTATCACAGATTAACACAATTCTACCGTTGTGACCCAGAGTTGAATTTTCACTGAATATACTTGTCTAAATACAAACCTCAGAATTGAGCAGTGTCTACTCTGGAGTAGGATTATTAAACTGGCACAGTCTCTATTAGGCTTTTGAACTTTTAACAAGAGAAAGCCCTGACATCTCTCTGTCAACATTTCCCCGAACAACAAATTGCTCATGCATTAGAAATTCTTTAGAAATGACATAAAAAGGCTATGAAGCAAATGCATTCTTGTACTGCAGGTCCGCAAGCCAGGGTAATTTCAGAATGTACCACATAAGCTGAAAAGATGGCAGATGTAAGAATTGGATTTAACCATAGATGATAACCCAATTTTCTCCATAGCTCTGTAACTCAATAAGTCTTTAATGGCTTCTTAGATAAACAGATGGATGTCATCAAAAGACACAGAATGATAAATCTGATGGTGTCTGAAGAATCTGCACTGCTTTATCCCTGAAACAAGCACTAAGAGGAAAACAGGAGAACCCACACTTAAGGGCCAGCATGGGAGTTTAAAGTATTTGATTAGATACAGTTGTATTTTCCCAGGGGCATAATGCTGAAAACAGCCAGAATGGCAACATCCAGGAAGTACAATATATCTTTTTAATTAGGGTTCTTCTTTTGAAGATTTACACTGTTTAGTTTAGCTGTATTTACTCTGATTTAGTTGACTTGGTTTATTTTCATACAGATATTCAAATATTCAATTAAAGTCCCTTGGAAGATTATGAATTTCAATTATCCATGATGGCCTGGAGTTTATAGACTTCCAAGTCCGTGGCCAATTTCTGCTGGTCAAGCATTTCCTGTTTCTTTAAACAGCTCCTCCTTTCCTGGGATGAATTCTGGTAGTTTGCCTCTTATTAGGGTCATTCAACAGAATTAGATCTCAAATGGGTCATCATGCAGTTGAGTCATATATATGAAGAACCTGACAAGTTAAATTCTGGACATAAACTGATAACCTGAACAGTCATCAGGGACACTTGTCCAGGTGAACTGTGGGGAAAAGAAACAGCTTAAAAAGTATTCCACAGGGAAATGTACCTTTTATTGTCATTGTAACTTCTGGGCTGTGAAAATATGGGAAAGTTCTATGGTCTTTAAATGTTAATTTAGGAAATTCCTTACCTTGGACAGAATGTAGAATTTGATTGCTTTTAACACCTGATGGTATAGTATATCACTTCTCTCCTAGTGTGGAGGGGAACATTTCAGAAGGGATGCTGATGCTAAAGGTCCTTATCTTCAGCATAAGACATTGCTTTCATATATTTCTAAAAGATGAAACAATTCACTAAATATACTTATTAAAAAAATTTTTTTTCCAGGACAGAACTAAACTATTCTTGGGAACTTAGTTGAGGAAGTTTTAAACCTCAAAGCTTAAGCGGCTACTTTAAACTATTTTTATTATCTGAAGTTAGCTCCTCTGCTCAAGTTAATCTTTAGTAGCTTGGAAAAATAATAGTCTGGAGATTCCTGTATCTCATTTACAATGGGCCTGATGCTGTTCCGGTTCCTAGTGCTTTCACCTGAATGTGTTTATTCACTCTTCTTAAGAACTCTAAAGGAAAACACTAACTATTGTTATCAACAATTTTGAGAGATGAGAAAACAAAGACACAGATAGATTTAGTAACCTACCCAAGATTACACAGTTATTAAATGGTAGAATTAGAAATTTAACTTCAGACAGCCTGGCTCCAGAGTCTATGCTTTTAAGCATTTTAATATTTTACTGTCTTTCATAAAAGCTTGACTCATGTATAACGATATGCACGATAATATCAGTAATCAAATCAGATGGACTGATGAGGCCACAGTGAGCATGAGGGTGATAATCTCTGCTTTGGAATATGGCACTCAAATGATCAGGGTGGGGGACACAGGGGAGCAATCCATCAGGAAGTTGGGTCCCAGATAACCAGTAATCACGTTAGATGCTTTCAGGATGCTGATGTGTCAAATAATAGATAAACTTCATATTCCAAAAACACTTGATATGTACTGGTGAGCTTTGCTGTCAGTTCCTTCATCTGCTAATGAGTGGCCTGGCTCGTCACTTCAGACGACTGCTCTCCTCTTACTCTAGGCCTCTGCCAGGCTCCCTGTGTGCTTGGTTCTGGGGCCTGTAATTAGGCAACCATGATCTGCCCCTCAATTGTAGAATCAGACCGTGTCCCTGTGTCCCAGGTACTCTCCTTAGGAGGGCTGTGGCAGTAATGTGTGAGTGTCTTCCACCACTTTCAAAATGCTATAGTTGGTCAAAAAAATTGGTAAAATTTTCCTGAAAAGCAACTTAGTAATGGCTCATATGTACCCATTTCAGACCCAGAAATACAGCCTAAAGGGATAATCAGAGATGAAGGTTTTAAGTGGGGATCTTTATCACAGCATTATTCATAACATAGAAAGACCTGGAAGAACATAAATATCAAAGAAGAGAAGAACAATAATACATCCATAAAATGCAATGTTATGCAGTCATTAAAATTATGTTTCTGAAGAATAATTTCCAGAAGCGTTTTTAATGACACAGAAAAATATTCCTTATATAGCATTTGGTGAAAATACAGAATACAAGACTTCAAAATGATGCCAATATAGAGAAAAGAAATCTAAGTATATCTGAAATTCTGGAATGAAATAGGACTTTGGTGGGTATCTCTGAGATTTTAGACTTTTGTTTTTTTCCAAAAATATTAAATGAAAACATTAATTTTTCATTAAAAATAAATCAATCAAATATAAATATCTATGATCTGTGATACTTGTGGCAGATACTTGTGGCATTGGTATGAGGTGGGTGAGTGGGCAGCAGAAGAGAAATACACCCTCCTTTCCCAGTAGAAGTACCCCAGTTCCCCCTGTGGCTCCTCTTCCCAATGTCCCTCACCTGCATGTGTACATATATGTTCTTACAACACATATACACACATATACACAAATTCCATCCATGTCTCCAAGCCCTTTCCTATAGAACTTTGGAGTTCCAGTTCACTACAGATGGGAAGAGAATCACGTGTTTTCCTTTGCTATTTTAAACAAATTACCTCGGCTGGTATTCACCCCGTTATGCGACCTACAACCCTTTAGGCTAAAGCTAGACTAGACAGCTGTTTCATACATACGTTGGACAATTACTACAGTCCTTTTCAGGATTCTGTTTCTCTATGTGTAAAATTGGAGAGACAGAGTATATAAATGCATTCATTCATCCATTCATTTATCTAAGTACTGAGGATCTGTGTTGGCAGGCACTGCTGTGCCAGACAGAGAGGGTGCTGTGATTCAGAAAAATCCCTTGCTCCCATGTTGCTCAGTTCAGTTACAAAGACAGAAAACTAAAGAACTTCAAGTGAAATTAGTAGATTATGCAAAACAAAGGTTCACCAAAATGTCCTCAGTAAGACAAATGGACATCACTGGTGACTTGAGCAGGGAAACTTTAATAGAGAAACGAGAAACATGCGGACTCGGAGGAGGGCAGGCTGGGAGAGAATGACTGTGGTGAATAGGAGGCCCTTGGCTGGGGAGAAAAATGAAAGAGTAAGGGCAGGAGCTAGAATGAACCGTTAGTTCTAGAGTTGACTCCATCTCTAAAATACTAAGATTTGTACCACTCAAGTATATTTAACCTTCCAAGATAGCAGCCTTGAAGGGGGCAGCAACCAATCCAATGTAAAAGCTCTAGTATGTTCTTATAAAATCAATCATGCTGTGGCCACATTCCAAATACTAAAAGGAAATGAAGAACTGGGAGTTATTACTGTGAGAACCTGGGCAGTCTCAATCTGTGGAAAGGTTAAAAACATGAGATGGAAGCTGCACAAGCAGGGGACTGAACAAGATGGACTCTCCTTGTCTGAGGCTGTTATGCTAATGATGCTGCAAGTAGAAGGGACAAAAGAAGACCATTGCACAAGAAAAGACATCCGGGGCCTCCAGTACAGGAGGCTCTGACCGTGTCTCCCATCATTCTACAAATAAGTGGGCGTTCTCTCTGTGACATGAAGGAGATGTTATTGCCTAATCAGTAAGCTGCTTCATTTTTCTAGGCGTATTAAGATGACAGGAAAGCTAAGAAATGACAACATGGAATCCTATTGTTTTAACAACTGAATAAAATTTTATGAACTGGTTGACACTTTCAAGAAAATTTCTGGTAATTTTTGCATTATCAATTTAACACTCCTACCTAAGTTTTTTTTTTTTTTTTTTTTTTTTAACGAACATGTATTTTTTAAAGGAACATAATTTCATCTTGTGAAAATGTAGAGATTTCAAGAAGGCAGTTACACTAATCTTTGTGGTCAGAATTCAGTTCTTGGTAGAAATTTGGATTAATTTTCTCCTGAGCATTGTATCAATTGGACCAATTAGCCCAAACAAGGCTGAAATTTCCAGGATTTCCTAAAACTGACATCTGTGCCATCCTAAGCCGCTGGTCACACACACACAGTGATGCAAATTCAGCAATTACAGGACAGTGTGTCAGATGCGCAGTAGCCGCAAGGAAGCCTGGGTTTGAATTGAGTGTTCTGGGATGAAGAAGACCGTCACGTCTGATCTCTGAATCACTTAAAAAAAATCCCCGCTGGCCTTGTTTTTGCTGTCTTCTGAAATCACAAAACAGAGCAGATTAAATGGAAGCTTAACATATTTTATGTAAGCACCTTTTCTCTTTTAGCTATCTATGCTGTGTTTAATACTTCCTGGTCAGGAAAACATTAGAAGACAGGGATTAAAGGCATAAACTTTAGAGAAATAAACATCACAAAACAACAAGAAAAGGTTCAGATTCTGGTTCTTTCTGCTGTGAAGTCTGTAACTGTTGGTAAAGTTTTGAACCTCAATACTCCCAACCTAGCAGCTATTTTGCAGGGTTATTACTGTAAGATTGAGAACACAGAACAAAATAGTCACCTTTACTGGCTCACAGTAAACAGTTGGTGAATGCTATTTTGGTGCTGCAGGTAGGTTTGTTATGGTTTTGTTCTCTGTGTGGGAGTCTGTCCCCATTTGGACACTTAGACTACTTCAACATACTCTCTAAACTGAGACGGTCACAACAGAAAGAGCAGTTGCATTAGAAGCCCCACCTCTTACAAATGTTCTATACACAATGTTCAACACATAGTTTATGGATTTTCAGCAGGAAACAGCTTTTTAGTGTCATATCATGTTCCTGACAGGCTTCACTACTTTAAACAATTTCCAAAAATTTTAACAAAAACATGGTAATACATTGCATATAATACATTTACAGCAGTAAATATACTTCCACTTTATTAAGATTTTATAAATGTGCTCCTAATGTTGTATCACTTCTAAGTTCTATACTATCTGATTTATCTATCAAGTATGGAGGACAGAATTACTAATACATAAAAATATTAAAAGACTATGCAATAATTCTATTTAAAAAACAGGTATACTCATGAACAAAATAGAGATGAGCATGTAGTCTAAGAATTGAGAGAAAAATATAAGAGGACTGAACAGTGCAGAGCATTTGTAAGATCTCTTCTTTTCAGGGTCTCTTAATTTGTCAATGAGCAGCATGCCAGATGAGGTCTTCCTCAGGCCTCCCTCAGCACGACAGCTCATCACACAGGTCACACAGACTCGACTCTAAAATCAGCTCTGCAACTTGTTTAATCTAAATTCCTAAGATAGAAATTGGCAGCAAGTAAAGCAACCTCTGAAACTTTATTTCTTTTGTTTCAAATGGGGACAACTTCCTTCACTGGAAAAGAGTGACAGAATATTGTTCATGTTCTGGGATACAGTGGGACCAGTAAATAGAGATACAAATATATACACATTTCTGGGTGGAGTAAGCTTTGGAGGGCTGACCCAGGAACCCTTTAGCAGAACAAACATGATTTCTATGAGAAAATAAATATCTCCCATAATCTATAGATTAACCTTTGGAATATGACCTACCTGAAAAGAGGCCTGAGAAAATACATTTTATTACTGTTTTAGTTTGAGGTAATTTTAGACACAGAAAAGTTGTGGAAGTATACCGGGTTCTCACTCTTTGCTTTTACCTAGCTTCTCCTGATGAAAACATTTTATACGTAGTCCGTCTATGGTGACTCAGGACTCCTGCAGGTACATGTCACTACTCTCTACTTTGTGCAAACTCGTTTCTTGGTCTTTCATGACTACGGCGCTTGTAGATTGTTCATCATTATATCTGACTGGTTTCTTGGTTACACTGGACTATGCGCTGGGCAGAGGTGCTCTCCTGTTCTTAGTGTAGTGTGGGAGATGATGTATGACTTATATGCTTTACTACTACTCATATTAACCACGATCCTTTGGATAAGGTCATTCCTACTGGGCTTATCTACCAGATACTCGAAAGTGTCCTTCTACAGTCACTGTCTTCGGGGAGAATGCTCTGGACTATGGAAACATGCTGCTGTGTAACAGATCTTGCCCTGTTTTATGTTCCATTAGGTGGTTCTTGCTCTTAACAATTACTACCGTGGTGTCTGTGTAGTGGTGACTTTCCTGCTTCCCTTATTTCTTTGGCATTCACACATTAGAATTCTAAAGAAGGGAATGCTCCCTTTTCTCCTGCACTTCTTGATTGACTCAACTAGACATCTGCCCGCATGGATTTTTTGGGCGGTGTTGGAACAGCATACCCATTTATTTGAGGCTCTCCTACCTTTGAGCATAACCTGCTCCTTCAGTGTGGCTCCTCAGCCCTTTTAGTATGTCTTCTTTGTATTGGGAGCTTACCTATTTTGGAGAGCAATCAAATGTTTTAAGTACAACTTGAATTTCTCTCTTTTAAGCCTTGTAGTTAACCCATTTAACTCTTTTTTATTAGAGAAAAGTTTTAAAAAACAAAATATGGGTGCGAAAAATATTCATCACTACAGAGGAACCAGCTCTTCCTGGCTGTCTGTTGTAAGAGCTAAGAAAAGGCATATACCAACACGTGTGCACATCTGTATTTCTAGAGCTATCTCCTGTCTGTGAGTTTATAATGATCCCTTTACTTACAAACCAATTACCAGGGCTTCTAGTCTTCTCGCTCTTCTCATGACTAACTTTCCTCTCTAAGTTGAGAAATCCAGTTCTGGCTATCCACAGTAGATCTGTTCAGAGCTAGTAGAGACATAAAGTAGTGTTAGAGTTGCTAACCCATACCTCTATTTATACAAGAAACAAATGTAGTAGTTGTAGCATGTTTGTATGGATGGATTATTTGTCACCTCTGGCCTTACAGTATAGTCAAAAAAATAATTTTTCTGGAGTTACTTAGGTTGTAACAGCAGTTATTTATTCATTTGCAATAACTTAGTCCCAATTTATTCAGTCTGCATTCCATTTTGGAATCCCTTTTATCCTGATCTTGTTTATGTTTTGACTGGGTATGCTATTTATTTTTTATTTTCTTTTGGTCTTTTTGAGACAGGGTCTCTCGTAGCCCCAGCCTGCCTGGAACTATGTAGACCAGGCTGGTCTTGATCTCACAAAGATCTACCTGCCTCTGCCTCCCTAATGCTGGGATTAAAGACGTGCACCCCATGCTTGACTGGGTTTCTGAGAGTGAGTTACACATTCCCAGTGCCCCTTCTTCTTTGCTCCCTGCCCCACCTTTAACTGCTCCATCCCTCGTCTTTCACTACCCATCTACGCAGCTTTCATTGCCCTATCTTCATATTCTAGTTTCACTCTCTGTCTTGTTAGTTTCTGGTTTATTTTACTTTGTTTATTTAATTATTTATTATGTGTGTTTGTGTGCATGTGTGTATGCATATGTATACAGACCAGAGGCTGATGTGGGGTGTCTTCATTAATCAGTCTCCACTTTAGTTTTTGAGATAGGATCTTTTACTGAATCTTGAGCTCAATGATCCAGTTAAGCTGGCTGGCCAGAGAACCCCAGGGATCCTTTTACATCCACATCCCCAGTCATGTGATAACAAGTTCATGCCCCTGAGCCTGGCTTTGAACGTGGATGCTGGGGCTACAAACTCAGAGCCTCATACTTGTATAGCAAGTGCTTTACTGACTGAACTGTCTTGCCAACTCCTAGTTTCTGATTTATTATTCTTCTGTTTAGTAAAAGTAAGATAGATTGTCTTATTTTTTTTTAAGACAGGGTCTCATTCTGTAGCCCTGTCTGATCTAGAACTTGCTACGTAGACCAGGCTAGCCTTGAATTCATAGAGATCTGCCTGCCTCTGCTAGGATTAAAAGTGTGCCACCATACCTGGTAAGTAGACAATTTTGTAGTCTATTTCTTTTCTTTGCATTTCTTTTTATTTACTTTTCTTTTCTTCTCCTCTGTCTCCCCTTCCCCCTCCCTTCTTTCTTTTGAGACAGAGTGGTTGTCCCAGATTGTCTCGGAACTCACTACATAGCCCAGGCCACCCTTAACCCACTGTGATCCTCCTGCCTCTGCTTCGTAATGAGCCGCCACATTTGGCTATATTCTTTATTTCTTGCATTAAGGACAGTATACTTCAGATGATTTTAACACCTTACTTTTCTCACTAATGCATTTCATAAGTCCTTCCTATTAGTTCAAAGCTCTTCTTGTCTCGTCCTGTGAGGTGCTCTCCCTGTCTCATCCTGTCGTCCTGTCAATCTTTACTTAGGTTGTTGCCAACATTCTGTGATCATGAAAAACGCCGAAGGGAATCACCAGTGCATTTACATTTCTTATTGCTTGGTATGCTTCATGGTGAATTCCTAGAAGTCGGTTTGCTGATGAGAAGAGTACATGTGTAGTTTTGTTAGGTTTTACCAAATTCCCTGTCAGCTAGCTGTAGCAGTTGGTATTTGCAGCAGCAACATGCTGTCATTCTTTTTAATTTACAGCAACTTGATAGGTGAGAAATAGCATCTCAGAAATGTTTTGTGTTTCTAAGAGATACTTTTAATACACATGGGAAAGGAAGCTGAGGAGAGGCTCAAATGGATAGACAGGAGCTGTGTAAGAGTTGGAATGGAGCTGGGAGTTCCCTAACAAGACTACAAGTGCCCTAGATTCCAAAATATGAAGGAAAGTAAGAAGCTGTAAGACAAGAACTAAGGTGATCTCCGGAGGACTAAAGACAAAGAACAACTTCTGTAATGCACTAGCATAAGATAGGCTTAAGAAGACTGACTTGGTTTTACATACAAGAGAAAAGGTAATATAACATTTGAAATGAGACTTTCAATGTGTTTGCAAAAATATGTTTTAAAACACTGAAAGGATATAGACTCTAGGTAGTCAAGCAGAAATCAGAAGTTGTAATTGGATGACCACATAACAGAAGCAGTTTTGGGAGCCAAATCTAGGTCATCAAAGAAAGGGTCAGGACTCTGATGCTGCTTGAAGCCCCGAGATGGAAGAAGAGTCCATGGAACATTCATTTTCAGAACACAGAAAGGATTAGAAAAAGTATCAATGATCAAACCATCAAAGTATATATTTATATATGAAGATAAGTCCCAAAGAAATGTTTTAAACAGAAGAAAACTACCTATTGTAAAATAACTAACAAGACTAAAATGACAAAAAAGATTGGATTGAAACAGTGCTGGTTAGTACCAAGGAATCAACAGTTTTCAGTTCTATTTGATAAATCACTTTTGGAGACAGATATTAAGGAAGTTCTTCATTTTTTTAAACCTGTGAAGCATCTAGAATTAACATGGAACAAGGAATATATACCAAGTATTTGAAAAGGTGCAGCAGAAAGTTTAAATGCACAGCTACCTTAAGAGTTGAACACTGGAAAGTTAATGCCGACAGGCAGAAGTGAGCAAGAGAAAGGAGGAAAATAATTAAGCAATATATTGATCTTCTATTATGCTTTAAGCACCATTTGCCAGCAAGGGTATAATGATAAAGGGAAAATTACTGCCCTTAGCTTGCCTGGGTGGGATGGAGACAGTGCAATGAAAGTTTTATAGCAGTAAATGAAAAATCAAAGTCATGGACTGAGGATGACAGAGAAGGGACAAGTTTCCCACAGGAGGTGATCCTGACATGAGATCTTCTCTTGCTGGTAGAAGCAGAGGTGTGTCAGGGCTGATGGAGAGGACAGTCCAAGGCTGAGTGACAGGTACTTGCAAAGGGCCAAGGTGGGGGAGGTGTGGTACAATCCTAGCAGGGGAGCACTTTAGAGTTTAGTTGGAATCCAGCACTGTGAGATATCTACCTAAAATCATTATATTTGCACATAACATCAAAAGGGTTGGGGGACAACAATGGCATTAAGAGGGACAGGACAGACTTCGAAAATGACCCCGGAACATCAGAGGAACTAACTGAAACCAACAGCACCCTTGTCTTGTGCAAGACAAACAGTGGCATAAATAAAATTACAGAGAGGTCAGAAAGGGTCAGAGGAGTCCCACTGAACTCTAAGTGGAAGGGAACCATCACAGGGAGTTGGCTTTAAAAGACAGGTTATACACAGAGAAAATAACGCTATGAGAAAAGCAGAGAGGGCCTTGGTCTGGCTCTGCCATGTAGTAGAGTGAACTTGGAAGAAATAAATCTCTTCAAGGGAACCTCAGCTTCCTCATCTGTAAGGCAAAGGAACAAAAATACTTCTAGAGGCCCTACATATTCCTTGGGTCTTGAGCCAATGACATTCAGGAAGCCTGAAGATCTCTAAGAGTCAGAGATTTAAAAAAGTCCGAGGGAAGATGGGCCTTTTGAGGCACAGATGGAAAGACTAGACTCATGCACTGAACCTGCACTGATGGCTGGGGGTGGGGGTGATTCTGAAAATGCTCTGTAACACGTGGTAGGCTATTTAGGGAGCACGATCAGCTCTTCTCTATTTTTGGAGAGATGAGGACAAGAAGAGAGAGAACAAAAGAAAATGAGATCAAATTGCAGTGAAGACTGTTAAATAACAGAATGATTTCTTCTTGGAAGTTATAAGCATGCCTTTTGGGGGAAGGCTTTACAAACTGTCTGTCCAAGATGATGCTGGACAGGGTCACCAGCTGTGATGCAGGTGGCTGGAGGGGCCAGATGTCATTTCATTGCCCTTCTCGGCAATGTGTTTCTGCAGTTACATAATATTATGCATAAATAGAGTAATACCAAATTACCCCATTTATACATTTTATGTATCTATTAATATGGACAACAGCTTCCTTTCTATTTTACCAGTAAAGTTTTGAATACAAATGTAACTCGGTCCCTCACCATTATGGCTTAGCCTTCAGAGCTAATTGCCTCACAGAACACTTAAGGAGTCATTTTTCATTATGATGGTGAGCAAGGGGAAGGCAGATGGCATAGTCATGTTATTGATTTGATGATCCTTGCCTGGCTTGTTGGATAAATGGAACTGAGTGCATGGTCACTGCATTCAGACTTTTAGGGGCTTCAAGGTTCAGTTCAAATTATATCAGACAGCAGGTTCAGGGGACAAGAATCCATTTATTCTCCTAGGTTTCTAAATGATGATCCCAGGGACCATGTAGAACTCTTCAAACCACCTCCCTGGAGTCCCCTGGACCAATTTAAGATTTTAAGGAAGAATGAGTTCTCTCTCAAGTTTTATCAGTGCTTTTGGTGCATGACAGCCCAGGATATGCTGCCCATCAATTAAGGAAATCTGCTCAATTTGCATGGGCTATGCTCATTTGAAAATTATAAGGCAGACACATGGAGATAAATTACTCACTTTTCAGAGGGTCATTAACTTTTTCCCTAAAAGCTCTTTGAGAAAGATCATTGTGGCCTTAAGGAGTTAATGTAATTCTAGTCAACATTTACCTTTTGTAGAATTATATTTTCATTACTGATGTTTGATCTTCCCTTGTGACTTTCATTAGGCATGAGGGATAGTCGCAAAAAAGCTTTTGGTAGATAACATCACACCACTGTATGGTACAGAGTAGGAGCTGAATTGATTCAGGGATTTGGATAAAATTTTGAATATTTCCTCTGGATTTCTGGGGAACAGCTCATGAAGTGGTCCCTATAAAATGTTTATGTGGGAAAATGAATTCCCATGACCTTGACCCACATTTTAGCATTTTTGCTGATAAGAAGACAGATTTTTCTCAAACCACTTGATTTCTCTTTTTGGTCTACAGAATTCCCTCTATCAACCATTTCTGGGTTCTTTGTGGCAGATGCTATGCAATGTGGCTTGCAAAGAGGTAAATTGTTATTCTTTTTCTGGTTAGATTACATCATGGCAAAATAAACACAGAGAGGTAAGTCCTTTTCTGCATGGGAGGAGGGTCAGAGATCTTGGTTCTGGCCCCAACTCAGCTACAACCTCTTTGACCCTAAACATTTACAGGTGTCTTTCTTGCAAACTGTGAGGCAGAAACAGATGACTTCTAAGGTCATTTCCCAAGCTCTCAAAATGACAATCCTCTGACAATCAGAATTACTCATTCATCCTTGTTTAATGCAGAAGGCAGCGCATAGGGACTGAATGTTGATGTCTTTTTTCCACCTTCTACCCTAACCCCTAATGCCAGGACATTGGGAGGTGAAACCTTTGTGAGTTAGGTTAGCTAAGACTATGAGGGCAGAGTATCATTGATGGGATTGGTGGCTTTATTAGGAGACATCAGAGCCTGTTCTATCTCCAGTCTGTGAGGAGAGAGCAAAGAGGGGACCATTTGAAATCTAGGAAGAAGCTCCTCAGAAGATTCCAAGAATGCCAGACACCTTGAATTTTGGCTTCCCAGTCTCTAGTATTGTGAGAAATAAATGTTTATGCTTAAGCTACTTGCTTTGTTTCTTACAAAGCTAATAGTAGGCTTGTTAAATTCTTCCAAACTACACAAGATGGTTATTTCACTCACGACCAATCAAAAGTAAAATTTCCTACTACCTGGCAGTCTTATACAGAGTATGGTCTCAATTCTCATCAGAAGTCCAGGGGAGAGCTTTATTTACCCTTTATATTTCATTCATATTCACAAAACTCCTATTTTGTTGTTCTGTTGTTTTACTTCAAAGGCAGCTTGCTTATTGCAAAAAATCTTGATTTCCCCTCTCACCTGTTATTTGCTGAGCTTTATCACCCCCCATTTTCCTCCTCGACCAAAGTAATTATTTACCAGTCACTTTTAGATCTACCAAAATGGGGTGGCAGCTGAGAGAGAGGAAGGGAAGGAAACTGTCCTGGCTGCTTCATCAGTGTTGGCCTCATGTTCCGTATCAGTTCTTACTTCCCAGGGGATTGTTTCCTAAACGCCTGCCCTGACACCACCAAAGTCAAACTGTAGGATGAAATCAGCTCAGTTGTCATCAAGTTTCTTTTCTTTCCTCCTTCAACACATTTTTCAAACTGTCTCCATTAACGCTGGCACAAGGATAAATTTTAAAACCTCAGATGGAAAGACCACAGTCAATAGTCACATCACTTCATAGTGACATTGGTTAGTTAAGAAGAAGCTTGTGTTGTACCCAAAAGCAGGCAGATGATAGATCTACCTGGGCTAAAACTCAAGAAAACCAAACAAGATTTAGAAAGCTCCCTGTGTTGAGGTTTTTCTGATTTTAAAATTTTGGCTTCACATTTTCTGTGTGGTTATAGGCGAGCGTCTAACTCCATGAGTTCATTTTTCTCATGTGACATGAAAGTTTAGTACTATATACCTTACAGAATTATAATAATTTAAAGAATATTTGCAACACAGAATAGACTCAGAACAAATCGTGTAATGGTAATTAGAACAACAACAACTGATACTTTGATCTGCCAGGTAGATTTTGTGAAGTTATCTGATCTGAGTATAACATATGCACCTTTATTCCACAGACTGAAAATAATTGATTTTTTTTTGTTGTTCAGAAAGCATGAAACCCATTTGTGTTCTCTCAGATTTAAACTCAATGGTTAAAAAAATTATTATCCAAGGAAGAAATCAAAGATAAAAATCATAAAATAGAATATTTTCTGGCAGGCTCAAAGCACACTATGGTAGAAATATCTAACTTGCTTTAAGTGTTTTATGTCATCTTTCACTAATATTCTGACTGTCATTGAATTCTAAACCTAAACAACCAAGTTTTAACAAATCTATTCCAACAAAGGTAGAGCTCTTAGTTTAATTTCAGTCCTGGCCCAAGATACATAGCTTCAATGTTTTATGAATAAATAAAACATAACACCTAATTTACTAAGATTATGGGCTTAGTTTACATTCGTATAATACATATCCTTTGTGAAGAAGTTCTATATTTTAGTAGTAATAAATTTTAATCATCAATCAATCAATTATCAAGCAAATACTAAATACAGGAACTTGTTGGCAGGTAGGGATTCAAAGATAAAATGAGCTGTAGCCACAATTCTTAGAGAGCTTCCTACCTACAGTGGCTGACTGGCTAAAAGCAGTAAAGGAATGAACCAGAAAATCCCATGTGATTGAGCTGAGGCGGCTCACGAACGAGGGACTAAAAGGGCTTCCTGGAGAAGCGACTTTTGAACTGGGCTCTGGAAACAGGCAGCTAAGAGGGAAAGGGCAGGAGCTATTAGGAACAGTGGTAGGTAGGATTTAAGAAGCGGGCATATTCAGAACTGTAGGAAAAAATTAGGTGCAGGGCCAGACATGGTGGCACATGACTGTAATCCTAGCACTTGGAAGAATGATCCAGAAGAATGGCCAGATTTTGACTAGCTTGGGATATATTGTAAGACAATGTCTCATAAACTCAAAAAGAAAAAAAAAGAAAGAGAGAAAGATAGGAAAAAGAAAATATGTATAGAATTATAGCGGCAATAATGAAGGCATTCCACCTAATCAATTTTCCTTATGATACTGGTGAGGAGACCTGGGCCCAAGAGGTTAAAATGATTGTCTGAGGCTCTAGGTAGCCAGTTCATGTTGCTGTGCACACAGGTACAAATGAGGACTCTGCATGCTAAGTCAGAGGCTGAAGTAAGGTCAAGGAGGGCCTCATGCCCCAGAATAAATGTCTAGATTTTTCCAGCAGGTTGCAAACACTCTGTGAAGGTTTATGAGGAGGAGAGATAATTAGAGTGGTGCTTTCCTTTGGCAGAAATCCAGGTGAGAGGGAGAAACCAGTGTGAACAAGGCAAGGTGGGAGTAAGATGGAAAAGCCAGGTCTGCTCTGCCCGCTGCAGGGGTCAAATCCAGGGTACGTCTCTGGGAGTGTTTGTATCCGAATGTGAAGTCTGTGTTTCTGTGTGTGTGTGTGTGTGTGTGTGTGTGTGTGTGTGTGTGAAACAGAGAGAGAGAGAAAGAGAGAAAGAGACAAAGACAGAGACAGAGAGACAGAGAGAGGGACAGAGAGAGAGAATAAATATTAATCTCTTTGGTCACTCTGCAACAGTCTTGTCAAGAATCAAGCAAGGGAAGAAAAGCTGGTCTACAGAGTGTGTGGTGAGGGAGGGCAAGAAAGGAGGGCGCCTTTACATTCACATAGCAGGGGTGCCAGGGGAGAGACTGCTCTTCAGCAGGTGAGGTGATGGCTGCAGGTCTGGGAAAGAAATGCACGCAGTCCCCTCAAGCAATGCAGGACGGAGGAGCTGTGCAGCCATGACCCCTCCTTGCATTCTAAGCAGGCACCTGAGATCAATAAAGGTGCAGAACACCACAGGAGAGATATGTTTCCAGGACTGGGGAGGTGAGGTGGGGAATACTCAGCAGTCCAGTGCTACGGAGCTGCTGTGGCAAGTGAGAACTGAGGAAGAGCACTGCATGGACCGGATCCATTGCTCTGTTGCTACTGTGGAAAACTCAAGCTTAGCAACCGCACATCCCTTTCATTCCACCTCCATTTGTTCTCAGTACTTAACACAGATTTGTAAGTATAGGTTTATTTGCATGATTATTTCATGTTTATATCTACACAGGCTGTAATCGCTATAAAGGTAGAGACTAGCACCCAGAACATGTTTTTAATACTTTTGGAGTAAATAAACATAGGACGAGGATTCACGACAGCCATATTTTTGGATAGAAGATAAAATTATTTCCCCTTGTTGGTCTTGAGGGTCATTTAAATGTAAAATATATTTAGAGATAGTTTAATATTTATTAAGAATAATAGCAGACTTCTGTTCTTATTTCTTCACCTTCTCCGTTCTCTACCTAATTGGGCCATTTATTTTGCCACACATACCATCATGGCTGTGAGGAATACTGGAGTTTGAGGATAAAGGCAGCATGCCAGATTCTCATAATGCAGTTCTCTTTTTCACTCCTCCCCACTCTAGCAAAGTGAGTGCTGAGAGTTGATCAACAGCAGTGTTTCTACAAGTGTGAAGTCTGAAAGAACGGGAACTCCAGAGATGCTTGGAAAATGGAAATTTGACTCAGAACTGTTCTAAGAAGAAGGTACTTCACAGAGAGTCAGCACATCTGGCTTCTGCCATGAACTCATGGGGAGCACTCTGCTTCGTACTTGTATTCTGAGGTTCCTTTTACACATTATAAAACAGTGACATTAAAGTATCTATATATTTCCAACAAACTAAAATGAGAATTAGACTTTGTATACCATCATTAAATTTTATTTTAAGAAGTAATGCTAATAATAATAATAATTATTATTATTATTCCTGCTACTACCAAGGATAGGAAATAGGAAAATAAAGTGTCCCAGCTGGTTCTGGGCAGCCAGAAGTATGTTAAGGAACCAAAGAGACATGACAGCATAATTTGTAGTTGAGACAGTTGAGATGTACAGTAAGTTTAGTGTGAACTGTATCTTAGGAATATAGCCTGCTCCTATTAAAAAAAAGACTCAAATACTCAATGACTTGTTCACAATCACATGCTGGTCAGTGGAAGAGCCAGGACTGTCCATAGTTCACATTCAACTGAAATCTTTTCCTACAACTGCATGTCCTTATTGCTGTTACCCACATAATCAGAATTTCATCAACAGATATGTCATGACAAGCACATACTGACATTTTACCAAATTTCTGCAGTTCAATGACTAGGAGAGAACAATGCATCCTCTTTGCTCTTAAGCCTACTGATTAGCACAGACCCTGCAGGTTTCTCATTTGACTGGATTGAATATTTTCTTCAGTACTATGAGTTATCTGGAACAACCTTGTGTCTTTACTGAGACCACAGTAGCAAACAGGTTGAGGATCCCTGGTCAAGTCATTTAAATCTGTGGCAAACAGGAAAAGGGGGTAGTCACAGTGACCTCACAGAGCCATTAATAGGGTCAAAGCAGCATGTGGTTCTCCATCCTAATACAATGCCCAGCCCAGAATTATTAGCTTTCTTTCCTTCTTTTAAAAAAAATTTAATTAAGCCAAAGGTCTTTAAAAAAATTAGTGTCTACTTGTTTTTGAGCATATTGCCTGCATGTATGTAAGTGTGCCCATGTGGTGCAAAGCCCACATTCTCCTGGAACTGGAGTTACAGATGGTTGTGAGCGCCAGGTAGGTGCTGGGAACTGAACCCAGGTCTTCTGCAAGAGCAGTCAGTGCTCCTAACTGCTGGGCCATCTCCCCAGCCCCTGCCAAAGTTCTTTTTTGTCATTGTTTTAAACAAGTAATATAACAATGAAACCATTGGCCAGACTATCACTTTAAACATTATACAATACTGTAGATTACTCTAAAAAAACCCTGATCATCTTGCTAACACTTCTTAACCTAAACTATGAAATCATAAAGTCTCAGATTTCCCAGCTGTACTTTCCTTGGCAATGTTAACAATAATACCTAAGAACTGGCAAGATGGGTCAGTAGGTTGAGGTACTTGCTACATAAGCCTGATGAACCAAGTTCCATCACTAAGACCCATATCCTGGTTGAAGGAAAGAACTGACTCTACAGAATTGTCTTCTGACCTACACACATGTATTGTGGTACTTGCATGCTACCCGCCCCCCCCAAATACAATAATGATAAAATCTTACATCATATAAGAGTTGAGTCATAGAAAAAATTTGCTTTTAGTTGAAGCACAGTACTTCTTTTTAGCAATGGTCATTTGGGGCCTTGGGATTTTTAACCCAGTGAGGAATGTTAATCTGCTTCTCATTAGGAAGAATCCATAAACCGTGAAACCCATAATCTTCCATCACAGAGTGACAGCAGTCATTATCGTTTTCAAGTTGTGCTTGTGAAGAGCTTCATTTACTTGGTCCACATTTCATCCTAATGTAAGTCTAAAATGCTTGGGGACAGTGCTGTCTGGGGCAACTGGAGATGTGCTTGGTTGTGTAGTTCACACAGCAGTTTCTTAATGTGTTCTGTTTTCATGGGATTGCCAGTTCTGCAATGACTGTGTGGTAAGAGGAAAAAGTGGCTGCACGGTGAACATATGCCAACAGCACAGATCCCACATTACCCAGGAGAGCCTGGTGTGTTTGGCAGGGGCTGCTCACAGGAAACACAGAAAGGAAGCAGCAGCTTGCTGGGTGGAGAGCAAGGCACTGGAATAGTCCAGTTCTAGGAATGGCAAAAACACCAGGTTAGTATCTTGTGCGTTACTTATATAAGCCACCTAGAGGGAGACCTGCTGATAAGCACCTAACAAGATGTAGAGAACAACAAACAAAAAAGATTAGTATGTGGGATCAAGTGAGAAGGGGCATTTGTGGCCAGAAAGGGAACCAAAGAGAGGTGAGGGAGGGGAGAGGACAGTGGGGAGGGCAACACCATTCAAGGACATCATATTTGTATGGAAATGTTACAGCGAGACTCATCATCGTATGCTAACTAAAAAATAATAATAAGTGAATAATGCCAACAAAAAGATCAGCGTGTGGGTAATTGAAGGAGGGGTACACACGGCTTTTCTTTTGACCTCCAATAAGATGAAAGCAAGGACACTTCACACATTTTAGATAGACACTAAAGGGCCACATCTACCCATTAACTATTACAGAGAAATCTAATGTGATTTTAAACTCTACAAGGTTACTAGCTGCTCCTCTGAGCAATGGCCAGCCTAGTGGCTGCACTTTTCCAGTCCCTCTCGTTTAGGAGTAACATTCAGTTTTGAAGGAGAAATACAACATGATGGTTGATTTGCCATCGTGACTGGATGACCTAGGAATACCTAGAAGTCTGGCAAAGTCTTTTTGAGGTGTATGGGTGAGGCTGTGTTCAGGAAGGTTAGTCTGTGAGTCTGAGGGGACTTTGGAGGACGATCCACCCTCAACATGGGTGTGCACCCAGCTGGGAATGGGAGAGAACAGAGAGGAAGGGTGAATCTATCTCTCTTTTGGAAGCACCTGCAGATACTTTAGTGTAGCACAGTCAAGAGCTTTTTATTTCCCAACGTTTGTTTGCTAAAAAAATTCCATGACACAGCAAAGCTGAACTGCATAGTGGGCACCGGTATGCCCACCACTCAGACTTTCTATTTACTTGCTTCCTATCTACCCATCAATCTTTGCACTATCCACCCATTAACATAGATATATTTTTGATATGTTTCTAAGGAGATGCTGCCAATCGACAACACTGCATTTTGAAGGAGCAGAGTCACAGAGTGCGCTTGTCCTAAGTAGTCCACAAAGAGACATACCACCCTTCACTTTTCAGGTTCCAGGAGGTGTGTGAGCGTTTGTACTGCTTCATCTACCACCAAGGGCAACTCTGTAGATATCATCATCATCGATTCGACTGCTGCCATTTATGACATGGGCTGTTAACTATAGAGAAATTAGTTTTCTGCTACAGCTTGTCAGGAAGTTACTTGGATTACTAACAGTAAGGAACTGTTTGTTCGTTGCTCTATGGTCTTGTGTTCCCATTCCAGTTATTCCCTGAGCATAGAAACAGAATGCTCTCCACACCTCACTCATCTCACCGCTTTCTATTACCTAGCTCACAGCCTTGTCATGAAGATCAAATGTGAAAAATGGAAGAACACTGTGTAAACAGTAGAGCCAAAGCAGCGTTGTCATTGGGACTCAGGATTCCGCATTTGTAAGAAAACATGGCTGAGGTAATGGTCCACATAGCTACTGGGCTTTTTAAATCAGTCAAAAAGGATTTCAGAGGTTAAGCAGACAGAATATTGGCAGTTGCCTTCACTCTCTCCCCATCAGCAAGTCATCTTGTCAAGGATCTAGAAGACCCTGGGTATATATCACATGAACTTGTTTTCATTAGTGAAGTATTTGTTTTTGGAAATCATCCCAGCTTTAAAACAATGCTTCCATTAGCTAGGCACAGTACCTATAATTATCCATCTTGTCTGACCAGTGCCAAACTATCCTATTTATTGCATGCCATTCACCTGGGTGATGCTGAAAGAGAAGACGTTTGTTCAATGTTTAAGAAGGCTTGAGACTATTTTTGAAGTATTTGACTAAACATTTACTACTGAACACTGGATTAAAATCTTGCAAGAAGACAGCGGCAGGTGCTGTAAATGAGTGTAAAGGGGCTGGAGACCATTCATATAGAGGAAAAGTTTGGTAGCATGAATAGTTAAGGCTTACACTGTGAAAGATGGCATATTCCTTTTTTGTTGTTTTGGGGTGAAGACAAATGAAAAATGAGGGGCAAAGTAAATTAAGCAGGATAGCAAGAAAAGATAAAATAGAGAAGCAGGTTTATCATCAGTTACTGTTATTGAGAAATTGCTAGAATTTGGGCACTTGTTTTTATGTAGAAAGGGAATTGAAGAAAAAGATCTGGAATTAATTACCCTTGTTCTCAAAAAGCATCCATTCTACTGAGAATTGAACAAAAAAGACAACCAGGATATAGAAAAATTACATGTTCTAGATAGATGGGCTCTAATGTGTCACGAGAGTGAGTGTGGCACATGGTTTAACAAGTGATACTCCACACTGAGTATGTTTATAGTGTGGATAGCAGCACAGCTGTGACAGAATCTCCAAGAGGATACTTAGAATTAGCTCCAAAACCAAACATACTTTTCAGGTAGGAAAAAGTGAGTCCACAAGGCTCACCACACTAATGTTTGGGAGAAAGAATGCTTCGTCCACAAACCTGTTGAAAGCAGAACATATCTTACTCACCTGAGAGGTTTGTACAGGGCTGTCATTTTCTGATGCTACTAAGATACCCCCAAAAAAGTCCTCTAGGTTGGTTCCACATTCAGGACACAAATTTGTAATCATAGTTATAATTTGGCTTCCCATATGCCACACATATTAGGAAAAATGCAGTTGCCAGAAGAGTCAAGAATGTTTGCCCTATTAGCCTCCTTATGAGAATTATGACCAATCAGATCAATTACACCAAAACACATGAACACACTCAAATCACATACTCAACATGTGTTTACAAGTCAAACACTGGCAAATAGTAACTTAAAAAATGCAGGTATCTAGATACTTACGTGAAGGTTTATATGTTAATAAAATATTATCACCATGTTCTAAATTAGACCCTTGTAAAGGCCCTTACTATGCTCATTAGTGCAGCTGTTTCTTCTTTCCATCTACAAGTTGCTGTTGGCCCACTCATCATACCTGACTGCCCAGGGGGTGGGGCACCTGACGATCCTCTTGGTAGACAGAGAAACACAGTCAGAACAGCAGCTCTGTTTCCAGCACAGGGTTCGATGGCTATTGGTTTAGGTGCACCCTGGAAAAGAAAATCCACTGTGAGTTTGCACAACCAACATGCACTGCTATTTTATTTTCTACCTCATCTATCTTTCAGTCAGCCATGTGGTTATTCCTAGACTCCTGGTACAGTGCAGATATGATGTCAGCCTTCACTCAAATCGATGGTGCCTTTCGCCATGATGTGCAGTGAGTGAACCACAGAGTTTTGCAGTTTTGGTTGCTTTGCACCAATTATTTCTTCTCATCAATGATATACCACATCATCCGATTTATCCAGTTATCATAATTCCAAATATCCTATTGACATATCTCTATTTAAAAATTTATTTCTATGTGTACATTGCTTACTATTACCTATACACAGTGACATTATTACTAAAGTCAAACAATTAGCATATCTAACACTTCACATAGTTTCCTTTGGGTAAAAGTGTCTAAAATCTATGCTCTTATCATAATTTTGGTATATAATATATTATTATTATTAACTAGAAGCCTCCTGCTATATATTAGAGCTCTAGACTTATTCATCTTACCAGGCTATGGGTTCATACCCTTTGACCTACATCTTCCTGCTCTCTCTCCATCTCTGTGCCTGGTTACCACCATTCTACTCTCTGAGTCTATGCATTGACTTAAAATTTCCACATATGAGAGTTCACGTTGGCATATATGTAATATTACTTTAGTGAAGTACATACTTAATAATCATTCATCGATGCACTTGCATAAACAGCAGACCAGAAATATGGTAAACATGATCAAATAATAGAAACACTACAATTTCATTAATGTCTTCCAATGGATTAGGCACGTCAAGTGCCTCGCATATAAAACTTGTGTAAGTCTTACAAGAATCCTGCAAAATGGGAACACTTAAGGTTTCTTATTTAGCTTATGTATGCTTTCTACAAATTGAAACATTTCTTCCTGGAGGGAGTCTGTTAGGACTTAGGAAGTAAAGAAGACTTACAAGTTTTGGGACCCTCCAGCAGCAACAACTGTTAAGGAGTGGGCTTTCCTGCCAACTGAGTGCTCCTCTAAGTAACCCCGATATACTCAGTATTCACTAAGCTAGATGTGGGTGGGATCATTTTTTTAGGCTGTCACTAATTCTCTATTTGAGGTGAATAGATATTTGTTCATGTCTCCCTAGGAAGACAGAGAACGAGGTTAAACTCTATAGCTAGGAAGAACCAGGAGGGTTGGCCTTTATACAACAGGAGCTGCCTGCTAAGTCTGTGTTCTTCAACACAAGATGTGTGTGATGTACAAGCACCCTCCCCACAGGCACACGTGTGTGATGTACAAGCGCCCTCCCCACAGGCACACGTGTGTGATGTGCAAGCGCCCTCCCCACAGGCACACGTGTCTGATGTGCAAGCGTCCTCCCCACAGGCACATGAAAAACAAGTACACTCACTCCCTTTCCACCTGCAAACAAATACATTTTCACTACAATTACTGTTAAGACAGGTTGTCATTTTAGCCTAGGAATGGCAGTGTGGGCTATGTTATTAAAGAACTGCAGGTGAGGGATAGTGGAGATAGCAAAGCAGTATCTCAGCATAAAGGCAAAATTAAATAGAAGAAAAAATTAATAGATGGAAAAACCTTCCATTATTAGAATAAATGATTTATTTGGTTTTTTCCCACCAAAGACATTTGAATGTTTTAGAAGAAATATAGACATATGTAGTCATTCACCTAGAATATTCTAGAATATTGCCATTTCCAGAAAGTTTAATGAGGCATTAAAGATAAAATATGTCCCCTTTCATGTAAAACTTAGACTGAATTCCCGGTGACAACGGTTTTATGCGGTTATAAAGGATTTCTCCTTTATAGCAACATAAATCTCATGTCTTAAAATTTTCCTCATATAGATATAGTTTGGAAGTTTTCAATATAAAGGTGAAAGTGGCCATGATGGTGGAAGCAAAGGCATTAAAATGTTCCAAGAAAGTGGGATCAGCCATGTTGTTTCACTTGTTCCAAGTCACATGATCTATAGTGTTATGCTTTAAAGCTTACATCAAATCTAACAGGCTTAGTTTTGAAAATGTTAAGTCAAAATCAGCATAAATACATAGATACTATCTAATGATGTAAATATTTAGAGAATAGGCTTGTCATAGTCCAAGACTAACAGAAAAATACTATGAATTTCCCCAACCATATTTCTAGGCAACTGAAATGTATTTTAATTTAAAAAATGTGAAATACATGTAAAGGTCAATTGGCTAAAATATACTTAGAGAACATAAAATGAATTTAAGTTTTAAATGACAGTAATGTATTAGAAATACTGAAATGTCTTTCACTGTACTTAAGAAATGACTGATCATTTATAACAACAGACAAGGTTTTGTTTTTCAGTTCTAAATGAAACAACTGTCACTATTTAGTTTATCCAGAAAGTTTTTTTAAAAACTTGATTACAAAATTTAGAACAAGAGAATTTTAATATGACTAAATTTTTGGGAAACATTAGTTCTTGGTGTGGGGGATTTAGGAAAACAATAAATGATTTGGTAGTATCTCAGCTGGTTTTGTTGACAGATTACCTTTCTACTGTTTTTTAACATCAGAAAGAAGGTTTTAAATATCAAATGCTGGTATTTAAACATCAAAATCATTAAATGAGAGAAAAAGTAGTGAAAAATAACTAAATTTCAGGGGGGGGGTACAGCCTAATTATCTAACACTTTAAACTTCAGAGACTCAGTAACACAGGACAAGGTGGAGAATTCTGACCACAGAAAAGGAATTATGCCTACATAAAAGCTAATTCTGCAAAACCTTTCTTAGAATAATTTTCTCACTTTATTTCCGAGGTGATTATACATAAAAAAACCTAAAAAAACCTCTTTGTGTTGGTAAGCTATGGAAAAGGAGATTATAATTCTATTTTAAAATCAAATTGTCTTACAACTTGGTCTATTTTTAGCTTTAAGAATTTTCATAAAAGGATATTAGCAAAGCATGAATTATTCATTATGTTTAAAATATTAGTTACTAGCATGGTTCTTTGACACTTCTGGAAGGAATTCCACATAATTAAAAAAAATTATTTCCAGAGATTTTGTGGAAATTATCACTTCTGATAGAAGATTTTTAAATAAACAGGGAAAGAGACACTTTATAGCACTTGAATTTTTCAGCAGAAAATAGAAAAACCCTACCAATGATAATATTTCAGATACTTGAGGTTTGTCAGTTGTTTTGCGATAAACGTATAACCCTGAGTCAAAATCACTTCACAATCTCATAACATGTTCACTGAGATGGGCAATTCATCATACATTTTCCATGGCTGCTTCTGAAAGAGATAAGGAATGGGTTTGCTTGCCCACGGCACTCGGCTGTGATTTACTTCTAGGCATTTTCATATTTGTTGTACTGCAAAAAGCTGGTGTTAGATCATGCCAGAAACATCACTGATAGTTATAGAATTAGCAGTCCTTGTTTAGTAAGCATACAACACTCTTACAAAAGTGTGTGTGTTTCTGAAAACACAGAACTTATTTTCAAGCCATTGTTTTGATGAGCAATAAATTTTAGGTTAAGCTTTTTCTAATTTTTTAGTAATTAAGGACAAGTTATCAGAAAAGCTTCTAGACTTATAAATACTGCCTGGTTATAGTTCTTAAAACATACAATATGTTCTGAAAGTGAGACTGTCATTTGAGCCCTGGATCTGTCCTGGGAAACCACTGTGACAGGAATCCCTGCAGATTTAGAACACACAATGGGCAAAGCTAGCCAAATGTCACTTTGATCACCCTTACCCCAACGATGACTGAAGGAGTAATTTGCTTAGAAATCACAGTGAAGTTTTCTCTGGAAACCATGTATCCAGCAGCTGAGGACTAAACAGAACTATCTGATCTTCTCAGACTAGCAATTATAGTTAAGGAAGGATAAGTCCAAAAAACCAAGAACTCAAAGATGAAAAAGATGTTATATCCTTTCTCAACAATTTGAGTACTGCCAAAGCAGGACTTGCAAACTCAAAGATGTCCAAGGCCCAGGTAGGTAAATCGTAATAGCTACCATTTATTAAGCACTTACAATATTTCTAGTGCTCACTGCTTACATGATTTTGATCTTATCTTGTGAAGTGGGGACAATTTCCATCTTATGGGTAATGAAACTAAGCTAAAACTTGTATAGAACTTCAGCTACACAACTAAGACTGCAGACCTAATAGAGGGATAATATTTGGAACTTCGAGCTTGTAGGCTGAACTCTACATGAGACTGCCTGTAACATGGAAGAGGAAAGGTTTTCTCTTCTATAGCATGTACTTTTTCTGTTTACAATCCCTTTTTTAAAAATAATTTTTAACCCAGATTTTATGTGTACAAATGTACTGATTGCATGTGGGTAGGCACACCCATGTTGTGAAATGCTCATGGAGGTCAGAAGAGGGCTTTTGATCCCTTGGAACTGGAGTTACAGATGGTTGTCATTTGGGTGCTGAAATTGAACATGGGTCCTCTGCAAGAACAGTCAGTGCTCTTAACCACTGAGCCATCTCTCTAGCCCTTACAATCCCTTTTTAACCTAAGAAAATTTGTATGATATTAGGCATATAGGTATACAGAATAGTTTTACAAATCAAATATTCACTGATATCATAAGGAAAATTATTTTAACATAATTCTTTATTATACATGTAATTTTATCATTTATTGATGATGAAAGCAAATTTGCATACTCTCAAGAGGGATATGCATGCTTATTTTTACATAAAGAATTAAATGCTGGCTAGAGATTTAATACTGAAGGTCTAAAAGCATCATCATTGTTTTTCAGAGTTGATTGACATTTTGATTTTATAATTGTCGGTGCTGAGAACAATGTCCACATAAATACACAGTTCAAGTTTCAGATATTTAGGGCCATTTCAGAAGTTGCTAGAAAGTCTGGTCTAACACCAAACCAAAATTCATTTAATGATTTATTTATTTTTATTTTTTGAGATGCGTTCTTCTTGTAGCCCCAGCTGGTTTCCATCTGACAGAGATCCAACTGCCTCTGCCTCCCCAGTGCAGGGATTAAAGATTAGTGTCACCATGCTCAGCATTTAATGATTTTTTAAAATGAAATTCAAGATAAAAACTCAAATAAAAAAATATAAAATCAAACATTCCAACACCAATACAATCAAAAGTATAGTAATTTGATACCTATGTACAGAGAATAGTGGTAGAAAAACATTAAAAAGATCTTGTTTTTAATAATTAAATTAGTATATTTCTTTAATTAAAAATGATCTTAAGTGTACCTATATTGTGCACTGCCTGTGGAAGTCAGAAAAGCACACTGGAGTCCCTGGAACTGGAGCTACGGATGGTTGTTAGCCACCATGTGGGCTCTGCAAGAGCAGTGTCAATGCTCTTAGCCTGTGAGTCATCTCTCTAGCCCTTAAATTAGTATATTTCTGTATGAGCAAAAAACTTTGTATGTTAAGTAAAAGCACTACAATTCATGACATACGACAGTGTTGAATTTGAGCTGAGCACTTCTGGTAGTATTGCTTGGTGTTGGAGGTGTGACATCATGGACAGTACAAAATACACCAGCTGTGTGTTCAGAACTAAGGGCACAGTGACGCCTGCAGTGCAGCACGGGTGAGACTGACTATGCAGTTGACTTCCAGTTAATTTCTGGTTGTGAGTTCATAAACCTGCTGTCACTAAGTTCTTCACATCTCCCACATTCAGTTCTGTGATTCCCATATGGGATTGTGGCTTACAGTTTAAGAAGCAAAGTTCTACAGTAAGACCATAAAATATGGCAGTCAGAGCTAGGAATGCATGACATCTTTAACATCATTAAATCTTACAATATTTGCTAACCAAAAGAAAATGACTGCATGTCAAAATGGGCTCGAGGGCTGCCACTTTTTGATCCTTGTGGACCAGAATACAAAATGCCATTCGAGGACAACCAGGAATGTCTACTTCTGTCAAATTGCATACGCTCCATGCTTCAGTCCACGTGAGGGGTCACTCTTCAACCACCCTCCACATTCCATTATCCTTGTCTTCCGTATTCACAGTCTTTCTGCCATCTGGGACATCGTCCCTATAGTCTTTACTTTCAAGATCCACATTCCTCAAAGCCCAGTTAAATGTGACTTCATCCACAAAGCTGTCCCTGGTCTGAGATATTTAGCCTCTTCCTTTTTAGTTCTTTGCTTTGGCCTCTTACGACCCTCTAAAGTGAGGTAAATGATTGGTGTCCTAGTTACAATCTACTGCTGCATAAAAACACTGACCAAAACGAATGTGAGGCGGGAAGACAAGGCCGGAGCTCAGGGAGGAACTGAAGTACAGACCATGGAGGATTGCTGCTCAATGACTTGCTCTCCTGGCCTGTGCTCCCACCTCCTGCTTTCTTATACAACCTAGGACCACCAGTCCACAGTGAGCTGGGCCCTCCCCATCACTCAACAATCAAGAAAAGCCCTACAGACGTGGCCACAGGCCAGTCCAATGGAGGAAATTCCTCAGCTGAGGTTCCTTCTGCCCAGGTGTGTCAAGATGACAAGTGAAGCTGTCCAGCACAATTGGTTTGCCATACGCTGCATGAAGTTCCTGAAGAACACAGGTCAGCTTTTTTCTCTTCCCTTTCTTCCCTCTTTCCTTCTTTACTTTTTTCATGCTGGGGATCAAACCAGGGTCGTGAACATGGTCAGTAAGCCCTCTACCACTGAGCTACAGCCAGTCTTTTCTTTGAGACAGCAGTTGTCTCTGCAGATCAGGCATGCCTGCATGTATGATTTTCCTGCTTCAGCTTCTCCAGTGCTGGGATTACATGTATCACTACACTCAGCTCCTAGATCTAGCTCCTTATTCTCCGTATAGCCCTGGTAGTTCATTCCCTTCTTTGAAATGCCCAAGCACAGTGCCAGTTTGGGGGGACTTACATCTCTAATCTTTTATTATAAAGCATGGATGTACATGTTGGCCATCCTGATAGTCCCAGGCAGGCACTGTGTTAGATAGTCTTACCTATACCATCCCATCAGTGCATAGTACATGATAAGTAAAGAATGAATAAATGAACAAGTAAGCTTGTCACAGATGCAGTGGCAAACTAATAGTATGGCACCCTAATATGCAGGTCATAGATATTAAAAGAGTAATCAAGCAGTGATGAAATACTAACTTGTACCAAGTATTTTTTAGGTATCAGTGACCTGCATTTAACAGGCATTGTTGTATGCAAGCTACACATCCAATCTAACAGAGAAATCATTATTTTCTACTATATCGATGAAGAAATCAGTATTCAGAAAGGTCAGATGGTATTTTCAAGGTGACACAGCTAGTAAGGGGCACATTCAGGGTCAGAACTCAGATCTGCCTGATTCCAGTATGCTGGGTCTTAACCTAGGTTCTAGCTACAATTCTACTAGGTTACTCTGGGTTCTAAATATGCAACCTTCCTAAAAATATAACTTAAAGAGTGGAGGCTTCTCTAATCTTGTCAGTTTGGGTATGAAGACTACAAGGAAACTGAAGATTTCATTAATAAACATGTGTACACCTGCCCATACCTAACCAGCATTCAGGATGCATGAGTCCTAGGCCAGCTTTGCTGTCTAGCTGCATCATTAACTCACTCTCCCCAAATATAAAGCAAACAAGTAGGTTGGATAATTTTTAGGGTTCCTTTCCTCTTTAACATTCTGTGACTATGATTTATGTATAATCTCTAGGCTATTTAACATGGCAATCTCTAATACTATGTCTAAGTATTGTGAAATTTAAAATTTCCAATGCTTGGTAATTTTTTTTCTGCTTAGGCACTTTAAATAGCATGTCTAGTTTTAAAGAACATCATACCATATGATGAACACATCACATAGGACTAAATGGTCACCATCATGTGCCAAAAAAGCAATTAGAAAATTGAATCAAGGAATTAAGGATTAATGTGGATATGTTATACCTGTCAGTACCAGTAAGTGTTTTGACAAGCAAAGAATAAAGTCTGACAGTATGCACAAACACTAGTCTGATATATGAATGAAATATTAACAACACAAACAAGTACACATTAATCACTCCAACATTTCATTTCTAAAACACATTTAATGCTATTCTTATCAAAACCCACCTATAAATAAAAATGAATCCTTTTCAACAGCTTGCATGACTTGGTATTTACAGTTTAATGAGTGTTTATACTGATAGGAAATTTAGTTTTTAGTCACATTAGTAAAATTGAATTTACTGAGCCTTGAATTAAATCAGCCCAGTGGCTTGATTCACAGCTAATCGGGTATGTTTGATTCCATATGATCAATAAGTACCAAAATTCCAGATTTCAAAACCAGATTCTCTGATTTCATTGTTTAGGCTTAGGAAAGGATGAAGCCAGAAATCATGTTCTTATATACTTTTTCCTTTGCGTAAAATGATAAAGGAAAAATACATTAGCTAGTTTACTCATTAATTCATATTAGTAAAGGAGCTGATGGACAGTGTCTAAAGCAGCACCAAACTATACTAGAAGATGAATCAAAGAGAATAAAGCAATGCAGTGAGAATCGGTGACGAGACAAAACATAATTTACCAGTTAGTGCTGCTCCCGAGGTTCTGAAGGTACTCTATTATTTTTATTCCATATCAAATATTTTTCCCTTGTAGAAATGCCTCCATGTTCAGCCTCTGTTCTTATTACATGTATGCACATGATCAAAACCATACCTGCATGTTGAAGGTTGGTAACTGTAGTATTCTATCTTGCTTAACTAACTTTCCTGTTTTTTGAGCTATATGGCAGAGACTTGGGAGTGAAGAGGCTAGATCATGACAGCAGCAATTTTATTACCTATTTCTCTGAGGTGTTTTGGTTCTAGAAGGTAACTTAGAGAAGATACAAACTATTTTTAGAAAACCATATAATCCTGGTGTGCTCTGAATTGGTTACTAAGTATGCATGTTAACAGGAGGTGGTTCTGAACAGATAATCTTTAAAAATTAATTCCTGATAATGTGTTTCAAGAACCTGAAATTGATTATCAATGAAATAATTGCCCCAATTACAATTACAGCAATCTACACTTCTTTCCATAGTCCAGTGCAAAAATCAGCTTAACCACTATGTTTCATGTATGATTTTGAAAGCTGAGACCAACTTTCCTGGCCTTGATAAGCAGTGTGAAATGAGAGATCAATGTGTTGACAGCATTGGTCATCTTTCCACTTTGCTCATGCATAGACTTGGGCTTTTGTCAGGCTGTTTCTCTCTCCTACACTAAATGCCAGAACCTTCCATTCCTAGAAAATCCAGTTCAGTCCTATCCAGTTGTGGGAAGCTAATCTGGGCCATCCTAGGCCACTCTAGGACTTTCTCACTCAACTCTGTATCAACAGAGTGAGTCACGTGTGCTTTAGTGGTCACTGGAAGAGAATGCAATGTTGAGATTAATTAAGAGAGAGTATTCATAGCAGCCAGCTTAGCGGATTTAGGGCTGTTCTTTCATCCTTGTGTATGTGGTCAAGCACTCCTTTTGTGTTAAGATTGAGAGAGGTAAAATGGAGGTACATATAACTTATTCATAGCATTATGAGGACTAAAGGAGTTTGTAATTTATGTACAAACATACAGTAAGTCTTTGGTAAGAGCCAGTTATCACAAGAGTATCATTGTGCCCATTCTCCTTTAGCTCTGGAATTGTTCTTTGTTCTATCAAGTGAAAAGGAAGCTATCTGAGGGCAGAGGCAGTATTTTCAAAAGCCTCTGTTAATAGCTAGAAATGAGTTAATTAGGAATCCAGCCTTCAAGAAAGAATCCTGTTATAGGGTGACACAGATTCCAATGCCAAACATCCAAGTGGCACATCAACACTGCTGCGGAGGGTCTGCCCCCCTAGTCCACTTTTGGTCCTGCTTTGATCAAGGTTCTGATCTGTGAGCATATGTGCTGCATAGAGCCAACATTTTCTGGCACCTAAGAATGAGGTGATAGACATTTTATGAATAAATGGATATTCTTTTTTTCCAAATTATAGAGAAGGTAAATCTCTGAATTTTGTAGCCATATATTATGAACAGAACCATAGTCTAGAGCAAACAGATATAAGTAAAGTAATGAGGAAGTTAAAAATATTAAGATTTCAGTATGATTTCTCAGGTGAGTCCATTCCAAAGCATGTCATTAGCATAAAATGCCACCTTAGGAACATAGCTGATAGACCAATTCTAATCAAAAGGTAAACTCAGTAGGCACTGGGGTAGAATGGTAAATAAAGTGCAGTCAGCATCCTTAACAGCTGACTAGGACTTTACAGAGGAATGTTCTGGAAGAGTTTTGCAAGGAACCCTAGGGATAGGAGCAGAGGGGATGGGAGATGGTAAAGAAGTTCTGCAAAGGACTGCCAGAACAATGAGGAAAGGTAGAAATTTCTGGAAGAAGGTAAAATATGAACAGAGAGGTATGAGGTAGGTGCCTTGTTTGGGAAACTGCTAGAAGTTCTCCAAGGACCCATTCTCGGAGCTGTCCTGTGGAGAGGGATGAGAGTGCAACGAGGAAGACAGGGGCAGAGATCCAGGTCCCTCATCAGCTCCCTTGCAGTCTTCTTGGCCCTGGGCTGGAATGTTGCAACCTGCTTAGCATCATGTTGAGATGCTGGGTGAAGCCTGGTACATGCTGTACAGCCTGTGAACAAAATATGCCGATCACCCAGTGGATACCACCAACCTCTCTCAGGAAATCACGGTGCTCTGCTATTAAACTACTGGTGGAATCTGTTAGAATGAGTGCACATTAAATTAAAACATTTACTTCTGAAACTTCTATCATAAAAGTAAATCAAGAAGCACTGTGAAAACTAAGTGTCAGCAGAAAGAATGAAAGTGCAGATTTGGCAATATTCTTAATGAGGAATCAAATGTTAATAGATCCAGCATAATAAATGGCTTTCTACTATTATTATTGTACCAATCACAACCTATTATAAGTAAGAAGAGCCAGGAAAAATTTCTGAGTGAAAGAGTTTATTTAACTTGCTACAGAAACGTGCGTGTTACTACTATAAAGTAAAACCCACTTGGATGTTTTAGAGAATGAGTCATTTTGGAAGACAGTTTTCCTAGAAAGCGGAGTGTTCACCCAACACGGACTAAGGCTCTTCTCTTCAGAGCATTTTTAAAAACTTAGTGTGAAATAACTTAGACAGTCTTTTCTCTGCTTCTCAACCAGATTATAACACATTAAATATAATTTAATAGTATCTTGATGCCTCTTGGTCAGCATTCCAAATACCAGTTTGCACTATATGCTGAAGATTACATGGAGAACGAATGTGCTTATTAATGAGAGTATTGTTCTTCTCTTCCTCCACACTGTCCCAGAGGCCACCACAGCCATCTTGCCTGCAAGCTAAGAACTGTGCAGGTGCCAGCTATCAGCATAGGTGCTTTTCATGAAGCACAGCAGTGATGCAGACTGAAAGGATCTCAAGGACTTCTCTTTCAGAGTATCTTCTTTCTTGTTGCTATGGATATGGCTGTTACCTGTCAACTTCATTCAAAGTGCCGCCTAATGTCAGCATTTCCAAGCCCATGGACCACAGACATTTTGACAGCGTGTAATAATCCTCCTACATCCCCTGAAGTCTGAAGGCAGACTAGCCTTTCCAATTTCAAGACTGGGACAACAGAGTTTAGAAATAACCTTATTATAACACCTAGAACTATTTTATCAGACTCAAATGACTTTAGTGCATGTGAATCCAACTTAGATTAAAATCTTATAGAATTTTGGTCATATTATATAACTTTTTTGAGCTTCAATTTCTCCATATGGAAAGTAGAAAGTATAATAACAAACTTGTGAGGTTATACTGAGGGTCATAAAAAGTAAGATATTAATAAAACTTAAGTATAGTGACTAGCCAAAATAGGTTTAAAATTTTTATATTAGGTGAAATAATTCACAAATGTAATTTTTATTAGTCAAAATTAATTGAGTAGCAACAATTACACTTGGGTCAGTCTTACTAATCCCCTTTCCTTTCTCTAATGTTGGTTTGGTGATCCATGGTAGGGAAGTGAGGAAGGTGTGTATGTCAAGATCTTTCTTATCTTTCCTGGGTGAGTTTTATCCTCTCAGACTTAGTCCCAAGGGATGACACCAGTATTCTATTCTATGCATTAAAGTAGGAAGCAAGTTCCAAGTTCAGACATTATTCAACTGTGGGGAAGGTGATCATCAATCAATGCAAGTGTTAAAAAGTTCTTAGGCAAAGCCTCTTAAAAAGATACATATTCTACAGAAACCTTCCTGCTTGCACAGCAAAGAGAAAAATATTTTATGGTTGGACATGCTTAGAAAAGGCCCCTTAGGTGTGTTCTTGTGCTCCTCTGGCTGGCCTAGGAAGCCTCTTTTGCCACATGCTCACTCTTTATCTGTTAAGTGAAAATTTCCTTAATTTCATAGTGAAGTGGGATAAAGAGGAAAAGGAGAGAGAAGACAGAGGGTTCTTTTCTGCCTTTAACAAGACCATGCAGGCCTCTTGTAGGCATCTAGGCCTTCCCCAAGCTTTCTAGAATCCATAAGATAGCATTTGTTACCCCTGCTCATGACTTGAGATGTGTAGGCTACTTGTATGTCCAAAGTAAATCTATTAAAGTAATGAACTGATCAGAGCTATCACTGAAAAGTATATAGGGAACAAGGTCTCTTTACGAACCTGTTCTTTTGATCTCAAAGCTCCATTCTCAGTATGACTAAAACATTAATGGTTAGAATGTGTGTAATGATCCTCTTCCTGGTATTACTTCGGCTGCTTCACCAGCTCCCTCTTGGTGCCACTAATTGTCTAACTGATTAAGCTTCAAGAAGCCTTCTGCCATCGGGTGTGGCCCACTGCAGACATCTGGCTCCATATGTTTCCTTTAAAAAGCATATCAGCCACACAAATATGGCATCACAAAGGAAGCACATCTTGATTAGTTCCTCATTCAGTGCCTACAGTGAGCTAAATAGTTTGTTCCCAAAATTTACATCCACAGACCCTCAGAATGTGACTTTCTTTGGAAATACTGTTACAGTCTAGATTTGAAAATCCTCTCCAATGAGTTGAAGTTCCCTGGAGTTAGGCCTTTGGAAAGAAAATGAATCATGAGATTTTTAATTTCCATGGTTTAATTCATTGACAGATTCATAGATTAATAGGCTATTGGAAAGCTGTAGAAACTTGAGAAGTGGGGCTAGCTAGAAGAAGCAAACTTGAGACTTCCGGCCGGCACAACTGCTGTTTTAGGCCTGCAAGTTTATGGTAATTTCTTATGGTAGCCTTGGGGAATAAATACATTTTCCAAACTCACAAACTGACCTCTACAAGAATGGCCAAGCACTAGTGCCAACCTGCTCTCTTCTGTTGTTGGGGAAATCACCATGCTGATGCAATACTGAAGTTGTGACCAGTATAATTTGGTGGGGGGGGGGGGTCATTCAGCCACCTTAATTTGAGAAATAAGTAAAAAGATCACATAGAATGACAAAGGTCAATGGAGAAACTTACATAGCTATGGGAGTTTTGTGATCATCATACAATTAATGACATTCATAAGCTTGGAAAAGGTCATTACTGCTTCTTAGAATGGAGGCATAGTCTATGTTATATGTGAGCTTCCCTCAGAAACTGATTTTGAGACTTTGAGATGTGTGCAGCAGGTTTATAGGGAAATAGCTTCAAGAATCGCATCTGGGTAGGGTGGAGTGAGCAGGCCACGTGTGATGCATAGTTGATGGGTCTTTCTGAAGGCCTTTGATGACCTTGTGGAATGATGGGAAGGTGAGAGACTCAGTCCCAAAGGGATAGCACACCCCACACACTCCAGTCTCATTGCAGTATTCATACTTAAAAACAAAGTTGTCCTTAGCTGAGAACATGACTTTAGCTAGACCCCAGACATTCTTTCATGCTGTGATTCAGTTAAAGTTGTGAGGCATCTATACTTTTACTTCTCATGAAGCTTTGTGAGGCCGCTGTAGTACTGCCATTGCTAATCCTCTCAGAAGAGAGATTGCTCTTCAGGACCATAACTTTCCTCTCTGCTTTTCCTGTCTTGACTACAAATTCTGATGGTCACTTTTCTCTTTAAGAAAGAACAAAAATTATTTCAAAGCTAAATCCATGCTAGGTCAAAAGTCTAAAGAATTGAGTAAGTAGTAACTTATTTTTCTATTTGTTATTCAAAAAATTCAGTGTATCTTACTTTTTTTGCCAAGTCATGAAGCTTCCAGAGAAAGAGATCACCTTGATTTTGCATGCAGGTCGGATGCTGAGATCATTAGTTGCTCTGACCTAGTTGTGTAAGATGTCAAGAGGAAAGACAGGAGAAATAACTTTTCCCTCTATGTGCCTGCTAAGTCACAGTCTTTCTGGAAACTGCAATGCCTTTTCCTTGATAACAATAACAATGTCAAGTATTATTTATTGGCATTTATTACTTGTTGGACACTCTGTGGGGATGAATGAGTAGTTGAACTGAAAAGCACCTGCCCCTAGGCACTCCTCTATCCAGCAATGCACACTATACTCACTAACAAGATTACAAGCTGTTTTTGTGTACCCAGTACATGATCAAGTCATACTGGTTGTGAAAACTACTACCAAAAGCAAATTAACTCTTGTGTGCATGGGTGGGGAAACATTTCCATCAATATTTTTTAAGGTAAAGGTTGGTTCTTATCACAATAAGGAAAGATGCATATTGAAGTAGAATTCCCAACCTCAAAGATAGACACATAGCAGTACAGTGACATGCAGGGGGACGAGACTGTTGTCCTCCAATGTATACAGCCTGTTAGAGTAAAAACAAGGATACTGCTTTCCTAATGCAGATCCCAAAGCTGCACTAGCTACATATCTGCTAGGAATATCTTTCCTTTATAACAAGTAGAAACTGATCATGTTGCTTAACTGGACTATCTGCTGGAAGATAGATATTCCAGTCTGGTTCTCACCAGAAGAGAACTGAAAGAGAATGGGGTAACAATCTTTGAGACAGTGACCACACTCTCTTAGAATTTACAAGCCTGAACACGTGTAATTCATTGATTTTACCGTTATTTAAATTCAAACCTTGGACTGCACAATTCCAAGTATGAGGTATAACATGAGTTGTGAACATCACAGACTCTTTCTCTTCATGGAAGGTGAAGGGATGACCAAATAACAATCAAGGAAGCACACTAGAGCAAGTTAAGGAGAATCAAGAGAGATGGGAAGGCTACATTCTAGAAGGTGATGAGGAAAGGCCTCACAGAAGTAGGATTTGAGTTTGATGTAAATGAGGGTGGGAAGTCAGGTTGAAGGGTTAGAAGTCAAGGAGAAATAGTAATGCAATCAAAGCCCACAGGTAGGGATGGGGATGGTGCATTTAACCACCTGCAAGAAGTGTAGTGAGTTGAGTTGGAACATGTACAAGATGTGTGTGTTTCCTTCTGTGTGTGTGTTTCCTTTTTCTCCAGTCTCATTTTGATGCTTGGGGTACAGGAAGGCAGCAGAGAGAGAACTGGGCAATATGGGTTCAAATAAAGCTAGAGGAAAGGAGAAAGAAGCAAGAGCGAGAAAAGGCAGGATTCTTCCGTGCATAAACATGGAAACATTAAGTAGGTGCAGAAAAAATAAGCACATGATCATAATCACCACTAAAAGAGTGGCAAGGCCTAATGCAGAATGTGGAGAAGGGAGAGACACTGTGCCCCTGAGGTAACACTAATTATATCATGGTCAGCTACAGACAGCAGGGTAAGGGAGTGACATGCTCAAGTAGTAATTACACAGACAGGTGATAAGGGAGAGGTCAAAAGAACAGGCTCCAGTACAATACCACCTGGAGGCCATTCCTAACTCTCCACGGACAATGAATTTGGACAAGTTTCCCGTCTGTGCTCAGTTTCCTCATCTGTACAGTGACAGAAATCATTAATAAGCACTTCACTATGAGAATTCAGTTGACATTTACGATGTGTTTAGGACACTGCCTGAAACAGGGTAAGAGCTTGATGACGTGAGCTTTTACTTTGGTATCGTGTTGTTTTTTAATGGTCTATTTGACTTGCTAGGCATTTTTCCTCAAAAATAACTACTTCTTCTGACTTAGCCTACATTTTCTGATTTGTGACAGAACAACCCAGGAACATACGTGCAGCTATGTTGTGACACAGATGTGGAGGAAGCTCTTGCAGGCAAAGCTCACAATTCAACACAAAATTGGGCTTGAATTCTGGCTCTGCCACTTAGTTGATTATATAACTTTAGGCAACTGATCAAATCTTTCTTGGCCCCAAAATCTTTAGCTATGAAAAGAAAATAATAATGTTAATAACTCCTAGTTTTTTTGTGGGGACTGAGCTACATAACTTATAAATCACCTGGTATATTGTGCAGCACAGACTAGCCAGCGATGTTAATATTTAGCTTCTTTAATTAGATACCTCTCACTTACCATCTTATTACAATTGAGCACTGTAAGTCTTTAGTTTGCTATTTCAATTTCCTCTTCCCTTCTTCTTCCTTGTCTGTTGTGAAGGAATTAAAAAACATAACTACAATGAAATAGGAGGTCGGTCATGAAAATACCTGTGATGTTCATATTCTATGCAGAAGGCAATTACTGTGCTGCCTAACTACCTCTCTTCAACAGATTTTGTGTGTGGCAACTCTGCCTCTTGCACCTGTGAGGACTGATGCTGGGCAGTCAAGGGTCATACTGGCTGAGAGGCTGAGGCAGACTGACTCAGCATCACAATGAAGTGGCTGTGTCCAGCAAGGACACCGCTGGTGAGAGCTGGAGGACCATCACTCCCCGTCGGTTTAGAAATAAAGTATATAAGCATTGCCGTGCTTGATTTCTTAATGCTTGCTTTGCCTGTGAATGGGAGTGGACAAGTCAGGACTAAAACCAAGACTATTAACTGCCATGCTAACTCAGAAATAAGAGACCACAAGAGACAGACACCTGGGAGTTCAAAACCAAAAGCTTGGGATCCAGAGCATCTATGAGACATGAAGGAATGAAGTAAGGCCTGGGAGAATGAAGTTGTGAAGAAATGTCCTGGAACCCTGTCTTTTCCTGCCTTCAGCATTGTCCTCTGGTTCTGGTGACCTGGGTTGGTAGAGTTCTGCAGGTGGAAAGGGCGGACTTTCTGTCTTATGCTGAGATCAGGCCTCTAGGCAGGAGTTACTGGCTTTGGGGTGGTGAGGACGTCCTGTGTTCTGCTCCCATGTACCCGGCTCTCCTGTAGCTAGCTCTCCCTCCTAGGCTACAATCTTAATCTGAGAAGGGCCATATCTCATTCCCACAGAACCCACACAAGGTTTAAGACAGAAATTTAAGCTAATTTCTCCAAGTGTAGCAGCTACATGCCCTCAAATTTTCCATGACAGTAGCCTTTTCCCTTTTATTTACATCATAAAAGGACAGTTTGCACCTATTAATCTCTGTAAATATGTCCATATTTTGCAAGATCACCTCAGAAGAAGACTATTTGAATAAGATAAAATTGCTGTTTGTCAGAGAATTTAATCATTTTATTTATTTTTCTTGATGTATGCTATAAAGTTTTATAGTACCTTTAGTTGACAGAAGGAAGCTATAGAAATTATAAAGTGTCTCTTTTAGTAATAACAGTATTTACTTTTTCTCTTTAATACTTAATAGTTGACAAAACTCTAAAAAAAAAATCTCATTTGATCCTGACATTTTCCATGTGAGGTGGTTGGTTAGAGGAGTTTTTACTCTACCGACTTTACAGTTGGTAACACTGCAGGTCTGAGAGTTGAGACTTATTTGAGGACACAGTGTGGCCAGCACAGCCCTTCTTGACCTGTATGCTCACTCCACCCCACTCTACCTCACACCACATTCCTTCCTACTAGAGGAATATTTGTGTGACTCCATATGGGTGCTGGGCTGTATTGTGCTCATCCATCCATTCTACACTAATCTATATTTATTCCTAGCCATTGAATGAAAATACAAAGACAAAGAGAATCTGTTGAAAAAAGCACAGGGTTCCCATTTCTCCCTCTCAGGCAGCTCTGAGGGTCCACAGTTGTAAACACGGAAGAGGGAAGATGGAGGTAATGGAGATGGGTCTAAGGGAGAAGGACAGAAGTTTCTAGGAAGGGAGAGGGCCACACCACTGTCCTTTGTCATTCATTTCTTTCCCTCTAGTAGCAAATAGCAAGCAATGCCCTTAGGGAGGCCTCTGAGCCACAGTAAGACAGAGAAGCAACAAACAACTCTAAAAGATAAGCTAATCTGTGTGTCTGCTGAGGGGAGGCAGATAAATTTCAAAGAAATTCTCTTGATTTTTATTTTTTTCACAAACACAACATGAGCACTCTCTGAAGAGGTGGGTGGGGACACAGGAGCAGTGACCAGGACAGCATGAGACAGCTCCAGCTCCCAGCCACGGAGCACAGAGGCAACTCCTGAACCGTGTTTTATGGCTTCCTATCTGAACATTTTCATATAGCTACAGAAAAGTCACTCAGGCAGTGAAGACTGATGGACAGGAATTAGGTGACATGAGAGGGGCTGTCACATGCCATCTTAGCACCAAAGGATGAGACCAGGCAGTTTTGGTCAACATTCTGCTAGGGGAAAAAAAGCTCAATTGTGACAGCTTCTTCCATGTGTTTCCAAATGTCTCTGGTTCCAGGCAAAAACTGCCACACCTCTGCACCTTTGACAAGTAGCAGATTTCTAGATGCTGTTACATTTTCTGACAGAAAGTCTGTGTCTGTCTCTCTTGAATTTTAGGAACTGATGAACACAAACCCAATGTGAACTATTATTGTCACAACTCACCCCACTCAAACAGATGGTCGTACTAAAGCCCCTAAAGCTTATTGCTGCAAAGTCTTTGTAACAAGACAGTCATTCAATAAATGTTTATTGACCATGGCCTATGTGCAAGATACTGTAGCCATGCCAGATTTCTTATTACTCAGTGTGCTGCCCCATATAATGAGAAAGTTGGTCTTGCTGAATTCCTAATGAAGAGATGCCTCAAATCATACCCGAGCTGTTGCCAATGATGTAAGGAGCAAACAAAACTTTAACTGGCTATGGCTGTCTCTATTCTTAAGTCCTTTAGTGGATGAAGTGATTTTCACTAAAATCCTTTTGTTTGTTCACAGGTATGTGCACAGATCAAATGCTTATGTAGGTCCTACAACACACCAGGCGTTGCATGCACACACACTGCTAGTGCTGCTGGCTTTTAGATAGTGTGAAGGTTGCAGGCATTGTAGTAAAACAAAGGCTTGTCTTGGAGGCTTGCTGACAGTACCTAGCACTTATTGAACCAACTGGAGAGTAGGGTCTGTCCCTATATTATATCACAAAGACCATGGTGATATTATATTGTACTCAGTATAATGGAAATTATGGATCACCAATTCCATCAAATCCAGAGAAAGTGGGATTAAGAATGCCTCACCCAAGAAACAGTTCTCCAAATAAACAGAGAAGATGCTGAGCTACTCACAGTATACCTTCTAGGGCCTTCTAGGCCATAGGCTGTCTGTCTTCTGCCTTATGTCTGCAACATCATAGGAGAAGAGGGAACCTCACCTGGCCTGGCATCTCCTAAAGAGGAGTTTCCTGTAGCCTAAGAGAGAGGCACAGGCAGCCTGTTTCCAACTTGTAAGAGCATGTTCACTTAGGAGGGAAAAGAAGTTGTACACACCTGTGAGGACTGTGCTGCTTAGCTCACACATGAGTAGCACTCTGCCTTCTAAACTTTTAAAAAAATAAAGTCTACTGAAATGTTCTGAAGAAATTGAAAATGGAAAGCAAGATAAACTTGATCATGAAAATGGACAAGTCTTGATTATTTAATTGATTTTCCTAAAAATCAACTTTATCTACTCATGTGTCCCACTTGGTAAACTTTCTCTTTGATTAATTCCTTATTAAAACGTGACCCAGGCAATGGCTGGTCTCTGCTGCATAACGTTCTGTTCACCATCCTCTTTCTGAAGCCTCTGAAGTCCTCAGCTCCCAACTGCCACATTTCCCCCCCTGAGCAGGGACATTTTACAGGGATAAAGGACCCTGCATGTCTAGTAAATTTTGCACCCCCTCCTCTTAAATGCTAGTGATCCATCACTTTCCTTCTCATCACTTGTGGCTCCTGATCCTTATGTGCCAGCTAAGGAGGGAAATCCTGAAGACAAGAAAACTGAAGAAAGAGGATTATAAAGTATATCCACCTGGAACAGTCAGGCTTTTACCTTTGATCCTAGGCACACTCCTAAAAATATCATGAATGCGTACATCTATTGAGGTTTCTAATTACACTGAGAAAGTTAACAATAAGGCAATGCACTTCTTACAAAAGGAATTCAGTACTGCTCTTCACAATTTTTAGAAAACCATTATGATCCACACAGGCTGATCAATGTGTGCATAAGTCACTTGCATGGACTAGGTGGAGCTGAAACTTTGCTATTCAATAAACTACCCTAAGGGTTAGAGTCACAAACAATTCCCCCAGACTGGTGAAATAGAAATATAACTCGGGGAGGTAAATGTAATGATTATAATTGGAGATTCTATAAGGAATATATAAATATAAAACATTTATAAAACTCTTGAGAAATTAGAAAAACCACCACAACAAAACTAGGTGGACAGCTGCTGCAAGGCAGAGAAGCAAATGTGGTTTTAGTTACTGGTCAATTCAAGCCTTTCATTGCAATTGAAATGTCCTTCAGAGTAAAATAATTGACAAGCCATAAAGAATCTCCACTTGAATTCCATTTTCCACAGTATACTTCCAAATAACTGCACATAGTCTGCTGTTCCAAGGCAGGGGCAGGCTTGGTGTGTCTTGAAGCATTCACTCCACTCCCCATGAGCTGGGGCTTTTCTCCATGGTTTTGTCCTTCACTCCACTGGGGCTGCTGCAGTTCTGTCTGGTCCACTTCTTTTGGGTGCTGAGCAAAAAAGGGCTCTGGAATATTGTATTCGGAAGCAGCCCCCATGGGAACATTCTTTAGCCATGATTTCATTGTGATCACTGCTTAAGCCTAATCTGAGTTTCATGTCCCACCACCTGCAAACTTACTGAATCCAGGGTAGTTCCCTTGTGTCAGAATTTGACAACTGTCTTTGTTCTTATGTCATCTCCTACCTATGCCAACATGTGGCACATGGAAGCCATTCTGTTGACAAGGCAGATATCGTTCCTTCCCTGATTTAACAGATAGTCTATGCAGCAGGTTGGTACAGCTGTTAGGATTTTGTTAGAATTCTTTTGTCCATAAGTAGAGTGAAACCCACACCACATTGTGCAATAAACTTACGATGTGGTCATTCCTTTGGATAACCATCAACAAGTACTCTGCCTCTGACCTCAAAGGGCTTTGGACTGATGCAACAAAACATGAGGGATACAATCTGTGAGACAGCTTGAGTTCTGCCAGCACTCTCTGCTAAGTTAGTATGTGTATCCTTAGATAACACAGTAACCCAGGCATCAATAATGCTAAAATATTTAAACTGTGAAACCCCACAGCACAAACCAGTACTATGACTTTTCTGTCTGGAAAGAGTTAGCACGATGTGGTCTATGCAGTTGGAAGACTGAGCTACAATACTTTGGCTCTTGCTTTATAAGTTCAGTTTATACTTTTCAGAGAATTATGAGTTTGAGTCATGCTCTAAGATTTGCAGATTTGGAGGTCCCCATGTAGCCAGCTGTGACATTGTCAGAACTTCGGGTTTGTTAATGTTCCCTCATACAGCACTAGAGAGGCAGCTATCATGGTTATCCCAACCATTTTTTGCAAAGGAATCTGTCTTTGGGGAGCTTCACTTCTATACAGTACAGCTCCCTGTTGATCTTTGAACACAAGCTGCCAGAGTCCAACAAGAGACATTCAGAGAGAAGCTGATCTGATGAAAATGTAACAGTGTATTGTCTGTATGGCCAACTAGCATGGCCAACCATAAAAACCCCCATGAAGTGACTTTCCAAAGAGCTCATTTTTCATCAGATGTATGTATTTCATGTAAGTTCAACCTTGTGTCTTAGACATATAACAATTAGCAACCAAGGTAAATCAATAAAAGTTAAAATCTTCTGTCCACATAGCTCAGCTGTTAGTGTTCTGTTTGTATGTTAGGTATCATGCTAGGCACAGAGCCAAAGACACCCAAAGAAACAAATGATTGCCCTGCAACACAATGTGGGCTGTGCAAACGTGCAGTCTGACTAACTGTGTGAGGGACTAACTAGGAGAGCTGGAATCTACCCAGAGGAGATAGTATTGGTCTAAGAACCAGTGTTTATCTGTGCATTAGAAAACTGAAAAGTTTAGCATGAGGCTTGACATGACTAAAACACACAGGTGAAACACAGAATAAAAGCCAAGAGATAAAAAGACAGAGTAGATAGATACAAAAGGAACTCGTGTCCCCGGTGGGATCTATATGTTTGGGTGCCTTTTCTGCAACGTGTTGAGCAGAGGAGGAAGGAAGATTATTTAAGGATATGTGTGTTGTCATAATGTCTAACATGCAGAAAGCTTAGTACTTGAAGAAACTTTCCTATGCATACCATGAATAAACATGTTTAACTTTTCCAATTGTATAGGATGCAGATGCTGTAAAAACTTTATGGGTGTATGTTCACTGTACAAAGCAGGTTCATAATGACATTTTCATTCAGTGTAACATGCCACCTGATGATACTTATTCCCATTACCTTTGATTACTGTAGTTTTAAGCTCTAGCATTTCTGTTCGAGTGTTTTCACAATTTTTGATGCTCATGCTCATGCTCCTTGCTTATGTTTTATCTCCATAAACATTAATATTTAATTAAAAAAATTTCAAAGTTTTCAATAAGCATGTATGGAACACTTAGCATATCCCTCTCCTGTTAGTCTATCTCTCCAGATGCATCTTCTTTCATGGCATACATGCCTATGTGAACATACATATACATACATATACATATACATGAAATCAAGGAAGCACAAATAAGAGAAAACATATTTGCCTTTCTGAGATGGGAGAATTAATTTATCCAATAGGATCATCTCCAGTTCATAGAGCTGCTTTTAACCTCTCTTTGGAAAATGTGGAAATGGACAGAGAGAGGAAGGACCAAGGTGGCAAAGCTGGCCTGAGAGAGTCAGGAGGGTTTGACTGCCATGCACATGCCCTTGACTGTGACTCTGAGGTCCTTTCACTGAGGACAGGCTGGGAGTCTATCAACACGAGGAATGGACTGCAAAGAGAGCACTGTCCTGGGTCTCTCTCTATATAGACTCCAGGGGACATAGCTCAGGTCTACCTGCCCTTGTTAGAAAACGGCAAGCAGTCGAAGTCTACGGTTAGCTCATAAAAATCCAAAGTCTTTCTTCCAGAAAGATCTTAGTGTTTCCCCAGATGGCTGGCCCCATACCCACTGTAGACCCTTCAGAAGGGACGACTCAGAGCACTGCAGGTGCATGGCACTCAGGTAAGAGGGACCTCTACAGCAAATACTGTAGAAAGCTGGAAGGACACATGTGGTCTTTTAAAATTGGTTCATTTTTAATTGCTGCATACTAATTGCACACACTTAAGGGGTAGAGTGTCATAATCCAATACACAGTGTACAATGACCAAGGCTGGGCAATCATCATTTTCATCCACTTAGCTTTCATTTCTGGAGTTTTCAAACCCCTCTCCTTCATAGAATATACGGTGGATTGTGGTAAACTATACTTACCCTATTGTGCTATAGAAACCTACTGCTTCTTATTCCTATCTGAATGCATTTTGTGCACACATATGTATACATATATACACACAGGTATATATATATATACCTATTATATATATATATGTACACACACACATATATATATATATATGTACACACATAATGGAGCATTAGCAGGTCTTAAAAAAAAGAGCTAGATACTGTCATTTGTGGCACACACAGTGGAACTCAAAGACATTATGGTAAGTGAAATAAGCCAGACAGAAATACAAATACTAAGTTCGTATTCATATGCAGAGGTTAAAAAAATTGATCTCATTTTATTCTCTTGTAACAAAGTCTACTGATCATATTAGAGTGAGTCTGATGTGCATGAAGATGACATTTACTTAAGTGTAACACTGAGATGATGAAGAGGAAAATGAATACCATGTTCTGGCAATTTATTGAATTTCTGTCGACATTAAAACTAGTTATTTTCAGAGTAAGGCTCAGAGAAAGAGGTGCATCCTACTCACTGTCTGAAAGAGTTATTTGCATAATAGTCAAAGCAGAGCATGTTCTTCCTGGGGTGAATTCTGGAAGTGTGCTAGAGATTTTCTGGCTTCCTCATCTGACAAACAACTTCATTGCCTCCTTTGTTGTGTGCTATTGCTCTATTTTAAATGTTTTAGGAATATATATATATATATATATACATATATATATACATATAATTATATATTTCTTGGAAGATTATATATTCAAGAAATAGAATCTATCTATTATCTATCTATCTATCTATCTATCTATCTATCTATCTATCTATCCATCCATCCATCCATCCTTGGAAGTAGAATATCCATCCATCCATCCATCCTTGGAAGTAGAATTATATTTTGCAAATGAAAGAGAGTTAGGAGGGAAAAATGCTTTTGAGATAAAGGCCAAGTTTATGTTTAGTGTTTGTGGTGAGAGCCAATGTCTTAGAGTGGAAGAACATGAGAGAATCTGCATAGGTCAGACAATTGCATCTGTACTAGAGATTTTACATACTAAAAGTGCATTTGACATATAAAGTACAGGAGTGTGAGGAGCTCCCGAGAGATAGAGATTAAAAACTGCATCATAGGAAAGGACTTGAATTGAGGAGAATGTTGTTGTGGGGTTAATGACAAAAGGGTGAATTCTCGAATGATTTAGAGGGTACAGGATTAGGATCGATGGATCAAATGAACTACATTAGTGATGAAAGAGGCAGGAGAGTCAAGAAAACCTCTTCACTTTCTGTGCCTCAACTGTCTCTGAATCTGCCTCTGGTCAATAAACCCTATGAGTGCAAAGGGTGTGACTATTGTGTTCACTTGGCCTGCCCAATGACCAGCATGATGTCTGGCACAAGACTGGCACTTAATAGATACTTTTGAATGGCACAGTGTAGACACAATCTGTATGATGTGTAATGCTAATGGCAACACAAGCATCTACTGGACATGTCAAATGGGATATTCCTGATAATGTGGGGGCAGAGCAAGTAAGTGATTAGAAAGAAGAACACAAACAAAGCAAATAGCACGAGCTTTTAAAACACTACAGAGTCTGGAGATGGCTTTTGGGCTAACAGCACTTACTGCTCTTGTAGAGGATCTGACACCCTCTCCTGGCCTCTGCAGGGCAATTGCACTCACTGCACATGATCCTCCCGCCCCACATATGAATACACATAATCTAAAATAAGATCTTAAAAACACTACAACTGTAAAGAGCCATTAGAAGAGTCCTAGCAGTTGTAGTTTCTAGAAAGGAACATTTTTAATGATGATAACCTATCCCACTAGAATGGAGTCACATTATCCTAACGACTTGCTAATTGCTAGATTATGTGGAAATAGAATAGAGACTTACACACTTATGATATAAGAAAATATTAAAATTTCAAAAAAAGGGGCATCTCAGCATCAATACAATGTTAAATATTTCTAACCCTGAAGACCCTAAAACAGTGAAACGCATGGGCATTACTTCATTGATCTGAACATATTCGGGAACAGAGCAAGCAAGATGTGGTTGCATTATGATTCCACAGTCCAAAGAGAAATATCTTCCCTAATGCTTTGGCAGCTGTATGGTTTTGATATTTATTCACAGAAACTGAAACTAGTAAGTAAAGAATTGGCTCCTGGTCAGAAAAAAAATTTTTTGAATCAAATAAATCTTGGACTTTAGCTTGGACTTAAGAAAATTTGTTTCTAAACAAGCTCTTAGAAGCTCTGGAAAGCAATCAAACTGAAGGCAATTTGCAGACTAATGGAGCAGCTAAAAAGGGTGTAAGTGGAGATCTAGACTGCGTAATGGAGGACAAGTTTTCTTTGAGAATTCTGTATAAAATAGACTCTCTGATGTTAAGACAGTAGCTCATGATGTGCAGAATTTTCTGTGGGAGACAGCATAATCTCAAGTATGTGTGACTATAGACTAAAAGGAAAAATGAATGCAAAATAAAATCCGTGTCATAAGTTAAAATTCTGTATTAAATGAAGTAGCTTATGTCATACCTCTGTCTACTGAGTTACTAAACAAAATAAACAGGAATAACAAAAACTTTTGTTGAGCCATTTAGCTTAAGCATTTAATGCTAAATGCTAATTCAGCCCATGGAATAGTTTCACAGATTCTTTTCTTTCTTGTATTAAGAGGTGATTTTATTTTCCTAGTTTAATATAAAAGATAGAAAACAGAAGATTGAGATTAAAAATCTACTTTGACATCATCATCTTCAAACATGGGCCCACGACATGGCTCTCTGCTCTTTTCTTTTAAAATATATTTTTAATTCAATTATGTCTATTTCATATACAACATCTTAGTCTTCATTATACCCCTTCCTTATCGGCACCCTCCCATAGGCCCCATCCCACTGGATTCCACGCATTCTGTCATTTATGTTAAAGCCTATGGAGTCAAGTTAGTGTCCCCTGATATCTCTTAGTGCAAGTTCATCCACATGAGTCTAGTCATCCTACAGTCATTCCCTTAAAGAAGATCAGCTCTTCCTCACCCAGGGCTCTATGCTCTTTTTTTTTGTAGCCTATTGTAATCTACAGATATGAATATTTTTTATCAGACTGTAAATAGTACAGATCAAAGGCCATGTCTCATTCATTTTTGACTGAACCCTAACACCATATTTTATACTCAGTGATTGGCTACACAGAGAAATTATGATCTTTTGGATGCTCAAGGCACTTAGATGACTCAGTCTCATGAAATGTATCCTGGGTATCTAAATCATGCTTATTATAACATTGTAAATAATTTCATGATTTGAATCTCAAAATTCTTTTTAATAATAATGACAGATAATCACATTGTTCCTAATTCTAAGAATTGAAGAAAAACATTATGCTCTTTGTTATTTATATTAGATAGTTGGATTTTTGGCTTTAAAGATGTCTATGTTCCTGTATTCTACAGGTTTTAAGGTCAGATGTGCACAAGCAAACGTGTGGATGGAGTTATGAGTACCCTGAAATGGTAGCAGGCTTTTACAACACCAGCAGATAGAGTGTGAGTACTTCACTTCCAAAGTGACTTGGGACTTGTGTTTACAGAATTGATTTCCTTACAAATTACTGAGCAACTGAGTAGGTAAAGGAAAAGTTAGGTAAAGGGAGAATTTCACATTTGAAGTAAAATAGAAAAATAAAGTTTGCTAAATACTTGTTCTACGTAGGTAACTCTGAACTTGAATCAATTCTAGCTGTTGAAAAAAGAGTTGAGAGACATGAATCAGTTATATATTTTCTCTCTCTTTACCATACAACATAAATGAAAGCGAATATCACTGTAGAAAGATCCCAATTCTTCTACTGGCTAACTGAATAGCCCTGGGCACAGTGGCTGACATCTTACAAGGTAGTTATGCTCCTTAAATAGAAGGATATTTAAAATGCTGAGTTTAGGACTAGAACTTTAACTAGTAAAGCTGTTCCTTTGTCTTTTACATTTGCATTTATAAGACCTTATCTAATGTGTGTCTAGTCTATGCAGTTCTTGCAAGATGTGCCCCAGTGTCTTATACACACTAAATAGTTGCATAATTAATGAACAAATAACTCCATTTCTCACTGTTTAGAAACACTTTGTTGCAGCAATAGCTGAAAGAACTTAATGATACAATGTAATCAGGCTTCTCTTAGAAAACAAAGTAGCAGATTGTGAGACACAGCAATTGGCAGATCTTGTGTGACCACAAAGAAACCCGCAACTTGGCAGGTCGCACTAGATGTGAGGGGATTAAAGTTTGTACTGGCTGCATTTTAGTGATGTGTCTGTTTCCTTTTTCCTATTGTCACACTGGACAGAGGTTTCTATTTGCTTAAAATAGTCTTGGTAATTCCAAGACTATAATTCACTGAAACTGTTCCCATAGCTCACAATTAGTCCCACACTGCATGTTTATGTGGGACCATATTCAACATTCATGGAATCTGCTTGGTTTCTTATTTATTGCACTTTTACCCAGTAATTTGAGGCTGAAACATGATTTTATTTATTTATTTATTTATTTTGTCTATTTTCTTGCATTGCGGGGCACTGAACCCAAAGGCCTTGCACATGCTGGCAAAGTGCTGCCACTGAGCTACATTTGAATCCCAGCTATTTGAGGGATTTTTTTTTTAGGTATAATTGTGCACCACAGTATCCAGGAGGCTACCATCCTTTCAAGCTCCAGGCGTTCTGAACAGATGCAGCTCTGAGGGCCTCTCCCTCCACAGTACTAATTCTCTGTGCACACTTCTACCCATGTATTCATGCATTCTGGTTTTATTGCAGCCTTCTTGATACAGGGACAAAGAAGAAAAGTGAAAGGAAAAACTCTGAGGCCACCTTCACTTGAAGATAGTGCTCTTACATTGGCCTCGCATGGTAGATGACTTGTAGCTAGGGTGGTGACTCTTTCTGGGCATCTGTCAATCTTCATGTAATTCATAATTTAAGTAAAGTACTGAACCCAGCTAGTGTAAAAAAAGGAGGGAATCACATTAGTCCAAAAACCTACTGATGAATTCCTCATACAAAATCCCTACATGAGTCCATGTGTATAGGTGAAGGTTACATAACAAGGAACAGTGCCAAATAGGAGAAACCTTCCTTTGAGTTTTTGGCCAGGGTAGTCCAGGAAACTTCCAAAATTACCCAGGTTATTGCCACAGCCCTTGATTGCCTCCCAGAACTTAAAGGGAAGACCCTATTGCTGAAGACAGGACAAACTTTGGACATAGGGTTTGGAGTAATGGAGCTGGAACTGAACTGGAAGCCACCTAGTCTGAAGGTTAGCTCTTATAGCTTTGGAGAGCACTATTCAAGCTGCTAAGAGAGAACATCAATCGATGGTCCAACCCCAGCTTCGAGGCCTAATAACCACATCAGTGAAAGCAAACAACATGGGTACTGTAGGGCCACTTTTACCTTGGATGTAATCACCAGCTACCTAATTGGAATTAAAGCCCACTCAATGGGAGGAAACTCATGAGTGGTACTGTAAACATACCAAATACCCACAGCTGGAGAGGTTTTAGATCTTAGAGAAAACCACAAGGCTAGACAAATGCAATTTATTATATTTATGTACATTTATGTACAAAATATGGATCCTTATATTTACAGTCAAGTATACCAGACACAACTCATCAAAGAAGCTTCTTTTGTAACTGACAGATTATTACAGAGTTCCACAACTGCGCACACACAGACATTGTCTGTGAATTTCCCAAGTCTAAGTGATACATCTACAATGAAACCTCTACACCTAAGACTCACAGAATATAGACCAAGGGTAAAGAGAACACTGATGCATCTCTCAATTCTCATTAATGAAGCTCCCTCATGCAACAGAGGTCCAGGAACACAAAAAGTAACAAATGGACAAAGCATGGAAAGTTAAGAGTCTGCAGAGTGTGGGTCCTTGGACAGGACTCATATTAAACTCCACCTACCCAGGGCTCAGAAACCTCTGTGGAAGAGGGGGCTTCAAGACTGAAAGAGACAGGGAAGAGGTGCATGACCATATGGGATTAGAGTCCTACAAGATCCTCGGGATCCTGCTCATATGAAACTACATCAGTGGTGTCACCATGCTCAAGACCCATGCAAACGAAGTGGACAAAACCCTAGCACAGAACTGTGGAAATGGGCAATAAACCCCAATCTTAGTTGAAGAATTATTGACAGCTGATTAATGCTGGATGAGGAAGAGCTGATCTTCTAAAGGGGAGGGACTCTAGATAGGCTTCCTAGATCCCAGTGGATGAACTGCACTGAGGGACGTCTGGAGACGACAACTTGACAGGATGGGCCTTAATACAAATGACAGAGTGCATGAATTCTGCTGAGGCAGGGAGGCTACGGAGGGTGCCAATGGGGCAGGGGAGTATAAAGACGATTAAGATTGATAAGATGTTCTGTATGAAATACACAAAAATTCAATAAAAATTTACAGAAAGAAAAGTACTGAAAAAAAACACAATGAAAATCTCATGAATCCAGTCTATTCCATATTATTACATACATATATATGTAGTAATATATTATATTATACATATATATACATACACAAAATCATACATCATTTACTGATAGCAATACATTCTGAGAAATGCATCACCAGGCAGTTTTGTTGTGCAAACATTAGTGTCTTAAACTTTATTTTATTTATTTTTTCATTTATTTATTTATCTGTTTGTCTTGTGTATGTGTGCAAACATACATGACAGAACTTCATCAGACTTGCCAGAAAATGCCGTAACTCACTGAGCTACCTTGCTGACCCCAGAGTATACTTAAGAGTAAGATATTGAGATCATTAGGCCCTAAGATCATGATTTCACAAGGCCACCAACGTATATGTACTCTTGTTCGCCAAAATGTTGTTACAGAACTTATATATAGATTGAGTACTCATGGTCTGAAATACTCAGCAATATAGTGCTTGGGACTTGGGAGTTTTTTCTAAGTTTAGAGTGTCTGCATGTATACACTGAGATATATTTGGGATGGTACACAAGTCTACATACTGAATTCTTATATGTTTCCTATCTCTTATATATGTAATCTGCAGGTCAAATTGTGCAAATTTTAGTGTACCTGTATTTGACTGTGACCAGTCTCATGAGGTCAGATGTGGTACCATGTATTTAGGAGTCAAATCTACTCAGTTTCAGATTTGGAGGGTTTTGCATTTTGTAGTAGAGACACTATTTATGTGTGTGTGTGTTTCTCTATAAGCATATAACATACACACTGTTCTAGTTTGCTTCTGTGATGCACCATCAAAACCAACTTGGGGAGGAAAGAGTTTATTTATTTTTCACTTAGAGGTAACAATTCAGAGCAGGAGCTCAGTGCAAGACCTGGAGGCAGAAACTGAAGCAGAGATAATGGAGGAAGGCTGATTACTGGCTGACTCCTTGACTTGCTCAGTACCTTTCTTATAGAGTCCAGGCCTATCTGTCCAGAGATGGCACCACTCACAGGAGGCTGGGCCCTCCTATACCAACTGGCAACTAAGAAAATGTCCCACAAACATGTCCACAGGCCTGACTGATGGAAGAAATTCCTAAATTGATGTTCTATATGAAATACACAAAAATTCAATAAAAATTTACAGAAAGAAAAGTACTGAAAAAAAAAAAACCACAATAAAAATCTCATGAATCCAGTCTATTCCTCTGTAAGCATTACATGCACATGGTACATTCACATGTACAGGGGCAAAAGACTTATAACATAAAAATTAAAAGAAACTCCACTATGCTTATGATGAATTAAGTAGGATTTTATGAGTATTAACTGACTTATAATTTTGACTTTTATATTTGCTTTCTAATTTGAGGTTTAGGAATATTTTGAAGGCTGAACAATTAAATCATTCAGTTACTTGATCTTATATAATGTCAAGAAGTGCTCTGGATTTTGACCTAATTTTTCATTTTCTAGCAAGATACAGTTTTATAGTTTTCCTATAAAGCATCTCCTTTGCACTAACATCAGGAAAACAAGGCACACTCTACATGTCAAATGTACATTTAAGTTCCCTCATAAGGTTTTCAAAATACATTTGATTTTCAAAGAATAAATTTTTGTAGGTACAAGACATTCTGTGAATGAAGGAAGTTGATGAAGGAAAATACTTTAAATGACTGGTGTAATTATGCTTTCTATATAGATAAGCATGTTTTTCATCAATGCCTGATTAATCTATAATTTGTCTTGGAGCATCTCTTACAAACTATGCATTGTTCTTCAGACATTTGTCTGTTACTTAGTAGCATTTTACAATTGCTGTTAACTTGATGCATTAAAGGTGATGAATTCTGTTGGTGAATTTTGAAAAGTAAATCTCTAAAAGTTACTTAAATGTAATAATCTACATGATTTAATGCAGAAAATAGGTTTCCCGCGGGCACAGCAGTGTATACTACTGTAACAGCACAAAGTCACGTTTGAGTATTCTGCCAGCTATTCACTCAGGCTGTGACTAGTGAAAAGTAACAAATATTTCACTACCTCACTTTTGTTTTTCTAACCCTCATACACATCTGTGCTGAGTTTGATAAGTAAAGAAATTACCTGAAAACCAATCTTCTTTTGGGACTCAGTCTCTAAAACATAAACAACAAGCAAACAAAAATAACCTTATAATACAACAGACTATATGTAAAGAGTAGTAAGCAAACTGGGGTGACCCCAGGCAGGTTTGGCACTTCAAAGAAAGGCTCTAAGCAAGTGGCGGAATGGCATTGTCAGGGCCATTTAGGGGTTTTAAGGGAAAAGGACTCATGCTGGTTGTCTACAAAAATCTCTTTTATAGAGGGCTCAGACTAAATGAGTCACACTAATATCACAAAACCCTAAGACAGGGAAAGGCACCTACTCTGGACTTGAACTACAAGGAAAGTGTCTTAATGTATACAATCTCTACTGAGTCCTGAAGGGTTCGGTGTGACTGAGAAACAGAATACTGGAGGCTTAAGTAGGTAGACAGCAACTTGGTAGTATTCGGAGGCTTGAAATGTGGCCAGTTGGAGGAATGAAGAATAAGCTAACGTGGCTGCATGTAGAGCAGTTAAGGGAAGGTTGAATCATGCACTGGAGACTGTGGGACTAGGCCAAGACCAAAAAAGCACCTTCTAAATTAATAATAATATAGGAGATTTTAACCTAACCCTATCAATAATTACAGTAAGAATACTGTCTAAATACAAGAATAAAAAGAGAGACAGTCCTATTGGCTATAACAAAAGAGGCTATTACAGCTGTCTATAAGGTATTCACTTTATATATGTAGTTACATGAAAAGCACAAAGATGAAAGAAGAAATCCTAGACACGAAAGAATTAAAAGAAAGCTAAAACAATGGATTATAACACTATGAGTGTATACATACATATATATATATGAGTGTGTACACTTGGAAACAAGATGATACATTGTAAGTCACATATATTTTGTCACAGTAAACTGGATAACATATATAGACACAGAGACATACTTAAAATATGTTAACAGTGATTTTTTTATTAATATGAGTTTATTACTGATTTGTTTCTCTACTTTTTCTTTTATCTTGTATATGTGTACATGTTAGTATGTGTGGATGAGCATCCATATGTGGTCCGTGTATATATGAAGGCCAGAGGTCAACGTTGGATGTCTTAATTCAACTGTTCTACACCCTACTTTTGAGATAGATCTTTCTTTCTTGTTTTTATTTTTTGACTCTTAAAATAATATTTTATTGAATTTTTGCAATTTTCATACAATACAATTTGATGGTATTTAAATCCCATCCCCTATCTGCTCATACCCTCACTCCCCAGACTCTGCCCAATTTAATGTACTCTAATATCTAAAATAGGCCTAGAGAGTCTAATTTGTGTCCCCAATTGTCCTTCATTGTTGGTCCATCCATTGGAGCCAGGTTCTCAGTAAATTAAGAATGGGTCAAGAAGAATGTCCTAGGAAAATCTGATGTTTCACATAACAATCACAGACTAAATGTTTCCTTCTAGCATCTGAAATGAGGCCAGAATTTTGGATCAAACACAACTTCAGTTCAACAATGTGATAGGAATTTTAGCCAGTGCAACTGACAGGAAAAAGAAAAAGAAATGCTTTATTGATAGGATCAGAAGGATTAAAATTATATTTATTTGTAGATGACATGACTACACAGAAAATTCAAAGATGAATTAAAATTAATCTAAGTTTATAAAATTCCAGATGATAGATTAATATAAAAATTTGACTTTTAAAACAAACAGTTGTAAGCAAATTGGAAATTGAACTGGAAAAATTTATGCTGTTTAGAATAGCATAAAGAGCACAGGAAGAAATTTAAAACATTTTACTTTAAAGTGCTGCTGATAGAAGTCAAAGAAAATCTAAATAAATGAAGTGGTGTTATCACATTTATAGAGTAGAAGAAACACAAGAGTTTGCATGCCAATTTCCTCACATCAACACGCAGATTCTTTCTAATCCTTATCATGATATCAAGCAGTTTTGTTATACTGTTTTTGAGAAATTGAAAAGCTGATTCTAAAACTCACAAGGAAATGTAGAAAATTTAGAGCAGCTCAAACAAAATTGAAAAAGAAACATAAATGAGATTTCATATTACTTTAAGATTTTGTGTGAAGCAATAACCAAGTCTCTCTCTCTCTCTCTTTCTAACACACACACATATGTAGGCATGCACACAGCTATAGAGAGAGAGAAACAGAAAGAGAGAGAGATATTGCTAGATGGAAATTAATGTCCATACCTGTATCTATCAAGGGAACAGAATCAGATCAAGATGGTCAAGGTAATCCAATAGGGCCAAGAAACTACTGGAACAATTAGGTATTCACAAGAAAAAAAGAGCTTTGGACTTTATATCATACTCAGAAAAACAAACTCCCTTAAAATCATTGAGTTAAGAACACATTTCTGAAACCCAATGGCAAAAAGTCGTAACAGAAAAAATTCAATTGGATATTATTTAAAATTTAGTAGACACCAACATTTTATTGCTTGGTAGAGAAGCAAATAATCAGACAAATACACAATGGAATGGCTAACATGTTAAAGATCTGATCCTCCCAGGTACGCACAGGATGTCGACCAGTTGAAACTTTCACAGATTTCTGGTGGAAATGCACGATAGTGCAGCACTTTTGAGAACTGGCTGGCATTTTCTCCGAAACGTGAACACATTGTTAACATACAGCAACATCACTCCTGAAGGAGCATCTGTGTCTACTAGAGATCTGGGTACAAAGGTTCAGAGAAGCTTTCTTCCTAAGAGCTCCAAAATGGAGAAAGACAAAAGTTCACTAAGCAATGAATGGGTAAATTATGGGATGTCCATGCTAAGGACATTCTACTTATAATAAAAGGAAATCTGCTTACATTTGAGAGAAAAAGTGTTTTTCTCTAGAACTGGTTTAAGTGTTCTACACTGAAAAAGACATTACTTGGAAAATGCTGTTAAAGGCATTTCCAACATGAAAAAAATCAGCAACATTTTCCAATGTCTTTCTCAGTGTGATCCAGTTAGGTCCGTGCTGGCAAGGGGGACAATATACAAATTTGGTAGCAAGAATGTTTTAGTAATTTTGTTCCTATTTGTTTCAGTCACTTGCCATTCTTAATGAGCAGTAGTTGCTGGGTAATTCATACAGTAAAGATCAATCTGGTAACACAGACTCATAAAAGCAGACTATCCCTTTACTTCCTCATTCCTTCCTTCAGTGAAGCAACAGGAACAAACAAAACAAACAAACAAACAAACTCAGAAAGCCTATACATGGAATAGGTCCCTGAATGTACTTGGGAAATTAAAGTCTACTTTTCTAAGGCAATGCCAATCACAAGACATTCAGATGGTGACAAGAGCGTGGAGTGATGAAGAAGCAGCAGCCATTTCCGTAGGCTACCCGACAGGCAGCATTCATATGCTACTTGAAAGGAGGCCAGAAGGAGAATTAACCTATGACCTAGGTGAACAACACAGGCAGGGCAGTATAGGCCCAGGTTCTATGCTTCATGGTTCTACTTCAGTGAGATACGACCTGACTGTGGGTAAGCTGGAGCCAAACTGTGAAAGGCAGCACGCCGAGGAACTGGCTACTCTTACCAGCTGGGCTGAGTGTGGATGTGAGCATAACCCTGTCTGCATTTCTGGGTCTGGCCAATTGCTAATATTCTTCCTGATATTCCCTCTGAAGTTCTGAAATATCAGCAAGAAGAACGCTTTTACTCGGGAGAAAATTACTGGACACTTGGAGTTTGGTGCTCACACTACCCAACTTGGGATGTGAGTACAGCCACATACGCCCTCTGCAGTCCCGGGGAAGCCATGTGCAGAGTGGGCCAGATGCTACTGGAGCTTGGGAAAACAAAGAAAATCAGGCGGCATTTGTAAAGCTCAAATTTCTTACCTGATGATTTGACTTGGATGGCACAGAAAGACAGAGCTGAAGAGGAATTCTCGAAATTTTAATATTGAAGAAAACACACTAACAAAAAGCCAAATGCCTCCAAATACCTTCTCTATCCCATGTACAGTGTAAACTCATTTAATCCTCACAACAGCCTAGTGAGATAGATGTTTTTCTAACCTACATGTAAAATATAAAGAGGTCTAGAAGGTTAGATAAATTGTCCAAAATTCTACTGCCAGACCTCATGGAGGTCTCTAGAACCTTCCTTCTAACTATTAAACTATACTTCTTGAAAAAATAAATTTTAAAGTCAATTCAATAATGTCTTGTATAGTATATTAAAGGAGATATTATATTTTATGATAGGCCCAATTATTTGCCAAATTTGCCTTGGGAACTGAGAAACTTTATAGAATGCTTTTCCTTATGGTATTCGAATTTTTAACCAAAGCTGTGGAGCTTAATTTATTCTGATGAGTTTTAGTGGCTTGCATCTGCACCATGTGTTTATTCTTGCTGGCCACCCCCTCTTTCATTTTATTAATTTCCTACAGGAAATTGCCAGTTAATAGAAAAAGCAGCACCGGAACTGCCTCACATCCTATAGTTATTAATTAAAGCGAAACCTGCTTCAGTAACTTGGGATACTAAAAATATAGAGTTAAACAAAGCTGACTGACTCTTCAAATGAAATTTCAACTTCAATAGTCTGTCTAAAAATTTATGCATTGAAAACCCACATCTTTCCTTGAAGAAATTCTCCACAAAATATTTACTGAAGAAAGCAACTCAGTATCTGACTGTTCCTCACAAAGACTTCAGAAGTGAAAGGAATCCGGAGACACTGAAATAAATTACTAAAGTTCAAACAAGCTTCTTTTAAAAGCTGTTTGTCACATCATTCTAATACAGTTCCATCTACAGGTTATTACTCACAATCAATAAAGCAAGAAACTGCAGAAACTATCTTATTAATTTTATATAATGGTTAGTAAACCTTAAAATACCGTACTATAAAACTTTTAAATGTTTCTGATGGCTTTAGATCACACTGGATAATTTATCGTTTTATATGGCATAAAGTGTGGGTAAGTGGATACCATGCTGGGAAAATGCACATAATTTCTGAATGTGAAATCCGTTCCATGTAGAGATTTCTTATGGGATACAAGGTTATTACTGGGATGATTTTACAACCTAGTTACTAAAAGTCCCTAACTGACAACCATTCCTGAGATGTCTGCAAGTTACACAGGCTGCCACTATGTACCTGTATCACATCCCACCACAGGACCCTGTCAAACTGAAGTTACACAGGCTGCCAGTGTGTATCTGTATCCCATCCCACCAAAGGACCCTGTCAGACTGAAGTTGTTTGAGGTCTGTCATATCACAAACTACCTGATATTCTCTTGTCAAAGTCTCAGCACAAGAGTCAAGCAGGTGGGGATGGGATGGAGTGGAAAAGATGGAAAGAATTTCTGAATGGTAAATGCTTGACCTAACAGGGCTAAAACATGACTGGTAGGAAGCTCTGATATATCTAGCCATTGTTTATATATTTATAGACTCTTACTGAACAGAACTGTGAATGTTGGAAAGAGAGAGCAATGGAGGGAAGAAAGGTAGGAGAATATATTTTTTGATACTAGTCTTTTCAGGTGGATATCCTTACAATCTTAATACAGTTCACATCTGAGGGAAGTGTGGAATGAGGGAAACTACACTACGACGTGATGTTGCAGTCTGTTGAAAAGCCCAGCTTTTGTTTAAAGGTTCTTTGTGTCTTTGCTGTTTGTGCTATGCATGCTCTTCAGTCATTCTGGTTATACAAATTTATAAATAAAAAGAAATATTTATTTCTCACAGCTCTGGAGACCAAGTCCATATCAAGGCATGGGTGTTGCCAGATATGTATGTAGTGAGGGTATTCTTCCTGGTTTTCAGACAGCCCTGCTCAGTGCATTCACATTTGGTGTCTTTTTTGTCTCTTCTTGGTAAGGTAACTAATCTGTTCATGAAGGTGTTATCCTCACGGCCTAATCACATCTTGGACTCCCAAACTCTGAATGCTATTCACATTGATAAGTATGGTTTCAATGTACATATTTTGGTGGGTTTACAGACATTCAGGCCTCATCAATATATATTCAGATAGTTTTATGTTTAAGTATTTTTATTTGGGGGCAAAAGGACAATCAAGGCAACTCAGTTTAAAAGGCAGTGAGAGCCTTAGCTGGGGATTGGTACATATGCCTGGAGTTAAGCTCCAGACACAATTTACTCACAGGGTGTCTTGGACCATTTAACCCCTCAACTTTGTGATGTTTTGTAGTGACAGAAATGGTCCCAGTGAAGATAATTATGACAGCTACCACATCACCTGGCCACATGAGACTAGTCCACTCATTTAAAATGTATAAGAAAGTGTTTTCTGATTTTAAAGACCTTTCTTATGAGCATTATCTTTAACGGCAATGCCACAAGTCTACAAACCAAGGAAATCTTTATACCTACAGAAAACCAAATGTTATAAAACTGGAACAAATGATGTGTATAGAACAAAGTGTATCTGTCCAGATATACTATTGAGTTGGAATAATATATTTATATATTTGTAATTATGGTTAATGTTTCTTAAAAAGAAAAGGAAAGTGATCTACTGAGAATTTCATTAACATTCAATTTGTAGTAAAGCATATGCCAAATCAGAAAGATATAAAAGAATATTTTGTTAAAATATGCAAAAACACAAAGAAAAAAATTATGCAAGCAGAGCTTCCACTGTATTTCTACTGGCAACTTGTCAAGGAAAGCTAAGAACAGACTTAATTCTATTTGGTCTTGGTAAGAGTTTACTAGTGATGTTTTATCTGCAAAAAATCATAAATGCAGTCTATGTAAAGTGTAGTCTTTAGTGATGGGTTAATTCACCTTGTTCTTTAATGACTACTGGTAGATTTGTGTCATTGCAATATATTGCATCCTTCAGGGAAAAATGATGCATCATTTAAAAATATTAACATATAAATTTTATTGTATGAGGATTAGGACCAAAGTAATCCTGCCAAATTAATTTAGGTAAGTATACCAGATAAATAAGTCGGCACCCTTTTTATGTCTAAAAGCACTCTAAGCAATTTCAAGTCATTAAAAATACTTTTAGCAGCAACATTTGCTTTTCAGTCTAGTCCTAATGGTGGCATGACAGCATCTCGGCTGCGGCTTTTATGATGTCCTGACGGTAGCAGCATTTTAGAAAACTACAAAGAAAATGAAAATCAGGAGTAATTTTTGAACAGGTCTTCTAAATTGTTAAACCAAAAATGGCATAAATGTTGCAGGCTCTTATAAATTCTAATTTTACACATTCTTTTTGCCAAGCCTTCAATAGGAGAGGAACCCTTCCTAAAAGAACATATGAATTGGTAACAAACTGCAAAGTAGTAAGGAGTCCCCGGGTAGTGTTCTGGGAAAGTTTTACCCATTTATCTCATTTGTGATTTATGAACTAGCCTTATAGTCTTGTGACTTAATTTCTCTTAGGTCTACAAATGTCTCATATAGATGAATGTCATTAGACTTCATATCTATTTAGATTAAAAGCCAAGTCCCACAAGGCAAGAGACAGTCAATTATTTTCATTTTACGCTGTTATTATGAAATATTGCTGTTTTTTAAAAGGTACTTCTGGAAAATGAGAACTGTTCACCAACATATTTTAAAGTGAATTTCAGGTGTCTGCCAGAAAGAAAATAATGTAATCTTGAAATATAACTTCAAATGAATTGCATTTATAATGATTGTATAATTTTTTTGCACTATGTCTTCTCTGACCAAAATGACTAATTCTTTTTCCATTCCTGTGATTATTACTATAAGATTTTGACGGCATGCTTTCTTTTCAAAGAAAATTGGAATGAACATAGTGATTCTGCATGATAAAGCTGAGAACTTCTATTTCCTTGATGAAATCAGACCTTGAGTTTAATTTCATAAGCCTGAGAGAAATGGCTTCAGACACTTTCATGAACAATGGTGGCTCTCCATAAAATGAACAAAACCATTTTTTCTAGTTCATTCATAAGACAAAGTGAGTTTATTATGTGTCACCTCATGAGGGGTTGTTCCCTTGGCACAGCCTATATGGTCTCTGGAAAAAGGAGACATAATGGGTGAGATGACAGGGGAGACAAGGATTTTTGGTTTAAGGCAGGCCCTCAATAGGGAAGAATTTGATTAGGTTTGTGAAGCTACTATATAGTAATTTAGGGCTGGTGGGCACATGAAGTGTTTGTTTCAAATAAATCTTGGAAGGCAAAGGGTCACCCACTCAGTGGTAGTCAGTGCATGGTGAATTGTTTAATATCCCTTTGAATAGATTTTCAGAAAGTTCCTAAAAGGAGTAAGAATGTTGCTGCAGTTTTTATCTTTCTGGGCTAGAGCTTCTTGGAACAGTAAAATCTTCCTGATGAAGACAGTAGAACAGTGAAGTCATATTCATGGAGACAGGAGTGTGTGTTGGTGTAGACCATTTAGTTCTTAACCAATACAGTCCAAGAACAATATCCCTCATCCACAAATTAAATAATCCAAGAATTTAGAAAAGTGAACAATGGTTACCTACATAATTTGCATTTCAAATGTAACAATACTCCAATATTTCGTTGCAAAGAAAGGCAGACTGGTTTATTAAATACAATTAGAAGTGAAACAGTTCACTGGAATTTCAGAAACTTCTGCTTTCAAGTTTTATGTCTTTGTTCCTCATACAGAGCTTTACTCTCTTTTTCTCCCTATTGTTTCCTTTCTGGCAAGTGACTTTGCACCACCTTAAGGTTTCTTCAACCAGCCATGTAGATTGTAGCTTTTAGGGAACTCATATTTCCCCACAGTCAAAACAGGTGAGCATTTAAATTTGGAGAAGACGGGGTTATCAGAGACCCGAGGGACTAACAAATGGAAAATGCAGATGTTAAAGCAAGAGAGGAGGGGTCACACTTACCAGAGGGAAGCGGCAGCCTAGGACTTACAGGCAGGCAACTCTTCGACCAGGGGTACAAGAACTTCATTGGAAAAGGAATGTGTGAACCTGCCTCTGAAGGCCTTTTACTTGTTCCTTTACAGAGAACAAAACTGCCTTCATTTGTCTGGACTGCTGTAGCAAAATGTCAGAGACAGGGCCATCTGAACAAGAGAAACTGATTCTTGCATTTCTGGAGTCTGGATATTTGAGATGGGGTACCAGCATGGCTGGGTTCTAGTTAGGGCCCTCTTCTTTTCTTACAGATGACTGCCTTCTGTTCGATCCTCACGGGGGAGTGGGGTCATGGAGGACAGAAACTCCTTATGACTGCATCTAAACCTAACTGCTTCCCAAAGGATTCACCTGTTCCTACCTCAACATATCAATTCCAGGGAGACAGTCCATAATGATACTAGCAGAAGTCTCTAGTGTGGGAGACAATCAGGGAAGGAATCACAATAATGGAGCAAGCAAAAAGCACCTCTTTTCTGAGCACTGTGGTTACTCTAAGATTGAGAAAACAGATCATATTATTTACTGTTCTTCTCTGTTTTCTTTCTGTTCCCTTCCTCAACTATTTTTTACACTGTCCTTTATTCTGACCACTTAGAACTAGAGCTATGAAAAAAGCATGGGTATTAAGAGTTGGCCAGGACTGGATTCAGTTCTGAGGCCTGACACTTAGCTATGCAATCTTTGCAAGACTCTTCGCACAGTATTGTGTTATTTATCAAGTGAAGAGAAGGGCCAGTACCTATTGCCTTATAGGTTACTGCAAGTCTCAGGAACAAAGCCTGTCAGCTGGCTGACATGGTATTTGAGCTATCACAGGATCTTAGAAAATGGCATAGTAAAACTCGGCCATAAAGTAGGAAACTGTTTCCAGAAAGTTCGGTTGCATAAAATGTAAGGTTGTGTTACTATGAGATTAGGCAATAAACAAGATGAGCTGGGAGGCTGGCCACCTGGGAGTTCTGAGTGGCCACCCACTCTGGGATGAGGTCTGGTGCCACCTGCTGGTGTTTATACTAACTTAAACTGATGGGGATAATTCTGAGACCTCACACTGACTGGACTCTGGGATATGGCAGTGATTCCAGGAATGCCTGGAGAACTGATACACATTTTACTGGCTTGGTTCAGAGAGAATGGGCTGGGAGCTACAAGGAGTTAACAAACCTCAATCCTGAGTTAGTGTTAATTTATTTTTATATCTGGTTTCACCTTGGTCTCCAGGTTGCTCTCTTCTTCATTGAGAGACTTGGAGTAAAAGGAAAAACTTGGAAACAGGATCCAGCTGTCAATCACTCTATTTCTGCATTCATGTTATTTTAATTTCCATTATTTTCAAGTACAGTACTTCAAGATTTAGTACCACTGCAATTAGTAATATTAGTTGAATTAATACTGAGTTCAACAAACATGCGTTTAGTACCTATTAAGTGCAAAGTAACAGACTGGATGAATGTCAGGATGAATAAGATGGCGTCTTTGACTTAAAGATAACTAGCATACTATTCATTGTATAGAGAGATCTTTATATAAAACTGAGACAGGGTATGTAATCCCAATGAGAGGGATCAAGAAGCATTTCACAGCAATGTCTCTGAAGCTGAGTTTACCAGTAAGTTTTCAATAGTATGAGTCAGAGCAGAGATATCCCAGGATGACTGAAGGCCTATAGGGACAGATGAGGAAGTAGTGTGCCTCCCAGAACAACATCAATGTGGCCAGTTAGCATGCAGGCTGGATGGAGGGTATTTTGGAATGCAATGACATGGTGTCCTTTAGGAGGTGTGGCCTTGTTGGAGGAAGAACATGCCTGGGAGTAGGCTTTGAGAATGTATAGTCTTGCCCCACTTCCAATTCACTCTCTCTGCTTCCTGTGTGGGGATGGAAATATGATCAGCCAACTTCCTGCTATGGCTGCCTACTGCCAAGCCTCCCCTGCCATTATGAATTCTAGAACTCCAAGTCAGAATAAACTTTCTTCCACAAGTCACTTTAGGTCATGACATCATTTTATCATAGCAACAAAAAGTAACTGATACGGCCTCACAACTGGTTTTCTAAGGAAGAGCTGGGGGTAGGGAGTTAGAAGCCTCTTGAAATAAACGAGAGAAGGCAGAATTCTCATCTGAGGTAACTACATTGGGAAAGGATAGGGTGGAACAGATTCTAGATTGAGTGACGAGGGGAGAAGTTGAAAGCAAGGAGGAGGTGCCTAACATGACTCTGACAAGACTGGACCTTTGAAGCGAAAAAAAATTATAGTATTTATTAGAGAGAATGAATTTGCTCCTCCCTTCCCCTGCACCATTTCAGGGCCGGCCCCTTCACTTTGCTTGGTCTCAACATCAATGTCGCCCTTCCTAACCTTCTACTTTACAACTGAAATATTTTTATTGGCACACATTCATTGTACATGTTGATGAGGTTCACAGAGATATTCATATAACATGTACTTTGAAAACACTCCCCTTACATATCTCTTTTCTATCTCCATTACTACGAGCTCCCTTCCTTTTCCCCAGGAGTCTTGCTTCTACCCCATGTTCTCTTTCTGTATGTCATGAATTATACATAAAAATGATTTCATATATATAGATAGATAGATCAAGGATCCACATACTAAAGAAATCATGTGATATTTGGTTTTCTGAGTTTGGCTTATTTACTTAAGTTAATAATTTCCATTTCTGTTCATTTTCCTATAAACATGGTTTTCTGTGCAATTAACATGGATGTGCAGGTATTTCTGCAGTATACTGACTTAAGATTCCTCTACGGATATTCCTAGGTGGGGTATAGCTGGACTGCACAGCAGATCTATGTTTAGTATACTGACTGCCCCAGTGGCTGAACTAATTTATATTCCCACCAACAGTGTATAAGGATTCCCTTTTCCCCACATCCTCACCAGTGTTTGCTGCTATTTTTTCTTGGTGATAGCCATTTTGATTGGTGAGAAATAGAATATTCTATCTGTCTATGACACTGAGCACATCAAATCTTGTTTTCTATTGTCTGTTTCTTAGTACTGACAGACACTGACATAGACACCAACATAGACAAATGATGCAGTGGGCCACCAAGGTGGTATACACTGAGAGTTCTCAATTGTTTGCATCATTCTGGCACCCCGTGCCTGTCCAGTGAAGGCCAGGAGAAGCCTTGTATGCAGCAGGCCATGTGTATCCCATCTTCTAGTTCCTCTTGCCACATGTGAATCTCTAGGCACCTATGAAAGTTCACACTTATCAGGTATGTATCCATGTTTGGGGAAATGTAAAACTACATAGCAAATAAAATATGCCACTAAAATCAAGAGACAAGGGGAAAGGAAACGTCTTATACTGTCGTGTGTTTAAACGGCATCTTTTTCCTGCTTTTTTGAGCAAGCAGCTCTGTGTTTTCGTTTTTCACTAAGCCCCACATGCTATGATTTCCCAAAAAGGAACTAAGGAAATCAAAGTTTATTCCTGTCAGTAACAGGAACTAAAATTAAGAGCCCATGGGTCACGCCTTAACTCTCATTTTTGTTATTGTTATGTAATACTTCTCCAAAGACCACTAACTATAATTATCTTTCAACTATATTTCTTGACTTGGTCACAAATTTGGTCATATATATTAGTTAATGTACTCAACTAGGTTTTGAAAATAGAGGAAACAAGATATATTTCTGATCACTTACGATCTGTGAGACTAAAGAGTAAATGTTGTGCATCTTACATTGCTATTCTTAAACATGACCTAAAAATAAATCAACAGATTAGGTTCACCTGGTCAGTGTGTGGTATAGAAGGTTTAGTCCCTATGAAATAAGAAAGTTCATTTTGTTGTGCTCCTCAGAAATGTCCCATCCAGAGGACAACTGGCTACCCAACTTAATGGTTCATTGTCATTTCTATTAACAAAGCCCAAAAAAGTTTACTGAGATCACTGAGAAGAGGTAAAGCCTAGAATTATGTAAGCTCTTGGCTTTCAAACTGGTGGAAGGTAATTTAACAAGAGATTGTGAGTTCCTGATTCTTTATGTCAGGTACTGTGTTAAGGGAATGAAATAAGGAGAAAATGTGGACCCTTCACCCACATTCAGTCTAGCAGGTGAGAAAACACAGTGTGCTAAAATATGCCAACTTTACTTCTTAGTTTTTATTTCTTTTCCCTTTTCTGAAAAATTTAGCACTAAAGACAGAAGCCATGCATACTTAAAGGGGGTGATGAAGTGTCTAAGAAGGGGGGCAGCTATAGAATCAGAATGTGGGTGGATGAGGTCGGACATCCATGTGAGCCATGTGAGGGTGGCCTGGCACAAAGCAGTCCCAAGCATGGTAAAGAAGACATCTCTACAGAGAGGCTACATGGCCTGTGTAGTAAAGTTCTGATGGGTGAGGAGAGCTATGCAGATAGAGCCTGAGTGCGCTGAGTAGTACTGCAAGGAGCGGCAGCCCTGCTTGGGGTCTGGTGTCCAGGTAAGATGAGGGGGTTCAGGTGCAGAAGCAGCACACAGCGTGAGAGCATTGGCAGGGCTAGAAGCAGTCACGTGAGGGAGGGGCGGGCCAGCTCAGCCTGGGACGGCGTACCAAGGTGGGTGGAGAACGGAATGTGAACGGGGTGGGGAGAGAAGCTGAGATGGGGGATTTATTACATACAAGGAACTAAGTGAAAAAACAGAACAGAACAAAACCAATCAACCAACCAAACAAACAAACAAATACAAAAACAAAATTCTCAAAACAAGGTAACTACCTAAAAGATACCAATATTAGAAGTAGGTTTGTCATCTGCTTAGAGAAAGTTATAAATATGGAAGTGGAGAAATGAACCCTGGAAACAGAGTTGGAGCTACAGCTTTTAGTGGAAATTCATTGTTTTCAGTATACAGAAAAAGAAACATGCACACACATGTAAGTCCACTGAGAGGCCTGGGAGGAGTCACTGCTTAATAGCAACGAACATGCCTCGTGAGACTGAGGCTTTTCAGTTACCCCCCCACTCCCCCCTACAAATACACACTACTCTCCACAACTTTGTGGACAAATGGCTAGGGTAGAAGATGTACAAAACAAGTTGGGAACATCTTGTGCCAAAATGGAAGGATATGCTAGCCGAGTACGGCCGCTTCTTGAAAGGACAAGGAACGTATCTTGAAGGAGACCTTAAAGCACAGATCTGGGAAAAGATAGACTTGGAAACGGGAGTCTGTTCCTGACAACTGGTATTGCTGTTAATGTTGATATTACCTAGTGTTGATCCAGAAGGGACACTGGGCAGATCTAAATGGAGGAGTATTAAAATACTCACTATAAAATAATGTTCTCAAAGTGTCAAACACAAGAAAGTCAAAGTCAAAGAAAGATTGAGAAACTATACAGAGAGAGTCATGAACCTGGTCCTAAATTGGACTTTGGTTACAATTTTTCTGTGACTGAGGCAACTGGTGAAAGCTGAATGACGTCCGAGGATTAGATACCAGAAATTTCTCCATGTGGAGAGCTGTGCTGTGGTCACACAGGACAATGTTTCTGTTTTTAGGAAAATGCATTAAATTAGTAGAGATATAAAGTGGTCTCAGGTTACTAGTTATTCTCGGTCGGAAAAATCACAAAGCTCTTTACATACTTGTAATTTTTCTTTAAATTTGTGACTTTTTGAAAAATAATCTTTAATTACAAAGCTTGAGCCTTTTAAAAAAATGTGTAAATGAGTAAATGTGATTTCCGTGTCCAGTGTTTTCAGAACTGATTCATAAATTGGGGCTGACCATTAACTATTGGTCAACTCCGGCTGAAAAACCAAAATACTATGATCAATATCATTATAATGCTGCTGCTTTCTTCCACTAATAAAGCTTTGTTTAATCCACACAGCACAAAAATCCACCGATTTAAGGTGTACATGCCAAAATCACTGATGTCCAGAACTATCATTCCAACATTTATCATTCCTCCCCAAAGTCCCACACCCACGAGCACTTACCCTTCATTTCCATTCTTACTGTTTTTATTTCGAAGCTTATTTAATCTTCTACTGGTACAATGTGGTGGTTCATAAATATAGTGAGAAGTCAATACATAGTTGGTGAATTAATGGATAATGAATGCTTGGGGGTACTGCCAATTGACAGCTGTTATAGCTTTGTATGACTTACATCTAATGAGTTGTTTCCCACTGGCTACTTTCTATGTGTTCATTAAAACAAAGTGGTCCTCATGCACCTTGTTAGCAAACCAACTGGCGCTTTAATTTCTCTGAAAGTCATTTCACAAAATGCGTGGTCATAGTATTATTTTTACATAGATTATTAGAATGTGGATAATGAACTATTATTATATCAATATATTTTGGAAAATGTTGAGGTCACTTTAACACAGATAATAATAATAATCATAACTGAACTTAGAACCTTTGCTGCATTAGTAACCTGCCATCAATTTCTATAATAATAAAAAATTCTTAAAATAGAGGATAACTTTATTACACAATTGAACTGAAGACGAATATATACGAGAGGACATTTCTTCAAATATAACCTATGACAAAAAAACTAGCAGGGCACAGATAATGAATAGCCATCAATTACTTTTCCATACACTGTATTTTATTTTCATTTTAGACTGGCACTGAGACCTTCTTTTCATGATCAACTCAAAACTGGTCAAATTATTATTTTGTGGCAATGATGAAAATGTTTAAGGTTTTTCTTTAAAGTATTGCCTTAAAATTTTTACTACTTATCTGGATATAATAATTTCTGTAATCATATTCTTCCAAAAACTTACTCTAAATGTTTAGCAGTAAGAAATCCTTCAAAGAACTGTATTGGGGCTGGAGAGATGGCTCAGCCATTTTAAGAGCACTGGCTGTTCTTGGAGAAGACCTGGGTTTGAATCCCAGCACCCAAATGATAGTTAATAATTGTCCTTAACTCCAGTTCCAGGGGATCCAATGACCTCTTCTGTCCTCTGTAGGCACTTGTAGCGTGAAAACAAGAAAGCAAAGAGCAGTTTTCTCTGTCTGTTATGAGGGATGGACTTCAGCCTGACTGACAACTGAGTAGCCAATGGCTTAATGGAAACGCAGGGGAGGCTGGGAAGAAGAGAGGCGGGGGATGGGGGGGAGTGGGGTGGGGGCGAGGTATCCATCTTGGACGCACACTCCAGGGTTCCCCTGATCAAAATGCAAGCTCTGTCACAGGAAACCAACCTCCCTCCCACTCCCTGTGGAGATGAACTTTTTGTGAGTAACATGGAATAAACTAATCTCTCTAAAGAACATTCTCTGTTCGTTCAGTCAGTTCAAACCGGGGGGTAGGATGAAGGGGAGGCTGGGGAGAAAATTTACGCAAAAGCACTGCATGACACAAGTGCACTTAGATGCAAGCAATACACACATACAGATAAAACTAAAATAATAAAAAATATTTTAAAATATTTTTTAAAATAACTGTATTAACTTGCAACACCCAACAGCCTCTTTCTCAAACTGAAAATAGATACCTTAGCCAAACTTTTTAAAGTTTTGTATGCCTGTTTTATGGTAGTTAAACTTAAACTTAATAAATAGAGGATATACATAAATTTAGGTTTAAATAGGTTAAACAACAACAAAAACTATTTTAAAAATATAACTCAGGTATTTGGCCTATCTTTTAAAATTCTGTTCTTAGAATAAGAAAAGAAATGCAATGTACAAAAGATCAAAAGAACTAAACCACAAATTACATTGTTACTTATAAAAGTTTCTATATTTCTTCTTTCTCAAAAGAGCTCCTAGCATATGTTGGATCATCTATTTGCTCCACAACTTTTGTCTTAGTAAAATGCAGGTGATGCAGAAAGAAGACAGAGCACTGCTCAACACTGTACGGGAAGTCAGTGTAGACATATACAGTTACACTTACTGCATGCTGCTATCGACAGGTAAAACGGCAATATTCTCAATAGAAGACTTGGATGCTACACCTAATATATGTTGATAGTGTAGTGGTAGTGATTGCTGGATCTAGGAATTCATTTCAGGGGCCAGTGACATGGTGATTGCAGCTATTGTAGAACTCAGATTATAGCTGAATGACACATCTAATTCTAACAACATAGAAAATGAGTGCAGTTCTCTGGACTCTATAGTGTACAAAAGAAAGATGGACATTGTTCCACTGAAAACTCTGGAAACAAGAATAATGGCTAACTTCAACTACATGGGAACGAAGGACACTTACAAATGGCAGAGGTCCTGATGATGATAAAGATCATTTGCATAACCACTGATTACTCATTTTGATTGTATATGAAATGATTGGGCACATTATTGAAACAAAATGAGATCATCTGTGAAGCAGAATGCTTGCTGGAATCTGTGGAATAAATCTAAATGGAAATTGTGGCTTGTCCATGTGATTACCCTAAGCAAAGCAAAGCTACTCTGAGGACTGGACCAAAGAACAAAGAGAGTCACTGTCAGGACAGACCTCAGCTTTTCTGTTATTAGCATAGGTAACAAACACCAGAAACTGTATAACCATGTAGGTTTGTTTCAGGAATGAAAGCAATTACCTGCTATTTGCTCAGATGACAATGGGCATTATGGAGAAAAGAACAAAAGGAAAGTTGAGGGACAGAGTGTATGAGGGTGGAGAAGGGGTGAAGCTAAAATTAATGGAAACACAAAATAGGACTCAGATAACAAGCAGAGGATGACAGTCAGCAACATACATCTTTTAATAATAACTTTAAACAACAATGGCCTCAACAACCCAATATAAAGACACAGCTCAGTTGAATGGACTAAAGGAGAAAATCCATCTTTTTGTTGTTCACAAGAAATTCATCATATCTTCAACAACAGGTATCACCTTACCATAATGAAAGGATGGAAAAATAATGTTCTAAGTAAATGGGACAAAGAAAGAAGCAGGTGTTGCTATTATAATACAAAACAGACTTCAAACCAACATTAATCAGAAGAGATGCAGAACACTGATCAAGGGAACAATCAGTGAACACTCAATCAAGAAGACATTACAATCATAAAAATATATGCACCAAACTCTGGTGTACCCAATTTCATAGAAAGGGTAGTACTGAACTTCAAGACACAGGTTAACCCCAGCTCAGTAGGGGACTTCAATACCCCACTTTCTCCAATACATGGGTCATCTGGACAAAGAATAAACAAAGAAATGGAATCAAATTATATTACACATCAAATGTACCTAACAGACATATATAGAATATTCCATGCAAGCACCAAAGAATATTCTATTCAGTAGCCCATGGAAATTTTTCTAAAATAGACCACATACTGGAATACAAAACAAATCTCAATAAGTACAAAAAAAAAAAAACCTGAAATAATTCCATTTATCTGACCACAATACAATAAACCTTAAAATCATTAGCAAAATAATATCTGGTAATTATATGAACTCATTGAGATTAAATGGCACACTACTGAATGATGAATGGATCAATGAAGAAATCAAGAAAGAAATAAAAATTTCTTGGAATTAAATGAAAATGAAAATAAAAATATAATACAGAAAAACCTCTGGGTCACCCTACAAGCAGTCCTAAGTGAGAGATTTATAGTTCTAAGAACCTACATTAAAAAAAAAAAAAACAAGAAAAAGCACAAATAAGTGATTTCATGGTATAACTCAAGTATCTGGACAAACAAGAACTAAACCCAACCCCTCAGGTGAGAAGAAATAATAAAAATCAGAGCAGAGATCAAGGACATATGAACAAAGAAAACAATGCAAACAATCAAGGTATGTAAGAGCTGCTTCTTTAAAAAGATAAACAAGATACACAGACACTTAGTTCAACTAACCAAGGAAAGGAAGAGAAAACCCAAATCAACAAAATCAGAGATGAGCAGGTGAACATTACAACAGACATCAAAGTAATACATAACAGTAAGAAGAAATATTTAAAAAACTTGTGTGTCATCAAATTAGAAAATCGAAGAGAAATGGATTGATTTTTAGATACAACTGAGCTACCAAAGCTAAATCGAGAAGAGATCAGCAACTTCAACAGACCAATAACATACAAGGAAATCAAAACAGTAATATAAAGCCTCCCAACAAAACAAAACAAAACAAAACAAAACAAACCCCAGTTCAGATCCAGATGGATTCAAAGCAGAATTTGACCAGACCTTCAAGAACTACAACCAATACTGCTTACAATATCCAAAAAAGAGAGAAAAAGGGAGACTTTCAGACTCATTCTATGATGCCAGTATTACTCTAAGATCAAAGTCAGGGGAAGACACAACAACAACAAAAAGAAAACTATAGAACAATATCCCTGATGAACATAGATGCAAAAATTCTCCAGAAAAATACTTAAAATGCGTATCAAGACACATATCAAAATGATCATCCACCATGATCAAATGGCTTTATTACAGAGATTCAGGAATGGTTCAAAATAGTTAATCAATAAATATAATAAATCATATAATCCAACATGCCTTCATGATAAAAATCCTAGAGAGAATAGGTCTGGAGGGAACATACTTCAATATAATTAATGCTATACACAACAAACCCACAGCCAGTATCATTTAAAATGGAGAAAAACTTGAAGCATTCTCATTAAAATCAGGAATGAAACAAGGCTGTCCACTATCCTCACTGCTTTTTTAGTATAGTGATTGAAAACCTCTCTAGAGAAAATAACACTAGAAGGAAAATAACAGGATACTGATTGTAAAAGAAGTCAAATTATCCCTATTTGCAGATGATATTATACATGAGATCCCAAAAATGCCACCAGAAAAGCTTCTAGAAATGATCAACACTCACAGCAAAGTGGCAGCATATAAAATCACCATACATGAATAAGTAGCCTTTTTATATTGAAATAATAAGCAGTCAGAAAATGAGATCATGGGATTACTCCCATTCACAACAGCCTCAAAAAATGTAGGAATAAAACTAACCAGGGAAGTGACAGACTGCTATAATGAAAACTTTAAATTTTTGAAGAAAGAAATTGAGGAGTACACAGAGTTATAGCCACCTGAAATTTCTCAAGGACACCAAAAACACACACTAGAAGAAAGACAGCATCTTCAATAAATGGTGCTGGGAAAACTGGATGTCTACATGTATAAAAACCAAATTAGACCAATATCTATCACCCTGCACAAAAATAAACTCCAAGTGAATCAAACCTCAGTGTGAGAACCTGAATCACTGAAACTGTTAGAGGAAGACATAGGCAGTAATCTACAAGACATAGGTGCTCGTAAGGACTTCTAAATCGGACTCCATTCACTTTGTAAGTCTGATTCAGCAAGGCCTTACCAGGAAGGACGCATTTTAGCAGACTCAGGTGGGCAAGGGTGTATGCTCTGAGGATTTCTGGGGCAAAAGATTTCCACCAAAAGGGAACAGGAGGCTAAAAGGCTTTGAGATGGGAACCTGACATATTTTTCTTAGCATTTCCTTGTCACTAGTCAATACATGGCAGATTCAAGTGGATTGTATAGAAAACCATTCACTGGTAAGATGGCAATAGAAAGGACCCATGTCCAGTTCACACCCATTAACGTTCTGGCCTTCATTACTAAGGATGTTCCATGTGGAGCATGAGACATTAATGAAGTGAGAAGACAAGAGTGAAGACAATATGCACCTTTTAATTCTTTCCAATTTGAGCTCATTAAAAACAGAGAAGATAGGAAGAGAAAAAAACCAGAAAAACAAATGAAATAGTACCTTAAAAAAGATATTTCTAAATATCTAAAACCAAAGTATTCAGATTTCTTAAAAAAATGAAGTTACAAGTTTTCAGTTAGCAGAGTAGAGTATTTTTTTCTTCTTTCCCTGTCTACTCTCTCCACAATGTGAGTAACATTCGTCTGGTTGGATATAACCCTAATTAAATTATTGTTTGGGTACTTTTTAAGAAAAGACATTCAATCAGCTAAAATTCATCCTCAGGAGGAGGGCCTTGTGGATATGCAGGTAAGATTACATGGCTCTTTCAGACCTTAGAGATCGCCACTGTATCTTGGAGAAAAAATTGTGGGAGCTTTGGGGAAGAAAAGTAGCGCTTGGAAGTTTACAATGAAGGTCAATTCAAGTAAGGTGGAACTCTCAAACAATGAGATATTTTTCTTTTAATTAACAAGACTGTCTTAAGGGGCCACTGGATTCATCACTGAAATAGAGGCTGGGTATCATTTGTCAAATTGTCCAGCTTAGGGGAGATAGAATAGGTAAATAAGTGATATCTTAGATCACATATTCTATGACTCCCAAATCCAAATGGGGAATACATAAATAAAAACAGAAATACTATCATATGTGTTTTGGAAAAATGAAATCAGAGAGAAAATACTTGATGGAATAAAATTTCTTTAACAGAATAAAAACACTTGTATTCTCTGGCTAACAGAATTTTATTACAGTCATTTGAAGCAATTCTGTTTATTCTTTATCTGTTGTGTAATTAATGCCTTTAATCTTTCTTTGTTATCCTTTAGTCATTGCTAATTTCAGAAAAAACCTCTTGGTTTTGTATTGATACTGAATATCCTTTTCCATATTTTAATCTTCAATTGCACTACAGCACATAACCTGCTCAGCACTGTAACAGATTTACATTTGTTTTGCCTTTTCTTTCAAGGGAAATGTCCCTTAGTCCTAGACTTTTAGCTCTGGTTTACAAAGCAGGAAAGAGGTCTCAATTGTGACAGACTGGGTAAGAAGAATGATGAGAATAAAACAGGAAAGGGTAAGAAATTTAACAACGGAGGAGGGAGCAGACCAACAGACTTTTTTTTTTTTCCTTTCTCAATCCTTGCTAAATCATTAATTCTTCTGATATACTTCTCCATTTTTAGAAATGTTGACCTTATGCTCCTGAGCTCTTGCAGGGAACTCTGGGCACACAACCCACACAGTTGAGCCCTTTTAGCCGTAGCATTTGAGCTCTGGGGGAGCACTGGATGCATTACCGCCAGTACCATCAAGCTCTCTATAATTTGTGCTGTGTACACCCATTTTGAAATGTGTCAGGTGATGTAGTGATTCAGGCATTTTCATCTGGCTTGAAGCAGCTTTAATACTTTCAGGTATTCAGGGTACCAACTTTCTCAATGAATTTTATTTTCTTGCTACCTAAGAGTGAAATTTGTTGTCAGACAAAAGGAATTTTCCTGTTTCATTTACATGGAATGATTAGTTGGGTTACAAAGAAGGAAGAACACAGTCAGAAGCACAGCCGGGCATAAAACCTGCAGGGATTTTAGTGATAAAACATACTGGCCACAGGAAGTTTTCTGCTGCGGCTTCTGCTAAAACATTTAGCTGAGAAAGTTGAGATTCTCAATCAACTGGTAAATACAGATGGAACCAAGTCCAAACAAGTGATGCTCCCCACAGAAACTTTTTACACCATGTGAAAACTGGATGCCAATAACACGCCATCACAAAAATGGGTGCTCTGACACGATTTGTACAAGATCGCAGTTCTCCTGGTGTGCATGAAAGTTCATAGGCACACATTATGGCAGGCTACTGTGGTAACAGGAGAACTTTCAAAGTTACAGTCCTCTAGGGCAGAAGAAAGGCTCCTGAAAGCCCCTCAGAGAAGACTTCTGAGATGACAGGTAGGGCCAGCTGTGGCTTATCTCACTGCTTCCATTCTAACACCACCAGATACATCAAGTCTTCTGTTTCCTTCCAGAGACTGACTTTCCCGCCCAGGAGATTTTGGTACCATTTTGGATTGGGAAGATTTTCCTTTTTTTGTAATCACTTGTGGGCACTACTAATTACTTTTCTAATTACCTGCGTGAGAATGCCAATTATCTCTTTGTCCTGACAAAAGCATATGCAATTGGCTAATTAGACCTTCGAGTAGGCAACCAGAAATATAATTAGCTGTTTGAGAGAACAATTAGTTGTTCCATCAATTTTGCAGCCATAAAGGAAGGAAGCCTTGGTTTAATCTGGTGCAATTTATAATGTGAAATGGAAACTGAACAGAACCGGAGGCGTTAATGAAGAAAGGTGAATGTTTACATTGGTAATGGAATGGTAGACAATCTGGGATGGGTTCAGGTAGGGGTAGATGTGTCTTGTTTTAAAGGATTTCACTGAAATGGTCTCCTAATTTAAAAATTGTATTTATAGAGTTAATTTTGATAGTCAGGTTTGAGTTTTCCACCTTGAATCAAAGCGGCAGCACATCACACAAAGCTCAGATAAACTCAGAGGAATGAACCAACTACAAAGCTACTGAGAAGCATGGTTAAGTTCGTGTACTTCTGTTGGGAGAATGGAATGTCTCACATCTTCCAATGGGAATGCTACATATCTGTGATGGAGTTTTGAGGCAGTAGTAGCCAATCAACTCAAACTTTATGGCTTAAAGGTATGATATCCATCCTCACAGTTTGGGAATTCTGAAGTCAGTTTCACTGGTTGGGGTGAAGGGGCTGGTTGAGTTGCCAGGGTGCAGCTGGATAAGGTGAAGGGACTGGCTGGGAAGTACTTCTCTAGAGACTTAAGGAGAACCTGCTCCTTGCCTCTGGTGGCTTCTAGCCTTGCCTGACTTGTCTACAAAACTCCAATCTCTGTCTCCAGCTCATAATGCTTTTCTTTGGTGTTACCAAATTTCCTCTCTGTCTCAGAAAGACAGTGGGGATTACATTTAGAGTCATTCACACAGCCCAGGAAAATCCCCCATCTCAAGATTCTTAATCTAATTATATGTACAAATGTATTGTTACCAAATAAGGTAACATTCACAAGTTCCAAAGGTTTATAGTATGTGGTATCTTTGGGAGTGCACAAAGGGGTGGGAAAAATGTTTCCCCAAGAAGGAAACCCAAATGAAATAGGAGCTCAGGGCATATTTTCTTCAGGACCCTAAAGAAGCCAAACTCCCAAACAGTTTATATTATGAAAATTCTAATAATATCTATAGTACATGGACTGTTCTGAAGATGAGTCAACCTCTATAGATATACTGGTAAGACAGGTACACAAAACAAAAGAGGTATTATTTCATAGGTCTCAAGTAACAAGAGATACATACTTTCTAAGAGCCAAGAGCCAATACTATTCTGAGAATTAGCTGCACCAAGGGAAAATAATTAAAGCTATGAACATCAATCTAGTAGTTTGAATGGCTAAAGCTCAGCTATGTATTGATGTTGCAAATCTCCATTCTCAAGAGCTTAGAAAGTACAATGGATTCACAGTCTTAGTTATCAGTCTTCTCTTAAAAAATGACCTTCAGTTACAAATAAGGTACAAGACTGTTGAGTACAGACACTTCCAAAATCACTAGCAGCTTACTCATTGACTTTGCGATTGATTGATATGTTAAAGTAACAAATCCAAGGCTGGGTAACCATGGCAGACCATACGTCTATTAAATATCAATTCACAGAATCAGTTAAAGAAACTTGATATTTTCAATATGAATAAGTATTAGCTAGAAACAAAGATTATTACTAACCACTGTCAGTGGCAGGTAGACATATTAATCCAATGAACTAAAAACAATGTTTTACTGTTTCTGGCCTCATCTTGGCAAGATTCCAATCTCCAGAGGGATATAATGTTCAGATTTTTCAAGAAGTAGCCATCAGTCTATCTGTCAGTGTGAAGGTTTAATATTTTAGAAGCAAAGTTGGAAAAGAAATGAGGATTAGAATGAAGACAGTAGGTCAAATGAATAAACTATCACCATGGCAACTTAACATGTGGTCAATCAAAAGGGGGATAAATGAAAAACAGAGGCCCATAACAATTCATATGAGTTCAATAGTGCTGGTCCTGCTCCCAAAGTACATTAGAATCTTGGAGCATGACCTTAATTGGAAATAGGGTCACCACAGATATACTTTGTTAAAAGGTTATATTCGATTAGGATGGGCTTTGATGCTCATGATTTATTCCTTCTGAGAAGGCTTTATGAAGGCATTCATGAGGGAGGGATGGCGCAGGCACGGTGGGAGTGATGTAGATACAAGCCAAGGGATGCCAAGGAGTTGCCATAAGAGGAGCAGAGACAAGGAATCTTCACTAGAGCCATCCAAGGAAACATGGCCCACACCTTGCTTTCTTCCTTCTGGCCTCCAGAGAAGTGAGAATATAAACATCTGATTTGAAGCTGCCTGAGCTTATGGTGATGTTGTAGCAGCTATGAGAGGCTGATACAGATTTTTGGAACCAAGAAAAGAATGCTATTTTAACAAATGTCTAAATATTTGGTAATGGCTTTGGTGGAATCATGGGCAGAGGCTGGAAGAATTCCATGGAACGCACTAGTAGAAGCCTACATGTCTTGAAAAGACTGGAGGAGATGTGGGTGTTAAGGGTAATCCTGGTGGAAGAAGTGGGAAGAGCTTTGGACAATGCTTCTGCTGTCTTAGGGAACACACACGTTGCCATGAATAGAATGTCCATTCTTTTTAAGAGTGCCATATAAAACATACAAAGAAAAGGTGAAGTGAAGATCAAGACAGAGACTGGAGTGACACTAGCAACTGCCGGAAGCCAGGAGAGAAGAGTTAGAAGATCTCTCCTACAGAGTGTCTGAAAGGAAACAGACCCAACTTTGGATTTCTGGCTTCTGGAACAAGAGAAAACAATTTCTGTGATTTTATGTCTCGTAAGTTTGTGGTATTTATAGCTGCAGCCATAAAAACCTAACACAAAACCATCTTACAACTGATGCATCTTACTTGTCAACTCAGTCTAGGACCATCTGCTGAGAAGTCTGGTCTGACATCACCACTCTCTGTACTCTGTGCACACCTTTAACATGCGGCTTAACATTCGGTATTGACACTATCTTCTTCGACGTTATTTTCCCCACAATAGTTTGCAGATCTGAAAGCAGAACCCACACCTCCCTAGTTGTAGCCATGTCATCTGCTACTATGCCTCCAACAAAATGAGCTCCGTGTAAATGTATACTTGTGTAAAAGTGCCCTTTCAAACATAGTCATGTACAATGAATACAGATAAAGAGGATTTAAACATAAATGTCCTAAGAGGTAATAGGCCCTCAGTATCCTGGGTTGGATAAGTTCTTTTTTTTTTAAAAAAAGAGAAAGTTTTATTTATACAGTAACCATCAGCATAACACCACACAACCAAGTGGTGAACTACAGCCAACAGAAATTTAAAAGATCCTAAACTAAGGTCCTTATGCCATCACTCATTTCTACAGACTTCCCATCTAACAAAATAAAATAACAAAAAGCACTATTCTACAACTTGCACTACGTTGTGTGTGTGTGTTTGTGTGTGTGTGTGTGTGTGTGTGTGTGTTCATGGGGGGAGGGAGATGCTGGTGCACATATGTGTGCATGCATGGGGAGGCCAGAGGTCAACCTTAGCTGTCATTCTTCAGGAGGTCACCCATGCTGTTTTTCCAGACAGGGTATTTCACTGGCCTGTGGCTTGACAACTTAAGACAGGCTGGATGGTCTATAAGCCCCAGGCATCTGCCTGTCTCCACTTCCTCAGCGCTGGGATTACAAACATAAGTCACCACACCTCTTTTTTTTTTTTAAATGAGGCTTCTAGGGATCTAACTGAGGTCTTCATGCTTGCATAGCAAGCACTGTACCAACTGAGATATCTCTCTAGCCCTCCAGTTTGCATTATCTTGATCAACACCACTGCCATCTGTCTACTCTTTCTAATTCAGTTCCTAATCAATCCAGTAACTAGAATAGTCTCTAAAATGCCTTCTTTGCCTACTTCCACTACTAGCATCTACTCTAATCTCACTATCTCTTATCCAGACTGCTGAAATGGTGCCTTAAAATTCTCATTGGTTTACTATTGGCCACAGAATAAATCTTAATCTGACAGCCAGGTTTACAGTAAAAGACAGGATCTCACTATTTAGCCTTGGCTATCCTAGAACTCATTATGTACTCAGTCTGCTCATGAATTCATAATGATCCACCTTCTACTACTCCTAAGTGCTGAGATTAAAGGTATGCGTCACCATGGCCAATCAGAACTCATTTTTACATATTTAGTTTTTTAAGTAATAATAATAATAATACGTATGGGGTAAAATGTGATATTTGACATACATACACATGTAAAATTATTGCAGCTGATTAATTTGTCCTTCACAGGCTATCTTTGCATAGCGAGACAATTTAACACGTGTGGTATCTAATTATTACTTTTAATTTGTATTTCCCTGATAATTACTGATGCTGAGAACTGCTGCATACACCTTTCACATATTAGCTCTTTGTACATTGGCTCCTCCTCCTTCATTAAAAAAAATTAAGATAGGGTCTTACAATGTAGCCCTGGCTGACCCAGAACTCACTATGTAGACCAGGCTGGCCTCAAATTCTCAAACATCTGCTCATACTTCTCGGGTGCTGGTATTAAAGGCATGAAAAAACACATTAAATTTATTTTTAATTGACACATAATAAAACATCTTTATGGGTTGCAGTGACATTTCAAAACACATATTTAATGATTAGATTACAAAAATGCACATATCCATCAGCTGAAACATTTATTATTTCTTTGGGGAACATTCAAAATCTTCTCTACAATTTTTTATTAGCATTGTTTTAAAAAATAACATGATTACTGTTTTAGTTTTTTTCTTATTTCTATAATAAAAATCACTGATGTAAACCAACTGGGGGAGAAAAATGTCTATTTTAGCTTACAGCTCTCAGGTCACTGGTCATTACTGAGCAAAGTCAGGGCAGGAGCTTAGGTTAGGAACCTGGAACACAGACCATGGAGGTTTATTGCTTACTGGTTTGCATCTCTGGCCCATGCTCAGCCTGCTTTCTTAAACAACACAGGGCCGCCTGCCCACGGGTTATACTGCCCACAGTGGGCCTCCCACATCACTTCCACAATCAAGAAAATGCCTCACAGACTTGTCCACAAGGCCAGTCCAATAGAAGAAATTCTCCAATTATGGTTCTCTATTCTAAGTGCGCCAATGTGACAACTAAAGCTGTCCAGCACAATTACATTGAAAAACTTTGTATAGGTTGGAGAATTTAGAAGGAGAATGAATGCCAAACTCACATCACAGCAATAGTGAGAAATTCTGCAGTGTTGCTGAAGCTTAGAAGTACAGTTTTGTCAGCAACTTATACTAAAATATTATAGTAGACATACAGAATTAAGAACTTACATTCCAAATAAAATTACAATTTTTTAGTTTGAGAGGTATATCAGTTTAGTTATTAAAGTAATTTAAAACAATTTAAACTTTCCAGACTCTGATTTTTAACTCCAGAAGTTTAATTTTGTGTTTTACAAAAGGATGATGGAAAACCTCTTGGTACCTGAGGTTTTAGCCATTGTTGTGGATAGGTGATGGTGGCATATTGTACTTTCTTTTTCTCTGATGATTAATGAAGGATCTTGCTGACAGTTTGGACATACCTCGTGTGAGGCCCCTGCTAAGTGTTTTCATTCTTAGGCCAGTTCTGTCCTTGGTGCAGCTCTGTAGAGCCTGGACACCGAGGAGCATATGGGTTCTTCTTGGAATGTTCTTGGCTTTTATGTTTCTATGAATATTTTATAACAGTTTGTAAATATCCACAAAAGCATCTTTGGTATTTTGATTTGAATTACATGTAATTTTAGTTTTGTGATTATTGTATCAAGTCTCAATCATAAACTTGATATATCACTCCCTTTATAAGGGTATCTTTGGTTCTCTTAATAATGTTTTTAGTTTCAGCATGAGACCTTATACAATTTATGTTGTATTTATTCCAAGGTCTTTGATAATTGGGTAAATGCTAAAACTTTTAAATTACATTGTTCATTTTCTGCCACTGGTTTTGTTCTAAAAATCATAGCCAATTATGGGTCTGCTTAGAGATCCAAAGAAAATATGTAACAAGCTGTAAGAACATATTTTGGTTATGTGGTTATGTTCTAAGGACAGAGCCCTGGACAGGCAGAGGAAAACATGCTTTGGGAGTTGGTAAGATGCTTAGTTTTAAATGTTGCCATTAATAAGTCACTGTTCTGTGCACATTAATTTTCTTATCTACAATATGGGAATACTGTGATTACTCGATATAATTATGTTTACGTGTAGTTCCCCTTAATGTGTAATAAATGGCAACAACTCAGCATCATTAGTCTATAGACAGTGATTTACCAATATTCTTACTCTACTAATTCCAATATTTCTTTTTTGATGCCTCCTGAACCATGCATTTCTTAAGAAAAATATCAAGTATCACACTTTAAACTATTCATTAGTATGCTTACGTTGTGCCCTGATTGCCTTTGTAAAATCCACAGGGGTCTAGAGTAGCTAACAACAAAACTTATATCACAGCAGTTAAAAACAAAGTCTGAAAAAGAAGCCAGTATTCATGTGGGCAAAATGGAGGGAGCATTTTCCCAGTAGTTTGGGGTAAAGTGGTTAATTCACTTGATCAGTAAGTGTAGTTCTGAAATTCCCAGAAACCAAGATGAGAAGCAGTCTTCACTGCTAGTGAAAAGGAGCAGTGTTTCTTTAGAAAAGATCACCCTTTTCCAGGACATATGTCAGACTACAAACAATGCATTCAATGCTAGCTTTACAGACAGCATTGGCATTTTCAGCATGTTTTGTACCAGTAAGAATGTTAAAGCAGAACATGGTCCTAACATCAGACTATTCCCTTAGGAAATTAAGTTTGAATGTAGGCAATGTAAACTATTTTCTGATATTTAAATTTATTCAGGTACAAATAACTAATGTGCAGTGATAGAAATGAGGGGAAAAAATGAAAAAGAACCCATTTGCAGTGTTCTCAGTACTTCCCTTTACAATACCAGTGATCTCAGTTGTCCTTTGGCAGGAACTGAAAGGAAGGTAATTGCAGATGACTACACATATTCTAAGTACTGTGTCAGCAAATGCCTATGTGTAGAAACCATGTATGTAGATAATATTGTACATACTGTTCATCTCCCGAGTCTTAGATGCCACCTCTGAGGAGATGCTACCCCACCAAGCTTTCTGTCCTGGCCCCTCAGCAGGACTATATACATCTACCCTGGGCATGAGCACTGGGCCAGCCCACCAGGGATTCACTTTAACATGTACAAAAGCAAACTCATTCCCAAATCTGCTTTTCCCTTCCTGATTTCTATTGCTATTAGCAGCACCCTCAGGCCTCCAGGTACCAAACTCGAACAGAGACTTCCTTCATGGCTTCTGTTCTCAAGCAGTGGCCAACTGAGATGGGGACAGTGGGAAAACTACCTGGGATGCAGGGGGCAAAGGAAGCAAAGGAAGCACTGCTTGTAGGGAATTTAAAGCCATTAGTAAAACTGACCAAAAGTTGGTCTACTTCTTATGATTCTTGCATTTCTTTTAATTACCATATGTTGGAAATTCTAAGCAATGTGTCTCCCATAGTTCATTCCTGACTTTGGTCCAGGCTGCTTTTCTATTCTTAGTGACATTACCAACTCAAGGAGATACCTGTGTTTGGTTGCTTGTTCTTTTGGTCTTTTTGAGGCAGGGTCTCCCTGTAGCCATGTGGCTGTCCTGGAACTTGCTATGGAGACCAGGCTTGCCTACAGTCATTTTGCTTTTAGATTTTTCCTCCTCCAATTGCTATCCTACTCAAGCCACTAAGTCAAAAACGAAAAGCAAAAAGGTTCATTGGGAACATTTCATTCCTCTTCTCATGATCTGTGAAAGGCCTTGTGTTGCCAACAGAATAATGCTGACGACACCCAGCTTGGTACTCAAGGCCTTGGCAGTCTGGTCAGTTTCCTGTGGCCACCCACCCCTCTACTTAGGTTCCAGCCTTGCAGACTGGTTCATTTCTTCCCTTTTTGTTACTTGGCTCACTCTTCCTTTTCCTTACTCTGTCACTGCATTTCTGGCCACAGGCTACTCCTTTCCATGGACCAGCTCAGCAGTACGTCCCACCCGCGTGCATCTTACCCAGTAATTCTGAGAAAGACCTTTTGCCAACTTTACCTGATATTTCACCCGGTGTTTCTTTACAGCATTCATCATGCTACACTTTGTCTCTGACAGATGATTTTCCTCAACAGCTTTTCTGAGAACCTCAGAACTTCACTTGGCACACACTTGGTACCCCGTGTAGACATCTTGTTGGCATAGTTATATATACTTCAAGTTTCCTGAAGTTAGAGCTGAAGCACATTCATATTTACCCTCAGCACCCATCTTGGCAACTTTTAGTAACTAGTCCCCGAGAGTACCCCTCAAAATAGAAACGGCGACAATATTCAAATACAACTCTTAGTGGATTATTGATAAATATTCAGTTCTAATTCTCTTTTTCTGTCCATAATTCACAAAGAAAATTCTGCCTCTGGCCATTGGTCTTTATTTAACTGGGTTTTGTCTTTCACCAAAACCACATTTTCATTTTCTGAAGGGCTTAAACAGGCATATAATCCCCACAAACATTCATTTCAAAAACGTAATGATTTTTTTCCCTTTTCTGAACTTTCATTTCATATTATCTGTGTTATTCATTTGATTCTTAGTCATTTATTTCTTTGCTGCATCTTTTATCTTTTGACTCATACATAGTGCTTTTTTTCATTGAGCTAGATATTTCTTCCTAACCACACTGAAATCTTTTGTGGGTGATGGAGCCACAGGGTTCCATTATTTTTCCCACAGCAAACAGCAAAAGGCTGTTTTTATTGAATGACCATTTTTGTTGAAAATAGCATGCTCAGCTAGAAATTTTTACTGACAACTTCCATTTTTGTAGTAAATTAGAGTTAGATTTAAATTTGATAAAAGAGAAACATCAAATGTTTAAGAGAAACATCAAATGTCATGGAATTTGTGCCGATTAGTGCCATGGAATTATTACTGAATTTGAAGATATATTACAGAAAACATACTATTGCTTAGCAAGAAATCTTCCTTTCTTTATAAAACAATTAAAGGCACTAAATACCCTGTACTGAAGTTAATAGTTTTTAATTTGGAAGAAGTTTGAAAGAACAAATAATTTAATTTCATCCAATTACTACTAAACATAAAAACTGATTTCAGCTTTAAAAGATCACTTGTACTTCCTGAGTGTTTACTAGCTGTCTAACAGCTCACATGTTTAATTTTTACATTTATAGTAATTAATTCTTGAACCTACGCTATATGGCATCACTACATTCCTTTGTAGACTGCAAAAATATAAGCTTCCTGATTTAAATCAAGCTGGCCATGGTCATAAAAACACCCTGTGGAGGAACAGGGATTCAATTACAGTCTGACGTACTTTAAACACTGAGTGAACGTCCAGAAGGTGATTGCCTTCCCAGCTGGAAAAATGATGGCTCCCCTTTTCTAATGATATTCCCCAACCTTTTATCATGAAATGGTCAGACATGAAGAGGAGTCAGAACTGTGTTAAGCCACTACATACTTGTCCATTATATAATTCTTTTTTTCTATAGTTGTTTCATCACAACCTTGATATAAATCTATCCATTGTTCATTTATCAATCCATCATTTTTGAGACAGTTCAAAAGAAACTGCAGGTTTTGGTATATTTCATCTATGAAATCTTAACCATACTAATGCTAATCAGTGCATGCATACTTGTTTGTCCTCAGGAGAATTTCACTTTAGTGAGATGCCCCGCCCCTTCTTGAGTTGATAGGATTTCCAACATTCCACATCTATTTATTTTTCAGTATGGCAATTCAAATATTTGAACGGTCTATATTGTAGGTCTAAGAATATACAGTCATGCTATATAGAATGCAATATCAAAGATCAGGTTCTCACATTTCTTTAAGTGAGACCAGCATTCTACAGCTTATACCAATCTTAAGCAGGTAAGCAGGTAGACTAACTTCTGAGAATTATTGCTCTTTTATGTATTTTTGCCCAGTTTTGAAAGTATACAGATGAAAAAGGAGTCAGTGGTATCACAATAATTCACAACAGTTATAACTCAAGAACTCAAATAAAACGAAATAGTCCACATGCTTGAAAGATTCCAGTATGGTTCCATCCAAATTTCATCTTTCCTTACTGCTGAGGAGAACTCCATTGTGGAAATGTACCACTTTTTCATTATGCATTCATCAGCTGAGGGACATTTAAGTTGTTTCACTACTGTGAAGAGAGCAGCAACAAACATGGATGTACAGGTCTCTCTACAATAGAATGAGTCATTTGGGTATATGCCAAGGAGTTGTATAATCACATCATACGGTAGAATAATTTTTAGTTTTTTGAGAGTTCCCCACACTGCTTTCCTTAGTGGTTGCATAAGTTTACCTTCCCACCAGCAGTGAATGAGCATTCCCTTTCTCCACATCCTCTCCAGTATTTTGTGTCTTTCATTCTCTTGATCTTAGCCAGCCTGACTTAGAGTGGTTTTTATCTGTGTTTATCTAATTGCTCAAAGGTGTTTCTTAGCCATTCTTATTTCTTCATTTGAGAACTCTCTGTTCAGGTCTATAGCCCATCTTTTTATTGGGTTGTTTTTCTTGTTTTCTGAGTGCTTTGTATATTCTGGATATTAATCCTCTGTTGGATGTGTAGCTGGTAAAGATTTTCTCCCAATCAGTGGGTTTCCTCTTCACTTCCTTGGTTGTGTCTTTTGCTGTACAGAAACTTTGTAGTTTAATGAGGTCCCAATTACTGACCTTAATGCCTGAGCAACTGATGTCTGATTTAGAAAGTCCTTTCCTATGCCTATAACTTGGAAGGTACAGCCTGTATTTTCTTCTAGCAGTTTCAAAGTTTCATATTGGGGTTTTTGATCCATTTGGAGTTGACTTTGTGCAGAGTGAAAGATAAAGGTCCAATTTTACTCTTCCAAAAGTGGAAATCCAGTTTTGCCAACACCATTTGTGGAAGATGCTGTCTTTCCTCCATTGTAGGTTCTTGGCACCTTTGACATATATCAGGTAGCTGAAATTGCATGTACATGTTTGAGTCTCTATTGTGTTCCATTGAACTACATGTCTATTTTTGTGCCAGTACCATGATGTTTTTATGACTAGCTCTGTAAGAGACTCTGAGATCTGGTATGCTAATCCTCCCAGCACTGTTCTTTTGCCCAAGATTGCTTTGGATATCTGGGGTCTTTAATGATTTATATGAATTTTAGGATGATTTTTTTTTCTGTGTGAAGAATGACGTGGGTATTTTGATTGAGATTGCAAATAAATATATAGATTACTTTTGGTAAGATGGTCAATTTCACAATATTAGTTCTACCAATCAATGCTCATGGTAGGCCTTTCCATCTCCTAGTGTCTTCCTCTATCTATTTTTTTAAAGATTTAAAAATTTCTGGGGGGAGGCAGAGGAAGGCTGGATGGGGGATAGAGATGAAATGATCTTGAGGGGTTAGGGAAGCCAGAGGGAAATGTGTTGCCTCCAAATTCCCCTGAGAAATGAACACACTATACACATTAGTGCATATATATACCTGGGGACCGTATGGCAAGGAACACAGTGCCAGACAGGAGAGACCTCCCTTTAAGTGGTTGGTCAGAGTAGGCCAATAAACTCCTAAAATAAGAAGCTATTGCCAGAGCTCTTGGTTATCTCCCAGAACTGGGATTTAAGACCCTAGTGCTGAAGACAGGACATACTTTGGATATAGGACTTGGAGCAATGGAGCAGGAACTGACCTGGAAGCCTTCACCTGAAGTCTAGCTCTCATAGTTCTAGAGGATACTATGTAAGTTGCTAAGGGAGAAAAATCAATCAATGGTCCAACCCAGTCCTAATAACCATAATGACTGGCCTAGCAAACTACCTCTATTGGTGCAGTAGTTGCACTGTTATTTGGAGGGTAATAAACAGTTATCTAATTGGACTTAAAATCCTCTCAATGGGAGTGAACTCATGGGTGGCACTGTGAACTCGGCCAAATGCACATGGCTGCAGAGGTCACAGATGCTGGAAAAACCTCTATCTGTCATATCTCTAGACACGACATTTCTTACCATATGCGAAATATGGATTCTTATATTTACTCTTAAAAGAAGCTTCTTTTTGTAACAGATGAGGGCTACTTCAGATTTCCACAAGTAGTTACACACAGAGAATGTGTATCTGAGCAATGCCTAGTGCTAGGTGACACATCTGCAGTGGAACCTCTATACATAAGGCTCATGGAACACAGCAGAATGGGGGACAGAGAGAAAACTAGTGACTCTCTCAACTCTCACCATGGAAACTTCCTCATACTACAGAGTACAATGCACACAGAAGGCCACAACTGGCCAACCATTAAAGAAAAGGAGACTGAAGAGTGTGTTCTGGGGTAGGATTTCTATATTAAACCTCTCCCATCCACAGCTCAGGAACCATTGCAGAGGAGGGGCAGAAAGATTGTAAAAGCCAGGGCTGGTTCATGAATGTATGGAAGCAGAGTCTTTCAGGCCACTGGAAACGTGCACATGTGAACTTGTGGCAATAGTGGCATCAAACACAGGACCTATGCCAGACAAGGGCCCAGAATGGAGCAAGGGAAATAGGTGGCAGGCTGGTCTTCGTTTGGGAACTACTGGAGACTGATTACTGCTGGGTGAGGAAGAACAGGCCTTATCATCTCTAGATAAACTGAGTAGACTGCAATAGATGAATTTGCACTGAAGGACATTTGAGTACAAATGCTTGACTGGATAGGATTTAACATGTATGGCAAAATGCATGAGGTCTGATGGGGGCCTGCGGTGGATGGGAAGGCAGTCTAAATTTGATTAAGAACTATTGTATGAAATGCACAAAAACCCAATAAAAAATGAAAGATTTTTAGTCTGTTTGACAAATACACATGTATGCATGTCCCTTCTTGTACCCATTCCAAATTACTCTGGTAATTTAATTTTAGGCTAATACTGACCTCCTAAAGCCTCCAGAGCATTGCCTTAGCATCTCATGATAGTGTTGAGATAAAACCAGTCTACACTTTTTTCCCCTCACGGAATATTCCTCACAAGACCAGGGTTTCTGGTAGCATCTATAGTAACTGGAACAGTAATTGTGGAGGTAGCTGTGACAGAGATATTTTTCAAAAATGCTGCTATTGGGTTTTTAATCAGGATTCCCAGATGACTGACCCGTCAAGTGTTCTGCTCTAGTGCTAGTGCCTGCTGAGAAGGGGCACATTTCAGCTGTGATGCACACGTGGGCTGTTCAGTGGGCAAATGCAGCTTCACAGCTGAGTGGCTCAGATTAGAGCATCCTGGGTTTTATCCATTCTGTCTATACATTCCCTCTTCCAAACTCTTGCCACTTCAGCAAAACTTACAGAAGAAAGCGTTCTCAAGTTCAGCATTAGTTCTCAGTGGAAGGGGACTCCATCAGACTCAACAGGGATACTTCTTAAAGCACAGAATTCAAAATTATACCGAGGATAGGCTCATTTAAAATTTCAGACGAGGCTGGGCCAGAGAATCATTTATCGAGCATTTCCCTGCAGATTCTGATATACCTGATGATTTGAGAGCCACCAGATGATTTGAGAGCCACCAATTTACCATAGCTACAAGTTCTTCCCAGAGAGGAAAAATAAGAATCATGCTCTAGTTCCAATGTAAGAAAAGTACAGCTAACAATGGCTTGCTGGTCAAGTGAATTTGAATAAAGTCAGAGAGTAGCTAAGTTGTTTGGAAATGTTTAAATTTTGTTCTTAATTGACTTCCAGTCTTTAAGAAGTATTGGTAACGTGATAGAACATACTATTTTCTCATATTATGAAAGTGCTTCAAATTATTCCCTGCAGAAGTATTTTACATTGTAAGCCTATTTAATATCTAAAAATTCCTGGATAGGTGATTTGTTATACTCATTTACTTTAACCTTTTGTTTTTCTTTGGGAGGTAGTTAAGAATTTTCAATGAACCTTTCTTATATAAGTGATTAGGAGTAGAGAAACACTAAAGTTTTATCAAGTCACTTCTATTTGATGGTAAGAGATATGGTAACACAACCCTTTCTACCTGTAATGTAAATACAATCTACTCTGATGTCTTCAGCAAGAGTGAATATGTGAGCAATGAGTTACTAAGTCTTTACTCCTTTAATACACTACTAAGACTATACAGACAATTTCAGAGAAATGAAAGACCCTTTGCCAGCACTTCAAAGTATTGTAGTCTATTTACAGAGGTGATATGAAGAAGAAATGTAAAATAAAGTAGGTGGTGATTTACGAGTGCTATTGGGAAGCATGGAGAATGCAGGAAGAAACACCAGCTACAGTTAGGATGATTACACAGAACACTGGAATTCTATGTTTGCCACTATGTAAAGTTTTCAGGAGAATAAAAAGTATTTACCACTAAGAGATTAGTAAGAGCATGGCATAAGGCACATTTAGGCTTAGTATGGTTGGGAAACAGGTTTGGCCTGGAGTTGCACAGGGAGATAAGTATGAAAATTGTAAAGGGTGCTTGACAGAGGCATTTAAATGCCAGGCTAAGGAATTTGAACTTTAGTAGATTCTGAGGAGCCCTTTGAGAGGTTTAGAATAGAGGGTGATTGGACAGAATGATCAAATGGCATTTTATATCTCCAGGGAGACATGAGTAGATGAAAGAAGTCTCTGTTTAGAAAAGTTGCTCTGCCCAAAACAACTTATCCTAATCATCTTTACCATCCATCAGTACACCCACTTAGTTCAGCATGCATGCATTATCTTTCATCTGACGGGGTAACGCCTGCTCAACATGAACTGGCATGGGGCGTCCAGTGGTGCATACTGTCATCCTTCTAAGAGCCACAGATGCCATATTTATCCAGCCTTTGTACAAATGGGTATAGTTCTGTATCCCATCCAACAAGAAACAGGGAAAGGTTCTAAAACACAGATGAAGGCTAGAGATATACTCTTAAAGCCTTTACTTCCCTTGCCTCCTATGAATTAGTACAATGCCACCACAGCTTCAAATTCTCCTTTAGAACTGAACCTATGATTTGGGCTGGGTTTTTAGTAGACAGCTCATTTTTGGAGATTTCTTCCAAGATGAATTACTCAATCCTATACCTGGCAAGTTAGAGCTGGGTGTCAACTGATCAAAGTCTGTCAAGCAGGCACCTTGGTTCTTTTCTTCATGGATCCCTTCTTACACTGGACGAAATGGACTTTTTTCTAGCATGACACTTTGGTTTCAAAAGCAAGTATTTGAGAGAAAAGCAGGAAAGCTGTTAGTGTCTTAAAACTACAGCTCTCAAACTTGCAAGCTTCACTTCTCCTATGTACTGTGAGTCAGCCACAGATCTCATCCAGATTCTAGAGGAGAAAATTGAGACACCCCCACCTCTTTACAGAAGGGCTATCAAAATATCTTTCTTTTTATTCTTCTTGAAACAGTCTCCTAGTGTGGTCCAGCCCAGGCTGGCCTTGAATTTATGGCAATCATTCCTTTGTCTCACTAGTACTGGTATTAAAAACATACACAAACACATGTGACTGAAGTCATCTTTAACTTAGCAAAATTATAAGATTATTTAGCAAGCAACTGCTCTATAAATATTAGTAATGCTTCTTTACATTTTCCCTAGAAGACAAATGACATATACACATTGGCATATATCAATCAGCAGATGCTCTGGGTTAGGATCAACATATACTTATAACTTTGCAGAGAGACTGATTTTGGTGTTGCATTTACCTGTTAGATAATAATCTACTTGTTCTCGACCAATCTCATATATTTTCAAGCTAGATCATCGTGTGTATGATAAGCTTGAGAACTGATTAAATCATATATGAATTAGCTATTTCACCAAGAAAACAACCACCCTGCACAGTGCTGAAGTTGCATACGCTAGCATATTGCAGTTCTGTCCATAAAAAAAAATTTGGCTTTTCTATGGTTGAACTTTCTTTTTCTTCTTGAACACTTTGCCTTAAGCAAATTATTACACTGACTTCTTCAGATTTCTCATATATTTTGAAGTATATGCTGTACACACTTGTTGTTTTAAGTTCAAACACTGTAACTTTTCATATTTTGTTGTAGGGCTTTGGCTTCCTATTTATTTTATTACATTGGACTATAACTGGAAGCTTATAAAATCTTAAAAAAGATTCAATTCAGAAGAAAGAGCTAACACCATAAAAAGGTAGTTACTGGGTAAACATTTTCTTATTGAAGAGAAAATATTGTTTTCTAAAGTCAAAATAATTATTTGTAGTAGAAGACTTTATGTACAGCAAATTGAATTAAAAAAATAAAGGCTAGTTTATTTAGGGGGTTTCTGTGAAAATAATAAAAGAATACTACTACTTTAAAAAATCTAGTCAAGTATGAAAGGCTGATTTAACATTTTAAAAACTAAACTACTCAGATTCACATGCCAGCAAGCTGACAAGCTACAGGGCTATGTGTTTTAAGAGGAAACATCAGAAGGCAAAGATTACATAGGCATGAACTTATAGCTACATGAGGTATAATGTCATTACTCGATGTATGGCTTTTAGAATAGGAGTTTGTAATAGTCAAAAGAAGGATTGAGAAGTAATTCTAAAGCATAATATTAAAAATGAAAATAGTTGATCATTCAAAATCTCAATTCCAATCATTGTTGAGCTAATGTCTTATGACTATTAATCAACAATGGAAAACTACCATTGTTTTATTTAACTTCTATTGAAGCCTGTGGGATGGGGTTGGGAGGAAGAAACACTACTTTACCTGGAAAGAATGATCTCAGTTACTCCAAACATCATTGAATAAAAGATTAGAGAGAGGAAAGCTCAGGAATCAATGAGGGGGATGAGGGGGAGAGAGAGAGAGAGTATCATGGAAACTTTTTCCTTCAGTGGTGAGTTATTGCTATACTAAAATAGTGTATTTAGTTGATGTTTCAACTATAGATAAAGAGAGAAAATTTAATCAAAGAATCAAAAGATATCCCACTGTTTGGACTAAAGCTGAAATATGTGAAAAAAAATAAGTAGTGGCTTCTATAGAAATACAGTCAAACTTCAATTGAAATGTGAACTGTCTACTACCCAAGGGTGATTTTTTTATAGTTCAGGTGACCAAGAATCTTATAGGTTAATTTTCTTGTTACATGGCCTTTAGAGGAAGCCCCTCTAGTTTACCTTGCACTAAGTTACTCCTAGTCTTCATTAGTCCACTTAAAAGATCAGGCATAGCTAGGTATCATCCACATCCATCCCGCCTCCAAAGCTGGGGCTCAGGTGACGGCTGCTTATTCCAGTGTGATGCTGGTTTGGGATGCTCTCCAAAGCAGCCGTTAGCTACGTGCAGCCTGTTGGCTCATGAATTAGGAACAGTAAGTGAGGAACAGGCATTTGAAAGTCAGGTTTAAGGATGAGGATGCGGAATTCAAACCTAAAATGATGAAGTGGGCATTTAAAGATCCTACATATAATGGGGCTAGAGAGATGGCTCAGCAGTTAAGTGTATGTACTGCTCTCTCAGAGGACCCAAGTTTGATTCCCAACATCCATGGCTGGAATTTCACAACCATCATACTCATACATACATACAGGCAGACAGAAGATAGACAGACACATATACATGTAATTAAAAATAATCTGTATATTTTTATCTTGGTCACTCTCACTGGGGTAAGATGAAATCTCAAGGAGCTTTAATTTGCATTTCTCTGATGGCTAATGACGTTGAATGTTTAAAAAATATTTCTTGGAGCTCAAGAGATGGCTCAGTGGTTAAGACTACTGACTGCTCCTGCAGAGGACTTGGGTTTGAGTCCTAGCACCTATCTGGCAGCTAACAACAGTCTATAACTCCAGTTCCAGGGGATCTGATATTCTCTTCTGACCTCCATGGGCATTACATGACATGGGTGCACTTATACACAATCAGGCAATGCACTCATATACAAAAAATAAAATACATAAGATGTTGAAAAAATATTTCTCAGTCATTTGAATTTAATCTTTTGAGATCACTCTGTTTTGTTTCCTGCCCAGCTTTTAATTAGGCTGTCTGTTTTCTTGGTGGGTTTTTTTTTTCTTTGTACATTCCAGATACTAACCCTTGGTCAGATATGTAGTTGATAATTTTTCCCCTGCTCTGTAGGCTGCCTCTTCACTTGAATAAGATAATGGTGTCCTTTGCTATACAGAGTCTTTTTAGTTTCATAAAGTTCCATTTTTCCACTGTTTATCTTAATGCCTGCACTATCAGGGTTCTGTTCAGAATGTCCTTTCCTAATTCTTTAAGTCCAGTGTATCCCCTACTTTTCTCTCTATCAGATTCAGGGCCTCGGGTCATATGGTAAAAGACAACTGTCACATGCTTTCTCTCATATGTGGATATTAGCTTTGAATCTTTAGATACATGTACTTCATTTGGAGACCCACAGAAGTTGGGAAACTAGTGAGGGGCTATGGGATAGGAGTTTTCAAGGGAGGAGAGCTAGAATGCAGTGATATAAAGGGAGAAAGGGGAATAATGAAACTGTAAGGGCTAAATGGGGCATGGGATGGAAGGGCAGAACAGAAGAGGGAGTGTGGGAAGGAAGCACTTAAGGCCTTTTGAAAGGGTCATCTAGAAACATATTAAAAAAACTGCTAAGATATACACATACACATGCATTAAGAGAGTTCCAATGAAGTTACCCTATAGCAGGGACAATGCACTTAATAGACATACCAGGCTAGCAAAAGGAAGTCCAGTTCCAGGAATGGGCTGTTTGTTTGGGAGTTATTGGTGGGAGACTAGGGGTGGTCCCCTCGCCAGTTACTGGCCCAACTGAAAGACCCTCTGGATGAAGATGCTACATACTTGTGTTATAGAACCTAAAGAAATCAAGCTGGTACTAACCTGGAAGTTTCCTCCCTACTGGCCAGCCTTTATAGTGCTGGACAATGCTATGTAAGCTAACAGAAGAAAAAAGTAATTAACCTTCTTAACTAGATGTGAACCCTGGGACCTTGAGTAATGACCAACTTGGCTAGACACGTCCACTGATGTAATAGTCCCATGAATGTTATGCGAGTAAACAACCACTTTCTGATTGGCTTTAAGGCCTTCTCTACAAGATGGAACTCATACCTGACACAGTTAACAGGGCAAAGAACCTGTGGTCATATACCCTAAGGGAGATCTTACTACTGTTATTCTGCGAAGGGGATAGAGTATTAAATTGACTCTAATGACTATCACTGTATCCATGTATTAGTGTATTTCTCAACCTTTATCAGAGAATCTTCTTTTTGCAGTAGATGAAGATTAACACAGAGACCCACACCTGACTGAGGAATATTATGACCTAAACAGAACATCTTTATCCCTACCCAAGGCTCAGTGCTTGTCATTGAAGAGATGTGGGAAAAATTGTAAGCCCTGGGGGAGGTGGATGACTACAAGGAAGCTGTTTTCCAAAGAACAGGGGAGCTGCACATATAAACTCACAGCAGTTCTGGCAGTGTGTTACAAGACCTGTGCAAGCTTAAGCCAGACAAAATCCCAGCATGGAGGGAGAAGGGAGACATGAAGTCCAATATTTAGCTGAGGAGTTAATGGTAACTAATGGCTTCTGGGAGTGGGAGAGTCAGTTCTTTAAGGGTGTGATCTCCGGTAGGTTGACCACCCTCCAGGAGGTAGACCCACACCCAAGAGTATCTGGGTAACACAAATTGGACTGATGGGATTTTTAAAAAAAGGATATGAAGTTGGAGGGGGGTGGGAAGGGTTGGTTGGGAGAGGGTGTTGAAAATTATTATTCAAAAAGATAAAATAATAAAAATAAGTCTTAAAAAAAGATCTGTAAGCATATCCCCAACAGGAAGTCAGACACATAAGGAGATAGAATTTAATAATTTTTAAAGCCCACAACTAACCTCAAAAGAATATAGATTTAAAATTTTGGTATTACTATTAAGTATTCACAAGCCAAAATATTTAGGTAATCTTTAGGGAAACATTTCCCTTAACCAACCAAGTTTAGAAATCATTGCCTCTAGTAACGTAATGAATAAAAGGAGGATTGACTTTATGGGTGTGTGACCTGTGACTGTATAAGGCCTTGGTTTCAGAAGGTCCCTGAGCTTGGGTAAATGCTTAAATCCTGTTTGTTTATTTATTTTTATAGTACTGCTGTCTAAACAAACCTAGAGATGCAGGACCATGAACACATACTGGGTAACAACTTAATAAATTTTTAACAGGAAGCTCCAGATTTTCATTTCCCCCCATATGTTATGTGGCCAGTCCTGAATGAACTTCATTATGAGTTGTTTATATCCCACCTATTCACAGTGAGCAAGAATAAAATGAATTGTAAGCAAAACTGCACTAGAGAACATCATTTTTCTTCCTTTTTGTGCTCTTGGGCTCAAACCCAAGGATTTGCCCATCTTAGCTCAGTGCTCACTGAAGTATACCCCTGCACACACACTTCATTTTTTCTAATGTTTGATCTTCCCAAAACAGCTTTCTTGTATTCCCTTCATACTTTAAGTAGATAGAAAAATGTATGATGTAGAATGACTTGTAACTTCTCTGGAAATATGGAATTTAAAAGTAACTGAAGAATAAGCTTGATGAGGAAATCTAAAGGGAATGAACTGTTAATAGTAGACATTTCTGAAAGTATTTTAATAATGCATCTGCCTCTACTTTTCCTCTATGTGCAATGCCCACTTGACTTATTCTAATGCCTGGGCTGAACAGTATTAAAATGAGCAATTCATGCTGCTCTTGTCCTCTACTTTAATTTCATTTTCATAGCAAACGGAAGCCTCTCTAATGCTTTTTGCTAGTTCTCTATAAAAGGGCAGCAAGAAAATGTTGCCTCCCCAATCAAATGCCAATCCCAAATGTCTATTGGCTTTGGTTGGTTTTTACCTCCGTCACTAGCAACAATTTCCAAGACAATTTCCCTTTATGCGCTTTTACACCACCCCCAAATCTCTCCTCTTCTGGCATAATGAATTTCAGTGTAGCTGAATCATGCAGGTCTGATTTAGTCTGCAAAAATGTCAGTCAAAGCAAGCAAGATGTACTCTTTGCCTTGTGCACTCTAAGCTTCGATGAATCACAGGTTTAGTTTTTGCCAAATGAAAAGCAATTTCACTTGTAAAAAATATCTGTGGAGACATTGCTTTTAGCTCATAGGGAAAATGTACTAAAATTGACTACAGACATATAAATAGGAGATCAGGAAGAAACGAGCATTATAGCATGTTTCTTTCAATTAAAACATTTTCCCTCCTGAAGGCCATCAACCAAACATTAAACATTAAACTAATAAACCTATTAAAATAATAATCATCTCTACAAATGGATCTAATAATGAATGGCTAGATATTTAAATCACTCTCACTTATTGCAAGGGCGCAATTTAGCCAACGTTGGTCAGAAAGAATTTGGTAATTATTTGCCAAAATATTGAGCAGCATGTTATTTTCTTCTAACTCCTTCTTAAGTACTAAACACAGTAGAAAAACATCTAATAATTGGAATCTAATAATTTGGGCATCTAATAATTGGAATATAATAATTTTGGCATCTAATAATTTTGGAGTTTCTGTTCGGGGGCGGGTGAGTTGAAAAATGTAACCTTCATCTTCACCTTGGGATCCAAATTCCACAAGCAGCATGCGCTGTTTTGTTACCACAGTACTTCATTTCTAAAAGCCACAGTACACCTGTAATGGCCAAAGAGCTCTTATCTCTTCAAGGACTGCCTCTCTTGACTTGTAAAGTGCAGCTCATGACACTGTTCAATACGTTCAGTCTTCACCAGCATTCAGCTAATGCAAGGATGTGCTAAACAATGGTTATCTAGGACAGTGGCAGCCCCATTAAGCTGTCTCAAACATCTCATCTTTTTTAAATCCAAGACCATTCCTGTTAGGAACAATTTTTGTGGTGAAAAAAAGAATTGTGAAGGGGTAAGCCCTTGAGATCTGGCTATTACAGTAAAACTGAGCATCCCAATCAAGCCATCTGGCCTCTAAACTGATTACTAATCTACAATTCTTTTTTTCAACTATTTGGAAAAGACAAAATTATGATTTCTTTCCTGGAAGTATTTGTAAGGAACAAAAGCACCAAAATGGATAAAACTGGAATATCAGATTTGCAACCTGATGAAAACATAATAAAAGAGCATTTGCTAAAAATTCTGAGAGATGCGGTTAAAGGTACTGATTGCTCTTGGAGAGGACCCAGGTTCAGTTCTCAACACCCATATGGCAGTTAACAACTATCTGTAACTCTAGTTCCAGGGGATCCAACACCCTCTTCTGACCTCTGAAGGCACTGCATGACAGGGATGTGCTTATACATAACGTGCAAACAATACAGTCATACACATAAAATAAAAATAATAAAATAAAAAAGTGCTGAGAGATGATCAACTTAAAAGACTTAGAGGCAGATAAGAAGCAGGAACCCGAAGAATGCTGGTGTTGATAACTTTGGAAAAGCTATTCAGCCCTGGCTGCTCAATGTTAAAAAGGGAAATGATGTTTTTTGACCAATATAAATCTTCTCTGTTATTAACTGAGGTCTTTAATTTACATTATATTTGACTTCCTAAAGATATCTTCTTTTTTATGTTTAAAAGTGAAGTTTTAGAAGAACTGCTTTTATACACTTATTTATTTTGAATTAGCTAGAAACTTTAAGGAGGGTATATTATTTTAAATTCATTTGTTTTTGCACATCGAGGATATTTTTCTGACATGTTATACGTAATACTGTCTGTGGTTTATATACTAAACATGAAAATGTAATTTAAAAATTCATCACTAACTTCTTAAAGCTCAAGATGAATGATGCAAATTCCAACATTTTTTCCAGTGTTTTTTGGTTTTAAGCAAGCTTACCAAATTATTTGAACATGAACACATGAAACTGATTTTGTAAAGTTTTAAAGTTGGAAATTTTAACTTGAACAGATTTATGTAGACTATAATTTACTTTTAAAAACTAGAGTTTGTTTTATTGATTTCAAATACATAATTTTCTCAGCTTCAATTACTGCACACGTGAATAGTAGATGCTGCATGACCTAGGCCTCAATGTGTTTCTGACATACTCTAATTTGAAGAGGATTGATACTTAACTTGAATAATTTTAACTAGTTAACTTCCTCACTGATCTCCTAAAACTAATTTTCACTTTTTTCAAAAAGCAGTTCAGAAAATGCTGAGTACACAAATTAGACAGCTCCATACCACTGATTACAGTTTTTTGAGTTGGTCTGCCATATTCACAGTATCTCTAATTTTCATTCCTTGGTATGCCATAATTTTTAATGTATACTATGGACTTTTTAAGATTTGGGTTAATAGTAACTTAATGAAAATATTTCTGCCAATATGTTTGTTAGATCACATAAATTGTTGTTTTTCCTAATATATTCCCTGAAAATTTTCGTTTTATAAAAGTAAAACAATCTTCAGGTTGCATAACTTAGATCCAGGTTTTGTAGATCCTGAAACAACTTTGAATTCTGGAGGTCTTCAAAAGAAAAGTATGAAATTAAGCATACCATTTTGAAGAGTTTAGAAGAGATCTATGCAAATGAGGGGCCTTCAGACTTAAGCATCACTAGTTTTAAAGTCAATCCATGGTCCTGAGGCTATGGTTGTTGAACTCTCTGACATCATTCAAAGACACATATAGACATATATACATAGCAGTAGAATACGATAAATAATAGCCACTGCGTACTATATGTATGATCTTATTAAATCCCTGGCACAACCTTAAAAGGCTGCTATTATCTCTTTGCATAGCTCAGACCAGTCAGCTCTCAGGTAATAGATTTGGAATATGAATGTCGGTATGAGTAACTCCAAAGTCAGTGCTATTTTCTTCGAACCATTTCTCAAAAGAACAGCCCATTACTACAATGTACTGAGCACTCTGTCAGGATTCATAATAAATGTGTTTCATCCTTTCATATATTTGATTTTTAATCAATATAGTCCTTTTACAGATGAGTTAAGAATCAAAAATACATTGGATGCATCTGTTTGTGCAGACAGATATTCAGATAGATAGAGACACACATACTATAAGAAGGTCAATCCACAAAATTCCTTAGGAACTTTTAGTTTTAATTCTCATCCTCTTATATTATGCATATATATATTCATATATATATAATTTCTGCTACATTACTCTAGGGCCTGTCAATGTGCACTATTTAATAATACTACTTCATAAAAGTTGACTAACTTAGAGAAACACTTTTAGTGATAAATGGGTATTTCAAAGAAACCAGTCTAGTTTTCAGATTTAATACATGAGGGGATGGCCTTCATATATTAATTTTATAGCTCTGAAACTGAAAGAAAAACAGCATAAATATTCCTTGTTGAACAAATTATTTCTTTCATTTAATTGTTCTCCTGTCTTATGGTTGACAATGTGCTAACTTTGGTTAATTCCTGTGTTATTGTCTTCATTTAATTTAATGGTAACAAGTCATTAACCAATGTTTGTTTTTTTTAATTTGTCTATATTTTTACTTACAGTACCCTTTCAATTTTTCTCATTAGTAGGAAAAAAGATGAAAAATGACTCATTTAATGTTACAGAACTGAATAAAAGCAATATATAGAGTAACCGTCTTCTGTGGAAAACAAAGTACTTTACATTTCCTTGCTAATTATCACAAGGGCACAATAAATGAGGCCAAATTTATTAGCTTACTGTTTTCATTTTCTTAATTTCTAAATTAACTGTAATAATTGAATTAAAACAAGATATTAGCTAAATTAATAAATAAGAATCTTCCCTTAAAGTACAGTTGAGAAGAAATGGTCACTTGACAGTGTCAGGGGAAGTCGGCAATACAGCTCTGAGAATTACAGGCTTAGTGAGCTGTTGCCAGGAAAAGAAAACTATTGTGATTTGAATGAGAATGTCCTCCATAGGCTCCAAATATCTGGATACTTTGTCCCTAGGCGGTGGTACTGTTTTGGGGGGTTTTAGAAAGTGTGGGAGTGCTGGAGGAAGCACATCACTGGGGTGGGCTCTGAAGAGTTCTTAAGCCTTGCCAGATTTCCTGTCTCTCTCTGTTCCCATGCCTGACTGAAGATGTGATCATTGGGTTTCTGCTGCCTCTGCTGCCATTCCTCCTCTGCCATTCTAGATTCTGATTTCTCTGGAATGGTAAGCCAAATAAACTCTTCCTTCTCTAGTTGCCTTGGTCTTGGTGTTTTATCACAGCAATAGAAAAGTGACTAATACAACTACAATGCTGACGCCTCTCTTTTAACCAAGGGAGTAGCAGGTGGAAGGCTGAAAGGCTGGAAGAGCTCCTTGAAGTAAGGAGATGAAATTAAATTTAAAAGGCAAAATTGAAGTGCTCTGATAAGACTTCAATATCCATCATTTTAATTCTAAAAGCAGTATAAATAAATCTACCAAGCCGTAAAATAGCAAATTGTAAAACAAGAAACTTAAAAACAAATTCACAGCATCTCTAAGGGAGAACAAATGATTGACAGTTTAACATGAGCAGGTGGGGGAGGGGTTCCAGACTGTTTCCCAATTTGCAAGGTTCAGCCCCCTACTTCAACAAGCCAATCAAATGAGCCAAATTAATAGTGAAAAGCAAAAAAAGCTGGTTGAAAGTGTTCAGTGTAGCCACATTAGGAGACAAAGAGAAGCACGGACCCTCACTGTCCATCTTTCAAAAAATATTTCTTATATTTTTTCTTTTATATATAGGAGTATTACCTATATGTGTGTAAGTACACACAAGTCATGCAATGCCTGCAGAAACATCTGATCCACTGGAACTGGAGTTACAGAGAGTTGTTAGCTGCCATGTTGGTGCAGAGGGGTCCTGCCAGTGAGCTTAACTGCTGAGCCATCTCTCCAGCCCCTGAAGTTCATCTGTGGGGGCCTGACACGAAGATAAGGTTTACACAGAAAGCAGGAGACATGCACAGTCCAGTGAAGGTGTGAGTCCCCTCACCCCTAACTCCAAGTTTCTCCTGCAAGGTCACCTGACAAGTTGAAAATTTTTCTCCAGGAGACAAGTTCCTCCTCTGGTTGCCTGGAGTCTATTTTTTCAATAGTCTAGTAATTAAAGAATGGCACATAAGTGTCTCCTCAGAATATTACTTCCAGGCAGGATGGTTACAGTGAACAATAAAAACAGTGGCTGGTAAGATGGCTCAGTGGTTAAGAGCATTGGTGCTCTTGCAGAGGACGTGGGTTCAATCGCCAACACCCACATGATGGCTAACAACTGTCCTTAACTGCAGTTCCAGGTAAGCTGATGACCTCTTCTCATCTTCATGGGCAATGCATGACATGGGTGCACTGATATACATGCAGGCACTACACCCACACATAAAATGAAAATGATAAGTAAAAATTATTTTTAAAAGAGTAATAAAAACAGTAACTAGCTAGACATGGTGACACATTCCTTTAATCTCAGCACTTGGGTGGGAGGCAGAGGCAGGTGGACCTCTGTGAGACTGAGGCCGGCCTCGTCTACATAGTAGGTTCCAGACCAGCCTTATACAAACAGTCACTACATCGCAGTAACTGGTGAAATATACTAATTCTACTTCTTAAAGCATTTAGAAACATTTATTATAAAACTCATTTTACATAGAGAGATACAAGAAGCTTAAAGAGAGTATATAACTTGAGCTAAAGAGATGGCTCAGCTCTTAGGAGTACTTATTGCTCTTTCAGATGACTTGGATTCAGTTCCCAGCATCCACATGGCAGCTAACAAATCCAGTTAGAAGGGATGTGGTGGCCTCCTCAGGTTTTGCATGCATGTAGGGTATATACATACATACATACATACATGTAGACACAAAAATCATTACATAAAACAAAAATAAGATATTAAGAAAGAAAATGAGTAAGAAACACTTTAATATTCATGTTATCAACGACTGAGTATCTATCTCCACCCTCCTCCCGGCTACCTATCTTTTATCTAGCTTTAGCATCTTACTACCAGGAAACTTATAAATTCTTGGTGAAAAAGAGAAAATAGAACACTTACAATATCCAGTAAAATATTCAAACAATTCAGCGTCAGAACTATAATAACTAAATCCCATTCAAAATTAAAATCTTCGGCTTCAGCCCTGAAACTGCATTAATCCCAGTTATGAACCAATAACCAAAATCCTCCTCTGGTGACTTTGATGTGTAGTTAGGATTGAGACCCATCAAGTATAATTGGTCAAGAACTATAAACAGTAAAAGATAGTTGACATACTAAGAAAAAGACAGTGTGGTAATGTGGACAAACAGGCCTTAAAACATAATACTGGTTTTAAGCAAAGGAATAGAAAAAGAAATTTCTCAGCTGGGGAGGTGGCTTAGGATAGTTGCCCTCACAGTCTGGGGACCTGAATTTGAATCCCAAAAACCTCATGTAAAGCTGGTGAGGTAGTTTGAATCTGATATTCCAATGCTACTACTGTAAGAAGGGAGGCAGAGACATCAGAATCTCTCAAAGCTTGGGGCCCAGAGTCTAGCTTACGTGGCAGAAAACAGAAAGATACCCTATCTCCCGAAAAATGGAAGATGAAGACTGACACCCAAGGCTATTTTCTGACCGCCACGTGCATGCTGTACCAGGTGTGCACCCACACACACACACACACACACACACAATTTTAGGAAGAGAATGCTAAGAACAAAAGTAGAGGTGCAAGCAGAAGCCTGGTGCAGTCAGGAAGATGAGTTGATAAGACTACTAGTGAGTTCTAATGAAAGATGACTTGGATTTGACAGCCGACAGAGGACCCCAGAACAAGAGGTGAACTGCAGAAGGTGGGGTTCTACCATGCATCCAGGAGTAGAGAGTAGAAACCAAGGAGATAACTGCAAGGTTGCTACCCCCATGACTAGATTAATGATGGCACTGGCAAAAATGGGGGTGTCAGGAAGAAAAGCAGTTCAGAGACATTAGTGGTGGTTTTTAATGGACAGCAAATAAATGAAAGAACAGTGAGTCTATCTGGAATATGCTGTTATGAGAGAAATTGTACTGTAGTGATTTAAGGCTAGAGAGCCAAAGATCTGGTCAGGTTACAAAATGCCTATATTCAATAAATAAACAAGGGAGAACAGTCTGGACAGATTACAAAAGCTCCAAGAGAGAAGCTCTTGGGACACTGAGTCATGAGATGAAGCAGAGGGTCATAAAACCTTCACAAAAAGCATCAGAAGCCCTTGCAATTGTGAGAGGTTTTGTAGTTGAAAAAATAATTCTTACAACAACTCAGTAATGTAGAGAGAACAAATGGTATTATTCACAATTTGTAGATGAGTAAATTGCAGCTAAGAGTTTATATGACTTCCCCAAGGTAACAAAACTAGTAATTAGGAAAACCTACATTCAAATCCAAGTCTTTACTCCAATTTTTATTCATTATTCAAAGATAAATTATTTTATTTCAGAGAAGATTCAGCCCCTGAACATATAACAGGCTGAAGATAAAAATGATTTATAAATACTTAGACATTTTAACAAAGAAAAATTAGAGCAAGGCTATTCCTCCCAGTTATTGTGTATTTACAAGATTGTATAGAAAAAACTACTAACACACTTGTTGGAAGCGGTCTTATCAAATAAGCAGGCATTTTGTAATGTCTGGAGACATTTTTGGCCCTCATTGCTGGGGCTATTCATAGCATTTAGTAGTTAGAGGCCAGAGATGCTACTAAACAGACTACTATATGCACTGCTTCATAACAAAGGAGACTGGGAACAAGCTGTTAGGACAATCAAGGTTAAGACATTTTGCTCTACAAAAAATTTTGCAGACTCTGTTAAATTTACAAATGTATACTCTTTTAAAACAGCAATTTCACACCTATGATTTTCCCCTGGTGAGTTATACAGGTGAAAATTTCATTCATTTATTCTAATACGTGAGATTACATCAGAAAACAAACCAAAGAAACTTTTCTAACTTTTGGAGTTCACATGCCTATACAGGGTAGGAAAAGATACAGACAATAAAACCAATAAGGAAAGCACATGGCATTTTAGATGATGCTGCAGTTTGAGAGAGGATGGAAGTAAAGGGTGATATGGCAGCTGGATGACTATGCTGGCTGCAGACTAGTTTAAAATAGCTAAAATCTGGAGAAAAGGCCTACTTTATATGAATGGAAGACTACGTAAATGCAATACTGTGCGGCAATATAGAGCCATTAAAGATGAGGAAATACCTTTCATTAAACTTAACTCACAATGGATTCTAGACCTAAATGTAAAATGTAAATTTATAAAACTCTTAAAGACAGCACTAGGAGGAAACCTAGGCAACCACAATATGGCAATGACTTCAGAGACAACACCAAAAGGATGATTGCTCCAGGAAAGGACCTGATAAACCAGCCTTGATTAAAACTAAAAGCTTCATCACGATGAGTAACAATGTCAAGAGAATGAGAGAAAAAGCCACACACTGAGAAAAAAATTATGCAAAAGACGTAAGACACAGAACTGCCATGCAAACATGAAACGAGCTTCTGAAACTAAACGATAAGAAAACAATGGGTCTAGGACCTTAATAGACACCTCATCAAAGAAAATGAAAAACGAAAAACAGGAGGGGCATATGGAAAGATGCTTCATGGGCCTGGGAGATGGTTCAGTTGTAGAGTGCCTACCCATCATACATGAAGTCCTGGGTTCTTCCTCAGCACTACCACCAAAAAAAAAAGATAAAGATGCAAGATACAAAGGTGCTTTGGCTGGCATAGCTGCACAACTAACCTCACAGTCCCCACAGCTCATGCCAGAGGTTTCTCATAGGTCACAAGTCCTTCAAAAGCTGAATAAATAGACGGATGCCTCAGTGTTCTGTTTCTCTCATGCAGAATTTGAATATCTCTTCACTCTATGGTCCTAGAGGCCTGGGAGCCAGTGCTTTGCTGAAGAAGTAGAAAAGACCCTTGTAGCCAAGCTTCTGCCGACTGCATCTTCTCAGGTGACAGGCCTGTCTATTGCTGGTTCCTAGTCTGTCCTAGGTACTATGCTAAGTACTCCATGTATTTCACTGCACTTGACCCTTCCAACATCCAGGGTAGTCATTAGTGTGCTTTTATTTAACAGAACAAAGTTCAAGGAAATCAATTCACCTCCCCAGGTCAATCTCTACCTTAGAGAAAAAGCTACTATTTATATTCAAGCCTCTCTGATTCATGTTTACTTTGATAACACTCTTTCAAACACGTAAACAAAGCAAAGTTCAAACACAGCCACCCCCACCCCCAACAGCAACAAATGTATTTTTATTTTGCTTCTTTCATTTAAATGTACATTTCAATGCATTCTGGAAGGCAGATGAGAATATAATAAGCAATGAACAATAACCTAATGAACAAAAAGAAGGCACCACCCTTCAATTCTGTTTTTCCAAATGGAGAATTTAATTGCCAGCAATACTTAACAAGGAAAAGTTATTTATGGTTCCTGTGTCTCATCAACAGGTGCATATGAATCTCCAGTGGCAGAATCAGGTCACACAGCTCTAATGACATTCTGACATTGTTTCTCTCACCTCCCGTCCATGTGTTCTCCTCACCTCTCAGACTGCTCACTTGGAGGAGATGCCAAAGGTTTGCCAACCGCCAGGCAAACTTACAAAGTGTAATTACTGTCACCTTTAATATGTGCTTTAATATTATTCCAGGCCAATTTCAAGCACTTCATATAATGTATTATTATAATAGAAGAAAAGTTTTTTTTTTTTAATGAAACCAGCCTTTTGCTATCATTTTCAGCTTTCTTTTGATAATGTGAATTGATTTTTTGAAAGAGAGCTCCAACAGCTAGGTCTTTGAAACTCTTACCTCAAATAGGTCAGAGTCTTACTTCCCAGTTGTGCTGTGCAGCATGAAAGGCTGCCTGGGTTTTCTCAGGACTTCCCTCCTCAGGGGACCTCCCGTGGATCATTTCTCTTAGTCAAAAAGAATCCATTGACTGAGCCTATCCTAAAGCTAACAGACTGAGCTTTCCATGGAGGAACTGCAGCAAATTGAGTGCAGCTATTGACCAGCCTTCTGTAGTTAAAAATACAACAAACTATACCTTGTCTGATTTACTCTTGAATTACTGGTCATTTTCATGCTTTGCTGGCAGTACTTAGAGCCTGAGGATCTTTCAGGTAAGGAGAACAAAATATTAACTGCTGTTCTCTCTTTGTTCTTGTAATGTGCTATAGCCATACGTAATACACACACACACTCACACACACACACACACACACACCCCACACACAGATATTTCCTTTACTCAAAGGTAATTAAAACTGTTCTGACAATATATTAAATGATGCAAGTTTTCTTTTCAAGGGAAAGGTGCATAAAATTCAATGGTTTAATTATACTATAGATAACCCAACATATTTATCTTTTTCCAATCCAGGATAATTATATAACAGGAAAAGATATACCCTAACAAATAATATAATTAAACCATAAATTATTTTTAAAATCACCCAGACAAGTTATTTATGGGTATTTAAAAATAGTCACAACATATTCTTCATTCAAAATTCAGTACCAATGAAAAATATTACATTCATACCCTTTTGAAAAAAGTTTTAAATATTTATTTTAGGTATGCATGTATGCATACAAGCATGTATCTGTTAGTGTGTGCTGATGTGGATAGCAGGGAGGTGTGCTTGCAGGCATCTGGGGCCAGAAGAGGGCATCAGACCTCTTAAAGCTGCAGTTATAAGTGCAAGTGGGTCTCCTGACTTGGTACCTGTGTATATAATCCAAAATCTGTTTCCTCATGATTATGTAGCAACTGTTCTTAATCATTGAGCAATCTCCCATGCCTCCATACATTAATTTAAAAAATATATTTATTATTTTTAAATTTTACATGCATAAATGTATTGCCTGCATGTGTGTAAGTGCACCCATGTCATGCAATACCTGTGGAGGCCAGAAGAGGGCATCAGATTCCCTGGAACTGAAGTTACTGATGGTTGTCAGCAACCATGTGGGTGGGACTTGAACCCAGTCCCTCTGCAAGGGGAGCCAGTACTCTTAACCACTCTCCAGTCCCATATATCCTGGTTTTTAAAGAAGGAAAATATATCATTTAAGGGTGATGGTAGAAGACTCGCAAAAAAGACAGATAAACTTCCTTCTAAAATGTAAGTGGAACCTGTGAAAACAAATACAAATAATAAAATTCCCAAACACAAACATTTTCATCACTAATTTAGTAGATTTCTTGGGCTATGGAGCATAACTTTTAAACTTTCTAGTGTGTGTGTGTGTGTGTGGTTTGCCATATTTTATTTATTATTTTATGTGTATGAGTACATTGCCTGAATGCATGTGAGTGCACCTGTGTTGCGCAATGCCTGTGGTGGTCAGAAGAGGGTGTCAGATCCCCTGGAACTGCAGTTATGGACAGTTAGCTGCCATGTGGGTGTTGGGAATTGAACCTGGTTCATCTGAGAGAGAAGTCAGTGCACTTAACCGCTAAACCATCTCACCAGCCCCAATGTATGTATGCTTTTATGTTGGTATGTGTGTGCATGGAAGCCAGAGGTTCGTGTCCTGTGTCTTTCTCAATCACTCTTCACATTTTTTTTGAAACACAGCCTCTCAATGAACCTGGAGCTGACCAGCAAGTCCTGGGGATTCTCTCGTCTCCTTCTCCTCCTCCTCCTCAGGGTTGGCATTACAGGTATGTACCTCCCACCCGCTTTTTACATGGGTGTTGGGGATTTAAATTTCGACCTCATGTTTGAAAAGCAAGAACTTTATAGTCTGAACATCTATATAACCCGTAACAGTATAATATTGGAAGTATTACTTGAACAAATCATTGTAATAAATTAGATGGGATATGTATATTTTTTCATAACCTTGTATAAAGTTTGCATTTTAGTATTATGTGAATTTTATCATGTATCTGAGAGTGGTAGCTCACTTGAAATCCTAGCACGTGGGAGGCAGAGACAGGAAGATCATTCTAAGTTTGAGGTCTGACTGCGCTATATAATTTTGAACTGCTAGACTACAGAATGAGACTCTTCAATAAAACAAACAAAAAATCAAGTGAAGCCAGGTCAAGCAAGTCAAAATAAACATAGATTTATCAGGTCAAGTTCATATATTCACAATCAGAAAACCCCATTGAATCAAATATTTAGTGGCAATACATGAGAAAACTTACTTTATATTTTTGTATAAAGAGTAACAGTGATCTGATCCTAACTAATTAAGACTTTGCTATACTATGTTTAAGACTGGCCATCATTTCTTCTTATTCATTTGTTCACATATCAGGCAATGTGTGCAAGAGGTATTTTAGACTGTCACACCTAGAGCAGGCATGATACTGATATCTTACGGACAGACTGTATGACTGAAGCTCTGGACCTTACTTACAGACAGCTCACCACAATCAAGAGTCTCTAGTTCACAACGTCAGCAGTGCCAAGCTGATGAAGCCTGGTTTAAAGATAAATGTAAACTGGAACAGAGAAAATGCATTTCAAAGCCCCAGTATCAAAGGACAGAATGTATTGAATCCAACTATCCACATCGGTATCTGTGTGAATACAGTACAATCAGTACTGATTTTCAGAATGGTAAGTTCTCATTTTATTCATCTCTGAGAGGAGGAGGGTAGTGTAAACCTTGCTGAGATGGTAGAAAAGAGCACTTTAAAGATGTCATATTGGGCCTGGAGAGATTGCTTAGTAGTTAGAGTACTGGCTGCTCTTACAGAAGATCTGAGTTTGGTTCCCAGCACCCATACGGTAGCTCACAACTGCCTATCACTCAGGATCTGGGGGATATTTTCTTCTGGCCCCCAAAGGCACCTGCAAGAACATGGTGCATATGTATGCATTCAGGCACACACACACATAAAATAAAAATGAACATTTAAAATGTAATATAAACATACAGTTACTGATGCTATTAAAAATTAAGGAGAATTCTAAAAATAGAATCTATTGTTATGTATGCTCTCCTTAGTAAGATACAGAAAAATGAACTAATATAAAATTTGTGCATAAATAAAATAATTGACATGCAAAAGTTTTCAAAAAAATTTTATAATGAATAATAAAGAATATATCAGGAATAACAGCAACAGTTTCTATCTGTGGATTACATGCCAGGTTTAGAATATCACAAAGAGCAGGGGCTATCCTCATCTTCCAGAGAGAGAAACTGGGAAAGTTCACCCAGTGGCACTCCACCATAAAGCGGCAGAGGGGGCTCCAGATCTATCCTTAGCCCTTCACCAATCTCATGCTCACCAACCACTATGAAAACCAGAATAGTTCAACTTATCAAAGTGTTGAAAATATTTTGCTTTTATGGAATTTCATGCAATGCTCTGTTCTGGCTTCTGCAGGCAGCAGCATGCAGATGGCACACATACATTTATGGAGGCAAACACTCAAAAAATTCTTTTAGAATACAGCTCATTTTATTTGGGCTTCTAAAATGCAGTTTAGGTCAATATCTTTACTTTCTTTTTATTATTATTAATAAAACAGAACGACTAATATATTTAAAGGATGTGTAGAGGGGAAACAAATCTAATTTTCTTAGTTAAGACTAAAATCTTTAGTTGTTAGGCTGAATGGTACACATGACTAGGTAGTAATTCACACATATCATATGTAATTTAATGCTATTGATGCATTTACAATTTATGGATTCAATTATTTCAATGTTATGAAATCTATGATTGAAATTATTTTGATGGTTATAAGATATACATGTCTTTTGCTATCTCTGAATCTTACCTGCAAATATTCTATCTATTGATAAATCAAATAATATTTTCCTAAACTGTAGGAAGGGTATCTACTACTATGACTTATGATAAAAATAAATAGACATAAACATTTCAGAGGCTGGACAGTAAGTACAAAATAATTACTAACATTGATTTGTATAAATAAGTCATTTCCACATCTATTTATAAACAAAATTAGCATTCACTGAATACTCAGTCTTATTAACTACACAATATAATATAAAGTCTATGGAGACTCCTTTAAAAGCGTATCCCATAAAATGACTACCTCGTGCTTGCCTGTGATAATGTAGTGGGCAGTGTAGGTGGCTATGGATGTCGTGGTGATGGTAAATGAACATGAATTGGCCATAGTCAAGTAGGGATTGCCACAACAATCAAAGTAATGATCAGTTCTGCTGTCATCTTACTTACTTTTATTTATCTTGCCATCTAGGCAGGAATATACAAGACTGAAACTCTATTTGTATCTCTCACCATGAACAAAATCAACTCCAGGGGATGAGGAGATAACTCAGTGAGTAAAGTGCCTACAGCACAAACACTGGACCTACGTTTGGATCCTGCACCCATGTAAAAAGCTCTGTATGGTGGCACATGCCTGTAACCTAAGTGCTGGGGTACAGAAGACAGGTAGATCCTGGACACTTGGTGGACAGGCAGTTTAGCCTATATGAAGGGCTCCAGTTTCCCTGAGAGAACCTGTCTCTTAAGAATAGGATGAGACAATGTCAACCTCTGGCTTCCACACATGCATGTACAGTTGATCATACCTACACAGAAATATGCACACATCACACATACAACCAAATGAATAAACCTCAATGTTTGCCTACAGCCTTCATACTAGTAGAAGAAAGCACAGAGTGTCAAGATCTAGGTATGGGCAAGTATTAGAGTATGTGTAAAGGCTCATTAAGGGAAAACTCTTGGTCAAGGGAATTGACTCTCTGTCTGGATGGAGATCTAATATTCCAGTTGGACAGAGTCAATGACATGCCTAAGGATCAGCCCTCAGGAAGGCAAGTTCACCTTACAGCATGCTAAAGAGATAGGTGGAATATTTATTCCTTTAATGAGATATTGTACCTCTCCTTCCCAGAATTCCCACCCCCTAAGCATAGTCACTACAGCCAAGCAGCCATGACGTTCAACTGGGTCAGTCCATCTTACTTAGTCCTAACTCAGAAAGGTACACCTTCTCCTCAGATGCCAGCCAGATCCTAAGTATACCTTTTCTGGTACTCTGAACTTCCTCGCTCTTTCTCTAAAGCTCTTCCCCATCATGTGGTGGGCCTCCATGCTGGTAACTCAAATGCATGGCTTTTTCTTTTCTCGTCCATTCTTCTCATCGTTAGGCAGTCACTATGATTTACAGCTTGCCTCCACCCCCGTAGGTTTACTTATCAACTCTAAAAAAATTGAGTCCATTCTTAAATTCATTTATTAGTGAAATGAAGAACCCCACGAGGGAATCCTAATTCCCCTGTATCACAATGACTTTCTCAACAGGACTGGAAATAAAAGCAGGAAGAAACAGAAGGGACTGCATGGAATAAAAAAAATCACACATAGAAACAGAAACAACAGAGCAAAGAGACAAATAAGAGGAGGAAGGGTCTATCAATATTCAACTAAAGGGATTCAATATTTAGAATATGGAAAAACTCAAAAAATGAAACATTAGAGCAAATAATCCAGTCAATAAATGGGCAATGGAAATAAAGAGAGACTTCAAATGAAGAAGTACAAATGGCCAATAAGCATATGAAAAAACGTACAGCATCCTTAGCCACTAGGGAAATATAAACCTTAAATCTCCCCCCAGGCAGAATGACTCTCATCTAGAAAACAAACAACAAATTCTGGAAAGGACTCCAGAGAAAAGAAAGAAAAGCAGCTCTCTTTCACTGAAGATTAGGATGGACAGAAACTACTATAATGATTCCTCACAAAATATTTAAAACAGAATGATCCTGCCAAATCCCTTCTGGGTATATTCCCCAAAAAGTCCAGGGCAGCTTCCCACAGAGATAGCTGCATATCCATGTGTATAGTGGAACTATTCATAAAAGCCAGATTATAGAATAATTCCAGGTCAGAGAATCAGTCGAGGTCCCTATCAACAGACAGATAAAGAAGATGTGGTCTATATACACAATAAAATATTATTTAGCCACAAAGAAATGAAATAGTGTCATTGGAAGGGGAAAACAGAAGCAACTAGAGGTGATCATCTTAAGTAAAACAGCCAGACCAAAAAGAGCAACAGAAACAACCAGTTTGGCAAGAAATGCCCACTGGTTCAATAATGGCAGGAATGTCATGAACTATCTGCTTTCTGATCAAATTTAAGGCCTGATCCAAAAGAAGACACCTGAATCATTATCAGGGCAAAGAAGCTATGGTTGGACAGGTCATAGGCCCTCACAGAGAACCTACTACTGTTATTCTGCTAAATGGATATAGTATTACACGAACTCCCAATGATATCCTTATCCGCATAGATTAGTGCCGCTCACCCCTCATCAGAGAATGTATTCTAACGACATCTGCCTAGTCTCTGCCATGTGAAGCCATGGGACTAGGAAGTGGATATGTCTGAGGGCCATTTTTCTGCTTATTCCAAGTAACAAGTCAGAACTGGACTTATTTATTTTTGGTCTTCTTTTGAGACAGGGTCTTTTCCCTGCAGCCTAAGTTGGCCTAGAACTCACTATGTAGGCCAGGCTGGCTTTGACTGAACAGAGATGCACCGGTCACTGCCCTCTGAGTGCTGGGATTCACACCTGGCTAGATCTGGATTTTTAAGAGTCTAACAGTAAACAATGGTAATTTCTGATAATTTTAATTAATATCTTTATTATGCATGCATTTGAATGTATTTCCCTGAGTTTAAGGGCTTTCTGCATTTCTGTTTATGTGAGTAGTCTGTTCATACATGTCAATCATTTTATTGCTTTTAAAAAATTTCATCTGAAAAGCTCTTTATGTGTTAGTGTTATCAATCCTTTGCCACAACCAAACTAAAAATATTTTCCATGCTTTTACTTTGTTGCTTTTTTTGATCAGTGACAGTTCGATGGTTTTCATATAGTCAACTTTATTGTTTCTTCCCAAACTTCTTCTGCATTTTGAAGTTGAGTTTACAAGACTGGCCATATCTCAGCTAAGAAATAATTCTCCTTTGTTTAGTTGCAGTAACATAATGATTTCTATATTGAAATTTTGCATCTTTTTATAAGTTGTATTTATAATATCTGCAAAAGATTCAGTTTTTTCTCTTCCACAGAGCACTTCAGCCATCTCAATCCCACAATATGAGAAGTCCATCTTTTCCCTGCAGATTTATATGTATACCTTTTCATTTACTAAATTTCTACATAAAATATGATCTAGGGGACTGGAGAGATGGCTCAGTCATTAAAAGAATTAGCTTCTCTTGCAGAAGATCAGGGTTCAGTTCTCAGCACCCACATGACAGCTAAAAACCACCAGTAACTCCACTTTCAGCAGATATGATACTACCTTCTTGGGTGCTCTTACATAAATGCAGACAAAACACTCAAACACATAAAATAAAAAATAAAATTAAAATATCTATATTTTAAACTTTGCTTCACTTTATATATTTATTATAAACTATACTGTCTCTTATTACACAATAATTATACAGATATGGAACGCTTTCAACTAACAGCCTGTAAATTAAAATCAATGACTTGAAATGAAAGTATTTTATCTTCTTTCTTCCCAGCTAGAATTTGAGAAGTTTGTGTACTGTTTTATACTCTTTTATTCCCCTAGTACACTGAAGGGCTCTATGTACAATGAAGAAAGTCAATAAACCAATATTTTAAAATTATAAATGAAAATGGTCAAGAGTAAATCTCCGCTTGGATACATTGTTTTGATGGAATGGTGAATTTGACATCTGAGCACAGCAACAGCTTCCAGTGAGAACTGAGTGCTACTTCAGTTTCTTAACCCCCACCTCATAAATGAGGAACAGGAAGCCCAGAAATGTTGATTTTGTTAAGTTCACATAAGTACAAGTAAAACTGGAATTAGGTCTTCTGGTTTCAAATTGAATTTTATTTGCATTACACGCAAGATGGTTGCATTTTTGGTTGTGGTTTCCTTTTTCTTTACATACTTCTCTGACTTCCAGAGTAACTTTTATCTGAGAGACATAGACATGATCAAGATTTAAACATGCTGGACAATGAGATAAATTGATTATTCAGCACCAAAAGAATTGACAAGAACTAAAAGAATATTTTATAAGATTAGTCTTAAACACCAATCTGAAGGTAATAATATTATTTTCATGTCTGAAGTTAATAAATGATAACAAAAAATACAATGAGTTTTATTTTTTAAAAATGTATTTGTGTGTGTGTGTGTGTGTGTGTGTGTGTGTGTGTGTGTGTGTGTGTACCTGTGGAGGCCAGAAGATGGCCTTGTATTCCTTGAAGCTAGAGTTACTGGCAGTTGTAACCAGTAACTCCAGATATCATGGGTGCTGGGAATCAAACTCAGGTCCTCTGGATAAACAGCAAGAGGTCTTAACCCCTAAGCCATCTCTCCAGGCTCCTACAGTAAGGTTTTGTTTAGAATCTTAACTATATAGATGTCTTTTACTCATTTTCTAATTTTCTTAATAATATACTATGAAGATTATAAATTTTTATACTGGGTAGGCTGGTCATGCCTTTAAACCAGTACTTGGGAGACAGAGGTAGATGGGTCTCTCCATGAGAGTTCAAGGTGAGCCTGGTCTACATAGTTCTAGGTCAGCTAGATTTACAAAGTGAGACCCTGTCTTAAAAAAAATACAACTATGTTCAGATATTAGCACAAAGTTCTACCCAAGAGAAGTCCAGGCGACATAACTCTGCTTTCTAAGTACATTTAACAGGGCAAGAAAGAGATGGACAAAAAGAGAGATCATTATGAAGATTAACCTTCTTTACTTTTGAATTATTTTATATTTATTTAAAAATATTTTATTATTTTTTTTTATGTGTATGAATGCATTGCCTACATGTATGTAAGTGCACCTGTGTTATGCAATGTCCACGAAGGTCAGAAGAGGGTGTTAGATTCCCTGAAACTAGAGTTAGGAATGGCTGTTAGCTGCTATGTGGGTCCCGGAAATCGAACCCAGATCCTCTGCAAGAGCATCCAGTGCTCCTAACTGTTGAGTCACCTCTCTTGCTCTGTACTTTGGAATTCTTGAATTATTGTTTCTAATAATAAAGGAAGGGGGAAAACTAAAATAGAAACAATAAAAACATACAAAATGATTAAAATCCATTATGCTTTTGCATTTAGAAAGATGAGGAGCTGGGCTTGGGAGATGGCTCAGTGGGTAATGTACTAGCTGAGCAAATGTGAGGAGCGAAGTTTAAATCCACAGAGCTCCCGTAAAGCCAGCTGCAGTGACGTTCTTCTGTAATCCTAATGCTCCTACAATGAAATGGAGGTGGAGACAGAGTTCCCAGAAGCCCAGGGGCAACTTATGCTGGCACACACTGTGGTGAACAAAAGATCTCGTCACCAACAAGGGGTCATCTGACCTCCACACGTACACTGTGGCACATGTATGCCTACACACACACATACACACACACACCATACACACATATATAATTAAAAATAAGTAAATAAAATTTAATTTAAAATGAAGATATTTTTAACAAAGTGGGTTGTATAGCTTACTTATCAACTTGACATACCTAACTAGAGGGAATCTCAACTGAAGAACGTCTCCATTGGAATGGTCTGTGGCCATGTCTGTTCACTGAGTGATGTGGTAAGGCCCAGCACACCTTGGGCGGTGCCATCCCTGGACAGGTGGTCTTGTGTTATATAAGAAAGCAGGCTGAGCACAGGCCACAGGAGCAAGTCAGTAACCTGTGAACCTTCATGGTCTGTGCTCCCGGTTTGTGCCCTGAGTTCCTGCCTTGGCTCCCCTTGATGATGACTGTGAGCTGTTAAGTCAGATAACCCTTTCCTCTGTAAGCTGGTTTTGGTCAGTGTTTTCATCACAGCAATAGAAAGCTACCTAGAACAACGAAGTTATTCTGATGATATGCTATATTTTAGTTTATTAGAAAACATATGAATAACATTAATTTTACATTTGGACATTGTAACTCATACTGAAAAATCTACTGTAATATTTATAATTTCAAATCAATTTCACTGCAATTACATTTAAAATCATTATAGACTAATGAAGTACCTTATACATTGTACTGTTATTCTATGGACCTACCATTTAAATATATATTATGTAAGCTAAAATACATTTGTTCTTTATAAATGAACACTCTGACTCTAGATGGAATGCTCATTTCCAGAATTAAGGTTCCTGGGGGAGAAAAGCAAATTGCTGCTTGTGGAAGCTAAACGTAATGCTACATAATCGATCGGTTCACTTAAAGGCATCAGCCATGCTCCTTTTGATGATTGATTAAGCAAATATAAGAGTAGACAGCATAAACATTATGAGTATTATATTGCATATTGTAGTAAAGACTAAAAATTGGTCACGCTCTATAGCAAACAATATGGATGAAAATGCTCTATAAGAGATGTATTTATAAAGAAATGAAGGGAGAAGGTTAACATTAATTATATAAGTGGTGAATAAGTAGTGATGTATAGTGTGAATTCAAATCAACATCGTCTTCAGGTTCTCCAGGAGCAGAAAACCATTCTAGTTCTTTAAAAACAGCCAAAAGGTGAAAAGCTTCCATTTAAATGTGAAATGGAAAAATCCACAGTGAACAAACAGAAACTATATTCCCGAACAATTTACAACACAGGCAAAAAAGAATTGCATGCTGAAGATTACTAACATGAGTTAAATGAATTATAGATCAGATAAGCAGCATGGTTTCTCGGCCTTCTTTAATTGTATGAAACAGCCTGAAAGCTTCCAGATGGGTAAGAATGGGCTCAACACTGATGGCTATCCTGGTGTGTGTGTCTGTGTGTGTATATGTGTGCACAGGCATGTATATGTATGTATGTGTGTGTACGTGTGAATGTATGTGCAAGTATGTGTGTATGCATGTATGTGTAGATATATGTGTGGTCTGTTGGATGAACTCATATTAGGAAAATAATTGTAACACTACATTGTACAAGACTTACAGGCTTCATGAAAGGTGTAGCATGTATCGATACCTCAAGAGTAACTCCACATTTAAAAACTGAAGAGAACAGACATCTTCGGCTATAGGCAGAGGTTTCTTTCCCACCAAAATTCCTATGTACAAACCTGACCCTCAATGTGTTAGTATCAAGAAGGGAGGCCATTGGAAGGTGATTAAGATTAGTGCCCCTATAAAAGAGACTGGAAGAACTTGTTTGCCCTTCCTGTCAAGTGAGGACCCAGCAAAAGTATCATCTATGAATCAGACATTAGGGCTTTGCGGGTTAGTTTTTTTCACCTTGACACAAACCTAGACATACTTTGGAAGAGGGAATTTTAACTGAAGAATTTCTTCCATAGATCAACCTGTGGCCATTATCTGTGGGGCAGTTTCTTGATTGCTAGTTGATGTAGTATGGCTCAGCCCACTGTGGGCTGGTAGGCCTGGACTGAGTAAGAAAGGTAGCTGAGCCATCCAGGGGAAGCAAGCCAGTAATTCCCTGCTTCGACTTTCCTCTGTGAGGGACTGTGACCTGGGATTGTGAGATGAAATAAACCCCTTTCTCCTCAAGGTGGTTTTGGTCACTGTTTTTTCAGAATTGAAGCCCTAACCACACACTTCTGCTTGATGTTGGATTTACCGGGTTCTGTGATGTGCATGAAATAAGTTTTGGTGTTTATAACTCACTTTAAGGAATTTTTGTTACTGCAGCCCTAAGGGAACAGAAAGGATAGGTCTCTGTGACAATCTTGGATCTTGTCAGTCCTAATACCTGTAACTACTATTTTCAAGTGAAAACAAGGGCAAGTCTGCTACAACCACAAAGAATGATGAGATGGCTGAGTCAGTTACTATGTCTTTGATGCAGTTAAAACTCAGTTTTCTGAATAAGCATTTTGTGCTCCTTCATGCACTTTGAATCTATTCTCAGTGTTAACACCGAGCTGCTGAGACAGTTTTCCCACCAGCAAGATGGGCCAACAAAGTGATTCCCTAGCTGAAAACAAACGATGAGAATAAGAAAGCACATTTTCAAGTTATCTGGAAGAATGGAACACTACAGACGTCAAAGGAGTCACAGGAGCAAAGGAACAAAAACAGGACCACCATTCCAGCAGCAGTCTGGGAGAGTGAAGAGAAATGAATTTGAACCCAAAGCTGTTATCAATAGAGGCTGACAAGACGCAACAGGAAAAGCCTGTAGGCTGTATTTTGTTTCCTTTCTAGCTATAACTTGTGCCTTATCAAAGTGAATACCAGCTCCTACTGCTCATTAAGGCTGTCATGTTTTTCACAGTCTCATCTGCCTTATAATTGAAATTCTTATTTTAACAGCATTATCTTAATGTTATTGCTAGCTATGGAATGTCTTGCGAAGAGTGCAACATTAAAGTTAATTTAGCCCTACATCTTGGGTAATGGATACTGTCTGGAATATAATAAACTACAGAAACTCATAGTTGGACTGAAATGTGTCAAGGTTATTTCCCCAATTACTGTAGTTTGTTATAAACAACCCTTAACATAGTTATCATTTCTTACATCAGACTAATCTCATATTGCTTATGGTCTTTTTGGTTAGAGTAGCAAAAATCAGAAAGCCTAATGATGTAAAGTTCCTTTTTTCTTTTTTTATTCTTAATTAAAACTGGTTCTGCATTTGAGTTTCCCAGTGAGAAAATTTAGATCAGTATTGTAATAAGAATTAAGAAAGTACCCCTAGGATTATAGTCAATGTGTAATTTAAAAAAAATATAATATAGTAAATAAAAAATCAAATGGCTTATATTGTTAACTTAAGTGGCAACTTCCATTAAGCAAAACCTGCAGCTCTTGTAATGTAATGACTATATGGTGCTAGTAAAGAAACCATATACACAGTATGCTAATAAAGTAAAACAATTTTACTTAATGAGCTTTTATTTGCATTCAGGTGTTATGACTTCCCACTGCATACTGAGTAAATGCTGGAGTAACATACCAAGCAAATGTTTCAACGTGAACAGGTCAAGCAGAGAGGCCAGCGAAACCTCGGAGAACAATACTAGAAACTAAGAACTGAAAATGATTTCAATTCCAGTATGATAAATAAAGAATGCTAAGATTCAATTAAAATCTAACCTTTTGGTACTTAGGATTTATTTCAGAATAATCATGTGTTGGCCCGGGGAGAGTAGGTATAGGTAAAACAACACTGGTCAGGAGACCACACTGTGGAAGCTGAGAGATACAATTCACTTCTCTACTTTTATATATGTTTAATTTTTTTATTATAAATGTTAAAAATTAATCTCTGATATTAATATTTTATTTCTTAATAAATGGAGTTATTTCACTAAAGTGGGCCTCATAAGCAGCTGGCAAAATTCAACTATTTATTTTATGAAGATATTTTTTCAAAGTTAGTTTTTGGTTCTTGTTTTAGCACATATAAACTCTCTCCTAACACTTATTGATACAGTTTGGATGGGAAATGTCCTCAAACATTCAAGTGCTGAAAGCTTGGTCCAAAACTAGTGTTGATGGGGAGTCAGGAGCCCTTGAGAGGTGGGGCCTAAGGTCACTGGGTACATGCTCTGAAAACATAGTTTGTGATCTCCTGGATGGGTCTGGTTCTTCTGTGACCCTTGAGTTCTCACAAGAAGACTGGGAGAGAGGGTACAAGAAATCCAGCTGGTCTCTGCTCCTTTTAGAGATGTGACGGCTAGGTCCATAAACTGCCACCACATGTTACTGTTCATTGCTGTTTCCAAAAGTTAAATCAATAAAAGATGTCCAACTCTGGACTTTGTGCCTCCAAAAATATCAGCCAAATTAGCATCTTATCTTTATAAGTTAGCTACCAGGCATTTTGTTATAATGCACGGTTGGCTAATATGCCTATCTTTCTTTGGATTGTCCCTCAGTTAACATCTGTGTAAATATGTCTATGAAAACATATTTGGGGGTGAGTATATATGGCTTAGAACTACCACTCTTGGAAAGTAATAAAGTCTTCTCAAAACCAAATACAACAATGAGAAATCACCACATATCCATTAGAAGGACAAAAGAAAAAAATCAACAATACCAAGTGCCAAAGAGGAAGTGAAATCATTTAAACTTTCTTATGTCACTGACAGGAATCCACATGGTAACTCCACTTTGGAAAAGTGTTAAGCAGTTTCCTTAAAAAGATGAGTATGCAACCATTAGTGGCATTTATAATAGCTCAAGATGGGAAAAAAGACAAATTTCCATTACTTGGTGATTGGATGAATGGTGGTGCATCTATGTAACAGAATATCAACACGAGAACAAATTAGTGAGGCATGCAGCTACATGGATGGATCTCACTGGAGGAATTACACAAAGTGAAAGAAGCTATACAACAAAGCTACATCATGGAGGTTTCCATTCATGTTCATTAAAAAATAAACAAGGGCGATCTGATGCTCTCTTCTGGCCTCCGCAGGCTTTGCACGACACAGGTGCACTAACATATGTGCAGGCAATATACTCATACACATAAAATAAAAATAATAAAAAAATAAAAAAATAAGGATGTGAGTCTGCTCAGTGGTTGCCACAGGCATGAGGTGGGTGGATGAGCTTGATGGCACAGGGGGATGAGGGAATGTCGATGGTGACAGGTACATTATCTCTAGATCTAGACTGTCACTATGTGACTGAGTACTTTTGTGGAATATGCACATATGTGTGTTCATATTTAGAATATATACTTTCTGGTCAGAGGAATAAATAAACATTATTTAAACATTGAAAATTGGTGTTATGATAACCTTATTACCTTGACAATTAAATAATACACAGGAAAATAATTAAACAGAGCATTAGGAGCTGGAGTACTGGTTCAGCTGTTAGGAGCACTGGCTATTCTTGCAAAGGACCGAGTTTCTGTTCCCATCACCCACACTGTGGCTCATAGGCATTGGTAATAGCAGTTCCAGGGGATCAGATGCCCTCTTCTGGCCTCTGCATGTACTTCATGACACATGTACATTCATACATGCAGGCAAAACACACATACACATAAAATAAAAATGAATAAATATAAAGTGCATAAATCGCATTTTATTTTCATACTTGATGAGAACAGTGTAACTGCAGTTATGTGTGTGTATACATGTCACACATTTGTGTATGCGTATACTCATACTTAGTTCAGTAAGAGGAAGACTAAATAATCAAATGTGATTTTTTAATCAAATATTGCTGAAAGAGGGTTCATGTCAATGTAATTATAAAAATAACTTTATTCATAATTAAGCCAAAACCAAACTATCTCTGATGACTCAAAATATTCTAGGATCTTATGGGTACTTCTGATTTGACATCATACACACATTTATTACAATGTCTGGGAAAATGTGGAGTAACAACCAGTATGAAAGAAAGAAGGAAGTGGGGGTGGTGGAGGGAAGAACTCAAGCATGGAGGTCATTAACACCTTTCTCTGCAGAGATTTGAAGACACGTGTCTTCTTGATGTCTGGGATGCCTGGGATAGTACATTATACCTTTTTTTTGTAATTGTTGTTGATAGATAGAGTCATCAAAATTTAGTATGCTTTTAATAAAATATCATCTGCAACAGCTTGAAATTCCATGTACGTAGGCAAAATTATTCTATTTGCAAAGGTATTACGATGATTTGAATGAAAAATGTCCCAAATAGGCTCCAGGTATTTGAGTACTTGGCTCTGGCTGGCAGGGGTGAGCGCAGAGATTGAGGAGGTGCTGCCTTGTTGGAGGAAGCATGTCACTGGGGTTGGGGTCTGAGCACACAGGAGCCTCCTGCCCACTTCCAGTTTTTCTCTGCTCTGTGCGTGCTAGGAGATGCCGTTTTCTGCTCTGGCTGCCTCCTGCCATGCCTACCAACCACGATGGACTCTTACCCCTCTGCAACCATAAGCTAAATAAACTCTTCCTGCATTAAGCTGCCTTGGTCTTTGTGTTTTATCACAGAATCAGAAAAGTAGCTAATACAGGTACTTTCTAAAAATGCCCCAGATTTTCCAAAACACGTGGTTTCACTTCAAAGAAAGAATAGAGAAGACACATATGCAATATATACTTCCAAATGTTGAAACAGTAGCTGTTCTGACAAGAGGTCATAAGTTTAAAAAAAGCAGGTTTAATGGTACTTAGTGTTTACTCACATTTACTCATGCCAACTGCACATTTACCAATGCTTTTCCCATGAGTACAATGTAGTATCTGAACATGTTTCAAAGTATTGTCTCTTCCCTTAAAATTACTCTTACCTAACCAAAGTGGATTTTTATTGTTCTTCATTACTATTTTTAAGTCTAGACTATTGTATGTGTTAATGTTAAGTAAGTGTGGAAGCTAAATAAGAGTTACTTTTAACGTGTTTAAGTTAAGTAAGAGAGTTGTAAAACAGAGTGATTTATAACACAGGTCTACCTAACAGAATAATCAATAAGTAAGGCAAAGTAGGCACTACTAGTAACTATATATGAAATCTATTCAAGATCTTAAACACCGAATTTCCCTCTCAGTGCTCAGTGAATTATTCAGAAGATTCAGTGCCTGGAGTGTGGACACAGCAGGTGTTGGGCCAGTAAGTAAACAATGGACTAAATAATCTCAGGTCTCTAGCCCTATCCACTCTGCCAACTTGACACTTGTCCACACTGTCAGTCTTCTGTCTCATACTTCTAGCACCTCTGAGGAAGTTCTTATATTAGTGATCTGGACTGTCTTAGCAACTCTGTTCTTTATTCTTATTCAGTTTGCCAATATCCATAGTGTCTGCTTTCCTCACTTCGGACATGAGTTTGAAAATTACTATAAGCCAGCATAATTGTCCCTGCTAAAATTTATGCTCTAGACTTCTTTGGGATTTCAGAATTGCACAGGCAAGTTCTTGTATGTCAAGGGAACAACAAAGACCAAGAGTCAAGAATAATTCTTGGGTTGTGATAATTGGGGCAAAATGTCAAGAAATGTGTGTTAGCCAGCTCTCCCTCAATGTGATAAAAATACTCACAACAAGCATCTTAAATAGGAGGGAAAGTCATATGGTTTCAGAGGGGTCAGTCCACAGCTGCTGGGCTGAGATGAGGCTTAATCTCAGGCTGGGGAGCACCTGGCAAAGCAAGCTGTTCCTCTCAGGAAAACCGAGAGGTTGCAGGACCTGGGGCAAGACACCACATACTCCAAGAAAGCAAACTATGAGTATACACGATGCTTACTTAATAAAGCATAGTATTATTGGTTTCTTATCTTCTACATATATTAATATATCACATTTCTAATATCTCATATTTTATTTCCTAAAGATTTATTTGATTTAACAGAATCTTATGGAATTTTGAGAGTCAGTTATTACAATGAAGATATAACTTGATGAGATTATCTACTAGTGTATGTAATGGAAAGAAGAAAAGTAGATGACAAATTAGTATGATTTTATATGAAACATAATAAAATATATTAAAAACATAACTATAGCATTAGAGTAACTGTCTTAGGGAATGATAACACAATAAAATATTAAATGGAAATCAGGTAACTGAAGCATAATAAATGCATCAAGACAATGTGAAATGTGAGAAGAGGGAGCCAAAGTATCATGAGCTTGTCTGTGTTATGACTGACAAATGTCTGCTAATTGATGTTAGTAGTAATTTTCCTATATTAATGAATAGTAAATAATATAATTAATTAATACTAGTTTATGTTCAGATATTACATTTTAGCATACAGAGAATGAATATTAGAAGAGTGTGATAGGACTTGAATTGACTGGTTCACAGAGTGCAAAAAGATTTGGTTAGAGCAGACAGGCTCTGCTCATTCTATCAGAGCCTTCTGACAGCAGTGGACCATGCTAGAAGTTGTCATGTTCATCTAGAGCTGAGAAACCACCTAAGAACTTCTAGACTGTTTTGATGACTTTCCAATAAAACAGAGTATAGACTTACTTTGCACACATTTTAAAAGATTTTACTCAAGCATTATTTGCCTGTACTTATTTATGGGGTATACATATAAAGTGTGTAACAATCAAGTCAGGGAAATTAATTTTTGCTTCTACAAAAACCTTTTTGTATTAAATTTTAATATATATGTTTACAGTGTAGTGTAGTATAGTGTGTGTGTGTGTGTGTGTGTGTGTGTGTGTGTGTGTGTGTGTGTGTATGCATGCACACCATAAACTTGAGAGAGTCAGTTCTCTTCTAAGATGTGGGACCTCAGGATCAAATGTAGGTCATCAGGTTTGGTGTCAGGTAGGTACCTTTATATGCTGAGTCATCTTGCTGGCCGTGTTTCCATCGTGTGAGCACTACTTTATGTTTAGAGTCTCCTAGCTCCTCTCTCTCTTCTAGTTATTAGTAAAACGCATAATGAGTTATGTGAACTAGTATCATCTGCTCTGCTTCTGTCTCACTGCATTTTGGCACCTGTTAACCCAACCCCTCTCTTTTCCAAGCTTTTAATAACAAATATTCTACACCCAGATCAATTTTAATAGCTTCCACATATAAGAACAATAGTATTTGCCTGAGTCTGATTTCTTTAATTCAATTAATAAAATGTCCTTCAGTTTCTTTCAAATTGTTCCAAATAGCAGAAGGTGATTTTTATAGCTGAATAATATTCCATTATGCACACACACACACACACACAGACATATGCACACAAACACACACATTCTCATTATTCATTAGATATATCTCTGATATGCTGATATACCTTTGAGTATGAATCAGAAGTGGAACACCTGCATCACATGGTAGATCTATTTTTAGTGCTTGGACAAACACTCACGATTTTTTCCAAGGTAATGGTACTAAGTTACATTCCCAGCAGCAGTTTGTAGAAGTTCCCTTTGCTCTGTATTTTACTAACATTTATTGTCTTTGTCTTTCTGGTAAGTCAGCATAACTGGGGTAAGGTCAGATCTCACTGCAATTTTACTTTGAATTTCCTTAACAGCTAAGATGCTGAACATTCTTTCATAAATTTGATGAAAATTTGAATTTTTTTCTTTCAAGAAATCTAGTCAGACCATTTGCTCATTTTTCAAATTGTATTTGTGCAATTTTTGCTTGTTAGTCCTTCATATGTTCTTAATATTGACTCTTTCTGATGACTACTTTGCGAACGTTTTCTTACTTTGAAAGTTGTCTCAACTGTTGTTTTTTTTTTTTGTTTTTTTGTCATATAGAAGCTTCTTAGGTATAAAACCATTTGTCTCCATTTCCTCCTGTTACCTGTGCTTTTGGGGTCTTAGCCAAACACTCATTGACTGTACTAATGTTCAGAAGTACTTGAGTGTTCTCTTCACAGTTTCATAGTTTTGGGATTAACATTTAAGCCTGTAATCCTTTTGGGACTTTTCTTGCATATAGTGAGAGATATAGGCCAAGTTAATTCTTTTACACATGAATATTCAGTTTTTATAGACCTCATTTATTGTACAATTGCTCTATATTTAAGCATGTGGCATTTTATTGAATTTTTGTTCATTTCATACAATAAATCTGAATCATAAAAATTTAGACCACCTTCCCTGTCCACACTCCCCATAGCCCCCTCCCATCGAATTTCATGCATTCTGTCATATATGTTAAGCTTTCATATATGTCAAGCTTTCTCTTTCAAACCACCATAGTGATATTTTTGATGTAATATTAGATATGGTTTGCTAGTATTTGATGAAAATTTTTGCGTCTATGTTAATCAATAGTTATAGTTTTCTTTTTTACGCCCTTGTGTAACTGCAGCATTAAGGTAATGCTGGCCTTGAGGAATGAGTCTGGAAGAATCCTTCCTTTCCATTTTTAAATAGTTTGATATAAAGTGGTGTTCTTACTTGCAGAAAAGGTTTGATAATAGGTTCCTTGGACTATGCTATGATCATAGCTTCAAATAGAGAATACTGCTAAATGGCAGCGAGTATGAATAAGGCTGATAAAAGCTATATAAGCCTTGATATGGCAAACGCTTCTGTTTGTCATATGAGACACTGTAAAGAGAATCTTTTTAGTCTTTTTTAAATTGAATTTTTACAAATTTCACATACTATATTTTGATTACATATAGATACCCCTCTCCTATCTGACCCCTCTTACAGGGTAATTGAAGATTTTAATTTTGGTCATTCCTGCATTAATTTTTCTATAATGAGGATGTATTATTTATATAATCACAATATAAATGGTAAGTAGGAATTAAATAATTTTAAAAATCAAATGCCACAAGACAGCTATAACAGCTAAAAATGAGAAACTAGAAAATCAAATAGGCCCATCACTGGACCTACTTACTGTCTATGAAGACAGTGAGCAGAAATGAAGATAGGAATGCCTGGCTGCACCCAGAGTGGAGAAGTAGGACACATTGCTCTGGAAATGAAACCAACAACACAATGGGAGAGCTGCCTCACCAAGGCCGGTTTAAACTTGAAGAACTGTTTCTCACCTCAGGACAGAGGCTTTTACATATGTAGCAGATTGAACTGTGTGAAGTCAGAGAAAAGATTTGAATGTAATGTCAAAATTAGCACTTAGGGTTGCCACAGAGAAAGATTTCAGATTAGATCATTTCTAGTCTCAAAAGAGCTTGAATTCACAAATGCTTCATGCCTGTCCAATGTCTGAGACATCACGAATTCATAAAATACAAAGTCTGATGGGGCTGGAAAGATGGCTCAGTGCATATTGCTCTTGCAGAGAATCTGACTGCAGTTCTAACTGGGCAACTCACAACCCTCTGTAAGTCCATAACTAAGGCATCCAGCACTTTCTTTCTGTCTCTGTAAGCACTGCACTCACATGCATGTACCACACACAGGTGCATACACCTACACACATATGTCCAAAAACCAATATTAAAACAAATGTGTTATAAAATAGTTAAATATATACCCGTGATTATGAATTTCATCAAAATCAGTCATACTTTACTGTTTTTAAAATTCTTCATTAGGCTTCTTGACTAGAATGACCAAGTATCTCCACCTGAAATTACTTTATTTCTAAGCCAGGTTACAAAATCCTAATACTCTATTAGCACAGAAACAACTATAAAGGTTATTTTTACGAGAAAATTCTACTATGAAAATAACAGAAATCTCATGCGTCTGCTGGGTTTATTGCAGTTTGGTAAATTGCTCTGATTTCTTTACAGCAATTTCAATTGCAGTTGACCAAAGCTGGAATTCTCTGGTATACCAAGACAGCCTGCAATCTTCAACTTAAAGTTCTTCCTTAGTATCTACAGTTATCTGTGACTATTTGAGGTCCTAGAGTCAAGAAATATCAGATGAACTGTAAGTCAGTGCTCATAAATAGTCTTACAAGAAAAAACCCCTATAACTATATAAGGAGGTTAGATGTATTTTCAGTGTGAATTAAAATCAAATCATATTAAGAGCATAGTCAAAAGAGAAATCCTTGGGACAGTATGGTTCTTATTTCCTGATGACTGGATTCACAACCATGAACAAAGATCTTAAACTCTGAAAATCTCAGTTTCCTTAACCGTATGGAGGAAAAAAAGGCAACTTGCTCTGCTGATTTTATAAGACTGGCCTCAGGCTAACAAGAGACTGAAAGTGTATGTAAATAAAATTTGAAAAATGTCACTTTAAACTCAATTAAAATATTTCACTTTTTTCAAATGTCCTAGGGCAATCAAAGCCAAGTTCCCTCCCTTGGCATATACATCTTCATTTATATTATCTGGACTGCTGTATGCCTGGTACACACCTAAGCACAAATGATCTACAACACACCCCAAAGGTCATGGGAATGCTGGTTAATCATCATGAGCTGAAAAGGGACAGAACATCATGATACACATAATACATGCCAGATGCTCTGTCTCCTAATGTGTAAGTAGTCACTGGAAACACTCATTTTGAATAATTAGTTTAGTTTTGACACTAAATATGAACTTGACACTGAATATGTGTCAAGATTACTTTAAGAAGATAAAAAATGAGAGGAAAAAGAATTCACATTTTATATTTTCGTTTTATTGTTTCTTTGATGTTTTGCTTGTTCAAGTAGTGTATACAATTACAGGAAGGTTTACTTGAGTGGACGCACTGAGGTAACGGGACTGCTCTGTAGCAGTGACGCAGTTAATTAGAACAGTAGCAGCACCTCACAAGGATCACAGCACCATGCAACCTCCCGTTCTTTCTCTGTGAACCTTACAAACAGTTTACTGGGGCACCTTCAAAATGAGCACATCACATTCATGATCAGCTTGAACTTTGTCCCAGAATTTGACCACTATTCATGGTTTCCAGTGTGGTCACCCTGGCCTTGCCAGGACCATCTGTGGCCGGAATTCCTATGGGCACCTCCTCAGGAGATCCTTTGCTTCTGCCTTTGCCCTCACTAGCAGAAAAGAGGCTGGTTTCCACTCATGGCTTCTAACTATCCAAACCTGTATTTTCTCACATGAAGTCTTTCTGCAGCCTCCTACTCAGCACCCCTCACTTGGTAACTAATTAGAAATGGAAATGGGTATAAACCTCAAGTCCATCATCCTTAAATGAGAATCTGACACATATTTTTGTCCCAACTCCCTAGGTAGCTAAGCTCTAGCTATTCACAGACATTCCATTTTCTTTCTCTTGCTTCCTGTCCTTACCAGCTTATTCTCCAGTCTTTGAATGAGCAAACTGTCCATGTCTCTGTGTTTGTTTATCAGAGAACCCTACAAATTCATCTCCAAATATCTTCAAACCTCTCAATTTTCAAGCTGAGGAGGGATCATTTTAAAAGCCAAGTTAGTCCATCTAATCCTTCACTCAAAACCCCTAAACTGGCTCTTTTCTTTATTCAGAGTTGAATATCAACATCCCTACAGAAGTCTACAGGACTGAAAGTCATCTGTCCATACCTAACCTCTCCATGACCTTGCGGTTTATGGGCCTGCTAGACCTGTCTGCTTAGGGCCTCTAGTCATTCTCTAAGCTATGCCATCCCTTCCCAAGAATCCACAAGAATTAACACCTTTGTGTCTTCTAAGACTTGCTCACTTTCATTTCTTCCACATAGTCTCTCTATAAACAGTGTGCTCTTCTACCCTCAGAGCATGCCAATCCTCTTATCTTGTTGTATCCAGAGCAATTCCTTTTGTACTGCAGTTACTACTTACCTCCACACTGAATAACCTCCTTCTAGAATAGGAGTTTCATGGGGACAGGGTACTTTGTTTATTCCCTGATAGTCCTCAAGTGTTCAGACAATGCCTGACACAGAGGAAGTAACCCATGAAAATCTATTGCACATGTACTATAGAAACATCTTATTATTTTTTTAGAAGAAAATGACAAATAAATGCCAAGTATCACACAACTACCACAAAATCATCCTTTAAAAAATTGTGACATCAACTAACAGGTTGTGTTAAATGGCAAATTTGCATTCTAAATGTACTTATTAAATCTGGACAGTGGATTTTGTCCTTGTAATATAATACAATGATTGAGATTTACCAATATATAATTTAGAGTGATTTTTTCACGGTACAAATATTTTGTCTTTTGTCCACAAAAGTTTTGTACTATAAAGGCCTAATAAAGGCTCTGTATTCAACTAATCTACTAAACACATCTACTTCATAAAATCCTGGGGTACTGCAGTGCACAACTACCACAGATGTAAAAAGTTAATTCATTTCTTATTATACTTTACATTTTCCCCTCACTGTACAGATGTGAAATTCAAGTGTGTACATAATTTAAGAGAAATCCATTGTTTAACTAACCACATTATGAACAGTCAATAGTTTTTTGCATAACAGTAATAGTCAGTTAACCTGTGGCTTAGTGTTGAATTTAAACGCTGAATTTTAAGAAAAACCTAGCATAAGAACTTTTAAAGTACTTTGATTTTGGGATTTATATAAAAAACCCTTAATGTGATTTCCGAATTTGCCAAGTCAGCAAATCAATACATCACATCATACTAACTTAACTTATGTATATGAAAAAAGAGGAATTTGGGACAGGTTTCAGTATTCTGTAACAAGGATAAGAAAACCAACACACGTGCATATCATGCAGATAACTTCCAATCAGTAGCAAGCCAAGCCCGCAGACTGAGAGCAATGTGATTCTAGAGCTGAGCTTGGGTGAGGGATCTCATAGTCATGCTTACAGATCACTGAACTCCCCAGCAATCACTTCTACCTACATAAATACTGTCTTGGCAATCAGATCAACTCTTGTACATTTTCTAGTACTTGGGGAGAAATCAGACATCACACACACACACACACACACACACACACACACACACAATATATCAAGTGGAGCAAAATGTAAGAATACTAAAAATCAAGAATAAGTTCTGAGTTTCTCATAAGAAAATATGAAGCTTGTTTACTAAGAATAACAACAAACTGACATCAGTGAAGGGAATGGTATTTTTTAGTGTTTTAAAGAAGGAAACTTTGAACCTAATAATTTCTATGCAATTAAACTGTCATTATATGATAAAACAAATAGATAAATAAGTTAATGCGTGTTTAATCTCTCAAGCAGAATGCCTCTACAGGTTTAAAGATATGCATGCACAAACAACTAGGAAAAATCAAATGTATTCTTTGTAATTTAAATGTGATATTATAAAGAAACACGTTCATAATGTTTGCATCAAAAGTTCCGGTTACTTTCAAAACTGAGAAGCAGAAACAGAGAGTCATGTAAAAATTACAGTATTAACTTTGCTTGAAATGGGCAAGAAAAATATGTATTAATAACGCCTACATATTGTGAGGGGAAAATAATGATTACTATGGATTATGATAAACAAGAGGCACTGTGAGAAACACAAAAGTAGATTGCGAATACTCATAATCTGGGGGAAAACCCAGATCTTCTTACATACACACAGACACAGACAGACAGACAGACACACACACACAAAGCATGCCTTCCTAGAACAGTGATTTCTGTAAGTGCAAACATCTATCAGTACACAGGCTCAGAGTGCTTTGGAAAGTAGAAAGCTAATGGTTTTCTCCACAAGGTACTGGCATGAACCAAGGATATAGAGATGCTGCAAATAAAGAAACGCGAGGACTGCCAGCAAATACACACTAAACATATAAACTTAAGTATAAACTAAAAGAAAGTACAGTGGCCGCTCTACATGCTACAAAAGACATAAGGCAGAATGAATGGCAATGTAAAAGAAATACAAATTTGAGTAAAACCCTGGGAAGATGAAACAATGATTCTGAGCACGGGCACACCTCCTCCTACATGAACACTGTCAAGATGTCACAATGATCTGAGCACGGGCACACCTCCTCATACGTGAACACTGTCAAGATGACACAGTGATTTCAGCATGGGCACACCTCCTCATACATGAACACTGTCAAGATGACACAATGATTTTAGTACGGGCACACCTCCTCATACATGAACACTGTCAAGGAGCCGGGATAAACTGGTGAGACAGCTGCATGCTTTGTGTTCGATCTTCTGTGTGAGTTTCCTACTTCTTTCATCCCCTCACCATGGCTTTGCACACATTTACTTACATTCAATTCTCCTGTTACTTGAATTTTAGCAATATTTGGAAAAGTTTTAAACAGAGAGAGAAAAGAGATTTAGATGTAAATATTCTATATTTTGTGCTTGTTAAAGGTTTTAGAATGACATTATTTGAAACGGGACTAGAGAGAATGAAATTATAGCATTTGCTCTACACTTCTTTTAATCATCTGTCTCTTCTAATTCTAAGTATGGAATATATACACGTGGACTTCCTTATGTTTTAAGTTTCCATGGCAACTTGTGACCGAGAGTAAAGGAAAAATTAAATATACAAAAACTGAGCACACGCACACACACACACAGAGACATACACACACACTCTATTCCTTTCCAAAACTGGGGCTTTGTATACTATCCAATACTACCCATATGGTACCATTGAGTTTTATTTTTTAAGACTAACAGGAAAAAATGCTATAGACAAAATTATATTTGTACCTAGGTTTTAGGAGGTCTATTTTTATATTTCTTTTTTTCCTTGGAGAAAAATATTAAGATACAACATATAATTAGTCAAACAAAGACACTTTTTAAAAAAGGAAATATAAGATTTCAACTGTAGGGCTTCTTAATCTTCCTACTTAAATACCACACCACAAATAAAACATAAACAAAATAATAAATACACAATTAAATTAGACTGCCTCAAACTTCTTTGATTCATCATTAATGACAATCTGCGGAATTTTTCTTATGAAGGCTACTCTGTCACACTTTATTTCAGGATTCTAAGGTTATGTTTATTTGCACAGTGATCTCTATTTCACTCTATATTTCCACACTTGCAACAAAGGAATGTGATAGCAATCTTTCTCCACATATACAAATATTCAGTATACTTTGCATTTTTCTACATTAAAAAGCAAAACTATGTAACTAAAATGTAAATCATCTCCACATACTGTTTGTGGTAAAACTTGCTAATAAAGGTAGATGTGAATTGTTAATGAGGGGCCATGGGGCACTCCGAGGACTAACCATGCCACTCTGTTTCTCCCATCATAACTACATCTTAAATTCCTTCAGGTCCTAGCTGTCAAGCAAAGACTGCCAGGTGAGCAGTCTGTCACTCTTACCTAGGCTAATAGATTCTCCAGTGGCTTTTGTTACAGTTCATGTCATACCATTAAAACTATATGCCTTGAAAGTACCATAACATATGTAGCTGAATCTTGTCAACTCTAGATAATCAGACTCAGTGTGGCTTTACAAGCGGATGCAGATTAGAGAAAGCAATATAAATATGCAAATCACAGTGGTCCCCTTTCACCACCACGGTTCCTACCTCTAATGGCCCTCGCAGAAAGTCTGTTTGTTCAGCTCCTACTTCCAGTGCCACATCAACAGAAGCAAAGGGACGGCTGGCCATCTGCTGTCGCTCTCGGAGCAGTTGCTGGAGGGGGTAAAAATGATCTGTTTAAAAACGGGCTTAAAAGCACATTAAACTGAACAATAAATATCTAGTTTGATTGTGGAACAAATGGCACTGAAAATTTAGAAACTGTTTAATACACTATCCATATCTAGAGTTAAAGATGAAGACCACCTTTTCTCCTAAGACCTGACTTAGATTTCCCACTCAAAATATCCTATGGATTTGTTTTAGTTGAAAGAGAAAATACTGGTAAAAATGCTTAAGAAATGAAAATGAAAAGCTGTCAAAATGCATTAATAGAGTTTAAAGGAACATATGCCTGCTGAGACTGAGTCTCCTAAGTGGCGAAGATCCTAGCAGTTGCTATGGAGGAGGCAGGAACTGCTACTGAGAGTGGACAGAACTTCAAGTCTGCATGTACCTTATTTAAAGTGAGGAACGACCAATAAGGTGCAGAAACTTTATGCAAGGGCTTCTAAAGCACCACTAGGTATTTGTTTCCTTTTCCTTGTGTCTATTCTGGGATTTGCCAAGCTTAAACCACTAAACTAGCAAGTCACAACCAACTACCAAACTAATTTATATTTCTGCCTTTCCCTGTAATTATAATATTCATTAAGTCATGATAAGAAAAAATTGATGACCAGCACTAGATATTACAAATCTTGTGCCTCTCATTTTATACAGCTAATAAAATTATTATAAAATATTAAAAGGATGAGCAATGCAATTAAACACTTTCAAATGAGAAGAAAATCATATCAGTGAAGAAGGCAGAATCCTTGGACACAATGAATGGCTTCATTATTTATGGAGATCTTTAAAGATTCACAGGCATTAGCTGAAAACATTAGCTACTAGTCTTCAAATGTAAATGGGTAAAGCCTGTGATGCATCATTCATAAAGTTCTGCAGATGCCTGATGCAAGTTTTCAGTTAACATTTTTGTGTTTACCTGTGTGACACAGCAGTGAGAATGCTCATGAAATGAAGGTCTAAAATATAATTTAAGGTTTTGCTTTCTTACCACTAGAGAACATTAACCTACTAATGTCATACAGAAGTAAAACTGTTAATGGACAATAATTTAACTTTTTATATTGTGTTTTTGTAGATGTATTGACTTAATGCTAAAATTAGGTTTCAAGTAAAAAGTAAAGATTATGGACATTATCAATTATTCACTTTAATATGACTTCAAAACTATAACATTAAATACAGTTGTTAGCAGATAGAATTTAGTTTGTGCCTCTCTTGATAGGAGTGGCTCAGAATGCCTGTGTAGAATGCAAGCATGGTATTATTTCAAAGGCAGGTCATCCTACGGGCAGAAGGTACCATTTCTTTGTCCTTGGTAGAAAGTTACATACATCACCTTGTACACATACCCCCCACAACATAGTTGTGCAATCTACCTTTTCAACATTAATATACAAGCTTTGAGAAAATTGCAAACTCAAGTTTATGTTCAAACATAATTGTCTACGATTTGTAATTAACAGTATTTTCCAAATAATTTAGTTTTCTTCAGCTTACAAATGGTATGTCACATAAGAATATTTAAACAAAGGAACAGCTTCTCTTTCCTCATATGTCTTTGGCAGAACATTTAAAGAAAATGTCTACAAAGTAAAATTAATTTTAATTCAATATTTATGTTGAATATTCAATATCACAAGTGTGTGATGCAAACCAGTAAGTATTCCAAGTCTTCTATCTTTAGCAAAGATTCAGTGTCTTAGAATATATTATTTTGACCCACAATACTCACAAATAAAGAAAATCTAGTGGCTGGTACTTTTGTTCAATTTTTAATATTTTATATGTAACAATGCAGAAGTATCTTTTAAGAGTCAGATTTGTCCTCGAGCTTTGAGTTTCAATCACTTTTAAAGAACTGAATGTCTGCAACAACCTTTTTTTTTTTTACAAAGAAGACCATTACCCTTGGCAAGTCATGAAAGTATAGATTGTATAACAAGACACAGCAAAAAATAATAATGATAACCCAGAGCATAAGATCGATGATCAGTAAGGGTACAGATGCAATTTAGAGAAATGAATTTGATCTGGGTCTCTTAGTGGGGCTGAGGGTCTAGTGAAGGGACTCTTCTCACACAGCTGAATTTCTGATTTGAACAACTAAAGCAAATGTTTTCACTGTGAAACTCAGGAAGAGCAAATTGCTCTCTTATGTAACATTCTTGCTTTGGTGTGATGGCCAAAATGAATAAAGGGAAAGACACTGCAATTAGATTTGCTGCTAACTTCTGGCTTTCAAATTGTTCTTAAAAATTGTCCTTCTTGCCAATTAACATCTGAAAGCTGTACTTTTCGAGTTTTGTTAGGACAGAAGGAACACCATGGTGACAACTTAAATTTGTGACAAGTTTGTATAAGTACTGACACACCACACAGCCTCTATAGTCAGAAGGACATGCATTTGAGGGTCAGCTTCTCCCCTTTAGCTGTTTGAGAGTAATCCTAAGAGTTAGGTCTCATTGAGTTCAATTCTTCTCATGTATGAATGGAGCTAATGATAGGACCTAAACCTATTCCTTAGAAGACCTGTTATGAATCCGAACTCCTCCCCTTCTAACTATTGGTCTATGACCAAATCATTTAGCCTTTCAAACACTTGCTCTTTCTCTCTATTAAATGAGAGTGATAACAGTACCTTCAGGTCCTAGGGTGAAAACAGGAGAGGATATACACAACTCAGCAAGGAGACTGGCTGAATGGGAGTGCTCAGAAACTGTTGATTGGCCTGATTATCCTCCTGAATTTCCAACACTAATTTTGCCTTTGAAGAAGCTCACTAATTACCAAGGCCATTTTCTTCAGCACTGGTGACACATTCTGCTCTACTAGTCTCCCTTTAACCAAATGTTGCAAATCTATGAGACAGTTGGAAAATGTCATTACTGTGCTAGAACAAGTTAGATTTGGAACTGCTTTTTGCCATTTGTGATTAAGAATGATAAAAACTCAGCCAGGAATTGAGAGAGAAAAGAGAAAATACTTAAGACATTTAGAATTTATTTTTTGTGATTCTGGTTTTGTATCGATGTTTACAATTTGTACATCTATATGAACCCATAACGGATGATGTAAATGTTTTATAACTGATCTGCTGTTGCCAATTACTCATTAGAACAATAAAAGCCAGAGAACAAGTCAATCGCAACACAACAGATTATAATCATGCTGCCATAAATGTTGCTGTGAAGAAAATTTAAAAATTAAAGTGATCTTCAGGATCATATTTTTATCCACAATAAGTGTTTTAGTATTAAAAATCTATAAAATACACCATGAACTAAAATGAATATGAAGGTTCAGACTTAAATGACAATTATGAGCAGATATTCTATCTAATGTTTTATGAATACAGATAATTCTTCTACTTAACATTATTCAAGTACTGTATCATTCCCCAAGTTCATACTACCTACCTTTCCAAATACTGTAAGGCATACAACTCTCTAAAAAATTTTGGAACAGGGAGCTGGAGAGATGGCTCAGTAGTTAAGAGCACCGGCTGCTCCTGCAGAGGACCTGGGTTCAATTCCCAGTACCCATATGACAATTAGCAACTGTCTGTTAACTCCAGTTCCAGGGAACCTGATACCCTCTTCTGACTTCGAAGGGTAGTGCACAACATGGGTGTACTTACATACATGCAGGCAATATACTCACATACATATAATAAAAATAATAAAATATTTAAAAAACAAATTTTAGGATAATCCCTAAAGAGACACACACACAGGAAACAAAACGATAGCTGATTCTGCCCCTCAGCTGTTCTCATATCTCCTACCTCTCTTTCTGTCATGTTTAGATTCCCCCAAATTGTCTTACTTTTAACTTCTAAATGTTCTCTAAGTTTGAAATAGTTTTTCCCTCCCTCCCTCCTCTATCATTTAAGCATATTTGTTTATTGGTTTTGAAAAAGGAATTTATACTGTAGCCCACTGGCACACTTCTCCTATAAGCTATTTATATATTATATAAGTATGGTGCTAATTCTTTATGTCTCCATGCTTTTTCTAGAACTTCCTTTAAAAACTCTGTTTTTATGCTAGTTCTCATTGGATGTGACACTTAATTGGCATGCAACAGAATTTATTGAGTAGAAAATGAATGTGTAAATAAATCAAAACAAGAATTTTCTTCATAGGAATGTGAATGAGAATAAGTTATGATAAAATTGGTTTTAATTGTGATTCAACTTAAAAATATTATTTATTATTTTCTGTGTATGAATGTATTCTGCATGTGTAAGTACACCCTTGTCATACAATGCCCATGAAGGTCAGAAGAGGGCATTGGATCCCTTGGAACTTGAGTTATGGATGGTTTTTAGCTACCATGTTGGTGTTGGGAATTGAACTTGGGTCCTTTGCCAGAGGAGTCAGTGCTCCTAACCACTGAGACATCTCTCCAGCCCCTTGATTATGATTCAACTTTTAAAACTATGATATACCCTTTGATATTATAGAATATATATATCTTAATCTCAAACATAGGGATGCATTATTTAATGGAAAAGTTTAGCAGACCCGAATTGTAAATATACCACATGTTTCATATTGTTCCTTATGTACCTTATTGTAATACTACAAACGTTACGGGAAAGATTTCATAAAGGCATCACGATGTATTAGCATTTCTAAGATTTTGGAACAACAAGAAGGGAACGATCAAAAAGATCTGAAATTGGTCTAGAGTACAAATTCTAATGAAGAGTCTTAAGTAGAGATGGAACACTCTTTGAGCTAGGATATTTGTTATTAATGCAAATATACTGAATATGAAGTTAAGTAAGCACAGCAAAGTTTATTTTGTTCTCTTATCGTTAGAGTGAAAAAAAAAAGGTTGCAAATCTTTTAGTTTGATTGAATTAGGTTCACGGGATAGTATATCATTTCTAGAACGAATCTGCAAGGCACTGGCTCAAACGCTAGTTGAGTGTGCTGGAAACCTCAGCTTCTCTTTTAACAATCTGGAGTAGGCTTTCTAGGCAGAGATGCTGGTGTCTCCTGGCCTGTCATAGCACACATCTTCATTCCGGTGGTGTGGGCTGCTCTCTTCTATGCTTTTACTTTCCAACTATGCAGGATGTTTACTCTTGAAATAATGTTTCCTTAAAAATGGCTTTCTGCCATTTACTCATTGACTTTACTAAAACTATACACTGTCATTAAAGTCTAAAAATTTACTCAGTTTTTATTATTTAGAAACAAAAATGCTACCCTCACCTGGCAAATGGCCAAAAGATTTTCTAGGTAGGTTCCTCAGGTACACAGCACTGCATATGAGCAATAAGGCACTAAAGCCCAACCCCTCTTATGATCACAGAGCTTGCTACCAAAGAGATGAAAGTCAAGGAAGGAATGGGAAAATTTCTATCAAATTATCAGTAAGCTAAAGTGATAACATGTCAAATTAGATATACCTGTATATATACACAAAACACATCATGTGAGCAAGTCATTTGTGTAGAAGTATACACAGGAATATGCAGGTGAGTATGCTTATCATAAATCAAAGTAAACCCACTGTAACTCAAATCTAAAGCTTGTCCAAAAAGGGCCAAGTAAAGATTAAACAATGACCGTCAATGAGAGCATTTTTGTCGTTTGGATAGACTGATCATACAGTTGGTATTATTAAGACTGCTATGGTATTTCTTTTCTCTTCTAGTGATAAAAGGTTAGGGAAGCTCATAGCTGCATGAGCTCCAGACAGATGGTCACAAAGCATTCAGGGTCAGAAGCAGAAAACAAGGAAGACTCATGCTCAGCTCCCTCTCTCCTTTTCCTGCAGTACTGGGCCCAGCACAGGAAATGGTGTTGCCCGCATTTAGGATGAGTCTTCTCAGTCATCTCAATTAAGAAAATTCTTCACAGACATGCCCACAGACCAACCTAATCTAGACAATCCAAGACCCCTTTCCCAGGTGATTCCAGATCCTGCCAAGATGAAAACTAAAATTAATCATCACAAATGTCTTCTTAGATTTTCAGACTTAATGGGGCTCACAGATCCCAAAAGGCAGAACTTTTTTTGTAATATTTTATTATTTTTATTTTATGTTTATTAGCATTTTGACTGCATGTATGTAAGTATACCCATGTCGTGAAATGCCTATGGAAGTCAGAAGAGGGCATCGGATCCCCTCTAACTGGAATTAAGGAAAGTTGTTAGCTGCCATGTGTGCCAGAATTTGAACCTAGTTCTTCTGCAAGAGCCGTCAGTGTTCTTAACCCTTTAGCCATCTCTCCAACCCCACACTGAACTTCTGAAATCTGTGGAACACAGATCTCCAAAGAGTAACTTATGGGCATGAGAAAGTCAGTGAATCTAGCACTAATATATAATTTTTTAAAGGAAAAAAAATCAACTTTTCCTACAATTTCAGTAGTTTCAGTGACTTAACTTACCGTTGTCTTTAGAAGTTAGCTGTCCATCAACTACATCCAAAATGCAACTCTTCTATCCTCAAATTCTTTCAATGAATAAATCAACCATCATAGATCAATACTTTCAATTAATACAGAATTGAATATATTCTTAAAACAAGCAACTCTATTTTAGAATATCCAGCATTCTTCTTTTCTGAATAAGAATTTAAAAAATAGGTTCAAAAGGAACCGGAAAATACTATATGGAGTGAGGAACCAAGAGCCAGAAAGACAAATGCTGCTGTTCTCTCTTACTTGTGGATATCAACTCTGAATTTTGAGGTTTGTATAATATCCTGGAGGAAAGTATTGTATGGAGGGACTATTGTGGGTAGTGTTTTAGAGAGGGGGACAAAAGAACAAAGGTGCTGGAAGGCAGAAAAAGGAAAAATGGAGGGGATCTTAACTATGGTCTGGGGAGAGAGTAGTACAGAGGGAGAGGAAAGAAAAGGGATAATAAGGTGTTTGAAAAGTGGTAGAGTGACGTAAGGGTACTGAAGGCACATTTCATATACTTGTGTGTTTATCTGTAGTTTAAATGGAGTTACTCCACATGGGGTAATAATGCTCCCCTCCATGAGCCAAGGACTAGCTAAATCTAACGAAAAACTGTTAGGCAAGTGATTGGACAGGAGAGATCAATGAGGCCCCCACAACAATGTAGGCTACTGCCATTGCCCTTGGCTGTCTCTCAGAGTTTGAAAGTAAACCCTACTAGTGAAATCACACACCTCCATCACAGAACTTGGAGAAATCAAGCTGGTATTTATCTGGAAGCCTCCTCCAGGAGAGTGAGTTCTTATAATATTGGAATGTGCTGTATAAGCTGCCAAGGTAGAAAAAAGTCATGAAAATTCCTGCCCAGCTGTAGAGTTTGTAAATCACAACAATGACCAGCCAAACATGATGTCATTTCAGGGATAAAATAAACCACACAGAAGAGATGCATCCAAAAGAGTAGTGCAAATTTGGCCCCTGCCTTGTACAAGGTTGTGTACCGTGGAGAGCAGAGGAAGTGCAACAGACCCAGGAAGGACAACACTTTTGATTCGCTTTGCACTTGCTGCTATTAAAACCTGAAGTAAAAAGAAACCACAAAATGTTTGTAATCCATTTTAAAGACTACTCTGGATACTTAAAATCATATTTCATGGTATATATTAGTTGTGTCTATTCAACTTAAAACATACCAGTAGCAAACTGTGGTGGAAACACAAGAAGAGAGATGGAGAGAAAGTGGAGAGAAATGCACTAGAGTGGGTGACAGAGGGTTAATAAGAAATGATATGACATTTACCTTGAGTCCTTGACAGAGTAGCAAGCATCCCTCAGAATTTAGGAGTCTAATGCTAAAAGGTTAATTTTGGCCACACAAAATTTAGATCTACCACTCCCTGCTTGATAATTCAACAAAAGGGCCTGCTTCAACAGCACAGCTGCCCTCTCAGTCCAAGACTCCAGTGCCAGAAGTAAAGAAACCAGTGAATTGTGTGTGAACATCATAATGTTTGCGCCCAGGAAAGATGTACACACTTTCCAGAAATAGTCATACTACCCAGAATGATTAAACAAAGGCCAGGAAATCGTATGGGGCAAAAAGAATGCAACAAAGGAAGCCCAAGGGGGTATTTTAAGAGCAATCATCAAATTCAGAGTTCCCCAGGCAAGCTTGAGCCTCAACTCTGCAAGAAAAACGAAGACGGCCATCTTACCAAGGGAAGGGAAGGAGCAGAATGGTCAAAGGATAATGTGCGATTTATCAAGGTTAAGAGAAATCAAAATGGTATCTCTAAATGACCAAATGCACAGAAGCCAAACAAGTGAGATTCGTTATTTTTTTAAAAACAAAATTAATCTTTATGATGCTCAGAAAGTTCATTCTTATGGAGGAAGAAATTGCTTGAACCCAAAAGGCACAAGAAATGGGTTTTATGATCCTCAAATAAAGTAACAAATATATAACCAGAAAACAGCAACAGCAGTTAATCTCAAATACAATGAACTTCCCTCTCCCAATAAATAGCAAAAGGTCAATTTTGTATGTAACCTTCTTTAATACAAAAGGCCAGGTGGCTGTAATTTATTTGAGCAAATCAAAATGAGCAAAAGGATGAGTATTGAAAAGGTCATTTCAGAGCTGGATCCTCAGAATGGATGTTTAATACCCACGGCTCCTCACAGAACAAAAATGAGAAACTGCCTAAGACGGAAAGAAAAGGCCTCTCACCAAGAATCCCTCATAGTTCTACTGTGGGATATAGTGTCTCCCCACGTTAGCCATTTGAAGTTGAACAAGAAATGCTTGTCCTGCTCTAAAGAAAAGCAGTTGATACTAGGACTCAGACATCCAGGAGGTGCAACATGACCAAGTCAACTTGAGGAGGGAAAGAAACAGCCCTGGATGCAGCAGGAGTCTGTGGACTGCTGGACTGTCAACCAGCAAATGATGACTGGGTACGTGTGACAAGAAGTCCTAGATTAACCCATTCAGTCCACCTCTCCCTCTTAAGATGTGCAAAAGAAAGCCCTCTCCTCCCCTCCATTATGGGCACTAATACAATGTTCAAGATTCAATTCTGAACCATGCTTGCTCTCAGGGTAAAAAAACTGTAATACAACATAATGAAATTAGCTTTTTCATGAAGTGTAAAAGGGTCGAATATTGTAGCAGTTTGTGACTATAATTTTAAAGTTCTTTAGGGTTACTCAAATCTCCCTAGACAAATAAATCATCTAAATGTTCTAAATTTAGAAATTTCTAAAATAATTTCTTAAAATATTCTAAATTTCTCATAAAGAAAAAATGTGATTATTTTACTATAAACTAATGTAATTATTGTCAGTTCGATATTGAAAACCTTAAAAAAATTTTTTTTTGCTAAATGGTTCTTTAAGGAAGTCATCTGCTAATTATAATTTCTAGAAGACTACACTGGGATATACCTAGGATGTTCATTATGACTAACTCTAGTGAGAAATGAATACAAATTTTTATCCTCAATATTTTGTGAATGGAACCATGATATTAATTTTTAAAAGAAACTAATCTTCTTATTTGAAACTTTTAAATGTGAATAGTTTGATGTAGAATAGATTATATCATTCATTATGCAATTATATCATGATTGCTATAAACTGGCTTCCTTATGTATTTGGAACACTGTGTCAACTCACAAAAATCGTAATGTAAGAAGACAGTGGTCATAACAGATTCCATGTAACAATTTATTCTTATAGTGAATGGAATCCATGGTTATCTCATTCAGCATTCCCATCGAGTAGGGTCAAGTGTTCTCTGTCTTCTCTGTCATATGGTCAACTAATATCTGTCACCGAGTGAGAAGATTGCAAATGGGCCACTTCTTGGCAAGTTTTAAAGAACCCACTCTTAGTACTTTTTACTGATCAAAACCATGTATTTGGGGATCTTTTTGGACCATGAAAGTTAAGCAAGGTATTTCTAACTTAGCTGACTAAATCACTTCAATATGTATTAAGTATTTCAAATTTTTCTTTTATCTTCAGTTGAAACAGATGGAATATTGTTACTTTTCATTCATTATGCAACAAAATTTTGTGAGATACTTCAGAATGCTAGGAAGAGAGTTGGCCACAAAGTCCGGCCCTCAAGAAGCCACTCAGTCACGTGAGTAGGGCAGACCTGATTCTTGTGTAACAAAGTTTTCGGTGTTTAGTTTTTCAAGGTCTCTCTTAAAACAGATATGATCATATAACAATTAGCCTATATCTGCCCTCAATTCTTATACAATTTTTCCACAAACCTCTAAATTTTATAATCGAAAGACATTTATGAAATGTTAATGAAAATTTTAAATGGATCAAAGAAAAGAAATGAATTCTTCCTCTAGAAACAACCAACAAGGAACTACTGAGGTCCCTGCCTGGACTTTTGAACACGTTGAAAAGTAAAAAGTAAAACTCTTAGATTTAATATCTTTGTAACTGCTGCTGTTTATTGTGCCTAAATTTGTAAAATAAGTTATTCACTTTACTTCATTAGGGATAGAACAACTAAGTCATTAGGCACCTAAAAAGAATGAAGATGAGTTAGCTTCACCGAAGACTACAGCCTTAGGATGTGACCTGTTACAAACAATGCAACTATTTCTAAGCAGAAAACGATGAAGTCATCATTTAATTATATGAGACAGGGAAACAGTATTTGCTGCTATTAAACTATAAAGAAGTCAATTTCCATGTATACAGTATAAAACCTCAGTTAGCTTTAAATGTGATTTACATTATGCTTAAAGTAGCCAAATTAGTTACTTGGCCTAAAATTTCATTTTCCCCTTACCACCACATTTAAATGTTCAAGTCACGTTCACGAACGCAAACTCAGATGTACCCTACACCGATGGAGCTCACTACCCTTCTTTGCTTTTCTCCATTGTATTCAGTGCCCTGTCAATGGACATGCTACACAGTTTGATTATTTGTTTACAATCTGTCTTCCTGTTAATAGTAAATAGAGTTTTATTTATGTCAAAATATCAGCATCTTAAAAGTATCTAGCACATGGCATGAAATTATTCAATTGGACAGATAGTTGTCCAACTGAATAATTCACTTGGGACCAAAAATATTCATGGATGAACTTTATAATCGGGTAATTTGAACTGAAACTCACTCTTCAACGTGTACTAAAGTTCTCTATGAATTTCTAATTACACATTAGAAACATTTTTTTCTGAGTAATAAAGTCAGAAGACATGCAGTGGTAAAACCACAATAAAGACAGAAATGCCTGCTGTTAGTCACTAAATATAGTCACTAACTATATTTATATATTTATATATTTAGTGAACTAAATATAGTTCACAGTATTAAGTGAACAGAAACTAAACATTTTTAATATGCATACATTCTTGGGAACAAAGAAATTGGAATAATGTGCTTGGGGCTGATATCATCACAAATGCCTAAACTGGGTAGGGTGGCAGCAATGATTCTCCAGGAAACATGCATAGTACTCTAACCAGCCACCTTTTCCCAACAGAGATAAACTCACAGGTCTACCCAACCTTCTCTCCCATATCACTGAGTCTCTGGTATGGAACTAGGCCATTCTAAGAACTAGGTTTAGGCAGAATAATTACAGTTCAGATAACTCCAGTAGGGCTATGTCTTACTATGGGATTGGCTTACTTTTTAAAATTTGAAAGCTTGGGGCCAGTGGTGTGAATTTTTTTGTGTCATTAATGATTTGTACTCTTTAAAACTAAATCCATGAAATAACTTGGCAATGAACAAACACAACTGTGTTGAGTCTGCAAGAATTCCATTCCATCTGGTACAGTAGGGATGCTTCTGGTGAAGATTAAGTAGACTAAAGATACTGAACAGTGGTTTAGGGATTTTGTTTGAAGAATTTTTAGTACACAAGGGTATAACAATTTTATTTTTGAATATATGACTTTACCTTGCAAACAGATATAATCTTTAAAATAGGAATTTATAGTAAAGTGGGCGATATTCTTACTCATTTGAGGACATTTCTCTGTTGTTAGAATTTTATTACTAACGTGTCTTTCTGTATTTTAGAATCAAAGTTATTTAATAAGGCCATAAAAATAAGTATGAAGTTTATTTGATATATGACTTAGTTTGACATAATTCAGAGACTTCTGGGTATAAAATCCAAACAGTCCACCATGAGATAAAGAATACTACTGCAGTCACCAGAACCATTCCGTGTGCCTGGAGGCAGGAAGAGAGCTGTCCTGATAAACCTATTTCACTATTCTAAGTCACAGGAGCCACAAAGCTCCCTCCTATTCTTTACTTATTCTTCTCCCAGGAGGTGAAGCGTTTTAATTCTATTTATGCATTAATGTGTGCTCACCCAGACCTGCCTTTCTCCCTGCAGACAACGTGAGCTTCACTCCTCTCTATTCAAAGCTTTGATGATCAACAAAGGCCACCAACAGACGGTACCATGTCTTAGTTTCACACCCAAGGCATGTAAAAAATCTATCTGATTCTGGGGTTCAAAATTCAGCACATTAATTTGATTTGTAGACCCAAAGTCATGCCCTTTAGCACAAACTTGAATAGCAATAAAGATTATACACTGAGAAGTATTGAATAATTATTTAGATCATAATTGTTCAGTACTCAAAGAAGAGAGTACTAATTTTTGCCATCCAAAACCAATAGCAATTATCATTCTATTATTCAGTGTGTCTATATTTCTATCCTTCCAAAAGAATATTAGATATTCTTAAATGATTTGATGAAATCATGACATATTTACAAAGTAAATACCTTGTAAATACCTTACAAGGTACGATTGGTGAATCAATCATACCTTTGTAGGACTAATGCAAGGTGGGCCTTAGCCAGGTCACCTGCTATGAGGATTAAGGGAATGGCTCCTGAGGGTGAGGTGCTCTGCTCCAGCCAGGCGTGACTTCTGTCCAGCTTCTGCCCTGTGTCTGAAGAGAACCTACACTGAGATGATCCGTCAAGAGACAGATTACTATTGGCTGCAGCTGGGAACCACCCCAGCTGATTTCTCTACAATCACAATTATTTTTTATTGAGGCTAGGTTGCTACTTTTGTGCAGGACAAAGATAATTTATCACAATTCATATAATCATGCTTACACATTTTTTCAGCTCAAGAATATTCTGAAATTAATTCAAGTGTTAATCAGTTAGCACCAGAATTTCTAAAATGTAAGTAATACAAGTTATGGATCCTTTCTCCGTTTCTTAAACTCTGGACAATACTACCTTGGCTGAGAAGTATAGAATCTGTGTGTCAGTAACATCACACGATCAAAATAAGTAAATAACATGCTGAAATACACACTGTAGAGTTTCCAAATTTCATACAAGTCTCTGTATGTTTTCAGTGCTACCTGATCTTTTTATTTTAATACAGTGTGAATAGTTTCCTTTGATGAAAAATGCTATATAATATGTTCCATCAATCATCAGACAATCAAAATCCCCACAAAATAGAAGATATTTTGCTAAGGATGGTAGAGACTAGTACGCAACAGATGTGAGTACTTGTCTTCCACATTTATATCTTCTGATAAAAATGAAATTTAAACCTGAAATGTTAATTTATAGCAAAAGAGTTTAATGACAGGTCAAGTCAGATATGGAAATGTATAATTACTTGTAAGGTAAATGGCATTAACAATAGGAGTGGTACTCACATCCATGGGAAATCTCATAAATAAAGCTGACACTTAAAGGATGTGTAGATTTGAATAACTAGATTTTACATGATAATAAAATGACAATTTTTGTTAGACTAATTTGCTTATTTTACGATTATCTACGTCTTTGTGAGACTAAATAAAGCTCTTACGCTTCTACACGCTAGATTCTTAAGACATTATTTATCCTCATCTGTCACTCTATAGTTTCCTTTCCCTCTTCCTCTTCAAATCCCTCAAATTTTCTCTAATTTCTGTTAATCTTTGACTAACCTGCCTATTCACATCCAATTCTGCTATGATAAGCACAGAAAATAAGTTTCACATTTTAAGGACATTAGAAACGCTTTGTGATGCCAGTACCCGAAAACCTTGATTCCATTTGTGTCAATCAATATTTGACTAAGCTTTACACACTGGTCATTTCTGTATACAACAGTTGCATATGTGAGGTATCAGATTGCATGCCATGGCAACTGCTAATAACTGAATTAACCCACTGCACTAGATGTCTGTACTTTCTTAATTAAGATATTCTTTAACTTCACTGACAGTTTGAAAGCCAAACCGGTCAGGGAAATATATAACTTATTGGAAAATAGTTTTTATAAATACTATTGACATATTTCTGAAAAATTATTAGTCTTTGTCAGCTTTCAACCATCTCCACTTTCCACCAGCAATAAATTAATGAACACAGCATACATTATCACTCAGTATACTGAATGGTATAGTTACCAACAAAGTATATGAGTATATTTTCTTTCTGAGATGCCTAAGTAATAATTATAATTTACTTTCCTATTCAATGCTTAGTTGCTTCGGAAAAGCGACATGATTAACCAAGTCAATCTAATGTAATTTAAATGTAGTCTTGATCTCAAAAAGTGAACCGAATTCATTATTTTAATTCAGATCAAATGTTACTTTAAGCATGTCAATCTAAATAATATACACCAGAGGCAGTAGAATATACACAGGCCAGGAAGAGGGTAATGCTGGCCATTAGTAAGTCTCCTGCTCACATTTCTGCTGGAACTTCCAAAGACATTGGTGATAGTTTACTGTGTCCTGCTGACTTCCAACTTTTAATTGAAAATGATGCAAAAACATACTTTTAGAGACTAATATACCAGCCTTGGCAAGACTTTTTCTAGTACAAAAACTGGAAAGGAGCATGGAGCACTGAAGGATGCCCCTTCACTTGGAAGCTCACAGTGCTTTCAAAGGAAAAGCATTTAAAAAAGAAGCAAGAGTTTATGAATTTTCATGTCTATCTTCTATTATCCAGCTTATAGGTTTCTGTTGAAGTAATAATTCTCTTTAGGAAGACGGCACTTTTGAAAAAAATTGTATCTTCATAAGAAGCCTGTGAGTGTAGAGTCCCAATTTTCTTAAGGAAAAGTGAGTCACAGAGCCAAGGTAAGACTTGCTAAAGGTTAAAGGGTACAAAACAGCTCTATTTTATCTCGTATCTACCCAAAGCTCACACCTCATTCCTGTCTCCTTCAGAAATTTATTTTCTTCCCAAACACTTTTCTTCCTCAATATTGTGGGAGTCTGAATGATTTAAATATTCATTTTACTATATATGAACTTTAAATAAGTTATAAAAGAAATTTATAAGATAAATTAGTAAACATGAAGACATTAAGAAGTAGTTTTATCTGATTCACAAAATTAAACTAATGAAACATTTTATAAGGGTGAGCAACAGAATGAAGCTAATTTGGCACTTGGGAGAAAATAAATCACACACACACACACACACACACACACACACACACGTCAGTAAAAGTGCATATATCTTTGACCTAAAAAAAACATTGCTGAGATTCTATATTAATGAGCTAATGACAGACAGATTTATCAATCCTTGCCAAAATAAAGTTTATTATGGTCAAAATATTGAGACAATTTGGCCAATTTGTCTGTTCAAATTGGAATATCAAAAGGGGGAAATCTGATTAAGATATCTCATATTTTTAAAGAATTGTAATAACAGTGAAAATCGTCAAAGAGCTAACTATACAACAGAGAAAAATACTCTTATGTACACACATATATAAATACACATGAGTATAAATTCATACATAAATGATAAAAATATGATTTGGAGTGATCCTCCTCTGGGTTGGAGGTTACAAGGGGATAGAATAAATGTGATATTTTTCATGAAGCTGAAGAGAAAAATATCACTGTAAAAAATAATACCAGAGGGACTGGAAAGATAGCTCAGCAGTTAAGAGCACTGGCTACTCTTGAAGAGAACCTGAGCTTGATGCCCAGCACCCACATAACAGCTAATACCTGAATTCTAGTTCCAGGGGATCTGACACTCTTTTCTGAACTCTGTGGGCATTGCACGACATGAATGCACTTGTGTACATGCAAGTAATATACTCATACACACAAAATAAAGTTAGAAAACAATACCAAGGGCTGGAGAGATGGCTCAGTGGTTAAAAGCGTTTGGTCCCCAGCACCTATGTGGCAGCCAACAATGGTCTGTAACTCCTGTTCCGGTAGAGCTGATACCCTCCTCTGATTCTCTGTGCATTATCTGCATGAGTACACATACGTGCACACAAAATACTCAGATATATATAAAATAAAAGAAATAAATATTAAGAAAGAATACCAATTATATCAAAGTCTTCTATATCTACAACTTTACCTGCATTTTGTTTGTTTGTTTTGGCTTGAATTTTTTCATTTGTTCATTTGTTTCTTTTTACACACAGTCTCTTTATAGCACCAACTGGTCTGGAACTCTCTGTGTAGACCAAGCTTGTCGCAATTTTGCAGAGATCTGCCTGCCTCTACCTTCTGAGTGCTAGGATTAAAGGTGTGCACCACCACACTTGGCTTTATATCTGTATTTTTCTGCCTGGAAACTAGGAGATAATTTTATATTTAGAATGTGAATTTTAATTCATTTCAATTTATATTTTCCTCTGTAAGGGGAGAAAAGGAGAATATTACCAATTATTCTGATGCCTCTGACTTGTTTATACTGTTACTACAGACTATATAATTTGGGACTATTGAAAAAACAACAACAGCAGAATAATGAGTGAAAGAGTTTTGCTACTTTAGAAAACTGGAAGGTTTGGGCCTGTTGTTTGTATAATCTGCTACATGACTGTACAATGTAAAAGTGAGTCGGGTTAGGATATGCCTAGGATAAAGGCATTAATGAAACATGCTCTAGGAAAAAGCTTGACTATAAGTAATTAAAACTGATAAAAGTAACTGACCATAAGCAATAAGATTTGGAAACTTACAAGAAGCTACCAGAATAAGAGAATGGAAGAAACTACTATCAAACAGAAACACCACTGTTGATTTTAGTGCCAGATAAAGTAATCATCTTTTTCAGAGGCCATTAATGTGACCCACAGGACAATTCTCAAAATCTGATTGTATGTTGTTGTTATCATAAATGATCTAGTATGATAAAAGTTCACCTGATTACAAACTGTATACAATTAACCTGCTCTAAGTGAATACAGTTAACTATTTAGGCTGTCAAATTAATTTGAAGTAGGACTAAGAATACAGTGACAAAGTTTGCCACCTGGTGTTCAGTGTGACACAGTTTGCATGGATCCACACATGTTCTTAAGTGTGAATTTTGAAAGGGGTCTAAAACTGTGAAAATACTGTATTAGATAAATTCACTGGTAAAACTTAACCTATAGGACAGAAAAGCATATCATGTGGTTTGGCCAAACAGCAGCTGTGGCAAGCTGAACAGCACTCCCCAAGAATATCCTGGTACTAATCCCTGTTAAAGTTATCTCAGGAGGCAAAGAGGATTCTTCAGATGTGACGGAATCCAGGGCCAGGGAAGGGAGCGCGGGGGTGAGGGTGTCATGGATTATATGGACGGGCCGTGAATGTGATCACTGTGTCCCTATAAGACAATGTGATCACTGTGTCCCTATAAGACAATGGCAGAGGAAGATTTGCCTACAGAAGATGAGGGCCAAGGCAAGGTGGATACGAAGCAAGTAGCAGTACTTCAAGATGAAGAAAAGGACAAGGACCCAAGGAATAGAGGAATGTTTTGAAAACTCCAGAAAGGAAGAGTACTCTCTCTTATGCCTCTGGTACAGGTTACCCTATGAAAACCTTGATTTCTGCACAGTGAAAAAAAATTTAGACTCCTGACCTCAAGAATTGGAAGAAGATAAACTGTTTTAAGCCAATGGTTGCTGAGATACCAACAGAGCAGCTAAGTGGATTAGGGCCTGAGGCTGTGCAGGGTGAAGTTAAAAGATGAGATGTGAAAGCTGACTCTGCAGATTAGATCCTAAATGCTACCATGTCTGTCAGTGAGCCGGCAACTCACCAGAATTCAGGAAAGAAGGGTACAGGGCACTCAGAAGGAGCCACGCCTACTGATGTCATATCTCAGATTCACATCCTCCAGACTATGAGGACAAATGTCTGTTAAAGCCATGCAGTTTGTAGTACGTGTGACAATAGCCTGAGGAATCCTGTGTGGTTAAATAAATATTATCCATGAGCTTATCAGAAAGAGAATGGTCAGTATCTTTGAGGACACCTACATTCCTGTTGCAAATGTGATTTCCTTTCCACTGGAAGCTGTATTTAAGCATCACTGCAATTTTCACTCATTTGAATACTTGTACCATATGTATGTGCTGATAACCGACACAGCTTAGCAACGGCTGGCTGTTTCATTACATGCTGTACATAAATGCCAATTGCTCTTCCTGCCCACCATATTTAGGTGTGTTCACTCACCAGGGTGCCTATTTGTTTAATTAATTCTTTTGGGTTCTGCTCTGACAGTATTCCTCTGTAAGAATAGAGCACAATTTGGCCAATGAGATGACTCAGCAGGTAAAGGCTCTTGCTGCCAAACCTGAAGACCTGAGATGGATTCCCAAGAGCTACCAGGCAGAAGGAGAAGACCAAATCCAGTCAACTGTCCTCTGAACATGCCTGTGCCTACACACACACATACACACACACACACAAACACACACACACACACGCACACACGCACGCATGCACTCACACACCCCAAATGAATACAGACAGATAAAATAAAAAGACTACAGCACAACTTAATCATAGATATTTTTGCTGTTTTAAAGTTTTTTCGTCACAAGCATTTTTTCTAAGAACATATTCATACACATTCCCAGTATACACTGCAGGAAAATTCTATCTTAAATTCTGTGAGATAATTTTTTATTATCCAATTTATTTTCCAAAGTGGTACTAATTTTTACCCCTACTATTTTATATGGACACAACACCTTATATTATCTAATTTAAAACTCCCTCCTAATATGGTATGTGTAATGGTTTTTATATGCATTAGTAATTATTATGACTACATTTTCATCATTTGTAGGATTTATTGGCTATTTATATTTCTGCTTCTGTGATAAATGTCTATTGATGTGCTTAGTCTCTTTTCCTATTGAATTACCTTTTTTCCTATTCATTCACATTACTCTAAATATTTCAGAGCTATGTGCAATGGTACATGCATATAATCTTAGCACTTGAGAGGTAGAGGCAGGATTTGGAGTTCAGGGCCAGCCTTAGCTACACAGGAAGTTCAGATCAGCCTGAACTATATGAGACCCTGTCTGAAAATCAGCAAACAAGAGTTCAAGCTCTCCATCGTGTGTATATGTATAATATATACATAACAATATATAAATATATAATATATAATAATAAAAAAATATATAAATCTTATAAATATATTCTCCCTGCATATGACTAATCTTTCCATGTTTACTTTGCTGGGTTACTTTTTTGATTAAAAATTTACTTTTGTTGTTGTGTTTCCAAAATTTCTTCTACATTATTTTCTGTTGAATTTCAAAGAATTCTTCTCTGGAAAGAAAATGATTTATGAACAAACCCGATGATGTGAGTTATTATCTTATGTTCTTTCAAATTAATAAAAACTTGTCGTTCACTCAGAATTATTTCTGAAATCTGTCTTTGATTAACTTTCCTGCATATGCTAGTTGGGATTCTATTTCATTTTATTCTACATGGAGAAGTAACTATCTTACAATCATTAATTAACTATTCTATGTTTTTCTCATTGATAACCAAATACAATTTTCATAAATTTCACATGGGATCCATTTCTGCACTGTCTATTCAGTTCCACAAATGATTTTTAAGAAAGCACCACAGGAAACAGATCTAGAAAGGAAATGCCACAAATCACTTCAGCTTTCTCTAAGATACCCTGGCTTTTTTTCAGTTCATTGAATTTATAGGTCAATTTGAGTACACGTGATAAAGCTATTATAATGAATGATCTCTATCTAGGAAGATGTCATTTCTCTTCATTTAAAGTTATTATTAATTCTTTTCAATAGAGCTTTGTGAAACTTTATTTTATAAAATGTACATAAAAGTATTAAACATCTGTTTTATCTTGAGCATCTGCTTTACTCTGAGCATTTGTTTTAACTTATAGGTTAAAGGAAATAATTTTATATCTTTACTTTGTTAAAATTATTTTATGTCAGAACGAGGCATGATAGCCTACAAATAATTAAAAAATAATTTTATTCTATACATATAAAAATCACTGTTTCAGTTTGGACAATATGAAGAATAAACATACAAACTGGTAAAGAACCAAGTAGCATAAAAGAAATGTTTCCACTAAGAGCCTCCTCTTAATTTGTCTCTGGCTTTCATGGCCTACATACAACTGAGTCATAGTGCTTCCAAGCCCTCTTGCTATTGTCCTTTCGTGATGTGATGGTTAATTTCTATTATTAGCTTGATTGGATTAAGAACACCTGGAAGACTGAGGCATAACTGTAGGTTTGTGTATGAGGGCATTTCAGAGGACTAAGTGAGGAGGAAATAATCACCCTGAATGTGGGTGGCATCATTCTTTGGTCCAGGGGTTGGATTGATAAAAGACACAGAAAGGGGGGGGGGGAAGAAAGGGAGAGAGAGAGAGGGACTGAGCACTAGTATTCACCTCTCTGTTTCCTGATCTGCTGAAATATGAGCTACCAGCTCCATGTTCCTGTCACCATGGCCAAGTATAGGTCCCACTGACCTGCTTTCTCCATTGTGAAGGACTATACCCTCAAACATGAGTCAAAATGAATCCTGTATTCTTTTAGATACTTCTTGTCAAGTGTGTGGCTATAATAATGAGAAAAGTAACCATAGGCAACATGTTTTATTAATGAATCTTCTTTACTGAGTGTGTCAAATATTGGTTTTAAACTGGATTTGGAAACAAGTTTCCATTTCTTAACAATTACTCCATAATTTATTTTAGTATTTTGGCCCCAAAATATTCTTTTTTTAAAAAATCTTAATAGCAAATATATTTAACAGGAAGACTTTGGTTCTCTTTTCTGAGTGTCACTGAATGTCAACAAGTTGTTGGCAATCACCAGAACTTCTTCCTGGCACTCAGTGGTTCTCACTCTGTAGCACTCTTCTGTTTGTCCCTGTGATTTGAACCAACATACTTCCTTATTAAAACCCAGAAGAAAACACCAACAAGCAAAAAACCAAAAAGCACAGCAGCAGCAATAGCAGGTCAATGAGACAGTGGTGAATTTGCAGTTAATCTATTCACAGCGAGTGATTGTCTAATGGTTTGGTGTTCAGGCTAAGAGTTTATTTTCCTAATCTGTCACTTACTGAATGTAATTAGTCTGCAGCAAAGAAAAGCTACTACTGATAATGATTATACCAGACTTCTAATATCTTAATTCCAATGTCTAAAAACTAATGAATTTATTAAGCAGCTTAGTATATAATTCCTTTAGAGATATCTACTGATAAATTAATATTGATATAGCTAATTTGGTCATGGGCACTCTCGCTTTCATCTCTCATCCCCTTCCTCTCCTGCTGAAACCATTCCCAGCATGTCCCCTCCTCCTTTCCTGGCTTTTTACATGTGACCAACTGAATTTAATTAATGATTTTTACTGTAACATAGGTGGAAGGTTATTTATTGGAGCAAGGGCAACTTATCAATGACTGCAACACTGAAGAAAATGATACCATCTTCTCTCAACAACCATTCGCTGCCAAGAGTCTCCCAAAGAGCTGTGAGGCGTCATGGGCCCCTCCCCTATGATGATGGAATATTGATGAGTCCAATCAGACAGCCACAGCTGTAATGAGCTCATGAATGCAACAAATATGTCCAGAAGAAGACTTTTTGCCACATATCTTCAAATCCTCTGGGTTTCCCATTCTTTCCACCCCCTCTTCTGAGATGTTTCTCAAGCACTGCATGACACAGCTGTTAACTTAGGGCTGAGCACCCTACCATCCTTATTCTGGACACTTTGGCTGGGTTTAGATTTCTGCTTTAACCATGGCCTGCTGCACAGTAAGAAGCTTCTTTGATAAAGGTTGGATGCAGCATTAATCTGAAATGGCAAACCAGGGCTGGGATAAATAGGCCAAACACTAAAAGGTATGAAGATACGGTTTGAAAAAAAAAAAAAAATCAAGATTTTTTTTCTTGTTCTTCTTTGTTAATGAGATATCCTACAAAGATTATGTGAGCACAAATGACAATTCCATGTATAAAAAGTGCAGGTGATTTTTTTTTGCAATAATCTAATGGGAAAAGCACTGAAAGCAATACTTCTAGTAATGATAATTCTTAATACCTGACAGTTTTTGCCTTAACATATTTCTTTTTGATATTTGTAAAAACTATAGCATCCTAAAAACTTGAATGAGCTCTACTGGGGTTCCACAGGCTAAAAAGATAACATGCTGAGATACTTCATGGTCTCTTCTATGTTTCCTGATATATTCCTGATACAGCATATATTATAGTTCAAAAACATTTACATTTGTCAAAGTTCATTAAAATCATAGTGACAAATGCTCAGGATTACATTTGGAATTTTCAATAGATTTTTTTCTCTTTTTAAGTTGTTTGTTTTCATTTTAACAGCTGTATTAGGATCAAATTGTTAAGCTTTTGACCCCCACTCTAGGAAACATCTCTGTTTTATATGGGGACTTGGCTACTATGCATAAGCGGAACTGATTTCTTTGATAGTTGTATACAGAAACTATGAAAATCTCTGAAGAGTTAACTCTGGTTGCTATACCACTACAATGAGTTTCTCACTATCAATGTGAAAAAGAGTATAAATCAAAATACTCTGTCACTTTAACTCTACTCAGTGTGCTTCAAAAAAAACATGGAACAATTTAGAGTTCATCAATTATATCACATTAAATTAGCCTCCATCATTGAGTTGGCTCAACAGCCTTCATCTATTTTAATTTACAACAAAAAGGACAGCCAAGAACAGGATAGGAGCAATGACGCGCTTAAAAAAAAGTCGCTGTCTTCTTAGTTATAAAAATTCCTTTGCTTTTGTAAGCCTAAAATGGCCTGAGGATAAATACTTCTTACTCAAAGAAGGTTTTAAAATACAGCAGGTCTCATAATACTTAGAAGAAAATAATTTTGTACCTAAAAATTGTTCATGAATTTAAAATGCATGATGAATTTGCTTTATGAAGTATGTTACAACTATGACATTGCATTTTGTTAAGTCAAAACTTTCTTTACATCTTATCCATTTACATATAAATTTCAAATGCTAGAAGCAATATGTAAGAAACACTGGATGGAGTGGAACATGAAGACTAAAATATCTCATTTCATTAACAGGGAGGAAGACAAATGAAAATTATTACCAAGACAGGTTGTGCTAGTAGACAATGGAGTTCTTGGCCTTTAAGTTGAAGGATAAAGGCAGATACAGCAGAAAAAGATGCCCATATTTGCTGCCAGCTCCCAGAGGCAAAGAAATAGAATATTTTATATAAGAGTGTTTTATACATTACTTACTTGAAAACAGGAACATTTAGGAGAAGATATGTGTAATCTTAACAGAACCATAGATGATAAGAGTCCCCATGTTTAAAAGCAATGCGTTGATTTAATAAACATCAGTTGCACATCCTATTACACTGGAATGAAAATATTTAATAAATATTCCTTTGTGTGCTAAAGTTTAATATAAAAGTTCCGCCTGTTCCTAATGAATATTTTTCTAAGTGATAATACTGCATTTCTCATGGTAGCAGAGGGTGAAACATTTACTATCTAAAACTTTGTGATTCAGAACTTTGACAAACGGAAATACAAATGTATATACAAATGGTACTAAATTGACTAAGATCCCTCTGGTGAGATTTCTTTTGTTTCTTTTTTTTTCCACAATAAATTTTTCTCAGAAATATATTTTTCTTTTGGAGTTTATCCTAAAATATCTATACTATTTCTGCTTTTCTGAGCAAAAGGATTAGATGGCCATCCTTAACTTATAGGCCACATTGTCTTCATACCTTAAATATCATTCTTTCTCTTAGAAGCCTTATGTTTCTTGTGTGTATGATCCTTCTCATACTATAACTTGAAGGCCTTCTCATTGTTTGTGAGCACCTTCTAGGAACCCTAGCTTGTTCTGGCTCACTAAAATGATTATAAAAATGCTAATCCTAAATTTCAAGTCATTTTCTTCTAGTGACAGATAACTGGTATGTACATTTCCTTCCTTATCATATCCCTAGACTGTATTTGCCAGTCACTGGGCACTGAAGTGGGGTCATGTGGCTCGTTCTGCACAATAAAATGTGATACAAATTACATGCAGGCCTTCTGAGTCTCTCCCTTTTTTCCTTGGCAATAAGGAAACAAGATAAAGCGTGTGACTTGAGATTTAAAGGAGATCTGAGTGCTGGATGGAAGAATACTGTGATCATAATCAATGGGGAGTCGGGGCTGCTTCTACTACTGACAGGGCTGAGACCTTATCCTGGGCTAAGACACTGGGAGTGTGAGATTAACTTACGAAAGCAGCTTTCCATAATCACTTGTCTAAATTTCCTTCCCTTAGCTTGGAAGGGACAAATAATGGGAGAAGTAACTCCAGGTATATAAGTAATTACTCTCATTAGGGTAAGCTGAAAAAACTCTCCTGAACTCTAAGCTTTTAATATAAATTTGTAAAGCAGGGGGATTTTGAAAAAAAAAGTTGGGACACTCATCCTTCAGCTATTATAATATTATAATGTTAGAACATGGCCGAGAATATTTTATGAATCACTTTCTTATTTTATAACCTTTCTCATTACCTAACTACTAATATGTAACTGTCCTCTATTTTTATTCAATTTAATATCATTAGCATTTCTACAATAAAGAAAATGATTCAATATATCTAATGTATATTATACATACATTGCTGTCAACACCCTGAATGTGTGCTGTATGCCAAAACAGATTAAAATATGATTATATTTAACCGGTGTGTATTTTGAAATGACACTTTGTTAGGTCTAAAATATGAGATCTTTTACTGAATGATTAGATTCAAATAATCACTTAAATATTACCAACTTCATCTTCTATTTTCTCAAATATTTTGAACCATTATTTATGAATTTGTATTTTCAGAAGAAGTATGTTATTAAAAATTAAGCTGTTATTACTGCATTGAATAGAAGGCGAGGTTTAAATCTCTAACTTTGACGATGGTATTTTGAATGTAGAGCTGATATGCGAGCATTAAAAAAAGCCATCCTTCAGTTTTATATGCCTAATGTGGAAGACGTCAAGCTGCTGACAATTGTCCTTTTCTAAACTAGGAATGGGCTTAGCACTTGTATTTTTTCCTTTAAAAAAACAACAAAAAAAATGAGTTGATTTTTCTCAAAGCATATTTTCGAAACATTACTTTTACTTCATCAAAATCAGAACAGTTTAGTTAAGAAATATGAAATCCAAAGCATGTTATACATGTCTTTTCTCTTTAAGGAGTCATAGCCATGAAGATATCCACACCCCTCTCTGTACCCATGTCTGTGTGTGTCCATGTGTTCAATTTTTTTTTAAGAAACAGAAAAGTAAAAGTATCCAGTCACTGATTCTGTGTTTCTACTAACTTCTTCTCTTTCCCAAAGCAATAAGTCAATCTATTCATAGAAAATATTGTATTCTTATCCAGAGGAACGTTTTATGAATGCAGCCTCTTTATATAGTATTTTTATGTGCCACTTAAGTTTTTTAGTTGTGTTCAAAATTAAATAATGCTTAAGTAAGCTTTAGTACTCTCTTAGGTATCATTTATTTCCTAACAAGAATTTAAAGGAATGTCAGAAATGGTGTTCTGTGAATACAAAAGGGACATAACAGTTATCAACTTCTTTTGAAATGCATTTTATAAAAAATTTCAAGCTGCATTTCTGCACACTTGTTACATTATTAAAAAACCTTCAGTTTTACTAAAACAAATTGAATTCTACTTTCAGCAAGATATCTACAGAGCATTTACTTCCTACAAACAAATCTTCAGTTGTTCAACAATGCTAGAACTCCCAACATCTTGTAATCCACTACATCTGTTCAGTACCCACTTTTATATATTACAGACTTTATTTTCAGAATCTGACTATCTACATTATTAATTTATTGCTAAGAACATGGCAAACAGTCGTGGCTGTCACAAGACATCTGGTTTGATACCCTGATGTAGAAGACAGCATTTGTCCCATCTGAAGAGGAGGTTGAGGCTGACACCTGCTTAGCCCTGCCACCTCTCAGCACTAGTCTCATTAGCTGAAAAAAACAGAGATAAATAGCTAACACTGCCCATCTAAGAGCTCACATGTAAATCAAATGAGCTAATGTGATGTTCCAAATTTGAGGAGTTCTAGTATTGCCTTTGTGAACTTAGACAATATTCACTATTCCTTACCCCTAACTTAAGTCTACTTACAGATCTGAGAATTTGACTAGCAACAAAATGAGGCTTTCTCCTTGAGAAACCAAAAGAATTCAGAGATAGTAGATAAAAGAAGACATAATTCAGTGTTAGTCAATGACAGGTATTTACATATTACTAATGTTTCTCTTGTTCAACATCTAAAATTATGTCCCATATTAGTGGAAGTATGATGGTGTGTTCTGGGAATTCTAGTAATCAGGCATTATATAAATCTTAGATACTATTAGCAAGTGGTCACCAAATTGTACAGTATTAATTTAAAAATATTTATTTAATCAGTGCTATTAATAGAATTAAAAAGGATTTAGTCAATTTCACAATGCAACTAAACTTTACAATTGAAATAAGAACATATAGGAGAATAACCTATATTAATTCATTGTGTACCGTCAAAATATCAGCTAACTGTTTAATAGACACATTTATTTGGACTTGAGAAAATGAGCTTGAGTCAAGTGTGAATTGACTTGGTCACACAGCAGACAACTGGGAAAGATGAACATGTGATAAGAGCTAGAAAAGGGCAACAGACATGTTCAATTGAAGAGAAGAGACAGCTGAGAGAGAAAAGGGGAGTGACAAAGTAAGTACCCTGCTATATTCTAAAACTTACTCTTGATCTGATATTTGCCACCATAGGGAGCACTCATGAGTGAGAAATGTGTCTGCAGTGAGAACTAGGAAAGCTACAACCTTGAAGGAGAAATGTCAAAGGAGGAGGTAGAGGCCAGCACTATGACTGCCTGTGGGTTGTAATTAGGTTACCACATGGATAGGTATTTGGTAATATGACAACATACTGTATGCACTGTCATTTGACTTACTTTTTAGATTTTCGAACCCTCCTTTTAGAAACGAGCTCTGGTAGTAACATTCAGGGAAACAGGAGGGTAAGCTGGAGAGGCTGTGGTTACTCCTGCTCACCCATCCTTTAACCACAGCATTTTACTTGCTTTACATTTCTGCTTAGATACTAGGTTTGGACAATGGGTACTTATGTGAAAAGAAATCCAAAAACCAATGTTCTACTGAAAAAATGTAAAGCAGACATTAGTTTAATTTGCCTGGGGGCAAAAGCTTTGCTAAATCTTAGCCAATGTTTGCTTACATGAAATAGTGATCCATTTAGGACTATTACAATATTATAACAACATGAATTTAGGTCCTGTCTTGCTTCTACTTGTAATAGGATATTATAAAAGAAATATATGTAAAACATTTAAAAATAAGTAGTTACCTCTCCACCACTTAAATAGCCACAAAACTGTTACCATATATCATAAAGAAAAAGCTGGCAAAAGGCCTTTATTTGAATCAAGTCTTCTCTTTTTATTCTATTACATACAAAATCTTAACTAACTTAAGGAGAATTTTCCATAGATATTGCTCATCAGTAATAAATGTATCAAATTTCAAAGGTTTTGCTAAGTGCATTTTTAAGAATATAGGTACATAGAAACAATAATGCTTATATTTAAAGGGAGACATTGCACTTAAAAGAGACTATTAGAAACAAAGACTCACAGATTATATCTAAGGCCAATGGTAATCACAAAATGGAGCAGAGAGCTAAAAGTACTCTCTTCTAATATAGCACTCCATATATACCTACATTTTAGTTTAATAACTATATTCTACATATTATTTCTGAAACATCTTGATAAATGAAAAAAAAATCTACGTTCTAAAAATATAAGTTTTAACAATGCAGTCTTTAAATCTTTACAAAGCTATTTTTTAAAGGGTGCTTAGACAATCTCACAACTATTGTCAAGTTAAACATTACAGGGTCCACTGGCTCATAAATGTAATAGAGTAGCCTTCACCTGTAACATATCCAGTATTTCATGCATTGAGGGGTCATGGCTTCTGGCAGAATCTTTAGATGCTGCCAGCTCTGTAAGTCAATTTATTCTGCTGGTTCCTGTACTGTCTTGTGTTTTGACAATTATTCTTGAACTCCTGCCTCACAAGTTTAGTAATGGAAGAACACTTGTGGTTACGATGAAAGTCTTAAAGCAGTAAGAATTCATCAAGTGCCTATCAGCTTCCTGTATTATTAACAAGCGTTGATGCATTTGTTAACTGCTTTACTATGGTTGAGGGACATAGTGTTTCCTTAATTGTTCAGGAATTGGGAATTTCATTCATATTGTTTTATTCTACACTAGGGAAGAATACCAGGACATTACTGAGTTCAAAATGCATCAAGGGTGGAGCTAGGGATTTATTGTTTGTCTGTGGCAATTATTTCTTGGATTTAAAACAGTCATCAAAAGCAAAACAGCAAGTATAATCACACCGAAGTACAAAGCTCCTGCTCAGTAAAATAACCTAGGAACAAAATAAAAAAACTAAGCATCAGAACAGGAGAAAATATCTGAAAATCATATATCTGATAAAAAGGTTCATGATCAAAATTTGTTTAGAACCACACAATAAAAAAACCCCAAATAGCCTTTTTGAGAAGCAGGGAAAGAAACTAAGATATATTTATTCAAGGAAGATACACAAATGCTGAAAAAATTATATTTATATAACTATATATTATAAATGGTTGAATATTAGTAATCATCGGGGAAGTAAAAATTGAAACCGTGCTACGCTATCACCTAATATCTGTGAGGATTGCTACTACTGAAAAAAGGGAAGGAAGGAAGTATTGGATGGAAAGCATGTGGAGCTGTGGAGTGAGAATGTAAACTGGTTCAAGCACTATATGGAACAGTATGAAGGTAAACACTATTTAAATAGTGTTACCATTCATCCAGACATTTCATTTTTGATATTTTTAAAGGAATTGAAAACAACATGTGAAAGAGCTGGACTGCTACTTTAAACCCAGAATTATTCACATCAGCAAGACATGGAAACAACCTAGAAGCCTTGACGAACAGATGAAGATTATGAAGTAGACACACACAATGGAATATTATTCATCCTTCCAAAAGAAGAAAACCTTGTCACCTGCAATAGCATAGATATACCTGGAAAAATGCTTACTAAAAAGATAAATATTCTGTGATGTTACCACACATGAAGAATCTACAAAAGTTAATCCTTAAGAGGAGCGGAAAGGGCCTGAAGAAAGGGGAAAGCAGAGAGGTAGCAATTTAAGAATATAATATATATTATATATATATATATATATATATATAACTTTTTATAAGAAAATAAGTAACTCAGAAAGACTGTACAGCACAATGCCTATAGTAAACAGTTTTCATCAGATGCTTACAATTTTGCTAATACGGTACATTCTATATAAAAGGTTCTTTTCAAGCAAATAGAAGAAATGAGGTGATGGATAAGCTTATGACATAGGTGATGCTGATGATGTTTATCTAAACTTATTGAGTGTATAGATTAAACATGAATAGCTTTTTGAATATCAATCATACTTTGATAAGGTGGCTGGCACAACTTTATACTCACTACATCAGAAATTACATAGTCATCCTGTCCTCCAACTACAATGTTTAAGATTTGGATGTTTTAGCCACTCTGTAATAGTTCTAGTGAGGTATGGGAGACGATAACTGGGATATGAAGCCTATAAGTGTGAAACTTGAATTAAATGATTCACTTGAAAGTGACTGTTTGAAATTAAACACACATTCAGCATGTGCTCACTTGACCAGCTGACTTTTCAGTTCTCACTGAGTGCCTATTAACATATCAAGCATCATATGAGGCACCAAGGATGAAAATGTAAGGAAGATACAGTTACTTCCTGTTGATCCATTTTGTATGTTGTAAAAGAATATATGAGACAGAAGACTTATAAGGAACAGGATTTTGTTTCTTATTCTGGGTACTTGGAAGTCCAAAGTTGAGGAGCCGCATTTGGCATGGGCCTTCTTGTTGTGTCATTCTATGGGGGTAAGGCAGAAAGCTGAGCTTGTGTAAGAGCACCCAGGGAGCTAGAGATCATAACCTAGGGATCTCCCCCTGGGCCCCGCCTCCCAACACCATTACATTTGGAATAAAGCTTTTAGTACATATTCAGTGGAGGACACATTCAAACCATAGCATTCTATGTAGATCTTATAACCTAGGATTCAATTTTACTGTTGCTGTAAAAATGAGGATTAAGGTCAGGCTTGGTGGTACACACCTTTAAAACCCAGCACTTCAGAGGCAGAGGAAGGCTGATCTCTGTGAGATTGAGGCTGGACTGTTCTACATAGAGTGTTCCAGGTCAGCTGTGGCTACAGAGAGACCCATCTCAAAAACAAAATAAAACAAAACAAAAAGTTGATTAATGAAGGCAAGTGGCACGCCCTATAAACCTTATTCTCCCATGAAGATAGAATACAAAGCTTTCACACTGAGAAAACATAATCTGAGATTTTTAAATAGGCATAGTTCAAGAAATAAACTAGAATTTAATTCTCTAGAACTAAGTAAGGACTTTCTTTTAGTAAAAAGGACCCATTTTCACTCATGTACTACTTTCTTCAAAAGGCAATGCTTGTCTTCAATCATCCAAACATATGAAAGCAGAGTTTTTTTTTCACATTTGTGACATTAACAATTCAAGGTTATCCTAAGCATACCTAAGCATACTTCCTTCTCCTAAAAAAAGTAGAATGCCATACATATCAAAGACGATGCTTGGCTATTCTCAAAAAGTTCTCTAATTGTTGTATCCTTGTGAAGTCATACATTACGGATAACAGAGGGAGGAAAGTGGAAGTGTGTCTTACACATTTCTTAAACTAGAAAGAAAATATGCTCGACAACTCAATGGGGGTGTGTGAGAAATCTCACTTTTGGCAATTATTTTTATTTCAAAAGAACTATGTAAAATCATCAAAACCATGTATGTTGTATTACAGATGGAATATCTTTAAGAAGTACTGAATAACTAAAGAAAAATCTGAAAATTATTTGTTACAATCAATGTAGGCATCATTGTATTAAGAGACAATGAAAACATCAGAAGCCTAGCATATTATAGAAATAAAGAACAATTAAATTATCAAACAAAATATGGATGATACTCAATGAAAATATTCAATCTTGCCCCCTACCCACATCCTGTTCTCCTTCTAGCCTTGGGGATAGGGCCACTCTTGCTCTTAACATCCCTGATCTCTGGATGACAATAGCCTGGACCTGCTCACTGCATCCTGATCCCCCAAACTCAGACTTCTTCAACTTTTCAGTCTATTTTTTTTTTTGAAACTTCATAGGCTATCTCCACACCAACTGGCCTTTGTATTCCTGAGACCAACCTTCTACCCTGGCAGTACCTAAACCCAACTTGCAGCAGATTCCTGAGACCAGCCTTCTTCCTTGGTAAATCTGATTGTGCCCACAGGGTGTCCACTTTCCTAGGGCCACAGCAATGCTAAACTCCTCCACCCCACATCCTGTCCTTCCTTCTAGCTTTGGGCACAGGCACACTCTCACACTTAGTCTGTCAGATCTCTAGACTACCCTCCTCCCTCTTTATGGCTGTCAGCTCTCCAAATCACACAGTGCCCAACCCCTACATTGGTACCCTCTGCAGACCTTCACATGGCTGCAAAGCTAGGCCCCCTTTATTAGGGGCCCAGACCTTTGCAGTCTGCCTGAAAAAGCCTGAATCCAGTCTCTGCCTAGAAATTTTCCCAAATTCTCCTGTGCCAGCTAGCTGAAGGGAAACAGACCTTAAGAGAGAGCCTGAGAACATCTGATCTCATACCTGTGCCTCTGAAGGAACAATGGAGCAGCTGACTAGAGCCATCTGGTTCCGCCAATATAAAATCAAAAGAGAGTATCTGAGGCCTTGGCAAAACAGATTTTCATAACCAATAAGAAAACAAGCAAGTCATATCAACTATACAAACAGAATCAGATTTCAACTCAACAAAAGAAGGCTTGAGTCTCACATTAGAATTACAAAAAACAAAACATGTTAAGATCGTAATGAAAAATTAGTAATATGAAAAACACAGATATTATGTCTCCACCAAACCTCACCAGTCCTATAGAGGAATTCTACAAGAAGACCCCATAGAGACAAACCAGGACACAGAGCTTAAAAAAAGTCATAAACATGATCAAAGAACTCAATGAATTTAAAGAACACAGAAACAAATCAAAGAACTAAACGAAGATAGAGATAAATTTCTGACTGAATTCACAAAAGAGATAGAAATATTGAATAAAACTCAGGATGAAATGAAGAAGGAAGTGAAACACCCAATAAACCAATCTGAAACAACAGGAGAAAGCCTCACCTATAGAATGAATGAAATGGAAAACAGAATATAATGATGGGATGATAAATTTGAGAACACTCAAGCAAAGATTAGGAAAGTTAAAAAAAAAAAACACAAGAATGGAATACTCAGGAAATGGGAGACACTATCAGAAGACCAAATTCACACATGATAGGCGTAGGGAAGGAGAAGAATCTCAGGATAATGGGATTGACCAGATTTTTCAACCAGATTGTAGAAGAATTTCCCAAAATTAAGGCAAGGCATGCCCATAAAAATACAAGAAGCAGATAAAACACAAAATAGGACCAGGATAAAACATCTAGTTGCATTATTATAATAAAAACACTAAGCACCCAGAACAAAGAGAGAATACTGAAAGCTGCAAAAGAAAAACAAGTCACATATAAAGGAAAACCTATCGGAATTACAGCTGACTTTTCAGTGCAAACTGTAAAAGTCACAGGAGCCTGGACCAAAGTATTCCCAGTTCTAAATGAGCATAAATGCCAACCTAGAATATCCAGCAAAATGTCGATTACAGTAGGGGAAAGATCTTCTATAACATGAATAGCCTGAAAGAATTAATGTCCAGAAAACCACGCCTTCAGAGAATACCTGAAGCAATAAAAAGAGCTGAAGCAATGAATAACTATACCAAAGGGGAAACAGAAAGAAACTACATGAAGGTATAACTGGGGAACCACAAATTAGACCAAAAATATAACAGAAATTAAGAAGACAGTAACCAATGCACATCTTTTAAACAATAACATCAAATATCAATGAACTGAACTTGCCAGGCAAAAGAAACAGGCTAGCTGAATAGACCAAGAAACAAAAATCAATCTTTTTGTTATCTGCAAGAAACCCATCTCACCCTCAAGGACAAGACTTACCTTAAGGTGAAATGATGGAAATATTTTCCAAGCAAATGGCACTAAGAAACAAACAGGAATTGCCATTCTAATATTTGACAAAAAAGATGTCAAACCAAAACTAATCAGAAGAGATAAAGATGGTCACTTCTCTCTGACCAGAGGAACAATTAACGAAGAAGATATTACAATCATGAGCACATGTGCAACAAACACTGGTGCACACAACTTCCTAAAATCAGTACTACATGACTTTAAGACACAGATTAATCCCAACTCACTAATAGTATGGGATTCAATACCCCACTGTCTCCAACAGACAGATCAACCTGACAAAGAGTAAACATAGAGACATCTAAATTAAACAATACCATACATCAAATGGACTCAACAGACATCTACCAAATATTCCACCCAAGCACCAAAGAATGCACATTCTATTCAGTACCCCATGGAACTTTCTGCAAAACTGACAAGCTATTGGGGCACAAACCAAACCTCAAGAAATACAAAAAATCTGAAAAAATCCCATGCATTGTATCAGAACACAATGCAATAAACCTTAAAATCAACAGTGGGAAAAGCCCCGGAAATTTCATGAACTCATGGAGACTAAGCAACACACTTCGGAATGATGAATGGGTCAAAGGAGAAATTAAGAAAGAAAAAAAAAGTATTTCTTCAATTAAATGAAAAGTTTAATACAACATAAGAAAACCTCCGTAACACTTTAAAAGTAGTCCTAAGAGGGAATGAATCAAAAAATTAGAAAGAACATAAATAAATGACTTAAAATTGCAACTCAAGAATCAGGAGAGGCAATAATAAATGAAGCTCAAACCCAGCAGACAAGAATAAATAATAAAAATGAGAGTAGAAATTAATAAAATAGAAACAAACAAAACAAGACAAAGAATCAATGAATCCAAGAGCTGGTTCTTTGAAAGGATAAACAAGATACAGACCCATAGCCCAGTTAACCCCCCAAAAAGAACAACTTTAAATCAACAAAATCAAAGATGATAGGGGAACCATCACAACAGACAACAAAAAGTTTCAGAACATTATAAGGAAATACTTGAAATTACTGGATGGTATTAAATTTGAAAACCTTAAAAAATTAGAAGTATATCTAAACCATGGAAATCACCAAACCTAAACCAAGAAGAGATATTAGCTTAAACAGACCCATAAAATGTAAGGAAATTGAAACAGTAATAAAAAACCTCCTAACTAAAAAAAGCTGTGTCTGGATTCATAAGAGAATTCTACTAGACATTCAAAGATCTATATCAAATACTACTTAAATTATTCAAAAAGATAGAAACAGAAGGAGAACTGGCACTAATGAATGACACAAATTCCTTCTATGAAGCCAGGATCACTGTAATACCTAAACCAGGCAAAGATATAAACATAAATGAAAACTACAGGCCAATATCCTTAATGAACATAAATGCAAAAATTCTCAGCAAAATAGCTGCAAACCACATACAGACACATATCAAAAAGATCATCCACCATGATCAGGGTGGCTTTATTCCAGAGATGCAGGAATGGTTCAATATACATAAATCAATAAATATTATAAAGGATATAAATGGACTCAAAGACAAAAACCACATAGTCATCTCAATAGATGCAGAAAAGGCCTTTGACAAAATCCAATGTGCATTTATGTTAAAAGTCCTAGAAGGTATTGGACTGGAGGAAACATCATTCAAAATGGAGAACTACAAGCATTCCCCTTCAAATCAGGAACCAGAGAAGGCTGTCCACTAACTCCACTCCTTTTTAATATAGTTCTTGAAACTCCTGCTAGAGCAATAAGACAAAAGAAGGAAGTAAAGGAATACTCATTGGAAAAGAAGACATCAAATTATCCCCTCTTGCAGATGACATGCTATTACACTTAAGAGATGCCAAAACTTCCACCAGAAAACTCCTAGAAATGATTAAACTTTAAGTAAAGTGGAAGGTTACAATATTAGCCTTCAAAAATCAGTAGCCTTCTATACACCAATAACAAGCAATTGGAGAACAGTGTACAAGGAGACCCTCCCGTTCATAATAGCCTCCAAATATCTTGGAATAACATGACCAAAGACATTAAAGATCTTTACAATGAAAATTTTAGAGCTTTAAAGAAAAAGACTGATGAGAACACCAGAAAATGGAAGGAAGGGCCTCCAATGCTCAAAAGTTTGAAAGAATTAATATTGTGAAAATGAACATCCTAATAAAAGCAATATATAAATTCAATGAAATTCCAATAAAAATCACAATGACATTCTTCACAGAGTTAGAAAAACCATCCTAAGATTCATATGGAAGCAGAAAGACCCTGGATAGCCAAAAGCAACACTGAGCACAAAGAGCAATGCAGGGGATTAATATACCAAATTTCAAATTATATTACAGAGATATTACAGAGATACAGGCATAAAAACAGCATGGTACTGGCACACAAGTAGATTTGTAGATCAATGGGATATAACTGAAGACTCAGACATGAGTACATGCAATTTCAGCCACCTGATATTTGACAAAGGGGCCAAAACCCCTGGAGGAAAGATAGCATTTTCAGCAAATGGTGCTGGCAAAACTGGATCTCCACCTGTAGAAGAGTAAAACTGAAGCCTTACTATCCACCTTGTACAAAAATTCAACTCCAAATGGATCAAGTCCACAATGTGAAACGTGAAATTCTGAAACTGTTAGAAAAAAACATTAGAAGTAACCTACAAGATACAGGTGTAGAAAGGACTTTTAAAATCAGACACCAGTTACTCAGGAATTAAGGCCAATTATTAACAAGTGGGACCTTATTAAACTAAAAAGTTTCTCTACAGCAAGAGAAACAACCAAGGAAGTGAAGAGAAAACCCACAGACTGGGAGAAAATTTTCACCAGTGACAGAAGTTTGACATCCAGAATGTACAAAGAACACACAAAAAAATAAAGAATTTAGAAAACAAATGACCCAATTAAAAGATGGGCTAAGGATTTGAGAAGAGAGTTCTCAAAAGAAGTAAAAATGGTTAATAAACATCTTGAAAAGTGTTCAACATTGTTAATAATCATGTAAATGCAAATTAAAACCACTTTAAGATTTCATCTTACTCCAGTGAGGCTGGCTAAGATCAATAGAATAAATGACTCCAAATTCTGGAGAGGATGTCAGGAAAGAAGAATTCTCATTCACTGCTGGGGGGATTGTAAACTTGTACAACCCTATGGAAAGCAGTGTGGAGAACTCTTAAAAAACTAAATTAAATCTACAATTTGACCTAGTTATATTACTCCTTGGCATATACCCAAAGGACTCAATCTATTCCAGAGATACTTGTACATCCATGTTTGTTGCTGCTCTTTATCAACAGCTAGGAAATAGAAGCAACCTAAGTGTCCCTCAGCTGACCAATGGATAATGAAAATGTGGTCCATTTACACAAAGGATTTCTACTCAGCAGCAAACACAGAAGAAATAAAAAAATTCGCAGGTCAAAAGACAGAACTAGAAACTGTTATGCTAAGTGAAGTAAAACAGACTCAGAAAACCAGAGTGATATATGTTCTCCCTCCTTTGGGAATCCTAGCACCAAACTCTAATTTGTGAGTATGTATCCTGCAGGAACCAGGAAAATGGAAGGGAACCAGGGAGGTAAAGGAAAGGAAAGAACATGAGAGAGAATAGTGGGAGACAGGAGTTACTAAGGCAGAAATAGATAAAATGGGGTATTTATTTAAATTGGAGGAGGGAGGGAGGATTATATAAGGAACTACGGGGATAAAGGGAAAGAAGGCACTCCAAGAGAAGTGGGACCGGGACCACAGGAGACTAGTATTATCAAGGGGGAAACAGGGAAGGCATGGAAGGAGAGTTAGACGAGAGAGAGAGAGAGAGAGAGAGAGAGAGAGAGAGAGAGAGAGAGAATAAAGAATAGCTAACGTTAAACACCAGAGGGAATCATATTAGTCTAACAACCTAATGACAAATTCCACATACAATTATCTTTACATGAGTCCATGTGCATAGCTGAGGGCTACATAATTTAGGAATTTTTATCTTTATCTTTTTATGGTTTTCTAAGATTCACCTGAAATTTCCCTCTTTGGTATGTGAAGGGAAATTTTAGTTAATTTTCCAGGATACAGTACATTTCAAGAAATATTAGTCAGTGAAATGAGAAAGTACATCAAAAGTTGTTTAATGTATTTGTTCATGCAAAATAAATGTGAGTTTTGATTTTCTTCCCACACACCTTGTTTGGATCACTTCCTTGTATGATTACACATGGAATATATGTACTTTTCAATGCTTTCAACTAGGATAATTGCACTTCTTCCAAATCAATTTTTAGGAAGCTTTGAAAATTACAGAGTTTACACATAAAGACATCCATCAAGGCATCATGTATATATTGGACAAATTCCAAGTTCTGTAAAAATGTCTTAATAGTGCAAGTTCACCATCACCTTGACTTGCCTGTGTTCACACAGTGCTTAAGTTGTAGAGCGCACATGTGAGCCTGGTGTTTAGCTTATCCATCTGCCTAATCAAGGAGCATGGTTAATAGTGAACTTAAAACAAGTTAAAATAGTGCAAGTTAATCATCATTCCTAAGAGGATCTTTATTTAAAAACCAGTTAAGAACAGAATATAGAGATGATAATTTCAATGTGGATAATGAAATTAACATCAGATTACTGACAATGAATTCAATGTGAGGAAAAGCTTCTTTATCATAGTAAAATTATAAAAGCAACACTGTATATCCTTTTGCTCTGGTTTTTAGGAAGCTTAGAGTTAATTCTAAAGCTTAATATTTGTGCCTTTGTTGACCAAGAAAGCTAAGAGATAATAGAAAACACATTTTAATAAAGAAGTTTCTTAAAGTTGTATAACTGGTAAAAGGAAAAGTTGGGCTTCAATTTGGATAATCACAGTCCAGATTCTATGTTTTTAATCGCTTTTCTAATACTACTTCTGCTGGAGTATTTAAAGAAAACAAAGTAAGGAAGTGTGACTTATAGGTCTAATGCTCCTAGAAGCTCTCAATGTTGACTGTACTGTTCAGGCAGAGAAGACTCCAATGCGGAGGTATCAGAAGCAAAGACAGTAGTGGATCTTGCTCCTCACATAACCATCCTCACCACACCTGTTTTTTACATAGTGAATGTTCACTGTATAATAGGCACATTTCTAAAAAGTTACAAACATGCAGATTTTCCCAATATAGAAAGCATAAATTCTTTTTTCCCCTACTTAACTGATTTGACACTAAAAGCATGGAACTATAAAGTTGCCTGTGTTCACACAGTGCCGAAGTCGTAGAGGTCAGATGTGAGCCTGGTGTTTAGTTTATCTACCTAGTTAATCAAGGGGAACAGAAAGTCATCCCAAGAGACAACTATCCTCACAGCTAGAATAAGAAGCAGTGTTCACTACAAAGCTTCAGACAGTCTGAAAAATATTAGCACAGTGAATGCTGCACGCACTGTTTCTTCACTCTTGACCTCTGCATTACACTTCAGGGCCCATTTGCAGGAAATCTACCTCAGATCAGAATTAAGTATATTTCTTTTACATGTAACCATTTCCCATGGACAGTAAAAACAAAAACAAAAGCAAATGCTACTGATACAATTGCAGTAATAGTCAAAAGAGGGAGATTTAGTAAATATATTAAAATACAGTCTCAAGGTGGCTCAACTTGGTGATCACAGTACAAACACAACTTTTTCTCATAAAGATGGAGACCAATATAAAGCAGAAATAGGATATGGTCATTAGAATGAGTCTGAAAACAAGTGCAGTCACATGTTGTGCTTTGGTCTGAAAGTTCAGGCAAATTATTGCGCCTATGGTTATCAGACTGCCATATTGAAATGGGGACAATCTTAGTATAGCACAGGATTATTATGCAAATAAATGTAATGCTGCATATAAAATATGTCGACGGTACCTCAATGAAATTATTCTTATAGTTAATCTATTTATTAGCTATATAATCCACTATTTATTTTGCATTAAATTTTAATCTATTAACTTTCCATGATTTTAGCCTATAATTAACAGATGACACAGAAGATCAAACATAACATTAACAGACCTATCAATTAACACTCAAAGTCATATCCTAAATTATTTGATGTATGTGTGAAACGTAAATTAACATAATTCTTCATTTAGTACTTCAGGAATTCAATTATAGGTTCTCTAGGTCTTTAATATATTCATAATTTTATATTTTTTGTTTCCTTTTTCTTTTCCTTTGGAAATGGTCTTGGTATGGTGCCCAGGCTATCATGGAACTTGTCATTCTCCTGACACATCCTCCTGATGCATGTTACTACATCTGGCTTCTAGACTTCATTTTCTTTGTGGGAGATACTGTGATACTCATCACGTATTTCAGATGATCCCTTACATTTATTCAGCATCATGCAATAATGAAGAGTCATATGGCTAATTTTATTGAGTAGAAATGACATTTATTACTTCTGGGCCAAAATACAGAGGATGGAACCTTTTTATATACTTTCTACATCTGCCTTGGAGACCAATGAATCTAGATGAACATATCCTCTTACTATGTGTAAGAGAGGCCACTGGCTGATCTGTATTAAGACATGTGACACATAGGGCTGGAGAGGTGTCTTAGTGGTTAAGAGCACTGACTGCAGAAGGCAAGAACTCAATTCCCCACAGCCACGTGGTGGTTAATGACTGTCTGTAACTCCAGTTCCAAGCTAACTGGACGCCCTCTTCTGATCTCCGTGGCACTGCATGACAAAGGTGCACCTACTTACATGCAATACACTCATACACAGAAAATAAATAAGTAATTTTTAAAAAACATGATAGGTGTGAGAAACCAATATTTGACATAAAAGTCATTAAGATTTGAGTATTAACTTGCTATAATAACATTTAAAAGCCTATCACAGTAATCCATAAACTGTACCCAGAGTAGGGTGCTACTTAACACAAATCTAAACTATGTAGCACTGACATCAGTAAGGTGGTTCATACTGGAAACAGAACAGAAACAATCCAAACTATATATTATTAAAAAAAATTTTTGGACAAAACTTATTGGTAAAGTTCATGTATTTCATTGAAGCTCCAAAAGAAGAGAATGAAAGACATTAGTTAAGTAAGTTGACTAGATTTGGCAAAGCATTAGGAAAAACTTTCAGTCAACAAGACTTTTAATCACAGTCTGCAAAGAGACATGAAGGAGAGTCTAGAAAATCTAAGGGTTGTAAGACTGGAAGCAGAGCTATAGGACTCAAAGAGTTAAGAAACAACTTCAACTAGGAGAAAGTGCCATGAAGATTGAACCCATTTCAAACAAAAAACACTGAAGATGTAGCCTTTACACATATTAAAACTACTTCCTTCCTGCCTTGGGGAAAATGACGAATTAGGGATCTGGCACCCTAAAATACTTTAACTAAATGAAATAATTAAAGGTAAAGGTTAAAAGTGTTGACAATCTAGTGAGAAAACAAAGCAATACAGTAAAGCTGAGCATTATACCCCAAGAGAACCGTGAGCACATGGGACTCACTGTGATTGAACAGTTGGGAAACCTGACACATTCTAAAGCACTCCACTGTCAAAGGAACCACAAGTTTGTAGGTGAAAAAAACTGCTCTAATTGTTCACAACTGAAAAATCATACCTGGGCTGCCAACTTTCTTTAGGCAGAAAATGAGAAAACTTAATAGCAACCAAGAAAGGAATATTTCAATCAGCTGCTCCAGATGTGACCAACGAGAAAAATGGCAAGGAAATGCTTCTCCAGAGTGCGTCCAAGGATCAGAGCAACCATAGAGGAGAAGTCTCCTCCAGACAAAATCCTCACATCTGCCATGCCCTCCACTTGTGGGGGTGTGTACACTGTGCTCACCCTGTTGTCCCAGCCTTGTCTACCAGGAATGATATAAACACAGACATTCTTCTTTTGACCCATAGGCCTCATGGCTAAGGAAGCTAAGTAGACTTGTAGTCTACAGGCGACATATATTCCTAGACATTTACTCTGAGCTAGATAACCATCATGAAGGAAACAGGTGTTCTCATAGTACTTAATGTTATATATAATTTCTTTGGGGAGGAGACAGATCACACCAGGGTAAACTCATGTCCTCATTGCTGATACTCATCAAATGTGTCACAGCATGGTTACCTGTATGTAAATGACACTGAGAATGATAGAAACTATGTTATTTGATAGAATAAGCCAGACTGATGATCAGAGTTGTAATAAAAGAAATCATAATTATTATTTACTTTCTTTCAGAGTTTAATTCATTTTTGGCCATATGATATTTTATTTGGACAGTTTATTTCATAATCAAGTTTATAGATTCATAGTTTTATTTTCTTAATCTATAGAGATTGGTATTTATTGCTCAACTGTGCTTTTATTGAAACCCAAATCACAGAAAGATCCTTAATTTGAAGAAATTCAGAATATGAAATATCACTTGGTAAAAGCCAATAAACAAAAGTGCTTCTTTTTCTTTAAAACTAATGCTTTATATGTGTGTTGGACCTGGTTCCTTTATATACTTTCTAGATTGTTGATTTCTTTACAGCATACTGAGACCTGATAGTTCAAAGTTTGAACAGTACGAAATTCAAGTTTTTCACAGTCTCACTGTTTGAACACAGCCCCAAAGAAACAGATTTTCAAATGTTTAGAGAAGGCCTGCTTTGCATACTCTAGGAATCTGTGTTCAACTTCTTCTGGGCCAGGTTATAGATAAGCCCTGACAGCTCAAGCTATTGATACCATAAGAACATTCCTCCGTGAGTGTCCTTGACAGCCTCCTTCACTGAATGGTGGCTCCCACAGGGTAGTTTTGGCCAATTCCATGATCTAAAGGACCTCTGCACACAAGTATCAAGTATTATGTGAACTGCTGCCACCTTGTGGTCATATCCTTTCCTTCATTCATATCACAGATTTCCCAGAATCTCTTTTACCCATCACATTTATGACAGGAAACTAGATATAATATCAGTGATACTTAACTTATTTTCTTTCATTAATTCATGCATATTTTTACATATTTTTCGGTTCTATGGATTGAATTTGTGGTTTCACACATGCTACACATTGTTCTACCACTAAGCTATATTCCCAGAAAATATCTTCCTAACACCTACATATATTTCACTTTTAGTTTTTGCGAAAACTTTACACCATATCATCTAGACCATCCTGTAATTTATTACTTAGCTTAGAGTGGCCTTAAACTTGTGAATCTTCTGTCTATGTCTCTAAAGCAAGCTGAATCCTTCCATGCGTGCAACAATTATTCATTGGACTGAATAAAAGGTTGAGCTGAGCACTAACATTCATCATTCTCTGCTTCCTGACTAAAGACAAAGTAAGACCAGATTCATGTTCTTACTGTCATGACTTACCTGTCATGATGGACTGTGTCCCTTGAAACTCTAAGCCAGAAGAAACCCTATCTGCCTCAAGTTTCTTCTGAACATGTTAGCACAGTTAACAGGAAAAGTAACTGATGTGGGGCCTCTCTTGCTGCTGTTTCTGTAACTGAATGTTTCATGCATCACAATATCCTGTTCTTATAATCACTTCATTGTTCATGATTTCATAAGCTACAGTAAATTTCATCTAACATTAAGAATTATACTTAAGAAACTATAATTAAATAGACCATTAGCTTTTCATTATAAGACAATAGTCATTTAAAAGACTAGTTTTTTCCCTTGAAAGACTTATGTGCAAAGTTGTGCTTCAAGTTACTTAGAACAACTACAAAGGCCTTAAAGATTCCTTCCGTACTTGCTGTGCTGTCATAGAGGCACAGTGTCAGGAATTTGCAATCCTAGATCACTGTTCACTAGCTTTCTACGTTGAGCAAATTTCTTATGCTTTCTAAGCTTCTTCTTGTATAAGACAAGGAAAATAATATTTCTCTCTTAGAGTTGTTATGAGAATAGAGAATCTGTGGAAACCATATAAAAACCCAAAGTATATACTCATTAATGATGGCTGATATATTAATAATCTCACATGGGTACATGGTTACAGTGGGGCACCAGAGTAGAAGGCCTATGACCTTCTGCCTTTTCCCTCTGTTACGTACTATAAAATAAATTTTAAAAGCCCACATGTGGTAAATGTTTGTAGTCTCAGCTACTCGAAAAACTAAGGCATGAAGATCAGTAGATCTCAAGAGCTGGAGACTAGTCTTCGATAGCATACTAATTACAAGAAAATAAATAACACATTCCATGACAAATACTGAAACTGCATTTAGAACTTTAGAAGCTAAGGAGTTCATTCACCAAGTAAAGACACTTGCTGCGGAAATGTGAAGATATGAGATCAATCCCCAGAACCCACATAAAGCTGGAGGAGAGGACCAACTCAACAAAGTTGTCCCATGACCTTCAAGGGTGTAACAGAGCACATGTATGTTCATGTGACACACAAATACACACATATACATGCACATACACAACCACAGTCCCATATACCTAAAAAGAAAAATTAAGAGCCAGCAGGATGGCTCAGCAGGTAAAGATACTTACTGTCAAGCCTGATGATCTTAGTTTGATCCCTTGGAACACACATGGTAGAAGGAGAGAAGTGACTATAACTTGTTGACTGATCCACACAGACACACGCAATTCCAAACAGCCCCCAATCAAATAAATATAATAACAAAATTTAAAAACCCTGTTAGAAATTTATGAGTTTCATAAATTTTTGATTTGGTTCATTCACTAGTTTGGTTCATTCTAGTACATTTTAAAGTTTTATTGGATTTCAATGTCAGAATGAATAAATTGCATAGTTAAGTTCATATTTCCCTTTGTCCTATAATTATCTATGTACCCAGATGTTAAATTTGTTGACTTGAAAGCATTATTAATATTAAATTGAAACATAATTTACCAGTATTATAACTCCAGTTTAGATTCATAAATGCTGAATTTCATAGTATTGTTCTGTTACTAAAGCATGACATTTTTAAAGTTCTTTTTCCTTCTCATTTGGGTAACAGTTTTAATGCAGGATTCTCTTTGTAATAGTAATTTCAAATGACAAAAACAGGAAGCCCATTTTTAGATATTCATGTTTTATCAAATTTTGTCCGATACTGTTGAAATCTACAATGCACTCATGGAGAGATATGTGTTTAGTTCAAGCTGTCCTATTCAACTCCGTTGAGATTAACAGATATTTACTGGGTGCTCACTGTGTGACAGATTTCATTCTAGATGGTGTGAAGAATACAGAAACAATTACGTAGACCTTGCTCTTAAGGAACTTACAGTCCAGGGAGAAGAATGTGCAATGAAATGGACACAAACTGCTACCAAGGTTTAAAAAGAAAAAGATAGAGTGCATCCTGGCACTATCGGGACTCATAGCAGGAAGAGGTAGTATTTAAATGGGATTGCAAAGGGGAGGTTGAATTTTGATGAACAAAAATGATTTAGGTCATCTTAGGTAAAGTTACTAGTATATGAAAATATCCTCATAGTTTTTTATTCCACTACTTCATTATAACTGATCTGCTCTAGTGTGGTAGAACACTGATACTGATCTTGCCATTCACTGCCTATAATTCAGGATTCATTACTTAGTCCCTACAAACTGCAAGCAGCCTATGAAATGTGAGAGCAGACAGTATTTGGTAAGCATTACTGTCTCTCCCACAGTACATGATTATGGTCAGCAAAGAACTCTTTTTTTTTGCAAGTAAGAAATTCACTCAAAAGTCTTAAACAGCCAGGCTGGAAGGACATGAGGGTACAGCAAGTTGGGTATGTCATTGAAGGGCTTGTGTGAGCACTGGATTTCTGACTTTACAGCAGCTCTTAAAAGGAAGTACCCAAAGAGGAAGGTTTCTCGGAGATGAAGACTGTTAAAAGCCAATGGTCTTCTGAAGTCCCTCAGGACACTTCTGTTAACAGCCTAATGATTCTGGGTTGGTAAGGCCAGTCCACATACAAGGGGAAAAGAACAAGACTACTGCTGCTGAGAAAGGGGCTGGGCAACACTGGGAACACGTGGGATAGCAGAGCTGTGCTCATCACTGGGAACTACAGTCTGTCACTGGTGTTGATAGTGGTTACATGAATCTGGCTTATTTTTATCTCACACTGCCTTTCCATATAAATATTTTTCTTCTTTTTAGTGAATTTTTACACTTTTCATACAACACAGTTTGATGGTACTTAGATCCCTTCCACTATTTGCACCTCGCCCTATGGCTCTCCTCCCGATTTAATGTGCTTACAAATATAATATGCTCTAAGAGTCTGATCTGTATCCCCAAATATCCTTCATTGTGGATTCATCTACTGGGCCCACCATCCCTATAAGACACTACCTCTCTCCCCCAAAGCAGCCATTCAATGACTAGAATACAATATGATGTCCAAAAATATTTAGTGAATAAGAAACACAATGTGTGTGCGTGTGTGTGTGTATATATATATATATATATATATATATATATATATAGTGTATGCACACACACACATACACACACACACAAATACATGTTTGTGTATAGGCATGACAACTTAAAAGTATAAATCCTGGGATGAAGAGATGGCTCAGTGGTTAAGAGCACTGACTGCTCTTTCAGAGGACTGGAGTTCGAATCCTAGCACCCACATGACAATAGGCAGCCATACATAACTTCAGTTCCAGAAGAATCCAACAGGCCTCCTTCTGATCTCAGTGGGCATTGCACAACATGGGTACACTTACATATATGCAGATAATAAATTCATACACATAAAATAAATGCTATATTAAAACAATAAAATTAATAAATAAAAAATGCAACTTATGTTATTACCAGCAAAGATTTGTAAAACACTAATCTAGAAAACATTTACATACAAATAGAATAACGTGTGTTATAAGTATAGAGTTTAAGAATTACTTATATATTGCATAAAGTCAAAATACATAAAAGTATGTTTTGAAGAATATTAAATTATATGGGAAAATAAACAAAACAAACAATTACTAAATTATGCAGCTGATATGATCATACTTTTCTTCTAGAAAATCTAGTGCATTATAGGATCACCAAAATCACTGGTTGAATGAAAAAACTGAGTATACATATTAAACACATAAAATGAAACACACATTTTTCCTAACAAATAATTTACTGTTCATTTCTTTGATGATTATAATTAAGTAATGGAAAGATATGCTCTAAAATATTACCAGTGTCTAGCTCTAAAATTATTAGTTTTCCTTTCTAAACATTTCATTTTGTAATTTATTGAATAAACATACTTTTATGATCGGAAATAAGTGAAAAACACACTATGATACATAGAGATACATGATACACAGTTTTTGTTCTCAATAAACATTTTATTTTAAAAGGCAATAAACATTATGAGGGTCAGCAGGTAAAGCTGCTTGCTCCCAAGCCTAAAGACCTGAGTTTGATCCCTGGAACACAAATGATAGACGAAGAAAATAGAGTACCACAAGTTATCTTTCACCTTCACACAGGTGCTGTGGTATGTGTGCACACACACACACACATATACACACTCAAGCAATCAATCAATCAACCAATGAATTAATGTAAAACTTATTTCCACAAAAGAAGGCTGTATGATACTCCTTGTTTAGAGGAAAATAATCAATAATTCTATTTTAGGTGAATAAAAAAGACTTCTTGGAAGATGCAGAATTTTACATTAAAATTCTAGAAACAGCTTTGTGTGGTGGCAGTTTCATAACCAATGAGGTTTATCCAAGGCATGATTATTGCTAACTGAAATTTCTATGATAAATCATAATAGAGGAACAAAAAACACAAACTGCCCTCAAATTCTTCATTAGGATTTTCTTAATTTGGGGTTTTCATTTTTTAAAAAAGAGTATTTCATTTTGGTTCTACAGCTTCATAAAGTCATTAATCTATCATAATTAACTTTTATGATTATATATAACCACAACAGAATTAAAAATGATTACCATGGTCAGTCATGTATGTGAGATTTATTTAAAATTTCCTATACAGAATGACTAAGGTATATCGCTCAAGTGTGATAATATAGTATTAAGTTCCCTAAGTTATAACGTCACTTGAATAATCACCCCCAATAAGAGCAAGGGCCTCTCCGTGGAGGCCCAATAACACTTTAAAATGTACAACTTCAAGTTTCTGAGAAATATTTTAGTGACTGAGATCATACCCATTCCTGAACTCAGAAAAAAAAAAGTCACTTGATGTGAATAAGAACTATGTAAAAGAGAAGTAGTAGGGACTGGTACAGAGCTAAATTGGGAAAACATTAAAATATCATGAAATTAATGAAGAGAGTTCAAAAATTACTGTGAGTACAGAATACTATGTCTGGAGATCCAAAAGGAATTGCTTTCATTTTTTTCTCTTTTACCTACAAATGAGATAGGAACACTGGATAAGAAAATGATTAAAGAAATAGAAAAACTGCCTAATATAGCTTATTTAGTTAGCTGAAGACATTAAAAATAGAAGACTTGTCTGTTTTTTTTTGTAATCAGTCTCTTATATAAAGTGATAATTTTTCATAATACTATTATTTTGAAAATCTAAGAAGCTTATATTGTTATCATTCAGCTTAAATTTGTCTAAATTTATATTATTACCTCAAGTTATTTATTTCCTTGTTATTTTCTTTTGTACTATTCCAAATACGTCTCACTTCTCTGTGTAGTATGTTTTACAATACTAATAGATTCAATGTATGAGAGAACAAATATAGGATTTTGAGGACATACTTCTATGAGTAATTCCTTAACTAAGTTGTGTTATTTCCAGAACAAAATAAACTCGAAAGACAATAGGCCTTGGACCATCCTCAGCTCTGCAGCTTCCTAGGTGGATAGCCTGGGACACAAGCTGCAACCTCCTTTTTCTTCTTTTAAAAATGAGGATGACAACACCTTCCATGTTTCCAAGGCAGGATATAAAGACCAGGAAAAGGAAGGGGATATGGGAAAAGAAAGAGCCCCTCACACAGAAGTCTGTCTGAGACCTCTAGTGAGCTAAGTCAAGAGCTCCAGCACAATTAAGAGTGGCCTGTGGCCTTTTTCCTTTCCTAGCAATTATGCCTGCAATTTCTAGGAATCTCCACAGAAGCACATTTGTGCAGTCCTATTGGCTCCTGGCTTTAATTGATCAGGTTAGCACCTCCAGAGACACTTTATAATCTCACCTATTAAAAAAATACAAGAAAACTAAAACAGAACAATAAAAACAACAATAAGGTTTCTTAGCAGCGTTTTGATTTGTGTGATACCCAAACTGTATATATGGCTAATACTAAGACACCTAATAAAGTGTGTGTACGTAATGTTCCAGGTATAATGAGAGCCTGTCTCAAAAATAAGGTGAAGGGCAAGAGGAGAAGACATCGTACACTGCTCCCTGGCTTTCACATACCTGCACCCATATGTTCACAAATATACATACAACCCCATACTTACAGACACACACAAACAGACTAAGCATCTACTAAATGAGCTGATTTTCAAGAGATCACTTACTTAGGAGATAAGAAATTTCTTTTCCTTCATGAGGACGGTGTTAGTGTCTCTGGGGGTAGAAACAGTATTCACAAAGTATTATTAAATTCCCACTATCTAATACATTGTGAAATGCTACTGGACATTTCATATATAAACATAAAAATGCAACTTAAAAAATCAAATAATGCAGGGCTGGAGAGATGGTTCAGCAATTAAGAGCACTGGCTGCTCTTGTAGAAGACCCAGTTTCCGTTCCCAGCCCCCATAAAGCAGCTATCAACCACATGTAACTCCAGTTCCAGGGAATGTGATAACCTCTTCTAATCTCCATGAGCAACACATGACATGACTGCACTCATATACAGACAGGTAATATACTCATACATACAAAGTAAAAAAATAAAATAAAATGTGTTTAAAAATATATCACACAATAGAACAAAACACATTATATCCTTAGTAGTAATAATAACATTTGGAGTAAATAAACAACAACTGTGCTTTAATATTCTTTCAGTATTAATGATGATTATAAGTTCACAGAATTTATTATGTCATAAGAACTTTAAATTCTTAACTATATTAACAAAAATGTCACAACAACACTATGAAGGCACAGTTACCTCCAGTTACATGAAATTATTCCCATTTTACAAATGAAATCACTGATTTATTGAGTGAAGAAAATATACAAATTCAAAAGCAAGAAAAAGACACAGAAAGATTAAAAGCCAATACTGGCTTGAGTCTGAATTCCTAACAATGATGAGACTATATTCCCTATGAAATTATCCTATTTTTGCATATACCTAATGTGGAAACTTTCAGGAGTATAAAATATTTCTAAATCAAAGAAAAGGGAAATGACAGGTTAGGAAATTGGAGAGCTGTAAAAAACAGCTCTAAGTAATAACACCTCTTGTTTTCAGTTTTTATATTCAACTAGGAATTCAGGTGAAGAACATAAAAATGCATATGTATGCATTTATATACATATATATGAAATTCAGAAACAGCATTATATATGGGAATTAAATACTGAAATTTAGTGAAGATGTAGAAGAGCATATTTAGCCAAAATCTCCATACAAGAATATCAATTTTATCTGGTATATCGTAGACATATATTTTTGTGCTTCAGTGAATATATAGAATATTTATTATTTGGAATCATTTCCCTGGGCAATTGTTAGAAAGTAAAGCTTGGCTGAAAAGCTTTTGCACTTATATTTTATCAAGAGTCCCTATAGCTCATAAGGACGAGATTCTGTCATGAAAGGAAATGAAGGGAGCATGCCAAGAGGACAATGACCATAAATGAGGATCTCCAGTTACAGAAAGTGATGGGTGCTACAAACCTTGCTCCTGCCTTATGAGAAGCCATACAAATTGGCCACAGCTGCAATGCAATAGCCCAGCAATGTGACATCAGCATTTGAAAACTACCATTTCTACATCTCACTTCTAGTGTTCATGACATGAATAGTCTGTATCTGCTACATTCTTATTTATAAATACTACATATTCTTTAAGTTAATATCACATTCCATCAGAAATATAAAAACAAAGCAAAAATTCAGGTTCCAATGATACAACTCTTTAAAACATATTTGTTAAACTCTTGAAAACATATATTCTTTGAAGTCTCAGAGTAGTGGTTTATTCTAAGTGAAATAAAAACTCATTTTTCTCTTTAAGTTTTTAAAAACTTAAAAACTTTAAAAACACCTAAGGAATTTAGCATGTCATCAGATACTTATAAATAAAATAGCCATTTGGAAATTATGCTAATGTACATTAAAATGGGTAAACCACTCCTTTGTTTTTAATAGGAATTTGGATTTTTTGAATTTAATTCTATTAAACAAAAAAAATCAATACCAAATTAAACCAAGCATTCAGTATGTCTCATGGGAAACACTGATATTTAGTTTAGAAAAGACTGGATCACTAAATTACTGATATGACCACATTGTTTAAACCTTAGTTTTTCAATAGAAATCAGTTAGAATGGAACTGAGAGGCACTGATGAGAACAGCCAAGGACCTGACCACAGGTGAGAACAAAAGCTGACAATGAAATGAGTGGTGAATTAATTATAACCACTACAAACACACTCAAGTATAACATGGTAGCATAAAGTAATATAATTTCAGGCAAGCTCAAACAGGATCAAGTACGTAGGAAACAGAAATATTTGGGAAATTTAAAGAATTAAATTAAAGATCAAAGGGTTTACGAGTCTAGAAATCTCACAAAAAGTAGTTTAGAGCTTGGAAATTAGGAAAACACTGGAGTGTCACAACACCCCAGGCTTCCACGAGTGACAGGAAGACAGAAAATGTAAGCAAAGAGAGACCTGTATGAGGTCTGCTGACAGAATGTGCAAATTTGTATGTTTGGAGGTGATTTATGGTACACTGTTTATGAGGAACTCTATGAATTACAAAGGAAATTCATCCCTTTGCATGAACAAGAATACATTTTATGGATTCTATGTTTTATTCATTCATCCTTCAGTCAATGAACAGTTGTTACCAATCTTTCACTTTAAAAAACAAGTTTCTATTTACAAACAAAAACTGGATCTTTTTACAGAATACATGATGTTCCAGGGCTAGAGAGACGGCTCATTGGTTAAGAGCACTGACTGCTTTTGCAAAAGACCAGGTTTGAATCCCAGTACCTACATGGTGGCTAACAACCATCTGTAACCAGAGTTTCAGGGGATCTGATGACCAACCTCTTCTGTCCTCCACAGGCACTGCACAACACGTGTGTTCTTACATATGTGCAGGCAATACACTCATATGCATAAAATAAAAAATAAAAAAGAATCCATGATGTTTCATAATACATATACACTAAGAAATTTTGGTTTAAGCTAATTAACATAGAAATTGCTTTGTACACTTAACATGAACTTATGGAGTTACATTTATGACTCTTTAGCAGTTTTCAAGTATAGAATGCACTTCTACAGTCACCATGACGTAAAATAGAACTTTAACTTTTGACCTCCTGACAAATCATTCATGGAAACAGAGAGGAAATCCAAATAAGGCCTGGAGCTAGTTCACACTAAAGTACCACTTTCAGTTTCTTGAAGTCACAGACGTAGCATGGAAAGGGAGCCGAATGGAGGGGTATATGTGAACAATACTTTTCTTAAACCAAAAATTAAGCTAAAATAAAAGTTTATTTGAAATAATATTCTTTCTGTGGCATTACATTGACAAGTTAATATTTCAGCTTTCATTTTTCACTTCTAATATGAAGGAAAGTATTATTATTTTGTCAGTCTAAAATTCTGAAACTCCAAGGTTACAAAAGTGATATTGGGTAGTTGGCAATAGTGCTATTTTAATTCCATATCTATTAAACACGTAGGTGCTTCCAGTGTGTCTCACATGGTGCTAGACATGTGCTGATTTTTACCCTGTCATTGCACAACCAATTAGTTAGTTTTAAAATCATGAAGCCAAGTTTCTCAACTTTGATACTACTGACATTCTGGGGTCAGATAACGCTACACTTTTCCATGGCTGAGGGGAGGTAACTTATACACTACAGGAGATTTAGGAACATGCCTGCCTTCTAAGTACTAGACTCCAGTAGCATCAAGCTGTGACAACCAAACTGTAACCTGACATTACCATCCTTCACCAAGACGCCGGAAATGTAGCACTACCCTCATTAAGGGCCATTTAACTAGTATAACATTATATACTAGCTATTTATAGCACTCAGAGCACAATTATTTTTCTCCAAACAGTGGTGATATAACATTGGTAATGTACCATAAAGGGAATGATGGCTATATAGAACACTGCTTCCTTGTGAGTCCCTCAAAGAATAGCTAACATTCAGAGATTAGCCAAATACTCCAACAGAAAATGATTCAAGAGTCCCAATTCAAATTTTAAAATAAGAAATTACAATGTCAGTCTAGGAATGGAGCTCAGCAGCACAGCACATGCTTGGTAAGTGCAAGGCCTTGGATCTAATCCTCAGCATGATGAATAAACATCTTTATATTAAAAATCCTAGTTACGTGTACTTAAATTTTAGAGTGAACTTACTTTTTAATCCATAGGTGGCAAATACTTTTAATAGTTACTTATACACTTCTTCCAAAATGCTAGTTTACATGAAAACATGTATATATTTGCATATTTTAAAGCAAAAAGAATACTGGAGGAGTCATGAGATGGAGTTATATAACCTTGTGCATTAGTCACTTTTCTGTTGCTGTGATAGAAAACCTGATCAAGGGAATTTATAAAAGAGTTTATTTAGCTTATGTTTCCAAAGGGGCAAGAGTCCATCATAGCGGGATGGCATAGCGGCAGAGATGGCTGGAATAGATGCTGAAGCTAACCTCTCACATCTCCAAGCACACACTGGAAGAAGAGCATGACTGAGATCCCACAAGACTTGAGAACTCTCTAAGCCCTCCCCCAGTGATCTGATTCATCCAGTATGGCCATATCTTCTAAGACCTCCCAAACCAGTGCCACCCACTGGGGAAAGAATGTCCAAACACTTAGAGGCTATGGTGGACGTTCTCATTCAAACCACCGCATCTTGATTAATTACTAGTTGTCTGGAATAGATTGGGTAGGTCATTCATTTTCATTGGGTCTCTCTTTCCTTTAGAAAACTGTTCTGAAAATTCTTAAACATCTTTACAGTTTTAATAACCAATGACCCTGCAGTATATTTCTTTTAAAAACCAGCGCCATGACACATTTACCATGATACATTTTTCCCACCCTTGTCCTCATTCCTCATCAGTGGTATTTAGTTTCCTGATGACTTTTATTTTAATGCTGGCTCTTCCAGAGCTGCACTCTCTGGATTAATGAGGAACTATTAAATGTTTTCCCATCTGGTCTTCAGTTTCAGTAGCCAAATGATCCAGTAGTAACAACATTTCTAGGATAATGCTTCAAGCTGCACCAATTTATCTGTGGCTTTAAAATTCAATAAACAAAATTAAGAACTTAGTATGTGGTGACATAAAATTTTTTTAAACACAGAAACAGTTAAGAAATGGAATTGCTTGACATAGAGCAAGGTGACCTTGATCTTGTAGACTTCACCACTGGATAAAATAACAGGTAAATTAAAAAGTGAACATTAAGAGAAAATATCCTCAAGAGGTTTTGATTCTAATTCTAGAAGGAAGAAAAAAAATTCTACTATTTATCTACATTCAAAAAATAAACTTTGAAATGTGAAGTGAGGGAATACTTATATAAAATTATTTATATGATAATTTTCAAATATTGGAATAGATCTTTATGCTAAAAAAGATTAACAGAAAATGTTCAAATATCTTATGATATAATTTTATTTTACTGTCAAATATTAAATTGTTTCTAAGTGATATATTTAGTTATAAATAGTGACAGAACATAAGGTTTATAAGAAGTGACTCACTACATTAAATTAAAATATTTTCTTTTCATTATGTGTAAGTCAGAGCAAATTAAGAGACAGAAATTATTGAAAACCTATATACTAGCCTCATGAAATATCACCATTCATATATAATAGCACAACCAGAAAAAAAAGGCAATTGGGACAGATATTGGCATCATGATTTGTTGCTTCTGCCTACCACACCAATGCCATGGCAAAGCTTTTCCTACTCTTAAAATTCACAATGGAGGCCACAGCATATGTAATTGTGAGGCTTCCTATTCCCACAGAATCAACAAGTGCTGGGGTAGACAGCTAGCTAGTCACAGCACCTAAGCAACATCATGTTATCGCTAGGGAAGAATACTGGTAAAGTGAGCAGACAATAAATTCAATGAGAACAGGAACCAGCAAAGAACATTCTTACTGATGGGCTGCATTTAGAGAATATGGAGGAGCACTCCATGATGAAACCCAGCTAAGGCAGGAGCTATGGGGGAGATGGGATCAACGAAGCAAAGAGATGTGCCAAGAATCCAAATAAAGAGCCTTGACTATATCAGAGTGATGACCGCAGCAGGAGAGCACGCAGGCTCATAAAGTCAATATACTAAAAGTTGTTTCAGATCTAGAAGATTCACCAGCATATTCAGTTAGTCCTAAAGCACATGAATCTTAGCAGCTCGCTTGTGTATTCAGATCAATTCTAGTATTTTTCATTGATCAGTGCCTGCAGCCCATCTCCTTCAAGAAACTCTGTAACGACAGATACCCATCGTGAACTCTTTAAACACCTACAGGAATAACTGGGGACTTACTGCCATTAACAAACATTATGTTTCACACAATACCACCATGTGGGACTATATAGGAAGCAAGCTGAACAACAGCATTCAATATTTTATTCATAGATGCCATCTTTTTTACAGATAAATGGAAATCTTTGACAATAAATAGATGTCAAGATTTCTTATAACTCCTAATGTCTATTATTATTCTAGAAATAATAACAGGCATTTCATGTTTTAATGCATTTAAAAGATATAAACTGGGCCTGCAAAAATGGCTCCATTGGTAAAGTGCTTGTTCTGTAATCATGAGGACCTGAGTTCAGACCCGTAGTATTCATGTATAGAAGCTGGGCTTGGCAGTACCACTGTTAACATCAGTGCTGGGGAGCATGAAACAGGAGGGTTTTTTGGGCTTACTGGCCGGCTAGCCTAGCCAAGTTTGTGAGCTTCGGGCTACTGAGACTTTCTCACAAAAATAAGGTGCAAGGTAATTGAGGAAGACATCAGATACCAACCAATGGGCCCTGTGCACATGCACATAAATGTGTACATGCACTCCACTCATCCATACAAAAATATGCACACATATACCACACACCCCCAAAAGATACAATCCCATCTAGTCACTTTTATTATGTATACATATGCCTAATACTTAAAAGTTTAAGTTACAGTGTTAAAAATTGCTGGGATTTTAACAAATAAGGGTCAGGAACATGGATTCCACAAGACAAATTCAGATGTGAAGGCTTGTTTTGCCTAGTTATTAGCTTGAGACCATATTAAATTTTCCAAATTTGTTGCACATCTTTACTCATTAGTGAGATGGAAATAATAACCCTTATTGTGGTATAGACTAAGCTGTATAACATGAAATAATTTTTATGAAGGATTTAGACAGGGTCCCAGAATAAATTATGACATAAAGAAATGACTAGTTTAAAAATTATACTAGGAGCTGGGCATAGTAATGAATGCCTTTAATAACAGCACCCAGGAATCTGAGGCAGGTGGATCACTGTGAGTTCATGGTCAGTCTGATTTACAAAGTGGGTTCCAGGCCAGCTGGGGACCACAGGGAGAACCTGTCTCAAAAAGACTGAAAACAAAAAAACTTATATTGGTGACTAGAAAAACAACTCAGTGGTTAAGAGCACTGGACTCGCTGCTCTCACAAAGGACAGTGGTCCAGATCCCAACACCCACATGATGGTTACGAGCCTTCTGTAACTCCAGTTCTGGGGGATCTGAGGCCCTTTTCTGGTTTCCAGAAGCATTGCATGCACATGTTGCACTTATATACATGCAGGTAAAACATTCATACACATAAAACAAAAATAATTAAAATTATATTAAATATAAATTTACAGCAAAATTATAATTTAATCACTCCAGAAGAGGTAATAATTTATTCACTTCACAGTTTTCATATTTAAAATAATTTATTTTAAATGTTAATAATACAAATGAATCTCCTTTTATCAGTAGACGACAGGACAAAGTGTTTCCTTTAAGAATTCCCTTAAGAATTCTGAATGCATAAAGCCAAAAGTAAAATCAGACTAGTTTAAGTATTTCTATTTTCATTTGGAGCATCATTTTTATGATAAATGAAAAGTTAATGCCAAATTAATTATTATGCCTTGGAAATGACCAGTTAGTTAGAATTTGTCTTCTACTATTACAAATACTACTTTTAACATATTGTGAAATTCTATCATAAAGGTTAGCATCTCAATATGAAAATCAGATGTTAGTCTATGTTACTGAAAGTTCTCAAAAGATAAAATATTTTAGGAAAATATGATGATCTTTAGGAAGAAAGTATGATCAGCAGGCTTCACATGATTGGTCTGAGTAAGCATCTCACTATCACCAACACAAAAGAGACTTAATTTTAATTGAATCACCATAGTCAAGCCCGTGACATATATACTATGACTTTTTATTAGGCCTAGATTACTTCTAATCATTCATTAAATCTGAAACTTTACCATGTGGCTTGTACAGTCTAATCTAATTGAAACTGACTAGAGTCTCTTGAAATAGGCTCAATCAATAAAAAAGGACAGGTGAGACATGGGATCCTGAAAACAAAAGCCTGTGTACAGAATCCTCCTACTCTCATTTCTGGGACCTAAATACTCAGGGAGGCTTTTCCACATATACTGATATGCTCGTAGAAATAAGTTCTTCGATTTGTGTTTTATTAAATGTAAACACATTGAACTAAATCGATTTCTACATTTATCACTTTCTGTTTTCATTTAGTACCTATTGAAAGAGCCCTGACACAATACATTTAGTACTAATTCAAAATTATTAAACCTGTAACTTAATGTCAAAAAGAGATCAATTAAAAATACTTTTATAGACAAAATACATTTGGAATCATATGCTTGACAGTTGAAGATGAAATATATTGTAAATACTGGCCAAGGATCTAGGAAGTATTTTGAGATAAATTAATTCTTTAATGGCCCACTTTTCTTTTCTGCAGTACTTTTACCCTTCAACCAGTATATAGAAAATCCCAGGATTTCTTAAGTAATGAAATGTGCTGAGAACTGAAAGAAATGTATGGAGCTCATACTAGCAGGAAAAAAACAGGATAAGCTGTTGATGAGGACATTATTCCTGAATCTAACCTAATGGCTATTCTTAACCTGCAATCTACTGTGTCGGTATTTATATCTCAAGATATCCCCGTTGTCATGAATATACACAAATAAATAAGTGTTCTTAAATACATAAATGTGTATTACTCATGTACCCCCAGTCACCAGTATATCTGCCCAAATCCCAACTTCTGTCTTTGACAGAAAGACATACTCCAGTTTTCTAAACTCTTTACTGTCTGATCTTCTCTAATCTTGGCTTTTCTTTTCAAGTCCAGTCCTTATTTGTCATCCTGAAGCATTCTTAAAATAATTTTTCTTGTGATACAATCATTTTCTTAAGCTCTCTTTCCCTGCCCCATATTAATGTGATAACCTCTACAACCATGCTACTGATCTCTTTTACAAAACCAAATCTCTCTCTCTCTCTCTCTCTCTCACACACACACACACACACACACACACACATTTATATGATTATTAGATATCTCCATTTAGATTTACCACAGAAAAAGTAGCGTTTATGATTTTTCCTCCAAAACCTTGTCTATCTCATTGGATGACACTCCCAGGTAAAGTGGTCCCCATCAAAGATTTAGAGGGTTAGCCCTAAAGTCTCCCACAGTACCCAATTTCTAATAATCACCATTTTTGTGGGTATTGTCTACAAAATCTCTCTGAAATCAGATCACTTTTGGCCTTCTCTGCTGTATGAATATACACTGCTTCAAGGGTTATCATGACCCGACATCCAGGTTTTTCCTTCCATTCTTGTTCTCATCCAGTCAGTACTACAAATCACACCTATTTTTCTAAAGCCAAAAATCTGGTTTTCATTCTTGATGTTCCATGGATCCCATGAGAATAAAGGAAAACAGATAGTGTATAATCTGACCCATGGTTACCGGCAGCATATAATCTGACCTGTGGTTACTCTAACACATCTTCTCTCACTAAGCATTCTACCTCTTACTTTTTATTACTCAGAAAAGTCTTTGTTTGTTTTGTTTTGTTTTGTTTTGTTTTGTAAGCACACTTTTCTTAGTCTGAAAAACCTGCCCCCTCCTCTCCTGCTCCCAATACAGGTCCAATTCTTAGAAATTTCTCGTTTCAGTTTAGATTTCATATTCTTTGAGAAAGCTTCTCTAGTACAGTGGCCTATCTCATAGCATATAACTGCCTATTCATGGTGAGATAACTGAAATCAATAGATGTTTCAGGAGGGCCCAGGAGACTGACTGGCATATAGTGGCTGCATAAGAAATTATATATTTAGTTATGTAGTAAATAAATAGAAAAGCTATGTGTACAACATCATGGGAACATTAACTGTGCCAGGGGAGTGCATTAGCCAGCATCCTAAGAGGAAGTAGATGACACAGTCTCGTCAGGATAATCTGAAGTAGGTTAATAGAAGGAGTACTTATAAAGGTGTGAGCAAAGTGTAGGAAAACCACATGATATTGTGTTGTCTCTATCAAGGCTGTAAGAAAGAAAAGAATGGAAGGCTTCTCTGAGAAACACTGACCTAACAAAGGACGTGACAAGCCTCAGGCAACTTTACAGGGAAGAGGCTGAAGAAAACATACCAAAATCTCACAAGTGAGTGTACATTATAGTGCAGTCTAGCTCCCGGAACTCGTGTCAAGGACATTATACTCTCTTGGTATTCTCTCTCCTTCAGTGAGCAATGCTCTAATTTGAAATAAATTGATTAAATTTTATCAAATTATTCCTGTCATTTAAAATGTGCTGAAACATCCTAGAGTCCTAATTACCCAGGGAAGGGTACAAGCAGGATGCTCTTTTTTCTTTGCATCTGTTCAACAAATAACAAATACCATATGGATTAATCTAAAGATTTCTACCTATAAGAAAACTGCTTTTGCCTATGCAACTTCATATTATTACATAGTAGAACCTAATCAAATAAAAGGGGAAAGAACTACTGAGTAATAAATTGGGATATATATATATATATATATATGCATGCTCACACTAATATTGGTTAGGTGATAGTGTATATTTGTATATTCATATTTATGTATATAGTATATATCTCATAAGAAATTTCATAAAGGGAAAGTTAACATTATAACAAGTTTGGTAACATTTCATGCTGCTTAGTAGGATAGATTATATATGCTAACACATGGAATTCAGGGAAAACACCGTTAGCAAGATACTGGGGTACAAACAGCAAAGAAAACAAAGTGTTTACAGCTGATGCTCTTAATTAGAGAAACTGCCATACCTCACACCAGGGTGTTAGGAAATTTGTGGGTGTAGGCTGGTGGGTGTTGTGGATTTTTACAATGAATGGGAAAACAGCTGGCCTGGCATTCCATGTGCAGAGTCCCTGGAATTCCAAAGGTCCTGCTGCCTATGCCACTTTTACCATGGACCTTCCTGATTCCTGAATCTCATTCAAACAAATCACCAAGAAGTAACCTACTTATAATGACCTAGAACCAACTCCAAGAATATTTGTACATAAACACCAAGAATCTTTTCTCACAGCTGCTGATAGTAAAATACAAGGAATGTAATTAAGATGCTGCATTTTAATAGAGACTGTCGTTTGCCTTGCCCCTAACATTACTATGAGTCATTTACCCTTTCAGAAAATCACATCATTGTACAAGACTACTCTTAAAGAGTGAGTCACTAATGCAGCTTATCTGTAACTGTCATATTTGTGTTAATTATGTGAAGAAATGCAAGCACCTGACTGTATTATTATATCTACAAATAGTGATAGTTACTATAAATCACTTTTATTTGTGTATCTTTTACACTGGAACATTTCTTTGTTTTAAAAATCATATAAATTATTTATTATAATGGTGATAGGTTTCATTTAATTCTGATAAAGTAGTTATTATAAAGTATTAGCAATATATGGAGCTGAGGACCACTAGTTTAAATTCTTGGACACACAAGAACAATATGAGCCAATAATAATACTACCAGAGATTAAGTAAGCAAAGCAGAATCTCAGCGAACCTAACAATAAAGGCCCTATCCCCAGATGTCCTGGCCTTGCAGCTCATGATATGCACTAACAACATCAGAATGAGAAAACCAATGTACAAATGAAATTATTAAGGTGCAGGGTACACAAGGTCAGGCCTGTAGTCCCAAAGAGTGCATGATGTCTGCAAGAAGTGGGAAGCCATTTTCATAGTAGAAACAAAAATAAAAATCACAGTGCAAAAAAGAAGTTCTACATAAAGTAAAGCACACTGAGCCAAACACAGTTTGTTTCTTGCTGGTACCCTATGATGATCACTGTCAGGGCACTGGTTAGTGACCACTGCCTAATTGTTTTGCTTTGATCATTAACATTTGAAAAGAACTTGAGTGAATTTTTGTTACCAACAATTTGCAGCAGCTTACTGCTTTAACAGACCTCACTGCTCTTGATGCCACCTTCATGGACTAGGATGATTAAAAGGTATAAAAATCAAGAATACACAAGAACACGTAAACCATATATAGAGGGTGAATGAGAAACGTCCATCACAGGCTCGGATGTTTGAACAATTGGTCCCTGCATGGTGATGCTGTTTGGGGAGGTTATGGAACCTTTGGACACAGGGCCTAGCTAGAGGAAGGAAATCACAGTGGGTGAGCTTTGAAGGTTTATAGTCTTGCTCTATTTTCAGTTCCTTCTCTGCTTCCTTCATGTGGATGGAAACATGGTCTCTCAGCTTCCTGCTATGGCTGCCTGCTGACACACCTCTCTTGTCACTTCAGACTCCCTCTCTGGGACCCTTGGTCAAACTAAACGCTTTTGGTCATACTTTGTATCACAGCATCAAACAGTAACTAAGGGAGGATGCAAAAAAATCCAGAGGAGACAGGTTATCACAGAATGATAACTAGAGGCTCATATATATTTCAGCTAACCTAAAATTTTAATTGGAAATTTTATGTCAATCTATCAAAACAGAAAGCACAATTTGAAAGGTCTTAATAAGAAATATCAAAAGAAAATTTTGGCAACATGTGTCTGCTATCAAAGGTCATAAAGATAGAGTTCATGATCCACTCTTCAAACTGTGTCATGGAAATACGTTCAGCATTCCTTGAGGCTTTTAAAAAATAGCTTTAAAAATCTTTTGTAATATCTGCTACTCATAAATTAAGGAATAAACTATGTCAAAACTCACCATGTGATATAGAGTGATATTCTTTTGTTCGGGTTATCTCCTATTGCTTAACAATCTATACAAATACTTAAATTACAACAGTGATCTGTGAACTTTGAAAAGTTGTACATTTCTGATTCATGTTATATCAGCCAGTTATATATCTCTTCTCTCTGTGCGTTTCTCTCTCATAAACACACACACACACACACACACACACACACACACACACAATCTCCCCTCCCCTTGCTTTCTCCATGTGTGTCAAGCTTCTCATGGCATGTTGGTGTGAGAGAACCAATTTTCTTACATGTTAGCTGACTTACCCCCAGTGAATAGTCAAAGAGAAAGAAGTGGTATTTGTTTCTCACTTTTAGTCTGAACCTAAAAACTACCACAGCACCACTTCCATTGTCGCCACTATACAAAGCTATTACAGAGCCCTTTCACGCGCAATAGGAGAATATAAAGCCCCACTTTTCTTTGCATTGGCAAAATTTTGTGGTCATCTTAATTATACCACATCTTGTTTACAGAATCAATGAGAATGAGTAATTCATATCAGTAATTGTCACTGTTTATCAAAACACAATATTCCATTGATAAAGTTTTAAAAACAAACAAATATAATCCCCTAAAAGATTTAAAGTTTTCAATAAAAAATTACAACAATAAACAGTTAACTGCTAGTTTTTCAGGTAGTCCTTTAAATTAGTCCATAAGAATCAGAGAATAATGAAAATGAGAAGGAAATATTAGAAACACATGGATTTTCTTTCTGGTTCTAACAATATCAATTTCTCTCATGTACAAATAAACAGAAAATATTCCTTGCTTTGAAAAATGTCAATAATGAATGGGGTTGATGGAATATATTGTTCCAAGGATAAAACATTTCCAGAGTCAAATACAATGGGTTATTTAAAAATGGAAATTTGGAAATAAGCTTATTGAATGCTAGTATCCATGACAATCAAAGAAATCATGCAAATAAAAAGATGTGAGCGGGATGGACAAATGGTTCAGGAGATCTGACCTGCTCTTCTGACCTTTGGGGACATTATATGACAAAGATGCATACCTACATGCAGGCAATATGTTCATAAACATGAAAATAATAATTTTCTAAAGATGTGATAATAGTATATTCAAGATTCCACCTGAAAGTAGACTTTATTGAATAAATACTAATAAAACAAACATTTGATGAGTGTCTGCAATATTCTAGGGAAATGTGTTGCATTGTTACGAAACAAAAAATGTAAGTAATTTGTAATACTGTGGTAAGGGAAGGCACAGTACGCAGCAGAGAGAAGAGAAGAAAAGATATTCCACAACAGTCTGATGGGTTTCTCCCAAAGAGGCAAACATGGGCTAGCTGAAAGACCATGGGATTACCTAGCCCATACTATGTTGGTGTATCTGAAAAGCCCCTCAACAAGACAGTGACAACCTTAGAGGTGAAGTCAGGCAGAAAGATATTATTATAGATTGAAAGGCCAGTTTGGGCCAACAGATTTAGGAAACAACCCAGACAGAGGGGAAAGCTTGTAAACAGATTTAGAAGAGAAATTATAACTGACCAGGGCCAAGTCAGTGTGGGGTGAAAGTCTGAGGGAGGAAGACACACTGAAGAATAGGCTTAAGGTGGGTGACTGTCAGAGTAGCACTTGGAGCCCCATATTTGATACTAATGAGTACAGACAGCCTGAAAAAAGCCACAAAGAGATGTGCACGGACAAAATAAATGTACATAACAATTTCAGATGAGCACCAATGTGCACGCATACATATACACACTAACATTTGTAAACAGCAATGCAATGTGTTTGAAGTCATATACTAGAACTAAAAAGTATAAGCACATGAAAGCTTTTAAATTTAATTACATAAATCTCAAGAGTTTGTTTATGAGCCACATGTGACTTTTGAGTTCCTTGCAGTTATTAGATTATCTATTGATTTTGTTTACAATTTTAGTGCTAAAGTTATTTCAAGCAGTGACAAACAAAATTTATTGTTTTAAAACTGACTACATCGGAAGTTTCTACTCTGTTTTTCAACTAGAAATAACTACAATATTTATATTACCTTGTTTACACAAAGATCAAGAAAACATTACATGTCTTTAAAAACTAATCTAGAATAAGTGATAAATAATAAAAATAAGTAACATTAGAAAATGGTTCACTTTGCTTTATCACAGTAATACTGGAATAAATATCAAACTTTTCTTGTCTAATTATCTTTGATCGTCCTACAAGGAGGACAGCAAGGAGGGATGACTTCTTTTTAGACAATCTTCCTATGTAGCCCTGAAACTAAAATCCATACCAGGTAGGTCTTGAACTTGTGGAGATCGTTCATCTACCAAAATGTGCTGACTAACTCTTAGTCTTAATCAGATATAATGGTCTCTCAAAAATTCAATGTATACAGGATAACTGACTTCCAAGCTGATGTTTCCAGAATATATAAAAAATTAGCATACTAATTCTTTAAGGTTTTGAACTTTAAAAAATTAAAGGTATTTTATTAACAATTAACAAGAATGCTTGTATGCATGTCTCTTTTGGTCTTGTTCTCCAAAATATGTCATCCTAAATATGTGCAAGCAATCTGTCCAAATTCCCTTTTACTAGCCAATATATCTCCATAGTAATTAAATGGAAAACTGGCACATTATTTATGCACTGGGGCAATATGACTGCTGATGAGTGTTGTGACATAAAGAACAAGAAACTTCTATAACATGCTTTATATGGTCTTCATCAGAAAACTATACTTGTTTTCAGGATCATAACAGTAATTAATCAACCAGTTCATCCTGGCATTTATCACCTCTATTTTGTTGTCTAAGAGCAACTTCTACATACACAGTTTTTATGCTCTGCTGCCTAAGATAACTGTGATAAATTCAGCACTAATTCACATTTGGTAGACTAAGAAGAGAGCTAGAAGTCAATTTCCAAATAAACAAATCAAATTCTTCAGAGTCCATTTCATCTGTTGATGAATCCCAACTTTCATGATGCTTAATATCCCTAGTAAGTTGTTTATTTAAAACACTCCTTTTCTAATTTCTTATAATCTATGTTATTTTGATGTATTTGCTTGCTTTTTCAAACCTATCTGTTCTCTGAATTCATGTCAACTCTAAGAACATTAATCCTCCTATTACAAATTAGGCAGTTCTCAATTAGAAAGTTTTTTCCATACTAAGCCAAGAGAACATTTAAATTGTCTCTGTTCTACCAAGAACTAATGACACATTCTGATGCACACATGGATGTTCGTAAATAGCACATATTCCTTAGGGTCAGAATAAAATATGTTCAGGGACATATATAAGGAGATCTCTTTCAGAGACTGGTTGGAATCAACTTTACAGAGAGATTATTCAGGCACAATAATTCACTGACCAACAATAGTATTAGAGCTTTCCACAAGAAAAAATCCAAACAACATTCTTCTAAACTCTTTCCATAACTACAGGGAAGATGATTTAAGGATGCCATCTGATTGGGCGAGAAAGTAAAAAAGAGGAAAAATTTAAGAAGCCAACCATATCTTTCATCACTAATCCCTTTTCTCTCTAGTTTCTTGAATATTTTTTCTTGTGCTGTGTGTCTGTGTGTGCATACACATGGAAGCCAGAGGTTTGCATAAGGTGTCTTCCTCAATATCTCTCAAACTGATTTTCAGACAGGGTTTCTGACTGAACCTGGAGCTCAGATTTGGCTACCTGGCCAGCCAGTGGCCAAAGAAATCCACCTGTCTCTGCCTGCCTAGTGCTGGGATTACAGGCATTCACTGTCACACTTGGCTTTTTAACTTGGGTGGTGGAAATCAGTGCTTGTACTGCAAGTACTTTCTCCTAGGCCCCAGTTTCTTGAAATTTTTAAATGTTTGTGGTTAATTTTTCTAGTCAAGTGAATATGTGTATTCATGTATGTATGCTTTGTTGAGAGTTACTTACATACATTATCAATTTATCATCCAGAAATAATGTTTAATCATCACTAATAACAAACAGCTTTAAGGGCATTATAATCAAACAGTAACCTAACTTAGAAAAGTTTTCTGACCAATAATGTTTTTACCTGTATATAAGCATAATAAGCAAAGATACAACACTTTCATAACATGAACAACAGCATACAGATTAAATTACCAAGATGTTTGGACAATCATGTACAAGTGCATCAGCTCTGCATGTACTAAGATCTCAAGGTCTTTGAATACATGGAAAGGAAGGTCACTGAAGTGATTAATTCTGCAATGTGCACAGCTTAACTACTACAATAATGAAATCACATTCACTAGCAAGAAAACTGTCCAGTGTTAAGTTATCAATGGCTATTTTAATAAGGCTTTTTACCTAACTTAGCTTTATAGAAGCCTTTAGATCAAACTCCTAATTTATTTAGTAATTGTAAAATTCACAAGTGAAGGAGAGGAGATACTTTCTAAAGAAACAGATAATTCAGGAGGTCTATTGTTGTTCTTCATAACAATAGAAATTTTAGCTCAATTTTCTAATTTACTGTCACATTATCACTTTTTATCTTCTACTTCGTCTGTTTCTTTTATTGAACATCTATTCAGCTGATAATTCATTTAGACTTTTGAAGTTCCCTGACATAAAAAGTCCATTTAACTGCTTCCTAAATGGTGGTTAATCTGTAGAAATTTAAAATTTGACCTTAAAGAACAGCTTATTCCTGAAGTTATTAGGGTATTGGGGAAACAGATCATGTCCTTAAAAGTGCACTTATTTTAAAGTTTTTGTTATTTTCATTCACAAGATGAATTTCGGAGGTATTTGCAAAGTGCTTCCTTTTACAATAAAATGCAGAATCATTTTTCATTTGATTCCATCTTACAGAGCAGTAGCTCATTCAAGCATCAGATGATATGTCCAACTGCTTTGTTAACAAACTTATTTCCCAGATGTGGGTAGAACAGGGACAGAAGGCTCAAATGCTCTAACATACCTAACAATTCAATTACAGTTATCGTATAGTGCCATCACATATTTTTCTTCAACAATCAAACAATCTCAGCTGGAAACCTCTAGCAATAACATAAATAAACGACCATCTGGCTAGAATAATTAAGGAAGGCTGGAAATAAAACATTAATTAGTGCAGTATTTCAAACGACCTTCAGAGGCCTTATTATGAAATTATATCCAAAACAGGTAATCATTTATTTCATGTTGCTGTTAAATTTAACTAGGCATGAATAAATACAAATACCATTTTTTTCTCTTTCAATGAGGATTATTGATTCAAAATGATGAAATATTTCCTAAGTGTGGTAATTAAAGCACCAAATAAACAAGTGAAACAAAAATGTCAACACAAACTTTTAAATTTATATACCACATATACATGTGCTAAATGATTTCTCCCTAGAAAGTGGGAGAGACTAGAGGTAGGCATGGATCTGAGTCTCATTTCAGAAATACTATTTACACAGATGATGAGAATTTACACACACATGTTCAAGCACAAACTGGCACATAGGTACCCCATAAAAAGTGCCTTGGTGACCTTCAACTGACTAGCAGATAATGAAAATGTGGTATATTTACACAAAGGAGTTCTACTCAGGGATAAACAAAGACAGAATCATGAAATTAGCAGGTAAATGGATGGAACTGGAAATATTTATACCAAGTATAGTAAAACAGATTCAGAAAAACAAAGGGAATATGTCTCCCTCATGTGTGGATCCTAGCATCAAATCTTGACATGTGAGTATATATCCTGATATAATTATAGGAGCAAGGAAAATGGAAAGGAATCAGGGAGGTAAGGGAAAGGAAGGAGCCTGAGAGAGAACACTGAGAGTCTGGTGTTACCGAGGAAGAAAAGGGTAAAATGGGGTATTTAAAGGGAAGGGGAAGGGGAAGGGCAAGGATCTGTGGGGGAAAGAGGAAGGAGAGGCTCAAGAGAAGCAGGGATCACAAGAGACAAGTATGATCAAGAGTGAAAGGGGAAAATGGGGTACATTAACTGGGGAGGGAGGTTAGACAGAGAGAAGGAGACAGAGACAGAGAGAGGAGAGATAAATAATATCTAGCTGGTATGAAAACCCAAGGGGAAACATATTCATTGAAAAACTTACTCAAAAAATATACATTCAAAATTGCTACATGAGTCCATGTGTATAGCTGAAGATTATATAATAAGAAACAGTGTCAGACAAGAGAAATATCCCTTCAATTGCTGGCCAGGGTAGTTCAAGGGACTCCCAAAATACTACAGGATATTGCCACAGCCTTTGTTTGATTGCCTCCCAGAACTTGAAGGTAAGAACCTATTCTGAAGACAAGACAGACTTAAGACGGAAGATTTGGAGCAATGGACCTGGAACTGACCTGGAAGTCACCTTATAGTTTTGGAGGATACTATGCAAGCTGCTAAGGTACAACAGTAATCAATGGTTCAACCTCATATTTAAGGCCTAATAACCACAACAATGACTGGCACAGCAAACTATTTTGGGGTAGCAGTAGCACTTTTATCTTGGGGTTAATCAACAGTTACCTAATTGAACTTAATGCCCACTTAATGCAAGGAAACTCGTGTGGTACTCTAAATGTACTCAAATACACATGGCTAGAGAGGTCATAGATCTTAGAGAAAACCCTCAAGGCTGTCACATCCCTAGAAAAATGTAATTTCTTGTAATGTGCTAAATATGGGTGCTTATATTTACAGACAAGTATGCCAGTGGTGACTCATCAAAGAAGGTTTTCTTACAACAGATGGAGTCTATTAGAGTTCCACAACTGGTAACACATAGAAATTGTGAACTGCCCAACCTGAAGTAACATATCTAAAATGGAATCTCTATGCCTAAGGCTCACAGAACATAGTGGAACAAGGAGTAGAGAGAATACTAATGCATCTTTCAACTCTCATCAGTGAAGCTCCCTCAGGCAACAGAGGACCATGTAAAGGATACAAACAACCAAAGCATAGAGAATAAGAGTCTGCAGAGTGTGGGTCCTTAGACAGGACTCCTATATTAAACTCAACCACCAGGGCTCAGGGACCACTGAGGAAGATGGCGCAAGAAGATTGTAAGATCCAGAGGAGTTTGGTGTTTGGACATATGGAAATAGTCTTACGGACTTCTGGAACCTTGCTTATATGAACACAACAATGGTGCCAGCAAACACAAGATCCATGCAAATTCAAGCAGGCAAAAACCCATCATAGACCTTGGGAAATAGGCAGCAGGCCGGCAAAGAACTACTGGCAGCTGACTACGGCTGCGTGAAGAAGAGCTGCTCTTCTCAAAGGGAGGGCTCTTGATAGGCTACAAGACCCCAGTGGATGAACATGCATTGAGGGACTGTAGACCTTAACACAAGTGACAAAATGCATGGAATTCAATGGGGTGCCAGTGGGGAAGAGGATGTAATGATGGTCAAGATGTTCTGTTTGAAATACACAAAAATTCAATTAAAAAATTTACAAAAAAAGTGCCTGGGTTGCTCATTTGTCATTTCACTAAGCTAAAGTAAAATTTCACAGACATGCTAACATACTAATTGCAGGCCTACACTAAGAGATAATACCAAAGTCATAAACTAGCTTAAAGAATACTTGCCCCAGGGATGACTAGCAACATCCTAGTGGTTCTTCTTTAGGGGAGAGGTGGTGTTAGGAAACAGCTGCCCAGGAAAGAACAGGAGATCAGTCTCTGAGGCCAGCTGTGGCTGTATCATTATTTTTATTGATGAAACTGAGTAGACTTGGGCACTGTTTGACAGCTAACTGCTTCTTCTACTGTGTTTTAACTTTGCCAGCCGTGAGGTCTGGAGAAAAGAGAGCCATAGGCAGAAAAAGGGTCTTTAGTTCACTATATGGAGGAAAATGCCTGAGTGGTAGCAATACCCACACTAAAGTGGTTCATGGCAGAAAACCAAATTCCTGTGGTTATTAAAAATACTGTATAATTTAATAAAGAGTTAAGAATGACCTAAGAGATGCTAATTTTCATAATATAGTAGCTACCATTACAAAATGATATTGAGGTATACTTTCTAAAGATCATTTAAAAATCAGCATAATTTTAACTGTCTTTTGATTAAGACTGCCTGATTCATATAAATTATAATTTCTGATATCCTCTGGGTTTATGCATTATATAATACAAGGGGTTTTTTATTAGAAGCTACTACAATGCATTTTAATATAATATTTATAATATTTCTTTGAGAACTGTGTACACACATTATACTTGATTATATTCAACCAACTACAACCTCAGGTTCTCCTAGATCTATTTCCGACCTTCTCATCCCTCTCAATCATGACCTTTTTTTTTCTTTATAACATACCAAGTCCATAGTGCTGCCCATATACTAGGCACAGGGCCAGTGTAGCATGGGCAAACTAGCAGGGGCCATACCCTTAAAGAATGCTTGAATTCCCTCTCTCAGAAGCCATCAGCTCTCAACAGCTCCTCTTCTAGGGGTGGGGACTTATGAGCCCTCCATGCTTCATGATAGAATACTGATCATCTTGATCCTGTGTGGGTCTTGAGAAGTCAACCATAGCTACTGTGCAATCATAGGTGCAGTGGTCCTGTCAGGTCCAGAAAATAGTAATGGTCTTCCCAATATTTGATCTCACAATCTTTCCACTCTGTCTTCCACAATGGCCCAAAGTCTTGGGGAAGAGGGTATGATACAGAAATCCCACTGGAAGCAAAGCACTCAGCAGACACTTGTTTTCTGAACTGTGACAAGCTATAAAATGTATTTTTATTTAGTTTTAATTTTTTATGTGTGTGTGTTATGTTTACATGTATGTGTACCCATGCCATGCAGTACCCGCAGAGGACAGAAGAGGGCGTCTGATACCCTGGAACTAGAGTTATAGGTGGTTCTTAACCACCATACAGGTCCTGAGTTTCAAATCCAGGTCTTCTACAAGAGCAGCGAGCACTCTTAACTGCTGAGCCGTATTGCCAGGCCTAAAATGTATTTTTAATTGCCATTAAATCATTGTGCATATTTAAACATCACAATATTTGTTTTTACCGAATAGTAAAAACAGATATTGGGTAATAAACGAGTCTGGGACTCACTCATCTATCACCTCAGACTCTTCCACTTTTATTCATGGTGAGTACATTTGAAATCTTCTCAGGTGCTCAATCTAAGATATGCAATGCATTACTGCTAAGGTTGAAAATGTTATACTCTAACTTATACTACTGTATGGGAAACTGCTTATCTCTGAGGTTTTTTTTTTTTTTACTATTGGTTCATTCAGTGGCAAGTCCCGCCCTCTGACCAATGAAAGAGCAGGAAGGAGGGGAGAAGGTAGAGAAACATGGCGGTGGGGCTTGGAGAATACTCAAAGCCACTTAGGAGAAAAAGTACCCAGGTCCCAGGCCCACGTGGAAGGCCAAGACACAGGAGGCAGCTTTCTGAGTCCCCGCAGTCCTAAGAATCATGAGAGTGGAATGGGAATGGACAAAGAGCTCTGCGCAATGACTTTATGGGTCACCCGAAATAAATCTCTCTAAAGAACATTCTCTATCCGTTCAGTTGGTTCAAACCTGGAGGGTGGGGTGAGGCTGAATGCCGGGCCTCACCATGAGAGATTTCATGCAACAACTACATTGGATGCAAAGTGAGGAAAAGGAGACGTGGATTCAAATGCCAACTCTGCCTTGTGACACCAAGCACTAAGTAAGGCATGTCTGCATTCACCTGTACCTTGTTCCCTCTGCAACTTTTCACGACATTCCGCTGCGGAGAATTGGGGTGCAGAGGTGGGAAATGAACGGCATTTCAAGAGCAGTTCAGAAACAGTCCAGATTCACTTTACCCTAAATCACCAGCAGAGGCAAACAGAAGAAATAAAAGCACTGGATAAACATTCATAGTATGTTTCTAACGTCTGTTGCTGTCAAGCTTCCCAGCAGGCATGCTACAGATCCACAGGGCTCGACACAGATCTTTTTATCCTGATGTTTCTGCCAAGAACCTAGTTCGGTTACAGATTTTTCAAAGTAAACCTTGAAGTGCAAAAGAGAGAAATCGCTTGAAGTATATGGAGGGAAATATAGTGGGAACCCACTGGGGTTGAGGTGAGAACAATGGAGACGAATAACACTGGAGAAAGGCAAATTTCACTGCATTAACTTGAATAACTCATTTAAAGAGCATTATTCAAATTCAGAGGATACATTTTTAAAAACAATGAGCATGTTGCGATTTAAACAGAAAAATGGCACAGTTATATATGTAACAAAATCTTACATACTGTGACTGGACTGGACAAGCCTCCTCATCTATAAAAATGAGTTTGTATGATCATATACAGTATTGCTGTGGGAATTTTAGATGAGAAGTGTAGCCATGTTTGGAGTAAATAGATGGTTGATAATTGTTACTGGCCACTGGAACACAGGCATCTAAGAACAGTGTGATTAAACACCAAATACTTTTTGTTTTATAAACAGAAAATGCCAGTTTTTCAAACAAAATATGGGTTATTGTCATGGAGTAATGTAATCATCCCACAATGTATACATATTTCAAAACATGAGAGTATAGCCTATAAGTAATTTAACTGATTATGACTACAAACTAAAATTAAGTCAGACATGTGATGCAGGTTTAAAACTTCCACTTTGAGGTGTAGGCAGGAAGATAAGAAGTCTATGGCTATCCATACCTTCATCGAGTTCCAGGCCCTGGTTTACATGAGATTCTGTCTCAAAAAAGTATTAAAATTAAAGTGAAATAAAATACAATCCATTAAAATGCTTATTAAAAGGCTAAGAAGATGTCTCAGTGGGTGCTGGCTATGAAGGCATGGTGATCTGAGTTCAAATACCCAGCACCCACATAAAAAGCAGGGCTCTCCAGTGTAGACCTGTAATACCAATGCTGAGAAGCAGAGCAAGACTGCCAAGGAGTTTGGTAGTCAGTCAGTGAGCTCCAGTTCAGGGAGGGCCCATGTCTCAAAAAATAAGGGGAGAAAAATAGAGGATGAGCCCCAGCATCCACATACACATACACAATCACAAAAGCAAGCACACATGCACACAAGGGTGAGCACATACACATGTCAAAAATGCACACACAAAGAATTTATTGAGAATAAAATGTTATGAAAAATATAATTAACAAAACAAAAACTTATTAGAAAAATGGCATTGTATTATGTTTAGAAATATATTTAATGTCTATCTTAAAGGCAGATTTGTTTTCATATCAGATTCTAATTCTGGGTGCATGGTAAGAAGTTTATTTAGAGGCTATTTCTTGTTAGGTAGCTAAGGCTGGCCTTGAAGTTACTATTTCCTTGACTCGGCCTCCCAAGTGCTGAGATTGCAGGTGTATGAGTAAAAATCAGATGTATATAAATATGTAATTGAAAAAGAAAAAAAACATTTTATGTATTTCATTCTTTTTACTTTATTTTTATTTTTTCATTTCTTTTATGTATTTTATTCTTATTTTTCATTAAGCCTAAGACATTGAGTTAGATTTCAATTTGCTAATTCTTAAAATTTTGAGTTTAATTTTTGAGCTTGACCTTATACACATATTCAAAATTCAACGTTTGCTATAGTTTAAATTCTGGGAAATGCATGCAATTGTGTAGCAATATCCATAGCCAACAATCATAAAAGTCTCATCATACCAAAATATTCTCTCCATTTTAGTTAATCCACGTCACCCCTCCCTATGTGATGAGTCTTGGTAACTAAATATCTCTTTCTTCTGCTGTAATATTGATCTTTGCAGTCTGAATGAATGGAATCAAACAGTCATTGCAGGGTTTGAGTTTGGCTTCCGCTGCTTAGTATAATGCACTGGAGATTAATTCATGCCACTGCAGCCATAGTTCTGATGATCTCAGAGTCAAACAGTATTCCAGTGCTGAGGAACTGGACACTGATAATGCCTTTACCAGGAGACATACATCTGGATTGCTTCCAAATTTGATTTTATAAATAAAGTCACTATAAATGTTCACATATAGCTTTTGTGTAAGCTTTTATTTCTTTTGGGCAAGATGGACTGTTATGCCATTGTTATGTTCATACTTAACTATATGTATGCAAAAAAGCCTGCTTAACTGTGTTTCCAAGTAATGAAACGTTTTTGAAGTAACAATAGTGATGTATAGAAATTCTAGTCATTCTATATTCTTGTAAGGCAGTTTGTCCATTTGTTTTAGTGTTACATATGTACAGATAGAAACAGCAAAATTGTTACTATGATGTTGTAGCTTTAATGTACATTTTTCTAAGACTAATGGTAATAGAAATTTAGTACCACCATATACATATTGGGCATTCGAATATCTTCCTTATTGAATTGTCTTTTCAAATCCAAGTCCTGTTTTCTTTGAGTTTATGGTTCTACAATATTCATTCACGCTTCTATTAAAGTCTTACTTTTTACAAGAATAGCAAGTCTCATTATTATAATATCATTATTTTTAAACATATTGGTATCCAAATGTTCCAGCACCCTTTGTTGAAAGCTCTAATAAATTAACTGATCTCATATATATATATATATGTATATATGTATGTGTGTGTGCATATGTTGAATATATTAATGTATGGATTTATCAGGACTTCAATAACACATTGGGTTATTGTACCTTAGAACATGGTTTCAAACTTGGCATTTATAAATATTTTAGGCTAGGTAAATTTTAGTTTAAGGCCGCACTGAACATTGTAAATATTTATCTGCATCCTGGGTCACTATCCAATAACGGTCAATAGCAACTACCCATTTGATCAGAACTCAAACGTTTTGGGTCCAGATAAGTCTCCTGTTGAGAACCACTACTTTATAATGAGATTTGAAATTAAGTATCATGAATCCACCAACTTTATTCCATTCCAAATCTTAAGATATTTTTATAAATATATAAATTATATTAGCCTATCAATTTATTTAAAATTCCATTGGAGAGGCTGGAGAGATGGCTCAGTGGTAAAGAGCACTGCCTGCTCTTGCAGAAGACCTTCATTTAGTTCCCAGCACCAACATGGCAGCTAACAACCATCCATAACTCCAGTTCTAGGGAATCCAACACCTTCTTCTGACCTCCGTGTGCATTGCATGATATAGGTGAAATACATGCAGGCAATACTATCATACACATAAAAAAAATTTAGCTTGGGATTTTGATTATGTTAAATGGATAGCTCAATTTGAGCTGGGCCAAAATCATAGCAGTATTAATATTGATTTAATATTCCTTTCTATTCAAAGTGTATTTCTCCATGTGCTAGGTCTTCTTTGATTTCCTTTAATCAGTGTTTTATACATGTTTTGTTAAATTCATATTTAAAGTCAGTATAACAGTAATCTTAGTTCAATTACCCAGGGTTCACTTGTAGGTTCACCTTTGTATTTGATATGCTGTCCCCCAAACCTCCAAATACTCTAAACTCAGTTTTAACACATGTAGTATAGGGAACGATGCACTATAAAAAGTTAGTATGTTATGACAGTAAAAACTTTGAAATTCAAATAATGTTTAATCCCTGTTGCTACTGGTTTGTTCTAGTGTCGGTTTAGCTTATTCTTTGTTAAAACGCTCCAAATAAACTTCAACATAAAAGGCTACTGTGTATATTTTACATTATGGTTTCCCTAGTAGGTGTCAGGTAGTGTTACACTGTATTCTTGATCTTAACATTTCTAATTACTAATGATAGCAAGTATCTTCTAACAGCCACTCATACATACTTGAAGAAACATCTATTCAAACCATTGGTCTATTTTTCATTTTTATTGTTAAGTTGTAAGTGTGTTCTATAGATTTCTAAGGTAAATCTCTTGTCAGACATATGATTTGTAAACATTTTCTCCCAATCTGCTGGGATTTTTTTTTCACTATCTCCATGGTATCTATTGCATCACAAAAAATTTAAAACAATGTAGTCAAACTTTATTTATCTTTTTTTATTATGTAGCCATAATTTTGGTATTAAATTTCAGAATCTACAACCTATCCCAAGTCACAAATATTTATGCCTTCCTTCAAGAATTTTATCTTTTCTTCCCTTATGTATGAACAATTTAAGGTGGCTTTTACATATCATACAAAGAAATCCAATTTCACGATTCTGTATGGAGCTATCTAACCCCCTCCATTTGTTGAAAAGACTGTTTTCCCCTCATTACGTTTTCTTCATATCCTTGGTGAAAAAAAAAATTAATTGATCGTGGATGTTACACTCTATCTTTGGACTCTCGATTCCATTTCCTTGACCCATATTTCTATTTTTTTCTAGCAATGCATTGCCTTGACCACTACAGTTTATAACAGAATTTTAAACCAGAATGTATGAATCCAGCATCATTCTTTTTTCAAGAGAGGTTTTTCAAACTTGCATTCCTTTGATTTCAAGAGGGCTTAGAATCATCTTTGTAAGACGTACAAAGACAACTAGGAATCTGTTAAGATTGTATGCAGAGTATTTCTATCTTTAGAATATGAACTTTTTTCATTCATGAACATGACTTGCCTCTCTACTTACTGAAGTCTTCTTTGATTTCTCTCAATTACATTTTGTAGATGTCAATGTATAAGTCTTGCATTTCTATTTTTATATTTGTCACTTACTTTTTGATGTTATTGGAAATAGAATTGTTTTTCCTAATTTCTTAAAGACTTTTCCTATGTGCAAAAATACAATTGTGTTTTGAACAATGATTTATTTTATAACTTCTATAACTTTGCTTAGGTTTTATATTTTCATCTCAATAGAACTTACAACTTGATTTAAAAACTATAAACATTAGTTTATAGTTCTTTCTGTTAACAGTTTAATATACATGCTACATATTGCCTTAGTGATAAACTTTGAACAAGTGTTGGGGAAAGCTTACACACTATATGCTTTCAATAAACATGTTTTGACTCAGACATATAAATATATTCTTTGAATAGTAATTCCAACATCTGAATCAGCTATTTTGGCATCAGTTGAATGCCGCATCTCATAAAAGTTGTGATTTGCTTGGGATTTTTGTTGTTGTTTTCTTTGCTTTTGAGACTGGGTCTTCCTATAGCCGCAGTTTTCCAGGAACTACATAGACCAGGCTGGATTCAATCCCATAGAGATTCACCTGTCTCTGCCTCCTAAGTGCTGGGACTAAAGTCATGCACCATTATGACAGCTCAATTTGCTTGTTTTTGGTTATGAGAAGAGTTATTGTATCTTGCTCATTTCATGTATTGTTTTTTAAGTTCTCTTTAGGGTCTATTCCCGTAGGGTCTATTTAAGTCTTTTAGGAACTGTTTACCTTCTTTAGGATTACACAATAGATCTCAGCATATTTATGTAGGTTATGGCTTCAACTGTGGTTTGATTTTCAGATTCTTTGCAAAGTCACATTGGTATATGTGGTATTATGTGCCCCAAGGTGATCACTGGAATCAGCTGACATTACATGAGGCGAATGGAAGGGCTTTCCTGGGCCTGGCTTCATATGTGTTTCTTTGAGGAAAGGATGGGGTGAATCCAAATGTTGGTATCACCAGCTGACTTTCTGTCTCTAAGTAAAGGAAATGAATGTCAGACATAAGGGGACCAAAGAAGTTTCTAGAATTAATATTCCTGTTGTGACGAGTTGGGACCCTTTTGCCAGTTACCTACCCATAACAATACTTTTTTTTGGTTTGATATTCTTTTTTAATTAATTTTAAATATTTTGTTTTAAATGTTTGTAAGTGTATTGTCTGCATGTGTGTAAGAGCATCTGTATCCCATATTGTGCAATGCCCACAGAGGTCAGAGAGTGCTTCAGATTCCTCCGGAACTGGAGTTATGGACAATTGTTAGCTGCCATTTGGGTGCTGGGAACTGAACCCGGTCCTCTGAAAGAGCAGCCAGTGCTCTTAATTACTGGGCCATCTCTCCAGCCCTGTAATTTTTACGTACTTATATTTTATGTGTATGAGTGTTTTGCTTGCATGTAAGTAAGAGCACCTGTGCATACAATGCTCACAGAGGTCAGAAGAGGGTATCAGATTCTCCAGAACTGGAATTACACATGATTGTTAGCTATCATGTCAATGCTAGGAACTGAACTCAGGTCCTCTCCAAGAGTAGCCAGTGCCTTAACTGCTGAGCCATCTCTCCAACCCCTCTTTATTTTTATATATTTTTCCAAGAACATTTTTATTGAAATTTTGTGAATTTCATACAATATATTTTGATTATATTTGGATCTTTTCTTCTATCTGTACCCCATTCTTATCCCCAGCTGAATTTCATGAACTAAACTTTTATTGATTTTTTTGCAATTTACATATAACGTGATTTGATGGTATTTAGATCCCACCATCCACACTTTACCTTTCTCTCCCCACCCAATTTAATATACTCTATTAAATATAAAATAAGGCCTACAGAGTCTAATTTGTGCCCTTAACTATCCGTCAATTGGCTACATTCACTGGAGGCTGGTTAACATAAGAGTCACATCCTTGAAAGAGACTGATTCTCCCCTTCCAGCAGCCATTTGTTGCCAACAGGTCCTTAGGTTGGGTTGGAACTTCTTATCCACTTCCCCACATCTATATTGGTATTGTGTCTAGTTTGAGCTTGCATGGAACTTGTCCATGCGGACACCATTATTGTGAATTCATATGAGAAACTTAACAGCTATCTAGAAAGCCAAATACATTTAAAAACTTTTTTCCTGAAGTAAACAATATAGAAAGGAACATAAATTATAAGAGGTGGCTCAACTGATTTTCAAAAAATGAACCTAGTTGTATAAGTATGATTTAAAAGAATACATCTAGCATCAGCAGTACTCTAGAAGCCCCCGTAAGTGATGTCTGGAAAAAATAATTATTCACATCATACCCCACAAATTCTATTTCTTTTATTTTAAACTTCCAACAAACTGAATTACAATGTTTCTGGTGTGCATGTATATGTGTGTGATGATTCACACCAGGTTGTAGCTATTACTAGTAATGCTGTTAGGGCATCTTTGTATGTAGTCATATGTTTGCATTCCTATGAAGTATATATCTAGGTGTGGAATTTCTCAGTCATAAGGTATGCAATTGATCACCTTTAATAGACTGTCAAATAACTATCTAACATAGTACCAATTACTGTTTACATCAATGGAGAAGAGTTGCAATTGCTACATACTTCATCTGTACCTGGTATTGTGTACCACGTTAGTCAAAGAATACTATTATCTCATGGGTAATACTATCTTAGAAGTTTCTGTGAGAAACTTTACATGTGCTCTAATTTGGATGTTCTCTACTGTGGTCATGTCCCTTTTTCTATTGTATTTTATATATTTTCATAATTCTATTTATACATTTATACATTTGGATTAAGACATTGGGCATATTTATTTATAGAAAAGGTCTTTTCTTATACTGTCGATTTTCTCACTATCTTAATAGTGCATGTTAGTTAAGGGAGTTCTTAATATAGTTCAATTCATTGCTTTTTACTTATAGTTATGGATTTGCATTCTCGATTCAAGAATTTTTTACCTAATCCAAAGTCATGATGATTTCATAAGCAATAAATATTTTGGTTTTACATTTAGGTTTAGATCATTTTTAGAATTGGTCAAATTTATCTAATTTTAAAAGCTGGAACATAGTAGTTTCTTTTAAATAATAAAAAACTGAACAAGTTAAAATATTTTTACCAAATTTTGTAAATTTTATTTAAATAAAAACGGATGATGATTTTTTTCTAAAATATGGTTTTATTCAAATTCTTTGGTTTATGCAGGATATAACTCTATTATATTTAATGGACTGCTAAATTATATTGATTTTCAACATCTTATTTCCTTACTGTTTGATGTTCAATTAAACTCACTGTTCCAGTATTTTATCAGTCATAAAATATGCTACATTTATCAGCAACTTAGACTATCAATACTCAAATATGTGTATCATTATTCGAAGATCTATCCTGGAATTAGGTCATTGCTCAGGGTGGTTGATTGAATTCAAATGCCATTATAGACTCTACTATAATGCTACTTTGTTGCAAGATTAGAAAGTTTCTTTCATTGCAGTAATTTAGAACATGTTAACAATAATTTGGCAAAAATAATGGAATTACAAACTATATACATTATATATAAAAAGTTGATTACAGCTGTTTTATAGTTTTAGTTGCACTGACTTTTTTCATACATATTAATTTTAAAAATATTTTTAGACGTGAGACTGTTCTGCCTGCATGCGTGTAAGTGTATCTGTGTTGTGTAATACCTATAGAGGCCAGAAGAGGAAGTCAGATGCCATGGAAGAAGAATTAAGGACAGTTGTTCACTGCCATGTGGGTGTCGGGAACTGAACCCAGGTCTACTGCAAGTGCTCTTAACTGCTGAGCCATCTTGCTAGCCTCTGTAATGTTTTTTATTTCAGTATGGCACAACATTCAAATGCAAACGTCACACATTCCCAAAGGATGGCTTGTGGAGATCAATGTTAGTAAGTTTCAGTTCACAATTTAATTCATAAATAATGAAAATAAAAGTAAATAGGCAATTGTTAATATTACTTATTGGGCATAGTCTTGAATCAGAACGCAGTGTCATAGCTGCTATAAGGGCATTTCAATTTATAACTTTGAAGGTACCATAAATTCTTTTAGAAACTTATTTTCCAAAACTGTAAATCTATAGAACAAATTCAAATACGCAGTAAGGAGCTGTCCACGTGGAGTTCAAACACAACGGAATTTATAATGTTATCATGATTTAAAACCAAAAACTGGCCACCATGTGGCACTCAGGAGGGAGAGGAAAGTGAATCTCTGCAATACTTGAGCCAGCCAGGTTTACAGACCAAATTCCAAGCCAGATGAGCTGCAGGGAGACCCTTTCTCAAAAAGATAAAAACCAAAACCACCAAAAAACAATTTATATTAGTTTAGTTAGAAGAAAGATTTGCAGGTCCTGATCGCACAGCTCAAGTGATTCTCTTCCCATTAGATACACTTGCATTTCTGCAAGGAAGAATGGGCAGGGAACCTTGTCTTGATATTTAGCTCTAGGACTTAGAATTTGTGTTTGTAACAGTGACTCGTGATTTTGAAAGAATTCATCTATTGCAGCTTACCAAAAGTTGTGTGCATGTGTATTCCCTACACACTAGGGTTTTATTAAATAATAATGGAGTTTATTCCATCATGATTCACAGTTTGTCATATTTTTGATATCTTGAATAATATCAAGAATATTATACCATGTAAATTAAGGAACCTTCTAAAGTAAAACTTATTCAGCCACATGCTAAGTGAAGTAAGAAAGATAGGACAATTCAACTAGCCCTGATAAGCAATCCAGAGAAATGACAAGTGCCTGGATGGTTTGGGGACCTCTGGAGTCTCAGACAAACAGCTAATAAGGAGGTGTCTCACCTGGCACTAGAATCACTAGGACTCTTATTTACTAGTCCGTAGATTCTAGAAGCAGCAACATCCAGTCATGCAGGTTATCTCCCTTCTTATTTTTTAACTTCTGTTTTCAGTTGGATTACAGAGCAGTGGGTTTCTGTGCGGCTTTCTCGTAAACACTTCATTTTGGTCACCCTCCCTTCCCTATCCCCTTCTCTCTACTATGCCACTATGTCTGCTTTCACTCTTCACCCACAGTATTCCCCCCTCTGAAGTCCACAAGCCCACCATAAAGAATCTTCCATTTCATTGGCCCCTTTCAAGTTCCCTTGCTTCTATAGATAATTCAAGTTAAATACACAAATCCAGTAGCATCTACACATGAGAGAGAACATGCAGCATTTGTCTGTCTTGGTCTCACACATCTTACTTAGTAGAATATTTTCCATTTCCATTTGTTTATTGCAAATTTCATTTTTCTTCACAGCTAAATAAAATTATATTGTGTTTATATACCATATTTTCATTATCTGTTCATCACTTAATGGGCATCTGGGCTGTTTCTATTTCTTAGCTACTGTGACTGGACAGGCAATGTGCATGAATGAGCCAGTACTTCTATAGTAGATAGACAGTGCTTTGGGTATATGTGAGAAAGCTGGGTCACATGGTAAATTCCCACCAACAGTGAATAAGTGGTCCTCTTTCCCTCCATCCTTGCTGGTATTTGTTATCATTTGATTTCTTTCTGATAGTCATTGTGCCTGGGGTAAGATCATACATTTTACTTGCAAGATAAAGAAAAACACTTTGGATCTGAGCTGGAAGCTTCCTCCCCAGTAATTAGTCTCTACAGTACCAAAAGATTCTATACACACCTCCAAGAATGAAAATCCATCCATATTATTAGCCAGCTATGAAACCTATAAACTACAATGCTAACCTTGCAAGCAAGATGTGCCCATTGCAAAATAATGGCATGACCATAATGTTAGTAATCACCTGATCTCTTATTGGATCTGTGGCCTGCTACAAAGGAGGGAATTCATGCTAGGTCCAATAAATCTGAACAAAAACCCATGGCAGAGGAGGTCTTAATACACAAATGTGCATTGTTACTATTATTTAGCTAAACTGACATGGTGCCAAACAATCTTCTAAATATTTATGTTAATATCGATAGCCAAATGCTATCCTCAATGTTAACCAGAGAAGTTTCTCTTGGCAATGAATGGAAGTGAATATAGAAACTCATGGCTCCTCAAGGTTCTAAGAATAAGGGACAGCTAAGTGCTCAGCCCTGAAGAGGACATTTACAACAGCCCCTGTCTAAGGCTCAGGGAACATGAGGAAGAGGGGGTAGAAAGAACAAGAACAAAAGTCCCTGAAAAGAAGATGAAGGGCTGTGAGAAGCTCTACAGAATTCCTGACCCAGTTACTGCAATCACACTCACGGCAGCGACACCTGCCTGCACTGAGTCTGCACAAGACTGGGCATGTCCACAGTCAATTATTAATGGGGAAGGGCACCAAGGGCCGTATACCTCCCCACTGAACTAGTGGCTATTGATACGTTCTGGAGCAGTCATTGACTTCAGTTCTATATCCATTGATGAGCTAAGCAGACTTAAAGGATAGCTTCAAATTCCTGGTCATACAAATGGCCCTGGTTAAGCTCTTGAGTCACAAAACAAAAAGAAAGGAATGTGGGAAAGGGAGGTGGGGGCAAGGTAGACAGAGGCAAGAGAGATAAAGTGTGAGGAGTAAGTAATCAGAATGCATTACACACAGACAGCAAATTTAGTAAGTTATTTTAAAGAAGAAAAAATGCATTCGGTTTGTAAGAAGAAAATGCTGACAGAATGATGCTGATGTTTAAAGAGTAACCATTTCAATAAAATATATAAGCCAAACTCAAATTTATAAAGCAGTTAAAAAAAAAAAAGAAACAAAACCAATCCATACCCAGTATCAAATAGGTTCAGGAGAATCCTGATGGCAGTTGGGTAAGATCCTTTATCAATTCATTCCTCGCAGACAAACATATGAACTGCTTTAACCCCATGGAATTATCTTAATAAAGGCTAAGTAAGGAAGCCATGTGAGACCATTGTTCCTGGTTTTAGTATAATAAACCAGGATGCATTTTAAGAAGACAGAAAAGAAAGAAATGCCATGTCATACTCTCAAATGCTAAGCAGCATGAAGTCAGAAACCTCTGGACTTGGCAAAGGGAAAAAAATTAAATCCAAAACCAGTTTCACTGTAGTAAAATGCAAGGCTGGAAAGAGCTCCAATGATACATTGCAGAGTTGCAGACCATAGGCCTGGGGAGCAGAATCTGACCATAAGCCAGGAGAGAATTATAAGGTGCCAGGACATACACAGGCTCCATGGTGCTGTAGGGATAGAGTAGCCTTTTTTAGATACTTCTCCAAACAAAACATTAATATTCATTGCAACACTTTATAGAGGTATATATGTCAGTCTTCAGAGGAAGTAGTAACTGTGGAATATACATATAATACTGATAAGTGCTACCACTTATTTAAAGGAGGGTTATTCAAATTCAGAGGATACATTTTTAAAAACAATGAGTATGTTGTGGTTTAAATAGAGAAATAGCACAAACAGTTATATATGTAACAAAATCTCACATACTGTGACTGGACTGGACAAGCATTCTCTCCTGCTCTTGAACTCTGAAAAGCTGCAAACAACGAAAAGATCATTGCTTATGCTTAGAGGAAACAAGTGCTTCACCTGGTTCACTACTCTTCACTGATGACACAAAATTTTGATATCCCAGATACCATTCCTGATGCTGAATTCAACTGAAAAATAATGTCAGAGCAATGACACAGGATCCTGTCTGGTAGGTGCCTAGTTTAGACCATGAAGATTTCATAAGACAGCACAGATGAAATTCAGAGCACATCTGAAGAATGAACACCCAGAACCAAAGAAATGAAGAAAGTTTTCCGATAATATCAAATCTAAGTGAGATGAAAAGTTAATTTATTAACAAAAATGTAAAATAACTTGGCACTTGTTCTAGGAAAAGATTATACATTATTCAAAGACTACTTGGGAAAAAAAAAAAAAAACAATGGTTTTACCTCATTATTACAACAGAACCAAATATGCTAAACACGAACAAGAACATATTGAAACATTACAAAAGCTAATTCACAGACAGATGCTTAAGCAATATAGAGAACCAAAAATAATTTTTTGAGCCAAATTCCTGTTAACTTTCAGTATAATAATTACCAGAACAGCTGATGTTTCAAATGACCCTATGCTCTTTTGTCTGCTGAGCAATTTATAAAATGTGATTATCTGTAACTCCCCTCCTCCTTGCCAAAACTGTTGACATGGGAAAAGAAAACAAACAATCCATCTCACACTTTATACATTACATGGGCCATTTAAATTTTAAATTCTCTTTCATTACTGTCAATATGTACTTACTAAGGCTAGAACGTGAATGTGCATGCATATATGTAGTGATATATATGTTTTATGAAAATGATGAATGTTAACAATCTGAAATATTTGAAAAGGTTTAAATGCTGGGAATCTACTCTCAGGTTTGGTTCCAGTCTCCAAAGGTATGATATATTTCTTCTGATCATCATCATCATTATTTAAGGCAGGGTTTCATATTGGCTTCAAACTCACTAAGAGCCAAAGAGAAATACGGACTTCTGCCTTCATCTCTGGAGTGTTGGGACTGCAGGTGTGCCCAGTTAATAAGGTTCTGGGCATCAAAGCCAGGGTTTCACTCATGCTAGACAAGCATTATATCAACTAAGTCCCACTCAGAGCGTAGGAATTGTTATTTTAAAATATTCTTTGTAAGTCAGGCTGGAACAAATGCAGGAGGTCTGAGAAGGGTGACTGCCGGCAATGTAAGGGCAAACAATCGAGGATACTCTTTATACTAACAGATTTGCTGCCTGGCAGGTTTTGACCTGGAGGCTTTAAAGTTTCCTCTTGAGAGAGGGACTGCTGTTCAGTGAGAGAAAAATATTAAGCCTGTGGGGTCATTCTTATTGCCCATAGCATTCTAATCCTTGATTAACTTGATCTGAGACAAAAATAGGATCTTCAAGGACACTGTTGTTTTCTCCCAGACCCAAGTAAGTTAATAAAATTGGGAGAAACATATGTAAATAGTAAACATAGAGGCAGGAGAGAAAGCTCAGCAGTTCTGAGGACTTCCATAGAACCAGGGTTCAGTTCCCAGCACCCAGAAGGTAGCTAACAATCATTATAGCTCAGGTTCTAGGGGATCTAACACAATCTTTTAGCATCCATGGGCACTGCAGGACACATGTCCTCATATACATTCAGGCAACACACACAAAATAAAAACTAATTAAAAATACTAAACATTGATTAAACTATGTAAATGATAATCATCAGTAATAGAACATCTATGTAGTAGGAAAACCTTCACTCAAAAATAAATGATGGGTGCTATTCTCAGCAACTGGCACTCTCATTCAATGCAGAACTCAATATTATATCATTAGACTTTCTTATCAATAGTTTCTAAAAGTTACTGGGGAAAACCTAGTGTAGTATTGACTAATACTGAAAAGTTTTAGCTGGACAAAGTTAAGAATCTTGTGAATTTCTCCAGCTTTTGGGTATAGTACATGAATTTGGTTCTGCCAAGCCCACAGGGCCTGTTCCTATCCCACTCCTCCAAGAATCACTCTGAATTAAGAAGGGCACATCTGTTTTGGTTTTCAATCAGAACAGAAGAATTGTATTACCTGAAAACACTGCAATTAGCTAAATGGAATTAGGAAGAAGCCTTACAAAATCTAAAGGTAATGGATCCATTTTATAAAAGTTAAACATTAATGAAAAAGAAACAAATTCAATAAAAAGCATAGGCATTACCAAAGCAAAGATAGTTCTTTATTGAACCCAATTATTTTTTGTACCAGCATTAAAGAAACTACTTTTGTATATCATATATTCATGCATTAATGTGGTAGCAAATGTTTACCAATTATCTCTCTAAAAGATAAAGGAAGACTTGTGATATGCAGGGTTTGCACAACTGTGGTGTAAATGCTTTACTATGGACCACCTGAAGCCACTAGTGTAAAGACAGGAAGTACAAGCAGGGAAGAAATTTGCATACTCACTGAGATAAATCTGCTCCAGTCAGGTCCTGTATGCTACTGTCATTCTGCTCTCTATTTCATGTTAAAATGTTAGAATTTGATACAACCTAAGAACACTTCTTTAAATTGATATAATTCAAACAATGTTAACATTCAAGTATTTTATCCTCAACCAAACCAGCTATATGTTAACAGGTAACAGATTTTGGTAATAACATTTAAAAGCTCAATGTGGAGATGAGCATTTAAAACTCAAGCTGGAGATGACTCAGTGAATACAGGCATTTACCACCAAGCTAGAAGAAATGAGTTTAAGCCCTAGGACCACCCACATGATGGAACTCCTTCAAATTATCCTCTGACCTCCACATGTACACTGTGGCATGACTATGCCCCAATGCCCCCAACACACACAATTTAAATGAAATAAAAAGAAATTAAGGACGAGCAAGATAGTTCAGCAGATAAAAGCACATGCCCAGCAATCCTGTTGATGAAATGAATTCAATTCCTGGAATCCATATGGGTAAAGGGTAGAGCTAACTCTCAAATGTGTGCCATCTCCCAAACCCAGCTAAATAAATAAATATTTTTAAAATTTTAAAAATTAATTGTAACAATAAAAGCTCATTTGAAATATTAGTACCTACCATTATAAAATGTTATTTTTATGACTTCTCCAGCCATGTGAATTTGGCTATGTCTACAGTACCACACATGAGTTTCCTCCCAGTGAGTAGGTTAGAGAAAACTCCCAAACTGCCAAATTCCTAGGCTAATGTTATTTCTGGCTATATGAAAAATATGCACCCTTATATTTACAGACACCCACTCATCAAAGAAGCTTGTTTTACATCAGAGAGTATTAACAGAGTACCACAACTGCTCACACATAGAATTGCTTAAGCCTAAGTGGCACATCTACAATGCAACCTCTATATCTGAGGCTCATGCAATATAGAACAATGAGTAAAGAAGACTCTAATGAATCCCTCAGTTCTCATTAATGAAACTCCCTCATGCAAGAGAGGCTCAGCAACACAAAAGGGCACAAATGGCCAAAACAGAGTCTGCAGAATATGGGTTCTTGGATAGGACTCCTGTATTAAACTTCACCCACCCAGGGCTCAGGAACCATTGTGGAAAAGGGGCAGAAAGACTGTAAGAGCCAGGGAGGAGGTGTGTGAACATAGAGAAAATAGGCTTACAAGTTCCTGGGACCCTGCTCATATGAACCTACAGCAATATGGGTCTTATGCAAACTCAATAAACAAAAACCCAGCATAGAATTGAGGAAATCAGCAGCAGACCCCAATCTTAGCTGAAGAAATATTGGCAGCTGGTTACTGTTGTGTGAGGAAATCCTGGTCTTCTTAAAGCAAGGGATTCTAGATAGGTTGACTAGACCTCAGTAGATGAACTTGCACTGAGGAATCTCTGGGAACAGTAACTTGACACAACAGGCCTTAAAACAAGTGAAAGAATGTATGAATTCCAGTGGGAGGTAATGGAAAGGTGCCAGTGGAGAAGGAGGTATGAAGATGATTAGGATTGATTGAGATGTTCTGTATGAAATGTACAAAAATTCAGTGAAAAATTAAAAAATCCATTATTTTTAGTATATAGTTAGAAAACATACTGGTCACAATCATATTCTTATAAAACTGCATCATATATATGCTCTTTACCATGATATGGGCCATTCACATTTTGTATTATATGTTATTGAATAAGGGCTGCATTGTAACATTAGTGGTTGTTTTGCCTTGGTTTTTCCAAGCAAATAATACCTTTAAAAAGTGTGTGTGTGTGTGTGTGTGTGTGTGTGTGAAAGAGAGAGAGAGAGAAGAAAATAAATGACACACACAAAAAAATGTACTTTCTGGTATTTGGTATAGGAATAAATATAACCTTGTCTGGAATCATTATTATACATTTATTGCACATATTGATCTTTCTTCTGATTTTAAAATTCATTAGAATTATTTTTATGAGCACCTAAAATAGTAAGAGTCTTGATTAGGCAGTATAAAACACTGAACCAAATAACTAGGCTGGCCCCAGTGAAATGTAACATATCTGTAAACAGTATTAGAGACTTTTTGCTTTGTTCTTTTGAGACAGGATCTCCCTATGTATCCGAGAATAGTCTAGAACTCAATTTCCTTCTTCAGCCTCTAAAGTATTGGGAATAAATCAGAATATTCTTATTTAATAGCAAATCAAGATAGCACATATCATTTTTCTTAAATATTTTTGAGGATTTCACACACGATTTCTGTATTTACAGAATTTACACCCCTCTCTCTGCCCCTCCAATTTCTCCCAAACCTTCTACTTCCTCTCAGTATCATGACCTCTTATTATGGACAGACACAGACACAGACACACACATACATACCACCTACTGAGTCCATTGAGTAGTGTTAAAATATACATGTTTTGAAGGCTGACTTGAGATTTGATAAAGTAACCGGGAGCTCACCCCTGGGAAAAATGACTTCTTCCTCTCTCGACAAATACACGGTATTGATAACTTCTCAAACCAACTATGGATTATGTGTATCTTCTCCACTGTACTCTATATGGTAATGTAGTTAATCTCTCTCATCCATTATCCTTCACAAAAACCTGATTGAGGGGCCTGTCTACTGGTTCTGTTAAATTTTTTATGTATATATTTTCCCCTAACTTCATTTTTCTGTACTTTACTGGGTTTTGTTTTTCTTTTCAAGTTTCTAGCATTAGTCACACAATTTTTAATTAATCCACAGTTCCATTAATCCACAGCTTTTGTGTGCCTTTAAGAGGCATTTTAAGATTTGTCTCTATGTAATTTTAACATTGTCTAAGGATCTTTGAAGTCATATTCCAGTAGCATTCAACCCCAAGTATTTTCAAATTTCTATCTCTACTTCTTCTATGCTCTATTAGATTGTGTGCTTTTAAGTGGTTCCCCCGCCCCCCAATGCCTGGCATTTTCAAATAAGATTTCTGGTTTTCATTAGAGAAACAAAGTGGTCTGTATGAAATTTATTCTTGAAAACATTCCAAGACTTGCTGTTTTGTTGCATGTACTTAAAATCTTTATAAATGTATGGAACTTAAAAATTTTTTGTTCCTTTTTTACATTACAGTTTCACATATCTCATAAATTGAAGTGATTTCCTGTATTGTTGGATCTTTCTTTTGTGATTTTTATCACTACTGAGAAAGGAATGTTGAGGTTTCCTGCAGGAGGCAACTGTAATTGTGCCATTTCAGTGCAGTGTGACTGTGTGCTTAGGGACTGGAGTTTAGATAAACCACTCTGATGAGAACAGCACATTAGCAGGGAAAGAGTTCTCTTTACCAACTGAAATGCTTTCTGTTGTAAATTCTATTCTCTACTAAACTAAAGTTACTACAATTCAGTTTTCTTTGACTGAAAATTTGCTTGTATGTTAGTAAACACCGCACTGCTAGCAAGAAAAGTTTCACATTCAAACACACAGTTGGGGTTAGTGTACTGAAAGAATTGCTTCCCAAAGAAAGGGCAGGATGAAGAGAGCCTGAACCCCTAGTGAGGAAAGAGCTAGCAACTTCAGAACCAAAGAGAGGAAAAGTTAACAGCACTCAGAGAGGCAGAAAGTCCTCTAATAAAAGATGCTTATTTCAGAGCAGCACAGCTACAGGAGCGTTCCAGCCTCTCTCCCCAGGTCCTCTGAACTGAGGGAGCTTCTAAGAGGGACATCCCATGAGAAGAGAAAGGTTTCCAATAGTTCTGAGGCAGACTGGGCCTGCTTATGGACTTAACATTCTCTATTTGTTATGTTTATCATTATTGTTTCTTGTGTTTTAAGAGTATTTTGAGGAAAGAAAAGGAGGGAACTTTCCTCAAGTACAGTGTGATCATCCCCGTATTATGTGGTGAATCTGGACCCTTTCACATGGATGTTTCTGCTTTTACATTTGCATTTCGATTTCTTTCTCCTTCCTGTTTCATTTTAATGAACACATTAAATCTCTTCACCATTATGTTTGTTTTTCTCTGTGGGCGTGGAAGGAAACAAACTTTATAATTTAAGCAATTAGATAGTATACTTTTTCATATATACTTATACTATGAATAGATTTACCCGCCATACAAACTTTGTAAAGATGGAAGAACTGAACAACTTAGATCAATCTCTTTCCTAGCTTGCATATAATTATTATCCAATATTTTAGATCCAACTTTAAATGTTTTAAATTTTAGACATGTAAATAATTTCAATTTACATATGTTGAAGGGAACAATATTAATTTTTGATCTGAATTTTAACGCATGTACAGTTTATTGATTTTAGCCTATACAGCCTATGCATTGATAGTTTTAACCACAATCAAAGTATGGAACCATTTGGTTGGCTCAAAATAATCCTTGCACACACAGCTCCCCAACAGTCACACTCTCACCTGCTCCTGTGCCAGGAATTATCTGTTCTCTAACCCTAGGATTATTACTTTATAGAATGTCATATGAATGAATTGTGCCATCTTGGAGAGCAACTTCATTTCATTTATAAGAAATGTCTTAGTGCTCCCACAACTCGCTCCCCTGTTGCTGGATTTTATCCTTCGGATGTGCCATGGTGTCACTCCATTTTTTTTTCCTATTTTTTTAAAATTTTTATTTCTTATGTGTATGAATGTATTGCCTGCATGTATGTAAACACACCCATGTGTGCAGCACCTGAGGAGCCCTGGACTTATAGACATTTGTTATCCACTATGTGGGTGCTGGGAACAAACCAGGGTCCTCTGCAAGAGCACCCAGTGCTCTTCACCACTGAGCCATCTCTCCAGCAGTGTGGCTTTTTAAATGAGATTTTAAAAGTTAAAAAAAAAAAAAAAACAGAAGTGATATATCATTGTTACAAATGTCAGCACTGCAGTAATGATGGGCAGTCACCATTAATTATTTCTGAGAATTCTTCAAAACCACTTTCTACATCAAATAGTTAGCATAGAGACTAAAGAATAATAAAATTTACATGATGTTATTCATTTGTTGAGTTACTTTTCATAGTTTATTTGAAGACATTTTCAAACATTCTTTAACTCTTTCAATTTAGAAAACACAGTAGTTTTATAATATGTAATATATCCTACCATTTCAACATTTTGAAAATTCATGCCTATTTCACTCATCTGTCATTTCTTCTAATTCTTGCTCATAGTGTTTTACTTCCTAGGGAATAGGTAGGTCTTTTCTTTTTTTTTACCTAGACACATATTTTCCTGGAAAAAAATACTACTGTAGAGTATTTGAAATTAAATGAAACTTGGTCCTTTATAGAGGACTCTTTGGTCTTCTGCTATAAACTAATTTAATTAATTCACAGAACAGCATATATATGCTATATACATATCAAATACATATATATGATATATATATATATATATACACATACATATTATGTGGTCCCCCTGTTGAAGGCTGACTTCCAATTCACGCTTAATGTGAATGAGCAGCCCTTGTAATCCACCTTAATAAGGTGAGCATTAAATTCCCAGTGCTGTGTAAGGCTTATACTTCTTCCACTTGCTCCTCCTTAAACACTGACATCAACAAGCTTGCCTTTATGAACAAATGGCAACAATGCTTAACATGCATGTGTTCCCCCCACAGGTCCACATGCTAAAAGCTCGGTCCTGGGGCTGGAGACATGGCTCAGAGGTTAAAAGCACTGGTTGCTCTCGCAGAGGGCCCAGGTTCAAATCCCAGAACCCACATGGTGGCTAATTTCATAATTTCAGTATAGGGAATCTGATGCCCTCTTCTGACCTCCTCAGGCATTCCACAACACAGGTGCATTTACATATATGTAGGCAATACACTCATACATACAATAAAAGAATTTTTTTTTAAAGCTTGGTCCTGAGGCAGAGGAATCTTTGAAAGATGGGGGCTTCCAAGAGGTCCTCAGGTCGCTAAGGGCATGTATGCTCTCAGAGGTTGTCCCACTGTTTCCTCTTTCCCTTTGCTTACTCCACCACTAGGTGAGCAGTCTTGTCCATCATGGCTCTTATCATATTTTGTCCTCCCCAGAGGCCCAAAGGAACTTGATCTTAGATGGGATCCATCATAACCCCTTTTCTCTTGAAAAATTAAATGCTTCAGATATTTTGTTACTATCACAGAAAGCAATTTTTGAAATTTTTTTATTGTTTGTAAATGAGTGGATTACCTGTATGTATGTTAAGTGTACATGTACTGCAATGTCCATGGACATCAGAAAAGTGTGTCAGATATACCGGAACTGGAGTTACAGATGGTAGTTAGCCATCATTTGGGTGCTGGGATTCTAATCTGGGTCTTCTGCAAGAGCAGCCAGTGCTCTTAACCACTGAGTTATCTCTCCAGCCCTAGAAAGCTATTTTAAGGTAGAGGTTGTGTTACTTCCCAGGACCGCCTTTCCTTTTTGTAATTACTACGTATTTAAACTTGGATTTTTAATGATATGAAGAAATATTTTAATGAATCCAGTATTTTAATACATGGTGGAAAGATTGGGCTAAGTAATGTATCCTGCTAAAAAAGATTCAACATTATTGGCAATTATATTTTTTTATAAAACATTATCCTAAATTATAAAGAATGCCTCAAAGAATATGAATAAATTTTAAATTACTGAACATTTCATGCCTATAAGCATGAAACAACTGATGGCATTTAGTGAAATGTATCATACCATTGATTTTTTGTTAAAATGGCTTTTCAAATCAATTAAAAATACTTTATCCTATCATTGCATAAATCTTTTTCTAAAACATACTTTCTTATTATTTCATGTGTATGAGTGTATTGCCTGCATGCAATTAAGTGCATCCATGTTGTGCACCATGGAGCTCAGAGGAGAGTGTTAAGTTGTCCTGGATTTGGAGTTATATATGGACTGTTATTAACTGCCATGTGGGTGTTGGGAACTGAACCCACATCCTCTGTAAGAACAGCCAGTGCTTTTAACTACTTGAGCCAGTTCTCCAGTGCCACACACATCTCTTTAATAGAATATAAACACTCAAAAATAAGGAATCCTTTATGAGTGTGATTTAACTTGATTATGTGTTTATCCAGTAATAGAATTGTGTATTCTGAAAAAGGATAAACTTGCTAGCATGTCTTCCTGTGTTAAACTTTGAGTGCTATATGCTGACAGTGTTGGGAAAATGATACATGAAACGGAATCTAAAACTACCTAAGTAAAATTTTCCCCTCAAATAAATTCAATATATTTTATATCCCTCAAAATACTTATAATTAAGAATTATAAAGAAACTGTCCTGTCTGAATATCATAGGGTAGTTGCACATATGAAGCTCTAACACTTATAATAGCATGCACAAGACCTGTGAGAACTCAAGCTAGACAGGGTCCCTGCACAGACGGGAGAGGTGGGCAGGAAACCCCAGCTCTATAAGGGGATATATTGGTAATTGGTAGATGCTGGAAGAGAGAATCAGTTTAAGACAAATAATAGAGTCACTAAGTTGGGGAAAGTAGTAAGGTGTGACTGGAGATGAAAGAGGGACAGGGTCTGAATACAATCAAAAGAAATTGTATGAGATTCTTGAATCATTAAAAATATTTTTAAAAATATTTTAAAGTTTCCAACAATAAATTCTTACATTAATGATAGTGACATATGTTAATATCTTGTACACTTTTATTTTATAGATCTTTAATAACAAAAGTCTAATTATTCTTCACATATTGTAATTAAAGACAGGAAAGATGAATGAATGCCATTAATAATAGAATGAATGCCATGAGAACCTACATGACGTATATGGACTTCTATAATATGGTGTTCTAGTTTGCTTTTCTGTTGCTGTGGTAAAACACTAGGACGCCAAACAATGAAGGGGAGGAAAGGGTTCATTTGGCTAACACTTCCGGGTCACAGTCCATCACTGAGGAGAATCAGGGCAGGAACTCAAGGAGGAAGTGAAGCAGAAATCAAGGAGGAATGCTTCTTGATGGTAGCTCTCTGGCTTCCTCACAGCCTTTATGACCAGTGAGCTTTCAGACAGCTCATAACTTGAAAATGGCCCTCCCCACAATGAGCTGGGCTCTCCTATATCGATTTAGATAAGACAATCAATCCCTGAAAGACACAGTTACAGATGAACCCATTAAACTCAGGAAGAGTAACATTCATACGAAAGTCTTATTTTCTTTTAGGTGACTCTAGACTATGCCAAGATGACAATTAATGCTCACTTATTATGAACATAACTGGGAGGGAAATGAGGAACTAAGGATATTTTTATTTGAATTCATCATATTTCTGAATAGTAAAAGTACAAAATTCATCCCCTGATGTTCATTGTTCTGGAATAAATGGAAATGATGGCTTGAATTGCACTTCTGTAAATGCACAGTGCTGTATTTTTCATAAATATTTTTCACATAAACCTTTACTGAGAAGCAAAAGCAAAGAGAGCAGTTACACAAACTAGCCTGTATATTTGACTCTACAAATGAACATTTTCAGAGTGGCACACACAGAATGACAAGCACAGTTGCCAACCAAATGTTAATGTGTGTGACGTGCTTAATTTATTGCTACACTGAAAATGTATGGCTTCCTGCTCTGTTTATTCAATCAAAAATGTCCATTAGGAAGTATTCTTATCTGCTTTCATTTTCAAAGCACAGAAGAATGTTATAGCTTACTGAAAGTGAATGCTTAAATGACAAATTTCATACACAAAATATTAAGTTTTGGAAGTGCTTTTGGGGAAACTTAATTTATAAGAAAACTCTTGGAATATGTTTATAGCATTTCAAGTTTTATTTCTGAGCTTGTAATTATTATGCAAATATTATTACTACTGCAAAAAAACCTTTGTCATGAATTCCTTGGTAATGGAGCAAGGTTATTGAACACTACTTTGTACTAGATGTGCCTATGATAGTATTATACATAAGATCTAAGGATAAATTAGAGGTGGTACATGACTGAAATATTGCCCCTAATGCATCTGTTACTACACTGTCAATAGTAAAGATGTTTATCCAAGTGCTTTAAATCAGTTTGCTTTGGTATTTTCTAGCCAAGTCTGCTTTAGTAAATAGGAAACAATGATTGCGGTCAGTTTTCTTCTTTAGCTGTCACTGAAATGGTGTCATAATATTTAGCAGCACGATCTTTAACTGTCAGCATTTGTTACAGTTCAGTGATGCGCGATAAAGTGTGAGGGACACTGTCTTCCTGCACTGTTAAATATATTAATGCTGTGATGATATTTCCCAACAACTTCTTACTCAAGGTCAACATAAGATTCATTGGTATTTTTCAGCAATTCGTTTATTAACCAACACACTTTGTACCTAGAGTATTACCTCAAGTTGATTAGGCACTTTAAAAATTTTTAATAAAACATATATTGATATTGAAAGATGACATTGGTGTTTATCAATAACTGCATTTTTCAAAAGCAATATATTCTAATTCATGTTTTCAAATAAATAAGACCATCCATATTTATTAGTTTCTTATTGTTATCTATAAAAATATAACAAGGTAGAATTCTAGTTTCTGTGATTTATTTGAATTCTTTTTTTGTTTATAAATATGGAAATTTTAATAATCATATACAGTCATACATGATATTTATCTAGTAATAATCTCTGATTGATAATTACGAGCTTCCTTCCACCATTTTTATTTGACCTTGATAACATTCCATGCAGCAGTCTCCAGGCAATTTCATCCCATTTTCCCCATTTCTGAGAAGAGGGCGGACTCCAGGGGCGTCAGTGCACGGTGCTCGTGCAGTTTCCAGTTTTTCAGTATTCTACCCTATGTGCTCATATTTATTGAAAAATCTGAAGATTATAAATCACTGGTTTAAATATTCACTACTCCTGCACCAGTCTAGTCTAAATCAACAGGGTCCTGTTAACTTCTTTATTCATAAAAAGTTCAAGTGCATTCCCAGCACTGTTCCTCATTCTTATAAACAAATAATCATCTCCTTCCATTAGAAAGAATTACTAAGGTAGGCAATGTGGATGCCATTGTCTCTTTATTTTTATTTATGAGTTGAGCACATTCCCCTGAGTAGAACTTATATTGAATAAAAATATTCGAATGAAGTAATTTTCTGCTACTGTTTTAACAGAAAATGATATATGCTGTTAGTTGAATAATAACTTTCTTTATACTTACAAACTACTTAATATGTCATAAATGTCTTTTAATCATCTCCATAATATTTTGACTATTAGAAGACTTAATGATTTTTGTTGAAAATCACACTACTCAATGTTATTTTTCACTCAGTCTTTTAAAGTCCGTAATATCAATGAGTACAATTCAGAAGTCAGAACTCTAATATTCTGAGGTCCTCAACAAGTCATACAGAGAGGTGATTTGAAAAGAATATCTGAATATCTGAAGTCTTGTGTGAGAATTTTTATTTGAAATTTCTCTACAGGACAAATGAGAGGAATTATGCATATTAAGTAATTTCTTATGTACAAAAGTACCTTTGAACAAAAGGTTATGGTGTAAACATATGTCCTATGTAATTCTCTTGATAATGTAAAAAAAAGTGTATGTAATTAGAGAAAAGGATATTATATATCTATATATATATAATACAAGCTAAATGAAGCTCCAGAAACTTCTACAGAATACTGCATTATATTTATAAGTAACTTAAGAAAAACTACTGCCATCAAATAGAGAGAGAGGCCAACAATGCAGCCTAATTTCCAGGCACCAGAACTGACTCCTCCTGGTGAGCATACTTGTAGAAATATTCAACATAAAATCCCCTAAGGTGGTCTAGAAAGAAGAATCAGTGGTTAAGTACACACCCTGCTCTTGCATAGGATCTGGGATCAGTTGCCAGCACACACATGGCAACTCACAATGATTCCCACACCCATATGATGTCTAACAACCACCTGTAATTCCAGTTCCAAGAGCTCTGATGTTATCCTTTGGTCTTCTAAGGTTTTGCATAGCATGGGTGCATTTACATACATGCAGACAGAACATGCATACAGATAAAATTTTAAAAAGAAAAAAAGAAATGAAAAAGTCTGTGATTTGAAGCATTATAAATACTAAATAAACATTTGAGTGCATGTTCATAAATTGTGAAAATGACACAAATTTACATATCCTATATGGTGAATAGTTGTGAAATTAGTCATCCCTTTACATGGTCTCCATGTTTCAAGTAATAAGCTAACATTTTAAATAGCATTTTAAAAACATTACAATCTTCTTAGAACTGGTCACAAAACACACAATTTTTAGACAATGTTTTTGAAACTACTTATTTCAAGAGCCTGTTTTAGAAAGAAAACAGAAAAATCGAAAAATAAGCTAAAGATTATTTCTAAAGTCTGTCTTAATTCAGAAAGAAAGATAAGTGAATAAGAAAAGTGGGGGAACATGTGGAAGAAACGCCTGGAAGTGCTGGGCAGTACGGCCACACTAGAATGCCAGAGGCAGACAATATATCACACTTTTCTTTTTTAATTTTCAAAATACTAAATATCAACATTTATATCCCCATAACTAAACCCTTCCTTCTTTGAATCTTCAACAGGTTCTTATACATGAAATGTTCAGCAGATGACAAAGTATGTGAACTAATGTATTTTCCAAATAAATTGTTTTATTTGTGTGTGTATATGTGTTACATGCATGTGAATATGTTTGCGTGTGGAGACTAGAGTTCTACATTGGTCGTTTTTCCTCTATAGTTTTCTGCCATAATTTCTAAGACAGGGTCTCTCACTGAACTAGACACGCTGGTCAGGGAACCCTAGAGACCCTACCTCCTCCACCCCATTCCTGGGGTGATAGGGGTACACCACCTGCTTGGCATTTTATGTGGGTGCTGAGATACATCTCAGGGTGTTAGGCTTGCTCAGCAAGCACTGTACCAATGGAGCCTGAGAGTTGATGTGTTCAATGGAGAAACACTGCAGTCAAATGTGCTGACACTATGGCTGCCTGAGATTACTCTCAGCATACTTCTCACATTTCTTTCGTCTTCTTTTCCACATAATATTTAAGCAAGTTTCTCTTTATTCTTACTAGTCTTGAGTAAAGCATTCTGAAAGTTAATGTTTGCTTCCCTAACAGAGTCAGACACTCCCTATTTGTGAAGAGAACAAAAGTTAAAGAAATTTTTATTGTAGTTTATAGATAAAGAGACACAGTAACAAAGGAGGTAAGTAAGTATTAGTTAAAACTCAAGCAGACAAAAACCCAGCATGGAACTGGGGAAATGGGCAGCAGACCCCAAACTTTGCTGAAGAATTACTGACAGCTGAATACTGTAGGTGAGGATGAGCTAATTTTCTAAAAGTAAGGGACTCCGGATAGGCTGACTCAGTGGATGAACTTGCACCGAGAAACATTTGGGACAGTAACTTGACACAATAGACCTAAACATAGATGAAAGAATGTACTTTGGAGGAGGTTGGAGAGGAAAGTTGGAGGAGTATGAGAGGAAAGGGGGTATACAAAGATGACTAAGATTGACTGAGATGTTCAGTATGAAATATATAATGATTCCATAAAAAATTTTTTTTAAATAGAATGCCAAACATAAGAAGTAGATGACCTAGATGTCTATGAACATGTGGTGTAAGTTTGATATAAATGAGCTGGGGAGATGGAGCCTGCAAGTGAACTAGAATTATGCAGGTTCTTTCAGGAGAGTGGACACAACTCATTTCTAATTAATTTGGCATTCTGGATTAGGTCTATTGTTTCATGACTTTTAATTTTGTAATAGAAAAAGGATGCCAAGATTTTCATGTAAGTTTTCTAAATTTATAAAACCCTGTTCTGGTCAACAAAAAGAAGTATCAGGTTTCCTGCAATCAATCCATCTAGATTATAAGTTCAATTGCTACAAATGCATTTAAACAAACTACAGAAACTGAAGAGCAATTATGTTTAAATGAATATTTTAAAAGACTGCATGATCCCCAGCATTGCAAAAACATAATTATATTAAAAAGAAAATAAAACAAACACAATACATAGCCATACATAAATGAAATATTTCAGATGATACTTTTAAGGTGTATTATTTTTTGTTGTTTCTTTGGTTTTTTTTTTTTTTTTTTTAGAAAAAGTCTCCCTGAATCCCCAGCTGGGCAGATTGGTCCCAATCTCATAGAAATTCTCTTGCTTCTCCATCCTGAGTGCTAGAACTAAAGGCATTTACCACCATGCCTGGCTCCTGGAATGTTTTTAATATAATACATTTTTCCACATAGGCAAAGCATATTTTGTATTCTATTCCATTTACATTCAAAGAAACAGTTGATTTAGTGAAACCACAAATATTTACTGAAATTTTGTCATAAATATAGGTAAACACATATAATTCACAAAGACATATGGTGACTTCATTAACTTCTGAATCTTTCAAATTTAAGATGTTTGACAATTATGAGTAAATTACTATTTAACTATTATTGAAAGTAACAAGAACAACATGTGTCTTGTGTAACTTATGTGATTTTCTAGTCTCGTATTATTTCATCAACAATGAAAATAGAAGTGATTTCAACTGCTCTAACAGATGTTTTCCCAACAAATGCAGAAGAAATACAGTACTTTAATTTTAAAACAATTGATTCCTTCTAGTAAACATAATCAAAATATTTGACCAGACTACTTATACTATAACAAACTGATTTAGAACTAAAATAGTTTTCTAAACATGAACAATCAATATCACAAGAAATTAATGACATAGTGAAAGGTTTTGTTGTCGTTTTTAAAGCAGGCTCTCACTATGTAGTCCTAGCTGGCTTGGTGCTCACTAGGTAGAACTAACATAGACCTTACATAGATCTGCCTGACTTTGCCTCCCAGGTGTTGGATTAAAGGCATGCATTACCATGCCCAAATTAAAAGATGTTTTTAAAACTTTTTTGTAGCTATTTATAGTTATTATCAAGCAATGATAACTGACAAAACAAGATGACCTACAAATGTGAAGCAAATGTAACATCATGAATCAAAGCTTTTGAAGATATTGTTTTGAGACATTTTCTTAGTATTTTGTTCATGCTGGTCTCACCTAGAATCAAAAAAATCTTCCCACATAAATCTCATGAATAAACCAATTATCTTATATAAAAATAAGTGTAACCTGGGCTGAAGAGATCCATTAAAGGTTAACAACCAAAATGTCAGAAATAAATGTAACAATTTTATAATAGCAATTATTTAGTAATATCTTATCTCAGATTTGAAGACTACAAATCTGAAAAAATAAAGTATAATTAAAAAGGAATTATTATCTCTAGACTTGGGTTTAAGTAGTTATGATAGGTGAATATCTGATACATTAATGAAATCCACAACCCATTCAGGCAGCCTGACAACAAACACACTGACATTTTAATTTCAAGTCATAATTATCAATCATTAGTGCCTCATTATAATTAATTCTAACCTTTCAAATTAAGAGCAAATGGTAACATTCCAATTGAAGATTGGATCAATTCATAAAATGCTGTGTCATAAATAGTTTTTTAAAAAATCAGCCACTCTATTTTCATGTCAAAAGAGGTTCAAGTGAATCAAATGTTTCTGTTACAGTAATATATTAATGAAAAACAGTCGTTCAGTCCCTCAATAAAATAATGTGAGTACAATAACTAAGTGCTCAAGGCAATGAAAACAAACTACTGCTTATGTTTTCCTTATACAGAAAATCTGAGTTCTTAACTTTTGCTTTACTGATTTTCCTAATACATTAACAGAATAATAATTTAAGCTTAAAATTATCAATTAAAAATTCTCACAGGATTTTTAAAACTTGCATTATGTTTGTTCTTTGACAATTTCACATGTGTATATGGTGCTTTCTGATTATGCCCACCCCCACCTTCTCTCATCTCCTCCCACTCCGTGCAGCTCCCCTCCTCACACACGTTTCTTTCCCACATTCTAGACTTTTCATGGGGTTGGGTTCAGAAGCTTTTAATAACTATATTTGCTAGATAAAACACCATTTCGATTCAATGGTGTTTTGAACCTAGAGTTCAATTTGCAAACAATTCATCCATTCTAGATATTTTTCTGTTAAAGATTGATGATTTTATAGGTTTTCATCCATGTCTCATACTTGACTTCTTTTAAAGTTCTAGACAAAGATGAGGGAACGGGTGGGGGAGGAAGAAAGGTGGAAGAAAGACCAGATAATTTTGATAACAATGTCAAACTCAACATTTTGGAAAGGACCGTGATGGGGAGGTTGAGTGGATCTTCTGCAGGGTTAGTACTGTGATGCTCCTCCAAATGGATGCTCAGAGAGGACAACACAGCATCATGCATTCTGGGAAATGTTTAAAGCAATACAGTTCTTACTCCTTTATTGTTCTATATACAAATTATATTTCATTAGAAAGCTTATCTAGGAGTGAGTAAAGAAAGGGGGATTTGGCTAAGCATCTGTGACCAGACGCTTGGAAGGGGTAGGTGGCTCCAGAAGAGTGGAGTGCACCTCCAAGAGCTGTTTGGATTTAGCATCAGAAACCAACAAGTGACCTACTGGATGATCAGAAAAATTTCCTTAAATAGGAATACTGAAGAAATATTTTCTAATCCTATCATGCTTCATGGGGATATGAAAATCAAGGCCAATGAGGTTCATACTACTTATGATTCTTTACTAACAAATTTTCAGAATCCAGAATTTTATTAAAGAAAAAGTATTTTATGTAAACTAAAAAAGTACATAAAATCAAAATTAATTGAAATGTATGTAATAGAAAACATCAAGTTTAATATGGGAGATTTATAAAATATTAGGTAATATTTTGCTTATAATATAGATCTTACTTATACTCTCATGTACCATAGTACTAAGAATCTTGAGGATTAATTGCTTTCAGATACCATGGATGGGCTCGGTGTCTCTTCTTCCTGAAAGAACTATCATACAACACAATGGACATATGAATTATGATTTTACTCCTTGTGAGTAAATAAAGGGAAATGTGAACCATGCCACAGCTCATACTACTAGATATCTACTAGAGAGATCTAGAACCACAATATGACATGATAAGTTCCAGAGTTTATTTCCTCCAAATTATGAAAAACTTTATCTTTTGTGTTCTGAAAGTAAGGATCAAATAACCATTTTGGAACAAAATTACCGTATCACATAATTCCTAAAATATGGAAAAGTTAAGTCAATTAAGACTTAACCAGTATACAAGGAAAAAATAATTGTTCAGTTCTAGCATTAAAACAAGAGTTGGGAAAATGTTTATGACATAATGGTAAAAGAAGAAAAGGCAAAATTTCCACATATACAATGATATTAGCAACATAAAATTAGGTTCCTGTGTGTAAATATTTATAGTAATGTGTTAGGATTGTGATAATGTATTTTATTGTGAAATTTTTATTTTGCATGATGTAATTTTGTAACAAAAAGAAAAACCACTGAAAACAGGAGCACTTTTCTAGAGATGGTGACACATGAGAGAGCAGTTCCATCATTCGGCAGATAGAGATCCTGTGAGACAGTCCAGGGCTGCTCCTCACTGTCAGCTTGTCAAGCATCAGCTGATCACAGATACATGTAGTTTTAGGCTCTCTCTGTTCCACTGCTTATATGTCTGTTTTTGTACCAAACCCATACTAGTGTGAGTGTATTCCTGTGTATATATGTGTGCATGTACAGGCATAGAGAGGGCTTGCTTGTGTATGTATAGACCAGAGGTCAACTTTGGATATCATCCCCCATTGTGTTCTACTTTATTCTTTCAAGACATGGTCTTTCACTAAATGTGGAGTTCACTGTTTCAGAGAGACTGGACAATCAGCGAGTCCCACGATGCTACTAAGCTTTCTACTTGGATTCTCGGGCACTCAGGTCCACAGCAAGCAGTTTAACCACTGACCCCTCTCTACATTCCTGCCATGCTGTTTTTACTATGATAATTTTGTAGGCATTTTTGATACTTGGTATTGTGAAGCCTCTAGTTTTAGTCTTTTTTTTTTTTTCTCCTCTCAAGACAACTTCAAATTCTCAAGATCATTTTTTTAATGTTTGGATATAATATCAGTTTCTGTGATAAAATGTCATTGCAACTTTACTGGAGATTGCACTGAATCTGTAGATTCCTTTGGGCAGTGTAGACATTCTAATCATAAATTTTAATACAAAAACTGCATAACAAATATCTTCTTTACTGATTATATCAAGTATTGGTAGAGACACACAGAAAAGGCATGTGCACTCTTGTCAGAATTATAAACTAGCACAGTCATTATGGAAAAGTAGGGAGAGTTCTCAAAAAAATTAAAACTGCAACTACTATGTCATCCAGCAAATCCACTTCTGGGTATAAATAGAAAGGAGATGAAGCCATGAGACAAAGAGGCATCTGTGCTCCCAGGCTCGCTGCAGCACTATTAACCATAGCAATTACAAGGAGAAAAATTTCCATAAATGGATGAACAGGTAATAAAAATGTGGTGCAAATACAAGTCAGAATACTATGCAATATTATAAAAGAAGGAAATTCTGTCATTTGGGACAGCAAGATAAACTTGGAAGACATTCTACTAAATGAAATAAACAACACAAAGAAAGACAAATAATCATGATATTCTTTATATACACAATCTAAAAAGCTGAACTCACAGAAGTAGAGAATTGAATCATGGCTACCAATGATAAGGGAATTGAATTATTGTTCCACTGTGGGTGAAAATCTTTGCACTTGTTGGTCAAAGGGTACAAACTTTCCATTAGTCACACAAAAGGAATGAGTCCTAGGGAACTATTGTGCATCACAGTAACTATAGTTAACAATGATGCACTGTATTTTGAAAATCACCAAGAATATTTTAAATGATCTCACAACAAAAGAAGGATCAGCATGTCAGAAATGCATGGTAATTAGCACAAATGAGCTACATCACAGTGCCTTACATGTTACAGAACACCCAAGTTCTACAGAATGAGTATGTATAATTTTTATTTGTTAGTGTGAAAAATAAAACATCATGTTGGACCATACATACATACAATAAATTTCTAGAGTCAAATTAGTTAGCAATCTTCATACCCCCCAATATTTAATACTAAAATAAACATTGGTAACAGAAGTTTAACATCACTTGCATTTGTGAGTTCTCTGGAATAAAATGAAGTTATATACTCCTAAAACAAACTCTTTACTAAGTGAAATTTACAGATTGGCACACATTCAAAGATTTATAATATTCTAAAAAGGCTAATGAGTTAATGTTTCTTAACAGGTCTCAAACTACTTTAGTAAATAAAACCATGCTTTTTGATTCAGAAGTCAAATAAATGTATTTTAAGAGTAATTGTTTTCTCATACTCTTGGTAATTCAGCTCCTTTGAGTTTCATCATCAACATATTAGCTCACAGTTATACTTTCAAAATTACTAACGTCCTATAATGAAAGCTGTTATTGGTATTTAAAAAGAGTATCTTTAATATTGTTTAATAATAAAAGTAAATAAAGTACTGATACAGTCCATGATATGGATGAACGTTAAAAACAGGTACTTAGTGAAAGATATAAGTCATAAAAGCCAACATGTAGTCTTTTGCTTAAATGAAGTGTGCAGGGGAGGTAATCCCAAGAGAGAAAGTGTAGGACTAGCTGGGGCTGGGTGAGCACTGGACAGGATGTCAAGGAGCAAGTTTCTATGGATCCAGACTTTCTTTGATGACAGCCTTCTAAACTGTGGTAACAGGTATAGAGATGTAGAATTTTGTTAATATACTAAAAGCCACTGAACTACATAGGTGAAGTGTATGGTGCATGAATCTTTATTTCAAGAAAGTACTTAAAGACCTGGATCCAAAGAGAGTAATTTAAAAATAACTTTGAAAGCAGGACACAGGATAAAAATGTTTCTCACTATCATGAGATAATGCTTTGTGAATACATCTATATTTCTACACGGTCAGAACTTTCTGACAAAAATTATCAGCAATCTCAGAAGTAGATTAAATAGAAAGCAAATACTGGAAATAAAAGACAGATTGGCAAGACAACTTGGGGACATATCATCAGGAATTTGCTTATATTCTAGGGTACTAAAGGATAGACAAACCTCTAACCTCATCAAAGACAGCATGTTTACATCCCAAAGCAAGGATGCCTTGTTTGTGTTGGTGCACAAGTAAGGCACACGTGCAAGCTGCTCTGTATAATCTACAAATATCAAAATTTTAGAGTCCTTCTCCAGTGGTTCAATCCCACTGAATGTGTAAAACCTATCGATTCTCACTCTTTTATCCTGAGGGAAATTAAGGCTGAGACAACTGAAAGAAATTGCTGTCTGGAGACTGACTCAGAATCAGAAATTCTCAAGATCTTGTTAATATATGTGTGTATTTACATACAAGATCAGTGTCTGTTGGCATATTGGTATATCTAGAAGTTTATCTTAGCAACAACGAAGGCATCTAGAACACTTTGCAGTTGCAGATTTAATACACAGACTCAAATGAAGACAGATTCTGTAACACCTTCTTAAGACATGGCCATGCAACAAATGGAAACCAAAGGATTTCCCAGAGTGTAGACCAAAATCACTAAGTGTAGAGACTTGCTCCAAGAAAATCTAAGTGAATAATGCTCACTTACAAGGAAACATCAGATAAACGGGAGTGCATAAAAACGAATACTCGAGGCCATCATATATTTTGCAATCTTCTCATTCATTTACACTGGGCCACAGTATATTTTATATACAAAAGGAAAGGAAGTGAATACTCTTATGTGAAAGCAAACTGCAGCAGATTTCACTATCACACACACATAATCCTGTCTCCCTGCTCTACTCCATGAAATAGTGTATTTTCATCTTATATTTTACTTACTTACTGAACAAACAAAATGGACTTAGTACAAAAATAATGGAAAGCACAAGCAGAAAAGTATATCCACTGAAGGTATAATAACTAGACAAATAGAGGTTAATACACAAAAAGCAAAATTCTAAAGCAAAAATCTATTCAAGATTAAGACATAAACAGGATGACAAAGAAGACAAGTTTAACATGAAGAACAAAAGTACAATTCATGTGCTTAAACGAGCTTACTAATCGTGTTAGGACATGTATTCATGTAAAATTAGCCTGTGTCTCCATCTGAAAGAAGCACTTAGGCCGTTTTAATTTTTGTGGCCCATGGCAGTAAATGATTGCAGTCATCTAGCAATTCAGATTTATTCTCAACGCATGTTGGTTCAAATTATCAATTTAACTAAAGGAACTTTGTAGTTATTTGTTTTGCCACAGTATATGGTATACTGTGAGTTTCACAATGCTAGAATAAACTTCTACATTAAAGCTTCTTACAAAGAACCTATACAAGCTGTGTCAGAAGTAATTCAATTTACCATAGAACATGATAAACTGCAGCAAAAGAGATGGTCTGTTTCCAGTGGAGAGTCTAATAGGACTGGTACTGACCTTGAACACTTGACCTTTTGGCTAAAGGGCTAACAGCTTCATATTTCATCAGTTAATTTCACATTTTTGATCCAATGAACACTGTGGAAATTATGTGTTATATTGACAATTTTAATCTAAAACAATGCCATTCATAATTAAAGTAAAAACTGATGAATGCTGTTAAGTCTCTGTTCAAATGTTTTTTCTAAAAATGTAGACACAAGTATAGATGGAGGATGTAGGCGAGTAAATATCTCATTATAACAATGAAGTAATAAAAGAAGGCAGGAAACTTCATTTGTCTTTCTGAAAGCATTTGGAAGTAGATTTTTGTACAATGAGAATTTAAGACCAGCTTGTGAGAGCTGGCATTCTTACATAATTACTGTCAAAGGATCAGATAATGAATACAGTCAATTCAGTATGTCTTCCTAATTGAACAAATGAAAATCCAATGAAAAGCAAGGATATAATTATAAAATACTGTGAATAAATAGGATATCCCCCTGAATTGATCTGGAAAGTACTTCTGAAACATGATCAAGACTTCTTGACCAAGATCACTGCACAAGTGTAATTGATTTTAAATAGATTATTTAAACATATCCCAACTTTATATAAGTAATAACAATTGCACTCAATCCCTTGATATTATTCACATAAGTTAGTTAATGAGTTTTTAGATTATAAACATATTAATCTTCACCAGCATTTTAATGTTACATACACTTTCATTTTATCCAAAACACCAATGATTGATATACAAAAAGTCAGAATAATAATTGTAAATTCTTTAGCATTCAATGGTTTTAAAATGCTCATAACATAAAATACTAAAAATGTAAAGCAATCCCTTACACTTGTTTCTGCTCTACCTGAATGGGGCATCTAGGATGTTAGCAGATCAGATCTGCAAGATGAAGGATAAGAGGATCTAGACCTTTCTCCTTCCATAGGTACACTTAATACACATCTACATAAGGACTAGTTCCTTCTAAGAGAAAGTCAGAAACTAACCAACAGAAATATACACTGGAAAAATGAGAAAATGTCCACATGGAAACAGACAGGAACACTGTGGCCCATGTGCAAACCACACCAGAAATGCACATCTCAACTGGGAAGGGACTCCACCAGGAATGCCATCTTTCCCCTCAATAATAATTTCCACTATAAATATATGGTTTCAAATGCTAATATTCATCCTACGGAGTTAGGTGTTAAGTGACTAGGTTCTGGAAGAAAAGGAGACTACATTTGTGAGTTTCTTTGACTACAGAGAGCAAGTAGGTGGCTTTTCAATGAGTCGACTTCCTATGCTGTCCCCACAAAGTCATAATGTACCCTATCATTTACCAGATAGGCTTGTCCCTATATTAGGGCAGAGCAAATAGAAATTAAACTCTAGCATCAGCTTCTCATTGAGAGCACAGGAATTGGAGCACACATCTAATAAGCCAAATTTTCGAAATGTATCTCAAGGAACCCATTTCTATCTTTCTTTGAAAGGTCATGAAATACAAGATTCTCTTGGAGCCACTAAAGAAACTGAGATCTGTACAAATACATTTGAGAGACACCTAGAGTCTGGCCAGGTGGACTGCTGAACTTTATTTCCAGGAAAAAAAAAAGAGAGAGAGAGAAGTCAATCTGATAAGGAGGGAGAAATAAGTCTTGTCTAATGTGCCAAAACCAACTAGAGAGCCAATAAAAATGAAGAGGCAATAAAATATTAACCAAATAAAAGAAAAATAAGGTTCTAGAAATTGAATTTAGTACAATGGAGATATTTTACTTACTCAACAAAAAATTCCAAACAACAGACATTAAGCTAATGAACAAAACTGAGAGGGAATATATAAACAGAATCTCAACAATGAGGGAAAATATTTTACATGATGCAGTACCAGCTGAAGATTACAAGGGCTAAATTAAAAACCTTCAATAGTATCAAACTGATCAAATGGAAGAAAGGTTAGAGAGCCCACAGATAAGACATGCAAAAACTCTAATATGAAGAACAAAAAGGGAAAGGAGTAAAATAACTAACAAGTGTTTATAGTACTTATGTTAAGGGAAGTGATGTGTGTATTAATAGGGGACCGAATGAGAGCAAAAAGAAAAAGAATCAAAATTTTACTCAAAGAAATAATGGTAGAAAACTATGCAAACCTGGAGACAGAAATAGAAACTGGTTTAGTAAGCCTGAGGTATGATAAAGAAGACGAGCCCCCAAGTCCCTGAACAGAGCCACTTAGGGCAACTGTTCTAAGCTAAGGCAGAATCTGAAGAACAAGGAGAGAAAGTAGGCTTGTTGCTTACAAGAAAGCTAAGACACAGTCGCTAGTGGTTTTTCCCTTTTTAGTACAAACTTTGCAGGCCAAAGGTGCTGAAAATGAAAAAGCCAATAATAATGAAGGAGAACGAGCCAAGAACAGTATGCCAAGCAAACAGGACTTTAAATACTGGGAGATAAATACTTTCCCAGACATATAAAAGCTGAGTCCTTTCACCACTAAAATAAAAGTGAAGGTTAAAAAAAAAGAAATCTCATTGATTTTTCTTAATAGATCCAGAAAAACCATTAGACAAAACATAATAATTTCTTCATTAAAAATAATTCTTAAAACCTTACTACACAATAGGGGAAAAGAGGAAATTTCCAAAACATAATTGTGTGTTTTAATGCAAAGTCCAAAGCTGTGACCATGCTCCTGGGGAAAGCGGCTCTCCTGTCTCAGGGCACTGCTCTAAGCAGAACGGCACTGCAAGCACAGCAGGAGCAACACAAAGAAAAAGAAATGAGAGGGGTCCCAAACGCAAAGAAAGAAGGACGGTTTTCTTTTTCTAGATAGACTCTAAATTCACAAAGACCACCAAAATTTTTTAAAAAGAACTAATAGAAAAATTAAATAAAGTAGTAGAATACAAAGTCAACACAGAAACATCACCTGTGCGCCTTTATAGTCAAGAAATCCATCAAGATACAAACTAAGAAAATAGTATCATTGATGGCTATATCGAAAGATCAACATTCTTGGGAATATATCTATGTTGTAGAGATCTGTGCAGTGAAAATTGTGAACTACCCATGGAAAAAATTAAAGAAGACAAAAATGAATGAAATGATACCCCGGGCTCATGGGTTAGAAGAATCAAGATTATCAAGTTTCCTTAATTACTCAAAGCAATCTAAAGATTCAATACAATGCATACTAAAAGTTCAATGGCATTTTAAAGAATTAGAAAACCTGAAAATTCATATGAAACTACAAGCGACCCCAAAACAGCCATAACATTCTTTAAAAAACAAAGTTGAAAATCTTACTCATCTTGATTTTAAGTCAGAGTATGAAACTATCCTAACTGAACGGTACGGCACTGTCATTAAAACATATATAGAGTAACAGAATGCAGATACTAGAAATAACAAGACCATCAAAAATTCCCAACATACAAAGAATATTCTCTTCAATGAATAGTGCCGGATTCTTGAACCTCACCCACCCAGAGCTCAGAGACCACCATGAAGGAGAGGACAGAAAGACTATAAGACCCAGAGGTGGTAGATGACCATGAACATGCTCATATGAACTTACAACAATTGTGGCAGGATGCACAAGACCCAAGGCACACGCAATCAGACAAAATCCAGCACAGGACCAGTGAAATGGGCAGGAGATCCCAAACTTAGCTATTGGGGAACTATATGATGGAATTATTGGCAGCTGATCACTGCTGGGTAAAGGACAGTTGGTCTTCATTAAGGGAATGACACTAGATAGGCTGACCAGGCTCCAGAGGATGAACTCACATTAAGGGACATCTGGGTACACAAACTTAATAGGCCTTAATATACATGACAGAATGCATGAAATCCAGAGTGGGTGGGGCCATAGAGGTGTTACAAATGGGAGAGAAGGTCTAAATATGATTAAGATGTAGTGTATGAAATGGACAAACATTCAGTAGAAATATATAGCAAAAAATAAACACTGCTGGAAAACTACATATTCTCATCGAAGAGTGACAGTAGACTACCATCTCACTGCTCTCACAGAATAAGTCACATCTACTTTGGCCACACTGAATTCATCTCCTTTTTCTGCTTTTAACTATTAAGAAGTAAATCAAAATGTGTTGAATGCATAATTGTAAGACATGAGCCCCTGAAACTCCATGAGAGAATGCAGGGGGAAGCTGTCTAGTGTTGGCCATAGCAATGATATTTTTGGAGGTCACACTGAAAACAGTCAAAAGAAAAGCAAAAGGAAACAAATGAACCTGTATCAAATTCTTTTATTTAAAAAGATTCTTCCCAGAAAAGGAAACAATAATGTGAAAAGTCAGCCTATTAATCAGGAAAAATATTTACAAACCATTTATCCATAAGGAATTAATACATGAAATATATGAGACTCATACAGCTCATCAGAAAAATAAGCAGTTTTAGAATGGGTAAATTGGGGCTGGAAAGATGGCTCAGCAGTTAAAAGCACTGGCTGCTCTTGCAGAAGACCAGGGTTTGAATCCCAGCACCCACATGGCAGCTAACAACACTCAGTAACTCCAGTTCCAGGGGATCAGAGGCCTTCTTGTTTTTCCCATGGGCACTGCAAACCATGGGTGCAATTATACACATGCAGGCAATACACTCATACATGTAAAATAGAAATAAATAAATAAATTTTAAGAGAGGGGTAAATAAGCCAGGCATGGTGGCACACACCTCTAATCCCAACACTCTGGAGGCCAGCGCAATTGACTCTCAGTGAGAAATATCATGTTTCCTCTCATATGTGGAATTTAAATTTAAAAACAAACATTAAGAAGGGACACTTAAGCTATTAAGATGGCTCAGCAATGAACAGCACTTTCTGCTTTTTCAGAGGCCCTGAGATACCCTCCAGTATCAACAACAAGCTGTAACTAAAGCTCCAGGGATCTAAACCACTCCTCTACCCTCCAAGGGCACCTGCACACATGTGGCAAATATTTACAAAGACATACACACAAATACAGAAATAATAATAAATATTAAAAAGGGGGAATTACTTTGAGAAGGGAATTCACCCAGAGAGATAAGAAAGGGGGATTAGAGAGGGTAACAGAATGAGTAAATGTAACAAGACTATTATATTTAAACATCATAGAATCTGCTATTTTATACAACTCAAAAATAAAAATTAGGGTTGGGGAGGATCAGTCAATAAAGTGCTTATTGTGAAAGTAAAAAGAGAGAAAGCTGATTCCTGAGATTAACAAAGTGTCAGCAGACCTGATGGCACAGACTTGCAGACAGGCAGATTCTTGGGATTTGCTGGTCATGTACCCTGCCCAAACTACTTAGTGAGTTCCTGGGCAATGAGAGGCTTTTCCTCAATAAACAAGGTGGATAGCTCCTGAGGAACAACATCTAAGGTTGACCTCTGACCTCCATACACATGAGTATACATATTCAGGTAGACCTGCATGTATGCAGGTATGTGTGCACATACATACCACACGCAACACCCAAAGAGCCTGAATAGACTTTTCTCCAAAGAAGACAGGTACTAACTAACAAATAGATGTAAATGTTTTCAATAGCATTAAATATTTGGAAAATGTAAGTAAAACCACAACATAGTATCAATTCAAACATGTTGGATGGTTATTGTCAAAGACAACAGAGAAAAGTGTTGGTGGGGAATGGACAAAAGAACTCTTCTTTCGGGATGGTCAGATTGTACACTGGTACAGCAAAGTCAGTATGTACACTCCTCAAACGACTGAGACAGATCCAAGAATAGCTCTGCTATGTGTATGTCCAAACAGATTTATTGAAACGATCACCTCATGAAATATCTGTGCTCCATTGTTCAATGTAAAATATGACATGGATTCACAGACAGAATCAACTTGTAGCAAAACATACATACAAAAAATTAAAAGGGATGTGTGCAAAAATGAAGTTGTGGGAAGCAGGTTTTCTGATTATGTAAAAAGGAAAGATTTAGCACTTGCAAAACACTAACAGGAGTGGCAAATGTCATCAACAATGGAAAGAGTAAAAGACATTATGAAAGATGTTGGAAAACAATCTAGATGTCCACAACACTAAAACTTGAAAGAATCAGACTACAGTAAATGCAACAGCATACATGGAGTGTTTCTCAGCTCAATCTGAGTTAGGGCAGAATTCTCTGCTTCACTGCAAACAAACATGAACACTCTTTAATGCAACACATTCTGCTTTAAAGGTTTTACTACATGCGTAATTGCACACATCTCAGTTCTAGCTTAAAAAACAAAATGGCTTTAAAGTGGATGGTACATTAACAACCTATATTCTGTAAAATGAACACTGAGTAGAAAGAGATGAATATGCATAATATGCTCTACCTAACTCACTTTCCAAGTTGTTTTAAAAAGTATACTTTATGAATTCTAGATAAAAGAACATTTAGACATTTTCTTTTAAACAATGAATTCAACAGTTTCAAGAAAATTCCAGCTATGTTTATTTCAATTCTAGTTTAAGAAATCTATATGCTTAGCTACATTTTCAAAGTTTTATTAGTATACACTTTTTAAATATTGTCTCAACAATTTTTCACATACAATAGTCACTTTAAAATGGTTTAAATATAGTTATTGGTAGTTATTATTTACCTTTAATCATTTACATTTATTATTAAGAAGATAATAGGAAAAAGAAAAAAAAAGGAGTTTTGTCCCAGTACCCTATTGTAGAATAACCAGCTGTCAGGAACAGAGTTAAGAAAATTTAACTCACTGTCATGCAAGCGTTGGTTGGAGAATTTGTACAGGAATTTTAATGTAAAAAATCAAGTTAAGAGTATATGGAACCCAGGTAATACAGGATTTTAAGTATAACCGAGATTAAGAAATTGTTAAAGCACACAGCAGAGAATTTCAGCTAACTATTCATCATAGATTACATGGAAAAAAAATATAAAAACTGAGATGGAAGGTCAATTTTAAATACCTTTGAAATTTAATGACATACTACTTACTGTCTTTTGACAGAAGTACATTAAAAAGGTAAAACAATTTTGAAGAAACTTATTTCAGCAGAATATTATTTCAACTACAAGCACTTTTCTTGAAAGATGAAAAGAATGGTCTATTCAAGCTTCATTTGCATATTCTACTGTAGATGGCTTGGAAAACAGGATTATGATTTTCTAAAGAATAGATATGTTAGATATCTCATGGAGAATTTACTGTATTAAACACTTTGCTTGATTCCAGGCTTCCCACTTCTTTACTGACTATCACAAGTTCTCCCAGAATAAGACACAGAAGTGTATCTGCCCTCATCTTTCAACTCTTTCCTAATCACAGACCCACAATTGATTATTCAATATTTTTAAAGCAATGGGCACTCTCATATCTGCCTATATTTTCTAATCACAGCCCCTACACCCATATTGGCATTACAAAGATCCTAAACCATTTTTTCATGCACCAAAAAGCCTACTTGATAGTTCAGATGTTACTATTTGGTGAGGCTTTATCCTAACCACGTGCCTCCATCTAGTGGTGGAAATCAGCACAAGTTTATGTAGACTGACTTCAGTTGCTCTCAAAGTTATGCGCTCCCCAAGACTCTCTGTTCTCTGTTTAGACAGTCCTGGCAAATAGCATTTAAGAATCCTCTAGCCTTAGGCCTTAAAGATCATTTTATGGCAATCATTTGAACATTTATGTATTCAGCCTCCACTTATCTATGGAGTTCCAGATTTCTAGGTCCAATTGTACAGCTGTCTGTATGCAGCTCTCCCCCTTGTGGGTCTTCTAGTCATCTGAGAATGGTCATCTAAAACTCTTAATGGCTGGTTGAATCCTTCCTCACATTTTCTTTCTTCCAGTTCTTATAATTTCCATATACTATCACTCATCCAGCAAAATACCAGGTCATATCCTGTCAAACAGACTTTCTCTCATCCATTACATCCAAAATTATCAGCAAGGACAATATATTTGACCTAATAAAGAAAAGCTCAAACTTGGCTCTTCGTGATCTCCACTGCTATCCACCCAGCTGAAACTAGTACCATCCCTTTCATGAACTGCCGCTCTAGCTTGCAAACTGGTCTCCAATCTGTTTTTATTCCTCTACATTCTACAAACCATAGATAGGGTTATCTTATTTCCCTTTTATCTTAATTTTGGTTTTGATGATTTTATGCATGTATATAACGTATTCTGATAACTCCCTGCCCTACAAAACCCTCTTATATCTTCCCATTTTACTCAAAGCCCACCCCAGCCCTACAACTTCTTTTCCCAGATTTACGTGACCACTGGATTTGAATTATCATTGGAGCCTGCTGGTACACAACTAAAGGCAAAGACTCCTCTTTCCCCTGAATCTGTCAGTAGCAAATAATTGACCCAAAAGAGGTATCTCCCCACGAGCTCTTAATCCATGTCAGACTACTGACAAATCCCTTCTTGGACAGACCCAGGGGTAGCAAACACAGCTGCTGTGAGATCATGATTTCAATGGCTGTGTCTTGCCCAGATGATGGCATGTTGTAGCCCTTCTCCATATCTTCCAGTTCTTATATGCCACCCATCTCACTTTCTACAGTTTTCTCTGAGCCTTAGTGGGGATAGTATAAATGTCATCAACACTCAACTGTTGTGTATTCTCAGCACCTTGTGTAGCCATATGTCTCTGCATTCATCACTGCTCACAGAAAAGAGAACCTTCTGTGATTAAGGCTAGGAGCATTTGTTGGCAGGTATAAACAAAGATTTACAATCCACTTGGCCAGGATGTCAATTTATCTAAACACCAGTATTTAGATCCCCGTAGGGCCTATGATCTCCCACCATGGGTTTTTGACCATCTTACAAGCACCAGATGTGGACTCCTTCCTTTGGAACTGGCCACAAACCCAATCAGAGAACATTTGGTTATCTCCATAACTGCGGGGCCACTATTGTACCATTTTGCCTGGCAGCTTGGTATTGTAGTTTGTATGGTTCATGGGTTTATAAGATCACTGATATCTTTTCTCCCAGAAGTCTGCACAGCATTGTCCTGGACTATGAAATCTACCAGAATAAAGAAAGTTTTCGGCTCAGTTATAGCTTGAATTCTCTATATCATGCAGCTGAGGTATGAGGAATCTTCACTACAATTTTAACATTCACATGGAAACACAAAAGATCTCAGATACACAAGGAAATCCTGAGCAAACCGCATAATGATATTCTTTATTGGGCACTACCATACCCAATCTCAAATTATACAGAGTTTTAATAACAAAAATAGCATGGTACTAGCACAAAACAGAGACATAGATGAAAGGAATAGACAGGAAGACCAAGATTTAAGTCCACACAACTACAGTGACTTGATTATAACCAAGATGCTAAAAATACATACCAAAGGAAAGACAACTACAAAAAATGCTGTAGGAAAACTGAATGTTCGAATGTAGAAGAATGAAGCTAGATCCTTATCTTTCAGCTTGCACAAAAATCAAAGCAACCTCAAATAGATAAAAAATAAAAAATGTCAATGTAGAACCTGAAACTCTGAAAGTGCTAGAAGAGAAGGTAGGAAATAGAGAACAATATATAGGCATAGGTAAGTGCTTTAAGTAAGATCCCAAATATTCAGGAACTGAAAAATGGGTCTTCATGAAACTAAAAATCTTTCGTATTGCAAAGGAAACAGTCAATGAATGAAGAGACAGCCTACGGAATGGGATAGAAGTTTTGCCAGCTACACATCTGATAGAGGATTAACATCGAAAATACACAAAGAACTAAAAATTAAAGGAAAGAAATTAAACAACTCAAATAAAAACGGGCTACACAGAATTCTGAAAAAGAAATACAAAAGCTAATAAACACTTCAAAAGGTGTTCAACACCTTCCGCCACCAAGAAAACGCCAGTTCAAATTATTTTCCTTCTAAAAATTCTACTGAAATGTACCATGTACGATGCAAAACTCATCACAATGTAGAATTCAATCAATTATAGTTCATTTAGAGTTGTGTGTGTGATCACTATCACACAACTTAATTGCAGAACATTCCCATGACCCTACGATAACAAATTCTTGCCCAGTTGCATTTATTACTTACTCTTAACTCTACCTTCTATTATTATTATTATTTTACTGTGTAAATGCAAACAATGTGTGTGTGGGTGTGCATGCAAGCCACTTCACATGTGGATGTTAGACAGACAACTCTGTGCAGTCAATCAACATGTGGCTCCAGGAATGAAAGTCTGGTCATCAGGCTTGCACAACAACCAACTTTACTTAATGAGCTATCTCTCCATTTTTGTTGTTGTTTTTAAATATTTTTTAAAACCTTGTTCATATATTTCTATATAAGACTTTTAAATAACACTTAGTTATTTGTGTGTGTGTGTGTGTGTGTGTGTGTGTGTGTGTGTGTGTGTGTATAGGCACATATATGCCATGGTACACATGTGGAGGTCAGAAGATAATTGGCATGAGTCAATTCTGTTCACATTCATCAAGTGAATCTCAGGTATTGAATTCTGGTGGTCAGGTTTTGCAGCAAATATCCTTATCCACTTAAGCCATCTTGTTGGCCCTCTAGCATTGAACATAAACAGTCTACGTAGCTGCTGGGCAAATAGTGCAGAGGGTAAGAGTACGTGCTGCTTAAGAATGGGAACCTGAGTTTGAATTCCTAGTACCCATGTAAAAAAGCTGGGTGTGGATGTGTGTAGCCATAAACTCAGTGCTGAGGGGCCAAAGACAGGAGAAGCACTGAGGCTTGCTAGCTGCCAGCCTAACCCCAGGATGCCTGAGACCTTATAAGTGTCAAGGTAATAAAAGCAGAAAGCAAAAGAGGAAGGCACTTGACACTCTCCCTTGGCCTCTGAATGCATGTGCATGGTATACATACATACACACACACACACACACACACACACACACACACACATATACACATACACACACACATACACACCCTCAACTCTAACCCACAGATAGGAAAAGAAAATAGTCCACACATATTGGCCTCTTTGTTCATTTTATACAAATAAAGTCACAGTATACATGGTATCTTTTGCCTGGCTTCATTCACTTACCACACTTGTTTGTTTCTGGGCCAGAAAAATGTATATTTATATTATCTTCCCCTTTGGACAATTATGAATAATGTTACTATAAACACCTCTTATGCATTTGGTGTGCTCTTGATGAAATATCTGAATGGAATAATACGGGTCACATGGTAACTGAGTGTGACATTTTGGGAATTCTTTCCAAATGGCTGCACCAGTTTTCACCACCACCCCCATTAACAATGTACAAGAGTCCAATGTGTCACCTCATTTCCTATATTTGTTATTATTATTTTATTTACCCTTCCTAGTGAATACAATGTCATATCTCATTGTGGGTTTATAATTTTACACCAATAAAATACATATAACATTAATTTTTCATATTGATCACATATTGAATGACATGAATTATAGCAATAATGCTATGCAGTCATTAACACACTTTCTAATATTTTTATCACCCAAATAGAAATCCTACAACCATATAACCAAAGTTCCTGCCCTCATCTCTGTAGTTTCATATTTCATGTTTCTAACAGTATTGATGGTGCATCTTTTCATATTTTGATTGGTTTTCACAAATGTTCTTTGAAAAAGTGTGTAGTCAAACTCTTTGCTAATTTCCATATTGAGTTATTTTAATTGAATTGTAAAAGTTCTTTGCATATTCTTGTCAATAATTCCCTGTCCAATGCGTGTTTGCAAATATTCTCTCCCATTTTGTGACCTTTTTCTACTTTTTAGAGATAAAAATTAATTTTGATGGGAAAGACTTTTTAATTCTAAAACTATATTTAAGAAGTCAATGTTTATACAAAATTATTTAGATTCATTTCTGTTTTCAATGAGATCAAAGCTTCAGCTTTTATGTTTATGTCCACAAGTCACTTTGAATTGAATTTTGTGTGTAATGTGAGGGAGGGGTTCAAATTCTCTTTTGTTTCTGGCTACCCAGCTTCTTCAGTACATTTTGCTAAAATGACTTTTACCTCATCAACCTGCCTGATTCTCTTTGTCAAGAGTCAGTCCGTCAGAAGGTAGGCATCTACTTTTGTTGCTGCCACTGCTACTGTTTTGACAGGTCCTCCCTAGCCTCAGCCTCCCTGAACTCACTGAGGAGACCAGGCTGGCTTCTATCTCGCAGAGATCTGCCTGCCTCTGCCTCCCCAGCGCCGGGATTAAAGACGTGCAGCACCTCACCTGGCTCACTTTAAACTCTTAAAACAAATCCACTGATTTGCGTGTGTGAGCTCTCTGTCTTCCAGCATTTCAATCACTCTAGCTTTACAGTAAATTTGAAAACCAAGCACTTGAGAAATGGCTCAGTGCTTAATAGCACACTGGCTGCTCTTAGAGGACCTGGTTCAGTTCAATTTCTAGCACCCACAGGCTACCAACAATCATCCTTCATTACAGTTCCAGGAGATATAATATCCTCTTTAGCCTCCACAGCCACTGCACACACGCACACACATGGTTCACTTACATATACGCAGGAGAAAAACACATAACCATAAAATAAATGTAAAAGTCTATAGAAAAATCAAGGTGCATGTGTGTGTGTGTGTGTGTGTGTGTGTGTGTGTGTGTGTGGTGTGGTGTGTGTGTGTGTGTGTTTTCACTCTGCTCCTTTTGAAGACTGCTCTGTCTAATCTAATTACTCTGCATTAGCATGTGGACTGCAGCACCAAGTGGACAACTTCTTCAAAGAATGATCTGGGAACCTGATACTGACTGTGTTGAATTTATATATCAAATTGAGGAATATAAAACAATACTTTAAAAACATATATAATACACTTGCCAAATAACAGTATTTCCCTATCCTACTTTAACTCCACATTTGCTGAATAAATGAATTCAACAGGAGGCTCAAAATTCTCCTAGGTAGGTAAGGGAAGTTGTTACTACAAAGAAGGTCACTTTGAATAAACTAGGGTCTAAAAGATAAAAGAGGTGTTCAAAAGTGCAAGAAGTACGTTCAGTGAGGTCCACATTTCTGATAGAAAGCATACATGCAGAAGGACTGAGATGCTTCCTTTATTTGACAAAAACCAAACTTTGAGATAATTAGCTTTTTTGTTCTTCTCTTTCTTTTCATTAGTTACTTCTCTAGTATGAGTTCATTCCATCAATTTATATGACTTTTTTTGTTCTTTCCCAACTTTTAATATAGATACTAACTGCACTGGAATCCAGTCTTTCTTTTCTGATTAAAGATTTAAAACTAATATTTTTGCCAAATACTGCCTTATTTTCACTTCAGAAAACTTAATGTGTTGTATGCTGCCTAATTTAGCCTAATTATTATTCTATTATATTATCTTCTTATCTTAGAATGGAGTCCTTAATTTCTAAATACAGAGATATATGTATATATACTCTCATTATTTAGTCACACTTTTACTTACTTTGATTTGTATCTAATACATAATGTAGATAAATTTTAAAATATGAATAAAACAAGTAATTTTCACAGAAAGAAAACCCAAACAAACTATAATGGCAGAAGTCAGCACTGTGAGGCTTAATACAGACAGCGTCGTACTGTCGACCAGTGCTTTCACAGATATTCCAATGCTGTAGTCTAGTGTACTAGAAAGTTCCAGGGAGGGTCAGGTGGGACTACTTAGGCCCTGTCAGAGGGAGGGAAGGAGGAATGGCAGGAGGAAAGAAAACAGGGAGGGAGGGAGGGAGGGAGGGAGGGAGGGAGGGAGGGAGGGAGGGAGGGAGGGAGGGAGGGAAACAAAGGGAAAGGGAAGAATCCTGTGTGTTAGCTAGAAAGTTCTATCCCACTCAGTATCACCTTGAGTGCCTGGAACCCTTCTAGGGAATGGATGTTCAGGTGAGGGCTCCCATGGGCTGGAATGTTCAGCTTATCTGAATATATTGTGTCATCTGGAAGTCTGACTAGGCCCAACTGAGGCCTTTGCCTAGCAGTACTGATTCTCCCTGGGTTGCTAGGTTATAAGGAAAAGCATCTGATTAGTAAATTCCAAGATGGAAGAAAAAGAACTGCTAAGCTCCAAAGTGGCAAAACACCACTTCAAACACATGTGACCTAAAGCTTACATAAGGAGTACAGGATGCATGAATGTTGGATTTATAGGTCATTGGAATTATCAAAGTAATGGTCCACAGAAAATGCAAAAACGAAGCCAAAGCATTTCCACATGAAAACATGGGCAAATTCCTTTGTAATCTTGGAGCAGGTGGTATCTGTTACCTGAATTCCAGACACCATAAAGAGAGTTTAAAAGATCTGTCTAACATAAGTAATATCTTCATGTATAGTATGATCTAAAAATACCACCTCTAAATTTTCTTGCCAAAATTTTGACCCTTGGTAGAATTTTATTCCTAATGGGATATAGGGCCTTTGGAAAATTTTTGAATCGTGAAGGTTCAAGCCTTATGATTGGAATTATGTTCATAAAAGAGAAAACAGAGTTGGCCACTCCATTCCACCATGAAACCATACACCTAGACAGCACTATATATGAACAGATACAAGCCCTGGCCAGACAAGGAATTCTGTTTTGGACATCCCAGCCTACACACTTGTGTGAAATAAGTTTCTATTGCTTATAAGCTACCTAGCTCATGATATTTTATTAGAGCAACTTCAATATGGTAAGACACTGCTCAAAACATAGATAACTAATCCAGTGGCAAACAGGGAAACAAAACTCACCTCAGACACAGAGGCTCATCTGTTAAGTGGAAAGAAATCCTAGATATAAAAACTACTAAATGGATCAAATCTAATAGAAAAAAAATACAAAAAACAAATCACCTGCAGAAAAGGAAGGAAATACACAGCTCGTGAACACTGAAAAGAATTTTTCAATTTGCACTTATTCATGATGTGCAAATTAAAAGCAGTCTGAGCTGCATTTCCCATTTGTCAAATGACAAAAATCCAGTTTTTCCTGATGCTGTTCAGGCCACTGGTGGGAAAATAATGTGATATATCCCTCTGAAGAGAAACATGGTAATAAGCATAAAACTTAGCAAAGTGAACAGCCTCACATGGAATTTACCCCAAGTTTAACTCACACACATGAGGTTTCAATAGCTGAAAATGAAACAAGAAATATAGCAAGGGTTTGAATCTAGTAACTAAATACATTAGAATACAGTCTCTCATAAAAACTATCCACGTGGGAAAAGAAAAAAAAAACAGGAAAAATAAAGTCTGCACTGTGAAGACACCCAGGTTATATAGTTGATTAACAAAAGTGATGTGTAAAGGGGCACACACACACCGTATTTATCCACCCTAAACTGTTGAGTTTTGTGTTGTTCATTATTTCTGACACTGCAATGTCCTTGGCAATCAACATCATGCCAATGCTTAATTGCCAGTATTTTTTCTTTCTTAATAGCATATGAAAATGTGTATTATATTCTATGATGGCTCAGATTTGATGAACAATGAAAATATTATTTTATAAAAGAAATGATTAGTGTAAACATATTTATTTATATCTTCTGATATTTGTGTAATGGAAATCTGGAAGGACAGATAAGAGACAGGTGCTTCTCTGAGGAAGTACGGGGTAAAGAGCTTAAGGAAGTTATGGGGATATGTGAAACTATTCAATCTAATCTCTTTTTTTTCTAGTGCTAACCTCGAATTACATGAATGAATGATTTTAAAAGCCAGATTTAATTAAATAAAACCTGATGCCCCTAAACCAAATATGTTTTGAAACTTTCACTTGAAATAATCTACATTTACTCTATTCACCAAGTTCTATACTAACTAAGACAAATGCTGAACATTGTCCTAGCATTGCGGACCTGCAAAGAGCTTCTATACAGAATCTTAAGTTATAGCAAATGAAAGTGAAGTGACATCCAGTCCCTCTAGATATAAATGTATATGCTTCTGATTAATAGAAGCTGAAAATGGTGCCACCAGAGTGATGTTTCTGGTATTTAAAATCTTTAATCGAACAAAAAACTAGAACATGGCTTTAATAATTGGACATTTTACTTCAATGGATATGCCTTCTTTTTCTTAGTACTCCTGTTTTCAGATTATGAAGTGCACTTTCAATATTAAATTTTGATATTAAAAAACGATGAAGCCAATTAGAACTTATTCTGTTTCTTTATGAACTTCAATATTGAGAGAGGACATATCATATCCCTTTTCCTCTGGCTGAAATAACACATTATCACCACAATTTAATAGCCTGCACAAAGCATGTCAGCTACTTATTATGTATGACAATAACCTCTGCCAGACGTGATTCTGTGTACCCACATTCATAAAAAGTTATTCCACCGTTATCATTAACTGCCAGCTTTCAGTACAAAGTCACCTTCATTTGAAATCCAACAAACATTTATCTTAAGAAAATAAAGAGCAATTCTAAGCCCAGTAATAAGGCATATTTAATAGAGGAACAACTAGATAAAGGGTGATAGTAGGCTGCCACTAAATATTTCACTCTTCAAGTAGCAAGACTCCGAAGGCTTTATAAAGGTTAAATAGAAGGATGACAGACATTGGGATTGTTACCGATCATGTGTTTCACTCCTTGTCACTATTTTCTGGATATTTTATTTGAAAACCATTTAACTATTATTAAATACTTCTTCCTTGTTCATTAATAAGCAGGATATTTGCTAATTAGAAGACATAAAAAATTATGTTTAAGGAAAATATGGGCCTACACTGATCTAAAAGAATAACTCAACATATAATTTCAATCAGAATATGGTGAGAATTTTGGATTAAAGATAGGCAAACTATCAACAGACAGCAAAAGTGAAATTAATATTAATAATTTTCAATCTTTGAATAGGTTGTTTGTATGCATGGGACTGCAAGCCATATTATCAGACACATAACTTTTAATTAATATAAAATTTCCTTGATAAAACAGGCCCCACAACACTGAATGGAAGATAAATTTTAATAGATAAGCTCTAATTTTTAATTAATCTACAAAATAAAATGAAACGTGTTTTCATCTGAAAAAAAATCACTGTAGTACACCTCCAAAAATAATTAAGACACATTAGTTCATATTCAACACATATTAAAGAATAAAGCTGAAATGTAGTCTTAAAACATTCTAATTAGTAAAATGCTAAAAATATGAAATAATCATGAAAAATATTAACTTCCTAGATAATCACTACCTTAAGGTTCTATATACCACCAGATTCTAAACTTATGTTCCTTAAAACAGTTATAAAATCTTCAGACAGGGGACTGGAGAGATGGCTCAGTAGTTAAGAGACCGACTTCTTGCAGAAGACCTGGGTTCAATTCCCATTACCCACATGGCAGCGAACAACCACCCAGGAGAATCTGATACCCTCTGTTGATGTCTGTGGACACTGCACAACAAGGATGCACTTACATACATGCAGGCAATACACTCATACACATAAAAAAGTAAAAGCAACAATAAATAAAATATTTTTTTTAATCTTTAGAGACAGGATTACAACTAAATACAACAGACTATAATGCATGTAAACAAATAGGAGATTCTTAAACAGTCCAGAACTATCTGGACTGTTGATACACTTTCAACCTTGATTTCTACAAAACTAGTTTGCCATTCCCAGTAACCAAAATTCAAGTCACTAATAACTGTAGCGTTAAATGTTTATAAATGTGTGAATGTACAGATTTATAGAACAACTGCATGGCTTCTGTGGTAAAGCTCTGGACAGAATCCATACAACCAAAGAGCTCAGCCTCAACTACTAAACTCACTGTATCAAATCATTTATTCTGTTAATGTTTTCCTTATCACAAATGAGGAGTTAACATAATAACACTTATTTACAAATATACTTTATGCAAAAAAAAACTGCAGTGCTCTAAGTACTTGTGCAGTTTTATTTGTTTCAATTGACTGATAAAATAACTTAATGTGATCCATAGGGGCTATAATTTGGCTTCCTTACACACTCCATTCAGTCTCCTTGAATACTCACAATGCTTTCAACAGCATCATTCAGCAACGGAACTGCCCTAAAATAATAGCTCATTTAATTAGATTTTACATTTCAAGGTACTTTCTACTAGAAAACAATTTTATCAAGACCCCAGAATAAAACAATAGTCAAAGGTTTTATGTAAATGACTAATTAAGTAAAGGAAGCAAAACTGATTTACTATCTAATTTATTTTAGTATATCTGCTAGGCAAATAAGTATCCTGAAAGTAATAATAATATTTTGGGGGTTTCATTATACATTTTAATTGAGACATGGTCTCAATACACAGCTCTGGCTGGTCTGAACTCACTATGTAGATGAGGCTGGCCTTAAACTCACAGAGATATGCCTGCCTCCATAACCCAAGTACTGAAATAAAAGCATGTGTCACTATGCCTGTAACTGTATACGCTTTGTATTGAAATCCTGACCACTATAAACTCTGAATTTTGATACTATGAAACCTTAAACTATGTGTAGTTGGAAAGTCTGTGCTGCAACATCTTAGAAATCAATTTTCAGCCAGGAATTAAGGCCAAAGCAGTAAACACTATGTCTAAATGCTCAGAGTGGAGACTAATGTGTGGAGCATCATAGGTTAATGCCATGCTTTAATAAAAAATAATGATAAAAATTAAATATGTAATATGATGATCTTATGGTTATACCGACTTTCTATAAGAACACAGGAAGTGAGCATGAACACACACACGCACACACGATGGTATAGAGCAGTTTGTCATCAAGTTAATTTAACTCTCTAAGATTTGTAACGTAAGTTGCTACATTCTAAATTTCTTCTTAAAGGCTCATGTTCCTATATTATTGTCATATATTTGAGCAAGAGGCATAAAGCTTTGAAGAAGAACTCAAAAATATGTATGTTTCTAAAACATAATTTGGAATTCTTTTTAAAAAATGTTTTCGAGAATTTCAAACATGAGTATTGTATTTACATTATTTCCATCCCTCCCAGTGCCCCTTCAACTCTGCCCAGGCTCCAACTCCTTCACAACTTCCTGCTGTCTTCTTTATTGTTACACTGACATTTGCATAAGCACATGTGCACACACACACACACATATATGTAGTTCATTGAGTTCATTTATTGTTCAACATGTGTTTAGGGCCGCCCAATTGGGACTAGTTAACCTATCAGAAAAAACTGATTCTGGAGTCCCTGAAGAGCTTGTAGCTCTTCTTCTTGATGTGGGACCCCATGAAATTTTCCCCGTCCACCTTGATGTAGGGTCCATGAAAATTCCTCACATTGGCAGAGCAACTAGTTTTGTTATTATTCAGATCTTCTTAAACTATAGTACTGTGGACAGCTCATGTATGTAGCTTCCCTATCATGGTGAGAATGCATTAAGCAGCAGTATGTGTCTTATCCCTCTTACTCTTACAAATGATCTGAAATTAACCTGAAAACCACATCCCTGAAGGTTAGCTCTCACAGTAACAGAAAATACCCTGAAAGCTGCCAAGGGAGGAAAACAACCAATGATCCTACACATCTGCAAAGTCTACAAACTATAACAATGACCAGCTCAGCAAATTACCTATTTTGGTGCAGTAGTGGCAATTTATCTTGGGGATAATCAACAGCTGTCTAATAGAATTTAAGGCCCACTTAATTAGGAAGGAATTCATGCATGGTACTGTAAACATAGTTAAGTACACATGGTTGGAGAGGTCACGGACCTAAGCAGAAATATTCAGTAATTCTTAAGAAAATCTCTAAAAATCTGTGTATTTGGCTTCACTATAGAAAATAGTAATAGAAATAATGATTTCAACAACATATATAAATGTTACTTTAAGATGCTAAATAATTTGGAATTAAAATGCTAGATAATTTGGAATTGATTTATTGGAATTTTGTCTTTAAGAAAAGATCTATAAAATGGGTTATATAGACTGTAAGTCAATAGTCAAAAACAATATTGGTACATAATGTATAATAACATGGTTTGTACACATATGCAATTACTTGGAGAGACTACAACCTGAAAAATAAAGCAGAAAACCGGTAATACTGGAGAGCTGAAGGACGGAGCAGATCAAGAAGCTGAACAACTGGAGTATAAGATGTGAATTTGGAAGCACAAAGATATATGACCTGTTTAAATTCATAAGAAAACAAGAAAAAGATATAACATGCTTAATTTACATGTTAGCTCATCTGCTTGCCAAATAAGAATTCTGCAAGAAATACATTCTCCAACATTGGAATGATACTTGATTTTGAAGGGTAACTTCCTGTGTGTGTTGCTGATAAAGAGAATTATTTCTAAAAATCCTCTGTTACTACTATAATAAAACTTCTTAATACCAAATTGCTAAAGAAATGGAGAACATATATAGTAAAACAAAATGTCATGGAAAAAATCATCCTCATCTATAGCTACTTGAGAACAAAAAACAAACTGTCCACACAAAATAAATCTGAGCAGGCTATGGAGTGAAGTCTTGAAGCTTCGACTGCTGCCTTTGTTCAAAGCTGTAGTTAAAATATAATAGCGTACTTCATACTTAAAATAATTAATCTATAATACTATTTTCAAAATGAGATTCATGAGTGAATCGAATACCATATTCATTCAGTACACTCTCAATAATGTATTGTCTAAATATAATGGAAATCCAAAATTCATGCCAGTGAATGACAAATTAAATCAAACTGTAAATAGGAGAGCCTTTTAAAAAGCTGGAAACCAATGAGTATCATATGCAACAGGAGTTTCTACATAAAGGCAGAATGTGTGAGCACGAGCTGAGCCTGGGTAACACTGTAGTCCAGAGTCATGGAGCAGAAGAGAGAAGTGCTCACTGGAGGAGACAAAATCAACTGCTGGAGGTTTCCTTTCCAAATCAAATTATTTTGAACCACTACTAGAAATGAAGATTCTGTATAACTTCAGGATCATTTGGTATATTAGGGTTGAATTACTGTGAAAAGAAACTACATAGTATTATAAAATCATTGAAACCACATGTATTTCTAAATAAAAATATGAGACTAAGACAATTAAATGCTGTTATTTTCAGACAATTCTATAGATATGTTTTAGAACAAAGATAAAATTAGTATGCTACAAGCATTGTTCTCTAATTTAGTACAAGTGTAAGATATCTTAAAAGCTCACAGATGTGAAGAAATTTTACCTTATAAAACAATGTACTCTGACTAACTCTGTATTAGGTTTAAATATGTACATAATTGCCCAAGTATTATAGGGGCAACAAACAAATTCTATTACAAGTGTGATGGCAGAGGGAAAGAGGATTCTGAACAGAGATGTATTTGGTATGGTTTGAATTTTTAAAATGTGGTTGAATTACTTGTTTTAAGCAACAGTTTACATAATATGGATGCCCGTAATATAGTATGTTGGAGCTTTTATCAATTTTGCACTCAACTTTGAATGAATCAGCCCCAATGTCAAAACCCCAATTCTTGTTCTTATTCTATACTTATTTATGTAATACAAATATCCATATGCTATTGCTTATAAATAATATATCATAATAATCAAGCCATAGACGTCATTAGTAATCTGATAGTTAAATTTTAAAAGATAGCTTTTCCACTACGCCTTGATGTTTTCTTCTATGTTGCCAACACAGTTACTATACATGAGGATCTGCATGTCAAACTTCCACAGATAAGATTTCATTTATTTTTTCTGCTTTTATTGTATTAAGACTCCATCTATGTTATATAACACCAAAGCTAACTTGTTGAAATGTGTGGGTTTTATTTTTTAGCTAACATTAATGATGAATAGTCACCTTCTCAAGCTGATTTCACTAACTCTATTTGGAAATGGAAGTACAGTAACTGGAATGAAAGTAACAGTTCTTTCACAACCAAAAACACAAACACAGACTGTGCATGTAATACACAAAAATCACACAAGTCTTGTTGAAAAACCATCTACATCATATGAAGTTCTCTCCCTGCCCTCTTGCTGTCTTTTTATATGTTTCTTTCTATCTTTTCCTACCTCATTTTAACAGATTTTCTGAGATATAATTCACTGACTATAGGGCACGCCCATTAAGAGCACACGATTCAGTAATGTTTGCTTTAGTCACAAAGTGGTGTAACGATCACGCCAGTCTACTCTCACAGCACTTCTATTTGCTCCATGGAAACCCCACACCCATTGGGAGCCATTTCCCTTTCTGGCCCCATTCCTCTCTCATAACACCTAAGTTGAGTTTTCCTTCCTCTCTGTCTTCTTCCTTTCTACTTTCTCTTTTATTTTCTCTCTGTTTCCTCCTCTCTTTAATGATACAATGTTTATTAAGAAACTATCTATATATGAAAATTAATAGTAAATTTTCTCAGAATCCCTGTATGTGTTTCCAAGGCTGTTAAACTGTTAAGTTAACACCCGTTCCTTGCCAGTTCAGAATAATATTCTCTACACAAGTCCACATAATTTTGTCTGGTTATATGATGGACTTTGAAAGGTTTTTACTTTTTGATACTTATGAATAAGGATATTATGAACATTACCTGAAAGTTTCACTAGATATTGGTATGAATATTCATGTATAATCTGTGTAGACCTGTGAAAAGCCATTCCCTTCATTATATACCTGAGTGGAATTGCTGATTCTTACAGAAACACTAACCTTATGAGGGATTTTCAGATTGAATTACATAGTGTCAGACCATTTTAGATAACAAAAGAGTACATCAGAAAGATCAATTTCTCTACAATGTCAGCAAAGTTTATTATTACTGATACCTTGTGATTTTATTGTGAATATTATTGATAATTATTTGAGAATAATCACTTTAATCATAGTCACTAATTTTGATTTCAACTTCCGAAGTGACTAATGCCATTGTACATATTTTCACAAGTTTACACGTTTACATGATGTTTCCAAGAAACACGCACATAATGGGAAATTTCTTGAAAATCCTTTGTCCATTCTGAAATTATCATAGACACTGAGATTACTGACTTGTATATTTGTTACAAGTGTTCTATAAGACACGTGACTTAAAAATTTTTTCTCCCAATTCCACTCTGCCTTTTCAAATTGTTGATGATGTATTTTAAAGCATAAATATTTTTTAATATGATAGTTTTAAAAGTTTTGGTGTAATATCTGAGACTTTTCAAGGTCAAGAAGATTTATTTTTATTTTTTCTACAAAGGACTTTATAGTTTAGTTCTTAATGTGGCATATTCATCCCTGTGGACTTAATTTCTGTGGCTGGGCAAAGGTATGGGACAACTTCATTCTCTATGTCTAAATCGCTATGTCTAAATGTTTATCATCATCTTAGCCAAATGGTCAGTTTAAAACCAAATCATTTCAATTCAAACATCTTACTTATGTCAGCTTATGTCAGAAACACTTCAATGGTTTTCAATATCTCCAAGCAGAAGCACTGTTTCAAAGCCAGTGACACTTACTATAATAAGTATGCTTCAAAAATAAACATAGCAGAATTAACTTCTCTTCCAGAGAAGTTGCTATTCATAAAGAATAGTATGTGAACACACATATACATACACGTATTTCCATATATAATAATACATATTATTATATATAATACATATTATTATATACTATTATATATTATGTGGAGGTATATATGTAACATATATTAAATCTCTATTTTCTAAAGCTCAATAGGTAATACTAAATAGGATTACTAAATTAAAAATTACAGTTGATTGACCAAGAAGGTAGTTCATCAAGTAAAGATATTTGTCCTCAAAAGTTTCACAACCCAAGTTCCATTTAGTGAATCTCAAAGAAATGAGAGAACCAGCTCCACAGAGTTGTCCTCTGTAGTACACATGCATGTTATGGCATACATACACACACACACACACACACACACACACACAGGCATGCTCACACTAAGATAAAATTTATAAAAAACATGTTAAAGAAAATCACTAATGAGAATAAAGATTTAGACAATATCCCTTAATCATTATTTACATTATATATAGAAATAATGAAAAGATCTAATATTAATTGGAAATGAGTAACATAAAATGTATTGTACTAGATGAATACAGTATTAACTCAATAATATAGACCCTTTAAAAAAGATCGTATCATTTTTGACATTTTAAAAAAATTTTTATATCTCTGAAATTCTAATGTGGTTTACAGTCGATGACATCATATGACCACTGTTGGCCAATTAACACTTATGATGTAGCTGTGACTGCCTGCATAGAATCAAGTTGAATTATCCTGGTTAGTGACAATATGTGAAACAAAACATTTCAGTTCAGTCAAAAATGATTTATGAAAACCTCAGCTATTAAGCAGAACAATTTTAGTAACACCAACAATTTATTTTATTTTCTTTGTTTTGTATAAATATGAATTATAGATGATAAAATCAATCTCTAAATAAGTCTATCAAGGTCTTTTAATAAATATCAAATAAACATTCTTTAGGGTGAGGGAGCACTGTGCTACAACTGATCGAGCATTGCTTTTTCCATTTGTTACATCAAATAAAGATTGATTATGTCTTTATATTAGATAAACTACAACATATTCTCACTAAAATAGACAGATGTGTAGGTTATGTTATAAATGATTGATCAGAGAATCAAACCTATTCATATTAAGGTTATCATTGAAATACTCTGTACAGTTCATTGAGCTTGGATTTGGAAATCTGTCAGAATTAATTTTGAATAATAGTTTCTGCAGAAACTATGTGTAACAACTTGATTCTCAAATTTTTATGTGACAAAATGGAAATATATATATCACCATATCTTAAGGAAAGAGTAAATGCCATTTTGGGTAAAATGCCTAAGCTTAAATTTTTAGGTAAAACTTTCTTGGGAATAAATTGATTACTTCTATGTGATATAATTATGACCAAATGGCCAAACTTCTTTACCAAAGAATCATTCCTGACCTAAAGTTAATTTCAACAGAGCTAACTCACATATGCAAGCTCCATGCATATACAATTATTTCCATAAATAGAAAGTTATCTTAATAATATGTCACATACTTCCCAGCTAACAAGAAAGCTTTAAGTTGAGCAATTCTCTGAGAGTTAAGATTTTTATTTGGCTGATTAGCTTCTGTATTTCAGCAAACATGTACTTGGAACAACAATTCCATAATATCTTGGATGAAAGAATAAATCGTTTCATTATATGTCTATACCTCAGTTTATGTTTTCAGTTACATAACATCTCAAAGTAAGGTAAAATTTACTCCAAAAATCTTTTTAACATGAAACTGTTTTCATAGACATAAGTATCTTTGAAGAAGTTTATTTTGAAGAACAAGGCAGGTATATAATTGTACGATATATTCTTAGAAATCTAATTACTAGATTAAAGAATTTCTCTTTTAAATTAGAAGGATAACATACACAGTTCACAATGGTTATTTTTTTCACCACCAATATAAATCCACCCCTTCCATTTTGAAAACAAAACCAGAGCACAGAATTTAGAAGAAGGATCTTATTCCTCTATTTGTTCTATGATGGGAATTTTATTGGAATTAGGGCTGCCAGATTGAGCAAATACTCTGTGTCCAAACAATAACTGCTCCTGGTACAGTAACTACAAGAGTGCATTAGTGGTAGATGTATCACAGACATTTCCAACAGCAGTGTAATTGGACTGAAGGACCACTCAATAGGAGAAAATTCATGTCTGGTACTGTAAACCTAGCCAAGAACCAGTGGCTAAAGAGGTCAGAGACACTGAAGGAAATTCTATTGCTGCCATTTCCTAAATTAATATAGTCAGCAACTGTACTCTAAATACCTGCCTGTAAGCTCATAGATGGCATACTCACAGATTCAAGCAAGGCTTTCACATCTCTTCAAAGAAGCTACCTTTTCAGCAGAGTGAGGCTACTACAGAGATGGATCAAAAGACACAAAGTGACCATGGAGTGTCCAAAGGTACATCTACTACACAGCTGCCATGCTTACAGCTCAAGGACTACACAGAAGATGGCCCATAAAGATTATAAGAGTCAGAAGACTTGGACTCTGGGCAAGATAGTGTCTTCTAGATTTGACAAGAATACTGAACCTAAAAACTCTCAACAGTATGATTACTAACAAAAGCCATGCACAAAACCACACCAGTCAACATGGCCAAGTTAACAAGTCCTCATTCCTAGATGAAGAGCAACAGGCAGTCTCAACAGTGGCTGATGGAGACAGAATTAGTTTTCTCCATGAACCAGCCCCTTAATAGGGTTCCCAATCCTAAGCAGTCACCCCTAAGCACACGCACATAAAGAAACATAACTCAGACTGAGACTTGATAGGGGTTTGTGCTTGTTGGGGTGGGTATAAGTAACAGAAGCAATTATAGAAGGCAGATCGTGAAATGGGGTGAGAGGACAAAGAAGGGGTGAGAGAGGAGAGGGGAAGGGGTAGAAAAGATGTCATATTTACTCAGAGAAGATCAGTGTCACTGGCCATTTCCTAATCTATCTAAATAACTGGGCCTAAATGTAAAGAAAATAGTCAATTTTTTTTAAAATTATGATATCAGGAAATTTTTCAAAATTTACATATGAATACAACATCTGAAAAAATTTAGATATCAATTCTATGCAAAACACAAAACAGTTCACATTTATTTAAAATACTATTCTAATTTCAAAAATATTATTATAGATCATAACTCAAACACAGGGTAAACAAAACAAAGCAAATCTATTATTATAGATCATAACTCAAAACACAGGGTAAACAAAACAAAGTTTCCTCTTTAGAAACTGAAGATTTGTGTGTTTATTCTATTAAATGGGTTGAATGTGTTTTTTAAAACAACATATTTTTCTAAAGATTTAGGCCATGATCATTCTTTTGGTTTTACCATTTATCATCAGCCTGGAATAAAACAAGAAAATTAGTTAAATCCAAGATTTTAGAACCTTACGTATCAGTTTTAATTGGTTATTTTTTACTGAAAATAAGGTTATTTGATGATAATGAGTAGATTTTATGGTATATGACCCAGAGATGTAAAAGATCAAGTTCTAGAGCATTTCCTAATGCCAGATAGGTTTCCTACTCATTTTTAACACAAGAAGAGCATAATAATCTTGAAACTCCTGTTAAATAATGTAAACACAATCTATCCTAATTTTTTCAAAAATTTAAAGAACTGTAAACTCCCTGAAAAAACAGTTCTGCTATAAGAAATGACTTATTTTTTTTACAGACTCACAGGTAATATAAAGTGATATAAAAGTAAGTCTTCCTTGCCTTACATACCTTTCAGTGTATAGATGTCTCAGACATTCTCTGAGACATACTACATACAGTTCAGTGAATCAAGACATGTAAAATAAATGTTTCCAAAGAAAAAATACTTCATTTATTTTAAGTGATTCATGTATTTAACTATTAAGATATTTGAAATAGTGTTCTCCTGTTAGTCTATGTATATGATTAAAAAACTATATCATCACATTATGCCTATTAAAAAATACAAACAAGTATAAAAATGAAGACAACTTATAAAGTCATTTTTAGCATATATTTGGTGCAAACAAATATTTTTAATATGATAATGAAACTACAATGTATAATTGGATTTCAATTCTTGTGTTAAAAAGCACAAGTGATAATACATTCATCTTTGCAGTATAGTATGTCCACTAACCAATATCCATTATTGTTTCTAATCATTAACAGAATAAAAAAGTTTTCAATATGATTAACAGGATCCATGAGTTCTTAGATGTTTTATTCAGAAGTAATTGAAATAATAGGTATCTAATATTAAAATTGTATTACAAAAACTATGTTCACATTCAAGAGAAATCAAGGCTACAATGAATTAGAAGCAATACACCTTTCCAAGTTAACAAAGGATATTTTAATTTTTTCATATTATTTTCATTTTAAATGGTGCTTATATTTAGAAAGGCCCTACAAGTTTTGTAACATGATTACATAAATTCTAAAAAAATTGTTACAGATAAAATGTCATTCTATTAATCATAGGTACCTCCAAATCTTTACAATCATTAATAGCTTAGTTCTTCAGAGAAAGAGAAGCAACAAAATAAACAAATATGAAGTTCTTACATTTGGGGAGATCTAACTGTTAACACTCAATAAGAAGAGATTTACATTAAGATGTTTGTCTCCCACTCACATATTGTCCCAAAAATGGGATTAACACATTAAATGCAGCTAATGGGTTTTTTAATTTTTGAAAGTCATAAAATAAAAAGGGAGAAATCCTCTTTTAACTATTACTTTAAAACATCTGCAGTCAAGCAGTAAGGCCTTGCCATAACAAAATGTGAAATTGGTTTTCAATAATATAAAAATTATCTAAAATAGATAATCAATAATCAACTATAAGTTAATGTCATGCTTGATATGGATATTAAGATATGAATGGTATCCTAGACATATATTTCATTCTAAAGGCATGTAGTAAAGCTAAAATTAAGAATATTCCACAAACCATTTTTAACCATGTAAATATATCATCTCACCAGTGTAGGTTTTCAGTTTTGGCAGAAGTAAATTAAAACAATACAAATACTGCTATTTGATTTAACAGAAAGAACTACGTTGATGGATTTAGAGACAAAGGCATAATACTGAGAAAAGCCACTACAGTAAAATTATTTATTTTCAAATATTAATAATCTAATTCTTAATATTCTCTTCTCCTTTCCATGTCTACAAAATATTTTAAAGATTTTAACACAAAATAAAATATTACCAAACTTATAAAATTTAAGGATTGTCAAATTTCCAGGTAATCTGATTAACATCTAAAGAGAACATTACTACTCTTAGGTAATATAATATTAAAGAAAATCAATTTGTCATTTTGAAAAGAATGGCAATTTGATAGATAAATGAACTACTCAAGATAGTGTTTTCAAACATTAAACAACTGCATTGATTCTAAATATAGCCGATAAAAGTAAAAATGTCTATACAAATATAAATTCCCAAACCAGAATTAGTGATAAAACACAGAGCTTTCTTTTTAGAGAAAAGGTAATGCAAATAGATCATCTACTCATAATCATGTGCCAGTAAGGACAAAGTGTTATATATATAAGTTTTCAAAATGCAACATTTATAAAACTGAGCTTTGTAAATCTTTGCGATCATATATTTAAAAAGGTGCTCTTTAGACAAGAACAGAGGTCCTCTACAGATTGTTACATCTTTTCTAACCATTAAGAAAAGAATTAGCAGTTCTATTCCATTACTTAAATTCCATCCCACTGTTATTTTTTTCTGTTGTGAACATGATTTTGCTGCAAAATGCCATTTACCATGTCTAGAAGATTGTTAGCATCCACACAGAATCTTACTTCTTGACAAATGTGGGTATATCTATTAAGCTCCTTTCAACTTGATTACTTTTTTATCATAGAACCCCATCAAGACAATTTTCATAGTTACTGTACTGGCCTTAGTATGAATCATAGATGAAGAAGAGCATAGGGTGAACAGTAATCTGGAGAGGAAGGAATTCAGGTTTCCAAATACACTATAAGCAGGCACTGCATTTTTGGAATACTGGACAAATACAAATTCATGTCATTCATTGATTTTATAGCTTTAAATACTCTGGATTGGATTCAATTAGCATAAGATACCTTCTTGTATGTGAAAATCTATAGGTATAGAAATAATTGGGAAAGGCACAGCAAATAATTACCCATAATACTAATTTTAGAATGCTAATATTAATAGAACATAAGAGGTGACTAAATAGAACCAAAGACTTTCATATGCGGTATAGAACAATAAATCTACTGGGTATTTGGATCATCAGATGATTATGCTTTTGTTTCTTGCAGCCAACTACTATATCAAAAGAGACTAAATGCTTCTAAAATATTTATATTGTTAAATGTTACTTTATGAATGTGTTGCTATTATTTTTTAATAATTTCAGAATTATAAGGCACTTCATGACTAATTCTGATATGGATGTTCAAATTGACATGTTTTTATGACACAATTGGGTATCCAGAAAAATCAAGAAATGGTTGAAACTATTCTGATTACTTCTCATCCTATGAAGAATGTTATAATAAACCTAAGAGATCATTTTTTCCTAAAGCAAAAGATAAATATCATTCATAATTTTATTTTTCAGTTCAACAGAAACAGTGGTATAAAAGTGTTCTTAGAGCATAAATGTCTAATGATGCTCTTGATTACTTAACAGAACTAGTATTTGTATTCATTATAAATTCTAATACTATCAAAAAATGTAACTGAGACTTTCACAAATATTATCTTGAAATGACAAGTAGTTTACTCCAAAAATTAACAAAACAAAATGGTTCAATCTGAAGAAGTAAAATTGATCTGTAAATTCAGCATTTCAAAGGCACACATTTCTAAATGAGAAGACAATCACGTGTGCTCAAACCCTCACAGAGAAGATTAGATAACATTACTGCTACCTCTCTCCGCCGAGAAGCCCAGCAAGTCTGTTTGATCTTCCAAACCACAGCAGCCACCAGTAATAAGGATAAAAAACAACTAGAAAATAAAGCACAAATAATTTATCTAAAATACACTAGAAATAAGCAATCAAATAATATATGGTAAATTGAAATACAGAGAAAATAACTTGATCCTGATAAATATTTCAAAATTTGTTTCTCCCTGATCTACTCACTCATGTAAAAAAAAAATGTAAACCATTTTCTGGTTTGTACACTGATATAATTGTTCAAAATAGAAGTGATTAATATTTATACAGTATTTAACATTTGAGAGGACACATTCCTTGGAAATTATTTCAGCTGAATTTCAGCTATAGTTTAAACATTCTTTTTTCTATCAAAAGACTCACTTCTCAAGTATAACGGGAACCATTCCTTCTCTAAAAGCCTCTGAATATTACTGTTTTCCTTCATCTGTTTGACCCAATGTAATACAAGTAAAGGTAGGTTATATTACAGATTCCTTTTGAAAATTATGAACACTCTAAAATTCAGCTTAAATAACTATCAAGATGTCTCAGTGGGCAAAGGTACTCTCACTTTACCTGAGTTCTATCCAAGGAACTCAGGTGACAGAAGGAAATGACCAACTCCTAAGAGTATTCCTCTGACCTCCACATGTACAATATGGCATGCAGACAGCCCTTCCCACAAAAATTTTTTTAAAAAGGTATAATTTTAAAATTTCAGTTTGAAGACACTTCTCTTTCTCTCCAAGAGAAAACTCAGGTTTGGGATGTCAGTGATGACAGATTTTTCCTAAGAAGTATAAAACCATGGTTTTATTTCAATACCATAAAAATGAAAAAAGAGAGGGAATAAGACACAGAGATTTATGTATATTCCAAATCTGTATTTTTAGTTCTGCCAAAATTAGTCACCATCTTATCATTAAAAGATATTTAAGAGATTATTTAGTTGAAATTCACTATGAGAAAGAAAATCACTGATAAAACTATGACAGTGATCAAATACCTAACTAAAAACTAGTGTTGGAGATTCCTAACTCTCAAGTGAAGGCATTTCATTTCCAATTAGCTCAAACTATGAAAATATATTGATTTTTATCAGTTCACACCACTTCTGTGTTCTGAGTAAAGCAGAATCTGTGACATATGCTTAAAGTACATCAAAATATTTGAAAACGCCTTAATGATCCCCTCTGGTTCAACAGTTGTTAACCAGAAATATATAGGCTATCCAATCCCAAGCGGTCATCCCTTGAGACATGCACATATTAGTACCACTAAATGGTCTCAGTACATTATATGTATAAACGCACAGATATATAAAAAACAATAATCATTAAAGAGAAAACAGGTTGAGAGGGAGTTTGGGGGCACAGGAAGAGTTATGGGGCGAGAAGAAGGGGCAGATGCAACTCTGAACTTATGCTTGAAATTCTCAAAAAATAATAAAGTTCTTAAAAACTGGAAGAGAAAAGGAGTGGAGAAAAAAAGAGAAGGTAGAGAAATAATAGTGTCAGAGTTGTAAGTTTAACACTTTTCTGTATAGTCTCCCAGTGGCAATAGAAAAACAAGAAAAGTAGCAACAACAACAACAACAATAATAATAACTGTATGAATTAGAGACAGGTGAAGGGAAAATATGGAAACAGGGAGAGATATTTCAATGATTTTATCACAACCTTCATAAAATTATCTTATTTAAATTCTTAACGCCAAAAACATGGAACAAAAACATCAAATATCAAATAAATATGTGAAGATAGTTTGCATTTATTATTCTTTGATTTCTGGTTAAAAAATTGGACTCTGTGCTAAAATACAGCACTATATTATTTTTAAGTGAACTCCTTTTAGTAAATTATAGTTCAAAAAATATATTTCAATGGGTTTAAAATTCTATAACACTTGAGGGTTTTATTCTTAAGTAAATGTTAACAAAATTAAATAATTTAAGAATAGCAATATTCAAATGTATTAAAAGAAAATTTTGCTGGTTAAATTTACCCAACAGCCAAACCTTGAAACATTAAGAAAGTCCTGTGGCTGGAGGTGGGATTCCTGGGTAGGGTGGCAGAGTGCAGTGATATGAAAAGGAAAGGGGAACATTAGAGTAGGAAGGGATAAATGGAGTGAGGGGCGGGAGGGCAAGGTGGAGAAGGGAGTTTGGGGAAGGATAATTAACACTAAAGGTCTTAGAAAAAGCCATACAGAAACAAAACCTATCACAATAGAAGATTCTTCGAGTATATACATGTACATTATAAAATAAAATTAAAAGGAATTACTTTATACCAAGGGATATTACCCCTTCTAGACACCATAAGCTAACAAAATAAAACCTCGATGCCAGGAATGGACTCCCTCTCTAGAAGTTATTGATAAGGGGTCCCATAGATCCTCAAACAATATTGGTCATTGCCCTTGCTCTTGGTTACCCACCAGAACTTGCTACATTCTTATTACTGAAGATATTACATATATGAGATGTAGAACACCAAAGAGAAATCAAGCTGGTACTGACTTGAGAGCCTCATTTCTACTAACTCACTTTCAAGGTGCTGGAAGGTGCTATGCAAGTCACCTGAAAAGATATGCCCAGAGGTGCAAAAGCGGCACAACTAATACAGAAGTAACAAACTACTTTGTAATTGGATTTAAGGTCCACTTCATAGGATGGAGCTCATATCTGACACTGATATCAGTCAAAGGAACCTGAGGCTACACAGGATAGAGGGCATAGAGGAGAGCCCTTATTTTGTGCAAAACAGTTATAGTATTAAACTGACTCCTAATGACTTACTGTTACATCCATAAATTAATGGATCTCTCAGCTCTCACCAGAGAATTTTCCTTATGCAGTAGATGGTTAACTAGCACAAAAACCCACAACTGGCCAATGTGCAGAGAACAAGAGGCTGTAGAGTGCTTATCCCCGAATAGGATGTCTGTGTCAGACTTTTGCCTCCCAAGGTTCAGGGATCATTGTAGAATGAGGGGAAGAAAAATTATAAAAGCAGACGTAAAAACAGGGAAACAAGAGCTTTCTAGACATCTCATATGAGCTAACTCATATGACCAAAGAGCAATGGCAACAGCATTCATAGATGCCATGTAAGTTCAAAATAGACAAAATCCCAACATATACATGAGGAAGTGCATGAAAACTTTCCAAGATAAGAAAACAATCTAAAATTTCAAACACTCTGGTACCAGGCATTTCAATCTAGGATATTCCTCTGTACACCTTCAGAGGCACTATCAGTCATGATGCTTTCAAATGCATATTTGCATATTGAAAACCTAATTCAAACTGCTCAAAAATATAGTTCAAAAAATAATCCAAAAACACTGGTCTTAAATATACTTCCTGGTATGGACTTACCAACATTCCTCTCCAGCTAATATTATTTAAACAGTAACCCTCAATGTAGTTTGGTTTGTAGTTAAGTCTTTGTGTGGAATTCTCCTCTCTGAGCGTGCCAAAACTGTTTCCGTCCTGAGCACTCAGGAGTTGGAATGGAGACCCATTCATCCCATTAATGCTCCAGTTTAGGGAGGTACAGGGGTTCATGAGGCCCTATCTTACTGCAAGGATATATAGGCAGTTAATGATTGCTTAGGGAAAAGGGCTCAGGAAACACTGCCCGTTTCCAAGGTTTAATAAGTGGTTAATAACTGACTGGGAGACTTTTCTTTGGTGATCTAGTCAACTATGCTCTAATAAGTAACCCTAGATATTCAATGATTTGCCAATATGGACATAATCATGATTTGGTCTGTCACTGGTGCTCTACCTGGCATGAGAGGACATTTGTTCATGTCTCCCCAAGAAAAGCTAATGCAACAGTCTTCAGAAAAAAATTAAGTTTAAAATATATTCTATAAAGGCAATTTATGTATTGAACATTTTGAGCCTAGTTGGTGCCTGTCTGGGGAGTTATAGAACCCTTAGCAGATACAGCCTTCCTTGCTGGAGAAAGAATGTCACTAAAGGTGGGTTTTGAGAGATTAGAGTCTCACACTACTTCCTGCTGACTCTATTTTCTGCGAGCAGTGAAGATACTGAACTAGCTTCCTGTTTGCCAGATAGCTCTGTACCACCCAGGCCATTATGGACTCTCCCTCTGGAACCATAAGCAAAGCACTTCTATAAGCTGCTTTAGGTCATGATATTTTACCACAACAACAGAAAAGTAACGAATATGAGCCCCAATGTAAAAGGATTAGGGTCCTCATAAAAAAGAGACTGTAGAGTTTACACACCATCCTTGCCTTTCACATCATGGAGGAAAAACCAAATGAGCGAGCAGCAAGAAAACGGACATTTTCCTTGCAGAAAGTCTACACCAGAAACCCAAAGTTCTGAGACTCTGATCTGGAATTTCCCAATCTCAAGAACTATAAAATAATATATTTCTATTGTACAACATTATGTAGAATGTGGTAAATTTATTTATTGCAGCAGACTAAATCCAAATGAAGAGTAAGGCCTGGTCTGGTCTACAGCAAGGCTATATATAGCTCTGACTGGAATATGCACTTTGCAGTGGACCTTTTCAATTGATAGACCTTTTCATCTCTTAAGAACAAACTTCAACGCCCGCAGCCAAAAACATTACCTCACATGCTCTCACACCTGCCTACTCCTCATCAATCACTACAGATGAAACGAACAGTTTGGGTCCACCTATGAAGCTGATAGAAGTCAATCTCACTCATTAAATGGTTGTTACACAGTCATGCTGATGGAGTTCAATGAAGATTGGTAAAGAATCCGGTAAATCCAGTAAACATACCATTCATATAAAATTCATGGAGAAAATAAAACTAAATTAATATCCCCCAAACTAAGAATTTACACATCAACATGCAGTTTGTAAAACTGAATATTCTCAAGCCTCACCTGGGAGGATACTGTTAAGAATAACTTAGAAATCTAATCTCTCTAGTTAATGCCTCTACTACAGTTAATCTGGATAATATGTAATATTTCAAACATGCAAAAAAAAGTGACAAAAATCAGTGTGTATGGTGTTCTTCCCTATAATGAATTATTTTACAAACACAGTGTTTGAAATCTAGGAGTATTTTTATAAAGATTTTAATTATAAAATTTCTTTGGTATTTTAAAATTAGTACATGGCCCTTTTAAAGCATCCCTAGAGTAATATTACATAAGAAAAATAATAAACATACAACCAATTATCCCAAAGATAATATGCCCATGTAACTACCTCCCACATAAAGAAACAGAGCCTGACTGTCTCCTAAAACCACACTGATTTAACATCAAAGTTTCTTCTTGTCTACTTCTGTACATATTACAAATGGAATCATCAATCTATACTTTTGTCTCAGCTTCTTTTATACAACATTCAACTGTCCAAATTATTTCTTTAGCATTAGTTTATTCTTTTCATTATTCCACTATATTCAATTATAAGGTCATATTTTCCATTTTTGTTTTTGAATCTTTAAGACATTTCTGGTTTGGGGTTGTATAAGATATAATTTCTTAAAGACATTTCATATGGCTTTCAATTCAATGTAACTGACAGAGGACATGTGACTACAGTATAAGAATGCAATGTCACATTGTTTACAAAGTGTTGGTATCAGTTTCTTGTGCACAGGAAGTTTCCATATTTTTATGTCCTCTCTAGCACTTGATATTCTTTGCTTTTCATCTTAATCATTCAAATGGGCACATAGTACTACTAACGGCAGTTTTCATTGAATTCTCTGAAAAAATTAGCTTGAGGAAATTTCTATTATTAGTTGGACATCATTTTTTGTAAAGCACTCATTCAGTTTCAGCCATTACAGATGGAAAATCTGATTTTAGACTACTTTTGTGGATTTATGAATTATTCTATGTATTATTTTTCTGTTCCTGTGATAAAACACTATGATCAAGGCAACTTATAGAAGGAAGCTTTTATTTGGACTTATAGTTCCAGAGAGTTAAGAGTCTAATATGGTGAGAGGGACATCAACAAGCTGCAGGCATGGCTGCAGAAGCCAAGAGTTGAGAGCTCACATCTTCAAGACAATGTTCTGGGTATCAGAGAGAGTAAAACGGGAAATGGCTAAGTCTGTGAGTGCTCCAGGCCTGTCACAGTGACACACTCAGTCCAGCACGGCCAGGTCTAAATCTCTGCACAGTGCCACCGACTAGGCCAAGTAATCAAACACGCGAAAATACTGGGGACATTTTTCATTCAAATGACATTACATAAGTGGCAAATGTGTTTGTGTGTGTGTATCATTGTGTCAGTTTACTTAATATAATAGTGTCTTCTGGTAGTAGAAATTACACTGTTGTGTAACGTACTTTTACTACTACTTTATATGTCTTATTTAAGAAAATTTTTCCCATCCTAGGTCATAAAGTATTCCCGTATTTGATTCTTCACTGAGTTTACTTTCCTCTTTACATTTATTTCTACATTTAATATGAGACAGTGGCAGATGGTCAGTTCTTCACTATACATAGCTAAAGATCGAAAACCCGATAAAGCAATAAATACTGATCGTCCTGCAGATAATGAAAAAATTTAAGAACAGTCATTTTAGTCAGAGGCTTCCATAGTGATCTAAGTCATCTATTTTATATGGTTTTGACTTTACAGAGGGACAGAAGTCTGGTTTGTGCCCTGTAAAAAATTATTGACATTCAATATATGATATTTTGCTTTAGGCACCCATGGGTTGTGCTTACAATGCACATGAAGACTTTTACAGTATCACTGGAATCTGAAAGGCAAGTGACTTGCTCACTGCTTAGTCTGATACCAGAGCAGGCTTCTGTTCTCAAACCCTTTTGTTTTCTAATCAGGATCAAACTTTGATATGCACAGCTCAGAGTTCATCCAGAGTGTTCAGAGAACTATCAGGAAGGTTATTCTCATATTATCTCCTAGGTGGTTCCCTAGGATTCTTTTTTTTTTTTTTTAGCCTCTGGCCAGAAAAGGCCTGCTTTCATAATTTTACCATGTTCTATGTTTGGAGAACAGAAAAGAGAAAGCAATGGACTTTATATACCCATCTATAACCACAGCTCCACCATCATACATGGAGCCTAATACCTCTTCCTTTGACTTCTGTTCTTACACTCCCTATTTTGAGCCGTTTTTGTCACAGCCAATGCTCCTGCTATAGGACTACCTGAATAGTTAGGGAACTGAGGGAAAAGATTTAAAAAACAAGAGAAGGAACTAGAGTGCTTGCTGCTTTTTCACCAAACTGGAGTTCAGTTCCCAGCATCCATCCTGGGCGGCTCACTACCACCCATAACTCCAGCTCCAGGGAACCTGGTGCTCTCGTTTAACCTCCCCCAAATAACCAAGTTTATGTTCACATACACACAGAGAAACATAATAAATTAGAAAACAAAGAAATTAAGGAAAGATAAAGATTTTAAAAACGAGAGGACATCCTAATTGTATCTGACCTTTATGCATTCCACCCCCTCACTCCAGAAATCAGAATTTTCTCCTGTCTTGGCTACACTAATCACTTTTCTGTTTTTGACTATAAGACATACAGGTAAACGGACACTCAATGATGAAACTGGTAAACTCCAAACAATTCAATCATATTTCAGATTTCTGCTGTTTCTCTGTTCTGCCTGCTCAAATACTAAACAGCAATGTATGCATTTTATCAGGTTTTATAGCTGAGTTCAGTAGTGGCAGTAGAGGATTTTCACAAAAGATTTCCTGAGATTGGAACTTTACGGTCAAAACCAATAGAATTTTGACATTATTAAAACACCCATCTTTACAATAAATCATGTAATAATAATTGGAAAGTCACACACAAAATCATGAACCTTGAGGTCCATTTCAATAACAAATAAACAAATGGAGGAAATGGATCATAATGCTACATATGTACATTAAAATCCACAACTCTTAGAAGTAAATCTATGTACCTTGAAATGAACATCATAGTTTATGGTTCTACCATTAAAAACATGGTCAATAAAATTTTACTCTGAATTTTATCAAAAGGTAAATTTTTTTATACATGAAAGGTATAATTAAGAGAGTAAAAAGGAAAGTCAGATTATGTGTAAAATTTTGAAGATTATATTTTTTAGAATATATAATGAATATATATATTTAGAAAATATAATGAATATTCAAAACTCAACAGTAAGAAAATGAAAAGAAATAAATAAAAGATGGACAATTTGAAAAGCACTTCCTCAAAAATATAAGAGGACAATAGTTAATAAGTATGTGAAAAGTTACCCAATGGTATTAGTCATTAGGGAACTGCATATGAAATCAAAAGAGATCATAACATCTATCCTATGTGCATGTGCACACACACGCACCCTCCTTAAATACATTTGAATATGTAGGGAGAAAGCTAAAATTAAAATTACTGACAGGTCCAGGCCCTAGTAAACATGTGAAGCACCTAGAACCCTCCTGATTTGCATTTGAATGTGAAAAGCAAAAGTCATCTGATTAATGATGGCAGCTACTAACATGCATGTACTCTGTGCTCTAGCAATCCTACTTGCAAATACATATCACAATAATATAAAAACTTGTGTTCAATCAAAACTTTTAAAAATGTGTTCATTGAAGCACTATTCATAACTGCTAAATAGTATAAAAATTTCTCTCTCACAGTGGATGAATAGATAAAATGTGGTATGTCCATAAAATAAAACACTAGCTTAACAAAGAACTATCATAGACAATGGATATAAAGAAAAACATGGTGGTCAAATCTCAAATGAAATACACTATAGGAGAGAAGCCATTTAAACATATCCTGGAAAAGGTAAGGGAAAAGAACAGCTAAGTTGAGTTCATGGTTAAGGAGAAACCAAAGTAAAAGGGGTCCCAAAATGGCATTCTCTGGGGTTTTAAAATGAAATTGTTCTTCACCTTTGTACAGCTGGAAATTATAAGAAATTATATGACTGTACCATAAAATGAACTTTACTTCACATAAATTTTAAAATGCTACATACAAATTAAAGTAAATGAGGAAACAAATATGAGAAAAAGATACAGGCAACCACCACATGTACCTCCCCATCTCCCCCCGACACAAAGAAAAATTAACTGAGATATTGCAAGTCTGAGGCTTAAAATATAAGATGAAGCAGATAATTAGACCAGGTTACAGAGGAACCTGAAGTCACTGTTTGAATCATAAATGTGAAGGGAAGTTTTAAATAACGGGGTCACATAACTTAATTCATTTTTTAAAAATCACTTGGACTATTTTGAACACAACATATTGATGGAAGATAGAAATTAAGTAGAGAACATTTAGCTAGGCTAAGAGTTGTAACTGAGCTAGAGCAAAATTGAGAAGAGAAGCTGCCTGCCAAGAAAGCACATTCCCTGTATAGCAGGTGGCCTCTGAGGTTTTGAGGGGAAGTGTGAAGTTACTGATCTCACTCTTGAAGAAGTCTGTTATTGCCACTAATGCTCCAAACACTAGCTTTGTAAATTAGATATGAAATGCTGGTTTAAATTGCAATAAAATTTGCACTGTCACCACTTTATGCTCATATTAAATATATCGGTTCACAAAAGCAGCAGGGACATAAAGCTTATTTTCTTCCACAGGAAAGCCACAGAGAAAATTTCTGAGTAAATTTCAGTACAATAAAAAGTCACTTATTGTTTCTGTATAGCTAAATCCAGATCCTCAGGTGTCGTCTCCATTAACATATCCATCCGCCTGAGCACATTTTTGGAAAAGTGGACTTCGGTTTATTTTTCATCCTCTTGCTCTGTTTTTTGTTGTTTGTTTTGTATTGATTTCCATGTCAAATTTCCTGGGTGATCTCACTTTAAAGTGGGGATTCTCGTTATTAATGGTATAGGTTAATCTCTTGTCCTTCAGGAATTCACAGTTCTTTTTTTCTTTTTAAAATACCCTTAGAAGCACAGTGGTTACAGGTGTGGTTTCCCTCAAGTCTTTATGTCTATACTGGCTCTACATGGTTCTTTCCACAGCAAGCTCACTTCTAGAGAGACAGCCTTGGCAACTTGTTTGCTTGCTTTCTTAATGTTTAAGTGACTCTATGTATTTTGCTTTTTGTAGCCTTTAGACGTTTTTCATTTAATCTTTATTCTATAGCTCTTGCCAATTTGTACCTACTAACATAGTTATAATTTAAAAAGGAAAAGACAGTAAAACTTGTCAGTGAGGCTGTCTCATCCTTGCTGACCGGACAGTGAAATACTGTGTCTCTTCTTTGAAATGTTGAATGAAGAGTGGATCTGTGATCAGTAATTCTAAGTATAAACTGGAGATTACAAAATTATAAACAAATGTTCACAGTGACATTAGTCATAATAACTTAATATATAAAACAGATGAAATCTAAATTGATAAATGGAAAAAATGTATGAGTATTATTCAGTAATATAAAGGAACAAAGTAGTGCTTCATATTATATCACAAATAAATCTTCAAAAACACTGTTATAAATCAAAAGGCCACTTATAAAAATTACAAAACATATGATCCTGCTTGTATGAAATGTTCAAAACACAAAAATCTATAATCCCAAACTAGGAGGGATGAGAAACAACTACTAAGGGGTATTTGGTTTCCTGTGGAGTGATAAAATTTTTTTTTAATTGATTTTAATAGTGGTGGTAAAATCACAGAACTGCATATTTGGAATGGATGAATATAGGAGAATTTGATCTTAATGAATACATTTAAAAAAATTATAAATTAGGAAGCAAGGATAAAAATTGTGTATAATATGTAAAGGTGTCGAGCAGTTTTCTATGTAGAGGGCATGGAGAGCCAGGAGGGAGAACAGCAGGAGAAGGGGTGCTGGGAACTCACTCCGTTTAACGGAAGGCAGGGCAGGGGCAGGGATACAACAAATGACCTGAAAAGGCACTGTGAAAAGTGAAAATTAAATGGAGAAACACCACAGTACATCAATAATCACAGAGAATGGAAAATCACTAAATTCCATTTAATTTCCTGTCAGGAAAGTTCAGAGGTCCTGAAGGCATCCAAATTCAGAAGTTTAGAAGCGTGCTAACAGAGAAAGCCTCCAAAAAGCTGTACCATACTTTTAGTGCCAGACATTTTAAGGGGGTGGAGGGAGAAAGGAAGAGAGGAAGGGAGGAGGCAGAGGGGGAGGAAAGGAAGGAGGGTGGAAGAAAAGAAAGTATTACAGGAGGGGAAGAGAGACAAACCTATCGGGCAGCTACACCCACAGGGAGAGGAGAAGGGCAAGAAAACCCCACTCTTTGGGGCACACACCTTGCATAAGGGATTCAGAAAGATGCCTTATTTTAAAATCAAGAGAGGGAAGGGGAAAGTCTTGGGGAAAGTTCAGTAAAACATATGACGTAGAGCTGAGAGAGGCATAGTAGAGGTATAAAGGGTTAAATGGGATTGGGGGGTGGTTAAGGAATGAATGGAGAAGGGGATCAAACAAAGCTTAGGATATAGGGAAAGGCACACAGAAACTTACTAATTCATAAGGTAACTGAAAAACTGAATTACTTTTTTAAGAGTTAGAAAGGAGGTACTTTGTATGAATGAATTCTGCTGCTCCCAGAAGTCATTAACAATTGAAAACATCGTTGTTGTTTTTTTTTTTAAAGTCCAGTGTCAGATGTGGCCAGGGAGCTCTCTGAGGCTCACTAATGGAGGCCATTGCCATTGCTCTTGGTCACCCATCAGAACTCATTGGTAAGATCCTATTGCTGAAGACACCACATACTTGGTATGCAGCCAAACTGATATAGTAAGCTGGAACTAAGCTGGAAATCTCCGGCATCTTTATGACTAGCGTTCAAATTGTCAGAAGATGCTACTCAGTCTCGAAGGGCAAAAAATCACAACATCTTGTCTTACCCAGCTGTGGTCCTGTGTACTATAATGCCAATCACCCAGTTAAGATATTTTCACTGGTGCAATAGTGGCACAATTGTTTGGGAGATATTCAACCTCTTTCTGACTGGATTTGATTATGCCTGCTACATATATATTTTGTAATGTAAGTCTGGGCAAATCAAATGGCCAGGTATGTTGCAACCCCTAGAGGAGAGTTTACTGTTAATATTAAGTGGATATGTAGCCAAACAAAAGCCTCTAAAGATTTATATTTGTACTTCTTAATGTTTTTATCTGCCTTGGTCAGAGTTTCTTTTTGCAGTGGGTGATGGTGAATACAGATACTCACAACTGGACAAACTGCTGAGAATAAATGACTTACTAACTGCTTAGCCCTAAATGAGGCATCTCCATTACCCCCAAAGCAAAGGAAGAAGATTGTAAAAGCTGAAGGATGGGAGCAGCCTTTGAAACACTGTCTGCATACAGCATGGTCAAACCTAGAGAAGCTGTAGCTACCTGTATAAGACCTACCTACCTACCTACACACACACACACACACACACACACACACACACACAAGACAGGAAGACAGGCAGCAGGGAAAACAGCTGGGGAGAACAAGAGTGTCTGTAGGAATAGGAGGAGATAATAGAGGGTAACAGAGGTATGAATATGTTCTTAATAAATTGTATGCATTTATGAAATTGTCAATTTTATATTTAAGGAAAAAAACTAATGCAAACAGATGAGAAGCAGGTAACGGCACTTTGGAACATCTGGTTTTAAGTAAGAATGAAGGAGTACAAGTTGCTTCACTAAAATCCTCTGCTTAATTCCCAAATGAGCTCATGTTAAAATCCAGAATTCGCTGACTAAACAGTTCGGTCCAAAGAAGAACCCTGAATCAACTTACAAAATGATAAAATTAACAATTAACAGAATCAAGTTAATCCCTCAAAAGGCACGTCTAGAGGTTAGCCTAATCTAAACAACTTACTGAAAAGTCTCTTACCAGGTGATGCTAGATTGTATCAAGCTGACAATTCAAGTAATCTCACACAGGTACACACGTGGATATATCCATAGTACAAGAGAAATAAGAAGTCATTTTGAGCTGTATGAGACACAACATTAGAAGTGACACAGATACCTAAGGATTCAAATGTCATCATGGCTCCTTAATAGAGCTGGGTGTCCACAGGGTGAGGGCAGGTTATAAATTCTAGCTAAATTCTTATTCATAGTAAGACAACATCATCTATGAATCTGTCCCATAGTAATTTTGCAGTCCTTGGGTATATGATTAAAACTACTGTAGTTGAATAGCTGTAAGATTATTATATGCCTGCCTGAAGGATAAAATCAATCAGAGTAAGAAAATCAAGCGACAACTTCTAAAACTGCTACAACCAGTTGAGATAGTTACTACACCTAATATAGTCAAAATCAGTGCCACTACTAAAACCGTACTCGCCAATCCCTATTTAGCCTGCTTCTTTAATTCCACACATTTGCCATTCCTTTTTATGTAATTTTCATTTTTATAATCATTCACTCTATTACATCACACACCCTAAAAAATTCTTTCATTCTATAAATATGAAAAAACTCTTAGAGAAGCTAGGTGACCAACTTGTGATGGCATAAAAAGCTCAGATCAAAGCCAAGTCACCTACAAACAACCTCCTTAGTACTTGATCCATTATGCTTACCATCAGAAGTCTCCAAAACAAAGCAGTCAAAAACTAAGCTAGTCTGAGTGCTGGCCTACCCAGAGTGATGATTAGGCTGAGTGGCACATTCACTCACATGCCAGCCCTGTAACTGCATTAGAAACAGCAGTAGAGTTCAGATGGCCTCATTGAAGGGTGTCTATCAATGTTAACTTTATTCAAAACCTCTTGAAATTTAGCAATTGCCTTCTACAAAATAAATAATTAATATGCTTCATAATATTCTGTCCATGATTTTTCTTAACAAAGAAATGATTTTTAAATTATCTAATTTACATTTCACTACTGGCAGATATTTAAATGACAAAGAGCCTATCAAATATATTTGATCTTATACAGTGATTAGAATATTTTATTCCACTTTGCCCATGACAACCTAATAAATAGGATCATCTCTAACATATGCTACACATTAAGCTAGCTTCCTTTAATTTAATAAAAGAGCTATTGAATTTAAATATGCACACAAATTTAGAAGCTCAAAACCCTAAACATTTAAATAATTTACATACACATTCAACCACGAAGTTTTACACATAATTGAACTTTTTAGTATATTTTCACCCACACTATTTTGCATCAAAAAAGATTTTATTTTAATACATTTAAGTAATGCTCAATCAGTTGAAACTTCTAGTGCTTTCTAAAAATACACTGCTAATAGTCTTTAAATTCATTTTATACTAATGTATAAAGTCATAAAAATAAATATCATTAATATGTTTCCTCAAGTCTCACTTTTAAGGAACAAATTTAAGTATGAATGTATTTTCTAATCTATTAGTAGCAAATGTGCTTCTTCTAAGTTTTAAAAATTTGCAGTTTTTAATAAACATAGACAAACATGTTTATTTTAGAACAAAGAGACTAATATGGCAAAGATTTTGATAAAAGAAGTAGATAAATGAACAGAGACTATAAAAATTGAGGAAAAGAATTAAACATTATGGAAGGGTTTAAGTGGAGATGAGAGATAAGGCAAGTTAGATACAAGCCCTTTGATGAATCAAGAGAGGTAATATAGAAAGACACATTTCAGCTCAATTATAAAGAACAATTATTTATTGAGTGATAGAAAATACTGTCTCCAGAGATAGTGAGTTTCTAGTCATTAAATGTATTCAGGCAGAAGCTAGCTCAAGGGTTGGGAAAATTATGTCCACAGGATGAATTCAGCCACCAGAAGCTTTACTGGCACAGAGCACTCCTGTTCGTTTCTGTGCTGGTTCTTGGCTGCATTAGCATTAAGGCAGCATGTTCTACAGATGTAAGGAGATTATACGCACACACTTTGAAAAGTTTACTATCTGGCTCTTAACAGAAAGAATGTGAAAACTCTAGTAGAAAAGGTGATAGGAAGCCAAGTGCTGTCTGGAAACCTGAACAAGATAATCAGCAAGGGATGATCAGCTGGTGTTCAGGAACAGGGACAGCATAACTCATTTCAAGAATTGAGACATACAAGTTCTAACTGTCGGAAGTCAACACACACATTGATGAGTGGTAGTGAAACTTCATATTTCACTCCGTTTCAAAGTTGCATGTCATGCTATGCCTGCTAGGAGTCACAGTTGTCCAATTTACACACATGACTCAAAGGACCAGCATAAGCTGCACACATCCAAGGCAATGTTTAGGAAAACAGAACACAACACAGACAATCTATAGCATCTTCTCCAAAGCCAGTATCTATTTACAATCCATTAGAATGAAAATAAAGTGCCCCCAGGAAAGTTTTCATGCTTACAGAAACTCCTATAAACAATACTTTCTTTTTTAGAAAGAAACTTTGTCTTTTAGCATACTGAAAATTCAGAATAAGTAATGCCAGTTGAAAATCAATCCAAGGATTCTCATTTAACTATAGCATACATAGCATTTTCCAAAGTTGTTTAATTATGTAATTTTTTTCTTAAGAACTTACCATTAAACATGTCATATAACCATTGATCTGGGGAATAATTATCTATTCAAAGTCATTTTTAGTACTTCCAGATTAGAAACTCCTTTAGGGTAGGAATTACATGTGTTCTATTCCCCATACACATTAGCACATCACTAAGCACATATGATAATTACTCATAAATAATTGAATTAATACTAGAAAATGAGTATCCAAAAAGGTACATGTGCTATTAATTTTGTTAATTAAAGTATGTTTAATTATTTATGTGACAGGGGAATGAAAAATCATCATGTTTCTACTGAATCCCTTTGCCATTAAGTAGGATAACAATAAAAAGAATCTTACACGATTTCATTTCATGTATAATTCCTCTGCTGTATAATACAAATTAAATCATATATGTGATCAAGAAATGGAATATATTTATGATTACATAACTAACAGATTATTAGATAGGCTGACAAGATGTACATGTGAGAAGAGTTCAAAGTCAGTGAAAGCAATTACCTGAAGAAGGTGACAAAAAACTGCACAAGATCCATGATTGTATTGTGCTGTGAAAACGCAATCTGAAAAATGAAAAGAAAAGAAACTGTGAAACTTACTGAAGTTATTACTTAAAGCATATGGTGATGTTGTACTGCGCATTTCTGAATAATCCAAACAGCTGGACTCACCATACTGGAAACTCAATATGTGGCTGCATGAAAACTTTACTTAGACTGTTGAACATATTAAACTAATAATAAGGACATTTACATAGATTATGGGATTAGGGAGTTAAGATCTACCATAAAATTATGTCAGAAATGTACATAACGAGTTCCAATGAAATATGACATATTAAATATGCCTAATTGAAACGAAAAAGAATTTCTTCATCTAATAATGAACATGGTTTCAATTAACACAACTGATAATACTTTGTTTAAAAAAAAGAAAAAAAAATCAACTCTATTACTGTATTTACTCTTAGAAACCAAGAAGATATTTTCCCCTATAGATCTTATCTATGAAAGTGGAATGCATACGAGTATTTTATTGTGTACATTTAACATATAAAAGACGTCACTTCATTTTAAAATTTGACATTAATAAAAAATCATGAAACGTGAAATAGCAAGTGGGGTAAAGTTGATTTACATTTCAGTTAACATCGCAGATATCACACTGTAACACACTTAAGGAAGTGAATGCAATAATGAAGTATTTGAGTAGAGGTATTTGGTGTGTACACGTGTGCACATGTGTGCAAGTGTGCTGAGATCAAAACCAAGGCTGTGAGAACGTTGGGTTAAGTATACTGCATCTAGAAATAGCTAAAGGTTCAGCCCCTATTTGATATATAAAATAAAGAAGTGAGATGAGTTGAATGATACTTCTGCCCTACACCTGCAAGCTTAAACACAGTAACAACTCTTTTCCAACAAGTTTCTAAGCATTTATACACAAACTAAAGGAACATAAATAGTATAGACTGGCTAAAGGAGAAAAATATCTTAAAAGACTAAAGAAAAAGAGTTTAAGCAGAAAACATACTTGAAAGTTTTTTTGTTTTCTCCTTTGTTTGGTTTGGTTTTTTAGCCTCAAGAAAGAATCTGGTAGAAATGTAGTCACTTTTTAAAAAACTAATACCTTAAATCTATGCTAGGAAAATTCTAGATACTGTAATTAACAACCTAGATGATCTTTAAGAAGTTAACTATCTTGAAAGAATGATGGTAATAATAAAATAACATCAGATGGAGTATCTAGATGGAAAGGAGAAGTGAGAAAATAAAGACTTGAATTAATAAGCAAATACGTGGAAAAAAGCTCCGAGCAACTGGGCAGACGCTTTTTCTACATACTGAAAATGAGAGACATATAGACCAAGAAAGGAAGGAAACAGTGTTAAAATATAGTAAACATGAGATACCTGCTGAACAATCAAGAATAGACATTAAATGCTACTTTGGTCCTCACTGAGAAAATTGAATTTACAAACATGGAAAATGAAAAAAAATTTGCTGGGAATCAGGCACTTCTATGATATTTCCTAGACAACAGCACAGACTATTATTAGACAAAAAAAGAGGATAGAAAATTAATTGAGATAAAACCATCTTGTGATAGTCAAAAGTCTGTCTGGTTATTTTCTTTTTCCTAATATTACAATGAAAACTGTAATGGTATACTGACTTTACCTCCAATTTAGCCTTGAAATTCAAGCTGAAATCAAAATATTCATTTCTTTAAAATTTCTTAAACTTTCCTTATTTGTCCATAATAAGTGCAGATAGAACATATAATTAATTTTTAGAGGTTTAAATGCTTTACCCCCTCACTATAACTTAGAGAACTTTATACAAATACTTAATTAACAAAATACTCTTAGAAAAGTGTAGAAAAATATAGACATTATTACATAGATCTGGTTTGCTGAATTATCTCAAGTTATTTTCTTGTAAATTTTATGGCTCTATGGATCCACACTGGGCAGGCGAACAACAAGAAAATACCAGTGTGAGTAATGTGTTTTGCCTATCTAAATTTCTTATGATATTGCTGATTTTGCCCACTACTTATGCATAAGTTTAGGAAACTCCAATCCTCTGTATGTTAATACAGGGTAGATATTTCAGAGTGATCATAACTAATTAAATTGGAAATGCACAAAGAATCAGCAAAAGTGGTAATTTAATGTCTATGTGGGATGAATACTTTGTTCTTAATACCACTGGCATGTTAAGATTCCTGGCTGTGTCCCTCTTCCACTTTAACTGTATATTCTTTCCTTTGACTATTTTCCTTGTTCTTACTTTTGATTTCATGTCTAGCAGCTTCTCCTTCATATGGGGCCGGTGTGAACTTCTTTAGATGCTTTTGAAAATGCAAGTGCTTCTAATTACTCCAAGATTCTTTCTCACTCATCTGCTCTAAGGCCAGACAAAATCACTCCTATGTTCACTCTGATAATCAGACCAATTTCCGTACCTTCAGGAACAGTATTTGGCGGCTTAAAGATTTTCCATGTTGCTTCAGTCTTCCTCCTACCAGAACCTGTGGTAATGACTTTTAAAACATGGACATGCTCTGGACCAATGATATTTAGTTAACCTCGCAACAAAAATCTACTCTTATCTTAGAGGTTTAAATGTGGACAAGCTCACTGAGCCATGTGCTTCTATTGTGACCTGAACATATGGCCTTAATTGATTATGACCTTTCCTTGCCCTCCATTTAAATTAGTTAGTAACTATGTGTTTGCTTACAAATCAAGTGTTTCAAATAGCACTCATCTCACTGCAAACAATAACTTTACGTGTGTGTGTGTGTGTGTGTGCGTGTGTGTGTGTGTATGTGTTGGTCTGAGTGAAAGGATGAAAATGGGCAAAATTCTTCTCTCTTAAGCTAGTTCTGCTTTTACTTCCCCATTTCACATTGGACAGACTATCTCAATAAAAGGAAAAGTGATACCTTTGAGAGACAGAAATAAGAGAAAACTGAAGGAACTGTTTCTCAGCAACTCACCTCTGCTCTTGGCCTTAAAAAAGATGTCAGGTTTGTTTTGATGACATAGCCATAATAATGTGGTATCAAAAACTTGTATTTGTGTTATATATATAAATACATGTATGTGTGTCACATCCTTCCTTTTATGGTAAGGAGTATAACTGTAAAATAAATTGATAGTGACAGGGTCTCTGCCATGAAATAGCACTGAAAACACAAACTTCCCTAGAAACTGAAACAAGCTCATGAAGCCCTACACCTCCCCAAAGAGCTACTGGCAGTTAACAGCTGGGGCACAGAGGTAAACCCTCATTTTCTGCAGTTAAGTTGCCCGTGTGATCACAAACGAGGTCCCTCATTCTAATTAACCTATGTGGGTAATAAAAACACAAACAAAGGAAAATGAACAGACAAACCAAAAACAACCATGAAAAGAGAATGGGAACTTGTTAGGAAGAAGGGGTTCAGCAAGACCAGGATAAGAGAGGGTAATGAGGGATAAAAGTAACCGAAGTACATAATACATGAAATTTTCAAAGAGCAATAATAAATACCAAAAGTGAAAAGTGAGAAAAAATAGTATCAAAGCAATAAATCTACTGGCTTGTTCTATGTAGGTGTGAGAGAGTGGGTGTGACTATAAGGGACAAGATAGCAATTCAAGTATCCTCTCTATGACTCAACACCTTATTCCCTGGAGATAGGACCCTTCACAGGGAAGCTTGTCTTTTTGGCTGGGCTGGTCATAGAGCTCCAGATTCTTTTGTCATTGCCCTTCTCTTTCCCCTCTGCGGCGGAATTAGAGACCTAAAGAATTTGACCTATGTGCTAGGGATTCAAACTCAGGTCCTCATACTTGGAGGCAGGAGCTCTCACTCCCAATAATGGTCCCTAACAGTCAACAAATGCTCAGCACACTCAGTTTTTGTACTTATCAAACCACATGCTACAGCAGAGCAAACTGTCTTTTCAACAGCTGAGTCAACACCATGTGTTCCACATACTTTTCAAAATGTTTCTTCACTTGAGACATTATGTAGGAAACTGCTCCAAGGAGACAGACTATGGAAAATCCTGTCCCAGACAGTACACTGTCAAGCACCCCATCAGCTTCAAGAAACACGAACTGTTTCTGGATGTTTGTGGGAATGACTTTGATAATAAAGACATGATCAAGATTAAAGATTTTTAACTAATTTTGCAATTAAAAAGTTACTGTTTATAATGTAAGCAAGCTCACTGAGCCATGACATGTGTTCCCCTGTGACATGGGCATGGGCATACGATCCTGAGGAACCCTCCTTGCCCTCCAACTAAGATGGTGTATGAACATATGTATGTACACTTTACAATCAAAGTGTTGAAAGAAGCATGCTTTTTTCATTGCAAACAATGAGAGAAATTGAGTGTGTGTGATATTTTCTACCTAGAGATAAAGGGGCAAGATTCTCTGGTGACATATGAGTGTGTCCTGACTTCTACTTCCCAATTTCATACTGGAGACACTGTTTCAATGAAGAATAACAAAGCCCATTCTGGGAAGCACAGTTCCCAGAGGCATCTTAAAGAACTAGTGCTTGGCACTTCAGCTTCACTATGGACCTTAAAACAAATGCTAGGCGTCAGGCTTTCTTTTTTCAAGCATTGCCATAATGTGGTGTAGTAATGCCATAGAAATTGGAAGGCAATATCAAAGGCAAATTGGTAGAATTATTAAGCAAGACCAAACAGACACCAAACTCAGTCAGAATCCTGTTATTACAGTTTGAGTATATCCTGCAAGACACATGTGTTGTAATCAGGAAACTCATTCTTGACAGTATTTTGGGGAAAGAGATTCAGGCTAATTAGGTTTAGAAAGTAGGCCTTATTATATTAGTAACTTTAAAAAAAGAGGGAGAAAGTCCTGAGCTCATTCCCTGTCTCTTGTTCCCTGCCATGAAATAGCATGGCAAAAAGGATCTTACCAAATACCAATACTTTCAATGGATATACGAGCCTTTAAAACTATTTTTAAAAAATGTATTTGCCTTGCAAATCCTCTAATCTATGATATTGTTATAATAGCACAAAACAGAGTAAGACACTTTTAAGATTCCCTCTTATACGGTATCAATTTACTCATGCATCAAATAGTTCACTAAGTATCTCTTACAGTCAAGGCTTGGTACCAGGCACTTTAATACACGAATGGAAAAATAAAAGTCCTTACTGAAGGAGGAGACAAACAACAGTAATAATAATTATACAAAGTGTTGAAACTTTTTAAGTATAGAGAAAAGAGAAAAAAATGAAGAACAGAAAAAATCTGTCTTCTTTTATTGACAAGAGTGGGTTAAGAAATCATATTTTAGAGAAGTTTCACAATATGCAGAATATTGATCAGATAGTAAAATACTTAGAGGTAGCAGAATAAATGAAACATTGTATTAGGTTCAAATGTATCTGGCTGTTCTTGAATTTTCTTCACTTACATACCATGCAGCAACTCAGGCCCCTTCCACTGACATAGGAAGGCTGATAGGGAGGAACATTCCTAGTGAAACTGGCCTACTGGTTTTCACCTAGCTGACTGATTATGACTTAGGTTTCTACTCAAGCACCACGTGCTGTAACAACACTCATTTAAAGCAGCTGCCATCACAGGAGCAATCAGGAGATGGCTGTGATTGACCCAACATGCTACATCCTGCAGCACCTTTCTTGCTGGAGGCTGGGCCTGTGAACAGCCACTGCACAGCTCACTCATGGTTGTCCTGGCCATCATAATCATTTGGTGGTTGTCAAGACCTGGCTTCAACCCTCAGCAGCAATAGGAACCTCAGAAGTGTCCAGGTTTCAGGAACCAGCTAAAGGACACCTCTGTAAAACTGTTGTGTGAAGTTAAAACATCTCCACAGCTACTCAGAAAATTCTGGATTAGAAGATGTGAGCAAACTGCTGCCTACTGTGAGGACCTACCTATTGCTTTTACCCACAGTAAAACCCTGTGGGGAATCAACCTACTGCAGAAGGTGTTGGTCCAGTGGGATGAATGTGCTGAGTGAGGCCCAAAATAACCATAGTGCAACCTGCAAACACTCAGGCTGTGAATAAGTGACTTTGATGAAAAAACACTAGCATTTCTGATCATGGAGAAAAGAGAAATCTATAGTTGACAGTCCTAAGTGGGTTTAAGAGAAACAGAAAACAAGTGTGAAAATTCTATCCCAAGAAACCTGAGTGTATTTTGATCATCCAAAACCAGGGACAAAGAAAAGGGAGTGGGCCCTTACTTTGGTCCATCTCTGTATAAGAATTACAGATCACTGACATTCTAATGAGATATGATTCTCTGGCAACTAGTTCAGATATGTTACATAAGATGTATGGTTTTTTTTTCATTTGTTAATGAAGGAAATGAAGTTGTGGGGGAGGTATTTATGAGGACAGAGATGTGGGGAGAGGGTCTCGATAAGATGAGACTACATTATATGAAGTATTTGATCAATAACATTAAAAAAATGAATTGTTTAAAAAATGAAATAGCTGCCTTCTTTCTTACTCTGTGGTATCATGTATGTCCTTTTCTATACTATAATCTAAAATTATCATATGGCATCAGTAATAAACTCCTTCTCCACTAAAATAAAGGCTCCTTGATAAGTGATTTTATTTGTATTTTTCTCAGTAATGATCTAGCATTTCCAAAAGTATTTAGTATATAGTCCTGGAACGCTAACATGCAGAATCATTCCAAAGCAAAATTTAGCAAGTGAGCAAACTGCTGCCTACTGCAAGGACCTAGCTACTGCTTTTACCCACAGTAAAACCCTGTGAGGAATCAACCTACTGCAGAAGGTGCTGGTCCTTTCACAAGAGAGTATTCTTAGGAATTTCTGTATCCTTATTATTAGCAATGCAAAGCAAAAACAAGTACAAACGTTAAGGGAAAAATATTTTAAAATATTTATATTTATTTAAAATTATATTTAATTTTGTTACAAATATTTCATATAAATTATCAGTACCTTCAAATGTCAAATAACAAATGTTTACTGTTCCCTATAATATTGCTATTTGTTATACATTTGAGGTTATGATAAATATCTATGCCTCGAAGTATATATTTCTATATCATAAAATAAATTTTAATTATAAAATCAAATATTCCAAAATCAAGATATGAGAAATATACATTTTACTTCAGTTTCTCAGTTTAAGCAATAAAGGTTTTAACAACATAGCCTACTTGCTTACTTTCTGTCTTTCTTTCTCTCTGTCCCTCTCCTTCTCGCCCTTTGTCCCTTCCTCTCTTCCACTCTTTCTTTGCTTGCTTTCTTGCTTCCTATGAATGGTTTCAGGTAGAAAGGGCTGGCTTGAGCTTCCTATGTGTTAGAGAAGTTGAGGGATGACCTTCAACTCCTGTTAATCCTCCTGCTTCTACACACACAAATCTGAGATTACAGGTGAACACCACTTTCAGATTCGAGACATGATTTCTATGCCAATGAAAAGATATGAAAAAGCTTTAAAAGAAAGATTATTTAGCAGACTACATTCAGAAAATGAATCAATGACAACAAAAATATACTAGATTTATATTTACCTTGTGAGTATTTTGGCCCTAAAAATCTATAAACACCTCATTAAAAATATTTCTACTGGCTGTCATAATTAGAACATGGGCCTTTTCAACTAATTAATACTTTTCATTTTTTTCTATGGTCATTCCAAAGAAAAATATTACATGCTTCTATAAGCTGCATTTAATATGAATTTCAAAATAGTAGCTAATATAACTTCACCTTTAAAATTCCCTATTCTGCAATGAGTTCATTCAAAGTACCCAGTGATTATTCAAAGAACTTTATCTAAATCAAGAAAAAAACTCTGGTAACATTTTACAATATCCTAATTTCTCCCAATTGTTTAAGATCTTCAACAACTAAAACACAATTCCCTAAAAAAACACAAGTGAAATTACAGTCAAAGTGGAAATTATTTATACTGTCATCACACCTAAAGGCATATACTGAAAATATGTTCAAATCTAAAACACTAATTTAATATATGTTCTATTTTATGAATTAATTTCCATCAATATTTTCAATTGTACAATCTGATTTTTCAAAGTTTGAAGAAGTAACTGGATATAAGTAAATTAATAGCATGATATTTACCAAAAATGTCAGAAATTTTGAAAAAGTTCTTATTTTATAAAGGACAAATTGATGTGTCTGCACAAAATGTCAACCTGCCATACATAATAAGTTCTGATATAATACCTGAGATAAAGAAAATGAAAATACAGTGGAGAGGGATGTGCTTAAATTATCAAGTTCATCTGACAAGTTGAAAGTAAAAGTGTTTCATGCTGCTGTATGGATTACAGCATTTCAAAACACTGACATAAAAGCATTACTACATAATCAAAGTTAGATAAATAGTCATGTCTTAAAAAGAATCAGAATCAGGCATGTCTTAAGAACTGAAAACACATTAGGTTATATTTCTATTTATTTTTAAAAATAAATATAAGCAAACTGGGCCTCTTAATTAGAATCACTGGCCAAGATCTATTATGATAAACTATTCCAGATAAGTATAAACTTCCTACAGAATTAACATAGTACTCACTGATATAATGATGTGTATAAATGAAAAAGTGATATTGCAAAATGTATGCTAAAACAGAAAAAAAACTTTTTAAATATTTTATTTATTATTTTTATTTTGTGTATGAGTGTTTTGTCTGCATGTGTGAAGTGCACCCTGGTCTGCAGAGCCTGGGAAGGATAGAAGAGGGTATCAGATCTCCTGGAAATGGAGTTACTGACAGTTGTTAGCTGCCATGTGGCTGCGTGGAAAGGAAGGCCAGTCACCTGCAAGAGCAGGCATTGCTCTGTTAACTGCTGAGCCATCTCTCCAGCCCAAATATTGTTTCATAAGAGAAAATAAAATGTTTTTATAGATTAAAACATAAGGTATTTAGACTGCATCTTGACTCCCCTATGACCTGACCAATTCCAATTTACCCAAATCCACACCCTGTTCCCCTCCTAGCATTGGGCACAGGGCTACTTTTCCTCTTAGCTCTCCAGATCTCTGGACTACCCCTCTAAGAGCTGCCTACCTCATTCTGATCCCCTGCACTCATTTGGACCACTCAATTTTTCATGATAGCTTGTCAGACCCTTCACAGGCTGTAAACACCCCAATCTTGCCTTAGATTTCCAAGACAAGGCTTCTTCCCTGGTAAACAGGTGACATGTCCACTGCCCCTTGATGCCCCTTCAGTCTGAGCAACTCCAGTTTATCCAAACCCCACACCCTGTTCCCCTTCTAGCCTTGGGCAAAGGCCCACTTTTGCTCTTACTACAGAAATGCCCTGTGTCTTGAGCCCCTGCACTGTCCTGAGCCCCTGCACTCAGACTAGTTCAATTTTTCAGTTTAGCTTGTTAGACCTCTCACAGGCTGTCCCCATCACACCTTGCCTTTAAACTCCTGAGACCAGCCTTCTAACCTCGATGTCTCCATCCCCACCTGGTCTTCGATTTCCCAGACAAGGCTTCTTCCCTGGTAAGTCTGATCCTGCTCACAATGTCTTGATATTCCTATAGCCTGACAAACTCTACTTTCTTCTGTCCCAACACTCTGTTCTCCTTCTCGCCTTGGGCACAGGCTCACTTTTGCACTTAGCACCTCAAATCTCTGGATTACCCTTTTAGCAGTGAGCTCTGGAATTCCCAGCATGCTCATCCTCCAATCTTGGACCATCTGCAGCACCTCCCCCTGTTGTAGAGGTACGTTTCTCTGCCCTTTAGCAAGGATCCAGACCTTTCCAGACAGCATGAAAGTGCCTGAATCTGGCCTCCTCCATCTGGCAGTGTTCTCTCCAAATCCCAATGGTGCTTTATCACCCTACAATGGGAACACCTGCAGCCCCTCCCACGGAGAAGGGCTAAGCTTCTCTGCCATTTAGCAGGGGCCAAGACCTTTGCCTGAGAATGCTTGGGATCCAACATTGTCTAGCAAGCTTCACAAACAGTGCTGTTCCAGGCGACTAGAAGGGCCGAGACCTTAGGACAAAGCCTGAGAATATCACATAGATGCCTAACTTGGGGCTCTGCAAGAACTCCTGAGTAGCTGGACTAGAGTCATCAAATTCCTCCAATATAAAATCAAAAGAGGGAACCTGAAGCCTTGACAAAATAGCTTTTCATACTCAAACAAACAAACAAAAAAAAAAACCAAGGCACATCAAGTATAAAAAATAATTAGTCTTCAATTCAACAAAAGAAGGGTTGAGTTTCATACCAGAATAAAAAAAAAAAAAACAAGAAATTTACATGCCAAAATCATGGTGAAAAAAATAATATGAAAAACCCAAATAATTAGTCTCCACCACCAACCCTGTAGAAGAGTTCTAGAATGAGAACCCTAGAGATTACTCAGGACAGAGAATTTAACAGAACAATCATAAACATGATCAAAGAATTCAAGAAATTTGAAGAACACACAAACAAATCAAAGAAATAAAAGGAGACAGGAATAAACTTCTGATTAAATCCAAAAAAGGGACAGAAATATTGAAGAAAACTCAGGCTGAAATGAAGAAAAAAGTGAAAAATTCAGTAAACCAATTTGAAATGACAGGAGAAAGCCTCATCAACAGAATGCATGAAACGGAAGACAGAATATCAAGACTGAATGATAAAGTTCAAGAATTAGACCACTCAAGGAAAGAATACAATTTTTAAAAAACCACAGTAATAGAAAATGCAGAAAAAGTGGAACACATGAAAAGACCAAATTTCTGCATCATAAACATAGAGGAAGGAGAAGAATCTCAGGATAATAGTATTGGTCAGATCTTTGAACAGATTATAGAAAAAAAATTCCCCAAATTAAGGAAAGACATTCCCATACAAATATAAAAAGCACAAAGAACACCAAATAGAGGGGACCAGAAAATTTCCCATGGCATACCACAGTAAAAACACCTAATGTACAGAACAAAGTGAGAATACTGAAAGCTGCAAAAGAAAAACAAATCACATATGAAGAAAAACCAAACAGAATTACAGTTGACTTTTTTATGCAAACTATGAACGCTAGAAGAGTCTTGGCCAAAGTATTTCCAGTTCTAAATGAACATAGATGCCAACCCTGAATACTTTACTCAGAGGAAAAAAAATGTCCATTACATTTGAAGGGGAAAGAAAAATCTTCCGACACAAATAGGCTGAAAGAATTCATGTCCACAAAATAAGCCCTTTAAAGAATTCTTGAAGCAATACAAAGAGCTGGAGAAAGGAAAGACTATACTCAAGAGACAACAGAAAGAAACTAAATGAATGTATAAATATGGAAACACAAAGTTAGACTATGAAATGCAAACAGAAATTAAAATGACAGGAAACAACACACATCTTTCAATGATAACTTTAAATATCAAAGAACTGAACTCCCCAGTCAAAAGACAGAGGCTAGTTGAAGGGATTAAGAAACAATCTATTTTTCTGGTGTGTGTGCGGTGGTTTGAATGAAAATATATCCCAGAGGCTCTAAGTATCCTGTCATTTTGCCCCAAGATGGGTAGTCTTAGAAAGTGTCTGCCTTGCTTGAGGAAGTACGTCAATGGGAGGTGTTCTTAAGCCTTGCCAGATCTCCAGTGGTTCTCTGCTTCCTATGCCCGCTTGAAGATGTGAGCGCTCAGTTTCTGCGTCTGCTCCAGCCACCTTGCCTCTCTGCTAATGGACTTTTGCCCCTTTGGAACTGTATAAGCTAAATAAACTCTTCTTTTTTAATATGTTTCCTTGGTTAGTGGTTCTATCAAGAGTGACTGACTAGTAAGAAATTAATCTTACCTTCAGGGACAGGCACTACCTTAAGGTGAAAGCATGGAAAAAATATTCCAAGAAAATGGCACTAAGAAGCAAGCAGGAGTTCCAATTCTAATATCTGACAAAATAGACTTCAAACTAGACCTAATCAGAAGAGATAGTCACTTCATTCTGACTAAAGTAACAACTGACCAAGATTATCGATATTACAATCATGAGTATACATGCACCAAACCTTGGTGTACCTAACTCCATAAAAACAATATATTTGTTTCAAATAATGACCAAAATCAATTAGTAAATAAAATTCATACATTATCTGAATCTTTTAGTATTTGATATAAGTTTTTTTTTCTGTCCCAGGATGGAATCAAAATATTGAATCACAGTTAATCATCGTGTCTTTAAGGCTCCTGTTGTATATGGAAGGTGTTTTTTTCTTGTTTTTAATGGCATTCACATTGTTTAAGGGTATTAAAATATATTTAGTATAGTATGCATCAACAGGCATCTAAAGATTCCTATTATATTCCTTCCATAATTAACCTGGAATTATAAAGTTTATAGGAAAAGACTACTTAAATAATATGCCTTTGGATCACCTGAGATCAGAAAAACAAAATTTCATAAAATTAAGAGGGGCAAAAGATTTAAAACTAATAAAGAGAGGATGGAGAATTTTATGGGACACCACCAAGCAAGTCAGCATTCATAAAGGAAAAGGGAAAAAGAGGACAGAAAGCTTATATAAGGAGAAAGTGACTGAAAATTTCCCAAGACGCAAACATCTAGGTACATAAAACACAACTCTCCAATCAAATACATGCCAAGGCCTTTAGTAGGAATTATTACCATCAAGCTGGCAAAACTGAAAGCCACTGAGAGAATCTCAAGAGCACCAAGCAAAAAGCTGTTGGTCATGCAGGAGGGGATTCCTATCATGTCACAGTTAATGTTCTGCAGGGCAGAAAATGGGGAGATACACAGAGTGCAGAAGGAAAGGACTGTCAAACAACTCAGAGTTCAGCTAGCAGGGCAGTCACAAGAAAACAGTAAAAGATAAAGATTCCTTCAGAAAAACAAAATAAAGAGAATTCATTATATTATATATTATTATTATTATTACTATTATTATTATACCTGGCTTACAAGAAATGCTAAATGGTTGCTCAAGTTGAAATAAAACACTTTTACATAAACATATAAAATTTCAATGACAATAAATATGTAGTCAAATTCAGAATTAACAGAGTTAATGGAGATATGGAATTAACTTTTATATCTAATATGAAGGTAAAATTTCTCAAAATAAGTATAGCTATAAGGTTTTGGTTAAATAATATGCAAATATAAAAATAATTATACTAAATAAAAAATATGGGGAGGGGTATAGATAAAATGTAGAATATTTGTATGCAGTCAGTATTACTGTTGGCCCCAAATAAACTTCCAAAAAATGTGAAATGTTTGATGTAAGACTAATGTTAATCTAAAAGCAAAAATCTGCAGCATACATACACAAAAGTAAAAGGAACCAAGCCTAACACTACATAAAATCATCAAGTCACAAAGGAAACAAGGAGAGAAGACTGATTCACAAGACAGTTGAAAAACTACGACAGTTTGTTACTGCCTCTCAATATCTCACATGAGACCTGTAAGTTATCCACTCAAAAGATAAGGAGTGACTAAATGGATGGAAACCCCAAACAAGACTCAACTATATGAGCCTAGGTGGAATTATATTCAACTTTTGGACCCAAACAGAAAAGACATGAAAATAGTAAAATGAGATCAAGAGAGCAGGGTAGGTAGGTTTTTTTTTCAAAAAATATGTGGTTTGGTAAATTAATAACTGCCAATCACATATATAATTTGATAGGATCAACATTCATCAAGAAACAAAAACCTGTCCAGAATGACTGAAATATACCACTTAATTTGGTTAACAAATAAAATATGCATGTTACTTTATTAGCAAACAAATATATCAGTATTATTTTATTTTAGTATAGAAGTAGGAACCTGAGGGAAAAATATTTTTAAAAGTTATTCAATATTTAGCTATACTTGGAAAAATAATTAATATTCATGATTTCAAATTCATATTCTCTTATGTCTAAATTTTAGTTAGACAGACATTCATGACTGAATAGTTTGATCACATATAAAATCATAATTCTACTTCAAATATATCAGAGATTCCTGTATGCAGCAATGAATCAGGTATGAGTCTTAATAAAGGCCTATCATGTGGACCGCGTTTAAACTTTACTAATTCTATTTTATATTATTATCATTATTTAATATTAGACCTTATTAAGTATAAACTTATAAGTAATAAATACATTTTTCTGTTTGAATTTAACATTTCAAAACTGATATAATTTATATTTTCTTATATAATCATTTAAACTATATAAGAAAATGATGCAAATCAATGACAATAAAGAGAATTAAAAATTACAAATTACAGTTACAGGACTGATATCATCTTCTAACCTAAACTCATTTGCATTCAACTCTTATTTTCAAATTCCAGTAACATTATGTAACATCATGAATCAAGACTCAAGAAGAGAAATATAACTTTGGTCACATATTTCTTTACTAGTGACTGAAAGCTTCTACTATATTTGCTTTATTTCAAAGCAAATAAACATTTGAACTAATGTACTCTTTTAAAGACAGTCTTCAGAGATAATGGACACTGAAAACTTTTCAAAGGTAAATAGCAGTAAACATATAAAACCCAGAATGCAATACTCACACATTAAATACTTTACTAAAATTAGTTCACTCAACTTTTAGCTCTGAAATGAAAGTTCCCCAAAACTACCATATTTAAGAACGCTTGGGAAAGGTGGGAAAATTACTGCTGAATATTTTAAACTTTAAAATTTTTCATATTTGCATATTTCTTACTTGGACTGAAATTGGAAAAGGATCTACAGCTATTAACATTTTCTAGGAAGCTTTCGTATGTGTGCTTTACCATATAAAACTTGTGCCTAGGTATGTGTAAATTCTTCTTAGAATTTAATCGCATTAGGAATAAAATTTAAATAGCAATAAATAGAATTTAAAGCAACAGGAATATTTTATAAATGGAAGAATGTTTAACCTTACCTCTAAAAAAATTGAATAACTAAGCATATTTAGTAGTAACTTCGGGTTTAGTGACAAACTGTTCTCATGTCTTCATTCCACTTTTGACTGAATAAAATTACACACCGTATTTTGTCTACTCATTCAAAAAATTTATGTAATAATAAATCTATTTCATAGCTTGAAAATTACAAATATATCATGTATACTGCCTGGAATACTGCCTGGTGCATAGTATCTAGTTATAAATTTGTATACAAATTTCAACAGAATCAATTAATTTGGAGAGATGCATACAAACAATAATTTACCAAAATGAAAGATGAATGTACAAAGATATTTATTGCTGGATTATTATTTAAAACAAACATGGAACTAATTTTTTCAAATATAGACAATAGAAATAAATAATCTGATGAGAAGAAATTGTAATATTAAATGTTAATGAAATTTATATAGAAAATAATACTTATGATACTATGTTATATTAAAGTCATGGGGGCTCTTTAAATGAAACTATGAGAGTAACTAAAAAGATATATAGGATTATATAGACAGCTGTGAGAAATACATGGAAATTTTTAATGCATTGACATTTCAAAAGAATTCATAATTTTTTACACTATAAAGAAATGGTAGGAGTCTTTACATAGGCTTGTTTTACAATGTAAAAGTTGAAAATGTTCTTCACAAGACACTTCCTTAGGAAAATCGATTTTAAATGTTAGCCATCTTATTTTACAGTTAAAAACAGATTTTAAATGTCAGCCATCTTATTTGACAGTTATTCATGGTTTGTAAAGAATAGCACTAGATAAGACACTATATATTTAGATAACAAGTCAAAAGCATTATTTGTACCTAGTATTTGTACTATTACAACTTAAACATATGAATTTGTCTCCCAATCTCTGGAACATTTGATCCTGATATAATTAGTCTTTAGACTGTCAAGAAAACTTTATCTCTGCTTAAGCATTTCTCATCTAGTATTCATATTTATGCTTCCTACTTAACACAGTTAATATAATTTTAATTGAGAAAGTATTAGTCATTGGCACATCTTAATTTATGATAAGTTAGATGTATTGACAGAAGAATTGAGGTTTAAATAAGTAATACTTTAATAAATGAAAATTAAAATAAATGAAAAATTATTATAGACTGTACTAATTTTTAATATGGGAAATAAACAAAAATAACAAGAGTTTTCTGTGGGGCAATATGAAAATAAATATGTGCCTTTATCAGCACATTTCATTATAACTCTCACTTTTCAAACCATAAATCTAATAATACAAAACTTAGTAATTTGCCACATATTTTATGCTGAAACAATGTATCTTCTAAGTTCAAAATGTTGAACATTTGTTATACAAATTTATAAACATTACATTTAGGGTTCAAGTCTTCTCCAGTTTTGTTCTGTCTAACTTCACTGTTATTAGTAAAGAAACGCCACTTATCTAAGAAATTAGAACCACAAATTCAGAGACTCTTAGTATAATTCTCACAAAAAATCAAATCTAAATTATGACATTAGTTTGAAGATTGACTTAGTAGTGAATTACTAACTCCCATTTACTCAGACACAGGTAATTAGAGTCAATGTAATTTAATTTAATTTAAAATACGATATATTAAGTGTTGATTAGCAGCAGTATTGCTAGAGAATACAAAGCACCAAAGCACGGTGTACACTTTCTCATTTAGAAGGACGTTTCATGGCTGCAGTTATAGTGATGTAGTCTTTCTTTTCTATTGTCAAGATTCAGCTGCATGGAATATAAGTCATGAAAAATAATGATACCAACATAAACATCTCATGTTAGAAATTCATGACAATCAAGTTACTAGCATGATCTTCCTTCATTCTAAGAAAATATTTCATATTTAAGCACCAGATTAACAACACATTTAGCACAAAAGACTGCTTGAGGATTATATTCACTCCTAGATGGTTTTTAGGGAATATTTCAATGATACTGTATTTTAACAGCATAAAGAATTTTCGGGGACAAGAGGGTGTCTTTTTGATACAGGGTTTCCCTGTTGTACTGGCTGACCTTGAACTCACTATGTAGACCAGGCTGGCCTTGAACTCGGAGATCTGCCTGCCTCTGTCTCCTGAGTGCTGGGATTAAAGGCATGCATGACAAAGCCCAGCCCCAGCATAAAGGATTTTATAAAAGACAATGTAGAGGATTTGTTTTAAATTAGAAGTATTTACATTAAATTTAAACTAATTTATGAAATAACATCAGAGGATCTCAATGTCTAAATGAAAATCTGATTAAATGTGTACATAGAGCTATATACTTAAGAGTCGCCTATATTTCACAAATTTCTAGAACTCAATAATCCTAAGATTTGGTACTTTTGTAAGAACTGGGCAGTGTAAAGGAGGAATAGGAAGCAAAAGAAAAACATTCCAGTTAGTCATAAAACATTTAGTACAATGCTTATGAAACTGTTAAAGTTCAAGACAAAAACTGACCTTTTACTTTAACAATACTTATCAAAACATGTAGTTATATTGACTTTCTGTACCATAACTACTAAATAATGTTTTATTGAATCATAAATTAAGTATAATATGTAAAGAAATAATTGAGAGAAAGAACAAGACCCAAATAGGAAATGAAAAGTTTTTTGTAATACAGCTGTGATAAAATGTTTTACTAAGAAATTGTTCAATGAAAACTTAATAGTAAAACTAATTCAATTTCTGTCAAGTTCTTTCCTGAATGATGAAACTGAGCTGAACAATCTTCCACTAATTATTGCCTACACTAATTCTAATTCTAGAATGTATGAAATATTTTATACATATAACTAATGTAAAATTTCATAGTCATACTTTAATGCCCATATATTTATGACACACAGTCTACCAATTACCAAAAAAACTGAAGTGGCTTAATTTATTTACAAGAATCATTTAAATTTTCATCACCATTGAATTTTCCAGAATGACTATTGCTTAAAACAAAACAAGCAAGTTAACAGTGGATCCAAAGTCTCTACCAAGCAACCTTACAAATGAAATGCATTACAGTCAATACAACATTCTAATAATGAATCTATACCTACTTTACACTATTTCTGGGAGTGATAAAGCCTTTCCTCAAACATTTGGAAGTGGAAGGCTCACCAATCAACTAAGTCAGCCATTCTTTAAGACAGCTCTATCCCTCAGAAGCTCTATTTTAAACTGCAATTTGTTCCCTATAATGTCTACTGATAGATTTTCATTTCATTCTAGTGATTTATAAAAAATCAATAAATTTTTTTGATTTTTATAATCAATGTGACAGTTTTAGTTCCTTTGAACTTTTCCTAAGATATAATTTGAGATACAATTGATCATTTCTGGGTCCTTTTTAGTGTCAATGTACCTATAAATGCAACATCCAGCAAAATGTCTTCTACATGCTTGTAATGCAGTAGCATAGAGTAGGCACTTGGGAAAATGGACAGCCCTTCATGACAGGTTGGCAATGGAAATGGCTAGTGTCCTGGTTGGCTTTAACAGTAAATTTGACACAACTTTAGAACCACATGGGAAACGAATCCAGTTGAAGCACTGTCTACACTGTCTACATTGGACTGGCCTGTGGGCATGACCGTGGGAGATTGCTTTAATTAAGCTAATTCCTATGGGAAGACATGGTCCACTAGGCAGAAGCATATTCTTGGCATGGCATCCTGAAATGTGCAAGAGTGGAGACATCAAACAGCACAAGAAACAGCATGAACGCACTCAGCTCTTGTGGCTGTGGATGGATGTGACCTGCTCGAGTTCCTGACTTCTGTTCCCTTCAGTGCTGGGCATAACCTAGAATTACAAGCCTTCATTGTCTTTTGTCAGGGCATTTTATCATAGCACAGAAGTGAAACCAGAACAGCAGTAAACATAAAAGGAAACATATTAGGAAAACAGCTGAGGAGGCAAGTAGCCTTTTACTAAAGAGGCTGGAAGTGAATTACAAGTTCGGCAACTACTGGTTTCAAGCACTTGAGAAATTTCATTTGAGGGATTTTAAGTATTTCAAATAACACGTAAATCACCGGATCTGACCAGACTAAGCATTTGCAGGAGAATTTCAAGTAATCCTTATATGTTAAAATAAATAACATTGGATATTCTAAGGTCATGAACACACTCTATATTTTTACACAAACTTTTGAGACTAGTATTGACATCTATAATTGATAGGGATGCTCATATTATCTTCCTGGTTATACATAAAATGTTGAATTGGGATGATACTTCTTGACTTTTTCCTTTATCCTTGCTCCATTTGAGCAATGTCAGTACCCTCAGCTGAGAATGCTATTAGTAACCTCCATTTCTGAAGGATAATTCTATTAAACATAGAATTATTACACAGATGTGCCACTGCCTTCTGGTTTCCAAAGGTTCTGATATAAAATTCACACTAATTCACATTACTGTTCCTCTACATTGTTTTTTTTTAATTGCTTTTAGAGCTTTTTCTTTTAGTTTTTAACGATTAAATAATGATGGTTCTGAGAATGTAAACCAATGTCTCACCATTATTTGATACTTGGTATATTAAATACATAGACTCATGTATTTGGGGAACCATTATTTCTTCAGATATATTTCAACCAGAAATTATTTTCCCTATCATGCTGAGACTCCAAGGACCTAAATGCTATGGTGTTTATTGAAAACAGCAAGCCCAGGAAACGCAGAATGCCTGTACCCATAAAAACAAAGAAAAAAGATCTAGGCTCTAAAGAGAAAGGAAATTCATGTGTGGAAAAATATGCTATGAATTATTTTCCATGACAAGCAAAGCATGGAAAAACTACAACACATCTATTTTGACAACAGTCACAATTACAATCAAACAATACCATAAAAATACTAAGAAGATATTCTTAACATTTTAATTTGATAAGACTTTTATCACTTTACTCCAAAATTGAGAACAAAGGTAATAAACGTAGACCAGAAAGTCTGTAATTGTAGGTTCAACTATACAATTGTAAGGGGCTCTTTGTTAAATTTTTAATAAAATTTTATGGTAGCAAGTGTGATAAACCGTATTAATTTGCAGCAAATGCTCCTGTAACTCCTTGAATGTATTCTCTTACTCTATTTATCCTGTGCTGAGCTACTGACCAATTCAGTCTGAATGGCAGCTCAAGTGCTCTTGCAACACTGTGCAGTCTTTACAATCTGTACTAAGCACCTTAGTTCCTATTCCAAACAGGCCCTCCTGCCAGGCCATGGGAAGCAAAGCTCAAAGACCAGACTCACACACAAGCCCCTGTGTTAACATAAGCCACATTGGACGACAGTCTGAGTAAGAGCTGAGCAACATGAAGCAGCTAGGATACAGCAGACCTGCAGACAAATGAGGGTAATGAATGGCTGTGGTTATAAGCCAAGAAAGAATGAGGAGTTTAAAAAGTGTGAAAAGAACTAGCAAAGGGAGACTCATGTCCCAGAGCTTCATGCAGAGTAAAGCACAGTATTTCCAAGGAATGGAATGAAATGTAGGACTAACAGATTGAAAATCTCAAAGGGAGATGGAGCAAGAAATGAGACTAAACATGTTGACACTATGAGATCTTGCAGGATTTATGTAGCTTAAACTGGATGACTTAGTTATGAAAGGGAATTTAAAGGGTAGATTAGGAAGCAAGTGTGAACTAGTCTAACTTGCATAACAGAGGGAGGAGAATGGGACCTTCAAGAGAGAAGATTTAGAGAAGCAATGCTCAGGTGATGCAAAAGAACTAAGTGAGGCTGTAGTCACCAGGGAAGGACATGATGGTGTTCTAAGCCACTTTGTCAGGAGATGGTCAGAGGAATTCAGTACAATTGTCATATATTCGAAAGAAAAGGCAGGCTGTTATCAGTAAAATTAATGTATGGCAAAACAAACAAAAGAGAAAGTAGGAAAATAAGGAATCAGAGAACCAAACTGAAGAGAAAGCTTTAAAAATGTTGCTGACAGGTCAACTAATCATTGAAAAATCAACTGAATATTTGTGCATGTATGAACATGTATTATTGGTTTTCAAAGGAGACATAAAGATAGAAATTATACCACAATATTTTGCAGAATTCACATGCTTTCTTGGAGCAGAAATAACAATTATGTATTTCATCCTAATATGCAGTATAGTATTTCAACATACTGGCATATAAGTAACATTTGATCTTAATACATTGAAACTTAAAAGGAAGGAAGCAAATATAGTAATTCAGAAATACTGCTAGAAAAAGTTTCATCTTTTTGTGTGGGCACAAGAAATAGTTTAGTAGTTTGGACAGAACCATCAAATTTTAAGCAAAATAACAGAAAATATCTTAAGTAAATAATATCTTCTTTCAGAATATATTACAACTGATCTTGAAGAAGGCAGTTTCCAGGCTGGCATTGAACTCATAGAGATCTTCTGGCCACTGCCTCCTCAGTGCTAGGATTAAACCATAAACTACCAGTTAAAATGTATCAATAAATTCTTTTTAAAGAAAATTACCTGAAATTTTCAGAAAAATTATCCCCATTCCAATGCTTCAAACTATTACCAATATTTTCCTTCTAAAATGTGTAATTCATAATCAACTTTGAACACGCGAACATTTAGTTTTTAGGAATCTTTCCAGTCATGATTCCCCCTCCATATAATCTGCTTTCTAAAATAAAAATAAAACCTTTAATCAAGACTTTTGAAACTAACACCTTTTTTTAAAAAACTCCCTATCTTGCAACTTTCCCTTTGCTAATACTTTCTTCAACATTCAGAATCCTGCTCCAGTCTAACTCCAGGAAGAACCTTTCCTGCTTCAATGCCAGTTTTGCAACTGTCACAGAGATGGACAACTAGGATCCACCTATGCGTAAATATTGCTCACATTCATGTCAGTCAAGGAAAGTGATTCAGAGAGCACTTTATGACCTAATCAAGAAGACAACACACGTCTCAAACTCCATATAAAAAACTCAAAGAATATTTTCACTTCTTTCTCTGGGAAGTCTAAAATAAGATGGTGTACACCGTTCTAAGATGGGTTCTGGTCAATGTTATATAATACAACACAGAGAACATCACATTTGCCAATTCAGCAACTTCTTATATAGCAGCTCAAAGAATGCCAAAGGGAACAGTTTTAGTAAGAAGGATTACATTTGAGGATATGAGTTCTTATAGCTTCCAAAGACATTTCCTCCCAGAAGCCCTAACCCTGTATTTCCTAAATCTAACATCTCCCTTTTTACTTCAAAACAAATTTCAAATTAAATTTCATTCTATCAGTGGAAATAATCTTGACAAACACATTTTATGAGCTACATGAGGCTACAGATTATGTTATTTTTATTCCCTAGCAAAGAATTTTCACTGTGATAAAAGTTTAATAAACATCTGGTGAAAATTTTTTAAAATATTCAGAAACTATCATTTTAATTAGAAGTACTACATTATACTAACCTTTAACTGATGACATACAGATGAGGATATTGAATGAGAAACAAAACTATTATTTTTCACTTTTCTTAGAATTTGTAGAAAATTCTAATGTTGTCTTATTAAATCACTAAGATTTAACCCAACAATAAAGTTGGATTGAAGTTGGAGTAAGTCAAATGAAACAGTTTTCTATACTTTTTCAATATACTTAAACAAGACATAAAATCTAGGTTCCTCCTACCAGAAATAATTAATAAAGCAGATTAACACATGAAAAGCTGACTTTTTTCAGACACTAAGGTCAGGAGACATAGGTAATGATCTCTAAGTTGATAGAAAAATAAAGAGAATTCGAAAATACCACACAGCAACATGGGCTGATGCTATGTGATGGGACGATGAACAAAGTGCAGCCCAAATTGTCCCTGTATCAAAAAGCATCAGTAAGTCTGAGGAAGCCAATGTGACTGCATCACAGAACAGAAACAAGAGAACAGGCAGCTGCAAATGACTTCCAAGACCTACTGGAGGTGACTGAGCCTTCAACTGCAAACAGTCCAAAAACCAAGAAAAAAATCTAAAGGGACGGAGGGGAAATCCTAGAAATTTATGGAGCTGGGAGGAGGATTTTTTTTTTTTTTTTTTGGACCAGCTATAGTGGAACATCACCAAGAGATGGCAGAATCCCCAGAATGGCAGAAAGGCAGTGAATCTGTGCTTTAAGTGCTAAATCTTTCTACCCAATAACACATAAAAATGAACCCTGGAAAATCACTTTATGCCAGGTATTGCATATACCTGCAATCCTCACAATCAGGAGGCAAAGGTGAGAGAATCCCAAATTTGAGCCAGCCTAGGCTATCTAGAAAATCTTCAAACAAAAAGACAAAATTTTTCCAAAGTGATTACCTCCCACTCCTTCAAAGAGATAAGAAAAGAAATCAGTTCAAAGACACATGGGGCTAGAAAGAGAGATCAGAAGTTGAGAGCACTGGCTGTTCTTACACAAGCCTGGAATGCAGTTCCTAACACATATGTTACACCTTACAACCATGTATAACTCCAGTTCTAGGGGATCATATGCTCTCTTCAGGCCTCCACAGGCACCAGGTACACACAGAGATTGCATACATGCATACAGGTAAAATACTTATACACATAAAATTAAAATATAAACTTAAAAAGAATGAAGGCGCAAGAAGAGAGAAAACGGAGGCGGAGGATGTGGAAATGGATGTGGAAGACAAGGAGGCAGAATAAAAGAAGGGGAGGAAGGGGAGAGGAAGGATGTGGAAGAGAAGGGGAGATGAGAAGAGAAGGAGGAGGAAGAGCTAGAAGAGGAGAGGGGTGGGGGGGGGGGGGAGAGGAGGAGGTGGAAGATGTGGAAAAAGAGAAGGGGGAAGAAATAAAGGATGGAGTGGACATGTGGCCATGGTGGCACAGAACTCTAATTCCTAAATTTGGGAGGTGAAGGCAGCAGAGAATAAAAGGCTCCATCCTAAATGGGTCACCTGTACCATACCTTCTGAGCCCAAGGCCAAAGCATCATTGTGGGAAATTCTACCTTCCACTTTCACAACACATTTGAGCTATATTTAACATCAGATGACTAACTCTACATGGCAATACTAAAAACACCTTGCTTTAAAAGTTTAAAATGATTTGTTACTATTTCAATATTAAACACAGTAAAATTAGTATATTTTAACACTTACCAAAATTACAAAACCACTAGTCTATTACCATAAAGAAAATAAATAAATTTTTCCCAAATTCTAAAACTAGAGCTAGTGCAGCTATGACTTCACAAAAAAAATCACATGTATCTGAAGAATATTTTTTAAAAACCTAAGACATGACTCCTTCTACATTAGACACCTTTACAAAACAATTAGATTTCAAATAGGTATAGAACTCATTTTCTTTACAAGATAAAAAAAAATACAACTGAAGACTATAATTTACAACTTTTTAAAATTTTCAAAAGGTTTTACTATTTTATGCATGTTAAGTATATTATAATCCCTTGACTAACCACATAATATGCTTTACAATACTACACAGTATTAATAAGTTTAATAAAGAATACAAATTAGAATCTACGTATCTTGACCATTCCAATTGTTTTTCATTTCATCCTACTTTGAAAGAGTGAGGTACTTAAGTTTCACTACATGAATTCTGGTTTGATGTCCAGAAGAGATTATTATGTTCTAAAAAGAAAATCTAATTTAGAAAGTTAATTTGAAACCACTAAATATTCATGAATATTCTAAAGTAACTGCGATTGGCTTAAAAATAAAATATAGATAATCAAGAAATAAAGAGAAACAATTAAAAATACAATAATCACCTCTATTTTAATTACTATTTAGTAAGCTATATAGATGACTAGTTTTTATACTTGATCATAATCTGAATAAACCAAGTGATATTTGATCAATATTTATGTATGTATCTTAGGCAATAAAATTATATTTTGTCAAAATAAGAACAACAGAAATTATAAGGAGATATTTCTGGAAAAATTTTTACTGCATAAGGATCTAAGAAAAATCATTATACAATGCAGAAATAAATCTGCTAAACTGAGTTCTGAAATGAAGTTTACTGAGTAGTAAATTCTACTAATATTTTAACAAGAAGTGTTTACTTTTATTTAGGTGTAAAAAAATGCAAATGAATATTTTTGTCATTGAACATATGATTTTAATACTTATTCCTTCCACAAAAGATCCACACAGGAATTAATATAAATAAAATATGCATGTGATTGTAGAGATGGCTCAGTAGTTAGTTAAGAGCATTAGCTGCTCTTTCAGAGGACCTGTGTTCAATTCCTAGCACCCACATGGCAGCTAACAACTGTAAGTAATTCCAGTTCTCGGGGCTCCAACACCTTTTTCTGTCCTCCCAGGTACTGCACGACAAGGTGCACTTATATCCAAACAGTAAACACTCATATACATTAAAATAAAAATAAATCAAAAAACTGTTTAATGCAAACATTTTTATTCATAATCAATATGGTCATTTATTATAATCAATATGAAATGAATAATTTAAATCTTTAAAAGATTTTCACGGGGCTAGAGAGACAGCTCTGTGGTTAAGAGAACCGGCTGCTCTTGCAGAGGACTTAGGCTCAGTTCCTAGCTACTGTATGACAGCTAAAAACTCCAGGTCCAGGGAAATCCAAGGCCTTATTCTGACTTTCTAAGGCACTGCATAACACAGGTGCATTTATACACACACAGAAATACATTCAAACATGTAAAATAAAAATAAAAACAATTCAAATATTTTAAAAGATTTTTAAAATGTGATACATAAGTATAGGGGTTAGTACACAAGTCAATCATATAGGAAGAAGTAAAAAATCCCAATAGTAACAGTTCTTTTATCAAAGTATAAATTAACAACAGCACTAAAAAAACATTTCAAAGAATTCCTAGAAATAAATATGAAGTCTTCAGGAACCTACCAGTAACCCAACAGAGATGGATCACATTACCTCTATGCAGCATAAATTAGAAATCAATTATGATATGTAGTGGATATTAAAAAAGCAACTGTAAAAAGGAATTAAGACAATTATATTGCTGATTCAAATCCTACATGAAAGGTAAATTAAGTACAATGTATACTAAAAAAAGAGACTAGTAAAAACCAATTTATTTCAAATTGGGTAATAAGTCGCTCACCATGAATTAATATATTAAAAGAAAACACCAAAATTATACATGTTTCAAGTTTTATGTCATTTTTAAAAATATAATACCCAGTGAAAATTTTTAGCATACTCTGTAGTTGGTTCAAAGTCATTTGTGTGTCTTTATGGAGACATTCATCATCAAGGATAATCACAGATTTTGATTTCCTAAGTCAGTACATATTTTAGCATTGTTCCAGACAAGGAATATATATGTGCCATTAATTTGAACAAAATAAGCATTATTTCACAGGGAAAATGTTTAGCAGTTATTAGAAGCAAATATTCTTAATGCTTACCTGTATTTTAATAGGCCAGGAAAAGTTGCTGACGTACACATAGAATGTAATATTAGGATTGCTTCTAAAGTTAAATTTTTCATAGGAAAAACTATCTCTGAATTCTTTTATATTTGTCTTAGAAACTATAGGTGTCTCTTCCCCAGATATTGTTCCACCTAAGAAATAAATATTAAGAAAAAATTAACTAATTCATATTGGGAAACAAGGATATTTATATACATTTTAAAGTATGTAGTACAATAAATTTTTACAATGAAAATTACAAGAATATTGATTATCAAAATCAAAATTTATTCATATTCATAATTTAGAATGATAGGACAGGTTTGCCATAAATATAATGTTAATAGATTTAATATAAAAATCACATCTAAAAAATGCTGGCAGAGTGTCTAGCTGCCATTAGCTTTAATATGCGATATCCTTAGTAATAATGATGTCACTACAGAGGAATTATTTCTGGTTCTCACACAGAAGCCCATGTCTCAGGCAGTAAAAACACTTCCCCCCAAATGCAGAGTCACTAGGTCTGAGCTCTTCCTTGCAACTGAGCATATATGGCTCCAGAGGCTAAGCTGCTTCTACTCACTACTCTGCAGAGACTACAGAACAAATTAAACCCAATGGTTCTATGTCATCATCTAATTTAAAAAAGGAAAAAAAAAATTAATGTATCTGTCTTTCAACAAACTAAACCACCCCTGTTTTAAACAAACTGAAGGGGGCCATAATTCAAGACTGGTTAAATTTTTAATTAATTGAAGATATATTGAGCACTCAATAATTATTTACTGAAATTAACCAAATGGAACTAAGCAAATGCAAACATCTTAGCTGGACCTTCACCTTAAAGAACAGTACAAAGAATTAGCATACTGAGTAACTGATTTATTTTCCAACTAATGTATGCAAAAAGTAGACAGTGTGCATTGTTAACTGTGTGCATTGTTAATTGTGTGCATTCTTAACATGTAGATGCCAGGAATTCATCTCCTAATGTGTTGACAAACACACAAATTTATAATCTAACATAACAATGTAACTTCTTCACAATTACAATTCTTTAAAAAGATCACTCATTTCAACTTATGAACTTTATTATGAAGATGGTCTTACCCACAATACAGATGAGAAGGAATGTATTTTGAAAACAATAAATAATTTTCTACCTTTATCAGTATATATGCAGTACCATTTGTTATGTAAACACTGGGGCTGATAATTCAATTTATACCTTTAATAGTTATTTGAGTAATTAAAATCTCAGTCACTTCAATCACAAAAGAAGCAATCTGTTTTAATTAAAAGCACAGCATTTCATAACATTACATTTTTGAAAAATTAAGTCATGTTCCCCATCTGACTTTAATTGAATAAGGAAGTTAACAAACTTAACAAAATTGTTTCTGTCAGTAAAAGCACAGAAATGATGGAAAATATTTTGTATTTATTTAAAAGAACAATAAAACATATTAGAACAACTTTCACGAGGAACACAAGCAGAAGACATAAAATTATTTTACCTGTTGAACCAACTGACCACGTGATGTTGAGATTAAAGTTGTTTGATGCATTAATTGAAATATCCAAATTTTTGTTTGACTATCAAGGGAAAAAAAAAAGTTCAAAATGTGGAAGTGTAAAAAAAAAAGAACACGTTATTAAACCCACTGATTTGATTTGTCTAGAAAAAAAGTCTTCGAATTATGCATTGTATAGTATTCAATTGAATAAATACAGGTAATGCTTATGTATTTTTAATGAAAAATAAAAGCTGCAATTAAATCCAAAGACCATTTTCTTCACTTATATAACAATGCGTCCATTTGCCTAAAATGGGAAGTAAGCCAGGTAGGTGAGGTGGTGCACACTTGTGGTTCCAGCACTCAGGAGACAGACACAGGTGCTCTCTGTGAGATCAAGGTCAGCCTAGTCTTTATAGCAAATTCCAGATCACCTGGAACTAACAGAGATTCTGTCTCAGAAAAAAAAAAAAAAAATATATATATATATATGTATATATATATAAATAATAAAACAAAACAAAAAATAAATTAAATAGGGAAGTCCTTATATAATTTCTATAAACAAAAAAAAACACTGTTTAAGGGCCTTTAAGTGACAATTATTTGCTATTATTATTAGTTCAGGATGTTTTCTTCTTCTTTATCTTTATTCAGGAATGAGAGGACTCATATCAAGTCCATGTGCCCCAACTTTTGAGAAGAAATGGGGTTCTGTGCTTTTAGTTTTTCAAACTATGAACGGCGTTCATAAATAATTGTTATTTTTATGATAGAAAAAATCTGGAGGAAACTGTACACAAGAGAAAGCACAAATCCTTATTTTTTCTCTTAGTAATTTTTACTCTTTGTAATTGGGTGGCTTTTATTCTGGGTGAAGTAATTTCAGAGTAACCATTATTTAAAAGTTCACATGGAAATTCCAGTTGATATGAAACTGTCCTAATTTTTTAGTTCATCTTCTAGCAATTCCAAATTTAGTTATTACTAAAATACATAGTACCATAACTAAAACCAAAAAATCCATTCAGTGGGCTTATTAAGCTGTACTGAAGGATGTGATGCTATGTGTAATCCAGAAATGATAAAAATCTGTCCTTTAGAACACTGAAATAGTGCAGGAGTTCAATAAGATTATATTGTACAGAGTCTACTCTACAAATGGTTCACATGAACACACTGTCTAAAAGTAATCTATAGTGAATTGGAAATGAAATTTGTAGTAAAAAAGTAGGAAGACTACAAATAATAATTAAGGTTTTTACCTTGGATAAGGTAATTTATAGGATAGTTAGCCTTTTTTTCCCAGGTGAGCCTATCTGTAATTAAAGAGGATTACAACCAATAGCCTTACAAGCATTCCTGAATATGCCTCTCATGACAGCTTAGCACCAGGAGACAGATCTTACTGTTTCCTTAAAATGAAGACAGCAGAAAGCAAAACAGAAAGTTGGGATATTTGAAAACACTCGTTTCTGATCATTAAAGCAGAAACAATGATAGTGAAGAAAAAAATCAAACCAGCATTGTAGCTAATCTAGACATCTATATGACACTATGAACAATACTATTGGGAATGTTATTCTCCATTTTGAATCAGATAGTCCACTTACATTGAATTTCTTAAATCCTCAAAAATCCAACTGAATTGGATTCACTATTAAGAAGCCAACAATAAAGAGTTAAATACACTATAACATGACTGAACCTTTGAAATATCATGCTATATAAAATTCCCAAAATTGAAAGGTCAACTATTACATAATTATACTTACATGAACTACATTGCATAAATTAATACCCAAAGACAGAAAACACAGACGTAGCAGAAGTTAAAGCCAGGTATATAACCAGTTGTTGATATAACCAATATCAACCCCATTAGAGAAACTAACAGCCCTGAGCCAGGAAGTAGTGATAACAGAAAAAAATTACCAATGCGGATGAAGGAACCCAAAAGTACTGCAAACAACTTTTCCTTCAGAATTTCAACAATAAAAAAGCAAAGGCTGATCATACTGCATTTCTAAATACATCCTCATACTGGCAATTATAAACAATGATTTTTTTGTATCTTTAGAGAACATGAATAATTGTGGAAATAGGATTTATTTGAAAGAAAATGTCTTTCCACTCCTTATTTAAAAGTCAAAACTTTAGATGTATTGCAAAAATACAGTCACTCCATAAAATCTACACAATAAGGAGTAACAGAATAAATTCTCCTAATTGTAGAAGAGAGAAAGCAGGATCCCATTTACCAAGAGGAAAAAAAATTAGTAAACTAAATTATTTAGCAGCAACTGAAAAGAAATGTTTATTTTGATTTTTTGTTTGTTGGTTGGTTTTAGTTTTTTGAGACAGGATCCCCTTGCAACCCAGGCTGACCTCAATCTCAAGAGGTCTCCTGCTTCTGACTTCTGAGTGCTGGGGTTGAAGGTGTGCGCCATCAGGCCCAGACCCAGAGAAATGTTTTAAAACAAAATAACTGACACACTTTCAGGACATATCGAGAGATTTCACATATTCAAAAACTGTTAAAATAGATCAAATGGGTTGAATAATATTAATGCATAGTAAAAACACATGTATTATATACTATGCTTTCTTTTGAAAGTTTTACTTTCATGAACATAAAATTCAACCTAAATAAACTATATGATTGCTATTTCCAGTCCTTGGAATTATTAGCTTTAGGAAACCTTAAGTGCACAGTAATATAACTTTGACACTCCCAGGCCTTCAAGTCTTTTCTTGATTTGATATGTTGATGTTCAAAGTTACTATTAATAGTGCCCACATTTAATTTTCATATGCTAGAAAATAAAATGACTGTGAAGCTAGTTTGCTTAATTCAGAAACACTAGACTTAGACAAAAGGAAATAAAAATCAATTATTATTCTTTATTATAAGAGGAAAAAGTTTGATATCGCATGCTTTGAATTCTTTTGATTTATTTCAAATAATATTTTTCTGAATTTTGAGTATATAATTAAGAAAATATAATATTAAAGAAGAATAAGCATATGAATATTTAATCAAAATCCAAAGATTGCCAATCAAAAACACTTACTAGCAAAAATTCTCTGAATCATTCAGACATCTTTATAAAATGAAAATTCAAGCAATTTAGTTTTTCTATAATCTGAGATGGAGTAGGATCACAATGAAATATGACAGAAAAAGTGGGTGTCTGGTAGCAGTAGTAAAATTCACTACAGGAAGTTACCTTTCCTCACCTGTTCTGGATTTGCTATGAAGTTTATGGCAGTATGGTGGCGATCATCTTCCTGTAATAAGCTGAAGGTGAACTGGTAGTCAATCAAAAGGCTGTCTGTAAGAAGAATAAATCACAATAGAGACAAACTTGAAAAGAGCTTTCTGAAAATCAAAAGATAGGTGAAAATACATGGCATGTAAGTATTAAAATTATTGTTTCGTACTAATTGCCTAAGGAAGTGTGGTAAACTATGTCTTTGTCACTAAGCAGCAAAAAGCAAAATAGATATAGGAGCTCTGTTCAATATTAGCAATTAAACACATTTAGACTTTGTAAACTGTTTCACGATAAAACTCCTCAGAATGAAAGTCTTTAAGAAGGCAACTGCACAGTATGCCACTTAACCAAGAGATGGTCTATTTCTAAGAATCTAGAAATCAAATAGCAGTGTATCTTAAGGAGACTATGAATAAGTAACTGGCATCTGAAATATATAACAACATTGGTGTCTTCATAGGCTCTGAAGTTTTATAAAGTGGGATTCAGAACAAAAATAAATAAATTTAACTTAAGTCTCAAGTTTATACAAATACACATAACTTGAAAACCTTTTTATGCTGCTGTATGTTAGAATACTCCTATGTATCAAGAAAAATTATGATTGGCAAAAAATCAACACAGATAACTAAAGTATTGCTAAAATGAGAAATGACAAAGCAGGAATGGGATCAATGGGATCTCGAGAGGTGACAGGAATTCATCTCTAACTGTGAGAAACAGCTTGATTCTTGATGATGGGGTGAAAAAAAATTTACAGGTGGAGAAGTTTGAATGACAATGTCCCCAATAGGCTCCTAGTACTCAGAAATTTGGTCCTGAGTGGGTCTATTTGGGGAGATATCAGGAGGTGCCTGCTGGAGGAATCTTGTCACTGGGAGGCAGGCAGTGAGAGTCCTTAAGCCTTTTCAGATTTCCAGTCATTCTCTGTGCTTCCTGTGCCTTCATTAAAATGTGATCTGGCTTCTGCTCCAGCCACCTCTGCTGCCATGCTTCCCCCCGCCATTATGGATTCTAACCATCTGAATCATAAGCCAAATAAACTCTTCCTTCTAAAAGCAGCCTTGGTCCTGGTGTTTTATCATAGCAACAGAAAAGTAACTACTACAATGGGTTAAAAAATGTTATAAAACAAGAGAAAGAAAAGAGACTAAAATATTTATTAAGACAATATGACAGCATTTGCTACATAAACAACAGAACATACCTATCTTTATTATGATAAATAACAAAATAATAATAGCACTTATTGAGCATATACTAAGTGTCAGCTTTCTCCCAAAATATGATGGGTATGCTACAAGTAAATTATCCATTGCAAGGTTCTGGGTTCAAGAGACACAACAGACAGAAGGGACCAGCTAAGATCTCTCTTCTCCAAGCTGCAGTGCTATCTGTGAATGCCATCTAAAACAAAACCCTCTGTTCTGTAACAGTACACCAAACAACTTTTCAAATTGTTGTATAATTTATGTTTTCATCTCAGTAAGCATTATATAGTCCACATTTTTTGAGAATTTAATACATGAATATTGAATCTGTATTATTTCCATCCCATCCAGTTCCCTTATAATACTCCCATAGCATGAGTACAGATCTGGAAACTAGAAAAGGGACCACAGACATAAAAACCTGCTGCAAATAGAAGGTGCAGAGGACAACAGAGCAGAGATGATGAGAAAGGGCACAAGAATGAGCAAAGGAGATGAGAAAGGAATGCAGACCAACAGACAAATTGCCTAGGAAAACTTTCACTTCATATGGTAATTTTAAAAAATTAATGTGCTTAAGTCGGGTACATACTTCATCTAATAAAATTAATTACATTATTTATTTTATGATAAATTTTAAAAAGCAAAAGAAACAACATAGAAAGCCCTGGAGAACATTTTGGTAAGAAAAATAAACCAGACAACAAAAGACACATTCTACATTTTTCTAATGTTAACAGGAATCTAAAATAATCAAATTCATAGATTAAAAAAAAACTAGAATGGTACGTTCTGGGAGAAGAAATAGGCAAATGTTGGTCAAAGGTACAAAGTTTCACCTATGTAGGATAGCTAGGGCCTGGAGATCTACATTTTAATACACTGCCTACAGTTAACAACAGACTACTGTATATCTAGAGATTTGATGGAAATAGTTTTATTGATATATCAAATTAAAGATACACATTGATGAAGATTTATATACTTTTGTACAGTCTTTATTCACTGGTCCTACCTCAATAAAGTGATTTAAAAGTAAATGGTGTAAAGAAAGGATATAAAATGAATTGGACAGGGACACATAGTGAATCAAAGGGAAAACTAAAATATGAATTTATAGCCCATCTCAGACATAAAAATAAATTCTAGTTAATTAATGACTTATGAGAAAATTATTTTATATTTTAGAACAATCAAAAGACAGCATCTTTATGTCTTGAGACATAATCATAAAGAAAAAATTATTGAAATTTAATATTTCTGTACAACAGTCATTTCCAATAACATTTAAGAGCCAAGCCACAGGTAGAGAGAATATTTGTGATACATATAAGCCATGAAGAATTTTTATCAAGAAGTTGTTAAATAAAATTACACTATGCCAATAAGATAAATACTAGTAATTTGAAAAAGAAAAGATATGGTAAAAGAAAAAGGCAAATAATACAAAAACAGGTCCAATTATAAAATAGATATATGAACTGGTATGTTCACTAGATGAGAAAAGGCAAACAAATCAATTCTGTGCTCTAAAATTACCATAATGGCTAATAGTGAAATGTATTTCAATAATGAAAGATGTGGGACAGAGGAAGAAGGACCGAATCAAATAAAACCAACATTATCAAAGGAAGGGACTGAAGAGAGGGCTCGGCGATTAAGAGCACTGACTGCTCTTGCAGAGGACCCAGGTTTGATTCCCAGCACCCACATGATAGCTAACAACTATCCTCAATGTTAGTTCCAGGGGATCAATGCCTTCTTCTGACCTTTACTGGCAAAGAACGACACAGGTGCACCTACACCTCAATACACTCAAACACATGAAATTTTAAAAATGAATAAAATGTTTAAAAGAATTGCACAAGGAAACCTGCTGCTTTCCATGCTAAAATATTTTTTTAGAAGAAGGACACAAGAGGAAGTTTCACATACAACTTTAACATCTATCAAGAAAAGAATAAGCAAATTTTGGCACAATATTACAAATAAATATTCTGTTTATTTAAAATAAATAATGGAGCTGCATATATCAACTCCAATAAATTTCACATACAGTGCATATAAAAGCCAAGTATAGAGGATGATATAATTAATGTATATTTTAAGCACAGAAGCAGTATTATTTTCACATATGTTTGTGTTTATAAATAAAAGGTTCTTATTTTGGTGCTTAACATAAAATACTCAAAATATAAGTTATTATTTAATGTGAATGATTTCCAATGGCTTAACTGTTCCTTTCGGATTAGCTATTCCTTCCAAAACTCAGGTTGACTCTGAATTCTCTTCAGAGTGTATATATTTCTCACCTTTTACCAAAACTGATGTAGAAATTTGACTTCCTTTGCGATGGTATTAAGAGATGAGAAATTTAAAAGGTGATCAGCTCATGTGAAAGAACAGTTCTCATGAATGAGCTAAAGGCCTTATCACAGAAGAGGATCAGTTACAAAAGAAGCAGTCACTTTGCTCTAGACCCAACCTCCTCATAGCAAACATGAAGTTTCCCACAATGAGGTACAAAGGCCTTCACATGATGCAATACCCAGGTCTTTGGCAGTCCCAGTTTCTAGAATTTTAAGCAAAATAAACTTCTATTTATAATTTACCCGTTCTGTTAATACTGTACAGAACCATAAAATAGCATTCAACAAATTAATTAAAGCAAGCATGAGCACTGAAAGACAGAGAGTCTGGTAGCCACCTCTACAAAATATGCATGAGGAACTGCAAAGGTTTCAAAAGTCAATACACTTGTTAAAAAGCTTAAAACTAATGTAGCCAAGTTTCAAGTGTACTCAAATATCAGTAGCAAGTTCCCAGTACAAAACACTTTGCTATTTGTGGTTGCAGTGCTGAAGTTCATGTCCAGGTCTCACACATACTTGGGAGGCACTCTGCCTCTGAGGTTTATCCCCAACTCCCATAAAATTTAACATTTAGATTGTACTATCAAAGTGCACAAACTAGACATACGAAAGTATACATACTTTTCTGCAAAACTGAAATGTAATAATATAGAAAATCAACTGCAATTTCATATTTAAATATATTGTCATTAGGTACTACCCCTTGAAATCTTTCAAATAGGAAAAAATAGCACATAGCTGTATGACCAACATATATGAATTCATTCTTTGATACATGGGGTCAAGAGTTTGGAACAACACTAAATGCATAGCTTTTAAAAGCGTTGACAATCAGCAAACTACCTCTGATGAATCTAGGAAATACACAGTCTTACAATTCCCCAATTATATCTAAAAGTAAATCAACAAGTATAGATAAAATTCATATATGGAAGTCCTCTCTTCTTTAAACATTCTTTTTTATAGTCCTTAAGTAAATATGAGATTTTTTAATTAATAAAATCAAGAAAAGATTTTGCTAACAGTTATTTTGAGTTGTATGACAAAGAGAAAAGAATCTCATTTGGTCAACAACTGAATAAGCAGATACAGATATTTAATATAGGTAAATGATGTTCACCAGAGTTTGATGTCTATGGGTTATGTGTAAGAGTTAAAGAAAATATATGGAAAATGGATTCCTTAAAATTAAAGATGAATGATGATATATTTAAAGAGACTAAATAATTAAAACTGTAAAGCAAAAACAAGTAATTTTAGAAAGGCAATCTTGAAAGTTAAGAACTGAATTATCAAAATAATTAAATACATCCTAAAATTTAGCTGCTATGTGGGTAAATTTGAAAAGCCCTCAAAACATAGAAATTAAGATGAAAATCATTCAAAAGAAATAAAAAATGTAGAAATTTCAACCTCTAAATGACTCATGTTATTACAAACATAATGGGGCTACAGAGATGCTTTGACAGAGTACCACAGAGAATTTCTAGAGGCTAGAGAGATGATAGCTCAATAGTTAAGAGTACTGGTTGCTCTTACAGAGGACCTAGTTCAGTTCTCAGCTCCCACATGGTAGCTAACAGTCATCAGTAACTCCTGTTCCAGGAAATTCAATGCCCTCTTCTGGTCTCCAAATGCAATGCATGACACCACTTACATACATGCAGGCAAAATACTCATACACATAAAATACAAATAAACCAAAAACAGTATTTTAAAGAGGAAACTTTAGTTAGTGATGATCAATATAGTCTAAAATTAGAAAATTGATAAATAAATAACTGAAAACAAAAGACTGTTGAACCATATACTTTGAAAGGATAACTATTATGCTAATGATAGTTCAACAAGATTACTATTTTAACAACTACAGACATCCATGCACATCGACGTGGGTGTTTGCACATGTGGGTGTGGTTGTGTGCACACACATACATTCCTAAAGACATAATAATTATTTACAAAGATGTCAAGTGTTCTTAGGAAACAAGAAATGTCAAGATATAAAGTATGCAAACTTTAAGGAAATTTATACTTAATAGTGATAATTAAATTCAAATACAATGATGAAAATTTAAGGAATAAAATATCCTAAACATATGATATACATGTATTTAATTTTCAACTAAAAAATCACATACATGCAACTACTGAATGGCAAACAGACCTACATAAAATGGCATAGGAATAAAAGGACTGACAGTGAATAAATGGTAGATTCCAACTTTGAAAAACAGTGCAGGTATATAAAATTGAGTAGTAAAAAGAAAAAACTGCAGAGTGTGGTAGCACAGGCCTTTAACCCAGCACTCGAAGGGGTGAAGGCAGGCAGATCTCTGTGAGATCCAGGACAGCTGAGGCTGCAGGAAAACCTATGTCAAAAAACTCCAAAAACTTTAGGAAGCTATCATGTTACATCTACAGCCATACTGTTTAACAAAAGTGATATAAAACTAAAGTAACTACCGAAACAATAAACTGTTTCAGTAAGGAGGAAAATATAAACATATACAGCTTTTATTCCAGGGAGTATTTTATTACTTTGTGAATTACATCTATACACAAACAAAAACTAAATAAAAATAAGCAAAACACTTAATTATTGTAATGAGCTAGTTAGCATTAACATTTGGTAAATAAATAAGTATATAGAAGAAAAAAGACTTCTGAATATAATTCTTGTATCCTGAAATATGATAGCAGCTTCCATCATTTCAAACAATCTATCTAGATACTGGTATTTTTTTATTTTTTAATTTATGTGTATGAGTGTATTGTCTGCATGAAAGTAAGTGCATCTATTTCGTGCAATGCCCAAGGAGTAAATAAGAGGGCATCCTATCCCTGGAACTGGAGTTATGAATGGTTGTTAGCCAACATGCAGGTAATGGGAACCAAAACTAGGTCTTCTACAAGAGCAGCTAATGCTCTTAACCACTGAGCCATCTCTCCAGCCCCAAAACTTGTATTTTCAAAAAGTAATACTACCCATAGGATACATAAAACCCTATATTCTGGTTTTAATCCATGTGACTACAATTCACATTTCTAATAACTATGTTCTATGGGCCTTTAATTTTTCATTCACTTTGACTGCTTGATCTGATAATAATATAAATACATATGTTGAATTTCCTACTGCAGTTCAATCAATTGTTGAACCAAACATTAAGCTTACTAGCACCATGTGTTCAGATATGAAGGCAGGATTAAAATATATTCTAAAGCTTACAGATTCTAGAAGTTTGCCACCCAATGTTGAAACAATGTTTGAGTCAAGACTTTAGAACAGGAGAGATAAGTTCAGAATGTTTATTTACAAAGAAATACATAAAAAGATAAAGTAGTGAAGGTAAAAAGAATACCATGAATTTACTATTTCTTTTAAACTGCAATGATCAAAGAAAAAATGTCTATCTATTATAACAAAAAAACGAGTATTTTGGAGACTATTAAATCCATGCATTTTGTGGGATAAACAATAGCATGCCAAACATTTAGTAATAGGAATATATGAATATTTTTCCTTCAATAAGCTATAAAAAGCTTGAAGATAAATATATAAAAAGTGAATGAATTTAAAAATTAACAGTATAATTTTAAAAATATCATTAATAGTAACAGTTGAAATAAGTAGATTCCTTCAACAATCTTGTTTTCTTAATAAGTCTTGCCTGATGATAACATCAATTTACACATCAATATTGATGTGGGAAATTTCACAAAGTCCAATCACTAGAGGAAGAATTACACTCAATCAATGGTTTATGGGAGAAGGAGAATGAGTTTTCTCCAGGGATGAGTGACCTGATAGTTTTTCAATGCCAAGAGTGCAGCCCTAAACATATATATACATACTGAGCACCACTAAATGGACTGAGTAGGTGGTGTGTGTTTGTGTGTGTGTGTGTGTGTGTGTGTGTGTGTGTGTGTGTGAGAGAGAGAGAGAGAGAGAGAGAGACACATGCATATAGGTATCCATAATAATTAAAGAAGAGGTAATAAAATTGAGGGGGATGGGAAGAGTTGGAGGAAGGGGAAACTAGGTTATAAATAATGTAAATATAGCACTCATGTGTGAAATTCTTTAAAATTTGATATAATGAACATACACAATTAATAACTTGATTTATATAGTTACATTCATTTCCGACAGAAACGCATAACTCATTTCTAAGTCACATGCTTCCCAGATATCAGTCTCTCATCCTCGTGGTATGACTAAAGTATACCCAGGTTCACATTTCACACAACAGTAGTGAATGATGTAATCATCCGTTTGTCAGCAATGGACTAGAATCCATTAATCAAAAGTCTGCTGTTTATTAAAAAGACTTAAGATTTATACAAGAATTATATACAAAATTAAGCTAATGAGGAAAATATGCTGCACACGCAAATTAACTGAGTTAAAAGTCTATCAAGTTGCATAAAATGTTTAAAGAGATCAGCTATTCTACAAAACTAATGATTAGAGTGATAATTAAAATTATATATAGAAAGACACATGAAAGAGAACTTCAACTACAGAGAAATTTCCTATTTCATATATATGAAAAAGTTATAAATAGTTGACATGACTTTTATTCTGTGGACACAGTACATGAAATACTGTGTTTTAATAAAATAATATCTAATCATAAAAAGAATCGAGGCAAATATTAGAAATACCTGTAAAACTATGATTCAGGAAGTCCACATGCAGATCATAAAAGAAAACAACCTTGATTTATTTATGCTACAAAGTTGCCCTGCTCATATCAGCTCACTAGAGAGAATTAGAAATCATACATATTAAATTTTGAATTTTTTGGAAAATCTGACATTTGAAATTTTTTTAGAAAGAAACTGACATCATTTGCTTTCTCACCATGTTTGTGGTTTTAATTAAGACCGAATTTCACCTATATTTCTGCATTATCCACTTAAGGAGATCCTTGTTACAGTCTCCTATATATGACTGGGTGATCTTATGCAAACTAACTTCAGTGAGAGTTAATGGTATAATACAGATAAAACTGCCAATCCCATAACTCTGTGGATTAAACATGTCTGTGTGTATGTGTGTGTGTGTGGTGTGTTTCTGATTCAAAGAAGACTGTCTCATAAATAAAGGCATTTGATAAACATTAATTTACTTATTTATGACATTTAGTTTATAATGAACTTTCAGAAATCTCATATATATATATATATATATATATATATATATATATATATACACATAATGAGATTTTCACAGTATATTTATTTACAGCCACATTCTTATTTATAACATGAGACTCTGATCCTGTACCTGGCCATGCTTAAAGTCAAAAAGAGATACAGATTTTTGACAACAAAATCAAGAGTACAACTTTGTTTAAAACAATGGCATACATATGAATTGAGTACTTGCTGACTTAGAAAATTGTTTGGGGAAACGATAGCACTTATGTGACCATGAGTTCAATTCAATATTCATGGTTTCAGTATGTCACAGTAATATTTAATATATAGCACAAAGAGCACTCCTCAAAAAATGAACTAAAAATCGTTTCTTTCAAGCTCTATTGTTCCCACTAAGAAGTTTTTAAAAATGAAAGCAGACTCATCACTTTAAAAGTAAAACTTGAAGGTCAATGACATGTGTCAGTGGATAAAAACTTCTGCTGACACACTGAGAATCTGAGTTTGATCCCCAGAACCCACATGGTGGAAGAACTGACTCCTGAAAGCTTTACTTTGGCTTCAACACGTCATTGCATGCCTATACACACAAACAAACACATACACACAAAAGGAAAGAAAGAAAGGAAGGAAGGAAGGAAGGAAGGAAGGAAGGAAGGAAGGAAGGAAGGAAGGAAGGAAGGAAGGAAGGAAGGAAGAAAGGGCTCACACAAAGTATTTTAATTAGAAAAAATTACTGTGATGGCTAATCTTGGTTGTCAACTTGACTGGATCTGGTATTAAATGAAATGAGAGAGATTTTCTTGATTGATTATTTGAACCCAGAAGACCTGCCCTAAATGTGGGTGTTAACTTCTGAAGGTAGCCCCTATAAAAGGCCCTGGCAGCAGGGGGCTTTTGCTTTTTGCCTGCTTGCCTTCTCTCTTGATGGAGGGTTCATCATGCTGCTGTGGCATTCCTCCCCTGATAGCAGAACCACACAAAATGAAGACCAGCAGACCTCCAGGAATCCTTCAGGCCTCCAGTGCCAGGCTGGAACTGTTAAGACATCCAGCCTTGAGGACCAAGGAATCACCAGATTCTTAGCCTCTCCACTGAGATGCAGCCACTGTTGGAATAATCAGAATCTATCCTGTAAGCTAATCTCATAAATCCATAGGTATATATTCATTTTTAACAGTTCTGTTTCTTTAGATAACCTGGACTAACATCAATACCTAATGTCATAATAAATTTAAAACAAGCTTTATTTGACAAATTCTAACCAACTCACCAATAAACACTTGTGCATATCCAACAACGCATACCTATACATTTATTAATAATTTATAAGTGTGTAGTACTCACAAGGCCAGGTAAGAGCCTCACACATTTTTTAAGTATGAGGATCCAATAAGACATAGCCCTATGTAACCAGAATCAGTTCATCAAAAATTTCTTTTATCAGACAATAAGTAAACAAGTGAAAAATTTCACATCCCATAAGCATTTGATAGGAAAAAAAAGATGTATTTGTGAGATATAAAACATCAAATTTAAAAGCCATAATCAAACATAAAATTTGAGTTATTTAAAAATAAAAAGATTAAAGCATTAAGCATTGTTTTTTAATATTTATTTTTATTTTATGTGTATGAGTGTATTGCTTGAATGGATGTAAGTATACCCATGTTGTGAAATGCCCACAGAGGTCTAAAGAGGGCATCAGATTCCCGCAGAACTGGAGTTATAAATGGTTGTTAGCCACCTTGTGGGTGCTAAGAATTTAATCCAGGTCCTCTGCAAGAGTACCCAGTGCTCTTAACCACTGATCCATCTCTCCAGGCCCAAGGTTATTATTAAGATTCATTTATTTTCATTTTTCATGTGTATGAGTATTTGCCTACAAGTAGGTATGTAAACTATGTGCATGCAGTATCTGTGAAGGCCAAAAGAGGGTGTCAGAATCCCCAGGAAACAAGTTAAAGATGTTTGCTATTCACAATGTGGGTACTTGGAAGGAAACGCAGGTCCTCAGCAAGGACAGCAAATGCTCTTATCTGCTGAGGCATTTCCCTAGGCCAAAGATTCTTAAAAAATCAAAATTGTTTCCAACATGTCAACCTGTTTTCTGAAACTATAATGTTATCTATATGAAGAAAGCCATCAATTGTTTAATTAAAATGAACAAGGATGTTCACACTCCTAAAAATAAGAAGTTCAAAATGCTGGCATCATAGACAAAACCTGAAAAGAGCCCTATTACTACATCACTCCATGACAGAAAGGAGACAAATTTGGTTACATTTTTGTCAGATAATCTTTAATGTATTGTGTCTTCAATATATTAAGCTTAAGAATTTAATATCTGTATTCACCATATCAAAAGCATTTGCAAATGGGCACACCAGATGCTATATATTAGTAGACTCAGCTGTTAAAAGGTTAAAAAAATTCACTAACAAAATACATACTTTAAAAGAGGAAAATTCTTTTATTCATACTTAAAGCAAAAAGCAGAATTATGTCATTAAATAAAAGAATTAATTGAAGTTATAATTGCTTTCAATGTTTTATGTTGTAGCATCCTAAGGTATTAAATTGAGATTGATGTTTGTTTTTCTTTTTAATTCACTGCTATAATAATGTGTTAGAAATATTCTCTCTTGTGTATCAAACAAAAGAAAAATATTGAGTCTAATAATATGCTTCTAAGTAATGTTTTTCAGTTCAAGACATACACACTAATTAGATAAAATCAGTAACAACTAAAGAGTTTACAGTGAGCTGAATGGACAAGCATTTTATTTTGAATAATACAAAGTAAAGCAAAAATGTACTGACAGAAGAGTAGATATTAAATTCCTTACTCTTAAAATAGTACCAAATTATTACCACAAAAGTTATCCTCAATTCTAAACAACAATGAAAGTAATTCAAAATAAAGCAGTTATCAATGAACAAAAATGAAAATAAACGAAAATGTCAGATTATTTGAAAATATAGTAGAACACTTAATTAGTACTTTGGACAGTACATGTAACAGTTGACTGCAACAGATGTTTCCAGAAGGTAGCTCTGTGAAATCTAATTCTATTCTTTCAATACCTACTATGTTCATAATCTAGTCTTTTATTCTGGGTTAAAATTTCTTATTAAAATTATTATGATGATTTTTAACATAAAACTACATGATAGGGCCAATCAAACTGGTTATCATTGCTACAGCCTTTTTACAATGTGAAGCATGATAGCTCTGTAATATATTTTGTTTGAGGTTTTAAAATAAAGTTTATAAAACACCGAAAAGTACAACAGCTAATGCGCCGCTTTCGATTTGTGTTAACATCACACTGCACTCAATGGCTTTAAGTTATAGAGTGAACATCTATTTAAAATCGGAATGGTGTCCATTAACACTTACAAGAACCACTTTCCTTGCCCTTTCCTGTTTGCCAGCTAAAGGAGTTCTAACAAATGGCAACACTGCCCCCTAGTGCTAGAGGATGATTTCTCCGATGTCAAAGACAGCAACTGCTCTAGCTAGTGAATCATCTTTCAACTAATACTCACCGAGGCTAATGACTAATTAAAAAGTGACAGCTTGGAATGAAGGCGTACATTTAGTATGATTCTGGGACCAGCTCAGACTAGTTGGTGGGACAATGTTTAGAATATGAGCTTAGAATTGTATTTCAAACACTTAGCACAAACAAAAAATAAAAATATTCCACCACTGATGCTTTCTAAAGTCCTAATTATTTGCTAGCTTTAAAATGTTTTAGATGTACTGAGTCAAATAAAATATTGTATTTGAATTACTTATGTCCATTTACTTTTTAATGTAGTCATTATAAAATTCAAAATCAAACATGCGGATCACTGATTTAGAAAAGGTTATCTTAGTTTTCAACATAAAAGGTTCAAGCACTAATATATTTTGTATTGTAATGAATGTAATATAATGTAATATGTTCATAACTGTAATTGGTCACCACGATGTATACTAAATGCTACAGATACAAAAAAGAAACAATAATTTCTAATTAAGAAGAAACTGGCAAAAGTTCAGCTAAAATTTCAAATAAGAAAAAAATAAATATGCACTAAGAGCTACTAACTACATATTGAAACATATTATATACATATGAATCTATAAGTTCAAAGGCTGGCAGCTGGATCTCTGAGAAATGAAGACTAGCCTGGTGTACATAGTGATTTCCAAGCCATCTGGGATACAAGGAGATCCTGCTCAAAAAAACAAACAAACAAAAAAACACCTAAAATTTTTTTAAAAATTACAAACACTAAAAATAAAACTATGAAATTCCATGTTTGAAATGAACAAAAGACTATATACATGAGAAAAGCAAAGTGGAACAAATAGAAATGAAGGTGAAGGGGAGGCCTATACTGTTTACCAAGCTTTTCCTACATGCACTCTGGCAATGAATACCTAAGAGTTCATGAGGAAAATATTTTAGCCAAAAAACAAGGGAGGAATCACAATAATCAAATTCTGCACATCCCCAATACAATTAGACTCTGTATACTGATCATCAGAATCTGCTGAGAACATAAGAACAAAGATGGGCATGAAGCTGTGCTATTCTGCAGGGAGAAGCATACATCCAGTATGATTTCCTCCAATTAAATCCGAATTTAAACTGAATTAAGCCTCTAAATCAGGACTTCTCAGACTCAAAGTGGGCATCTTCATCCCTTGTTCTGAAGAAGGCACCCTGAACACTGCATGCTGTTGAACAGCATCCTCAGGCTGGCTCGAACACTAGAAATGCACAGTAACCATGTCCTCCTTTAGACGGGAAAACAAAAATATCCCAAGCACTGCCAAATGTCTCTCAATGGATACCAACATATACTAATGAGATTTGGAATTTTTTCCACATTTTCAATAAAAATAGAAAAAAATATAAAATAATCAGAAGCTCAGGAAATCGTGTGTGTGTGTGTGTGTGTGTGTGTGTGTGCGTGTGTGTGTGTGTGTGTGTATGTGTGAAGATAACAATCAGAATCATAATTCTGGAGAAAATAAAGTTAATAAAAAAAAACTTATATTGTATTAGTCAGTTTTCTATTGCTATGACAGAAACACTGACCAAGGGAACTTATAAAAGAAGACTTTATTTAGCTGACAGTTCCAAAGGGACAAGAGTCCATCATTGTGGGGAGGCGTGGTGGCAGAGGTGGCCAGAGTAGATACAGAAGCTAAGTGCTCACATCTTCAAGCAGGCACAGGAAGCAGAAAGTGACAGGAGATCTAGTAAGACTTAAAAAACTCTCTAATCCCACCCTCAGTGATGTGCTTCTTCCAGCATGGCCACACCTTCTAAGACCTCCCAAAACCGTGCTACCAATTGGAGACAAAATGTCCAAATACTTACAGCTCATGTAAAACATTCTCATTCAAACCACCATATTCCATTCCCTGCCCCCTATAGGTCCATGACTATATAAAATGCAAAATGCATTTAGTCCAACCTTAGAAGACCCCATAGTCTTTACCAGTCTCAATACTATTTAAAAATCCACAGTCCAAAGTATCTCCTGGGAACTCTCTCAACTCTAGGCCCCTGTAAAATCTAAAGACAAATTACTCCCAACATACAGTGAAAGCAAATACACATTCCCATTCCAAAATGGAAGAATAGAGGCATAGTGAGGAAATACTGAACCAAAACAAGACCAGAAACCAGCAGGGCAAACAGTAAATTCAGTAGCCTGATGTCCAAATTCTGGGACTTTACTTCTAAAGGGCTTAGATTGCTCAACTCCTCCAGCTTTGCTGCATGCAACATTTATCTATCTCTTGTTATACTATCACTCCTTGTAAGCAGTTCTCCTTGGTAGATGTCTCACAACTCTGGAATGACGAACATCTCCACTGCCAACCAGGCTTCACCTTCACAGCTTCATGAAAGGACCTGTCAGGGTGTTCTTTATGCAGGGATAACTCCTGCATGATTGCCTGGCTTCAGTGACTCTCTGAAACCATGGCTGAAGAAGGGATGACCCATTCACTTTTGCATCTTTCATGCCTCTAAAGCCAGCACCAGGTGAACTACAGTTTGACTGCCTCCTTCATCCACCTTCAAAGCTTTTCCCTAGAGTGGTTTTCTAGTAGAAAACCCAAGCAGCAGTTTCCTTTCATAAATTAGAGGCTCAGTTGGCTGTGGTCTTGCCCTGGAGGCACTCTCTCCATTGTTTATCTCCAGGCCTCTCCTTACTCACTTTAATCTCCTTATCAAAGAGATCCTCTCCTTCAGCACAGGCCTTGGCTTCAACATTAATCTTCCTCCTAATGTTTCTTTTCAATTCAAATGGTATATTCTACCTTTCTTTCTGCTCCATGTGTTCTTTTTCACTGTAGATCTGCATAATATTCACCATTAATAGCCATGCCACCATTTCTATATTAAGCTGCTTTGAAATGTCCTCTGCCAAAGAAATTAGTCCATTGATTTTCAACTTAGCCTCAGGCAAGCTTTTTTGATGTAGGACAGACTCCAGCCAGACTCTTTGCTAAAATAGTCCAATAGCTGCTTAAGTCTTATTTCCTTCTAGAACTACATTGTTCTTAGTACTACTTTCTTCTAGCCTCTTACTAGAATGGCCTGATAAACTCTGCTTACAGGATTCAATTGCTTTTCAAGCCCAAACTTCCAAAGTCTTCCACATTCATCCAAAAACACACATGGTCTCGTTCTTCACAGTCATCACCCCACTCCTGGTACCAATTAGATCATTTTTCTGTCGCTGTGATAGAAACACTGACAAAGGGAACTTATAAAAGGAAGAGTTTACTTCCAAAGGGACAGGAGTTCATCATGGAGGGAAGGCATGGCGGCAGAGGTGCCTAGAGTAGATACAGAAGCCAAGCACTCACATCTTCAAGCAGGCACAAGGAACAGGGAGTGACAGGAAATCTGGGCAAGGCTTAAAACTCTCTAATCCTTCCCCCAGTGATGTGCTTCCTCCAGCATGGCCACACCTTCTACAACCTCCCAAAACCAACTGGGGATAAAATGCCAAGCACACAGCACACAAGTGAAACTCCATCATGGGGGAGTCTAAGGAAAAAGGATCACTGGGAATCAGTGGTAAACCAGTCTAGCTAATTAATAAGCACCAAGCCAATAAGCAACTCAATCTCAAAGTGGGTGGACTGCATTTACACAAAATATTAGTTAGTAAAGAAAAGCAAATTAAAAAGACAATACACCACTGCCAAGATTCTAGCATGCCTAATTTCTTAAGATGATAATTCTAAACACTGATGAGGATGTAGAAAAACATAGAAATATTCAAAAGTTGGTCACATGAATGAAAAATAGGACATTCATACTAAAATAAAAAACATTTGCATATTCTTAAAAAGTTGAAGATGAGCTTAAAACATACGCAAGTAATGTGTTTTTAAACAATAAAAGAAGAAAAACTGTAAACTGCTTCCAGTTGGAAAGGGAGAACTCAAACTGATATTTTTTGCAGAAGATATAAATGAAAATGGAAAAATTCTGAAAGAATTCACTAAAAATGCAATAGTTCTATTGGGTGTAACATCAATATAAAACTCAATTATAATTATAAATAAAACAAAATCAAAATGCAATATTATTAAGAGTACCAAAACATAAAATATATAGAGGTAAATCTGACAAAATATAAAAGACCTATATAATGAAAACTATAAAATACCACTAAGATAAATAAATAAGAAAGAAAATGACATGCAGTTTCCATGAGTAAAAAGACTTGCTGTAGTTAAAATGTTCATTTCCCCAAATTCACCTAAAAATTCAGTATAATTCCAATCTAAATTTTGACGGGTAATTTTAATAGATATTTCTCAAAATAAAAACTCATAAGGGGTAGTTCATCTAAATTAAAAGGTGCTCTTGAGAAAATTACTTTTAAAATGAATGAGACAAATCATAAACTAGGAAAAAATGTTTACCAACTATATATGTGACAGATACTTTTATAAAGACCGAATGACCTTTAACACTAGTGCCATGGAGATGAGCATGACGACACACGCTTTAATGCTAGCACTCAGGGAGCAAAGGCAGGTAGATCTCTGTGAGTTCCAGGCCAGACTGGTCTACATAGTGAGTCCCAGGCCAGCTGGGACTATAGGGAGACCCTGTCATGTACACAAACACACACACAGGCACACACAAAAGAATGTGAGTGACCTAGAAATGGACTATGAACTAATTCACCTGTTAATAACAAAGTTCACACATACCAAATGAAAGGTGATAGAAAATCAGTGTAGATTTGGGTAATGGTGAAAGTTCCAACATTCAAGAAAACTACCAAAACTGACTTCATGAAAAAATGCATCAAATCGTGTATTTTGTTCCATGTTCAGAATATCTATTGTTGTTCTGCTATGCAGAGAAGGAAAATGATACCAAATGCAGTTAAAAGAGTATAGCAAATACACATTACCTTTCTTTGTAATAAATGTAGTTATGTTAAAAGATATAAGAAATATATAAATTACAAGACAGTAATGAAAGCTATAATTATTAATCTGGAGCTAATAATATGAACCAATTATTTTAAACAAAAACATATAAGTACTTACAATAACATGTTCCCCTAAGTGGATTACCAACATAGCGATTTTCAGAGTCACATCTGTGAAAACACAAAAACTCATATTTACTACTAGACAATGTAAATATTGTAAATATCTTAAAAGCTAAACCATAAATTGAAAATTTTTAAATAATCCTCCAAAATAACTGACTGTAGAAGTTCTGTAAATGAGCATGAGAGAGTAGAAAGTATGTTTGAAGAGAAAGAAAATAAACATATAGGCAAAGAATATAAAACACCAAACCCGTGGGATAAAATTAAGAGCTTCGAGATATTTATCACTGTATTAATAAGGAAGTTCTTGATGGTCTGACTAAAGTCATCAAGATAGTTAAGTTCAAAGAAAAATAGAGGAAATTCATAAATTGACATTTTCTTTTTTATAATACTATTTGAAATTAAGATATTTCCCCAGTTTTTACAAACATGAACCTTTATTTTTAAAAGAGATCTCCTAAAGAGGGTAAAGTGATGGCTCAGCAGACCAGAGGACTGGCTAATCCTGCAGAGGACCCAGAATGGATCTCAGCACCCACACGGTGGCTGTTAATGCTCCATAACTCCTGTTTCAGGTATTGTACACATGGGTGCACTTGTATACTTGCAGGCAAAAAACTCATAAAATATAATTTTTTAAAAAATATGTCCTTGAACATATACATCATTGGTCTTTAGCTTCCACATACATATATGTGCATGAACATCCATACACCCACATGTTCACAGGCATACACCACATGTACCCACACATACACACAAAGACCTAAGGTGTGATTCAGAAAATTTCTTCTCTTAAACCAACCAAATCAAACAAGACAGACTAAGATGAACTAAGTTCCACAGCTCAAACCCATTCATGAAAGGAGATTACTAAAAATTAATTTATGAGCATTAGTACATTCATGTTAATAGCTATCTATAGTAGTGGAGAGAATTATGATTTTTTTCAAAATTTTGGAAATTTATGTTTGTCATTTCCCATTTCCAGAATAAAATTAAAACTAGTATTGTCAGATAGACATATAGCTTAGAGCTGCATAATACTGTTAATTAAAATACCACTCCAAAATAAATTTTATAAAGTATATATATTAGAGTAACTAGATACAATGGCTCAATATTTAAATTAAGTTTAAAGTGTTTAGAGGCATTTGAAAGGTCTTTTATAGTATTATTCATTAGAACAGAAAGATGTTATAATTTGTATATTTTAATTAAAAAATCCCAGTACTAGGAAGGCAAAGGCAGACAGATCTCTGTGAAAGAGAGGCCAGCCTGGTCTACAAAGCAAGTTCCAAACCAGTTGGAGTTACAATTAGACCTTATCTCAAAAAAAACGACAATAACAGAAGAATCAAATATTGGAAAATAGGCTAAATATCATTATACTCTCGATATATTTAGCCATGTGATTGAAATTTTTATATTTGAGACAGATATTAAAGATATTAAAATATACTTAAAGTATCTCAATTAAATGCTCTTTTATTAGTAAATGAAGAGAAAGGTCAAAGGAGTGCAATGGCAATTTCACAAACAGGTTCATCAATCATATACTGAAAGTCTAGAATATGATCAAAGTAGTGTCTTAAATGGTTGGGATAGATAGCCTTTTTAACAAATAATGCTTTAAAAAAAGTAGATACACTTGAAAAAATACAAAGTGAGACTGAATGCTCATAGTAGTCCCATAATAGAACTCTAACTGGGTCGGAAATTTACATGTAGTAAACAGGAAAGAAGAAAAGACTGGAGAATTATATCTATAATTCCAAATGGTTTTAAAAATTTATCTCCAATTTACTGTAAATAAAAAGTAAAAGGATTCTGGATCAAACTGACAATTTTGACAAACTACAAACATAATATATAACTGTACCCTCAATACGTTTCAATCAGAAACCAATAAAAAGTTCCAAGATCTCATATGTAACAATTAAAATTTTGAATAAAGGAAAATAATAAATGATAACATAAATGACTCTCAGTTGGAATGTGTGGATAAAGATTAGCTAACCCAGAAATTGTGGAGTTCTGCTGAAATACATTGTGAACACTAAGAAAGAGGTTAAAGTGGTAGATATCTCAAATTCAACAGGCAATCCCATCCCACAAACTAAGAGAGAGAGAGAGAGAGAGAGAGAGAGGAGAATTTAAAGACCCAATTATTATTTACTATGATTTAGAATATTATAGCAAATAAACAAGTAGGTGAGATGCACAAGACCCATGCAGACTCCATCAGAGAAAAACCCCGCATAGACCTGGGAAAATGGGCAGCAGGCCCCAACCCCGTCAGAAGAACTATTGGCAGTTGATTACTGCTCAGTGAGGGATAGTTGATCTTCTTTAAGGGAATGACTCTAGATACGTTTAGTAGATACAGTGTATGAACTTGCACTACGGGACATTTGGGTATACAAACTTAACTCAATAAACCTTAACATACATGGCAGAATGCATGAAATCTGGTGAGGGGTTATGGGGGTGTATGCAGAGGATGGGGTATAAGATGTTTTGTATGAAATGCATAAATTCTATAAAAATATACATGAAAAAATAAATTCATCATATAAAAAATAAGACATCCAAATGGCAAACATACATATTTAAAAATGTTCAGTGTCACTAATCAACAGGGAAATACAAAATATCATTTCATTCCCCATGAGCACAGTCATTACTAAAAACACTAAAGATAATACATGAGGGCATATAATGAAGGGAAATCTTGCATACTGCTGATAAGAATATAAATACGTGTAGTCACTATGAAAATCAGTATGGAGGATCTTTTAAAACTAGAGACACTATATATTCCAGCAATCTCACTACACACCACATATCTATAGGAAATGAAGCCAGCAGGCCAAAGAGCTGTCTGTAATCCCATGTCCACTGCGGCAATAATCACCTTAGCCAAGAAATGAAAACAAGTGTCCATCAGAGAAAATGTGGTACACATACTCTATGGAATTCTACCTTTGAAAATGAAATTCTGTCATCTATGACAAAGTGGATGGAAGTAAAGATCACTATGTAAAGTAAGATACGCCAGTCACATAAATACAAGGAGTACAGTGTCTCATCCAGATGCAGAGCATTACAAGATTAAAATTATAGAAATTGAAAAATACAATGGTGGCTTTAAGAGGCTGAATTAGTAGCAGGGAGGGAGAGATGGGGAAAGTTTGAACAATGAGCACAATTCACACTCAGATTAGAGTAAGAAGTTCTGATGTGCTGAGGTGACTTGATAGCGGCTGTCCGCTACATCTCTCAAAGACCTGGAAAAAAAGGATTTCGAATGTTTGTACCATAAGAAGCAAGAAATATTTGAGAAGATCAATTGTTTTACTTGATTACATAATGTATACATGTTTAAAAACATTTGGTACTGCATCAATATATTTAATATTTATGCTTTTATATATCAAAAAAAACTGTAATTTTAAAAAGCACATTAGGAAAGTCTGTTTGACAGGCTGATACAGAAAAGACGTTTTCTGTTATTTTTAGTTTTGTTTTCACTTAAGGATGCACTGGAAAAGAAGGACTATCTTTTCCGAAGCTGAACAGTACATGAAATCTTTGTGCAGTCTCCAGGAAAACGAAGGCTACCCAACTCTAGCAAAACACAGAAGTCTATTCTTACAACAGGAATGTACTGGCAAGTTGTGAGGTGATATTCATAGCTACTCCCCACTGAAGGTCTCACCATCTTACTCCTCTGACCAGGCAGTGGCTTCAGTATAGAAAGACAGTCACATCTGAGGCTTCAGTTTCCTTTGCCATCAGCCAACTTTATGATTAAATTCTAGACATGATTTTCAACAAACTCTCACCCCTAGCTGCATAAGATGAAGGCCTTGAAATGCTATCATTGAAGGCTTATGTTCATAACATGTTCTGACTTCATGAAGGACACTTTCTTTAAGACATTATGGCATTTAACAAAAGCCAGGCAAGTTTACAACTCTTAAAATTACTAACTCTCAAACCTTCAAGTGTTAAAGTTACTGTAGAAACACTATTGCTTCTCCTTCAAGCTATACATTATCCCAACTGACCACAATTAAGATTTCCAATGATTACTATAACACATGAGGGTAATCACAACCCTACTTGCCATCGGCATCTTAGCAGTGCCATCTGGTAGTCATCCAATTATAAAATCTCATCTTGAGTATCTGTTATCTATAGTTACGATGAACGAGTAACTCTAGATTACCTCAATATAAGACTGAGATAAGGACCTGGATGTGCACACTTGCAAAATATCACGCAACATTGATGACAAAGTAGAAAATGAATGCCAAATCCCTCAGGCCTGCAAGATGGCTCTGTGGGTAAAAGTACTTGCTGTGCTGCCTGATGACCCGAGCTCAATTCTAGAATGCACACTGACTCCCAAAAATTGTCCTCTGACTTTCTCATACATGCAGTGACACAAATTCCATACATATACACACACACGGGTACAATAATAATAAATATATAATAATGAAAGAAAAAATTTTGTTAAAAAATGTTTAAAAGAAAAAATAAACACCTTCCTTCTCCTCATTGTTTGAAGACTACCAATCCATATTTGTATTAACTATCTCACATGAACTGACTGCACCTGAATAGAAATAAAAAGCTTTTCAACCATCAAGAAGAAAAACAGTGGCTGGAGACAGAGGCAAGTGTAGGAAACTCTCCTATACTACTCGCCAGTGACACAACATGAGTAAACGGAGCTGGCAAAGATGAATAAGAAGTATCTGCCACAACACTCTATTAATATTTCAATTATTTTAATCATATCTCACCTTAGTTTCCCATTGAAAAAATATATATCCTTTTCTTTAGCATTACAGTATTCTTCAAAATTAAATAATATAATCAAAAAACATCACTTCACCAATGAAATATTTATATAGTTCATGTTAAAGTAATTTTTTTATTGTTTTTAGGTTAACATATAAAACAATGGGTTGGAGCTAGAAAAATCATCCAAGAATTCACATAGAACCAAAAATAACAAGGATCACACATAGCCAAAGCAATCCTAAGGCCCTAAGGAGTAAGAACACAACTGAAGGTATCACACTGTCCAACTTCACATCATTCCACAGCATTATAGTGATTAAAGATAACCTGGTGCTAAGGTATAAACAAGGCAGACAAATGGAACAGAACAGACAGTACAGAAATAAACTGGCAAAGCTGTGCCCACCTAGATACTAACAAAGGAAGCAAGAACATGTAGTAGAAAAAGTGTATTACACAAGTGGTGCTGACAAAACTGGATTTCCATCTGCAGAAGAATGAAATCTGACTCGTATCTTTCACTGTGTACTAAAATCAATTTGGAATGGATCAAACACCTTAATTTAAAATGTGAAAGGCTGAAACCTCTAGATGAAAACATAGGGATTGCTTCTTGGACACTGTAATTTGTAGGCAAGAACTTTCTGAAGAGAGCATCAACAACACAGGAGCTAGACCCACGTATCAAGAGATGGAACTACACGAACTTAGATAATTTCTGCAAAGCAAAGTGAAATATCAGCAAATCAAACAGTTTACAGATTGGGAGAAAATCTTTACCAGCTATACCTCAGACAAGGAACTATTATCCAGAATTTATAAAGAACTGTAGAAATTAAATACCAATGAAATAAAACTACCAATGAACAAATCAGTTAACAAATTAGTTTTCAAAAACAGAAATGCAAAAACATCTACATTTAAAAGCATTCAACACCCATAGTCATCAGGAAAGTGAAAATTAAATCACTATGAGACACCACGTTACCCTAGTCAGAATTGCTACCATCAAGAAATTTGACAACAAATGTTGGAGAGGATGAGAAAGAGGAGCCCTTAATCACTACTGACGGGAGTCATGTTAGTAGAGCCGTTAAGATATCAGTTTGGAAGTTCCTCAACATACTAAAAATAGACTTGCCATATGACTCAGCCATTTCATTCCTAGACATATACCCACAGAAATCCATACCTCACCATTAAAATATTTGCATGCCCATATTTACTCCTGCTCTATTCACTAGAGCAAGGAAACAGAACCATCCTAGTACCACATCAACAAATAAAAGGAAAATGAATATATGGTTCATATACAAAATGGAATATTTTTCAGCTCTAAAGAAAAATCACAGTTTAGTTTGTGCTTTGTTTCTTTATGAAAAGGAATCTATAATCAAGGCTGGCCTTAAAATATGTAGCTGGGATGGATGGCTAAATACATATTTTAAGCATAATATTCATGTTTTTCACAATTTGGTTGTTATTTTCTTCCACCATCTATAAAACAGAGAATGCTTTCTTAAAATTATCTGATTTTTTTTTCGATAAGAAATAGGTAGTGTCAGGGAAAGGGATGAAAGAGGATCTCTGAAGAATCTATCATAAATTATAAATTTCTATGGCTCTCAAAGTTCCATACTATTGAGAGTACACCATTAACCTCTACAAGTTTAGAAGCTACACTATCAAATTTGTTTTTGTTGTTGTTGTCATTTTGAGACAGGATCTCCCAGCTAGTATGGAACTAGTTATACAGACCAGGCTGGCCTTGATCTCAGAGAGATTCATCAGTCAAGTGCTGGGATTAAAGATGTGAGCCACCACACCTGGATAAAGGTCTCCTTTTATCTCCAGCTAGCCTGGAATTCACTATGGAACCCAGGCTAGACTCAATCCCACAGAAATTAGCCTGCCTCTGCCTATTGGGTGCTGGGATTAAAGATGTACACCACCATGCCAAACTAATAAAATATTATTTTTAAAAATCTTTTAAATTAATTTCATAGTGACAGAAATCATAGGTATGTTGGATTTGGTATAATATAGAGGAAAATTATACAGATAATTCAGATTTTATACATTAATGCCATTTCCACAAAAAAAAAATACATACTTCTTTCAAAATACAAAAGACACTATGTTCCACAGGCTCTGCTTCAAAGCCACTACACTCTGTCATCTAAAACACTGAATTTTTCAAGACAATTGATAATATGGAAGTGAAAAAGCTTACAATATTGGAAGCGTATATAACATAATATCAACCTTAACAAATAAGACCTATAAAATTAGTTCTGTAACACAAAATGCACCAAAGTTCTGAAAAAATGTGTACTTACAATTGACATTGATCACCTTTTATTCCTTTAGTTGTGCAGAAACATTTCCCTGTGTGTAGATGACAGATATTTGCATGACCACTGCATGTACAAGCTGTAAGTCAAAAACAAAATGATAGCGAGTTATCAATATTACCTTATTTTATACGGTTATTTCCACATGTCATTTTAATTATAGGGAACTACATTCACTTATGTGAAAATTTTGCAAAACTCTTTAAAGTCTTTTGGATATCCTGAGTCTAATGGGCTCCAAGTGGTTCTCTAATTCTGCTGTGTGCCTCTCTTTGTGACACATAATAATTATGAAGATTTTTGTGGTACATGTAGAATTCTGATTTAAGAATGTGCTATGTAATGGTAAAATTAGAGTAAAAATATATTCTCTTAAACATGTTACTTTGTGGTAAGAACACTCAAAATTTCTCTTTTCTAGCACTTTTAAAAATAAATCATACAGGGCTGGAAAGATGGCTCACTCATCGGTCAAGAGCACTGACTGCTCTTGTAGAGGGTTGTGGTTCAATTTCCAGCACCCACATGGCAGCTAACAACCATCTGTAACTCCAGGTTCAAGGGATCGGACGCCCTCTTCTGACTTCTGTGGGCACTGCACAACACTGGCATACTTCCACAAATGCAGGCAATACACTCAAACACATAAGATAAAAAATAATACATAATAATATAATTATCTTTAGTCCCTATGACAACAGAATACCAGAACTGAACTTCCTAACTGTAACTTGCTACCAATTAACTAATGTTCCCCTTCTTTGCATCTCCACTGTTTTCCCAGGCTTTGGCAACCCCTGTTACATTTTCATCTTCTATGAGATCAACATTTTTATCCTACCCATTTTTACACAATGACAGGGGGCTGAACAGTGTTCCATTGTGCATATGCACCACAAAATCTTTACCCAATCAGCAAGTGATGGACACTTGGGTAGATTTCATTTGTTTCTATAACCATTGGAGTCCATGTCTCCTTGACATACTCTTCATTAATTTTGTGTCATTACCCAATAGTAGTACTGCAGGATCATAATGATAGTGCCGTTTTTAATTTGGGGAACCTCTATGCTGTTTTCAATAATGCTGTATTGACTTGCTTTCCTACTAATGGTAACTAGAAGTACTGTTACTAACTGGTATAGTACTGATAGTACTGAAAGTAGCACTTGCATTTTTTTCTAGAATTAAAAAAGCAACACAGCTATCACTACTCTTGATTGCTATGATAAAGGGATTACTTGATTTTTCTATTTTTTAAAACTTCTGTTTTAATTAAGAACAAAAATAAAAAGACTCAATAACAACTTTACAGAAATAAAAAAAGATTATAAGAGAATACTATGAAAAACTATCCACCAAAAAGTAGATAGCAATCAAGTGGATGAATTTCTGGGAAGATATAAACTACCAAAACAGATCAGTGAAGAAACAGTATCAACAAAAGATCCTCAAGAGTCCCGTAAGATTCACAAACTGTGTTAGTACTTAAAATCTGCTCACAAAGAAACACCCACATAGACTTTCTGAGTAATTTCATCAAATATTGTTAATATCAGATGTTCCCAAACTCTTTCAAAAAAATAAAAGCTAAATACTTCATAGCCACAATTTATTCTAAGGCTGGTATCACCTGGATAACCAAATTAGTCTATAAGGAAAGAAAACCGTACAGCAATATATCTTATGAATATACATGCAGAAATCCTCAACAAATTAGAAAGGCAAATTTGGGAAAGTGGCAAAGAATTATCCAGCATAAACAAGAGGAGTTTAAATGAAGTAAAGAACGATGGTTTAATACCCAAAATGATGTGATTACTGTATGTCATACTAACAAAAAAATCAGAACATTTTTTTAAACTCAACAACTGCAAAGAAAAAAAAAGAAATCATATGACAAACATCCACTATTCTTTCAGCTTAAAAATTCAGTACTAAATGAGATATCTATATCAAACACTCACACATCAAGTCTCAGGGATTATTACAGAAGAGAGGGGATTGTTAGAACTAGAGATACTGAAGGACTACTGCATAACAGTGTTTTCTAAAAATGGCAGGGACCTTACACACATGAATTCACAGTGGTTATGACTATTTGTCCAAAATCAAGATCATTCTAACCAAAATTCCAGCAGGGATGGAGGAGGGGCTCATTAAGTCCCACCTCCTGATGAGGCATTACTGGCAATTAACAGCTGTTGGGGAAAGGACGGTGTCAGTTTTCTTCAGAAAAAAAAAAAAAAGCCCTGGCTTTTTTATTCCCGTGAACGGCCCAATATCCATGCACATACTATCAGCACTAAGGATTCAGTGAATTTTAAAAAGAGTACATGAGTAGGCGACACAACCCCTATGCACACACAGGCAGCACTAAGTACACTCTGGGGCTTTGGTTTTAAAAAGAGCACATGAAGCTTAGAGAGAAAAGTAGTGGCAGACAGAGGAGGAACTGGAGAAGAGGGACTGGAGGACAGATCTGCTCAAAGCAAATTACATTCATTATTCATTCACTCAAATTCTCAATAATTTTTAAAGTACTCAATAAACAAGAAGGAATTTACTAAATATGATAAATAGCATTTAAAAATGTATAGCCCAGAACCTCATGATTAGTAATGAAAGACTATGTGTTTTCTCCTCCTCAAAATCAAGATTAAACCATTCTATCTGTTCTTGTTGGGTAGTTTCATCACTGTATGAGGCATCGAAATCAAGGCAAGGAAAGAAATAAAAGGCAACCAAATAGAAAATACCTAAAGCTACCACAACTCACAGATAAAATTATCTTTTCAATTCAAAGAAATAGCTGCTAAAATTTTTTAGAATCGACTTAGCATGAAAATTATAAAAGATGAATGTACAAAAATCGTTTGTAGGGCTGAAGCTTAGTGGTAGGGTATTTGCCTAGCATATACACAGCCTTTGAGTTCATCCCATAACTAAAAAAAAAAAAAAAAAAAAAAAAACAAGTAATTCAAGGTGACTAGTGAAGTCTAACTAGCTCAGCCCTAACCACAAAGAAACAAACATCAACTGTCTTCTAAATGCAGGGAATAAACAATCTGAAAATAAATCTAAGAAAATAATCCACTTACAATAGCATTAAAGGACTGAAGAGACAGCTCATTTGGTAAAGTGTTTGCCTACCAAGCGCAAGGACCTGACTTTGATGCACAGAACTCAGATCTACATATTTAATATAATACCTACTAGAAACATAGCTGGCTTCTTTGTACAAAAGGACATGTTGATTCTAGAAATCACATATAATATCAAATATGTCCCATAGCCAAACAATCTTGAAAAAAAAAAATCAGAAGAATCAGTATCCCAATTTTGAACATTATTCTAAAGCTACAATATAATAATAAATGCATATGATTGTGGCATAACTAAAGAATACAGAACACTGGACTGGAAAGGAGTCCAAATTAAACCATTCCACTTAAGGAGTCCAGACAGCTAGACAGGCCCATGCAAAAGAATGGAGTTGGACCCTGTGCTGGACAGCTTTGGTTGCCAATTTAACACACTTGAGTAAAAGGAACCACAACTGGGCAATTATCTTCCTTAGACTGGCCAGTGGCCATGTCTGTGGGCATTTTCTTGACTGTTGAGTGATGGGGGAGGACCCAGCCCACTGTGAGTGGTGCCACCACTAGGCAGCTGGTACTGCACTGTTTTGAGCAAGGGCCAGAAGAACAAGCTGGCAAGCAGCACCACTCCATGGTCTGTGCTCCAGATTCTTGTCCTGAGTTCCTCCCTTGGCTTCCCTAGATGATGAACTGTACTGTACAAGTTGGTTTTGGTCAGTATTTTTATTACATCAAATAAAAGTAACTAGAGGGACAGGTGTGGTAGAACAAGCCTTTAATCCTAGCACTCGGGAGGAAGAGGCAGGCAGATCTCTGTGAGTTCAAGGCCAGACTGATCTACATAGTGAGTTCCAGGCCAGCTGGGCCTACAGGTAGACTCTGTCTCAAAAAGACTAAAAAAAGAAAGTAACTAGATCAGAAATTGGTAACAAAGTGGGCTTCGACAGACCTGACCCAGTTGTTTTGGGGAGGACTATGAAAGTTTTTGGAGCTTTGAACTAGAAGTCATTGAGTATTTAGAGCCTAGTGAGCTGTTTTATAGGAATTTGGAAAGCAATGCTGAAAGAGGTGTGGGCAATGGAGGCCCAGCTTATGAAGCTTCAAAGACTATCAGAGTTGTTTATGAAATATGTTTAATTTAAAATTCAGAATCTGTGGTTTCTGGTCAGCTGGAGCTGAAGAATCAGCTGTAACAAGAGCCCAGCACCACTGAATTAAAAACTTTGCTTTACAGGAACAACTGATGCTTGTTAGCTGAGGCTAAAAAATCAGCTGTAACAGGAGACCAACATCATTGAGGTGAAATCTAATGGGAAGTATTTCCTCAGGGTCAGCATACAGAAGCTGGGGTCAGGAAGGAGCCCAAGGCTCTATCTCAAGCTGAAAGCAGGACTTGGTGATGTGTAAGAGTCTCATATGGTACTGGTTTTGAAGGCATGAGGGGGTCATGAAGAGCAGCTAAGGCTAGGCAATAGGAGAGGCCAAGAAAGGCCATTGCTGAAGGTGCAGCCTTTGTTTTGGTGAAGATTCACAAGATTGACAGGGTCATGGAGAGAATATGAGGCCTTGCACCTTGAGAGGCCAAGAGACACCATTGAAGGTGCAGCCTCAGTTGCAGATGAGACTCCTGAATATTCCAGATACCAGGACCAGGGGACGGACGACCACCAAGGGTAGCCAGCAGCGGGTATGGAGAGAAGCCAGCCTGAGCCTATGAGACAAGCTGTATGTGCTGTGGACAGCAGAGCCAGAGAAGGGAAGCTGCCCACGCCCTTTAGAACTGTGCTGGAAGCCAGATAAACCCTTTCTTCTCCAAGTTGGTTTTGGTCAGTGTTTTTATGACAGGAAATGAACAACTACAACAGATCCCTTCTTTACACCGTTACAATGAGTAAAGGTCTTAAATTTAAAAGATCCTAAAATAAAACATACAAATAAATATCAACTGACACTTTGTTTTGACATTATTTTGTAAATAAGAGCTATCCCCTAACATATTTATTTGAACACTTCATCCCCAGCTGGTGGAGCTGTTTGGGGAGGTTAGGGAAACTTTAGGAAGTGTGTCACAGAAGCCATCCTTAACCATCTATAGCCTGCTCAAACTCTTGTTCTCAAACTCTTGGCTATTGTGTGTGGATGAAACTGTGATCCACCAGATTCCTGTCTTGCTGACATGATTTCACTGACTGTTGGTCATGCCATGACTGCCATGATCCCTCTGCACCGTAAACCAAAATAGACTCTTTTTTCTGTAAGTTTTTTTATTATGGTATTTTATATCACCAGAACAGTAATATATACAGATACCAAATAGACACACACACAAAGAAACAATTTTTTGTAAATAATATACCTTACTTGTATCTTGCATATAAAGAAAAACTGAATTCAGTACTGAGAAGATAAATCATTAATATACCTTCTTGGATTTTTTTAATTGAATCAACATTTTCCAAAGGAAATACATAAATGACCAATAAGCACAGAAAACAATAGTCAACATATATTAATCACTAGAGAAATAAATAAAAATAAAACTTTCTATTAGCTATCATCTAATACTTACCAGGATGATTATAACTAAAAGACAGACAATACAAGTATTTAGAAGAATATAGAAAAACTGGATTCCAACTTGTACAACTTGTTTTAAAATTAATTTGTCAGTAAATCAAAATATTAAATGTAAAATTAACACATGACATAGCCAATTATTTCTAGATGGATATAAAAGAGAATATTTTCCAATACCATATTCATATGAATGTTATAACATTATTCATAACAGCTAACAACTGGAAAATCGTCGATATCCATTAGCTAATAATTATTTTCACATGATATAGCCACATAATATTTGTCAATAAAAGAATTAACAATTCCTCCCTATACATGCTTGAGCTGCAACATGAATGAATTCTTAAAATATTTTACTACATGAAAAAAACATAACATCTTCTGTGGTTTCATTTATATAAAATTTCCAGAACAATTCAATTAAAGAGATCAAAAGTAGATTTCCAATTGCCAAGGATTGTCAGGGAGAGGGTTTAGGGCAAGGGAGTAGGCAGAGTGACTGCTACAGGGTATAAGCTTTTTAGAGGGTGATGAAAATGCTCTAAAAATGAGATTGTAATTATGACTGCATACTTCATTGAATATACAAAAAAACCAGTGAATTGTATTCATCAAAATAGCAACTTTTATAGCAGGTGCATTATTATCTCAATAAGGTTGTCTTAAAATAACTTATTTTGATCATACTGTAAAATATACAGCACTAAACTTTTTGCTAATTGCTTATGATTATTACCTTTGAAACAGATGATAAATAAAAAGTTAAAAATATAACTACCAGGCACAGACACAAAATGTACAGTTCTAAGAATCTGGTATTTACTAGAAGAGAGTCATACACAAACCTATACAGTCTATTCATGAAGTCACTGAAATTTTCACAGTTTCCCTGGGGTTTTATAGAACTAAGTGTCAGAATATAAGATATAAGGATTGCACAGATGAGCACTATGTTGTAGAACTGCAAGGACACTAAGATATACTGTTAATATGTGACTTTTTAAATAATGAATGAGCATGCCATCACATAGTTTAACAATAATGTGCATAGTTTAAAATTAATACTGAGATACATTCAGATGAATATTAAAAATTATGCATATTAATATTTTAAAACTTGGGTTCTATCTTCTATGGCACAACTTTATAATAGCTATACTTGCAGAGTTTCTTAAAAGAATTATCATTGTATAGTAGCTTTAATAATTTCTGAGACCAAAGAATACATTAAAATATCTTTTATGTGAACTCATTTTGTAAGAATTCCCTTGTGGTGCTATACTTCAGGGCAAAATAGCACAAATGCATCTTAAATTCAATTGTTTGAAATTTATACTTCATGACAGTTTTTACATTATTCTGCTGTTGTCAGCATTTGAGGCTATCTTTGAATGCTGAATAAGCACCTAGAAAATCATCATACAATGGCCTTTTCTTTGGAAAATTTTATATGACAATGACTTTACAGCCTGGATATACACTAGAGGAACATAACATGGTCGCATGATATTTCTGTTCCCTGGAATAAAGATGCAGTATCAACTTATAAGCAAAATAAACCAATGAGGATTAAAAAGATGGTATAAAGGCTATTCAAAGGAGCTGTATATAAAGAGTGCACTGTAGAAACATGAAAGCAAAGCTATCCCTGGCAGCCAGCTTACATTTTATGCATACTCACTGCTACCACACCGCCATCTGTCATAAGCACATAACAATAGTTTCTAGAGGAGTGGACATCACATCAAGTTAATTTCCTTTGTATTCTTCTAGGCTTATCAGATGTAGTGAAATGTCACAGATATGCTACAGATTAGAGTTCAAATATAATAAAAATTCTACAAAAGGCCAAAGTGCAAACAGCCACATGCTTTAAAATTCTATCCCTCAGAACGATTAGAGGAGCCTCCATCTTGTGGTAGTCTTCTAGCTTTGGCCCAATACGGCCAGGAAGAATCCCTGAATCTAGCTCCACCCCTTCTCTACTGTGCAGTGACAGAACTCATACCTATTCTGGTCACTGACAAGGCAAGATATGCCTGTCTTGGCCACAGTAAATGGCCTCATTGATTCAGTCCCACAGAAGATAAGACAGGCATGGATCTTCACCTCACTCTTTTCAGCTTTCAGACTGAAAAAGATTCTGCTCAGACATAGACTCACTAGGACACAGGAAATTCTGTGTCCAAGGGACAGGGTTACCAACTCCATCCCACAGCAGATCCTAAAATGTCATTAGATCCAGTCCTCTTCCTCTTGGTTTTAATCTGGGAGCAATTCTGCCCCTCTTCTATCTCTAGGTATACAGGTCTATCACTGCCCTTGCAGGCTGACCTGCTAATCTTGGTCCCCTGTGAATACTTAAATATTATAAATGAGCTCAAATCCCATTCAGCTGCAGTATAGGAGTACATATCTGATTGCCTGTGAATCGGACTAAAAAGTTAAGCAGACCCATTACTCCAGATATGAATCTGAAGAACACTGACTGTGGAGTCTAAAGCCACCTTGTGAATAGAAATCCAGGCCCTCTGGGACATGACCTGGACAGCAGAGTCTGCCCAAAGAAACTCATGAAGATACAGTAGAAGTTTCAGCAGAAACCTGGAGTTTGAGAAGCCATGTCAGTTTATTCACATGGTAACTACCCTGCTGTCTGCAGATCTAACAGTGAACCTTCATATTGAAATGAAAATAACAACTAGAGAGACTCTAGTCCACCCAGGGACCAAAGAGCATTTTACACCCATGACAGGCCCTAAGGCCTACCAATGGCAATCTCACAGTTGACACTGTAATAGACATGTGATTGCATTCCAGTGAAAATTGTGAAACAGCACAGGAGTTTATGTACAAATATACAGGCTGCTACAAACAGTAAGACTAGAAGGTCTCTTTGTTCCTCACATGGAACGACATCTATGCTAGGCTACACAGGTAACAAATACTCAGAAGAACAAGACACTGACAAAAGTAACTAATAAATCTCTTGTAACCAAGCCACAGAAAGGAAGACATACGAATTGCCTGAAAAGAGAGTTAAAATAATCAACTTATCAAAGCTCAATGAGACTCATGAAACATAAGTAAATGAAATGAGGAGAAACATATGACTTGAGTAGATTTACAAAAAAAGCAACAAACAAATACTGGAGTTGAATAATCTGCTGGTAGTCAAAGACTATCATGAGACACAGGGAAAGTCATTTTGTAACAAAGGGTCAATATTAACATGAAGGGCAAATATTAACATGAAGCACAGATAAACGGGAAAACACTATTAGTTCACACTTCGACGTTAAACTCTTGGCAATGAGGAGATCACTCACTGAAAAGGCACAGTGGCCCTGAATTACATACGTAAGACTAAATTGGCCTAACAGATAGGTTCAGAACATTCCATCCAACAAAAAAGAATAAGCATTTACCACAGCAAATGCAGAACTTTCCAGAACACGGTATATTTTAGGTCACAAAACAAGTGTGAAAATGTTAAGATATTTAATTCATACCAAGCTCTTTTCTGACCAAAATGGTATAAAACTAGAAATCAATAAATGGGTAAAAATTGGAATGTTCACAAATATCTGAAAATTTAAAAAGATACTACTCAAAAACATGAATTGAAAAATGTGAAGATACAGAGTCAGCTGAAAACAAAAATGACAACATCAAAATTCATATGCTGTGACTCTGCTATCTGTCCTTCCTAGGACTAGGACAGGAACCACTGCTCTCTCCGAAACCCCTGGTGAGCTAGTTAGAAGGGCTAACTGTCTGCCTGTCTTCCCTGTCTCTTATACAAAGAAGAGAACCTGTTATTCTCCATCTAACCATAAATGGAATAATCTTAAAAACTATCTTTAAAACTCCCAAAGTACATTTAAACAACACTGACAACAATGTAAGATTGATTTAACAGGTTAAGTTTTTTTAAAGTAATATTTAAAGCTACAATATACTTAAAATATAACAATTTATATATAAATCTATTTCCTATTTTCTTCGGTCCCTTAATAGTTCATGAACTCTGAACTTTAACATATGTATTTACTAGTGAAGATGAACTTTCCTCAACTGAGTGAACTAAGAAACTAAAAATGGCAATGAATTTACATGTTCTAGGTTTTATAAATTGATTTTAGCCATTACTACATTAAAAATAATTTAGTAAGGTAGCATGTCATTAATTAGGTAGCTAATGTGGTCATAAAAAATAAATTTTTACATATCATATCACAATATAGCCATAGACAGCATAATATTATCTTGCCACCATTTAATTTATCCTGCACTGTATCTTAATTGACCAGATGTGCCATGTCATAACAAAAATTGATAGGCAAAAACTGAACTAGTTTTTCACCTGGCAGAGAAGCATCAATCCCAAAGGGGAACAAAGCACTCTACTTGCTAGAACTATAAAACCTTCCATAATAATTTAAATTATTTATGTAAACATTCAATTTAAAAAAAGAAGATGAATTAAAGTTCATCAAAATGGAAAACTGTTTTAAGATTTATGTTTATGTGTATGACTATACATGTGCATGTGCATGCTTATGCAGGTGACCTTGGAGGTCAGAAGACTCAGGTGGTGACAACGGCTGTGAGTCCCCTAAAGTGGGTACTGGGAACCTCTGAAAGAGCAGTAAATGGTCTTAACCTCTGAGTCATCTCTCCATCCCTAAAACCTTTCACATTTTAAAGGATATTATCAAAAGAGTTTTATAAAGGCAGTCTACAAAGTGAAAGAAAAAAGGTATCTGATAATCATAGTTTTATAAAGGTATAATATATAGAAAACATAAAGAACTCATTGAAAAAAATAAACAAAACCTCCAAATTTAAAAATGGGGAAAAGCTCTGAAAATAATTCCTCCCAAGACGACACACCAATAGCAATGGGCACATACAGAAAAAGGATGCAGGGGCTAAAAGAGCTATATGTAAACCCACATTCATAGCAGCACTATGTACAAATTCACCAAAAGGTAGAGAACATTCAAGTATCCCTCAAAGGATGAACAAACAGATAAAATGAAGAATATAAATACAACAGAATATTTGAGCTGATGAAGAAAGCTGTTCTGACACACGCTGCACCTTGACTGAAATTCAAAGATATTAGACTAAGGGGGCTGGAGGCATGGCTCAGCAGTTCAAAGCACTGGCTGCTCTTACACAAGACCAAGATTTGGTTCCCAGCACCACCAGGGTAGTTAACAACTGCCTGTAATTCCAGTTCCAGGGGGTCTGACACCCTGTTCTGACCTCCAGACGAACTGCACAATATGGGTATACTTACACACATGCAGACATAAAATTCATACACATAAAATAAAAAATAATAATTTAAAGCATTATAGGAAAAGAAATGGGACAGTCACAAAAGAATGGAAACAGATATGTGGTGACTGCCAAAGGCTGAGAGGAGTTGGAACAATGGGAAGCTATGCTTATCAGACATAGACGTGTTCAAGAGGAAAAGAAAATGTGTGCAAGAGGAAAAAAATTTTTGAGGAAGGTTTACACAACACTGTGAATGAGTTAATGCTGCTGAAATAGACACTTAGTAGATAATAAATTTCATGTAATAATGTTTCATCACAATTTAAAATAAAGACAAGTCTCATCAGTGAACAAAAGATATTTCCCTAAATACATAATAGAAAGAATACACAGGAAAGATATCCCTCATAATTTGCTTATTAAGTAAATCAAGACTATCATGAAAAAATATTTCATGCCCAATATGATGCTTAAAATTTATTTTTTAAAAACAGGAGAGGAAAATAAAACATTGGTGAGGATATGGAGAAATTATAATTTCCTACATTGCTGGTAGCAAAAAAAGTGTTGCAATCATTACTGAAATGGAAGGCCCTCTACTCATGCACGCACTGGCAGAACAGACTTGGTAAATTTAAAAAATACTACATGAATTCAGAAGGAAAAAGTAGGGAGGAAATTTGGGAGGAGCCAAAGAGAGGGAGTAAGGGTAGATTTAATCGAGACATTATATTCATATATGATATTTGTGTCTATGTATATGTGAGCATGTGTATGCTATATATAGGCACTTTCATTTACACAAAGAGGATTTAAAGAATGTAAATAGATAAGGACATCAAGACATAAAGATTATGGCAAAATTCTACTTCAAAAGGGAACAGACAAGACCAGTGTTCTTTAAAAAATAAGAGAAAGGGGGTTGCAGAGATGGCTCAGCAGTTAAAGAGGTCTGGCTGCTCTTGCAGAAGACCTGGGTTTGATTCCTAGCAACAACATGACATCTAAGAATCATCCATAATTCCAGTTCCAAGGACATCCAACACCTTTCTCTGACCTCCATGGGCATTGCACAACACAGGTGCACTTACACACATGAAGGCAATATACTCATACACATGAAATTTTAAAAAATAAAATATTTTTTAAAATAGGAGAAAGACTGGAGCTGGAAAGATGGTTCAGTGGTTAAGAGCACTGACTATTCTTGCAGAGGACCCAGGTTTGGTTCCCAGCACCCATATGGCACCTAACAACTGTCTGTAACTCCAGTTCCAGAGGAACCCAATGCCTTCTTCTGACCTCCATGGACACTGCACAACCCAGGTGCACTTACATACATACAGGCAACTACAATAATGCACACAAAATAAAAACAGGAGAAAGAAGCAGCAGGTCAAAGAAGAAGATATGAAAACAGGGCATAGCTAACAAACTGTGATGTCAGAGACAGTATTTACAATGCTCCCTGGATGTGCTTCAATTTCCAAGGCTTAGGTTACATATAATCTCAATGTATCTTTACGGCAATCCAATGAAGTGTCATCATAATCCTTCAACATATGAGGAAACAAGACACTGAGAGGGTAACTACTCAATTTGTCCTCATTTTTATAATGACAGAACTGAAATTTCAGAGCATGAATGATTCCAGACTCATTTTCTTAAACATTACACTGTGTTCCCAGTCATTCCAAAATAAAATTCTACCTGGTAGAAGGCATCGTTCTATAACTTAATTATTTCTTCTCTCAAAAGACAATAATCTATCATCAAAAAATATCTGTTTTTTAAATAATGAGATTAAATTTGACTTTTCAGCATTTAATAAATTTTATAACACACATTCGTTCTGAAGTAAAAAGCAATATTTTTCCATAAGTGTGTCAGTGAATTCTTATGGTTCACAAACTCTTAATCAATTTATATTATCACTGAAAAATACTGAAACTAACCAGAAAAAAACTTGAGGTTTATCTTTTCCACAAGAGGCACCCTCATTGTTCATTTTTCTCTTCATTAGTAAAAATTAAGTGAAGTAAAATAAAAGCATTTACCTGTGCATTGCCCTCCATTGGTGGGATCCCCATAATATCCTGGCATGCAATCCTGACACTGTTTTCCAGTGGTGAGATTTTTGCACTGTTCACAAATATTATTATTGATGCAGGTGCTATGTCCATTACACTGGCAAGCTAAAGAAAACAATAGAGTATTACAAACCACTAAATATCAACAATAAGCAAACAGTTGTCAATCGATAGGATATATTTTTAAAATTCTGATCCAGAAAAGTCCAAAGAGCATTTTCTAGAAAATTTTAATAAGTTACACATTTGATTAAAGGTAGTCATGCATGACAAGGAATGTATCAAACAATAAGCTGAGATTTGGCCTCATCCTCTATAAAATATAGGCATTAGAGATGATATGAAGGATAAAATTTATAGGTAAGTAAGGAATATTATTAGTAGAATCCTTAAAGATTCCTACAAATGCTTTGTTGATTAAACTGAATAAAGACAAGATAATACATCTTTAATAAAAGATGGTAAAATGTTAATGTACCATAAATATATTTACACTTAACAAGTAATCAATAAATATGAAAATTATTTGACAACAGATATTTATTCCAAAAAACACAAATTACTAGTAAAATACACAAAAGTAGAACTGATTATACTGAGTTTTAAAGTATGAGTTCACTTTTACTTCTTCATAAATAAAATTTACATATTACATTAAGCATAAGGTATATTGAAATTTTACATATTATATTGAACATAATGTACAGTAATATGCTTAATACCTGAATCCAAAAAATTCAGATTAAAGTTCATAAATGGAAACATGATCAGTCCCTAGCTGAGGTATAAATGATATGGGGTGACTGACCACTCCCATCTAGCATACTTCTACAGATTACCACTGAAATAACAGGGAAACGACCTAAAACAACAGGTATTTCAGTATTGTAATAGCTACACAAACAAAAATAGCTTGGTAACTGCCTGCCCAAATACCATCATCACCACATCTCCAGACCTTTATTTATTATAATTAAAAGAACAGCTAGCTTTTACTTGAACTCCCTCATGTCATCCCAGAAAGTCAATATTTAGCCAATGCCATTTGTGTTTCTTATACCCATAGTCATTGATCCATGAATACCTTACATGAGGGGGTTGTTTCTGTTGCTGTCAGTATGAATGATAAAACCTGGGGACTCCTGTATGCTAGACAAACACTCTTATCACTGACCTAGATCTCCAGCACTCTTCTGACATTTTATTTTGAAGTAATACTCCACTAAGTTTAACAGCCTGGTCTTAAACCTTTGGTCTACCTGCCTAGGCAAGAGAGTGATGTGAATGTCAGCCCAGATAAACAAGCAAGACATGTGCAAGCAGCCATAGACTACATGAGTTTTTAAAAGACTGCAGATACATAGCCAGATTCAGTAGCAAGTGGTACACATGAATAGTCCATGTAACACTGAAATCAATTCTATGTATAAGGTACCACTTTTAGCGCTATTTCTCAATAAAGGAAGTCAGACTACGCAACTACCCAAAGTCAACAGCTCATCACTACCAAAAAACAAATAATCAAGAATTCTGACTCATAACGCAAGACACTAGGTATCACTTCAAACTGCCAGTTCTAAAATCAAGAGGCCTTTCCAAACAGGGACTCATAGGGTCATCAACATAATAACATCAAAATGCAAAGAAATACAAAAGGGTCATAGAGAAAATATCTGTAATCTAGAGAAAACTTCAGAGGCATTGTTCCTTTACTACAACATAGATAATTACTCATCATCCTTTTCAAGAAAGTGAGAAAACAGGGTTTTTTGAAGTTTTGTGTATTTCATATAGAACATCTCAATCAATCTTAATCACTTTTATACACCCTTCATTGGCATTCTACCATGGCCCCTGCCCCCAAATTCATATACTCTGTCATTTATTAAGGCCTCTAGTGTCAAGTTAGGGTCCCAGACATTTCTCAATGAAAGTTCATCCACTGAGGTCTAGTCAGCCTATGTAGAGACCCTTGCTTAACAAAGATTAGCTGTTCCTCACCCAACAGTAATAAACCTCCAATATTTCTTCAGCTAAGACTGGGGACTACTGCATATTTCCCCAGTGCCATGCTGGCTTTTTGTCTACTTGAGTTTGCATGGATATGGAGCATGCCAAAACCACTATAATAGGTTCATATGAACAGGGTTCCAGGAATTTGTGGGATTATATCTCCATATGGTTATGTACCTCCTACCTGGCTCTTACATTAGGACCTCACTTCCACAATGGTCCCTGAGCCATAAGTGAGTGAATCTTAATATAGGAGTCCTGTCCAGGGACCTACATTCTGCAGATACCTAATCTCCATACTTTGGTCATTTATGACCTTTGTGTTCCTGGCCCTCTGTTGCATGAGGGAGCTTCATTAATGAGAACTGAGAGATTCATTGCTGTCCTCTTTACTGCTTGTTCTATGTTTCATGAGCCTTAAGTATAGAGATTGCATTGCAGATGTGCCACTTGGGGATGAGGCAATTCACAGACAATGTCTGTGTCTGACCAGTTATGGTACTCTGTAGTAGTCTCCGCCTGGTGCAAAAGAAGCTTCTTTGATGAGTGGAGACTGGGATACTTGACTGTAAAAATAAGAATATATATTTTGTACTTCGTAAGAATTTACATTAGCCTAGGGATGTGACAGCCTTGGGGATTTCTCTAAGATCTATGACCTCTTCAGCCATGTGTATTTGGCTACGATTATAGTCCCACACATGAGTTTCCTCCCACTGACTGGGCTTTAAAGTAGCTGTTGATTGGCCCCAACATAAAAATGCCACAACTGTATCAGTGTCGTATGCTGTGCTAGTCATTGATAATGGTTATTTGGTCATAAAGCCAGAGTTGGACCTTCAATTGATGTTTTCCCTTAGTAGCTTGCAAAGTGCTCTCCAGAGCTATGAAAGCTGGCCTTCAGGGTAACTGGCTTCCAGATCAGTTCCAGCTCCATTGCTCCAGACCCTGTGTCCAAAGTAGGTCCTGTTTTCAGCAACAGATTCTTACTTTCAAGTTCTGGGAGGGAATCAGGGCTGTAGCAATAGTCTGTAATTTTGGATGACTGTGGCCAGCAACTCAAAGGAAGGTTTCTCCTGTCTAGCATTGTTTCTTGTTACGGAGTCTTCAGCTATGCACATGGACTCATGTAGAGATATAATATATAGAATTTGTCATTATATTGTTAAACTAATATTATTTTCTCTGGTGTTTTATACTAGCTAGGCATTATCTCTCCTCTCTTCCCCTGGCTAACCCTCCCTCCAAGGTTTCCCCACTTAAAAGTTGTATCCGTTTTCCCATTTCTCCCTTGATAATACCAGTCTCCTATGGCCCTACCTCTCTTGAGCTCCTTTCTCTTTATCCCCATAAATAAGAAAACCATTTTTAAATCATATAAAACAAAAGAAAATTTAATAACAAAAATTCATGATAAAGAAAAACAAATATGCAACATTAGTATATTTAAATTTTTTTAAAAATTTCTTTCAAATGTTTACAATTCAAAAACATGAATTTGAAAAGGTCAGCACTTGTTAAGTTGGTCCACTATGATTTTTTGCATCATCAATGTTTTTGCTTTATTTTAATTCTATGTATATGTGTGTAATGTGTGCATGTATGCAGCTGCATCCATGTCCTGCTATGCTCCTGGAGGAGGGAAAGGATGTTGGATCCCCTGAAACTAAAATTACAGACAGTTGTTAGCTGCCATGTGGGTGCTAGGATTCAAATCGAGGTCTTCTGCAAGAATAGCCAGTGCTCTTAACCACTGAGCCATCTCCCAGTCCCAACATCATCAATTTTCAAAAACAAACTCGGAGCCTTTTATAATAAAGTATATTATTAAGCTCTTTAATTCTCAATAAACTTCCAAATAAATGTTTTGCTTCTGAATAAGAAGGATGAATTTAGCTTTCACATATAACACACTTCTTACAATGATTATGACTAAAATAGGGAAACAACAGGAACTTGGGTATGGTGACAGCCACACAAAATAGACAGAAGTGACCCACGCTACCTCTTAAAATTAAAGGATGACCACCAGCATCATGCCAATCAACCTTTCTTGTCAAAATGAGAGGAATTCAAGGGTCGGCCACAAAGCAGCCAAGAAACACATCACTTGATGTGTCTCCACGAAGCTGCTGGAAAGAGTGATACCGGCGATCCAACACAGGGAATACATCAAGCGAAAAGATAAGATAATTTAAACCCAGAACACAGTTCTGAAAATATGTGCACCATTTAAAAATATCTTCTTGACATTCTCAATAAATTCCAAACATATATACACAGAAATTCAAGACAAAAATTCACCCAAAACATTTTTTATTACATAGCCTATATTAAAAGAAAATTCTCAGGTACTAAAAATGAAGAAGGGTTTCAAAAGAAGAGTGAAGTCTGAGTTGGAAGGAAAATTTTACTGTACATAGGACAGACAAGCAAGTATTATTATGCATGGGTTGAAAAAAATCAAGCAAATCCAAAAAATATAACTGTTGCCATTTTCAAGGAATGAAGATAAACTGAACTACATTAACAAATGAAGACATCAAGTGTATCCCTACTAATGTAGACATTTCTAAGACATATGATAAGCCCAAAGAGGCAGAAAAGAACCTGAGGTCCCTTGAAGTATGTGTAAAAAGGGACCAAATCACTTATAAAAATTTAAACACTCTTCCAGGGATTATTTGTTGGGTTAAAATTTACATCATCTATATGATGAACTCCAAAATCAAACAATAATGTAAGTCTCTGCAAGAAGTCTCACAGACCTCATAAAAGTAGCTTTAAATGGGCTCCTGAAGTATTTCTACAACTCAAATCATATAAATATTCCACAGAACAGAGATTATAAAACATTTTTCCTATAAAGCACTAGACAGTAAATTCATTGGGATTTACAAGCCATATACTCTGTTTCATAACTGTCCATGACAACCACTGTAGTGCAAAGCCAACCATATAAAACATTTAAACAACTGAGCATACCTTTGCTTCAATCAAACTTACAAAATTAAGTAGATTTGGTTTCAGGTTTGCTTTTCCAATCTTTGACACAGAAGGAAAAAAACCTTAGTAAAACCGCATAATGAAAAATGACAATACACTACAAAGAATCAGGAAAGAGCAAAAAGAAGTAATAAATATGACAAATGATGCCCCACCACTGAAATAAAACAAATGGAATATAATAAAAATATTCTAAATAAAAAATTAAAAACATGCTTACAGAAATAAAGTATAATGATCATGTCTCATTAAAAAAAAGAATATCAAAAAGACACAGAAAATATTGAAGTATACAAAACTAGGGGCCATGTTTAAATAATGAGATGTAGGATATGCACACTGAAAACTAAAAAATAGCACTGAAACAAATAATAAACGATATGCTCACAGATTAAAAGACAATATTAACTTACCTGAAAATTTAACGACATATACAAGTTAAACATATTTTTTAATAATGCTTAACAAACAAATGTTAGAATTTGATCCAAATGGAGAAATAAAAAAGATCCAAATAGCCAAAACAACTTTGCAAAAGAAAACCAACTTTTGAGGACTTCTCAATTCAAATGCGTACTCTACACATTCAACAATCAACACAATGTGGTATTGGCATAAGAATAAAATACTGATCAATGGAATAAAATGGAAGGTATAAAAGCAAAACTATATTATGAACTGATATTCAGTAAGTGTCTCAAGACCATTAAATGGAGAAAGAATAGCCTTATTAATAGCTGGTGCTGGAATAACTTCAGATACATATAAAAAAAGAATGAATGCTGAAATGTACTTCACATTATATACATATAAAGATTGCTTCAAATGAATCAAAGGTCTAAATAAAAAGGCTAAAATTATAAAATTAGAACAAAAATAGGCAAAAGTCTACATGGTTTTGAATTAGTGAACACTTTCTCAGACATGATAGTCAAAGAATAAGCAACCAAGAAACAAAATATAAATACAAGCGAGCAACAAAACCAAAATTCTTCCTATCTCAAGAGATATTATCAAGAAAGCAGCCTAAAATATCTACATAATTACAAATCATCTCTAGAAAGGGCTTAGTATCCATATTACATAGGAGTGATTAAAATAAGCCAGGCATGGTGGTGCACACCTTTAGTCCTAGCACTAGGGAGGCAGAGGCAGGTGGATCTCTGTCAGTTCAAAGCCAGCCTGGTCTATATAGTGAGTTCCAGGCCAGCTGAGACTAAAGGGAAACCCTGCCTCAAAAAATTAACCAAAAGAAATTCCATAATAATATTCTTCCAGACATGATAGATTTATTGCACTCACAAACTCAAACAGCTGTGGTTGCCCGCACACTATCAAGGGGATCAACATTCCAACATGGATAGGGTGAGCACTTGTGCCTCCGCCTGTAGCTGAGGAGCTACTGATAGTTGGTAGTGGCTAGGGGAGGAAGAGTCCGTTTTATTTAGGCGAGGTCCATAGTAGGTTGACCATGCTCCAATGAAGAGTCCCACAATCATGTACACACAAAAAAAACCAGGACAGGAATTTGAGGGAAGGGTCAAGGAGTTGGAGGTGGGGGAGTGAGGAATGAATACGATCAAACTATATTATGTATATGTATGAAATTTTCAAAGAATAATAAAATACTAAAAAAATTTAAAGAGCAAAGAGCCCAATTATAATGAGGTCAAAGCAGGTGCATGTGCATTTTCCAAAGAACACATGCAAAAGGCCAATAAATATATGAAAAGAAGAGGCAGGGGGAGCTCTATGAGTCCATGGTTACCTGATCTACATAGCAACTTCCAAGCCAGTCAGGGATACACAGTAAGATCCTGTCTTTAAACCAAACAGATAAGAAAACTGTGGAAAAGGGAATCACTGCTGTATTAGAAGGTTGTCTCAGTGACAGACAATTGCAGTTTACAAGGAGCAAACTGTCAGGTTATGTTCACCTCACTCTGTTGCTCTGGTCCTGTGATAAAAATGAATATCTTATCATCAAAAATATGTGGTGAAACAAACTGTTCACCAAATGATGGCTACCAAGCAGAAAGAGAGGAAGAGTGGGGCAAGGAACAAGGTAAGAACTCAAGGACATGCACACCTTCAGTGAGCTACTTCTTCCACCAGGCTCCACCCCTGCCACCTTCCATTAAAGCCATTGATTTATGAGAACAGTCAGAGCCTTCATGAGCCACTCACTTCATGACCAAGTCCACCAGCTGTAGACCAAGACTTCACCACATGAACCTTAAGGGGGATATTTTATATCAAAACCAAAACAGTTTTATGGAAAATGCAAGTCAAAAAATAACGAGTAAGCATTATTCACTCATTAATAATATAGTCACAGACAACAGTGTGGTAAAGGATATAGAGATACTGGAAACTTCAAGCCCTGTTGAAGATTTAATTCTTAAAAAGTAAACACTGAGCTTTACATGACACATCAAAAGAGAAAAGAAAACATATGCCAATACAAAAATTTATATATAATGTTTACAGTGCATTATTTGTAGTATCATAATCATGGAAATAACCTAAATATCCATTAACTGATAAAAAGTAATATCCTAGTTTGCTTCTCCATGGCTGTGACAAAATACTCTGACCAATACCATGCTCAACCTGTTTTCTAATACAATACAGAACAGCCTGCCAGGGTTGGCACCACCCACAGTGGGCTGGGCCCTCCCACATCACTCAACTATCAAGAAAATACCCCAAAAACATGGCCACTCGTCAGTTCCGTGGAGGAAATTCCCCAATTAAAGCTCCTTCAACCCAGGTGTGTCAAGTTGACACTAAAGCTATCCAGCACAATTCACCCTTTGTCAACTTGACAGACAAGCACTGCACTATTATGCCACAACCTTTCCATTTCTTTCCATTTCTTGTTCTAGTTACTGTGTTAACAATATCACAGCATAAGACAGTACAACCATAAAAGTTCCACAGTCCTTAAGAATTCCAAACATTTAAAAGTTCGGTCTTTTTTTAAAAGTCTCTTAACTATGGGCTCCTGTAAAATCCAAAACAAGTACTGTCTTATTTCAAAGAATAGAACCGGGCACACGTGAGCAAAACCTAAGTCCAGCAAATAGCTCAGTGCTGGACTTCTGGGATTCACTAACAAGCTTCTGGCCTCTAAAGGGTTTCTGCAGCTCTACTTCTCAAGCTGTGACATCTACAGCACACACAGCTTATCTCACTGGCCCAGGCTGGCTCCATTCCACACCTGCTGCTGTCCTTGGTGATCATCCCACGGTTCTGATGTCTCTAAAAAGCTGGGGTCTCCACTGAAACTGAGGCTGCACCATTCACCAATGGGCTCTTCTGGCCTCTCCTGGTACAAAGCCTCAGATTCTCTCCATGACCCTTGCAATCCTGGGGCTTTCACTGCAACTGAGGCTGCACTTTCATCAATGGCCTTTTCTGGTCTCTCAGGGTGCCAAGCCTCAGCTGCTCTCTGTGATCTATTCACGCTTGCAACACTAGAACCATGCAGGAGAGTCTTACACGTTACAAGTCCTGCTTCCAGCTTGAAATGGAGGCTCAGGCCCCCTATGGGCCAAAGCTTCTGTGCGCTGACCTTGAGGAAATACTTCCCAGAAGATTTCACCTTGATGATGCTGGTCTCTTATTACTTACAGCTGATTTTTTCAGCCCCAGCTGACCAGAATCCACAGATTCTCAACTCAAAATATCAATACAAACAGCCCTGATAATCTCAATTTCTCTTTGAAGCTTCACAAGTCAGGCTTCCATTGTCTACAACTCTTTCGGCATAACTGTTCCAAGCTCCACAACAACAAACTCTAAGTACTCAATGACTTTTCTAGTCCAAAGTACCAAACACTTCCATAATCCTCTCCAAAACACCAAGGTCAGTTCTTTCACACCAAACCCCATAAGCCTGGTACCAATTTTTGGCCTAGTTTTTTTCTCCATTGCTGTGACAAAACTCTCACGAATACCAACTTGAGGAGGAAAGGGTTTATTTCACTTACATCTCCCAGATCACAGAGTATATCATGGAGCTGAAGGTAGGAACTCAGGGCAGGAATCTGAAGGCAGGAGCTGGAGCACCAGCCATAGAGGAATACTACTTTCTGGCTTGCTCCTCTGGCCCATGTTCAGCCTGCTTTTTTATACAATACAGAACAACATGCCCAGGGGTGGCACAGCCCACAGCGCGCTGGGCCCTCGCACATCACTCAACAATCAAGAAAATACCCCACAGACATGGTCACAGGCCAGTCCAATGGAGACAATTCCCAAATGAGGCTCCCTCAACCCAGGTGTGTCAAGTTGACACTAAAGCGATCCAGCACAAGTTATTTTTGGTACAAACATATTATATAAAGAAAAAGAACTTACATACAAGAATGAATTTTGTAAACATTATATATTCTAAGTTAATTTAAAAAAAATCAAATGTCACCTCCCTGAAGGCTAGCTCTCATAGTTTTGGAGAACACGATGGAAGCTGCTATGGGAGAACATCAACTGACTGTCCAACCCCAGCTTTAAGGCCTAATAACCACAACAACCAATAAGGAATAGAAATAGAGTTAAAAATCAAATTATAAATGTATAAGTAAAGAATCAGTTAAGTGAAATGTACCTCAAAGGAGATGCAAGATTCAAATACAAAATTGGCAATAAGAAAAAGTAGGCACACCGTAAAAAGCAAAAAACTCCAAGACACAAAGCACAAATGACACAATGGGAGAGACACATTTGAAAAGATAATGCTGGAGAATTACAAACAAATGAGGAAAAGCATCAAGCTACAAATTCAATAAACCAACTATTCACAATTAATAAAACAAAAACTAAATCTCAAACATAAATTACAAAATAGTAATATTACAAATATACTGAAATTACAAAACCCCAAAACAAGAAAAAAATCTATCTTAAAAAAATCAGAGGGCAGAATAAAGGCATTGCTTCCCAAAGAGAAACGATACAGCCAAAAGAAATCTCAAAAGGAACAATAGAAACCAGAAGATACGGAAATCAGCACTTCAAGGGATCAAAAGACTGTATCCCTCAACTTGGGGTGCTATTTAAAAATAAAGAAAAAGTCCCTCAAATATAAAGACACACATAGAGTAACAACTTTTTCAAATACATGAAAGCTAAAATTATTTGCGGTCAATGTTGACAAACTCAAAGTTGTTTTTAGTATTTTTAAAAGCATGCATCTAAAGAAAACTTACAGCAGAAGGAAATTAACATACATAAAAAAATGAAGATCATATGACAGCCAATATTTAGCTAAGTTATTTTCAGTTATCATGATTTGCTTATAAAATGTCCATTTAAAGCAAAAAATGATACAGTATATATATTTCACCCATTTGAAACAGGCATAAAGTGAAATATATGTAGTGACACACAACACAGGACTGGAGAAAATAATGTGGCACTACTATTCATTCTGACCTCACACACAGAGTAGACTAGAGAACTGACTCACAGCAGACTACTTTAAAATAAAGATGGCTACTACAACCGTTACAGCAGTCACTAAAATAAAAAACACAAAAGAAGTAAAGCTAGAAATCCAGCAAATGTGATCTTAATAAATGGAGTTTAAATATTCAATTAATCCATATAGGTTAAAAAAGGAGTAAACAAAGAAAACTTAAAAGCGAATACTATGACCAAAGCATAACTTCAATAGTACTATTACACTAGTTAGTGGAAAACTAAATATAGATTTTTTAAAAACTGATTGTCAGCCAAGGTTATAAAGAACTATGAAAATAAGATGTAAATTCTGTTCCTAAAAGATGCACTAGAAATAAAAACACACACACAGAGGATGGCCAGCAAGGCCCAGGAAGGAACTCTAGTTATAAACAAGAAAACAAAACCAGGTATATGAACCAGCAACTACTTCAAGTGTAAAGGAAAGGGTGCAAATAAGCCTACACCAGCTACTGTCTACAGGCAACCCTGATGCAGCCAGGGAACTGAAATCCAAAGTGAGGCCAGATATTTTGTTTAGTTAAGAAAAGAAATATGCAAAGTCAGGGATGCAGTGGTGCTGACACTGGCAGCTGGAATTTATTGGGAAAAATAATAAAGAAGACCAGACCGCACACAGCAATCCTGAGCCTTAAATAAATAACTGAACAAACTTTTGTTAGATACCAAGAAACCAGAGAAATCTCAACAGAAAACAGTAAGTCGCAGAATATCACAGCCCCATCACAATAGAAAAAGTGTGTATTCCCACCATCAAACTAAAAACCCTCTTTATTCACAGGGCATAGCACAGAAAGACACTGCATTAGTAATGGAAATAAATCAACACTGGACTTGAGGGGCTGCTATGCATGTACCAAAACAAATCTCAAAAGCAATTTTTTAATGTTAATAAAGCTCACATAACTGCACACCAAAGCCGTAATACACTATTAAATCAGGAAATCAAATGTTAAACATTTAAAACTCATAATGCCCAGAATACAGTAAAAAATAATCATGCTGAAAGCTGGTGCATAATCAACTGAAAAAAAATACAACAAAAAGAAATGGTACAAAAGTCAAGTCTGTTGGCAGAAACCTGTAATTCCAACTCTTCTGGAAGCTAAGGAGAGTGGTTCACAAAGTCAAGTCCTTCCTAGGCTTGAGTGAATTCAAGGACAGTGTGTAACTTATCAAGAAAATCTTGGAAAAAAATGTTTTTCAATGTGATGTAGACCACTGGTAAAGTACTTGTCCAATTCTTAGCACTCAAAATATTAAGTGGTACACAAAATTGGTATTATGAAGAAAAACACTTCTGTTTTTCTGGTTTTTTTCTTTTGTGTGTTTTCTTTTTTAGGCAGGGTCTCAGTAGGTATCTCTGGTTGACCTAGAACTCACTATGCAGACCGTGGAGCCTAGAACTCACAGAGATCTGCTTGCCTCTGCCTCCCAAGTGCTGGGATTATACATGTACACTCATTCAGCCTTTTAAAGAAATATTTTTAAAAGTTATTAATAGTAGGGTTCCTATCCTCATGAATACAACATAAGGAGGAAAAGCATTTAAGGTATAAAAGTGAGCAAATACAATTTATACAGATTAAGTATTCAAAATGAATAAATCAAATGGGGAAAGAGCAGTCATTCCAACAAACAGTGCTGGGGTCACTGAACCTCCACATGTCACAAATTAAGTTGGAGACCTATCTTACAAAACACAAAAAATTAAATCAAAAACGATCAAAGTCCTAAATATAAAAGAAGATCCATGAAACTGGGTTTTTAAAAATTGAGATAATAGATTGGGCAAGTTTCTCTACTAACACCAAAAACATAAGAAACTAAGAAAAATGAGTTTGTTCAAAACTAAAAACTTATGAAGGATATTGTTAAAAAAGTGATAAGGCAGCCTACAGATTATGAGAAAACGTTTGCAATCTATCTTGACAATGAATGTGTATTCGAACTATATAAAGTACTTTCAAAGCTCAATAATAAAAGGAGAAACACTCCAAATAAACAATGGATCTGGATAAAGATTTTGCAAAAAAATTCAATCCATCAAAGGAATGCAGATAAAATCTATAGAGTTATGATTTCATATCATGCAGAATGACTATAATAAAATGATAGGCTATAAACAGTGTGAGTAAGCATAGAAAGTATGCAGAGTCCCTCATCCACTGCTGCTATAAAATAAAACAGCAGATTGAAACAACTCTGGCAGTTCTTCAAAAGTTAAATATAAGTTACGATATGATCATGAAATTCTAGTCCTAGAGAAATGAAAACATATCCAGACATATATGTCCACATAAACATTTATAGGTACATTCTTCAAACATCCAAAAAGTAAAACCCTCAAATTACAGTTAAACAAAAACAAAAACAAAATAAGGTTATCTATATAATGAAAAATTGTTAGACAGAAAAAAAAAAAGAAAGAAATGTGGTATTCCTACGTGGAACCACAAAAATAAGGCCTGAAAATATAATACACTATAAGTCAGTCAAAAGACTCGATATCATATTATTCCAATTATAGGAAATGCCCAGATAAGCAAATCCATAGAATTTTTTTAAAATCCTTTTGAGTATATATCCTGATGTAACTGAAGGAACCAGGATAATGGAAAGGAACCACAGAGATAAAGGGAAGAATCAGAGAGAGAAGAATAGTGAGACAGGTGTCACTGAGGAAGAAATAGATAAAATAGGGGTGTTTAAATGGGAGTGGGAACTATGGAATAAAGAGAAAGGAGGAGCTCAAGAGAGGTGGGACCACAGGAGACTGCTATTATCAAGGGAGAAATGGGGACACCTTCACAGGGAAGGTAAGGCGGGAGGGTTAGACAGGGAAACAGAGAAAGAAGAGAGATAAATAATGCCTAGCTAGTATAAAACACCAGAATCATATCAGTCTAATAACTTAATGAAAAATCTCTCCATGAATTCATGTGCATAGCTAAAGGCTACATAACAAGAAACAGTGCCAAACAGGAGAAATCATCCTTTGAGTTCTTGGCCAGGGTGGTCCAAGAGACTACCAAAATTACACAGGCTATTTGCTACAGCCTTTGATGGCCTCCCAGAACTTGAAGGTAAGACCCTATCGCTGAAGACAGGACCTACTTCAGACACAGGGATCTGGAGCAATGGATCTGGAACTCTCCTGAAGGCTAGCTCTCTAGTTCTGGAGTGCAATACACAAGTTGCTAATGAAGAACAGCAATCAATGACCCAACACCAGCTTCACAACCAAATAACCACATCAATGACCAGCAGAGCATGCGACACTGGTGCAGTTGCAGCCTTTTTATCTTGGAGTCAATCAATGGCAATCTAATTGGACTTAAAGCCCACTCACTGTGAGGAAACTCATGTGTGTGACTGTAATCATAATCAAATACACATGGCTGAAGAGGTCATAGATCTCAGAGAAATCATCAAGGCTGTCACATCCCTAGACTAATGCAACTTCTTATCAAGTTCAAAATATATATTCTTATTTTAACAGTCAGGTATACCAGTCACCACTCATCAAAGAAGCTTTTTTCTTGCATTAGATGGAGACTACAACAGAGTACCACAATGGATCACACACAGACATTGTCTGTGAATTGCCCAAGCCTAAGAGGCACATCTACAATGCAATCTCTACACCTAAGGCTCACACAACATAGAACAAGCAGTAAAGAGGACATTAATGAATCTCTCAATTCTCATTAATGAAGCTCTGTCATGCAACAGAGGGCCAGGGACACAAGAAGTCACAAATGGCCAAAGAGTAGAGATTTTAGGAGTCTGCAGAGTGTAGGTCCGCAGAATTGGGGGAGGGGAGAGTGGGAGGGGGAACACAGGGAAGGGGGAAAGGAAGGAAGGAAGGAAGGAAGGAAGGAAGGAAGGAAGGAAGGAAGGAAGGAAGGAAGGAAGGAAGGAAGGAAGGAAGGAGAGGAAGGGACAGAGGGGAGGGAGGGAAAGAATGAAAGAAGGAAATTTTTTAATAAAATTAATGGAAATTGGTAGTGTATAAGATTACACAAAGAAAATAAGATTGGTTAACTATAAACAGAACAGAACTGGCAGAATCCAAAACAGCCCACAATTACAGCCTCTTTATATAATCTTATCTCCTTAAGTAATCTCAAGTGGAGAAGGAACATGTATATACAATAGGAGACTGTCACTCCTACCTTTCTATTATTTGGTAAGGTTGACATTAAGAAAGGGAGATTAGCGTGGATGGGACTTATCAGGCAATGCCTTAAAATATAGTTTCTACCTGAGAAATTTTAAAAAGAGAAGGAGAGTTTGAGGAGACTACATGGCTAGATTTAGAGATGAGGAGCCTTGTAGGAAGGAATGAAAGCACCCCCTAGAAGCTGGAGTGGTCACACTGGCAGAAAACTAACAGGATAACAGTCACCTTAGTTAGATATCTGTGAAGAAATGAATTCTTCCAAAAATGAGTTTGGAAGCAAATTTATTTTTAGCTCACATACTATACATAGATAGATATAGATAGATAGATAGATAGATAGATAGATAGATAGATAGATAGATTAGATAGATAGATATAGATATATATAAAACATGCATACATAATAGCATATATACATATATGTGTATAATCTACTTTGATCTGTTTTGATATTTACTATGACAACTTAAAATGTCCAATAATTTCTTTCTTAAATATATAAAATATAGTTGTAATTATTTTACTACCCTAGATGATTTACATTTCATCCCTAGGTTGTTTTTAATTCATTGATAGTCATTCTTCACAAAGGAACATGTTTTTCAGATTCTTTGAATACATGCTATTTTTTTTTTACTAGATGCCATACATTGTAAATTTTTAAATTTATTTACTGGTTACCAGATATTCTTGTATTCCTATAAATATTATTGAGCTTTAATTTGAATTGGATTAAATTAACTAGCAATAGATTCTTCAGACCATGTATGAATTGTTGGTTCTGAAACCAATGTGGAATGTGGTTCAGTGCCAATTTTCCCAGAGAGTGAAGTAAAATGTTCTGATGGTCTCCTCATTGCCTAGTGAAAAATGAAGTTTCCCATTCTAGCTGTTCAGAGAAGGAAATTGTCAGTTCAGTAAGTTTTTTGGTGATTATTCCTTTTTTTCTATTTATTGAGGTTTCCTTTTTCTTTAAAAATTTAAAATTTTCTTTAAAAATAAAGGATGGAGAGAGCACACTGGTTAAGAGCACTGGCTACTCTCGCAAAGGATCCAAGTTTGATTCACAGCACCTACATGGGCAGCTAACAACTCTCTATAATTCTAGTTCTAGGGCATCCTATGCCCTCTTTTGGCCCCCATGAAGGTAAAACACTCATACACATAAATTTTTTTAAAAATTAATTTTAAAAAGCAATAAAGTATTTGAATACAAAGAAATTAACATTGTTATAACACTAGTATCTAAATGACAAGACTCCAGCTTCATCAATTTTGCCACAAATAATCCCTTTCTGTTCCATTGCTCCAGAAGAACACACTGATTTTATTACCATATCTTAACTATACATAAAGGGTTTCATTATACATTTTCATACTTTTGTATCATATAATCCCCATTACCCTCTCTTGTCCCCGTCCATCCCACTCATGCCCCATGTAGTAGAGGTCAGAGGACAAACTCTGTGGAGTCAGTTCTCTCCTTTCACCTTTACACATGTCAAAGGCAATGACAAACTCCAATTGCCAGACTTGAACAGCAAACACTGTTACCCACTTAGTTATCTCACTAGCTTAATGAACAATTTTAGGTGAAAGATTGAAGTAGTACAAATATCTTATATATTTGTAGATATTAGTATCTCAAGATGCTAAACTAATCATTAATATGGTATTATGATGCTGATTATTGCTTCTGTTATAGCTAAATTCTTATTTTGAATTTTCTATAAGTAAATTTTTCCTACTTTCACCCATTTATAATTTGTTCATGCATCTGTATCAGCATTCTGCACTCACCCAGTCTCAATGCTAACTAAAATCATCCATTTATGCAGAAAGTCCTTCTTCCTCTCACTGGAGAATGGTACTTAGAACCACCATCTATGTACTAGACATTTTCATTGCTCTTGGGATTTCATGGCTTCCAGGCCCTCTCAACAACCAGAGTTGACAATGTCTCAGGTATACATACATATTTAGAATGATTATTGTGTATATATTAAAATAAATATGCCTATATGCTCTTAAGCTTTAATCTAGAACCAAAGGGAGTCTTCAATCTTGCTTACTTTTTAAATTTATTTTATTTTATTTTATGTGTATGAGTGTATTACCTGCATTTAAGTGCACCCATGTCATGCAATGCCCGAAGAAGACAGAAAATGTATTAAATCCTCTGTAACTGGAGTTATAGACAGCTGTTAGCTGTCATATGGGTGTTGGAATTCAAACAGAGGTCTTCTGCAAGAAAGGCTAGTGCTCTTAACCATTGAGCCATCTCTCTAGCCCCCACTCTTGCTTACTTTTAACTTCTTTCTACAAAATGAGCATTCTGGTTCCTATTAAACACAATTCACATTTTTTCTCAAACAAAGTACACACATAAAATCCTGTTAAATTGTTAAAATTTTGTTGTCAGAAACAAATTAAACAAATCAGAAAACATTGGTTTTATATACAGGTTTTATTATATAGCCTTTAGGTATATAGTAAAAACATGATTTTCTGCAATGTAGGCAAGTCAGTGTTGGGGGGGCGGGAATATATGATGCATATATTTTTTGTTTTCTAGCTCCATTCGGAAAATCTCTCCATTCCTTCACGGAGGTCTCCCAGAATCATCTCCCAGATAAACTGCTTCACTCGAATCTGTGACCACTCCTGAAGCACTTATTTCAGACATCCCAGTCATAAATGCATGTCCCATTCTGCTTCAGCTGTTATTTGATGTCAACCTCTCAGTGAGGTTTTGCCATCTAAAAAGCAAGCCTTATTCCCTTCCTTTCATTTTCTAGCACTTACCACTATATATATATATATATATATATATATATATATATATATACATTTGAAATTTATATATTTCAATATATAAATAAGGCACATGAATGCAGTGATTCAAGCCAATGTTAATTATTGTGTCTCTAGTGCCTAAATCACTACATTATTTAGCATACAGTAGGTATTCCATAAATATATACTGAATGCATTGATTTTTCAGAGGGTTGACTTTCTTCAGTACAAGCACAATATATGGAATTACGTAGATGAAGGAAGCCCCTGAAAAACTAAGTGATCTTAAAAACTGAATAGTAGTGAATACCAATGGTAGCTTTCAAAGTAGAAGTCAGGTGAATTCATCACAGGTGTTATATACAATTCCCATATTTACCATGAAGTTTCCTAGAAACACTAAATTGCATAAGAATTCTATGATCTTATGAAATACATAGTAAAATTATATCAGTGTACTCAAGAAAAAAATAAAATCTTTTTCATCCTATTTTTATTACCTGGACACTGGATAAAAGACCATTCATAGTTCTTGTCTTTGGGGCAAAGATTGGTGTCAAGAACCACCTCATTACTGTGCACTCCAACAAGCTTCACTGGTCCCCGGGAAGAACCTTCGATACAGTATCCTCTTCCTGTGTTACTAGGGTCATTGCACCAGCCACATCCTGGATGCTCCAAACATTGTCCACAGGTTCTTAATCCAGAACAATTTTGAGCTGCATGACAAAACATTTTTTAAATATAATTTTTATATTCAAGTAGAATTGTACACTGCAGAAAAATATGATTATGAAAAAGGATATTAAAATGGTACCTCGAGTTAATGGAAATATATTTTTCATTAATACCTAAGACATATGAAAAACTCAATGTGTACACATACAAATATAATACACATAATGAAAGAAGAGGAAGTAAACGGACCTGGTTGTTCAAAGGGAAAATGAAACATGGTAAGCACAACATAGAAAAAATACATCAATCAGTACCTGAAGAACCTGTCAGGAACATGACGTTTCAGGACTTGATCAAGGCCTATCAAATACCTATATCTTTGTCTGTGATACCATGGTCTGTGACATAAACCCATATAGCCACTATTGTCCCCAGTGTGAGCCTTTGGTGAAAAATGCTGTACTCGGCTCATCATCATAAACAATCCCACCAATTCCTGAGATTCCTGGCCCCATTTGGGCCGCTTTTCAAGACTAATGCTCAAAGAAAGGTCCATGATATTAATACTTTGGCTATCAAGTGGTAAGTAAATTTAATCTCCGCCCATTAAGAACAGAATACTCAGAACATGGGAACATAACCCCAAGCTTTCTTCACCACCCAGCAATATACACTCTTTTAGGGCTACAGAATAGTATTCTGCAACTTACTTGTTGAAACTATGCTTTTTTAAAAATTTTGGCTGAGACTTACTAACACCCATGAATGTAATTTTACCCCAGAATTATCAAATATTACAGTCTGACATCACACTGAAACCACTGCTTTAAAAAAAATTATTGAATTTTTGTGAATTCCACAAAATATATTTTGATCATAGTTAAACCACTTCCCTTATCTGCCTCATAGCTCCCCACCCAATTCCATTATTCTGTCATAAATGTTAAGGCCTACTGAGTCACATTTGTGTCCACAGATGTCCCTCTCTGTGAGTCTGTCCACTGCAGCCTGGGTAACCTATCTACTGTCACTCCATAAAGTAAATCAACCCTTCCTCTCCCAGCAGCTATCAATCACCAATAGCTCAACTGAAGTTGGGGGTTCTTACTTCCCCATGTCTTTGCTGAGTTTTTCTCAGGTTTGAGTTTACATGAGTCTTGTGCATGCTGTCACCATTGCTGAAAGTTCACATGAGCAACTTTCAAGCTATAGAAACTCTTGTTTCACATAGTCATCCACCATCCCTGGCTCTTACAGTCCTTCTGCCTCCTATTCTGCAATGGTCCCTAAGTCTCGAGTGGCAGAAGTTTGCTATAGGGGTGCTATCAGGAATAAGCACTCTATAGTCTCTTATTCTCTGCACTTGGCCAGCTGTGGCTTTCTGAATTAATCACCATCTACTGCATGAAGTTTCACTGGTGAGAGTGGCAAGACGCATTAATATTACTCCTCACCCCGTCCTGCTATATTCCCAAGCCTTACAGGATTAATTGTGTATGTATCACTTAGGGCTGAGTACCTCAAAGCCACTTATTTTCTGCATCTGATCACTTGCGAAATTGTGTAATAGTCTACATCTGTTTCAAAAAGACTTCTTTAATGAGTGGTGAGATATATACTTGTCAGGCTAGTTGGGAGCTCTCTGGCAGCAGGAGCAGGAACAGAAAGGGGCCTAGGCCCAAGGCAAGGAAATGGAAACAAATGAGGCCAGTTATGACTAGTTAAGCACAGAAGATCTCAAATCATTGCTTTATGTTGTTTAATTTTTTAATTCATAATCAGAGCATCCTATACTGGTCTGTGATTTTATGTAATTCTTTGCTTTTCCTGGCTATGAATTATATACTTTGCTTCAGGAATTATTTATAGATAGAAAATAATGGCAGGTATATAAGGCACCATGAATGATGTTTTCTAGTAATATTTTAGAAAAGCCATCCCCGCCCCAGGGGGAGGAGGAAGTAGACTGTGCCAACTTAATTCCATTGTTATGTTAGTAATTTGGCTGCTACTCAGTGTTTACTACTAGGGGAAGCAAAAGTGTCCTTCTGAGTACTGCAAATATGATGTTTCTTTGTAAACACCAAAAACAATAATGAGATAATATATTCACAAATTCACTGATAATAGTATTTATTGTAAAGTTGTTGAGATCCTAGAATCTCTAAGAGTCAATGTAAAAAAAAAAGTAGCACCTCATATTTTCTTAATAAGAAATAATAATTTAAAAAAATAAATAAAAAGCCAGGCATGGTGGTGCATGCCTTTAATCCCAGCACTTGGGAGGCAGAGGCAGGTGGATCTCTGTGAGATCAAGGCCAGCCTGGTTGACATGGTGAGTTCCAGGCCGGCTGAGGCTACAGGGAGACACTCTCTCAAAAAGACCCAAAAAAAAAAAAAAAGCCAGAACTTTAAAAAATGACAAAACAAACATATCCAGTACACCAGGGCTAGAGAAATGGTTCAGTGGTTAAGAGCCATGGCAGCTCTTGCAGAGGACATGGGTTCAATTTCGATTCCCAGAACCCACATGGCACATCCTAACTCCAGTTCCAGGAATCTGAGGCCATCTTCTAACCTCCACAGGCACTGCATGACACAGGTGCACATACACACATACATACAGGCAGGCAATACACGCACACATATAAAATTAAAATAATAAAATATTTCTTTAAAAAGAAATAAAAAGGAATAATCACATAAATTTGTAGACAATTCATTAACATGAAGAGTTTGTTTTGGAAAGTTACACTTTTCTAATACACAGTGGTGAATGACAATTCTTTTAAGAGATACTTAGTAACTGAACAGTTCATACACGTCCACATTCCTCCTTACTTCTCTTAGTTTGAAGTATTTCCCTTATCTATAACTATGGATAGTTCACAGAATTATTGACTGGGTTATTCAAATTGTCTTCAAAACTACACTGATTTGCTATGAAATCAATGGGAAATAATGAATACATCAAATGTCACATAAAGTTATATTATTGTGACTTTCCAATTATTTACTATCATATGATGAAATAAAACCATATCTTACTCAGAGTAATTCATGTTTTCTACTATATTTACAACCTAAGGGTATTTCATAGAAAAATTCATTTTACTTTAGAATTTAAACATAATTTTTTAAATATCTAAGATATTATACTCAGATTAAATATAAACTACAATCAATACAACACTCCTTTTAAGCTTTTCTAAACAAATGGGGAACTCTTAAAGAATCTTACCCTTCTTGCACTGACTAATAACTACTAATCTATACTAGCTTTAAATTTCTAATAGATTTTAAGGCTTTAATAACAATTTATAAAATTTTATGTTCAGAGAAATATTCTCATCCCTTAAGATTTCATTTCACATATACAACTAACTATAAAGTGAAGTGGCACTGGCTTTGTTTGATAGCAGAAAGCAACACATAGTACTAAAAATTAACTGGAAATTCATCCTTTAGTATTTAATGGTAGCTCAAAAACTAACAGTCTAGGTTTTCTTTCTTTTTGTTTTCATACAAAAGACAATATTACATGAAAGCCTATGGATTACTGTGCTACTTTTCCTAAATTTACAGACAGACAATACAGAGACTATTATATGAATACAGAACTCAGAGCTTTATATTATTTGGGGGTTTTGAAAGTTGTTATAAAATATTCATTAGGGCTAACTAAATAAAAGTTTTTAAAATCTGCAAGAAACTCATCAAATTTTAAAATAATTACTTTCCTCAATTGTTATGAAAAGAATAGATTTCAAATTTGGCCTACTGTGCATAAAGCCATAGATTTGATGCCCAGTACTCAAAGAAAGAAAGTGGGGCTCATAATAGCAGTGTTTAAAACCTTTACTAAGGATTTCTATTGGTGATACAGGCTCTTTGGCCAAGTGTTTTCCCAGTGTTCATGAACTGTTTAAGTTCAGTCTTCAACACAATGAGATAAAATGATTAATTAATTAATTACATAAAACTTATAAAATATTGAAAGAAATAATAGATTTTTAAGACATGCCATAAACTCGTTTCTTATTCTATTTTTACTATATTACTTTAATTTCATTTTCATTTGAATTTCTACATATTAAGAACTAAATCTTTGATTATTGCTTTAAATAATGCCCTTGGAATTCATTTTCACAAATAAAATATCCAATTACTTAAAATATATTAATTATTAATAATTCCAGTTATTAACAAAGCTTTCTTAGAAACAATTAGGCAAAATTTGTCTTAAAATGTATTTCTTCTGTTAATTTAGAAAATACTGAAGAATATTGCCAAATTGGTTTCTCATTCATAAAGACAAATTTCTTTTATGTTTCTCCTACCAGAACAACTTCAAATGATCATCAAATTTTCTAAAAGCAAGGTAAAACTTAGACCATTTCTAATACAAATTTTTATACCTACAAAATATTCTAAAAAACTGTCAAGAAATGTTAAATGAATAAATAGAAATATCTGGCAGAAAATGATATGTAACAGACAATGAGTCAGTTTTTTTCTCAAGCAGTGAATCGGTGCCAGGTAGAATACTTCCAGAATGTGAGTTTGCTCTAAGGCAAAGTACAATGCCCTTAATTCATCATCAAAATGCCTAGGGCACATAATTTTTAAAAAGCAACAAAAATAACAATTTCAGTCACAAGAATCCTCAGTACAAAGAAGCTACACAGAGTCCAGGAACATGAAGACAGAGGAGGGAGGAGGGAAGGGAAAGAAGAGGCGGAGAGAAGGGGCGGAGAAAAGCGGGATGGGATTGAGGGAGTTAAGATGCACAGTGCCTCTGCCCTGACACTCAGGAATTCAGAAAGAGAAAACTAAAGGAGAGCAAACTATTCTTTTCATTTTATCTGTTTCTCTAAGACAACAAGTAAATGGATACTCAGCTTTATTGAAATAAAGGAACCCTTGGTGATCATAAACTTGGACACTGAATCAAAAATTCAGTCAAGTATATCTTCAGCCTACACTCCCTATAAAATACGACTACTGACCATGAAGAAGACAGCTTTCTCTTGTCCATCTATTATGACACGCCAAGTGATGCCAAGACTGTGCATCCTGCACATGTAGCAGAAATAGCAACAATGATAAGTTTTATCAAAACGAATGCTTACTTGAACCTAATGCTGAGGAAGCAATTCGACAAATACATGGGAGAACCTCACAAAATAACTGGTGTCAAGTCTTCTAAAGTGTCAGTCCTGTGAGAAAAAGAAGGCATGAGAACTGTCCTGAGGAATTCTTAACGAAGCACACCAAAGCTGTTTGTAAGGGAAGCCTGTTGGAAAGCATTATGTGGTCTGTGCCCTACACTCAGAGGTCAGGCAGGGGTCACAGAGAAGTGGCAAAATGTTAGCATGAGAGCAAAATACTTCATGGACTTCAAAATGATAGACTACAGCTCAGAGGCTAACAGCACAAATGGGTTTTAAACCTTGTTATGACAATACATAGTCTCATCTTTTGAAACTTTCTCAAATTTCTTTCCATCTAAATAAACACTTACGAGAGCAGGTGGCAGTCTGCCATTCCAGACACTGTCCATATGGAAAAGAGATGATGTAAGCATTAGAGTCAACACATCGCTTCGTACTGCTGCACCACATACACTCCATACCATTGCTGGTACAGTTGGAACACGACGTCCGCAGAGAGCAAGGCTTTTTGCATGGTCTTGCATTTTGATTTGGACTAACTGGAATAAATCAACAGACACAATTATTTGCTAACTTCATTTTAAAACAAATGCAAGGGTTTTAACTCATTTGCTCTTTAAGGAGTTTCAAATGCTCAAAAAGCATCATTGTAACATGATGTAAGGAATAACAAAGATGATATCTATACTACTTAAATTTGTTACTGAATTTGAAAACTGGTAATTCCTCCTAACTTTTTTATTTTTTCTAAAGTATATGTTGTAGTATTTTTAAAACTTTAAACAGTAATATAATATGAGACCTTGAGTTTTTACCAGCTCAATACTATGTACACCAGCATTAATTACTTTCCCAGTCACAAGTTTTTCCACAAATATTTCAGCTTTTATATATGTAAATGGCTTGTCAGTAACTGTGTCTCAAATAAAAATAGGCAAAAACATTTAACTTATTATAAAAATTTTAATATGAAATACTAGTGGAAATGGAAAGTGATGCACCCTCTGTGGGAAAAAGTTTAAGAACTCCTCAAAAGATTAAACAGCATTACTGTATGATTTAGCAAATCCATTTCTGACTAGGTATTCAAAGATATGAAACAAAAAATTCAAACATGTATCTGCAGACCAACATTCACAGCAGCATCCTCAATAGTCAAAAGGTAAAAGCCCAACATTCACAGCAGTATCCTCAATAGTCAAAAGGTAAAAGCAACCCATGTGTCTACTAATGGATGAACGAATGAAGGAAATGTGATCTATCATTACATTAAACTATTCTTCAGCCTTAAGCATAAAGGAAATGCTGACATATGCTACAAGATAGATAAATTTTGAAGACATTATACTAAGGAAACAAGCAAATCACAAAGGGACAATGTGGTAAGATTCTCCAACATGAAGTACCTAAATAGTCAAATTCATAGACCCATAGAATGGTGAGGACCTGAGAAAACACAGAATAAGAAAGCACAGAGTTCTAATTTTGCAAGTTGCTTTGAAGATGGATAATAGGGATAACTGGCAACAATGGGATAGACTAAATGCCACAGTACTGAATACTACAAAAGTGGCTAAAATGGTGCCTTTTCATACAATACATATAACCACAAAATAGTAATATTAAAAAGAATTCAAATATTTTCTATTCCACTTAACAAAAATCAATTTCAAAACTACGACAAAACATCTGATTTTACTTAACTGAAATAATATAAGATTAAAATTGATGGAGCTGGAGAAAAGACTCAGTGGTTAAGAGCATTGGCTGCTCTTACAGAAGACCTAGCTTCAGTTCCCAGCACCCACATGGTGGCCAGTAACCATCTGTAACTCCAATGTCAGGGGAATCCAATGCCCTCTTCAGACCTCCACAGGCATTGCACAACATGGGTGCACTTACCTACATGCAGATAATACACATACACATAAAGTAAAATAATAATAACATTTTTAAAAGATTACAATTGGTCTCAATTAGTCATTAATTTTAAAAACAAATCTTTCTTTCAAACATTATTTTTTTATGTGTATGGGTGTTTTGCCTGCATGTTTTGCCTACATACATGTCAAAGGTGTGCCCATGTCATGCAATGTGCATGGTGGCTAGAAAAGAGTACATGTCAGATCCACTGAAACTGGAGTTATGGATGGTTGCTAAGCCTCCATTTGTATGCTGGGAACCAAGGCCAGATCCTCTGGAAGAACATCCAGTGCTCTTAACTGCTCAGCCATCCCTCCAGTCCCTCAAATATTATTATGATAAAAGCAAAAGACATTAACAAATTAAGAATACATTACTGCAATACTGTAACCATTAACTATATGTTCATAACAATATTATATCAGTCAAGAAATAATGTTTATGTAAGAAATAAACTTCTATTTCCATAAATTAATGCTGACATCAATAGTAATAAAAGGGATATGTAGATAAAAATAAATTCTTGCAAGTCAGTATCATAAAAACTTGGGCAAGCTACTTCAACTGCAATCCAGAAAAAGGAGGTGGACAGCAACTCACAGCATACTTTAAAAAAAGCTGACCTCTGGACTACTTACCAACGGGCTTTTCACAGACAAGGCCGTCTGCCATTGACGTACAAGGGTTTGCTTTTAAGCCTGCCACTGCAGCCCTCTCTAAGTACGCACAGAATCCAGAATCATTTGGTTCGCCAGGCAGCCACTGCAGCGTTGTATTTGTAAAAGGAGACATGTCCTCCCATCCCCAGTAGGATATATTGATCTTACGCAAACCTACCCAAGGTGATACTTTCTGTAAACAATAGGAAATGAGACATTCAAAAATGTTAGGTGTAAAACTAATGCATCATATTCCTTAGCAAACAGTTCATTATCCTTAAAAATCATATTTAAAAACACATGAAACCACCATTCCAATCACTTTTACTCCCAGTGATAACTTCAGTCCATGCTGAAGGATGATGTAGAATTAAACACTGGACTTTGAGTTTAGCTACATGACTGGTTGACTTATTTAGTCCCTGTTAACCTGGGGGTTGTCTTTTAGAAAATGGGGTATAAATATCTTACCTAAGCACCTCAAGAAGCCAGATCATTTAAATATTTAACATTTTGCTAATGCTCTAACTATTACTATAAGTTTAAAGGTTGATCAATTACAAGATTAAGAATCTACAGATAATTTCATTATCTGCACTATGTACAAAAATAGTTATAAAATCAATAAATGGAATGTGGATTCTGAATGAAGACTTCGTATCAGGACTTTACATAAAAACAGAATGAATAAATGACTATCCATTCAGACATTCACTGCTATACTTGGATGTAAAGGCAATTTTAGATAAACTAATGCCAGTTGCCTTTCCTAACAAGAAGAACCTGGAATGGGCAAAGACTGTCATGATGAAAATATAACAGGGGCTGACAAATGCCACAACTACTCTTAAATACCCTCACTAATCTTTCAAACTTAGCTTGAAATCAAAATCAATTCTGTATTCATATACTTTATTTTTAAAATCATTCAAAAGCAAAGATACAGCTGGGGATAGTGGCACACACTTTTAATCTGAGCACTCAGGAGGCAGAGGTAAATGGAGTTCTGTGAGATCAAGGCCAGCCTGTCTACAAAGCAAATTCCAGGCTACCTGTGGCTACAGAAAGACCTGTCTCAAAAAAAAAAAAAAAAAAAAGAAGCAAAGATACCTTATAAATCCAAGGTCCAGTGCTCAATTATTATGGACACATCTACTTTAATACGCATGATAATACTCTGTCTAAAATATTAAGCTACCAACAGCTACTGTAATGGTTTTATCATTATTTTTAAATTTTTAAGTATTTTTAAATATCAAAGTAGAAAAACATGTCTCTAATTCATAGTCACTAACAATATAGAAATAAAGTTTTTTACTCAGTATTCATTCTAATTACATTATAGAAATGAACCTGGGGGGTTAAAAGTTAGTCATAGACCTATAAATGTGTAAGTGTACAAATATAATGAATTTCACCCAGTAAGTTCTCCACAGATACTTCTTGGATAACATTAAAATATCTCATGAATTTTCACTATGACAATAGATCACATATTGCCATAAGAATGCAGAACACCTAGCAATTAATCAATAAATTTTACTAAACAAAATCATCAGAATAAAATGGTTATTTTCCACCATCTGGCACAATACTGAGACACAGGTGGAATTTAATAGTGCTTCTAATTTTAAAAACACACATGTTGCTTCACATTATAATCATCATACATTTCACATATTTATTCTGAGAGATATTTTGATAACTAAAAGCTAAAACATATTTAAACTTGCTTTACAATAACACTAGTCCAATAATCAATTCAACAAAGATATCTCAGATGAACAATGTATTTCATATTACAGCAATTCTTCCTGTATTTCCTATTTATAGCTAAGACAAGTCATTTAAAATGAAATATTACTCCCTAACTCATCATGGTAAGAATCTGAGAGAAAAGGAAGAGAAACAGAAATGAAGCCAGTGATAAAGCATTTAAAGTAACTATTACTCAGTAAATGAGCCAGACAGGCAGTTGACAATGAAAGATAAATTACTACATTATGAAAATTTACTAAAGTATACCATAAATCACCGTAACATTTCATTAGCCATTTCCGATAAGTAAATGATCATTTGACCCATGATATCTGTTTAAAGTGCATGAATTCGTCAATTTTTATTTGCCAAAGAAGAGCTATCTTGGGTTTATGCAACTGCAATGACTCAGAATATAATTCATTTTATAGTAAAGATATTCCTAATGGAATGTCACCTTGAAGAAGTTTCCACTTTGAAACCCTGAGAAAAGCTCTTTCTGATAAAACAATCTTCCACTGATCCAGCATGCTAAAAAGCAACCTATCAAATCTGTGGTCATCCCTCATCCCAAACAGTGGTTCGTCCAATCTTTATGTTTACAGTAACAGTAAAGAAAACTAGCAGCTACAAAGAATGTCTGAAATATACAACTTCTAAGCAAGCACATCTCAGGGTTATACTGTAATTGATGTTAAACACAGAAAAAAAAAATCAATGGAGCTGTAATGCCAAATTCTACTGATTTCCAAAGCTCAAAAACATGTGAATCTGCACATCAAAAGTTATTTTCATGACAGGTATTTGGGTACATGTTAAATACCAGTTAAAGAGTAAAATGTCAATTACACATAAAAAAAAATTAGCTGGGTGTGGTGGCACATGCCTTTAATTTCAGTACTCGGGAGGCAGAGACAGGGAGATCTCTGTGAGATCGAGGCTAACCTGGTACATGTAGTGAGTTCCAAGCCACCTGAGACTATAGGGAGACCCTGTCTCAAAAAAAAAGAAGTTTATAACATCACAAAAATGGAACAGATCTTACATTCTGTGTTCCATGTGCTTAAAATAAACCTTTATTGAAAACTTGTTGTATTTTTCTAAAGTATAAAAATCAAAGGGTATCCCCTACCTGATACCACATACTAATGTAGTCTAGCCATTCAGCTAGTAGTTCTTTTCTCTTTTTTTAGTCAGGGTCTCCCTGCATCCTCAACCAGCCTTGAACTGATTCACCTGACTCTGCCTCCCAAGTGCTGGGATTAAAGGTCTGCACCACCACCCTGGGCCTCAGCGAGTAGCTCTTAAACAAGTTCAGAGAAAAATAATGTAGGCCTTTTCTGGTCTCCTTATAAATATCTTCAAGTGCTGGCCAAGTTCTCTATCTAGGGCATTCCTCCAGAAAGTTTTCATAAATACACAATGCTGATTAGCTGTCTGTCCTTAACTTCAGCTGTTATACTGAGTATATCTATCATTGAAAAGATCACACTTTAATGTTCTTGTACTTTGACTCTCTCCACTAAACACTCTGAGAACAGAAACTGTCTTTTAATCTGTGTTTTCTCATAAAGCAGATTACAAGGTACACTGTAGGTGTTCAATAAATGTGTAATAAATAAATATTGGTCTATCCTTCAGAGTAAAACGATTACAGTTAATAACAGTGGTTCTGTGAATTGTATGTTAATATAAATTTAATTAATATAGTGCTTTTTTATCTTATTAATCAAGGCACAAGAGAAATCTGCTATAATGGCTAGTAAATATTACTGTGATATTTACTTCAAAAATAAGTGACTATTTATAAAAGCTGAGATTCAAAATTAATTTAACAATTTTGTTAATAAGAGCATGGACTCTGACTCTACAGACAGAAAATGGTACTGAAAATTAATTATTCATTATTGGTATTTAAGAGGAATATATACACTCATTAAAGCTAGGGCAGGCAAAAACAGTGGACTGACTATCCATTCAAAACTTAAATAGTCATCATGGAAGAATTAAAGATCATGTCATTTGTGGTGGTGCAGGCCTATAAACCTAGCACCAGGAGAAAGGCAGGAAGCCAGACTGGACTACACAGCAAAATACCGTGAGAGGAGAGAAGAGGGGACAGGAAGTGGGAAAGAGGAGAAGTTTCAGGAAAATATTTTTCTACAATTAATGTCTATAATAACGGTTCATCAAATAAAATCATTTAGTTATAAAATAACTTATTCTCTAAATAACGAAACCTAGAGATAGTAGTAATGCAGTGTCGGGAACAAAAATACAAAACTAATGAATGATAAAGAGGAATAGCAGTGATAATACAAAAAAATTAATATGAACGTAAAAATGCATGTATTACAGGGAATATCTCATCTATTATTCACAATTAACATTAAATACAGCTGATTCTTATCATAGCACACAAAAGAGTTAACGAAGAGCTAGGGAAGGTGGGTTAACCTGTCACTGAGCTGAAGAAATAAGGAACATGTCCAGATTCTACAATCTTCACTTCTATGATGTCTGCTATGCAGCTTAAAAATCCAGTACAATAAGGAAACATTCCTTCAGTGTTTCTACAGGAAGGAATTGGTGGAATTTGTTTCAAAATTGTTCAAGCTAAACCATCTCTGCTGCACTACACCATAGAGCTGTAATTCTTAAATGCACGTTTTAGGAGAATTCTTTCAGATGAGATGACTCCCTGGTGAGGTAACACAGTCGTTCATTGTAAATCATGAGATATGTAACTAAGTGCAAGATGAACATACTGAAGGAGTCACCAGCCAGGTCACTGTAGAAATTAGTTCCACTTTTCTTGCTAAGGTTTAGCATGAACATATTCATTTAAAAAGAAAACAAAAGAATGAATCATATCTAAGAACTATGGGATCTTCATAGCATACTTCCATAATACAAATAAGTATAGAGTTTACCTGTTGTGTATACTTCTGTATTTCATCCAGTACGAACTCTACTTCTTTTGAAGTTGTTAAAGAGGCAAGATTCCCACTAAGATTATAGCAATAAAGTTTTGCGTTGTCATAACTTTCTCTACTGGAATTGATTCTAAGACAAGCATCCCCAATATGATTCCATCCTTCTCCACAAAGATGAGCTAATTAAAGGAAAAAGAAATGTTATCTTATTTTTATTTAAAAAATCTCAATTATTTCAGAATTATAAGCATGATTGTTACATTAATTTAAATTTTCTAAATAGAACTTAGATATCTTAATGTCAAAAACAAAAGCTGATAGTTTGGCAAAGAGTGAAAACAAAAAAATCCCAATTATTTCTTGAATTCTTAACCAACATAACAACTATAGTGATTTCCAAAATTTCTGTGTAGTCTAACATATTTGCTTACGATTATCTCAAAATACAAAATTATTACTCTATATGTCCCCAGTCCAAATTCTAAAAGCTAAGACCAAGAAAAAAAAAAACAGCCAAGCTGACCTTGGTGTATCAAGCCTGTAATCCCATCATCATTCAAGAGGCAGAGACAAGAGGACTGCATGTTCAAGACCCACCTGGGCTATAGAGTAAGTTGTAGGCAAGTCTGAGCTAAAAGTGAGACCCTATCAAAAGGGGAAAGAGGAATAAGAAGAGGGAGAGGAAAGGAGGGGACAGAGTAAGATTAACAAGAGCAATTCCAAAATCATTTCTGTCTATGAGGCTAAATAAGACCAAAATCTAATTTCCACAGCCTAGCTCTACTATTTAGAAGAGAGTTTTTCCTAATTTTTTTAAAGTAGAGCATTTGTTTCATCTATTTCTCTAAAAAACTAAAACTATTTCTTTCTAGTATGTATTCTTACATGGTTGTTAATATGTGTCTTCCTAGACATTAACAATAATATTCAATAATAGTACTTTAGAACTGAACTTTAAATATCTATTCTCTAAAACATTTTAGTTTCTATATCATATTAAATGTATCTGGGCCCCTTTTACCTAATTTTAAGGCAGTTCTCAAATTTTTGATCTATAACTCTAAAAAACGTCAAAGTTTCCCTTATTTTTCTCTTTTTTTTAAATTTTTAATTTTTTTAATTTTCAGAATTTCATACATGAATATTACGGTTGCATTATTTCCATCCCACTAGTCCCCCAACAATCCTCCCATGTCTCCAGACTCTCTCTCAATTTCTTGTCATCTTCTTCAACTATTATGACATCTACATACATACATTTATAAAAACATGTATGTATAATATAATGCACTGCGTCCATTTAGTGGTGCTCACATATACCCCAAATCTTTCCTGATACATGCTACATAAAATGCTTTTTGGCCATATTAAAATACATTTATTAGTTTGAAGTAATAATTTTAAGAACCATTAGAAATACAGTTTTCCAGCAGCTAAGATGCTTTACCCCTTCGTGTACTATTAACCAGATTAACAGAGCTGTATCTCCAAACTCCCTCTCGAAGACAAAGTTTCTGATACTTCAAATGAAGCCTTTGGCATCTAAGAACTGAAGTGGGATAATGAATAAATGGGGTATGTTAGATATACCAATTGGGTAGCCTCCAAAACTATGAGCGTTAGCCTTTAGGGGAAGTGGCTTCTAGGTCACTTCCAGTTCCATTGTTCCAAGTCATGTGTCCAAAGTATGTCTTGTCTTCAGTAACAGGGTCTTACCTTCAAGTTCTAGGAGGCCATCAAAGGCTGTGGCAACAGCCTGCGTAATTTTGAGAGTCTCTTGCGCTACCCTGGCCAACAACTCAAAAGGGGGTTTCTCTTGTCTAGCACTGTTTCTTGTTAAATAGCCTTCAGCTATACACATGGAGTCATGTAGAGATATTGTATGTGTAACTATTACACCATGCCTCAGGAAAACAACAAAAATTTCATTTACTAAATTATCAAGTATTTACCTGGCAAAGCCTGACACTCTTGTTGTCGCTGATCCCACTGGCAATTCAAGTTTAATGAACAGCTTTTACAGCTTGTAAGTTTGTTACAAATCTGCTCATTTCTTACATGACATTTGGTATAGTTTCTGACAGACTAGAAAATTGAAAGATAAAACATGTTATTTTTCTCCCATTGAACAAACAGGAATTCTTAAACGGCAAGTATTTTTAAGCTCCTATTGAACTTTAAAATGTAAACTTTTAATTCCAAATCCAATTCAATTATGTTACAGTTTATCTCAACTATTGTATTCATTGATTAAATAAAATTTGGCTTAAATCTACCTTTCTACATAGTGAACCACAACCTAACAGAATGTAAGCAAATAATACTGACTTCAATATATTTTTGTAAAAGACAATGAGTATGAGACAAGAGAGAAACCAAGCTTTAGTTAGTCACAGTATGCTAACTGATAAGAACATGTCCCCATAAGGCAAATGTCATGCTTTAAGCAACTGAGTTCCTTCTGCACTTATCACTGGATTCTTCTTGTTGTTTACTTTGGATTTGTTTATATTTATTTTGTTTTTCTTTCAGTCTAAGAACTACCATCGCACCACATTGATGGGACAAGCTCACTGAGTTTCTACTGACACAGGACACTGCTCAATTCATGAACTGTTCTTTGCTAAAGAAACTCTACTAAATCTTGTTAGTCTAAAACCTTTTTCAGTTATAGTAAGAAACTACTGTTCCCAGAATTATAATACATGTTTATTAAAGAATATTGTACAAATTACATAATTTGAAACACAAGCTAGCTAATAAAAAACTTTTTCAGTAAATCTGAAAACAAACTTTAAATTTGATAAAGTTAACAAATGAAGTTACTTCCTTCATGATAGCATTAGATCATTGTAGTTTTAATGACACTATCATGAAAATGAGGAATCGTTAAACAGTAAAAGTTTCAAAAAAGTCTAAAAATCTGCTATAGTCTAAAAAGTGAAATTATTTTCACAATTCAAACTAATAATGAGTTTAATATTTGATCTTTATGTATCATACTTTCTCCATAAAGACTAAAAAAAAAAAAAATACCTCAAAGTTACTTTTTTTTTCAGTCTTACTACATCATGATATCATACTTCAACTAATTCTGGTACTGAAAAGGTAAAGGTTGGGGATTAAGAAGAAAAAGAAAAGGGCGTATCAGAATATTTGCAGTCACGACTTACATATGCCCAAGAAGAGCTACTTCACAGAATATAATCAACATCAATGATAACCCTACCTCATCAATACAGACACAAAATTTGAGGCTCAAGACTTCCTATGAATTCATTTATCAGAAAAATATTTAAACACTGCATCCTGAGCCTCTCCCAACCCCAATTTGTTTTATGTCTATGGACACAAATCCTTACGTTGGACTTTCTCCTATTACTTTCCAGTCAGGCTAAAGTTAAAAATAAGATGCAACTATCTCATATGTAAAATGATTGTAAAAATATCCTTGAAGGTACCTTAAATGTCACCCACCAACTACTTGTTGATAAAGTACTATGCCTCCTTTACAAAATGCACTATAGGATGAATGAGATAACTCAGCAGGTAAAGGTATATGCTGCCAAGCCTGAAGACCTGAGTTCAATTTCCAGAACCAACATGGTGGAAAGAGAGAACTGGATGTTGTCCTGAACTTCACTTATACACACCATAGTATGTTGTGTCCACACACACAGATAATACACAAATACATAAGTGTTTTAAAATGCACTACAGTCACCTCTCAAACAAGAGTATTGATTTATTTTTGTTTGTATGTATAAGATGTGTATACATGTCACAGTTTGTGTTCTGAGGTCAGAGGATAGCTCCAGATGTCACTTCTTACTGTCCTCCTTGCTTAAGGTGGTTTCTTTGCTGTTTGCTGTTATTTGCCAGTCTAGCAGGCCCTGCATGCTTCCAGGTGTTCTCCTGTCTGTGTCTCTGATCTCACAATAGTGGTACAGGATTACAGAGACATGCACATTCCCTTGCCTGATTTTACATGGGTTCTTGAGATTCATTCTTAGGCTCTCATGCTTGCATGGCAAGTGCTTTACCCAATGAAGTCATCTCCCCAGCCAAATATTAATTTCTTTAGAGGAAAATTAAATCTAATATATGATGACATATAAAATGTATTCACAAATAATGTTTACTTTTTCATTAGAAATCATTTAAAAATTGAAAATTTCAAATTATGACTTATTCAACCTTCAGATTTCCTTTAGTAAATTTATTCAACCACATCTCCACATGCAAACTTGCTTATTCTCACATTTTTCTTACAGCTTTTTGTTTTCATATAGAATATAAATCCTAGCATTATTCTATAGGTAGAATTTAAAATACTTGTCAGCTAATTTAAAAGAAATAAATTTACTTGAATTATTTAATATATAAATTTGTTTTAAACTGACAAAAGACAGTCAAGCATTGTAGTGCATGCCTTTAATCCCAGCACTTGGGAGGCACAGGCAGGTGGATCTCTATAAGATCAAGACCTGGCCTACATAGAAAATTCTTGGCCAGCTGTGGTTACAGAGAGACCCTGGAGGAAAAAAAAAAAAAAGAAAGACTAAATATGTTGGAATAGAGAAAGAATAGCAGCTTTTGTCAATTCTCAGAAGAATAGTAATAGAAGAATCCACATCAAATAACTCTGCTGCTCTTCATGAAAACAGCATAGTCATTCATTGATAGAGAACAACAAAAGTAGAGGAATTCTGTTTCATTCACACAGAGAACCAAGTTAATCAGTGATGCCAGAAAGTTGAATGCTGTCCTAAAACATAGTTGCCACTTTTTCCCTAATGAACCAGATGCATGTTAATAACCAGACAGTGAAGAAGAGTAACCATTTACTGCACTAATCTTTACTGCAATCTATTTAGAGATAAATTAAAAATGTAAATCCACAAGAAGCAAACAGATTTGTGACCTATTAGAGAACAAAATGTGCAACTTGTAATAAATATGGCTAAATAATGAAATAAGATATTACTGAACATAATTTAGACGAAACATTCCCTAGAACTTTCTAAACCCATTAGCATTTGGTTTAGTGTAATCACCAGACATTCTGACGAAACTGCCTAAAAAATATATTACAAATTCTAAATTACAAGAGAGTACCATCTGCTCACTCACACTGTCATTCAATGCATTACTTGCTATGCATCATCAAAAATAAAATAAAGCAAAAGGACATATTAAAAATGAATACTTGATAGCAGTTTATAAAATTCAATTTTTGAGATTCAAGTACTGTTCCCTAAACATACACACAGTCTAAAAATAAATGTATTCTATGGATTGAATGGATATATTGCCCAAATTCACATACTGAAACTGAGTCCCCAACAGGAGTTAGGACACTATGGCTATGACTGAGTTATAACGATGGAAGTTCATTACTAGGAGACTCTTACATAAGGAGAGTGCACTGAGAAGATATGGTCTAGGAACCAGAACTCAAATCCTCACCAGATACTTAACCTGTCAGTACGTAGAACTTGAACTTCCAAGCCTTCAGAACTGTGGGAAATACATTCCTGTTACTTATAAACCACAGCTTATTGGAATTTTTTGTAGCAACCTGAGCAGACTAAGATAGTGTCCAAAGGAAAATTAGCTGAAGGATATAAAAAAGAGTTAAAATAAAATCTTGCTATTTTCAACTAATAATTATTTTCTCCATTTTAATTGTAAGATAGTTAACTGAATGTGCCAATTTGGACAACTGTCAAGGTATGTCCAATGAAGAATAGCACCTGAATGAGCTGACTACAACACTTTGTCCAACATGAGTGGGCAATATCCAATACATTGAGAGCCTGAATAAAACAACAAAGTGAGGAAAACAAGAACTTCTGTCTGACAGCTGAACTGAGACATCAGTTCTTTCCTGCACTGACTAGGACTTCACCATGGTAAACATAGCTCACAGGCAGGTACACTGCCACTGGGATTGAAGCATTAGCTCTCCTACGTGTCCACGTTACAGCTAGTGGGCAGACCATGAAGACGTTTTATAATCACATGAACAATTCCATGACCTCATGTGGGGTGTGTGTGTGTGTGTGTGTGTGTGTCCCCTACTAGTTGTTTTCCTGAAGAACCCTAACCCTAATACTCCCATATCCTATTTTATTTAATAACTATTTCCACTAAAATAATTACCATTATGTAAACATTAATAAATATTTGAAAATATAACAAATTTTCAAATCAAAGGCATATTATGTAATTATCAGAACTCAAAAATATTGGTATATCTTGTTATTAGAGTTATTACATGACTAAAAATAATATACCAATAAAATACGTACAAAAGCAAAAGCATTCAATCTAAGGAGCTAATAACTACAAATCTTTCTCCAAGTTTTACAACTCTAGTATTTTGAAATATCTTAGATACAATTTGTAGCCAAAAATTTTTACTTAGTTTCCAACAAAAAAACGAATTACATAATTTTTCAAAATTCTTTCTTCACCTACAAGAGTGGTACAGCAACACTGACATTTGAAGACAGAAAATTATTTGCGGCAAATGTGTTGTATGAATTTATGTTGCTTAGCCTCTGCTTATGAAATGTGAATAGTAGCCCCACAGCAGTGCTAATCAAAAAGGTTGCTAAAGGTCAGCTGTGGAGCAAAACTGCCTTCAGCTGAGAACAGATAAAGACAGATAAAAAAAGTCAAACCAGAGCTTTCAATGTCTGAGGTGAAACAAAGTACATAAACAGCAGACTAAACCATAGCCGATACTGTCTGACACGAATCCCAATACCTATCAATATAAGTCAATTCCAACACTGCAATAAATAACATAGAAAGTGAAAGACAACATTAAAGCTATAAACTTTAAACTCTAAGTATAAATGTTGGAAATGTTTCAGTCTCATTCATGAAATTTATGAATAAAAGTTAAGAGTTACAAAATGGAATACAGACTGACAAATCTGAGCAAAAACCATAATCTGACTTCATCATGCTTCAAGATATACATGATTCCCTGCACAGTTTCTATTTTCGTGTGTAAAGTATTTGCTACTTTTACCCAGTGATTAAATAGTAGGATAGTAATGTAAAGCAGCATGTTAACTACGTCACCATTTACCCTTAAATACTAACCATGCTGCAATTACTATTTGTTGAAATGCATTTCTTATCATCACACCATTGGCACCCATTGGTATTGGCAGTACAGCTGGCACAATCTGCATATCTATAACATCTGTCATCAGAGGCAGCTGCAACACAAACAGGAGATAAAACATGTTAAGCTGAAAAAGATAATGTCATACTCTGTAATTGACACACATCTCTACTTAAGGATCACTAAAAATATTTCTTAACCAGGAAAAAAAAAAAACAGTATGAAAATAAGTTCCTTTCCAGTTTGTATTTACAGGATTCATTTTAAATTTACTCATTTTGGAACAGAAAAAGAACTTACCAATATTTCAGTGAAAACTATTATTGGATATTTAAATAAAATATACTATTTGTTTTATTACTATTTAAAAAGATATTTAGAGTTCTGAGAAGATACATATTAGTTCAACTTTGTTAGTTGAAGCATCAAAGTTTATTAACTCCTTTGCCCAGTTAAAGCAAGTAATTGTTATCAAAATCACAAATGAATATACTAATTGATAATTTTCCAAAAAGTCTAGATATTAAACATCATGTAATAAAATTAGAATTAGAACACCAATCATCAAATTTTGGAATAAAAATTTTTTAACTTTATTATGTGGACTGGCAGCAATTCTAAAAGAAAGAAAACATCAAATGCAAATTAAATCACCTCATTTATTTCTTGAAATAAAGAATAATTCAGAGAAATAACACATTTGAAAGTATCTTAATTTGCACCATAAAGTAATGCTACATACAAAATACATCAACATAAATTATGAAAGTAAAACTAGGGACTGATCGACGGTTAAGAGCACTGGCTGCTCTTGCAGAGGAACCGGGTTCCATTCCCAGCACCCACATGGCAGCTCACAATCATCTGTAACTCCAGTTCCAAAGGTATCCAACACCATTTTGCCCACTTCTGATCTTTCCAGGCATTGCAAACATGGGTGCAATTACACATATGTAAGTAATATACTCGTGCACATAAAATAAAAACAATAAATCTTTTTTAAATAAATTATAAGAGTAAAACTAAAAACAGCTAACAAAGATAATAAATGATTAATTGCTATATAGTTCAAGTACCAGTTTTCTTAATAAGAACATTCTAAAAACTTTTCTGAAATAAGGCAATTCTCATAAGCAAAATAATTTTTACTTTTAAATAAATAAACTTTAAAATCAGAAAGGAAAGGAATAGAATACAAAAAACCTTACCTGTTTTAGGAGGGCACTTTGCTCTAAGAATATTATTTGTATTCCCAGATTCCCAAGACTCACAGTAATTTTTATTCCAAACACATTTTATTCCTGGACCAGCATTTTTACAGAGTTCTTCATCTCTGAAAGCTTTGCAATTTGGAGGTTTGTATACAAGGATATCATTAAGGAGTACACTAGAAAATCCACCAAATATATACATTGACCTATTAAAAATAAAATAGGAAACTTAATGAAGCAATGCAAATGGGCTTTTCTTCCTAAATAATTTTTAAAATAAACAAATGTAACTATACATTTTAACATTATTTTATATTTATGCTTGTGCCACAAATGGTTATGGTCCTGTTTGTTTGGGGGTTTTTTGTTTGTTTGTTTGTTTTGGGTTTTTTTTGGTGTTTTGTTGAAGCAGGATCTCCCTGTAGCCCCAGCAGGCCTGGAACTCACTATGCAGACCAGGCTGGCCTTGAACTCACAGAGATCTGCCTGCCTCTGCCTCTGCCTCTGCCTGCTGGGGGATGGGATTAAAAGCGTGCACCATCATGCCCAGCAACCAATGTTCTTTAAAATCATATTTCTGACATACAATATAACGTGAAAACCCAGGATGAACTATATAAGATTTCTTAAAGATTTTCCAGGTAAAATCTGAGATATTGAGATTTTAATGTTTTAAGGAAACATTACATTTATCAAAGTCCTATTGTCAGAAAGATTACTATTTTAATAAAGCAGGAAGAAGATTCTGAAGAAAATATGTACTAGCTATCCATGACTACTAATCTACACTTTAGAATTGGTATCTAGAATTACCTCTTTTTTCCCCTCTTTTAATTTTGGGGGTTTGTTTTTGTGTTGTGTTGTGGTTTACTTTGTTTTCTTTTGTTTGCCAAAATCTCTCTACATGTTATCATTGGATGAACTTGAACTTGTTGCCCAAACTGACAATGATCCTCCAGTCTCAGGCTTCAGACTGCTGCATTAAAATTCATGTGCCACACGGCTAGAGAGATGGGTAAGTAGTTAAGAGCATGTACTCCTCTTCCAGCGGACTAGAGTTCAGTTCCCAGCACCCACATCAGGCAGCTCACAACTGCCTGTAACTCTAGCTATAGGGGCATTCAATATTTATATATCTTTCTTGGACCTCTATACTCACATGCACATACCCACACAGATACACACACACACACACACACACAACACACGTGCGCGCGCACACACACACACACAGATACACACACACTCATAATTAAAACTAACTTTTTAAAAATTCAGGTGCCACCACATTAGACAAGAATTATCATGCTTTCTAAAGATAGAATTTAGAAGTCAAATAAATACAGAGATATTTTTTATCTTTTAGAATAAAAAGACAAAGAGTAAAGTCATTCAAAAGGCTTTCAAAACTTCAAATTGATAAGAGCTCAGATTTTATTAAGGTATTTAACACTAACCAATGACAATGACTGACATGCTCTCAAAACAACATAACTTTTATCCCTAAAATCATTACTCATATAAAAATACATTGGTCCACAAATGCTTTAAGAATTTTACTGTTAAACAAAGAAAATCAAATTCAAACATAATTTCCACAGTGAAGCCTAGGGCTTTTAGATTTCACACTGAATTTCATTTTTTACTACTCTAAAAGTCAACTGACATCAACTATAAAGTTTTACTGTTGACAACAAGTCCTGTGTGGCAATAGTAGGGAAGCTGTACATAATCGGGGATGAAGATAATAACCTATAAAAAGATGGTTCTGAATCAAGTAGTTTAAGCACCTGGGCAAGCTGCATGCTACTTAATATCATGTAAATCCAAATTACCAATGTTTTCTTAATAAAACAAAATTCTCTGGATGTAGTACCTCATACTTTATAATCCAAGCACTCTGGAGGCTGAAACAGAATTACCAGGAGTTCAAGGCTAACATGGACTACCTAGTGAGTTCAGGTCTACCTGGTCTAGCGTATGAGACCTTGACTCAAAAATAAAAGAAGACAAGTCAATTTTGTCAATGTCAATTTCTTAATTATATATTCCAATATCCCAAAAGATGTTCAAATATTAAAGTCTAGAGAGATCAAAAATCTAGAGAAAACAAAAACTGCATTTGTAGGATGGTAGAACTAAAATACAGATCTAATTCTCACTTCTACTGGGTAGAACAGGAGATTAGTCTCCCATCACTTTCTTCATATCTTTCTAAAGAAAGAGTCTTTCTTCTCAGGGTCTCTCAAAAAAGGAGTCAAAATGACCATACTAGGAAGTTGAACCTCAGAACCTTTCCTTAACAATGCCTAGACATCTTACATAACTTTAACAGCAGTGAAGTGGTATGATTAGCCAACCAGAAGAGTCCACAAAAAAAAGGAAGAATATCAGTATCTTAAGAGCCAATGAGAAATGGCAAAAGGAATATTGGGATGGATAAAAATTCAAGGGTTACTGATCTTCTTGAGCTGCTAAAAACTTTAAATGTGCTCCTTTACCCATTAATGACTACTGCAGAATGTCCAAATCTGTTGACATCTCTATGAAGATTTGGTTTAGGTAATGTTTTCCATTCATCACAAGCTAGAAAAAGAAAACAGAAGAAAAAAAATTAAATGAATAAATCAAGAGAAATAATATAAAATAATCACTGACCAAACTAAAGATAGGATACTTAAAATCAGAAAACAAAAGGTTTATTCATTAATTTTCCATGATGTACAATTAAGTATTATTTTTCAATTGCCATGATACCTCAAATAAAAATAACTTATGCATAAAATTCTCTGCAATAATTTTAAGTGTATAAAATTTACCAAAATAAATTAATGAAGTACACTTTATGTTTGAAGACAATTTCACTGAAATGTCTTTATTGAGTATGTAAAGTTCACATGGTAAAACTCATGAATGTTACTACAGGCACACTTGTCAACACTGTCAAAGATGACCTGCATGCATGTAAGAGCAAATGAGATACATACTATTCACTGATGGACTGTCTGAAAAGAGAACCCTCAAAATATAATATTTAAATTGCTTTAATGATATGTTTCAAAAGAATAGCTTCTTTTGATATAGGAGGGAATAATTTCAACTGCATAAAATCTGGGTTAAAATTTTTAACTCAAATAATTCATTGATTCCATAAAGACTGTGGGAAAAAAACATTTCAAAATACCCTCAAAGTTAACATACTGTTAGATTGTGAAATTTCAAACAATTCAACATTTGGTGACTGGGAACAATCTCAGAATAGTTTACTGGGTTTCAATTTTTTTATTTCATGTGTATGCATGTATTGCCTGCATGTGTGTAAGTGCACCCATACCACGCAATGCCTGGAGAGATCAGGAAAGGGCATTGGATCCCCTGGAACTGGAGTTACAGACAGTTGTTACTCACCATGTGGGTGCTAAGAATCGAACCTGGGCCCTCTGCAAGAGCAGCCAATGCTCTTAACCACTAGATTTCAAATTCTTAAACAAGTTATATCTAAAGGCAGTCCTTGGTATCTAGTTTAAGTGTACTTAGCTTTCTAAAAAGCAAGACTTTTTTAAGAAGCTCACAGGACAAAAAAGAATATTAATATAAAATAAAGTTATGGGGCTGGGAGGTAGCTCAGTGGTTAAGAGAACAGACTGTTCTTGTAGAGAACCCTAGCTCAATTCCCAGCATCCACACTGGGTGGTTCACATCTGCCTATAACTCTAACTCCAGGTGATCTGACTCAGAAGGCACCTGTACTCCCATGCACAAACCCACACACAGACACACAACCCACACATAACTGACATAAAAAATTAAAGTTAGCTATAAAGCTAAAATTGCAATTACTTGTCTTATTATCTAAATAATTGTACCTATAACACAAACAGTAAACAGGTTTTAATTCAACATTTTACTAATGAAGATAAAAGGAAATATAAAAACCAAAATCATAGTTTATAAAATAAAGCTGGAAGAAGGAAAGCAATAAAACACATCTCAGGTTTTATTTCCCAAAGTATATTCCAAGATACATAAATTCCATCAAAGAGTACTCTTTAGTTTATAAATCTATCTCTCTTAAGCTGACAAAAATATTTGGCAATTACTCTAAAAAGAGTGAAAATGGGGATACTGAAACTTCTATTTTAAGGTTCTTTTTCCTAATGCTTTATCCATAAAAAACACAGTTCACACTAGGCCTATAACATTTGAAAAGTCAGCGCTCTGAAGATGAAATATATCTTCTTTTGTATGTGTGTATGTACAATGTTAGTATGTGTGTGTATGTGCATGTATGTGTACATGTGGCACACACAAGCTGTGTGGCCTGCGTATAGAGGCTGGAGGACAACCTTAGGAATCCTTCTATACTTTTCACCTTTTTTATTGCAAGGGAAATAATTATGAGGAATTCAGAATTTTTCTACCAAAAAAAATGACCACAGAAATGTAATCTCTGTAGTACTATTTTGCAATCCCTTGCACCTATTTTGTTTACTCAAGGCCCAGTTGCACTTTCTGAACTTCATGGCTCTGAGCAGGAGACCAAGTCCCCTTCCCTTTATTTCATTTGTACAAGTTCTTTTAAAACTAGCCAGCCAGGCAGTGTGAGGTGGGACCTCAGCTAATGGGAAAGACAAGGTACTCTTTATTTAGGATTAAAACTTACTATATTCTCTGATCTATGTGCCTCCATGCTCCCCCAATGACAGAACAGATCCTTATGAAAAGGTAAAAGCTGCCTTGTCAAGTTACTTTCCTTTTGTCGTTATATGTTCCTTCTGCCTTAGGGGGAAGGTCCTTGGATCCCAGATTTTATTTCTAACAGTGGTTCAGCAGTAAAACCAGGCTAACTGGTTTGTGAGCTTCTAGGGATTCGACTGCCTCCACCCCCATATCACTTTAGCAGCACAGGGATCACATATGCACCACTGTGCCCAGCTTTTACATATGTTCTTGGATGCAAGCTCAGGTCCTCACTCTAGTATAAGAAGCACTTTACCTACTCAGCACGCTTTATCATCTCACCAGCCCTGAAAAGTCTACAATAAAAAACCTATTACATGTGACAATAGTCTGCCAATTTTACATGGTACAGTTAATTTAAGAAATGTGAATTATGTGAGTTTACTAATATGAAATTAAACTTTCAAAGTGATTTCATCTAGATGAAATGAACTTAGAATGGTTTTCATAAGAATTCAGTGAGGCTGAAGGAACAGGTGTTACCCTTATAAATGAAGAATGAGGCCTATGCAGAGTTAAGCAACCTAAGATTCAGCTAACTGCCTTTAGTTTTCCATAATTCAGGCTAATGAATATTTGAAATAACATATGTTAACAGGATTTTGAGATACTATTCTCTTTTTGAATGGAGGGTGGCCTACAAATGGTATAGGCTTTGAAAGGAGGGTGGCCTGAAAAGGTACAAGCTGTTAAAAAGAAAAATGCTAATCCTAAGGAGTGTGTTTGGGTTGGATGGAATATAAAGAGATATATAGATACATATATATATATATATATATATCACTGTCAAATGATTTATAAATTATGACTTGACTGTATTATTCCAATAAAAATATAATTATAAAAACTAGAATATGTTTTTAAAAGATATTAAAACAGATTATTTAACTTAAAAGACTGCATTGAAACAGCAGGACTTATCCAAAGCTAGTTTATTAGAACTCTCCAAAGAGCAAGAATTTTCATAGTCATTTTGAGGCCTTTAGAGTCTAGAAAGGACAGTGACATAACCACCTGAGTATACCTGGAGCCAAAGGAGAAAATTGAAACAAACTGTGCAAGAGGAGAGGAAGAAAGCAGATTTCCAAGTTCAAAACTGTAAAGAATGCTCAGAACATTCCAAACAGTGAGTCAAGAAAAGTACCTGAGAGAATACAGAAAAGCATTAGCTAAAATTGTGCTTGTGGAGAACTGCTCCCCAGCTTTACAGACCACTTCTCTTTTGGGAAAAAGATAAAACTTTCCAGCAACTACTAAGCAAATTTGTTGTACCCAATATTTTATCCTCTGTAGCATAGATTTTATTTCTTCTTGGCAGCAAATACATCCTTTATTTTCTTAGAAATCTTTCTGTACTTATGTAAGATTTTTATAAGTTGTAAACTTTTATACTAAAGTAAATGGTATCTTGATCTTTTTTAATATGATTATTTTGTACAACCTGAGTTGAACAAAACAACTGAGTATGTTTAGTTTGGGGTTCTAGTTTTGCTTGCTTATCATTTTTAAAATTCGTAAGTATAGGCACTCTTCCATTTATGAAAGATTATAATCAAAAAACTTTGACCTAAGTTGAAAATATGTCAAAATTATAGTTAGTAGACCTAACGTATCAGCATCACAGCTTAGCAACAGAGCACACTGCAGAGTACTGGTTGCTTACCCTCATGATCACATGACTGACTAGAAGCTGAAGCATTCTGTTATTGCCCAATATATGGCTAGCCAGGAAAAAAAATCAAAATTTGGGGCATAATTTCTGCTAAATACATATTAATTTTATATTACTATAGATTGAAAACCAAACCTGGAATTATTAAAAGTCAAAAGAATGTCTGTACACAGTTCGCTGACACGAAGTACATACAGACTGCTATACAACTATCAACATATCCAACTCCAGAATTCTCTTCTTAGCTCAAAACTGACACTATGCTCATTAAATAATAATTCCTTATTATTCCCTACAACAAGCTCCTGGCAACCATTACTCTACTTTCTGTCTCAATAACTGGACTACCCTAAATATCTCAGATTACTAGAATCATACATTTATCTTTTTGTAACTTATTTTTCTCCCTGAACATAATGTCTTCAAGGTTTATACAGTTCATTCACATGTGTCTGAGTATCTTTCCTTTACATTCATTATAAATGTCTACCACATTTTCTTTATCTACTCATCTGCTGATAGACTTGAAGTGCTGGCTATTTTAAATAACAAAACTACTAATGCCTGTTCATGTCCTCATTTTAAATTTCCACGAGTGTATACCCAGTAATGGAACATCTGGTAATTCAGTTTGACTGAAGAGTAGAAGATAATCTTCCAGACTGTTTTTCATAATGGCTGCACCATATACTTTCCCACTAGCAAAAGACAAAAGCTACATTTCTCTCCATCTTTACTAACATCTGTCATTTTTAATTTTTTTAATAACAGTCATATTTGAAATGAAGGACTGTCTAATTTACATTTTCCTAATTAATTCTGTCCATCATCTCAACCTGTGTTTTTCTGGCAGTATGTACATCTTCTATGGAGAAGTGTCAATTCCAAGATTCATTTAGGTTTATGAATATATGTGGTACAATATGCTCATTTCCACCTACAATAGAATTGTTTTTTACTTGTTTTGGTTTTGGTTTTTGAGACAGGATCTATGTAGCCCTGACTGGCCTAGAACTCATCATGTAGACCAGGCCGGCCTCAAACTCACAGATCTGCCTGCCTCTGCCTTCAAGGTGCTGGAATTCAAAGGTGTGTGCTACCATGCAGGGTTCAGCATTGTATGTGGCATTACTACAGCAACATTACAATTACCTGAACAAGAAACTTAATGACTCTTAAACTCAGTTTTTAAGAGTAGACCCCAACTCAAAGGGCATTCATTCCCCAAGATATCTCTTGGAACCATCTGCCTCCTGGAACTGTGCTGGTGAAACAGTGTCCTTGAGTAAGGCCCTACCCATGATTTTATTAAAATTGGTTTTGTCAAGTTCAATTCAGGAAGTGTAACCTTGGCCCCACCCTAATCTTAACAAACCACCCATCCTGTCTTTCATCCCTAGTTCTAGAACATCTCATTCTCCCAAGGTCAATCATCCTTTCCAATCTTCACTATATGCAATGAAGATCAGTGTGCTGTCTTTCAGTGCTTTGGTACATTAATTCTCAAACATACCCACATTCATTCAGCATTTTTTTGGGTGGAGCACTAATTTGAGGTTGCTAAGGAGACAAGATCAGGTGTCCAGATTCTAAGACACAAGAACACATGGTTTTATTGGGGTTAATTAAAAATCATCAGTCCAGATTATGCCCATTTTACGTCATTCCTACAAATTGTATTTTATGACTATGTCAAATATTAATCCATCAAACTGCTAATGATCACTACTCAAATTTTTCAGAGTACATGTCATGTTGGTTTATTTACTACTGTAGACATGACATGCACATTTTGAGATCTTCTGTAAGTAGATTTCTATTAGAAAAGAAATACTAAATTTAAGTAAAGCTGTAATTTCAGTTTCATTAAATTTCACCAATCTTCTCCTCAGAGTAGATGACAGTAGCTCTTGCTTCATATTCTCTACAACACGTAGCTCCATTCAACATTTAATTTCTTTTAAACAGATAAATGACACTATTATGCATTTTCCCAGTTACTGGTGCGGTGAATTCACACATCTTTTCACATCTAAAGAGGCTCTTGACTCTGTCAAATCACGATTAAAGTCTTTTGTTCTTTTTTTGACTTTTTAGGATTCCAAACAAAATATTCTATATATAAATCTTTTGCTGGCCATAAATGTATTGACATACCTTATCTCCATAGTGTATATTCATTTTATTTTACAGAAAATTTGTCCATTAATCAAATTTATTATATACTTAATATTTGGGATTTTTATTCTGTTAACTATAGATTTTAAACAGCATAGTTAATTTTCCTCTGAAAGATTTCTGAATTTGACTTTAACTGTTTGGTCTTGGAATCATTTTATTCTTTTATTTTTTCCCTTGATTTTTTTTTGGGGGGGGGGCGGCTAAGTGGCCCTGGCTAGCTTGGCCTCACTATGTATGCCATGCTGGCCTTGAACTCACAGAGATCTGCCTGCCTCTGCTTCCCAGGTGTTGGGATTAAAAGCATATGCCACCATGCCTGGCTGTATTTTATTCCTATATGTTGTATGGATTTATTGTTCCCATGTAACGTATTTTCTGAATATTCCTAAATATGTTGCCTTAATCTTCTGGACCATTTTGAACATGTATACCTTCCCTACTAATATATACATAATTTAATTTTTGCACTATTGTAGTTTTAGTTTTCTTGTTTGTAACTACAGATAAACATGTGTAAAGTTTAAAAGTCAAATAATCCAACAATGCTTGTTACACAAAAACAATCAATCCTCTGTTTTCTAGCTTCCCCATATCTATTATAGAATCACAAAGAAAAGTGCTTTTAACTCTAAAACGTTTCCTTTTCATTTACCTCCCTATTCTAAATGACATGTTTAATTCTTAGGGTCAGATAATACTCATTACTTCCAACTTCCAAAAACGAAGATTTCACTCTTATATATACTTCCCATTGCTATACTTTCCCTCTATCGTTATAAATCAATATTTATTAGACTATTCACAAATATGCTATGTAGTATACTGTGATTGTATTTCTTGATATACAGTCCTCAAACAACTTTTTGTTTTCTCTGTATATTATTTAATTTGCTTTTTGCTTAGTTTTCTCTCCCCTCCCACCTGCACTTGCTCTCCAAGCCTGCTTATCATCCAACAAATGCTCTCTACTTCTCCATACTTCTTAGATTCCACCGTTATCTGTTTTATATATTAAATCTTATCTCAGCATAACATGCAATTCTATAGTTTCCAGATAAAGTACACATTAGAAGTCATACTAGCTACTTGTATAGTTTTGAGAACTGCAATTCTGAAAATATCTTTCTTCCAGTTAAATTTTTAAATTAGCTAGAATTCTAAGATGGAAAGCATTTTCAGCAACTGAAGATACAGTCTTGTCTTTGGCTTTTTATATTAATTTTTATAAGTTATTAATGGGCCACCCAGTCCCATGACTTATTTGTACTATTTTCTGTCCTTCTCTCTAGAAGTTTTAAGGCTATGCACTTCTTTCAATCCCTCTTTTTCATAATGAATTTGTCAGTGATTCCTTAGTATTCATTTTTCCAGAAATTAGTTGGCTCTTTATCCTTTGAACTCAAGTACCTAGACCCCGAAATATTTTTGAAACATTCTAATTTCCTCTCCATCAAAATATGTTTTATTTTTGATACTCAGTATTGAGTCAAAAATTTTCTGAAATAATCATCTAAATACATTTTATCCTATTTTCTTATCTGTCCTAGAAAGACACAGGGACTCCTTAGATTTTCATCAGGTGTGAGCATTTCACTTAGAGCCATCCAGATGTCAGTGTCTGTGTATGTTATCTGGTCAAACTCAGAAATTTTGTACAATCATCTATCTAGAGGATATAAATCTGGCTGGCAGCATTCTATGATCTAAGTAGATAAATGAAGCTAGAGGTTTTACTCTTTACTATGAATACCTTCACTTAATCCTACTGTTTACAAAACAGTACTTAAACCCTCAGTCTTACTTGATAACATTAAAAATTATTCAGCCAACTTCTATAGAGAGTAAATCATTTTCCTGGAGGGAAACAAAGCAGGTACTCAGATGCATAGGACGGGAAAAAGATCTAGATGTGATATATTTTACTTCACAATTTTACCTCAGAATAATATTAATCCTCCTCCCTTTTGTCAAAACATTGAAAACATTACATTGTTTCAATACATGACACTGTGTTAAGTACACAAGATGAGTTTTAATAACTAATGTAAGGACTGGAGAGATGGTTCAGCAGTTTAGAGCCCTGGCTGCTCTTGCAGAGAACAGGGTTCAATTCCCAGCACCTACATGGTGACTAACAATCATCCATAACTCCAGTTCCAGGGTAATCTGACACTCTCTTCTGAGCTCCATGAGCCCTGCACAACATGCATGGGTGCACTTACATACATGCAGGCAATACACTCATACACATGAATTAAAAATAATAAATTTTAAAAAGAACAACTAATGCAATGGAGGCCTGAAGACATACATGCTCCAAAAGATGTAAGACAGAATCTATAAAAACCCAGAGACTTTCCATATTGCTAAAATATGGAGGGGTCCAGTAATCCCATCTAAATTTTTCACAAAGACAATTATTGCATTAACAATACACCAGGCTGCTCCTTGAATTCTGAAGGAGGCATATATAACTTTAAGGAGTCTTACACTGGACCATATACTAGAAGACAGCAAAAGTAGTCAGCTCTGACTAAATGCCAGTGCAAGAAAATAGTTCTGCATGAAGGTCCAGTCAACACACAAACAATACTGCAACTATGGTCATATGACCCAGTTATCATCCAACTATTGGTGATATCACTATTGAAAATCAGAGTATGTGGAATTTATGACAAGTCCTTGAAAGAATCACAATACAGACTGGAACCACATGTCAAAAAGGTCATGCCATCTGCCAAGGACGATTACATACCTTATTCTTTCTACTCTATAGAGATACAACAGGGGTCCTGGATAATCAAGTGACGAAGTATTCAGTTTTCTATCATGAGTTGACAACACCATCAACAAGATAAGATGAAAGATAGAGTATGATCAGAATCACAGGGACCAAGTAACCTGCACAAGTAGGTAGCTCAGACCTCATGTCACCTTCCACTGTACACCAGCAGCCCTCCTGACCTTACAGCTAGAGCGGTATGGTGACTCCTCTGTACCCAGACAAAAACACAAACATGCCAACTTGACATTTAAGTACAAATGCCAATATCAAGTTAATATAATTTGCTTAAGTATAGTTTACTCTGATTCTTACATTGTAAAGTCTCATATAGTATCCAGTTTGTCTGCAATCTGAAATTATATTTTCTATATTACTTCTGGAGCACTCTGGTCATTATCACTTCATAATCAGCTCAAGTATAGACAAATCAATGTAAATTCTCATAGTAATGGACATCATTAAAATGGAAAGAAACAATTCCACACCAACAGAATAAAGACCAGCGTAAAAGATACTCTTTGGAATATAGTTTTTTAAACTTTGCTAAAAAGAATTTAATTTGCAAACCAAACACTAAATATACTTAAGACGAATAAATTCACTAATCTTAAACTACAATTTGAGCATATTATACTATCAGAACAATTTACTAATTAAGAGATATATAATTACATTAAGAACTTAAAATTAAATTCAGATATTGTTTTATCAATTATACATAAAATAATACATTTACTGGCTAGCTTTTCTATAATTCTCATGGTTTCCATAACAGTATGCATCTATAGTTTTACGAGTACTTCATATGAATTCTCTTAGTACTCCAATCTGTTCATAACATTTAATATTAATACTGAGCTTCACAGGTCAATTTAAAGACTTTAAAACATGACAGAACACATAGGTTGTATATACAAAGGTCAAAACAGATTAAACATATAGAAAATATTTAATCACTTAAATACTTTTGTCATAGAAAGCTTAATTTCTGAGTGTTACCAAAACTTTTTCCACCTGTCCCTTAAATGCTGGTGTTTCAAAAGGGTTTTGTATATCTTCACCCAAGTCAAAACTTTTCTAATATTCTAAGTTTACACAATGTCTCCTAGGTTAATTCTAATCGTATGGCTTCTTGGGATTTTGTTCTCTAGCATTACACATACATACACACACACACACACACACACACACATACTACACACACATATATATAACAGTTTGGAGTCATATTTTGTATATTTGTATTTTTATATATGTGTATATTTTGTATATTTGTATATATTAATCTCTGCCAAAGTGGATACCACTATTTGACTCTCAAACTTACCTGAAAAATTTTTACAGTGTTTTAACATAAAATAGTATTTCCTTTTGGCTTCAATAAATAGTCCTGATAAAAGAAATTATAAGTTTCTTGATAATGATAATCTAACTTCTAAAACAAATCCTACTTTGTTATTTTACTATGCTTAAGGAAGGGGTGGTGGCAGCCTTTAATCCCAGCACCTGGGAGGCAGAGGCAGGTCAATATCGGTGAGATAGAGACCAGTCTGGTGGTCTACATAGCGAGTTCCAGCTCAGATTGGGCTACAGAGAGACCCTTTTTCAAAAAGACCAAAAAAAAAAAAAAAAAAAAAAAAAAACTAAAAAGAATCTGTTGGATTCTACTGCTAATATTTTATTTGAAATTTTTTATTATATATTAATGACTACTTTTCCCTGCCTTCATCTATCAGAGGTCTTCTAAAAACTTTCTTCTCATGGAAGAGTAGAGTCAGCTTTCTCTAAGGGTGTTTACAGGTAGATAAACCATCCTAAGCACAGACTTCACACTCAAGAGTATTTGGGCAACACAGATTGGAATCAATGGAGGTGGAGGGAGAGAACAGGAAGTCAGGGGTGTAGGAAGGTGGGAATTGGTCTGGGAAGACTTGGTGGAAGGAAAATATAACCAAAATACACCATTTGAAATTCTCAAGAGAAAGTAAACTTTTTTAAAACTTCCATTGTATATTTTCTTCAGAGAATTTTTAAATTTTCATATTTAAAACAATCTCTTCCTAGATACAGTGTTCCCAGATACACCTGTAATATTAGAATGTGGAAAGCTGAGGCAGGAGGATCACTGTGAATGTGAGGTCAGCCTGAACTACATAATGTGTTGCAGGTCAGCATAAGCTAAAATGAGATCTGCCTCAAATAAAAACTAGCATCGCCCACAAAACAAAACCCAATCTCTAAAATGCTATGAGTTAAGAGAGACAGTTACTAAGTGTTCGTAACTCATTTATTAGTCCTTGATTTTCTATCTTGTGGTCACTATTTTCTGTTAATTTGTGGGGATGGGTAGGTACAATAAAATCTAAACATACCATAAAAAGCGTAATTAAATTTACTAATGGAACTATTTTGACTTTTTATTACATTAATAAATGTATATGCCCTCTTCCCAACAAGAAGACCATCCAAAATTTGTTACATCAGAAAAAAAATAATTAAGTATTTATAATTTATAATAATTACCTCCTCTACTAGGAGGTAGAACCCACATTTTGAATTTAAACTTTACTTCTAAATCTGAATACACCATTTACAACCTGTGTGACATTTAGTTTTAATGATGGTAAACTACAGGGTCTTCCTCGATAAACTGAGTATCATGATACACGCTACAAAGATATCGTATGTGTGAAGCACCAAGCATGATAGGAAATGTCCGATAATGGTAGCTCTCTCTTTTCTCAAAATGAGTTTAACATTTTCTTATTATTTATTTCTTCTGCTTAAAGAAGGGGATTGGAGGAGACCATGACTATTTCCTATATGTAATCTATCCCAAAGAGGGTAGCACTTCAGGTAAGATGCAATGCAGCTTAAAACTATCAACAATTAGATGATCCAATTGAAGATGTGTGAAAGGTTTCAAGGGTTTCCTCGATCTACAAAGAAACACAAACTGGCTCTTGGTGTCTGGGCAAGAGCTGCCACTTCGCTAAAAGGAGCCATGAGAATACAATAAAAGTAACAGGGAAATAGATTAATGAAACAACCTTCAGAAAATGAAAATAATTATAAGCATAAAGTAGAAATCAGCTAGAATTTTCAGAATTTTTTTGGAATATTCAAAAAATTCAATAATTGGGTGACCCAATTTGCACATGACTTTGTCATAAAATTATGCTTTACAAAGCTGTATCCATCCTATATGGATCATATATAACACTCCATGGGGTTGTACACAATCATGTGTGCTATATTCCATAAACTAGTGTGCTCATTAGTTTTTTTGTCAACTTGACACAAACTATAGTCACGTGGGAAGAACACCTGAGGAATCACTTGTGTACATGTCCGTGGGTATGTGGAACATTTTCTTGATTTCAAATTAATGAGGGAGGGCCCAGCCCCCAGCCCACTTTAAGCAGAGCCATCCCTGTGCAGGTGGGCCTGGGCTGTGTAAAAAAGATAGCTGAGCAAGCCAGAGAATGCAAGCCAATAACCAGCCCTCCTCCATGGTATCTGCTTCAGTTCCTACCTCATGTCCCTTATGGATAGAATGCCTGAGAAGTATAAATAAACCGTTTTCTCTCCAACTTGCTTTTGGTCAACAATGTTTTAATCACAGCAACAGAAAGCAAGCTAGGATATTAGTAATATCTGAGGATGCATCAAATTATAACTCTACTATAATTAAGCACATGTAATATTATACTAAATTATCACATAATAAAAATATTACTTCTTCAAATATGGAGTTGCTTTTCAATTAATGTTTTTTACATAACCACCTACCCAAAGAATTAATGTCATAGGTAAAATCATCATGTTCAGAGAATTTATTTTTAAGGCTATCATTAATTAAAAGTGACATGAGGTCCCATGCTTCCCGAGAGACATAGTGTCACACAAATCCTATTCCCTACCTGAGTCTGAAATAATCTAGCTCAGGAAATCACACTTTATGTTTCTCTTATCTCTTTGAATAAAAAATGTAATTAATAAGTTGTTTTTTATTTTGTTTCAGAATTATCTGAATTCTAAACAGAAGTCTATCTTTACCAGAAAAAAAACTTACTAATCTTAGATGATGGTATCTGCAGCTCAATTAAAGCAACAATGCTAAGAAGCATTTCAGATTCTAAAATTTGCCTTTAACTGCATTTGCAACTGAAACACTAAGCAATGCTTCATTCAGTGTGTCACAGCTCATCCAGATTCAGTCACTTCTCACTATTTTATCAGCTGTACTTCAGACACGTTTCAACATTTTTATTTTATTTTTATTATGTATGTGCATGGGTCTGTGTGAGGATATGTGCGTGTGAGTCTCAGTGCCTAGAAGATCAGAAGTATGTGATTCCCTGGAGCTGGAGTTATAGGCAGTTTTAAGCCACTCATTGTGGCTGCTGGGAACTGAACTCCAGTCCTCTGCAAGAGCAGTCACCACTCTTAACTACTGAGCCATCAGCCCCTAAAATCATATTTTAAAGGGTTTTTTATTTTATTCTATTTTAGTTACATGTATATTTGGTGTATGTGTGTGTGTGTGCATGCGTGTGTGTGTGTGTGTGTGTGTGTGTGTGTGTGTGTGGTAAAGGAATGTGCATATGAGTGCAGGTGCCTGCAGAGAACAATAGACATCAAAGGTGTCCCTAGAACTGGAGTTACAGACTATGGATTTGCCTGATATGGGTGTTGGGTATCGAGCTCATGTTCTCATTAAGAACTGTATGTTCTTAACCACTGAATCATTCTTTGATCACTTTTCAAAAATACAGATGCCTAGTGCTAAATCTCACATAATCTGATTTTATATGTCTGGTTTTCTTTCTTTATTTTGTTTTTCTCAACAACCTTCCAAAGGCATGCCAGAGTGTAGCCATGTTTGAAAATTATCAGCATGGTTGGCTACATCTATACCATATATGAGAACTATGAAGACAAAGTTCTATTTCCAAATATTAATGATTTTCTCTGTATAAAATTTACAATGGCAGAAATATTGAAATTACAAATTTTAGAACAGTGAAAAATTAGTACTGGCATAAATATTCCATTTGTTTAGAAATTTGATAGCATTTCATTTAAATGTGCAAGAGAAAAGTCCTACTCAAAATAGAAGGAAATGTGAGCTTTTAAATCCAGATGGAAAATGAACAATCCTGGGAACCACATACAAATAATCAGACAATTTCGTCCCCTACTGCATTTTATGGTTGCCTTTATGTTTCTGTTGTCAATGTTATCACAGAGCAAAAGTTACTATGTTAAAATATAAAACTTTAAAATACAGTATTCTTGCTCCAGTCTGAATAATTTATTTCAAAAGAATATCTGCTTCTATCAATCCACAGTATGAAGAAATAAATATTATTAAGCTAAGTTATCTGTAATGCATGAGACACTACGAACATGTAATGGACCCAGCCACTCAGCAAGGTGAACTCACACAGAAAGAGTACAACAAGTTTTAGAATCACGAAAGCTAGATCAATCACCTACCAGCAACGCTGCTTTAGACAAGTTCCTGTTACTACTACCTGTTTGGTTTTCTGAAAATTAAGTCCTGTTACAAGGTCTTTAAAAAGGGTACCAATTTTGGAAAAAAAAAAAAACTGTACTTAGTACCTAGCACTTAGAATAAATTTTTAAAAATAGTAATCAGAATATTACTTTAGAATTAGAATATTAGAATATTAATAATCTTTTGCATCTCTCTTTCTGAAACAAAAACTTCACATTTTTTAACCTCTAGACATTTTTCTGATACATAAAACTTAAAATATTCAATATTATGGAAGAAATGAAAATAAATTCTCAGTATGTAACTTTATCTCATACTTACATTCTTCATTAAAATATAATAAGTATTTTAAAAAATGTAACACAAAGGTCAAAATCCCACTTTGTGGATTTTTAGCAACAACAATGACATTCTATCCTTTCCTTTTAAAATATTCCACAGAAAAGAACTGGATGAACAAATAAGTAAAACTTTCATCTGCCTCCAAAACAATAAGCTCACTGCCAAGGAGCAGCTGGAGAACATCAGCCTGGAGACAATATATGACACAGTCATTGCCAGTCTAGACTTAACCTATTTTTCTGGATTTCAGACAGCATAAGAGCTTTCTAAAACCTAAAAGGATCTCAAGCCCATTATGAGTTATCGTTTTAAATTATTATTAAAAATGTAATGATTTCATTAAGACTCAACGATTAATCAAGCCCACTCAGAGCTTAGTATTCTTAACTTTATTACTGGAAATTTCCTTTTAACAAACTTACAAGTAGTATAAAGATCAAAATGCTTATTAACTGACAGTTTTTCTTCTCTGTACTGCCACATGAAAGTTTAAAAAGCAGATTATGTACCTTCATGATGACAAAGACCAGAGGTTTATGTCTTATGTCTATTAAATGCAGTTTTCCTCATTCCTAAGTCTAAACTGTTTGAATTTCTACTATTTCAATTTTAATAATTTTACAGAATTCTATATCTATCCATTGTCAAAACTAAGACAGTAAGACCCAATAGATTTATACAATGTTCATATAGGGATACCATATTCAAAAGACTTCTAAAGGACAATCAAACCTAAATGTCTCACTTCTTCTCTAAGTGCTAACTGTTCTCAACATGTTTGTTCTTGGTACTATATGAATAATATGCTTAAATTAAAGAGAATGTCATTCATAGACTATCAATGAACCAGTCTCTAAAGTGACACACACATACTGTCAATTAATGGATCTGAGTACCTTTTACATGGAAGTTTTCTGATATTTCCTACTTTATACAATCCTAACAGATACATACCTATGTCATATGCAAGGAAATCAGCAGAAAAACATTTTGCACCGTTACTCAAGGAAGTGTCATTATGGGTATTTCCTCCAAAAACAAGCATAGCTCCATTGATAAGAACAGCTGAATGAAGGTATCTGGCAAACCCACTTTCCTTCAAAATAGTCCTACAGAATAAAATTTAGAAATGTATTACAAAGGATAAAGAGATTTCTCTGGTTTATATATGTATAATAAATATATAAAGTGTTGACTTTAGATTTTTCCTGGAATTATGGGGGGTACATGTATTTTTAATCACTTGTAAATAACTTCTAGGCCTTAATATTTTAAAAGAATATTTGAAGATTCTTAGTCTCTTTAGATGCTTTAAGATAGCATTATATTGAAAGGATTTTCAGGGGGTGGAGATATGGCTCAGTATTTAAGAGCCCTGGCTGTTCTGCAGAGGACCCTGGTTGAGTTCCCAGCACCCTCATGGCGGCTAACAAACATCAATAACTCCAATTCCAGGGGATCCTATGGCGTCTTCTGGCTTCTGCAAAGCACTGCACCCATATGGTACACTTGCCTACATGCAAGCACTCATTCATGCATATAAAATAAAAATAAATAATTACAATTTTAATACTGATCATTTGTATTTTGAAATTTTTCATTTATAAAGGTTTCCCCAATGGGTCAAAACATGATTTTTGCACAATTAAAATAGGTAAAAAGTTAAACACAAATAAATTTACTCCAATTTACATTTAGTTAAAACTATAAAATTGATGTGGACCCATTAATGAACCTTTAAGGTTAATTAATATATACAAAGATGCAGATATCATAAGTCTTAAATTCAATGAATTTTCATAAGATGAACATAACCAAGTGACCAGAACCTATAGCAAACCCAAAACATTACTATTCTGATTCTAACAGCACAGACTGGTCCTGCTACATTTTACTTTACATAAATGGAATCAGACAAACTGTACTTATTTGTGTGTTGGTCCTTTCATTCAAGATTATCTTTGTCTAAAGATAATCCATAATTTGTATAATTAAAAACTTCAACCAAAGTAGATTTTTCAGAAGCAGTAAATTTAATATAAAGTAACATATGGTACTATAAATACATACAATTATAATTGTTCTGAACAAACCAATATATAATAAAGATGCAAAACAACATAAATCAATACTTTACAACTACTCTGAATAAATCTCTGGGAGAAAAGTATCTAAACATAGTAAATGTACATAAAATGAATGGTATGATACATGTAGTACCTCTAAAACCATGGACTATAATATCATTTACTGCTTAAAGAACATGAGACTGACTTTCTGCATCTCAATATAAAGAGCTCCACAAAGTCTCCTCAGGGAAAGAACTTTAATTAGTAAAAATTACTTTTAAAGTCTCATAAAATTTAAAGTTTCATAAAATTTTATTAGGAGCAACAGTAGATAAATATTTACTCAAGAATGTCTACTAATTTTTGTTAAGAATATTAATAATGGTCCTAGCCCAGTGACACAGGCTTATAACACTAGCTACTAAAGAGACTGAGGCAGGAGGATCACAGGTCAAGGTGCCTAGGCAACTGTAAGACCCTGTCTTAAAATAAAAGGCAAAAACACGTAAGGGGGAATAAGCTGGACATAATCCAGTAGTAGAGTACTTGCATGCATGAGGCCCCAAATATCAACATTTCCACGGGTGAAAGCATGTATCAGCAGAGTACAACATCAGGTTCAGGCCAACTCTTCTTCCCTTTATCTGCTCACATCTGACACAGGCCAGTTCAGGATCACCAACCTCAGACCCAGGTGGATAAAGCCAAGAAAACAAAGTTCCTTCATTCCTCAGCTCCTAGCTCAGGCCAATGATACCTCACAAGGAATATTAAGCTACCACAAATCTCCAGCCTTCCAGCTCTGGCTTATTGAAGTTCTATTCCAGGAAAAACATGAGAGGTCCGAGTGCTTGTCTGTTACCCCGTCCTCAGCAGAGGTGGTAGCTATCTACCAGGTTTATGAGGCTAAATTGGGGCCCACTAATGTTTACCCTGCCTTACTCAAAAGACAGAGGTTCTATGCCAGAGAGTCAAATTTGGAAGACCCCTGGCTACTGTCCCCACCCCGTGCTCTGTGCATAAAGCAATCAATCCAAGGGGAACCAGATCACTGAGCCCACCCACCAGTAAGTCCCAAACAGTGGCACAGGGGTTTTTCCCAGGAAAAGCAGGCCAGGAAAACAGAGAGTGCCAATGCTCTCTCCACAGAACTATTTTGAACACAGTGGGAAAGTGCAAGCCTAAACACTCATTCAAAAACAAATGAAAATTTGCTTGTAGGCACTGAAGGGATAAGTGTAAGCTTCTTAAAGACAACAGGCTAAAACCACAGACTAGTGAGTCTACCAGAGAAAACTACAGGAAGACAACTAAAAAAAGCCCTCCTAGGATGAGACCAAACCTCAAAGACTAGCCTCAAAGACAATTCTGTAAAGGATTTTAAAGGGAAATCAATTACACTGTAGATAATGTTCCTCCTAGAACACCCTAGAAAAGAACCATTGGCCAGCAAATACCACAGGCTAACAGTTGGGTGTGTAACAACAGAAAGACTGAAAAGCCTTCTAAACCCACTAGAATCTCAAGCAAAGTGTGGAGGGGCTACCCTCCTTGCGGCAACATTAGAAAACCCCAATAAAATGTGACTAAAAACCTTTCACTGAGTCAGGTGAGGTGACTAAATTAATAAAATAACCAACTGGGGAGAAGCAATCAGTACTCAGAGTTACTAAGCCATATTGTGCAAAATGCCTGCGTCAGGAAAATGATCACAGGCAAAGAAACAGAATGTGTGACCCACATAGAAGAGAAGCAGGCAACAGAAGTAGATGCTGAGAGAGCTCAAGTCTTAGATGTAGTGAAAGATTTCAAAATAGCTATTATAACTATGATCAAAAATTTGTAAAACAAAAACCCAATGCTAACAGAAAAAAATATGACAATATCTTATCAGATATAAAATAACAGCAATTATGAAAAATGGAAATTTTATAATTGTTAAATACAGTAGCTAAAATTAAAAATTTTATAAAAATAGCTCAACAGTAGTTTTGAGCAGCCAGAAGAAACAATGAGCTTGACGATAATTCTACAAATCTACAGTCTGAAGAACAGAGAGGAAAGTGTGCAGAACTTATGAAAAATGTGAAACATCAGTAAGTGGGTCATCTTGCATGCTCTGGGAATACTATTACAGGGGAAGTAAAAAGCCTGTTTTTTGTTTGTTTTCAAAACCAAACATAAGAAATGCTGTGAGGGGGCTGGAGAGATGGCTCAGCAATTAATAGCACTGGCTGCTCTTGCAGAAGACCCAGGTTTGAATTCCAACATCCACGTGGCAGTTAACTACTGTCAATTACTCCAGTTCCAGGGGATCTGACACCTTCTGTCCTCTGCAAAGACTACATAACATGTGTGCACTTATATACATGCAGACATAACACTCGTACACATAAAATAAAAATAAGTAATTAAAAAACAGAAATCCTCACATGGAACAAAAAGAATGCTGCTGGGAATGCAAACCAGCACAGGTATTATGGAGAACATCATGGAGGCCCTCAAAAGGCTGAAAATAGCTGGGTTTGGTGGTGCACTCCTTTAATTCCAGTACTTGGGAGGCAGAAGCAGGCTGATTTCTGTGAGTTCCCAGAATATACACAAAGAAACTAAAGTATACATTACAAAGAGATACCTGTATACCCAAATTCATAATAGCTAATATATGGGAGAGACTTAGGTGTCCAGCAATAATAAAAGACTGATGGCATATATATACAACAAAATGTTACTCAACCACAGAAAAGAAAGAAATCCTTTCATCTGCAGCAAAAGAATAAAACTGGAGAACTTGTTAAGTGAAATAAGGTAAATACAGAAAGATAAGCACCACATACATGTTCTCTACTGTATCAAGAATTAAAATATATGTAAGAGCCAGGTGTGGTGGCACACACCTTTAACTTCAGAGCTTGGGAGCAGAGGCAAACAGATGTCTCTGAGTTCAAATCCTGCCTGATCTATAAGGTGAGACCTTCCCTCAAAAGGAAACAGAACAAAAGATGTACATAGATACACACACATACACACACACATAAAGTTGACTTGAATGTAGAATAGTAATTACTAGAGGCGTTGAAGTGGGGAGAGAATGGACAAATGTTAGATGTGTTTCATCAGTGAATATTACACCACACACATATTGAAATATCACACTGAACACAATTAAACTATACATTATACAAAAAAACTAAATTTAAAACAATAAAATGAAGATATATATATATATATACATAAATATATCCACACTCAGATATATGAGTTGTTTTTTAAGATGAAAATCCAAAAGAAAGAGAAAAATCTTGAAAGCAATCAGAAAAGCAAGTCTATATATAAAGGACTCTAGTGAGTTTAACAGCTGACCTCTCAGCAGAAACAACAGAGGACTGAAAGCAGAGGAATGGATACTGAACATGCTAAATGGAAAAGCATTAAACAATCCTATACACAAACAATCACTCAAAATTGAAAACAAAATAACAAAATTATTGCCAGACAAGCAAAAGCCTATAAATTTTTTGGTATTGCTTTTTAAATTTTTCCTATGTATACAAGTGTTTTGCCTGCATGTATGTAAGTGCACCATATGTGTTCAATGCCTGTAGAGGCCAGAAAAGGATGAGTGATCCATGGCACTGGAGTTACAGAAGGTCATTAATCTTCATGTAGGTGGTGGAAACTGAACCCAGGTCTTCTGTAAGAGCAGCCAGTGCTCTTAACTGCTGAGCAATCTCTCTAGGCCCCCAAATTCTGGTTTTAAAAGAGTTTAGAATAAATGAAGAAATACTGTATGTACATGAATATGAAGATGGATATTATGAAATGTTAGTTCTTACCATATTGACCTAGAAATTAGATATAGTCACAATTAAATTTTTAGCAACCTAATGGATAGCAACAAACTAATTCTAAAATTTACATGGGAAGGCAAAAAACATAAAATCAACAAAAGATTATTAAAAAATAAAGTTAGAGGACTGATAATTATTGACTTCAAGGCTTACAGTAATCAAAACAAGCTGTCACTGACATAGAACAGAACATAAATTCACAGAATGGAACACAGAGTCCAAATACACACCAACACAAATACATCCTACTGATATTTGACAAAGAAGCGAAAATAATTCAACAATGAAAGGATGTTGGAATAACTAAGCCTCCAATACAAAAGAAAGCATCTAGGCTCAAACCTAACACCTATAAAAATAACAAAGCCTGGTGGGGAGTGGGCTCGGTTGGTAAAGTGGGGCTGCCCTGCAAGCTGAAGACTGCAATTCAGATCTCCAGAACTCACGTCAAACCGACAGGCATAGTGCCCGCCTGCAATCCTGATACAAATATGGAGACAGTGAGTGAGTCCCTGGAGCAGGCTGGCTGCGAGGCTAGAAGAAGGAGCAAGCTCTCTCTGGGATCACCCTGTTTCAATGCATGCTGTGGAAATCAGAGGAGGAAGACACCCAATGTCAACCTTAGACTTACATGCACACAAACATAGCCACACATATGCATATCACACACATGCATTACACACACCAAAAACTAACCTAGAATAGATCTACATGCAAAAATATGAAATAAGTTCCTAGAATATAATGTAGGAGAATATCTAGATGACACTGAATTCAGTGATAAATTTTTAAATACAGCACCCAAAGCACAAATAAATTGATAGGTAGTACTTACTTAATTAAAATGAAATTTTTCTCTGCTGAAAAAGACACTGTCGAAAGAATGAGAATACAAGCCACATACTGGGAACAAATATTTACAACAAATAGCTGAGAAAAGAATGATATCCAAAATACACACAAAGAGTCCTTAAAATAAAACAAGGAAACAACCAACACAATTTAAAGGTATGCCAAATATGTGAATAGACACCTGACAAAGAAAACATATGGACGTCAAACATGTATAAAGTTTGCTTTACATTATGTGCCATCAAAGAAATGCATATTAAAACACTGTCACATCAGATGGAATCCACTGCCTTATACAATGTACCTTACCTTAAAAGATATTACTATACTTAAAATATAAATTTTGAACACTGATATAATAATATAATGAATATCAATTCCATAGTTCAATTCCTTAAAATATTTATCAAAACTGACAAGACAGATGAACTGAATATTATTATAACTAATAAGTTCCATAGTTAAAATTCTATACATGGGGCTGGAGAGATGGCTCAGTGGTTAAGAGTACAGGTTGCTCTTGCAGAAGACCCAGATTCAATTCCCAACACCCACGTGGAGTCTAACAACCATCCATCTGTAACTCCAGTTTAAGGGGATCTGATTTCCTCTTTTGACCTCCATGGGCATTGCACGACACAGATAAACTCACATTCATGTAGACAATATACTCATACACATAAGACAAAAATAATAAAAAAATTGTTAAAAATAAAAAATTTCTATACATAAAGGAGTAACATTTAGTTCTCTTAAAATTTGTAATTATAAGCATTTGGGGAAAAAAAAACATTGATTTTATAAATATGTTCTAGAGCATGAAAAAGAAAAATAATCCCCAATTAATTTTGAGATATCTAATATAACCTTGATACCCAAGAACTAATATGAAGAATTCAAGAATTATAAACAAATTTCATATATTAACAGATTTGACGAGATAAATTTGATTAATTCAAGTAGGTTTAAGAAAATAAATTATACTAGGTATCTACAATATTTAGTAAAAAAAACAAGATAACTATCCCTCAAAAAAAATTTGCTAAAATCCAACATCCATATGTGACATAAGCTGTTAGCAAACCAAGAAAAAAATAGGGCTTTCTTAAAAATGATATCTACAAACCCACAGAGATACCATTCTTACTGAAGAAACACTGAAAGCCCTTCTTTAAAACTTGAGAGGAAAAAAAAAAAAAAAAAAAAGTCTGTTAACAATCACTTCCCTCTAAAGGATGCAGGAGAAACAATAAGGCAAGAAAAATTTAAAGCTTTAAGACCCAGAAAGGGAAAAAAAAAACTGTCATTATGTAGATCGAATCCAATCAACTGCTATAGACAACTACACAGAAATTACTGAAATTGATAGGTCTTACACAAATGACAAGTTTTACTTCTATCAAGTCAAACAGGAAATGAAATAAAAAAGATATGGTACTAGTTGAATGCATAATATCCTAAAAATTCATATACATCTACAAATTCAGAATGCAACATTTTCAAAATTGTAGACTCTGTATACACTATGTGTTAAGGTAAAATGAAATCACATTTTACTTCGGTTAAAATAAGGTCACATTAATATTAGATTAGTATGGGTCCTAAATTCCATGACCAGAATCCTTATATAGAAAGCCATGGGTAGAAAAAAATTGAGCTTAGAAGTCCAGGATGTCCTAGATGCTGGAAAAGGCAGAAAAGTTTTCCTGAGAGCCTATGGTGAGAACATAACCCCACTAACCCTGCTCAAGAAGGATGAGATTTCCCAGTTTTATTCTCAACTATGAAAGAATACATTTACATAACTCAAAGCCATGAGGTTCGTGGTAATTTCTTGTAGTAGGCTTAAGAAACTAGGGTCAAATGAGATGTCGTGGGTAAGGGGCTTGCTATCAAACCTGATAGCCTTAGTTCAATACCTGGAACCCACAAAATGGAATGAAAAAACCAATTCAAACAAGTTGTCCTCAGACATCCACAAACACACTGTGGTGCACAGGCACATGTACAAACAGACACACCATACAAAATACATACATAAATAAATAAATGTAATTTTAACTTAAAATACAGATTTCATTTAGAAAAACATGTAAAATATTAATTACCTAGGAAAAAATATAATAAATTTTTTTCAATATTTAAAGAGAATTTGTTTTACACACACACACACACACACACACACAGAAAGAGAGAGACAGAGAGAGAAAGGGGCTCTTATCCAGTTGGACTGCTACTGACTATAAAATAAATTAGAAAAATTAACAATGGTTTTATAAAAATTACAAATCATTTGGAGGGCAATAAAAAAAACAGTGAGCTAGAACAGTGTTAAGTAAAATTTACAAAGCATAACCCATAAAAAAATTAATTTGATATCCTTCATTATATGAATATGTTCTATTCATCAAATAATGGCACAGGGCAGAAAGGCAATCCACAATCTGAGAGAGATGCTTGCAAATTACAAAACTAAAAATAGACTAATTGAAAAGAGGTATACACAATCTATCAAATATAAAAATAGGACAACAGTTGAGCAAAACTAAAAAGAAGAAAATAAACAAAATATAAGTTAAAATCAAAACTAGGGGCTGCAGAGGTGGCTGGGTCAGTAAAGTGCCCCCACAAAAGCATGAAAACCTCAGTTTGGACTTTTACCATCCACATAAAAAGTCAGTCATAGCAGTATATACTTGGTAACCCCAAGGAAAAGGGAAGGAAGGGCAGAGACAGAAAGATATAACTGGCCAATTACCTTAGCCAAATTAAGGAGTTCTAGATTCAGGGGAAGACCCTGTTGCAAAATATCAGGTGGAGAGTAGTCAAGGAAAACACCTGATGTCAACCTCTGGCCTCACATGCATACACACAAGAATGCACGGGCACATGTGTACATGAGCACACAAGAACACCACACACAAAAATAAATTTTCAAAAATAAATAAATAAAAACTAGGCATCACTGTCTATAATCATACTAGTAAAAAAAAAAAATTTTTTTTTTTTTTTTTTTACAGAATCAATGCCAAGTCTTGGAAAGACTGTAGAGGCTCAGATCTCTCATTTTTCACTGGTCAAAAGACAAAAGTCAGTAGAAAATAGCTGGGCAAAATTGAATGACATTCCTACACTTTTAAATAAGCAGATTAGAAAAACTGGCATATCGCACAACAGACTAAATAAAAGCATCTTTACTATAATTGCTGATTCAAATCAAATACTCAACCCAGAATAGAAAATCACAGGACCTATGCTCAGGCACTACAACATCTCTTATTTTCACAACAAAGCCACATTTCCCTCCCTCCCCCCTCTTCCTCCCCTGCAGTGTTTCCTACTTCACCTTCTTTTCAAAACTCAACCTTCTGTATCACATTCTTGTTCAACTAATCACTTCACTTCCTATTTCACTGAGAAATAAAAACTAAACTTTTCACAATTTCTCATCACCTCTACCCATTTATCTGTGTTTGTATTTATGCAGTCTGACGTCTTTCCTGTTGCTAAGAGTAAAAGGCTGGTTGTCCTTGGAGGTAAGGTCCTCACTCTGCCTACTAGACTCTACTGCTACTTCTTTTTGCAACTTTTAGTGAACTCTTCCCTTCCTTCCATCATTTCTGTTACATCTTCTTGATCTTTCCTAAGTCCATTTACAAGCTCAATTATTTTTTTCAACTTAAAAAATAAGACTTGTCTCCCTTCTTTTACCCTTATTACAATGTAAATGCTTTCCTTTTTAATTTCATTTTTATGATTTTCAACATGGATTGACGGTATTTACATCTGCTCCCCTATCCACACCTCACTCCACTGGCCCCCGCTCCAATTCAATGTACTCTCTTATATCTATAGAATCTGTTTTATTTTGCCAAATGTCCATCAGTGTGGGTCCATCCACTGGGCCCACCAAGAGTCCCATCCTTGTAAAACAGTCTTTCCTCTCCCGGCAGCCATCAGTCACCAAAAGTTCCTTAGGTTGGACTGGGTTTCTCACACACTTCCCCATGTGGTCACCAATGCTGTGAGTTCATATGAGTAACTGACTCCTGTCTTGAAAAACTAAAGAGCCATTTCTTCTGGCTCTTAGAATCTGTCCACCTCATCTTCCACAATAACTCCTGAGCCATGGGAAGCAGAGGAGACACTTAACACTTAACTCCAAGCAAAACATCTGCAATGCAATGAATGCATCTCTCACCAGAGAAGTTGATGGTGACTAACAATGGAACCCACAATTAGCCAATGTGTAGGGAACAAGAGGGCAGAGTGCTTATCCTTAAAATTCTTAAAATTCAACTCCACAGAAAAGTTGTCAGCACATCTCCTGGTTTTCTGGCTAACCCACTAACTGCTAATTCTCAGTACCCTTTTCTTGTTGTTTCTCCTCATACTGTGAGACACTTTGTTTTGTGAAGCACTCTGTGATACAAGCTCAGCCTCCTTACAAACACCCCCCTTAATTAGAAAAGTAACCAAGAAACTACAAGACTAGGAGGAATGACCCAGGGAATACAAAGGTCATGTCAACATCCCTTGGTATGCGAGATAACGTCTGTGGGTTAAACATTCCACAGGAAGAGTCCCCTATCATCCCGTTTTAGGATTGTAGGTTAAACATTCCCCTAACATAGAATTGTAGGTTAAACAGCCCCCTAATCTCCCGTTTATAGGATTATAGGTTAGACAGTTCCCCAATATCCTGTCTATAGAATTGTGGGCTAAAACACTCGGTTAAAGTTTACCTCCTGTGAACTGCAAAATAATGTGTGTAGTATTTCTGGAAAGTTGTCTTCTCTGTAACCCTGATCTGTAAGCAAATATCCTGTTTGTGAACTGTTTGTTAAACTATATGTCAATACATAATTATCCTGAGAATTCCTACTATAAAAACCTGGCCTGGCAGAAGTCAGGCGGGCTTGATCTCCTAAGGCTGAGTCTCCCACTTGGGCAAGTGAAATAAACCTACTTCTTGCATTTTGCATCTGACGGTCTGGATTCTTGGGACTGGGGCTCCCGACGTTAGTCACCCAGGTGGCCCATTGGGGTTCGAGTCCCCGGGCTGAGAGTGGGGTCTAACAATACCTCTAGCCAGAAAATTACTGTGTCCTAACATGAAACCCATACATCCAACTGCCTGTTTAACACATACATTAGGATGTGTAACAAGCATCATAAGTTAGTGTCTGGCTGAGCTCCTAAGCCTCTATACCAAACCTACTTCTCACACAGAATTCATTATCTCAGTTCCAGTCCTTTGCTTTGGCTGAAAGCCTGACTCATACATACATCACTCCTCTGTCTCATTCATCCCATGTCCATTTCCCTAGATTTAGCCAATCCCTATTGGGTCTACCTGGGATACAACCAGAATCTTCATCAACCAATCTTCATCACCTTCCCATAGTCTCCTTGATCCCAGATATCACCAGCTCTTCCTAAAATGATATTACAATGGCTTTCTAATTTCCTGCTTCTGCTCTTTCATTATAATAAAGGAAATTCAGCCAGAGTGCTCCTGCCACAGCCTAAGTCTCAACCTTTCACACCTCTGCCCATAACCCTCAGTGGCTATCCATGCCAAAGTAAAAGACTTCAATGATCTTTAGCGCCCTACATGAGAGATTCCCAATAAACGTCTAAGATCACTTCCATCTTTCCTTACTCTATTCCAGGACATTCTGCTACACATATCTGGACTCTGGACTGTTCCAAATATCAAAGACATTCACAAAGAAGCTTTTACACTAGGTGTCTTCTTGGTCCCAAGATGTTTGGGATACCTCCCTCCCTAACATCCTCAGGTTCTACTCAAATGACATTTCTGTGGGGTCTTCTTGGACATTCATTTCTAAATGCAGTACACCTTGTTGTCCTCTTTTCACACTTTTCTATTCTCCTTCACAGAATCTCTTTTCATTAAAAATACGTTCTGCTGCAGACATAGTAGTACTCGTCTTTAACCCCAGCACTGGGGAAGCAAATGCAGACAGATCTCTGAGTTTAAGGTCAGCCTGGTCTACACAGCCATTTTCAGATCAACCAGGATTACATAATGAGACCCTGTCTCAAAAAAGCAATTTTATACTTCCCATTATTACTGCCTGCCTCTTCACAGCTAAAATATATCTCCAAAACAGCTGATTTTCAAAAAGGTCTCTTAAAAAAGTATTAATGTTAAACAATGAATGCAAAATTCAAGAACAGACAAACTAAATGTTTTGCTGGATAATACATATGTGTTTTAAAAATTCCTATAAAGAATAAATAACACAATATTAAGACAATGATAACCTCTCATGGGGACAATGTATGGGAATGAGTTTTATAAATCAACATAATCTGGACTAATGACTTAACCCCAGCAAAACCATGTGCTCTTGTGACTTGTGACCTGAGCACCTGATCTTGGTTCCTTGGCAACCTCAATTTGGTACAATAGTGAATGAATGAACATGGGTAAGCTAGAGAATTAACAAACCAAAGGCCAAAGGCAGTGTCACATCTCCATTACACAGACTGGAGACTGGGAAGGATTGCTGTCCTTGCATGAGAGAGATACTAGAACTAAGAATGAAAAGGCGGGATGGTTTGTTAAGCTTAGGGTGGAACCAAGCTTGTATGTCCCCAAAAGAAGCTGGAGAAACCATTTTGAATAAAACTATGGGTAGGGCCAGGCTCCAGAGGAAATTCTGGAAAGAGTTCCAACAAGACAGTTCCATCAAATAGCACCAAAAGACAGATGGTCCCAAGAGATATCCAGGCAAACAAGTGTCTTCTGAATTTGGGCCAATTCATAAAAATTAAATATAAGACTCAGGCTTTTTATTTTTCAAGTACTTATAATGTTGGCACAGTAACACGGCACAATTGTGTGGGTACCATTGTGGAAGGACAGACGAGGGCTTCTGGGTACTGTAATGTCCTGTAACACGGCACAATTGTGTGGGTACCATTGTGGAAGGACAGACGAGGGCTTCTGGGTACTGTAATGTCCTGTAACATGGCACAATTGTGTGGGGTACCACTGTGGAAGGACAGACGAGGGCTCCTGGGTACTGTAGTGTCCTCTTTCCTGGCACAGCTGGACACGATGCTCATTTCATTGTGGTTCTGAAACTATCTATGTAGGTCTTCATAAACTCTTGTCCACATGCTGCATTTCTTAATTATAAAATAATTAGGGAAAAGTAAATATTATGCACTTTTAATCATCTTTACAAGTAAGTCTACAGCGTTTCTCTGAATTATCAATTTGTGGTTTAAATCAGGCATTCCCTGATTTAAACGATGCTTATAAAGACAAGTCTGTCTTGCCTGTGTGAACATTTCCACTAACCTTAATTAGTGCTTGCTGTACTACATCTTTGTTATGTGTAGGTGTTCATAATATATTTTTATTTTCCACATAAATGCATACTACAGTATTTAAAATTATCAGTATCCTTTATGAAAACTTATTAGGGTTATTCCCAATAAACATCTTAATGAGCATTCAATAAAGCCTTTGTTAAAAAAGGTTTCAGACACTCAGCATGCAGAGACAGAAACAGGGATAATATGTTCATCTGTATTAACTGAAATGTGGTTTAATTAATAGCATATTTATAAAACTGTTCTGTCACTTTCAAATTTTTCTGACAGATAAATTTCTTAGCAAAATTATAAAAATTCAAGTAATTTAATTAGCTTTGAATGTACTGATGTAAAAATAAGCCCCATTATATCAAACTAAAGCTAGGAAAGATCACTTCATTTAACTAGGCATAACCTCATAAAAATTACAGTGTATATATGACTTCAAAGACTTTCTTAAAGTTTTACATTTAGAGTCATTACTTAATTTTAATGTCCTTGGAAATACCACTGACATCTTTTTTTCTCTCATTTGAAAAATAGTTTTCAAAATCTGAATCACTATTATCATCAAAAAAACCCTTGGTAGGGAACAACAAAGATGAAGATCAGCTCTGACTGTAAAGTCTACAGACAGAAATGCAAAGCGTATCATGAGATGTCTCACTTCACAAAGCTAAGAGATCAAAACTACAACGCACTGGTACCCCCCAACCAAGGTTAAAGTCGTTTAATAAAGTATAATAAGAAAAAAAACAACATACTAACAATTTAAAAGGAATCAACTTAGAGAAGAACTCTTACTAATAAATGTCTAAATTTCCTCTTACTCCTTAAATGTGAACAAATCAGATCTAACTACCTATAAAGTAGGAATGCAGCAACAATAGCTTTCAGTGTATCCTGAACTTTGAATACCTCAATTCTTTTCAAGAAAAATGAAAATAAAATATCTGGTAACTAAACATTAACATTTGACCCTTTTTAATGTACCAATTTATCATAAAGTAGTAACACATGATAGTAAGCTTCAGAAGTTATATCAAACAGCTTCCTATCTTTTAAATAACTTATAAAACCTGGAGCTGTCTCAGTTTCTTTTCCTGTTGCTATAATAAAATATTCAGATAAAATAAGCCAAAGGAGAAAGGATTTATTTCAGCTCAGAGTTCAATGGTACAGTCTATCACAACAAGGAAGTCAAAGCAGCAGGAGCTTCAAGCAGCTGATTACAGCATATCCACAATCAGGAAGCAAAAAGCAATCAGTGTTTGTGCTCTGCTAGCTCTCTCTTTTATACAGTACAGGACTCAAACCCAGGGAATCGTGCTACCTGCTTTCAGTATAGCTCTCCCCATCTCAGTGACCTAATTAGTCTAAGTGAGCTCCACAAGCATGCCCAGGGGCTATATTATCCTTCAAAGATGTGCCTGAAGGTTTGTCTTCTGGGAGATAATCAGGGTGGTGGCAATAGCCTGTGTAATCTGGGGATTCTCTTGGGCTACCCTGACTAACAACTTGAAGGGAGGTTTCTCCTCTCTGGCACTGTGTTTCTTGTTACACAGTCTTCAGCTATACACATGTGTCTGTGAGATGTCCAACCCTAAGTGACACATCCACAATGTAACTTCTACACTTAAGATTGACTGAATCTAATGGAACATGGGGTACAGAGAACATTAATGCATCTCTCAACTCTCATTAGTGAAGCTTCCTCACACAACTAGAGCACACATTCTCAGAACCCATTTAAAGGTCCGGTGAGTGTGGCAGCCTGTCTGTAATTCCAGGGCTTAGAAGGCAGAAGGCTTGGATAGAAGACCTGTGAGGCAAGTTCTTTAGCCAAACTAGACATAGTCGAGCTGTGTTCGGTTGAAAGACCCTTCATCAGTTACTCAGGCATTAAGGTCAACAATCAATAAGCAGGACGTTATTTAGCTACAAAGCTTCTGTACAGCAAAAGAAACAACCAGGGAAATAAAGAGGACGCTTACTGAGTGGGAGAAAATCTTTACCAGCTATATATCCAACACAGGATTAATATCCAGGATATAGAAAGAACTCAAAAAAAATAAAGAAACAAGAAAATAAACGACCCAACAAATAGATAGACTACAGACCTGAAGAGAGAGTTCTCAAATGAAGAAATACGAATGACTAAGAAACATCCTGAGCAATTAGAGAAATGCAGATTAAAAACCACTTTAAGATTCCTTCTTACTCCAGACAGACTGGTTCAGAACAAGAGAACAAAAGACAGCAAATGCTGGAAAGGATGTGGAGAAGGGAAACGCCCATTCGCTGCTGGTGGGATTATAAACTCCTGCAACCACTAAGGAAAGCAGTGTAGAAAACTCTCAAAAAACTAAACGTGAATCCACCATATGGTCCAGTAATACCACTCCTTGGCATGTGCCCAAAGGACTCACTGTAGACACCCTTATATCCACATTTGTTGTTGCTCTCTTCAAAATAGCTAAGAAATGGAAACAACCTAATGTCTCTCAACTGACAAATGGAAAATGAAAATGTGGTATATTTATACAATGGAGTTCTATGCAGCAAAAAAAATGAAATATGAAATCTGGTAAACGGATGGAAATAGAGAGTGTTATACTAAGTGAAGTGACACAAACTCGGAAAAGCAAGCAATATATGTTCTCCCTCATTTGTAGATTGTAGCATCAATCCCCTGTATGTGAGTATATACCCTGATGTAACACCAGGAGCCAAGAAGATAAAGGATACACAGAGGTAAAGGAAAAAAAGAACCCCAAAAAGGGGGAAAGTAGGAAAGGGATGTTGTGGGGGGGGGGCAGGGGAGGGGAGGCAGAGCTGGGAATGTTCAGCAGAGAGGAAAGAAGGGAGGGAAATACAGCAAGCCATGGTGGGGGGGCGGGGTCAGGAGAGGGGGCTTGGAGGGAAGAGGGAGGCAGGTGTTAACGGGGAGAGCGTGGGGATAATGCAGGTGCTGGGACTGGGAAGGGAGGAGGGAGGTCCTATGGGAGGAAAAGGAGCAGAGATGAATGAAATCTTGGAGGGCTGAGAACCCAGAAGGAAATATGATGCCACCGAAACCTCTGAGAAATGCAGAAACAGTGTGTAAACATTAGTACATCTATACACTGGGGACTGTTTGGCAAGAAGCACAGTATCAGACAGAAGGTTCCTCCCTTTGTGTGGTTGTTAAGAGTAGTCCAAGAGACTCCTAAAATAATACAGGCTATTGCCAAAGTTCTTGCCTATCTCCCAGAACTAGAAGATAACACTCCTACTGCTGAAGGCAGGGCGTACTTGGGACACAGGGCTTGGAGCAATGGGGCAGGAACTGACCTGGAAGCTTCTACCTGAAGTTTAGCTCTCATGCTAGATGATAACATGTAAACTGATAAGGGGGGAAATCAATCAATGGTCCAACCCAATCCTAATTCTAATAATTGTAACAACTGGCACAGCACACTACCTCGACTGGTGCCGTAGTAGCACTGTCATCTAGGGGTAATCAACAGCCATCTAACGGGACTTAAAAGTCTCTCAATGGGAGTGAACTCATGGGTGATACTGTAGACTCAGCCAAATACACAGGGTTGGAGGGGTGTAGATACTAGAGAAAGCCCTATCTCTGTCATATCTCTAGAGAAATGAAATTTCTTACCATGTAGTAATTATGGATCCTCATATTTACAGACAAATATACAGTACATCACTCATTAAAGACACTTATTTTTGCAACAGATGGAGGCTACAGCAGAATTTCACAACTAGTCAGACACAGAGACTAAATCTGAGAGATGCCAAGTCCTAGATGGCATATCTACAGTTGAACCTAAGACTCATAGAACACAGTGGAATGAAGGGTAGAGAGAAACTAAAGCATCTAAAGTGAAGCTTCCTTAAACAACATAGTGTTATGAACAAAGAAGGCCACAACTGGTCAAGTTTAATAGAAAAAGAGACCACAGTATGTGCACCTTGAATAGGACTCCTATACTGAACCTCACCCACTCATGGCTCAGGGATCATTGCAGAAGAGGGGGCAGAAAGATTGTCAGAACTAGGGCTAGTTCATAAATTTAGGGAAGGCCAGAAAACTTGCACATGTGAACCTGTGACAATGTTGGCATTGAGCACAGGACCCATACCAACTTAAATTAGAAAAGGGCCCACAGTAAAGCAATAGAAACTGATGGCAAGCCAGACCTGGGATGAGAACTATTGGAGGCTGGTTATTACTAGGAGAGGGAGAGTATGCCTTATTTACCATCTCCAGATAGCCTGACAAGACTCCAGTGGAATAACCTGCACTAAAGGGTATCTGGGCCCAAATGCCTGACTGGACAGGACTTAACATGTATGATGGAATACAGGAGGTCTGGTGGGGCTTGGGAGGAATGGATGGGCGAGGGCGTCTATATTTGATTAAGGACTGTTATATGAAATGTATAAAACTCAATAAAAAAAAAACTCCTTCATCAATGAATAAAGTAGAGGATGATCAAGAAGATTCTCCCAAATTCAACCTCAGGTCCCACAAGCATGTTCACACATGTGTCCATGCAACAATACAAATACATGTGCTCCCAAACATGCATACACACATGCACATCTACCACACAGATACACGTATTTTTTTAAAAGAGAGAGAACTAATTGTCAGTCTCAATGCTGCCCCAAATGCCTTTTTCCCCTCTCCGCTTTGATTTTTTTCTCCTTGTGTTTTCAGTTTTCTATTCTCTAAGTGGGAATTTGTATTTTATCTCTCTAGGCCTTGGTGCTCATGGAACTTCTTCCCATGGCTTAATATCTTTTGTTATGCTTGAAAAATAAACATTCAGCTCCAAAAAGAAGTCTCATCATTCTTCATCATTTCCTCACTCTTCTTCAAAGAATGTAGACTTTAATGCATAGGTGTCAAAGTGAAGGAGGTAAATACATCACAATCTAATACAAAAAAGAGGTTCTTTTCTTGAACACATTAAAACAACTTCATGGAAAGAGTACAATAAAAATTCTATTTTAAAACTATAAAGACAAACGATAAAGGAAAAGTATTTCTCACACAAAGTGAATGCTAGCAAAATAAACAGGCCATTCATTAAACAAAAAAGGAAAAAGGAATACTGAAAAGGAGGCTAATTCACAATAGTTAATTGGGGAAAATATACATGAAATCAACAGTACGATTTTATTCACACCTTTCACACCAGCAAGAGTGAAAATCTTCACAGTTATCAAGTACTGGCGAGAACATGCACGAACAAGGGCACTCACACCTGCTGAAGAATCCACATGACAGTGAGCCTAAAGGCAGTCCAGCAACACCTAACAACTCCACGTCCTAGAAAAACTGCTACCAAGCATGGCTGAGAAGAGTAGTACGGCACGTGAGCGGCAACAGCACTACTGACAGAAAGGGGAAACAGATCCTAACACAAGCTTTGTATTTCACTCGAGTAAGAGGATGAAACTGAGAAGATGCTTTTTAAATTGTGTGCACACTGATAAAATGGAAGTGAAAATAAGAACAAATCCCACAACAAATAATACCGAAGTCTGAAATTCTGATGGTAAGCAAAATTACTCAGCTACAATGAACATATTAGCAGAACTTGTAGGTATTTCTACAGGATCAGACACTACCTTAAACTGAAACATTCATACACAGGGAAACTTCACAGCTCTGCAGTATTGGCGCATAACACCACATCACCAGCTGCAAAAAAAGATTTTTAAGGTCCAAAAATTCTCCTATGAAAATATTTAGTAAATACCACTACTATACAAATATAAAGGACAACTAATATCAGAGTTTCTCCTTATTATACATTACAGTCTACTCACCAAGTCTTAGTGTTAACTTCATACTTATAAAGATCATCCACCAAGCCATATTTATTGCCTGGTAATGCTTTATAGCCTCCATGAACATAAATAGACTTTGTTATTTCATCATACACACTGGTATGACCATATCCACCTTGTACAATCGCTCCTTTAGTTTCTGGAACAAGCCAAGTGTTTGATGCTGTAACAGAGAGAGAAAGTTAATCATGAACTTCAAGTAGTACTTAAAAGTATAAACAAAATTCACAAAAAGTAATAAGTTAATTCTAATGGTATATTTTTATGACTAAATATAACATACCTAACATTCACTTAATATAATCAGTATACATTGATGTACTGATTTTTAATCTTTTATTTTTGTGTTTGTCTACATGTAGGTAACTAACTGCATGTGTGCAATGCCTGAGGCCAGAAGAGGGCATTGGATCCCCTGAAGTGGAGTTACAGACAATCATTAGCTATCATGTGCAGGAGCATCAAATGCTCTTCAGTGCTGAGCTATCACCTCTCCAGCCCCTTAGTATATACTTGGTTAAGGTGTTATATATTAAGTGCTGAGATGAGACTAGGTAACATTGATTCTTCCATATTATATTCTGAAATTACTCAAAAAATAGCTCTTAATATGATAAAAATATGCATGAAGACCTTCTATGTGACAGAGTTTAAATAATTCACTGATATAATAAAAATAAAAATAATACGACTATTATCCTTAAACTTAAGTGGCCAAATTTTTTAGCACTATGCTGGTACAAAAAACTAAGATTCTAAGGCTCTCTTCACAAGTCTGATATTGTCAGGCTCCACCACTGGGAGGCGTAGTTAAGAGTCAGGCAGCAAAAGCAGCAGGAGTAAGGCAATAGTGGGCAGAGGTGAGGACCACGGGGGCCGAAATAACACCTGCAGCAGCTCAGGAGCCAATGGGATCCGAGGCTCCAGCCTAGCTAAGTAACTTTTACAGGTTTCTAGACGGCCCCTTCCCTTTGTTGTCTCTAACTCTTCTACCATTTTTTAAGTATTCTCATATATTAATTACCAGTTTGCTTTCTATAACTAGAAGAGGTTCTATTCCTGCCACAGATTCAATGACAAAGCAACTAGCCATATATAAAACATACATTAAAAGCATACAGTTTCTTGGTCTTTATAAAGAACAGTGGTACAGAAAAATCTGTCATTAGTCTTCAAATATGCACCCAAACTACTCCTAAATTTTGGCATCAAGAAGAGCTCACTGAAAATAGTCAAGTCAACTAATAGTTAACTAAAGTTATACTTCAAACTTCTTCACATGCAAAATTCTGAGGCAGTGAAAAAATCATTCTGCAATGGTCAGAAAAAAATTAACTATTAAAAAGAAATTACTAAATCATACTGTACTTTAAATAACTTGACTCATATTCTTTAGCAAATTGTTAAAGCTGTATGTATATCCAAACTAAAAGTTTTCCATAGTTATATATAATCTTATTTATTTTTAAAATTGTATTTCTTTATTAGGAGATGGCATATGTACTGAGACATGCACATGCCACAGCACACATGTTGGAGTCAGAGGACAACTTGCAGGAGTCAGTTCTGTCCTTCCACCGTGTGGGTCCCAGAGATGGAACTCAGGTTATCAGCCAGCTGAAGTCACCTCTACTACCCTTATTGTAATAAAGAACAATAAATTTGCTTTTTACAAAAAATATTAAACAGGTTTAAATTTTTAAAAGAAAGTTACACTATCTACATGCATGTTTTTAGAATTTTTTTCTCTTTAGATTCTTTTCAAGGTCTAATTCTACGTTAGTGTACACTTGCAAATCACACTGCATGACCTAAAGGTATACTCACATACATATTTGTATCATTCAAAATATATTGTGCACCTTTATTTTACTTAAAATAGCCTTGCATACCCTCATTATTACTTTTATAACATGTAATTTCCATTGAATTCACAAAATGTAACTAATTTAAATAACCATTTGTCTTCTCAAATTTGCTCTTAAAAACACTGATGTAATAAACAACACTGTAGTCATCACGAGCTTCATGATCCAACAAAGCATATTCTTCAGATAGTGCCTCCAGTCTCATCTAACAATAACCCTTATGGAAATGTATTACTGTTGTTCCTTCTCTAAACTGAGAAAATATTGTTAACACATTAAACTAACACATCAAAAATTTTTAACTCAATATATGTGGCCAAAACGGTTTCTTCATCAGCCTGAGGACTTCAGTTCAATTCCCAAAACCCATGTGAAAGGATTAAGTGTGGCGATGAACACTTGCAAACCCCATGTTGAGGTAGAGAGGACAGGAGGATTCCTAGGGCTCACTGGCCAGTTACTGTAGCCTAAGTGGTAAACTCCAGGCCTGTGAGAGACACCATCTCAAAGGAAATGGATGTCATTCCTAAAGACATCTAAGATCTTCCTCTGGCCTCCACATGTACATGCTTGCACACACGCACACATATACACATATGCATTAAAAACAGTATACAGATATTTCTGATTAGTCCCTAAAACCCTACAAATGTCTGAACAATAAAAGGAGATGGAAGAAAGGTATAAATAGGAAAGTGTACAGATGAGTAACACCAGGATCACAGGATGGGCGTGTCACTGCCTCCTGACAGAAGAAGACTAGTCAGTCTAAACACTTCTTCTCCCAACCCTAGACCACAAAAGATAATTCAAATAGGGTATTCCTCCCTTAGAGGGAGTAGGTATCCCAGAAACAACACCAGGGGATCCTAGTAGCCCCACCAAATAGCACTTATAATAAGCAGAAAGGGGAACCACTTCCCAATGCTAACACTGGGAAATGAGATGCCACCACAAGACCTAAATGTTAACTTCTATTAGGTGACTACCTGTTAAGGGTTTAAATAGAAGCCAAGAATGGCCAATATAAAGGCCAAATGTCAAAATACAGTTTAAAAATCACTTGTCAAACCAAGAATAAGAAAAATACAACTTGACTAAGAAAATACAATCATGAAATGCTTGCAATAAAAATAATTTAAAATGAAATTATCTGACATTTTTAAGTAACTATAATATAAATATTCTAGCAAACAATTACAAAGTTACTTGAAACAACAAAAATCTTAACCGAAAGCAACAACAAAGAAAAAGTGTGTGTGTGTATGTGTGTGTGTGTGTGTGTGTGTAAATTATAGTAATAGACACTGAATAGACAGCCTCACTAGTAGAATAGAGATTTAAGAAGGTAAACTTGAGGACACATTACTACTACTGACAGATGAATGCAATCTGAAAACCAGAGAAAATAAGAGCTAAAAAACTAAAAACAAAAAAACTAAGCAGAGCATCAGGGACCAGAGAAGACAACAAAATGATGGACATTCATATCACCAGAACCGAGAAGAAAAACAGATGGACTGAAAGAGTATTCAAAGAAATGATGGTTGAAATGTTCCAAATGTAAGAAATCGTAAAAACCCCAAACAGAATAAATCTAACAAATAAACCCATGCATCATAATTAAAGTAATAAATATAAATCTAATAAACAAATCCATTACATCATAAACTGACAAATGCTAAAAACAAAACAAAACAAAAAATCTAAAAAACTGACAGAAAGAAATGACCTTACATTTTAGAAGACACCCATTTTAAAAGCAGCAACTTGCCATCCGAAATCTGAGAAGCCCAAAGAAGTAGCTTGATTCTCAAGAACAGGAGATAAAATAGAACAATCACATCTGAAATCTGACGAACATCCCCTTCGGAAATTAAGAGAAAAAACTTTTACTAAAAAAAAACTAAAAAATGTTGTCATCAGCAGGGCCTTCTCATGGCTAAAGGTCATCTAACCTTGAGACACCAGGGAAGAAAAACAATAAATAGGAGTAAAATCAGACTGTCTTTGTCATTGTAAAGCTATAAACCGTATTTGGTGATGGAAACACAATTATATCACAAAAACATCACGATGATGTTTGAAAGTGAAGAAAGCAAAGTAATGCATGTCTCCAGCCTCCAGATATTGTATTTTTAATACCCTATATTAACAACAAAGCACATTATACAAAGAAGTACTCAAGAACTCTGTAAGGTAAGGCCTACAAATTATTCATAGAACCCACAGGAAACAAATACTGAGAAGCAGAGGCAAACAACAACAACACCAAAAAAAAAACACTAAACAAACAAAATAATGAAAATCAAATCACCAGAAATGCAAACAATTCATTGATATAGCATTCTTTGCATGACAATCTTACAGAAATTAATTAGTAGTTCTCAGGAGTTAGGGGCAGAAGTTCTAACCTGTGGTTCTGGTAGAGAAAATAGAAATAATGTTTAAAGGAATAACTTCTCCACCTCAATGAAATCTATAATCTAAACCCAAGAGGTCCAGTGAAAAAAAGGTTGAAAAAATCATAAACTCCATCAAAGAAAATACAGAAGTGATGAAAGATAAATACACAGAAGAACAAAGTATCAATCCTTTTCTACCTGTGCAAGTGAAAAGGGGATTCTTACTCTTAAACAGCTAGAGGGGCAGGGGAGCTGTCAATCTAAAATAATAAAAGTAGCAGAGTAGGATTCTGTATCCAAAACCCAAAATTCATTTTTGAAAAACGAAAGAAAACAAATTTTTTTGAGATCAAAAAGAAAATTTATGCAGAGATACATCCTATAAGAAAGGGCCATGGATACCTTCAGGCTGAATGAAAATGACAACTGAAACAAGAACTATGGGTTTATGCAACATGAACGAAGAGACAGGTAAAAGTTAACACATGAATAAATTAATCATCTCTCATTTATTGTCTCACAAAATGCTCAAAATAAAACAAAACAACAGTTTTATAACAAAAAAATTGTATGCATATAGCTCAAAGACGCAGGAATAAACAGGGCCACAATGCCACCAGCTTCTAACACTATACAGAGAGGATGTGTTATTATTTAAGGGAGAATCTGACAAACTAAAGGTTTATATTATACACAAGAGCAACCATATAGGACTAAAAATAAAAAAGGAACACAATAAATATTAATCCTATAGACTCAATAAGCTATGCAAACTACAAAACTGGGTATTTTTAAAGAACTTTACGCAAAACATTTAATAACCAAAACCAACAGTTGAAAAAAAACATTATCTTGGTAGCTTAAAATGTTTAAAGTATTGAAAAACATAACTTGAGATGTTAAAACTGCAATAGTTTTCAATAGAGGACATGCTCTGAAAGAAATAACTAAAGAAGCTTTGACCAAAAGGAAGTGGAAACAGAAGGAAACTTGAAATGAAAGAAGACAGGTATGGCCCTGAATAAATATAATTATTCTCCTTTTACTTCTCTAAAACATAGTTGAAAGCAAATTAATAGCATGATTTTATGGTATTTTCAGTGCATGTCAATGCATACATAAAAAAAACTATAGCACACATAGGAGAGGGTAGAATGTGGTAAGGTTTTTACACTCCAATCCTTGTGGCAAAATATTGATGCCAAGTAGAATGTAACAACTGTGTATTTTGAAAAATGCACAGCAATGACTTTTTAAAAACTTACAGAGGCAACAATCTTATATTAGATAAGATTAAAATGGTAACAAAAAAGATTCAAGTAAAAGATTAAAATGGAAAACTAAAAAAGAAAATGTTTAAGTAATCCAAAAGACAATATGATAAAGGAATGAGAAACAGAAGGCAGAATACAATGAAAATGAATTATAAAATAATAGAATTAAATTTAAACATTTTAACAACCACAATAAAGAAACCAATAAGGAGAGCTGGGAAGATGGCTCCATAACTAAAGGGCTTGCCAGGAAAAAGTGAAAACCAGAGTCTGGGTCCTCAGACAAATGCTGGATGTGTGTGGAAGTCCACCTATAATTTCAAGGCTCCAAAGGCAGAGACAGCTACACAAGCTATCTGGTGAGACTAGCCAAATGAGCGAGCTCTGGATTCAATTGAAAGGCTCTTCCTTGATGAACAAGATGGAAGAGAATTGAGGACTCCCAATGTCAACTCGAACCTCTACACACACGCATACCCACTTTCACACACACCTACACACATATATACACCTACACATATATGAACACACATAGATGCACAGCACACATATGAATACATATGAGAAAAAGAATAAAGAAACCAACAATGAAAAATGAAATTGAATACAGCAATAGCAATCAAAAAAGACAATAAAAAGGAATAAAGAAATATATAGGCCAATTAGAAGACAAAAATCAGAATGGCATGATTAAACTCAAACATCTGATAATTTCATTAAATGTAGATGTTCTAAACATACTAATGGTGGCATCTCTTAAAATGAAAAAAAAAAAAAGTAAAATCTAACTACGTTTTTTAAAAGATGAAACCAAAACAAGAAAGTATCAAACTCATTAGGAAAATTAAGTATATAATCAAGTAAAAAGTAATATGTGAATAAGGGTGCTGTGAATCACTTATCCTAAGAGTGAAGGCTAAAAGACAAAACTAGTGAAAAAAAAAAAAAGAATAGCTACAATGTTTTATGATTGGCAAACAAAGCACACAAACTATAATATCAAAACATAAAATGTAGGAGTTAGGGATGAAATAAAAGTATTGAGATTTTTTATGTAATCAAAATTTAAGCTTCTATCAGCCTAAAATAGTCTTTTATAACTAAAATTGTGTTGTACACTTCATAGCAACCACAAAGGAAAAACCAAGAGTGGATAAGCAAAACATAAAGATGAATGAAAGCATATCACTATTTAAAAATAATCTAACTACCAGGTGTAGTGGTATACTTCTTTAAGTCTCAGCACTTGGGAGGCACAAGCAGGCTGATCCCTGTGAGTTCAAGGACAGCCTGGTCTACATAGCAAGTTCCAGGCCACCTGGGGCTAAAGGGAGATCCTGTCTCAAAACAAAACAATCAAATTTAAACACATACTTCTGACTAGCAGTAGCTGAGAGAAAAGCCTATCTATAAGAAAACATATAAAATGTTCACAGCATTATATTAAGCCAGAATTATAAATATACAGTCTTTACCAGTAAGAAAATGCATAAACAAACTGTATTCAGTATTTAAAATTTTATCAATCCTGAAAAATTCTACTACAAATGAAATTCTACCACAAATAAGAAATTTAACTAAGTGCATAATAAATGCTCTGCTTTCTATTTTTTAATTATATTTAATTAAAAATATATTAAATATTCCTATTATTTAATTATATTTAAGTTAGAAATTTCTAATGAAAATTTCTAATTCTTGCCACCTGATACATGTGTCTTATTCTATATTCAATACCTGTTTTCTGAAAATCAGTGTCCAATTTGCACTAAAATTTACTCTAGATTTTTTTTAAAATGTCATACAAAGCTTAAAAAGACTCATACAATATTACAAAGAAAAACCTTAATGACTGTTAAACAAAATATTTTTTAACCTATTTTTAAAACAGGAAGTTGTCATAAGATGACATTAACAATGGCTTCCCCAAATCTCTTCCCAAATCTGAAGGTATGAAAACAAATGCAAAATACTAAAATGATATTAACCTTGAGATTCTCATCGAGATTCTCAGAAAGCTTATGAGGTATTGCTAATCTAAAGTGAAATAAATTTCCCTCAGGACTAACCCAGAAGAGCATTTTCAAGTTAGTAAAACCATCCATATAACCCCTCTCCATTACAAATTCTCTAAAAGCTACACTTCTAAGAGTAGCAAAAGAAGAACAAATCAATGTTTCCTTTACTGTCAACAGCAAGCTGACATGAATTCTTATAATCTTCAGCTCAATATACATATACGCTGTAAAACCAAATATGTAAAAGCACACACATCCGTAGTTTACAATTTATATTGTACTTTCATAATTTTTTGCAAATAATGTGAAAGGTATAAGTTGTTAAAATGGTCAAAGTGCTCCAATATACCTGTCAGATTCACTAATTATTAGCATTTTTGTTCCATTCTTTCTCTCTCACCACACACACACAGTGTCACATTATTCCCATCACCCTTATTTTGATATGACTCTTAAGAACAAACACATTCTTTTTACATAACATCAAATTTAACATATATACATAATTCATTTTTGCAACTGGAGCCATGGTATGCATTTGCCTGTCATGTTTCTTTAACGTGGAATAATTTCTTAACCTTTGTCTCCTGAAAAACTGACATTTTTTAAAAAAAATAAAGCCATTCTAAAATAAAGCCTTGTAAAAATAATCTTCATTTAACATTTGTCTGACATTGCTTCAGGATTAAGTTCAGATGATGCATTCTCATTTGGAATTCTATCAACCGAGATCCAGCAACTTACCAGTCAAGAGCCAAATAGAGCCTGCCACTCATTTGTTAGAAAAATTCAATTACTCCAACCAACAAAGGAGATACAAGGATTCCTTTTCTTCCACATCCTTACTAACCCTTGTATTCATTGTCTTTCAGAATATACATTCTAACGGGTATGGTATAATATCTTCTTGTGAATTTTCATTTGCATTTCCTTAAGGATGTTGAGTGTGTTTTCATGTTTTGGGCTTACATGCATCTCTTTTGAAAAATGTCTGTTCGTGTCTGCTGTCCGTTTTTGATGGTTATTGGTTTGCTTACTATTAAGCTTTTTGGATTCCTTGTATATTTTTTATATTAATCACTCAGATATAAGTTTGCAAATATTTCCTCCATTTTGTAGGTTGTCTCTTCAATCTGTTGACACCTGAACACTTCATTCATTTACATTACTGATCTACGACCTGCTTCCATAACAGCAGACTGACTGAGATGAAACAGACGGCATAGCCCCCAAAGCCTAGAATACATACTCTCCAAACCTTCCATAGAACAAGCTTGCAGAACCCTATTGTAAGCAGTCTCTCTCTGCAGGCATCATGTTCAGAGGTAGTCTGTGGTGTAATGCTATCACATTCATGTTACTGATAGACTAGAATGTTCTTTTACACACCTGTTAGTCATTCCTCAACCTATTGATAGCATTCATTTTTACTCTTTGCCAGGTCAGTTTTACTATGATAACTGAAAAATGATTTTTCAATTCCAGCAATGCAAGCTTCAAAAACAGGTTTCTCTATTTACGTCTGTATGTCCATGGATTCCTTTTTCTGATAATTTATAATTCATCACTTTCCTAAAGTATTTTGATGCTCAAATTGGGATGCCTCCAAGCTGATCCCTGTGGCTTCTTCATATGACCCATTATGTCCTTGAGAACACCTTTAATATTTGAAAATACTCTAGGATCATCTTTAGTTTCCAAGATAGTCCTAGATTGAGTAATTGCTCCAGAAATCCCTACTTCCTTTTCATAAAGCATATTACAAGAAAGCTCTGTAATATGCATATTCTGTGTACTTACTATACTAATGCAGTGTCTCAGTTAGTAGGTTTTCATAAGAATCTAATTTTATACACACAAACGTTCCTAAATATTTATTTACCTAAGCATATAAACTTATCCTGACACTCAAAATCCCAATTCATCCAGCAAAGGATTCTCAGTCTTCTCCATTTCAATTTTGTATATTCCATACTGGAAATCTCTGTTCTGATTCAACACATCGACTTTTTTTCAATTTAACAATGTACCTAAAATAATTTCATGATGGATTCACCTTCAAAAGTCATACAGACTGAGGTCTTCAAAATTCACTTGGATTAGTTTTCCACCCCTTTCAGAATGATTGACATTCATTTCAAATATTTCAGTTTGTCTTGTCTTTTCAACCTTTCTTTAATTTTTTAATATGCAAATCATAAATATGCTTCTAAAATTCAATATAGTTCTAAAAGTGAAAACTCTTTAGTATACACCTGAGGAAATAAAATCTCATCTTTCCCCACATTCTTCACCGCCCTTGTAATAATAAATACCCTGTTATTCTTACTGCTTCATTTTGTTCAAATAAGCAGACATATTTTATGTCCCTTACATAAAACAAGCTCATTGAATACACTTCTTTATGTTACAGAGAGTTAGCATCCTGCTTTGATTTTGCTTAATATTGCATTTCCCACTTGATGGAAGTACTTATTATACTGAAAATATGTATTTACTGTTAATGCAGTAGTCATCTTTTCCTATTTTCTAAAGAGTCTTTATTAGAAATGAGATTAATAATATCAACCAGGATAATCATGATTTTTCTTCTTCAATCTACTAACACAGAGAATTTAGGAACATATTTCATAATGATTTTTGGATCCCTGGTTGTATATCCCACTTAATCACTGTGCATTGTCAATGTGTTAGAGGGATTACTTTATGTAGAACTTTATGTTGATATTTAATAGAAAAAACTTAAATTTTCCATCATATGGTTCTTTGATTTTCTATTTCTGGGTTTTTGCATTGGGTCTAAGTGATAATACTATTTTTGCTTCTTTTGTCGGGAGAGTAAATACCATCTCTTTCAATTTTATATTCCCTTGTCATTTCTTATTTTTATTTTTGTTTCATGTTTCTTGATTTAAACTCATCTATTTTATTATCTTTTTTCAAGAAGAAACATAATCTACTCTATGGATCAACTGTTTTTCTGGTCTTATATCATTCATTATAGCTCTTATTTTTATTTTCTTTCAGCTCCTTTTTGTTATTGTTGTTTTATGAACTGGGAATATGATGTATTTATTTTCATTTGTAATAACAGCTATGTAATGTTTTAACAGCTTTAAATGTTTAAATATATCCCACAGGCTATTGCATTTATTTATTTATTTATTCTTTATTTATTAATTTTGTATAGATATGTATAAGCCTACTTAATTACTTATTTATTTTCTACATATGTGTATGAGTCCATGTGCCATGGCATACATGTGGAAGTCAGAGGAAAATTTGCTGGAGTCAGTTTTCTCCTTCTACCGCATGGGTCCTAGGGATCAAACTCAAGTCACTAGTCAGCAACAGGCACCTTTACCTATTAAGCCATCTCACTGACCCACTTCTGTTCTTAAATGTATTGTTTTTAACTGTCATTTTTCAGAAATTCTGCAATCTTTGATTCTATTGCTCCTTCACCCAAAAGTAGGTTTTATTTTAAATGTAAGTACTTATTTTTAATGTTTTCATTTTTTGGGAAACAACTGGTGTTATCCTTGCATCTTAATAAATGATTTTTTAGTTCCCTGTAAATAACTGAGAAGCTAATATTCTCTATAATCAGGTCTTACTGTTCACTATTTTTTTATTTTATCTTTTTTTGACTGATCATGTGTTAACAATAATACTTTAACTGCTTTGTAGTGGGTGACACCATTTTTCTTTAGGGCATCTGCAGTTTCTCTTTTCCCAAGGTGGATAATGAGGTATTTAATAGATAGATATCATCTCTATGGTGAGTAGTTTGTTTTACTATTACACAAACTATGCCTGTTTCACATGATGTTCTACGGACCTGAATTACATTCTCTCTGGTGTCAAGATCCTAACACTTACAGTAATATGGAATCATTTTTCTAGTAATTCAGTTTCTCTCCATTCCTCATCTTTGTACTTCGTGGGTGTTTAAATGTTTACTGTAGAGAGCATGGAGGTAGTGGTCACTTTATTAATCACTTTAAAAATGTTTTCCTTTAATTAGAAAGTTCACTCGACTCACAAGTACTGATCCAGCCTTATACTCCTTCTAACTGCTATGTGCATTATGATTATGATCTTTTCCCCATTTGAAGTCTTCCCTCTTTTTTTCTGGCTGTTGAGGAATATTTAAAAAACCATGTGCCTTTAATTTCCATCTTGCATAACTTTATCATTTGATGTGCTAGTTGTGATACTAAATATACAAGGAACAACAATAATATGGATCTCTTATACAACAAAAGTTTCTTTCAGTGTGCTTTATGTTATCAAACCATACTATAAATCACTTATAAAAGAAAAAAGTAAGTATACAGGAAAATTATCTTGTGCAAATTCCAGTAATAATTTAAATATAGAAAACCTCTTGCTACCTACCATACAATTGTTGAGACATACACATAACAACAGAGATAAGATATACTGATTTTCCTCTTTCTGTATTGTTTGCTCTGCTTTCTTTCATTTTCGATATGGGGTCTAGTTGTGTAGCCCACACTGGACTCAAAACACATAATACTTCTTTGCGTCTCATTCTCCAGAGTGCTGTAATTATAGGCCTATATCAAAATGCTCTCAATTTCCCTGTCCTACTCTATTTCTTTAGAAATCTAAAAAAAAAAAAACCACATGCAGTGTGAGTGTGTGTGTGTGTGTGTGTGTGTGTGTGTGTGTGTGTGTTTGAGATCTAGGCATCTCTGCTTGAAAATGTCCACTTTATCATTTGCTGATATGCATTATGGAAAATGTCTTAAAGGATGTAGAACCAAAAGGTATTTATCTAAGATAAAAGTCCACCCAGTGTTCTAAGCATCAACACATACTCTAGACCTCATGGAACACTGATATCAAAGCTAAAGACAGCTATAAATAGTCTAAACTGTCAAAAATATTCTCTACTATCTTAGTTTTTTAATACTTAAAGCCCAAATTAGGATAATCAGGGACATTACTAGGTGGTAAGCAAAAAATATTAAAGGAGATTCAAAGAAGTCAGCACAGAACTAACAAATCTCACAATTACCTATACTATTAAATGTTGAAGTGATTATTCTTGGATGTGTTGACTGCAAGATTAACCATCTTTGAAATTTCCACATGATGGCAATATCATTATCTTTACTTAGAATATGTTTCAAGTAAACATGTATCTAGCAAAATACTTGTTTTTCATTAATTACCTAGCAATAAAGTGTGTAGTTTTCAAAGTGACAGTTGTTAACCTTCTTGATGCTAGTTTCAGAACTGAAGCAACAATCCAAAATGCTTGGAATGAATAAATTTTACTATTAAAACATAATTTAAAAGAAAAGTTGGTCGATTTTTTTTCTACTTAGATAATCCACAAAATTTTTAAATGTTCATGATTCACCTACTATTTCTACAACATAAAAAATACTGCTGAAAAATTCATTTAGAAATAGTATTTTGGTTATAAGTAAAAAACTCAATCTAGAAACATTTAAAAACCACTAAAACTACAATTGCCATTTCAAAATCAGATTTCCAAATCCAAAATAAAAAAAAAATCTTTCAGCCAACATGTTTCATGACAGAATTCATTCAATAAAATAAAATACCGAAAGCATTTTAGTGTGTGAATTGTAATGTATGAACCGCAAGCTATATTTAGTGATGAAGGCATATTCAGATCAAGGAATCTGGAGGTTCTGTTTCTGTGGCCAACACTGAACATCTCACGTAACATTTAGGTGTTAGATCAGAGGTTCCATATAAAGTTAGAATCCGTGAGGAGTTTACACTTCCAGAGAAAAAAAAGGCTTCTATGTTATTTGTTTTCTACTCTGCTCTGCAGAGACATAATGTTGCCCTGCGAATTTCTGGCCATGAACTGTGTACAACATCATGTCTCTTTGAGGCATGGGTTCTACCTAGAGACAATGTCAAATATCACATGCCAAACTTTAAATTGGACAGGGCTAGGACTCCAGAAACACAAACTCTCATGAGCAGAAGTAAGCAAAGTAAGGCCCACGGGCTAAATATAGTACACTACTTTTTTTTTTATAAATAAACTTTTATTGGAATATAGCCATGTCCATTTAAGTATCATCTGGAGTTCTTTTATGCAACAGCAGAGCTTATGTAACATAGAAGAGAAAGCTAGTTTAAAATATAGAAAAAAAAGTACTGAACAGTGTAATCAATAAAGTAGATTATTAAATATACATATATATATACCCTATTTTATCATGTTTCCCTCTTTGCAAGTGCTTATAGAATATTTACAAAAACTGGGCCACAAAAAAGCTCAGTAATTTCAAAAAAGCAGAATATCTACAACACTCTCTGAACAGCATAATAAAACCAAAAATGAGTGACAAAATCAGAAAAAAAAACAGCCCTTAACATAAAAAAATTTGTAATTCCTGCTTAAATAACTCATGGCCCATCTGAAAAATAAGATGACAACCATATTTGCTTCATTATCATGAGTTAAAATAACAATGTATGTGTATAAGGGAGCTTAGTCGAAGTGTAATGCTGGTTACTAACCATAACACTCCAACATGTTCCATCAGTAGTTCTCTTTGGATTACTTCTGTGTTCTCAGTAAATATTAAAGATAGTAGAGGAGAAACAATGATGAAATAGTAATCAAGGAAAACCGGGAGAATGAGCTGGACAACAGGTATTCCGGGCAACATTTAGAGTTATTTGATACTGATGATTAGGAGCTTAAACTGGGAAAGGTTAGAAGTATGGACAAGAGGATGACAGACAGCAGGAAGAGCTAAGAGAGGTGTGGGTAATACAGGGAGGAAGCTGAAAAGATCAAGGTTACATGAAGGCTAAGATTTTTGAAATAGAAATTATAGAACTCACTGCAAGTACTGGAATGACAAAGTCAAGAGTGTGGCACCAGGAGTGACCAAGGATATAAAACAAGACCTTTCTTAGATCAAGAAATGAGGAGGCTGGTATTTAAAGTATTTAAATAAAAAATCCTATGTAAGCTGTCCAGTCACTTGACACACTAAATAATAATCTCTTTCTGAAGCCAACAGTCTATCCTTGGGTGTTTGCTTTACAGGAACAAAGCAATCTAGCAATAAGAACAGAACAGCAAAATGGAAATCCTCCAAGTCCTGGAATGTATAGCAAAGACACTGGGTTAGTTTCAGCTTTTAGTTCATAAGTAAAATCCAAGGAAATAGCACCATCTATTGGAATTTCTCTTGTTTAAAAATATTAGCAAATCTTTGAAAATGAGCATGTAACATTCCTCCCTCATTTGATGAAGAAATATACCTAAACATTAAAGGACAAAATCTAAGAAAAGATATTTTATGAAAAATAATTGATCTTTACCTTATGATTCCAATCTTAATTCATCATATTGAACATAGTATTATAAGATTTTATTAAAAATATACGCACTCTCAACTAATAAAGAAATTATATGTTAAAGAAACTCACAGATATGGTATTCCTGTATGCTGCTTGTATAACCATATATTGCAGAATATCCAAATATTATGATCATGACAACATCTCTACTATCCAACTCCATAATATGTGCTGAATGTCCCTCAACAGCATACTGTTGACCATGTCCAAGAACAGTGGGAGTTTTCGTACTCCATGACTGACTATGTATGTTAAACACCCACAGTTCATCTGTGACATTGCCATCATTTGTTTCAACTCTGCCTCCATACATAAAGATGTTTTCCTGTAAGTTAAAACACATATATTAGTAAAGAAAATAGCTACTTCTTAGCAACATACATCATGTTTTAAAAGGCTATATTTAAACACATTTTAGTAACCACTCACACCATTCATAAGACATGGTTCCTTTTTATAAAAAGTCAAATGAGAACATACTGAGTTTTACACAAAAGGGAAAACAAATCTATGCACCTCAAAAGTTAATGTTTTATTTTACATTTTTACATTATACACTCAACTAATTATATTTTTAATTAACCTACACAAGAAGAGAACACTGAAATAATGTGATTGGAAATGCAGGAGGCTGATCAGAAGAAAGCAGTGCTTTTACAATGTACTCCTCTCATACAGCATGGAAGTAGCAGACTGAGTTGCTGAATAACATTACTCACAGGTAGTCTTTCCAGTATTTGAATGAGCTAAGTCCCTAGTTGTTGTATCTGAATTCTATCACCCATGTAAATTATTTTTTACTACACTCAACTATTCAATATTTTCATTAAGTACTAGTCAACAGAGAATAGACTACATTTGTACATCACTGAGAATATATTTTATTACCATTTCTCATGGCTAGGGGAAAATATTACATGCTTTTAGTTCACCATTAATAAATCTTTATGGCATTTATAAATTATTCAATTAATCATATTCACAGATGAATGACATAACTGACATATAATTTATATAGACCACCATATTTCAATAAAGGAGGGAATTTTTTTCAACTTGACAAAAGAACATCTGAGTAAAACATAAAGCAAAAATGATACTTAATGGTGAAATCTTAGAAGCTATCCCCTAAGGCCAAGAAGAAGATAAGGATGGCCAGCCATTCTATTTGAAACTTTTCTAAAATATTCTGAAAGGTCTATTTAGGGCAAATAAGCAAAACTTAATAAATGCATACAGATTGGAAATGGAAAAGGAGAAATGAGATTTCTACTTGCAGATTATATCATCTTACATATAAAGGACCCTAAGAAATGAAAAGAGTTGATAAATGAATTCAGTTATATTGTAGCAGAAGATTAGTGCACAAAAATGCATTGTATTTCTACACATTTGCAATGGGCAAGTCAAAAATAAAATTAGGAAAGTAATTCCATTGAACATCAAGAAGTAAAATGAAAATATTTAGTAATAAATTTAACAAAAGAACTGGGCATGGTAGTACACACCTTTAATCCCAGCACTCAGGACGCAGAGGCAGATGGAACTCTGTGAGTTCAAGGCCAGCCTGGTCTACATAGCAAGTTCCACGCCATCTGGGGCTAGAGGGAGACCTTGTCTCAAAAAGACCAAAAAATAAATAAATAAATAAAAGATTAACAAAAGAGTTCTAAACTTTAGAACTATAAACACAGCTGAAATTTACAAAGATTTAAATGGAAAGATATTCCATGTTAGGGATCAGAAGACTAAACATTGAGATGGTAATACTCTTCAAATCTACATACAGATCAACACAATCTCTATTAGAACTCTAACTGGCTTTTCGTTTAACTAAAAAATTCATTCTCAAAGTCACATGAAATTGCATGAGATACAGAACATTAAAAAAACTATGAAACAAAGAAAACTGAAGGACGATTCATACTTCTTAAAAAACATACTACAAAATGCAAGTCTCAAGATAGGACAGTTTTGGCATTAGTCCATGGAATAGAATGGAGAGTCCAATAATCAGATACACCTACAGTCGTGTGGTTTTTGACAAGAGCACTAAGACTCCTCAAAAAGGAAGAAGAGTCTCTCTGATAAATGGTGTGGGAAAACAGGACAGACATATGAGAAATGATGAAGCTGAACCCCTACTGTACACCAGATAAAATAAGAAAATGTGGGAGGAAAATTATAAAACCTTTCAAAGGCTTCGTGGAGTTAAGATAGCAAATGAGAAGCTGCCACTCTGGGACGCATTCAATGGGAAACCAAGGATAACAAAATACACTCTATTCCATAGGAAGAAAAACTGGAAGACTGCTGAAAATCACAAAAAGGAACAGTATGAAATCTGAAAAGTACTGACATGCAAAAAGGAGCAGGCAGCACAATGTCCAGCCACTGCAGCTCCCACTGGGGAAGAGATCAGAAGTCTCATGTAAAAAAGTCAGTGGCTCTGGTAAAAAAAAAAAAAAAAAAAGAAGAAGAAGAAGAAGAAAATAAAAGGCGTGTCATTCAACCAATAGGACAACCCCAGAGTTCATGCAAGCTTAAAGTTCAGTTGGAGATTTTCATGATACAAAGAAAGTCCCAGCCTGATGGGTCCTTCTTTAAAGAAGGACTCTTCATGTCTCAGAAAACTACAGTCAGCAGGAATTCTATGGTTTAAAATATTATTCCAAGGGTCTGAAAACCACCAATCAGAAAACCTAGGTTCAACCTACCATTGCTCCAGGGTGGGAGACAGCCACAGAAGGCAGTTGTAGAGAAGAGGAAAACCATACACTGTTTCTTGAAACGGTTTCTTGAAAACTGTAGGGACCAAGATAAGGTCAGGAGGTAAAGGCTATCTACTCTACTCAGTGGCTAGGAATTGAATCCATCACATGGGAACTAACAGTTTTGATAGCCCAGAGCCTAAAGTTCACAAATAGTTCAACTTCAGAATCAAGTCACTTTCCTTCCAGAAGATTCAATGCTGGCTGAACTGAAAACTCAAGTTTCTGGTATTGTACCTGATTTCCAGTACCTTCTCCCTCCAGCAAGGAGTTTAATGCTGAGTGGGTTTTAAATCAAAGACTAACCCTCCTATACGTCTCTGTTTGTTTCCCTGGCTCTCAACAGGCAGGTGACATACCCTGGCTAGAACATTATCCCAGAGACATACAAACTGCAGATTCCCAGGAGCATGGGAGAACCTGCCTGACCCACAGAAAGTAAAGCCAAGTGTGAACCTAAGAGGTTCTTGGTTCACAAAGAAGGGAAGCTACTAAAGGGAAGAGAGCTTGGGTGAACATCTGACACCTAACTGTCTGAGTTCAACACATCCTCAATGGGAAGAAAAAAATAAGCGAAATAAACCTCAACAGAATCCCCAACCCCACCTCTATCCGGAAGACTCCAATTTTAGAAGACACTGAAGCTACTCCAGCATTTCACCCCTATTTCCCTTGACCCTGTGTTTCTTCTTTTCTTTTTGCTATACACTTAGTATATGTTTACTTGATGTTTGGTAAAGATTTTATGTCTGTATTCCTCTTTTTTTTTTTTTGAGACAGGGTCTCCCGTGTAGCCCCAGCTGATCTGGAACTCACTATGTAGATCAGACTAGCCTCATTTTCACAGAGATTTGCCTGCCCCTGCCTTTTGAGCACGGGGATTAAAGGCGTGCACCACCATGCCTGGCTCATCCCTCTTATGCTCTATTCTCTCCCTCTTCACAGCACTCTTCCATCACTCTCCATCTTTCTTTTGGTGAGACAAGAGCTCATATTACCCAGACTGGCCTTAAACTCAATATTTAAAGGGAACCTGACCTTGAACTAATCTTCCACCTCTACTTCAAGAGTGTTGGATTATCAGCACATACCACCACACCAGGCTTTATGCAGTCCTAGGGATCGAACCCTGAGCTTTTTAACTGTAAGTAAACTGTAACTCTTACAGTTAAAGTACATCTGCAGCCTTTTTTCCTTTTTTTTATTTAACTCTGCTTCTCCTTTCTTTTTCTTCCTTTCCTGACTCCTTCCTTTTTTATTCAGTTACTATGTATCTGTTTACATTGAATACTTTTTATCATGAAAGTACATAATCTTTGCTATTTCTGTCGTCTAACCATCAGTGGCACATTAGCTGACTTCGATCAATTTTAAGTGTATTTCTGTATCGTGCATGGCTTGGTGCTGTAGCCAAGATAGCAGTTTGTTTTCTTCTCTCTGTGTGGTACTAAGACAAAGCTCTCAAGAGCACTGTGTTGCCCTTAATCCCAGCATTCAGGAGGCAGAGGCAGGAGGATCTCTGTGAGATTGATGCCAGCTTGGTCTACATAGTAAGTTCCAAGTCAGCTGGGGCTACAGGATGACCCTGTTCAAAAAAAGGAAAGAGTGTACTGTTCACTAAGCAGATTCTCAAAATCAGAAGAGCTATCCAAAAGATGTGCAAATCATAACCTGAAACACAAGAAACATGAAAAGGCAATGCGACACATTGAAGAAAGAATAACTCTTCATAACTCAATTATTGAATCCAACTCCAAAAAATACTGAAGTGGTTGATATGCAAAAAAATTTAAAAGACCATTTCTAAAAATAATAGATGACTACAAAGAGAAAGTATGAGTGAAATAAGGAAACCAAGTCAGACAGCAACACAAAAGAGAAAGATAGCAATATGAATTAGAAATTCAGGAAGGTGAGTGAGATCTTGGAAGAAAACACAATTGTTGAATGTAAAAAATTCAATCAAGGGACCTGAGAGATGACTCGGCAGCTAAAAGCACCTGTTGCTTTTCCAGAGGAAACCAAGTCAGACAGCAACACAAAAGAGAAAGATAGCAGTATGAATTAGAAATTCAGGAAGGAGAGTGAGATCTTGGAAGAAAACACACAATTGTTGAATGTAAAAAATTCAATAAAGGGACCTGAGAGATGACTCGGCAGCTAAAAGCACCTGTTGCTTTTCCAGAGGATGCAAGTTCAGTTCCTTGCCCTCATGCCCAACAACTCCTGTCTGTCCAGAGAATTCAATACCCTTTTCTAGCCTCCATGGGCACCACTCTCAGATGGCATACTGTTACAGAGAAACAAACACACACACAGATGAAATAAAAAATAAAATATTTTTAAAAAGAAAAATTTAATCAAATAAAAAGCACAGTAGCATCATCAGTAGACTAGATCAGTCCAAATGAAAAAAATCAGGGGAGGGGATCTTAGAGATGGCTCATTGGTTAAGAGCATCAGCTGCTCTTCAGAGGACTAGGGTTCGATTCCAAGCACCCACATGGAAGCTAACAATGGTCTGTAACTCCAGTTCCAGGGGAATCCAATGCCTACTTCTGATTCCACAGGCATTTCACAACACAGGTGCACTTACACACATGCAGGCAATATAATCACACACATAAAAATAATAAATAAAAATTTTTTTTTAATTTCAGGTAGGGAAGACAAGGTTGAGGAAATACTATATTCTGATATCAGTAAAGAGGAAATAAATATCCATGAGCACAACATCTAAAAACTCTGGGAGATGATGAAAACTAACGGTGTATGGGCTGGCAAGATGGCTCAGTGGGTAAAGGCACGTGCTGCCAAGGCTGAATGAACCCCTAGTTTAATTCCCAGGATTCACATGGTAGAAGGAGAGAATCTACTCCTGAAAGTTGTCCTCTTACCTACACACACACACACACACACACACACACACACACACACAAATAATATAATAATAATTTAAAATGTAAAAAAAAAAATTTAGACTAGAGACAAAGAAATGATCACAGAAGATTCTGCCCATAACATATCATAGTCAAAACTATAGAACAATGGCAGTATTAAAAAACCACGAAGGAAAAACAACTCAGAAAGGCAAACGCACGTCAGAATAATATCAGCCCTCTCAGCAGAAACTCTAAACATGTAATGATATTCTTCAAGCTCTGAAAGTAAAAAACTGCAGCCTCTTCAACAAACAGTACAAGAAAAACTGGCTATCCTGATATAGAAGAATGAAGTGAGACCCGTATCTCTCACCCAATACAACTCAGATGGACCAAAGACCTTAATGGTAAGAACTAACTGAAACTGCTAGAGAAAAACACTTCAAAAAGTAAGTACAGGGCTACAGATATGAATCAGTGGTTCACCCCAGTCACTGGCTGCTCTTGCAGAAGACTCGAGTTCGATTCCCAGAACCTACATGGCAGCTAACAACTGTCCCTAAGTCCAGTTCCAGGGGACCTGACACCCTCTTTTGACCTCTGCACACACTGCACAACATTGGTGTGCCTATCTATATGCAGGCATACACTCATACATGTAAAATAAAAATAATAAATGAAATATTTTTAAAAAAGAAGTACAGGCAAGAATTTCTGAAAACAACTCCAATAGCTAAGGAAATAATAGTAAGAATTGACATAGGATTGCATGGAATTAAAAAGTTTCTGTAGAGCAAAGGAAATAATCAGTAGAATAAAGAAATAGCCTAGAGAATCAGAAAAAAAATTCTCATCAACTATCTCTCAGACAGGGGTTAAACATTTAAACTCTATAAATAACTCCATAAATTAAATACGCACATACCAAAAAAAAAAAATCAATCAATCAATAAATGGTCAAATGAATTAAATAGGCAGGTCACAAAAGAAGAAATGAGCAGGCATGGTGGTACAGGCCTGTAATCACGGAACTTCAGAAGCAGAGGCAGGAGGAACAGGAGTTCAAGGCCAATCTCTGCTATACAGCAGTTTTAGGGCCAGCCTGGGCTACCTGAAATACTGCCTTTAAAAATTAAAGGTAAAAATGGCCAATAAATAGATGGAAAAAAAATGTTCACTGACCTTAGTCATCAAAGAAATGAAAATTAAAACTAAAGACAGAATGATTATCATCAAGAAAACAAATGACAACAAAAGGGGGCAAGAATGTGATGAAAGAGGGTTCCTTACCCACAGCTGGCAGGAATGTAAACTGCTATAACCACTATGGAAATCAATATGGAGGCTCTTTAAAAAGCTAGAAGTAGAACCACCACATAACCCAGCGGCCACTCCTGTGTATACATCTGTAGAAATCCGAGTCAGCAAACCACAGGTACCTGCATAGCCCTGTTTACTGCAGGACTACTCATAACCAAATACAGAACCAACCTAGATACCCACCAAAAGAAGAATGGCTGAAAAAAACAGGATACATATACACATGGGATTTTATTGAGCCATAAACAATGAAATTGCTAACTGCAGTATAAAACTGGAGATCATTAGGTTAAGAAAAAATAATGAAAAAAAGACAGAAATTGCTCTCTCTCATATGTGGAATCTATATTTAATTATTAATGTACATATGTTATATGAAGGACATGAAAGTATAAGGGTCATTATAAATGAGGAGGAAAAGGTCTAAAGAAAGTGAACAAGAGAGAGTAATCATGGGGGAGAGAAACAGAAAACCACATCTTTCATATGCAAAATATAAAGTAACTATATATATAAAATTTTATGTATTATATATGCATATATGTGACATGAAACTAAAGGGAGATTATGTTGAATGAGGAAAGGACTACAAGAAGAGTTGGGGGAAGAGGGGAAGTGGTACGGAGACATGTAAGCAAGATGAAAAAACAGTATGTATGAAAATGTCATAAAACAGAGCTGGAGAGATTGCTTAGTGGATGAAAGCACTCGCCATGAAAGTTTAAGAACTAGAGTTTGGCTCCTCAGCACCACATCAATGCCAGGCAGGTATGGCAGCCCACCTATAATCCTAGTGCTCAGGAGGCAGGAACAAGGGATCCCTGAGCAAGTTGGCTAGCTAGACCAGTCAAATTGGAGATTTAAATGCTTCAGTGTACAATATGTAGAACAAATGAGAAGACATGTGATGTCAACCTCTGGGCCTCCACAAGCAGGTACATATGTGTGTGTACCCACATATATGCAAACACACACACAAAGAAAAAATGTATTCATGAAATTCATTATTTTGTCCACTGAAGAAAAGATAAAAAAATAGAGGCATCTAAATTGCATATATACAATACAAAATTCTACTCTAAAATAAACAGAAACTTTACCTTGAATAGACAAAACAATCTTAGAAAAAATAAAAACGAATTTGAAGTCTTACTTTCTGACTTCAAAATGTATTATAAAACTACAGTAATCAAAAGTGTGGCACTACTATGATGATAAACATACAGATAAATAAAATAGAATGGAGAGCCCAGAAATAAACAACCACAAATGATCAAATGCCTTTGACTATAATGTCAATACAACTTAATGGGAGGGGACAGTCTTTACAGAAATTGGTTCTAGTAACTTACACTTAACTTACACTCACTATACAAAAAAATTAAAGGGGAAGAAAGCCATAAACATAAGATCTAAAATGTTTAAGCATTTAGAAAAAAAAGCATATAGGAAAACATTTCATGATGCTTGATTTAGCAATGGTTTCTTATCTATGTGACCAAAAACAAAAAATAAAAATGAACTGGACTACATAAAAACTGAAAACTTTCGGGATAATTGGGGATATAGCTCAGTGGCAGAGCATGTGCTTATCAGGGGTTCAATTCTCAGCACCTCTAAAAGCAATAGATCAGTTGTACAGTATCTACATGTGCCTAGCACACATGAGACCCTAGGTTCAAGCTCAAGTACCACATCCAAGAAAAAAATATCAAAAAACTGAAGACACAGAAAAGGAAAAATACAAATTATATTTTGCAAAAGATTAATATAATAAAGAACTCCTAAAACTTAACAACAAAACCAATTTTTAAATGGCAGAAGACTTAAGCAAACATTTTAAAGTAGATACCCAATAAGGGCTTAAAAACTATGCAACAGTACAAATTGCTAAGTAAACGAAAATCAAAATCACAAAGTGGTAACATTCTATTCTCACAAAGGGACTATTATCTAAACACGGGAACAGAAAGCACTCTTAGAGAGCTGTGGACAAATTGGAGCCCATGAACATTACAAACAGGATATAACATGCTCCTGACACTAAGCAAAACAGCACGGCAGCTCTTAAAAAAAGACACAAAGAATTACCTTAGGATCTACCATGCTGCTTCTGGAAATGCATCTAAAAGAACTGAAAATAAACACTCAAACTGACAATCATGGTAGCTAAAAGATGAAAGCCATCTTAAGTGTCCATCAATAGACATGCTTCTTTAAGGCAGTACATGCTTAAAATGAAATATTATGCATGCTACACTATGGATGAGAACTGAAAGCATTATGCTAAGAAAGCAAACAGTCACAGAAGAACAAATACCGTATGATTCCGTAGGTACCTAGGTACAATATGCATCTAGAATAATCAAATTCCGAAACAGAAAGCAGACTATCATTTCCAAGGGTTCGAGAAAGGGGAGAATAGTTATTGCTTCAGTTTTACATGATGAAAAAAAATATATGAAGATAACGGGGGTGACAGTTATGTAATAATGTAAATGCAGTTAACCACTGACTCCATACCTCAAAATATACTCAGATTAAACTTTATGCATCTATACTTTTCAGTTTAAGTGTTTAATATAGTATGAAGCCATGAACAAAAATCCAATTTTCAACCGAGCATGCAATAATCCCAACACCTGGAAAGCTAAACCAGGAGACACAGTCTGAAGTCAGCGGGGCTACACAGCAGTCTCAAGCCAGCCTGAGAGAGTTTGCAAGACTAGCCTCAAAAATTTTAAAAAAACACTGAAACAGCGGCAACAAAACTGCAACTTTGGTGCTTTACATTTAGAAGTGAGACTACGAGATCTCAAGTCATTACGACCCTGCTATCTACTGTTCTCAACGAGTGTTTGAAATACATCCGAGACAGTACTTTTTCTAATACAAATTCTTAAGATAATGATTAAATTCATAAACGCAGGAGACATACCTGGTATAAAGCAAGGGAGTGTCCATATCTCTGGAGAGGTCCCCTTGATGCAGCTCCTACATTCCATATACTACTTTCTAAATTGTAACTAGAAGCAAGAAAATAAGCTTAATTAAGAAGCTGATTCATTTTCAGCTCTTTGTATACGTTTTTCTTGTATCCAAACTCTCAATAAACTCAAGAAGAAATAACTAATAAATAATTTCATGTATCATATTAGAAGTTTTTAATAAAGCCTCAGTCAAGAAATAATCTACTCTAAGATCCAATCACTTAAATGTGTAAAATACAAGAACTTGAATAAGACATTCATTACTAGAATTAATTTGCCTGATTGTTTTTAATAAGTCCAATGAACTGATTAATTTAAAATGAGCTCTTCTAGCCACACCTTAATGCCAGCACTCAGGAGGCAGAGGCAGGAGGATCTGGTTAGCCTGGTCATAGGGAGTTCTAGGTCAGCTGGGGCAATGAGAGATAAATAAATAGAAAAATAAATAACGAACTCTTCTGCACTTTAAAAATAAAAATCCAGTTTTTCTGGTGAAAATCTTCCTTTTTAAAATACACATTTGCTTTTAATAATTATGTTTAGTCTTCACACATCTTAGGAGTAAATCAATTAAGAACTATATATTTCCTATGCACAAATATAACTTATTTATTAATAATTCTTCTAAATTATGCAAAATAAATAAATAAATAGTATAAGGTTTTATAAAAATAAGTTACTCTTGGATTATGACATACAAAGAATCATTATTATTTCTACTAGTCTACTCTATACAAACACTGTAGTTCTAAACTATGGATTTGAAATGTTCAACCAACAGAACTCCAGATGGGCAATATCATACTCTACACTCAATCCTAATTTGTCTCAGTCTCCTTCAGTGAGGGACTGCAACATGTGAGCTGAACAAACCCCTTTCCTCCTCAGTTTGCTTTGGTCATGGTGTTTATCACAGCAACAGTGAAACCAAACTAGAACAGTCTACCTTTGTGTGAAGTCATTATTTTCTTATTCAGAACTCAGGTTTAAATACTCTATAATTGTAATGCAATTTCTACACAAAACAAACTCCTGTGTAAAATAAGAAATAATTAACTTTGGACAAACTGAGTTTATAAACTTCCAAATCAGTACATTTTAGCAAGTATGTACTATCACAAAAATAGCCATTTATATATTTGGACAAGGAAGTTTACTTTTAGAGTAGAAAATACAAATCTAAAAATAAATACTTACTTCAGAACCATTTGAAAAGAACTGTAGTTAAAAGTATATCCACCAATCACCCACATAAATTTCCCATGTAAAACTGCTTTATGTGAAGCCCGACCTACAGAAGGACTGAAGGGCTTAACATTTGGCAAAATCCAGTAAGGCTCAGTTGAAGGAACATTCAAAGAGCAATCAGGACCTATTTAAAAAAATAAATCAAACAACACACTGGATTAAAAAAAGATCTTAAATCACAGAAACCAGATTAGATTACATATGGATTAAGAGAAGTTAATTTAATATTCACCATATTAGTGAATGTAATTTATATATAAGGGTCTGAATCTATATAGTGGTGCATACCTGTAATCCCATCACTCAAGAGTCTGAGGCAGGGAGACTAAGAGTAGTTCAAGGTCAGTCTAGGCAACATAAAGTTCTAGAATAGCCCAGGCTACACAGCGAGACCCTGTCCCAAAAGATCATCCCTCCAAAAAAGGAGCCTGAAATACAACTCGCAAATAAAATGCTTAAAGGGGAAGTGGGGAAATCATCACATTTGTATATACTCTTATTGCTAACATGGAAAAAGTTTTAAAGGTTTGAATAGAAGATCAAGCCATCCACAGCACTCCTTTAAACAGAAACAGAATCAAAAAGCAAAATATAGACCAGACCAAGGGTTTCACTCCATTCAGTTCTATGAAGGCTGAGAGAGGTGAGGAAGATGCAGAAGAAAAGTTTGGAGCCAGCAGAGGCTGGTTCATGAGGACTAAGGACAGAACCTTAGTTCATAATATCATCAGCAAGGGCTGATGTAGACACTATAGTAAGTTATCCACAGGTAATAATACCACTGATCAATCTGAACAAGTGACATTGGAAACTGTAAAAGGGCTTCATCATTCTAGATACCAGTAAGAGTATTTTGGGTTTATGACAGTCAAAATATCAACATTAAAAGGAGTTTCAAAGAAGTTGATATCCCAAAGATGATGTTAAGTGATTCAAATCTACAGTAAATTTGGTGGACACAACAAAAGAACTAGTACAACTGAAATGCCACAGTCTTGTGATAATATTCTAACAGATAAAGAATTACTTCTCGTAGATGGGCAAAGAAAATGGCTTCCCAAGCCATCTTCAAAGATTCTGTGAAGACTGCTGCAATGACAAGATTTAGAGTACTACATATTATATATTCTTGGTTAAAAGAGAAGTTGGAAAGGACTGACTCCAATTTTGAAAGAAGTTCTGCTATCGGTAAAATGCTATCAGCCAGGATCACATCTTGCTACAGAGAAATTGCTCACGCAAGTCAAGGAATTGATCAACTGATGCTGCAAACTCACTAATATCGAGCTTTAGGAAAATCTACAACTACCTCAACATTTATTAATGACAAACCTTATCAGTCAACAGCCACTGAATTGAGACAAGATCTTCCACCATCAAAAATAGATGATTCACTAACAGCTCAAGTGACGGTTAGCTGGGACTGAACCCAGGTCCTATGTATAAGCAGCCAATGCCCTTAACCACTGAGCCATCTCTCCAGTCCTAAAATTCAATCTTTATTTTATACAATAATTTACTGATTCTTCCCAAATTTAGATCTCTATTCCCATAATCTCTCATAAATTCAAGTTATTACTTTACATTTTTCTCTTGTATCTAATCATCACTTCAAACTTAACACATCCAAAACTAAACCTTTGGGCTGAGGATGCAGTTCAGTGCTATAGCTCATGTTCAGCATATCTGAAGCCTAAACTCAATCCCCAACACAACAAAAAAGTAGACAAAATTTTCACTTTGTTCTTCTGAAAACTCAATGCCTTCATCAATGTTTGCCGTCTGGTGCTACCATTTGCCCAGTTGCTCAGAGAAAAGACTTTGGTGCTACGACCTACATCCAAAATACCAACCAATTTTCATACTCATCAGTAGGGAGATATTATAACCTTTCCATATATACAAATGCTTCAATAACTGTTAGTTAGAAGCTCTTTGGTGCCCACAGAGGACTGATTCCAAGACTACTCTCTAAAGAGAACAAAAATCTGTGGACACTTGAGAGTTCCTTGTGCAAAATGGCACAGTATTTGACCAAGATATACATATAATTTCCTAAATACTTTAAATTATGTCGTGATTACTTCTACCCTTGTGTTAGATTTCTGTTAGTGTATCAAATGCTTAACATAATCAACTTATAAAGGCAAAAGATTTATTTAGGCTCTTAAGTCTTGAAGTTTCCAACCCATGACCATTTGCCCTGAACCACTTTGGGCCTTTGAGAACAACACACACTGTAGGAATACATGGCAGAGAAGGCTCCCACGTAGCTAGGAGTCAAAGAACTAAAACAGAGAAGACCAAGGTCCAACAAATTCATTGTGGACACACTCCCAATGATGTAAAACCTTTCACTAACCCAATTTCCTAAAGTTCTACCACATCCCAATTGTGCCAAGCTAGAAACCTGTCTTTTTCAACACATCAGCTTTTAGGAGACATCTCACATCCAAACTATAGGAAACACTTAATACTGCACAAATGCTATGCAAATAGTTATTATACTTTATTGCTTAGGTAACAATGACAAAAATGTCTGTGTGTAAGTTCAATATATATTTGATATTTTAAATTTTTTTCAAGTATTCATCTACAATCTAATGAGTGACTATCAGGGGTAGTCAACTATGGATCTACTTCAGGATTTCAAGTACTAACCTTACTTTCCTTCCTAATTTCTAAGTCCACTTTAGCTAATTCAAATCTCCATGTAGTAGACAGCACTAGGGGTAAGGCTGGCCTAGTATGTACAGCTGCTCCAGTCCTAAGGCCATTTTGATTTGTGTCTCAGTATAAATGCCTTAATTAATAATGATTTTTTAATTCTATAACCCTTTAGACTCTACAGAACTTTTCCTCATATCTTGGTCCAAGGCAACATCCACTCTCACCTAAAATATACAAACAGTTTCCAAATTACTCTACTTATTTCTGTTCACACACATTATCCATCAAATGCAACTGTCTACAGAGCAACCAGAATGATTAAACATATGAATCTACAGCAATCAATTCTATACTCAAAACCTTTCCATGATTTCTTATCACACATTAAATAAAATGAATATCCTCTGCATGGCCCACAATTTCTGCAAGACCAGCCTCAGTAACAGTGAACCAGTCAATGCACGGATGAATGGATGAAAATCACTTAGCTAGGAGTACAGAGGATTGCGGGCATGAATTACAGAGTTAAATCTAACTTTCCTACATACTGTGAAATCTTGAACAAAGTCACTTAAATTTCCTAAGCTTCAGGTGAATTGGGTAGATTACAACTGAAACACAGAATCTTGTAAAGATAAATGAGACTTTATATGAGGTGCTTAATATTTAATATTACAAAAAAGACTTTATAATAGCAATAACCTTATTGTTATTATTAAATTTCCTTCTACATTTTATATTCAAGGAAACTAAGTATAATTAGGTCAGCAAGCAAAACAGATCTCTGTAACATAGTGCTATTAAATATTACAAATATACAAGTCAAGAAAAAAAAGTAAAATTCTCCATACTTATAAGTAAATCTTATTAAGAAATAATTTCATAAAATAAAGTATTATAAAGATTAGAAAATTCTCTAAAAGTAATTATAGACTAATTTATGTTCTTTCTTCCTTTCTAAAGCACAAAGTCTCATTATTTTGCATAATAAAAATTTTCTTAAGGAAATATATCTTTGATTCTATAATAGAAATCGGTATAAGAATTATTTGCATTACTTAAATGAAATGTATAAAACATCTTAGCTTCCACGATGGAAGATAAATACTTCAGGTCCTCAAATGAAGAGAACACTAATTCCCTCAAGGCACACCAAACCTATGAAGAGATTTATATACTGTTTTCTGGTTTTATGAGGAAAAATTCTAATTGCTACATACAGAGAAAAAACCCTAATGAATTTTCGTTCCCCAAACAAGTAGACAAATGAATCAACTTTTCTTTTACTAATCTATTTCAACAGAAGATTTTTTCATTTCTTTCCTGTTTTTAAAAATATTTCATTACTTTTATTTTATGTGTATGAGCGTACTGCCTGAATGAGTGTGCTGCTCCTGTATTGTACAGTGCCCACAGAGGTAAGAAGAGGGCATCGAAATGGAGTTACAGATGGTTGTTAGTGCCATGCTCAGCAAGAAAAACCAATGCTTTAACCACTAAGCCATCTCTCCAGCCCCCATATTTTTCATTTCATAATTATATTAAGAATTATTCTGAAGTCAGAAACAGAAGCACACACCTCTAATTTCAGCACTCAGGAGGCAGAGCAGGAGGATCTCTGTGAGATTACGGCCAGTCTGGTCTACATAGCAAGTTCCAGAACAACTGGGATTACAGAAAGACACTATCTCAAAATACAAAACAAAAAAGAATTTGTGTGAGTAGTTTCTATCACTTCTGAAATGACGAACACTCATGAAAGACGTAAGGAAGAAAGAGGGGATTAATCCGGCTCCAGAATTGCCAATTCTGGTTTTGAGAGATTTTTGATTCACATTTCTTTTTTTAAAATTTTATGTGCACGGGTGCTTTTTCTGAATTTAAGTGTACTTGTGAATGCAATACCTGTGAAGGCCAGAAGAGGGTGTTAAATTCCCTGGAAACTGAGTTATGGCTGGCTGTCAGCCAACATGTGGGTGCTGGGAACTGAACCTGGGTCCTCTGTAAAAGCAGTCAGTGCTCTTAATCACTGAACCATCTCTCCAGTGCCTTTGGCTTATATCTTTAATCCATACTTTCATGAACATTTTCTAGTTTACAATTAAGGGGTACACATTTTAAAAGTCAAAAGATACTTAACTCAAAGCATAAATACTGATAATTGTGTATTCTACCAAATGAAAGTTATTAAAAGTCACATTTCTATAATCTACACTGAAGATATCACTCTTGATATTTTAAGTAAACTTAGTAACCAGAAAATATGCATTCACTCTTTTAGTATGTGTAGGATAGCAAATAAGTTAGGGCTTTAGTTCTAAGCTACAGAAACTAAACTGACATAAAGAAAAATGGAAATGTACTGAAAAAAATCTGAGAAACTCATAAAAATTTTTAAGTAATCTGAAAAGTGGGTTTAGGAGAGACAGTCAGCTGGATTTACCATCCCGTTAAGATTAATGTCGGGCAATTTTCCAAAAAGACATTTTATTACTAACAGGAAGGAGAAAATATTCTGGGAACAGAGATTTTTTTTAAAAAGAGGTAGTTTACTATAATTACAGAAACAGTCTTATAATTTAAACATGTGTACTGATACCTGAAATTCTAAAGAAAAAAAAGGGGGGGCAAACAAAACACATCTTCAAAGAGTACTACCTTTAATATCACTGAAAAACCTTTATTACAGTACCCAAAATATTCTACATAGAAACTAGGGTCAATAAAAGCAATCACCAACATTCCTGTGTCGATTTGGTTCTTACAATTCAGGTAAATGATGTCATGTCATTTTATTAGCGGAATTAGTGGTTTTCGATGCCCTAGTTTTAAGGTGTTAATAGGTTTTAAATAAAGTTGTATACAGAATCATTATACAAACTATCTCAAAGTGACTTCATTATGGTTGAAGTAGCAAGAGAAAAGTCATTTCTATACCCATCTTCTTACATAGCCTTACACAGCACTCATTCTGAAAACCACATATTATCAAAATATTTGTACATAGAAGAGAGTAATTTTAACATTCTAAAGCCCTATTTTGAATAATTATAGTCATCAAAATTATACTCACAGACATTTAAAATAATGAAATATGAAAGGAAAGCATACAAGGTAACATTTACTCTAGGTACAAAAATTAAACTGCCCATTTTATTAGTCTGGTATAATAGTCAATATCTAAATATTATGTCTAATCTCCAAGTATTATCCTCAAATGCCAATTTTATAGGTTAATAAGAAACATTAAACCTGGCTGCAATAAAAAGATTTCTAAACCAAGAGCTATTACAAAATGTCTACTTACAAAAAAGGAAATGTGACTAGAGCATTAGTCCTTAAGAATACCATCCAAGGCAGGGTGAATGACTCAGCTGACAAAGCATCTGCTATGCAAGCATGAAGACCCAAAGTAAGACTCCCCATCCTTACCTAAGCTGGCTATAGCAGCAAACATGGGTAACGTCAGCACTGGGATGGGACAGGTAGTTCCTTAGAGCTCATTGGTTAGTTAGTCTAGCCCAACTGATGATCCCCATCTCAAAAAATAAAGTAAAAAACAATCTAGGAAGATATCCAGTGCCAACCACTGGCCTCCACTGGAACACAGGCATCACACATACACACAGAAGATACTATCTAATACATTCAAATCACTTTTATAGAGTTGTCATCCCAGGATGCAGAGAAGAATAAATATATCTTTATATAGAAAATGAAACTGATAACTATACAAATTAATTGATTTGCCCAAAACAACCTTAACTGTGAGCTGGAAAGAGTTTCTCCACAAACTGAAATGACTTTAAGAAATATTTACTCTATCCAAGAATCATCGTGTGATGGAATCAGTGTGGCCGGGGCACACACTCACATGCTCTTGCTCTTGCTCTGGGTTACAGGAAAATACTGAAAGAAGGCAACTACATGCAAGTCAGAAAGATGGCCCTGACAGAAGCCAATCTTCCTGGTTTCTAATCTGAGACATCCAACTTCTAGAACTGTGTCCGGTATTTTAACAACACAGTATATAGTATTTTGTTACAGCAGTCTGAACTAAGACACAGAGCTTTGAAGGATATCTATAAACATGGTTAAGTACTAAAAGAGCAACACACTCTAAACACAAGAAATTAAAATTCTTAGAAGGATTTAAGAAGGTTTTTCATTCAGCTAAGGTGAACATATTAATAAAATTAGACCGATAGAAGCCACCTTCCCTGAAGGCTAGTTCTCATAACTTTGGAGAGCACTATGCAAGCCATAGATAACAAAATACTAAAGTCAGAAGTCACAAAAATAAATGGCTATAAGTATTTCATCACTGGTGAAGCTATTCTAAAAAAGAACATATATGCCTAATATAGAACACTCTGTGAATATGATTACTCAGTTCAGTTTGTGATTACAGTCTCTCTTCCCTAATAATTCTATTTAATTTCATTGTTATAAGTACCATCAAGTTATCATTTAATATTTTATCTATTACTTTAATTTTATGTGTATGCATATACTACCTGCATGTGTGTAAGTGCACCCTGTCGTGCAATACTGGTGGAGGTCAGAAGAGGGCATAATCCCGTGGAATTAGAGTTACAGACGTTGTTAGCTGCCATGTGGGTACTGAGATGAAACCCTGGTCCTCTGCAAAGGCAGCCAGTGCTCTTCACTGCTGAGCCGTTGCTCCAGCTTCTCATTTAATATTTTTAACAATTTATTTATTTTTACTTAATGTTATGAGTGTTTTGTCTGCATGTCTGTAAATGCACCCATGTCATTTAATGCCCATGTAGGCTAGAAGAAGGTGGCAGATCCCCTAGAGCTAGAGTTATAGATAGGGCTATGTGGGCGCTGGAAACCACACTCAGAGTCCTCTGCAAGAGCAGCTGGTGCTCTTACACACTGAGCTATCTCTCTAGCCCTCACAAATGTTTTTAAGAAAGCACATCCCAGTTAATACCCGTAATATAGATCTCTATAGTCAAGATTCTATAGTCAACTGCTTTCTCAATATTCCCTTTCAGATGTCTAAAAAACAGCTAAGAATTGATATACCAAAATCAAATTAATCTCTTAAAATCTCCTGGAGATCAATTAAAAGCAACTTCATTTTTTTTATTTGCTCAAACCAAAAATCTCAAGATCATCTTTGCCTCTTCTATCTTTCACTTCCTTCATCCACTTCCTCAGTAGAACACAATACTTTAAAATTACATTCAGCATCCAAGCAATGTCACAGCTTCCTCTATAACCAACCTGCTCAAAATATTACCTCTCACCTAAATTATAATTATAGAAGTAGCTTCTTAACGAGTATACTGGCCCCACATTCTACTTTCAATATAGAACCCAACAAAAACCTATACAAATAAATTAAATAACATCAATATTTTCCATAAAATTTATCAAGCACTCCTCACATTTTACTTTGGATGATGCCCCAATCCTTATAATAGCTTACAAAGGTACAGTTTAACTAATTTAGCTCCATCTTCACATAGCTCCATCACTCTCAACAATCCTTTGACTCTATCCATACAAGTACGTTCTTTTAGTGCTTCCTTAAATTCTTTCATTTATTCTTTAATTAATCTCCTTTTCCCATCATGCATTCTCTGTTTATCGTCCCATGAAATGCCACAGGAAATCTCAAGTGCAGTACAGGGAGTAGATCAGTTAAGTTTGTTAAGGTTCTCTAAGCTTGCATTAAAAAAAGTCCTGGCTAAGAAGTCTGAAAGTTGAACTTCTTACATTCCGTTTATATAATAACAAATAAATATTTGGAAGGGAGATTAAATTCAATTATAGCTTTTGTTTCTGTCAGCTCTAAAACTTTCCATCATTTTCTGATTTATGCCCTTTCTCTTCAGTATGTTAAATATAAAATCTTAGAAAAATAATCTTATAAGGTTTGGTTATGGGAAAGCATTTTAGCCATTAAAGTACTATTACAGTGTGTACTAATAAAAAAGAAAAGAGACAAACAGCAGTCTATTATCTGAAGAGTGACTCATAAATCACTGTTATTATATCTCCAATCATTTCTCTTGTTCAGTAACTGAGTTTGTTCAGTTGATTAGCCCCTCCTCAGTAACTTAAATCCAACCATACTGTCCTTTTTGCGGGTCCTCATGCATACCAGGCACACTCCACCCCAGTGGCTGTGTATATTTGCTGTTGTCTCTACCTAGAATGTTTTACTCCATCCATCTGATATGGCTAAGCTTGCTCACTCGACTCAGTCTTTACTCAAATGTCACCTCCTCAATAAGGCCCACCTTCAGCATCCTATCTTAAACTCAACTCTCCCTCTCTATTTTTCCTCTGTACTTATCACCTTCTAACACATTGTATAATTAATGTTTATTATTTATGGTTTGTCTCTTAGCTTGAATGTTACATTCCATGTTACGTTTTTGTTTTGGTTTGGCAGGTTTTGAGACAGGTTCTCCCTGTAGCCTCAGCTGCCCAGAACTTACTATATACACCAGGCTAGATTCAATGCCTGCCATTGCCTCCCAAGTGCTGAGACCATACCTGGCTCAGATCTTTAGTTTTTGATTCACAATGTGCCCTCAGTGACTTAAAGAAGCCTAGCACTTAGTAGAAATACTTAACAGAAAAAAAAAAAAAGAGTTACACTAATGAGTAAGTTTGTGAATAAAGGTTGCATAATATGCATTCTTGGTGCTACCCTCCTTTAAAGCAATCAATTCCCCAAGTGGGTTAAGAAATAAAATTTATATTTACTTTTACACAAAGTCAGATCTACTACATTTGCCAGGAGAAAACGGCTCAATCAAATATATAACCTGTCACCTCTGCAAAAAAATAAAATATATGAGGGTATTATTATTATTGAATTTTTACTAGGAAATGTAAGCTAACATGTGAATTTACTTTTTTTGTCTGTTTGTATTTTAGTTAGTGTGTGTGCGTGTGTGTCTGTGTGTGTGTGTGGAGTACCCATACAACCACGAATACATGGAGGTTGAAGGACAAGTCTCAGGAGTTGGTTCTCTCTTGCTACCTTAAAGGGTTCACAAACTGAACTCAGAATGTTAGCCCTGTGTGCAAGCACCCGTACACACTGAGCCATTTTACCAGCCCCTAACCTGTAAATTTTTTCAAGGCAACAAAAACAACTAATTACATCCCAATATGTTGTATGATTTTAAGACAAATGAGTTTGAGCAAAAGATTTTATTCTTTTCTAAATCAAAGAAAATTACCAAAGTTTTACAACTTGAATAAAGCCATGAAGCCTAAGTATTTGTCTAGCAGTAAATACCTGCCATCCAATAGCAAATATTAAAGTGTAAAACCAAAGGACTGAAACAAATATAAGACCAAGAACCAAAACTTAAGACATTTAACATTTTAACTGTTCAAGTTTGTTTCTCTCCATGTATTTTTTCTTGTTTTAAATTTTTTACTTGAAGTTTTGTGAATTTCATGTAATATAGTTCGATAGTATTTAGATCCCTTACAGCACCTCACCCCACTGCCCTTTGCCCAATTTAATGTTCTCATTCATATACAGAGTCTGATTTGTGACCCCAAATGTCTTTCAATGTGGTCCATCCACTGGGCTCACCAAGAGTCCCATCCCTGTAAGACACTGTCTTTCCCCCTCCCAGCATTAGAGAACAATTTTCTGTGAGATGCTTAACCCTAAGTGACACATCTCCAATGCAACCTTTACACATAACATGAATGTATCTCTCAACTCTCACCAGATAAGTTACCTTATACAGCAGATGGTGATTAACACAGAAATCTCTCTGTATATTTTAGACATCAGGTGAATTAAATAACTTAGTACAAGTCTTCCAAAACATCTGAAATTAAGTGTGCAAATATTACTCTACTAGCTAATTAACAGATTCCTCATTCATTCATTCAACAAGAAAGAAAAAACTATGGGTACCAACTATATGTCAGTCACTTTAGCGGCTCTGGTAATATACAGGTAATCAAAACATTATCACTCAACTTCATAGGTCAGTGGAAAAGATCTATAAAACTCATAGAAACACAACTAATAAACTATGATAAACGTCATAAAGGAGCAGGAGTCAGACCTGGTCTTGGAATATCAGTGAGATAAAGTTATTCAGAAAGAAGTTCAGACATTCATTCAGATTATTTTTTTTTTTGAGACAGGGTCTCACTATGGAGACGAAACTGGCCTTGAACACACAAGAGATCAGCCTGCCTCGGCCTCCTCAGTAAGGGATTAAAGGCAAACACCATCACCCCCAGCTTCAGATTCTGTCTTTTAATCAGTAACTTAAAAAACTTAAAACAACAATCCCAATCAAAATCCCCATGAAACAGAAAAAACAATTCTAAACTCTGGATGGAATCACAAAAGACCCTAGAGAGCCAAAGCAATCCTAAGGAGAAAGAGCAATGCTGGGGGATTACTATACCAGATCTCAAACTATGCTACAGAGCTATAATCATAAAAACAGTACAAGCAGATCAATGGAACAAAACAGAACACCCAAACATGAGTGCACTCAACTTCAGACACCTGATATTTGACAAAGGTGCCAAGAATGCACATTGGCAGAAAGACTGCATCTTCAACAAATGGTGCTGGCAAAAATGGATCTCTACGTATAGAAGAATGAAATTAGACCCATATCTACCACCATGCACAAAAGTCAACTCCAAATGGATCAAAGACCTCAATGTGAAACCCAAAACTCTGAAACAGTTAAAAGAAAACGTCAGCAGTAACCTAGAAGACATAGGTGTAAGAAACTTTCTAAATCAAACAGTAGTTGCTAAGGAATTAAGGTCAATAACTGAGAAGTGGGACCTCATTAAACTAAAAAGCTTCTGTGAAGCAAAGGAAACAACCAATCAAGTAAAGAGGAAGCCCACAGAATGAGCTAGAATATACAAAGGATGAATATCCACAATATACAAATAACTCAGAAAACAAAGACTCAAGAAAACAAATGACCCAATTTAAAAATAAACTATAGATGTGAACAGAGAGTTCTCAAAAGAAATAAAAATGGACAAGAAACACCTTTAAAAGTGCTCAACATCCCTAGTAATTAGAGAAATGCAAATCTAAATCTTACCCCAGTCAGAATGGCTCAGATCAAGAGAACAAATGACTCCAAAGGCTGGCAAGGATACGGAGACGGATTCATTCACTGCTGGGAGGATTGCAAGTTGTTGCAACCACTGTGGAAATCAGTGTGGAAAACTCTTAAAAAACTAAATCTACCGTATGATCTGGTTATACAGCTCCTTGGCATACACCCAAAGGACCCATCCTCCTACAGAGGTACTTGTACATCGAGATTTGCCGCTGCTCTTTTCACAATAGATAAGAAATGGGGACAACCTAATGTCCCTCAAAAGCTGAATGGATAATGAAAATGTGGTACATTTAGACAATAGAGTTCAACTCAGTGGTAAAGGAAAACAATATCATAAAATCTGCAGGTAAATGGGTGGAACTAGAAGCTCTTACACTAAGTGATGTAACACAGACCCAGCAAAACAAGCAACATATGATCTCTCACATCTGTGGATCTTAGGACCAAATCCCTAGACAGGAGTATATATCCTAATGTAAATGCAGGAGCCAGAAAAATACAAAGAAAACATGGTGGTAGACGGGAAGAAGGAGCTCTAGAAGGGGCAGCAGGGGACTGGCTCTATGAAGAGAGAGATGCGGACAATGGGGAACTTTAACTGGGGAGAGGAGAGTGTGAAAAAACAAAGGGAAATGTATTGGATCCAAAGCATACTGAAAAATACACAGACCATACATATGTGTGTATGTATATATCCCCTATATAGGTACATAATTGCATGCATGTAGCTGAAAGTTATATAACAAAAAAAACCATAGTGCCAGGCAGGAGAAACTTCCCTTTAAGTTGTTGGTCAGGGTAGTTCAAAAGATTCCCAAAATAGAGGCTATTTCCAGAGCTCATGACTGCCTCCCAGAACTTGAACTTTAAGACCCTATTGCTGAAGATAGGACATACTTCAGACACAGGACTTAGAGCAATCAAGCTGGAATGGACCTGGAAGCCTTCTCCCTGAGGACTAGCTCTCATAGTATCAGTGGAGACTATCCAAGATGCTAAGAGAAAAAAACTAATCAATGGTCCTACCCATCTATAAAGCCTAAAAAACACAACAATAACTGGCCCAGCAAACTATCCATATTGGTGTAATAGTGGCAGTTTTGTCTTGGAGGTTATCAACATTTCTCTAGTTAAACATTAGGCTAACTCAATAGGATAAAACTCTTGTGTGGTACTTCAAACATAGCCAAATACAGATGAGTGGAGAGGTTACAGATGCTAAAGAAAAACCTATTCCTGTCACATCCCTAAACCAATGTCATTTCTTACTATACTACAAATATGTGCCCTTATATTTACAGACAAGTGTACCTCTCAGCTGTACCAATCAGCAAAAAGTTTCTATTTGAAACAGAAACCATTACAGAGTTCCAAAACTGATCAAATACACAGAAGTGTCTGTGAGATACCCATCCCAGAGTGACACATCTACAATGCAACCACTACACCTAAGGGTCAAGGAACATAGAGGAATAGGAGGCAGAAAGAATATTAAGGCATCTCTCAACTCAAGAGACCACAGAGTGCTTGTCCCTGGGTAGCACACCTATATCAAACCTCTGCCACCCAAACAAGGCTCAGGGACCATTGTGGAAGAGGGGAGCAAAAAGACTGTAAGAGGTAAGGGTAGTGGATAACTCCAAGGGAACAGTTTTCCAGGCACCTGGGAAGTTGCTCATATGAACTTATAGCAATAGTGACAGCATGCACAAGACCCATGCAATCTCAAACCAGACAAAAACGCTGCATAGAAGTGGAGAATTGGGTAAGAAGCCACAACCCTAGATGAGGAACTATTGGCAAGTGATGACTACTGGGAGAGGGAGAGCTGGTTTTCTTGAAGAGGTAATGCTAAATAGGTAGACCAGGCTCCAATGAATGGACTCACACAGAGGGACATTTTGGGGACACAAACATGGCTCAATAGGCCTTAAAATCGATGGCAATGCGAGGAACCCAGCAGGGGAGCTGTAAGGGAGCTACGGGTAGGGAACAGGGTCTCAGTATGATCAAAATGTATTGTATGAGATTCACAGAAATTTAATTTAAAAACTTAACCAACTTCAATCCTCACACAAGCTATGTCTGGGTGCACATACATACATAAAATGAGATGAAATGGAATACAGAAAACAGAAAAAGGACCTAAAAACACTTAAAAGAATAAAACAGTAAGAGTATGCCAGACACTCTGGAATAGGATGGAAAGGGACAATTTCATAATGGTTAGATGAATCTCATATATAAAAGATGCAAACATGGCATTCATCTCCACACAGATGGAAAACATGGTTTTCTGTTATAAATATTAGCTTAAAATCATACACTGAAGCTTGGTGGTTATCCCTTTTACCTATCATTTATTCCACATTGAAAGTTTTTTTATATGAGAAGACCTATGAGAATTACTTAGCCCATTCTTTATCAATTATGACAATATATATAAATATAAACTTCAAATTTTTTTTACTTCTTATTTATCTTATTTTTATATTTATATGTAGGAATGTTTTACCTGCATGTATGTAAGCACACCCATGCCGTGCAATGCCTGCTGAGGACAGATGTCTGATCCCATCATGTGCATGCTGGGAACCAAATACAGGTCCTCTATAAGAGCAGCCAGAGCTCTTAACATCACTGGGCCATTTCTCTAGTCCCAGACTTCAAAATATTTTATCTGAGAATTTTTTTTTAAGTCAGGGACTTGGGTAATTCACGCTGGCATCAAACTAGCTATGAAGCTGAGGATGACCTTGAACTCTGATCCACAGTCTCTGTCTTCCAAGTACTGGGCTTACAGGCACTTACCAACTGATCTGGCTTTTTTATTTGGGTTTTCTGCCAGTCTAGGAATCCTAGTCACTTGAACTCCTTTCTCTATCTAGGAAATCCTTCACTGTTTGGGAGTTGTGTCCAGACACAGGACTCAGTCCAACTACACATAATAAGTTAAATTCCCAATTTCTATTTTTCTAAGCAGCCATGGACTAGATAATACCTGGTTTTCTTGAAGAGAGTAATGTTAAATAGGTAGATGCTAATAGGCAAGACTCTGAATCATGACAAGTGATACAAAGCTGTAGGGACAATTTAGAACATTTTCCATTCATGCCTGGAGAATGAAGTATCAACTGTAAGGTCAGTGGTAATACCCAGTGGCAGTGACAGGAATATTGTAATTTAAGTTCCCAATGGCTTCACCTTTGTAGTGAACCAAATTTTCCTCTGTACTTCCTTTTTTCCACCAGTGGTTTTTCCTAATCTTCCCATCTTACTTACAAGATATTCAATAACCCTTAGTGTTTATTAGGAAACAGAATAAAAAGAATCATGAAAAAACTACTGAATAGCAAATGTCACAGGTTACCATAGTTTTTGCCACTTGCCAGGAAAATATCTGAATGATCCATTATTTCCATATGACATTCTTTTGTGCATTCCACTGATCTAAATTTAGTATCATAGCCAATACTGGCTGCAAGATACGATAAGAAACTCGGTATGTAGCTGTCAGAACAATTGCTGATGTAAACTCAGTGTTCTATTTCCAAAAGGAAAAAAGGAATGAAAGCTGTGAGACAGTGGTATCTTCCAAACTTTCCAACAACAACCATTTCTACTCAAGTAAGTCAGAATTACTTTTGTTGCTCTCAACAAAAGACCCCCACTGATTCAGAAAGTTAGATAACATGAGGAAACCAAGAACCATTCTAACAGAGTTGCTAAAGTGTACCACATCTTGGGCTCCACTTGGAAATTTACTACTCTGTTGTATTCTTTGCATATGAACATAAATTCAATGTTATATTCTTATTTTTATTTATTTTAAAAATTCCTTCTCCATCCCAATTTCAAAAACAGTCCTAGGAGATCAATGTTTTTCAAAATTGTCTTTTCCATGATATGACTTACGATTAAATAATGTCTATGCACTCTAAAGGCTACAGCAGCCTACACTATTCTGCATGATACTGTAAGGATGGATACATGTCAGGGTACATTTGCCCAGTCCATAGTCTGCATAACACCAAGAACCCTAATGTAAGCTACTATTTCTGGTAAAAATGAGCTAGCGATGTGAGCTCATCAGCTGTAATGCAACACTCTGGTAGATGTTAATAAAGAGGGAATCTATGTCCTGTGTAGGAGGAGAAACTTCTCTGCCTTTTGCTCAGTTTTGCTATGAACTTAAAACTGTCATTAAAAATTAAATCTATTTTAAGTCATAGAAGTAGATGAGTCCATACAAATGTCTATGCTTTTAGTAATCTATTTTATACATATATATCATCCTTTAACAAGCATAAAATTGGGAGAAAATTTAACATTATACAATAAAATTGTGTACATTTCAAAATGCTGCAGCAGGCATCTTCTATATTCTTGATTATTTCAGTTACTGGTTCTTTAAGTGCTTTCTAGATGAGAAGAGACATGTGACTTTGATGATGCCTTCTATCCTTAAATACATTCCTATGTAACTTACAAAACTTCTTGAGCAGTAAAAACATGAAAATAAATGATGAAAGAAATGACTGGATGAGCAATTTAAGAAAAGGCTGAATAGAAGCCTTAGCAGTGCTGTCCAGAAAACAACGAGGACAAACCCATGTAAGGGCGATGAAAAGGTTGGGAATGCAACCCAAGACCTAACCCAAGGAAGTCTTTTTTTCTGTGTTCTCTCAATAAATCTCAGTTTATAGAGGGGAATGCTCAAAGAACACATGGGTATATTACACTACTCATAGTACCACTTTGCTTTAGCAAAGTGGACACAGCCAGTCTTTGCTTCTCCGTTTCCACTTGTTTAGACGTAATCAGACTCAAGCAGTTCTACATTTGTAGTATCATGGGTTAGATTGATAGAATATGAAAACACTAGTAAAAAAGCCAAAGAGTAATATTGCAACCACATCTCTATCACCCTCAGAAAACAAAGCATTCCAAAGAAGAAAACAATCGAAGTAAAGAATAGAAAAGGGACAGAGATGCTGATAGGTAATAAAAGAGGATGCTCCTTTTTTTCAGACTATTAAAATGATACAGCAGTTGAAAACCAACTTGGAAACACTATATATGTAAGTTATACTTCTATATCTCTGGATTTATTTAAATTAATACTGACATTTTAACAACAATAAAAGAAAATGAAAATTTTTAGTTGCAAGAGTTAAGTGGATAAAACTCTCAAAACACTTTCTGAAGATACAAAATTCAGAAATGATTAAATAGCCACTTAAATACACAATCCTATCCCTAAAGAACACTTAGAAATTTGCACCATAAATAGATATTAAAATTCAGCTAATAAGAAACCACTGACATTTCGTTTAGTTGGCATATTTAACATTATTCTTTAAAGAGACAATATGGTTAAGTTATGTTTAAGACAGATAAAACTTACAAAGTCTACCATAATTCCTCTCAGAAAGTACTCAGCTGGCTCAGTAACACATTTTTAAAACATCCTCTCAAGAATGATGAATATGGCGCGGGAGAGAACACTCAGTGGTTAAGAGCACTGGCTACTCTTGTAGAGAATCTGGATTTGATTCCCAACACCCACATGGCAGCTAACTACCACCCACAACTCCAGTTCCAGGGAGTTGTGCCCTCTTCTGGCCTCCACAGGCATTGCACACACCTATTACATTTACATACATGCTGGCAAAACACTCATACACACAAAATAAAAATAAGAAAATAACTAAATCATTTCTAATGATGAACTGCAACTACATGAAAACTGTATTCTGTTCTGTTTTTAGTTCAGTCCAACAGAGCCACAGCTACACTGCTAACAACACACATTCAAGGTACCTCTGGAGTCCATAATCTGTGTCAAAGTTCCCTCTGTCAAAAAACTAATATGCTTGCACAAAGAACGCCTATTATTATGTAAATATAATCAGCAAAAGTAGACTATGAACAGTTTAGAGACAACTAAACTTATCTCTTAGTTTAATTCCACAATGAGAAAGTATGACTATATTCTCAGATGCTTAAGTAACCCAAAACCCTTCAGTGTAGTTTAAAGCTAATCTCTGGTTAAAGATATAAGAACTGTTTAGACTGCTTTCCTAGGAGTGTCTTAATTTTCTAATAGGCACCTAAATAAGTTTTTACTGTTTTAAAGGATTTCATGTTCTTCTGAAAATGACCACAAGAGGTCAGTCTTTCCTAAGAAACGAGTTTAAAATGCTACTACATTGTGAGTTAAGTATTTATTTTTGTAATAAAGTATTCAGGAAGGCAATCTGAATACACCACAGATTAAGTCCAGTGAGCCATCACATCTTTGAAGATTCAACAAAAAAATTACAGAAAATCATATACCTATAATTTTTTAATGTTTCATGTATAACTTCGTTTAATCCTCAAAACAGCCTGCAAACAAAAATCTTTCCCAATTCTACTTGTGAACGGATTACAAAAAAGTTGATTGTTAATCTAAACATTATTTTTTTAAGTATGATTTGGGCATGCAAAAACAAATTAATGTAAACTGTAGACTAGTATTAGACACATAACCAATGTTTCAAAAGCTTCTACACATTCCCCGGTGCTTACCTTGCCAACTATCATTGCAGACACACAGTTTTTCTCCTGTGAGGTCACAGTAGCCATGATCTGGACTGCCGCAATTGGCTTTACAGTAAGGAATATCACATGCTTCCCCCTTCCAGTATTTATCACAGTCACAATACACTTGACTTGCAACAGAGACACTAGTTGTACACTTTCCATGACCAGAGCAATTGTTAGGACAAGAATTGATTCTGTAAAATATAATTCATATTCTCAAATACAATTCATATATTCAAATTCAAGAAAACTGAAAACAAAATTGGGGTAATATTTTGTAATTTTAATATTGTCTAATGTACTTATCAATTTAATATAATCTCACAAAGTGGCTTCAGTTCTTTCCCCTTTTTAAGACAGAGACTCAGTGGGTTGCTCAGGCTATCCTTAAATTATAGCCCGGGTAGGCCTTAAATTTGTGCTAATCTTCCAGCCTCAACCCACACCCCCAAGTGATAGGATTGCAGGTATGAACTAACACTTCCAGCTACCCTTTTATTCGTATGCAACTCAGTTATTATTTATTTGCAATTAGTCATGGTTCGTTTAGTAACTTTATCTTGCTATCAAACTCCAAACATCCAAGGACTGTACACTCTGCAGTACCTGTATAGAACCAAATACAATGTTTTATCATGACTTAAGTATAGACAATTTTAATATATATTTTAAGAAAACATTAGCTTATGAACACCTAAAACTTGTAAGAAAGAAGTTATAATCTGGCTATATAATACCTTTAGGCACATGCTACCGCTTATACATGCATTAAAAAAGATACTTATCATTTTGGATGTTTGGGTATATGCACATTTATTCCTGGTGAAAAATTTTTCTACTTAGCAATTTCTAGCTTTGTGAAGAAAAGAATACTGAGTTACTATTCTGTGGTCATTTCTCTAAAAGCAGCTCTCAATACTTCACCTCACCTATGAACTTCTAGGTAGAAAAGTACTTCAATGATTACAAAAACGTTAAACAAAATCAAAGAAGACACAAATAAACTCCTAAGTAAATTCAAAACCATTGAATGAAATAAGGAAGCCAATATAGGAATTCAATAGAAATAGAAATATTTTTTTCAAAACCTCAAACAGAAATCTTGGAAATGAAAAGTTCAATAAATCAAATTTTAAAATTCAATGAAAATCCTCAACAATAGACAAATCAAGTAAAAGACAAAATATAAAGGTTTAAAGACAAAGTAGATGAAATAGAACATTCATAAAAATCTTACAGTAAGAGGAGAACATGCAAGACCTATAGGATACGATTTAAAAACCGATTTTACAAACCATGACATAGAAGCACAATCTAAAAGTATAGAGAATATACTCACTAAAATCATAGCAAAAAATTTCCCAAATCTAGGGAAGAGATTTCTGGCCATTCAGTCAAGACCAAAAAAGAACATCTTCACATCAAAATATTAAATATATGGAACAAGAATGAATGCTGACTGCTGCAAGAGAAAAGCACCAAGTCACATACGAAGGCAAGCCTATCAGAAATGCAGCAGATTTACCAAGAGAAACTCTACAGGACAGGAGAGCACGGAGTGATGTAACTGCCAACCCAGCAAAGCTATCCTTTATAACTGAAGAAAGAAAAATCTTCCATGATAAAAAGAAACTAAAGGAATTCATGACCACTACTCTAGCACTATGGGAGACTGCTGAAAGAATTCCACAAAATGAAGAGAAAGATAAATATACCCATGAGACAAATGGGAAAAAGAAATTGTAATGAACAGTATATAAGCAAATAAGGCCCAGAAAAATATCCCACATTACAAACAACAAAGTAACAGTAATTAACACATACTTTTCAACAATAACTCTGAATGTCAACGGTCTCAATTCTCACCTCAGAGGACACAGACTAGCAGATTGGATTTTAAAAACAGGACCCATGTATATGTTGTCTGCAAGAAACATGTCTCACTGGCAAAGACAAACTCAGAGCATGAAAGAATAGACAAAGCCATTCCAAGCAAATGGAACTAAAAAGTGAAGCAGGTATGGCTATATTAATATCTGACAAAGTAGACTTCAAATCAAAACTAGTCAAAAAAGATCATGAAGATAATTTCATATTGATTAAGGAAATAATCCATCAAGGTACTACAATCTAAATATGCATGCACCAAAAAGCACACCCAGTTTCATAAAACAAATACTAGTGGATGTAAAGACATAGACTGACCTCAACACAGTAATAGTGAGTGACTTCAATACCCTACACTCAGACAGACAGGTGATCCAAACTAAAAAAAAAAAAAAATCCACAAAGAAATAACAGAGTTAAATGACATTAAATATCAAATAGACATAACAGACATCTACATAGATTATTCTTCCCAAACACTGCAACCTATCAAATGGACATAACAGACATCTACATAGACAATTCTACCAAAACACTGCAGCCTGAACATTCTTCTCAGTGGTCCATGGAACCTTCTCTAAAATACATCACATTTTGGGATGCAAAGCAAATGTTAACAAATACAAGAAACAACTTCTTGTATTCTATCTGGTTGCAATGGAATAAAAATGTCATAGAAATTTCAGATAACTAATGATGCAATTAAAGGCCTTAGAAAAATAAGCAAACCCAAACTTAGTTGATGGGAAGAATTAATAAAGATCAAGGCAAAAATTAAGAAAACTGAAATGAAAGGAATGTAAAGACTCAATGTAACAGAGTAAGTTCTTCAAATACATAAACAAGAGTGACAAACTCTTAAACTAGCCAAAGGAAAAGACCAAAATTAGTAAAATTAGAGAGGAAGAAACCTACAACAGATACCAATGAAATTCAAAAGATCATTTAGAACATACTTTAAAAACTTATATCCCGATAAATTAAAATATCTGAAGACATGGATACATTTCTAGACATGTATGATCTACCAAAATTTTCAAAAGAATATATGAAAAGTTTAAACACCTACAAAAAGCAACATGATTGAAGTACTCTTTCTACTGGTCCAGGCATAGATGAATGACTGTTGAATTCTACCAAATCATTAAAGAATAGCAATGTTCCCCAAACTATTCCACAGATATAGAGATGTCAAGTTTGTATAAAGTGTCAGGTACATCACAAATTCTCAATGAATGTTGGGTTTTTGTTTTTCTAATTTTAGAAGAAACAATGGTATAGCCATATAGTTTATCTTCTATGCCTCAATTTCCTCATGTGTAAAATGAGAAAATGACTGACATGGAAAAACTGATGTGAAAGAGATTAAATCCCATAATGTACCTATAGCATCCAGGACAGTCTTAGAATAGTGGACTACCAAACCTTAATTTTTAAAGGCCTCCTCAAGTTACAAGTGAAATACCTTAGAGCACCAAAAGGCAGTTTAGGACTCCTTGCAATCCCAAGTATATGCTGCTACCAGTAAAACAACACTAGTGTGCATTTGTTTACTTAATCATTTGTCTAACAATTTTGAATTTGGTAATTAACATTTCAGGCAAACAATTTATTACTATAATATCCTTAGACTTGTAAATTACTATAAATTAGACTTAGAGAAAAATTTGTGGTATATTGCTAATGTTTGATGCCAATTAAAAAAGGATCCTATATAATATGAAATTTAACATACCAACCTGTTTCTGGAACAGAAGACATTTAGATACAAGTTATAAGACTGTCTTACTAGATGGAACTGAAAAGAAATACTTACGAATAAAAAATGTTGAAACCTGTCAGATTATATGCAGCATCACTAAAAAAGTGTAACAGTGCATAGCCAGACGTTGTAACAACTTCAGGCACAGTTTCATTTCCCCTTACTTCAGGGACAATCAAACCACTAAAACAGATGAAAATTGAAAATTGTGTATACACATGGTATAATGATTGAGCACAAAAAAATTTAATCAAAAAATACTGTCAGAATCATTAAGCATATACATTGGAAGGGGGCGCGAGAAGGAACAGATTTAAAACTCCTACTTCTACCCAGCTGGGTCTACTATTACTACAGACAGTACGCTAACATATACTCTATGCTGCAGCCACCTCTTCCTCCTCCCCATCACTTGGACTTCAAGATTCCATTTCTCCCTTTATTCTGCTCTCCATCCTGTGATAAAACTACAAGATGGTTCTTTACTTACCTTATATATAAAGCTTCATTCTAGCAAGCAGTTGAATAGCTTTACTCTTCCCATTGATTACAAACTGTAACGAAGCTAGAAATAGCACTTTACACAAGCTAAGTGCTTGCAATGAAATTCTAGTTAAATATATTTCCAATATATTCATCTAAATATCTGAGGTAATTCTAAAATATATGCTTTAATGCCTCTTTAAAATTCTGCTTAGTTCTACATTGATAGATAAATATTCCCAAATAGAAATATTTTGCACCCAGGCCAATATACACACAAAGAAAACTAATGGTGACAGGCAGGGTAATAAATGCACAAAAGTTGTAAGTAACAGATACTTCTTTTGTTTGGTTGATTGGTCGGTTTTTTAAGACAGTCTCACACTATGTTCCAGACTGGCCTTGAACTCATGATAAACCTCCTGCCTTACCCTCTCAGGTGCAGGGATTACAGGCATGAACCATGCCCAGCTCTGATACTCCTCTTTCAATCTACCTGCTCATGTGGAAGGTCATTCAGGCACACTGAACCACCCTATCTGAATTTGTGAAAAGATGCTATAGGAAGTTAAGAAAGAATTACACAACAAAAAATAGTGAATTCTTTTTCTTTTTCAAAATCAAATGTATTCAAGGTATAATAATCTACCTACATAGCACAGAGTTTTAAGCATGCACTTACATAATCACCATCCAACTACAAAACATTTCCATCATAACAGATGGTTATCTTACACCCTGCATCATCAACAACCCTCTACTTCTAGACCCATTTTGTTACTGTACATCTCTTTAGAAAGTACAGAAATAGAATAATATGGTATGCATTCCTCATGTGGCTCATTTTAAGCATGGTTCCGATTCACCCCTACTTTTCATGTATCAGTAGTTTATTCATTTCTCAAAGCAGTGAATATTTTCTACAAAAGTTAAATTTATATTGAGGCATCACTGGGAATTGAAATCCCTAAAACAAACAATGTTTGATAGAAAAAAAATTAAATAAAATTAAAGTTGATTTATTTTTACACAAACATTAAAAAGTAATCTACGTTTGATTTAAAACTAGTAACTGTATCAACTAAGGTAAGAAAACAAAAGATTTTAAAAAGAGACTGTCAGTAGAATTTGAATTCCATGTGTCATAGACATACACCTTTTTTTTTGGTCTTTTTGAGACAGGGTCTCCCTGTAGTGCCAGCTGGCCTGGAACTCACTAAGTAGACCTGGCCTTGAACTCACAGCGATCTTCCCGCCTCTGCCTCCCCAGTGCTGTGACTAAAGACATGTGCCACCAAGCCTGACTTGATATATACATATCTTACACTGAAGTAAGATTATATCTATTTTGTGACTTTTCCAGGGAAGAAAGGAACAAATATTTATTTAGCACCTCCAAGACTTAGGAAACACCACAGAAAGGAAGGAGGAATGAGCCAGAGGAAGGGCTGGTGTTGTATAGCACTTCCTCCAAATTAGAAACAAAAAGCAAAAAAACAAAAAACTCCCTCCTTTAGGGCAGAGGGAAGCCCACACTACTCAGGAAGCTAATGAAACACACAAAACTCAAGAAACTCAGAAAACTGCCAAGATTCCCAAGGAACCTAGGCCCCTCCCCAAAATTCTATAAGTAATAAACAACTGTTAGGGACAGGAAACTCTAGAACCAGTCCAACTATCTGCAAGTTGGGCTGGGAGTTGCAAGGATGCAACCTTGGTGAGTCACCCGTGCTTGGGTGGGCCTTTCAATGGAGCACCTACTTGAGTCACCCATGCTGCTGTAAGAACCCATGTTCTTGTAATCAACCCCAATAAACTTATTTGTCCACTTGCTAAGCTAAACTTGGGTGAAAACATTTCTTTGATAGCTCACTGGTATCATATCTGGAGTGAATACATTTGTTCACATCTCCCAAGGATGCTGTATCATCACAAACAACACCAAAATGAGACACTGACCAAAAAAAAAATCCTGTTTTTACAATACATGCATATCTAAGCTTTGAGATCTCTCCAAAAAATTTCACCTGTTCACTTGCTCTTTTATAAGTGTTTTTAAAGTAATAAATTGTGGAACCTGGGCCTATTGGCATGTTATTATATAACATACCAGGCAATTTGGACCAATTTAAGTAATAATACAATACACAGAGTGAAATAACTATATAAAACCAAAATAATCTGATCGAAGTTACTATAATATCTAAGGGTGAACCCAGATACTGAGGTCATTTCCTTTAATGGGCACTGTGACTTCAAAGTTGAAAGTCAGATTTTAGGGAATAAGAAATGAAGGGAAAGAAAGATTTCAAAGATTTTACAGATGTAAGAAAACAAATAAGGGAACTCAGGACCCTCACTTTGAACTAGAACTCTAATAAAGTACGAGGCAGAAAAGGTGAACTACTGTGTCAGACTCTCCAAAGAACTATACTGCACCTTAGGTCTGAGTCATCCCAGCTCTTGAATTTGATTTGAAGATATGTCCCCAGCTGTTTTCTGCAGGAATATATCTTTCCAGGCCTAAATTATTACTACATATGATTTCTCCAAACCCAACATCCAGTACACATTTCATCAGCAAAAAAGAGGGGAAGGTATTAAAAATAAAACTTCATTGCAAATGGTCTCCGTATTTTAATAGCATCTTGCCTACAGAAAAAAGTCCAAGTTCTTAGTATAGCATGCAAGGAACCACTATTTCAATGACTAAAAACTTAAGGTGAAGAATTAAATTACATGTGGTCAGGCATGGTGACACATGCCTTTAGTCCCAACACTTGGGAGGCAGAGGCAGGGGGAACTCTGAGTTTGAGGCCAGCCTGGATTACATAGCATGTTCCAGAACACCTAGGACTACAGGGAGACCCTGTCTTAAAAGTCTTTTTTAAAAAGGAATTATATTATGGACTCATTCTGAATCTATCACTTACCAGAAAAACTTTGGGTTGCTCATAGAAAAGTTATACCTACTTAAAGGGCAATGTAAGAATTTAATGAACTGATGAACATTATTCTTAGCCTGGCACTAAATGAGCACTCAACAGATGTGACTGATAGCAGTTTATTGAATAATCTGGCTTCTACACATTCCTTCGTGTCCTATGATAAAGTTACTCAATATTACTTAATATTTTCTTTCATGTCTCTATATGAATATGTTTTTTTTTCTCTAGAATTTTCTTTCTGGTCCCTTTGCCTATTATTTTTCTACTCCTGATAAAATTCACCATGAAGAATTGGTTATTTGTGTGAAATAATATATATGTCTTTTATAACCAATTATACTAAATATGTACAAGAAATTTGTTCTCATGCATGAGTACTGAGGAGTAAAGATTTGTCTAGTCTTTGTTATCAGATCTTAGAATATAGCCTTTTAAATCCCCAGAATTTCTCAAGTGCTAGTCTGTTTTTGTTATAGTCTGTCTTTGTAGATCCTGACAGTTTATGTCACTGAGTCCCTAGATAACTGAAGCTAAAGACACACTTCAAGTTGGGAGCTGGTCACTCCAGCAAGATCAACTATGTGTTTAAAGAAAGTGTTGAAGTACTTGTGAATAGAGGAGCAAGACTGGAGATTTGTACTCAGACTCCTGGTAGCCAATGATTCAATCAAGCCTGCATAATCAAACAATCAACTAACCAACCAAAACACCCCTGATACCTGAAACTCAGATGCGCTTCTAGCTGGTGAAACACGCTAATGTGCTAGGTGGGTTAATAACCTGAGGACAAACACTACATTTGTGATCTTCCCAATCTTGTTCTAATCCTTTTTGAGGTTGGCTCCAATTTCTATTCTTTATATAATAAAAGTGTAGCCATAAATATAGCACTTTCCTGAGTTCTGAGAGTAATTCTAGCTAATTATCAAACATTAAAAAGTATGGGAATCCTTGAACTTGTAGCCAGATGTTCAAAAGTAAAGGTGAGGACATCTCCGAACTTCCAAATAGTGTTTAAAGTGAGAACAGATTCGTGGAGAACTGTACTCTTCATCTAGAAAGTTTTGTCCTGCTTCAAACAGTTGGTGCGTGAATTAATCATAATAATCTTTGCCTTATTCCATATTATATCCTCAAAACTTGTTATAATCTCTGAAATTGAGTAGGTTATCAAATGTAATAATTATTTATGCAGTTAACCGAGTAATAAATACGTAGTGCTATAATTCAGACATATCAGATGCTGATTCTTGGCAAAATAAAGATAAACAGTATATGCTTTTAAGTTGAAGTTGAAATCCTAATCCTGGTTTACCACCTATTAGAAGCAAATAATATCTGAGTCTCAATTTTCTCAATTGTAAAATGGGAGATAATAGTATATTATTATTAATACTACAAGATCTTTGTGAAGTCTAGATGACCTTTAAACTGGCAGGCACAATGCTTAGCATCAAGTGCGTATTCAATAAATGAGTTCTCCATCTCCTCAGGATTCATAACAGAAGCACTTAATAATGAAAAGTCTCTTAATTCCACCTTCACAGTCCTCCCTTAGGAAAGATTCCTTTAGGATCAGGAAAGGGTCATAACAATGTGATAAATCAGTGTTAATTAATGCAAAGTCATTAAACTACTAAGAAAAAATGCACCTAAATGATGTCAGTCAAAAATGTCATAAAAATAATGAAATGAGAGCAAAGTGATATTTTAAAATCTCAAAAAATAAATGTATAAAGCAGGGATCTTATCTAGTTTTCATGATGAATGTTCTTATACCATAATTATACTCAAGGCTCTATTTCATTCCCTAAATAGAGTACATGAACTACTATTTCTACTACAATTCTTTTTATCATGTTCAAACAACTTATAAAAAAGTTTAAAAGGGCTGGAGAGATGGCTCAGAAGTTAAGAATGCTTGCTGCACTTGCAGAGGACCAGAATTCAGTTCCCAGCACCATTAAGGGCTCACAACTACCTCTACCTCCAGCTTCCAGGGATCTAATACCCTCTTCTGGCCCCCACAGGTACCTGCACACACGTAGCATACCTACACACAAACACACAGAAAAATAAATCTTTTTGCAAATTTCTAAAATTATTTTCATAATGTCATAGAATAAGGGTCTAAACTACTACAGGTTCACTTTGAAATAGTCATAAGACACACAATGATAAAAATCGTAAAATGGAAATGCAAGTCCTTGCAGGTTTGTCCAAAAGAATTTCAAATAAATGAGGAAATGAAATATTTGCAAGATAAGCAGTAAAAATTTTTAAACAAAAAAAAATGCTGTGGGGAACAATAAGCTTTTATCAATATTTAAATTTTAAACAGTGGTAGAACAGGAGAGACATTACATAAATAAAGAGGTAAAGAATAATGTAATGAGTAACTTTCAACTCATTGGAAGCTAAATTGGATATAAAAATCTACATTATATGTTCTTTTTCTGTGTCCAATATGATTTTCCTCCTACTCAAAAATCTTTCTAATAATATATTATTTAAAAGTTTAAACTAACACTAAAATAAAATGGTTTTAAGATTAATGTCCCAATTACTTGACTGCTAACAATAAAATATTTTGAAACAACCAAAATTCCCACACTTTGAGAAGTGGTAGAAACATTTCCTTTAGCAAACCATTACACAAAGCATAACTTAGCCTTGGTTTTAAATTTCAACATTTCACTAAAACAGAAAGACAGCTATAAGAAATATAAACACTTATTTTCCAGCCAAAACCCAAATCTCTCTAAATAGTTCTGAAAATGTATTCAAACCACTGTATATGAATAAACTAAGAATTGTCAGAATAAAGAATATTTATTTTTTAAAACAAAGTCTAGATTTGGAGCCTAGAGAGATGCCTAACAGTTAGGAGCACAAGCTGCTATTCCAGAAAAGCTGGGTTTAATGCCCAGCACCCACATGGCAGTTAACAACTGCCCATAACTCCAGTTCTAGGTGCTCCAAGGACCTCTCTTCTGGCCATTGTGGGGACTGCATGCACATGGTAAACTGACATACATGCAGGCAAAACACTCATACACATAAAATAAAAATCAACAAACCAAAAAAATTTTTAAAGAAGTCTATAGTTCCAATAAGATAGTATTTATCTATGCTACATTGCAATTATTATTATTGTACATATACTTAAGCTGACAGTTACTGTATATAAAACAGTACTGTAATAATCTTTGAAATATAGCTATCAACAGTCACATGAAATCTGTGTACAGATAAATAGATTTCAAATTAACAAAGAATAAAGTTATTTACTTTCCTACAGCTAACTATAAGCTCATCAAACATATTTACTCACCTAAGTACAGCTATTAAAGGTGCATATATGGAATCTCCATCATAAACATACATATGATCCCAGCTACATTCTGTAGCAAAATGATTGAATCTTAACCTTAACACTGCATTTGGACTGTAAAAAAATAATAATAATAAGGTATTTTTAAGTTCATATATAATATATAAAATAGAGATCTAAAAAATTTATACATAATAATTAAAAATCTTTTTACAGATACTTTTTCTATAAGACATTACTAGTCACCAGAAGAAAAAAACAAAATTGTCAAGATACAAGTTTCTAAATGTACATGTCACCTTCAAAAAAACAAAAATGCAGTCAACAAGAAAAACTATGCCTTAAGGTAGTAGTTACATATTTGGAATAGATTACTCAAACTTTATTGAATTATGTCCTAAAGTGGGTGCATTTTATCACAGCAAGTTGTAGTTGAATATAAAATTCAACCTCAGAAAGAACTACTCTCATTTCTACAGAACCTGTAAGTGGAAGCAACTTTTACTTACTTCTACTCAAAACATCTCAAATGTAGTATATACAATGAAGAAGGAAAGCAAGACCACAAGTACACAGCAGAGGATACTTTTGAAGCTTTAAAAAACTTTGAAACTAATACCAAAAAGCATGAATTTCCACGATTCTAAAAATCATAAATAGTTCAAAACAATTCATATCAATCCATTTATGACCTATTCATCATGAAGTTAAATAGTTTCAACCCCTAGTTATAAAATCTACCCTTAAATGAACAATTAACTCTTCTACAAAATGTTATTAAAACCTTTAAAGGATCCTTAGCACAATGAAAAACAAAAAACAAAGACCCTTAGAACTAAAGTGCTGAAAAGTATGAACCAATGATATAATTGAACATGGACTATTTTCATACTTTCTACAGAATATTTAAATTTGTTGAAAAGATATTTTTCAAAACCAAAACAAAATGTCTAGTGTGATATAACTCAAAAGTAAAACATTTATCTATTATATAAAAAATGAAAGGGCACTAAAATTTATATTTTTAAATACCATAACAATCCTGAATATATTCTAATAATAACCAATTAAATATAGCCATTTTACTTAATCCTTTGCTTTAACATCTCAGAATAAAATTAGCTTATTCAACTCAAATTGTATACTTACTAGCCTTCAATTAGCCATGTACATTTAGTTTTATATTTATAGTTAATTGGACCATCTGTTAAATATCCAGAAGATTCTGTTAACCTAGAAAAGAAAAATCACAAAAATAATTATCTTAAGGTAACATTAAAGCATGCAGTAACATGAGATAATTTTTACATCATTGGGCCAAAGGAATAAGAAAGTAGTTTACAAATTAGCGAATATTTACAAAATAAGATAATTTTCTCCTTGCATCTGAAAATAAATTTGTTTTGTATTTAAGTCTTGATATATCATGGTCATTTCAACTGACAAAAAAAAAAAGTCACTGAAATGCTGAACACTGTACTGACAGATTCAATATTGATGCAAGAACGATTAAGTTAAACTTAATCTGCACAAAAATTAAAGGTAACAAAAGGAGGACGATGAAACACACTTTGAATGACACAGAGTGATGGAGTAAAGAAACCATTTATGTATGTGTGTTACTTTAGGAGGAGACAGCTGCATGTGATTCCGGAAGCACCCAAAGTACTAAGCAGCTATCAGCATACTTAACAGAGTTCCAATACCTATTTTTATTACCATTTTTCCCTGACAATATCTAGTTCAAGATCTAAACCAATCTTAAAAATAAGAGTATACCAAAATGCTTTATATTTTCTATTAATACATAACGAAGAAAACAATTTTAAAAACTTCCTCAGACTTTTACAGTGTTAAAATACCAAAAACAAAAGTCTCAAATCTACTTCATTCTGTTCTTCTTAAATCTAGCCAAATTATTTAACTTCATCTAGTCACACAAATAGACATACATATATGCCAGATATTAGCATCATATCCTAGTCTTAGATAAAAATTTTAATTTCCATATACTACATACAGCCTTAAAAACATTAGGAGAAAGAAATTTTATTTACATATATTAAGAATTACAGAAAGGTCAGTCAATGCTAGTTTTATCTGAGAATCCTTCATAATGCCTACAAATGGTTTTGTTAATAAAAGGGCAAATTCACGCTTGGACAAAATATTGAAGAGCAAAAGGCAAATTTCCATATCATAAATATAATAATAAACTAAGCATTTCCTATATGTTAGATAATTCTGTAAATATATAATGTATTACCTCACTTAAAAGTCTCAAAACCTCTGTAAGATGGTTAGTAATCCTACACTCAGATAAGAAAAATAAAGTACAACTTAAATAAGTTAACTCACTTATTCTGATTTTTCACTTCCAATACCAGATGAAATACTTCATATTAACTCTCCACTGCTGACAACTTAAAAGGTAGAAGAATAATAGACTAATATTAAAAGTTTACCAGTACCTACATTTACCAAGCCACAATTCAGAAGTTACAAGTTCTTTAAAAGAAGCCAAACAACAAAAGATGCTTTTGCTACAAATAAGAGTTCCCTAACTAGAAGAAACTGCTAAAAGAGTGAGTATTTGGTGAACTCAAGGAAAGAAGGAAAACAAAAATGGGAGGCTGTGGCCCACAACAGAAGGAGGCTTGAATACACTAATGACACTTTTGAGGTAGACACATGACTTGCTCCTGGAGTAATGGTGTACCAGAAATAAACCAGCCCTTACATGGACATTAGTTATCTGGGAAACAGAAAATTCAACTCTTACAACTGGCTTAAGGAGATGCTAAAACTGCTAATTTGCCAACAGTCCTAACAGAAGATACACAATGCTCTCTAAAGAAAGAACTTTATCCCATTATCTGCCAATAGTTTTTCACATAAAATATGTAGCATGATCAAAGATAAGTAAGCATAAAAAAGCAAGATAATAAAATAAGAAGCCACAGACGATAGAACAGAATCAAGGATGCTGTAATTATTGATATTATAAGATGCATTCATAAAAATCAATGTTTACTAAATTCACAAAAACAGATTTAAATTGGGGACAGTAAATTGAAAACTAAAAAAGTAACAGAATATTCTGGAAATTTCAAAAAAACTTTTAGTCCTGAAAACTACAATAATGAATCTAATGAGCAGGTTTAAGCACAAAGTAAGCACAGCCAAAAACAAGGAGAGCCTGAGAAGGCAGGTTGATAGGTAATACTCCAACTGTACACAGATAATAAAGATCTGTTTCTGCATCAGGTCATTCTACAGGCAAAATTCTAATGGATTAGGTACAGAATAACAAAACCATAAATATAATAAGCTATGGTCTTATAAGCAATTACATGAACAAAGACTATAATAGCTCTGCATAGTTTCAACATATTATTTGCACTCTCACCACAATTTTATTTTACATATAAGTTGCTAGAAGTTAATTTCACAGTTTCTTCTAGATAGACTATTCAGTGCGGGTGCTAGAGAATATACAGAATTAATATAACAAAAGATCCCTACAATAACTTTTGGCATTATGTTTCCTCATTATGGACAAAAGTAAAAACTTTACTTGTAAGAAGCTCATATTCTTAGGTGAAACAGTGGTTTGGGCTTTTACTGAGGGGTTCAAATGTGTTCAGGAGGCTCCTTCTGGAAGCTGAATCTTTAAAGGGTACACTGTGCCAGTGACTCCATCTGCTGCGTTCTCACCTCCACATTCATCCCATTCGCCTACTGGGTGAAAATAGATCTGGGCCCTTCAAATATTTTTCTTTGCCAGATGGCAAGGAGTTTCAGAGTAAGCTGGCAAGCTTTGTTCATAATGTGCACTGAGGAGCCTTCAGGATAAAAAGGTTCTGATTCCCAGCTCCTATGGCTTCAGCAGCATGAAATTACTATAATGCACAGTGGCCAGCAGCATCCAGCCACCAACAACTTCCCCAGCACTTCCCCTTGGGCAATTTTAGAGCCAAGCACCTCCAGTGAGACACTGTCCCATGAACAGCTTTCCTCAGTTTCCAATAAAATATTTCAAAAAAAGCTTCAGAGGGCAGACATTGAGCAAGTTCTCCTAGTGTAGCCCCAAAGTAACTTTTCTGCCATTCATCAAGCCACACCCCACCTAGCCAGATGTTAATCTCAACTGGAAAGGGGGAAGGACTCTTAGGTATTCTGTCTCAGACGTAAGCTACAAGTGGCTGATCCTCATAGCTATTATTTCTGTGGGGCGTAGTGCCGCAAGCCTTTAATACCAGCACACAGGAGGCACAAGCATGTGGATCTCACTGAGATCAAGACCTGCCTGGTCTATACAGGGAGTTCCAAGCTAGCCAGGGCTACAGGGAAACACTGTCTCAAAAAAAGCTATTATTTCTATTCTTTCAGAATTTTCTTTATTTCTTATTACTTTACTCTCTATTATAAGTAGTATTATTTAATTTTTGGTAAAATTATGATTCTCTTTCCTAAATGTACAGAATCCAAATATATTAATATCAAGGATTTGCAAAATAAAATGACAAAAACATACCACTTTGCACCCCAACAGAAAAACTAAATATGACAATTCCAAATATTGGCGAGGAGGTGGAGAAAAACAACTCCCATGGAAATAATTCATTCAGCACAACTTTAGAAAATAATTTGCCATTTTCTTAATAATTGAACATGTAGAGACTGAAGTGACAGCTTCACTCATGCCTTCTCAGACCTCCTTTCTATTTCCACACTCCAGGCTAACTTCCTAAGGTCAGTGTCCACATCTTGGTTAAAGAGCTCTCTTCTGGCGCTTTTGCCTACATAAATGGTGGAATGTGCTTATGAATCTCCATTCTCCCAGGAACACCCTGGAGCCAACAAACGGTCTAATCTAAGGAATATAAATGCCTTCAGCTTCCTTGCCTCTTTATATTGATAATGCCATAAGCATATTTTTTCCCTAGCAGTTCCTGTGGGGCTAAACTTCAATAGACCACTGTGGTACTGACCTTAGTAGACTTCTAACTAGCTGTCCTCTCTTCTTTTTATCAGTCTTCTGTAATATCCCAAACCTTTCAAATGTGTTACATGGATTACTACTTAGAAAGGGTTGAACTCACTAATAGGAAAGGTTTATGCAATATCCACATAATATTTAAGAAATTTGGTACCAAGTGTAAATTATAGAAAAAAAAAAATCAGGTCTAGCAAAATGGCTCAGCACATGAAGGCACCTGCTGCTAAGTCTCACAACCTGAGACGGATCTCCAGAACCCACATGGTGAATGAATAACTCCTGAAAGCTGTTCTCTGATCAACACATGCCTGCAACACACATATAAAAAATAAGCGTGTTTTAGGCCAGGCATGGTGGCACACATATTTAATCCCAGCACTCTGGAGGCAGAGGCAGACGAATCTGTGAGTTCAAGGTCAGCCTGGTCTACATAGCAAGTTCTAGGACAGCTGGGCCTCGGTGAGACCCTGTCTCAAAAAGATCCCCACCAAAACTATGTTTTAAAAGAACTAGTTGATTGATGTTAAAAAAGAAAGATCATTACATACTCAATCCTGCCTAATTTTGGTACAGTGTGAAAACCAGAGGCTTCTCTTAACATTTAAAGAGATACATCTCCCGCAGAAAGAAGAAAATGAGGGCTTAGCTGGTTATGAGAGTAGAATAACAGAAACGGTTTACTTCACAGCCCTCACAAGGCTCAAATGTGCCAAAAAGAAGGAAGTGCAACCCTGACAGTTAGAAGGGTCCTATCCGATTATATGCACTTTAGAAGCTCAAGCTTCAAATAATTTTTGAAGTCTCTGAGTCTCTGTCCTTCAAAAGCCAGGATTGAAAAACTGACTTCAGACTCTCTTTAAGTGGCTATTTGTCCTTTAGTCAAAACAAGATGTAACATCAAAATAGAAGTAAATCGGTTTAATCAATTAAGAGAGTTGGCTACAATAATCATGCTTTCAAAATCATGGACAGTGACCACATGGAAAATACAAATTAAAAAAAAACCCCTAAATGTCTGGAAATTAGAAACAGATTTCTAGGTTACAACTACATCTAGAAAACATTTTAACTGACTAATTCTAAAATCAAACATACTGAAATTTATAATTCTAGACCTAAGTATTAGAAAATTGAAACTCAATTATCTAAAGTTATAACTCAAGAAACTAGAAAAAGGAGGCTGGAGAGATGGTTCAGTGGTTACAAGGACTTGCTGCTCTTCCAGAGGACTCGGGTTCAACTCCCAGTACCCATACAGCAGCTCACAACTGCCTGGCGGTTGTGGTGAATATATGTGTGTGTGTGTGTGTGTGTGTGTGTGTGTGTGTGTGTGTGTATGTACACACACACACACACAGTCACACAGAGATTTTTTTTAAAAACTAAATAAATATTTTTTAAAAAGGAAAAGATACTAGAAAAAGAACAGCATATTACAGCAAAAGAAAGGATGAAGAATAAAAAAGTTCTTGAACTTTCAAGTCATATAATAAAGAAAAATCTATATAACCATAAAGTATATTATGAACAGCAGCTAGTAAATTCACCAAGAAAAGAAAAATATTGTCAATAAGGGAAAGGGGAACAATATTACTACCAATGCAATGTAAAGAATAAGACATTAAAAACTTCAAGCTGGGCATGCCTTTGATCCCAGCACTCGGAAGTCAATGACAGGCAGATCTCTGTGAGTTCAAGGCCAGCCTGGTCCAGATGGTGAGTTCCAGGCCAGCTAGGGCTGACTCAAAAATACCAAAACAAAACACAACAACAAAAACCTTTCATATCAATGAATCTGATAAATGAAATGGAAATAAAACCTTTAAACAGCACAACTTAGCAAAATCAACAAAGAAGAAATAGAAAATCTACAGAGTCTTATATCTGCTAAAGTAGTTTATAATTAAAAACAAGGTACCAAAAATATCTACAGGCACAGATGGCTTCATTGGTGAAATCTTTCCAACTTTTAAATGGGAAATAATAAAAATGCTTTATAATCTCTTTCAGAGATAAGAGAAAAGAGGAATACATGCCAACTTATTTAATAATGCCAAGATACTCTGTTTAAGACAACAAAATCTGCCTGGCATGGTAGCATACACCTTTAATCCCAGAGGCAGGGATATCTGTGAGATTGAAGCCAACATTCAATTTGGGACTGCAGGAAGACTCCGTATCCAAAAAAAAAAAAATACAAGAATATTTCAAGAAACAAACATTATATTCAAATATTCAAACATCTCTCACAGGAAGAAAGAAAAAAAAAAACTAAACACTGGGACTAAAGAGATGGCTCTGTAGTTAAGAGCACTGGCTGTTCTTGCAGAGAACTCAAGTTTCCCAGCACCAACCATCTGTAACCCCAGTTCCAGGGGATCCAACACCCTCTTCTGACCTCTGAGGGCACTGCACAACAAGGGCGCACCTACCTATGTACAGACAATACACTCATTCACATAAATTTTTTTTTAATTAAACAATCTAGTAATGTATGAAAAGAGTAATATGACAATGTTCCTGACAGAAGAGTACTGGTGTGAAGACTGTGAAACTCATGAAAGGGCATTCATGGGAAACAATGAAAAGCAAATAACCTACTAACTACCCACAGTAACTAGCTGAAAAGCCTAGGGGAAAAACTGATGGTGAGGTTCTTTGAGGAAGGAGGGTACTGAAAGTCCTGTGTAGGAATTTAGGAAGCCACATGTATGTCCAAGGCAGACTGCACACTCAGAAAAGACCTGAAGAGACCCTAACATCTCACTTGTGTATAATCTTTAGGCTCAAAACAAGCAAGAAATTAGGACCAATGCAAAGTCTTAAGCAATATGGTATAACATTCAGAGCAAATCTGCAAAGACTGAGAGATTTTACACTATTCCTTGGTTCCAAGCAATAACAGAAATGTCTATCAAAACAGTAGTCAACCACAAGCTAAAGGGAGACTTCAGAAATCACACACAATAAAGACTAGTCATTAGAAAATAGTTTTGAAAACTCACTAAACAAATATACAACTACAATCTACCACATAAGTATCAAAAGCAATCTCTGAAGAAAAGAACTGTTAATTGGAGAACTTTCACATTATAATTATCAAATGACCAGTCTCCAGAAGAAATTACAAAGCATGCAAAGAAATAAGAAATTGTGGCTCAATTACAGGAGATATTTAAAAACAAAACCTATCTCTGAGGAAAGACAGACACTGATACTTTAAGTCAGCTCTCTTAAATATGTTCAAAAAGTACAGGAATGGTCAAGAAGCTAAAACAGACCTCAACAACTGAACTCTCACTAGAGAAGTTCTATTATACAGAACAAGAGACTGCAGAGTATTTAGTCCTAAATAGGACACCTTATCAAATTTCTGCTTCCCAAGACTCAGAGATCATTGAGGAAGAGGGGGCAGAAAGATTTTAAGAGTCAGAGATGGTAGATGACCACAATGAAACAAGTTTTCCAGAGATAGAAGTTACTCATAAGAACTCACAGCAATGCCGACAAAATGCACAAGTACAATATAAGCTCAAAACAGACAAAATCCCAATAGATGAGAGGAAGTGGGTAAGAAGCCCCAACTATACCTGAGGCACCTAATGGCTGCTGGGAGGGGGGAAGAGTCAGTCTGTTTTAAGGGTGTGACTCTTGGTAGGTTAACCAGACCCCAGTGGATGGACCCACAGCAAAAGACATTTGGGGACATACGTTTGACTCTATAGACCTTAACTTGTAATATATAAATATATATCATACATAAAATTGGGTGCAGAGATAAGGGCATGCAAATAGGAGAGGGCATATAAACACAATCAAAATGTTTTTTGAAAAAGCTAAAAGAAACAATATAGCAACAAATTTATTAATAAAAATTTAGAAACATTATTATCACAATTTCAAAGTCAGACAGTACTTCCATTCTGGGAAAAAGCAAGTTAATATAAAAGAAATCCTGTTTAAAATTCATTCAGTAGGGTTCACTAAGGAAACCTTCTCCAGCCAGGTGTAGTGGCGCACACCTTTAATCTAGCGCTTGGGAGGCAGAGGCAAGTAGATCTCTGTGAATTCAAGGCCAGTCTGGTCTACATAGTGAGACAATGTCTCAAAGGAAAAAAAGAAAGAAATCCTTTCCCCTATTTTTAATTTAAGTTGTAAGAAACCTTTATCTAATGTCACAAATAATAAGACATAAAGTACAAAAGTGAATTCAGTCTATAGGTTACTTTAGGTAACAGAATGTTAACAGTATTATTCTAATCCAAGAAAACAGGTTATCTTTCCATCAGCTTTTCATTTATTATTCTTCAGCTTCATTCAGCAATGACCTATAGTTAAAAGTATATGGGTCTTTCACTTACATGGTTAAATTTAGTCCTAAGAATTAGAGGGTTTTTTATGCTACCATAAATGAGGAACTTCGGGGTTTTTTTCTCTATCTTTTTTTCCTGTTGTCTTTTCAGGCAGGTTGCTCTTACTATACAGAAATGCTGATTTCTGTATGCTGATCCTGCAACTTCCCCCAACTCATTTATTACTTTTAACAGTTTTAGATGCAGTCTTTCAGGTTCATCAAGTTTAAAGTCATGCTATCAGCAAACACACAATTTCACTTCTTCCTTTCCTTCGTGGATGCCTGTTATTTCTTTTTCTTGTCTAGCTAGGTCTTCTAGTACTATGCTGAATAGAAATGGTGAAACAGAACTTATAGTAGATACATGTTTAATTTTTAAAGATGCAAACCATTTTGCAAAGTGACTGTAATTAATTATTACTGATCTCAGATGAAAAGTATTTGCATATAGAGTTGATTCCTTTTTCAAACAAAATGAATGAAAAGGGCCTCTAGGTTATACTCACTGCTGTTTTGCCTCTCCATGTATGGAAACGTTGTTGTGTTATGCCATGCTAAATATGAATTTCTTGTTCCCTTCAAAATGTACTCCATATCATTACTCCCAAGTTTTCTGTCCACCTGCCCCTCTAATAAAAGTTTTACATGATTCTGTCTGCTACGGTAGTCTCCAAACTTTAAATACCACGCTAACCACCAATAAAAATTTTAATTCAAATATTGTTAAATTTATGTTCAAATAAATATATATTATAAACACAAATTTAAAATCAAAGTTAAGAATTATCCAAGCTGGGTGTGGTAGTCGACACTTTTGATCCCAGCACTTAGAAGGCAGAGGCAGGTGAATCTCTGTGAGAGTGAGGCCAGCCTGGTCTATATAGCAAGTTCCAGGCTAGCTGGGGCTACAGGAAGACCCTATCTCCTCAGCACCCCAAAAAGAAAACCACATCAAGTATTGGTGAGGGTGTGAATTAACTACAGCATTCATATACTACTAACGGGAAGGCAAATAATTACAGTCACTTTTCAAAATGGTTTGCATCTTTAAAAAATTAAACATGTATCTACCATCTGATACAGCCATTCCACTATAGGTTATTTCCTCAAAAGAAATTAAAGCCCATGTCCATACAAATATTTCTACACAAAACTTTACAGGCAATTTATAAAGACTAGCCAAAAACTGGAAACAACCCAAAGTTCTGTAACAGGACAAACAGAATAGTGAACTGGGCTGTACCCATGCATCAGGACACTATTCAGAAATAAAGGGAACAGACCACTAATATATCATTAATGAATCTCAAAATGATATATTGTGAAAGAAGATATAGAAAAAGAACATAACACAATTCCCCCAACAAATCTGTGGTGAGAGAATGAAGATCATCGGTTGCTGAGGGACAAGAAAAGGCAGTGAGAAGAGGGAGGAAAACTCTGGGGTGTGACTGACACTTTTATGGTCATTATTACTGTTACAGTAATAATGTCCTCTTCTGGACTCCCTGAGCACCTACACTTACACATGCATATACCCACACAGACACACACACCTAAATATTTAAAGTACGGCTCAGTGGTGTAGCGCTTGCAGAGCATGTGCAAGGCCCGAGATTCAATCCATAGGACTTTAAAAAATAAAAATTAATATAAAATAAAATGGAAGCTTATTGTGTATCAATTTCAAGAAAAAAATTACTATTATTGTAATTAAGTACTGCATTTTGAAAATACTAAAAGGAAAAATTGTTCTATAGAGCATATTAAAAGTTATAATCCAGACTGAGGAGTCAAAAAAGCCTCGTTTATAAAAACTGGTATTTAAAGCTAAGATTAGAAGACTCATCACTAATTATTCACACAATGATTAGAAAGGAGAGTTCTGAGTAACAACTGTGTAAAAATGTCCTGAGTCCAAAAGGAACTCACTTTCAATAAACTTAGAAAACCCATGGAAAAATAAATCTAATTGGTGTAAGAAGCCAAGTCCTCAAAAACAAATGCTACTACAAGCAACCAACCTCACCAACTTAAAACAGAACAGTTCATTTAAAGTACTTGAAACTCCTACCACATAGTTACATATTTCAATATTATAAATAATAACATAAATTATCTATTATAATCTTACTTAGAATACATGGGAACAGGAAACATTCAATTTCACTTTACAGTTACTCAAAGTTCCTTATAATTAGCAATAAGGATAACATATCAATGTATTATTTAAATAACAGCTTAAAAAAAAATATTTGCACATTTTGTTGATAAAAAACACCCTACTTCCTAACATTATAGGTTCATTTTACTGGACATTATATGTTTCTTTTGCAGTCATTAAAAATGTAGTAATTCCAGTATAAACATATGAAATTCTGAATCCAAACTGGACTAACTTGAAGATTATGTACTGCATAGTTAATGACTTTAAATATTCAATACATGTACTATGTATTTTATATTTATAAATAATCCACATATATTTTTCAATCAAAAAGCATTAATTTGATTTACCTAAGAGAGTTGAGTAATTCACAAACCCACAGAGCCAGAATATCTAACCTTGAATACAAAATGTAAGTTTTCATAAATAAAATTTTTAACTGTTGTACAAAAATAATTCTCAATAGCATCTTAATGAAAATATCATCATTTATATAAATACATTATAGGCAGAATGTTGTCCAGCCTACTGCTACACAATGCTTAGTAGAGTCTAGCATATGGACTATATTTCAAATTGGAGGACCAGTTAGATAACTCAGTAGGTAAAGGACCTTGCCAGAAGGCCTGACAACCTGAGTTCGTTACATGGAATCCAAATGATGGAAAAAGAGCAGAAACTTCTGAAAGTTGTCCTCTGACTCTTACACACACTTACACACACACACACACACACACACACACAATAAATAAATAAGCAAAACATGTTATTTCAAATTGGTGTTGTCCTTTCTGTTTTTTAATCATAAAACCTGTCATCTAGCTTTCACTAAAGATATGTGTTCATTTTGTTTTTACCAATATGAAGAATGGCTTATCATTCTGAATGTTTCATGCTTTTCAAATGGAAACAAAGCAGAACACCAGAATCAATGCTAAGAGATGTGAAGTATCACTTTTGATACTATGTATGCTTCTGCATTTCTCCTCTCCCCCCGCCCCCATCATCAATCTTCCAGTCTAAAAAAGCATTTAAAGAATGCTTTATTCCCTAGCTGAATCTCCTACAATAGAAAAAGATGAAAGTAACATAGCAATTAATTTTGACACCTGCTTACCAAGATTAATCAATCATTTTTATGTCTATTTGTAAGGCTGCTATCATTCAACTTAGTAAGATTTTCAAGAAAATTAATGAAAGAGAATTTCAAGTTAAATTTTTTCTCACTGTATTATTACTTCAAATGCTAGGTTTAAAACACATCTTCAAGCAAACCTCTCATACATTAGAATATATCTTACCAAGAATAATTCTTTCCTTCTAAATGATTCTTCTCTTTAACATTAAATACATTTTATCTCTAAGTCAAAAACATAGATAGTTGTAGCAGTTTTATTTACCCTAAGCACTTGTATTCCATAGAGAAATGGCAGAGCATTTGTCAAGAGCACAATAAATCAGGAATAGCAGTTTCCAAAGGATGAGTATTCGATAATTAGTTCAGGGCTATTATCATTTAAGTTTACCTACACTAAAACCTACTCTCCTTTTGCTCAGTAAGGAATTTGTTTATGAACAACATCCTTCAATATTTAGGCTACTTTTAACTGGACCTGTGTGATTTCTCTCACTATCTGGAACAGCGTTTGCTAAGTGAGGTCACAGACTGTAGATCCAGATGATTAACAAGTTTCCCCACTATTACAGACACTGCACTGAACTTCTCAGAACTGCAGCAATGTATATTTTTTGTAGACAAATGAAGTAAATTCAGCCCACAAAAATCCAAGTTCCTAAATTACATATGGATCAAGCAATTTTTCTATTTATATAGAAAAACCTGTGAAAAATGAATGTAGCTGTTTCCTTATTGGTTGCTCCCAACGTCTATATTCAAAATTCTCTCTTACTAGGTAAAAAGGCTGGCTGACACTCTAAGTCAAGGCAAAATTCAATCAGTTCTCTCTTCCCAATCTCAAACACTTTTTAAACTTTTTATTCGTATCTCTCACAAATTCTTTTAAATGCAGTTTCGAAAGCTTTAAGACTAGTTCGTGGAACTGTGGATCCTGGCAACATTTAAACGTATACTTCAAACAAGTTTCATAAAATGTAGCCGATGGTAAAATCTGCAGAAAATTTATAAGTGTCATTTAACGACATACATTCTTACAGTGAGTAAGGGGCACTGTTTTCAACACCTACAGCGAAAATGGGAGGGGGGGGTGATAACGAAAAAAAATGCTGCAATTAAAGTTCCAAGAAACCACCCAACTTCGCTGAAATTTAATAAAGTGAAGCATCGTTACCTTTGCCTTAAAACAAAGTATCTCACTTAAGAGTTTACTATCATCCTAACAACAAATACTAGCAATCTACATGTTTCACAGCCAGTCAACAAGCAAACTTCATGCAAAGTATCTAGAAGGCTAAGAGGCCGACTTTCTTAACGACTGTTTACCTGCCAGGTAGTCAGAAGGCTGCTCTACTGGCCTCAGGAAACAACTTTTACTCCACCCCACCCCACCCTCATCCCCCGCACCCCGCCACTAACTTCTGTTTATTATAGGCAGGAATCTAACAAACACCCACCAACAGGGAGAAACTCCTTAGCATCTAGAGCTTCCAAAAAGCCCAAGCCATGGTCCCACACCATAGCTGGCAGTGGATTAAACAGCTAGAAGAGGAAAACCCAGACCCACCAAGTCTGGGTACCATGCGTCAACTAACCGGAAGTTATCCTTGTGCATCTCCATTCAAGCCTGTCCTAGCAAATGCAACTGAGCATCTCTCAAAGCGCACATTCTGAAGGCAAGCTGGCTCCTTGGCAATCACGACTCAGCACTTTCTGTGTAACCTTGGGCAAGTTAACTTAAAACTGCTGCCTGGATCTCTCCCTGCAGATCCGGTCTAGGAACTCTAGAAAGTCAGAGTTGAGAGGATGCATGAGGTCATCTACCTACAGAGCTTGGACCAGGTTTGGCACAGAGCACGCCACCAGAGACCCTACTGATCCCGATCGGTGCTGACTACTCAGAGGTGTTCTGCAGAGAGAGAAGGAGACGACGGTGCTGGACCCCAACTTTAAGCTTTGCCATCTCTAACTCTCCACGATGTGCATGCATGGTTCATGACTTGTCTGCACCAGTTCGGATCGAACTGTCCTACTCAGCGCCCTTTGGCTCCCGAGCTGGGAAAGGATGAGAAGTAGCAGAGGCGTGCGGGACGCACGGGCGGGCTTCGCTCCAATTCTGCCAGGACTCGGGGTCCCCGGGACACGCGGGGATGAGGAGGCGCAGAACCTACCCCCACACCCGGACGGACCCCGAGGCCACGGCGGGGAGCGAGCGGCTGTGGCGGCCCGGGACAGAGGTTCGGGGTCCCGCGATGGCACTTACTTGAACCTGCCCTGGCAGTGCTGGCACTGGTCCCCCACCCAGCCCGGGTCGCACAGGCAGGTGGAGTTGACACAGCGACCCGAAAAGCAGGAGCCGCTCCGCTCGCAGGGCTTGGACTGGGACACCTGCGCGTAGAGCGCCAGGTACAGGAAGCCATAGCACAGCAGCCAGCTGTGCCCGTCCAGCAGCCAGGAGGAGGCGCCCCCGCCGCCCGCCGGCCGAGCCCTGCACAGCCCTGGGGCGGCCGGCTGCCGGGGAGCCGAGCGGGCCCGGTCCCCCAGCTGCATCTTCCCGGGCGCCGCCGCGGACGCCGGGGAGGGGAGTTCCGGCCGCCGCAGCCGCCGCCTCTCGGGCTCCTCAGCGGCGCCGGCCCCAGCCCGGCTGTCCAGTCCGGAGCGCCGGGTCCCAGCCGCCGGGGCCTCCGCTCGGCTGCCTCCGATCGCACTCGGGCATCGCCGCCCGGTCTCCTGACCTTGTCCTCGGCGGGCCACAACCCCACAGCCGCGGCCGCACCAGGAGCCGAGCAGCAAAGCTGGCGGCGCCCCGCGCTCCGGAGGGGACCTGAGGGGGAGGGGACCTGGCGGGAGGAGGAGGGGACCCGCGCGGCCCCGCCTCGCCGGCGGCTCGCGCCAACCGCCTGGGCTCCCCGCGCCGCCCGCCCAGGAGGGCGGGGCCGAGCGGGAGCCCCAAGGTGGGCGCGTCCAACGCGGAGATGGCCGCGGGGGAGGACAGGCTGGCGACAGTCCGCCTCCCGCTCCGGCCAGAAGCCCGCGGCCTGTCAGCAGCCCCAGACCCTCCGCGAACCTTCAGTCGTCCGCAGGGCCGAGCGGGGACCCCGCGGCGGGGCGCGAGGTCGGTCCGCACAGCCGCGCGCGTAGCCGCGCCTCCCCCGCCGGGCTGGCGCTGTGGTCTCGCCGGGCCCCGGCCGGGGACCTGGGACTCCCCCGCGCGCGCGCGTCCCCACCCGGCCTGCGCTGAACCGAGAGCGGACCCCCAGGTGCGGCCCGCGCGCCCGCCGTGCCCTTCCCGCCCCGCGCGCGCCGCGGAGACCCGGGGAGGAGGACCCCGCTCGGGCTGCGAGGCTCCCCCGCCCCTTCCTCGCCGCTGTCCGCCGCTGCCCAAGTGCGGCGCCTTCGCCCTGGTCTTCCCCACCCTCCAGCCGGGTTTCTTCAGTTTTTTCTTAAAAATTCCCAACTACACACAAAGAGCGGAGCATGTGCGGCTAGCGGCGTCTTAAAGGCACCGCAGTCCCTCCACGTTGCGCGTCCGCAGGGACAGGGAGGGGTGGATGGGGAGACGGCGGGGGTCGCCCAGCTGTTCCCGCGGAGCGACCCCGGACGGGGAGCGGCGGGGGGCATTTATCGATAGAAATGTGACTCCCCACCCCCACTAAGAACGAGGCTTAGCACCCCCCTTCCCGACGCTGCCTCGGAGCCCCGCGTCTCTCCTTTCTGCTTCTCCGCGCTTCTTCCTCCGTCTGGGACAATACTCTGCCTTGAAAAATATTGCAACATCGGGGCTTTTCCTCTTCTCAGAAAAACAAAAATGAAGCCCAGAAAGAGCCGTTTTCCCTTCTCAGCGGCAGCCTTTCTTCCTTGGGATGACTTTCCAAGACTGGATGGCATCTGCTGAGATTTTTGCTTTGTACTTTTGTGCTTTCCCTGCACGGGCTTTTTATCTGAACCCTTGAGAAAGGCAGCCAAGCAAAAATTGCAGGCATCCTCCTCGAGTGTTGCTGGAGCTCCACCAAAGAGCAGGCGTTGTGAGCAAGAATGTGAAAATCACCGAAGACATTTCTGACTGCTGAAGGAGAAAAGTTGGGACTGTAACCACACAGTCATAATATTATTGTTAAGATTCAACTCATGTTTATTTTGGGAATAAAGAACGCACGTCATCTCTTTTAATCTCTATCATCCCTACTTTGAAAGAGAAATTCCTCTATTAACCCCATTTCGCAGATGAAGAAAAAGAGACTCAAAGCTGAAATAATTCGGCTGATGACCGACTAGGAATAGGGAAGAGAACTCTAAGCAGGAGTCTTCTGCCTTACGTGTGTTTTCCAGTATTTATCAGCCTGCTTCTCCTTGCGTATGCTTTGCTCTCCTTTGGTGAATAAAACGTAAGTGTTGGCTTAGTTTGCAAATACCTCAGCAGTGACTTAAGAGGAAAACAAAGTCCAGAAAGAAGTGGCTCCTCCGAGAGTGAAAAAGAAAAGGGAAACGCAAGTACAAAAACAACTCATACTACTAGCGCCTGTCAGTTCCAATAGTGCCCGTATCTAACCTAAACTTTGGACCGCTCCTTTCACATCTTTTGTACATCAAGATGTTCTTGAATCAGAAAAAAGAAAAGGTGAGCCAGAGCAATGAAAAAAAAAAAAAAGATGAAAGGATATTATTCTAGGTCACGCCTTTTAATTTCATGACAGTGAAATCCTGAACTCTTTCTAGTATCCAGTATCCATGGACAATCTCTTCTGCTTTTCCATTCTTCTCTTTCTGCCAGCCAGAGTTAAAAGTCAGCCACATCTTTCTCACATCTAAATGCGGAATCACTTTCAGGCATGTGGAAAGTAGCCAAGCTCTTAAAACCGCCAGTGAGGATGAAGGTAATTCAAAGGGTGCACTGGAGCCCCTTCATCAAGAGAGAGATCACAGCACACTCACATGCTGACTGCAGCCTATCTTTGAGCAAAGGGTATATATTTGCCCATTAAAAATACACATCTTTTAACTGCCTAACCACTGTAATCAGGGCAATACTTCACCTTACCCTGAGCATGCAGTCAGCCCCATAGGCCTCCTTTTGATACTGTCCTTAGAATCAAGGTGATATATTAAAATCACATAAAATTATTCACATAAAGATCACAGGGAATTTCCACTTGCCTTGTATCATATGTCTCCTTCAAACTGTTTCCATCAACATTTTCTGAGCAATTATGAGGTTAAGGTCCAAAAGACAAAAATGAGTAGGAACGATGACCTCTATCCTTGAATAAGCTCATCTTCTGTCAGGCACACTGCATTATAAGTTCCTAATGTATGTGAATGTCATAGAGTTTACAGATGTGTACACAGAAAACAAAATTTTAAATGGTCACACAAAAAAAGCCAGTGTCAAAGCCTGCCAAGCACCTTAACATGTTTCAGTATCTTCTATGATTAAGATAATTCATAGTATAGGTAATAGCAGTCATAAATCTAGCAGAAAAAAAGGTAAAAAGTAACCCCTAAAGAGACTGTGGGGCAAAAGTAAGTCAGTCTTAAGTAGAGTGGAATTGTTAATTGTTAAGAGTATTGATTGTTAAGAATTAAAATTTTTCCAAGGGGAAACATAAGTGTATTTGCTATCTCCACAATTAACCTAATGAGGGCCTTCAGATATTTGGGATAGTATGTTTCATTTCCATTCATCTACTTAACAATGACTTTATCATCATATGATGAATTGAAATCTAAGACTTCACATTGCTACATTGTTTGAAGGACATTCAAATGACATTTTAAAGAACAAGAAAAAATAATAGATCCACTATTTTGACCACTACTGAAAAAACCAAAAGGTCCTATTTGTACTGATGAGTGAAAGCAGGCCCTTCCCAGATGCCTAGTGAAAGAAAGATCTCTACTATAGTTACTGTTAACCATTGGCTCATATTATGCCTCTGAAAGCAACCAAAATTATGAAGCTGAAGATAGGTTTGGTCTCAAGAGCTAGAAATGCATACAGTCAGGAGACACAAAGTACAAGTGGGGTAGCGTTTTCAACACACTGATAGAGCATAAACAGTCTCTAAGCAGTAAAGAAGTCAGGTTTAGATACTCCTTCAAACTTACAGATGAGGACTGGAGAAACGGCTCAATGGTTAAGAACACTGGCTGCTCTTGCTGAAGACCCAGATTGAGTTCCTGGCATCCACACGGTGGCTAATTCCAGATCCAGGGGATCTGACGCCCTCTTCTGACCTCCATGGGCATTGCATGAGATGGGTGGGTATGCTTACATTCATACACATAAAATGAAAATAGTAAATAAAATATTTTTCCAATTATTGATATTAGAAATGTTTATATGGCTAGAACCTGAAACGTTACCCCACACACACCCCAAATCTAGTATTCTGCTTCCTCTTGGATTCATTCTTTTCTTCCATCGGTTTCCCTCGCTGCCACGCTTGCAAACACACATACCACTCATCCTTCTGCCAATTTTTCTGCTTAACACATTTCAAACATATTGTTAAAAGTAAATCCAGAGAAATAAATCCAAAGATTTTAAATTCACTTTGCTGAGCTAATATAATTTTTAATTGAAGACTAAAAAGAGCATTCTAAAACTTTTCTTTCTAAATATTCACACTTGTTACCCAACCCTCCCCCCACCAAAAAAAAAAATAGCTAATTGCAGAAGCTTGTCTTTTGTGGAATTTAATTCAAAAAAGCATAATCTATGACCTCCTGTTAATCACAATGAATCAAGCTATTCTTGGTGGTACATGTCTGTAATCCCAGTACTGAGAAGATTGAAGCAGAAGATCTCCAGTTCAAGGACAGCCTGTGCTACATACTGAGACCTTGCCTTAAATAAATAAGTGAATAACATCTATTCCCTCTATAAATCCCACCAATATGACATAAGAAAAAGTTTCTTTAATTGCTGCTGTAAGCCTCTTTGTTGTCTTTTAGTTTTCAAAGGCATAAACTCACAACGACAAGAAAATGAGACAAGAGTCACCTTTCAGATGAGAGATGGCAGTACCATGCAAAGCGTCAGTAAGGGAGGTGAGCAGATGGAGACGTGGTAGCATGAGGATGGGGCATCCAAGAAGATAATGGATATGTCTGAGACTGAGTGCATTTGGGGAAAGAACATTAACACTATGTTACAGATCTTGGAAGAGTTGAGGAGAAATGTATGCTGGACACGGTGGTGTATGCCTATAAGCTCAGCACTTGGGAATGAGGGCAGAAGGATCAGGAATGGAGGTCTTCTTCAGCTATATATTGTGTTCAAGACAAGCAAGAGAGACAGAAAGAGAGAGAGCTAGAGGGAGAGACTAAGCAAATGAACAAAAAAATGAGACAATTGTCGACTAGAAAAGTAAATGAAAACCTGAATAAAGTGGTTCTACAGTGAACAGTACTTCCATGGCCATTACATAAACACTGACCACTGATTTAACTCCCAAATTGTGACTATATTTTCATAAATGGAAGTACTAAATCTATAATTTCTGGTTTTTTATTAAGTTTATTTTTATGTGTCTGTGTGTTTTGCTTACATGTATGGAAATGCACCTGTGTGTGCAATGCTCATGGAGGCCAAAAGAGGATGTTGGATCCACTGGAACCGGAGTTATGGATGGTTGTTAGTTCCCACGTGGGTGCTGGGAACCAAACCTGGGTCCTCTGTGATAGTAGCCAGTGATCTTAACCTCTAAGCCATCTCTTCAACTCCTAAATCCATAATTTCTGGATAAGAAATTATTACATGTTCAAAATTGATAAATCCAAATGTAGAAATAATATTATACTACATTGAGTAAAACATTTGAAACCTGTCTTCTCCAGGATAGGAAAAAGAAGCAGGAAATAAAGCATTTATTAGAAAACATTTAGTAGTGTCAAAGTGATTGAAAATTAAAAATTGATTCTAAGAAAAATTAAAACAACAAATAGAGATGAGAGTTCATAAGAAAATAAAGACAGTGCCATGGCGCTTAAGGCTCATTAAAATACAGTTTTATTTCAAATTCTGTTGCATATGCTGGTTACCACTGAGTGATTCATTAATCCCTCTGTGCTTTAGTTTCCCCACAAGGAAGATGGGTGTAATCAAATTGCCTGTCATATGTGTTTTAGTATGTTGAGGGTTCAAACAGGATAATATATGAAAACATATAACAAATGGCCAAGCTCCAAACAAAGTCCAATGTTTAGGGTTTATTGAAACTTTCTCTTTTTTAAACAATAATTATTTATTATTTTATGTTATGTGTATGACTGTATTGCCTGCATGGATGTAAGTGCACCCATGTTGTACAATGCCCTCAGAGGTCAGAAGAGGGTGTCAGAGCCTCTGGAACTGGAGTTATGGGTGGTTGTTAGCTACCATGTGGGTGCTGGGAACCAAACCTAGGTCCTCTGTGATAGCAGCCAGTGCTCTTGACCACTGAGCCATCTCTGCAGTCCCTAAAACTTACTCTTAAAAACACAATTCTACTTCCATGTAAAGGGAAAGGATTAGTGAAAGAGACTTGGGTCACTACAAAAACACATTCAACAGAAAAACAGGCAGAACTATACAAAAGCCAGATAATCTTAAATTTTTATTACAGTTGTTTGTTTGCTTACGGAGTGGATCGACGCATGTCACAGTGCATTTGTGGAACTCAGAGGACAACTTGTGGGAGTTGATTCTCTGCTTCTATCATGTGGGCCCCAGGACTCAAACTTAGATAATCAGGTTTGGTAGCAAGCACATTTACCTGCTGAACCATCTTGCTAGTCATTTAAAGACAAATTAAGCCTAAACTCTTTGTTTTATAAATGAGCTTTCAGGGCCTAGAAACTTATACAGCTAATCAGTCACAGACTTAGATCTAAACTCCCAGTTCTGAAATTAGATCTTCTTTCCTCAAACATCTAATCCAGGCTAATAAGAGAAAATTTCAATTTAGTTACACATGCCCAGTCCTGAAACAGATTTTCTAAGGCTCAGTAAAGTTAAGTGACTTGCCTAAGGTCACATAGCAAGTGGTAGCAGGAGTGAATCTAAACCAAACAAGAAGACACCCAAAGAGCAAACCTTGAACCAAAACCTCAGAACTGAATGTACAGATCTCCAGAAGTTAGCATTGCTCACTGAAACCCAGCTCTGAGTCTGTGACAATTAATACCAGGTGGCGAGTTGACTAAAATGTAAACATACGGCAAGAAAAGATATAGACAGTCCTGGAGCCAGGGAAAGGAGAGGAAAAAGCAATTTTAAACAGGCAGAATTCATCATCCTGAAAATGGAGATACAATAATTGAATTTGGCTGAGGAGATTTCTCAGTGAGTAGAGTATTTGCTGCTCAAGCACGAGGACCTGAGTTCACATGCCCAGCACCCACATAAAAGCTGGACTGTGGTGGTACCCATCTGCCTGGAACCCCAGAACTGAGGACAGAGAGAAGCTGATCCCAGAGGCTTTCTGGCCAGTTAGTATAACAGAAATAGCTAGCTTCGGGTTCAGTGAGAGACTCTATCTCCAAAACTAAGGAGGAGTGGAAGATACGCAACATCCACCTGTGATCTATGCTTGTGCTATATGCACTGCAGGTACACACACACCACACACACACACACACACACACACACACACACACACACACACACACGCCCACGCTGGTGTCAAGGAAGATGGATTTCGAACCGTTCAGGCAGCAGCAAGACACATGACAGGCATGCCTGCCTGTCATCCCTCAGATAATGTTGAAAGGAACAAAGGCATGGGCCACATAAAAAGGTCAGTGACCTTTTCTCCATTCTGTAGCAGAAATCTTTTTTTCATGAAAAAAGAACAAAACCCTTTTTCAAAAGTACAGCTGTTATGGCTTAGGGGAGTAGGTGTGGCTTAGTGGTAGAGCATGTGCTTAGCATGTGCAAAGCTCTAGGTTCAATCTTCAGCTCTGCAAAGACAAACAAAGCAGCCCCTCCCCCAGCTTTGTCAATAAAAATGAACAAAAGAGTCGGAATTGAATCAAATGACCTAAAAAAGAAATGTCACACCACTTTATTTTTAGCTATCATTATTTTCCTATTAGATCAGTCTAATTTCTGAAGATAACTCTTAAGAGCCACTGCAAAACCTAGAATTCAAATAAACCAACTTTAAGTGGGGTCAAACACTGAATCATAGTGCAAATGAACACAGAGAAGGCCACACTTAAGATTTTGAGAAATAGGTTAAGATTGCTTTGGTTGTGAGGAAATCCACCAACTACTACAAAGTCCTAGAAACTGATGAATAAACCAAGTGAAAACGTTGGTATGCCTTAGATAACTTGAAGTTTGTTTTATATCCTTTCTGCATTAAAAAGTCAGTTACTGTAAGAAAAACAGGAAGGACTTTAGGAGAAAAGCTCTCGAGCAAAATAAACAACTCATTAAAAAAAAGAACAAGCCAGATTTCAGAAAGCTGCTTGGGATCCTGAGACAGGAGAATATGTTTATGTTTACAAGGAAAAGCGAATTATTGGTCCTTGCATCAGGAGAGACCTAGCCATGGAGATGCAGGGAGGTTGCTTTGAACAGAGCTGAGGGACAAAGAGAATCACAAAAGAACATGTGCACACACACACACAGAGAGAGAGAGAGAGAGGGAAGAAAATATCTGACAAATGATAGCCAGGCCCCACAAATCCCGATAACATGACATTCTACTTATTAAAAACATCAGTCTTGGAAGACTCCAGGCACAGTAATTTTGAAAATGTATACAAGTAAATTAAAGCCAGGCTTATGATTCTTCTTATTGTAAGTCCCTCACCCATATTCCTCTGCAGGAACGCAAACTTTTAAATTAAAAGAAAGAAAAAGAAAAAAGTGAACACGAACATTGCTGATTTCAAGCAAGAGCCCCAAGTTTTCCACTTTTTAATTGGAGTATAACCTGAAAGCGTTTCAGCACATGGAGAGGGCACATCCTTTTCTAGGAAAATTGGCTCCAGGGTAAACAGAGAAAATGTTAAATCTACATATGTGAACATTTTATTTAATGTCTCTGTGCCACTGGTAGCAGGCACTTTGTAGCATGCTTCATGGCTTGCTTATTGCAGGACACAGCCCTTAGCTTATAGACAGGAATATAATGCCTGCAGAACCAGACCAAAAGCAAGGAGCCTGTGTTTACCATGCGCTTCTTTCTGGCTTTCTTACTCCATTTGTATAACAATGCTGAGTCTAGATAAGAACACTGATCATTGTTGGGGGGGCGGCTCAAAATTCCAAATGAGGTAAACCATCAAAATTATCTTAATATTGGCAACTGATTACTGCTGAATAAGGAAGAGCTAGTTTTCCTAAAGCAGGGGACTCTAGATAGGTTGACGGGACCTGGGGAATGAACTTGCACTGAGGAACGTCTGGGGACACCAACTCGACACAGTAGGCTTCAACATGGATAAAAGACTGTAAGGATTCCAGTTGGGGGACGATGAGAGGTGCTGGTAGGGAAGAGGGTATAAAGATGATTAAGATTGATTGAGATGTTCAGTATGAAATACACAAAGATTCAATTTTCAGTATGAAATACACAAAGATTCAATTAAAAAATTAATAACTGAAGACCCTATTTAATTGTGTCAGCTTGTATTCATCTCTTAGAAGGAAGCCCAAGAACACAGTAGAGCCATGTGAACAGGGGAGCCAGAGAGCAAGTTCAATAATTCCTCTTATGTAGGGCAGGTGAACCTCTGTGAGTTTAAGACCAGCCTGAGCTACACAGCGAGTTCCAGACCAGGTGGGGCTGCAGGGAGACCCTGTCTCAAAATATCTAAGCCAAACAAAACAGAAAGAAACAAACTTGAAAGTCCAGATAGAGATTACATCCTTTCACTTCAAGATTCGGAGGGTTAACATTTACTTTGTACCAGTCATGAACATCTTAGCATGAATTATTCCTGAGAGTAGTTTTAATGAGGAATCTAAGAAAAACATAGAGATACATCACTTCCACTATAGCCTCTGACAATCCTTGCCCCTTCCAGCATACACACAGCACACATGTAACTTAATTATTCTTTCTTAGTGATCAGAAGGACTGTGAATCTGAGAGATCACTAAAACCTTTGGTGATTTCAGTATAATAGTATACCAATGAAAGGAATGTTTGTGTGTTTAAAAAGAAGACTAAAAGACAGAATGAACTCAAGAAGTTAAATACTAATGGTGCAGTTTTAGACAGAGTGCCTCTTTAATGGAAGATCTGTGTGTACCTGAAGTCAATTATACTACGAACCCTCTTCTGCTGAGTGTGATTCTGGCATCTCTGACTATATAATGAAGGAATATAGGAAGAGAATCAAAATGAAAGGTTTAGTCTTCACTAGGAAACACGCTCCCCAAACTCCAGGCTTGCAGATACCATCACCAGCAGCCCTATTTTTAATGGCTAGAAGGATGCTTAAGGAAATGTCAATTGCTAAGATTACTTCATGTCTCCCCTGCATAAATAATAACATCATTACTGACAGATTCTTGGCTCAACCAATCTTCTTTTAAACATGCAGACTAGTCAAAAAGAAATATTTATTAGAGAAAGATTGGAAAGGGTGAAACTGGAAATGATCACTCAAAAGAAGAAAAAAAATCAGCCTCATTAAAGGAGAAAAAAATATGGGCATTCAGAGCTAGCCAGGCACCAAAAATATGTATGAGTAAACAGTAAAGTGGTGATCCTGTGCTGGTATGATGGCCTTTGAGGGGGCAGGACTCAAAGGAAATCAACGAGGAAGCTGGTGCCACCCCCCAGCACTTCTCAGAAAGTTCCTGGATGCCCAGCAGTCACTGTGGGTTGACAGTATCATATCAGGAGGGAATACTTCTTCTGGCTTAGATGATCAGTGTTTTCCCCAAAGCTTCCTGGTGGCCTTATGCTTGTTATTTTTATTCTAATTCTTTTCCTACAAAATATAGCATTATTCCCACAAATGTCCAGGCTTTCTGAATCATCTTCAGCTAGCTGAGGCAATTATTCTATGATTAACTTTCTAAAAATAATTGCTAAGGAAAAATAATCATAATTTTATTCACTTTAAATTTTTTTCACCTTTGTATTTTAACAAGTGCCCTTCATTCCTTAATTATTAAAAAAATAAATAAATTATCTAACTACTCTCTTCTTTAAAATTCAATAATTTATAATGCTTATCAGATTTTTACTCTTTTTTCCTTCCCAATTACAATATCCTAGCCAGTATTTCTGGATGCTGTCTTGCTACACTGACTGTAGTTATTTTGCTCCACTTTTTAGAAATTATTTCTAAGTCATTTTTGAGATAAAAATTTCAGACCAGGTCATTTAAAATTAGAGATAAGCTTTGTAAAAATGAGCATAATTCCATCCCACTGCTTTTCAACAAACCCTTTCATGCCAGGATAATGTCTTTTTTACTAATTTAATTATCATTATTATATGTATCTTTATACACTATTATTGAATTACCCATAAGGTATCAGTATGGTTTGTGAGAAATCAGGTATACATCATTTGGTTCGCCTGAAAATATTATTTAAATTGTTTTCTTCTGAAATGAGTTACAGTCAGAGACTCCCAAGGGAAATTTCCATCTTTGATGTGTTCCTCCACTTGGTTAAATAAAATATATAGGGTTTTCATGATTTCTGTGATTCTAGTCAAGTATTTGCTTGTTTAGGTTTTGGTCTGTTTGAGACAGGCTCTCCTGATAATCAAAGCTGGCCTGGAACTCACTATATAGAGCAGGTTGGTCTTGATCTCACAGGAATCAGCCTGTCTCTGCCTCCTACCATACCTGGATAGCTGTGGGTTTTGACTTAGTCCTTTATCATCTGTACTAGACGATGTGATGAGAGAGAAGCCTTAACTTCTGAGTTAATTATCCTGCACACACCCTCCACCAGTAGCGCCTACTTAGGCAGCCCTCCTGTAGAGTGGATTTATTCTCCGAGGGAAAAGGTGGACAAACACCCCTCTCAGAATGGTATCACCCAAGACCACTTTGAGCAGAAAGATGAGGAGCTGGGAAAATCCTATGTCCCACGCACCCGGTCTATTGGCCTTGGATGTGAGAAGGGGAGGGACTAAAGGTATTTAAACTGGGGGCGCCAGGAGGCCGGCCCTTTTCTCCCTTCCCCCATGGGCCATTTGGATCTGTTCACCTAGAAGTCGCAAGATCCCAGCCACATGGATTTACTAATGGAACTTGCGGAGGGGAGGGTGGGCGCCCGTGTTCTGTAAGTAACCCCTTACCCATTGCTCTGTTAGTAAGCCCAAGTAAACTAGCTAGAATCTGTTTAACTGTGAGTAGAGAAATTTGTTTTTCTCTACCTTTGGGTTGCAAGCAGGGAGAGAGAGGCAGGTTAAGTTGGTCTGCCTCTCCCAAAGAGAAATTTTAATAACACCTCCTTTGTACACACACTCTATTCTTCTTCACTACGGGTAGCAAGCACCAACCTGTGGACAGCCAATCTTCAGGTTCACCCACAACTTTGTAAGATGGCTTGGCACAGGGCTGCTCCCCCAACATAGCTGTGCTGGAACAATCAAATTATTATTTGGGAAAATCTGAATTAGGAACTATAGAAAGAAGTAATCAGGAACGTGAACCAAACTGAAATTTCATGCAGAAGGACAGAGACCATTCTATAGAGGAAGAACCCCAAAAGGCATGACTATTTCAAATTATAAGAAGGTGAAATGGGAAATAAGAAGACATAGGGATCCATAATAACGATATGAGACATGATAAGAGAACAAGAGGTTTCTCTGCTGGAGCTTAGACAAAAGCACACATATGGAGCACTGCTGGCGTATTCCTAGTCAAGCAGTAAAGATCTATAAATAGCTGCTGAGGATTCTAGCGCTTTCTTAGATTAAAAATGGTTGTTGAGGCCTTGGTGGTTAAGAGTATGTATTGCTTTTGCTGAGAACTCAAGTTCAGTTACCAGTTTCAAAGAAAACTAGAAACACAAGATCACACAACACAATCATCAAAATAGCTACAAATAAAGACACAGTGCTAAATATTGATTCATTCACTCTGAAGTCAATGAACCTCAACTTCACCTTTCTTCACCCTTACCTCCTTGATCTGATGGGAAAAAAAAATAGCCAAGGGATAAGATAGAGTGGCATATAGTAAGTAGTGAATAGAAGAAGAAATCAAGAAAGATCCATGAGGAGAGTGGAAGAAACAGGAAGCTGCAAGGGATGTGCTCACTGATACAATGGTACCAGAAGAAACCCAAAGGAGGGAAGAGGTAAGTGGAGTAGCGGATGGGACACAAGAGTCCCAGATGAAGGGAACAGCAAAGGCTGAGTCTGAGGCGAGACTGTACAAAATGTTTGAGGACAAGGCTCCAGTGCTGCTTACTTTTTATAGTCAACTTGGATTCTAGGCTTTAATATCATCAACCTAGAATTAACCCCAATCATTAGGCACTCAGGTTGGCCACTGGGCCTGTCTGTGAAGGATTATCTCGATTGTTGTGGAAGGATTCGACCTGAATGTGGGTAGCAGCATTTCAAGGACTGGGCCTGGACTCAGAACTGTAGAAGAGTGAAGAAAGCTACTTACAGCATAAGCCAGCGACAGCAGGAAGCCTGGGTGCACTTGTTCCTCTCTGATCCTGAGTGAGGAAGTGATGTGACTAGCTACTTGAGTTCCTGCCTTGACTTTCCCTCAAGGACGGATTGTAACCTGGAATTAATTAGAAGTGGAATAAACGCTTTTCTCACACATGTTGCTCTTGGCCAGAGTATTTTTATCATAGCAACAGAAATGAAGCTCTAAGAGCTGTAGTGCCAAGTTCTAAAGAGAACAGAGAAAAGTTGTGATCTCTCATTCCTCTTTGATTAGTGTCTTTAGATCCCTCATCACGTTTTTGTCCGATTTATCATAGAATAACTGTAAGATCTGGGTTTGGGTTTAAAAGGAGAGAGTGAGACGGGGGGGGGGGGAGAATATATTGAGATTTCTGTCTTCACTCTCTTACCCCTCCCCTGGGCCTTGTCCCTAAGCCCTGTATTCTGGTCCAGTTTGTAGTTTAGTATAAACTTGGATGATAGTCAAGTGGTACTTTTGTTTCCTACTGTTCATTAGTCTCTATCACATATCTATCTCACCTCAGCCACTTTCAGGGGAAGCTATAAGTAGATTATGACATTCTTGGATTCTAGGCTTTAATGTCATCTACCCAGAATTAACCCCAATCATTAGGCACTCAATAAGCATTTCTTCTTTCTTCTTAAAGTGTCAATAATCCCTATTAGAGAGACAATAGCACAGACACAGAAAGGGAAGGCTTATTACTAACAGAAGACTGACAATTCCTTTAGCCTTTTACTCTAACACCAACTCCATTCCCAACTGTGTCCAAGGTCAAATCTAAGAGTCAACAGGGAAAGAGAACAGTGATGGAGGCATAGGTGACTTAATGGTAGGTAGAGTCAAAGGCAAATGTGCCCTGGTTTGCTCTCTTGCTGGTAATATGTGTTCAGTTGTTTGTACATGAGTGTGATCTAGAAATGGGGGATACAGAAGTCATGGAGGATGTGCACAAGGGAGTCTCTGAAGCACCATGTTGGGAAGCTCATCCATTGAGTGCCATAATGGCCTGGGCTTTGGCACATACAGAAAGACGGTTCGGCTATTCCTCCCAGACACTCTCTAGGTGTTTGTCAAGCAGACTCCAAGGATGAGGATCTTACTGCTGTCTGATGTTATCTCATCAAACTCGGAACTGTCTTCATTCCATGTGAGCAAAACACATCTACAGTGCCTAGCCTTCCTTGGAAAATATCCAGGACACTTCTGGATGGGGCTTACATTTCTGTTGTTCTATAGTTACTCTGTTTTCATCCTCAAAATAACTACAAAAATATTTTTATTAATTCTTTGAGAACTTGTTACAATGCATTTTTATCACAACCTCCCCTCCCCCAGATCCTCCCAAATCTATCCCCACTTCCCCACCCATCAAGTTCAATATGTGTTGCCCAGATACTCTTCAGTGTGGAACCTGCCCAGAATACAGTCACGGGGATCACACCCTTAAAGTAAATCGATTCTTTCTCTCCCAGCAGATTTCAAATGCCAAAATAGCTCCTCTGCTAGGAGCGAGAACTTGTGTGCATCTTCCCCCTCCAGGTTGGGTTTTTGTCTGGCTTGGGCTTGTGCAGGTCTTGCGCATGCTGTCGCAATTGCTGTGAGTTCATAGGTGCAACTGCCCTGCTGTCTAGAAAACACTGCTTCCTTGTCATCAGCCACCACCACTGGGTTTTATAACCTTTCTATCTCCTTCTGAGACTATCCCTGAGCCTTGGGGAAAGGGTAGATATAGCTGTCCGATTTAGTTGCTGAGCACTCCACAATCCACAATCTCTTATTCTCAGTATGTTGACCAGTCTCATAAGATATATGATTTATTATTAACATGTCCCATCTGCTACTGGCCTTCACACCTCAGTCTTTCCACCCATCTACCCACCTAAAGAAACACTCTGTTTACCAGGCACTTAGGTGCTTGCCCTCTGCCTTAGATTACTGTTATTCCGAAATAAATTAGGAAATAGATTTATTTAGAATTTGGCCAAAAAGGGGGCAGAGGGAGAGAAACTAATTTCCTCCTCAGAGTGTCTGTGGCAGTGTTACAATGTACAGAAAGCCATGAAAGAGGGGCTGGGAGATAGTTCAGTTAGTAAAAGTGCTTGCCACACAAGCTGGAGAATCTATGTTTAATCCCCAGCACCCATTTCAAAAGCTGGGTGTAGTGGCAAATGTTTGTATTCCCAGCTCTGAGAAGGTGGAGACAGGGATCTCCAGGACTTCCTGGCCATCCAGTCTACCCTACTTGGTGAGTTTCAGGTAAATAAGAGACCCTGCCAAAAAAAAAAAAAAAACAAGGTAGATGGCACTTGAAGAATCACACCCACAGTTGATCTCTAGCCTCGACATATATGCAAACACATATGCCCACATACATGCATAAACATACATATACATATATATATATATATATATATATATATATATATACATAAAAAGATAATGAAAACAATGAGACTAAGACCAGAAGATACATAGGTCTAGCTGTGAGACATTTTAGCTGGTCCTTTCCTTGAGGGAATGCTACTGGGCCTGAGGTTGCCTCCAGTTGTCTCCATTTTCCACGGGTTTCCTATATTCTCAGTTTGGAGGGGCACAGGTGTCTCTACATTTTAGAATAATCCTGTCCTAAGAGGGCTGTAGCCCATTCTCTCCATGAGTGAGAGTTATATCACAGTTACATCAGCACTATCCTAGGTGCCAGACAGAAAACGCAGCCTTAGCCTCTCCCAACACACAACAACTCTAAGTCAGCTAATTGAGAAGTGTTCCAGCAGTGATTGCTGGGCTCCAATGTTGCACCCTAAACGCCCTGTTCTGCTTCCGGAGATGAATTCTAATCCATCTTAACCAGCTCATCCCAAGATACCAGGAGTGTCCAATGAAACCACAGAGCATTTTTATTTCAAGTTAAGTTTCAAGATGATATATAGTAGAATGTTCTTGAGCTTCTTCTTCCCATTCTGAAATCTGAGTCTTAGGTAGATGCCACCAGCATAACTACCTAGGACCTGTGACAAAGGTATTTCTGCCCAAACAGAGCTGACATGTCTGCTCTTGAGCCTAGAATTCAATGTATGTCTCCAGCAGGACCTCTGTATACTAAATTTAACAGTTCTCGATAACAGTTTGGGCTACCCCACAAGGTGTTCCTGGATGTACTTTCACACCTAAGTAACAACAATAAAAAATGAAAATAGTGCTTATCTAATTTGTTTCTGTTTTAAAAAATATAGAAGGCTGGCAAGATGGCTCAGCAGATAAAGGTGTCTGCCACCAACCTGATAATTTGAGTTCAATCCCTAAAATCCATATAGTGGAAGAACAGAAGTGAATACACATACACACCATGAAATCAACAATAAAACGTAATAAAATAAAGATATAAACATATATATATATGTATATGTATATATATATATATATATATAGAGAGAGAGAGAGAGAGAGAGAGAGATCTGCTATGTATAATCTGGAATAAGAAATAATGAATAGATCAGAGATGGCTCAGTGCATAAGACTGATTGCTATGAAAGCAAGAAGATCTGAGTTCACATCCCCAGCATCCACATAAAAAGCTATACTGGGTCTCACATTCCTGTAACCCCAGCATTAGGGGCAGAGACAGGTAGATCCTGGAAGCTTGCTGGCCAACCAGCCTAGTGCAAACATCGAGCTTCTGGTTCAGGGATAGACATGCTTCAAAAAATGAGGCAGAGAATAATAGAAGCAGATACCCAACATGCCCCTCTAGTCTCTCTCTTCATGCATTCATGCATATAGGCATGTACGGTGTATGTGTGAGCACACACACATACCTGCACACTCATGTGTACATACACCATACATACACGCAAAGAAATAATGAAGAGCTTGGTGTGGTGATGCATCCCTGTAATCTTAGCATTTGGGAGGTTGAGGCAGGAGGATCAGGAGTTCAAGGTGATCTTTTGCTACACAGCAAGTTCAAGAGGCTACATGAGAACCTGTCTCAGAAAGCCAAAAGAGAAAGAATGCCTAAAAAGTGTTTTTGTTGTGCTTATTTGTTTTTGCTTTTAGAGACAGTCTCACTATGTAGCCCTAGTTGGCCTAGAACTCACTAAGTAGGCCAAGCTGGACTCAGACTCATGGAGATCGCCTCTGCCTCTGGAGTATTGAGATTAAAGGTATGAGTCTCCAAGTCTGGCTCATTTTGTTGTTGTTTTCCTTTTACATGTAATCATTGTGAATGTTTTCAATGTAGGTTAGAATTTCAGTATATTAATCTTAGATTTAAGGCAAGATAAAAAGACAGAGAAAAGCAAGACACCATAGGAAGAAAATGCTGGACCCAGGATCTAGCTTGCATTTGCTGCTGTCTGAGAACAAAAAAATTCAATGCAGCTGACAAAATCAACATTGCCCTTACCAAAACCAGGTAGCTATAAGAAACTGGACTTAACCTGGGTCCTCAATTCTATTCCATTGATCAAGGTTTCTGTTTTATGCCAGTACCATGTTGTTTTATTATACCGCTCTGTAATATAATTCTAAATCTGGGCAGTGATGCCTCCAATTCTTTTATTGGTCAGAATTGTTTTGGCTATCGTGTGTGTGCGTGTGTGTGTGTGTGTGTGTGTGTGTGTGTGTGTGTGTGTTTCCATATGCAGTTTGAGATTATTTTTTTTCGAATTCTATGAAGAATCATGTTGGAATTTCTGTGGGGACTGCATTGAATCTGTAGGTTGCCTTTGGTAGAATGGTCATTCTTACAACATTGATCCTATCAATGCATGAGCATGGCAGGTCTTTCCATCTTATGGGATATTCCTCATTTTCTTTCTTCAATGTGTTAAAGATTTTATTATACAAGTCTTTCACTTCCTTGGTTGGATTTATTACAAGGTTTTTTTTTTTTTTAGGCTATCATGAATGGGATCATTTTCCTGGTTTCTTTTTTGTTGCTGGTATGTATGGAAGGCCACCGAGTTCTGTGTGTTAGTTTTGTATCCTGCTACTTTGAGGAATGTGTTTCTCGGCTCTAAAAGTCTTCCGGTAGAGTCCCTAGAAGATTTATGAACAAAAACATATAGCCTGAAAATAAGCCTTCTTCCTTTCCAATTTGTACCCCATTTATCTCCTTCGCTTGTCCTATTGCTCTAGCTAAAACTTCAAGCACGTATTGAACAAGATTGGGGAGAGTGGACATCCTTGTCTTGTTGGAAATGCTTTGAATCTTTCTCCATTTAGCATTTCTTTGGCTGTGGGCTTCTTGTATATTTCTTTATTATATTGAGATATGTCCTCTATTATCCCTAGAGTCTCTATGACTCTTATCATGAAGGGATGCTGGATTTTGTCAAAGGCCTTTTCTGTATCCAATGAGATAATCGTGTTGTTCTATTCTTGAGATTATTTATGTGATGAATAACATTTTCAATCCATAGCTCAGGTCAAACTGACAGCCACCTGTATCAGAATGAAATTAGATTCCTATCTCTGTCTCTGTGCACAAAATTCAACTCTAAATAGATTAAGGACCTTAACATAAGACATGAGATCCTGAATCTGATAGAGGAAAATATAGGGAATACATTGGAACTTACAGATACAGGAAAGACTTTATGAACAGGATCCTGATAGCACAGACATTAAGACCAACAACTGACAAATAGGACCTCACGAAACTAAAATGTTTCTATAGAGCAAAGGTCCTCTGCAAGAGAAGACAGTACACTTAACCACTGAGCCATCTCTCCAGGCCCTACAAAAAGAGTTTTAATGGAGTTATCCTACAACAGGGGAGCAATACCCTTACCAGACACCTCCAGCTAGCAAATAAGGAGTCAATACCAGAATGAGTTCCTGCTTTTGGAGTTGTTGACCGAGGAGGGCCATCATTCCAGTGAAAAGGCAACCTATAGAATAGGAAAAAATCATTACCAGCTATACACCTGACAAAGGGTTGTATCTATAATATACAAATAACTCAAAAAACCTGAACATTAAAAAAGAAACTGTTATAAATTGGGGCAAGGAACTAAACAGAGAGTTCTCAAAGATGAAAGGCAAATAGCTGAGAAGTATTTTTTTAATTTTTAACATCTTTAGCCATCAGGGAAATGCAAACTAAACTTCTTTGAGGTTTCATCTCAAAGTCAGAATGGTCAAGATAAAAAAAAATAAATGATGACAAATGCTGATGAGGACATGGGGAGAAGGAAACACTTATCCACTGTTGGTGGGAGTGCAAGCTGGTGTAGCCACTATGAAAACCAGTGTGGCGTTTCCTCAAAAAAGTTAGAAATAGATCTACCACATGATCCAGCCATATCTGCCTTAGACATCTACCTAAAGGACTCTTATCCTATGACAGAGACACCTGCTCATCCATGTGCACTGCTGCTCTATCCACAAAAGCCAGGAAATGAAAACATCCTACATATCTATCAGCTGATAAATAGGTAATGAAAATACGGTACATTTACACAATGCAACATTATGTGGCTTTTAAGAAAAAAGAAATTATGAAATTCATAGGTAAATGGATGGAACTGGAAACAATCATCCTGAGTGAGGTGACCCAGACCCAGGAAGATAAATATCACATGTTCTCTCCCATATATAGATGCTAGCTTTGAATCTTTAGGTATGTGTAGTTCAACTGGAAAATTAGTAGAGGTCAGGAAAGTAGGGGCGATGAGGGCTGGATTCCCGGCAGGGAGACAGAACGCACTGATATAAAGGAGAAAAGGGGAACACTGGAGCAGGAGGGGTTAAATGGGGTGAGGAATGACAGGTAGAGAAGTGACTATAATGAGGGATAACTAACACTAAAGTCCCTTTGAAAGAGTCATTTAGAAACATACTATTGTAGAAGATTCTTAAAATATATACATATACATACATAAAAAGATGTTTTTGCTGGGTATGGTGGTACATGCCTTCAGTCCCAGCACTCAGGAAGCAGAGGCAGGGGTAGTTCTGTGAGTTCAAGGCCAGCCTGGTCTACATAGTGAGTTCCAGACCAGTTGGGGCTACAGGGATGTCTTATCTCAAGAAGACCAAAGGTCTTTGTTATTTTTATCTTAGGTATATGACTGTTTTGCCTGAATGTGTATATATATATATATATATATATATATATATATATATGCACCCATGTCATTCAGTACTCATGGAGGTCAGAGTTGCCCACTGGAACTGGAGTTGTGGTAGTTGTTAGCTGCCATGTGGGTGCTGGGAACTGAATCTGAGTCCTCTGCAAGAGCAGCAAGTACCCTTAACCACCGAGCTATCTCTCCAGCCCCTATAAAAGGAGTTTTAAAGGAGTTATTCTATAAGAGGAGGACAGTACACTACAGGGTAGCAAATAAGGAATAAGCTCCATCTTTTGTAGCTGTTGACCAAGGAGGTTCCATAGACCCTCAAACAATACTAGCTATTGCTCTTGATTACTTGCTGATCTTGATGGTAAGACCTGAAGATGCTTCGTATGTGAGTTGTAAAAAAAACATGGAGAAACCAAGCTGGTATGCACTAGGAAGTGCTTTGTATGCTAACAGAAGAGAAAATTAAGCATCAACATTACCCAGTTATGAACCCTGCAAGCTACAATAACAACTAGCCTGGCATGATATCTCCTAGTGCAATCGTGGCATGATTGTTACAGGAATAACAAGGCTCAGGAATCATTGCAGTAGAGGGTGGCAGAAAGATTGTAAGAGTCATAGGTGGTGAATAACCACCAGGAAACTGTGTGTTCCAGGCACATCAGGGTACAACCCACAGCACTGTGACAGCATGCACAAGGCATGTACACACCCAAGCTAGACAAAAATCCAGCATAGAGTGAGGAAGGTATGCAAGAAGCCCCAGTCCTAGCTGAGGAACTATTGGCAACTGGTAGCTGCTGGGAGAGGAAGGGTATGTTTTCTTTAAGGGTGTGACACAGTATAGCGTGACCACAGTCCAGGGCAGGTTCCACATCCAAGAGCATTGAAGGAACACAAATTTGACTCATTAGACTTGATAGGCCTTAAAAAAATAATAAAAGATAGAAAGAGGAGATAAGGAGATGGGAGTGGCTCTGAGGGGATTGTGGAAGAGGCTTGAAAAAAATCAAAACACAGTGTATGAAATTCTCAAAGAATCAATGAAAACATTACTTTTAATATATCAAGATTGCATATAGGGACTGTATTCTTTTTCCCAAAAAATAGCTCGAACAAGGATATTGAAAACAACAAATGAACTAGGCCTGCTTAGGGCCAGAATGTTTGTGACCTTTGAGTTTAACCAAGTCAGACATCCCTAAATCTAAACATCTCATAAAATCACATGACAATATTATTTACAGGGAAAGGATATCTAGAAAACTAAGCAAGCCAACTCATGTTTTTTAACGTAGTTCTTAAACTTCACTTAATCTTTGAACCTGGTTGTAAAGTATATCCTTTGAGCTTTGAACAATGTAACTTCAAAAGCCACAGCCACATATATATATATATATAGCTAGTTTTAAGTTATTTAGGTGGGACTTCATCTCTGGAGTATTTACTATTCTCTCTCTCTCTCTCTCTCTCTCTCTCTCTCCATGCTTAACTCTAAAATGTGCACTATCTCTTAACTTCTTAACAAAAACACTAACTTTGCTTCGCCCTAAAATTGTTTTTCTGCTGTATTTTCAAGAACCTCACTTCTGAGTAGAAACCCCCCTGAAGAAGGAATGAACTCAGACTTAAGTGATATGTTGGTTGGGCGGTATCTACCCACCAACACTAACAGGGTTATTGTCTTTCTCTTTAAAAACAAGCAAGCAAACAAAAGTGCAGTTACCTTGTGAAATAATGGATTTTGACTCATATTTATGACTTAAATCAGAACTTAGCAGGAAACTCCTATATGATCAATAGATCTCTTGAGATTAAGAAGAGCATTTCAGTTAGCTGAACTGACTTTCCCACAGTGAATATTCAGTCATCTCAAGGTCCTTTCAAATGCATTCTATTTACTATTTCTGTTTTTCAATACCATAGTTAAAATGCCTATTTAAACCTGCCTAGGACTGGGGCTAAAGAGATGGTTCAGCAATCAAGAGCACTTGCTGATATTCCAAAGGACTTCAGTTCCCAGCACCCACACTGGATAGCTCACAACTGCCTGTAACTCCAGAGAATCCAATGCTCTCTTCTGGCCTTTGTGGGCATCTACATACACGTGTGTATACACACATAGATACATATACATACACATGAAAAAAAATACTTTTAAAATGCCTGGTATAAGTAATCGTCTTTAAATGCAACTTAAGTTCATCTTTTTGTTTCGTCTTATTGAGAGAGGGGTCTCATCTAGCACAGGCTAGTCTTGAAATCCTAATCTTCCTGTCCTCGTTTCACCACTGCTGGGATCATAGTCATTTACCACTATGCCCAGCTTAAGTTCATCTTTAAATTTTTTAAATTTATGTTTCATGTATATGAGTGCTTTGCCTGCAGTTTGTAGGTTCACTGTGGAAGGAACCTACCTGAGGAAGCTATAAATAAACATTAGATGCCCAGTTATGAAAGGTTGTGCTTAGAACCAAACCCCAGTCCTCTCCTCTGCAAGAGTAGTCAGTGCTCTTAACTCCAACCCCAAGTTCATCTTTTAAAGAGGGTTAATAAGCACACTGGGCTTGCCAGAGAATATTTCATTTTACCGCTCCCATCAACTTGTAATGAACATTAAACATAAGTTACAAATAGTATTTGTGTCCAGTCGAGCAATACCTTTGATATCGAGGGTCTTTTCATCGTTGCCAACACAGACATGTACGCACTCTTTCAGGATTTGATTAAACTGACATTTTAGATTAAACACAATGAACAAGAATCTTTTGTTATGCGAAAAATATTGATCATTGGAACTTTTCCAGTAAACTTTATTAAAATGCCCAGATGTGAATTTACCTTCAGAAGACAGCCTGTTCCTAGTTTTGAGGGATTTGATTTGTTTTGCTTGTTTTACTGCAGAAACAAATTTCCCTTGGCAATCAGCATTGATATTTTCTTAAACTGATTTTTTTCTTAATTTTTTTCCTGTTAAGAAAGAACTATTTTAATTGACATTTATCACCAGACAGAACAGGAATCGTTTCAGTTCTGAAATTTTGGAAGAAACATTTCCCATCTGTTTCAGTAACCCAACTGGCTAATTATATTGCCAAGAATAATCTGTCACAAACGGAAAGACTGTTCTTAGGGAGGTGGGGGCTCTTTCTGTTTTATCTTACATCACACACTGATTGATGAGCAGTTATGAAAAACTTATGAAACCAACACATGCCATGGATTTATTTTGCAAGTTACATTCCAAAAGGAATCACAAAATGCTTGTTAATCATTTATGTTCCCTTAAAAAAGAGGGATGAAGGGACTGGCAGGTTGGTTCAGCAGGTAAAAGTGCTTGTCACTAAAACTGATGACCTAAAGTCAAATCCTGGGGTCTACAAGATGGAAGAATAGAACAGAATCCTTCAAGTTTCCTTCTGACCTCCACATGTACACTGTGACACATGTACACAAACACACACACATTAAATGAATAAGTAAATTAAAATGAAAAGCAAATAAATGTAGCAAAATATTTTAAAGAGGGTTGGAATCTCTTGGCTAGTTTATATCAAAACATCACTTTGATTAGTTTTATACCATTTTAAGATAGAAGTTATTGGAATACAAATTACTCCACCAAGGAAGAGATGAAATGCAAGCTGTGCATCTGGATAACGAGACCACCTGCTATGAAAACGTAGCAGGTGGGTGGTAAAGAACACTGATTCTCAGCTTCAGCATTCTTGTGTTTGGAAAATAATGTACATTTTTGTTCCTCAGATTGCTCATCTGGAGAATAGGTATATTCAGAATAATTGTGCTGGTTGGTTTTTGCCAACTCGACCCAAACTTAAGACACCTAGAAAGAAAGACACTCAGTTGAGTAGTTTCCTCCATCACATTGGCCTGTGGGCCTGTCTGCGAGACATTTTCTTAATTGTTAGCTGATGTAGGAGGGCCCAGTTTACTGTGAACAGTGCCATCCTGTTGGGGGGGGTCCCTGTGCTGGAGGCCAGCCTGAGGGGACGAAGGGTCTCCACCGAAAGGGGGTGAGTAGGCGAGGAATCAAAACTCACAGATTCTGGGGGCTGAGTGAGAAGCCGGCAGTGGCAATCTGCTGAAAGCTCATTTAGTCAAGGAAATGCAAGGGGTTTTATAGGTCTGGTTAGTCAATGACCTTATGGGGACCTTATGCAGGTCCCAACTGCAGCTAATAGTAATCTGTCACCAGTAGATCATCTCAGTGCAGGTTCTTCCAGATGCTGGGCAAAAGCTGGTCTCACGACTAGCCAGAGCAGAGCGCCACGCCCACGGGAGCCATTCCTCTCTCCCTCACAGCAGGTGACCTGGCTAAGGCTCATCCTGCATTGTGCCCTACACCCTCCTGAACAGGTGGGCCTGGGCTGTATGAGAAAGGTAGCAAGCCAGGAAGCAGCACACTTTTCTGCTCTTACTTCAGTTCCTGCCTCTGGGATCCTGCCGGTGGCTTCCTCCACGATGGACTGTGAGCTGTAAGATGTAATAAACCCTTTCCTCTTCTAGTTGCTTGTGGTCAGTGTTTTATCACAGCAGTGGAGAAGCAAAGTAGAACCCTAATGTGACAATCACAGAGCTATTGAAAATTAAATTGCCTAGCACATTTAAAGCTCAACGAATGATCTTAATATGACTAATATTATTACCATTACTGTTGATACTATTACTTTACTCCTTTGAATATTATGAGTTTTCTGCTCTTCTAGAACCCCCCAGGAACAAAAAGCTTTTTCTGTCAGAGTTGCTCCCAGAGCTTTCATTTTCAGGGTGGCTTCCAATTCTGGCTGCACGTTAGAATCTTCTGGAAAAATTAAAAGGGTGTAGGAACTAAAATATCCAGATTCCACCAGGATGAGATTCTAATTTAATATATCTTAGATAGGGACCAGGAGTTATCATTACTGTTTTTAATTCACCAGGAGTTTCCTGGTAGACAGCAAGGGATCTTAGAAAGACAGTGTCCTAGTCCTTGGTGACAAACAAGCTAACACGAGGAAAGGCAGAAAAAAGAAAGGACTGAGGACAAAGCAATAAAAGAAACTTGGGAAGGAGTCAGAGAAATGGGGTGCACAGAACAATGTCTTTCAGTCTGATGCTGTCCAAAATCCCAAAGTTCTGAGTGATCTTATGCTGCCATTTCTGTTTTCATCCCACATATTCATTACTGAAAATTTTCAACAACTGGTGCAAAGCACAGAAAACAATATTATCAATATTATCAATATTATCCAGGGAGGATTGCATCTTAGGGCTCCTTTTAGCACAAATGCTTCTTGCTGTGGTCTTACGACAGAGTTTGATGGCCAAGTTGGTGACTTCTGCCCTTTCCTTTGTCTCCAATAGCCATCTTGCTCCTAATTATGAGCACAAGAACCCCTCTTTGGATGTTCAGTAAATTCCAACAAAGTTCTCCATTTCCTTGGTGATAACTTTAACTTCAGTCAGATCAAACATAGTTACCCTGATGGATGGCTTCAATTCAACAAGGATTCAACTGTTAAGTAGAAATGTTTGTTCTTTGGAAGAAATAAGAGACTCCAAAGTAGGAGGATGAAGCAGGTTGTTGTTCTTGTTTTAGAACCACTTTAAAAAACTCAACTGATACTTAACTAAAAAGAGAGGAAGATGAAGGGGTTAAACATGGTACCCACTTTCCAAGAGTCAGAAAAATGGGGTGCACAGAACAATGTCTTTCAGTCTGATGCTGTCCAAAATCCCGAAGTTCTGAGTGATCTTATGCTGCCATTTCTGTTTTCATCCCACATGTTCATTACTGAAAAATTTCAACAACTGGTGCAAAGCACAGAAAACAAGTAAAAAAGACTCCTAAATCAAATTCTCTTTTATTTTTAGAATCTACATGGAAGAACAAATGCTTACCCTCTTCCATCTCCCCAAAGGTAACTCTTTCAAAATTGTTTTATATTTATTAGTATATCAAAGGCCATGGTGTTCAAGGCTTGTCTTCTACTAGGCAATATTGGGACGAGGTAGAACCTTTAAGTGGTGGTTCCCCCTAGGAAGTTAAGTCATTGTGGGCATGCTTCAGAGGAGACTAGCAGTCCCTTAGTCCCTTCCTCTTTCTCCCTTTTTGCTCCTCACCATGAGAACAGTAGTTTGTGCAGCTGCGGGCTGCTGCCACATTGTGCTGACTTACTGCAGGCCCTCAAATCAATCAGCAGCTGACTGTGGACCGGGCCTTGCAAAACTGTGGTCTTTGCTCTTCATACTTTGCTTGTGTCAAGTACTTTTCATCGCAATAGAAAGCTGCTTAATGCACCTCTGGAGGTGAAAGCTCGATCCCATTTTAGAGGCCAGGAAACAAACCTTACAGAAGAACATTCACCTCTCATTTCTTCATTCATTCAACGCACATTGGAGTTCTTATTATGTGCCAGACTTGCAAGGGAGATATTGTGGGCATACCCCCAATCCTTTCTTGGCCCCCCTGACTGCTCCTAGCCAGTTGTAAATACTCTCATCACATACCTGCATTGCTATAATAGCTTCTAACTGTTCTTCCCCTTTCTCCCCTGTCCCTTTGCAGTCTGCTCTAAACACAGTAATTATGTCAATCCTCCACTCAAATACCTTTGAATCTGCTATATTCTCAGGACAAAAGCTAAAGCCTTTCAAGGGACTAAGAAAATACTACAAGACCTGTGCGTCCCATGGCACCTGACCTTCTGACATACTGCTCATGCTCTGTGCTCTTCACGCTGGCTTCCTGGGTGTCCTTTGAACATGCCAAGTGGCTTAATCTGCTTTGTGTTACTATAACAGAATACCATAGACTGGCATTTATGAAGAACTTCTCGTCATTCCTGAGGCTGGGAAGATCAGTCTCAAGGTTCTGTCAGGACCTGTTTTGAGGCATTGTCCCATAAAGGAAGTCAAGACAGATGGCAGGGGCATGAGAGGACAAATTCATTTAGTCATCAGAAACTCACACCCACAGGAGTCGACCCTCTCCTATAATTACAGCAATAATCATCCATAAAGACAGAGTTCTCATGATCTTCTGAAGGTCCTACCTCATAGCACTACTGCATTGAGCATTATGAAACCTTACCTCCAGGCACTCCTTTCTCAGTCAGGCCTTTGCCATCCCAGTTTCCCTCAGTCTAGAATGATCCTCTCCCATGGAGGGGAATAGAGTAGGTTCATCCCAGACTATGTACTTTGGAACTCATTTTGAGATGTAAACACTTGAGAGAGCATGTACAAGAGGGACTCTCAGATCCCCTTTCCATTTAAAAACAGCTCATAAAATTTCCTGAGAAAGGCACCCATCCTAGGCCACAAAGAAGAGTCTTACCATTAGAGGCTGGAAATCATCACCAAAATGGACCTGTTAAAACAAGTCTACCAATTTAACCCTTACTTCCTATGAGTTACCTGCATATATTTTCTAGTCACCATCCTTCAATTTATTTCCCCTAGTTCAAGCCCTTTGTCTTGCTATATCCCACAAATTATCACTTTCTGGCAAACCATAATACATAGGTTATTGGAATTAATGGCTTCTTTGGTCTTCTTTTTCATTCTGAAGACTCCTATGTACATGTAAAAATATTTAGTTAAGTATGGATTCTTTTCTCCTATCAATTTGTTACCTTAATTTTTAGGCTTATCACTAAACCTAAGAGAGTAAAAAAAATAAAAGCGCTCCCCCCCAGCTATGCCTTTATACCCACATAGCTCACGCCTAAACATCCTTGAAGATTTTGCTCAATTTTCACCTTTTCAATGAAGCTTTCATTGATCACTTTATTTTTAACTGCAGTATCTGTCCTAACCTGTATGTGATGCCTAATCTTGTCAGTTGATTGAACCTGTGATCAACTAAGAGCCATGTCTCAGATAGGGCTGGAGAGATGACTCAGTGGTTAAGAGCATTGACTGTTCTTGCAGAGGACACAGGTTTGGTTTCCAGTACCCACATGGTGTCTAGCAACAGTCCCTAACTCCAGTTCCAGGGGATCAGTTCCTTCTGATCTCTGTGGGCATTGCATGACATGGGTGCATACCACATTCAGGCAATACACTCGTCCACATTTTAAAAAATTAATTAAATTAAAAAGAGACATGTTTCATGGTGTGTCTGTGTGTCTTCTGAAGGATTAACTGAGGGGAGAAAACCCTCCCCCAGCATAGTCTCAGATTTAAACAGGTTGGAAGGAAAAGCTGCTGCCTTTGCCTGCTAACCTTTGCTTCTTGCTTGTGAGTCCATCTACTCTAACGTTGTTGATGCTGTCATCCTTCACTTATGTCAGAACCTGACTTCTTTAGCTTTGCAATGTAGACAGAAGATCAGAACTGCTGAGGCTTCCAGCTTTGCAGACTGAGCAACACTGGATTCTCAGCTTCTCCAGCAAAGAGTGTGAGAGCAAAACATCTACTGGATATGCTGAAGCCATGAGGTGGTGTGCCTGGAAGGACCTTAGAGATTACCTAGCTTAATACCTGCACTTTAGTGGTGGCTGTGCTATTAATATTGTCAGTGTTAGAACTTACAACAGTGGCTGCCATTCAGTCAATGTCAGGAACAGGTGGTGAATACTTTCTATGGATTATTTCTACTTTTATTTGAAATTATGCAAAGAAGTGAAGAGAAATGATCTGGCAATGACTTAAGAAGTAGCCAGGTGGTAGACTTCCTGCCTAACATGTGTAAGGCCCTGGTTCAATCCCCCAAAAAACAAAAGAAAAACAAAAGAAGGAAATGATTTTGTTTGAGTCTTATAGCATAGAGACAATTGGACCAACTTTCTAGCTTTACGTGAAAGAGCATTGCAGTTAAATGTGTAAATCCTCTGCCAAGAAACTATTTTATTATTGTACATTTTTCAGATGAAAAAACTGATGTTCAGAAGGGTTAAATCGCTACCATACAATGTATGAGTTTCAGCTTCTCAATAACACTGAGCTACTGTCTAGAACAATTTCATCACTAGACTCCCAGCCACATACTTCAAAATCCCCTTGAGGTGTGTGAGAAAAATTCAGTTCCCTAAGTCCTTCCACTGACTAACCCAACCAGGCCCCTCTGCAAGCACAGAGTAGGATTGTGCACTTTGGAAACACACTGGGTGGTTCTGTATCCACTACCTTTAATAGTGCATGAGATACACTAAAATTTAGAACCTGTTGTTCATCTCCTAAGTCTGTCAGCCAAGTTCTTGGGCCAAGTTTTTACCTCCTGTGAAATGGGAATAATATTATATTACTCTTCTAACTAGTTGGGAGGATTAAAATAGTATAGTGTGAGCTGGAGAGATGACTGAGCAGTTAAGAGTGCTTACGACTCTTGCATAGAGTCTGGATTCTGTTCCCAGCAACAACACTGTGACTCTTAACTGTAACTCCAGTTCCAGGAGTACCAATGCCCTCTTCTGGCCTCCACAGGCATTGCATGCATGTGGTGTATATACATATATCTAGGCAAAACATTCATATACATACAAAAATTAGTATATTTGTAGGAAAGTGCTTTGTAGACTGTAAAAGAATTAAAATTTCTGAGTCAAATCCTTAACAATAAGAAAGGGCAATGTCTAGGATCCCCAAACTTACAGTATCATCTTATAGACAAGCCCTAGCTAAGTAACCAATGAGATTATAATAAAGGCTGAGCTTCTCTAATCTTAAACTATAAATCAGAAAATGTTCTCAAAATTTGAAATCTTATTTTTGTAAATAAAGTTTTATTGAAACACAGCAGCCATGCTCATTCCTTGGCATATCATCTACAGCTACTTTCACATTTTGATGTAATCCTCACTGTGTTTATTTAAATGCAGAGTGAACATCTCTTATCTAAAATACTTGCAAATGTTTCAGATTTCCTATTTTTCAGATTTTAGGGTATTTGTGTATTCTTCATGAAATACCTTGAGTGTGGGCTCCAAGTCTGAAATTGTTTGAATCCTACCATGACCCCAAGTGGAAACTACTACAGCTGACCTCATATGAGTAACTGCAGTCAAAACGCAGAAGAAATAAAATACTGTGTAAAATTACCTTCACACTCTCTGTAGTTTTAAGATGTATGAGAAGCACAAATAAATCACCCCAGTTCCAAACTCTGAAAAAGAAATCTGAAATCCAGAATACCTCATATGGGATACTCAATCAACTATGCACATGTTTTGTCTCATGATTTAACCCTTAAAGGACACTCTTTTGGAGACTGGACATCTCTTTGTTCCCCTTACTGTAATGGTATTCCCAGATAAAACGGGTATTGTCACAGTTGACACTAGATAGTATTCCTCACTGCTCTTTACTTATGCCAGCAGCAGCAGTTTCATTTGCCTGTGCATGGCCAGACAGCCTGTAGTTCACTAAAGAGCTCTCTCTTCATGTTTTATATCTGGAGTGATTGCATTATGTCTGACATTTTCTTTCCTAGGTATATGATGGGGAGCTAAATCAGCCCATAATCAAATCCGACCACCTGGCTAATCTTTCTTAATAGAGTAGCTTTTAGGGAAGGGAAGATGAGCCTGCAAAGAAAAGACTCAGAAAACGCAGGCCTAACGAGCAACGTGTGAGCCGTAGGCAGACCTGGACGAAAGCAGCAGTAAGGCTGGGATCTAGTGAGAAATGGCATGGGCTGTTTTCTACCCACGGTCTCCCACGAAGCTCGTCTCTCCATGGAAACTCCTCACAAAGAGAATGGAAAATTTTCAGCTAGAAGAATGTGGGTTTTCATCTGCCTAAAGGAAAATTTTCAGGTCTGTCTTGGCTCTTAGATACATGTTTTCCTAGACCCATACGCCATAAGGTCAACAGAGATCTTTGTTTTCTGCTTGACTAGTTCCCACTTGGCACCATTTCTGTGAGTTCTGTGGAGCTACTCGTTCTGGTTCTGAAGTATCCTAGTCAAAAGCGATTTCTCCAGGGTTGGGTTTCAACTCAGTCCTAGCCAGGAACTGTTCAGACCTGGGATTCTTTCTCGAAGCTTAAAGTTGGAGAAGAAGCTTTGCAAAGCTTTGGAAACATGAGACTTAGGAGATATGGTTGATTATTTGCACACCCGTGCACAGAAGTCCATCCACAGAAGGAAGGGATAAAGGTCTACAGAATTCAGAATTGAGACTGTGAGGAGAGCCCCTGCTCCCTAGTCCCTGCAGTTACCTGGTACCTTTCTGAGAAAGTCTCTTATAGCCTAAGGTATGTTGAATTTACTTTCGGTCCCTGGCAAATCAGCATTTGCAGTTCCTTCCTATCTCACATGGCTCATGGATCCATGGTGATGTCTCATTTCTAGACCCCAAATCTGCAATAAATCTTTTCTACATCTTGCTCTTCATGATCAATCAATCCTTGGGAAACACCATGAAAAGCCTTGAGGAAACTCAAGATGGATCCTAGTTTATTATGCTAGAATATCATGTGAGAAATTAAGTGATTAACATTGTTATGAAATGACTATCATTACTACTACCAACAACAATAACAATGCCTCCTATTTATTGAGTGGCAGGTACTATACTAAGTACGTTATATTAATAAACTCATTTAATATTATAGCAGTTTTAATATTCTCATTTTATATGTAAGGAAATTGGATATTGCAGTAAATTGGATATTGGAGTAAACAAAAGAAATAGTACCCCATAGTGTAATTTACAGGAACTATAGCTCTGGGTTATCTGTCCATCATCCTTAAAACCATATCACCATGCATGTGAATGCAATATGCATAATCAGCCTTCTGTGCATAACCAGTCAAGGGAATGGGGCTAGTCAGAAAGTGTCATGCTTGCTTTTTATCTAGAGACTTGATAGTTAAGAAAGGCCATAGTTCAGCATTTGTTAGAGAAAAAGTCCTGTACTATTTACTCAAAACAAGAAGCAGGCTGGGAGCCAAGATATCCTAGACAAAAGAGAGTGGGGCAAAAAAAAATATTCATCATCAGCTATCATCCATACACTGAACATGGGGTGAATCATCCCCCTGAGGACAGGGATCAATGATGTTTGGAATATGGTTCAGAATGTGGTTCAGAATGATGAGCTAGTGTTTCCTGGTCCAGCCTCTTGCAAACTTGATTCTGGCCAAGCTTACAAGTTGGCCAAGCTCTACCCAGTTTCTTTTTTCTTGTGCCATTCTCCCTTCTGATTAAGCTCAGAATCTTGACTTTGCCTCCTACCAATAGACATGATCTTGGGCAAGTTTTCTTACTATCTGTGTCTGCATTTCCTCATCTTTAAAAATGAGGATACTAATTGTTGGGGTGATTAAATGTGCTATATATCCATATGAAAACTCAACATTAGGTCAACAAGATGGCTCAGCCAGTTAAAGTATCTACTGCCAGGCCTGATGACTTGAGTTTAATCCATTGGCTCCACGTGGTGGAAGGAGAGAAACAGCACCTGAAAATTGTTTTCGGAGTTCTATATGTGTACGTGTGCACACAAAATAAATAAATTTAAATGTAATAGAAAACTTGGCTTGCTGTCTGGCAAACACTAAATGTTCAATAAATATTGAACTCTATTACATCTCTGCAAGTATCTGTCCTAAGGTGAAATCTACCAAAGCAACTTTTCTTCATTTCCCATTTAATTCACAGAGCATTGTTAAAAATCTACCAGGGGGCGGGGAGCTGCAGAGATGGCTCAGCAGTTAAGAACACTGGCTGTTCTTGCAGAGGACCTGGGTTCGGTTCTCAGCACCCACATGTTGACTAACAGCTGACCATAACTCTAGTTCTATGGGAATCTGATGCTTTCTTCAGATATCTGTGGGCATTGTACAACACAGGTGCACTCACAGACATGCAGGTAATACACTCATACACATAAAAATAGTAAATAAGGGGCTGAAGAGATAGCTCATCAGTTAAGAGCACTGACTGCTCTTGCAGAGGACCCAGGTTTGATTGCCACTACCTACATGACAGTGAACAGTTGTCCATGACTCCAGTTCCTGGGCCACCTGACTCCGCAGGCATTGCATGACACAGGCGCACTTACGCACATGCAGGCCATCCACTTATACATATAAAAATATTTTAAAATATTAATAAAATATTTTTAAAATCTACTAGGAATAGAGTATATATGAATGGTCAAAAATTATAAAGCCCAGTCTGTAACATTAAGTAGTCTATGAACTTGCAAAAAAACAAGATAGATGCATAGAAAACCATGTGTGTGTTTACCTGCTAAGATGTGAGATTCAGTTAATAAACATCCCTGGAGGATGAAGTCAGAGAATGTTTCATGGAATTGAGGGGCCCAGGGCTGGACATAAGTAAGTATTGCTCTGAGACAGGCCAACCTGACTAGAGTTGGCTTCCTCCTGGGAGATAACAGATCAAGAGAAATTGATCTGGATTCCTTAGCAACCATATGTGTTGGAGAACATCACAGTTTTAATGCTGTTGGGGAACACTGTTCCTTTCAAGCAGGTGGCTTTCTGGGGGCCAGCTTCCCAAAGGTTAGAAATGAGAGACCAATTTGGTGACAAGTTTTGCCTATACTTGGATCCATACAAACCTGAGCAAGGTTCTAAAAGTAAGGAAGAGAAAGAAGATGATAATATAACATAAAATTTACCATCTAGAACATTTTTAAGTAGTCAGTTCAGTATATTCACGTTGTCATACAACCAATCTCTACAACTTTTTTATCTTGTAAAACAGAAACTGAGCCTGGCAGGGCAGCACATGCCTATAACCCCAGTGCTCAGGAAGTGAAGACAGGAGGATCAAGGGCTCAAAGCCAGCCTTAGCTAAGAGTTCAAGGCCAGACTGTGCTATATAAGACCCTGTTTCCCTGTCTCAAGGAACAAAATGGGCTGGAGAGAAGGTTCAGCAGTTAAGAGCACTTGCTGCTCTTCCAGAGGACCCAGGTTCAGTTCCCAATACCCATATGGTGGCTGACAACCATCTCTAACTTCAGTTCCAGGGGCTCTTACGCTCTCTTCTGGTCTCCGTGGGCACTACACACATGGTACATTTACACACATGCAAGTAAAACACATACACATGCAAAAACAAAGCAAAGCCAAAATACAAGCTATAATTATTAATCAATAATTTTCTGCTCCTTCCTCTGCTAGCTCCAGGCAACCATCATCTACATTCCATGTATCAGAAATTTTACATCCTTTAGAACTGTTTAGGTTGCAAAAGCAAAGGACAACTTAAGCTAACCTGTAAAACAGAAAGAAAAGGATAGAGTATAGATTTATAAGTCAAGTTCGCAATGCCTTGGAAGGTAAGCACCTGGGCTTTTAAGCCCACTGACTTCAATCACATAGGTGTCAGCCTTCTCCAGTCCCTGTCTGCTGCTCTCTGTGAGCCGTTTCCTCTGCTTCTGTCCTTACTGGTAGAATCCTCCTTTCCTACAGCTTCCTAAGCAAGCTCATATGTTACAGTTCCGGTCACATTCAGAGGTTAAGACCTGAGGGACGCGGGTAGAAAGAGATAGTGAATATGAGTTTGGCCCAGCTTATGGCAATTGTCTATCACTGTTCCAACCAGCTATTACACCCAAAAGAGCCATACATACAGGACACATTTGACAGCTAATGCTGGTTTTAAGAGAGGGCAATAACTTTTGCGGATCAGGAATAATAAGCTAGAAGATGTCTTCTACATGTTTCAGAAAAACAGTTTTTAAAAACCCTGACAATTGAGTTTTAGAATTGTGGGGCAGGGGGGTGGTAAAGATCAGGGAAGAATAAAAGTTTTAATTTAGTAGGGTGGCATACATCCATAATCCCAGTACTCAAAAGGCAGAGGCATGAGTTCAAGGCTAGCCTGACCTACATAAGGAGACTGTGTCTCAAAAAATAAAACAAAAACAAGCCTTCAAGAAACTCAGAGCATGATTGGGAGGACTGGTTATTCAAGGAACATTCAACTCAGTTTGCTGCAAGGAACGCACCCATTTTCAAAGTAGCTATTGTTTGTTTTGTTTCTCTTTATTCTCTGGGAGACACTGCTACAGTCTCAGAAATTCAACAAAATACTACTGGGGTGGGAAAGAAAGCTAAATAATATCATTTACATTCTTTCATGAGATACAGAAGAGAACCCACGGTCACCTCTAGGGTCACGACCAAAGGAGAACATACATCCCAGGCTGATTTATAAAGCTGCCTCTGAGGTCAGGGGAGTTTCAGTAGTTTGTCTATCTGCAGTCAAACTTTCTGGGGGAGATTTCTGCAAAGTCACAGTTTGTTCCAATTAGTAACGAAGGAAAAAAAAAAGGGCAAAAATGAGAAGGCGGAGTTCAGAGAGGCCCCGCAGTTAAAAATAATATTCAAATCATATCAGTCTCTGATACATCCTGAGAACCTCCCACCAACCATTCCCCAACTCTGTTATCAGCAGATCTGTGACTCCAGCAGCACTTAAAATGCAATAAACATAATGAAATACAAGCTTCAAAGGGAGAAAGCAACACAGTCACCACAAAGCTGCTGGAGTTTTCCTTTCTTCTGAGTATTTAATCACTCGTTTCTTTAAATTTCATTTTACCTGAAAATTTCAAGAGACCACTTGGATTCTAAAATTACATATTCCGTTTCAGATGAAAGCCGAGTAGTTCAGCAAATTATGTGTCCACTCGTTTCTCTAGACATCAGTTACCAGAAGGTCTCTTAATGAAAGCTTTGAGGACTGGCTGTCCATTATGCTGCTAAGGAGCCTGAGTCAGCAAGCTCGTTCAGATTTAAAAATTTAACTGGCCCTCATCCAATCGTTAATCAGAAGCTAATGCACTTTCCCAATCTAAATCGTTTGCATTCACTGCCTAGAGAGGATGCTGGCTACCACCTTCTAGGGAAGGAACTTGTGTGGTATGCTAATAGCTAGCACAGTCATATGATGATAGCGTGTGTGTGTTCATGTGCGTTCATGCACCTGTGTGCATTTTTTCTTGAAAGGTCTTCACAGTTATAGAGCATTAATGAGCCTTTGAAAAGTCAGATTTGCCACAAATGCTTTTTCCTCTTGTTCTGGAAATGACACAGGATGTGGCCCTCTGTTCTTGCAGGTCTCCAAGAGCCTGTGGACAGAATTAACAATTGAGTAGGTCTGGGTAAAAGGCAGGAAAATTTTTCAAAGAATCTAAACTCCTTTTCTGGAAGAGCCTTGGGATAAGACTGATTTTATTCTGGGAGGCATGAAGTGGCTATTTAACTCCCTACAGACAAATGGATCTCACAAATGGGAGAACAGTTACCAGGGCTGAGCCCTGGGACAGTTAATGAATTGGAACGGGTAGCTCCTGGATAAAATCCTGGCAGAAAGACTTTCCCATGGAAAGAAGAGGTGTTTTCAAAGAGATGTATTTATTCCCTTTGGTTCAGAGCTCTTAACAGCAGGCTGGGGGCACTTAATTCAGTACCTGTGCCATGTGAATGTCTAGCAAAGTCACTTTCCTGAATAGATTCAAAACCCAAAAAGTCAGCACTGCCCACTTGAGTCAAAATAGCTCCCATGTAAAGAAAGGAAAAAAAATGAAACCTTTTAAATAGGATCTCAATTGAATCACCAGTATTAAAGGAATACTGTATCTCCTGCATGGTTTCTTTTGTCTTATTCTGTCTGTTCTTTTAATTGCATGGATTGTCCTTTTTTTTTCTTAGCTAATGACTTCCTAGTTATAAGTGAGTGTGGAAATTGACAGATCAGTCTATTTCAACCATCTCAGTGAATTCTTTATACATAGGAGCTGTAGAGAAAAGATTTCTGTGTCATAGTGTTCAATTCTCCTTGATATGTAAGCCAAGAGCCTCAATGCATATAAAACATTTACACTCGAGAAGCTCAGCTCTTGTTAACAGATATGTAGAGAAAAAGCCAAGTATGGCATGAGAGAGAATCATGTGTGACTGACTTATGGGAAAATTGAACAAATTGTCAGTAGATTCAAACTAATTATGCAATAAAACTAGAGGGCTAATAAAAAAATCAAAGTTTTTCTGAAAAGCTTGGCTTTCTTATTTTTCTCTCATAATTTACCGCAGGCATTGGAGCTCTCATGGTGGAAGCTTTCCAAACCATCGAAAATACTATTTTACGTGATGGTTTGCAGATTCAAGTGCTGACATTCCTGGGGGGAATTAGCAGAAAGCACAGGTAACTTCTGAAGGAAGGGAGGCTAGACCACACAAAAGAGATGGCTTCCTCTTCTGAGATGGTATTACATGTACCTTAGGCCACTTCTGATGCTATAACTGAATACCTGAGACTGGACAATTTATAAAGGAAAGAAGGTCATTAGGTTCACAGTTTTAAAGGGTGGTTAGTTGTTTTAGTTACTTTTCTTGGTGCTGTGACAAAATACCTGACAAAAGCAACTTACGGAGAAAAGATTATTTTGGCTCAGAGTTGAAGGGTATAGTCCATCATGGCAGGGAAGTCCTGACAACAGGAACTTGAGGCAGCTGGTCACATTGTGTCTACAGTCAGGAAGCAGGGAGCAATTAATGCTAGTGCTCAGCTAGTTTTCTCCTTTTTACACACTCTAGCATCCAAGCTTAGGGGATGGTACTGCCTGCTTTTAGTGTGAGTCTTCCTGTCTTGATTAACCATGTCAAGATCGTCCTTCACAAGATGCCTAGAGGCTGTCTTCTAGGTGATTCAACATTAACCAATGTGGCAGGCCAAGAGCATACTGCTGGCACCTGGTGAGAAAGGTAAGGGAATGCTTTGTAGGAGAAAAATCACAAAGATGGAGTCTCTTAATAACAGTGCTCTTCTGTGAGAACTCTCACATCAGCCCGGCATTAATGCATTCATGAGATCTCTGTACCCATGAGCCAAATAGCTTCTCTAAGTGTAGCACATGTGTGAAATGCCTGCAGAAGCCAGAAGAGGGCATCAGATCCCCTGGAACTGGAGGTAGAGCCAGTTGTTAGCTGCTATGTGGGTGCTGGGAACTAAACCTGGATCCTCTGCAAGAGCAGCCAGTGCTCTTACCCACTGAGCCACCTCTCCAGTCCCAAGGGAAACTATTTTTAGCATTGCATGGTAGCCCTTGACTTTCCTGCTTGGCCCTACTCCTACCCTAACACACATCCTTCCTAAGATCCCATTAGCTCCTTTACCACCTCCGAGATAGGCAGGTGACTCCCACTGGATTAATCCTAGTAAAGCCCTCCCCACCTGACCTGTCTGTGAAGATACATGAGACATGTGTTTTCCTTTTGACTTAGGTTAATGAGAATCGAGTGTCTGCTACATGCAACCTAAGGGTTCTGAATAATATACATGGCAATATGGCTTTCATTCCCCTTTTCTCATACAAATAAACATGCTTGTCATAAACACACCAAAATACTCATTATTCTATGACCATCAAGTAAAATGATTCTTTTTTTTTCTCTTCTACGACTGACTCCTTTATGACAGGGATTTGCTCCTCATGGGGAGCTCAGGGTAGGTATACAGGATCAGGGTGGGAAGGAGATGATCAAGCCATGGGTCTTCAGAGGCTATGGTCTTCATATTAGAGCAGGCTTTACATTTGCCTCTGGGTTCTCTTTTCACTGCTATGAGGACAGAAACATATGTAGGTAAAGCTAAGTACTTTTTGTGGAACCTCCGTGGAAATGATGGGAGCGGCTGGGGATGAAATAGGAGAGATAGAGCTATCAATCAAGAAATGTCTGTCAGAGCTGCAGAGATGGCTCAGTGGTGGCAAGGAACCATCCATAACTTCCATTCCAGGGGATCCAACACCCTCTTCTGACCTCCGCAGGCACTGCATGACGCAGGTACACTTACACACATGCAGGCAATATACTCATACACAAAGTAATAAAAAATAATAAATAAGCCAGGCATGGTGGCACACTCCTTTAATCCCAGCACTTGGGAGACAGAGGCAGGCAGATCTCTATGATTTCAAGGCCAGCCTGATCTACACAGCGAGGCCCAGGACAACTGGGGCTACAGGGAGACCCTGCCTCAAAAAAGACCAAATAATAATTATTATTATAATAATTATATATATGAAAATATCTGTCATGTTCTTCCTTTGTGAAAAGCACTGCTGGGTACTGCATGGTGTCTACAGATGGATAGAACACAGTCCAACAGCCTGGAGAAGGTCACATTCTATTTGGGGAGATGAGACATGCATACAAACAGACAGTTACCTAAATAAAGGAGGCAAATACTAAAGATTAGTAGGTGGATTAGACAGGAAAAACTGCACAAGTTTGAAAGCAACATACATCATTGCAAGCCGGTGTTTTATTAGTTCTGGGTTGCAAGGAAACTCTGGCCAATGTTAGCCAAAATTGGAACTTATTGAAAAAAGACAACTTCCTGAACTGAACAGAGTTAAACAACGGGAACTGGAGAGATGGCACAGGGGTTAAGAGCGCTTGCTGCTCCTGCAGAGGACAGGTGTTTAGTTCCCAGCACCTACAACCTCCTGTAACTCCAGTTCCAGGGAATTTGATGCCCTCTTCTGGTTTCCAAGGGCACCTACATTCTTGTGTACATATCCATACCCAGATACACACACACACACACACACACACACACACACACACACACACACACTTAATAAAACGATTTTTAAAAAATGGTTGAACAACAGAGAGTCAGGAGGAAAGGACCCAGGCAGCTTCAAAAGGCCCCCTTGGGGCTCACATTATGGTAGACATGGAGAATACAGCCTGGGCTTAGTTGGAACGCAGGAGAAATGAAAGGGGGCGAGAAGAAAGGCGCAAACATTCCCTCATCTTCTAAATGTGAGAGGCTATGTACTTAATCGTTCTTAGAGACTGGGAAGAGATGGCCGATCAGTTATAACTGATACAGAGAGACCAGGGAAAGATTTCTACAGTGGAGAGCCAAACTATTACAGCAAAATCTCAACCATAATGAAGAATTCTCCAGATTCATATCAAAGACCAGCTAGGAATTTTAACCACTTAAGAACCAATAGTAATATTATGATACTGACTGTCTAGAAAGTTCTTTTTCACTGAGAAATCTAGCTCAGCCATCAGTATGCAGGAGGGAACACTTGGCCTTCTGGCTTTATTGAACACTATTGACAGGCCCAGGCATCCATGACAGCTAATCACAAAGTTCCAATTAGTCCTTGTCTCCTAATGCCCTACCACAGGGGATATGCTGTTCAAACGAGGCTTGTATACAGTCTAGCCTGAAGGAGACCCCATAAAGAGAGCAAGCATCCCAAACACTGCCAGGGACAGTTGGAAAACAAGCATGAATGCATGGGTTTTGACACTGTGCTGTATTTTATGGGAGAGGAAACATAGTTCATAGTTTTTAAATACTTCAAAAGGAGTCATGGTCACATGATGGGGAGTTGAGTAGGTGAGGAAATTATAATGTCACATGAAGCAGTCACGTGACCAAGTTGGAGGCAGAACAGTGCCATGATCTTTGTAAAGTATTTCTGATTAATGATAGACACAGTGATTTTTCACAGTTAGGTGAGAGGCCTTATTCTCCCAAATCTCACATGCCCATAAAGAATTTGAGGGTGTAAAGCTTAGAAGGAAAATTGCCCCTTCCTGGTCTCCACACTACCTCAGTGGCTTTGTCCAGAATCAATTGTGTAATTGATTCTTAGGAAGCAGGACCTGACCAGCTGTGGCTTGCTGCCTTTTGTGCTGGTTTTTGATCAGCTTGGCTTCATCTAACTTTCTCCTCCACTACCATGGTGTAAAAGGTTGCCCTGTGGGAGAGACACAATGTATCTAGCTCTGCTGGTGATAGACATTTGGTCATGAAGTTCAGGAAGCCCATTGAGTCCACACAATTAATTCACGTTCCTCAGTCGCTCTGGAATGTCCATCTGCCTCCATTGAAGTTGTGTGCATAACTCAAGGGAAAAAGAAAAGAGAGGTGTTCTAGAGCCCCAGTCTTTTTACAAACTTTAGTATACCTGGAGAGGCTCATGAATAGTATTTACTATTCTAAGAAGCATGCTTCACATGTATATAGCCCTTTCTTACATTTTCCCTATATGCCTTGCAAAATCCTGTGGGTTGTAGAGCAGGTATTATCTTAGTTTTATAGATTAGAAAACAAAGGTTTAGAAAGGTTGAATGAATTCCTCAAACTGGTTACGAAGTGGAGAAGTCAAGGCTTCTGCCTGCCTTTCCAACCCCAGGTTCTATAGGAACAGATAATGGAGATTCAGTTTTATAAAGTAGATTTAAGAGCCATGTTCAGTTTGGTTTGTACCCTTCTATAGCCCTTCCTTTCCCTGGGAAGATTTATAGGGCTATATGTCTTCCTTTCCTTAGCTATAAAATAACAATAAGATCATTTTTATGATTCCAATGAATAACAAGTGTAATCAGCAAGTGTTGCCTTTTTAGTATAGATTTAAGTTAGTTGAACAAGCAATCTATTTACCAACCAGGATTTGGTACAGAATCAACTCATAAATATATGTTTGGCCATAACTCCATGAAATCTCATAAACAACTCAATAAAATTATTTTAAAGTTGAACTGAAAGCACTCTGTGTTACTTTTTAAAGTACTTTAGACATGTCATCTGTTATAAGGTCCTCTTGAACAGAAGCTAATTTTTGTAATATTTTCTGTAGCACTTTCTGTAACACATGATATAAAGTGTAAATTGGTATAATCCTCTTAAAAAGCATCTGGGAAATTCATATTCAGAATCAGAAAAACATTGATACTATTTGACTAAGTAATTCTATCTTACTCACATATATATTCATGTATAAGATATTTGTCACAGGAGTGTTCAAAATAATATAAATACCCATAATAAGTAGCAACTTGACTATCATTTACAGTTCTTGGTTGAAAAGAACAGAAAACAACTCCGATTATATTCAGTAAAAGAGAATAGTGGAAAGACGAAGTAATTCCTTGAGTGAATATCATGAGGAAGAATGGGCCCTAGGTCTATCTCCAGGATTTTCAGTATTGAGCCTCAAAGGTAGGCTTCTCTTCTAATTCAGGTATTAAAACTGGTCCACTATGGTTTGAATGTGAAATGTGCCCCACAGGCTCATGTGTCTGAATACTTGGTTCCCAGAGGTTTGTACTATTTTCAAGTTGTAGAAACCTTAGGAAACGGAACTTCTCTGGAGGAAGTAGTTGACTGGAGACAGACCTTGAGGTTTTATAGCAGGGTCTACTTCCTGTGTCCTCTCTGCTTCCTGACTGCAGATGCTATGTGACAAGCCACTTCATGTTCCCATTACCCCTGCTTCTCCTCCATGATAGACTGTATCTTCTTAAACTGTGAGCCAAAAATAATTCTTCTTCCATTAAGTTTCTCTTTCTCAGGCATTTGGTCATAGCCAGAAGAATAAAAATGAATATACTCGCCTTCTTCCAAAACTTGAGTATTGTGTACTGTACTGAGGACTCTAATTATCTGGCGATCATGAGTCACTGGCTTGGGATGAGTCCCCTGTTTACCTCTGAGTGAGGCAAAAATGGAAGTGAAGACACTGTGGTCAACAGTTCCATCTAGACCCCATACTTGTAGAGAGCAGGGAATGACATTTCCCTAAAACAAAGAACAGTAGAACAGATGTCTACTGCCAGGGCAGATGACCAAATACATTTTTATATGTACTGTTGTATTTTATGGCCTTAAACATGATCATTACAGAGGCTATATATAGAATGATTATTTTGTCATTTTAAATAAAAAGGAAGGAGAATCAAATATTTTTATGAGTATATAATTGTACTTAGGAAAGAAAAATGATAAAGGGAAAAGTTTGGAAGAAAAATCACCCAAATGAATGGCTATGTTTCTATCTGATCTAGGCTTGCCCAGTAAGAGCACTTGCCTCATGGACTAAAGCCAGTGAGTGATCCAGGGCTGGGAGTTGATTCTGAAGGAAATGCCCCCAGTCATCACAGGAAGTGGAGCCAGAGTAGAACAGCTAGACTCGGAAGGTAAGGCAGTTGCCAGTTGCCATTTAGTCTGATAAGTCAGATCCTAGGAAACAAAGACAATGCCCAAAGTCAAGATCTGAGAGCAAGTTATGGGGGAAGAAATGGGGTAGTCACTGCCTTTAACCTGAGCACGGCTTGGACCGCCCCAGACTTCCCTCTTTGTGGGGACTTTCATCATAAGAAACGGCATAGATTTGATAGACAGAGCTGGAGAGAGAGGATAGAGATCATTTTCCCCCTCCTTTCAAATATTTTGTCATCATTTACATTTTTATGCTTTTGAGAATGTAGTTCAATGGTAGAGTGGAGGCTTAGTGTGCACAAGACCCTGGTTCAAACCTCAGCACCCCAACCCTACAAAAGTATGTGAAAAAGAAGAAATGAATAAGTCATGTATGGCAACACACATCTTTAATCCCAGCACTAGGGAAGCAGGAAGATCTCTGTGAGATGGAGGCCAGCCTGGTCTACAGAGTGAGCTCCAGCCAAGGCTGCACAGTGAGACATTGTGTTAAGCAAAAAAAGGAGGAGGAGGAAGAGGAGGAGGAGGAGGAGGAGGAGGAGGAGGAGGAGGAGGAGGAGGAGGAGGAGGAGGAGGAGGAGGAGGAGGAAAAACATACGGCAGTTTGAAATTTTGAGTCACTCCGTTTTCTTCTTAAATGCCTAGTGCCTCCATAGCATAGTCAGAAAAGCTTTAAATTTGGAATGAAAGAAGTCTATTAAATTCAACTGCTGTCAATATCCCAGAGTTGTAAAAATTTTACTTGTTTGACTTATATGTTTCCTACCTTTGTCTGACTCTCAGAATAAAATCTTCCTATTCTTCTGTAACTTAATGATCCAAAAAGAAATTTTGCTTATGCTTAAATGTAATGACTTCACGATTAGATCTCTTGCAGGTTCAGTAATCTGTTTGTTTTATAACTCTCCAAAGATTTAGGGATGAAAACATTGCCTACAGCCTTCTTTAAAATTTCTACAATTTTCCCCTTGACACTATGAGGACAAGCAAACTGTGAATAACAAATTATCTTACACAAAGAAAAGGGGCTCTTTGCAAAGCAAAGTAAAATATAGGGCTATAGGACTGCTTGTGTAGTTGGAAATATAGCACCCCTCTGAATCTCTATGTAGTTTAAAAAGATATTAATCCTAGCTTCAAAGTTTCAAGGGGGGAAGGAAGAAAAACAATCTATGTAGAAAATATGCATAATTATACACAGTTTTTTGAGGAACTTGAAACAATATAAAACCTAAAAACTGTATTCTGACTACTGATACTTACATTTTACAGTGTGTACTTTCTTTTTGCTTTTGTTTATTTATTCATTTATTTACTTTTAGTCTTTTTGAGACAGTATCTCTCTGTAGCCTCAGCTGGCTTGGAACTCACTGTGTAGACCAGGCTGGCCTCCATCTCACAGAGATTTCCTGCCTCTGCCTCTGCCTCCTGAGTGCTGGGATTGAAGACACGTACCGCTATGCTCAGCAATTTATTTTTAATTATGTTTTCATATGTATATCTGTGTGTGTGTACATGAATGTGGGTGGATCCGCTGGAACTGCAGTTACAGGCAACTTGTGTGCCAACTGATGTGGGTGCTGAAATGAAACTCTGGTCTTCTGGAAACGTGCTCTTAACTGCTGAGCCATCTTTCCAACCCTGTGTATGCACTTTCTTTAGAGAAAGAGAGGAAAAATAACTGTACTTTACAGAAGTACTGCCAACTCTATTGAACAGAGCTCTTTAACACTTCTAGGAGGAGAAGATGTGATGTGTTGTCAGTGAAATGGGTTTCAAAAGTCACATGACTCTTCCTTTAATGTAAAACTGTATCCTTTATTCTCTGACCTGTCCTTCAATCAACCACAGGATTTTTTTTCTTTTAAGAAAACTTTACAAACTATGAAATGGACATGAAGAAATACAGGTACTAAGATAGAAGGAAATCCCAGTATGCACAGAACCCTTCGCAAAACCAAGAACATCTTGAGAGGAAACCCATACTTTAATCTTCAGTGCTGTCATCTTTCCGTGATGAAAGCTTACAATCTTGAAATGCAAATGAAAGGTTCCAAGGAAATTAATTTGTCAAATTAGAAGGAGGGGGGAAAAAAGCCAGCTTGTCATTTGAAATAATGAATTCCATAATTTAATGCTTACATGATCTGTCCTAGACTTGAATATGCAAATATGCCCATTGGATTTTGAATTCAACTTTTATGCTAGCTGAGCTTTCTTCTCAAAAAGGAGTAGGGACAATTAAAGAATCTTTTTAAATTCCCCACACACAAGTAACAACAAATAATATTTGTTATTAATATATGTATATTACACATATATTACATAATTATATATAAATAATAATAACAAATCTTCATAGCTAAGCATTAAATTATACCAGTTTATTGGTTTTGTTTTTTCAAGGTATTGCAAGCTAACCTTGAACTGGCTGTAGTTCAGGAAGACCTTGAACTTCTGATTCTCCAATGCTGGAATTACAGGCATGGACTACCACACCTGGCTTGTGTGGTGCTAGAGAGGGAACCCAGGGCTTTGTACACAACAGGCAAGTACTCCACCAACTGAGCTACACATTTAGTCCTAGTGCGGATTTTTTTTCCTTGTTTTTCTTTTCTCTTTCCTTCTCCTGTACTCTCACCCTCTCCTCAGTGCTGGCAAGTTGTAGTCCTATCAGCAGGGCCTGGAGCTCCACTACTCACCATCTCAACTGAAACAAACCCGTGTGCGCACACATCCCTTCATTTTCAGACTGCTCTTAGAAAATGGATCCTCTTATCAGTTCAAGCTACAAAACACAATCCAGATTTAAGAATTAAAATATTTAACTCCAATTTGTCCAAGTTTAGATTATTTTTAAATGAAGTAACATTAGACTTTCAGTGGCCTCTTGCTAACCTTTGGGCTAGAGGGCAAAAGGGAAGTCAAGATAAGGGGAGTGGAAACTGTCTTATTTGCCAGGTGTGCTAGTGGATGGCAATATAATATCTGAGTTTTCTAGGGCTGCATACGTTTACAGCTGAATAGGAAAGACTGGTGTTGTGTGTGTGTGTGTTGGAAAACCATGGTAATTGTTAGATATAGCCTTGTTCCCTATCACTGGGGATATTTTCTATATTAGTCTCTCGACAGAGACAACTGAATTCAATGAATGAACAGTTAAATCACCAGGACACAAATTCAGGTTCCCATTGCTGCTTACTCCTCCTGCTCTGAAGAAGGCACCTCCAGCTCCTCTCTGCTGCCTAGTGCTCCTTCCTTCAGGGGACATCTTGGATAAGACCAAAGTCAACGTTTACGAGGCTTCTGAACACAAGCCATCTGGACTCTGCATTCAAAGGAGCCAGTCATTTCTCCCAGGCTGGGAAGCAGAAGCTAGACCACTATGTTCCTCCAAGCCATAATTTTTACACATTAGGCTCCTGGGGTGGTTTATTGTAGATACATATTTCTGGCTGAGGTTTTTTTTTTTACTATTGGTTCATTCAGTAGCAAGTCCCACCCTCTGACCAATAAGGGGGCAGGAGGGTGGGGAGAGAGAAGGGGAAAAAAACAGCAGAGAGGGGCACTGAAACAGCACTGAGAATACTCAAAGCATGTGGGAGGAAAGTGCCTTGGCCCAGGCTCACGGAAGGCCAAGACTCACTCGGCAGCATCCCAGCCCCCCCCCCCCCCCCCCCGCAGTCCTGAAGAAGTGGAAATGGAATTCAGGCCAGGGAAGGACTGGACAGGAGCCGCGTACCCGACTTTGCCAAAGAAATGGCGGCTGGTGGTGGGCTGGATGTTTGAACAATAACTTTGTAAGTTGCCCTAAATAAATCAGTCTCTCTAAATGGAAGACCAGTTTCCGTTTTATTCTGCTGGATCGACCAGACCCTGCCCGCTAAGGCATGGAAAATAAATTTCATGAGGCAGGTGGTGTTGGTGAAGTCTTTTTCCAACACCCTTGAGAAGTATAGGCCTTTCTTACCTATCTATGGGGGTGGCTTGGGGATTCATTCATAGCATAGGAACATGACTCCAAAAATTCTTTCCACCTGATTTCCAGCTTCTTCCTATACTAACTCTCCTCAAGAGGTAAATATTTAAGCATTTTGATGGATATTTCCTCATCTCTTAACATCCCACACAGATGTTTCTTTTTAGTTCTGTGGGGTGATTTCACAGGCATTTTTGGAAAGAATATAGTATTTTTATATTTCCCTGTCTTCATCAAATCTTCCATTTTAATATCTTCTATTGATGTTTTTAAGACTATTCTAGTTCAGCCCGCCTGAACTTCAGAGAATGCAGGTGTATGTCAGATATATAATGCTCCAGATTTTAATAAAAGTTACAGCAGTGTAACCCAAAGGTAATACAAATGTGAGTGATGAAAATCCAATAATGTAAAAGAAAAATAGCAGAAAGCAATGCCTACAAGGCACCTGGCATTGTTATTGTCATATTAGGTCAGTCAATAGCAAAGAAAATATGTCGAGGCCATATTAGCTGCAGAAGTTATTTACTTTGATCAAATAACCATTGTTTTCCTGCCTGTTCATGTTCTTAACACTAGTCCTTGAGTCTCCTAGAGACTGCCTTGTCAATTACCCGTCTTCCTTTCACATGCACATCAAGGCCAAGAGTAAACTGTTCCAAGCACAATGCAACAGCCTGTTTCTTTTGAAGCAAATAAAATAGGACCATCGTTTTCAATCTTTTTTTTTTAATTTTGTCTGAGAAGTGACAGACTAAGAATAAGGCTAACTAGAGAAGCCTGAAGAAAGGTTTTCTTCCAGAAGGCTGAGCAGCAGTATATTAACAATACACTTCCTGATGGGGAAGCAGCGAGTTCTTTTGTTTACTAAAATACCTCAATCAATTTTTCTTTTAATGACTTTCATCCCCACTGCCTACAGGGTGCTGCTGAAGGACGTGTTCGCCCTGAATCTTATCTTTCCTCATGTTCTTTATTGTTGAGAACAAGCACACACTGTGGTCATGTGATATTCCTTATTAGCTGTAACTGAAGCTTAACGGATATAATTAATGGATTATTCCAACCCTCTCTTTAGTTCCACAGTTGCTTTTATTCTTAAAGAGATGAATTCTAATAAGGGCTTTATCAGATTCTAAATACAGTAGAGACATATTAGAAGAATGAAACGCCCCTTGTGACTTACCATGTGGCTTACTGTAGTAATGAAATAAATGCCCTTCCGGAGGGATATTGTTAAATTTCAGCACTTCCTCCTTGACTCTTTGCTGGAGACTAGAAATCTGGTTCCAGTATCTTGCCAAGCCTCTCTTAGCTGTGTGACGGCAAATCATTTGACCTCTTACTTACGACATCTGCAAAATTACCTCATCAAAGAAATGCCATTTAGAGAATTTCTTAAGTCAACTACACTTCTCAGAACTTTAACTTTGAGTGCTACACTGTGTTCTTAGTATTTATTCCTACAGAGTTGAAAAGAATTCAGGAACTGGCAATGTGGCTTCATTGGTAAGGTACTTACCTGCATGAGGCCCTGGGTTCAATTACTATTACCACATCAACAGGTCATTGGTAGTATATCCTTATAATCCTAATACTCAGGATGCAGAGATGAGAGGATCAGGAGTTCAAGGCCATCTTCAGCCAAATATGAAGTCTGAGGCTAGTCTGGGTTACATGAGACCCTGTCTCAAAAAGTAAGTCAGAGTGTATGGTATGTTAATTTTTATTTTATTCTGTTACTATCTTATAGAGTTCCTACAAAGAACATAAATTATTATTAGAATAAGAAAAGTGTTATTTTAAAAAACAAAAAATAATAATATTAACAAAAATGTATTCAGGATCTTACGAAGCCAAAACCCTTCACTCATTTAAAAATTTTTAAAACTAGTATGCAGAAATGATCATGATACATTGGTGAAATCCAATCCAGAGACAAAATGTAATGCTGCATTGGGTTTTAATAACATTTATGGAGCATCTATATGAAGAGCATATGTACAAAAAAAGAATTTTAAAGACAAATCATACGCTATCCTGGTTCTCATAAGTTGATGGTTTCAAAGTGCACCAGACTGTGATCAAAACCCGAGCTTAATTCAGTTTTGTTCATCTAACATTTATTGGGTTTAAGGCATTAGAGATTGAAGATAAATGAGATTGGGCACAGTGAATGTCGTGGATCTTTAAACAAAACTAGAGGTAGTGGGAAATGTCCCAAAGACTCAGAAATGGTGCCCTAGTAGCTCTTACTGACCAAGATCAAAGTCCTGTATATTATGCTAAGGCTTTTCTGTTCTAGGGTAGCTTAAGCTTTTGAACAAGTTATTTAGCCTTTCTGGCTGTTTACCTAGTTGAAAAGTGAAGAATTTGGGCCTTGATTTTTATTTTGGAATTTTGTGGAGTTGGGGTCTCATGTGGTCCAGGCTGGTCTTGAACTCAGTATATAGCCAAGAATGACCTGGAATTCTGTCCTTGGTTTTTTTTTAATATAAATTCTTTTAAAAATATTTTATTATTTCTATTTTCTATATTATGTGTATGCGTGACTATGTTTCTTGTATGTAAGTGCACCCATGTTGTGCAATGCCCACAGATGTCAGAAGAAGGCATCAGATTCTCTGGAACTGAGTTACAGAGGATTTGTTAGCAATCATGTGGGTGCTGGGATCTGAACCTAGGTCTTCTACAAGAGCAGTCAGTGCCCTTAACCTCTGAATTATCTCTCTAGCCTTAAGAATTTGGAGCTTATGTTCTTGGAAGCCCCCAGGTCATCCTGAGTATCAACAGGTGGAGAGGAATTGTTCCTACCAGTAACAGATCATCTGACTCTGGCTTGTGAACTCAGATTGTTTGTTTCAGTCTTTTTGAGACAGGGTCTCCCTGTAGCCTCAGCTGATCTGAAATTCTCTGTGTAGTCCAGGTTGACCTGGATCTCAGAGATTAAAGGCATGTCTGCCACCATACCTGGCTCAATGCTTGTTATTTTATAATGTATGTGTGTGTGTGTGTGTGTTGTTTGTGTTGTTATTGTTATTGTTTGTTTGGTTGGTTCTTGTTTTGAGACAGGGTTTTACTATGTAGCCCTGGCTGGTCTGGAACTCACAGAGACCTGCCTGACTCTGCCTCCAAAATGCTGGAATTAGAAGTGTGTAATTTTGATTCTTGTTGCTGTAATAGAATACCCTGACAAAAGCAACTGAGGACAGAATGGGTTTATTTTAGCTCACAATTCTAGATTATAGTCCATCATAGAAGAGAAATCAAAGTGGCAGGAACTTGAAACAACTAGTTATATCCATGGTCAAGGAAAGAGGGGCCGGAGAGGGGGCTCAGTGGTTAAGAACAAGTTCTGCTCTTTGCAGAGGATCTGAGTTCCATCCCAGCACTGAGGTAAGGTGGCATATAACTGCCTATAACTCCAGCTCCATGAAATCTGATGCCTGCTTCTGAACTCTGCAGATACTTGCACTCATGTGTACATACAAACACATACATATATACACATACTTTAAAAATAATGAAAACAAATATTTTTTAAAAAAGAACAGAGAGGAATGAAGTAATGCAGGCATGTTTGTACTTAGCTTGCTTCCTTCATACAGTCTAGAACTCGAGCCCAGGGAATGATGCCACCCATAGTGGGCTGGGTCTTCCTGTGCCAATTAATGTGATAGAATAACTCCCCACAGACCTGCCTATAGGCAACCTCATCTAGAAAATTCCTCATTGAGACTCTCTTCCCAGGTGATTCTATATTGTGTCTAGTTGACAATTAAAACTACCACAACTCCACTCTTTGTCATATTGACCCACAGACACATAACTTTAAACTGTAATATTCTATTCCTTATCCCCAAAGTTTCATGTGTATCTCATAATGTAAAATATGTACCAACCTTAAAAAGTCTACATAGTCTTTAGAAATTCTAAGACTAAAAAGTCCAAATTCTCTTAACTGTCAGCTCCAGTAGAGAAAAAAAAAAAAATTTTTTTTTTGTCCTTTCAGACAGGGTCTCCCAGTAGCCCCAGCTATCCTGGGAACTTCCTATGTAGACCAGGCCTTGAACTCACAGAAATCCACCTGCCTCTGCCTCCTGAGTGCTGAGATTAAAGGTGTGTGCCACCATGCCCAGCTTCCAGCAAAATTTTTCAAAAGTTATATACTTCCAGTATATAATGATACAGAGTAAACCTTCTTATTTCAAATGGGAAGAACTGTGGCACACAGCAACACACCAAAGCAAAACCAAACCCTAGCAGGGAAATACAAAATCCTGCATCTCCATGGCCAGCATCTGGGGATCATGATGAAACTGCTGGGGCTTCAAAGGGCTTGGGTCACCCAGCCCTTCCTTCTGCCTCTACCTACATCAGAAACAGCTTCTTTCTTAGTCTGAGACCAGCTCCACTCCACACCAGCAGCTCTCCTTGGTGGACATCCCACAGTACTGGCATCTTCAGTATCCCAGAGTCCTCATTGCAACTGAGACTTCACCGTCATAGCTTTACACAATGTCCTCTCAGTGGCGATCCACACAGTGCCTGACCTCCGCTGCTCTCCATGGCCTGCCTCAATCTTGCATCTTTCAAAACCACAACCAGCTGTGTGATGGTCACATTATCAAGTTCTTCTGCCAGGTGCTCAAACAGCACGACTAGCTGGGGATCTCGATTTCAAGCACATGAACCTATGGGGGACATTTTAGATTCAAACCACAGCAAACTCTCAATCTTCCTGTCTCTGTCTTCTGAAGTGGGTACCATCACACCCAGCTATGAATTTTGAATTTCAAATCATATCACCTATAAGAGACCATGATTTTATATCATGACATAATGAGGATCCTTTAGTTACTGTTTTGTGTGTGTGTGTGCACACATGTGTGCGAGTGTGTGTGGCATATGAATACATATAGGTATATATGTGGGTCTAGGCGAGAAGTTGGGTATCTTTCTCTGTTGATCTCCACTTTAGCTTTTGAGACAGGATCTCTCATTGAATCTGGAGCTCATGAATTCAGGTAGGCTGACTGGCCAAAAAGCTTGTAGCATCTACCTGTCTCTGCCCTCCCTGTCCTGCCCCCAGGGCTTTCTACAGGCATAAACTGTTGCACCCAGTTTTTATATACGGGTGCTAGAGATCTGAATTCAGATCCTCATAACTGCAGAGCAGGCACATTACCAACTCAACAATCCCCCCAGGCCCGAGTTGCTGATGGTTTTAACTCATTTGTTCAGTCTCCCTGATCATTCACTACTACTGACACTGCATACAACTAAATCTACCCTGGGGCTATGCCTTTCCTTCTGCTCCCTTCTCTTCATGCCTATTAAACTATAAAAACACCTAATTTGCAGATAGAAAATTTAGCATTTGACCCCAATGTATACAATAAAGCAAATCTGACTCAGAACTTCCCTTTCTTTATACATTCTTTTTAAAGATTATTGATTAAATGCTGGTTGGAGCATAAAACAAATATGAAAACCTGCTAAATTAACTGTTTTGTTATAATTAGCTGGTTTTGGCTTTCAGTCTAATTTAAAGGCATGCAGGAAGTTCATAGGTTTTTTTTAAGGCAGTAATTTTTTTTCAAGTTTCTGTAAATCTTACACATTAACCTTGAAGCCACATGCTTTTCTGACATTCTTTGAATTTTTTAAATAGATCTGGGGGTTGGACTCAGTGCTAACTTTTATTAGCATTACATTTTCAGCAGATAATATCCATTCTCCTTTCTTTGTTAAAGGGCATTATTACTGGATCCATTCAAAGGGAAAAGTATATAGTCATTTGATAAACCCACTCAAGACAAACACAAGTTTTATATACATAGGAAACCATCTTTCTGTTATTTATTAAAACACATGTGAAATTAATGTTTTAATCTATTCACCATTTAATTAAAGCTATATTTTATGGAGCTCCTGGTACACGAAAGGCACAGCATTATTTTTAAAACTGCTCCATGCTTTCATGTGAATTTATTTTTTTCTTTTGACATTAATATGATTCAGCCCTTTAAAAATTCTCTATAGACTGCTGAGGGCTAGATGAATCCCAACCCTGAAAGGGCAACCACTGATTAGAATGGAAAAGGCAAGAGGAAACTGGAATGCTTTCTCAACCTAGCACTATTGACATATTCAGCCAGATAACTCTTTGTTGTGAGCAAATGTCCGGTGCTTTGCAGAACGCTTAACAGCATCCCTGGATCCTCCCTCCTGGGTGCCAATAACATCCAGTCTAACCCTTCCCTCAGTCATAAGATAGCCAACTTTTCCCAGGAGTCAAGTTTATTCCTGGTTAAGTCCTCACTGAGCTACAATAATTCTCACACAATGTATCAATCTCAACTTAAAAGTGTATTCCTGGGCCAGTGAGATGGTTCAGGATGGCACTTGCTGCCAAGCCTGACAACCTGATTCCTGGTAGGAGAGAACTAACTCCTGCAAGTTGTCCTCTGACCTCCACATGTGCACTGTGGTATGCACATGCCCGCCAACCATGTGCGAAAAATAATTTTTTAAAGATGTATTCTAGAGCTGGAGAGATGCTTTAGTGATTAGGAGTACTGGCTGCTTTTAGCTGGGTTTGGTTCCCAGTACCCACATGATGGCTAACAACCGCCTTTAATTCCAGTTCTCAGAGATCTGACACTGACCTCTGTGGGCACTGCATGACATGGGTGCGCTTACATACATGCAGGCAATACACTCATGCACATAAAATAAAACTTTCACAGAAGGACATTTGAGTACAAATACTTGACTGGATAGGACTTAACATGTATGGCAGAATGCATGAGGTCTGGCAAGTTTGGGGGAGTGGAGGCCATGGATGGGGAGGTGACTAAATTTGATTAAGAACTGTTGTATGAAATGTTAAAAAGCTCAATAAAAAAATTTAATTTTTAGAAAGATATATTCCTTTTGCTTCCTACAGATAACAAAGCCAATCTGTGTGTGGTGAGATTTCACATAAAGCAAATGTGGTTTCTGTGCCTGTTTCTGCTACCAGGACTAATGATATCAGGTGGTCTCTTCATGAAAGATTAAAAAGGTAGCTACAGGCCTAGAATCAGGGTCAGGATTTAGTCTTCCTAAATAGGGGTCAATGTGTCCGACTATCATAGCCATTGACAGTCTCTCTTGCCTTGGTTCAGGCTGCAGGAGCAACATACCAGCAGAGAGGCTGGTACAGTTCTGGAGTCTGGAGCAGTAGATGAGGTGCCAACAGGATCAGATTTGGTGAGGGCTCTTTTGTATTTGTAGACTGCCAACTTCACATTGCAGTGGGAGCAAGAACACTGTGTTCCCTTTATAAGATACTAATCCCATTCATGAGCATTCCATCCTTATGACCTAGTAACCTCCCAAGGCCCCACATCCTAACTCATTGAAAGTAAGTTTCCAATATATGAATGGGAGGGTGAGATACAAATATTTAGTCCATAGTATCTTTCATGACTAATATATAAGTGGTACAAATGGCTCCAGGAATTTAAAAGAACCAGTGCTTTGGGAGTTAAGTCCAGAAGTCAGTATGTTTTGTATTAAGCAGAGATAAGAAAAGAAAACTCCAGATAATGGTCCGCACACTGCAGTGTATATAGAAATTACCTAGTAATCTGTTTAAAATGAAGATCCTGGGGTTGGAGAGATGATTCAGCAGCTAAGAGCACTGACTGCACTTGCAGAGGACCCAGGCTCAATTACCAGCACCACATGGAGGCTAACAACCATCCTTAACTCCAGGTCCAGGAGATCTGACGCCCTCTTCTGATCTCTGTGGGCACTGCATGACATGGGTGCACTCACACACATGCAGGAAATACACTCATACACATAAAAAATAAAAAGATAATATAAAATGCAGATCCTGGGCCCCATCAGCAGAGATTTTGACTTTGTAGGTGTGGGGAAGGCTTAAGTATTTGCCTTTTTAACACACATCTAAATGTTCCTGATGCATATAACCCAAAACTCTCTAAAAATACTGCCTTGGGTCTGGGGACATAGTTCAGTAGTAGAGGACTTGCCTAGCATGCATGAAGCTCTGAGTTTGATCTTCAACACTAAAAAACAAAAACAAAACAAAACACTTTCTTGAAGATAAAGAATACAAGTACTGGGGAGATGGCTCAGCAGTTAAGAGCACTGGCTAGAACCCAGGTTCGATTCCCGGCACCCACATGGCAACTAACAGCCGTCTGTAACTCCAGTTTCAGGAAATCTGATTCCTTTTTCTGACCTCTGTTGGCACGGGTGCACCTACCTACATGCAGGCAATATACTCATACACATAAAAAATAAAAATAAAAATATTTAAAAAGATAGAGAATAGCTATTGCACCTTGACTGTAACCCAACTGGAGGCATTTTCAGGTCAAGAAAAGGTAGGACTATTAATAAGCTAAGAACACCCCCAGCTATAGTCATGCTACAAAGGGAAAGTCTCTGAAAGAAGGACCATGACCATTTAAGGGTCAAGACGTGGCTCTGCCCGAGGACTTGCCGGTGCCTTCCTAAGGCAGTGGCATCTCCATTGTGGAAATGGACATTCTGTGTCACCTTAGCCTAACGTCATTAAGCATCCAAGATATTTAATGAGCTCTTTTTGCATTCCTTTGGGGAATGCTGTGGGGAAACTCTCCTCACCATAAATTAATAAATCGACATTCTGATTGTATATATGGATGACTGTGAGCTTGCATGATATGAATCCTTTCTGGAAACGTAGTTCTATTCTTAGTATGCTGAAAAATCCAGCTTGCTAAGTCTAGAATCAGAAGTAGAAGAAGGTGAGTTAATAAATATAAAACCAGTAGTTTGTTGCTAAATTTTTAGCAGACATCAGAAAGGGGAGAAGAAATGTATCTACATTTGTGGCTTTGGCCAGTCCTCCTGACACAAATTCTTGTACTCATGTATAGCTAATCTCAATCTACTGGACACCAGGCTATGTGTTGTTGAGAAGAGAGCCACATGATATTGCCCTCTATTTGGACAGCATAACAAATCAAAGCATGAAAGGGAAAACAATTAGGAAGAGTATTGAAGATTAATATTATCATTTATTTGATTTACTATTATTATATTTGCTTATACTGCTTGATTTTTAAAAACAATCTGAAAACCAACTCACAAGATTCCTCAATATTTAGTGTGTGGCCCTCATGAACTGAAGCCACAGGCTCCAGTGTACCCCTGGAGGACCATTCCTTAGGGATTGGTTAGGGGGAGATGATTACTGTGCATTTAGATTTTCCATGTAGACATAGATCAAGGCCAGTCTTACTGCTTATTTTATGCCTAAAGCCATCAGCCTTGTCTCATTAATCCCTTATATGTGTATAGGTCTTGTATAGAGCTGAAAGAACTCTTGGCACATAATTTCAACTACACTTTTATAGACAGAAACAAGGCAGCTACATTTGTTGACTATCAAACTGGAGGCCAGAGACATTGATATGTTTTCTGATGCTCAAAATAATCCTATGAAGTAGACATTATAGGGCCTACTCTGTGAGTAGATGTGTGTGGGGGTGTGGGGGTGTGTATTGCAGGTGGAGGCCAGAGGTCAGCCTTGGATGTCATTCCTCAGGATACTGTCCACTTTTCTGTTTGTTTGTATGGTTGTTTTATTTTTGAGACAGAGTTTCTCGAGGGCCTGGAACTCATGTATTCGGCCATGTTGGCTGACCAGTGAACCCCAGGGATGTACAGGTCTTTGCCTCCCCGGCTCTAGGATTGTAAGTGCATACCAGTACACCAAGCCTTTTTTTTTTTTTTTTACAAGGGTTCTGGTCAAACTCTGGTCCTCATGTTTACACAGCAAGCATTTTGTAGACTGAGCCATCTTCCCAGCCATCTGGGCCAACTTTAAGCACCAAAAAGCTGGACTCAGTGAAATCAAGTGACTTATTAAAGTTTACTCCTTGAGGAAGCCTGTCTGAGTCAGGATCAGCTATATAATGTTTCTTAAACTTTAAAGCATGTCACAATCATGGGAGAGCCTACTAAAATATAGATTGCAGGAGGCCTTGAGATTCAAATTTGTTGAGTTTACAGTCAGGCTTGATATCTGCATATTTAAAAAACTAGCTGGGGGCACCCAGGATACTTCCTGGTCTGGACACCACACTTTGAACAGCATGGAGTGTCACCAAGCAGCCTATCCATTGCTTCCTGGGAGCCCAGGTGCTCCAACTCCGAGTTCTATACCTTGTCTACTACAACACAGTGCAATAATTTATTGTAGCTTCCTAACTAACCAGAAATACACAATATTGTACACATTTCTAAATATACATATTTTGTTTTAAACAATGACATTATGCATGGTGGTTCTGAGCCTTTGTATGGATTACTACTAGAAACATAATTTAATTGTAATGAAAACAATTAGATGAAAACTTTTAGACACTTCTCACTGGTGCTATTACTGAAGTTCTAGTCAGTCCTGAAAATACACATTTTAAGTCAAATTTTGTTGTCAATAGTGTATGTTGGAAGAAAAAAATAAAGAAGAAGAAAATGTATTGTTAACCTTCTGGAATCAGAAGTTGTAAAATATACGATTTCCAAATTTCAATTTTGCTTTGGGAAAAACCATCTTCTTTCCCATCTGACATGTCTACTTAGAATATCTGCATCCAAGTAATACTCAATGGTGACATTAATTACAGCATTTATAAGACTCTTTCTGTGAGGCTCTCAAATAACTGTAGTAATGTCATCTTTTTTCTCAGTGTGGGTTCAAGCTAGAGATAGAATTATGTACTCCATCTAAGAGATTACAAGCCTGTGCTTCTTCACAGACCTTAGATGTCTTGGTGAAGGTCATTCATAGCTATAACTGCAACAAGAAATCCTAGCTCCAGACAGACCTCACCTTGCACACATACACATGTGCTTCCATTTAAGGGTTGAAATGATCTGTGCTCAAGGGTCCAGGAAATTGTACACCAACAGGGAGACTCAGCCAGCCAGAGTGGATACTTGTTAGCAGTTTAGGTAAAAAGTGAGGAGTTGGAGGAGAAAAAGAGTCTTGTTAAATTGAAATGGTTTCAGTGATTCATTTTCTTCTACTTCCTAGTTACCATGGAAAATTATGAGTCAGCATTTATTCTTTACGGTTTATCAAATCTGACCTGGAGAACTTATTGGTGTTTCTAAAAATTGATGTTTTTTTTTAAATTTATATAGCTTTGGTTCAGTGTATCATGTTTGAACACTAACAATTAGATCATAATTCATTTTTTAATAATAAGGGCCCCATGAGTACCTGCCAATTAAAGTGATAATTTAATTCTTTTCAATTCCAGTGCATGACTGTGGGAAACCTATTTAAATCCTTGACCCATCTTCACCGTTCCTCCCTTTGCCTTCCTTTTAAAATATCAAGTAGTCCTGGCAAGTACTCGTACATCAGCTCACTGTACCTCTCTGTCTTCATTTCATGGATGGCTGAAAAGAGCAACGCTCACTACGTTTCCAGTGCTTCACCCTATCCAAATGACAAGTGGCTTTGTGAGTTGAAGAACCTGGAATATTTTTGCTATTGCTCATCTCCGCTGTGACTAGAAAGCTGGAGTAGTATTTAAGAGCTCTCATAGGCCAGGTCTCACATTGCTAGGAAATCTTGGCTCTTGACTTAATAGGGGCCTGGCCTGGTCCCTGGATTTCCAGGAAGAGTATAGAGGTACATCCACAGACAGGCATGGAATCTGAATTTGGCAGAGAGAGAGGCTGAGTTCTTCAGTGTTGCTGAAAAAATCTCTTTTCATTCACTGGAACTGACAGATTTAGGATCTTGTCACATTTAGTGTGTGCTGTGTATTTGGCACGTCCCCTGACTATCATAAACACTCAGATATTGACTCTATCTTCTTCTATATGCAGTGGAGTTTCCTTTGCTCCAACACAACCATCACGGGGTTATGCCCTGCCGACAATCTTCAGCATTCTCTGTTAATTCCATCAACATTTCTCAAAGGACATCAGAACCAACAGAGTGCAGATGTCCATACTTTATCCATCCCAAACATTCATTCCTGCATTTTCTCACTGTCTCTGTGTGAATAGCTCCAGGCTACCAGTGGGGGAACTGGAGTTGACAGTCAAGCCTTGAACGATAACTTCATTTGACCATAGCCTTTTTCTTTTGGGGGCGGGGGTTATTACCTATTTTAACTTTTTATGACATTTTTTTTTGTGTGTGTGTGAACATGTGTATATGTGTGGGTACATGTGTGCTTTGGTGTGTATATAAAGGTTAGAGGACGATCTGAGGAGTCAGTTCTGTCCTTCCATCATGTGGGTCCTGGGTTTCAAACTTAGGCTGTCAGACTTGGTAGCAGATGCCTTTGTTTCATGAGTCATCTTCCTGCTTTGTGTGTGTGTGTGTGTGTGTGTGTGTGTGTGTGTGTTTGTGTGTGTATGTGTATGTGAAATAAGGTTTCACTCTGTAGTCTAGGCTGGCCTTAAGCTTTTGATAATTTTCCTGCCCAGTTTCCAAGTGCTGAGACTATAGGTGTTAGCTTCCAATCCTAGCTTGACTATTGTCTTGACAGGCAAGCACCTTGTTACATTACTATAACTTTGTATGACTTCATTCTATAATGAATGCCTCAGGGATAGATAGGGTTTATAGTAACATGTAGTATCTAGAGGGACCCAGAGAGGTTAACTGGTCCAGTATGTGCATATTGATTTTTGCCTCATGCCCACTGCCTTCTGATAACATGTCACAATTCAATAAAGCCCTTGGTAGAAGGTGAACACTCAACAGATGCTATTGTTACTCCCATCATACTTCTGGGAGCACAGCCGACAGAAATTCCTCCCTTCGCCACTTTCAGCAGCAAGAATGCTGACCAAAATGGAAAGAAGACGTTCTCCTGTGTCTAGGGAGAAATAAATGCCGCAACCTTAAGAATTTCTTCTAAATCTGCATTATGTCCTTTTGAAGTTCTGCCAGGTTGTCATTTCAGATCAGTTAGCAAAGGCATAGAGCAGTCACTAGCAGGGTAGATCCTAGAGTGCGGTCTGTGCATTCTGCCTGGCCTCCAAGCACATACACATGGTATGCTACCATTTTCCCCTCCATGCAGATTATGGTTGCCATTGCCCAACCTCTGTGAGACAGCTTCAGCTTCCTCCTTGGGAGTGGGGGATGGAATCAAAGACGGCAGACTCGACACCTCTGGCAGGAACCTCCAATTTGATCTCATTTAGAAGACTGCTTCCGCCAGACCTTTCAGCTGTGCTGAGATAAAGGCTTTAAAGCATTGTCTCTGTGATTAAGAGCAAGGCTAGTAAGCACAGTTTCCAGCAGAACTGAGGATTCTTTCCAAGAGGTAAAGGAACAACTCTATTACTGTTGACAAAGAACGAACTCTCTCTCTCTCTCTCTCTCTCTCTCTCTCTCCCCCCCTCTCGTGTGTGTGTGTGTGTGTGTGTGTGTGTGTGTATTTGTGTATGTGTACAGAATGAGACAGGGGAGACAAAGACAAAGACAGATACAGGCAGTACTGAATAAAGAGTGTTCTGTACGATGAACACAGAAACGTAAGGGTCCTTTCACAAGCCAGTTCATAGCTAAAACCTGCAGCTAAGAAGTCAGACTTCACATGTCTTTTTCCTCAGTGAGTATTTCATCTCCCCAGTCTACTCAGCAGTTACTTGAGAGCATTGCCTAAACAGGAAACAAGATGATGCAGCCCAGTAAGTGGCCCAAGGGACTGTTCCGTTCAATCCTAAATCAAAAGTCATTAACACTGTCTGATGGCTGCTTGGCAGTCTTCGGGGGGAGCTCATCATGGCAGCAACCTACAGCTCCCTCCACTCGAGACAGCTCCTGCTAATGACCAAGGAAGAATTGCTACAGAATTGCTACTTTGGGGCCACAGGAATCAAAGGTGGGTAGGTAAATCCTACCTGGGTGGATTCCCTCATCCCTAACCCTGCAGACTCATACCTTCACAGATCACGCAAGTCTGAGCAGGATCTGTAGCCTGACACACCCAAGCTAGTGTCTGAAGAGTTTAAAATTTAGTCATAACACATGCTAGTCCTCAAAATCTGTACTTTGAATCATTTAGATATAGGATAAGAAGACGTGCAAACATTTTTGCTTTCCTCATACCAAAACACAATTTAAAAACATTTATAAACTCAGGGTAAGACAAAAATTATATATAATTATTTGGAGGAACATATCCAATAAACAGTAATGGGGCTAGTAAGATGGCTCAGCAAGTAAAGGTACTTACTGCCAAGTCTGATGACCTGACCCATTTCCTCCAGCCTGCCCCTTGTTTAGGATCCCCAGTCTCCCAAAACAGCACCCCTAGTTGGGGACATGAACCTATGGAGGACTGTAACGTTTAGGGGACTGCAGGAGAATTTGCCCTCATGAAGATCAGGATGTAGATGTGGGCAAGACAAATTTTTCAGTATTAAAGTAGAACAATTTTTTACTACAAATGATCACTATTTCTTTTTATGCTACCAAAATCCTGAAGAAAGTGTCCAAGCTGTATTGTATACACTCCCCCTTTAGCATTCACATTCCAGAAGGTGCTCTGGTGCACACGGGGCCACCTGTCCACTCACTTGAGAGTGTCTACTAACCCTTGTGTGCTAGATTCCTTTGTAGCTCAGGGGTTGTTTTCATTTTGCTAGTTTTAGAATTTGCTATTGAAGAAAGCTGGGTGAAAAAAGCCAGTGTTTTGAAGCCTCTTCTGTTAACATTGAAACACAGCAGGTAGGACCATTTCTCTTTGGAAAGCACAGAGCATCCAGTAACAGATCGATTGTGGCCGAATTCCAGCTCCATTTCTTATTGCTATGAATCACCCGGAATAGGAAGCAATTAGTTTTGACACCTTCTTCCTTAAAAGTGCAAATGCTTATGATTATTTTCTTATTTACATGATCATAGAAATGTGATTCATTTCATCACAAAAATACTATGCTATAAATATACATTATTTCCTGAAAATTAAGCAGAGTTAGAAATGGAAGGTGCTGAATGTGCGAAACAGACCAACGTCTGACCTTGACAAAGAGCGTGCCAACTGCCACAGCAACTCAGGGGGTTCACTGTCTGTCACCAAAGATGCCAACTAAAATGAGCAGCGATCCCAGAAAAATCTATTTGGCTGAGACCTTAGAACTTACTTCTCTAGTGTTAGATATGCCAGACCAGACATGGGATAGAGTCAGACTATCTCTATGTGATTCCGTTTCTTAAAGTATTGTCCTTAGGTCACCAGCACCAGAATCATGTGGGTGGGAGACAGCAGCTTCCCCAAGGTGAAGATGCCTGGGCTCTAGCAGAGTCTACTCCATGAGACTCTGAGGGTAGAGGCCAGGTATCAGCTCTCTTCAATCTTTTATTCTCTTTTTAAAGACATGTTTGAGTTTGAAACCCATTTGTATAGCTTTTCTTTTTAAAATATTTTATTTTATGTGTATGAGTGTATTGCCTGCATGTGTGTAAGTGCACCATGTCGTGCAATGCCCATGGAGGTCAGAAGAGGGCGAGAGGGCATCAGATCCCATGTAACTAGAATTATGGACCATGTGGGTGCTGGGAATCAAACCTGGGTCCTCTGCAAGAGTGGCCAGTGCTCTTAACTGCTGAGTCATCTCTCCAGCCCCTTGTATCACTTTTCTTAGAAAGGAGATTTTTGTATATTTTCAGTCCATAAATATTTATATTTTCAGTCCATAAATAAAAGCAGACAATCAGCATTTACTTGGTTAGATATTCCAAATACTTCCATTCATATTTTACTAATTTGACTCTTACAGTGACTGTATGGGATGGGTAGCATTTCCATTTTGTAGAGTGACTAAAAACACAGAGAAGTTAACTGACCCAACATCACACATCTGGGATTCACACACAGTAAGTCTGGTTTCACTCTCTACCAGTCTAATTTATATGTTAGCTCCCTGTAATGAGACCCTTCCATGTTTCATTCATCTAACGAACACACCTTCATCTTTCAAGACTACTAACTCTTCATGCCCCTTCTGTGAACTGTTTCTTTGGCCCCTAAAATAGAGAGCCTTCTTCCACATAGGTAAGAGGGACGCTGGAGAACCAGCAAGTGACAAAGTAGAGAGACAAGAAGGGCTGGGTATGGAGATAGAATTAACAGAGAAGTCAAAGGCACCTACAAGAACGGCAAGGTCCCAGTAACCACCTGCAGCAATCTCCCTTCTCAGAATCCCCCCCGACACCTTGACATACCACCTCCACTCCATTTATTAGCAAGCTCCTTCAAACCACAGTTCCGAGATTAATGAAAATAACCATAGCCCGCGAGGTTCACAGTTACCAAATGTGGCTGGCAACCAAACCATGAAATTACATGCCAGGTTTCCTAAACACTAGGTGAAATTTCCCCTTGTTTGCTAATCAGAGCCGATCAGAATAAAAGGCTGATCCACCTGAGAGCGGCCCAGGCCAATGTGCTAGTGACCTCCTGAGGGTTGTTTATTATGTTTCCAAATGTCTAGGGTAACCTAAGACTTGACAGATGTTTGTGGAATGAATGAATGAATGAATGAATGAACTCTGAATGACAACATACATTTTCTGGAATGTCATCGGTGGAAACATCAGAGCCAGAGCAACAGGATCCTGACCCTAACATATCTTTCCCATCTCCAACCTGGTGGTCTTGCTTTGCTATGGAGGTTGATTACCTTTCCTTCACAATTGGAATGTGCCAACCAACTCCACAATGCCATATATATGTAATGCTTTGACCCACAGGAGACTGTGTGAACTGTCTGATCCTCACAAGAGTGCTGAGAATTGGACATTATCATCTTCATCGTGCATGCAGAACCAGTAGACCTGAAGAAGGGTTAATGTCTTGCTCAAGGTTACAGTGTATGACTGGCCCAGTCATCCTGAGAAGCATACTTCCTAACCTGTGTGCTGGCCCTGCTCCATCCTGTCATCCTTCCTGCTCTCTTTGACTCTTAATGCCATTTGCAGGCTCTGGTCACTTACACATTTCCTGGTAACTGATTCTCTTTCACTGCCCACCAAGTACATTTCCAGTGTGACAATTACTCCATCAGCTACTCCAAGCAGAAGGATTTGAAAGGAGGGCCGCTATTTTCCATGAGTGCAATTATTTATGTGCACAAATAATTGTGCACATAATTGGCTAATGGAGAGTGCAATCGGCCACATGTGGGCATAATTAGCCACTTGCCCCTCATTTGGAGGGTATAATTATCAAAGCAGGCAATTTTGTATCTGGATAATTGTACATGCAGGAGAGAGTCAGCTAGGAAATCCAGTCCTTAATTACTTTTCATGTCCTTGTTTCTAGAGACATATCATAAAGTAAAGGTAGCATTCACATTTTGAACCATCAGATCTAGCTTTGGAGAGGAGGCAGAGAGCAGAACCTGGGAGAGAACAGCCCTGGACTGTGTGGATGAAGTTGGAAGGCCCTTGCCAGAAAAGCCCCAGGATCCAATTACCCTGGACATTGCACTGAGCCCTCCAAGTGACCAGCCATCTGCCTTGGCAGACAAGAAAGCTCCCTTTGCTCCTTCCCTGTTACTGTGCATCATTTTTGCTTTAGCTGTTTTAACGTTTTCACCACTTTGTGGTTTTATAATCTCAGAAATGCTGGTTGGCTTGGCATGGTAAGTGATTTTGTTCACTGCTGGAAGTGGGTCATTTAAAATGCTGTAACAATACCTTTAACTAGTCATTCATCCGGGGATGTACACAGAATAATAAATTGAGAACAAGCCTCTCAGTGGCTTTTCTAAGACCTTAGATGGCAGGGGGTTTACAGTCTCTGCTGTGCCCCCTGCGTTCTGGTTTAAACAGCTCTGCAAAACTTTTCCCACTCTCCCACTCAATCACACAGAAATACACTTGCTAACAGCAGAGCCTAAAAATACTTGTCACATGCAAGCACAAGGGAGATTTTTTTTAAAAAAAGCATGAATTGACTCTTTAGGAATATGCAAACCGAATAAATTTTCTGTAGTTAAGTCACTTATTAAAGTAAGTTGTTGGTAACAATTTTATATACTATACATTAACAATTGATACATAATAGTTTTACCTATGTTTATAAGAATCAAGCAACCATGTAGATATATTTACAGTGCCCTGTATACTCTTCTAGAATATCCTACAGAATCAATCAAAAATTTTTAAAGAGGAACTCCAAATCTCTGATTATGCCATCCTTTCTCTCCATTAGGGTATTATCTTCTAGGGAGGGCAGTGTAGCAATGTGGTTGGGGACAGGGTCTATTTGTCAGGTTGCATGACACCAGATAAATTATTTACACATTTGGTTTGATTTCCTCATCTGTAAAGTGGGTTGTTCTAAAGACTAAATTGAATGTAGATCAAGCACTTACAATACTTGGGCACATTTTAAGGACTTGTGTAAGTGATATCTATATCATTCGTATTAAGAGTCTTCTTTTTAAATCTCTAACACACTATCTCAGTCATGTGACAACTTATGTCACTTGTGTACAATGCACAGACTTCTTCTTCCTTACCAAGCACATAGGAAGAGGGACTTACACATCTTTGTACATACCTTGTCCACATCCTCACCCTCCAATCCCATCCATTCCTCCTGTTACCCATCTCTCTAACGCCCAGTATACTGCTCGCAGCTGAGACTCTTAACCTTCAGCTCTCCGTGCCTGTGCAGAAGGCGATGTTTTAAGTATAACAGCCCTCTATGCATTTATTGTATAGATATCCATATTATCTTTTTAAAAAGAGAGGGGTCATATGAAGGTCTTTTAATAGCTGGCCTATTTGTCCCTTTTCTAACCCAGTTTTAATACTAATGTAACCCTTCAGGCAGTGACTTTCATATGCCATTTGATGCTTTTTGCAGCCCTTCAAAATGGAATTCTTTACTGCAGAACACAGCACAACTCTCTTAACGTATCTCAGCCCTGAAGTGTTAGCTAAAACCCTTCTTCCCTTAAAGAAGCAAATCCTACACATTACCTTGTTAAAATTAAAAACCTACAGTAAAAGTGCTTACCACGACAGAAGTGTGTTTCAAGGTTGTCTATAACACACTACCAAACTGACACTCCCCGACTGAAGGTCGATGGAACTGAAGCTGGAATCAGAAGGCAGGAAACAGGAAGGTATAAAATGAAATGAGAAAAAATCTTCTCGAAGGATATTGGGTACCTCTGTGACTGTTCTAACCGACTTCGGGAGGGATAGCACACTGGGCTGGGAGCACTTGGCCTGCACAGTCCTTTTGGAAATTTGAGAAGTTTTATACAAAAGTTGAGAGTTCTGGCTTTTCCTGAGAAATCTTCGGAGTTGGCCACACTGGGCTGCATTTCTTCATGAGAAACACACTTGGCTGGAAATGAGTAACAGCTGCTCCCTTTAAAGCGGGTGCACAGTCTCCAGCTGGAAGCGGCTCCCGCCCCCCACTCGCCCACCCTTAACTGTTTTGCACCCGGCCAGAACGCCTTATTCCAGTTGTCAGCTGCTGCTGCAGTGCGGTTGAGTTTGTGACTTTTAGCCCGAAGGAAGCCCTAGATCTCATCCACATTAAAAAAAAAAAAAAAAAAAAAAAAAAAAAAAAATCACAAAGTAATAGATTACAGGATCTATGGATCTATGGAATTGCATTATTCATTTCTGAATCTGCATAGTGTGTTATACAAAGAATGCTTAGCTAGCCAGAATGAAACGCTTACCGGGTGGAGAGAGACTGAACCTCTGAACAGGGGTGGACCCCGTGGCCTTGCCGAAGCTCAGGCTCACTCTTCCTGGACACAGGCTTCAGACCATCACCCACATTTTAGACTCTGCTCTCTTGAGGTAGAGAGGTCTCCTCTAGCTCACATGGGACCTAGGGCTCTTTGAAATAGTGCACATAGAAAGCTCCTTTGATCCATCAAATTTATATTGAATTGTGATCTCAGTGCTTCACGAGAGGCCCAGAGCCCTAATTAAGTCATATCATCCTGCTTAAGATGGTATACTGCCATTGGTCCCAGTTTCCTCACTAGAAAAGCAAGAGTAAACAATCTATGCAATCCCATTCTGGCAGTAACCTCCTTATCCAGACCCTTCCCACAGGCTCTTAATGATGAAACTCCTCACTGACTTTGATTTTTTCAAATTTCTAAATTCCTGTTAAAATAACCATCTTTATACCTCTGATAGAGAAGGATGGGGGAGAGTTTGAGAATGCTGTTTTTCTCACCACCTTGATTTTATAGCAGCAGGCATACTGGAGAGAAGGCCCTGAGCCATTTCCTTCAGCAGACTCTAGTGGACGTGGTTGGCCTTCCTGGTACCACCTTCAAAGCATCTGGCTGCTCACTAAATCATGGGTACATAGCTCTCACATTAATTAGAGCAGAATAAAATGGAGGCCTCTTTTTTTAGTGGAAATTTTAAAGCCAAGAAACTGTTTCTCCCTCTTTCTATGTGACCTGACATCTTACAGGTGCTTGTGAAATGTCATCTGTACTGAAACAAAGGATAAAGGAAACATCAAGTTGCTGATTGGATTATAACTCCTCCTTTCCCCAAACCAGAAAACAGAATGAACAAAGCAGTCTCAGTTCTTAAGATCTAAATTACCCCAAAGGGCCCCTTCTCAAACTAAAAAAATAAAACAACAAAAGTTGCCAATCACAGTTGAAGGTTAAAAATGCAGAACATAAATTGTTTCTAAGGAGGCAATTCTCAAAATAGAAGAAACAATATTATTTTAGTGAATAACTTTCTTATCACATAGCCAGTGGTATGAAATCTAAGGGTTTAATTAAAAACTGTGTCAATTTACTTTGACACAATACTTTTTTTCTAACACAGAGTCTCTGTAGCTCTGGCTGGCCTGGAATTTGCTATGTAACCAGGCTAGCAGAGATCTCACAGAGATCTGTCTGCTTCTGCCTCCTGAGTGGCTGGAATTGAAGGAATGTGCCACCATGCCTGGCAACTGATACTCTGGTACCAAGTCAAAGTAAACAAGATGACTATCTTAGATACAAACAGATAGGATACATTTAGATCACTTCAAAGCCTTTAAATTATTAAGAACACTGAAATACTAGGGTTTTTTTTCCTCTGTGTGGTCACAATAAAAACTACACCTCTCAAGTCTTTAAAGGCATCTCACATTTATTAAGCACCTATTTTGTACCAGATACTATCTTGAACACACTTTATAGGTTTGTTCTTTATTTTAAGCCATCATTATTCCAGGTTATGTAAGCAGATAGACTGAGAAAGGGTAAGTTCTCAAGACCAGTCAGTCAGTCAGTCACAGCAGTTAGATTTGAATCTAGTCCTGATGAATCCTAAATCCTCAATCATTTCTAAATAATAAAAATGTTCAAGATTATGAATTTGACAAGTACAGCTTTGGCTGCATTCTACACATTTTAAAACTTCATTGTATTTTCTTGATTGCCTGTCACAGTCATTACATCTTTTTCAAACATAACTCTTTAGATTCTAAATTTTCTTAAAAGTGCGACTGGAGGTTGTTATGATGCCAAAATGTTGTTTTTATTTATTATATATGTCTTGACTATTTCCTTCTGCTTTGCAATACTACCTGAAAAAATGAAACAAACTATACCCTGACTATATATTCTGCTATTTCTGCTTTATTCTAAATGGAAGAGGTAATGGATGGGAGTACATGGTTAAAAGGAGATGGAAGGGTGTGAAATTTAAATCAACTTAAAAAATGAAGAAAAAAAATGGTGTTTGTGTAGACAAGAAAATGGGCAAAATATCTATCACAGAGTAAAAAGTTCTGTGGCGGGTAGAGCATGGCAAGGTTTTAAAAGTTCCCAGGTTTTCAATAGCTTTTAGCTGCTACATATAAAAAAGTTACTAAGGGATTTTATTTCTTTATTTATCATATGCTTAATTGTGAAAAACAGCATCCTCGGGGCTGGACAGATGGCTCAGTAGCTAAGAGCACTGGCTGCTCTTCAAGAAGATCTGAGTTTGGTTCCCAGGACCCACTTGGTGGCTCAGAACCATCTCTAACTCCAGTTCCAGGGACTCCAACTCCCTCTTCTGACCTCCGTGGGCGTTCCAGGAAACAGGTGCACTTACATACATGCAGGCAATATATTCATGCACATAAAATAAAAGATAAAATATGTAAAAAAGAAAAATAGCAGCCTCTTTCTTCAGCATAGTACTTAACCAAACACATGTCAAACCCCTGAAAGAACAGCTCGTTAAACATGGTCACGACTCATGCTATGAGCTCATTGTTTGTTCTCCAATACTTTGTTCATATCCATTTATTCTTCTGTTCCTCCACTTACCCTCCACTTAAGGAAAGTTCCGGTGTCTAAATGTATCTAAGTAGTCCCTGTGCCTAACACAATGCCCAACCCTTGGGTCACACTGAGAAAATGTTCACTACTTAGAGATCCCCATTAAACACTGGTTTGGACCTATGGCTTGGCTGGTCAGGGGCCAGTACAAATTTTCTAAGGCCCTCTGAATTCTAGGCATTAAGCTGTGAGCTCTCCCAGCAGACCTTGAGGCCTAGAGATGGGTTCTCCCTGACCCTGATCTCAACGTCTAGCTGCCTCTTTTCCCTCAAGGTCCCAGCAAATCCTGTGTCGAAGATGAATACATTATGATACTAACTATGCAGCTGTTTGGAAGAAAACCTAGGAAGTGAATACCAGAACACCAACAAGGATGGAACTGAGAAGCATGATGTCAAGACTGGAGAAGGAGGAACCAATTAAGAAGAGAATGTGACAAATTCCCTTAGATTTGCCAATTAGTTGGAGCGCATGGGTCCCCTCTGCCATGCAATTTAGCCAACAAGAAAACAGAGACAGAAGGTATTAAAGAGCTATTTAAAAACTGTTAGTGCAAAAAAATAAAAAAAAGTTAGCTAGCAGGAAAACCAAGGTCAAGAAAGATTCTATTTCCTTTCAGCTTTTATTGTTTCAAATCCTTGGTAACACCGCAATAGAAAGAAAAGTCTAGGGCAAAAGATAGATTTCCTCACTCTCAGAACTCGCTCTGAAAGAGGCCACGATAATTTAAAACGTGATTTGAAGTCAGCCACGACATAACCTTCAAAGATTACAAGAAATCAGAGGGAAAGGCCTTAGAGCATGTGACTCGACAACTAAATGTCATTTTGACAGCCTTTTTCTTGGAGGTACATTTAAGATTATTTGAGTTGTCATTTTCTCTAGGAAGATTTCACTTTAATTACACAAATATTGAATGTTTCTCAAGATAAAAATAAATGGTAAAGGATCTGCTTTGAAGTCTCTAGCCTTCAAACACTATTATCTGAGACCCTCCTTGGAGAGACAGCAAGGGATATGGAAATAAATGTGACTGGTTCTCAGAAATGAGGAGCTGTGAACGTTAATAGGGGAGTTTTAACCAAGGCCTTTGAAGCACCAATGGAAGGGCTTTATTATTTCAAATATCACAGATTTGAGCGTTTTCTAAGGGAAAGTAATAAATATTGGTAAAATGTCTATAAAGTCAGCAAGACCAAAAAAAAAAAAAAAATGTTTTTTAAGCCAGAAATTTGAGTTGGCCATTTAAAAAGCTATCTACCCTTTTGTTTAATTGCCTTTCCACAGGAAAGCAGCAATAAAATATAAACGTCAAGTGTGATGCTTACCCCTGAACATAACCTGAAATATCTGTTATAAGGGATTTAAAGTGCAATTGCTTTGCTCTCAGCTTGAGTGCAACCAAGAGGAAAAATTGAATTTGTCCGGCTAGTGGATTGGGGCAGCGTGCAGGAGTAGAAGTGGCGGGTGGACTGAGTCCTTAGAGATGCAGCCTGGATGCCTGGAATGAGCTAGACACACTTGTCAGTCTTGTATCTTCCACTTGCAGCTGAGAATCCTGGGTACTTACAAATCTTCTCGGGCCCCATTTTCTTCAGCTATAAAATGGTTATATTTGTGTCTAACTTAGAGACCAATGGTAGAGATATGATTAGGGTGAAAAGTCAAGAGTTCATTCATTCAATAAGCATAATTAATATCACCATGTGCCAGGATCAGTGTTTGGCTTTGGGGAAGCAGCAGGGAACAAATCGTTTGAATGCAGAAGATAGAAGACAGAAAATTCCAGAGCTAATAGATGTGTACAGGTGGCAATGAATACGCTAGAGAAAGCACAGCGGGTGCAGAAGGTTGCTCTTTTCACACCTGGTAGCAACTGCTCCACCTTACAGGCTCTTGTTACAATGTGACTTTGTTGGTTGTCCTAGTTTCATTTCTGTTGCTGGGATAAAATACCCTGACAAAATCAACTTTAAGGGTGAAAGGGTTTATTTGGCTTCCAATTCCAGGTTATAATCCATCACTGTAGGGAGGTCAAGGCAGGAATTTGAAGCAGCTAGTCACGGGTGCAGACAAGAGCAGAGAGAATGGAGGCATGCATGCTTATACACTTGTATAGTCCCTACTGCCTAGAGAACGGTGCACCCCCGCCACACACACCGGTGGGCTGGATCTTCCCACATCAATTACCGTAATTGAGACAACCTTCAGCACCCCACCCCAGACATGCCCACAGTTCAACTTGATCTAGACAATTCCTCACTCAGACTCTGTTCCCAGGAGATTCTAGATTGTGTCAATTTGTCAAATATGACCATTAGAACACTACTAAAACTTTGAGGTTGGTCATGCTCTCTCTCCTTGAAGAGTTTTTTGTGACCACTCACTCAAGGAGAATATGTGGAATTTATGCTCTGCAAAGTCCAAGGTGAGTCACGACAACAATACAGCTGTTACTTTACTTGTGGAAGCACTTACCATCAGCCTTCTGCCATGGTATAAAAAGCCTGATGCCTGAGGCCAGCACACTATGAGCAACTTCATACTAGCCCAAGAAGAGAGGTCATTTAATACTCATTTTAAATTTCATATGTATGTTTTGCCTGCACATATGTAAGTGCACCTGTGTTGTGCAATGCCCACAGTCAGAAGAGGAGGTCTGATCCCCTGGAAATGGAGTTGTGGAGAGTTGTTAGCCGCCATATGAGTGCTGAGAACTGAACTGAGATCTCCTGCAAGACTAGCCAGTGCTCTTAACTGCTGAGCCTTCTCTTCAGTCCCAAGAGAGGCCATTTCGAAGGGCTCTGAGATGGCATGCAGCCAGCTCCAGAAAGGATCCTATTCTAGTCACCATCTGACTGCAACCATATAAAGGATCGTAAATCCAGAACCTTCTGCCTGAGAGAATTCCTTACCCTTGGGGCTACAAGAGATAAAATGGTTTCAGATATTTTTCATCCACTATTTAGGGCGACTTGTTATGCAACAACAGATAACTAGAACTAGAACAGTAGATGAGAGGAATGGAACTCCTGGGGAGTGACCCCCCGAAACATCTGATTGAGGAGCTAGAGGAATGTCTTCTAGGAGAAGAGAAGTTTTCTGTATGTTCAAGGCACAGTGAGAAGGACATCGTGTGACTGCAGAGAAGTAAGCAAGGAAGACAGAAACAGCAGATGAGGTCAAGGACCAGACAGTGGAGGCCTGGCAGGCCACAATCACATCTTACTCTGAGTTGCAAGGCCCCTGGATTGTTGGGAGCACAGCAATGGCAGAATGTGACTCTGGGTGTGCATACTTTACTGAAATGGAAATCTTGATTAGTAGCTTTATTCTAGCAGCTCAAAGAAGCAAAAGTGATGCTAAAGAATGTGTTCTAAGCCACTAAGTGTTAATAGAAAAGATTGTGGGTAAACCCAAGCAAACTCTGTGGGTTTTATTCTTTGAAGATTTAATTTTTTTTTAACAAAATCTCACTATGTACCCTTGGCTGGCCTGGAACTCACAGAGATCTACTTGCCTCTTAAAGATTTATTTTTAATTATATGTATGCACATGTATCTGTGTGTAGGTATATGCAGGTAAGTGCAGTTGCCTGAGGAGGCCAAAAGAGGGCATTAGACTCCTAGAGCTGGAATTAACAGGTGATTCTGAACCACCTGACATAAGCGCTTGGAACCAAATTCTGGATCTCTGCAACAGAAGTGCCTGCTCTTAGCCACTGAGCCATGTCTGCAGCCCCTCTTCTTAAGAAAGTATCTTTAGGAGAGCTTGACCCGCGCGTTGGGACTGGCAGTTTCTGTCACTTCAGCTATTCTATGTCAAGTCCCTTTTTACAAGGAAAAAAGTATAGTAATAACAAGTTTAGATTCTGGAGCCATGGTTTTAAAAAATATTTTTATTATTTTTATTTTGTGTATGAGTGTATTGCCTGCATGTATGTGAGTGCATTTATGTCCTGCAATGCCGTGGAGGTCAGAAGAGGTTGTCATATCCCTTGGAACTGGAGTTATGGACTCCAGTTGTTAGCCACCATGTGGGTGCTAGGAATTGAACTCAGGTCCTCTGCAAGGGCAGCTAGTGCTCTTAACTGCTGAGCCATTTCTTCAGCCCTTTTAAATCCTGACTTTACCATTTGTGTGTGTGTGTGTGTGTGTGTGTGTGTGTGTGTGCATGCGTGTGCTGGGTAGCTTCAGTTGTCTCTGGAGAGAAGGAACCTCAATTGAGGAATTTCTTCTATCAGACTAGCCTGTGAACATGTCTGTGAAGCATTTTCTTGATTGTTGAATGATGGGGGAAAGTCCAGCCTACTATGCATGGTGCCACTCTTAGGCAGATGATCCTGGCTTACAGAGAAAGCAGACTGAGTGCAGGCCAGAGGAGCAAGCAAGCAATCGGAATTCCTCCATGGTCTCTACTTCAGGTCCTGCCTCTGGGTTTCTGCCATGGCTTCCCTCTGTGAAAGACTATATTGTAAGCCAAAATAAACCCTTTCCTCCCCAAATTAATTTTTCTCACAGCCATAGAAAGTAACTAGGATAGAGCTGATACCAGGACTGTGGAGTATTGCTGTGAAGGACCTGACCATGTTGTTTTGGGGAGATTATGGAAGTCTTTGGAACTTTGAGCTAGAAAAGTCATTGAGTGCTTAGAGCTTAATGGAATATTCTGTGGGAGCTTGGAAGATAATACTGTAAGAAATGTAGACAATGGAGGCCTGGCTTGTGATGTTTCAGAGGTAAGTTTTAGAGTCCCTCAAAGACTTTCTCTGGGGCCCTAGTATAATATTTTAAATTAAGAATCTATGGCAGTAAAGACTTTGGTGCTTTACTGGGACAATAAATACTGGCCAGCTGGGGCTGAAAAAAACAGCTGTAATTAACAAGAGACCAGCATCATTGAGGCAAAATCTTCTGGTAACTGTTTTCTCAGGGTCAGCACAGAAGGTCCAGAAGTGGGCAAGGTTGCATCTCAAGCTAGCGGCAGAATGGGCAATAGGTGAGTCTTCCACCTGCTTTTGGAAACATGAAAATTGCAAAATTAAAGGGACCTTGGAGAGGAGCTCAGGCTTGGCAACTTGACAGACCAAGAGAGGCCATTGGTGAAGTTACAGCCTCAGTTATAGTACAGACTTTAGCATCTTGGAGATGCCAGGACCATGGGATGACCACCAAGGACAGTGGCAGGTATGGAACGGAGCTAAACTGAGACTAAGAGACAACTGTAAGTGCTGCAGGTGCAGAGAAGTGGTGCTGCCTGAGCCTTTTGGAGCCCAAAGTAGATCCTGAGCTAATCTCAGATGTCAGACATTGAGCTAGACTTTGCTTAAGTGTGCCTTAGTTCTTCCCTCTTCAAATAAGACAGTATGTAACTTGTTTTGGATTTTACAGGGTCCCACGGATAAACTTTTTGAGAGACTTTGAACTTTTAAAGTGTTTGAATTTTTTAAATACTAACATTTACTTTTAAAGTTGTACTATGTTTTATACTGTGATATTAATATTAACATGGTATCTTGGGTCAAGAAATGGAAAGTTTATTGTTTTGGTGGCCAGAGTTACAAAGATATGATTATTTATAACCATAGTTTTGCCACTTATTATTTGAACCACCTGGATAGTTATTTTGCTTCTCTGAATTTTAGCTTGAATTTAGTTAAAAATAAGAGACCTGTCAATAGTCTTTGATTTTACTGGGGCAGGAAAGCAGGACATTTGATAACGGAACATGGAATCCCTGCCTTGAATAACCAAGTCTAATATGCACAGGATACAGTTTGCTTGTTTGTTTTCTCCCAGGAGAAGTTCTCTATAGGTTTCCTTAGGGAAAAAAAAAAAAAAAAACTTTTTTATCTTAATAATGAGTTTCCTGGTTGGTTCTGTGCCTTATGAAAATGCATGCAAATAGGGATCTGTATCCTAGTTACAGTTACTTGCCTGATAGTGTCAGTTACCTCCATGTAAGAACTTGGGAAGAGGAGGTATACCTACTAATGAAAGAGTGAGTTGTATTCTGCCAAAAGATAATTTAGAGTTGTAACTCACAGTATCTTAAAATGTGACCTTATTTGGAAATACAGTCATTAAAGACTAAATTCATTAAGATGAGGTCAAAATGGAATAGGGTGGGCCTTTAAGCCACATTGCTGGTCTATTTCTAAGGCAGAGAGAGAAACAGAGTCATAAGACGTTATGATTCCTTGAGACGGTGGAGGCTAAGACTGAAGTGTTGTAAGCAAGGCTTGCCAGAGAAGAGGTTAGAAGGATACCCTTCCAGGGGTCTAAAGAAGCATGCCCTGCCAACACCATGAACTTGGACTTCTGGCCTCTGGAACTCTGAGACTGTATCTGTTGTCTGAAGTTATCCAGTCTGTGGACTTGCTATGGCATGCCTGGAATGCTAATAAACACAGTCTTCTTGAAGTAAAGGAATTCCATCCCAGTTCCCTCAGATTTGAAATAAGCCCGTTGTTGATAAAAATGAAAAGATCCCTGAAATGAAATACCTAAAAAAACAGTGTCTATAATGGTGACCTAATTCCTCCCTAGAGGAGAGCGATCTCTGTGCAGCACACAGCTCAGGCCAGAAGCTTCTCTAGATGCAGGACAGTGAGTGCATTTTGGAAGAAAAGAGTGACCTTGAACATAGGAACTGAAAAAGACTAAAAGCTTATGTTCCCTACATCTCTTTATGCCCACAGTTCATTCTAATCGTTCAGTGCTCACCCCACATCGATATTTAAATATGCTGACATCATACCTACCATAACCTGTGAGTTAGACACTTGATACAGCGCATCTTAAGCAAGAGACTAGCCCAGCAAGAAAACCACAACAGAGTGGACATGTGTAATGGACTACATGCTTATATCCTTCAAATTCATACACTGAAACAACCACAAGGTAATGGTACTATGAGGTGGTAACTAGATGGGGTAGAGCCCTTGTGAATGGAATTATAGCCTAATAAATAAAGGACCCCAGAGAGGGGTTTTTCCCTCTCCCACAATGTGAGGACACAGGTAACAGCTGTCAATCTAGGGTGAACAAAGCCCTTATTAGATGCCTCATCTACTGGAGTCTCTATTTTGAAGTTCCTGTCTTCTAGAACTATGAAAACTAAATTTCTAGTGGACAAAAGCCATCTAATCTATGTGATTTTGTTATTGCAGAAAAATATACTAAAACAAAAGGGGTCCACAGATGTATTGAGGAACAATTCCCAAAAGTAACATGATGTGAATATAAAGACTCCAGTGCTTTCTCTTCCTGCTGTTTTGAAATTAAAAACGATATCTTATGGAACAAGACTGGACAGAGAAAAGGAAGTCCTCAAGAAGATACTGGACTTCCTGCTAATGAGAGAAAGGGGGAATTCAAGCAATTAATTAGACAAATAAACAAAGACTTTGCTCTGTTTGTATCCCAAGTTGAAAAAGCCAGGCAAACAGGCAGACAAACACAGTGAACAGCAAAACTTTGACATGCTTGGCTGTGAAGGATGAAGTGTTCTAGAAAGAGCAGATGAGAAAATCTATTATTGGAAGGTTCAAAAGAGATTTTCTGAAACCTATAGTCTGGTTTGTTGAACCAAATCTCTGAATAGACTTCAAATAAAATCTCCTTTCTACAGAAGTGAAGCTATTACTCAAACTCAACCAAGAGGAAAAAAAAAAAAATCACATCATAGCAATGGAAATTGGTCAGCTGTTTCCATGCGGAACTGAAGTCAGAAAAATAGCCATTTTCCCAGCTATAGTCTGTCATCAGTTATAAGTTCTGCTTAGAAAAGCCCAGGGATGCATCATAATCCAACACTATATAAATATAACATGGATGCAATAACCATTCCTCCATGGGCAAAAGAGACAAGCCAGCTAAATGTATGATGGAAGGAGTCATTTGTACACCCCAAGTACTCATGATTGGCACAGTCACGTGTACCTCCCCATGCCACCAACTTCAGGTGGGTCCTTGTGGGGTTTGTGGATTTTCTGTCATCAAAATGAGTGGTGTATGATAGGTTCTCAAATGAGCTCAAAGAACAACTACTGTTGGTGTTATTGACTACAAGAGAGCTTAAAGGGAGCTAATGTAATCCTAATGATAATGGGAACTCAGTATAGTTTCCCTATGCACAAGAAAAGACCTTAAATCTAGGGAGAGTCACAAAAAGGTAAGAGACCCAAGCTGGGACTCTAAACCTATAATCAGCAGCTGGCAGAATATGCCGATTCTTTGTCACAAGCCCCTGCCTATGTATTTCTTCTACAAATTTTCCTGTCTCCACAATGAGCATAGCAACTCTTCTGATCTCTGAGGATACAGAAAGCCTTAATGAGTTGATGTCTTCTACGGGAGTTCATAAAAATAAAGGCGCAGAAAAGTGAGCTAAAGACAATGTGAAGGATTACTACTCACCTCTTCTACCTTCCTGGATGCTGATGAATAAGTAAGTCTGTGTGCTTTTTTCTTACCTACTTTCTCCTTTGTATAATTCCTCTCAGTCTTTTCATCTCTTTTATATGAATATACACTGTATGATTTTTTATTTTTTTTTTTATTTTTTTATTTTTTTTGCTTTTCCATAGAAATTCTTATTGACTCCTCCAGGGCAAAAGCACAGGAAAAGATTTAGGAATTCACTCAAGCAATGTCAATCCATAAATAAGATTCTATGGATAAGGTACTATGTCAGGTGCTATAGAAAACAGAACGGTGTTTAGGACATTTTTACTCACAAGGAGTCTACAAATGCAAAAGGCATGAATACAAATAACAAAATCAGACAAGTCCACACAGTAAGAGCGAAAGAGATCATGAAATAATGTTCACAGACTCTCAGGGAGAAGGACAGCTCTTCTTGAACCCTGAATAAGGTAGAGAACTGTAAGCTAGCTTTTTTACAATTAAAAATAGAAGTCAACATAGGAAGTTTAGCGCAGCACATTCTAGGGAACAGTGATGTCATGAACCAAGCCTCAACATGATGACATACCAGAAGGTGACAACGAGAAGCCTAGCTTTAAATAGTGGGTTGTCTGCAGTCAGCTTAGAGTATATTAGTGTGGAAATTTAATTAGAGTGTGGTTGAAGGGGGCATTAATGTCAGGCTAAGACTAAAACACTTCAAAACATTTGTTGTTTAGCTTTACTTTTTAAGGATGAGATGGAAGTAGAGCTGTTCTCTCACTAAATGAAATAGAAAACTGTCTCTTCCTATCTCATTCACATGCCTGGTTGCGTTTCAAGGGATTCCTGGAACTCTGGACTCTCCTGACTACTCTGTTAAAAAATGCATGTTGCGGTAAGCAGCATGCAGCCACTAAGTGTTCCTAAGCAAGGGGAGGACAAAATTAGGACAGACTATTCAGAAAACACACTGGGCATCACAGCCGATTTAATTCACAAGGGACATAGTAGAAATAAGACCACCAAAACCAACCAACCAACCAACCAACCAAACACAACATCACCAAGCTGGCCTAGTGCTCAGTGTATAATAAACCTTCAACAAGTATTGAAAGAATGAATAAAAGCTGGGGCGGGGGGTGGGGACAGAGGTATTGCCAAGGAATAATAACACTTTATACTGATTGATTATAGGAGACAAAAGAGATGGTTGGGATAGAAAAAAAATCTAAGTTTTAAGCCTGGGCTCCTGGGACAAGTACAGGAGCAATAACAGGAAACTAAGCTCAGGAGGAACGGAGTTGGGGGGAAGTCCAGGTTAAATACTTTGGAGAGAGATTCAATTATAAATGTCTAGGGACATTTGAAAATGGGAGGCTGAAACTTAAGAGAAAGAACAGAGCTATTGATAGAGATGATATAATGTAATGAAGGCATATGTGTGGCTGAGATGACAGACATCACAGAGTGGAGGCAGATTCTGGGAAACAAGAGCGTTTATGAGAAGGGAGGAGGAGGGGATGCTAAGAAGACAATTAAATGTTTAGAGAGGGGAAGAACATGATCATTTCATATCATAAAAGCCAAGTGAGGTGGGGGATGGAGAGATGGCTCAGTGGTTAAGAGCAGTGGCTGCTCTTGCAGAGGACCTGGGTTCAAATCCCAGAACCCACATGGTAGCTATCAACAGTCTGTAACTTCAGTTCCAGGGGAATTAGACACCCTCTTCTGACCTCCACAGGCATCGCATGACGACATGGGTGCACTCACGTACATGTAGGTAATACACTCATACACATAAAAGTAAATAAAAATGAAAGAATTTTAAAAAGCAAGTGAGGTGCTTTAAAGAAGGAGACAACCCACACAGTCAGTTCCTTCAAGGTCACAAAGAGGGAAAAACCAAGAGAAGGTCATGACATTTGAGATTTACGCTTTTCCTTCAAAAGATCAGGGTCAAGCCCTGAGGACGGAAGTCAGATTCTGCTTGATTAAGGAATAAAGGGATCGGCAAGCAAAGGGAATGACATGGGTCATGCTTCGAGAAGCCCACCAAAGAAAGGAACAGGAAATAAGACAGTGTCATGTCGGAGTCCGAAATGTCCCCCACAGGCTCCTGTTTTGATTGCCTGGTCCCCAGCTTGAAAGAAGGCTGTGGAGTCTTTAGGAAGTGGGGCCTGGCTGGCAGAAGTGGGTCACTAGGCGTGGCAACTTGATGATCATACGACATACAAACACTGGTTCTGGTCTAGCTTTCTCTGTTTCCTGGTCTGTGCGGTGTTTGTTTTGTTTTTTGGTATTTTTGAGACAGGGTCTCCCTGCAGGCCCAGTTGGCCTGGAACTTGCTATGTAGACCAGGCTGACCTTGAACTCACAGAGATCTACCTGCCTCTGCCTCCTGAGTTATGGGATTAAAGGCATGCACCACCATGCCTGGCTGGTCTGTGCATTTTAACCAAGTGTTGATGTGAACTGAACCTCTCCTGAAGCTATACCCACCTTCCCGGACAGACTGAGACCCTTTGAAATCAGGAGCCAAAATAAATCCTTCTGTAAGGTATTCTGTCAGAGAGACAAGAAAAGTAACTAATACAGATAGTAACTAGATAACAACAAGAAACCTTTTAGTTTGCAAAGCCCAAGGTTGATAGCATGTTCATAATCAACTAGGAAACCGGGAAAGTCAACAGACCAGAACCTGACGGTGAAAAAGGAAATCATAGTCAAGTTAAATTTTCTGAGTGATTAAAGCCATACTTTTCAAAGTTGGAGACATAGTTAGGGAACATAGTAAGCCTGGAATGTGAACTTAAGTCTTGTAATTGGACATAATTGCATCCACTGCTGCAGCTTAAGAAACCCCACAAAACAAGTTTCACCTGGAAAAATGCTTCTTTGTACTCAGTCATTTGGTGGGATGCTGACCAGCAGGTCTTCTGGTCACACAGACAAGAGATGTTCATGACCTTGAAACACAGATACGAGCCATCATAACATTAGGCTGTTTGTACAAGACCTTGAATATATTGAGCTATAATTTCTAAGAAACCATGTTAAAGTCTCGGGCTTTTCTGCAGAAAGTGGATAGAAACTTAGTGCTAGCCAAGAGCAGTCAGAGGAGAGAGGAAAACCAAAGGTCAAGTGGTGTCCCAGATGCAGTCCTGGAACAGAAAAAAAACAAAAAGCAATAAGCAAAAAGTAAAGAAATCTCCATAATGGATGGATGTGTATCAGTATTGGCTCATTAATTAAAATCAATGAATGATGGTTATAGAACATGTTAATAATTGCAATAACTGGAAGACTGGAGGTGGGGTGGATGGAAACTATAACCTTAACTCTCCTGGAAATCTAAAAGTGCTCCTGAAAAAGAAAATCTATTCAAAACAAAATAATTTTTAAAAATCCAATTCTGGGGGTTGGAGAGATGGCTCAGCAGTTAAGAGCACTAGCTGCTCTTGCAGAGAACCTGGGTTCAGTTCCCAGGATCCACATGGCAGCTACCAACTCTCTGTAGCTCCAGTTCCAGAGGGTTTGACACCCTCTTCTGACCTCTGCAGGTATTGTGCAACATGTGTGCACTTACATACATGCAGGCAATACAGTGATATACGTAAAATAAAATTGATATATAAAAAAATTTTTAATTAAAAAATCCAATTCTGAAGTCAGGGCCCAGAAACTACAACTGGACACAAACTATTTTCATTCTATAAGCACCTACACCATAACTACATGGGCTATGCTATGCTTTGGGTGTTTGAGTGCTCACAACAAGGGTGCATGTATCAGAAAGTTGGCCCCCATTATGGTAGATTTGTGAACCTTTAAGAGGTGGAACATAGTCAGTTGAGGCATGTGCTCAGAACTCATTAAATTAGCTGAGTTTGGTGGTCCATACCTGTAATCCCAGTAGTTAAGAGGCAGAGGCAGGAGGATCACTTTAAGTTTGAGACCAGTCTGGTCTACATAGTGAGTTGTAGGCCAATCAGAACTATAGAGCGAGATCCTGTCTCAAAAAACAAACAAACAAACAAACAAGGGGGCTAGAGAGATGGCTCAATGGTTAAGGGCATTTGCTGCTCTTCCAGAGGACCCAGGTTCAGTTCCCAGCATCCACCTGATCCACCTGGTAGCTAGCAACTATTGTAACTGCAGTTCCAGGGACTCTAACATCCTCTTCTTGTCTGTGCAGGCACTACACACACACACGATGCACTTACATACATGCAAGGGAAACATGCATACACATAAAATAAAAATTTTTTAAATCAGCAGAACCTCACAACAATAAATAGAAGGTATCTGGGGATAGAGAGATGGCTCAGTGGTTAAGAGCACTGACTGCTCTTGAAGAAGACTTGTGAGGTTAACAGTCCATCGTGACAGGGAAGGCATGGCAGCTGGAGTGAGAGGCTTGATGGTCACAGTCTATTCTCAGGTAGCACAGAATAAACAGGAAGTGGGGCCTGGCTGTAAAACGCCAAGCCTCCTATCCTAGTTGCCTTCAATTGTTTTAAGAAAATGCTCTGACCAATACTAACTTGGAGAGGAAAAGGTTTATTTGGCTTACATCCTCAGGGTTGTAAATCATTGCTGAGGGAGCCCAAGGTGAACTCAGGGCAGGAACCTGGAGGCAGGAACTGATTTACAGGCCATGGAGGAACGCTGCTTATTGGTTTGCTCCTCTGGCCCATGCTCAGCCTGGTTATGTATACAATACAGCACAACCTGCCTGGGCTGGCACCACCCACAGTGGTTGGGCCCTCCCACATCACTCAACAATCAAGAAAATAGCCCATAGACATGGTAATAGGCTAGTCCAATGGAGGCAGTTCCTGAAATGGGGCTTCCACTACCCAGGTCTGTCAAGTTGACAACTAAAGTTATCCGGCACCCTGAGCCCAGCACCTCCCCACCACGCTTCAGTGACCTACTTCCTCTAGCAAGGCTAGAAAGGTTTCATCTCCTAACATGCCGCTAGCTGCGGACCAAGTGTTCAAAAACACGAGCTTATGGAAGACATTTTGCATTCACAGCACAACAAAGGCCAAGCTGATACTGGGCCCCCAAATCTCTAGAACTATGAGCTAAATAATCATCTTCCCTTATTTAATATACCATTGAAAACTAGACTTGCTCAGACTATGTGGAACTGAACCCAGATTCACATGAGTACACTGAGTTCACTGTGACACGGTCTCCACCTTAGGATTTGCCTGTTAAAATGAGGTCTGCTCACACTTGCTGTTTTGCTACTAAAAAACACAGACTCAGATTTGTGATCCCCTTCTGGCAATGTTGAAATTGCACATATTCACTTAGGACAGCAACTGGTCGCATGAGCTCTGGAGCTGGTGCTGAGAATCAGGTATAGGTTCTACCACACACTAGTGATGGAACTGGGTCTCAGCCTCACTTACCTATAAATGGAGATGATAAGGGTATCTGCCTCAGAGGGTTGCTGTGAGGATTAGATAAATTAACATATTCATACCCCAGAGGGACTGGTTCCAGGAACCCTGTGGATACCAAATCCCTGGAGGCTCAAGTTCTTTATCTAAAATGGCATAATATTTGCATATAACCAGTGCATTCCTGCCTGTGTGCTTTAACTCATCTCTAGATTACTTTTTAATACCCAACACAATGGAAATGGTATGTAAATGTCGGGGAAAATAAGAAAACATTCTGTGCATATTCCGTAGAGACACATTTTTTTCCAAATGCTTTGCGTGTGTATGTGGGTGCATGTAAAGGACCCAGATCAGCATTCAGTGTCTTCCTCAAACATCCTCCACCTTCTTTTTGAGCTATGTAGCCCTGACTGGCCTGGACCTTGGCAGTAGCGTAAACTGGCCTCAAACTTACTGATCTCTGCCTCCCTCTGCCTCCCAAGTGTTAAGGGTTAAAGGGAATGCCACCACGCCCAGCTTCACCTTAGTTTTTGAAAAAGGATCTCTTCTTGTGTCTGGAGCTCACAAATTTGCCTGGCTGGCCTATAAACCTCAGGGATTGTCCTATTTTAGCTTCCCCAGCATTGGGATTATAGGTGTGGGCTCTGGATTTGTACTCAAATCTTCATGCTTCCCAGCAGGCACTTTACTGACTTACTGACTGAGCACCCCTCCAAATATTTTTTGGCCTTTATTTGACAGAATTCACAGATACAGAATCAATGATACAGAGAGTTGCCTCTGTGTGCAGAACAGAACAGGCACACAGACAGAGATGGGTTAGCTGTTCTTTGTGTGTCTTGGGCATTTGTTCTATTCCTTGCTTTATGAATTTCCCAGACCTCATTTTCCTGTCCCCTAACATCTTCATCTGCTTGTGTTTTAGTCTCTTTATTTTTTCTTTTTAATATATTTTGTTAAGCCAATTTACATCTTTAACCATATCCCAGGTAAGAGATCATTGATTTTGGAATTACTGATATGCTTTTGGTAATTTTTGAAAATATATAACTATTTTATGGGGATGGAATATAGTTCTGGACTTTGGGGTTTAGGGATGAATGTTAATATAACTTTAAAATATGTTTTTATTTTTCAAAAATCAGACTGTTAAAGAAAATAGTTAATAGAATAAGCAAAAGTTAGATCTTACCAGTCTAACTCAGGATCATTAAAAAATTATATTTCATTCATTCATTCATTCATTCATTCATGTGTGTTTGAGCTCACACTGAAGAGCACTGTGGACGGTGTGCTTCTGGAGGTCAGAGGAACTTTGGGGAGTCAGTTTTCTCCCTCCACCTGGGTGCCAGGGTTGATCTTAGGTCATCAGTTGTGGCAAGTACTTTACCCACTGAGTCATCTCACCAGCCCCAAGATAATTTCTATGCTAAAATGTCCCAGTGTGTACGGCATCTGTTGATTCAATAAACAAGTTTGGTCATAACAGTATCCATACGTGCATACTCTATGAATTTTTCTTGGCATTCATGATGTCAGAGCTGGCCAGACTTTAGCTCTATGCAAAGCACCTTCTGGTGCTTCAGTAGAAAGGTTTATTGCTATTGAGGCCAAGAGGACTGGACCATTTATTTCTTCTATATGAGAAACCCACACTCTGCTAATAATGAAATTATTTCAAAGATAACGGTGTCCCATTTATACTTCTGTGCCTTTATTCTGTGCCTTTATTTGACTGGCTCTCAGTATATAGTTTAATGTTTAAAAAAAAACCATTTAGCATATGTCAACTTATTTTTTTGGTCTTTAAAACCTTTTTTTTTAAATGTGTTTGAGTGTATTGCATGCATGTATGCAAATGCACCCATGTCATGCAAGGCCTGCGGAGGACAAAAGAGGGCATTGAATCCCCTGGAACTGAAGTTATGGATGGTTGTTAGCCATCATGTGGGTGCCGGGATTTGAACTTGGGTCTTCTACAAGAGCAGTCATTGCTCTTAACTGCTGCCATCTTTCCAGGTGCCCCCCTCCTTTTGTTGGTCTTTTTAAGACAAGGTCTCCCTGTAGCCCCAGCTGGCCTGGAGTTCTTGATGTAGACCAGGCTAGCCTCAGTCTCACAGAGATCCACCTGCCTCCACCTCCCAGGTTAAAGGCATGTACCACCATGCCCAGCTTTTCACAGACATCTTTTATTTATCTCAAATTTACTTGGTATAGGAAATGAGGTAGGGGATAAGTTTATTTTTTTCCAGGGACTAGCCAATGGACTCAATACCAATTATTGCATGATTACTTCCTCCCACTAGTGAATACACCATGCCAGCTTTGTTTCAGTGTTTGCAAATCCACATCCTTAGACTTTCTGATGCCTTTCTCATTGATCTTTGGTTTGTTCTTGATTTAATTACTTTGACTTCATAACACATTTTAATATTTTGTATTTATCTACAGAAATTCAATGTAACATTTCCTATGACTGGTGCACTTACTTCCACAATGCTAGGATAGATTTAGAATGACTGGGATGGGTCAGGACCCTGAGTCTTTATTGGACTTCCTTCCTTTTAATGGACCGCATCTAGAAGTGCTGACTTTGCAGAATGAATAGTGACAAATCCAGTGATCAGACAAGGCGTTGCCTGCTGCTCTCTCACCCTGCCTTCTCAAGTCTTCCACAGTCTCAGTTATGACTTTCCACGACATTAGTGTGCTCCAAGCCCAGACTCTAAAAGTGGAAGTGAGGCAACCTGACAAACCTAAAAACATCCTTGAGTCTGATGCCTTCCTTGTGGAAGCTGCCGGTGTGGACTGAGCAGCTGTGCATCCTAGTGAACCAGACTCTGAGTAGTTGACTGGGACAGCCTTTTCCGTGCCTGCTCTTCAGCGAGGACCTCACAGACTCCTGGGCACCCGAAGAGGATCAAACGCTTATGCCAGTGAGTGGGTGTGGGGATCAGAAGGGTTGACTAGAGTTTGCAGATTCCAGGAAGCCGTCTATGGCTGCTGGCACTGAAGGGTAGCCGAGTTCCTACAGTCTCAGATCCCTCCGTTCCATGATGAACCAACTTTCAGTAAGCATGCCTTTCACCTTTCCTCTGTGCTTCAGACATAGACAATGGATGATTTCACTTCACAACCCCTTGGAGCCCAAGTGTAATAATCCTATTGCCCATCACTAAGGCCTAGAGGGACCACATCCCTTCACATTTCACTAGGTACTCATGTCTATGTTGGGTACACATTATCTTATCACATTGTACTTGGATGCTTTCAGATATAGAGTTAGTGTGCTCTGTGAAATATTTTCAAGAGTCAAAATCATTAATAGTTTGCTAATAACATATTGGAAAAAGAATGTTAGAAAATCTTTATTGGAATAGTCAATTAGATTTACAAAAAGATAAGACAACAAAAGCCCAAATGATAAGTAAAGACTCGTCAATAAAAATTAAGCACATGCTTTAAGTTCTGTAATAGAGAAATGAATAGAAATAGAATATCAGCTACTAAACAGAGTTTTTGAAAGAGTAAGGAAGGAAATCAGAGAAATGTCCGAAGATACTTGAATACTGAAAATCTTGCTTACATGTACTGTTTCCCAAATGGATAGAAGCAAAGGCTTAAGAAACAAAATACAAGAGCTGAGAAAATAAAATGAAATGCTTTTCTGCAGTACTCCAGCACCAAAGTGAGATCCCTTTTGTGACACATAACTAAGTCTTATACATTGAGGTTTGGAACATTTTCATGCTGTATGATTTGGGAGTTACTCTGTAGTATCATAATCGAAATTGATGACAAATATTTTATTGAAAAAAAGAGAAAGAGCAGATATATTCAACCAGATTCATAGAGAAATAAAACCATAAAAGGCCCACCCTTACCTACAGCCACACAAAGATTCATATTCTGCCAAATCTATTGCTTCCAGATTTCATAAAAGGCAAAGTTTTGTTAAATAAAACTCCCTGACATATACAGTCCTCCACCTAAAAAATAGGGCAAATGAAATCAGCAGCAGTTTTTCCTTTATTGAACTGGTGGGATCACTGAATACCTTTCACTGAGGTTATAATTTCCTGTTGCAGAATAAAACTTGGGTTTCCCTGAGCAAATGTCTCAAGAGCAGCCAGGCCACTCTTACTTCCACAACTGTCTTCTTTGGAGAGAACTGACATTGCTGTTCGATACTCTGTTGTAGTTCCCCTGTCTTTGGTATGAAATGACTCCAAAGAATCATTCTCTGGGAATCTCGGCTCATGCATCCGGACAAGCTCGCACCACTCATCAGAGAAGCTTGTTTCTGCAACGGATGGAAACTATTACGAAGTCCTACCGCAGGTCAAATGCAGAGAGTAATTGACTGTGAGTGCCCAGACCTAAGTGACACATCTACAATGCAACCTCTACACCCAAGGCTCAGGAAATATTGTGGAAGCAGGGCAGAATGAATGTAAGAGCCAGAGGGACAAGACACCTGCTGCTATGCTAGCTTATCATTCTAGACATGAGAGGGAAGCTGTGTCTCCACAGTATGGTGGTCTAACTAGATCTGCATAAATAAAACCCAGCTGACATGCCAAGATGGAGAAACGTCATGGGGTCCTACCTCAAGATGAAGAACTACAGACAATCAGTGGATGCTGAGGGTGGGAGCAGTTTTCTCCAGGGACTAGCTCTCTGAGAGGTTATCTAGTCACAGGTGGGCATATATATACATACATATATACATATGTGTGTGTATCTATGTATGTTTATAAATGTATGTATATGTAACAATAATCATTAAAGAAGAGGACAGGAGACTGAGAAGGAGTAGTGGGACATGGGAGGAATTGGTGAGGGACTTAGAGAGATGCAAATAATGCAAAGACACAACTCATGTAATGAAGTTCTCAAAAAAAAACATTTTTAAATTAAAAGCTTAAAAGAATCATTCTCTGCTAGAACCAAAAGACCATGAGGGGGAAGAAAGGCATCTGAGTTGAAGCCAACATCATCAAAGACCAAGGCAAGAGATGAAGCAGAAACAGCTGCAAGGACCAAGCAGAGGGTGCTGAGCAACATCACCATCTGTGTTCCTGACTTTGGCATCACAGTGACCAAAATACCTAAGAGAAGCTAGCTACGCAGGAAAGAAAAGACTGTTCTGGTTCCTGGATTTAGAGGCTCTCAGTCTGTAAGGTTGGGAGAGCAGGCTAGGCTTCATGATGCTGTAGATATGTGGTAGAGATTTCTCATGAGGTGGAGGACCAGGAAGCAGAGACCATGGCCAGAGCTGGGACCAGGCTCTAACCTTCCACTGGTCAGATTACACCTCACCTCCTCAAGGCTCCAAAGCCTTCAAAATATAGCACAAGCTGGAGACTGAGCATTTAAATCATGGGGGGAGGGAGGAACTTCAAATCATGTCACCAGCTACTTTTCTTGAATCTTCTATAATTCTGATTTGTTTCACTCAGTTGGGGAGTTTACTCTCAAAATTACAATATACTGGGCCTGAGTTATTGTGAATATCAAACAAAATAAGGCACCTAATGTATTTGGCACTGAATGTCACATATATACAGACCATTGAGGAAGTCAGAGTCGTGGAATATTTCCCAGTAATTAGAATCAATAAAGTAGATATAGACATAGCAATAAGACTGGATCTTAAAATTTTTACTTGTGTGAAAAAGAAGAGAGAGAGTAAACGACATAAAACAGTCCTGTTAGGCAAACTGATAATTCAAGCTTACCCAGTCTGCAAGAACACATACAGATAAACAGACAGACATTAAATGCATTAGAAAAATCACTCATGGGGTTGTAGCTGGGACATGATCAAGAAGCAGGAACCAGGAATAAATATCTGAAGTAAGAGCAAGGGCAGCGAGAGATACCAGTGACAACGTGCTCTGAATCGAGGGGTATAATTAATTCAACTCCCCGCACCGAAGTTGAAAATAAAAAGATAATAATGGTTATTATTATTTCTGCTACAGTTCCCATTCTCTTTCAAGTTTGGAATGCCAGAATACCCTTCACATGGCACCCCTCTTGTGCTTGCTCAGGTGGGGGAGCGCTTTCCTCCAGCTTTCTAGGTGATTTAACACACTAGGGAGTGAGTGCATTAAAAGTCACTCTGCCCCCCTGTGCAGCCTTTCTGGACTTCAGAGCTAAATTGCAAAGTCAGTTTTATGTATGTGATTTCACGTATGAAATTAGGGCAAGGTAGAAAACATGCAAAGAAAAAGTAGTCATTCATTATATCATTGTTATTCCTTTAGATGGAAGGTCAAGCTGCCTCTTTTGGTCCACGAGTTTAAAGCAAGAGAAATGGAACATGGCTATTATCCCATCTCTTCAATGCACACACACGTCCCACCACTGCAGGAGCCCACTCATCACCATCCACATGTGCGGCGATCCGATGAGCAATTGTGGTACTGTGAATGTGTGGACTCCACCACTTGGCTGCATGCAAGTGGGAACAGCGGAAAAGGAGGGACAGAGAAACGTTTGGATTTCAAAGGTAACAAAAAGAAACTGGAGTGCACTCACCAGCTAAGCCCAGGAGTTTTGGTGTTGACCATTGTGGTATCATGCTCTTTTCCTTGGGCAGCTGGAAATGAGCCTGGCTTTGGCAAAACCTCTCTTGTTCTTTCCTCAGGGTCATCCTAATGGTCTGTTCTCTGGGGAAAGCAACATACGGACCTGGGTGAGGCTGTAGGATTGCTGTTCTGGTCCATTATAGGACTGGTAATTTGCCTCCCTGCCAGGTTTTTACATATAACATATCTATCTATCTATCTATCTATCTATCATCTATCTGTCATCTATCTATCATCTATCTATCATCTATCATCTATCTGTTATATGCCAGTATTGTAATTCAGTTAAAAAAGATACAGTATCAGCATCCAAAGGACTTTTGTTCTTCTATACCCAACAATGACGGTCACTCTACTTAAAAGAGACACCTCCCCTCCTGGTTTTCATTGACAATGCTAATATGTGTGTTCTTTCTCTGTCTCTGGGTGGCATTTTCTTTTGTTCATCTTTTTTTTCCTACCTCCCAAGCCCTGTGTGTGTGTGTGTGTGTGTGTGTGTGTGTGTGTGTGTGTGTATTGTACATCTGTGTCAAATTAGAACCTGGAGCTGAACATTGAGTTTGAAATACAAGCAGCATTGTCCAATATTTTGATTTTAGTTAAAATATTTAATATGACTTGTACTATCAATAACATTAAATGAGAAAATAAAACTTTAGCATCTGGAGAGATGGCCCAGCAGGTAAGAGCACTGGCTGATATTACAGAGGACCCAGGTCCAATTCCCAGTGCCCAGATAGTGGCTAACAACAGTCCATAACTCCAGTTCCAGGGAATCTGGCGCCCTCTTCTGACCTGCATGGGCATTGCATGACATGAGTGCACTTACATACATACAGGCAATACACTCATACACATAAATAAAAATAAGAAATAAAATATTTAAAAAACAAAAAACTTTAGCATTCAACAAAGGTGAGTCTGAATGTGGAAGGGTCTAAAGAACCTCAGCTCTGTCTACAGGTGTTTTCAAGAGCTTAATCCCTGGCTAGTGACCAGCCTCCCTGACTCTGCCTTGGAGTGTCCTCCCCCAGTAGCTCTTTGCCCACACTGCTGTTATGCATTCTTACAGATTTACCCTCTCTTTTTACTTCATGTGTGCGGATCCTAATTGTCTGTCCCAGAGAGGTGTTCTCTCTCTCTCTCTCTCTCTCTCTCTCTCTCTCTCTCTCTCTCTCTCTCTCTCTTTCTCTCTCTCTCATTATAGTCTTCTGTGAGCACTGGTGTAATCATAAAAGGCATGAGCTGGCCTGGGTTCAGATCCCAGCTCTGCATTCATTAGCTGTTAGAACCTTAGGCAAAGTACTTACTACCCATGAGTCCAGGTCCTCATGTCTTGGATGAGGATGATGATACTTTCTCTATAGACTTGCTGTGGGAATGAAATGGATGAGACAGTACCAGGCAAGCAAGAATTGCTCAGTAAGTATTTTCTGGTCATTGTTTGCCTGGAAAAATGTATACACCAAATAAATTTTGCAAAAAATTTCAAAGTAACTCCTAAAGTTGCCCTGGACATGACTTCTAAGAAGTTTGAGTTTTTGGTCCACTGACTGCATTTGTTCTGCTTTCCGTTCTTGTTCAGCAGCTCTAGCCAGTTCTTACCTGACCCATTTCTGCTCTTGATTCCCAGGATCCCAACGTCTCCAAACTCACTGCTACTTCTAAGCCCGATTTTGAATGACCCACAAGGCATTTAGTGTCTTTACATTCTCCCTAGAACGACCATCTGACTGTACACTCTGCATTTAAACAGACCCTCAGATCTTTTGCTACCCCTCTCCCATGAGTTTCAGACTTGCCTGAAGACCATTTAGATATCTAACACTCCTCAAACCCAGCAGATACATGGGGCCTTCATTCTTCTGGCTTTCCACACCTGCATCTTCCCAGATCTCACTCATCTCTGCCAGTCGTACAGATAGTCAACCCCTGCAGGGAGAGGAAGGGCCCCACCATGGAGCTTAGTGGAGAGTCCTCTGTGGCTTTGGTTGGAGCTGGGAGAATGGAAAGAGGACAGTGACCATATTCCAGGTCCTTTAGACCCAGGGTCGGATGAAGAGAAGGCACAGGTGGAGCTAGGTGCCAAAACTTAGAGAATGTGAGTCAGGTAACTGAGGGGAGAGAGTAAACCCCCCAGCAAGGGCCAGTGAGGGCACACATCCAGGAGTGTGCCAGGGACCAACAGGATGTGCGTTTCACTAACTGTCCATGAATAGGTGTAGAAAAAGGACTCCGTGAAAGAACTTTTAGAGAACCAAGTTGCAGTGTGAGTGGAATGTTGCAGACAAGGGTAGAGCAGCACAGACTCCTAACAACCACATGGCCATTTCCAAGTCCTTTCATATCTGTCCTGTAATTTAAAAATCTGTGAAGACAGTGGAAGCATATAAAGAAATTATACAGCAACCTTTTCATTATCCTTCTGCTCCGTACCCCTCTGGTGGTACCGACCCAGGCAGGGCTGAATTAGGTGGTCTCCCTGCCCCTACTACAGAGAAGAGCCTTGTTCTCCTCTTCATCTTGCAGGCTCCTTGCACACATGCATGCGATGCCTTGCATTGCCTTGCCTACATTAGGCCCCTGACAGTGACTGGGCTGAACTGAAGGACCAAGGGCCCTTCAAGAACAAGGAAAGTGTACCCAGGAATACATGCTATTCTCACAAATTTGAGAAGCTGCAGCTGTTTTTAAGGTAGGTTCATGCCATGTTGGGGTAACTCCTACTTTTAAGGTAGGAGTTAGTGTTGAGTGAAAAGAGAGCATCAGCCACATCTCAAGCCTTGTAATATCAAAACCTTATTTCAAATTGGGGAATCAAAGCCACATGCAACCCAGATTCTGGCTTACCTTGGTAGGCTACTGTGCTTGACTCTTCTCCAACAGCTAACCTCGTATGATTTGTTAAGAAAGATATTTATTTAATAAAAGCTTGCCATCAGTGACCCCCTTTTCACTGTAAGACCACATTTAAACCCTTTACCAAGTCTGGCCTGCTCTCTCTTGTGTCCTAACCTGACTTTAACCTGCCACGCATCTTAGTGTTGCAGTGCCTAAAATAGTCAAATCTCCACCAATTGTTCCTTGGCCCAAAGTGCCATTAATTTCTCACTAGAATTTACAGAGAAATGTGCTGTATACCAAGGTCAAAGAGGCCGGCTATGCTAGTGGCACACTTTCTAGTTAGGGTGACAGTGGCATATGGCTTGCCCTGGGTGGTCCCCATTCCACCTGTGGTAGATCAATTAATGTCTTCCAGTTATTTTAGCATTCCATCTTAGCTCTCAAAGGTGATAAATTATACACTTGCCCTTTTGTTCTCCCCATCTAAACTTTTCCTCTCACAAGCCTGGAGACTGGATGTAGATTGGACTTTTTTTTTTTCTTTTTTTTAATTCATTCTGTGCTCTGTCAAAGGGATTAAATAAGAGCCTTTGATTGTTAGAGGAAGCCACACTAGACATCAGAAACAAGACTTCCATTTCTGGCATGCTTTCTGAACAGAACACAGACCAAAATAAACCCTTTCACCCAGATGTTACCAGCACAAATTGTGCTGATATGACACACAGCTGCTTTTCTAGGGGGAGAGAGTAAGATGCCAAAAAATTAAGAAGAAGAGTAAGAATGAGGACTTATATTACACAATTAAAATGTTCAATGCTTACAGTCTAGAATTGTTGACTGAATTTAAGTGAAAACCAGCTTAAAATTTCAAAAACAGCAACAATCATCTAGAGTGACTTTTTATTGCAAATTGGAACATTGCTTGTCTCTTTATCTGCATCAGCCCTCCATAAGAAAAAAAAGTTACAATATTAGAATAATATGCAGTTTAACTATATTTTTAGCTCAGCAATTTCAGCCCAATTTTCAGCAGTAACGTTTCATTAGAATCAAACATTTCCTAGATGGTTTAAAAACACGATGAAAATCTGGCACTTTGGGAGCTTTATGTGAATACAGTTTTAACTTCTTATTTTCCAAGAAAAATGAGATTTAACATTAAAAAGAATAAAGCAGGGCCAGCAAGATAGCTGAGTAAAGATGCTTGGCACAAAGCCTGAGTTTGATCTCTGCAGTTCATATGGTTTGAGGAGAGAACCAACTCCTGCAAGTTGTCCTTTGATTTCCAATTGTGTGAGGTAGCAGGTCTATGTACACACACACACACACACACACACACACACTCACACCACAAATAAATAGATGCAATTAAAAAATTTTAAAGTAAAGCAAAACCCCCAAAGGTTCTTTTTTTCTTTTTTTTTTAAAAAAAGAAACTCAACTTGCTGTACATATTAAATAATTCAAATCAATGATCCTTTTAAGCCCTTAGCAATGCATGAACCAGTGGGGGAAAGCAATCTAATGCTTCATGCATTTAGGGGATTGCATTAGAAAGACTTTTAGCCTGATTCTGCTTTTATAAATGCAAATGTATGCAGAGCAGACAGATTGGGATCTGTACAATTTAGCAATGATTGAAACTTGTAATTTTTGAAAATGGGACAGATGTCCAGACTAGTTCCATTAAGATGCTTCTTATTGAAGAAGAAACCAAACCAAACAAACAATCCAATCCCACCTCCTCCTTTAAATGGAAACAAATAAGCAAAGCCACCACAAATTACAAGTTACATGTCATCCTGCTGCTTCTGTGGGTTCTTAAAGTTGAGAGCCGCTTAGAGTAGCAGAATAAATATCACCAGCCTGTATCACTGCATAATGCATCATCCTGTGTTCAAGACACAGAAATGGGGGAAACTGTGCCCCATTCGAGGACTACACTTGGCGGAAGTCTAAATTAGAGAACAGCTATATCTCTGGGGCCATGGACTATGCGCTCCCTGAGACAGCCCGGAAGGCAGATGGCACTACGCATGTGCTGGATGAAGGCCAGATCACTTGATTCATTCACTCAAACTTGATGAACACCCACTGTCTTCCATTTGGAATGTCTTGGCTTCCAAGATTTATTCCATGAAGTTGAGTGTCTAGAATATACCAGGCACTGGGAAATATACATGATTGCATAGTATTTGTTCTCCAAAAGCCTCCAGTTTAGGAGGGAAGACAGGCAATTAAACATATTATTAAAATGAGGTGCTAACTATAGTAACGAGCATATGTATGTGGTGTCAAGGCAACTGAAATGGGATGGATTAATTCTGATGGGGCCACCAAAAAAAAAAGACTTCATTTTTATAAATCTTAAGTTGATCCATGAAAAAGACAGTGGGAGGGAGCTGCAGTTTATTGATGGCTTGAGGGCACTCCCAAAGGTTCATGTCCTGGAGGCTTGATCTTCGGGGTGGAATTGTTGGGGTAATGTATTCAGGGGGAGGTACATGTTTGTGTATGTGTGTGCACACATGGAGACCAGAAGTCCACATAAAGTGTCTTCTATTGCTTTTTACCTTATTTTTTGAAAAAGGATCTCTCATAGAACCCAGAACCTACAAATTTGTATACTCTGGCTGGCCAGCAAGCCCCAGGGATCCTTCTCTCTCAACCTACCTAGTCCTGGGATAACAGGTATATATATTCTAGCACTTCAGTTTTTTACATGGCTTCTTTGTATTTGAACTAAGGTCCTCATGTGGCATGGCCAGCACTTTACTAATGAACAACTGAGCCATCTCTCTAACTCTTGTTAAATCTCTTTTTATTTTTTGAGATAGGCTTTCTATGTAGCCCCAGCTGACCTGAAACTTGCTATGTAGACTAGGCTGGCCTGGATCTCACAGAGGTCTACCTGCCTCTGCCTCCTGAGAGCTGGGGTTACAGTGCACCACTCCCCCTGGCTTCCCCTGTTAAACCTTTATTGAAGAATGCCTATATGTGAGCTATGGTACAAAACGCCAACGATATAGTGGGAGACTAGGTATGGCTCTTGCTGAGCTTTATTTTATGGGTGCAAGAATCTTAAGGGGAAAGACACCTCAGGTTTGTTTCAGAACAATCACTGTGAGGCAAGGCAGGGCATAATGGCAGTTAAATTATGGCTTCATCAAGAGCCCAGGTGAGAGATGGTATGAGCCTGGCTAGGGGCTCACCTCTGTGAGGCAGATTCCACCAAGGGGACTCCACTGTCCCGTCAGGCAGCTCCAGAGCCACAGAGTTCATTCTCATGCTGAGCAGACTCTGCTCACTCTTGCTGCCATGCACCGACCCAGTTGTGCACTCTGGAAAATTTCAGACACGACAGCTCCTCGGGTATCAGGCTTTGTTCATGCTTGATTGCCATAGGCAGCATCCAGATCAAATATTTATATTCCTCCAGCAAACTAAAAAGCAGGCAAGAACTATACTACTACAAAAGCTCTTCAGACTTCCAGCCACAAACATTCAAATCAAGGCAGCAAGATGAGATCTTCTTAGAGAGGGTAAAAGAAGTTTTCTTTTTAAATTCTTCAACAACAACACATCTATCTTCACAGTGTTGTGAATCAAGTCCAGAGCTTTACACATGCTAGGCAAGGACTCTACCCACAAGTAACTCTTAGCCCAATATTCCACCCCCACCCCACCCCACCCACATGTGGAGGCTAGAGGTTGATATCAGGTGTCCTTCTTTTTGGCTCTCTACCTTGTATAGTGAGACAGGGTCTCTTGCTTGAACCCAGAGCTCACAGATTTGGCTAGTCTAGTCGGCCAGCTTGCTCCAGGGATCCCGTCTCTGCCTCAAAAATATTGGAATTATAGGCAGGCCACCATGCTGCTACTGAGATATCTCCACATATTTATTTTTTTAATTTTTAGCTTCATAAATGAGGTTTGATGGGATTTTAAAAACTTCCATTTTAAGCTGGACATAGAGGTGCATGACTTTAATTCCAGTGACTTGGGAGGCTAGGGCTGGAGTATTGTTAAATAAACCTGAGCAAAAGCAAACTCAGTCCCACTCCCATCTATACACACAGAGATACACACACACATACACACACACTCTCTGTCTATGAATGACTCTTCTATTTTCCCAAACTCGGTAAGAGGAAAGTGAGACTAGAGAGACTAGAGCTCTATCATTCCAAAAACAATGAATCTATGCAGTATGGCTAATATTGTCTGAGCCAGAGTCAGGAGATCAGATGGAGTCATCAGTCAGCAATGGCTCAACAACCCATCTTTGACCATAGAAGTCCCACCTTTGTGATTATCATGAGAGCTGTACACTTCCAGAGATTTTCTTGATTTCTGTCCATAGTCTTAAACAGAGCCTTTTATGCCCAAAATAAGATGGCCAAGGTCCTGGTGCCCTGGCCAACCAGAAGTCTGTTCACCTCACTGGCAACAAGGCTTTCCAAGTCATAGAGCCCAGAGCCCAGAGATTAATGTGCTACCGAGTTTTGTTCAGGAAAATATCATTCTTTTTCTTTTTTTTTTTTTTTACTGTGAAGGTTTTCAAGCCTAGAAAAAGGTGTGCTCTCATATTATTTTCCCTCTGATCAACATTAACATCTTGCTGCACAGGCTTCGTTTTTTCATCTTTTATTTCTTTCCCTTCATCTTCTCTCTTTCTTTGCCGTGGTATTTGAGAGCAAATCTCTTGATTATCACGTTGCTGTATGCCAGTAATGCAGTGTATGGAACTGAAGGGCGCCGAGGCTGTGAGGGTCTGTTTATGCTTAGACAACATGGTGCTGATGTGGATTTCTGGCGTGAGCCAAGATGTCTAATGCTAGACATCTGGAAGGCTATGAGTCAGCACAAAATGGCTGACACCGGATGTCCGGGGACCCCAAAAGTAAACAGTGATTAATCTTTTATATAACCAGTTTGGCAAGAAGCCGTCTTTGTGTGATTTCCTATAAAAAAGTACTTTAGGACCAAAGGCACATGTGCTCTTGCCCAGTGTCTGCCTTCCCAGCAATCTGTGAGCCCTGCTGGGGGTGAAACGTCTCATTTGCCAGTAGCTCCATGAATCTTTACTCTCCCTGTCCCTCTCCACCCTCCATCCCTAGCCCCTGAACTTGGCCTCCGCATTTGGCTTAGTTGGCAAGCTTCCACCTTAGTGGAAAGCTAGGATGAGATGGGCGGAATCCCTGAATCTCTGGAAAAGGCTCTGGGGTCCAGGCAGATGCCTTGTCAGGAAGCAATGGGCAACATCTGGAAAGCTAGGCTGGCTGCTCCTGACCGCACTGAAGGTCGGCCATAAAGACATCCTGTGATAGGAAACTAAGGTGTGTGCGCCGTGAGCTATGGAGAGCTGGAGTCCTGGGTATGTGATTTGGAGTGTGGGCTCCATGAGGCCCCTCTATGGAAGGTGAGGCAGAGTCTGAGGAAACGCCCCACGTACCACCGAATGCTGGACTGGTAATTTGGCAAAAAATAAAGACAGCAGCCCTGGGGTCAGAATGATCAGATCCAAGGGCAAAGAACAGTCTGAGCCTGAGTCCTACATTTTCTATGCTATGAGAGAGCTATGAGAGATGGGAAAGCAGGACAGACAGAATCTGGGGAAGTTGGTCCCCGTCTGGTTTCTGTACTTCTGGGACAAAGGTGCAGATAACATCTCATTAACTGTGGAGGAGATGGAAGACAGGCTTCCATCATCACCAGCCCTTTTTTTCATCATCAGCCCTGTCTAAGGCGGTGCCTGCAGGTCTTGAGACCATAGACTTGGGGGAGAACACATGCTAATGAGCTGGGTAACAGCTGGAGCTCATCTGATAGGAGCCGATGCTGACAGGCTGCCAGGGACAGTAAGTTAGTGAGATTTTTACATGGACTGGATGCAGGTAGTCTGTGTGAAAATGTGCCAGGAACACAGCCGATTTCATGTGTGCAGATGCGGATGGAGCTCGTTCTAGATGGAAAAGATAGATTGCCATCCCAGTGAGGTGCTGTTAGCTTTGTGGGAGCAGCTGAAGCCCTCAGAGGTAGCAGTTTTCTAAGAAACCGGACATGAAGTCTGGGCCAGTAGGAATATGTGAGGGATGCCTCCCAGGTTTTTTTAGGACCTGTGTTAGACGAATTCACCCTTTGGAGTAGAGATGGGGCTGAGAAGCCGAGGTAAGGGGAACTTGGAGGAGGCTAGAGGCCTCATGTTGAACTGACTGTTCATTGGTCTACAAGCGTTGACCCTTGTAGATCCCAGAGCTCATTGTACTTTCTTTAGTCCAGGGAAACTAGGGTTTGTTTCCAGGACTGACTGCATACATAGAATATACAGATAGCTGCGGCAGCCACACAAAGTCAAGTCATAGGCTGTGGCTTTGGGTATAAGCCTTTCGACTCACAGCGGGCTGTATGCAGTGTACGTTTCTCCGACAGCTGAATAGGGCTTAGGGGTTGATAACTTTTGAGAGCTGGCAACCCTCCAAATGACTGCCTGTGAGGTCAGACTGTAAGAACTGTGAAGTCCTGCAGTGTCTACATATGATCAATGTGGAAACCAGATGAAACTTGGAGTAACTATGGAGTACTGAGACATGCTTGCAGCTATGCCACCCAGCATGGACCTGGTGGAAGAATAGACTCCAACTTTGGGTAGCTACCACTATGCCGTTACCTGGGAAGGTCTGCTGTGGACCTCTGTCATGTCACATTGCCCCAGGGATATTTGTACAGCTCCACTATTTGTCATGGTTTGGTGAGTCAGGACTTGGGGTCCTGGCAATGACCCAAGGTGGCTATTTTGTATTACTACTTTGATTGATTAAAACTATTATCTTAATCTCCAATTCTCTTGCAGGTTTGGAATCAGCAGCTGTGGGCCTGAGAGCCTACAGGGCCTGAGCGCCTAAGAGCCTACAGTGTAGACCTTGGAATCATGGAGATGGGTGGTGAATGATTCCAAAGTGCAAAGGCCTGGTTTGTCTGTCAAAGTTTTGGGAGTTGTCTGATCAGGTAAACCCAAATATATACCAAAGGCTATAATTGACATGGTTCAGACATATCCTCGACCAGTAACAGTCAAGCAATTACAAACCTTTGTGGGACTGTGGGGCTTGGAAAGGATTCATTCCTCACCTGGCCCAGATGCTATGTATACCTTATGTAAAAAGAGAGCAGCATAGATTGGACTGAGGTCACTAATGAGTGTTTTTGACTACCAAGCAGGCCACTGGCCAAGCACATCAACCAGACCCAACCATTCGAGCTGAATAGGACCATTGATACGACAGGTTTTTGTTGGGGCCTGTGGCAATGTCTGGAGAAGAGGCCAGTACCCATAAGACTGTGGTCACAAATGTGGAAGGGGGCTGAGACCACACTCCTACTGGAAAGCGGTTAGCAGTGGTGCCTGCAGCCTTGCAGCCTGGCGAGTCTATCCCTGGGAGGCAAAGTCCTAGTGAGCACTACATTCCCCACTGCGAGATGGGAAAGGTCTTGATCATGCAGTCTAAGTTAGGGGTGGCCCAAACCCTTGCTTTGGCTCAATGAGGAGCCTACCTAGTCCAGAGGGGAACCCTAAGTAGCAGTCCCCTCTGGCTGAGTTACAGGAGGTCCTGGGACCAGTAGACTATGTAATAATGCCGGAAACCCAAGGATCTCCAAGCGACGGAACCCATGGAGCCAAGTCTCTGTTGAGAAAGGTCTACTCCATCCCCTGATGTCTGGTACACTGATGGTTCCAGCAGGGGCCATAGGCCACATGGACAGGCGCAGCCAGACAGCTGTACACTGATATTACAGAGACAGGAGCCCGTCAAAGTAGTCAGTGGACTGAATTAGGGCTATATGACGGAGCTGTACACGGGGCTTACTGTGGATCCTCCCATGGCACTTGGAGGATTTGGGAGGCAGGCCACCGGTCTATAAGAGTCGCCCCATGTGAGAAGACTTCTAGTATATAGGAAAACAGAAGTCCGTAAGAGTATCATGGAAGAGACTCTAGATAGGCTGACTAGACCCTAGCGGATGAGCTTGTACTGAGGGACATCTTGGTACACTAACTTGACTAGATTGGCTTTAACATACATGAGAGAATACATGAAATCTGGTGTGTGGGGGTGGGTGGGTATGGACGGTGTATAAAGATGATTAAGATGTTTTGTATGAAAAGCACAAAAATTCAATAAAAAATACATTAAAAAAAGTTTATCAAGTGACAGGCCATAAACCCCTGTTCAGCTGACAGGATGATGAGGCTGATGAGTCAACCTGTGTTTGGTGGATACAGAGGCCAGTAGCAGAGGATACTTCCGGATGGCTCCACTGATGACTTGGGCATGTGGGAAGGAAACACCAAGACAAACAGGTAAATCCTGATGGAGACTAGGCCTCTCTTGGGAAAAGTTGAAATGCCAGCCTACAATGTCCCATGTGTGTCCAGGCACTCCAAGGAGCAGGGAACTGGAGACCCCTTAGAGTCATAGTGAGACAGCATCCCCACTGGACTAAAGTGGGCCATCCTAACCTCAGAACACACAGCCCGTTTGTTGGGCATATGTTGTTTTTCCCTATTATTGTCCCTGTGGGTCTGTCCCAATGAAAGTCCTGATGTCTACAAAGAGTGGAATGAAGGGAATCTAGGCAGTGGTGGCTACATTTCCAGCCCTGACATTTCCTTTTGTTACTACAGGCCACTCATTATCACACCTGACCAAATGAGTATACTCCTGTAACATACAATGTCTAATTTCCAAAGAAGTTTTAAAAAACAAGGCTTGACGTTTCCACTGCTTCACTTCTCAGGGAGCGGCTGTGCCACAGACAGCCTTCACAGACTCATTATCTGGAAAATGCTTACATGCCCAGCTTAAGTTTTTATACTATTCCTATTCATTGTGCTCCTGTGCATCACGGTAAGGGAATATGCACTTCAGGTGTTTGTACACAGTTAGCCGGTCTCTCTCTAGTCTTTGCTTAGCTGATCTACACGTATTTCATTCTTTTACTCTCTCCTTATAAATCCATCCCATCAGTCCCTCCATCATTTTGGAATTTTTCTTTGAACTCTGCCCAGCTGGTTTCTATAATCCCGATACTGAGCAGTCCCAAACCAGATGTGGTATTCTAAGAGTGGTCTCGCCCAAATGAAACCACCACCGTTTCCTCTCAATGCTCGGTCCCAAACCAGAAGAGCCTTATTTCTGTCATGTTAGAATGAAAACAAATGTCTTGTTTCCTGCTTTTATCCCCCAGTTTTTTATTAATTTTTTTTTTAGCACTACAGCATGTGTTTCATCCCTCCCACTGACTGTGCCTTGGAGCGCATCTCTCCAGATACGACGCAAAGAGCATTTTACAGTAAGAAGGGTCCACAGAGCGCTAACCCAGACACACCATGGGACCCTTGGCGGTTCTGATGTCCTCTTCAAGTTCTTTCCCCAAATACCAGATAAAGAGAGATCCTACTGACATCACAAGATTCAATGGAGGAACTAAAGAAATAATAAAAGTGAAAAGGGTCTGCAGGGACACACTGGATGCTCTTCCCACATACCTGTCTACGCTACAAGTGAGGCATAGAGAGAGCATAACAGTAACGCATAATAAACCTAACAGCGATAGTGCTAATAAATGTGATGCAGAACTTACGAATTGTTCATTACTAGAATTTTCCATTTCATATTTCAGATAGTAGTCGACTATAGACAAGAAACTGGAAAGTGAAATCACAGATAGGAGAGATTGCTGTGCTAACTGCGATGCTGTGTGCTCATCTATGTGTATACACATACTGCTCAGAACCAGATTTACAGAAACCAGCTGGGCAAGGCCCAAAGCAAGCTCCAAAATGATGGAGAAGCTGATGGGATGGATTTCTGAAGAAGAATTAAATATGCACCACACACACACACACACACACACACACTTAGTTCACTTACTGTGCAAGAGATGAAATCTCCACCCTTTAAAGTCATTTCCACTTGTATCAATAGCTTATTTCAGAATCTCTGCCGTCAAGAAACTGTTTCAGTTCAAGTCTTTTTACCCAAATAACAGAAAGTGCCTTTGAAACGCACATAATTTGAATCCATAAACCATGAGAATTTCCTGTCCATTCTTCTCCTCTTGCATATAAATCAGGTGTGTGGTATTTGTTTCTACTTACTGTGTACTATTTCCCAAGCACTAAGAATCCTAAACACTTTACCTGAATTTCCTAATTTAGGCATCTTAATTTTGTGAAGGAGATAGTATTAATATCTCCATTTTATAAGTGAAGAAACGGGCTTAGAAAAGCTAAGTGACTTGCCTCAGGTTAAGAGCTGGTGATAAGCAGGAGGCTGGGAACATGCAACACCAGAGCCCATGCATTCAACCACTGCTGTGACTCAGCATTTCATACTGCAAGCAGGAAGCCCTGACCATACACTGACTTCCACAGATGCTTACATGACATACACTCTGGAGAGGGGTGGAAAGACACTAGCCTTTCCTAGAGGCTCATGTCTGATAAAATGGGCTGGGAGTAGTCATTATCACAGGCAACTGTATTAACTACCTAATGCCTAAGAAAATGCTTTACACAAAATTTCATCTCCCTTCCCTTTAAGAAAAACTAATGTTAACCATCTTGTCCTTCCATTCCATAAGCCTCAGTTACCTAGTAAATCACTAAGCACCATCCATTTCCCTTTACGCTGTTCACTCAAATGTCCACTAACTGATGATACCTGGTCTGCAGTTTCTGACCTCAATCTGACATTGCTGCATCACACTCACTTCCGATTGGGTGCTGTGCCTCCCATTTCTACCTGTGTAGTTTTGCCAGGGTCATCTCCTTAACATAAAGCTTCCACGTGAACCAGTCTCTCCTTTGAAGGATCATTCAATTCTGGCTTTCAGGGCTCCAAACGATGCTTTCAAGGCACCAAATGGCAGAAACCCAAATGATCCTTCTCTCCAGACTGGCCGCTCTATTGACTGAATATGCCACCTCCACTGCCATCTTCTCTAGACCAGTCTCCCTTCCTCAGCTACTCTCCTCTCTTAACTCTTTGGGTACACGGTTCAAGGCCAGCTCAAAGTCTTTCTCCTCCGTGATGCCGGCCTGACAGCTAGAAGTCCTGTATTCTCCCATCTTTTCAGTAGGAGCGCAACAGCTGTTTGCAGGAATGAATTCTTGTTCTGTTAAGGTCTTTAGCGCAATACTGCTCACTGGTCCTGATGTCCTGTCTAGCATTGCTACTTATCTGTGTGTATGCTTCTTGAATTTCTATTCTCAAGAGTAAGTGAAAGCTTCTCAAACGCCTCGACCATGTCTTTTGTATGCTACACATTACTTCTGCAAAAGGAAGGCACATGTGAATATTTGACAACTGGTATATTTAAATTATATAGAATAAAACGAACTAGTCATCACCTTTCAATCATACTGCCAGTTCTATGAACCAAAAGAATGCTAGTGACTTCAGATATCTGGCCTCTTAAGTGCTGTCCCAAATAATGCAATAATTTGAGGTTAGGAGAAGTTACTTTTCTGGGCCCTTTTTTCTCCACTAATGGAAGACTGAGAAAGCTGGGTAATTCCAAAGCAATAATTAAATGGTATGTCATTAATCTACCTCTAGGCAAGATTGTGATTGTGATTTTGATTTTTTTTGTGGGTGTATACATTCATGGGTGTGCAGGTACATGTCCGTGTAGAGGTCAGAGGTCAAGCTCAGTTGTCTTTCCTCAAGACACCGTCCATCTTGTTTTCTGAGACAGGGTTTCTCACTGACCTGGAATTTGCAGATTAATCTGGCAGCCCAGAGAGCCCCTTGTCTTTGCCTCCTCAATGCTGAGACTATACACATGCACTCCCACTCGCATCTTTTTCACGTGTGTTCTGGAGATCAAATTCAGGTCCTCATGCAAGTACTCTGCCAATTGAGCTATCTCCTTAAACCCTTGATAGATTATTTGCTAGGGATCTGAAATTAACCACATTAGTTTTGCAAAGTAGTTTGTCTTAAACATTCATTTTTAGCAGAGATCTAACAATCTCTCAGAATCTATAAACGCTGAGGGGAAAAAAACAGTGCATCATTTTAGCATAGAGAGCCTCAAGAGAATCTCAATTCTACCCTAATAGTAAGAAAATACTGGATAATTTTTTTGAGCCCATCAGGGAGTTTAGGCTGCAAGGTATACTGAATTTGAAAGAGTGACAAATTCCTCTAAGAGATGGGAAAAATGAACTGTTTCATTGGGCAGAATAGGGAGCAGTTAGGCACAATAAAGCAGGTGTACGGGTCAAGATTCTCCAACAGAACCAAAGGCGGTAGGATAGATAAGTGATGGACAGATACATAGAAGACAGAGAGGTAAGCAGAGAAATAGTCCTTTGTTTCTGATCTTTGAATGAAATCATTCATTCTTTTTAAACAAGTAAGTTAGGTATAGGACTTTCATCAATGCTCTTTCTCAGGCTGAGAAAACCAAATGCTGTTCATTACTGGTGTTTTCGTAGCTTGTATATGGTTAATGTCTTTCCCTTCCATTCGTAATGTGCTGAGTGTTGGTTTAATCCGGACTGGATTGTTGTCAAATGCTTTTTCTACACTGAGATGATCAGTTGATAGTTACAGAACTGCTGCATACTGCCCTGACCTTGTATTCCCAAGCTGACTCTATTTGTTCACCATGCACTGTCCGTTTTACAACCTACTTACTTCGGTTTTCTGACCTTTGGCTTCTGTATGCCTAAGACATTGGCTCCACTTTCCTTGCAGTATCTTAGCTTGGTTTTAGTGTAAGGAAAATGCCATCCACAATAGTCCCTTAGTCTTTCAGTGTCTTCCAGAGCTATGTCATTTTTCTTCCTCCATTCCCAATACGGGTCATTTGTATAATTTCTATTGAATTTTGCTGATCTTTTCAAATGACTGGCTTTTGCCTTTATGGGTTTTTACTGTTTTTTATTTCTATTTTTCATGTTTATATGTCTGTTCTTTCACTTTCTCTGGTTTCATTTAATTGACTACACTCTAGCTTTTAAGTGGAGGTTCACATCATTTCCTTCTTATCAAACATAAACATCTAATACTATTAATTTTTCTGTAAAACATTGCATTAGTTTCATCTCAAACTTGTGATTCTACTTAAAATAATTTCCACCACGATATCTCCTTTCACCTATAAGTTGTTTATAAGTTTGTCATTTAATTTCCAAATGTTGGAAGATTTTCCAGATGTAGTTCTCTAATTGGTTTTTAAATTTTATTGTGGTCAGAGACCATAAAACACATGAATATAAAATATATGGTCTACATTCTTATAAATTTATTATCACTTGCTTTATGCAAGTGATAACCTTGGATTCAGTTTTATGTGCATTCTTTAGACGTGTCTTTCCACTGTTGCTGGGTGGATCATTCTGACAGTTAATTAGGTCATCTGGTTGCTAGCACTGATCACATTTTCCATAGCATTACCATGTTTTGTTTTATTATTTTCTAGATTCTGCCTAGCTTGTCATAATGAATTTACCTCAAAGTCTTAGGAAGAGAGCCAATGCCTCCAGTTCTAGCAATGGATTTCCTACTTCTCTTTTCAGGTCTATGCTTTTCGTTGTATATGTTTGGAAGCCTTACTACGAGGTACATTTATGATTTGGAGCAGTGATGTATTAGGCGTATTGAGGAGAGACGAAGCTCCAAGCCTCTGCAGGGATATTCTGGACCAAGCACACAAAATCCATAGGAAAAAAAGACTCACTGAATCAACTCAGTATCCCACTTTGCAACACAGAGGGCGTAACTGCCTTGACAGAGAATTAGAAGTTTCAACAAATAATATTAGAATCTATCCATAAAACCCTGAGGTAAATAAATTAATAGACACCACTAAACAGACAAAACTAATTAGACTAATTAACGAAGCAGTCAGATGAAAAATAATCAGAAAAAAACTTATTGAAGCTTCACTATGATGATTAAACACTTACTTAAATGACTAAGATGAAATGTAAAATGCTTAGGACTGATGCCGAGGTGGAAACCCTAGAATTCCCAGCCACTGCTGCTAAACTTTTAAAAAACGGCTCCCAGTAGCTACCAGTGCATAACTATGAATGCTTTATGACCTAGATTCCATTGTTACAAATACTCAGTAAAAATATGTGTTTTTAAAAATTTATTTTATTTTATGTATATTATTGTTAACTATATATATATATATGCAAGTGTACCTGCATCATGCAATACCCACAGAGGTCAGAAGAGGGCATCAGATCTCTTGTAACTGGAGTTACAGAAGGTTGTTAGCGGCCATGTGAGTGCTAGGAACCAAGCTTGAGTCTTCCGCAGAGGCATCTAGTGCTCTTAACTGCTGAGCCATCTATCCAGCCCCGTGTGTGATTTTTTAATGAGGAAGTAAATATTAGATACTCCATAAAGCTCCAACAGAAGCAATAAGTGTATATAATGAAGTAAGATGCAGAGAAAGGGGTATTGTTAAACACAAAGGAACATTAAACAGTAATGAGAATGAACAGCCCGTGACCACGGGCAGCAGTTATGAACTGTTTGTGTCCCCCTAAAATTTCCATGTTGATGCCCCGACCCCTAATGTGTGACAAATTAGATGGTAGGGCCTTCGGGAGCCAACTAAGTTTAGAAGAGGTCATGAGGTCCTTGACGAGCTCAGTGCCCTGTAAGAAGAGGTGAGGACCTGAGTTTCCTCTCTGCCTGAAGAGCACTCAGTGAGCCCAAAAGGGAGCTGTTGCCAGGACCTGACCACACCAGCACCCTGATCTTGGACTATTCAGAACTCTGAAAAGTGTACAACTGTATTTTGCTAAAGCAGTCTGGGCTAAGACAGCAACAAAAATGAAAGAACTTCATAAACATCAGCAAGGCATGATGGGGCATATACCATAGGCTTGATAAAATGAATCAAAATCCATAGTTAGAAGTAGTTACCCTTGGTTGGTGGGGTAGGGTAGGGGTAGGTGGCCAGTGAGTGAAGAAGTTTCTACAGGGCTTAAGGGCAAGCAGGGCTAGCAATATTCTGTTTCTTGATTTACATGTTGGTCACGCCTGTGTTCAGTCTGCAAAAATTTATCCAGCTATACACTCAATGAGCAATTTTCTGTATACATTTTAGATCACCAATAAAAAGTTTAAAAATACAAGCCTGTGAAAACCCTAATGAAGGAATACAGCACCACAGGGTTGGAATACAGCTTCGCAGCAGAGCACTCGTTTAAATACAAATGAGGTCCTGGAGTTCAAGCCCTTGTGCCAGAGGAGGGGCATACAACACACACAGAAAAAGGCAGATTTTGAATAAAAATTATTATAGATATGATGTTCTAGAAATAAAAACAAAACAATACTCACTGAAATAAATATGGTTGATATGAAATAAAAATAGCAGAAAGTGGAAAACTCCCAGGATTCAGGGCAGAAAGCTAGAGATGGAAAGAAAGAGGAAACAGAACGAAACGTGAGGATCCAAATCGGACTATAGCTAGGAGAGATGTGGTATGCAAAGAAGTGGAGGATAAGAATTTTCCAGACCCAATAAATATGACGCAAACTCAAGTTCTTGAGGAATGGGCTCCTGAGAAGACAAATGAATGACCTACATTTGAAAGCCCACTATTCTCAGAAAAGGACTAGTCTGTGTCCTTTGTTTTAAAGATGAGCAAATCAAGCCCCCAAAAGATTAAGTGATTTGCCTAGAATCAAAGAGTTGATTAATGGCAGGGATAAAGATAATCTTATTATGTTGTATTTTAAGATTAATGCAATAGAAGAGAAAAATGATTCTTAACTGAACTCCCCTACTAGTCTCAGCATCTTAATGCAATCTTAAGGCATCTAATTTGTGGAATTTAATTCACAGGTCGGCAATGACGGCATTACCAATTGAGTGCCACATAGTAAGTGCTTAACAACTGTGCTTAAAAGATGATTTGGGCAAAATAGAAGCAATCATACATACCTTTACGATAATAACCCTTCTATTTAAATTTGAAAGCTATTACAATGATTTCAGCACCCAAACTTTGTATTTATTATCTATTTAATAAATGTTTCAACACGTTAGGATGCTTCTGATCGTGATTAAAAGTAAATTACTATCTTCCTTTGAAACAGAATAATTCACCATCTAATTGACCCTCTAAATGTCCATTGCAAGTTTGATACAGATCTTAAACTGGTCAGAGAGGTATAAAATGCAAAAATGATCTGATAGCAAACACTTTTCCTAGATGGATAATTCCTGATGATAAGTCAATGCCTTGAATTAATTCACATATTGAAGAAGAAAAGCTCTAGTATATATGGGAAAATATGAGTTTCAAATCAAATTTTGAATTTGTGGGCCATGAATTCACATTATTTTAATGTGTATTATAATGTAAGAAAATAATTTGATGACTATTTTATTTGTATGCGTGTATTGCCTGAATCTGTGTAAGTGTACCTCTGTCATGCAGTGCCCATGGAAATCAGAAGGTATCAGATCCCCCTGAACTGGAGTTATAGATGGTTGTTAGCTGCCATGTGGGTGCTGGGAATCGAACCTGGGTCCTTTACAAGAGCAGCCAGTGCTCTTAACAAGTCACATATATTTAATATTCTGAGTAAAATGAAAAAAAATGTCTATAGTTGAACCCTGAACTTTTCAAAGCACCCCTCTTGTTGTTAGTTGCCCACAGCAGTTAAGAATATTTTTAAATTTCAGGGCTCTTACAGACGACCTGGGTTTGATTCTCAGGAGGGCAGCTAACAACTGTCCATAAATCCAATTCCAGGGGATCTGGCCTCCATCGACACTGCACAACACAGGTACACTTATATACAGGCAGGCAAAGCACTCCTATACATATAATAAAAATAATAAAATTTTAGGAGTATTTTAAATTTTCAATAAGTTTTAATGACCCATATTTATACATCTAATAATGATAAAAGAATCAATAAAACAAGCTAACAAGTCTGGATGATAAAAATGAAAAGAGTTTAAAAACAGGACATGTGGTGTCAGGTTGACAGGATCTAGAATGATATGGACATGCCTAGGGGGTTATCTTGCTAGGTTAATTGATATGGTAAGACCCACCTTAAAAAAAAGTCTGTCCTAATTAACTTTCGACTGTTGTGAGAACACTAACCAAAACCAATTTAGGGAGGAAAGGGTTTATTTGGCCTACATGTCCTGATCACAGTTCATCTCCTGCCCAGTGGTAGCACCACTCACAAGAGAATGGGCCCTCCCACATCACTCATCAATCAAGAAAATGCCTTAAAGACATGCCCACAGGTCCATCTGATGGACTAAACTCCTTGAGGAGTGTGTCAGATTGACAAGAAGCTGTCTGGCACCACTGGCCCCTTAGCAACCTGACACACAAACACATCACCATTAAACCATAACCTTTCTATTTCTTGACCCAACATATAGATATTAATATCACAATATAAAACATAGTACACCTTTAAAAGTCTCAGTCTTTAAAAATTCAAACACTTTGAAAGTTCAAAGTCTCTTAACTGTGGGCTCCCATAAAATCCAAAACAAGTTACATACTGTCGAACCAGGGCACACTTAAAACTGCCACCTGGGACTCACGATCTTCTGGGCTCCAGAGGGCCTGGGCAGCAACACTTGTGTAGTTCTACCATCCATAGCACACACAGCTTGTCTCACAGCTCAAGTCAGCTCTACTCACACTTGCCACACCACCTTGGGTGGTTGTCCCATAGTCCTGGCATCACCAATACGCTGGGTATTGCAACTGAGGCTGCATCTTCACTAATGGTCTCTACTGGCTTCACATGCTGCCAAGTCTCGGATCCTCTCCATGACCCCTTCAATCCTAGAGGTCTTCAGTGCAACTGAGGCTGCACCATCACCAGTCGCCTCTCAGGGCACGAAGCCTCAGCTCCCCTCTACACCTCAAACCACCTGAGATTCTTACACATTGTGAGGCCTGGCTTTAGCTTGGGATGTAGGCCCCCTCCTCCCCATTCTTATGTGCTGACCCGGTGAAAATAATTACCATATTTTACCCCAATGATGCTGATCTCTTGTTAACCACAGCTGATTTTTCAGCCCCAGCTGACCAGAAGCCACAGATTCTCAGTATCACAGGAATTTCCCGGAGGGTCTTTGTTTCCCTCTGAAACTTCACAAGCCAGGCTGCTATCATCTGCATTTCTCCAAACTGCAACAGAACAGCTCACTAAACTCCAAGTACTGAATGGCTTTTCCAGCCATCTTCAAATGCTTCCACAATCCTCCCTCAAATAACATGGTCAGGCTCTCTGGTGCCAATTTCTAATCCTGTCTGCTTTCTATTGCTGTGATAAAACACTTACCAAAAGCCAGTTGGGGAGGAAAGGATTTACTCCTTACTCTGTCACTGAAGGATGTGGAGGCAGGAACTTAAGCAGAGCAGGAACCCAGAGGCAGGAACTGAAGTACAGACCATGATGAGCTGCTCCTCCCGGCTGTGCTCAGCCTGCTTTCTTATACAATCCAGGACCATCTGCCTAGGAGTGGCACCACCCACAGTGGGCTGGGCCCTCCCACTACTCAACCATCAAGAAAATGTCCACAGGCCAATCCAACAAACGCAATTTCCCAACTGAGGTCCCCTCTCCTCGGGTGGGTCGTGCAATTTATTATGTGTGTGAGTGTTTTGTGTGCAAGTGCACCACATGCATGCATTGCAAACAGAGGCCAAAAAAGGGTTTAGGATGGTTGTCAGCCACCATGTAGGTGCTGGGAACTGAGCCCAGGCCCTCTGCAAGAGTAGCCTATGCTCTCAACCACTGAGCTGTCCCTCCAGCCCTGGTGAAGCCCATCTTAACTATGGGCAGAACCATTGCTTGGACAGGGATCCTGGCCTGTATAAAATGGAGGAAGCTGGGCACTAGGATTCATTATTCTCTGCTCCTGATGGGGGATGTGACGTGACTGCTGCTACAATCCCCTGCTGTCCTGACTTCCTATCATGACCGACTGTGACCCTCAAACTATGAGCCCAAATAAACTCTTTCTCCCTTAAGTTGTTTTAATCGGGGGCATTTTTATCTCAGCATCAGGAAAAGAAACTCAAGTCATAAAAAAATACTTTTATCAAACATTTACTACATAAGTAAATAGTACAAATATATGAAGAAACCATTGCTATTTATTTAAATGAATGAACACAGTATATAGATATATCATAGAAAAGCAAATCAGAGAAACTTTTATTTCTCTCCTATACTTCCTAATTTAACAACAGCATATAAAAATCCCTCCACAAACAGTGATACTGTAAAAGCCCTGAGAACATAGACAGCAAAGAAACTTCATATTACTTCATCTAATAACCACTCTAAGAATCTGCCCTCCTAATAAAACTGAAAACACTTAAAAAGGAAATATAAAAATTAACATATTAAAATAAGGACATTAGGATGGCAAGGATTATGAGAAATTTCTCAATTTTCAATCTTCTTCAGGGTTTTCAATACAAAAGAAAAGGAGTGGCCACTATTTTTAGAACTTACTTATCTTTTCATATCATCTCCAGAATATATTAGAAAATTATATGTGTGAATTTCAAATTTAAAAAAAAACAAACCTCTGCTGTATTGTAAAGCATTGGTAACCCTCTGAACTTTGTAGTGATTTATAAAGATGGGCTACAGGCAGCCTGTGCCATTTTAACAGGCTATGTTAACTTGGCTGACACAAATGACAGGACACCTTTAATTTATAAATTTACAATAGCATTATTTTCTCACATGAAGAATTAAAAAGCAATTAAATTACATACATTTGTTTATTGTGTGTATGCATATGTTATGGTGTATCAGTGGAGGTCAGAGGACAACTAGCAGGAGCTGGTTCTGTGGGTCCTGGGGACTAAGCATGGGTTGTCAGGCTTGGCAACAGGTGCCTCTGCCCACTGAGCCATTTGCACTGGATTAGAACTAGTTTTAATTTTTTTTAATTAAAATATGTTGCCAATATGATGAAGATGCTGAAGCATCTAAATTTTAAAAAAGATTTAATTAAAAAAAATATATGTATGTCTGTGTAAGTGTATGCCACATGTGTGTAGGTGCCTGTAGAGGCCAGAAGAGGGAACCAGAACCCCTGGAGCTGGAATTGCAAATGATTGTGAGTTGCCAACCTTGAGTGCTAGGAATTAAACTCTGGTCCACTGCAAGAACAGTAACTGCTCTTGACCGAGCCATCGCTCCAGCTCATCCCACCACTCCGTCTAACTTTTTACACATCAGATTAACCACAAATAAAACCATTTGTCTACTTATTTAAAATTACTGAAGTAGAGGTTACATGCAAACAAGTATCTTTAAAAAAATCTACAAAAATCTAAAACCTGTATTTTGTGGCTAGAGAGATGGTTTAGTGATTAAGAGCACTTGTTGCTCTTGCAGAGGACCTGGGTTCGGTTCCCAGTACCCACATCGAAGCTCAAAACCATCTGTAATTCTACAGTGCCTCTTCTGGCCTCTGAGGATACCAGGCATGCATACAGAACACACATACATGCAGGTACACACATAAAATAAGAACAAAAAATATTTAAAGACTTGCTTGTGAAATTTTTTTAAAGTCTTCATTATGAAAACTTCCTTGAGTAAATGAAGAGGGATGTGAATTTTTTTTTACATGCCAACTGAATAATATATTGCATTCCTGCTGGGCAAGCAAGATGGTGCAGGCTTGTAATCTCAGGACTTGGAAAGCAGAAACAGAAGAGTCAGGAGTTTAAGACCTCTGGCCACAGAGTGAGTTTGTGGTCATCCTGGGTTATAGGATACCTTGTCTCAAAAAACCCAACATGTGCATGCACACATGCACACACACACACACACACACTCCCACAACAAAAGAACAAAGCACTCATTACATGGAATCTGCTATTTGAAATGTAATCACATTTCCAAAATCATAGTAGAGGGACAGGGAACTTTCTGGACTTATTTGAATGGAAACCTTTGAAAATCACCGCTCTTAAATATTTAGAGCAGAAGAAATGAGCTGGAAACGCAGGCAGTGGTTTGTGTCTATAAATATCACTTGAAAGAACAAATAACTACAGAAATGGTGTCACAGGGATTAGTGGTCTATAAAGAGATATGAAAACTGCTAAGGAATGGAAGGAAGAATTTTAACCGAAGACACATTCTTTAGTTTAAATTTTTTTTAAAAAATCACATTATTTTGTCATTTGGAACAAAGTGATTCCAAATAAATAGCTGCCACAGTACACAGCTACAGGAGCTGTTGTCTTCTCTAAAGGGAGAGATGACATTAATTAAATATTAATCTTTTATTTATGCGCTGTTAATGGTAGCAGAGTAATTTAGTGCATTTACAAATATTTATTATAAAAATTTGCTCATTTCCAAGATTTAAATAAACACAGCCATACTGGATGAATTCAGTCTTATCAATTTCAATGTTATTTTTAGAATAAACTCTCCCAACACAGAAAATAGCTTGATACTGAATACTTTAAATATACTTGAAGTATATTCAAACAACTGAACCACCTGGAAGCCTGAAAATAACAAAAAATGACACTAAATTACATTGACTTTTCTGAAACTAATGAAACATGTAGCTCAAATTTCTTTTTCCTTTAATTAGAATATTTAACTTTTTCACAGGAAAAAAACTAAAGAAAGATCAAATTCAGAAAGCCAACTTTTCTGAATCCAATCTAATTCATAGTTCAACAACACGAAGAAATCTTAAAAAGAACAATTCATAGAACAGCAAGGGACTGAACAAGTACAAGACTATCTACTGTGTGCAGCACACAGACTGTACACCGCAGTATTGCAAATAACAGCCACCTTCATGCACACAAAAGGAAGGAATGGTTGCTTCTCCTGCCATTCATTCTGTGTCTCTACGTCGGGTTCAAACACCAACCAAGCAATGACTCTCCCAGGCCTGTCTCAAAGAGTCTCAATTATGTCATTTTCTTCCTTTGTCTCATTTAGAGTTACATGTTCGCAGCTCAGAACCTGGTCACAAGGCTCTTCAGGCTTTGATTTTTTAAGTGCCAACTCGTCTGGCAGAAGAGATGTACAGTGCTCAAGGGACTGTGCAATGTCATCAATCGTCCATTTGTCTTCAGGAAGGGCATGTTCTTCAAGTGTAAATGGCCCCTGCTTGGTTCGGGTCAGCTCTAGTACATTGGCACAGGAAGAGAGCTCTACAGAATGCAAAAGAGAAGAATCCAAGTTAAAGACACAGTATTTCACAATCTACAATGTTTCAAATGTCAGAAGACTTAATTCAGACCTCTCAAAGCCCCCAAAAGTCAAACAGTAATAACCCAACATAAGACGAAAGAGCCTTGAGATAAAGCAGCGATTAAGCAGGAAAAGTTAGTGATTTACATGGTATAAAGAACTTGCACGTGTTTTTCTAATTTAGCTCTGGAAGCAACCCCCGAGGTACAAATCATCCTTCCTCTGCAGATGAGATAACATGACCTGCGCAGTGTCATAATGGCGAGAGAACAGCAGAGGCCAAACCACAGACTTTCTGACTGTAAGACTGCAGCTTCCAGTTTCCAAAAATTTGATTTGAGTCGATGCAAGCAATTTTTAGAAAGATAAATCTTTTTTTTCAGATCCCTACTTTGAGTTAAAATGTTTTGTACTTGGAAAAATTGCTGGCTTTTCACTCGCTGCTCCCGTCCTCCCTTTCGGCCCTTCCCTTCCGTTCTTCTTCCTGCATGTCCCTCAGCACAGCTGCAGAGGCCAATAGATAATTGCAAGCTATAAACCATGAAAAACTGAGAGCGGTAGCAAGAGTTCAGTTCCTTAGGCCAGCACTCAGAAAGAGCAAAAGAAAGAGAGAAAGAAAGAACCCAGAAAATTCCCTCTGACCAGTAGAAAGGGTAGTGCCTCCTAAATGATAATTCATAATTCATCTTTCTGCTTACCTTTGCCAATGTCACTGACCAGGCTTCTGATATAAAACCCTCCTCCACATTCAACATCTGGAATGTTAACAGTGACACGGTAAATTGCTAACCTCCCATGAAATTCACTTTACATAGAAATGATGCCCCTCTACAAATGTAAAAATGCACTATGCAAACAATCGAGTGATAAAATATTTATGTGCTGAAGCATAAATTATTCATCCAGCAGCATATGTGTTTTCGAGATTGAAAAGTCAGAGTGTGGGGAAAGCAAACAGCAGAAACTCATGGACACATTTTAAATTAACTGGCAAGGCATGCCATGTTAATATTTCAGCCTTGTTCATTTAATAGGTTTTAAATAGTTAGAAATCTCAGTTTTGCTTTCATGAGCTATTTTCAGATTTATACCTTTTGTTCACTTATTAGGTTTAAAATGGTTAGAAATCTCAGCTTTAGTATCATGAGCTATGGGCTTTAAAATATTTTCAGGTTTTTATAACATTTGAAATAATATAACCAACCACCACCATGAAAATCCTTCTAAATGATAAGAATTATGTTTGGGATGATATACTGTACAGAGAGAGCTTGGTGTATTGAAATGTTTACTTGGAAATATTCCTGGAAAAAAGTAATAAAATAACTTAAAATTACATGATGCTGTAAACCTGGCAGTGTCTACACATCCCCTTAAGCAGCAGCACAGATGTGTACTGGTTGAGAGCAGAGCTCTGCTGTAGACTATTTACCAGCATCCTGCAAAGAGCTGGTGCATACTCCACATGGAAGGATTACTCCTGTATCTGCTGCCAGTCTTATCACACACAGAGATCTGGGAGAACTACCAGGAGGTTCAATATATCCCCCTCAGCTCACAATTGGGTACAGTTACACACTGTGCAAGCAAAACATTCATGCATATAAAATGTTCTCCCACATTTTTAGGGTGTTTAGTACAATTTGTAGACAACAAAAGGGGGTTAGAAATTTTTGTCCAAAATCTAAACATGCTTTGTTCTAAGCGGAGAAATATTTAGTCTAAAATAAAGTAAGTTATGTAGTAGCCAAAATAAAAGGAAAAGTATCCATAAAACCTAAAATCTTAAGGCGGGTGTGATGTTCCACACCTTTAATACCAGCACTCCAGAGACAGAGGCAGGTAGTTCTCTATGAGTTCAAGGCCAACCTGATTTACATAAAAAGTTCCAGGCTAGCTGGGACCACAGTGAGACCCTGTCCCAAATACACACACAAAATATAAAATCTTGAAAAAGTACTTTCTTTACTTCTCTAAAGAGATCTAAAGCATTTTAGTCCTAATTTTATAGTAAGATGACATCACATAACATGAAAACCTCAGCTGAGTCTGTAAGGTATTTCTTTTCGTCTTTTGAGACAGAGTCTCTCTGTAGCCTCAGCTGACCTGGAACTCCCTACGTAGACCAGGCTGTTCTCGATCTCTCAGAGATCCACCTGCCTCTGCCTCCTGAGTGCTGGGACTAAAGGTGCATACTACTATGCCTGGCAGAAAGGTATTTCTGAACCTCCATGGGGTTAGACATAAATTATTAAATGTGCTATTAAATAAAACCCTCCTTTCTTTCATTCAATAAAAAAAATCCAATACCAGGGATCCATTGAAATCGCAATAAAATTAGTCAAATATGAAATACAGGTACAAGCAAATACAGTTCTTTTTCTCCATCTCACCTAACGTGAAAAGTGGAGGCTGGAATTTCTGGAGGGAAATGCTGTATACAGTGACGAGCCTGGCAGGTTTGGCCTCTACTGCTTCACCTCTCTTCATTAACGTTGACAGTCTCTGCCCATCTTTCTTTAATGCAGAGTATCTTGTAAGATAAGAGAGAGGGAGGGAATGAGAAAGGAAGATCTGACAGAGACCGAGAGAGAATAATTCTAGATGCATGGAAGGGTGCTAGCAGCTGTTTATATTGAAAACCTTCTAAAACTGAAATTTTCCTTCTAATTATTCTACCATTGTCTCGGGGACAAAGTCCTGTAGAGCTTTAGCTGTCAACCTGGCACACCTGGATAGTGGGAATCTCAACTAAGGAATTGTTTCTGTTGGAATGGCCTGTGGCCATGTCTGTGGGGCATTTTCTTGACTGGTGAGAGATGTGGAAGGCCCAGCCCACTGTGAGCGGTGCCACAGCCCTGGGCAGGTGGTCCTGGATTGTATAAGAATGCAGGCTGAGCATGGGCCAGGGGAGCAAGCCAGGGAGTAAACTAGCAAGCAGCTTCCTCCATGACCTGTGCTTCAGCTCCTGCCTCCAGGTTCCTGCCCTGAGTTCTTACCTTGGGCTCCTGTGACCTGGGAGTTGTAAAATAAAATAAATCCTTTCCTTCCCAAGTTGGTTTTGGTCAGTGTTTTATCACAGCAGTAGAAAGTTTAATAAGACAGTCCCTAAATATCCTTGAGGCCAATATAATCCTATTCTGACACTCACTAAGCATTTTATTTTTTAATCACCTTTCAGGAGAGGGCCTAATCATAGCTTCCCTTCACTAGTCATCGACTTAAAAGCAGCCTCCACTCGTAAAGACCTCAGCTAAGTCTTCTTGAAACAATTTCTAATACAGTAAAGTTCACTTATTTCTAAAAAGCTAGTAAGAAATAATGTAATTAACAGATCTTATGTCATATCTAAATTATGACATCACAGATCCTTGGATAATCACAGAAAAGAAAAATCTAAAGCCGTGTGTGTGTGTGTGTGTGTGTGTGTGTGTGTGACATGCCGAAATCCTAAGAATCAGGATAATGGCATTAGGAGGTGAGGCCTTTCGGAGGGTGACCAAGTCATAAACCAGAGCCGTCATGAAAGGGACTGGTGCCCAGACAAATACCTTGTTCCTTCTGTCGTGTGAGGACATATCTGTGAGAAAATAGGCTCCAGAACAGTAGCCAGTGTTTTATCCTGGATATAGCCTCCAGGATCAACTCTATGGTATTTTGTTACAGCAGCCAGAATGAGCTACTGAGTAGTAAGGTAATTAATACTCATATTTTCACAACGTTATAACTTTTTATCTGGTTTGTTGTAAAGATTCTTGGGCTGGACAGGTAGCACACATTAGGACTCTGAACCAAAAGTCTGATGCTTCCACATAGACTCATCACTGTGAATTTGGGAACTGCCCTGATATCTATAGACTCAAAGAGGCTGATGAAAAACAGATGCACAGATGTCAGGGTACGTTAATATTTAGGACAGAGGAGACCACGTTCACTATCTCTTAGGGTCAAAGCTTTATACCCAAGCTAAATCCAGCTCACTTTTTTCAGATCATTTTCAATGACAGATTAAAATCCTTTCTTAACACCTGGCAAAAGAAAGCCCATTTTAATATAATTAGTGATGTTAATCAATAGATAATAAAATTAAACATTTGTTCACATTTACCGAATGAACTTACAGGGGAGGTACTTGCATTATATTCCCAGTAAATTTCTGTAGAATACCTTCAATATCTTCTTGTGTTATATTATCTGCCAAAAATGAACCAAGAAAAGGTGACACAGCCTAGAAGTACATGTGCTATTTTGACAGCACCCATAGCTCTGAAATGTCATTTAAATTTTTTTCCAATAGAACATATATTATAGAATACATCCTATAGACCAAATTCTGCCTTTTTCAAAAGAATAAAATTCAAATTAACAAGATGAAAGGCAAAGAAAATCTTATATTATTCTTTATAGAGACTGAACTTCCCTTAGTTCAAGTCTGCCCCCTTCCCATTTTCCCCAATTAAAAAAAATGAGCCATCATTAAAAAAATTGATCATATAAAATCTCAATGGGTCTGACTATGCCTTTAGGAAGTTCAAGAAAAATATTAAATTAGCTACAATTGGTCCTACACCGATCAATAGTAGGGTGATCAAAAAGCAGGCAAAAAACAAAAACAAAAACAAAAACAAAAAACTGATAATTTTTTCCTTAGTTTCTCTAGGGATCAAATATTTAAAATAATCTATTACAGTATTCAAGACTAATCAGTACAAGTCACATCTTAAGTTTTACCTGATAAAAATGTAAAACTATTCTATGTTATGAAACAAATTTTATACACTCACATTCAACTCTGTCTCCAAGTAGAGCTATTGATCTGTCTCCCCCATCCCATTTCTGCTCTGGGGATCTCTCTCCTCTTTTAAATGAACATTCTCAGTCAGCCTCAAAAATAAACCAGCACAAAGAACATATATAGCAAGGGCTTTGGCATGCTTACTGAGCATTTCTAAACACTGACTTTAGAAATTTTGAATAAAGATTTATACATAGTTTTTCATATGGCAGTCACATTTTCAGTTGTTTGGCATTAATCAAACAAAATCATATAATATTATATACGGTTTTATGACTTCATAAGGAGAAAACTGTGGCATACAAATTCAATATGTGGAATTTTCACATTTTTAGATCAGTCTTTATATACATTTCATATACAATAACAAACTATACCTTAGAAACTTAATGTAGATAACAGTCACGAGAAAGAAATTATAGTGTTTTGGGATTTTACAGAAAATTCAAACATTTTTTCTGGTATATATACATTTGCTTTTACTCAAATGGTATTAATCAGTGTGTTCTGAATTGTTTTAACAACATGATAAAAATTAAAAGGCTTCATAGAATACTGTGTCCAGATTTCAGTATCGACCCAGCAAGACAGTCTCAACCTCAATGTGCCTTGATCCTTTCAAGCTAAACACAAACAAAAGACTAGAATCTATTGAACTCACACAGACAGCAGGGAGCTACAGCATACTGCTCACACTCCTTCTCAGCCAGACATGTCTCAAAGCATGGATGAGGATTTTTCCATGAAAAAGTTTTACCCCACTGAAACATTAAGACAGAATTCCCAGTGGCACCTTGGTTATGCAAATCTGGGCTTGCCAAATCAAGGTGGTCATCGCTGCCGCCAGGCTGGGACTTGCTGCAAGAAATGCCACGGGAGGAATTGCTGTAGTTTATAACTTAGTTATGCATTTTAAAAACAAGACCAAATGGCTTTCTACTTCTGCAGGCCAGTCTCCTCACTGACATTCCTTTCCTGTGAATGTGTTCCCCTTTGTCCTGCTTCAGTGGTTTCTTTCACTAACTCCCCACACAAGACACAGACACATTCCCTTGCAGTCTACTTCTGTCACATTGTCTTTTGGACTCTATAGCTCAGACATCCACCCATGGTATGTGCTGTTCTCTCTGCAATTAGTCACCCACAATTTTTAACAACACGCTAAGGTATTATCTCACCAATGAAATGCCGAGCTTCTCAAAGACAAAGACAGTTTTTCTTCTGAGATAACGTGCACTATTAAGGTGGCACTCATGACATTCTTGCTGAAATTTAATTTGCTCAAGGATAATAGAATCTCAAGGTTGAAGGGCATTTAAAAGTCACCTAGACCAATCATTTATCTGATGTCAGAAAGCCTACATTGCAGGTTATTTTATAATAAAAGCCAAGCTTGTGGTACATGAATATGTATCGAGGCATGCTGGCTGTATCTAAAACCTGAGATCAGTCCAATCCAAGTAACTGTCCCATCACTTAACAAAGCCACCACCACAGGATTTAAAAAGAATCTCAGGAAAACAAATCTTCACAGTAAGAATACCCAGTAACTAGCCCGAAGAAGACAGGAATGACACAAGAACAATAGGATGTGGATATTTTTTGTTTAGTAAATTAATACGCCATCAGAGTAACACCATTTACTTCAAATGAAATTTTTAAAGTCATTCTCTGGGCTGGAAGTGTAGCTCAGTGGTAAAGCAGTTGCCTAGCATATGAAAAGGGTCTGAGTTCAATCCTGAGTAGCACAAAAAAAGAAAAAGGAAAAATAGTCATTCCCATAAAATTAATATACATATATATATATAAATATATATATGTATATACACACATACATATTTGAGCAGGCTACACACTGCTACTTGCTTATAATGTATTGATCCTTCCATGATAGCTGTTACTTAACTGAATCACAGAGCGAAGAAAAGCAGGACGATGAGTTAAACACAATATTCAACCACAATAAGCTACTGCTGGACAAGTTCTACCACCGTAGCTGCTAAACTGTACAAACTATAAGAAACAACTGTTTGTAGCCATTACACAGCAGGGAGCAAAGGAGTTAAAGAAAGGCAGACAAGGTAAACTATGCTTCTGCCTGGAGTGGCAGAGAGAGGAATCTCAGAAAAAGCTGGGTGATCTTAGCTGGACACAGTGGCACACACCTTTGACCCTAGCACATGGAAGACAGAGGGAGGAGGATCTCTGCGAAGTCGAGGCTAGTGAACTACTGGACTATACAGCAAGTTCCAGGCCAGCTGTGACTACAGGGAGACCCTGTCTCAAAAAACAAAACAAACTTGTGATCTTACTGAACAGAAGTCAGAGGGTGGAGAGCCAGTGAAAGCAAGGAAACTATGTGGAGACAATGATATCACAGGGATTCCCCCAAACCTGGTTAAGTTAAACATGAATACAGTGAGCCTGCACAACATTAAAGAAACAATTACAGCCAAAGGTCTTAAAAGGTGGTAGGTATCTGAATTTCAATGATGAATAGTAAAGGAAGTCTGTTGAATACCTGAGATACTCAATAGAGACCCCAGAAAAGTTATGTGCTATAAGTAAGGCTAAAAAATACAAACAAAAAAATGAAATCAGAAAACAAGTCTACTTAGATTCATCCAAAGAGTCTAAACTAAAGGCAGCCAGAGCTAATCAATGAGTTTCACACGATTGAACAGAAAAGTCCAATACATAAAAATCAACTCCAGTTGCTACTACTCCATGTAGTAGCAATGAATAATCAAAAGTTAAAATCCAAAAGATTTCATTTCCAAAAGCATCAAAAATATGAAATATATAGCAATTTATGTACATACGATATAAAACATGTACATTGAAAACTATAAAATATGGCTGCAAAACTGGCTTGGGATACACACTGACACTCAGAATCAACTCAATCTCGAAATCCCAAGACTGTGCGTGCACGCGTGCATGCGCGTGTGTGTGTGTGTGTGTGTGTGTGTGTGTGTGTAAACTGACAAGTTGATTCAAGAACTCAAAGAAATGCAAAGGACCTAAAAAAGCAAAAACAACTATGAAAAGTTCGAGGACTGGTAAACCCCGACTTCAGTACTTACAATGCTCTAATGCTCAGAATAAACCAGGCAGAGATCAGAGGACTACACCGCAGTCCAGAGATAGAATCAAGTATATATGACAACCAGGTTTTGACAGAGGTTCAAAGCCAGGTAGAAAGAACACGGTTTCAAAAAATGGTGCTAAAATAATTTAATACCCAGTTGCCAACACACACACACACACACACACACACACACACACACACACACAGGGGTTTATTTGGAATCTGTTTCATCACCTCAGTCAGTTGGTCTGTTCTTGTGTTGACACCAAGCTATTTTAGTTGCTATCATTTTAGAGGAAGTATTAATATGTAGAACACGTCTTCCTACCTTGTTTCTTCTCCTTGTCTCTCCCTCTGTGTGTCTGTGTGTATGTAACTATAGGTCCAGAGGAATACAATGCCCTCTCTGATTCCTCAGGCATTGTACAACATGGATGCACTTATAGACATGCGGGCATTACACTCATACATAAAATTAAAATAAATAAAATATTAAAAAATAAAAATATGTGTATGAGATAGGTTAAGAGTATTTTTGATTTCATGTCAGGATAATATTAAAGGCACATAAAATACCGGCCACAGGTCTTGGAATTAGTGCTCAGAGGGTTGAGACTATAGAACTGCCTACTATGCAGTAAGTTCTTTAAGGATAGAAGCCAGATCACACACCCCTTTATCTTCTCCTTGGTACCTACTGCAGCTTCAACAGACAGTAAATATTTGGTGATTTACTGAAAGACCACAGAAAAATCTTGCCAATCTTCAGAAAGTTTCCAGAGCTCCCATTTCCTAGAACTTTCAACACTATACAATAAATTGGGTGAAGCTCTTCTGTTCAGGGTCTAATGAAAGCTACTCAACTTCTCTATGATTTACTACTGAGCTCTCTTTCTTTCAAAAAAGAAGTCTTTACCTATGCATGTATCTGATTCCTGTGTATGTGTGTTCATGTGTTTGTGTGTGTGATATGTGCGTATGACCTGTGAGTGGGGATACACACAAGGAGGTCAGAGGACAACCTCAGGTTCTCCTTGCCCCTTGTTCATGATTGCATACTCCAGGCTGGCTGGCCCATGAGTTTCCAGGGATTCTTCTGTCTCTGCCTCTCACTTTCCTGTAGGAGCACTGGGATTACAAGCATCATCAGCTACTGTGCCTGGCTTCATGTGTGCTCCTGGGGTTCAAGGTCTTCATGCTTCTTCGAAATGCTTTATCCACCAAGTCATCTCCCTAACCCTAAGCTTTCATTACAGGAAGCAAAGTCACAAATTCACCAATGCAAAGTAGAGGTTTTTGGGGTTTGTTTGTTTTTCTAATTTCAAATTGCTTAAAGCTAGAAAGAAAGTATTCAGCTTGGTCCTACTCTAAGAATTCCCACTCTATGAGCTAAAATACCATGTAACCATTATAATGTCAAATCCTAGGTCACACTGACAACCTCTTCATTATCCCCATGTAATCAACAGTTAAGTTTCATCACTTTTATTTACCAGTCTCTATTCTAATTAAAATATCCCTGGTCTCTACCAATAGCATCCTGTTCTAAGTTACCATCATCTCTGCAGGGACTAAGAGATCCTTGTGCACATGACATGATGAGATGCCTCTGTTCACCCTCTGCCAACATCATGGCATGACTATCACCATTATTTTGGAAATGGAACATAAAAAGTTAAGAAATTTTCCAAGTGAAGTTTAGAACAGGGCAGAGCTAGGAGCTAAATCCAAGTTTGTTTAGTCGAGTGCTCTTTACACTTCCCCAAGCAGTACTCCAATTTCAGCTACACCACCCTGGAACCATTGTTCTAAGTATCACTTTCCTGATTTATGCTTGGCAGGTAGAAACATAGGCCATTTAACTATATCCATTTAACTCTATATACTGTCAGTACACTTTAGTACACCCGGAAAATCTCCTGTCTTCCTATTGTCTTAATGCCTCTTTAATCTTAATATCCTCTGGTTGAAGGTTATATATAGTTGGGTATCAATTAAATATGGGTCTGTTATCATTCGCTAATTCTAATAATTTAATTTCAAGGATAATTCAACATCTATTTTTAAAAAGACATGGAAATAAATCAGTGACTTTTTTTCATTATATTTCTTGATTAATCAAGATACTAAGCTATATATAAATGTTAGCAGAGTAAGTAAACCATTATGAACAAAAAAAGACTGGTCTTGTTACTGTGGTAATTTGGAATATATAATAAGGGCAATCAACACAAAACACAGGGAAGCAGATGCCAGATGTCTACAGCCAAATGAAGAAGAGTTAACATTCAACACAAGAAAGAAAAACCCAGAATGCCTACAAATAATTCACAACTGGTGACATAATAATGCAGGTGAACTCGCTGACAAAACTGCCAGCACTGCATTATAAATAGCCTGAGCACTGTAAGAGTTGCTAGGATACCAGTTCATTTATCTACCCTTTCTTAGAGAAGTGAAAGGAACTGCAGAAAAATTGAGGGGGGCCCCAGTGAGCTCCCCTTTACTTCAGAGACTAAGCTTTCCCTTGTCAGGTCTTCTGACTCCACAATACACTCACATGATGAGTTTTAAAGTATGAAATCTGACACACTTATCTCAACAGCTGGTAAGTAATTGTCTTTAAAAACATTTTAAAGGAAAGGCAAAGCATAGGTGCAGTGAGGCACGGGCGCAGTGAGGGACGGTGCGGGGAGGGACGGTGCGGTGATACAAAAGTATCAAGTAATAGGTATTCTTAAATCCTGCTGACTCTTTCCTTTCTTTGGGAGACGGGGTCACCGTGTAGCCCAAGCTAGTCTAGAACTTGACATTCTCCTGTCTCAACCTCTTGAGCGCTGGGATTACCAGTGAACACCATATGCTGCTTAAGTTTTGCGTTCACAGCTGTGTTCTCTACGTTCCAGAGGAAGACCACACTAGCTGAGGCGCGTACCGTAGGGTTTCTCTTCTGTCACTCTCCCAGTAGAATCCATAGTGTCAGTGGCTTTTCCTAGCTCTCCAATGGCAACATACCTCTAAGAGAGAAAGGAGAAAAATGGGCATGAGGCAACACAAGACTATTACACACAGCTTGTAACTGACACAGAATTTTACCATTACCAACCCAATACAAAGTGAAGCCCCAAACAAACACTCTGAAATTTTGTTGCTTGTTTCTAATTTATGGGAAGCACTTGCATAAACCATAAAACATCCACAAACTTCCCATACCAGCCGGCAAGAGATAGAACAACCCATTTTTAAAATTTTTATGGCTCATGAGTATACTGCTATTGCAAATTTCTAAAACAATTTTTATACTGATTTTTTTTTTGGAAATTTTTCAGATATAATTGTCTCTCCATATCCATGATTTCTACATCAACAAATTCAACCACAGATTAAAATATTCTATACAGGAACTAGAGAGATGGCTCAGCTGTTAAAGAGCACTGGCTGCTCTTGCAGAGGACCTGAGTTCGGTTCCCAGCACCCACACAGTGGCTGATGACTGTAACTTTAGTTCCAGGGACCCAATGCTCTCTTCTCCAGCACTGCACACACACGGTACACTTACATATGTGCAAGCAAAACCATCATACACAAGAAATAAAAATAAATGTCTTTTTAAAATATTCTCTATAAAAAGGGTACTACTGAATATACGGAGACTTCCTACTGTCACTCCCCACACAATCCAGTGTAAACACTATCTGCGGTGCGTGTTATGTCAGCCAGGGATAACTGACAGTGTGACAGGATGGATTTGAGTTGCAGGCACATACTGCACCACATTAGCAGGGACTCAAGACTCCACAGACAGCAGGGTGTACTATATGCCCACAATAGAGAGAACAGGACAAGAAAACAGCACAGTCATCACGAGAATCAATAATTTCACCAGATATACAACTAAAATAATTTCAAATAAGATTATTTGCTATGATTTATATAAAAAATCCTAAGACCAGTCTTCATAAGTAGATCTTGCATTTAAATAAAGGCTAAAAATGAGAAAAACATGAGCAAAACTCACACACATTGCGAACACATCATGAGCAGCAGAGGTACTACACTTAACTGTCGTGTGTGTTTTCTCAGCAAATAGAAACTAACATTAAAGCTCACCAAAAAAAAAAACATTCCAGAATTGACGAATACCCGGTTACTTCTTATACAGTTAAGACAGTTTATAGTTAACTAAGCTTTTCCACTACTCCTTTGCACAAAGTCTGGGTTTTTTGGAGTTAGACATGAAGCAGTGAGAACAGGTAAAGGACTATTTCCCAGAGAAAATGATCTGCACTTACGTGATGTTTTTAAAAGAGAAACTCAGGCCAAGCATGGTGGCGCACACCTTTAATCTCAGCACTCAGGAGGCAGAGGCAGGTAGATCTCTGTGAGTTCTCTGGTCTATATAGTGAGTTCTAGGGCAGCCAGGGTTACAAAGTGAGACCCTGTCACAATAAAAACTCAAAACAAAAACACTCAAACGAAGAAATGCAAATTAGTGGCAAACTTATTATGCTAGTGAAGGGACTCAAGAAAAAATGAGAAAATATTAAAAATCATGAACCACATAAACACGCAGACATCATAACAAAAGGCCTTTGATGAAAACACCCCATATTACATAGCTCACAGAATTTTTACACAAATGCAATGCAAGAGAAAATGCTCCCATGCATTTGAGTTAGTTGTTTAAAAGTTTCATTAAGACTGACAAAAATTAGTTTCTTGTAACTGTACACTCAGTCTCATCACCTGCGATGCCTGACTCTGCTTCTGTGGTTCAGAACAATCAGCCCTGAGTAAGCATCCCACAGGGAGAAGCACAGGGGGATAAACAGAAGAGCAGAGGCTCAGGCTCAGACTGGCTAGGCTGTAATTACAACTCCACCACAGATGGTGAAGTGCTCAAGTTCATCTTAATTGCTCCAGAATCAGTTAAACTTAAAATAGGGGAAAATAATAAGTGCCCCACGAGAAGAAGCAAAGAATTTAGAACAACAATTTCTGTTCCGGGTAAGCAATGGATAACATTATTATCACACAAAAGGAGACACAATGATTCATAGTAACAGTGAGTTACAGTGAGTTCTCATAAGAAACACGAAAGCAGGCTGGGGAGACAGCTCAGCGCTTACCACACTAAAATGAAGACCTGAGCTTGATCCTCAGAATCCACATAAAAAAGCTGAGCACACTGGCACGTGCTTGTAATCCCAGTGCTTGGGAGGCAGAGATAAGTGGTTCCCCAGGGTTCGCTGGCCAGCCAGCCTAGCCTAATTGGGGAACCCTAGGCCCAGTGATGGCTGCTGGGAAAAAGGAATCGAGGGTGGACCACTGACTTCCACCTACACACACACCTACCTACCTACCTACCTACACACACACACACACACACACACACACACACACATACATACACACATGGGGGGGGACTGTCTGTATAAGAAAAATATGATGCAATCTCATATAGTTTGCTTCTCTATTGCTGTGACAAAATGCTCTGAATAAAACCAATTTGGGGAGGAAGGAATTTATTAAGCTTACAGGTTCCAATCACAGTTCGTCATTAAGAGAAGGCAGGGCGGGAAGCTGGAGGCAGGAACTGAAGCAGAAACCACAAGGGAATGCTGCTCACTCAGCTACTGTTCTTAATAGATCAAGCCCACTTGCCCAGGGACTGCACTGTGCAGAGTGGACTGCACCCTCCCACCATTCAGCAACTGAGAAAAATGCCTCACAGACATGGCCACAGGCCAATGTGATGAAGGCCATTCCTCAGCTGAGGTTTCCTCTTCTCGGGCATAAGTTGACAGCTGCACCTTAACCAGCACAGTCTTAAAGGTATTTGTAGTATTCTGTCATGTAACAAGTTTGAACTGGGCACCTTATGCTTGCCAAGTATCTAGCACCCACTTTAATCTCTGGATTCTGGATGTCATTTACTTTGGGACAAGCCAAGTCCATGGCCTTGATTTATTCATTCTCTAAGCACCAATACCTCTTCACTTTCCAAAGCCCCCAATTCTTGTTAATCTTCATCCAGCACTTTCCAAAACATGGGGGAGAGTAAATAATGAATATAAATTTCATATATAAAAAGAATGGAGGGGCTGGAGAGATGGTTCAGTGCTGAAGAGCACCAGCTACTCTTGCAGAGGACCCAGGTTTGAATCCCAGCGCCCACATGGTAGCTAACAATCATCCATTAACTCCAGTTCCAGGGCTCCAACACCATCTTCTGACCTCTGCAGGCATTACACAGCGTGGATGCACCTACCTACATGCAGGTGATACACTCATACACATAAAATAAAAATAAATTAATAAAAATAAATTAATTTTTTAAAAAAGAATGGAGGGCTATTCCATCCTATTTCCTAAGAACAAGAGAAGTACAAATAATTTTTCTAGATGTTTATAAAATATCTAGACACAAATTACACAGGTTACAGTGACTCAATACAGCTAGGAAGTTATAGTGCAAAAAAGTTAATACAATAAAGACAACTCCTGCAGAGGGGAGAGAGCCCAGCACGATATGGACAAGGGCCATTTCTGGCGGCTCATCTTGACGGGCTCTCATACCTGCTGCTTGGCACATACTCTGTACATATCCACTGTTCTCCAAGTATGTTTAATATACTGATTCTTCTCAAAGTATAAACTGTTAACAGGATTTTGCACTGCTGTTCTGTCCTGTTGTTTATGAGCTAGAAACACAGTATCAGCTTAAAAAGTTGACAGATTTTTGTGCACAGGCTTGAGACATTTCTTTGTGTGTAGTTCTTTACAGTTTCATCATAATTTGACATTTAGATTGTAGGCTGGCAACTCTAAATCAGTCCAGGTTCTGCAGCTAACTGGGTTTTTAGAGAACATGATATTTGTACCAGCAGTTCTCAAGCATTTTGGTCTTAGAACCCCTATGTATGCTTAATATTTAGGGAGAAGCCCTGGCACATTAAAAAAAATCTTTTCCTGTTTTAGAAATTAAAATAAATCTGTAGAACACTTCCATCTATGCACACGTTCCATCACCACCACAGCAGGCACACAGAACCTCTGGCAGAAGAAGCACTATTGTTTTGGACTCTGCCTTTCCAAGTTTAAAAAGGCAAAACTATGAACGTAGTTTTCAACAGACCCACTAAGAGAGTCTCAGAAGTCCCCTGACTGCACCTTGCAAACTGATCATCAAAATCATAGCTGTATTCTACCTTTACCTTAAACTGGCAGCTAATGGATAATTAATTTCCAGTTCTATTAGGTATCTTAAGCCACCTGGAAAACCTCACCCAGACAATCCAAACCTCAGCTGAAAGAAGGCTTTACTGCCTCACCCTCAAAAAGACGTGGAATAGAATAAAGACAAAAATAAATACAGAGCCTCACTATATTCTCCTCTGGGATCTGAAGTACTCCTTTTTAGCTGCTTGGGCTGCACACAGAAACTGGGTTTTGGAGTTACCTGCCAGGATGTATAACTGGGAGTTGTGAATTCTATTCCTATTACTACAGTCCCTGCAACATAATTCCACTACAAGAAAACAAATGGAAGCCATGTAGAAAATTCCATGGACCTGCGTGTTTTTCGTGACTTGTGGTTGGTTTTTGGCTAAAACAACTCTCCTCTCTACTCATCTCCAAGCCTGATTTTGAAAATTTACAAGTCAAGATTTCACAAAGAAAAAGAGGCATGTTATTCAGAATGAAGAATGCTTTTAAAAAACCTACCAATCTAAAAAATGTGGCTTTGAATGTCATAAAGAAGGGACAGCTCTTCACAGTTCCTAGGTTAAAATTTCAAATGTTCAATGGAGTACTTATGAAACATTTGGGGATTAACAGAGGATATAGCAGAGGTATAGATTGAACCAGCCACTGGTGAAGAATGATTAGAATGTCGTAATCCTAAAGAGCTGGCCACGCCTCACAGGAATAACACTTCAGTCACATTTCTTGCCCTCATGACTGGTCATTCTAAAAATGCTGCTGTTCTTGGGGAAAACTTCTGTTCCTTGACCATATCCAGGCTGGGAAACTTTGTATACCCCAACAATACCTGTTCAGTTGTTGGAGATGATACAGACCTGCCTATGAGAAATACTGGTCTTACCTTCAGCAACTCTGTGGTCTACCTCCAGGTAGATACGGGGTAGCCTTGTAGCTAATTAAAGTTTTCATAATAGGACATCAATTCTTTCATCTCCTCTTCCAGTCTCTAAAACATCTATAAAGTAGCTAACTTAAATCATCAATATAGAAAGCTTATAAAGATAGCTCTCCAAAACCTCTTCAAAGACCAGAACTTCGAAGTACATCTACAATCCAGCTTTTGATGAATTAACTGGTTCCAAGAGCTAATGTAGGTACCATCTTCTCTTTAGTCAACTATACACTATACACTACCCAGTCTCTCAGAATCATTTTGCCTAGATTACATTTCACATAGATCTACTTCTGCATGGATTTTAAACTCTTTGAGAACCACTGTCTATCTGCCATTCAGTACCCTTTAATGTGTGAAATTTCTTTCTGGTTTTAAACCTGGAAAAACTGCCTCTTCCTTAAAGGCAGACACCTGAGAAACACAGGGTGGGCTCCTCTCCAGACTCTAAAATCCTAATCTGTGAGCCGGGCTCAGTGTTGTTAGCCTTTTATCCCAGCACTTGGTAGAGAGAAGCAGGAAGATCTCTGTGAGATCAGAGCCAGCCTGGTCTACATAGCCTGGGGTTACAAGGAAATTCTGTCCCAAAAAAATAAAACCAAAACCAAAATAAAACAAAACCCTGATCTGAATAAGAGAAAATTCATGAAATGAGTTGGGTGGTCTGAACAGTCTCTGGTCTTCACAGACAGATGCAATATAGTCAGACAGCCTGAAGATTTTATGTATACATCCAGCACTCAGTTAATTGGGAGTGACTGTAAAAAAGTGGTACTGTACCGTAAAGAATTCTAAGGATGTTTTCTGACCGCAGAAAGATTGTGAGGCCATGTTGAAATAGCAATGCCTCTAGTCAGGACTGGCTTGTGAGGAAGAGGATGCCAAAATATGCAAGTAACATGAGCATTAGTGTCTACCACCCTAAAATAAACAATTTCTACTCTCCCCTATATACAAGTGCAATTTTTCTAGTAGCACTATGATACAAATAAAAATTCACCTGTAAATTTAGGAAGTGGAGAAAAAGTAAACAGTTCAAGCATTAAGTCTGGGTCAAGTTAGGAGGCTACAGCCACTGACATTTACAAAAATGAATTAGAAGGGCAGAAGTACATCATAGACTAATAAATAAATAAATAAATAAATAAATAAATAAATAAATAAAGGCATATCATAGCCAGGTGGAGGAGGATTGGAGTTCAAGGCTGGCCTCGACTACCTAAGTTCCAGGCAAGCTTGGACGACATAAGAAGTTTCAGTCTAGAGGTTTTTGCTTGTATTTTCTAGATGTCCATGTATACAGAAAATGAATTTATTCTGGGTCTTGGTTTTAAAAAAAAAAAAAAGTCACTAGAAAAGATGATCTCAAAGATATCCTGTATGACAGTTACTGTTAACCAGAATTATAATCGAAACAAATCTCTGGACCCACCCATATGGGATTATGTGGATTAAGTTAACTGAGATGAGAGGAACACCCTAAGTGTGGGCCCTACCATTTTAAAGGCTGGAGTCCCAGACTGAATAAAAGGGAAAAATACAACAGAGAACAAGCACTCGACATTCTTCCTCACTTACAGGACGTGATCAGCACCTACCACCACACGGTGCTGATAGGATGGGCCGAGCCCTGAGCTGTGAGCCAAAATAAACCCTTCCTGCCTTAAGCTGCTTTTGTCAGGCATTTTGTCACAGCAACATAATAAAGTAATGGATACAGTCTATCAGAACATCTAGTAATGGATACCATCTACCAGAACAGTATGTAGCAACAGATACAGTCTATCAGAACAACATCTAGCAATGGATACAGTCTACCAGAATAGTATCTTAGCAATGGATACAGCCTACCAGAAGAGTTATCTAGTAATGGATACAATCTACCAAACAATATCTAGTAATGGATACAGTCTACCAGAACAGTATCTAGTAATGGTTTGTAGTTATTTCTAACAAAAATGTAATCTTCAACATACCTAAAAGTGAAAGGAAAATTATTTAATTCTTTCAACAAACACAAAATATAAAATCGTGAGAAACACAAGCACCTAACAAAACATTTCTGCCTATTTTTGAAACGTGAAACACATCAGAACAAGGTTTCTATAAGAAGCAGCACCTGGGATGTTCTGTTTATGTGACAGTCGTCTGAGGATCCAATTTCCCTGTGTGACATTCAGCTTTTCTAGCTAAACACCAAGATGGTCTGAACCAAATAAAACTTAAACCAGTTGTATTTACATCTTCAGTCATCATATTTCTGAAAATATGCCCAGAATTTACAAGTTAATTCTTTTAGTAACTTACAATGTGTTGTGCATAGTTATGATTTTGTGGAGAGTGAACAGAAAATATTTCAGTGACCTCAACAGAGTGAAGGAAAGAAAAAACCTGAACAAATGATGAATATGAAGCTAATTTTGTTACTAACATAAAATGATTTATTATAAAACTTAAAAATATCAAATAATGTAAAAGAGAAAATAAACATAATTCTTCTTCTTTTATTGACCCTGGTCAGATATCCAGCTAGGTACATGGGAGCTAGGATCCAAACTTGGGTCTCCACGGTTGCACAGTACGCTTTCTTAACTGAACCATCTCTCTATTCCCTACACACTTTTTATATTCTGTGATTTTTCAGCACCAATACTTTGACAGTTACATAGCAAGCCCAATGAAATTTTCCATTTATCTCAGATACTAAGAAGCATAGGTTTTTACACCTGCTGATGTCTTCAGGGCCCTTTATTTTAATAAAAGCTTACTTAGACCACTCAAAGGGAGGCCCACAGGCTGATATCTATAACAAGTATATCCAGAAAATGAGGTTCACAAAGAGCTAGCAACTTGACACCGCTATAACATTTTAATTACATTTTATAAATCAATCACTGCAATGAACTAGAAATTCTTTTAATTTTTGACCACAGATTTTATTTTTTTAAAGAAAGAAGTTAATAAAAATAAATTTACCAACTCTTCATGCCACATTGAGAGAAGAGTTTAAAACAACTAAAAGGCTAGCCTGGGAACTAGTTGATCCTTCTTTACCTACTGGCATTTTAACCTTCCTCCCAGAGGCATTTTTGTTGGCCGCCCACCCCTAGCTGTTACAACCACAGGCTAACTGCTAACAAACACCCATATGTATTTATCTTTTTTAGAGCTAGAAGAGATACTTATAACTTTTCCTATGGAGGTTAACAACTTTGACACCCTGATTTCCATTCCGGTGCTCCTTTGCTGAATATTCCCAAAAGTCCACAGGTTTCCAGCCTCCCTTTTCCTATTAAGGGCCTAAAAAAGTACACTTGAATTTGTCAAGGTCACTTCCATAGATGAACAATATAATTTAGCACCTTTTAAAATTTTTATTTATTTATTTGTTTGTTTATTTTTTAATGTGTGTTAGTGTTTTGACCTACATTTATATAAGGGCACCTGTGTTGTGTTGTGTCATGCCCAAGGAGGACAGAAGAGGACTTTGGATTCCCTGGAACTGGAGTTACAGACAGTTGTTAGCCACCATACGGGTGCTGGGATTCCAACGCTCTACAAGAGCAGCCAGTGCTCTTAACTCGTGAGCCACCTCTGCAGTCCCTAATTTATCATCTTAAAGGGGTCCCACAGTCTTCCTTTGGATGGTGTGTATAATACATGCACCTGTGCAGGTCTGTCCCCTGTGCGGGTGTATGTGAAGGCCAGAGCTGACATCAGAGTATCTTTTATAATCACTTCTCCATGTTACGTTTTGGGGGTAGGGTCTCTCCTTGAACCTGGAACTCACCATTCTGTCTAAACTGGCTGTCCAGTGAGCTCCTGTGATTCACTGTTTCTGACTCCCAGTAATGGGGTTACATACACGAGTGACCCCGTCAAGCATTTGAGTGCTAGGGATCAGAACTCAGGTCTTCATACTTGGGAAGCAAGTACTTTGCTTACCAACCTATCTCCCTAGCACTCCCACCGTCTTCTTAATAAACATTTTACAATTTGTCAAACAAAGCATGTTTCCATTAAAAAGTGCAAGATTAACAAAATAGTTATTGTTCCAAGGCTAAAAAAAATGTTTCAGGGCTGGAGAAATGGCTCAGTGGATACAGTGCTTCTGTGCAAACATAATGAGCAAAGTTTGAATCCCCAGAACCCCAGAAAAAGCCAGCACAGTAGCTCTTGGTGCCCCTTTGGAAAAATGGGAGGGAGGAAGAGACTGGAGAATCCCTGGAAGCTTATAGGAAAGCTCGCCTGGCCTGGCGTAGCAACTGCCACACACAAAGTAGAAGGCAAGGACTGCCACAAGGCTGGCCATGACACATGAGCACACACATGTACAAGAACACATGTGTGCCTACACATGAACACTACAGAACACAACATTTAGTAGAATTTATAACCAGTAAATTCCTTTCATCTAAGAAATATTATATGCTTAAAAATCTAAAAATGAAATATTAAATTATTTTGCTTAGTAAAATCTAACCATTCCATTCAGTCTCATGTCTGCAGGCCTGTGAGGAATAGGAAGAATAGTTGTCCATGTAAATTACACTTTATTTATTCTTATCTATTCATTTATTTGTTTTAACATTTTTGAGACAGAGTTTCCCTATATAGTTCAGGCTGGCTTTGAACTCAACTCCTCTGGCATCCCAAGTACTGGGATTACATGCCTGTACCATTAAGACTGGCAATTTGTTTATTTACTTATTTTTGCTTTGGTTTTTGAGACAGAGTCTCCGTGTAGCCCCAGCTAGCCTGGAACTTGCAATGTACACCAGAATGGCCTCTATCTCACAGAGATCCAACTGCCTCTGCCTTCTGAGTATTGGGATTAAAGGTATACACCACAGCTTTTCACAGACATGTAAGCATGTAGGTCATTAAGAAAAACATCAAAGGAGAAAAATATGTCAATAATCTTACCTTGGACCCTGATAACATACTGGTCAACATTTTTGTTCCTCTTCCAATTCCAACCACTACAAAAGAAAGAAAGAAATGATACTCTTCTGAAAATTAAAACATCTACATATTTTGTTCATAATTTACAGGCCCATGCAATGCAAGATTAGAAAGAATATATATTTAGCATAATTTGAGGGCCCCTATTACTCTAATCAGTTCAACTTGTGAGGCAACTAAGAAATTCTGAACAGGGAAAGGGAGAAGGAATATTTTTTCCCCATCTTCAAAATGGATTGGGAAAGAAAAGTCATCCAGAAAAGTCAACCCAGCCAATTAGATAATGAAGATTTAAGACAATCTCAAAGGACTAACTGGAATTTTATATGGACACCAGTTAAAAATACACGGCACAATTAACCAGGTTCAAGCGGTATGGTGAAATCCGGACAGGATTCATTATTAAGCAAAGCAAAAGCCAGCATCATAGCTAATGAACCATTTAAAGATGATCAGTACCCAGCCACACACCATCAAGAGCAGAGAAACAGTGAGGCAGCCCAACAGAAAGCAAACTACAGGCTAGAAAGGGAGGAGTTTCGACACCAACTGACCGTAAGTACAGTGGTCTATCTTTCTCTGTAATTTCAAACATTATTTATTCCAACAACATATTTCACTAGATGTGGTAGACTGAATTTAATAATTTCTTTAATAGGGGGCAATTTTTCTGTGGGCTGAAATACTTGCTCATTGGATACAAACACAGCAGATAAGAACACAATACAGTAACACAATTCAGAGGAAATAATGGCAAAATGATTGGTAAGGTGAAAGAATCACTGTCAAGGTTTACTGCACGTACTACTCAGTGAGTTTACCATATACTAATCTCCAGTCTCTATACTTTTCATTCCTTATCTCATTTAATCCTTATAAGCTTTATAATTCTCTCTACCTGGTAATGTTGAAGTACATGGTAGAGTTGAAGTTCAAACCAAACCATGTGGCCTTCTTCCTGAGAGCAGCCCGAACCCACTGCACAGCTGACTGTTGTACACATCCTTCCTTTCCCAATTCAGACCACTTCATAACTCTTCCTGAAATCTCTATTTTGCACACTACAAAGCCTGTAACAACACTTAATGAGGTTCCAATTTCTAAGTATCAGTTCCTTAGTATTCAAAGCCCAACCTTCAAAGCCTCACTCAAGTCCCAACTCATTCATAAAATCTTTACCAACCCCCCTCTAAACTTCTATGACACTTATCGGTATTGATCCTTTATCTCTAAGTAGAATTAGGATAGTTCAAGAACTAAGATCAAACACTGTCTACTTTTAGGATGCTCCAAAGAGCTCAATACTCTTCAAAGAGCAGCACCCGAAACTGCTGCTGACGAGGCAGAAACTTTGCATGGTAACAGCAACAAAGACAGAATGCAATTTAATCACACTCAGATGAATCCTCAATCAATATTTCTTGAACAGCTACTACATAGCACAGTCCTGAGAGGTCTCTTTCTACAGGGACAACAGAGAAGCCAGAGAACTCCTTCCTGACTTTGACTGAGTTTAGAATCTCAAGAGAAAGCAAAATATGGACAAGGGGCAAAAACTTGGTGCTCAAATCCATTGCCCTAATTAACGGTGAACGATGCTAAATAACATATGGCAATACATGACTGTGTGACAGAGTGAACAGAGATGAGTGGCTGCAAGAGTTTGTAAGAGGAGCTTTCGGAAGGCTGAAGCCAGAGAATGCTTCATTCAGCATTCTAAATGGAGTTAGGCTGTGAACATATAGAGAAGCATGCTCTAAAGAAACATGTTCTAAATCCACAAACTGCAGGCTCAGACACAAGAAAGAACAGTGCCTTTATCAAACTTAAAAGCAGGCTGATGTGTAACTCTGGGCTGTGGTGCTGTACCGTGAAGATGGCTTCTAGGCTAATTAGGTGATCTGAAATGATGAAAGGCAAGGCTTTAGAATTACTCACACTGAGACCCTCATTTCGTATCCTAGAAAAAGCAAGACCAAGGAAATCAGGTTGTTAGTGGCGGTGAATTTGGAGAGGACTGATAACAGCGGTGGTATCTAGAAAAGTGTCTGGAGTTGGGATACAAAGAGCTAGAGAGATGATGGCTCAGTAGTTAAGAGCACTGGCTGCTCTTCCAGAGGACCCAGGTTCAGTTCCAGTACCCACATAGTAGCCAACAACCCTCAATAAGCCCGCCTCTGACTTCGGAAAGCACTGCACACATGGCTGACCTTACACACACGCAGGCAATGCACTCATACACATAAAATTAAAAATAATTTAAAAAATGTAAAGACTTGGCTTTATCCATCATGAGTTAGTTATAATTTAATAAGGAGACAAATGTTAACATAAACTAATAGGAAAATTTTACATTAGCAATATAAAAAAGCAAGTGTATGTGTGGAAGGGCTGGAGAGATGGCTCTGTGGTTAAGAGCACTGGCTGTTCTTCTGGAGGACTCAGGTTCAATTCCCAGCACCCACATGACAGCTAACAACTGTCTTTAACTCCAGTTCCAGAGATACATACATGTAGGCAATGCACTCATACACATAAAATTTTGTTTTTTAATAGAGATGGGCGTGGTGGCACATGCCTTTAATCCTAGTACTCAGGAGGCAGAGGCAGGAAGATCTCTGTGAGATCATTGGGGCCAGGACTACAAAGGAAGTTTCAGGTCAGCTGGAGTTACAGGGAGACCCCGTTTTAAAAAAAAAAAAAAAGCAAAACTGAGCGAGAGAGAGAGAGAGAGAGAGAGAGAGAGAGAGAGAGAGAAACACAGAGAGAGATTAAAAATAACAAACAATCCTAGTGACTGGGATGGCTGTGCTCATGCTAGAGGTCCTAGGAGAGGAGCAGAGCTAAGCGCTTCCCCAAGGGTATTTCTTGTCTTTCCCAGCTTCTAGAGGCTGCTCGCATTCTTGGCTGTAGTCCCCTTCCCTTTTCAATGCCAGCAATTACATCACCACAGCCTCAATTTCCACTGCCACATGTCCTCTGACTTTCTTCTGCCTCCTCTTCCATTGTTAAAGATGCTTGTGATACACTGGACTCACCTGGAAATCCCAGGATAATCTCATTAAATCATCGGATTAGTAACATTAACTCCACTGCTACCTTAATTCTCCCTTGTGAAGTAATCTAACGTGCTCACAAGTTCTGGAAATGAAGATGTAGACAACTCTGGGAGCAAATATTTTGCCTACGACAGTATTTAGTGCATGTTGCAAGCCCTCTTGCAATTTTGGTATAAAGTTATAGCCCTTATTTTACTCTCAAATTGTTACCTCAGTTCTTACATATACACCATTATTACAAGACAAAAACGGTTTCTAAAACATAGGCAGTACTTCCTGATCTGATGATGGATTAGAAACTGCCCCACTGTGACATGGAGGAAGAGCAGAGTCAGGATAAGAAGGAATGGACTATCCACAGAGAGAAAGAAAGGAGAAGCACATAACATCCACAAAGGGGCTGACAGACCAACGGAAAAGCACAGAAAACCAGCAGGGCGGCTCTGTACAAAGAAGATGGCCTCTCACATCTCCAGTCTTGCAGCTTCCTGGCAGGGGGTCCAGCACCAGCATAAATCACGGGAAAAAAAATCAGTCTACAAATTTAACTCAAGCTCCATCTACATGACAAGACTCCAATGCTAGAAGACACAGAAAGAAGTCCCTCCAACGCTTTTCTCTCCTTGTGGGACCTTTCTTTTTCACTTAATATAGTTTTAGTAGTATTTTTACCTTATTTTTAAAAAGGTTTTGTGGGACTGGGCATAGTGATGCACACCTTAAATCCTAACACTCAGGAGACAGAGGCAGGTGGTTCTCTGTGAGTTTGAGGCTACCTTGGTTTACAAGTAAAACACTCAAACATTAAATACAGATAAATAAAAACAAATTTTAAAAATCAGGGAGATATCAAATAAATAACCTAATGACATACCTCAGGATCTTAGAAAAACAAAAGTAAGCCATATCCAAAAGCAGTGGGTAGCAACAGACAGTGAAGATCGGAGCAGAAATTTATGAAATGGAGACTAAAAATGTACAAAGAACCAACCAAACCAAAGCTCGGTTCTTTGACAAGATAATTAAGGCTGACAAAATCCTAGCCAATTTACCCAAAAGAAAAAGACTCAAATTAATAAAATTAGAGATGAAAAAGGAAATGTTACAGCAAATTCTAATGAAACACAGAGGACAGTTAGGGAACACACTAAAATTTCACATTTTAAAAAAAATGGGAAAAATCTAGAAATACGTAAATTCCTAGGCCAGTATGACCTTCCAGGAGTATTAATAACTAAAACAGATTCACAAGCAATAGACTGAAGCAGTAATAAAAAGTCTCCCCACAAAGAAAAGCATAGGACCAGATGAATTAATGTGGAACACTGCCAACCTTAAGGAAGAGCTAAGACCAGTGCTCCGCAAACTGTCCCACAAAACAGAAAGGGAAGGAACAGAATCAAACTCATTCACAAAGTCATACTACTCTGACACCAAACTGGACTCAGTAAAAAGAGAAAACTAGGGGACTGGAGAGATGGCTCAGCAGTTAAGAGCACTGGCTGCTCTTGTAGAAGACCTGGGTTCCATTCCCAGCACTCATATGGCAGCTAATAACCGTCCATAACTCCAGTTCCAGGAGATCCAACACCTTCTTCTGACCTCCTTAGGCACTGCCTGACATGGTTGCACTTACACACATGCAGGCAATGCACTCATATACATAAAATAATAATATTGAAAAGTATAGATCAGTTTCCCCATGAACATAGACACAAAAATTCTTACTGATAAAATATTTGCAAATCAAGTTAAGAACACATTAAGATCATATACCATGAGCAACTTGGTTTCATTCCAAGAATGCAAAATGGTTTTATACAGACAAATCAAGACAAATAACATAAAATCAAGACAAATAACATAACACATATTTGACAGAAAACACATGACCATTTCAATAGATTTAGAAAGGTACTTGGACAAAGCTCAGCATTCTTTCCCGACAAAAGCCCTGAAACACACTAGGAATAAAAAGAAAATACTTCAGCATTATGAAAGTCATTTACAGGGCTGGAGAGGTGGCTCAGTGGTTAAGAGCACAGGCTGCTCTTGCATAGGACCTAGGTTCAGTTCCCAGCATCCACATGATGGCTAACAACCACTCTTCACTCCAGTTCCAGAGGATCCAATGCCCTCTTCTGGCCTCTGAGGGCACTGCACGCATGAATGCACTTACATACATGCAGACAAAAGACTCATACATAAAAATAATTTTTAAAGCTAAAGATAACATACCTGTAGCTAACATTATACTAAATGGGAAAAACTGAAAGCATTGTCTCTAAAATCAGGAATAAGACAAGAGCTTCCACTGTCCTTGTACTCAAAGTCTCAGTGAGCAAAAAGAAAAGGAGGCAAGGGAAAAAGGATATAGGATACAAATAGGAACAACAGAAGCCAAAATATTCTTGTTTGCAGATGGCGTGATCCTGTACTTACAAAACTCTAAAGACTCTACCAGAAAACTGGCTTGAAAAACCTTTCAACAGAGTAGCAAGATATAAAGTAGTCAGCATTCAAGAAACTGTAGCCTTTCTCTACATACTAACAACAAACTTGTCAAAAACAAAATAAAGAAAGAAATCTCATTTACAATAGCCTCAAAAAGTAAATAAATGTAGCTTGGTGTAGTGGTACATGCCTTTGATCCCAATATTTGGGAGGCAAAGGCAGGTGGACCTCTGTGAGTACAAGGCCAGTTTGGTCTACATAATGAGTCCCAAGCCATTCAAGAGCTACATAGTAAGATCCTGTCAAATAAATAAATTAATTAAATAGTAAAATACCCATGCATAAAACTAAGCTAGGAGGTAAAAGAACTCTACAACAAAAAGTTTGACAGTAAAGAAAGAAACTGAAGACACTGGAGGATGAAAAAAATATCCATTCTCATGGATTAGCAGACTAAATATTGTAAAAATGGCTACCTTACTAAAAATGATCTACAGATTCAACATAATTCCCATTAAAAATTCCCAGGATATTCTTCACAGAAAAAAATCTTTGGGCCCAAGAGAGTTTAGGTCAGCGGGTAAAGGCACTTGCTACCAAGCCTGACAATCTGAGTTTGATCCCCAGGACACATATAATGGAAAGAAAAAAACCTACTCCCACAAGTTGACCTCTGATCTCCACATGTGCACTATGGCATGTGCACACCTCCCCCACTTCTACACGTTTGCCTGACCTCTACATAAGCACTGTGGCACACACATGCCACATACACAAGAGCACACACACAAATACATTTAAAATGTTAAAAAAAAAAAAAAAAAAAAACCCGTAAGACAGAGGAATCTTTTAGAACTTACATGAAAGCACAAAGACCCCCAATACCTAAAGCCATCTTAAGGAGAACCAGCAATGCTGGAGGTATGGCAATACCTGCAAATCATACTACGAAGCCACAGCAACAAAACATGTTGGCATAGTGGTACATGCCTTTAATCCCAACACTTAGGAGGCAGAGTGAGGTGAATTTCTGTGAGACCAAAGTCAGCCTAGTCTATAGAGCAAGTTCTAGACCAGCTGGGGCTACAGGGAGACCCTTATTCAAATAAATAAAACAAAACAAAATAACTCCATAAGGTAAAGTGTAAGGTAATTTAATAAAGTTTTGATAATTATGACAAATATTATCCCTTTTAAAGAGACAAATAGTCCAGAGACAGAAGTTATGGGGTTGTCCCAGAATGTGTAAATAAAACAGTGAACACTCAAGTATGATTAGTCTAGTTTGATCATACTACAAAATTCAATCAACTTCTCATAAATTGTCTGAACTTCTAACTTAGAGAACAAATATTCCTTATTCTGTGATTAAATATCTTCAATTTTAAGGCTTTCTCATTAGAAATCCAAAGTATTTCAAGAAAAACTAATAGATTTGACATATGGACATATTATATCATAAAAGCCCCATGTAAATATATTATTTTCAATACAACTTCCACCCATACAAATCTCAATCCCTTCAAAACACTAAAACAGAAGCCTCAACAAGATCCCTTCCACTCAGGATTAAAATGAACTATTCCATTCACTGCAACCATGAGGGACCACAACCTAAAATTAATACAATTTAGCTATTCACAAATGAAAAAACCATCTTTTCTCCTATTTGTAGTGCTATGCCTTGGAAAACAGTAGAATGGTTTTAAGACAAATAGGCTTCAACTCCAGGGCCAATTCTGATTAACTAGAAGAGGTTACCTGGAGTACCAAGCTGAGCACAATCATGCACCCAGTTATAGAATTGGTGAAGAGTGCTGTGGTGATGGTGATTCCTGCATAGGGCTGTAGGAACAAAGGCAAAAGTACTGGGATTCACCATGCCACACTAGGCCAGAGGCTTTGTACCTAAGCAGATCTGTCCTCAAATGCAGACTTTGCCATTTCCTAATTCGATGATAACAAAGAACCTTGTTTTATCACTCTTAGTCTTTGTTTCTTCTCTACAGTGGGGATTATACTTACTTTACAGGTTACAATAAGGATTAAAGCATATAATTTACAAATGCCCCCAGATCCCAGCTTCTTATACAAAGCAGGGTGTCATGTACCCAAATGTAGAGGATTGTGAAAACTGGCCACTAGTAAGAAGTTTCTAAACAACCAAAAATTAATTCAAATGAAACACATAATGAGTCTGAGGTGTTTCTGGCAGCCCTCACTCCCATTGCATTATGTGACTTCACTGCTGCCTTGGTTCTGAACACATCGTGCACTGCTCAGCTATCCACAAATGCTGCCTGAAACAGCTCGGTTCAGATTCAAGACAACTGTATGTTATGAACAGAAGTAGGGATTTCTGTACATACAAACTTTCCTGCTTCTGTAAAAACAAAGTTTTAATATTTCTCCACCTTCATTCTCCAACATGTATTAGTTTATCTTTACACTGTATTATGTTAGAATGTTTGATTTTAAAATTTGCTATTTTAATTAGATAGCTGTTAATTACCCCAGTGAACTCTCACCGGTGAAGCTTCCTCATAAACAGAGTGCTGCGATGCACACAGAAGGCCACAAATGGTCAAGATGTAAACACTAAGGGACTACATAATGAGTGTCCCTGGATAGGACTTTTATATTAAACCTCACCCACAGGGACCATTTCAGAAGAGGGGCGAAAAGACTGTAAGCAGAGTCACGGTTTAAGCACGAGCATAAGGAAACAGAGGCTTTCAAGCCTCTGGGAACTTGCTCATTTTAACGTACAACCATGGTGACAGCACACACAAGACCCATGCTGACTCAATCAGACAAAAACCCAGCACAGAAATTAGGGAAATGAGCAGTAGGACTAACCGGAGTGGAGGAACTATTGGCAACTGATTATTGCAGGATGAGGGAGAACTGATCTTAAGGGAGAGACTCTAGATAGGCTGACCTGATAGGCTCTAGACAGGATGAACTTGCACCAAGAGACATCTGGGTACAAATGCTTGACTGGCTAGAACTTAACATATATGGCAAAAATGCATGAAATCTGGAAGCGGGACAGCTATGGGGGAGTGTGGAGTGGGGTCTAAATTTGATTAAGAGCTATGCTATGAAATGTACACAAACTCAATAAAAATATACATTAAAAAACTGCCATTTTATTTGGTGATTTGAATTTCACAAAAATTCATTCAATAAATTTTGGGATGGGATTAGGGCAGAATTTCCAACAATTTCTAAAATGGTTCAAAACATACTTCTGCCATTTTGTATAAATATTTAAGTGATGTGGCATTCTCATCACTGACTATAAGAAGCTGGGATCAGTCAACTTTGAAAGTCAGTGAAGGTGTTGTGTCCTACAGTCTTGAATATTCCGCCCAGATTTAATTTTATGTAATTTTATGGAAAAATAAGCACATCTTTCTAATTAGTTTATACATTCACCTTCATCTTTATCAAACAGGAAAATTATACTTGTACTAAAGAATGTTTTAAAATAAATGTGTTATTTATTACCAGTATATGTTTGGTGCATATACCTATTTATATAATATCTATATACACCTGTGATCACATAAAAATTTTTCAGGCAAGGAGGCTGGGCATGGTGGCACAAGCCTTTAATCCCAGCACTCAGGAAGCAGAAGCAGGCAGATTTCTGTAAGTTCAAGGTCAGTCTAGTCTACATAGTGTGATGGTGTGTTCCAGGCCAGTTGGGGCCACAGGGAGACCTTGTCTCAAAAACATTTAAATATATATATATATATTTAATACACATATATATATATTCCTCCTCCTCCCCCCCAGGCAAACAAATACAAGCAGGAAAATGTAAGAAGCTCTTTGCTAGAACACACTATATGAAACAGTGCTCAATCAAATGCTTATTTGGGACAAATTTTTTGTTTGTTTTGCTTTGTTTTAAGAGAGGGTCTTACTCTACATCCCAGGCTGGCCTAGAACTCACAGAGATGTGCTTGTCTCTGCCTCCTGAGTGCCCAGAGTCATCAAAATGCTTGTTAATTTTAGTTACTATAAGAAACAGTAATTTTAGCCTGCCAAATGTGCCTGTTCTGATGCAGGGAACTAGCTTTCCTTGTGGATGTTCCTATTTTTTAACTTCAGGTAAAGACACTTATAATTTTATAAAATGCAAATCATACAGTGTTTCTGATTTTCTTGGAAAGTATCATTTTTACTAATTTTATCCTTTTCTTATAAATAAGCATATTTTTTAAATGATAGCTTATACAAGGGCTATTGTTTTTATTTAATATTAGTTGTAATAAAATGAATTAGAGACTGTACCAGGTTTCCTTCCATAAGCAATAAAATGGTTAATATGTCCCTTGGAAAAAAATGACTTCTCTCCCAAGAACTATCAGATTTACCTTCTAAAAACAATTAATATGAGATTAGATTAGATACAGGGGAAAAAAAAGAAAAAGAAAAAGCTATACCATATACCTTGTCAGTAGCCTCATAACTAATCCTTGTTCAAAGATTCATAAGTGGCTAAGATTTAAGATTTGGCACAATGTACTGATGTAATCAGGCTATACCACTGAATCACAAGGGAAAGACACAGGAGAAACCCACCAGAAGATTTCCTTAGTTTCTCTTCCTCCTGCTCCTGGGGAACACTTGAGCTTGTTCCTTTCAACAATAATGTTAAAAAGCACCCACATGCATACAATGTTTCTCTCAGGGAAACACATCAGAAACATACTGGGAGTGGGATATTGTCACCTAGGCACCTCTGCCCATCACCAGATTCCCAGGAGGAAAATAGAGGTCCAAACAGTCCAGGCACAGCAAACCATGTTAGACTTATAAAAGGGTAGACACAACTCCTACACTCCGAGTTCACAGATGGCAGCCAAGGGAAAGCCTTTCTAAAAACAACAGTATGCCTGCTGCCTTAACTGTTCTGCAGATTCCAGTCTTTTCTCAAAATCCCATGCTCTGATAAAAGTGGCTACTTCTAACAGTTCTGTGTACTCTGTACCATTTAAAGGCTTCTTATAAGTAGCACTACAAATCCAGTAGAACTGGGACATTCCAAGGTACACTGAGTTGCCATGGTTTTAGCTGATTTATTCTGCATTCAACCAATCTGGCTTTCTGACACTAAGGGAGGGTGCTTCAAACTTCTTTCAAGTCTCTTACCCAGAACACCTCGAGCTGCACTGTCCAGAGTCCCTCCGTGTCCAATTTTCAAAGTCTGCTTTTTCCTCTTGCTCCATTCTGAAGAAGGGATCCCAGCTTCTATAAGAATAATGGAGATAAAAACAGAAATTACCAAAATAAATAAAGCAGAATATGGTGAGAAACCAGATGACCTATTCAAAACAAAAGCTAGTATGAAAACTGATGTCTTGAGACCATGATCACGTAACTAGCAAAAAACAAATTTAAAAATGTATAGCCAGGACTGGGAAGAGAGCTCAGTTCCTACTCAAACATGAGGACCAGAGTTCAATCCCAAGAATCCACACAAAACAAAAAGCCAGATTAGTAGTCTGAATTTACAAACCAGTGCTGGGGGAGGGGAGACAAACATCTCTGGGGATTGTTGGCCAGCCAAGCCTATTTAATGAGGCCAGTGAGGGACCCTGCCTCACTAAATAATGTGGACTATGCCTGAGGAACAATGCCTAAGGCTGAACTCTGTCTCCACATGCATGTGCCTACACATGTATTCACCCATACACATACACAGACACAAATACAGACACCCCTGAATTACAAAACAACAATATTTCAAAATTGGCTACCTAGAAACCAAAACTCCTTTTTCTAAGACAAATAATGTAAAATAAATAAATATCTAAGCTAGCTCACCAAAATCTAGTCATTTCTTAGTAGTCAGGAAATGAGAAAAAGTTAATTTTGGTATATACAGCTAGTGGGAAAGTTCTAACTCTCCCAGTCCCTGGTGTCCTTCCCTAGTCTTCCATCCTGCTCCCTGACTTTGCGGTACATTTCATACATGGCTATTTCTATTACACTGAATTCTGAAGCCAATTTTATTTGTCATCCTCCTAATCAAAACTCTCAATTCATTAATGACTAGCCTCAACAAAGGTTAAGTAGGAAGTAAATAAGAGTTGTCTCTTAACCTTTGAAGCATTAGCTTAAAAAAAAAAAAGGAGGCCGATCTAGCTTATCTCCTACCCCTGCCGTAAAGACAGCTGTCAAGACCTAGTAACTCCCACCCCTCAGGACCATCAACCACCACTGACACTGGGAGACAGAAAATAAAGTAGTGGAATGAAAAAGAGAAGCCAGATTAATGGGCAAAGGGGAACCTGGGTGACCCAGCCGCACAACATAATTACCAACGCAGTGAGTCAGAACCTCAGAGTGAGGATGCAGTCTTGGAGCCATTCTCCCATTACATCATCACTACATGTGAAGAGCAAGACCACGCTGACACGAACCTGAGGTTAGGCCTGGGTGCCCACCCTTCCCCTTCCACTCCCATTGCACCACGGACTTCTCATCAGTGAAACAACTTTGCATTTTCAACTCACTGTGTCTTGGAGCACAAAGATACCACAGATTTAAGTATTTTGTCTGTACCCAAATTTACTTGAAACTTACACAAAAATGCCTCTGCCACTATTAGAATTTCATTCAGTCTACTGAACCAAATATTTATGGATGGGCATCTCTTAAGGTATTTTCCAATTATAAAATCTCATATGCTTCAGGTCTTAAAAGTGTCAAAGACACAGAAGACTATAGATTGTACAATGAATGTCAGGAATCAATGTTAGAGGCTACAGTCATTTATTGTGTGAAAATCAGTATTTGTCAAACTTGGTCAGCACCAAAACAGGTATCCTTAAGAATCTTCCCAGGTGCTGCCGAGAGGTGGTTAGAATAGCATTTGGGAAGCTCAATTTAGCTACATAAATACAGAACAGCCTAAGCTGTTAAACGCATTTTAAAAACAGAGAATAGTGGGGACTGGAGAGACAGCTCAGTGGGTTAAGGGCACTGGCTGCTCTTGAAGAGAATTTGGGTTCAATTCCCAGCACCCACACAGTGGCTAACAACCATCTATAACTTCTTACCTCAGCATAGCATGGATGCACTTATATACATGCAGACAATACAATCATACACATAAAATAATAAATATTTTAAAAATAGAAAATAACGAAAATCAACATCTGCATGAGTGTTTCTAGAACTCAGTCTAGCAAAAGCCTTCAAAGAATTAGTCCTGATGAAGTTTTGTCAGGAAACTTCAGATTAGGGGAAAATTAGCCAGAAGGACAACATATGACTTTGATCCTATGGAAGGCTTATCTGAGAGAAAGAATGGTAATCATTACCTTGACCAAAAAAGTGAGTTTATCAACAAATTAAGCCAAATGAAAGCAGCAAATCTATGAAGAAAAAAAAAAAAACCTCCTTAATGATACCACAATGCTTCCCCTTGATTCAATTTCTCAGTTTAACATCATCTATATACACACATACACACACACACAAATATCCTCCATATACAGGCATAAAGAAAACAATGTTCTTGTTTCATCTCTGTTGCTATGATAAAACGAAAAGCAACTTAGGGGTGAAAAAGATTTATTTTAGCTCCACAATTCCAGATTAGCCTTTCACTGAGAAGTCACAGTGGAAGGAGCCCAAGACAGCTGGTCACATCACATCCAGTCAAGGGCAGAGAGGAAATGATGCATACACGTGTCATGTGTGCTCAGCTGGATCTCTCCATTCTTACACAGTTCAAGACTCCCTGCCTAGGGAATGGTACCACCCACAGTGGGCTGGGTCTTCTAGCATCAACTAACTTACCCAAGACAACCTCCTACAGACATGCCCACAAGTCACTCCAGCATAAACAACACCTAGCCTTTGCTGAATCTCTTCCCAGGTGATTCTATTCAATTGGCAATTAAAGCTAGTTGAAGGAGAACAGCAAAGATGTTAAAAGCAGATGTAAATAAAGTCCAAACATCACTTGAAAACAAGGATGTTTAATGGAGTGGGTGGAAAATCACCTTCTTTGTTTAAGTTCAAAACACTGCTATAACTCATGATGACTTTTAGATTAGAAATAGGATATCTGTCAACTAGTACAGGATGGCTGGTTTTTCTTTTGTTTTTAGGAATGCTTAAAGAATCTTTGAATTCTTTAAAGTTCATTGATTAACTGTCACCTTGTATGTGATCAATGCTTGATTGTTTTCATGTATTCCAGCACCTACTTCCCTGCAGTAACCCTGAGATTAGACTATACAAGACTGTAGAATTCTGTACTAAATTCGCTCATGTCCAGCAGAGATATGAGTCCTTTGCTCTGCTTCATTTCGTTGTCCACCAGCTGACCTGGACCTTCACAGCTAGTCATCAGTTACCTGAGCAGATATTACACTGGAATTTAACATCAGGAAAGTGTATCTGTTAGTCAATAACATTTCAATCTGCATTGTATCTGCTATGATTAGTAATTTCCTATTAGAATAGCTTGATTTTGCATAGAAAAATTAATTTAGTAAGGTATGGTGGTGCACACCCGTAAGTTTAGCACTCAGGAGCAGGGGCTGGAGGATCAGTGTAAGCTCCAGGCCAGCGTTGGCTACACAGTAAGTTCAAAGCAAGCTCTGGATATACAGTGAGCTTCTATCTCAAAACAAACCAAACAAAAATAGGGCAAATCTTCAAGGAGACAATGAACAATATAAGAAGTTTCTTCTACCACTAAAGGCTGCTGAAATCACCAGACTATGAGACTAGTCAAGGGAAGAGTCAGACCTTTTACTTTACCTTTGTAAAGCTCTGTAGGACAACACAGCTCCAGCTTAGTGTGAGTACCCAATAAAATTAAGGGTCTGAGTTGGGGGGATTGTTCACTGGGTACAGTGTTACCCAAGCATGAAGACCAGAGTTCACATCTCTTGCACCCACATAAATGCCAGGCTGGCATGGTAGCCTACCTGAATCCCAGTGCTCAGGAGGCAGAGTTTCCTGGAGCAAGTTGGCTAGCTAGTATAGCCTAATTAGCAATCCCTGGTTGAAGTAAGAGACCCTGACTCAATATACAAAGTGGAGAGCCTTCTCAGAAGACTCAACATCAACCTCTGGCTTTCCTACAGAAGCACAAACATAAGCCCACTCACACATGGGAACACTCATACACACATGTATGCATGCCAAACACAAATAAAGATGCAAAACAACAGCAAAGTTTCACTTTCTTAAATGATCACTATCTTAAATGATCTACTTGGCTCATGAACTGTGTGATCGCACTTGTGTAAACTATGGTTTTTTTACATCTTCATGTGTACATGGACAACAGAAGGATGCTTAGAAAAATGGCCAAGTTCTATGCTAACGTTCCTCAAAATATGCTTCATAGATTACTTACACTAGAATCTGGAGCAACTATTTAAGAATTAAATTTCTGAAAAATACCTCAAACCCTAGGAAACACAACCTCTGTAAAGGCAGGGATTTGGAATCTGTATTTGTATAAAAGACTAACTCTCATGCCCCTAAAATGTGAAAAACGCTGTTCTAAGCCTGGTTAACTAGGTCTGAGTGTTTTCCTAATATTTTAAGAATGCAACTTTGGGGATACAGAGCCAGAGCTTCCTTTGGATGGGACTCATCCACAGAAACCAAACAAAAGCCCCATGAGGCACTGGATTACAGAAAACTGGTCTGCAAGCACAAGGGCAGAGATCTGTGCATGCGAATTGGTCCCCAAGTCCACATATACATATCCTCGAGAACTGCTAACTGCAACTGTTTTAAGAGTCCACGCTTGGGTAAGTCCAAGCCAAAGATGCCCCAGGTTTTTTGTTCAGATCTAATTCAATGGTCGTTGGCCCTTTCCCATATTCCCTTCTCTTGAGCCATAAGCACGCAAATAAATAAATGAAAGAAAATCCCAGTGTGCTTCCCCTGTGGCGGAGACCGTCTCAGCCTGATCCCGATCGGGCTGCAGTACCTGTCAGCAGCTTCTCCTTCAACCGATTCAGCAGCTCGGCTGAAGTGGGCCCTTTGGGCTTGTGCACGGCGAACACGCCGCCGAGCGACAGCAGCTTGGTAGCCAGGGCGGCCTTGGAGACCTGGGCCTCGGATCCCGTCCTGGCGGCGGCCGCCACCGCAGCGCAAGCAGCTCCGGTTACCGAGGGCGCGGTCACGGTCGCTGTTGCTCCCGCAGGATCTGAGACTGGAGCTGTGTCCGCAACCAGAGACGGCACCACCTCAGCCTCAACAGCTGCCATGCTGTTACAGTCCGGACCTGCGACCGAGCGCGCACGCGGATGACGTGTAAGAGTGCGCCTGACAGCCCACCCTTCCCGAGCTGTGAGGTGAATGAGGAAGTCGCTCGGGCTTGTGGGAATTGTAGTTCCTGGCCTCTCGGTGCAAGCCCAAGGCTTGCTGTTCTGATGGAGTCATTTCTCTCCTGTGACCCTTTTTTCTTAAGTACGGTTAGTTTCCTGAGGCAGGAGTATATTGGAATTGCAGTTGTAATTTACCCAACGAAAGCACCAAATCTGTGTATTTTAGGTGGGGGAAGCTCTTCCTGTCCCATGGGCACCCATCCGGACTTGAGAACTCTTCCCCACCTCCATATTTATAAATACAAACACATATGAAATGTAAAATACCGACTTTTGTGTGGCTTCAGAAGACTCACGTTCCCCTTAGCTCATTGATTCATCTGATTTGTTGTGATCATGGATTCGCGGTTTAGAATTAAAGTCATCTGAATATAAACCCAGCTAATGAAAGGCACCTATGTACCTCGGACTGTATTGCAAATGCCTCATGTATTAGGGGATGTTTAAATAAATATTTGGGATTTAATAAATGATTACAAGTTCTTCAAAGTCCCGAAAGAAACTTCTGGACGAAGGCACTGTTGAATCACTTGGGCTTATTTTGCTATCCCATGCATCCCTGTTTCTCCCTAACTACACCCCACATTCCTCCCTGAAATTCTTGACAGTTCTAAGATTCTGAAAATTCTTTTGGAGTCTGCATTCCTTTGTAGACATTGCTTATATATAAAAAACGATGGCTAAAATTCATAAAATTAGGGACTGGAGAGATAAGACTTAAGAGCACTGGCTGCTCTTGCAGAGGGCTCAGGATCGGTTACCAGCACCCACAGGGAGGCTAACAACTGTCCATAACTCCAGTTCCAAGAGATCCAACACCTTCTTCTGACCTCCACAGACATTGTACAACACGGGTCAGAAGAGAGCGTTGGATTCTCTGGAATTGGAGTTATGGACAGTTGATACCTGCCATGTGGGTGCTGGGAATCGAACCTGGGTCTTCTGCAAGAGTGCTCTTAACCACTGGGCCATCTCTCCATTCCCAAAATTAAACTCTTATTCAAACCCGGCCTTACATCTCTCTAAAAGTGATTCAATTCACAACAAAATTTAGGAACACTATTTTGATCCTAGCACAAGGCAGAATGGGAGAAAAATCATTTTACTTCTTCCTCAGAAACATTGAATAATATCATGGGATAGCTGAATTTGTGTTTGTTCTTTCCCACATTTCTTTACAGCTGCTCTTTCTCATAGTACTTTTGGATGTTATTGTTTTGACCTACTGATGGTTCTTAGTTTTTGGAATCACCAGTCAGGTAATCCCCATTGGAATTTTTCCCCATTCACATAGTAAATACATTCCAGAGCAATTACTATAAATAAGTATTCTTGGCATTAGAAGCACCAAGTTCTACTTTTCTGAAGTAACCAACATCTCAATCATATTGGGCAAAACTTCAATTAACAGATCATCCTACTTAATATTTTAATAGTATACTTACATGAGTTAGGACTTTGGTTAGAAGCAACAGACTGATTCATAGCAGCTTGGGAGTGGAGGAAGGCAGATTTATCAGGTGTACACTGTAATACTATTCAGAACCTTCCTCCCATCCTCCTCTCTTCATTTCCTCCCTCCCTCCCTTTTTCCTCCTCCCCTATTGTGGGTGCATCTCCATCTCCAGCACCACTGTTGTGCTCCAGCCATGCCAGAGAATGGAGGACGATCGAACGGGACCTCAGGTGGCTCAGAGTGTGGCGGGAAGAGTTCCCTCCCGGGAGACTACGTTGGTGGGTAGTTCGGTTATTAGAGCCAATGCAGGGGCTTATATAAGGAGGCCTCCTGACCGTTACAGAAGGCAGGAAAGGTGGGGTTTTGGGGTAAAGGGCGGGAAGGCTGTGGAACTTCAGGAACGAGGAAACGAAACCCAAAAACCTGGTTCTGGTCTGGGGTGGGGGAAAGGAAGATTCATATCACATTAGGCAGAGCAGGTCAGACACCTGCCATCCCTTTAGGGTACCTGGAGTTGCTCAATATCCAGATCCCCACACCCTATATCTCTCTTTTCTGCTACGTTCTTATGTCTTCTTCATCCTCTGTCCACTTTGAATAAACCTCTTTCCTTCCACCCTGTTGGTTTTAAACCATCCAGTTTTGATCCAGCCCCCAAGTCTTGTGGATGAAGTCACTCTTGATCACCTGTACAGCATAGCGCCCCATCACTCTATCTCTTCACACCTTCCTACCTTGCTTTCTTCTTTTAGTTTTCTCCATAGCATCTCACTTTCCTGCTTTACTTTTTTCAGAGCACTTCTCATCTGATGCACTGTATACTTTACTAATTGTGTTTAATTAGTAAACATCTAACTCCATCTATTAGAATATAAGCTTCATGAGGACAAGAAATTGTTATTCATTTGCTCCATCTACAGAGCTTGGGATAGTGTCAGCAACTGCACTCAATAATATCTGTTGAATAAATGAATAAATATATATAACAGCTCCCATAGAATCCTCCACAAAAGGGAATTAGTGCCAATTTCCGTGAGTCTTAAACACACATAACAACAGATGCATGCTTGCTGTAAACATAGTTTGCCATATGTGTTCTCAATGCCTTCATCTCATTCTTAATGTATGCAATTTAGGAAAAGAGACTAAGATCACCCAATGCCAGTTGCTAAGACTCTAACTTTTTAGATAAATTGCCTTGCTGCCCTCAACTATCCATGCAGCATCAAAGATTAAAGATTGTTCATGGCTAAGCCTCAAAAACCGACCAGGCTTCAGCCTGTCACTGGCTCCCCATGGCTGCATCCCTGTAGTGCTACCCTGATTCCTGACATAGACACATTGGCCTGGAAGGGCTTTTCTTCACAGAGTCGTCTTCAAATGTTTATCTGTGTAACTTCTTATATATGTTAGAAGCAGAGCATAGACAGCAGGTCATGATAAGGGCTATGAAATCACGTAATTTGAATCTTCAGTTTCAAAACTAAAGACACAGAATAGTGCTCCTGACAACCAAGAAGACAAAGCTGAGGATGCTGAAATCTGTGCAGAGTCATGAGCAAGGCACCCTTTTCCTAAGGTTCAGAGACAAGAGAGACTTACGCATTCCATGTGTTTATAATTTCTATCGTGAAATTTGAGAAAGCTGGAAAGCCCTTTAAAATGTTGTTCCTGTCTGTGCCCTTAAAAGATATCCTAATAGGAAAGAAAATAGTAAGGTAATTAAAGAAATCTGGTTGGATACATAAGATAGTCTGTTGTGAGCTGAGGAGAACGAAATAAACATAGCTGAACTAATTTTCTTCCTGTTGATGTGATTAGAAACGCTGACCAAGGAAACTTATAGATGGAAGAGTTTATTTAGCTTATGGTTCCAAAGGGGCAAGAGTCCATCATGACGGGGAGGCGTGGCGGCAGAGGTGGCCACAATAGACACAGAAGCTAAGCGCTTACATCTTCAAGCAGGCATAGGAAGCAGAGAGCGACAGGAGATCCAGCAGGGCTTAAAAACTCTCTAATCCCACCCCCAGTGATGTGCTTCCTCCAGCATGGCCACGCCTTCTAAGACCTCCCAAAACAGCACCACCAACTGGGGACAAAATGTCCCAATACTTAGAGTCTATGAGGGGCATCTTATTCAAACCATCACATTCCACTCCCTGCCCCCCATAGGCTCATGAGCATATAAAATGCAAAATGCATTTAGTCTGGTTGGCAGCAGAGACTCCAAGAGGAAACACCAGATCAAAACAAGACCAAAAACCAGCAGGGCAAACACCAAATCCGAATTCTGGGGTTTTACTTCCAAAGGGCTTAGATGGCTCGACTCGTCCAGCTTTGCTTTGTGCAATATACATGTCTCGCTTGGGGCTGGTATCACTCCTGCATGCAGCTCTCCTTGACAGATGTCTCACAGCTCTGGCACCACAAACTTCTTCTTGGAGTCTCTACTGCCAACCAGACTTCATCTTCACAGCTTCACAAAATGGTCTATCAGGACTTCTTGGCCTGTCAGGGCCTTCTTTAAGCAGGGACACCCCTGCTGCATGCTGCCTGGCCTCAGCAGCTCTCTGAATCCATGGAGGAAGAACCAATGACCCCTTCACTCTTGCATCTTTCATGCCTCTAAAGCCAGGACCAGGTAAAGGATACTGCCAAGTTTGGCTTCAAGTTTGGGATGAACTGCAAAGCTTTATTCTTCAGTCGTTTTCTAGTAGAAAACACCTGTAGTATCTTCCTTTTACAAGTTGGAGGCTTAACTGGGTGTGGTCTTGCCATAGAAGCACTCTCTCCATTGTTTAAATGCAAATCTCCAGGCCTCTCTTTAATCACCTTAATCTCCTTATCAAACAGATCCTCTCCTTCAACACAAGCCTTGGCTCCAATATTAATCTTCGTAGTGCTCTTTTCAATCCAAACTGTACACTCTGTATTTCTTTCTGCCCCATTTGTTCTTTTTCACTACAGATCTGCATAATATTCACCAATAGCCATGTCACCATTTCTACATTAGGCTACTTTGAAATGTCCTCCACCAAAGAAATTAGTCCTTTGCTTTATAGCTTAGTATTGGCAAGCTTTTTGACTGAGGGTAGACACCAGTCAGACTGTTTGCTAAAATATCCCAGTTGCTGCTTCAGTCCTTGTTTCTTTCTGGAACTACATTGTTCTCAGCACTGCTTTCTTCAGGGCTCCTAGTAGTATGGCTTGATAAGCTTTGATAACAGCAATCAACAGTTTTTCCAGCCCAAACTTCCAAAGTCTTCCACATTCCTCCAAAACCCAACATGGTCAGGTTCTTCACAGCAAACACCCTACTCTTGGTACCAATTTCTGTCCTAGTTTGCTTCTCCATTGCTGTGACAAAACAATCCAATCAATGCCAACTTGGGGAGGAACAGGTTTATTTTGCTTGCATTTCCCGGACCACACAGTTCACTAACAAGTCCAAGGTAGGAACTCTGGGCAGAAACCTGGAGGCAGGAGCTGGAACACAGGCCATGGAACAAGGCAACTTACTGGCTTGTTCCCTTGGACCATGCCCAGCCTGCTTTCTTATATAATGTAGATCAACCTGCCCAGGGGTGGCACCACCCATAGTGGGGCTAGGCCCCACATCACTCAGCAATCAAACAAATAACCCCAGGAACATGGCCATAGGCCAGTGCAATGGAGGAAATTCCCCAACTGAGGCTCCCTCACCCAGGACAATAACAGAACCTTTAGACAAACTTTCTAGGGCATAAATGTGTGTTAGATTTTAATTTTGACTATGCATTCCTTTTGTAATTAGGAAAAATAATAGCAATAAATAAAACTTAAAGTTAAAAAAGAATGTTTTTCCTTAAAAAGAAAAGGATAAATCATAAAAGACTAATGTTAGAAATCATCATAAACGTGGGAGTAAGGCCAGAAAAAGATGACAACAAATGACCTGGGAATGGGAAGAAATCCCAGAGATTTTAAAAGAAAACAACAGGAACTTTTAAAAAAGATCAGGAAGGAGATAGTGGTGCAGTGTAAGGCCAATAAGATAAAGATGATGGATGACAAAGGCTAAGCCTCGTTCTTGTTTCCTGGGTTTTCTCCCTCAAGAATCGCAATGCAATAGAAATGGCAAGAACCAAAAGAGAAGAAAAGAGAAGAGAAGAGAAGAGAGAAAGAAGAGAAGAGAAGAGAAGAGAAGAGAAGAGAAGAGAAGAGAAGAGAAGAGAAGAGAAGAGAAGAGAAGAGAAGAGAAGAGAAGAGAAGAGAAGAGAAGAGAGAATATGCCCCGGAGGGTGAAAATACTGGGAATGAAATCTCCAACTGAGCTTAGAGCGCCTAGTCCAGAGAATTCTATCCTGGGGATGGAAGCATATGAAAATTTGCAAAACAAACAGCTAAAAGGAACAGATTTTGGCTGAAGACATACTGTGTGCTGATGATGAGCTTTTCTTAGCTTGTCTGTCACACTGCTCAGTTTCTACCTAGTGAAGTAACTGGGTGGCAGAACTTCGGGGCAAGGTAGGTAGTGTGTGATGTGTGACTACCTCCACTTCATCCCAGATAGGGCACCAACAACAGACCTTATAACAATTCTACCGAAGTCTAGCTTAGTGAGCCAGTGAGTTCCTTACTGCCACTTACAGGAGCATCACTAGAAAGCCCTCCCCAGCTGGGTGACAACTCATGAGGCTGTGCCCTGGAGCTCCCTCACAACTCCCAGTTTCAGATGATTCAGTCCACAGACTCTTGACCCCATTCAGTGAGCAGAATATGGTGGGGTTTGGGTGTGTGTAGCCAAGAAGAGAAAACACCTCAAGGCAGAGAAGAAGGCAATTGTCAAGAAAATGGACATGACTGCCTCAATGACTCACTGTCAGAGACCTACTTTCTCTAGTTAAGTCCTACGCCCTAAGTTTAGTACATTCAAAACAGTGCTCCTAGCTGGAGACCAAGTGTCTGAAACATGAATCTTTGGGAGAGGATGCTTCGTATCCAAACCATAACACCTTCCATCATTCAATCTCAGAGTTCAGAATAAAACAAATATGAAAAATTTAAAGTGCAAAGAGGTAGAAAAGTGGGGCCACAATTTAGAAACATCTAAGATCAGAAAGCTACCTTAAAATGTATAAAATAAGACTGAAATGTTGAAGTCCTTGAAGAAATTCCTATTATTATTATTCCTAGGCTCCCAAACCATTCCTTCAAATGGTGAGGTAAATTTCCAATAAAGCACATGATGCTATCAAATGACAATTAATAAAGTCACTGATTAAAAAACAAATATACAGGACACAAATTAGACTTCATATAACTTATTATATGTATAACAGAGTATACTTAATTGGGAGGGCAGTAAGGGGAGTTGTAGACAGGGGAGAGGCTCCAAATGCCATCAAATTATATTATATGAAAATCATAGAATTCAATAAACATGTTTAGACAAAATACATATACAACTATAAAACTGCATTTTATATTAAATTTCATGAATAATATACAAATTTATTTTTAAAGATGTTTTTTATTTATGTATGCATTTTTGTGTATTTGTATCCCACGTGTGGGGGTGCCCACATAAGAAAGATTAGGGCATTAGATCCCCTAGATCTGGAGTTGCAGGCAGTATTGTGCATCTGATGAGGGTGCTGGGAACTGAATTCAAGTTCTTTGAAAAAGCAGCAAGTGCTCTTAACTGCTCAGCCATTTATTTTTATTTTTAATAAAAATATTTATTTTTAATAAAAATTGCAAATGTGATTTTATATATATAAAATCTAATTTAAACTAATATATACATTATATACATATATATATATATATATATATATGGTTTAAAATACCACATAATAGACTATTGGGCTGGTAAAATATGCCTCTTTCTTTTGATAGCCTTTATGTGAACATTGTTATCATTTGCATAATAAATGTTTATTATGCATGTGCTTGTTGATGGCACATAAAGTAACTTGCATATGGGCCACTGTTGTATGTCTATAGGGTCATTTTTCTAAAGAGCTTGAAGAAAGTGCTATCCGTATCTGTTTTTAAATAGGCTCTGAGGAATTCTATATATATTCACATTCCAAAGGTAATATACAAATTGTCTTCATTGATTAATCTACACTATCATGAGCCAGGGAAATGTCTTTCTTTGACTTCAGTTTTCTTTAAACGTTTAATAATGTTCTCCACTTGAGGAAGAGTTTAAGGCTGGCCTCAGAGATGTAGCTGATGGATGTATCCCATTACCAGGTTGAATGAAAAGCCTCTTATTTAGCATGGACTATGCCTAGAGGCTAACTGAGGGAGAAGAATTTACCCTCTGTCATTCTTTATCGCTAAACTCCTGAAGGCTTCAACTGTCCCTATTACTACTTAATTGAATTTAGAAAAAGCATGATCTTCCTTCTTAATATTTTATGTGTTTAAAAAGTGAGGTTAATAGAGAGGAGCGATGGAGAAGGTTCGGATCTGTTTCTCCTCGTCTGTGATTTGGTATCTATTCCTTCTGAATGTTTTAGTCAGTTTAGAAAATAAAAATGTGTTCTGTTTTTGAAGACAAGGCATAGCTAAGTTTCTAGATTCTTGTGGTTAGCAGTTAAGGATGGAAGGACATTTTAAAGAAGGCAAAGTTTGCATATGGACCCTAAAATTAGGTTTTACAACTTGACACTGAATTATATCCAGTAAATAAACAATGTACTCTATGAACTTTTTAGTAGAAATCACACAAATAAAGTCTGACCTACACACATCTTATGTCCACAATAAATCTTATTTTTCCCTTTATTTTCTGTTCTACTCTCCTGTTATGAACATGTACTAATTACAGCAACACCAGAAGGAAAATTACTTCTACTGCACAGTTTCCAAAGGGAAATAAAACAACGCTCTCTTAGTCCTTTTAAGAACACATGCAAACTTACTGTTGTTGAACTTTGATCTGTTTCTTAATCTGTAACATGGGAACTTAAAGCTCATATCTGATTTGTGGATTGGCCACCACTCCTCAGTCAATGACTGAAATGGTTTATTTTAGCCTATTCTGCTATGGGTTATAGCCCATTCAACAAATTTATTTCTGATAATAAATAACTATTCTAGGATGCTCTCTCTCTCTCTCCCTCTCTTATATCTGTATAGTTTTTAGAAGAATATTGAGATCTTGCTATCTATATTATAAAATAAATAATACCTTTTTATCAGAAAGCTGGCATGGCTATGGTAGTCACAAAATTGCCAATCTGTATAATTTATCAATCAGAAAGACAGGCTTACACTTCAAGTTTTAGCCCTAATCTGCTTGAGTTTATAGCCAGCTTGCTGTGTTAAACATGTATACCTAATGTTTACACATTCCAAGTGCATGAATTCTCCGCAATTACTAGGAAGGTACGTTTCCGTGCACATTCCGACAAGTTGTAGACACGGTGTCATTCCATCGAGTAATCCTTTCTTCTCCTGATAAATGGTTCAGAGAACAGTCACAAGGCCTTTCCTCGTCTCTCACACCTTGCAGAGTTTGTCAGTGCACTTTTGTAACCTGCCCAGAGAGAGTTATCATCTGCAGTGTGACTTCACCAGCTATTCATCTTCCTGTTGGAGCGTTCTGAAGGAAGACATCCCTAGAGCCTTCTCTTCCCTGGCCTCTGAGCCGTCCTGTTAGCTCCTTCAATCACACATAAAACAGCCGTCTTACGCTCTCACAGCTGGTCTCTGGAGGCAGGGCCAGCAGCGGGACTACATTCCTTTGGATTTTTCCATGAGGAATTCATGACTGTCACCAACCAGCAGAAAATCAACCCTTTGGACGCCAGTTACGGGTCACTGTAACCAGATGTTTTCAAAGCCAGCAGGACACAACTCTGAAAATAAGGAAATGACATGAGCATTTGCAGTATCATCCAAGTGGGAGGACGAATTGTTTTTAAAGCTTTCATAAGATAACATTTTCTGCCAGCAGCAGCGTTTTATCACGAGTTGCAGTAATTGACTCTTTAAATGTGTGGTTTTCCCTAGAAATCACGAATGAGCCAATTCTGATTTGGGGGTACATAAATTGTCCGGGAAGTCTCTTCCAAGCACCCTTCCATGTTTGTATTCTGCCCAGAGAAGAGCCCTGAAAGAAATGTATTGTCTTGCTCATTCCCTGAAATATTTTGCCATGGTAAACTGAAGAATACGCCTCTCAGTCAATGCAGTGGATAAATTACACCACTTATGAGTATCTCCAATGTTTCTTAATAAGTCCTGTGATCAGAGTTGCTGGTAGGCTCACCGATATGTCCATGCTTCATTTCTTTTTTCCCTGAAAAAATGTAAACTCCCTGAAATGTAAATTAAAGCTGATGAAACATTTTTTTTCCCACTTCATGGGTCATTGGCCACTAATTGGTCCATTCAACATTCATCAAACATCCCTGTAAACAGCCTTGGTCAGGATGCTGCACTCCCATAATTCAGGGACAGGATTTCTCCCAATGTGGCCTGGTGTTCCCAGGTACAATGGTAGTAGGCCCAGGAGAAAGATGTGATCTATTATGGGATGCAGAGTGGTATGGCTGGAAAATACCACTGACAACTTATTAACACGATTTAAATAGTATGCTTTTATACCCCAAATGACAAAAGCAATACTTCTCAAATCACCCGTGCTGAAGGGCATATTTTCTAGAATGCCTAATATAATAAAATGCACACTGATACTTTAAAAAATTTTTACATTTTAAGTTATGTGTTATGTTTGGAGATATATGAACATGAGTGCAGATGCCTCCAGAGGCCACTAGAGGACATTAGATTCCTTAGCACTGAGATTATAGATGGTTATGAATGAGTTATTACAGGTGGGTCCTCCGCAAGAGCAGTAAGTACTCTAAATCACTGAACCATCTCTCCGGGCCCCAAACTGATGACTGTATGAAATACAATGAATATGAACTACCAAAAAATTTAAATTAAAAAACCCCAAATGTGTGCCAGATGTGGTGGAACAGGCCTTTAGTCCCGGCATTCTGGAGACAGGGATAGGTAGATCTCTGTGGGATCCAGGCAATCCTGGCCTACATAGCAAGTTCTAGGCCAATTAGGGCTACAGAAAGAACCTGTCTCTAAATAAATAAATAAATAAATAAATAAATAATAGAAATAAGTAAATAGAAGCCTGAATGCAATGCTTTATTTATTATTGCTATTATGCTTTATTATATAACTTTAAAGGTTTTTAAATGCTTGTTCTGTTTCTGCATTTATCACATCTGAGAATGATGTCACTGCCAGTCTATAGATCAGACTTTAAACAGCATTGACTGTCCGAAGCCATGGTCTTTTTGCTTTATGTATTAGTGCGTTTTAAGTATAAGCCTTTATTGACTTTCCAAAGATACCCCTTCTTAGTAGATGAAAAAGAATCCTTGTTAGTGCAGTGGGAAATATCATCCAACCCAAGCTCAGCTTTTCTTTTATAAGAAAATAATATTATTCCTTTATATGGAATATCATTATTTCATATACATAGAATTTTTCTCAGACTTTGATCCCAATCTGTCATTTAGTAGTTGTATAACCTTTGGCAAGGCATCTACCTACTCCAAGCTTTTTTCCTAAACAAGAAAGAAGAACGGTCATGACAATTTCCTCTTAGGATTGTTATGGTGATTAAATGCAATTGCATATAAAATGTATCTGGAATGAAGTATATATGTGAGGAATGGAATTATCAATATTATAAATAGAAGCTCAGCTAGATGTGATGGTGCACACCTATAATCCCAGCACTTGGGAGGTATTGGCAGGAGAATAAGGAATTCAAGGTCATCCCTAGACTCATAATGAGTTTGAGGCCAGCATGAGCTACAGGAGACCCTGTCTCAAAAGATTGAAAAAAAAAAAAAATGAAGGGACTGGAGAGATGGTTCAGCGGGTACTTGCTGTGCAAGCACGAAGACCAGAGTTCGGATCCTAGCATCTATGTAAGAAGCATGGCCTGGTCCCACACATGCCTGTAACCCCAACACTGAGAAAGGCAGAGACAAGAGGACTGCCGGGATTTGCTAACTTTGAGCCTAACCAGAAAGGAACCTGAGCTCCAGGTTCAGAGGGAGACCCTTCATCAAAGAAATAAGGCAGAAAGTAATAAAAGAGAACACTTAGCACCTTCTTTTGGCCTTCATGCAAACTGCACACATCTGCAAATACACAAAACACATGTGTATCACATACATGTACATACATACACACAACACATACACAAAAAATAAAAATGATAAATAAATAAATGTTAAAAATTTAAAAATAGGAGCCAGGCATAGTGGCACATGCCTTTAGTCCCAGCACTGAGCAGGCAGAGGGAGGTGGATCTCGGGGAAATCAAGGTCAGCCTGGTCTACATAGTGAGTTCCATTCCAGATGGAGCTACAGAGAGATGCTGTCTTAAAAGACCAATTAATTAAAAATAGGGACTGAAGAGATGGCCCAGCAGTTAAGAGCACATACTGCCCTTCCAGAGGACCTGAATTTACTTTCTAGCACCAGGGTCAGAGGGCTCACAACCTCTTATAACTCCAGCCCCAGACAGAGGATCTGGCGTCATCTTCTGGTCTCTGAGTGCACTCATGTAGACACATCCTCTTTCAGACACACATGCATACCCATAATTAACAATAAATCTTAAAAACAAAAGAGTAGCAGAGATCTCTATTGTATAATTTAAGTTGGGTATCATTAGCCACAAGTCTGGTTTATGGCACTACAAACAGAAGTGACTGTGTCGACTAAACAAGGCTATTTATCACCCCTCCCGTCTCCTCTCAGCATCGTTATTGCTATTTGTTTTCTTGCTCTATGTCAATCATTTGGTGTGTATTCTTAGAGCCATGTATTTTCTCAAAAGTTGCTAACTGTCCAAAAATGTGATAGACAATGACATTGGTCTTTGACTTTATGATTAAATAAATAAAACCTACTTGGGGGCATAAGTGCCAGTGATTCATTTTTAGACAACAGCTTTTTCTTCACTCTTCCTTGGTAGGAAGAAATTGCCACTGGACAAACTATGTTTTGTACTCTTCCAAAGAAACAGCCACGTGTAGCGATGCTCAGGATTCCCTAGACATACACAATACTTTTATCTTTTTATTTATTTGCTGGGCGTGGTGGTGCACCCCTTTAATCCCAGCACTCAGGAGGCAGACTCAGGCAGATCTCTGAATTCAGGATCAACCTGGTATGCACAGTGAGTTCCAGGAAAGCTGGGGCTACAGGGAGACCAACAATTTTATTTATCTATTTATTTTTATTTCCTGTATATGAGTGTATCGCCTGCATGTATGGAAGTGCACCTGTGTCGTGCAATGCCCTCAGAGGCCCGAAGAGGGTGTCAGATCTCCTGAAACTGGAGTTATAGCCACCATGTGGGAGCTGAGAATTGAACCCAGGTCCTCTGTAAGAGCAGCCAGTCATCTTAACCACTGAGCCATCTCTCCAGCCCCCTATAATACTTTTTTTTCTTGCACTTACGCTGAAAGCTTTTCTGTGGTTTCCTTAGAACTACTTAACTTCACACTTCCAGTAAGAAAGAGATTTCCTTCTTTTCTTTTTTTCCTGAGGTTAAAGTAATATATTCATACAACTGCAATAACACCACTCTCTATGTTGGAGATTAATTCCTATGGGATTTGGTTCTCTGGCTAGAACTGACAATGACCACTGTCCTCTAAAGTAATTCTCTCTTATTTCCAGGAATGAGAAAATATGCAGGTTTATGACTGCACTAACGGTTCAGTCTTCTCTCCTATAAGAAACTCTAATTTCCATGATACTGAATTTAGACAGTGCCTTTGCATCATTTAACTGAGAGCTTTAAAAAATTAATTCTTCAATTGGATAAACCTCTCTAAACCAAACCCAAGAAAGCATGTTAAATCCTGGAAGGTGATAAACTCAGAGGAATTTCATGAAAGCCTTCTCCCCTATGATGCGCTGAACATTGGTAAGCATCGGAATTCTGCATGTCTCATTAGCAATGTACAATGGGATGTCTCATCTTGCATATCTGCATAGTTCAACCCATTATGACAAGAGAGCAGGCAAAGACTGACATTAGAAGAATCAGACCGCCCAGGGAAAAATGAATGAGATACATTTTACAGTCCTTTGATTTCCTCCTAACTCAGTGGGGCTTTGATTCCTGGTTTGAATTTATAAGATTTATTACCATTCTGCTTGCAATAAAAGTACACTCATTTTTCATGTAGTAATGTTCCTAATTAAGAATTGAGGAAGAAAGTATTGGGATACAATGGAATATAGCCCTTTAAGAGCTTTCAAAAAGAATTACCAGCATAAACAACATTATTCTGGGTGGGTGATGGATCTTCTTATGCTCCAGAAAGATATAAGAGAGAAAAATGATCCCTACAGTTATCTTCCTTTGTCAGTGACAAACAAAGAGGGAGATTAGGGACCTTCCCTGACACACAGATGTATGAGTCATCCCGAGTCTTTCATTTATGACAAACCTTAGCACAGAATTTGGCTCTGTATGGAAAACTGTGATGAGCCCCAGATGTGTTCCTTAAATTGCTTAAGTAAGCAACGTCCTGTGTTTAGCATCACCTCTCAGTTTTTAAATGATAACTGAGGATACCAAGATTATCTGACTACATCTCTGGTGACCCTCTCCTGACCTTTGGTCCCAATTTAAGACTTCAAAGCAGAAGCAAATTCAAGATGATTTGATATCATTCATTAGACCATCCAAACTGCTTCTCTCTTTCTTATGCATCGCATTCTACGTTAATGAAGCCGGTGCTGCCTAGCAAACTGATCCATCATTGTAGGTATTATCAGTGGTCAGGGGCTGCACCTGATGTTCCCAGATTCTTGGCTTCTTATCCAAAGAATTGGATCATATGGATTTACAAACAAGGCAAGACAATTTTATTTGGAGCAAAAAGACAGCACAGATTAAAGGAGTCCCTGTTAAGACTGACAGCAGCCACATGAGTGTGGGTACTCAAGGGACCCGATTATTTTCTGAGCTTCCTTTTATGGGGTTGAAGAGAAGGAGGTATTGGTTACTAAGGAGCACAGTTTGGGTGGTTCTTTATTTTGATTAATAGATAAGGTTATATGATCATTTCTCTACTGTGCATGTCCCTTCCCATAATGCATCTGATTTTAATCATACGCACACCTAACTATTCACAGGCAAAAGATGCTAAAAAGGAGAATCTCCTTTTTAAAGGCTACTAGAGGACAAAACGTTCTGCCTTACTGTGCATGCACCCCAAACCAATTCAGGCCCTATTATTCTTCAGAGCCAGATATATTTGGAATACACTTGAATATAAACTGTCTAAGTCTGGTTATCATTAGGGACAGGGAAACTCTTACTATTTGTTGTTCAAAAAAGGGAGCAGGTGTAGCCAGATGAAGATAAGGAGTTCTGCGGGTTTCAGGTGCATTGTTTGGAGGGTGTGTGTGTGTGCATAGTATAAACAGGTGAAAAAACTAAGCTGCAAGCGTGTTATTACAAGAGGGAGTGCGTGGAACCCAAAACCAAATGGAGGTCCCACATTGAACTGCTTGTCTGCCGTATACGGGATATGACTGTGCAGGCAAGGCCCTGGGAGCCTTGGTGAGGTTCTGGACTTTGTGCTTCTCTCCAAGAATCCTTCAGTTTTAGAGCTTTTTATGCTTTTTCTTCTTACTCCCCTATCAAATATTTTTCTTTGAATCTTAATTTTCTAAATTCAAAAATTATTTCATTGTGATTTGTGTGTGTGTGTGTGTGTGTATAAATGGCATAATGAACATATAGAGATTGAACAACTTTGTGGAGTTGGTTCTTTCTATTTTTGTGTGAGCTCCAGAATCTAACTCAGGACAGCAGGCTTGCACAGAAAGTTTGCACCCACTGAGCCGTCTCTCCAGCCCTGAATCTACATCTATACTAAGGCTCAAATAACTGATCACAACCCAAATCAATGGTTCTTGCCCATGCTGTACATCAGAGTCACATGAGGAGTAAGCCTTCCTTTTAGAATCTGAGTTATAATAGGTTCAAACCCATGACTGAAGTACAATGATAAACTGAAGAAAGAACTTCAGAAAACTAGCAGTTCACAGCCGTGGCTCCAAATCCCTTGCCTGTAACAGTTACTGTTTTTATAATAGAAAAACTATAAAGTGCTTTCCCTGACTGAAAATACATGTCCTTTATAGGAAATATGAAAAATAGATGAGGAAGAAAACAAAAACTAGGAGACATAGACTGCAACATCTTATTGTCTTGGATAATTTCCTTCTAGTCCTAGAATATTTGTATTTCATAGTATTGTTTTCTTGGATTTATTTTTTTCATAGTGTTTTTTGCCAATCAATGTCATTTTATTCTACAGATGTAGAGTCTGTAAGGCCTGTGTCTTCTCTGTGTTTGTCTCTGCAAATCTCTCTTTTTCTCTTGTGTCTATGTCTCTGTCTCTATCGCTCTCATGTAAACGCACGCGCGCGCGCGCACACACACACACACACACACACACACACACACACACACACACACACACACAACCTAACAGTGCTCAGTAAATATGTAGAGACTGAATAAATGTGGTGATCTATTTTTGGACCCTTCTGGGCCTTCATGTGCACATAACAACAAGTGTCATAATGGTTTCTGTTCCTTGCTTCCTTAGTCAGCTGGTGAGATGGCTCAGGCACAGTCCTGGTTTGGATCCCAAAGCTCATGCATTGAATTGGCCTCCAGATGGGAAGTAGCAGAAACTTTTAAAAGATGGGGCCTAATTGGAGGAAGTAGACCACCGGGGGCGTGCCCTTGAACCTTAAATTGTTAAGAGGCCACTCCCTCTCTTTCTTTCTGTGCCCTGCCCTCTGGGAGGTGAGCAGTTTCATCTGCCATGCTGGGATATACTGCTGCACCACAGGCCCAAACCCGAGAAGTCCAAGCCAAAGTGTGTCGGAATGACGATTGGTTCAGGCTGACAAACCAGTTATCTTCTTCTGGACTGAGTGTGTGGAAAAGTAAATATGTAAGCAAAAATCAAGACTCGTCCATCGAGGAACAAAGTAGGTAGGTGGGGGATGGGGACGAATGGCAAGTCCATAGATAATAGTGTAAAACAGCGATGTACAGCTGTTCTCCCGAGTTCTTACTTAGAAAATGCCGTGAGATCGTCCTCATTCCGTGGGTAGCATTTTCTCTCCAAAGGGAAAAGCACATGCGTGAGAGAAGACAACGAATCATTAAGCATCCCCACACAGGTACAGATTTTTATATCTATAACTGTAGAAAAACAAAGGCATAAAATCCGAGCTAATTAGGTGTCACACCTTAGCGTTACAATGGCATTGAGGGCCTGGAGATTTGGCTCAGTGGAAGAGTTCTTGCCTACCATGTGGTAGGACTTTGGTTCAATTTTCAGCACCACTGCCAGTAATCATAATAAACCAAAAAACTGTGACATCAGGAAAGAGAAGCAAAGAGTTCCATTTGTCTAAAATTAAAAGAATCATCAGATGATTTGCATTTCTCCCACATAGATCAAAATATATTTTATTGGTGTTACATTTGAACTGCTAAGGACTTTATCTGGTCAGGACACAATTATCCTTTTTGCCTAATAATAGTTTGTGTTTTGCTCCCCGCTCTGCCCCAAATAAAGTTACTCAGTCTCCTGTATTGAAGGTCTGAATTTTTTTGACCCCTTGAAGACATATTTGACCTAAATTTTCAAAACCTAGACCCTTAAGGGATCCAGATCCATATTACCCTGAATTGGAGAAGAGGGCATACATACCATGCTGGTTGTGGGGAGGGATGAGTGAACTCACATGGTTCCTTTAAGTTAGAACTGAGGTTGGCATTGGGTACAGTAACAAGTCCTAGAGGCTGTGTGGTTCATCTGCACTTAGTTCTCTGGAGATGACTGACCATCTGGTGCCTTACCAACATGGGTATGTATTACACTGGGATGAAATGCCTTCCACTGTGGCCTGGAGTACGGACTGGACAGTGGACACTCTGCAGCAGTACCCTTGGAGCCCACTCAAAGCATGGGTGCCCACAGAAGACCATGTCATTGAGGATGCATCTGGAAAAGAGGTATTAACAGAACTGAGGCTCTGCTCACTTTTCTAGTAAATCTTGGATTCTTAAGATCCAGTGGACAAGGAGAGAGTCTCAACAGAACTGAGACTCCGCTCAACGGGAACTGCAGAGCAGAAATTCCGGAGGCCCCACTTCCTGATGACTTCCTGGGCCAGCCGAGTCAGCACAGGGCTGCTTCCGTTTAGAGCTTTACTTCGGTAATTGACCCTCGCCCTTTTTCGGTTTTGTAATTGCGTGGGTCTGTGTCACTCATTTCACTCAAACGTCACCATTTCAAATCATTCTCATGACAGCTTTGGAATTCTTAATACGGCTGATCGCATTTTTTTTCCCACAGTGAGGAGCTGATTAAGTCGTGTCTAAATTCCAGCACAGCTTCATTTGGCCCTAAAACACATACTTGTCATCATCAAGCAACCTGGCACTTCACAATAAGACACATGTGTTTAGGTATAGAGAGAGGCGGGATATATCTGTACCAGAGCCAGAAACCAGTGGAGAGAAGCCCTAAGGTGTGCACACTCCTGTGTGTGCATGTGAGAGGATGTGTACACACATAATAAATAAGGCTCAGTGGGCACCATCACACAGATAAAGCTTCTCCAACTGTTTTCTCAGACCTGACCATTGCACTTGAGGTATTTCTGAACTTGGAAACCTCAAGTCAAAGATAAAACTATGCCCCGAAGTGAGTCTACTAATGGAGTTCATTGAGATGCCAGTCCTGATGAGCCAAATCCCAAAGAAGAAATTTTGATCTGAATTAACTAGTTTAATTGTCTGCGAAGTCTAAATTGACCAAATAATTGCAAGTTAATCCTTGTATTTTATGCTATGGACAGCCCCTCACTCTGGAAATGGGCAATCTCTGTAACAGTGGTACTGCTTTCCACCAGCTTGGAGTAGAAAAGACATGAGACACTGGGCTATGTATGGAGACATTGTTGGTTGCCACAACAAGACGATGTTACTGGCACCCAGGGATGCTGCTAAGCATCCTGAGATGCACAGGTGAACCCCACCCCAACAGGGAATTATCCAGACCAAAAATCCAATATGCTGTTATTGAGTAACTTAGCTCTAGTCAAACAGTACTTAAGGAAGGAAGGGTTGACCACTTTAACCTGTTCACAACAGTTAATCAGTTATTCCAGTCCCCGAAGTAATATTTAAACTTGTCTCATTGATTAATCAAATTAAGCAGGCAATTGATCATATTCCATTTCACGTTTCCAGTGTAGGCAGAGCCAAAACATGTAGCTCATAGATTTCTAAAATGCTCTATTTTTTCTGTTTCCATCTGTGTTTACTGGAAGGTCATTAAGCCTCTTTGCTTTTGAAGTCCATTTATGCTTCTAGAACTAGTGCAGTCTATTTAGTCTTTCCTAATGTTGTCTAGTGAAACATTAATGAGAAGCTCATGCATTGGCATAGAGATTGTCTGATTATTTCATTCATTTTTAATAACCTTGCTGCTTACACTTCAGGATAATGTAACAGAAATTGGATAATGTAATTCTTTCTGGGCGGAATGCCCCTAAATTTGGCTCTCAATTATTAATCATGTAGGCTGAGGACGTTAAACAGTCTTTTGCCCATAAATTTAAATCTTTGACTACATAATTTCTATCAATATGTTCCCTTCCCAGAAATTTCTCTTCAATCAATTTTTGTGGCTGAAAACATCCAATTTTCTTCAGAGTGCAAGTTCTTAGAATTTAAAATCTGAAAAATTGGACTTCATTATAAGATTCAAACTTATGGCTCCTGACAAGAAACATTAAATCCATGTCAGTTTCTTAAGAGAAAAAGTGAGTCACTGCATGAAATATTAATTTATGGCTCCTAAAATCAAGGTAAGATCTTTAATTCAATATATGTATATACCAAAGCCACCTAAGTATGTTATATATTATTTTTAAATTCTCATCATATGGATCTGGGGCACAAATTTTTATAAATATTCTACTAGTGTTGCAGCTATTGAGTAGACTAAGCCCCATGGTAGCAATGATTACAGAATTACTCAACCAGCAAAAGTTTTGTATATGGAAACATTTGAATACAAAAGGAGGTTGACTCTCATTGCAGTCAATGAAACTAGAACTAATGTATTCCAGTCCTTTTTCTCCCAATAACTATTCTCTTCAAGGTAGCAAAGTAATAGTGAAAATCAGGAGACCAAGTATTATGATGAAAACTCCAATATAATCCTAACTGTACCCAAATTAGCTTGTCCAGGATCATCACAGCTAAGCTTGTGGACTGTTATGCTCTGCAGGAAGAAGAGGAAAGGAGAGTTGACCACATGTCCTAACCAACCAGTCAACCCTAGTTGGGGGGTGGGGCGGGGTGAAAGGGTATAAAAGCTGAAGAAGCCCTCGGAAGGGTCTCTCACCATTTTGTGTGGCTATGGGGATGTCAACCTCCATACTTGGATGAAGATGTTCCAGCCTTCTGGTAGGGAGGGGGCATCCTCATCTGTGGCTCTGTAAGCAAGCCCAATAAACTTGCTGGTTTCCCAGACTGTAGTATGGTGAAAACAAGCTTCAGTTTGTTGTGGGGACCAAGTTGGAGAGGGGGGTGTTGTTTATACCTCCATGAAAGAATTCTAGCTCCAAAGTCCAGTAAACACACTAGTTTCTCAGACTTTAGTTTGAGGATAACAAACCTCCTTTTGTCATGGGGACCAAAGGGGAGAGGAGGGTCAGTGTGGTTTGTACCTGCCAGAAGGAAGTTTAGCTACAAATATAATCCTAACCGTACCCAAACTAGCTAGCCTTACCAGCATAGCAGGCTAATTTCAGTCAATTCCAGGGAGCTATGAAAAAAAGAAAGAAATCATGGAAAACATCTAGGCTGCTGGTTATATGATGGGACAATTAACTATATAACATACACATCAATAAAGCTTGACAGATGGAGAAAAGTTTGTTCATGAACAGGGAGATGGTTCAGTGGGTAAAGTGTTTTCTGTTCAAGAGTGAGGACCCAAGTCTACATCCTCAGAACCCACATAAATCTAAGAACATTAGAATGACTATAATCCCAGAACTCCTATAGTGAGATGGGAGGTAGAGACAGGAGACTCCTTGGAAGCTCATTGGCAAGCCAGTCTGGTCTATACAGTGGTAAACAACAAAGAGACCTTATGGTGATTTGAATGAGAATGTCCCCAAAGGCTCCAAGTACTTGGGCATCTTGTCCCCAGTTAGTGGCATTGCTTTGGGAGTTTCTAGGAAAGTCAGCCTTATAGGAAGCAGGTCATTAGAGCAGGATTTGGAAGTTCTTAAGCCTTGCTGGGTTTCCAGACTCTCTCATCTTCCTGTGTCTGCTTGAAGATGTGTGTTCTGCTTTCTGCTAAGCCATCCTCTGTCACCTGCCTCGGACTTTTGCCCCCTTGGAACCTTAAGCTAAATAAGCTCTTCCTTCAATAAATGGCCTTGGTCGTGGTGTTTTATCACAGCAACAAAAAAGTAACTAATACAGAAGTTGGTATCAGGATCATGGGGTGTTGCTGTGAAGAACCTGACCATGTGGGCATGTGGGTTTTTGGAGGACTGCGGAAAACTTTGCAAGTTTGGACTAGAAAAGCGGTTGACTGCTGTAAGTAGAGCTTAACAGGTTGTTCTAGTAGGAGCCTGGAAGAAGGTAGTGCTGAGTGCAAAGTATTCCAGAGGAAAATAAGGGCTTAAGCAAAAACTGAGATATTTTAGTAGAGATTCTGTCTAGCATCTGTCCCCTCCCTAAGAGCTTTCCTGAGGCTAATTTGAAAAGCAGTGAATTAATTTCTTTGTTGGAAAAGATTTCAAGACAGCCTATCTAGAAAGGGCAGCACGGCTATTAGTGAATATTATGCAGATCTACAGTGAAAAAGAGCAAGTAGGGCAGAAAGAAATGCAAAATGTACAGTCTGGAGAGAAAAAGAGCATTAGGAAGCTTAACAGTGTTGGAGCCCAGGCATGTGCTGAAGAGGCTCTCTTTGATAAGGAGATTAGTGTTATTAAAGAGAGGCCTAAAGATTTGCACTGAAACGATGGAAAAATTACCTTCAGGGCAAGACTATACCTAGCTAAGCCTATGAAAGAAAAACTCAGGATGGATTTTCTGCTCCTAGAAAACCACAGCATAGAAAAGCTGCTAATGTGGATGAAGCAGGCTAGGGTCCATGCCAGGTTGGCAGCTGAACTTGGCAGTGTTATTCAATAATGCTGGCTTTAAAGGTATGAAAGATGCAAGAATGAAGGGGTCATTGGTTCTTCCTCTGAGGTTTCTAGAGAACTGCTGAGGCCAGGCAGCATGCAGCAGGGGCGTCCCTGCTTAAAGAAAGCCCTGACAGGCCAAGAGGCCCTGAAAGGCCTCTCCACGAAGCTGTGAAGCCTAACTGGCAGTGGAGACTCCAAGAAGACACTGAGGATGGTAGAGCCATAAGACATTTGCCAAGAAGAGCTGCATACAGGGAATGGGACCAGCCCAAGAGAGAACGATGTATGTCATATGCATCAAAGCTGGAGGGGTGAGCCTTTTAAGCCCAATGGAAGTAAAGACCCAGTCATTGGACATAGAGCTACTGGATTTGGTGTTTGCTCTGCTGGTTTTAAGTCTTGTTTTGTTTTGGTATTTCTCTACTGTGCCTTTATTCCCCCATTTTGGAATGGGAATGTGTATTTGGTTCCATTGAATGTTAGGAGTATGTAATTTGTCTTCTGATTTTACAGGGACTTGGAGTTAAGAGATCTCCCTGAGTTTCAGAAAAGATTTTGGAGTGTGGACTTTTGAATAGTATTGAGACTGGTAAAGACTGTGGGGACTTTAACAGTTGGACCAAATGCCTTTTGAATTTTATATGGTCATGAGCCTATGTGGACCAGGGAATAGAATGTGGTGATTTGAATGAGAACGTCTCCCATAGGTTCCAAATAGCATTTTGTCTCTAACTGGTGGCATTGCTTTGGGACACTGTAGGAGGTCTACAAGCCTGAGAAAGCAGGTCACCGGGGGGTGGGCTCTGAGAATTCTTAAGCCTTGTAATCCACCTCCATTCTCACTCTGTTTGAAGATGTGTGCTCTGCTGTCTGCTCTGGCCATCCTTGGCCACCATGCCTCCCCTCCATGATGGACTCTTGCTCCTTTGGAACCTTAAGTTAAGTAAACTCTTCCTTCTAAGTGGCCTTGGTCATGGTGTCTTATCACAGCAACAAAACAGTAACTAATACAAACCCTATCTCAAACAAGGTGGAAGGCAAGGACTGACATTCAAAATTGTCCTCTGACCTCACCATGCAAGCCATGTACCTGCATATACACATAAGTACATGCACACATACACATACTTAGTCTTTCTTGATTGATTTACCACTTTACAAAACCAATTTATGTGCCAGTCTATCATTCAGATCTGCCAGAGACATTCCTAACACATAAAGATTATGTCCTACCATGGGGCTCAGCAAAGCCACTAAAGTACCGTACCAGTCCAGAGGTTCCTGTTGAATTAACTTCTTTCTTAACTCTCCTGTGAATACAGTCCTATCAGGCCCAGTGAACTGAGCATCTAACTTTGCCTTTCACATGCTTAGTTCCTCAATCATGCATGTGCCTCTTCTGTTGTCTTCCAGTCTCTGATATTTGTAAGGATCTGAGCCATGATAAGCAAGTATACCTGATGCCTTGTATGAACCAGTCTTTCTGGAACAGACTTCTCTTGTATCACCTCTAATGGTTTCAAGAACGGATGAGTGGTTATACTACTCAGTTTCTTCTCTTTCACGGTGTTCTAGTTTGCTTGCTGTTGCTATGAAGCAACTTAGGGAGAGAAAGGTTTATTTCGTTTGCAGTAGTTCAGATTACAGGTCATCATTCAGGGAAGCCAGGGCAGCCAGTTCAAGCAAGAATTGAAACAAAAACCATGGAGGAACACTGCTTGTTGTTGTTCTCCCTCTGGTTCATGCTCAGTCAGTTTTCTTGAACAACCCAGGACCACCTGCCCAGGGGTGGCACTACCCACAGTGGGCTGGACCTTCTTACATCAATCAAAAATCAGGACAATGTCCACAGACATGGCCACAGGCCGATAGGATCTGGAAATTCCTCAACTGAGATTGCCTTTTTTCCAGGTGACTCTTGGTTGTGTCAAGTTGACAAGAACCAGGACACACAGCAGACAGATCAATCCTATCCACCCTATGACCTGGCTGTGAGAGGCTCTTTCATTTCTTGTTTAAAAGTCTTTCCTGAACCAGCAAGATTTCTCAGCAGGTAAAGGCACCTGCCGTTAACCCTGACAACCTGAGCTTGAATCCTAGGATCCACATGATGGAAAAAGAGAATGAATTCCCACAGGTTGTCCTCTGACTTCCACATGTGCGCGCACACACACACACACACACACACACACACTCACACACACCTATGTGTGTGATCGATAAAAATATGATTTAAAAAAGTGTTCATACATTTCAGAGGCAGAGCAGTCCCTGGCGATCACAGTTTCCTGTTTCATTATTAAAGCCCGACCTGCAAGCTGTGCCATAGATTTTCCCTTCCTCCGTATTAAAGGTTGGACCCGAGAGGTATCTTAAATCACTTCTACAGCACTCTTGCCCCTTCACAGTCTTATTCTTCCCGAGGGTTCCGAGTCCTCCGTCCCAGGCGGGGCTATTTAGCACATTTAGTCTTTCCTTTGTGCTTCTCCAAATCAGTCATAAGAAATGCAGGCCAGTACCTCCATCTCAGGCTCCTTCTTTACCCATTTTCTTGCCAATCTAGAGGCTGGTGCACAGCACCTTTTGCATGTCTTTTTCTTGTGGGAATTCCTCCATTACATTGGCAAGTTCTTTTGGGGGCAGAGATAGCTGAGCCTAGGCTGTATTTGAGCCTACATTGCTCACAGCAAAGGCCACACAACGGCCACCACAATGCACTTACTATCCTGTTCAATACCTGCTACATTCTAGGATTTCAATGTATTCTCTAGTCCATCAGTCTCTTTGGGGGCATCCCTGTGTTCATGTTGTAGATCTCATTCATCAAGGAAGTGTCCACTCCATACCACGTAGAAGATGCTGCTCAGGGATTCCCCCCATGAACACTCCGCCCTCAGAGGGCTTGGCTTCAGTTGCACATCTTAGCACTCACAGCTCGAGTGATGCAACTGCTCTTCCCAAATCCGTCTTTGGCTTTGTCATGTTCTTGTTTGGCTGCCAAGTGTGGCGTTCCTTTTCCTGGGGCAACATTACCACGTGTCTATTTACCTCAGAGCCCCAGTGACAGGACAAAGTAACAGTTTAATTGGGGCCCCTTATAGAAGCATGGACAACTAGTGGGCAGCTCCACCTTATCTAGGCCCTAGCAATTTTTGACTATTTGTATATGCTCAGGAGAGAAGGAGCCTCGTGTTCCTGCTTCATGAGCCCTCGCTGCTTGCACGAGGGAATGTTAGTGGCCAAATCTTGTGAGGGTCTCATGTGGATAACCACAGCTGCTCTGATTTCAACATAGTAATGTCCATACCATGCCCAGATGACAGAGTTCCACAAAAGGAACTGGCCAATGGGGAGACTGTGGGACTAATACCCAGTTTTTTCTTCCTGGCTGTGCAGTCTCTTTTCTTTGGCGCTCTTCTCCCTTGTGACCACCTTTCCTCCCAGTTTCTCTTTCTTACTGCCTATGTAACTGCCAACCACAAAGGGAAAACAGCGATATTAGATGCACTCAGTTTTGATTTCTGGTTTCTTTTATCCATTTAGTGATTGTAACTGGAAATAGATATGGGCTCGGTGCTCTGAGATTTTGAGTCAGAGTGGAAATTTGCTATATTTTAAATGTGCCCCATCCTCTGTATATTGAAATCTAATCCTCAAGGTGATGGCAGTCAGAGGTGAAGTCTATGGGAGGTAATCAGGTCACGAGACCAGATTCCCCATGAATGGGATTAGTGTCTTTAGAAAAGAGGTTTAAGGGGTCTTGCTTGTCCTTAGGCCACAGGATCTAGAGAAAGTGACACCCTATAAGGAGCGAACCCTCAACAAGTACCTAGTCTGTTAGCACCTTGTTCCTGAACACCATAGCCCCAAGATCTGTGAGCCCCAAATTTCTGTGGTTTATATATTACCCAATCGAAGATGCTTTGTTATAGCAGCCTGGGTATACTCAGACAGTACTCATCCTCATCCTCAGTCATCTTGTTTGGATCTAGTCCTAGGTATGATAGGCTATTTTTTCCCCTGAACACTTCATTCACTGCAGTGTGAGGCCATGTGGTACATCTTCTGATGGATATGTATTATCTTTATAGAGATGCCATAACAAATTACCACAAACTGGATGACTTTACACAGCAGAAATTGGATCTGGAGGACAGTAGCTCAAGGTCAAGGGTACGTCCTCGCTGAGATCTCTAGGGAAGAACCCTTCATTGCCTTTCCCAGCTCCTGGCAACCCCTGACTGGTGAGAGCGTCACCCTTATCTTGTCTCCATCTTCACATGGTCCTCTTCCCTGTGTCTATGTCTCTGTTCAAATTCTCCCTTCTTATACACACACAGTCATATTGTATTATGAGTTCACCTATTCCAGTGGAACCTAATTATAGCTTAACCAATTACTTCTGTAATAACCTGATTTACACAAAAGGGTCAGATCTTGAGGTACTAGAAACAGGCTGCCTAAAACCTCAATACAACTTTTTAGGGGAGAACAAAGTTCAATTTATAATAGTGTGAAATTTTCATTTCTTGTAACTACTGACCATATATGATGCCTCTCATCAGGGTATCACTATCTACCACCCACAGTGGACCACAGAGGACTGGTCCCATTGGGGTACCCCTTCTTCATGAGCCTGGTATCCTTAGAAACACAGGGGGTCCTAGAAGTGATAGATATGTATAGCTTGCCTCATACTGCCATATAACCATGGTATATGCTTTTAACTTTTCAATGAGAAAAATAATCACTAAATGTACAGCAGGTATGAGCACTGCATGCTCTCTAGGTAGGCAGGCAGCATTGGTAACAGTGTGTCAGACAGAATGGAAAAAGCTGGAGCTGAGGGGACGGGAGGCATCTTATAGCTCGGCCCTTCAGTGGCATTTCTGTGAAGGACTGTACTAAGAAGGCAGTCAGAAAGGTTTCATCTTTGTTCAGCAGTACACGGTTCTGTTTATCTTATCTTAGACAAGTGACTTCTGTTTCTTAGCTGAACAAACCTTATCCAGCCCCTGCTCTGTAGACACATTACTATTTTCAGCCTGGCTATGTCTATTCTTACTGCCTGAGGAGCTATGTGACCATTTTAGTACTAGCCAATTTCTGCTCTGATCCTTCAGGATTTCACTTAGAGTTCAAGTCTCAGAGATCAACTTCATTTCTAAGGCTCAAGGGTCACAGTGGAATGGCTGCATTAAAAGAGTGAACATTTCCCCACTCTTCAAAGAGCAGAAGAAAGGAAGGTAGAATGCCCAAACAAGGGGCTGTCATCTTACTGACAGCGTACTTCAACCCCTTAGGAATACGGGAAATAGGAGGAAGGCCCTAGGGAAATGAGATGCTCAGAGTGAGAGATCTAGTGGTAAAAAAATGAAGAGACCTCCCAATTTTCCCTGAGGCCAATTTAACGGTATCCTTTTTCTTCTCAAAGGGCAACCAGCACTGGCTGCTGTTACAGAGGACCTGGTTCCATCACCCACATGGTGGCTAACAATCCAGTTCCAGGGGCGTTGTCATGTAAGTGCACCCATGTCATGCAGTGCCCATGGAGGTCAGAAGAGGGCATCAGACATCAGATTCTTCTGACCTCCATGGGCACTGCATGACATGGTACACTTACATACATGCAGGCAACACATTCATGCACATAAAATAAAAATAAGTAAAATATTTTTAAAAAGAGTGGCCAGCAAACACTTACATGACAACAATGTACTTTTTGTATGTGTACATATGTGGAGTGTGTGTGCATGTGTGTTTGCATGTGTGTAAGAGCACGTGTATGTGCATGTACTACATATGTTTATACATGTCTGTGTGGGCACATGCATGTGGAGGCCAGAGATTGATATCAGGTGTCTTCCTCTTAGGCACTGAGACAGGGTCTCTCACTTGAACCCAGAGCTTCCTATTCAGCTAGTCAAGTTAGCCAGTGTGCTCTGGGATCCTGTCTTTGCCTCCTGATCATTGGGATTATAGGCAGACCGCCGTATCAACTAGCCATTTATGTGGGTGTTGGGGATCTGAACTCAGGTCCTCATGCTTGCACAGCAAATGCTTTCCCCACTAAGCCATCTCCCCAGCCCCCAACAATGTTTTTTTTTTCTCCTAAAGCTGGGCTCAGTTTGAGGCAGAATATTAATGGATCAAAATCTCATTATCAATCTCCATGGGTATATAGCCTTCCCAAAAGACAGATATATGAACAGATAACATGTCAGCAGTGGTCAGCATGCCACATGCCACATGCGTTTTCATAAAACCTTCTAAACCGGTGCTCCAGAACAGTTATACACACCTGGGAAGAGAGAGAGAGAGAGAGAGAGAGAGAGAGAGAGAGAGAGAGAGAGAGAGAGAGAGAGAGAAACACTCAGGCTTGAAGATCATTAAATCCCTACAAGTCCTCAACAAAGCAGCTGCCTTATTGATTACTCAGGCCAGGCAACATGGTGACTAGGTTTTTTTTTTTCTCAGTTTATTGAGTAAAAATAGATTGAGGCTTACACCAGTCTTCTCAGGCTTTTGCTTGAAGGTGAACTTGAGGTCACCTTAATGACTATCAAAACCACTTTTGATTTCCAAGCCTGGAAAACTTTTCCTGCATTCTCTGTTTGAAAGTGTGTCTTTAGGGGAACTTTAACCTCCTTCTGACTCCTAATTAGTTTTTCTTCAATGACAAAAGTTCAGAGGAAAGTGAAAATAGTAGGCAAGGTTGCCTGGGGCACAGGTTACAAAAGTAATAGGCTCCCTTTCATCTCTTGCTCTAGGGTGATTTTAGGGATTAATACCGTTGTCTTTAAAGTGTCTTTTAGATCCAGGCCTCCCTAAGAAAATATTGATGTATACAAGCAGACATTGTTCCCAAGGTGGTGTCTTGATTTACACTGACCCAGGCGCCTCCACTCACAGATTTGCCTTCAACATCACATTTTACAGGATGAGTCATTCTTACATGGATGCACACATTCTTACATAGATAGATTGCCATAGATCCTTCTAAATCCTGGCAGGCAGTGCCTTCTGGAGTCAAGTTTTCTTCCATTGTGTGGGGAAATCTTTCTGAAGTGGACACATGAAGTAAGAATGACTGGCAGAAGACTCCGTCTCAAAAGATTGTCTCAAAGAAGTTCTTGACTTGTTTTCTCATTATAAAAATATCCATTCAAGTGGCTTTGAAATGAAAGATTGGGTCTGTTCTCAAAGATGAGTTTATTATTTGTTTAATTCAAGGAACATTTACACAGGGTTTGATCTATGTTAAGAAGGTGCTAGGTTTAATGTTTCGCTTCATCTCTCAAAGAATTGACACAAGTGAGTGAGAAAGATAAAGGAAAAGCAGACAGGTCTAATAGTGATCTACTAGTAATACAGTTTTGTTTGGTTGGTTAGCTGGTTGGTTGTTAGTTAGGTTCTCTAAAGAAGCAGAACTGATAAAATGAATATATACATATAAGGATTTGATAGATTCCGAGTATTCTGATGATGGCTGCACCACACTGGAGAGGCTGAGAATCCAGTAGTTGCTAGGTCCACAGTGCTAGATATCTCTGAAGTCCCAGTCTGGTACTGGAAACCTGGAGGATTCCTGGAGGTTTGTTGGTCTTCAGTCTACACTGGAATCCAAAGAAGTTGGTCACAGCAGCAAGACAAACTCACCAGTGAGAGAAAAAGACGATGTCCACATTTAGGGCGGGTCTTCCAGCTTCAAACGATCCAGGCAAGAAGGTCTCTCTCATTTCTCTGTCTCAATTCTAGATTGAGTCAAGTTGACACCCAGGATTAGCCATCACGTTTGGATGGTTGGTTTTTTTGTTTGTTTTGTTTTGTTTTGTTTTGGCATGGGGGTCTTAACTATGTTATCCAGACTGGCCTTAAATTCCTAGACTCAAGTGATATTCTCACCTCAGAATTTTCTAAAGGCAATGAGGAGCCATTCGGGGATTTCAATCAAATGGTCTGGCAAAAGTCAGCCTGCCCAATAAATTTAAATATTTAAACCTAAGCTTTCATTAAATTAATTATAAATTCTGGAATGATCTTAATTTTGTAGCAGCTCAAACTGGATGTGATAACTTCTTCAGGAACTGTGAATCTCAAGATATTTATGAAGTATGTGTTGAGTGATTCTAATTTTTGTCTTCACAGGAAAACATTGTGGAATGACTGGATAATTGACAGCTGTGTATTACATCTATTTTTCATGTTCTGATATATAGATATATTTATATAGTCTTTGTAGCACTGTTTAATTGTATAACCATGTAGCTCTGGGCTGATCTCATACACACAGAGATCCTCTTGGCCCTGCCTATGATTACAGGTGTGCACCATCGCATCTGGCCTTGAATAGTATATTTAATATAAAAATTCATCTACAATCACACCTTAATATTTCATTGAGGAAGTCTAAAGTTCTAATTAGTTTATTGTCATATTTAAAATGTAATTTTCTGTTTTTCTACTATTTTAGCATTTTAAAGATACTTTCTTCTTTTTTTTCAAGTGACAAACCAGTGTTCATTTGCTTTTTGATGAGTTATATCCTTGCTTCCCTAGGTGATGGCTTACGTTTTCCAGCATTTCTTTTAACCTTAAATCCTTAACAATTTTAGGCTCACATCTAAAACCATTCAAGTTGGAACTGTAATACAGTCTGGTATGCTGTCCCTCTGGAGGGTTAGCATCACTAAGTTGGGTAATTTTCTTTTTTTTTTTCCTCTTGATACCATAAATTGGTGCTGAGTCTATATTTATAATTTATAACTTTCATGGTTAGAATTGGCAATTTGGGGATTTGATACATGTCATGATCACATAAGCTATTTCTCATTATTTGGATCACCTTTCATACTGATTAATATTTTAAAATTAAGGTCCGTTGCAGAGAGGCTCAGTGCTTAGGAGCACTGACTACCGTTGTGGAGGACCGGGGTTTGATTCCCAGCACCAACATGGTGGCTAACAACTGTCTGTAACTCCAGTTTCAGGGGAATCTGGTGCCCTCTTCTGACTCCACAGGCACTGCACAGCACAGGTGCACTTACACACATGTAGGCTATACACACATACACATAAAATAAAAATAATAAATAAAATATTTTTAATTAAAGACTGTTATGGAAATAATTTTTAAAACAATTTTTTTTGAGTCAGCAAATTTGATAAACATGACAAATTGTTTGGCAAATTATTATTGGGCGGACTAAATTTCAAGGAGTAAAGTGGTATTTGATGAGTTGATTGTTAGATAATTCACCAAGGCATAACTGAATTTCCATTATTGAAAAAGGAATGTTGGCAGAAAATGGAAAATGTATATCGAGCTTAAACCTCTAACTTTTGAGAAAAGCACAATCTGCTTATAGACTTAGTTTTTAAATTTAAAATTAATTAAATTAGAGCTTCTAATAATTAGAGTTGCAGAAAAACATCTCAGTCTTCTCAGCCTGACATTTCTTCAAATTTATAAAATGTACTGTTTTCTGCTATATTTCCACAGCAGACTTTAAAAAAGAAAAAGTTCACCCATGATAAATAAGCTTGTTCTAGAATGAAAGCTCAATGGCTGGGTGGAACAGCCTGTTTCAATACAACAGAGGCTTGCATTTGTTAGCAAGTCTCATTTAATGCCTTCCTGAATTTTTTTCTCTAAGGAAGTTCCTGGTAGACTGCCGGATGGCCAACCAAAAAGGTTGCAATTGTGGGATTTTTTTTTATGGTTTACAAATAATTTCAAAATCAATTCCCTTCACCATTTACTCTGAGATGTCTGCTTTGTATTGTTTTAAAATTCGGTCAGGTGGAAGCTGCTTTCTCTGGCCCTGAAGGTCCTCAGACCCAGAAGTGCATGGCAAGTGCATATCCTGGCTCCCCTTCCTCCCAGTCCCAAGCAGTGCTAGAACTGGATTCTGATTTTTCCTCCCATCTTCTATTTTTTGTCTTACCCAAACATTTATCTTTTCTCGTCCTTATCTAGGTTTTGCCTTTCTGCACACATACAAATTAAAGGAATGTATAAGACAAGTAGGAACTGAATCCACTGTGCAAAGGAACTAAATAAGCTTGAAATTTTAACCTTTCCTCATCCAAAATAAAGTAGACGGACAACTTACTTGAGTTAGACCATTTGATTTTGCAAACAGATATTTCCTTTAATTGAGTGACTTCAAGTTTTTTGATATTGGTATTATAAATTGGGGGGAACAATATAGATATTTTTTTCTATCTTTGGTTTTGTGTTTATTTATTTACTTTTTTGAGACAGGATCTTATGTTATAGCCCGAATGGCATAAAACTCACTATACAACCCAGGCTGACCTCAACTCCTGGCAATCCTCCTGCCTCTCTGGCCCCCAGTGCTGGGATTATAGATGTGAGTCACTACACCTGAGGTGAATATCTTCAAAGAAATAAATAAATGCATGCATTTGGTGGGGGTGAGCTAAATAATGCCCCAAACCAAAGACACCTACATCTTCTTTCTAGCTATAATGGGTTGAGATAAAAAGCCAACACCAAGTGGATGGAATAGGAAGGTATTTTATTTTTGAACAGCAGAGGCCGCTTATAGCAAACCCTAATCATACTTAGAAAGAAGCTTTTATAGGGTCTCGGCAGCGGGGGGTAGTTACAGTTTGCAACATCCAACAAGAATTAAGTATTTCACAAGGTTTCCCATGTGCACATTCCTAACAAAAACAGACCAAGGAGTAGCCATTTTGCACATGCCCCTCCCAGACAGAACATCACTCGGGGTGTGGTCTGGCCAGTTTTTGGAACTGACAAGGTCACTCCTTTCTGGGTGTGCTGCTAGGAGGGGTTGGGCAAAGGTTAAGCACAAAATGAAAGTCTTTACCCATTTTCCTAGGCCATTACACTAGCAACTATCAGTTTGTTACTTGGCAGGAGAATTTTGTAGATGTGGCTGAAATCAGGAGCTTGAGATGGGGCATTGTTATGTGTGGGTCCAGTGCAGTTACCAAGGGTCCTTGTAAAAGGAAAACAGCAAGGTCAAGGGAAGATGAAGGTTAGAGTGGTTGACAGCACTGCTGGAAGGGGCCACAAGCAATGTAGGCAGCAGCCATAGGTGGAAAGTCCAGGAAGCTGACACTCCATAGAGCCTCCAGAAGGAACACAGCTGGCTTACCCACCCAGCGTTAGCCCCCATTAGAACGGCACAATAATAAATCCATGTTGTTTCAGTCACTAGACTTGTAATTTGTTGAAAGCAGCAATTAGAAATTAACAGATCTGAGATGACAAGGGGACTGTCAAGTTAGAATTCTTTTTAGTAAATAAGGTCTCTTTAAAGAAAATATTTTTACATTTTTCAAGACATTTTTAAAAAGTCCACCACTCAATAGTCATTCTTTACATATTCTTTTCCCTTTGGGAATTTTGGCTTACATGAGAAGCAGTAGGCCTTAGTACAACTGAGTGGAGTTTGGCAAACTGAAAAGTTTCCTAAACATGAAGCACTGACCCAGGGATCAAGCAATAAAAGGCTCAAGTCATTGTTGTTTCTGAGGCCTCAAATTGTTTTTCTCTCCTCTTCTTTAAAAGCAAACTCTCTCTATAGGCAATGAGTGAAGGCCACAGGAACCCAATATATGTCTAATGAATGGAACTCTCCCAGAAACAGAAGGTCCAGCACAAACTGTGACAGAGGGCCTCAGAAGGACTCTCAGTGACATAGGTTGGGTCAAATGGCTAAGCTGGCCTCATCATTATAGCCTAGGAAGATGGCATACTCTGATTGGTTAGTCTTGGATTTGTGCCTATCCTTGTGATAAGAAATTGAGTGGGCTTCAACTGAAGCTCGTATAATGGGTTTCCCTCAAAAATGAAAGAGTCAAATACACACACACACACACACACACACACACACACACACACTAAATAAACAGACCATATAATTGTGGAGGAAAGAAAAACATACCAAGTTCTTTATGGTCTTCTAATTCTTAGTTACCCATCCATCAGACCTGAGTACAGATACAATAGTATTCTGTATGCTTCCAATAAACTCTCCCATTTCTTAGATCAAAAAATCTGTTCTTGGGCTAGTGAGATGGTTTGATGGGTAAAAGTGCTTGTCATGCAAGTCCGACAGCTTGAGTTTGATCACCAGAACCCACAGCAGAAGGAGAGGACCAAATTTCAAAAGTCATCTGACTTGTAAGCATGTGCCATGACACACATGCGCCTGCATTCATACACACATGCAAAGAAAATTGAAAGCATAGATTCTTGCCAGACATGGTGGCAGAGAACTGCAATCCTAGCAACTTGGAGTATGAATAAGCTAAGACGATTGCAAGTTCCAGACTAGCCTGGACAACTTACCAAGTTCAAGGGCGATCTTGGAAACTTAGCAAGACTCTGCCTCAAAACTCAAAAAAATTAAAAAGACCCAGGGATGTAGCTCAGGGGAACAGCACTCAGCCTATGTAAGACTCTGGGCTCAGTCCTTAGCACCGCAAGAACATATTATTGACATTGAACTTATTCCTAATGAAAGTATACCAAAATAACAAATCTTTAGTGAACTAAAAAGTACCAGGTGATTCACTGATAACAAGATTATTGATTATTGATAGCTGTGGTGGGATCCATTTTTCCCAGTAAAGCCTGCTGATTTCCTCTGAGGCAACATTTTTAGTCCCCTGGGTTTAGGTGATCATGGCCAAAACACAGTTCCAGGAGCGAGACATGACTCAGGCTTGCCAACCAGCATCACTCTTACCCTTAGCCACAGTGACTAGGCAAGTCATCCAAGACCCAGGATTTTTGTGGAAACTATTGAGGGTCTCTTTCTGCTGAGCTTGGAGCTGTGAGTGCATAAGAACTGCTGGAATTCATGAAGGAAAGAAAGCCTGCGGGTGGATGAAGGCAAGTAGACCAGAAAACAGAGGAGGTGAAATAGTCGAGCCATCATGAGTCAGTGTTACCAGAAATTCTGAGGAGTCCCAGATCATAATTGGGAAACTGGGGTCCTCTCCTGGGATTCTTAGTCTCATTTATAAAAGAGTTTAATAATATACTCAGGGTAGAGCATGATGTCACATGCCTTTAAGCTCAGCTCTCAGAAGGCAGAGGTAGGCGGCAGATCTCTGTGAGTTCAAGGCCAGCCTGGTCTATATAGGGAGTTCTAACTCAGCCAGGACTACATAGTGAGACCCTAGCAAGCTTAACCCAACCAAATGGCTGCAGCTCCACAAGCAACTATATTGAGGGTGGGCTTTATGGGAAAGAAACATACATTATCTCATTAAAGGAATATCTGTTCTTCCCATCTCTTTAGCATGGCTTAAAGTGAATCAGTCTCCCCAAGAGATGGTCTCTATTATATGATTGACAGGCACAGTTGGATTAACTCCTCAGGTTGGGAAACTTGGAATGTTAGGGCTCTACCCAAGGCAGAAGATAGATTCCATCTTTTTGATTAGGAGAAATAGCTTTCTATTAATGGGCTGCAACAGAGCCCTGATTAAGGTGACTGCATCATTCCCCTCTGAAGAGGTATTCTTAACATCACTAGGAAAAGGGATGAAACTGAGGGATATAATCCTTTTCCATTATGAAAATCCAGAAAGCCAGTTCTAAAGCTGGTGACTAGAAGAGATCAGTGTTTGGACTGTAGTTCCTCCCAGCAGGGTGCTCATTTATGAGAAGATAAGAAATCAGAGCTCCCTTCTGGAATTCTGGACCAGAGAACGAAGGCCATCCACAAACTGCTGCTTTCAGGGTCCCTACCCCTAAGGTGCCTAGTCAATTCCTAATGCCTGTCTTTATCAGCCATTTCAGCTTACAGATCTGGCTGTGATTTTTCAACTCCTGGACCTGTCCGTTACGCAAACCAACAAGTCCCCCTTTCTGTCACGTTAGCCTGAGGCTGAGTTAAAATTTCAGTCGTTCACTATGAGAAAAGCTATTATCAACATTTTAACCTAGATTTTTTGTAGGTATTGACTCAGTTATATTGTCTTTAGTATCGTAAAACAACAATGATTTTATTTCTGTGATTCTGCGGGTTACATGGATGAGGCTCTGCTGGTCTTGCCTGGACCCGCGACATGTCTGTATCCCACTGGTACAGCAGCTCTGGGCTGGACTCAGCTTCAAATGTGCTCTCCATTCTGAAGGAAACTAGCTTAGGCTTCTTCACACAGCTAACTCAAAAGAAAACCCCAATATGCAAATGCTTATCAAGCATGCTATCCCATGTATAGATGCCTTATGATCTAGCCCAGATCTACTGTATCAGAAACTAAAATAGGATACTATGTCAAGAGGCCACTAATGCAGCAATCTATCAAATTCTTTGAACATTTCAAAGTGCTTTTTCCATTTGCTTATGTCAGAATCATAATAGTCCTGTGAAATACTCAAAATCAAAATTATTACCATATCAGTCAGGGTCCAATAAGGAGATAGATATGCTGCAAGTAATTTAAACAGAAAAATACAATATAAAGTTTCACTAGCTGATAAGAGGAACTTAGCAGGTAGGTATAGATAAACAGATAATTGTGAAGAATAATCTAGAGGTCATGGAGAATAACCAAGAAAAGAGCAGTTTATTTTTAAAGATTTATTTATTTTTTGTTAGGATTTCACTATGTATCCCTGGTTGGCCTAGAACTTGCTATGTAGACCTTGCTGGCCTCAGACTCACAGAGATTTGCCAGTCTTTCCTCCTGAGTGCTGGGATTAAAAGTGTGCGCTACCATTCCCTGCAATTTATTTTATTTCTAGTTATATGTATGTATGTATGTATGTATGTATGTCTGTTTGCATGTGCGTGTGTGAGTCCTGTTACCAGTATAGGCCAGAAGATGGCATTGAGTCCCCCTGGAGCTGGAGTTACAGGTAGTTTTAATCTACCCAACATGGGTGCTAGGAACCAAACTCTGGTCCTCTGAAACAATGGTAACATATACACTCTTAATCCTTGATCCATGTCTCCAGCCCCCAAGAACAGTTTTAAGAGGGGCCACATTGGGAGTGGGGCCATTTAATGGTGGAGAATGTTATTGGGTGGTCCAAGGTCACAGCTGGTTACCAGCTTGAAGCAAGGGGCAGGAAGCCCTGAGCCTCTCACCAGAGTACAGAAAACGCTGATGGAGAACAACCCTGTTTGTCCTCTAAACTTGCTGTCTGCAGCTGTGCCACTGGAGCAAAAAGAAAAGAGAAATACTGGAACCATTTAATCACCACATACAATGAATAAATGTTTGTAACAAGTGAAGAGATAACCCTCAAGGCTACCTCAGTTCTCTTTTCTTGTGAGGGAGCCATAGGTGAGAAGCCATTTCTTTCATCCACCACCCATTCTGTTTATTCAGGAAGAATCTCAGATGATCAGGGTTCTTTGCCTGCTCATACGACCGAAGTCTTCATTCGTTAAGGTCTGAGTCCCCAGCTGTAGCTGCTTACCTTGTCCTTAAGGATGCTAGAGCTTTGCTCACCAAGAGTTAATAATAGACTTCTGGCATTTGGCTCACTAAGAGTTTAACAAAGAGTTCTTAAGGCTTTGCTGAAGCAGAGGCTTAAGTGGGGGAAGAGTCTGCTCCCAGGATGCTGGAGAGAGGACTGATAAGACACCTGTTTCTAGAATGCTGGGAACAGGTTTTTGCGCCCCTTACTCTGTGCACACATTGAAGGAAGTCTTACTGGGCTAGTCACCACGGTCTTGGGTATGCTGTGCTGTTTTCTTACTATAATGATGGAAAATTCCTATGTGCTTTATGCTGCTTGAGTACTTATATGTACACTCTGTGTGAATTTCCAACACTAAGTTTCCTAAACATAAGCTTCTCAAGAGGGAAGTAAAATGCTCATGACCAGCACAAGCCTGGAGATACCTGATCTGAACTTCAGTTTGTAGACACTGGTCACAGCAGGGCATCTATACACACTCATCCTGATTTGTGTCTTCTCACTTCCAGTTTTTATTAATCTTTGATATTGGTCTTAGACATACTAAGAGGAGCTCCAGACCCCAGCTTTTTAAATAGTGATTGTGGCTTCAAATGGAATCAATCATGCAATTGAATAAGGAGATCATGAAAAATTGGCGATTTGATCTGTATACATACTTTATTTATTTTTATTTTACTTATTTAGGGATATGAGTGTTTTGCCTGCATGTATATAAGTACACTCCTGTGTGCAGTATCCGTGGAGACTATAAAAGGCCATCAGATCCCCTGGAACTGGATTTAGGGACAGTTATTAGCCACTATGCAAGTGCTGGGAACCAACACAGGTCCTCTGAAAGAGCAGCCAGTGCTCTTAGTCACTGAGCCATCTTGCCAGCTCCTATTTTATACACCTACAAACATATATGGGGTTGCATGAAGATTTAATTTATGCAGTCCATTTCATTAGCATGTCAACTTGCTTTCATCTTTAAGAAATGCTAAGATGCTGGGCGTGGTGACACATGGCTTTAATCCCAGCACTTGGGAGGCAGGCCTCTGTGAGACTGAGGCCAGCCTGGTCTACCTAACAAGTTCCAGGCCAGCTGGGGCTACAGGAAGACCCTGTCTCATAAACAAAACAACCACAGTAAAAAAATGATAAAATTATATGTACACCAAATAATTATTTTTAAATTTCTTAACGACTTGTCAGTAAACTTTGGTTTGTATATCTGTTTTCTATACCTATACACGTACCTGGGTTGTGTGAAACTTTCCCAGTGAAAAGGGATTAAGTGTAAAAGTTTAAGAAGCCCTACTATAGAGAATCTTCTGTGTTTCAGATATAGTAAAAAGGTTTCTGAGCACACAATGACAAAAAAATTAATTCAGAATCAAACATATAATGGATTTGAAGTGTTTCTGGCAGCATCTGGCCCGTGGCATCCTCCAGCTTCACTGAAGCCTTCATTTTGAATACACAACATGCACACATACTCACTCTGTCACACCACACAACACCAACCATGCTGCCTGATGTGCATATCACTTTTTCTGCTAACAGGCTTTGAGCACAGGTCACCTGATATAGCGAGCCTCGTGGTTTCATCTTCCAGTCAGCTGTGGTGTTACAAAGCAGACAACCAAGGGGAATTTGGGGCTGAGATGTAATTCATAACTGGCAAAGTCATCTTGTGACAGAACTAGGATTTGGATATTCTGGCCCAGGTCCTCAAATCTGAATGCTCCTTTCTGTTCCTTAATGACAGTCATTCAGGCAGACTGAATGGAGCAACACATACACACAAAGCCATAAACCTGAGCCCGACTTGAATCACTAGCTCATTGTGAGACCTTGGGCAAGTCACTTGAAGATTCTGAGCCTCAGGCTGGGTGTGGTGGCGTATGCTTTTAATCCCAGCACTCAGGAGGCAGAGGCAGGAGGATCTCTCTTGAGTTCAAGGTCAGCCTGGTCTACATAGTGAGTTCCAGGCCAGCAGGGCCTACAGGGAAACCCTGTCTCAAAAAGACCAAAATAATAATAAAAAGATTCTTAACTGTAAAGGACCAAAATAATAATTAAAAAAAAAAAGATTCTCAATTGTAAAGTCAGGATACTGGTACCCAACTGACAGTATTAGAATGAGAAAGAACCAGTTAAAAGTGTAGAAATATGCTTAGTAAATTTCAGCAGATTATATAAAGCTGAGATGTTGTTATTAAGGATTTTACAGACTCCATTTACTGCTTACCCACACAAAATTTTGATTAATTCCTTACCACATTTTAGCTTATGAAAAATGGCCTCTATTAGGGGAAATTGTCCCTACCAGATCACAACCAGGGTGAATTCTAAAATCAGCAGGAAATACAGACCAAGTGGGCACAGTCTTGGGTGGTTGAAATTGAGAGGCCTCCTTGAACCTCAATCTTTGAACCTCAATTATTATTTTTTTTTCCACCAAACAGTTCTTTCAAGTCATTTTGGGAAATGGCTCACTGCCTTTTTCTATTTTATTAACTCTAAGAACCTCATTAAGTTCAACTACAGCAGTCCATTGTCAGCAGGCAGAAAATAAGGAAAATCCTCTTTCAGAATTTGATCATGAAAACCTTCCTAACAAATGCAAGACGAACGCACTCCGTTCCTACCGCCCCTACGTGAGATTAACTATTGTGCCTGCTCACAATATTCAATCATTATTTCTTCCCCATTTAGGAGCTGCTTGCATGAATTAGGAAGGAGAGCGCAGCAAGGCTCCGGGACATCGGCCACATTCTCAACACTAGAAGTACGGCTAATCCAGCGCGATTGAGACACAGACACCATTTCTATTAAGAAAAGAAGAAGCTAAAGCACTTTCCCTTTTAAAATAAAGAAAAAGGTATCAAGAATGATGAAAGTATCTCTTCCATTTTCAACACCCGTCCAGGCCCAGGCCACTGCCTGGTTTGGTGCGTTTCATGGTCACAGGCCTCCCTCACAAACACCAGACCTCATTTCTTGCCTTTACTTGTTATTACACTCATGGTCTCCTCTAATCGCAAGCAGTAAACATGCTTGAAGAGCACATGGTCAGTACAACTTATGAGAATAACTTTTTCCACATGGTTTTCAGAAAGCTGATACATCATTAAAGCTGGACTCATCTTTTTGTACCTGCTTGAGTGTGTGATTTGGTGTCTGGCCTGTACGTGCACAATAGATATTTGTTGAGTGGAGGCCTTTGGACTCATTTCTGTCCTGCCCTGTTATCAATGGAAGGCTTGTACAAGAAAGATTCATAAGGAGGACTAGTCAGAGTATTTTAAAGTTAACTAATGCTATAATAATAAAGTAAGATTTTTGGTTTTTTTTTTAGAATCATTATAAAAATTGAGAGCTGGAGGTCAGTGAGTAAAGTGCTTGCTGCACTGGCAGGAGGACCTGAGTTTAGACAGGTCTCCACTTCTCCAGTGCTAGAATTACAAATGTGCCCCACCACATCAGCTTTTTATGTGGATTCTGGGAACCAAACTCAGGCCATCATGTTTGTAAGGCAAGACCTTGACTGACTGAATTATCTCTCCAGCCCCTAAAAATAAAAGTAAAAATATTTAAATTACATTTATTGTGTATTTCGATGCATGTGTGCATGCATATGTGTGTATGTGTGTGTGTGTGTGTGTGCATATCACAGCACATGTGTAGAGGTCAGAGGACAACTTCTAGGAGCCAGTTTTCTTCTTCCACCATGTTGATATTGGGGATCGAACTCAGGTCTTCAGGCTTGGTGGCAAGCACCCTTACCCACTGAACTATCTTACCCACCTAAAAATAGTCCATGAATACACTTTATTCCATAATATGTTTTTATGTATATGTGTATTTATTGTCTCTTCTGTGTACACAAAGATAGGCAGACATGCATATGCCTTAACTTATTGCTAATTAAAGGATCCAGGCATGGAACACTATACTGTGCAAAGTTGAACTGACCATTTACTCTAGTAAGGGAGAGTCATACTGGTCAGCCACAGTCTCGCTGAGCAGAACAGACTGATGATTTTAAATATGAGTTTGGGAAATGTGGAGTCCAGGGACTGACAGAATTTCAGGGGCAGAAGTAGATTGACATCAACTCTAGAAACATGATTACTTCAGTGGAGCTATGCGATCGATTGATATTTGGAAGCGTAGCTATTGGATTGATGTTATTCCTGATTGGTTGACTACCAGACAGACGGTGGATGATTGGTTGGTTTGCCAAGATGTATTCACTGAAACAACTTACATTAGCCTACAGAAAGAGTTTAAAACCCAGATACAGTGGTGCGTTATCATCATCACAGAACAACCAGTCATTTCCTAGAGATACAACAATTTGTTTATTTTCAATGTCATAATTTATCTATCATTCTCAGCTTATGGGAAAATTAGATTATTTACAGTTTCCCCTCTTTTTATATATCTGGTTTTAGTGAACATCCTAATAAACCTTCATGTGCATCTCTGGTTATTGTCTGAGGGAAGATTCATAGAACTGGGTGAGCAATTCAACAGAATTTTTTTTTAATTTCATAAAAGTGATGAAGGCTTGTTATAAAACATCTGGGAAATATAGATATATAAAGTGAAGAAAATGAAAATAATCCACAATCTATTCCCCTCCAAAGCATAAATTCCTGCTCAGTGTTCGTGCTTCAGTAGATTAATGCAAAGAGACACAACCATCACACAAAAGGACTCTGCAACTCTGCAGCTTGATTTCTTCACTTAGCTGATTACCACACATCTGTTTCCTTATCAACATAGTCTCACGGAAAGGCTGGGGAGCCTGTGTGTTACACCTGCATAAAATGCCACTATTCATTTGATCTTCTCTATTGTTGGGTGTTCAGTCTCCTTTTTTGCTCAGCATACCTGTCTTCCTGCCTCCCTTTCTGCTTACCACACTTAATTTTGTATCATTTTTAGCATGCTCGCTATTACAAATAGTTGTATATAATGCGTATGTCTGTTCCTAAGAATATATTTATTCCCTTAGGATACATTCATTGAAGTTAGTTGGATTTTGAATCAAGCAGGACAAAGTTTGGAGAATTCCGATGAGTATGTTGGGAAAGAATGTCCCAAAAGATGAAAAGTTTAGGTTACTTATGCGATCCACTTTCTGCACACACAGAATACACAGATATACTTTTTTTTTTCCCAGCTTTTTACTCATTGACAATTTTTAAAATTTATTTTTAGGACTTTTACAAAACATTTTATTTATTATTATTTTTATGTGTATGAGTATATTCTCTGCATATATGTACGTGCACCCATGTTGTGCAATGACCAAGAAGGTCAGAAGAAGTTGTTGGATCTCCGGGAACTGGAGTAACAGACTATTGTTAGCTGTTATGTGGGTGCTGGGAATCAAGCCCAGGTCCTCTGCAAGAGCAGCCAGTCCTCCTAACATTAACCAATGAGCCATCTCTCCAGCCCCTTATGGCCAATTTTATAGAAAGAAATAATATATTATCCTAATTTGTATTTTACTGAGTGGAGAGTTGGAAACTATTTTCCAATTTCATTAATATTTTTCTTCTATCAACTTTATGTTCATAAATTATGCTGTTGTTCTGAAAAGGTCTAATATTTTCAAATAAGTTTATTAAAATACTCTGTATAAAAATCTTCACTTTGTAGTACTTCAAGTTCTTATTATTGGATTGAAATCTGACTTTTAGAGGCGTAAAAGACTCTTTATCATGATAAACTCCAAAATTTCAAAAAATACTACACTCTACAGACAACACTAGAAAGAATAGTATATAACAACTCTCCTGGAACACGTTGGTCAGTTTCAATGATTATCACAGTCTGTCTTATGGCCTCTCTGCCTCTTTCTCCTCTTACACTGTAGTTTATTCTGAAGAAATGCCAGACATCAAGTAATCTCACCAGTAGCACAAACGGTGGAGCATCCTGTAAACCCCAGTAGTCAAGACACTGAGGCACAGGACTGTGAGTTTATGGTCAAAGTTAGCTACCTACTGAGTGTGGGCTATATAGTGATCCCCTCTTGAGGAACAAAATTTACTAATCAATAAAAGCAGTTAATAAAAAAAATTCACTTCTATATGCAGAAAATCTTAAAGTCTAATAACACTACTATGACACACAAAACTAAACAATTCTACAATATTATTAAATATCTGGTCAGCATTTATATTTCCCTGTGATTTATAGATATAAATCTGTCAAGTTAGAGTCATACAAAGCAAATATTTTACGTGCAAATAATATTTTACTTTGCAAATAATAAAATATAGTTCATTAAGAGGCTCAGATAGGGGTATAGAGAGTCTTGAGGGATAGGAAAAATTCACCTGGGTGGTGACTTTTGGAAGCTGGACAGAGCAAAGGCCAGAAGTGAGGAAAGTGGGGGTGCCTGTGCTGATCAGAGAGGTGCCGAGGGAGGATATTAAGGGACCAGGAGAATGCCTGGGTATCTATTCAATGTAAGGCTAAAAGGTCCATTAAAGACTCATGGAGGACCAGGACGACAGCCATCTTCCCAGGCTGGTGAGGGACACCTGAATTGCCACATATCTCATGGCAACACTCCACTGCAGCCCGGGGCTGAAAAGATGGTGAGAAAGATGGTTTCAGAGTAGAACTGTTGATATATCCATAGAGATGAAGGCAACTGAAGCCACTGAGGACAGATGGATGCCTTCGCCAGCAGAAACCAGGAGGCCATAAACACCTTAATGACTAACACTGTGAAAGGGGAAGCCGAGGGGTTTGCTTATGGTAGAGATGGAACAGTAGAGATAAATAACAGAGAATGGCCTCTGTACGGTGCCCTAGTTTCTTTCCTGTTGCTGTGATACAATACCCTGACAAAAAGCAACGGGGAGAAGGGGGGTTATTTCCACTTACAATTCCAGGTTACAGTCCATCGTTGTGGGGAAGTCAGGACAGGAACTTCCTAGAGCTAACCAATCACATCCGCAGTCAAGGGTGGAACACAAGGAGTGCCCGTATGCTGCTTGTTGGCTTGTGCTCAGCTCATTTCTCCACCTGAAACTGTTCACACACACACACACACCCCCACCTCCCCCCACCCCCCGCCCCAGGGAATGGGGCCACCCACAAGGGGCTGGGTCTTCCCACATCAATTAACTTAATCAAGACAATCCCCTACAGACGTGCCCACAGGACAACCCAATGTAGACAATCCCTCATTGAGACTCTCCTCTCAGGTGGTTCTGGGATGCGTCAGGTTGATTAAAAGTAACCATCACAGGGTCCAGGACGCCAACAAGGGTAGTACTTAACATTTATGACAATAAAGAGTCAAGAATGAGGAACAACCCACAAAATGCCCCAGGTCTCCTCATCAGAGGCTACTTTGTAAATAGTGTTTGTTAAGACTCTACTAAGGATTATGCAAATAGAAACAGAGCACGCCTTCTTACATCTGAGCATTTGCTGGCTTCCTTTTCTTGGAATTCTGCTGATTCTTCATTTCCAAACTGTTCCTCTTAAGTGAATTATGTGGGCCTCATTCATTCTCCACCCCACAGCCACATCTCAGTCACAGCCTTATCGCAGTCTCCTAAACCTGACGACACAAACCTAATGCTTAACTTATCCCATACTCTGAGACCAGAATCAGCACGCCTCCTGCTCTAAAACCCAACTCTAGACTTGTTGATAATTGAAACAGATTTTGTTAAATGCTTCCTAAGGAAACTGAAGATGACTTAAGAAGCCATCCAGTAGAACTTCATCATCATGCTACCTTCATGATATGGAGCTTGCTCACTTAAACTTACTTATGTGTCTTGCCTTGAACTGTGTCACATAGCCACTTGGAAGTTCTTAGATATTTTCATGCTATGGATTTCTTTTCACTTGTTATTTACTCTTTCTAGAATATTCTTCCTGCTTTCACTTCCCCAAACTGAATAACTCTTTTAAAAAATATTTCATTTATTATTTTAATTTTATGTGTATGAGTATATTGCCTGCCTGTGAATCAATACACCCATATCATGCAATGCCCACAGAGGTCAGAAGAGGGCATCAGATTCCCTGAAACTGGAGTTACAGATGACTGTTAACTGCCATGTGGGTGCTGGGAAACTAACCCCGGTACTCTGAGAGAGTAGCCATTGCTCTTAACAGCTGAACCATCTCTCCAGACACCAAACTGGATAATTCTTGATCATCCTTTGGGAACCACTGTAGATTTCACATACTATGAAGAGTCTCCTGTCTCCTTCCAAGACTTGACTAGGTGTTCTGTGTTTCTCTCATAATTGTCTCTACTTACTCCCTGTGAAAGAAGACATTAGGCAGAAAGAAAGGGAATGAAAAATGGCTCTCTGCAGTCTTCTTCCTTCCAGACACGATTTGGGGTATATGGTATATGATATCTTTGGCACAAATGGCATGGTCAGTGGTTACCAGTATCATTTTGATGTAAAGAACAGTGTTAAAGAAGAAATCCTTTTTACAACCTAGGGAAGACCAATCTAAGTCAAAGAGGAAAAAGAATTGGCTTGCCTAGGGCAGGAGATATGGTTTACCAGCTAAGAGCACTGGCTGCTCTAGCAGAGGACTGGTATTTGGTTCCCAGCATCCAGGGGGTAGCTAACAACCATCTGTAGTTCCAGTTCCAGGGTATCTGATGCCTTCTTCTGGCCTCTGCAGACACTGCAGGCACATGGAGCACTTGCAAGCATACTGACAAAATACTCATTCACAAAACAAAAACAAGTAGACAATTTAAAATTTTTTTATTTAATTATTTTTATTTTGGGTATGGGTATTTTGCCTTCATGTAAGTGCACCAATGCAATGCCCTCAGAGGCCAGAAGAGAGCATCGAATCCCCCTAGAACTGGAGTTACAGATGGTTGTTAGCCACCATGTGAGTGCTGGAAACAGAACCTGCATCTTCTGCAAGAGCAGTCAGTACTTGTAACTGCTGAGTCAGTTACAACTTTGCTAACTTTGCTGCTCCCTTGTCTTTGTGTTGCCTCCAGGCTACAGCAGCCATTGCAAATTTGCCTGCACTTTTGTATAAGACATCTTCTCTCTCACTGTCCTCAGTAATGTCCCCAAGTTCCCATTTTTCTTCTGTATCCATTTTAAAGGTTTACTGTTGTGTATCTGTGTGTCTGTGTGTGGTATGTGTATGTGGGTACCTATGAGGCCAGAAGAGGACATTGGATATCCTGGAGCTGGGGTTACAGGCACCTGTTAACAACCCAGTGTGGGTGTGGAGAACCAAACTTGGGTCCTCTGGAAAAGCAGCAAATGTTCTTAACCTCTGAGCTATTTCTGTAGCCTCCAGTGTCCATTTGAAAAGTCCTTTATCTACAAGATCAAGAACCTGTAAAAGGGACTTTATATCCTGGTGCAGCACTACCCCATCCCTGCCTCGGACCTCTGCTAACCCTTAGTTATCCTTCTGGACCTGTCTTAACTATGATTTGCTCAGGTGGTGTTTCCTGAACCCCAGACCAAGCCTTCTTTTCAAGCTCTGCCACGTTTCCCACATGTCAATGTTACCCTTCCTGTACCAGCAGGACCTTAATGTCTCTCTCCTCTTCCTCCATGTGCAGGGGGAGCAAGGGAGTATTTGGCACATAGTGGGGAGTGGTTGTGAGGGTAAGACAAAAGGCTATGGCCAAAGAGCATGTGCACAACAGGCTTTCCCACTGCCGTTTGAAAACATGTTGGGGACAGGTCCTGCCTCTTGCTCTGCTTGTGGCTGCTATGGAAGCCTCTCTAGCTCCAATAGATGGCTAAGCCATTGTTACTTGAATGCAACTGTTCAGAAAAAGCCCAGGAGCATCTTGTGGTCCATAGGGAAGCAGATGTGCACAGTGTGGCAAGCAGGGCTGATTCGGGTCAGTGAGCCCTAGCTTGCTCCTTGTGCAGGTTCTATAAACGGGAAGATGAAAAAGCAGCCTCATTAAAGCAAAGCCATCACAGACAAAGCAAAGCGCAGAAGCACTACTGCAAGAATGATTTAGTGACTGGGGCTTGACCGGCTTGGAAATGGATTCGCCACTTGGGCTTGTAAATAAACAAATAAACCAGGTCATATTTGATTTTTCTAAGAAGAGGTATGAAAGGGGGGGGGGCAGAATTAGTAGAGCCCTGCAATGCCTTAGAATGAGCATTTTGGGAGAACTACTGGGGCTAGTCATCCTTGAAATGTAGAGATCTTCCCCATTCCTCCCGCTGAGGTTCTGCAGGCTACGAGTGAATGGGGAGCTCCATAAAGCCAGCCTCTGTGGCAAAACGGCTGGAGCAAAGCATTCTGAAACTTCATAGCCCAGCAGTCTTCTCTAAAATAATTTATGGAAAGCAGGCAACATGGGTTGGAAACCTGGGATGAAGGATCAGAGTGAGGCTACCACGGGTCTGCGGGGTCAGCCAGGGTAAATCTGCTAATGTCTCTTAATGTCTCAGAATCTCATTTCTTCATCTACAAAGCGCAGTCAGGGTAGAGCTGTCTGCCTCACAGGGTCATGCTGAGGAGTCGAAATGTCAGCAATTTGGACACCAGTAAGTGGTAAACACTTAGGATTGTGTTTCACATACCATTCCAGTTTAACTTTCTTTCCCCATGAAGGTTTTTGGATGGCTCTCCAAGAAGATGTGCCCTAACATTCATCTCGCATTTACTGGTTGAGAAGCAGCTATAAATCAAAAACATACAATGGGACTTCGCTAGGGCAAGTATTTCTGATCCCAGGGAAAAGACCACATTCAGGCCTAGAAAGAGTTGCTGGGAAGCTGAAGGGGTTTGGGGCATTCTTACATCATCCAGGCTCCTCAATGACTCAGGCTCAGTGATGGTTTTGAGTTCCCCGAATGCCCTCTTGCAAATAAGTGACTCATCAGGCCATCGGCTTACAATTGCTTCTGCAATTTCTAACATTTTCACATTGGAAAGTTTCCTTTAGTCTCTGTGAGATTTCCATATAATAATGGAGATGGCCTCGGAGGAGGTAAAGATCCTGTTGCTGCTACTTACAGGCAGATGGATTGACTGGGAACTGTGTGAGCAAAGAATCCTTTTGTTGTGTGTCTCAAATGGAATCTCTCAGGACATTCCAAAGTGTTAGCCTGATTCCCTGCACAGATTAGAAATCACTTGGAGGAGCACTTCCTTGAAAGCCAGTTGTTGGTGTGCCATGCAATACATAGAGAGTCCCTGAGATGAGGCCCCACCTGGACCCAGGAGAACTGGATGGGAATCTACCATGGGCTATTCAGAGCTTGAAAAACCTAGGCTGCTTGGTACAATCAAGAAATGGACTGACGAAGGTCTAGAAAAAGCTGACTACTTTTCATCAAGCAAACATTCTCTAAATACACTTCACCATTAACTTGGAGAGACATCTGGTGTTGGGTGGAAAGAAAATCATGGCACTCCTGGCCTTTCTTTGGTCATCTGCTGCCTACCAGCTCTTGTTCCAAACTTGCAAACCTCACTCTGCAAACACATATTGTATAATTCCATTTATAGGAAATGCCCAAGGTAGACAAATCTGTAGAGACAAGAAGTAGACTTGTGGCTGCCAAAGGCCAGAAGGAGGATTAGGATGATGACTGAGAGGAACAGGGTTTCTTTTGGGGGTGATGAATGTTCTAAAATTCTGTAAATGGAAGCACAGTTCTGTGAATAAACTTAAAACTGTGCACTTTAAATGGGTGAATTGTATGTATGTGAACTACATCTTAAAATTGTTAACTATTCACCTTGAGAATCCCAAGCCACAGTTAAACATGAGGGAGATGAATAGCTATCTGTTGTCACTGGGGGAAGGAGAATGCCTTCCCCAGAGATATAATAATTCCTATGTGCCCAGAAATCTGCATCTATTATCACTGTTGTCTGTTTTAAGGCAGGGTCTCTTGTAACTCAGGGTGATCTCAAACATACTACCTCGTTGAGGATGACTTTGAATTCCTAATCCTCCTCTACCACCTCCCAAGTGCTGGGATTATAAGCATCTGCCATCACACTTGGCAGAACTCTGCATTCTGATGTTAGGAAGTAGACAGACAGGCATTTTGAAACGACTATGAAATGTTCTAACTCACTGTCTGGCACATGTACCTGATCCCAGCTCTCTGGAGGCTGAGGCAGGAAGATCAAACAAAGCCAGTCTCTGGGCTACATAGTCAGAACTTGTATCAAAAACTAAAACAAGCAGGGGTTGGGGGCATATGTCTTTAATCCCAGAACTAAGGAGGCAGAAGCAAGTGAATTTCTGTGAGACTGAGGCCAGCCTGGTCTACATACTACATACTCCCAGCTGGGGCTACAGGGAGAAAGCAAAACAAAACAAAGACAGAACAAAAAAGAAATACAGTTTCAAATGCTCTATTTCAGGCAATTTTTTTTCTATATCAATAATTGCCTTTTTTGTTTTTGTTTTGTTATGAGACAGGGTCTCTTGTAGCCCAGGATGGCCTCAAATTGGCTATGTAGCCAAGGATGATCTTGAACTTTTGGCCCTCTTGCCTCCACTTTCCAATGCTGGGATTACAGGCATGTGCCTCCATGTGTGGCTTCAAGTTAGGATATGTACTGTACACATGTGTTTGCACATGTGTGCATGCATGTATGTGTGTATGATTGTATTTCACAGATGAATCCCCTTCTCTAAATGTGATCTTGGGGTTTATCCAAGTTCTGGGACAGGAAGTGAAATAAGCACTCAAGGTTTTGCTGGAGTTTTTAAAAAGATGATTCCAGTTTTTACAAAACCTTCTGTAATCTGATCAAGCCACTCACTATATAATCATAGCACTGTGAAATGGGGCTGTGGCTGCCTGAATTGAAATTCTGCTTTTCCTTGTAACAGCTGTTCCTTTGCCACTTTCTGCCTTGGTTTTGTTATCTGTAAATCTGGAATGTTGGCATCTTGCTCATCGAATGCTTCTGGAGAGTAAACCAAAATAAACGTTGAATCTGGCCTGTGATGTCTACTCAGTAAAACGGAGGCACGTGCTGTTATTATTTAACTTCTCATGTCACATGTGGTATGTGTCCTCATTTGCATTCTAAGTTCATTGGAGTACAAGCCTTTCCTTCCCACACAGCTTGTAATTCTAATAAGCAGAAGCAAAGGGACACTGAGGGAAGGGGAGGACTTTGAGAACACCAGTGAGCCACATGGCCAGCTTCTCTTTTCTTTCGGTGTTTATTTTTTTGAGACAGTGTCTTCTGGTAGCCCAGGCTGTTCTGGAATTCACTTGTAGACCAGGCTGGCCTCCATCTCAGAGATCTGCCTCTCCAGTGCTGGGATTAAAGGCATGCACCACCATGTTCCTCTTTTCTTTCTTTCTTTTGAGACAGAGTCACCCTGTAGTCCCAGCTGGCCTGGAACTTGCTATGTTGACCAGGCTGGCTTTGAACCCACAGAGGTCTGCCTGCCTCGGCCTCCCGAGTACCGGGATTAAAGGTGTGCGCCACCACACCTGGCCTTTTTTTCTTTTCTTTCTTCCTTCCTTCCTTTTCTTTCTTTCTTTTCTCTCTTTCTTTCTTTAAAAAATATTACTGTTATCTGTACACATACCACAGCACACATGTGTCAGTCAAAGGACAACTTTATGGAGTTAGTTCTCTTCCACCTTTATGTGGGTTCCAGGGATCAAACCCAGGAAGCCAGGCTTCTGCAGCAAGTTCCTTTATCAGCTAGGCCATCTCTCCAGCCCCAGTTCCTCTTTTCTAGTCCCAGCTACCTCCACCCACTAGTCTGAGGAAATAGGCTCCCTGGAGCTTTTGAGTGATCTCATTCCTATTATGTGCTATCCTCAGCCACAAATGAGTGGCTTGGTGAAGACACCCAACCTAAACCCTGAAAATGAGGATTTGGGGGTGTTGTTTTGTTTTCCTGGGACTTTGAAATCAGATCCACGTGACTCTAGCCTGTTGTCCTCCATGCCTCTTAGAAAAGATACGTAAACCTAGCAATAGTAGGCATCTATTTTTTTAAAACAAGAAGCATTAAACAAGGTCTAAGTCAGGCATGGTAGAGCACACCTGTAACCCAGGACTCAAGAAACAGGAGAATGGCAACGTACAGGTCAGCCTGAGCTACATAGTGAGACAGATTATGTTTCATAGATAACAACAACAACAGAACCCTAAGAAAACAGGAACAGTACTACTCAGTGTGTGACCCGTTGCAGCTATATTTGTAACAATGGGATGTGATTCCAGACAGAGTCATTCATAGTGCTGCTGCAGAATTTTAGAAATAAAAGAAGTTCATATTGGGTTAATATTAAAAAAAAAAAAAAGGATGGAGGGAATTAGAGAGCTGGCTCAGCAGCTAAGAGCACTGGCTGCTCTTGTAGAGGACCCAAGTTCAGTTCCAAACACTCACATGATGGCTAACAACTGTAACTCCAGTTCCAGGGGATCTGATACTCTCTTCTGGCCTCCATGGGCAGTACACACATGGCACACTTACATACATACAGGCAAAACACTTATACGCATAGAATAAAAATAAATTAATTTTAAAAAATTTAAAGGACATGAGAAAATTATATAGACTTCACAGATATTATAAAAATATGAACAAAGCCCTGGGAAGAAAATAAATGTATCAGTGGTGATAGAAGAATTACAGGGGTTTTGAGTTTTAAATATTTGATGATCTTTCAAAAAAAGAAAAGTCTATATGGGGGAGGGGCAATATACATAGTCCCCCTTCCTTTTAAATAGTTATCTCCTCTGGTCTCCGTTTGATCAGAACCATAGCTATTTTGATATCTGAGAAACAAATTCACATACATGTTAATAGCTCAGTGGATAGCCAGTTAATACCATTACAGCGTATTACTGTTTTTAAATGGATTTCCAGAGGCAAGATGACTCCGGCACAGTTCTCAACGTGGCCCGCTTCCAGAACTATGCCAACATCAGCAGGGATGTCTCAAGCTGCAGGAGACATGTGATAGAATTATCTACAATGAAAATTTGCTCCCATAAAATTCCCTTTGGTATCTGTCCCCAGTGTGCTAACTAGATTCTTGCAAATGTTAGAATGGCTAAGGAGCTCTAAAAAGATACAAATGGGGCCAGTGAGATGGCTCCGTGGATAAAGGCGCTTGCCACCCTGTCTTTCTGGAACCCAGGAGGAGGGAACTGACTCCCAAAGGTTGTCTCTGACTTCCACACGTGTGCCCCCCCCCCATAAAATACATTAATGTGAAAATATAAAAATGCCTCGATCCATCTTCCAGAGACTGATTCAGTTGGCCTCATGTGGGGGCTGACTGCTGGAGTTTGAGATCTTTGTGAGTGAACCAGGACTGAGAACCACAAATTTGGTATAACTGACTAAACGCCAAATTCCATACCCGTTATTTCATCGCCAAGAGCACAATGTTTGCCGAGATTTCCAGAGTCTCACCGCTTCCATTTGCTCCACTGGCTGAAAGAATTCGGAGATTGCTGCTGGAACTGAACCCCTTCCGGTCCTGGTGCAGGGACTGTTTGGCGACATCGCCCCCTTGTGGCCCCATTTGGGAACTTTCTAGCAATCCAGGTTGACCGGATTTCCAACGTTCTCTTCTAGCACCAAGGATATCCTTGAATTTTGCTTGTTCCCTTCCAGTGAATGATATCCGCAGCCGTGGGAAGATGCCTTCCTGGGCCAGCCCTGTGGAAGGTCCCTCCAAACTAGCTGTCTGTTTGCTCCTTCCTGCCAGGTCAGCAAGGAACTTGGAACCATAAACCTGGGACAAAGTTTCCAGGCTTCTTAATTGTCAGGAATAACAGTTGGACCGAAAAATTGTAGAGTTGCTTATTGGCACTGGGAATGCTGAGCTCTGCTGGAATTATTCCAGTAACTTTAAAGAAAAAGAAAATGCAAGACAAGGACAGGAGATGGGAAGGAAGGAGAATGTAAAGACAGCAAGATTACTCTTAGTTCCTTCCCGTCTGTGGGGGCGAAAGTTCAAGGCAGGTGGGGCAGCCCGTGGGGAGGGACAGCTGAGAAGGCTAACCAGGATGGACAAGAACAGAGGGCCATGCTGAGACCTCGCTCCTGGAGCTGGTGTGTGATGAGAGATGGTCCCTGTAAAGGAAGCCTGATAGTCCATCAGAAACATCTGGGCAGCTTGCTGGCAAGGTACTGACAGAGCCTGTTTCAGCTATGAGGGTTCAGGAGGCCCGGGAGGCTGATAATAGGTGCAGAGGGGCCTGCCACTCACACTAAGTTAGTACAACAACCCTCTGAGGTGGCTGATACCATCTTCATTTTACATTTGAGGAGACTCAGCACCAGGAGGCAGCAGTAGATGCCTGAAACCTCACAGCTGGGCAAGGATAATGAGCTGAAACCTGGGCTGTTGATGCCATGGTGAGGATGGGATAGGGGACTGATTGATCATGGGCATGAATCCCAGGAACAGGTTAAAACCTTCATGTTTTTGAGCTAAGAGGGACCTACATGCTGAGTCTGCTCTGCTCCCTGGGGACCCTTTTGTTCTCCCTGGAGTGGAGTTGGGATGTGGAGAGGAAGCAGAGGATAAAGAGGAGGCAGGACCCAACCACCAGATAGCAACCCCTGGGCAGGCTGCAGATGGTGCAGCCAGCCGTTGGGAGTTTGGGAGCTGAGTCTGCTCTGGTTCTCTCACAGCCTTTTTTTTTTTGAGGACCTTTCTTCCCTCTAGGCCTTCTTACTCTGTAGCGCCTCTAACATTCTGGCTTTCTCTTCCTTTTCATTAGAGGACCTTTCTTGCCTTTCACATAGCCATGGCATGCCCTCCTATCTCGTCCTGTGTTCCTGTAAGGGTGTTAAGGAGAAGCAGTCATTAAATTCCTACTCCCCACAAAACAACAAACAAACAAAACCCTCCACCACAATCAGGAGCTGGAGCTCAGTGGGAGAGTGCTTGCCTAACATGTGTCCTGGGTTCAGTCCCCATGTAGAGGTGCATGCATACCTGCAAATACCTGTAATCCCAGCACTCTGGAGATGGGGTAGGGGCATCAGGAATTCAAGGTCACTTGACCTTGACTACACAATGCATTTGAGGCTACCCTGTTTCAAACATAAAATAAAAATAAAATTCAGACCCATCTGCAGCCACAATCCATTCTAGTCTTTACAAAGTGCACACTGCTTTGTGTAGTGCAATCTCTTCTCAGCCCAGTAAGCTTCCTTGCCCAGAGCAAAGCTCATCCTCGGCTGTGGAGAGCTAGCTGCTTGCAGTTCCCCGTGGCAACAGCACTTATCTGGTTCTCATGTTTAATGCAAGTGAACTTCTGAGGCAGAGAAGCTTTCAAGATGGAGCTGAAGAGACACGTAAGTGCTGACCTTTGCAGAGCAGACACAAGTGTACAAAGCTGATTTGGTTCTCCTGCTTTACGGTAATTGTGTTCTCATCTGTACAGATGTAAGCAAACTATTTCTGTCAGAAAAGAAAAATCTATACACAGGGGCCTTTGTGGTCTGGAGAGACCTGGCTCATCTCCACTGTTTGAGTCCCTCAGTAATTTCAAAATGAAAGAATGTCCATACAGGTTAAGAAAATTGTTCATTGCAAATGTTTATGATGAGCAAGTTAATATTTAATGCAAAAAATAATGCAACCTAAGTATTCTAGCTTTGAGGTAATTATAGGATTTTAAGACTGTAATCATTCATAGCACATGTGAGTAATTGGACACAAATGCTCATCTTGAATATGCTGCGTCTTGAATATCTTCATATGTATGTGTTTGCATATGGATTTGTATGTGCGCGTGTGTGTGTGTATGTGTGTGTGTGCCCACAGGTCCATGTGGAAGCCTGAGGATGATGATGGACCTTTCTCTATCATTCTCCACCTTTGTTTTTTATGTATATGACTGTATTGCTTGCATGTATGTGAGTGCACCCATGTTGTGCAATGCCTGCAGAGGTCAGAAGATGTGGTTGGATCCCCTGGAGCTGACGTTACAGAGGGTTATTATCTGCCATGTGGGTGATGGGATTTGAACCCCCGTCTTCTGCAAGAGCAGCCAGTGTTCTCCAGTCCTGCTCCACCTTATTTTTTGAGACAGGGTCTCTCATTGAAACGGGAGCCGGCCAGCAAGCCCCAAGAATTCTTGTGCCTCCACCACCACCCTCCAGTGCTAGAACTGCAGATATGCGTCATCTTTACATGGATGCTGGGGATCCACACTCAAGCCTTTATGCTTACATGGCAAGCACTTCACTAACTGAGCCATCTCTCCAGCCCAATGAATAACTTCATGCAGACCAACGGGTATCCAACTCCCTAGGAAATGAAACCACGGAAACAGAAAATTCCTATGTGTGCTTTCATCCCCCGTCAATCTTTTCTCTTGAGTGCCTTTCTTCCTTTTGGACCTTTTCACCTACATCCTTTAGTCCAGATCTGTAACACTGGTGATTGCCAATGCTTGCTTTCTGCTGACAGACACTCTTGTCTCTGAGCAAGACTGCCCTTCTCATTTTGTCACCCACTCTGGAAAGTTCTGCGTGCAGACTGGGAGAGCTTGACTCTAACAGCCTTCCCTTGAGCTGTGTCAACACATTGGTGTGGAGTTATTTCTAAATGGCCTTTATGCTCCTTAAAGAACAGGAGCAAGAAATACACTAAGTAAGCCTGGAAGATCTTATAGTCTCAGGAAGTAAAGAAATACTCAACACGAAACACGTACATGCAAAGCCCTTCTATGTGCCAAGAGACTCCAATGGGCAAACCTAGAACAATTAAGAAAAAAACAAATCAATGAAGCAGTACTGGATTTTTACTCAAAGTTAAAAATAAATATTCATGAATCTATATTGATAAAAAATGATTACATGGGCTGGAGAGATGGCTCAGTGGTTAAGAACACTGGTTGTTCTTGCAGAGGTCCCGGGTTCAATTCCCAGCACCCACATGGCAACTAACAACTGTCTGTAACTCCAGTTCCAGGGATCTGACACCCTCTTCTGACCTTCGAGGGCATTGCATGACACAAGTGCACTTACACACATGTAGGCGATGCACTCTTACACATAAAAAATAAAAATAATAAATAAAATCTTTTTTTAAATGATTAGACAAATAAACCGGGGTATGTAAATGCTTCTTGCCAGAAGAACCCCCAAATAATTTATGTGACTCCTCTACCTTCAAGAAGTAAAATATATTAATTCTCAGAAGTATATGCACAATGGTTTGATTCCAAAGATGAAAGTTTGGAAAGTGTGAGGCGAGAAAGAGTAACTTTATGATGGTGAAAGCAGATGGATATGGCCTCAGCAGGGGGATGAAGGGCAACATCATGCTGATTTACTCTTGATGTGCTCTGATGAAGATGGCACTTTACGTTTGTGGCATTCCCCCTCTAAACCCACAACTCCGGTCTAATCATTAGGAACACCTCAGATGAATTCAGGTATTAGAGAATTGTACAAAATACTTGACCAACATGCCCCCAAATTATCAAGGTCATCAAAATAAAGTTCAAGAACGGGTGCAGACAGGCCTGATGGCAATGCTTCTTCAGGGGTCTGAGCTCGTTATGCAGGACCTGCTTCCTTGCCCTTGAAGGTCCTGACAATGTCAGCTTCTTCCCTCTGAATCCCCAGGTTGAGGAACTCTTTGTTCTAGCTCTGGGTTACATTAGTTTTCTCTTTGTGTGAAAAGTTGACGCAGGGAGAGAAGGCCAAAGAAGGATACAGAACAGGCTGTTCTTCAGCTCTCAGCTTAATCCACCAACACCTACTCTTCAAACATCGTGGCTACAGAGAAGTCTATTATTAGAACCAAGTTCAGACCTTTCTTCCACAGATGGCCTAGGCAAATGAAATACTATAACAAGAAATGGCCGTTGTTCCACCTGTTTTTTTAAAAAAAATATTTTATTTTTAAATTATTTTCATTTTATGTGTATGAGTGCATTGCGTGCATGTAAGTGTACCTCTGCAAATCGAATCTGGGTCCTCTGCAAGAGCATTCAGTGTACATAACCAGGAAGTCATCTCTCCAGCTCCCACTTGGTTATTTTAATACTGCAAAAAAAATTTTTTGAGACATAGTCCTCACTATGTAGCCTTGATTGGCCAGGAACTAGATTAGGCTAATTGAGGTGTGAAAACCCAACCTAATTGTGGGTGGCAGCATCCCATGGGCCAGGGTCCTGGGCTACACATAAAGGAGAGAGCCAGCAGAGAACAAACATTCACCTCTGCTTCCTGACGATGGCTACAATGTTACCATAATGGACTGCATCCCTACAAACTGTAAGCCAATATAAATCCTTCCTCCTTTAGCCTTGATCTTATTGTGTATTTGGTTACAGCAACCAGAGAAGTAACAAACACACAGTGAGGGGGTTTTTCAGACAGAGAAGGTTTCAAACTGCTACTTTTAAGTTGAAGACAGAGAACCAAAGAGGTTCTATGGCAGCCTTAAGATGAGCTCAGGTTTTTAGCCATAAGGCCAATCTTATTCAAAACCACAGCTAAGAGTTACTTGGACATTTACAACATAAGTTGAACTCAGCCTAGCCTTAACTCTCATGAGAAAATGTGTTATTTGGAAGAGATGGTGAATGGTCTCATCTGGGAAGATTCAAGATTGAAATTCTTGAAGCCAAAGATTCCTTCTCTGCCAGGAAGTGCTTTTAGCTTTTAGACCCATAATTAGGGTCAAATCTCAGCTCTACTGAGAAAAAGTAAAGACCAACAAGGGGAGAATTAGCTTATATTAAAAATGAAAGGCAACATCCTGATAAATTATAAAGGCAGAAACCTGGAAATTATAGTGGGACTGGAGTCAAAGGAAGATTAAATAAAATATTTGGACTTGGGCACACTTCTCAGAAGTCTGGATTTAACGTGTCAGTCTACAGAACTGGAAATGGCTCTATGGTTTACTTGGTTGATTGAACACAGCATACACTTATTAGTAGCCAGCATCCAATGAGCTGAGATCCAAAGTCATCATAATATAGAAAAATAATTCAGATTTAGGAAGATAGGAATATGGGGTTTTTGTCGCGTGAATACCAAACCGTATCGCCCGAGATCCAGGTGATAATCTCTTGACTCCGATTAAGAAATGATTATTGGGGGAAACTCTAGCATCCTTGCAAAGCCTGGCAGGGCTCTCCTCCAGAGCCTGACAGCAGTGGTGAAAAATGCTGCCATCGGCTGTTCCTTCTTCTTCCTTTGGAGTCTCTAACTGACAAAACCTAAGTAGAAAGCAAATCTGCAAACTAACAATCTAGATTTTAGATCCTTGCCCAGCAACAGACAGCAGAGCACAAGAAAGAACCTTTTGAGCTGAAGGACCACACATTAACAGACACAAAGCTCACCTTGTCCCTTCCAGATTAAAAAAGCAAATGCTGGAGACTGGGGAGATGGCTCAGTGGTTAAAATTACTGGCTGCTCTTGCAAAGGACGCAGGTTTGGTTCCTAGCACCCACGTGATGGTTAACAACTGTCTGTAACCCCAGTTCCAGGGGACCTGACGCCCTCTTCTGACCTCCTCAGGCATTAGATGACACTGGTGCACTTACACACAGTCAGGCAATACCTTCATATGCATAAAATAAAAATAATATTTTTTAAAAAAGCAAATGTTGAACAATGGGGAGCTCTGTCTACTGCAACCCCCCCCCCCACAGCCACGCCAAGTAAATACAGCACTTAGTAAATATTTGCTGACATACTACATTCCTGTGACAACAGCCCTCAATACAGGGTTTCATGTTTATTTATCTATTTAGAAAATTCTTCTATCTGCAGACACATCATTTAGAAAAGTCCTGTCAGGGGTGCAGGGCTGGGATAAGTGGATTGATATACACAGAGGTCCCGAAGAAACTCAGCTGCTCCTAAGAAGAAATTTTTTAAAGAAAAAGGTTATCACAGCTAAGTGTGTTGCTGCATCCCTGTAATCCCAGCATTTGGGAGGTTGAGGCAGGAGAATCATTGCCAATTCAAGGCAATCCTGGCTTATATCTTAAATTCCAGGGCATGCAAGGCTGCACAGTGAGAGCCTACCTCACTCTTGCCCTGCAAAAAGAAAAAAAAAAAAGTCATTTTTAAGAGGTAGAATCAGCTCCCATGGTGAAGTAAGACTCTCTAAGGAGGTTACAGATAAATATGTGATATAAAGTCTGGGATACCTGCAAGGTTTTTCCAAAACAGCAAAACAAACAAACAAAAAGACACAACCCAGGAATCAACAGATGTGAATTTACCCAACAACTTTTTTCTTTTTTTCTTTTAACCCAATAAGGTTAACAATGAGGAATTCTGTTCTAAGTCAGTGGTCATTGAACCATTGATCACACAGATCTGGAGAAAGAACCATTAGCAGTAGGCTCGTAACAAAAAGGATAGCAAGAACAAGCTGTGTACACGAGAACAAAAAACGTTTAATAAAGCAAAGCCCTTATGATGGCGTTGAGATTCAAATGCTCAACCCAGAATTATCTGTGTCAAATTAATTATACTTCCCTAGTCTTTTCTTCCCATTGAAATAAAAATTATAATGAGCAACACTGCTCTGCAAGATGTGTATCAGCCTCTCCTTTGAAGCACTCGGAACTCAATGAATATCAATTATATTACATGCTATGCACGAAAAGAATCCAACCATTAAGGGCTGTACAAAATTATTTTTATTTCAACATCGAATTCCAAAGAAAAACAGCCAGAAATTATTCTGCTCATTTATAGCTTTTATTTTTAGGATGTAGTTTTGAACCCGAATTCCGAGTCTCACACACTCTCGTCAACAGTGTTCACGGGGAAAGGTTCACTCGATCTGGAGCACACTGGATCATTTTATGGGAGACAAAAGACTTTATAACACAAAACCTGTGTTTGCCAAGAAGTCCAAGGCCCATAGACTATGAACCTAAAAGTAAGTACTTTGTTAACTGTCACTTTTTGGGAACTCAACACCAATTCAGTTTAAGAAATGAGATGGTCTGTTTTCTAAATATTTCTAAAACAGAATGGAAATAAAAGGACACAGGATGCTCACAGAGGGTACAGGGTGCTCACATACTTTAAGTGGCCAATAAAGGTCACAGAGCCATAAGACATCCTGCCTACATGGTTGATAAATGCAACAGAACTGTGGTTTAAGTAGAAAAGTGTATTTCAAGTTCAAGGGTTTGCCTCCCTCTAGAAAGCTTCAGTTCATGGCTGTCTTTAGAAAGTCTAATCAATTAAAACCCAACAGGCTAGTCTACTTGTGAATGGAATGAGGAATACATTTTTTATGTTATTATATAAGCGAATCTCATCCTTGAGGCTTTGAAATATAGCTTTATCCAGACTTAGAGTGAATTTGTGTGTCATCTCATTTTTCTGCATTATGGTAAAATTGATTTTGTGATTGCTTTCTCATAAATTACTGGCTGGAGGCATGACAGCCTTGGAAGCACTCTTGTCTTCCCTAGCCTCCCGAGCCGGCCAGGCTACTTGCTCTTCTGAACCACACATCAAGCTCTTCAAGCTTGCAATTCTAGTAACTGTTCTCAACTTTGACAGGAATGGTCTGTTAGATGCAGGATGTGTTCTTGGCTGGTTTGGATCCTCTAAACTGAGTCCTGAAGTCCTCAGCATATCAATAGAAAGAATTTTTTGTGAAGAAGTAACTGAGTGGATATTTATCTGAAAAACAACATTTTGTGTTTCAAGACAGGTCTCCTATGTAGCTCAGGGAGATCTTCAATGTCCCATTCTCCTGCCTCAGTGCCAGGATTACAGGAATGCACCTCCATACTGGACCGGGCCTTTTTTAAATAGCCCGATTAAATCTTTCGGCTTTAATATTTTAATTGACTATATTGTAAATGAATGCAATTTACAACACAGGCACCATTATGAACTACATCCACAAAATCCCAGGATGTGTTCTTCCTGCTAACCCTCACCTCCTGACATGAGACCCACAATAGTATTCAGATTTCAGGGAGTTTGCTGGTGGGTTCTACTTTCCTATGAGATTTTGGATAGTCTGTTGACAGAATCAATATGTCAATGCCCTTTTCTTCTTAAAGACTTCCTGTCAACAGGCTCCTGAATATGCTGACTAGCCTAACTGGAGGGAAGAGTAAGGTCATCCCTTGAAATTACCAAGCACACAGATTTTTTCTCATTCTTTAGTCTCAGACTTGAGATGGCAGGAACCACTTGAGGCTACTCAGGAAGACTGGGATGAAAAAAAGTTGTCATCTTGCTGATTGGCAGGTGTGTGCTGGGCCTTGTAGGGTGAGAACCAGGGGTGGTTTACACACTCCAGCTGTCCTCACACACCCAGCATGTGGCCTCTGGATTCCTCTCTCCTATCTACCAGCCCACTGGTTCTCTTTTCTTTGGCAAGGCACCATTCTGAGTCCCAAACCAGGTGAGAACAATACTGTAGTTGCACTGAATTAAAAAGAAAAAGGATGTTTTTGCAAATACTTTGGCTAAACCAAATCTTAACTCTGCACGAGCTAGGAAAGTTCTTTGCCACTGGGCAGTATCCCAGCCCTTAGTTTTCCAAGACAGGGGCTCACTAGGTAGCTTAGAGAGGTCTTCAATTTCCCATTCTCCTGCCTCAGCTTCCTGATTGCAGGAATGCACCTCCATACTAGGCTGGGTTCTTTTTTCATAGTCCAATTAGATCTTTTCGTTTTAATATTTTAATTGACCATTTGCCTTCTCTTTCCAAAATAGTTCCTCCCGAAGATCACTTAGAACAGAGAATTCCTGCTCACCAACAGAGAAAATACAGGTTCTAAAGCACCTGGCTGGTTCTTTATGCCAGACTCAGAATGAGGAGAAACAATCTGAGTGGAAAATACAACAGGACAGAGAGAAGTTCCACTTCTTGCTGAGCCAGCTTTACTATGGTTATGATGTCTTAGACTATTAACAAATCTCAAAAGAACGTAATTCCTAAGAATAACACGTATAAAATAGGGCTGGAGATGTGCTCAGTGGTAAAGGGCTTGCTTGGCATGTGTGAAACCTTAGGCTGAGTCTCCAGTGCCACATACACCTGTATATACACATACAAAATTATGTGTGTATGTGAAACCCTGTACTATCTAGTCAAGAATCAGATGTGGTGGCACACGCTACAACCCCAACATTTGGTAGTGGAGGTGGAGGAGGGAGCGTAGAGGCAGGAGGCTCAGGCATGGAGACTAGACTGGGTTACCTGAGATCCTGTCTCTCTCCCGTACTACTCCCCCCCCAAAACCCGATCAAGACTTGAGCTTCAGCTTTTACTTTGTAGTTTTTAATTTTTAGGTGTTATGAGACATGGTCTCCCTGTAACCCCAGCTGGCCTGGAACTCCATCTCACAGAGATCTGCCTGCCTCTGCCTCCCAGGTGCTGGGATTAAAGCCGTGTACCACCACACACAGCCCTTTTATTTTTAACAATTTATTGTTTGTTGTTTTGAGACAGGGTCTCACATAAGCTCAGGCTGTCCTTAAATTTGCTGTGTAGTCAAAGGTGACCTTAAACTCCTGATCCTCCCAAGTGCTGGGATAACTGATGCACCACCATGCCCAGTTCAGATGTCCCTTCTAGGTGATCTGCGACATTCCTGACTTCCCAGTGCTCACAGTACTTGCACACTGTTTCTAACAGTGTTAACAACAGTTTGCACTATTAGTGCAAACACACTAAACTGCCACCAGGGCTGTGATTTCTTGGGGGCAGAAACAGCATCCTTCAACTTATCTAGCACTTTAAGTGAATAGAAGGTTCACAGAAAATTCTCAGTAACTATTTGTTGAGTAAGTGAAACTCTTGGATGACACAGAGGTCTTATTTTTGGTACATTTTCAGACATGATAAACACAGAACACTCAATACTCAAACCTTCATGAAATAGCTTAGAAGCTGGGCCTGGTGGAACAGCTACTTGGAAAACCAAGGCAGTAAGAATGCAAGTTCAAGGTCTGCCTGGGCTACAAAGAGAATTCAAGGCAAGTCTGGGCAACTTAGTGAGACTCTGTCTCAAAACAAAAACGAACTGAGGTTCTAGCTCAGTGGTGTGGGTAAAGCCCTAGGTTCAGCTCTGAGCACCAGAAAAGAAAGAGAAGGAAGAAGGGCTTCGATGGGTCTTCCTGAGGCAGGGAAGTGAGGTTAACTCCACCAAGCGAAGTTAAAGAGCAGCTGCCACAGGACAGCCCTACATAACAACTTTCTTCAGTGGGCCAACTCAAACGTTCCACTTCTCTGGACCCTTCTGCATCAAACAAACCAGCAGAGTGTTTTGCTTGGCTGTTCTGCCAATGGGGGAAAGAGCTAGAACTTTGCCACTAGCAAAAATACAACTTTCACAATTTTATGTGAATTCTCTATAAACTCTCCTGAGATTCTTAATTTTCCAGATTAAAACACTGCCAAACACTCCAGGGCAGTTTGAACCAGGTTTTGGATGGGGTGGGGGGCGGTGTCCAGTTTTGCTTTCCTAAAATGCAGATTTCTTTTGAAGTCACTGGGACAGAGACGGTAATTTCAACTCCTGTCACTTAACCCTTCCTTCCTCAGTACTTTCAATCTAATATTCTCTTCTTCTCCTTCTAAAGCTATTTTGAGTGACAGTGATGGAAAGACTCTTTGAGATAGATTTTTCTCCCACCTGTGCTATATATTACATGCTTTATTTTCAGTTTCCAATTAAGGTACTTGGGCATATACCCAAGTGAATTGGATAAGTCTAGAGCCTGTAATTGCTTTAAAAAAAAACTATTTTATTATTTTTATTTTATGTGTATATGTATTGCCTGCATGTAAGTGCACCTGTGTTGTGCAATGACCATGGAGGTCAGAAGAGGGCATGGAATTCCCCTGGAACTGGAGTTACAGATGGTTGCTAGCTACTATATGGGTGCTGGGAATTGAACCTGGGTCCTCTGCAAGAACAGCCAGTGCTCTTAACTGCTGAGCCATCTCCCTAGCCCTGAGTTTAATTGTTTTAAATGTCAACTAAAAATATATTCAGACATAACATTTGAAATGACTGCTTTTCTAAGACTTGCATAAGCATCTCTTCCTTCAGGACATGATTCTTATGGAGGGAACATGAAGAGACACATGGAATTCACCACGGAAAATCATCCGGCTTTCCAGTTCTCCGTAGCATAGACTCTGACCTACTGACACACTTCATGTGCTCGCCGTAAGCAGCACTGGCAGTGACTCTGACTGTAATGCCCCACGTCCCTGTGTGCTGGGGGTGAAAAGAAACACCACTTCACACTGTCCTCTGGCATGACACAGCCATTGCACCCAAGAACTCACAAGCACTATGGTTACTGGCTCAAGACGGGGCCTGTCAACATTTCATCACAAAGGGAAGAGGAGCTCCTGAGGCCTCACCCTCCCTAAGGAGCTATTGTCAATTAACAGTTACTAGTGATGGGAGTCAGTTTCTTTAGCGGCGTAGCCACTGGTAAATTGACCATGTTCAGTGAATAACGCCAAGCCGGTGCTAGGCCAGCAACCCCGATTAGTTTCAATGGGTCACACACTCACAAAAACAAAACGAGAAGGTGTGGAAGCAGGAATGGGACTTGTTGGGAAGAAGGGGCTCAATGGGAGTGGTTGTGGGACGAGAGAGGGTAACGGGGCGAAAATGATTAAAATGCATTAGATACATATACAGCTGACACAGTAAAAACGATAAAAAGGAAAGAACCACTGAGTCAGACCTACCTGTGGACACAATATTTTCAGTTAGAGTTCTACAAAAATATAAGACAATATTTATTTTGTTTAAATTATATTGATTTATTTTCTTGATTTCCCTCTTAGTCCTGCATGCATTGTTAGCACAAAAAGCTGAACTTGATCACCACCTCCTCGGAGGAGGGGTAGGTACACAATCACCATCTGAAGAGCTTCCCCATCAATAAAAGTTCCAGACTTGGTAACACTGTCAGTAACCTATACAACGTTCATAGAAATTTTACCAAATATCCTCTGTTTAATGTAAACAAGGCAAGAGGCCAACAGAGTGACACCATTTTACAGAGTGTTACAGTGACACTATTTTACAGGGCCCAGAACTAGGATTATCTGTCACGTTTTAACATAGCAAGTGTCACAATGACATGCATTTTTGATTTACTATACAACCCAAAACATAATTATCATATAATTTGTAGGTTTAGCACTTCACTGTGTCTTTTTCGTCAGTGCCTATAAACTTCATAACTAAATGGTAATTGTAGAGTAATGTAATAATTTATGGAATTATTACCATGAATTTATGAAGTAATTCCATAACTTGTGCCCCGTAAAATTAAGTGTAACAATCTTTACACTAGCATCAGTGTAAGCAAGCTAAGGGTGTTGGTCCTTATATATACATATATATACACACGTACACACACAATAATATACAGTTAAACCAGAAAGCTATGAATCCACCCACAGCTTCCATATTGCACAAACAGATACATTATGAGAACATTACACAGTTATAATGTGAGCACTACAATGAAAATTGGCCAAGACAAATTCGAGTTTTAGCAAGGGAAGAATGGCTCGTTACCAAAAATAAACCCAAAGACTTTACTGTTGGAGTTTTAAAAATGTGCATACTTATTTCCTATTTATACGGATGTGAAGCAAGGCTAAAATTCAGTTTGGAGCGTGCTATGGCGATCCCTTGTTAAGGTGGTACTCTCCACCAACTATGTTGATGGAAATGGCAATGGAGACGATCTCTGAGACGGTAGGAAAAGGACTGTGTGATGTGGCACACTGTTTCCTTAATAAATCCAACTCACTGCGAGAGCTTGTGCTGGCTCTAGGTCTGAACTAAACAGGAAGAAAAAAGCTTAGAGGAGAAGCAAACTTTAGTTGATTACAACTCAAAGTCATTACAATAACTTAGGAAATTACATTTTTAGAAGTAGCATACACAAATATGGGAGTTAAAGCTTTTCTGAGCTCGTTTTCATGGATCAGCAATAAGGTTCCATTGTGACATGAAGGAGAAATGTATTTGGTCTGAGAGGTAACCTTATCGCTGTCCCACCTACGAGCATGACAAAGGCATTAAGAAATATCTAATACCTCTTAATGCCTTCTTGTGAGTACACCTTCATCAAAGTAAACTACACCGACATCTAATGACGGAGAGGCTGTGGCACTCCTCACACAAACTGGTCAGTAAATACAGCAAAATGACTGACTTCTCATCACTCCAGATCACTGACCGAGAACCACGCAGGAAGTAACTCTCCCACTTGCTGTTTCACCCAACGAATTTCTTAGAGTGTGAGACAGCTGCATCACATTAGACATATAGTCATGTTGTTAGCAAGGAGAGCATTCCAGAGCTGAGGCTAGTCAGAATCTTCTGTAAAAAAAAAAAATGGAAGCACTAGCACAACAGAATGGACAGCTAAGTGTCAGACACGCTCCCAGCAGAGGCCTCGCGGCTGGCCAGCTTCTCAGAGGGCAGAGGCAGCACCTCTTGGCTGGTGACAGTCTCTCCCCAGATACCAGTAATGGATCAGTGAAGAGGAAAGTGCTGCTGCTTAACATTTCAACAACAGGAAGATCAGCTTAAAAGCAGTATCTGACTGAAAAGCATGATGTAGAGAAAGCAAGGTGCGGAGAATTACACATCGTGCTGGGCCCGAAGCTGGCTGACTGGCTATTCCCACATCTACACCCACTAACACACACCCAGTTTCCCCAAAATTTCTAACATGTAAACAGAACATTTAAAAGACTGTTTTTTAAAAAAATCTCTTTAGAATCCTTTAAGACAAAAGACTGAACAAAAGGGAAAACATGTAAACACGAAGAGGCCCTTGGCGTTCTGGTGGCTTCCCAAGAACTATCAGACCGTTCCCACCTAGACACTGCCACACACTCAGTAAGAAAAATCAATTATAAAGCAAGGACATAAAGTGATTTTCAGACAGGGAGTGAGGGGAGAAAAGTTCTTAAGCCTGTATGTGTTAATTAGCTTAAAAAAATACTATTGTAGCAATATTATGCTCCCAATGATGAGCATAAGTCCAATGATTTTGCAAAAACGACACAGTGGAAATAAACTGGGACCCAAACACAAAAATCACTAACAAGGCTATGTGCACACAGAATGAAAGAACATTTCTTTAAAAATATATATATTATATTAATCAAGAATTTCTTTATCATATTAAACTGTTATTCTTAGAAAAGCTGAAGAAAGTTCTAATACTGCTCTACACATTTTCATTTCCTATAATTCTTCTAATGGCTCCTGAACTAGATTTTTTCTCATTTACAGTTTTCCTACATTTTGTTTGATAAGAATCCTAACCTTAAAAAATTATAAAATTAGTGATTTTTTTTTTCTGCTTATTGATCCAAAAGAATATAAGCATTTGAGTGCCAGAGAATGTCAAAATGCCTTGCTACCTAAAAGGACATTTAAAATAACAGAAAGACCATCAAAGTCATAACATCAGAAGGGTTGCAGCTTTTCACACAGTCACTGAAACACTTATTTCCTGAAGGTCCTCTGATTGTGTCCTGGGTTCAATAATGTGCAGTTTCTAGAGAACCATTACAAAGAAGCCAACGAGAACAACATCCTGCCTGTTTACCACAAGCGCCCACAGTGGGTTCTTAATGATTCTGTCCATTTAAAAAGGCTTTTCAGCCTCTAATGGCTGGGTGGATCGGAGTCTTTTCAGATGAAATGCACACACAAGCACAGGTTTCCGAGACCTGGAAGGTGTCACTCAGGGTGTGGAGGAAGCATGGTATTTCACAAATGCAATTGCTGCCAGTTCCTTACAGAACTCTTCTAAGACAATCACACCCTCCAGCAACGTGATGTGGTCAATACTGGAAAAAGCAGAGAACAAACCATGGTCAGAGGAGATCGCTGAATTGGGTGCAAATTTTGTAAAAAATATGTGGAACATTGACTCACATAGGGCCGTCGGGTTCCAAACCCAGTAATCGCTTTCTGACTAGTAGAAGCTTGGGGGTGAAGTCCTGAATACGCTGAATTCGAACCATGAGGTCTCCAACAACCTGCACCAGAAGCGAGGGATTCAGTTCCCAAAGTAACTACAAAGGAATTCTTAGGTAGCAGCAACTCCCTCATCACTAAAGAATCCCAACTGCCACTACTATCTTTGACTAATGATGCCTAGCTATTTCTCAAAATGTATTAGTTAGTGCTGGGGAGATGACTCAGTGGGCAAAGTGTTTGCTGGGCAGGCATGAAGACCTGAATCGGGACCTCCAGCACCAATGTGAGAGCTGGGAGCAGTGGTGTAACTCCACTCCATGCATGTCTGTAACTCCAGAGCTGGGGGCGGAGCTGGGCAGGGGCTTGTGGCCAGCCAATCTAGCTGAAATGGTGAGCTGCAGACAGTAAAGACCCTGTCTCAAAAATATAAGGCGAAGAGTGATGGAGTAAGGCACTGACCTCTGGCCTACAGAAGCACACACATGAACAAGCACACCTATATACATGTGAATACACATGCATACACCACACAAACATGTATGTACTATATAAGTTATTTAAATGAATTCTCCCAGCTCTGTAATACCTCAAAATGTACAATAATTACCCTCAAGCAGTAGACATATAATATTTTTTCATTATGTTAAGCTAACTACACACAATCATATGAAGCTGCTAAACAGACAGGTTTACTGATCCCAGAGAACAGAAATGAACTCACCCTGACGATCACAGAGAAGAGAGACCTACAGCCAGAGGCCAGGTTCACATAGGGATCCAAAAGGTACTCATGTGTGTGTGCATGAGGGAAGAGGGAGAGTCTGGACAGGACGGAGGTCACCTGCAGATTCACATCGTATGGCTGTATGGAGCAAGAACAGAAAGAGCTAGCATGACTTACAACATACACAGCCTGTGCTTTGCCAACACTTCAGTGTGGCTTCCCAAGGATGGGAAACCCACTGTCCTGCTTCTCCCACCACAAGCTCTTTCACAAGGAAAACACTGACGACTAAATAGATCTCACTGTGCAAGTCAAAGAACCTGAAACTTAAAAAACAACAGGCATAGAAGCACATAGAAAAGACAGAGACATGAGAGAGCAGGGAGTCTGTTTTATGTGGGTTGATTTAATAAGACAGTAAAACAGGTCATCAAAACTCACTCATGTGCCAGATAAAATATTAGCTAAAAACCACAGAGGACACATTAACTTGAAGTCCTACAAAGAGAAGGTATTTCAGCTTTTAAAGAGTAGTTTATTTTTAGGGCTAGTTTTCCCTATAACTCAATATCTGAGTGAAGTTCCTAGACATCTTTTAGATGTAATATCACAGTATTCCTTGAACCTCAGCTGTTTACTGTTATTAGTTATACAATGTAGGTGGCAGAGCTTCAGTTTGTCAACATCAGAGGGGACAGAGCACTGTATGCAAAGGCCTGTTGTAATGTCCATAGAGCGGGAACCCCTCATCCCTTCTGGTTTCCTTCTTCCAAGCAGTCAAAGGAAACTGGTGGATTCAAACAAAACTAACTACCTGGATGAGAAGCTGAGTGGATGAGATACAGACAAGGCAGCCTGGGAAGGGAGGGTGACTCAGGACCACAGTGAATGAGCAGTCCAGTCTACACACTTTACCCCATCTAAGGAACACAGCGAACACCAATCCCAAGAAGTCTCTCGGGGGAGGATGGTTGGCACTCGTCAGATGTGAGACACACTGAGGAACACAGGTTTGGTCTGTTTATTTTCCTATTTTGTTACAGGGTAAAAATAACTCAGCTCCTCAGAGCTAAGTTCAATTATAGTCGTTCCTACTTACCATGAGACTCATAAATACAGACTTACCATGAAACTAAAAAAAATACAGACTTTCTGAGAGAAGACAAATACCTTAAGCAAGACAAGCCAAAGGAAATGTGGCACCTAATAGGAGGAGTTTAAGAGCATATTCTTCTCTTTGATAAGATTTTCAACAGAAATAACTCATAATAAGCAGGGATTCTCATTAAATTATATTTTAGGTGCAAAGAATCATTTTTAAGAATGGATTCTTAAAACAGACAAAACCTGTGAAAAATTAAAACTATAACTAGGCCTTTGGTAAAAAAATTATACAAAATAATTTAAATATGACTCAAATCTAGAATTGCACATGACTTTGTATTTCAGGAAGTTCCAATTTTTAGCTAGGCACACAGCTCAGTGGTAGAGTGCCTGCCTGAGGCCCTGTGGTCAACCTCCAGTATGTATGTCAAAATTAATTATTAATAATAGTTACTATAAAGTATTAATTCATATTTTTAGTTCACAAAATCTTGCTGCTTGCAGGTGCTTAAGTCAATCAGTCAACACAAAGTTCTGCCATTCACATTTTCAGTTTCTGTGTATGGTGTCACTTTGATTACTCTGGGGAAAAAAAGATCATGAATGGGAAGCTCTAGTTACCTTGAGCCTACTAGGAATGCACTCTAAGAAAACCCAGGCAAACAATGCCCTCAGTAAAAACAATAAGGAAAGAAGGAAAATGAAAACGAACCAAGCACGCTGAGCACTTGAGGGCTCAAACATCATCTCTGCACAGTGTTCACACTGAAAGGCTTAGAAAATCCAGGATTTTAAAGTACAAAAGGTTTCATACCAGCCCCTGGAGCTGTCTTACAACTGAAACAAGGATTCCCCATTTATAAAATAATACTTGGAATTTGTCCTGCCTATGATAGAGGGCAAGAGGAAGAAGGACTAAGTCACGCGAGGCATCTCTCCAGGCCATGAGGCACTGTGAGATGAGGACGTTCTGACTCCGGTACAGCCCAGTGTCAGCAGTCTAGAGACTAAAGGGAAAACACTCAAGTGTGGTGATGATTCAAGATGGATTTTTAACTCCATTTAGAACCACTTTTTAAAATTCAGATCCCTTCTGTTGGCTGAAGTTTCTAAAGATGACTCACTTGCTGCTGACTGCTAACCTCTCTTGGTTATTAACTTAATCAGATTCAAGCTGAGTCCTCTAGACCAACACAAAATCTACAATGAACTGATGAATTCCAGACACCCTGGAAATTTACGAGACTGCTGCATGGACCTTCCTTACTACACCAGATGTGCACACTCGGCTGACAGGGTTAAAATAAACAACTGAATGCCAGAAGCACAACATTAAATGAAAGACTTGGACTCTATTGATATTTGTCTAAAACAGTCCTGTCCGAAGGTTTGTTCAGTGACACACTTTTTAAATTCTGATTTCTTTATTTGAATTCTGGCTACTAAAGAAGGCCTGCTTGCAGAGCAAATTGCTTTTATTATGGCCTATGCTCACATCAATATTTAACTAAAAAGTTAAAAGAAGAAAAAAAAGGGAAAGTACTTAATACAGAAATGCTCAGTTCCCAACTGGTTAACTGAGTCTCTATGTGGAAGCAAGTACTTAGCCGGCTGTTTCCCCTCAAAGGCATCCCCCTGCGTAGAGGATATCAAGTTCTCTCATCACTGACAAAGAGGGAAGGGTTTTATCACCCAAACTCAATTCTGACAGTCAGCTGATGACTCACAGACTAGCTGATGGTGATTTGAAAAACAAATTAATGTAACAACTGTTTAATTTAAAAATTCATGTTTCCCTTATGCAGCTAAGTCTTATTCATACATTCTTTGAAGCAAGTTCATCATTTTAATGAGACCAGGGGGGTTCACGTTTCTTGGAGTGACACCTGTGATCTTCCGAATTAAGCTTATTCCATCTGTAACTAAACAACTGTCCTAACTACAGGTTTTCAGTCAGTCATCAAGGAAAGCACTCTCCTCACACTCAAAACCACAGCCCACCCTCAGGTGCAAGCTTCAGGATTCGGCAAGAGTACTCAAACAACTGTGTTCCACAGCAGAAGCCAGCAGTGGAGCCTAGGAACAAGACACGCAGCGGAACAAGTACAAAAAGACAAACGAAGAGGATGGAGGCTATCCCAGGGGGAATGGCCACAAAATAAAACAGAAATTCGTATCTTAGAACACATTACCTGATCGAGAATTCGTCCCATTCTGTCAAATAAAACTTTCAAAAAGTGACCTTCAAAGAAGGCTGCTTCTAAATTACACTTTTCCAGGGCTTTTGGAGAGCTGGGCCACTCCCATCTCAAGCAGATAGCACAGTAGTCCCGGAACTAGGGAGGAAAAGGCATGCAGATCATCACAGAAACAAGACTGAGAGGAAACCAAAATGAGTTCCTCAAGCACCATCTAAAAACCCATTTGACTGTCAGCCGTGTGGGAAGCGCTGGGGCCAGGTGGGCAGACCACGCCGCTCTAACTGAGAAGCCGAGGGAGGTCACCTCCGCCAGGAGCCAATGGAAGTTGGTGAGAAAAAGGCATGTTTGATTTCGGAGAAACACTCCTTCAGAGCTGTACCTATGGTCTTTCCTTTAAAGGACTGAGCTCAGTGCCCATCAGCCAGATTGGGAGCAAGGCAAAGAGTTAAGGATTCTAAAGTGCTCTAGGGTGTTACAAACAATGGGTCTAATGCCCATTACCAATCGAGCTCGCAGTTCCTAGAATGCACGACCCTGCTGTCACGAGGACGGACGGTGCTACTCCGAGGGTGCTCATGGGCCACGCTGATGCTCCAACTCCGGAGACCATCACCCAATGAGATGAGCGCAGACATGAGTCAGCACTTCCAGCTTCCACGTGAACTGTGCGATTTCTTACCGCTGACTCCGACAATGAAAACTGCACCTTAGATTTTATGTCTGTTTTAATTTTTCTAGTAATTCTTTTTTTTTTTTTTTTTTTTTAATAATTGTGCTTAACAAAAGTGTCAGAAAATACAGACTGGAAATAATAAAAAACTTCTCGAGAGTTGGGTGGTGGCGGTACACCCCTATAATCCCAGCAGTTGGGAAGATCAAGGCTGTAAATTAGTTTGAGGTCAGCCTGGCTACATGAGACCCTGACTCAAAAAACCAAAACCAATTGCCCCCCGACCCCTCAATACCAACACCAGCAGAGCTGAAGTCTCATTCCCAAGGGCAGCTGACTCCTTTCCTTGGCATGATGGCTGTTGTCAACTGGGCAATGTGATGAGGGGTGTGCATGTGCATTCTTAGATTTTTTTTTTCTCTCCCAAATGAGTCAGTTCTATCACGTACCTGCCTATGAGCATCTCGGAGGTAGGTGTCATATCCAGTGCCCTCAACGTGGTAGGATGACTTTGCTTCATCTGGTACCAGACAGAGAAAACTTAAAGGAAAGGGGCCACAGTTAATCACAGAAATACCTTCACACTTCAATACTTTTTAATATCTCTTAAAGTATCTAATGACACTATAAGTTTAACCAACTACAAATACAAAAACTCAAAAAAAAATGTGTCCTTCTCTGAACCAGCCTTATAAATTTACTGACTAAATACTATTTCATTTATTTAAAGGTTTTATATCACTTGTAAATTTATTTTTGAGATTCCCGAGGGTGTATGCACCATTCCTGGATGTACTGTAACACCAGGTAGATGCATGGAGTAGAAGGAGGATGCACTTATCTATCTCCCAGCTCCAAAAATCCATTTAATATATTGCCCTTGGATAGAGGCTGGAGCAGATACGAAACTAGCATGAACAGATACTACTCTTGATCTTAGTCAAAAGTCCAAGAAGCAATAAAAGATTTATTATTTATGTAATAGAAATAAGCCTAAAAAAAGACTCCTTAAATTTCTGGACTGCTACACAATAACAGAATGTTATGCTATTTATTAATCTCAGAAAATGGTTTTAAGTAACTGAACAAGAGATATTTTTATGCACCATAAATTTCTCACTTGGGCCAGATACCATTTTTTCAATGTCACTTGCCAGAATCACTTGTCAACATTGCTATAACTGGGAATTAAAGTTAAATCATTTTATATTTTAAAAACAGGTGTACTTAACCACTATTTGTTTTTCAACTGTTTTATTTTTTTGCATTGCTAGGGCTGATCTCAGAGGCTCTATGAATACTAGGTGAGCGCTCCACCATCAAGCTAAAATAGAAAATTGCCTTTCTATAAAGTGGAGCTTTTCTCTTGGCAGCAACTGTTGCCCTAGACTGTCACTGGCTACAAGATGAAGACAAAAAAGGCCGATCTCATCTATGAAGAAGACTGAGCTCATAATGTATTTCTGTTAACAACTTAAGAGCAGAGCTACTGTGTATCAAAACAGACCACAGAGCTGCAAGTAGACCACGCAAAGCCTCACCTGTTCACAATTTTATGGACTTCCGTCTTCCCGTCGTTTTTGGGGTGGTCTGGACTCGCACAAGGTGAAGAACTAAGCCACTCTTGGTTTGACAAGGTGTTATCTGGTGAAATGTCAGTAAATAATGGATCTTCTTCCAGATCTCTAAGTTTAATTTAATGATGTATAAAAAACAACATTTATTATGACATTTTTCTAAACCAAAAGATTCTCTGCTAGTTTCTGAGAAATATATGCATTTTTTTAATATAAAGAAATACAGGCTAATCTATTTAATAGACAAATTATCATTGCATACTAACAATCTCAAAGCTCCATTAATTTTGTTAAATAGGCTAAAGGACCAGTTAGCCTGCCTTGGGATTTAAAAGGAGGGCAGCTAAAGCACAGGGAGAGAACCTGGAGGAGAAAGTTCTGGCTCTAGACGCACTTAGCTCAGCTGGATGGAAACTTACACTGCTCCTGCTATCAGGCCATTCTCTACCACATCTCTGTCTTCCGGGCACAGAGGTCTGTATTCTGTATAATTTCTCTCTTCAAGATTCCTCAGGACCAGGTTATAGAGAACGTGCTCATTGGGTTTTTGTAGGAGATGTTCAAACATTCTCAGCGTCATTATGCTTATCTGAACAGATTGAGAAAAAGCTGAGTGAAAAACCTCTCCACGAGGCTGTTCTTGCCATCCTGGAGGTCAGGCTTCAATTCTTAAAGCCACATAAGAAAGAGGTAGGGTGAGATGTCTCCACAGGTAAAGATGCCTGCCACCAAGCCTAGGGGACCTGAGTTCTATCCCATGGTGGAGGCAGAAACCCACTTCTGCTAGGTGTCCTCTGAACTCCACACATGCACCCTGACACATGCATACCTTCCTCTCCCCTACACACAACAAACAAACAATAACAATGCAGTACATTAAAAATCAGCATTTCAAAGACTAAGTTCAATGCTGTCATCATGTCATTGTGTGGCTCACCTCATCAGATATGTGGTCACAGTGCTCAATTAACCTGTGTCTTAAAGGATGCCTGCTTATTTCTGCTAGAGTCTCTGGTTCCCTCTGTTCTCCGAGAATAAAGATTACGATTTCTTGAAGCAAAACATCCGAGGTCACTTGACGAACGATGCGATGCAGCAGGGCAGTGGACGTCAGAATGCCCATCTCCGAGCTAGGCACAGCAGACAGGGCGTCAGCAGGCAGAAAGGACGGAGGCAGTGATTTCATTTTTAAGAAAAGAGGGCACTCACGTCTGCATTAACTGAGGTTCCATGACACCGATGAAGAACCTTTCATGAACAGCTTTGGCGAGAGCAATAGCAGCAGTCTGGAACACAGAACAAGTATCAATAAGGCAGCCGACACTCTCGTCTGAATTTGGGCAGAAGCTGAACGGACCTGAGCACCGTGAACCCAGACTACATGTCAGCTGCTGGGCTATTTGCCCCCCAACCCTGAACCCCAATACTAGGAGGAATGGGGCAAAAAAGTTTATTCCAGCAACCTTAGCACACTTCAAATCTAGAGAATCAGAGGGGAGCTGTCACTGCAAAGTCAGTGTTCATAAAGCATTGTACATAATGCTAAAGACACAAGGAAGATGTGTGTGGGGAGATAAACTAGGAGTTCAAATTTTACTTAATAAACACATTTAAAAAATATCAACAAGCAACAAAAATTCAAACCTTTTGTGCTTCCTTAATGAGTTGATCACAATAATCAAACCAGGAAAGAAATGAAATTAAGGCTCGTTTCCCTGGGAATGCTGAAGCGTCTTCTTTGTGACTATAGGAATCCAACCTGCAGGGTACAGAGGAAATGGTAAGGCCAGAGCAAACATCAGTCCCCTTTGGTCTAGAAGGAAAAGAATGATGCGTGCACGAACTCACTCAGTACACATGCATGATGCATACACAGAGCAATGCTAGATGACAACTGAGGACTTATAAAAGAAGGCCAACATGAGAGAAACTCTTTCAAGTAAAAGTTGTAAGTCATCTTGACTCCTTAAGTGGGGAGAGAGAGACCAAGGCAGAATAAACAAGCCGGAGAAAGCCATCTGGAGGGCCCATCAAGCCTCTGCCATACATCTGACCACAGCAACGAAAAGGGGGTGGTGCTTAGCTGCAAGCTAAAAGCAAGTGACTGGCCACATGCTCTTCCTGCCCTAACATACAATGTGCTCATAAAGGTAACAAGGGCGGCCGTTGGAGAGGGGAGCAAAAAGCAGCACAGAACGAAAACCAAAGAAAGGTTAGTTTTGGAGAAAAGCAGTCAAAGGTAATTATGCTAAAATATGAAGCTTCAGACAGGTGGCAACTCCATGAGCAGTTTTTTATGTTGCTTTTATTTTCTAATGACATAAATGTTATACAAAAGTCATACTTTCATTAAAGATTTTTTTTCAAAGAACTCTAATTATGTCTTATGTGTGGGAATGTATGTAAGAGTGCAGGTGCCCAAGGAGGCCAGGGAGGGTGCCGCGTCCCCTGGTGCTGGAATTAGAGGTGGTTGCAAGCTGCCAAATGTGGGTGCTGGGAAGCAAATCTGTGTTCTCTGCAAGTACAGTAGGTGCTCTTAACTGCTGAGCCATCTCTCTAGCCCCAAAGTCCTATTTCTAATGTGAATCCAGGGGAAGATCCTGAAAAAGTATCAAGTAGGCGAGTCCACAGGGCATCGAGACTGCTCTAGAGCATGCTGTTTATTAAAAAGCAGCCCTCTTTTAGGGTTTCTTTTGCTAACAAAAACAATAAAAGTATTGACTTTAGTGCAAGCTCTACAACAAATAAAAGTAGCTCAACTCTGTAACCATTCGTTTACTCCCATACCAATTTGTTACCAATGATTGATACGCTTAATACAAGCGTTAAGAAAATATTACATTTAATGATTACTAGTAGTGTTAAATTTCCCAAAGTAAAACACAAGTGGATTCTGAAATGCAGGTGTGTAAGAAGTCAGCTTTATGGGAAAAATACAAAGAACGGTGCATACCCCCAGTTAACTGCTTCCACAGTTTCAATATCTAAGGGGTCTACTGATTGAGGTAGAGCCTTGTACAGTGAGGCGAGTCTGTCCGTCAGCAATTCGCACAAGCAAGTGCTCTGAGTAAGACACTTGGCAGCCGCGGGCTCTGGCAGACTCACTAACAGCATCAAGCCCTCACACGCTTTCACAGCTATCCGGCCGTCCTGAGGGAGAAGAACAGCCACGTCAAGGTGGGGAAATTCAGCATAAAAGGATTTAGTGTTTTACATTAGAGGAATGGATTTTTTCTTTTTTAACTTTCAAAGCTTATTATTGTGGTCACATTGGAGAAAAGATGACTCACAGGGCTTCTGGTAAGATTTAACAGAGAATTCACTAAGTTATAATCCTGGTTTGGACGAATGACAGAGGCCTCCGGCAGGGAAGTAACACTGAGGTCATCCAGGCTTGTGGACAGTGCATCCATCTGCTGAGCGTGCTCATCCTCTGACTCTGTGCGCTCCACTCCAGCAGCACCTGACAGCTCCTCAGATTGCCGGGACTGGCCTGTGTCAGCCGACAAGGAATCCTGGGCTTTTAAGGTGTCTTCTGAAATTACATTCAGTATTCCTTTGGAGGCCAAGGATTTCAACTTGTTCTGAAAAGCAGTACATGTTTGAGGTTCATAGTAAGAACAGAAATCACATTTAATGGGCCACTGTCCTTCCCTTCCTTTCTCTGGTGTCTGGAATTGAAACCCAGGGCCTCACTCATGCTAGGTAAGCTTTTTATCATTGAGTTATAAAAAGGTAAGAGTTTGTGGGGGCGGTATTAGGAATTGAATCCAGGGCATCACACATTCTTGACAAGTGCTGAACCACTGAGCTACACACATTTACAATCATTACTAAGTGCTCAGGTTAGCCTTGTCATTATGTAGATCAGGCAGACTGGAAACTGCAATCCCTCTGCTTCAGCCTCCTGAGTAGCTGGGATTACAGATTTGTGTCATCAGGCCCAGGTTGGATTTTCTCATAATTAACATTCCACATGCCTAAGCAAAATAGTAAGAAGTATTATGTCAAATGAAATATTCAGACTTATACTTCTATACTGACTACAATAAACAAATTAGAGATAATGTTTTGACCACTACTGAAAACCAACCCAATGTCAACAAAGAAAAAGTTTCAACTGCAGTTTTTGGGGGCTTTTTTGAGACAGGGTACCAGTAGCCCCAGCTGGCCTGGAACTCGTTATATAGACCATGCTGATCTCCACCCTGCAGAGATCCACCTGCTTCTGCTTCCTTAGTGCTGGAAATAGAAGTGTGCCACCATGCCTGCTACAATTAATTTTTTAAATCACTAGGCCATTACAAATGCATTACCCCAGTGTTAATTCTTTTAAGATCATGGGGGAGGTGTGAGAATTTACAAATGAAAATTCAAAAGTTGTCATCAATAGACTTAGAGGTTTCCACAAAAGCCCTCAAAAAAAAATAAAACAAGAACTTTTGCTAAGTTTTTTCTTGACTTCTACTCTTTGAAACTACCCTGGGGACATTTTTATTTGTGTCTGAGGATAAGATGTGATTGCTTGACCCCAGCATCCAAACACAAAAAGAATCTTAAATGAAGCAAATTACTAGCTTCAAAGAAAAAATGTTTTATTTTCCATTTGAACGTAAGAACATCGATCAAATTACCCACAGAAGCTGAAGTTCGCCCTGAACCAGCCTTTCCACGGGGCTTACCCGTGTTTAGCTCAGCATAAAAGCACATGAAGCTGAAATAATCAAGGTCCTCCTTCCAGAGTTATAGTACCTCAATTATAGATCATTTTCATTGCTGTGTAAGTATCGCTTAGCCTGATCTTTGTGAGACGTACAGCACACGTGAGTTCAAAATGCCCTGGCACATGTACACACATATACACATGCATGTACACATGTACAAAATAAATATTTTTTTAAAAGAAAGCATAACTTCTAAATTTCTAATAATTTTGTTGAAAGAGGAGTCACAAATACAGAGTCAAGGACTCTTCATTTAGAAAGCTCTCTGGGTGGGAGCCTGCTGCCGCGAGCTTCCACTTTGCTCCCCTTTCTTCTTGAGGGCTGGATCTCACTGGTCCTAGAATATAGTGGTGTAGGAGAACTCCTGAATTTCTCAATGTCAGGTCCTCTCCCAAATCACTTATCAGTGATACCAAATATCAGCTCATTATCTCCACTAGGGCATCGGGACAACTCAAAGTATCCAGAACTGAAATATCATCTTTCCCTCCAAACAGTTCCCATAGGCACCCCACCTCCAGCGGCAGCCTCACCAGTTCAGGATTTCAAGCATTTGAATGCCCTTTCCCTGCTTCCGGCACAGAACAGTTCCATCCACAGCACACAGAGCCTCCCTCTGGCTCCTGTAGCTAGGAGCCACCTCGTCCCAACCCACTTCCGCTTCCACCCTAGTCATGGTCCTTGTTATGTATGTGCACTGCTCCATCACCTTCAAGTGGCTTCCCTACCCCGCTTTCTCCTCCTAAAGGAACCCACTGTATAAACACTGCCCCAAGTTTCACTTAAGAAGGCACAGCCTCGACCATGTGATAACATCCCTGCTCAAAAATCATTAGTGGCTCACAGCATCTCCCCGTAAACAGCAGCCCCCATCCCGCCATCCAAAGCCTTAGCCAGTCCCATGCTGTCTACTCAGACTCTTTCCACTACACATCCCATTTATACTGTTTCCTGAACACACTCCACTTCTTACGTTCACTCATTTAGAGTGAAGCGCTGTCAAGGCTCCTTTTAGAGACGACCGCTTTCCTGATGATCTAGAGCAGACACGATCTCTTCACCTTATGAGCACATAAGCTTGTTTTGCACCTTTCTTATGACCCTCACCAAGCACTACCTCAGGTCACTGTAGATGAACGTTTGTCTTCCTTTCTTCATCACACAATAAATGCAAAGACGAATTCTACCTCGCCCACCATACTCACTTAACACGCAGCAGAGGCCTGCAAAGGCTGATGTAAACAAACAGCTTTCGGGGGATACACCCTTGAGGACTGCAAAGTGCTGTCATTGCTATCCGGACTTCAAATGAAAAAGCTGCATTCATTCACTCACTCACTCACTCATTTGGGATCAGTTAAACAGTATTAGGTATTCGAGAAGCTGTATAGACCCAAAGGTTGGTGGGCCAGAATCTGTCCTAAACAATCAAATTGGCCAACAGGAGAAAACACAGCACACGCACATCAGTGGTTCCAAAGCTGCGGAGGTCGTGAGGACTGACACTGGAAGTGTCTAACATGCCTGTCCATTCATGAAGTGGAAATGCCTATGACAGCAGGCTTGGGAGAAATGTAAAGATGTGACATGAAACAGACACGTGACTGTTCTGAAGGGGGCTTCCCTGAGGACACCACCTAATGTGCATCTCAGGACTGTGAATTTCTCCTATAGCTATATAGTTATGAAACAAGTTTCAGAGATTTTTCAGGTATGTTTGAGGAAAAATCCATATATTGAAAGGACACCTATGTGTCTTAAGAAAAGAAAAAAAGAACTTTGAGAGAAAAATCTTAACCAGGTGTGGTGGCTCACCCTCGTAACCTGGGTACTCAGGAGGTTGATGCAGGAGGATTTCTGCAAGTTTGAGGACAGCCTGGGCAATACGGTGAGTTCCAGGCCTGCATAGGCTACAGAGTGAGATGCGGTCTCAAAAAATAAAACAAGACAGGTATAAAGGCAGAGCACCAAGGTTGAGGTCAGACAGGGCTACATAGTGAGACCCTGTCTCAACAAACAAAGAAGGTAAAGAAATCACATACTTACCAAACTAATTTATTTTTCTCATATGTATATTTTTAAAAAAGAACTACAATGCCACCCTATCAACAACACTTTAAAAATCCCACATTATGACTATCTGCACTATTATGACACATTATGACTATTATGACACATTATGACTATTATGACTATTATGACACATTATGACACATTATGACTATCTGCACTATTATGACTATTATGACACATTATGACACATTATGACTATCTGCACTATTTTGATGCAAACTTGCAAAATAAGGTATGAAACGTGGTGCACATGATGAGAGCAGCACTCACAGTCTAGGAATGAACAGTCGTGCCTCTCTGCAGCTGAGCTGCTTGCCTGTCTCTGTAATGACGGTGCAAACAGGACTCCGAATTATTCAGTAAGAAAAGGCAAGCCCATCTATTAAAACGGCAAATATTAAAAAACTAAAACCTGACGGCATCCTGCCACAGCAGGCGCTCGCTCACATACACTGTTGATAGGACAGGAGACAAGACACCTTAGCAGTTTCTGTGATGATAAATGTAGGTCTACATAATCTAGTAATCCTACCACTAGCAAATTTTCCAAGGGAAATAAAAACCCAAACTCTTAGAAACAAAAAATAAACCTGTATATTATCTTTTGCAGTGGCTTTATTAATAATTGACAAAAAACTAGAAAAAAACTCTAAAGTCTTTAACTATGGAGCATTCAGACAACAACACTACTCAGAGATAAGAAAGCAGTCAGGGATGAATCTCAAATACATTAAGCAAAAAAATGTCAACCTCAAAAGGCTTATTATAGTTACATGGCTTTGGAAAAGAGAAGACTATTGGAAAAGAAAACAGACCAGCTATTATTAATGGGCACAGGAAGAGGGGATGAAAGGAACATGAGGCGGGATAATAGAAATGTGTGACTGTGGTGTCAGTCCACAGCTGTCTGTCAAACTATAGACGCAAGAGTGAATTGTATGTACATGTACCTTCATCACTGGAGGGAGGGAGGGAGGGACAGAGGGAGAGGGGAAAGAGGAAGGAGAGAAGGATAGGGGAAGGGGAATTTTTTAACTAAAAAGACAAAACCAACCAATTTTCTAATATATTCCTCAATACTTCAGTTCAAGTGCTGGTTTCTCAAGCATGAGGACTTTGATCCAGATCTCCAGTACCTATGAAAAAGCTTACAACCCCAGCCAGTCTATCCCAATTGGTGAGCTTCAGGTTCAGTGAGAAACTCCGTCCACATAAGGTGGACGGAGATTGAGGAAGATACCCAGTATTTCTCCTGGGCCTCCATAAACATATACACAGATATTAAAAACAAACAAAAAACTAAAACAACACAAAATAAAGTGAATGAAAACAGAAAGTATAATTTATTTTCCTCTTCAAAACTGTTAAGTGAAATTTAAAATACCAAATAATTTAAGCCAACTATGACTTGGTGATTGTGGAGCTACTAACTGCACACCAAGCCGGGGGTGCCTCGAGTCTGTTGCTGCTCCACACCTGTATCTGCTGTCCTCCACCACACTGTGTTACTCCCTCACACAGGACACAGCCCATGAACCATGTACTGTCTCTCTAAGCTGTGGCTTTGTACCTGTGCAGCCACCAGTCCTGCCCTGTGTATCTGGCTCAACTGCATTCTTCAAAAATTGCCTTTCCTGGTGGATTTCAACTTAGAACAAACAGCAATCTTAAATGAGAAATCATTCTGGGAAGGTAACAACTATCTGATATCTTGTAAAATATAACTGCACCTGCTATTATTCAGAGTTCAACTTTCAGAAGGAGCTGAAGTCTGAGAAGTGTGGCATACCTCCAGAAAAAAGTTAACCAAGTAGGGATCCTGTTTCAGCTTTGCACACACGATGCAGAGAAACTGAATCTCTTCATTTTCCGTTGGTGTTGCAAGGACTTCACCACAGAGTCGGATTAATTTCTGTCAAAAACAATTTTTCAAACTTTTAAAGTATGTAACTAGCCAACCATCTACCTTAAATATATTTAAAACTTACAAGTAATTGAAAAAAAAAAAACAAATTTTATAGAATACAGGTGGTTTATAATTATCTATATCAAAATAAATATACTAGTTCAGAAAATTTTCAAGTACAGTGCCCTAAAAAATTAATGAGGTATACAATAAATTCTCTTTGTGATGCCAGAGGTAAAGTAAAAAGAAAATTAATGTATAAAACTAAAGAGAAATATAAATATGAAGATACAAGAAAACCCAAAAATGTGATTTTCATGCTATTTTAGACTAACTTCCTCTATTAACTTACTCTTATAAAAACAGCTCAAAGCTACGTCTACACTAAATTCAATGTAATGTTAAGTAAGGGAGTGGATACCTGCACAGGCCTGTGAACGTTAATGTGTGGGAGCAGCGGCTGCCGGATTCTTCCCAGAAGCTTAGTATAGAACACCAAAACCTGCTGTTTCATCCCTGGAGGACACTGGGCACAGGAGAAACGGGATGCAACAGAACAGATGATACGCTCTCACTCAAAAATTTGACAAACAGCACAGACCAAATCTATAGACATAGTCCACCCTCAAAGACAATGCCATTGGCTAGTTCATGACTGTCAGAAGAAGTTTCTAATAATAGTAATGAGTGGTATTCTAGAAACACAATTATATATCTGATACCATGATACATCACATGACGCCACAACCTCAGGTGATCACGAACGCCTGGTGATAATGTACTGCTGAGACTGTAGCTGATTTTAAGCAACATCTTGCAGGTAAATGCTGAGTGACAGGGAGTGATGCACGTTAACTCCCTGCCAGAGTAAAGGCAGAATTTTGTTATACACCAAGGACAAAGCAACCACTAACTTCCCATCATCCACAGGGGCAAATAAAACTGAGTATGTATGCTTTATAAAAGGAATACTATGGCATAAACTATTTTAAACCAGTTGCAAAAATACATGATGATTATTATGGATAAAGATTATGTACTAGAGAAGTTTCTATAGCATGTCAGGTACTTTGCTGAAAAGTCATAAGCCTGATAATCGCTCACATTGTAGATTAAGAGAGTGTGAGTCAACCAAGTTCTACTTTATGTAAGGGACACTGTCTACAATTAATACACAGTCATAAAATGTGTTATGTCTAAGGCATCATCAGAGAGTCTATCAGAAATAGTCTAAACATAATCTTATAATATTTTTAGGTTGCAACTACCTCATATTATTCAGATAAAATGCTAATAATATTCACAATCACTTATCAGAAATTTACTAGTAGTACTAACACTTTGCTAAAACTTAATATCATATTCAATTCAGTGTTGTAAAGTCCTTTACTCCAAAGGGCAGGAAAAAGAAGGGAGGATGAGAATACATTTTAGGTTCTTAGGGTGCAGGTCTGTTCTTTAGAAAGTATAAATTGGCAGAGGCAGGTGGATCTCTGTGAGATCCAGGCCAGCCTGATCTACATGGTAAGTTCCAGGTCAGCTGAGGCTACAGGGAGACCCAGTCTTAAAAAAAAAAACAACCTAAAACAAAAATCAATAAATGGAGTGAGTTTAACTTAAATGTACTTTAAAATGAATTGGAGTATTATAGACTTAGTTAAGTGGAAACTGTCTTAAATACCACTCAAAACTATTTGGCATTAAAATATGTCCATTAGTTTATTTTAGTTTGTTTTTCACATTTATTATGGAAATTCACATAAGAGAACCATAAGAGTTTTAGAGCTAGAGGGGGGCCCTTAGAATTATTTCCAAGTTTTTAGATTAGCCAGAGACTTGGCAGGGTCACAATGTGTGGTTTTTACTGGGTCTTTTCTATGTTCACAAATACTGAGCATTTCCCTGCCATCAGCTACTACTCTGGACAGAAGCATGGTGCACATGTTTGAAGAGCAACAGGTCTAGGAGGGTTGTGGGCAATGTCATGCAGTTGGTGTTAAGTCTGTACAACAGCAAAGGCATTTGACACATTTCTCAAATTTCCCCGTTCCCAAATGATGTATGAACATAATGTGAAACTTCCGTGATACAAAGTATCATTTATATGATAATATCAGCTCCGCAAAAGTATTTAAAAATTCATTAGGGCTACAATTTGAATTTCATCCACTGCTGATTCACTGAATGTCAGAATAATCAGTGACACTCTCTTTTAGAGCTCTGAAAATAATCCTCAGGTTCCTGATGTCACCAAGTTTTTCTCACTTCCTTTGACCCAAGCTCTAGAGTTTATCTTCTCGAATGCTTACAGTGGGATTTTAAGCAGCTAAGTGCCAGCTGTGGTCCAGAGCCCTGGGGAGTTTGGCTGTCTCTATGGATTTCATAGTGATATAAGCCAAATTTCCCTTCAAATCTTAACCTGAGCCCTGCCGTGGGAAACACCTATCTCTACACTTAAACAGAGCACTAGGCAGCCTTTTTCACAGCAGTACTGTGCGTTACATGCCAAGAACACAGTGTGGGGTAGGAACTTACATCAGCCTTCCCTAAGGTATATAATGTTTCCAGGATTTTGTGATGGAGTAGATACTCCATACATGGTCCTGTCTCTCCAGATTCCCGCTCATCTTCCTCTTGAACCAGTATGTCTAACATCTGTTCCAGATGAGATGGAATGTTTGTATCCGTCACTGGGGCTTTATCATCTAAACAATAGAAAAAAAAGCATCAAACACTCAAGTACTTTCAAACTTCAACTTCACCAAATACCCTCCTGTTCCCCCCATTTCAAGTTAAATAGAGAAATCTGAGCCACATGTGAGTTTTACACAACAGTGTGATTATCTTTGTGCCAAGATGAGGCTGCTGTCATAGTCTTATCAATAGTGATCAATATCCTGAGACCTGCTCTGTCAGCTAATATTCTGCTGAAACAATGTTGAAATAATGCCTGGAAGACAAGCTCTAGTTTCTGTTGTCTGCTCTCGTCATTCCGAAATTCCCAACACTGATGTTTCCCATTGCCACTTCCTCATGAATCCTCTTCAACCTCTAAAGCCCAGGGCAGACTTTAATTCCGGTTTCTTCTCTCTTCATCCTGTCTCTGCACCTGAAGCTCTACCTCAGCTTGAGTTGGCCCTTACCTCACTGGAATGCATACACTTGCTTCTGTTACTAGACTGAGAAAAAAATCGTTTAAAGCAAGACTTTCTGCATTTCTTTAAAGTCCCAGAGTGGAAAGAACAAATTACAAAAGCTAAGTATAATATTTTAAAAGACAGTTCTTTCCCCAAAGCATCTCTGTGTATCTGTCAGTTAAACATCAAATAGATTTAGTGAATGTAACTGATGTTTTATATTTAAATTATGCACTAGTTTTTGCTTACCATGTTCTATAAAGGAATTTTTCTTTAAAATTTTTTTTAACTAATTTTTATTTTATGTATATGAATATTTTGCCTGTGTGTACGTAAGTGTACTTGTGTGTGCAATGCCCATGGATGCCAAAAAAAGGCACTGGATCTCCTGGAACTGTAGTTACCCATCACATAGATGTTGGGAACCAAATATTGGCAGCCAGTGCTCTTAACTGCTGAGCCACCTCTCTAGCACACTTTTTCCTTTTAAGCATGAATCACCTATGACCTCATCAGCTTGCCACATCAACTAGTCTCATTTTGTTCATCCTTCTTTTGATTAAATGAAGTGTGTCCAACCTGCAAATCCAATAGTGTTTAAATGTACAATCCTCAGGGAGCACAGTACAAATAACAGGTTGTCAAGCCTTGGCACACGGGACATCTGCAGCCTTGCCACCACTTCTTGAAAATAAAGTGCTACAAACGAGGAACACCCATTCCTTTATGTTTTACTGAGATCTGTCTTCACGTTTCAACAGCACAGGGTAAAGTATGCCAAAGTTACCATGGCATACAAAGCCTGGAATATGGACTACCTGGCCCTGCACAGAAAGTTTGCTTATCCTTAAGCTTGTCTATGCATAGTTCCCCTATTTATCTTCCATCCTTCCACACACTGAGAAGAAGAGAAGCAATCAGGAGACAACTTCTAAAGACTTTACACTACACCGCTGGCCTGCATTTATGACTCTCAGCTTTCTGCCTTGTTTTCAGACAAGCTGCTTCTCAAAGGCCACGTCTCCACCTGAACACGACATCTCTTTCCTGCTTAAGGATCTTGCACAGGAATCATCTCTTTACTCTTGTATCTAGCTTTCCTCCGCTGGATCCTATAAAACTTCATCCCTCCCTCCCTTTTCTCTCCTTCCCTCTCTTCATTGCCTTCTTTTTCGATGCTGGGCCAGAACCCAGGGCTTACTTCATACATGAAGGAGTTCTACCACTGAGCTACACCCACAAACTGTATATTACATCTTTTCAAGAAATTAAAACACAGGTGGGGGCTGGGAAAGCGCTCATCGAGCATGCATGAGGACCCTGAGTTTGGATTCCCAGCACCCAGGGGCGCTGGTTCTAACTGTAACCCATGTGCTGGGCTGCGGGGGAAACAGATCCCTGGAACCCACTGGCTGGCCAGTGTAACCCATCAGCAAGCTCTGGGTTCTGTGAGAGACACAGTTTCAAAAATTAAGGTGAAGAGGATCACCAGGATGGCTCAAGGGGCAAAGCACTAGCCTGATGACCCGAGTTCCATTTCTGGAGAGAAGTGACTCCACAAACTTGTCCTCTGACCACACATGTGCCCATGGGATGCGCGCCAGTTTGTTCACCCACACATACATCATATACACACACAAAAGTGACAAACACTGAAGGAAAACGCAACTCAGGAGGAGGACCACCTACTGGCTTCCACCCACATGGCAGATACACACAAACGTACACACACAAAGAAACATTACCCTGTTTGCCACATCTCCCTGCTGGCCGCCCTTGCACTGACACTTCCCCTGAGAGCAGTCTACACACACTGTCCATTTTCTTCCAAACTTAATCAAATCATGCATTGTCTTTTGCCTCTGCCATTAATATGGGTCTTACCAGTAACACCAATGCCCAACTCGTGGTAACTCCTAGTCCTGCATTGGGACAGTCAGTCCCTCTCTTTTTTCTCTGGTGTACCATGCTCTCTTGGCTGTCCTCCACTTCATCATCAAAAGCAGCTTCTTTTGCTAACGTTCTCTCTTCAGTGCTAACCATGGTGCTCCTGGAGTCTACTTCTTTTCCATCTTTCCTCCCTACACCCAGTATCTTGGTCTTTTGTTGTTGTTGTTGTTGTTGTTTGTTTGTTTGTTTTGACACTGGAAGTCACTATGTGGACCAGGCTGGCCTTGGTCTCACAGAGATTGGCCTGCCTCTGCCTCCCGAGGGCTGGGATTAAAGGTGCGTGTCACCACACCCAGCTTCAGTATCAAGGTTTTAAGTCCCTCTAGCATGCTTGTGACTCTCAATTTCCTACCTGGTTTAGACCCTCCCCTGAAGTCCACCTTCCCATTGTCAATTCTTTACTGGACATTTCCAGTCGGATAACTGACAGGCATCTGAAGATGAGCAGTCCCAAATTCACTCATTTTCTAACTGTCCAGACCCAACTGCAGTTACCTCACACCCAACGTGAAAACTACAACTCTTCCTTCAAACTACACCCAGAACATCGGCCCTTCACGCTACCCAGCGGCACCACCAACCATTTCCTCCCACATGAACCATGGCAATAGTGCCCTCACAGCTCTGAAAGCTTCCTATGGTGTCTCTAGAGCTAATCCTTGTCACAGAAGCTGAAGTGACCACTTTAACACATTACACATTAGAGCTCTACTCAAAACCTTCCGCGGCTTCTACACTAGAGCAAAGGGGAAGGCCTTAGGATGGTTCAGGAGGCCCTCTGGGAGCCTTCACTATTCAGTAGTGCTGAGATCCACCCTGCAGGGAACATGTTCCTAGGAGCTTAGCTTGGTCCTCTTCCTGGGACACTTCCTCAGCTGTCCACCAGGCTTGGCTCCTTTGACTTCCGACTTCAGCTCTGAAGTCACCTTGGACAATGTGGTCTTCTCTAGCCTAGAGTTGCCATCAGCCCACCTCCATCTCCAAACACACGTCCTCTGCTTCTCTGCCTGCTTTGTTTTCCCCTCAACAGTTATCTGACATACCTTATGCATTTTTCTACTGCCTCTGCAGAAGCAATATATAAGCTTTTCCAGGATAGGGCTGCTGTGTAACTGACCAACAGCTCAATTTTCCAGTCTAGAACAGCACATACAGTAGACACTCAAGGACACATGTTTAAATGGCCCTAAAAGCTGAGGTAAAATTATTTAAAGTTAAATAACAACTGAACTTATCTTGAAGTAGATCTTAGCATCAAGCACATTTCTGTTTAATTAATATCAGCACTGTTTCTTACCTGAAGTTTCTATGTAGTAATGGGTGATTGCCTTCCAGTGATACACAAAATCTTCTTGTAAAGGCAGAGATGGTGCAAGCTACACAAACACACAAAGACCACAATAAGAGCACAGCATTACAAGCTTCCATAAGGTTTAGCCCTACACCTGTCCGCTATGATGCAAAAGCAGCATAAAAATGAGCGTTGAACTGGATCCTGTGTGTCCGGTATTAAAGAGAAACAAAATGAGTGAAGGCAAGAAAGTAAAAAAAATCAAGAAAATACACTATCAACATTATCATTAACCTAGTGTTTGACTTCTCCCCAATTCTTCTCCACAATCCCAGGTGGCTTCAAAAGTGATTAAACCAAACATCATGATTCTATGACTGAGGGATCTGTAAAATGGAATTACTGATAACCAGGGGGGTCTGTACCTAGGGCTTTGAAAGGGGAAAAGTTGAAAGACAGCCCTGCGATTAGTCACACATCAGCACTGCAGACACGCAGCAAACTCACCGTCATAATCAGATTATACTGCTCCCTACTTTCGATGATGTACTGATGTAAATCTTTTCCCGTGTAAGCCTAGATTAGGCAGTGCGTATTTTTAGCAAAGTAACTATACAGACAATTTAAATTTGAACACTACCAATTTAAATTCCACAAAATCAAAGACATTTTACTTAAGCCTTGAAATACACTTCAAAAGTCTTAAGACCAAAATTATATCCCATCAATCATCTTGCTACAAACCAATAAGCATCTGGGAATATATGTTAGATGGCAGAAAGACTTGGCCCACCCTCTCCAACACTTTTCTTTAAAAAGAGTAAGAGAATGACAGCCTCCCTCATCCTAGAGCTGTGGGTCAACTTTGGTTAGAAAGTACAGCATAGACCTAGGTTAGTTTAGAACAAGCAGGTTTCTGGTGAGGGAGCCAAAGGTCTAGCAGGGCACATGCCAGGAGTGTCCTACCCTTTGACGCTGTGACCAGATGCTGTCACCTATAAAGTTCATGCTTAAGAACCTCACAACTGCGTTACACACACACACACAAACACTCACACACCTGCCAAGTGACCTGCAGCAGTCAGGCTTCTCCTTGCGCCACATTGACTCTTGGCTTCCTCCCTAGTGACATCAAAGTTGACAACCCTGTCAAAACAATTTGTCAACTATTGTGCAACTTACAGGTACTGGTCACAGACATGCCATCTCAACCCAGGTGAAACGTACTTATAAAAAGAAAGCAGAACTGGAAACAGTTTTCAATCATGGTGTCTTAAAGCTGGCTCTTTCCACGCTCGCTCTTGTTTACTACTCAGCACAGAGCAAAGATAACACACTCATTTCAGTTGTAGAAAGGATGCTGTAAAATCTCTTCAGGAAGACTTAAAAGGGAGTACTTTGGGGAGTACTAAGCTTTATATGGTTAAAGGTACTAACAAATGAGGAAAAAAGAAGAGGAAACTACTCTTTTTTTAAGTTATAAGACAATTTGTCCTAGGCAGCTGTAGAGTCCTCCTTACAGGTCATCCCTATGGCCCGGCACAGTAAATCCCTAGACCAGAGGCTTTACCGGACTTGTATGGGGACTTTTGTCAAAAAATACCATCAAATCCCAAGCAAGATGTTGTTACAATTACTTCCTGGCCGGAAGAGAGAAAGCTGAACACTTCTAAATTGCTAATAACTTACATGAGTAACAGGTATCATTCAAAAGTGAATACATTTTCTTCTGTGAAACAACAGTAAACTTGCCTTTTTTTGTTACTAATATGCAAATTACCTGTTTCATCATTACACAGAAGCATTTATCCTCTGGGTTTAAAAAAAAAAAAAAAAAAACAGGTGTGTGAATCAGCATGCGGAAACTGCAATTTAACTTTTTAGTATACAGACATTAAACATCTAAAACTTAAAGCAATCACTACCTCAATCCAAAATGGACAGGAACACCATCTGGGACTTCTTGTCCTCCAGAAGTCTTTCCCTTCTCCATGTTACAGCACCTGTTACTCTGAGGCTCTCTCCTAGTCTTTACCCCACTTAACCATTGCTTAATCATCCTTCTCCTACACTAGGCTGTAAATTGGACAAAGGCCAGGATGGAGTCATCTTTTTGCCCTTGTTTCCAACTCAGTGATGGAGTAGACAGTATTATATTTATTTCATGAGAAATGAACAGTCCACTAGTCAATGACATTTGATAAATAGTACATGAAGGCCAACACTACAAAGTTTACACACTATAGAGGCTGTGTGTGCATGGGTGTGTGTGCGTGTGTATGTGGTGCATGTTGCTGGAGACTGAACCCAGGGCCTTAGAAAAGCTTAGGTAAGCACTCTACTACTAAGCCACATCTGCAACCCTTTTGTTACTTTACATTTTGCAGCAGGGAAGGGTGTCATTACATAGCCCAGGCAGGTTTTGAACTTGAGATCCTCCAGCCTCCGCTGCCTGAGTAATGGGATTCGAGGCGTGTGCATCCATGCTCAACCACAAAAGTCTTATGTTCTCAAGAGAAGCTCCTGCTCTGTTCAAACTCCTATAAAGAACCAAAAACCAGTTAACTGACTTGCTTTAGGAAACACTGCTGGAAACCTGGACTTTCTCCAACATGTCCAATGCACAAAGGAACCCCCATCAACAATTCCGGTGACAGCTAGAGCTCTAACTACCACCTCTGCTTTCTGTCAGGAAACATGCACAGTCTACAGGCAGATCAACTGAAATGCCTCTTCCTACGACAAATCTACTTTTATCTTTGTTTTGTTGCTTTTGTTTAGTTTTATCCTAGTCTCAGGTAGCCTAGGATGGCCTCAAACTATAGGCAGCTGGCCCTGAGCTCCTGATCCTCCTGTGGCCACTTCCTGAGGATTGGATCACAAGGGTGGGCAATCTTGCCTGACTTTGTTTTTCTTGAGACAAAGTCTTACTCTACAGCCCAGGCTGGCCTGGATCTCACTATATAATTCAGGATGGTCTCAAAGTCACAGAGATATACATGAGCCTCCTCACTGGGCTTTCTCTGAACTTTTAAAATACCTTCTCTTTTTTGCCTTTCCATTAGCTCAAGTGTCACTCCTCCAGAGACCCTTCTCCAACTACTCCAAAGTGCCTGCTCCTTTCCTCCGACAGATGCCCCTAGCCTGGTCAAACCAATCATCGAAACAGTACCAGCAGGGCACAGAGTGCTCCTATACATTTCCTTTTAATCTTTGCGACAATCCTATGAGATAGATCTAATTACTTCATTTCAGGATGAGGAAAACAGTGTGTACAGACTTGGGAGACATTCATGTGTGTACAGAAGGAAGGGACAGAGGCTAGAATGGAACCTTGTTCTGTCTGGTTCTAGGGGCTTGACTGCATTCTTGTGCATTCCCTACATGATTTAATGTGTGTATCTGGTTTATTCCCTAAAGTAGACTGTAAGCACTAGGATCAAGGATACAGGGAAACCTGTTTCCTTAGCACTGGGCGGCTCACAGAATACTTGCTCAATGAGAAAAGGACTCAGGTTGGGCATCACTTGTTGGAAAAAAGTGATACACTTAAGAAAAGACATCTTGTGTTTGATGTTTGTATTAAGGCCCAGGACAGGGTAGATTTGTAAATAACTGCCGGCCAGCATTGATGGTGCATGCCAGTGGGCAACCTGCTGGAGAAGCAGGAGGATCACAGAGCTCAAGGCCAACCTGGGTTATACTTTAGGGTTATACCTTAGCGCAGAGGTAGAAAGCTTGCCCAGCAAGCAAGAGGCCCTGTGCAGTCTCTAGGTCTGTGGGAGGGATGCTTGCCCCAACAACTGTCATTACTCCCTCTTAACTATAATTTGAAAAGAAAACAATACATTTGAATTTTTGAAGGATGACATCCATTGAATTGGTTAAAGTAGATAAAAGTTCTCAAACCTTCCCTTTACCCTCTCCCTCAAGGATAGAATTGGGGGTGGAAACTGCCAAGACAATACCTACCCAGGACCTCCTTCTCAACAAATACTAAATAGAATGTATGATTTATCCTTCAGAAACTGCTAAAGCAATCCGATCTAACCTTAGGACTAAGTTCAGGACAGGCTTGATTTCAGACTTGAGACCTGACAACTGGCTAACAGAAGACACTCAGTTCTTAAGACTCTCACCTGAAAAGGGAGGTGAGAAACTAAATGTTGGGTATGAAAACAAACAAACAAAACATTCATTAAATACCTTAGAATGGGGGCTGCAGAGATGGCTTAGTGGTTAAGAGCACCACTTGCTGTTCTTGCAGAGGGCCCAGGTTCGATTCCCAGCACCCACATGGCAGCCAACAACCATCCGAAATTCCAGTTCCAGGGGGTCTGACATCCTCTTCTGACCTCTGCAACACTGCATGATACAGGTGCACCTACCCTCATGCAAGCAATACACTTAGACACATAAAATTTTTAAAAAAAAATGGTTTTTAAAACCCTCAAGATAGTTTATCATTACAAATGAGTCCCTACCCAGGGGAATGTTAAAGGCGGGAAAGAGGCATGCCAAAAATTTTTCTTCACAGGGCATGAGGGAACAAGCCTATCATCTCAGTGCTGGGGAGGTGGAGGCAGGAGGATCATGGGTTGAAGGCCAGCCTGGGCTACATGAGACTCTGTCCAACAAACCAAAGCCAAACAGGTTCCATGACTGTGCTTCCTCTCATGTAACCGTACAGGTGAACATCCTGTACAGCACAGCTAGAAGCAGTAGCACTGAGCAAATGAACTCAACATTTCCAGAGGTAAGGCATTCATCCCTAGGACCAGGGAAATCTAATCCACTCTCGATTTCTTCCTCAATGACCTTACAAAATACAGAAACAAAATACAGCACCATAGTCTTACAGGGAGTCTGGTAGATGCTGATGATATATACAATTATAAAAAGACCATGAGAACAAAAAACACAGACCATGGTACAAAAATGTGCCTCTAAATCACAAATTCTAGGTAGGTTTGGTGACACATGCCTAGAATTTAACACTGTGGAGGCTGAGGCAAGAGATAGTATTCAAGGACCGCCTAGGTTCCAGAATGAGTTCAAGGCCAGTTTGGGAAACTTAAAAAGACACCCTGCTGGATAGCTTTAGTTGTCAACTTGACACACCTGGGTTGAGGGAGCCTTAATTGGGGAATTTTCTCCATTAGAGTGGCCTGTGGCCATGTCTGTGGGGTATTTTCTTGATTGCTGCCCACTGTGGGCAGTGCCATCCCTGGGCAGTTTGTTTTGTATTGTTTAAGAAAGCAGGCTGAGCATGGATCAGAGGAGCAAGCCAGCAAGCAGCGATCCTCCATGGTCTGTGCTTCAGCTCCTGCCTCCAGGTCCCTGCCCTACATTCCTACCTTGGGCGCCCTTGGTAATGAACTGTGACCTGGGAGATATAAACCAAACAAACCCTTTCCTCCCTAATTTGGTATTGGTCAGAGCGTTTTGTCACAACTGAAAGCAAACTAGAACATCGTTGCAAAATAAAAATTTAAAGAGATGAAGTTCAGTGGATGTTTGCCTAACATATAACAGGCCTCAGAGTTCAATCCCCAGTATAGGAAAATAAATTCTTATTTTCAGTGATCTCAATATTAATTGAATTAGTTCAATTTTTAACATTAGATGACTCTTGGTATTCTAAAGTATAACACAAAAATAGAAATTTTGTTGTTATAGATTTTAAATTCTTTTACGTATAATATTGTAGGCTGACTCTATTAAGAAAAAGTTGTCTCTTAAAGCCTGTCATCTCCCTCATGTGTTAAACACTGTTCACTTGACATCCTCTTTCTTCCCTGATCTGATGTTTCCCCAAGTCTGTCTAGAACTGTTTTTAACATTTCCGAAATATTACTTAAATAATAACTGTACTGAAGTTTTGCTTTCATAACCGAAATTTATAACTCCACTTAATTTTTATCTGACCACTAAATAAATCATTGTTACTTGTTTTTTTTGAAAAAGTCAAATGAACTTGAAAGCGCTGAATAACGTAATCTTAATATGGAAAGATGTCCTTTTAAAAATTGAGCAAAATAACTGTTTCTGAAGGCGTTTTTCAATTTGAGCAATTTTCCCCAGAATAAAGTAAGCTATTAAAGTAAAGGAAGTGGTTCTCTTTCAGCACTAAAACAGTGGCAAGGAGTACTCTGGGTTCTTCTGGATCACTAGTGTGTTGGGATGTCTGAATAATGTTCCCCCTGTGCTGTTTAAGTACAGCAGTGTTGCAGGATACACCAAGAGCGTCCAGGAAGCGCATTATTAGAGAGAAAAAAGGAAACAGACGGTGTCTGCTCACTGATCTCCGACGCAGCTCAAAGACTGGATCCTGCAAACTCCTATTGCAGATCAATCAATAAGGTCTGATTGAATTGGGCAGCCAGGCCGGAAGGAAAGGCTAGCATATATGCTTATGAAACCGGGTGCTGATCGCTAGTTCCCCTCCAGTTCCACTGCCAGCTCACCTCCCGCACCCCGAAAGGCGAAGCAAAGCAAAACCCAGCCCAACCGGGCAGGGTGGCTTCTATTGTCTTGCTCAACGCTGGCCACCTTTCCCCGGAGGTTAACGGTCAGGAAGCCGGGGAGCTCCCGGGCCCCCGTCAGGGCAATGAGGCGACCTCCGAGGCCCGCCCGGGCGCCCCCGCGTCCCCCCGCGGCTGGGAAGAAGAGCCCGCGGCGAGCCAGGCCTCGGCCCGGCGTCCCGCAGCGATCCCCGGCCTCGCCCTCCACGGCGCCCGGCCTCCGAGCGAGCCCGGCCCGCAGGGCACTAGGCCGCCGCCGCCCCCGGCCTGCGGAGCGCCCGCCACCCGCGGCCTTACCGCCTCCACGGCGTGCTGCAGGATGGAGGTGAACTTGGAGAACATCCTGTCCCGGGACTGCAGCAGCCTCTCCCGGGACGACCTGGAGAGCTCCTCGATGCGCCGCCGCCGCCCCTGCTGCGGCTGCCGGGGCCGCTCCAGAGTGAAGGCCGGTGCGGGCCGGGACGGACGAGCGGAGGGCGGAGGCTGGACTGGGCCGCGAGCGGCGGCCGTGCGGGAGGCGCGGCGGCTCGGAGGGCGCCGGGGCGCGGCGGGCGGCTCCGAGGGCGCTCGGCTCGGACTCGGGCCCTGCGGAGCTCCGGCGGTGGCGGCGGCGGCGGCGCGGACACGGTGGCAGCCCGCTCGGGTTCCTTCCGCCCGCTCTGCCCGTCGCGGCCTGCAGGGGGCGCCGGCGAGGCCTGGGGAAACCCCGGCCCGGCCTGGCCTGCGGCGGGCGCTGGAGGCCCGGGAGGCGGGGCGCGCAGAGGCCGCTGCCGGATGGCCTGCGGCGGGAGCCGGTCTGGAGCAGTCACCTTCTCCGCTGCACACTCTGGCTTTCTTGAATTTTTGCCAGTCATGCTCACGCGTTTGTTTCTCCAGTGAAAGATAATATGCTGATTTTGCAGAGAGATGAATATAATACACAGGACAGATTTGAAAGGTCGGTAAGAAAATGCCAGTGTTCCTAAAGCAAAACCAGGGAGTGGGTTCAGATGTTAAAATTTCGAACGACTCAAATGCAGGTGAAATGGCTTCGCTAATTAAAATAGTTTATCAAAACAGGAAGTCCCAACTGCCCAAATGGTTTAATAATTCGGTATAATAACGTGAAACGTGTTTGATAGTTTGCTGCAACAATTCAGTTTAGTTTTGTTTTGTTTTGTTTTTTCTGTCTTTGGCTACCAGATGTTATTGGAAAACTTTGGTGACGAAAACAATCAGAAAGGAGTCTACGAGCTGCTTGGGACAGATGAGTGATGCTACAATGTAAACAATTAGCCTGCGGCTTCTTAAGATAGTTTAAAATACTGTGCAATAGTGTATTAACCAAGCCTAGAGGAAATAGTTCAAACCCGGCAATTTTCAATTGGGTTGCTACAACTTACAAAACTGTCTGGAAAACTTTTGTTTTAGGCGTTTCACCAAGAGGACCAGGAAGTTCTTGATAAAGAGAGGGGTAGGTTTTGCACAATGGTGAAAACAGAAGTTTGTAGTTGAAGTGGTTGAGCAGAAGCCAGGACCAAAAAAAAAAAGAAAAAAAGCAGAAAAGATTACAGCGGCTTTGAGGGGATGGGGTAAGAAGATGGGCTCTGGAGCTGGGTGCCTTGTTTAGATCCTAACTCTGCCCTCCCCTGTACAAGGTGTTGCTCTAGGTCTACCTTCAGGATCTACCTCCTGAAGTTATGAAAAGTAATAGGTGTAAATCTCTTTAACAGAGCCCACTTGGTTGCAAGAGATGCAGAGGCTTTTGTTTTTGTCAGTGAAATTAGCAATACTATTTAACAATTGGGGAATCAAACTCCAAGAAGGGAGCCCTAGTCTTGTCCTCTTCTCCCTCTTTGGTTGCTTAACCCTGCTGTGCTCAAAAGCAGGTAAACATGACCTTAATTTTCTATAAACTATAATGTACGAGGCATCCTCTGATATTTGTTGAATATTGGAATGTGTTCCTTACTAAATTGAGGCTCCTTGTTCCTGCTTCAACCTAGAGCACGTAATGTTTATTATTATTATTCATGCCATTGAAGATGTTTGGTCATATTATTAACCTTACTAATTTTCCTGGCCTAATTATATAGCATTTTGTATTTTCATAATGTCTTACAACCACTACTTTCATGAGATCTCTTTAACACAGAGTTGATTACAATTGATGCCTAACTTTGTATACTTATTATAAGTACAATAAAAAATATTTTTTCCCTGGGTTAATGTCAATACTTAATGATTCATCTGCCGGTGCCTAATTTTCAAGATGGCAGAGGTTAACCACAACTATAACTGAACAGATATTCCTACTTCTTATTCTCAACCTGGAATGCTTGGAGTGTGACTAATAAAGCCCACCAAGTGCATGGGTACAATTGGACCTATCTCAATGAGGGGGATTTGAGAGAACTCAAGAAAAGACTATCCTTAATCTTAGAAACAATTTAGTTTCCTGAAATCCTTCAATTAGAACTCTTTTTATTCTATTGGTTTGGGACAAATAGTAAATTTAGTCTTTTTAAAAACTGAAAGCTACAAGGCTAGAGAGGTAGGAGGGCTTGCTGCTCTTCTAGAGGACCTGAGCTCAGTTTCCAGCACCTCGCAGGCAGCTCACAACCACCTGCAACTCCAGCTCCAGAAGATCCAGTACCCTCCTCTGGCCTCATGACACCTCCACACACGTGGACTTGGAAGAAACACAGACACACACACATGCATGCATGCCCATACATACAAGTTAAAAAAAATGGAGGCTGGAGAGATGGCTCAGCAGTTAAGAGTACTGGCTGCTCTTGCGCAGAAGACCCGGGTTCGGTTCCCAGCACCCACATGGTGGCTAAGAACCACCTGTAACTCCAGTTCCAAGAGATCTAACACCCTCTCCTGAGTTCCGTGGGTATTGTATGCACATGGTGCACTTATATACATGCAGGCAATACACTCAAACACATAAAATAGATTAATCAATCAATAAAAAAAGCAAACCCATAAATACTAATAAGGGTGATAACCACTAAACTCTATCACTCATCACACCTCATGGTGAATGGATTTGTTAAACTGTCTGTTCTTACCCCACCTTGCTTTTTCTGAAACAGTCATTACCAGAATCTGAAGTCCCCTGCTTGATGCTGTAGAAACAAAAACAAACACAAAACCAAAAATCAACAGGAGATAGGAATCAATAAAAGGAAATGGGTTTATTTACAGTTTTGACCAGAACTGGGAAGGAAAATGCTCCTGGCTTCCTCTGCTTTCCCAGTGGTAGTGTCACCATTCACAGAAAAGATGAAGCAAAAGGCAAAAGATACCACTGTATAGATTTAGCTGGCGATGAGCTGTCAGAACTGAGATTAACCCTTCCCTGCGAGAAGGCCCCACTTCTGGCTGTTCCTCCTTTGCCTTCAGGGCTGGGCCATCCTCACTGTATTAGTCAGGATTCCCTAGAGGAATGGAGCCAATAGAATGACTATATATTACCAAGGGGATTTATTAGATTGGCTTGCAGGATATGGGCTGGGTCGTCCAACAAATGGTTGTCTGCATGTTAGAGAGGCTGAGAATCCAGGAGCTGCCCAGTCCATATGGCTGGGTGCTTCAGCAGTCCCATTTTAGTACTGAAGGCCTGGAGGATTTTTGGTCCTTGGTTCACCTTGGAAAGCCAAAGAAGCTGGATTCCAATGGTAGTAAGGACTGCAGCAGCAGAGTAGATGTATACACCAGCAGAGTAGATGCATGCACTAGCAAGGAGCAAAGGCAGGCAGGCCAAAGCAGCACTGGTTTTCCCTTGACTTCTTTGTATGTGGGCTGGAGGCAGGTACTACCTACTCTAGGGCAGGGACTTCGCTCCTCAATTAATCCTTTGAGGAAATAAACACAGACCCAGCCAGAGGCTTATCTCTTAGTTGATTCCAGATTCAATCACATTGACAACTAAAGTTAACCATCACATTCACCCTCAGCATGGTATCACTTGGCAATTTTTAAAAACTATTTAGGGACCCTGTTACAGGGTCTTTTAGCCCAGGTTGTCCTCCAACTCACAATCCTGTCTCAGCCTCTTGAGTTCTGGCCTTACAGGCATCTGTATTAATGCATCTACAGAACCTCTCGTGAGTCAGGGTTAGTGACAGTTGGTGTTGTGACTTGAGCATGAAATGTCCCCATAGGCTCATGTGTTTGAACACTTGGTCCTCAGCTAGTGGTGCTGTTTGGAAAGAGTGTGGAATCTTTAGGAGGTGGAGCCTTGCTGGAGGAAGTACATCACTGGGGACAGGCTTTGAGAGTTTATAGCTTCACTCTACTTCCTGTTCTTCCTCTCTGTTTCCTGTGTGTGTGTGTGTGTGTGTATGTGATTTGATGACTCTGCTTCCTGATGTTAGGCATGTTTGACGCTCTTGCTGCCATGCCTTCCTTGTCATGGTGGACTGTATTCTTTCTGAAACTGTAAAACAAAACAAACCCTTTCCTTCCCCCAAGTTGCTTTTCGTTGTCACAGCAACAGAAGAAAACTGGAACAGTGGTTTCCTGGGAAAATGACTCAAGTAGGACCGACAATGGCAGAACAGATGAAGTTTATTCAGAATAGGGTAGACCCCTCCCTGCTCTGTGAGGTCAGTGGATAGCCTGTTTACAGGAACCCAATGTTTTTTGGACCCTGCAGGTACCTGTATATATACGTAGGCACACACACACACACACACACACATACACACACACACACACGCACACAATTTTAAAAATCTTTGTAAGAACGTGGCATTAAATATAATACTCAAGAAAGGAAGTAAATAATAGGAGTCCACTCTCAGTGTTGAAAGGTTGCTTCTGTGAAGCAGGAAACTGGGAATTTTGGAGGAAGAACCAAGGCTTTCATAACAAACCTGGTAAGTTCCTGATGAAACTGCGTGTTGGTATGACACAAGGTTTATTTGGCAAGGGGAAAAACTAAAGACAGGAAACCATTTTGATGTTTTTATGAAACTTCAGACAAGAGGTTATATCCTGTGGGAGTTCTTAACCTATAAGATTAGGAAGGCTATTTACCTGATGGGGAAGATATCATGATCAAGAAGGTGGTTTTCCAGGATGGGGCTCATCCATTGTACTCTGGGAATGCTGACTCTTGTGATTTCCCCAAATGTGGGAAACTTGGCCAAATGATTTGTGGTAATAGGGAACTGGGTTTGAGCTTTCCCCTTAATAAAAAAAAGGGGGTATAATTGGAAACTGAGATAATATCAACCAAATTTTTCAGACTATAAAAGGCATGAATGAAAAAAACAAAGCTGTTCCTGGAGTTCATAGTTTGGATGAGTTTCAGGAAGGTGTGAGATCGTGAATATGGAGACATAGAAAGAGAATGAGGGGTTAGGAAGATAGCCTAGTCTGAAAGTGTTTGCCATGCAAGCTTGAGGACCTGAGTTCAATCCCCAGAAACCATGTAAAAAAGCTAAGAGCAGGGCCATGTACCAGGAATCCCGTCACTAGAGGCAGGAGGATCCCTGGGGCTTGCTGGCCAACAAGCCTAGCCTAATCTGTGAGCTCCAGGTCAATGAGTGACCCTGTCTATAAAAAAAATGTGGACAGCAACTGGGGCAAAGACTGCTGTCATCCACATACACATGCATGCTTACCTACACCACAAATGAGTGCCCACACACGTGTGCTATTCTAGTTTGCTTTCAATCACTGTAACAAAACACATTGACCAATACTGACTTGGGGAAGAAAGGGTTTATTTGGCTTACATCTCCCAGGTCACACAGTTCATCTCTAAGGGAGCCCAAGGTAGGAACTCAGAGCGGGAACTTGGAGGCAGGAGCTGAAGCACAGGCCACGGAGGAACGATGCTTACTGGCTGCTGCCCTGGCCCATGCTCAGCCTGCTTTCTTACATAACACAGAACAACCTGCTCAGGGGTGGCACCACCCACACTGGGCTGAGCCCTCCCACATCACTCAATCAAGAAAATACCCCACAGACATGGCCACAGGCTAGTCCAATGGGGGTAATGTCCCCAACTGAGGCTCCTTCAACCCAGGTGTGTCAAGTTGACAACTCAAGCTGTCTAGCACAATTGACCCCTTGTCAACTTGATACAAAAACACATCACTAAACCATAAGCTTTCCATTTCTTATCTCCGAGGTATGATGTTAATAATATCACACCATAATACAGTACAATCTTGAAAGTCCCACAGTTCTTAAAAAAATCCAAACACTTAAAAGTTCAGTCTTAAAAGTCTCTTTAACTGTGGGCTCCTGTAAAATCCAAAATAAGTCCTGTCTTATTTCAAAGAATCAGACACAACTAAGCAAAACCTAAGTCCAACAAATAACTCAAGGCTGGACATCTGGGATTCACTCACTAGTCCAATGATTACAATTCCCCAACTGAGGGTCCTTCAACCCCTGTGTGTCAAATTCACAGATAAAGCTATCTAGCACATGTGCACACACATACAGAAGAAAAAGGAGAAAGAGAGAAAGAGAGAGGAGCTTTTGGTATGTGGGTTTGATTAGCTGCTTAATTGCTTCTCTGTGGAGATGTATGTTTTACTTTTGTTGTTGTTTTGTTTTATTTTGTTTTTTCTTTTTGACAGGGTCTCCCGAGTCCCAGGTAGCCTGGAAGTCGCTATGTAGACCAGGCTGGCCTCAATCTCACAGGAGCCCCTGTCTCCTGAGGGCTGGGATTAAAGACTTGAGCCACCATGCCCAGCTTGAGGTATATGTTTTGAAGTGATAATTTTGGATTAAGAGGTGAGAAGGGAGATATGGGCTTGGCAAAAAGAATTGAGGATCATTTGTAAAAGAATAATTCCGATACAGTAATAAATGAGACAGTTCAATAAGAAGTATGGCCAAAGAAAAGAGACACAGCCCTGCAATGGGGGACTGGGAAGTGGAACGGTAATTCATTTTTAAAAGAGCACCAGATATGGGCAAACATATTCTATAAAAGCCCAGAGAGGGATTTCATAGACTGAGAGGCTGGACTGAGTTACAATAGTGAGTTAGTACTGGCTACAGTCTTCATCTTCTGAAGACAGTTCTACAGTTGTCCCATGTTATGGTTCTGATACAAGTGTCTCTCCAAAGGCTCATGTTTTTAAGGTCTGGTTCTACACCAGAGAATCTAATCATCCACAAGTGATTAGATCATAAGCACTCTAATGTCATCGATGGGTTGATCCCTAATGGAGTCACAATGTGATGGTGTTATTAGGAGGTGAGACTGAGTTGGAAGAAGCAGGTCACTGAGGCCATGCCTTGGAAAAATGCTACCTCATCTGTGGCCCCCTCAGCTTTCCACCTGCCTCTCTCTCTTATACTCTCACTCTCGCTCTTTCTGTTTCCTAGGTTTTCTGATATGAGTCACCTACTCCATTACATCTCTCCCGTGATTCTCCATTTCACCACAGGCCCACAGTGATGGTGCTCAGCCACCATAGTGTAAAACCTCTGAAACTATGAGGGGAGATGTTCCTTCCATTTAAGTTGCTGATGTTGGGCGTTTTTTGTCACAGGAATGAAAGTGTAACTTACACACCACAGAAATAAGAAGAATCAGATGAATCTTAGAAACTTGCATCAAAACCCTGTAAATGGGGGTGTTCTGTGTCTGTTCCCTCAGTCCACCTCGGATGGCATTCAGTGCCAGCTCAGCTCACCACAGGCTCACCAGTTAGTGACACTTCATTCCATGCTTCTCTCTTCAGAATTTTTTTCTATAAAAAATTCTGTCTGTAGGAAAGCCTGTTCTTCCAAAAGCACAATGGAGTTTGCAGTCACTGGGATGACTCAACCAATGGGGACAGAACCTAGTGGCTGAACATCCCAGTGTCCTGTCCTTCGTGTGGACAGTTCTGGGAAGAATTCTGATAAGTGCTCTGAACACTTTGCTTGAGGTCCCAGTGGGATCAGGTACCCAGTGACCAACCTGGGAACCTCACTATGCCTCTTAGACCTTTCTTGCCTCTCTCTCATTCCTCCCACATTCTCACTTCCTGTGATCTGGAGCAAACCACTCACAGTCATGACTTTATTTCCAGCACCACTTTTGAGAAAATCCACTGTGTTGAGGTAGAAGAAGCCGAGTTGGGAAGGCTGTGAGTGCCGCTGTTCGGTACAGGCTGAAGCACAGGCACTTTAGACACTTCTCCTACCCCATAGCCTTGACGTAACAGTAACAGAAGCAGTTCCAGAAAATGAGCAGAGCCGTGTTACATCCAGCTGCATACAGCAGAAAAACCCCACATATAAGTTTCTTAACAGAATTTCTTTGTTAAATAAAAGGAGTTGCCTGGGGTGGCTGGAAAGATGGTTCGGTGGTTAAGACCTGTGTTCAGTTCCCAGCGTCCACATCAGGTTGCTCCAGCTCCAGGGAATCTGATCCAGGTACCCCCACACATGGAATATATTCATAGAAACATACACACAATAAACATAAAAAGGAAAACAAACGTTTTTTAAGAAGTTGCCTAGGATGCGGTTAGGTCCAGTATTACGGCTCCAGGAGGAGTTCATGCTCATAAATTTCTGAACTACCACCCAGTGTGGCCACACTTGATAAGTGATGGTCCCGCCCTGTGAAGATGTTGGAGCTCTAGTTTCAAGCCTTACGTCAGTAGTGGGAGGAAGCAGAGAGAGAGAGAGAGAGAGAACACGCTTCCCTTATTTTCCTTAACAAGTGCTTTCTGAAAGCTCCATACCTCTGCTTACATTCTATTCACCAAAATCTACTTTTATAACCACAACTAAAAGTTAGGAACGAAAGTGAAAAAATGACACAGTCAGTTCCGTGTAACCTCCAGAAAAAGAGGCTTTCGAGCTACAACAATCAAGTTCAGTACAGTTTTGTTTTTCTCAAGCCAATGGAATGCAAGAATGAAGAGAGATAACTAAAAAAACGTGAAGAAATTGAGAAAACCTAAAATAGGTCAAAATGTGAAGGGATTCAAGTCAGCAACTAAAATGCAGAGATGGCCCACTGGATTTAAACACTTAAAAGGTTTCTTATTCCTTCCCCAGGCCCTGTCACCCTGTTCTTCACACACAGTGGCCCCCCTCTACCCTTGTATTATTACACACATTCCTTTCCTTTTTTTCCTGCTACTCTTCCCCTCTCACGGTCCACATTCTAGATGGGGGTGGGACTTAAATCCAGGATCATATATGAGAGAAAACATGATGTTTTTCTTTCTGAGTCTAGTTAATTTCACTTAATGCAACGATTTTTCTGATCGATTTTCCTCAAAGTACCATCATTTCATCTTTCTTCACAGCTGAATAGAACTTTATTGCTTATATGCATCATATTGATTGATGGACATCTAGACTGGTTCCATTTCCTAGTTATTGTGAATCAAATAATAAACCTGGATGTGCACATGTGCTGTGGTAGCACTTAGAGTCCTTTCAGTGTACACCCAGGAGTTTTCTAGCTGTGCATATGGTAGTTTTATAAAAAAATAGCACTGTATTTTCTAAAAGAGATACATTTTGAAAAAGGAAAAGATAGGCTCAATAAAAAAAGAAAAATATGTACTAGGAAAAAAATATGAATGGAAGAAAAACCAGGACCATAATTGTATCAAGCAAAATAGAAGCAAAGATGCAAAATATCACAAGAAATAAAGAGAGAATATAGAATAAAACAGCAGCAGATCAAGAAATATAATGCTTATGCTCACAATATTCTTAATGGTATAGATACAAACTACATCAGCAGTAACCGACTGAACCAGAAGAGAGGCTGAACAACCAAGCTATTGCACTTGGAGATTTTAATTTATGCCTCATATAACCAAACTCAGAAGATGAGCAGAGATGTAAGACATTTGAATAACATGAGTAGTGAGTTCCAAGTATATCTTATGGAGAAATGTATACTCATTAAAGAAGTCCTGTCTTCAAGCACACACGGAACGTTTACTTACCAAACTTGAAAGGAAACCTAAGGAAAATTTGAAAGCATTATTTATTTTTTTAAGTTAGTGTATAAAGTGTTTGGTTTCGTTGTTGCATTTTTCATATGTATTATTATATTTAGTTCTTACTCCTCCACTAGCTCTCCTGCCTAACTTCCCCACTCACCAGTCCCCGTCCCTCCCCAGGGAGCCCTCCCTCTGCTTTCATGGCACAGATATTCTGTTACCTTCTTTTGTTCCCCATTCCTTCATGTCAGAGCTCTCCCTCCCCACCTATAGTTCCCTTTCTTCTACACACACACACACACACACACACAGGTTATAGACAAGTGAGAAAGACCAATAACAAACACATGGTAAAATTTCATGTTGTAATTTAATGCTATATGTGGTGGCTTGAATAAGTGTCCCCCCTAGACTCCACGTATTTGAACACGTGGTCAGTTAGTGGCTCTTTTGGGGAGGTCATGGAATCCCTATAGCCTTGCTGCAGGAAGCACGTTATTGGGGATGGCCTTTGAGAGCTCATAGTCCATTCCAAGTCTATGTCTCTCTGCTTCCTGTGCCTGCTTGAAGATGTGAGCTCTCCACTTTCTGCCCTAGCTGCCTCCTGCCATGCCTCTCAACTATGATAGATGTTTATCTTTCTGGAACCATAAACCCAATAAACTCTTCCTTCTATAAGTTGCCTTGGTTATGGTATTTTATCACAGCAACAGAAAAGTAACAAATACACTATATAAAAAATAAATTTGAGTAAGGAGATGGAAAATAACTTGGGGAGATATTGGTTTAAATTGAGTGTCTAGGACAATGGGTGTATTTTAGTATGGTAGGGCACTTGCATAGCCTGTGCAAGGTCCTGGGCTCTATATGAAGCACAGAAAAATAAACAAACAAATAAAAATACTAGGTAGATGCAAAATAAATAAATAAGATTGGCAAAGAAATATTCTCTAGAGAAGGTGCCATATGATAGAAGCAAGGAAAATAGCTATGTAAATAGGAAAAAGAAGTGAGTTTCTGACAGGGAGCAGAGTGAGTGTAAATGTCATGATGGGAAGGAGTTGGGCATTTGGAGGAAGATCAGTGTATCTGCAGAAGGCTGGTCATTAGGAAGGAAAGAAGTTGAATATACAATTAGAGAGGAAACCAGAAGTCAGATCATACAGAACAGAAGTTTGGAACCCTATCCAATTCAAAAGTCCTTTATGTCATGAAGAAATGTTAAGAGGTATAACAAAGGCATCCCGTCATCTTAGAAATGTCCCACTTTGGGGCATACTTGAGGAAAGATTTACTGTGTATTCTTGTGACATTGTTTTTGGTCTTTCTTAAGGGGTCTTTCCTCATCATCAACATCAAACAAGAGGCCCTGTGTCCACAAGCTGCCGAAGTCTAGACACTCGGTAAGATGTTCTCTTATGCTCTGCTGTTGTCACGTGATTCAGCCTCTTAGCTGTTAGACTTGAGGTTTTGCTATTGTGTCGGTAAGGTGGTGCTGTAGTAGGCTGGCTGCTTATTCCACTTCCATGTGCACCAAGATTTATAGTTTTCCAGGTCAAGACATTTTGGTTATTTGACTTAGTTTCTGCTGCCATTACAACAGTGCTTAGGTGTTGCGCCATCATTTCGTCTCATCCTAGGCGCTGCAGTCAGAGTCATCTCAATGGCAGGTCACCCATTGTCTTCCCACTGCCTTAGAGCTTCTCATAGAGGCCAGCACTACCTTCACTGGGACATTTCTTGCCACCTAGTGAACAGATGACTTCATACACTTCCTGTGGTGGTTCGAATGAGAATGTCCCCCATAGGCTCTAAGTATTGGCACATTTTGTCCCCAGTTGGTGGGAGATCTTAGAAGACGTGGCCATGCTGGAGGAAGCACATCACTGGGGTAGACTTAGAGAGTTCTTAAGCCTTGCTGGATCTCCAGTCGCTCTCTGCTTCCTGTGCCTGCTTGAAGATGTGAGTGCTTACCTTCTACCTTCTTCATCTACTCTAACCCCTCTGTGGCCATGCCTCCCTGCCATGATGGACTCCTGCCCCATTGGAACCATAAGCTAAATAAACTCTTCCTTTTATAAATTCCCTTCAGTGTTTCTATCACAACAACAGAAAAGTGACTACTACACCTCCTGAAAGACGTAGTGGGGGATGGGGGTGCATGCTGTGAACTAGCTTCATGTGCTTCTTTGATCTATAAGCATATTAATCCATGTCTATGCCAAAAATGTTCCAACAGGTAAACTTTATGGAATGTTGAACCCAAAGTTCAATTAATCGCCCAAGAAAAGTGTTAAGAGCCACTTCAGCTACATTAACTTTCACCTATTAAATCTAGAATCGATTGTAAATGCATCCATTTGAGTATATTTGTTCTAATCTAATTTTGACTTTTTTCCTTGCTGGAGTAACACTATTCAGATACATTGACAGCATATCCCCCAGACTTTTATCTCTCTGTGTACTAAAAAAAATATGGAAAAATTTCAAAATATGAACCATATGCTTCTGAGCTAAACTTAGCATTCATCTCCTCGGAGCATGTTGAGATCTGATGCTAGTTATAAGTCTAGAATCTTTTAGGGTGGTCAGAGAGGATCTTGAGAAAGATGAGTATCTCTTTGCCAGGCAACTTTGTCAAGGAGACCTGGCTTCCCCTTCAATCAGGAGGTTTCATTTCCATGAGTTGCCTTAAGTCTGGACACTTGGCAGGAAGCTAGCCTGGTGTCTATTGATATGGCTCTAGGCAAGGCTATACAAGATCCCTAAGCAAAGATCTCTTCAGATGCAAGGGGGAAGGCTGTTTTTGCTGATAAGAAAGACTCAGAGAAAACCAGGCATTTGAAGCTTACAATTCAAGCCAGAGGTCTGCCTTCTCAGGTCCACTTTCTCAGGGTCATTAGTGTAACATAAGAGATGTGGCAAGCCAGTGAATTCAACTGAAGTTATCACTTTACAACCCAGACAACTAAAAAAGAGGTCTAAGTTCAATAAAGTTTGACCTTATAGCTAAAAATTAATAATTAGTAATACTAATTAATAATTAGCTTAAGGCCAGTGTAGATATTCTCTAGTCCTTTGTGACCTGGGATGAAAGTTTGAACTCTGATTTTTTTCACTTTTCTTCCTGTGCCGTCTCCAGCATCATCAGAAGTAGTTAGTTCAGTTCACAGCAGAGCACAAACACAGCAGCCAAGGGCAAAAGCCAATAGGTTCTCCAAGCCAGTTCAGTAGGAAGATCCTTCGCATGTCAGCTACATGTATTATTCTAAATCCAGACAACCCTATGTCCCATTTTGGGGGTTTGTTTAGTGACTACTCTGTCAGCAAGAACTATATTGGTTAGGGTGCGGTCAAGAAAGCAAAAACCACATCACTCATTTCATCAGAGAGAATTTAATGTCAGCAATATGTTACATGGGACTTTGAGAACTAGAGCAGGAAACAGCATACATGAAGTTCAGGGATGACAACTTGTAGAGGAACAGAGGGAAGGCACCAGTTTTCAGAAACTAGAGGCCAGAAGGAGGGCCCACAGAGGCCGAGGAAGAAGTGTTGCTCAACTGATACTGATATCTTAGAGGGACACCTTGGAGCTAGTTTTGGAAGTGCCAAAAAATGTTAAACTGGAACCAGTTGTGCAGCCAGAAAGAAGTAACAATGACATCATTGAGGTAACCTGGACAGACTCAACACAAAACAAGAAAGAGGCAGTCCTTACCTCCCTTCTCCACGTGCCCCTCCAGTGCCTCCCTGTTGGCAGAACTGGAGAGTTATCTGACTGAAGAGAACCATGGATGGTTTGCAGGGTCCTCCACCACGAGCAGAAAGCCAAGTTCCAAAGAGTGGATTTAGAACTGATTAAATACAACTATGTGCCTCTTAACACAGTCACAGAAACTTGTTTACAACAAAGGACATGTTGAAATAGTCAGATGTTCTTACAGCTATATGTGGAGCCGGCTTGAAAATGACAGCTATAAATATTATAAAGGTGTAGCACAGTCCCAGGAAAGCAAATTACAAGAACAGCACTGCCAAGAATAATGAAATTCGCCAAAATAGCGAGCAACTCTTGATGATGTTCCAAACAAAGTAATGTACTCATCTCCTTACCTTCCAGAGCAGTGGATTTCTGGAAATTTTATTGCATATTAACTACTCAAACGATGGTAAATGTTTTTATCTGTATAAATGTCCATCTAGGAAATTTAAAGTTATATGGGAAAGAAACAATTCATACTTTTATGGGGTATACCATATATTGTAGGAATAGCCCCCCACAAACTTTCAAGATGCTTGCTAGGAAATCGCACTATCGTTTAATTAAGTCTACTACGGGGTCTTACCACATGGCATAGAAGTTTGAATTTCTTTATGAGTGAAATTGGGAGCCAGGTAGACTTTTCTTGTTGTTTTGCTAGTTTCTCACTATATAGCATAAGCTGACTATATTAGTTACATTTTTGTTGCTGTGATAAAACACCAATGTATCTTAGGGAAGAGCTTATTTTGGCTTCTGGAGTCAGAGAGTTTATGATCCATCATGAAGGAGAGGCATGGCATCAGGAACAGGAAGCTGAGAGAGCCATATCTTTAAACATAAACAGGAAGTAGAGAGAGAAGCCACCCCTAGTGACATACTTCCTCTAGCAAGGCTAAACCTCCTAAAGAGTCTATCACTTCCCCAAACTACACCACCAACTGAGGACCAAGTGTTCACATATCTGAGCCTCTGAGGACATTTCTCATTTAAACCACCATCATGTCCTCAAACTCATGATCCTCTTGCCCTAGCCTCTTGAGTGCTGAGATGACAGGTATGTGCCACTGTGCCCAGCTTCGGTGACTTCCACATGAAGAGGAGACTGTGGGGAAGACAAGAAAGGAAGCAGAAAGTGAAGATCAGAGACTCACATTGCTCTGGAAAGAGGCTGTTCTTTTATAGTTACTTTTGTTATCTGAATGACCAAAAGCTGAGAGAAAACTTAAAGAAGGAGAGACTTATTTTGGTTCATGGTTTCAGAGGGTTCTGTGCAAGGTTGCTTGGGTAGAATGTGATAGTGGTAGAAATACATGGTAGGTATAGGACCTTCTTTTCCTCGTGGTGAATAGGAAACAGAGAAACAACATTCAAGAAAGGGCCAGGGGAAGGTATAGCCCACAAAGACAGGTCCCACAGTGAACCATTTTCACCATCTCTCACTAATGCTGTCATACTATGAATCCATCAAGGGGGGGTGGATCCACTCATTAGGTCACAGCCCTCACGATCTAATTGCCTTGAAATACCATCACAGACAGCCTAAAAGTGTACTTAACTAATTTCCCAAGTGTTTCTCAGTACAATCAAAGGTTTAGATTAACCATCAAGAGGAGACAGTGGCTGGAGTGGATAGTGGGGATTCTGGGTATATTTCACAGGCAGCAAGGATAATAAGATTTGCTGAAGAAATGGTTATGGTGAGGGGAAGATATGGCCAAAGATTATGTTAAGGTTTCTGATCCAAATAGCTCTGAATGGTGGTGCCAGTTGTAAATATGGAAAAATACTGACGGGGTATATTTTAGTAGTGGAATTCAAAGATTCTGTTTTCAGATGATAAGATGCCTGGTAATACCCTCGTGGGAGTGCTGAAGAAGCAGCTGGATGTGTACAAGGATAGGGCGTGTGGGAGAGGTCAGTCAGTGCTGGAATTAGACATCAGAGAGTAGACAGCTTAAGTGGAGGTGTTTTTTGAGACAGAGTCTCCCTGTCATCCCAATTGGCTTGGAACTGGCTGTATACACCAGGCTGGCCTTGAATTCACAGAGATCCGCCCACCTCTGCCTCCAAGTGTTGGGATTTAAAGGCATATACTACCATGCCTGGCTTAAGTGGAGTTTTAACTGTGTAGAGCTGGATGTGATCACCAGTGGAAATGAATGTAGGTGGGAAAGAGAAGTTGAAAGAATGAGGGCAGAAGTAGTCTAAGGGTTAGAGGTGTCAGCAGAGGAGAGCTATGCCGTATTACTCTGTGGTTTCTGACCATAAAGCAAGAATAATTATAATAGCTAGTGCCAGGCGCTATTTGTTTCGGGGATTGAACCCAGCAACCTGTCCTTGCTAAGCAAGTGCCCTGCCATGATGCTGATATCTTTAAAAAATATTTTGTCTACTTATGTGTATTTATGTGTATGAGTGTATTGTTTGCATGTATGTAAGTGTACCTGTACCGTACAATGCCCATGGAGATCAGAAGAGGGTGTTGGATCCCCGGGAATTGGACTTATGGACAGTTGTTAGCTGCCATGTAGGTGCTGGGAATTGAACCTGGGTCTCTGCAAGAGCAGCCAGTGCTGTTAACTGCTGAGCCATCTCTCTAGGCCTGAAGCGGATATCTTTTAATATTAGTAATCACTATGTGGAAGTAGATTTGTTAGTTTTTTTGAGACAGGATCCCTCTGTAGCCCTAGCTGGCCTAGATCTTGCTATTTAGACTAGGCTAGCCTCAGAATCACAGAAAGTGTACAATCATTTAGTGGGAAAACTAGGAAAGTAATTTCTACTTGGTTTTTTAAACCACTGGACAGAAATGAGGAGTGTGCCTGGTATTCGTTATGCCCTTTAAATTCTTCAATGTGAGCCTGACCTTCCTGGGCAGTGAAATCAATGACGGGCTCTGGAGTCTGCATTTCTGCCCATTACCTCTAAATGCAGGATTTGGAGAATGGCAGGTTGCCAAAAAGGCACTTTGTGGCTCCTATTTCTGTGTCATAACATCTGCAATTTATATGCACTGGATTGTTATGTCAGAGAAGATCCTCCAGTTTCTGTGTCCTTTTGATTTATAATTTGAATCTCAGTTTTTAGAATAAAAATACAATTGTATCACATTATTTTTTTTCCTGCCTTAAGAGTATAACTAGTATTAAACTACTTTTAAAATTCTTATCTTTATATCCATAGGTTAGTAAAGTTCTTAGGCCTCATTGGAGAGATTTCTTTTTGTAGGGATGGTGGTTAATACAGACTTACAACTGGTGCAAGTGCAGGAGTAAGAGACTGTGGAGTGCTCAGTCCAAAATTGGCCGTCTATATCACATGCCCAACATCATCGAGGCTAAAGGAACATCAGGAACTCACAGCCCAGCATAAGTGGGTGAGGGGCTCCTGAGGCCCCAACCCTAGCTGAGGCCTACTGGTGGCTGCTGGGAGAAGGAGAGTCATTTTTCTTCTGGAGTGTGGCCCTTGGTGGGTCGCCCAAGTTCCATGTACTTTCATGTGGCACACTAGTTGTACTCAGTGGGGTACTAAAAGGGACAGGAAGCTGGGATGGGGACGTGGGGGTGGGGTTAGGGAGGAGCTGGAGGGGGAGAGTGGGAGGAGAAATATGATCAAATTACATTGTATACCTGTATGAACTTCTCAAAGAACAAATAAAAATATTAAAGACTGTAACTAGAAAAGTCATACAGTAGGTCTGGGTTTCACTAGAACACGCATTTTTTAAAAATTAACGTCAGTGTGTTCAAGGCTCTGATTTCCTGAAATCTCATAAAAGTTCAGATACATCTCCAATTACTTCTCATTGCAGTCAGTAACATAGTTCCTTGTCACATGTCCCAGTACTGGAGAGAGTCTTCAGTGTTCACCTGTTTTTTTTTTTCCCACTCTGCCTGAAAAAAAAAAAATAGACTTGTCAACCATTCCCTGATACAGCTTATGTTCTTGAGAGTCATAGAAAGACAATTTTCACTTCTTTGACATTCTAGCTCTCTCCTGGTTAGAATCTTGCTAATTAAGTGTGGGTTGAGTTTACTTGAGAGAAAAATGTCATTTCATAGCTCATATTGGAAAAGTTAGTTTGGGGGCTGAAGAGACATGGCTCAGTGGTTAAGAGCACTGACTGCTCCTACACGGGACCTTGGTTTGATTCCCAGTATGAAACAATGGTCCAGTTTTCTAACACAAAATTAAAACTACACACTTAACACTAACTTTTAAAAACATTTTGCTTATTTTTATTTTTATGTGTATGAATATATTGTCTGCATCTGTGTAAGTACACCTGTGTCACGGAATGCCTGTGGAAGTTGGAAGAAGGCATCAGATTCCCCTGGAACTGGAGTTACAGATGGATTTTAGCTGCCATGTGGGTGCTGGAAATTGAACCTGGGTCCTCTGCAAGAGCAAATGCTCTTAACCACTGAGCCATCTCCCCAGCCCTGTGCCTTCAAGTTTTGATGATACAAGTCTCTCCTTGTTCAGAAAACTCAGATGTTGTTAAACAAACTTATGTTTATGATTTTTTGATTAATTTTTTCTACATTTTATTGTGTGTGTGTGTGTGTGTGTGTGTGTGTTTATGTGGATACACACATGCCACAGCGCACATGTGGAAGTCAGAGGAAAACTTGTAGGAACTGGTTCTCTCTTTCTACCATGTGGGTCTCAGGGATTTAACTCATGTCCTCAGGCTTGGCCTACAGGAGATTTTACTTACTGAGCCATCTCACCAGCAGCCAGATTCCTTTGATTTTCATAAATGGTTTGAGCAAGAATTGTTTCATTAATCGCTAGACAAATTTATTAATCATTCTTATGTGATGAAGGCTTGGAACATGTGTGGCAGGGGGTGGGGGGAATAATCAAGAAACAAATGCACAAGAGAAGCATATATTTTGTTAAATTGTGATCAAATTCTATGAAGGTAAATAAAATTGAGTAAGGTGACAGAGAATGTCAGACTTGGAAGAGGAGAGAGATCCAGAGGTACATACGTGGAACAGATGCATTCCAGAGGGAAGAACAACGCACAGCTGAGGGGTCAAGAAATGGCCAGGAGACTGGCGTGGCAGCAGTGGGGTCAGCAGAGGAGAGATGGGAGATGAGGGAAGCAGGAGCCAGATGGAGTAGAGCCTGCAGGCGCTGGCAGAGAATTCAGATTTATCTCGACCACGTCTGACTGCTGGGCGAAGAAGCTGTCAGTCTGTGATTCCAGAAACAAAACCATCAGGAGACTGTGTTAGTCTGGGTCCTCCAAGGAACCAGGATGGCATGAGACACACAAGAAATATATTAGGTGAGATGCCTACAAAGAGATGGTGGAGGTACCAGAATAGGCTCAGGGAACCATATAACTGCTATGTAGATCTGACCATGTGGAAGGCCCCAAGTCAGGCAGGAAGGTCAGATGGAAAACATTTAGATTCTGATACAGTTCTATGAAAATTTGGCAAGACTAAGGGGAAGTCCTTGAGGGGTGGTCCCTCTTGCCCTAGGAACCAGGTAGTTGTGCCCAGTCATTAGCTGGTTCAGTCACTGAGAAGTCTGGTCTCAATGAGGACATGGTGGTGGCTTCAGAACACGGCCACAAGCACATCCTTCTTTCTCTTCTGGGAAATCTGAGAGCTATGTTCTCTCAGTCATCAGAGAGACTCTTGTGGTGGTCCCTATGGATTAGGCTGGTGGGTAGACTGTGGATTATATTAGTGTGGATATAGTCTGAAGGTTAAACCAACCCCACTTGCCAATAGATATGGTATGGAACTTGATGGAAGGGAAAGGGACACCCAGGTGTCCAAGGTTTTCTATTGTATCAGAAGTCTAGGTTGCCATTTACTGAGACGGGGAAGATGGGTAGAGTATTGAAGGAGAGAAATCTGGAGTTCACTTTGGCCATGTTTGGTCTGAAATGCTGACCAGACCTTCAGATGGAGAGCTGAGAAGGCAGGTGAAGAAACAAGTTTGGTTTTAAGGAAGAGATCCAAGCTAGAGATACAAATGTGAATGTCATCAGTGTATGTACACTGTTTAGAGATGGGGGATTGGCTTAGTTATCTAGGGAGGTGTGTGGACAGAGAAGAAGCCATACCCAGTAGGGAGAAGAGGAAGATCCCCAGAAAGGAGAAGCAGCTGGCAGGGGTTTGGTCTCTCTCTCTCTCTCTCTCTCTCTCTCTCTCTCTCTCTCTCTCTCTCTCTCTCTCTCTCTCGGTGTGTGTGTGTGTGTGTGTGTGTTTGTGTGTGTGTGTGTGTGTGTTGCCAGGAGGGGTGGGTGCACAGAGGAGTGGAAGCCAGACAAAAAACTGTTTCTGGAACAATGATTTTTCAGTTATCTATTCTACTTTAGTTTGATGTCTATTAAATGAAAGCTCTATTAATATCTCATTAAGTGAACTGGCTTTAAATAACTGAGAAGAAAACAAAGTCTATTAACAGTATTGACTTTGTGCTGAATTCCAAATGTTCCATTGTTTACTGCTAGTCTTTGGACAAGTTTCTTTTAAAAAGTATAACATGTTATTAATTTTTGTTACACATGTGTACAGGATACTTTGTTACACATGCGTACAGGATACTTTGTTACACATGCACACAGTATACTTTGTTACACATGCGTACAGGATACTTTGTTACACGTGCGTAGAGGATACTTTGGTCATATTCACCCCTTACTTTGCTCCCTAATTTCTCCCCGATTTCTACCTCTATCCCCCATGTCCTCCCTATTCTGTGTCCTTTTCTTTTCTTTATAATCCACTGAGTCCGGTTTGTGTGGCTTACATACTCATGACTGTGGGACCATCCACTGGAGCATGGTTGACCTATCAGGGTCATACCCTTAAAGAAAACTGACTCTTCCTTCCCCCAGAAGCCACCAACAGTCAATAACTCCTCAGTTAGGGGTGAGGCCTCATGGGCCCTTTCCCCTTTAAGTTGGGGTGTGGGCTGGCTCGATCCTGTGCAGGCAACCACAGCTGCTGTGAGTTCATGTGTGCAGTGGTCCTGGTACGTCCAGAAGACACTGTTTTGCTCTGGTCCTCCATGACCTTTGGCCTTACAATCTTACTTCTCCCTCTTCCTTGATTGTCCCTGAGCCTTGGGGGGATGGAGTGTGATGTAGCTGTCTCATTTGAGGCTGAGCTCTCTACAGACACTTATTCTCTATATTTTGGCCTGATGTGAGTTTCTGTATTAACAGTCATCTACTGCACAAAGAAGCTTCTTGGTTAGGCCTGAGAAATGTGCTAATCTCTGGGCATAGAGATACAAATTTAGAGGACAGTTTACAGATTTCTTAACCTCTGTTTGCTTCTGATTCCTCATTTTTATAATGGGAATTATAGAATTGTTAAGAGGACTAAGTGCCTAAGAATTAGAAATGATGACCGAGAGACAGTGTTCAATAAGCATTACATTGTATTAAGAACACACTGATGCTGGCCATGCTGGTATGCACTTTTAATCTTTTTAATCCCAGGGAGGCAGAGGCAGGAGAATCTCTGGGACGTCTAGGATAGTGACTTCCAAGTGGACTGGGACTAGGGAGACTCTGTCTAAACAAAAACAAAAACAACAAATGACCTCCCCCCCCCAAAAAAAAGAAGAAGACATACTGCAGTCAAACATCATTTTTCCCTGGCCTCATTTCCAGTTGGCACAGGCCATGATGTAACAGTTTAATGTAAACCCTTTAACATCTCTGACACTCTACCACTGAACGACATTCCCAGTCTCTTCCCCCAACTTTTTCTTGAGACAGAGTCTAATATAGCCCAATTTGGTCTCAAACTCAGTATGTAGCTGAGGTTGACCTTGAACTCCTGACCCTCCTGTCTTTCCTCTCAAGTGCTACCATTACAGGCATATGCCACTATGCCCAGGCTCAGCCTTCTTTTTCACATTTTGAAGAAAAAGTAGTTTTGGAAACCTACATGCTTCCTTGTAGCTAATATTTTAAAATCAGTTCCTGGCAGAGGCCTTAAAAAATGTCTTTCTTTTTGAAGTTTTAAGACAAGATTTCCCTCTGTAGTAAATGCTGGTTACAAATTCATTACAGGGGCCGAGGAAAAGCTCCGTGGATAAGAGTGCTTGATGCTCACACATTAGGATCTGTGTTCATTCCTCAGCACCCATATGAAAAAAACTGACATGGCTAAATGCATGCAATGGCATGTGTAACCCCAAGACCACAGGGGTGGAGACAGGCAGGTCTTCAGGCTTGCTGCTGCAGGTGAGCTCCGGGTTCAGTGAGAGACCCTGTCTCAAGGGAACAAGGCAGAGCGTGATAGAGCCGGACACCACATATCCTCTAGTGACCGCTACACGCTCTTACGGGCATGCAGACACTCATACACCACACACCCTCTGATCCCCTCACACAAGAATTCAGGACCTAGCCCATGCTTGCCTTCTACTCATGACAATCCTCCTGCCTCAGTGGTAGATTACAGCACTGTGTCTAACTTCAGCAGAGGCCTCTAAAATCAGAACAAGATTTGCTAGCTAGAGGCAGTTTCATAGAACACTGACTCCCAAGCTTTTGTGGAATCTGGATCCCTTTGAGATCAGATGAAAGTTCTTCCTGAAAACTGAACATTCAAACACACACAAACACATACATGCATGCACTCATAGATACAAAGACCTGCACATGTGTATACCTCACATGCATGGTCAAGGGCGCATACACACAAACATACCATATTCAAATGTATACACATATACATGTATGCACAATAATGCACAAAATGTACACATACACACATGCACACATGCTCACACACAAAACACATAAAAGTATAGACTCATATATACACATGCACACATGTGTAGACATATAATCACATACAGACAGACACACATGAGAAAACATATTGACACAAAATGTGCACACAAACACATGCATAAATACATGTGAAAACACACATTACGTACACACAGGCATACCCACACAGAAGTATACATGGCAGTTAACTGTAACTCCAGTTCCAGGGGATCTCACACCCTCTTCTGACCTCTGTGGGCATTACATGACATGAGTGCATTTACATACATGCAGGCAGTACATTCATATATATGAAGTAAAAATAATAATAAAAACATTTTTAAGTTATAGAAATGATTTATTAGAATAGACATGTCCTATGCAATATTTTATATGTAGTTATACTAACAATTTTTTTTTCTGTTTTTATATGTCTGTGATAGAGTTTTACTATGCTGACTAGGCAGGCCCTGAGCTCCTTGGCTTCTAGGATCCTCATGTCTCAGTCTTCCAAGTAAGTGGGACTACAGGAATGAACCACCACGCTCAGCTTAGTAACAAATACTCTTAACCTAGATTCAAATTTATGTGAGTCTTTGTATTTTATGTAATAACTTTACTGTTTTTCTTCATCTTTATTGGTTTTGTATTAAGCTTTTCGAGCTAGGGTCTCAAAGAGCCGAGGCTGTCCTGAACTCCTGATCCCAGGTTTGTAGGCATATACTACCATTCCTGGCTTTTTCCATTTTTCCTTTTGAGAAAAAGATTTTTAAAATTGCATTTATTTATTCTAGTGTGGGATTGGTGCAGGTGCCTGCCGGCCATGGCACATGTGGAGGTCAGAGGATATCTAGTGGGAGCTGGTTCTTTCCTTCTAGCATGTGGGTCCTGAGGACTGAACTCAGATCATTATGCTTGGTAGCAAGTGCCTTTACCTGCACAACCATCTCGTGGCCCCATTTTTTAAAAATCTTTTTTGAGACAGGGTCTCCCTAAAGCCCCATCTGGCCTAGAACTCGTGTAGGCCAGGCTGGCCTCGAACTCACAGAGATCTACCTGCTTCTGCCCCCCAAGTGTTGGGATTAAAGGCGTGTACCACAATGCCTGGCTTGGCCCCCATTTTTTTAAATACAATGTCTGAAACATGGCAGCTTCCTTTTATCTTCATTAAAAATTTTCAGTGACTCTATACAATATTAGGTTTCATTATGGTGTTTTCCCAAACTAAATTTGTTATTACTGATTTGCCTCCTCCCTTTTCTTCCCCATTGTCCTGACCTCCTCTCCTACCTTCCACGCCCCCAAGCGTTTGCCATCATAATTGTCTTTTTTATTAGCATGTATTAATGGTACAAACTAACAGATTTCATCATGATATTTTCTAACAAGACACTTTGGCAGTTGATAAGCATATTTTATGGCCACCCTGTTTCCCCGGATACCTGCAGGTGGCAGTCTGATCAAATAATTTCTTGAGATCTGTGTGGTAAACACAGGTTTAACATTGTAGGTAAAGCTTTGATAATGTCATGTCCATCAACAAATAAGACACTTTTAAATACATAGAAATGAAATGTATTTTTTCCCAAAACAAGGATAAATTCTGGAAGTACACCAAACTAAATATAATTTTTACCTTTCATGTAATTCATTGTCATACACATTCAAATCTGCACATGGTCATATTCTAGTAAGCTATAGTGCTTTTTGTAATCCTAGAGATATTTTAAGAGATTCTGAAGTTTTTTTATGATACTGTACGTGAGATCTCTTTTCTTTGTATTTTTTTAAACATTAAAAAATTATGTGTCTGAGTGTTTTGCCTGTGTGTATGTAAGTGGACCCGTTGCATGCAATGCCCTGGGAGGTCAGAAGACAGTGTCAGAGACCCTGGAACTGGAGTTACAGACAATTGTTAGCCATCATGGGGTGCTGGGAATCAAATCCAGGTCCTCTGCAAGAACACCCAGTGCTCTTAACTGCTGAGCCATCTCTGCAGTCCCATTCCTTGGATTTTCTAATAGGCTATGTCCACAGTGTGTGGTAACTATTGATTTTTGCATGCTTATTTTTGATTTATAGACTCTACTAGTCCAAGTTGTATTGCCATCAATATTCTCAGATATTTTAATAGGTAAACTATCTGCAAAAGCACATACTTTTCTATTTCCAAGCAGCAACAAAACTTTTTTTTTTACATCAAAAAACTAAATATGGGGCCGGCAAGACAGCTCAGCAGGTAAAAGCAGCTGACAACTGGAATCAATGTTTGAGACTCACTCAAGGGAAGGAAGGAGAAAATCGACTCCTGAAGGTTATCCTTTGACCTCCACATGCACACTATGGTGTGCCTAAGCATGCAAGATTGCATGCACACACATGCACTCGCACATGCACACATGAACACACATGCACGCACACATGTGTACACATACACAGAGATGCACACACATTACGCACATGAGCATACATGAACACACACATGTCCACACATATACACAAACACACACATTACACACACAGGTGCACACACAGAACAAATACACAATGTGATTTAAAAACAAAATATGATTCTATTTGATGTAGAAGAGAAAGAAATACTTAAAGTGATGGTCTTGAAAGCTATATCTGTTAATGTGAGAGTCTATATTTACTTAAAACTATTATCCTTATACATAATTTAATACTAGAATCCAAAATACATCTGCAATTTTTTTTTTGGTCTTTTTGAGACAGGGTCTCCCTGTAGCCCCAGCTGGCCTGGAACTCAGTGTAGACCCGGCTGGCCTTGAACTCACAGAGATCCGCCTACCTCTGTCTCCCAAGTGCTAGGATTAAAGGCATGCACCACCATACCAGGCTTGCAATCTTATAATTGTATTTACACCTGAATATTACAGAATTATCAAAACAGAATTTGATTGTGCACTGTACCCACACCTCTGCTTCTCATTGAACTAAGAATGCTTATTCTTTTAAAAAAAAATTTAGATTTATGTTTTTATTTTATGTGTATGAGTATACTGCCTGCTTGTACTGTGTTGTGTAATGCCCGTGGAGGTCAGAAGAAGGCGTCAGATCCCCTGGAACTGAAGTTACAGATGGCTGTTAGCTGCCATGTGATTTCTGGAAATAGAATCTGGGTCCTCTGCAAGAGTAGCCAGTGCCCTTAACCACTGAGCAATCTCTCCAGCCCAAGAAAGTTAATTCTTATAACAGAGATCTATCTTCACCCAAAGCTAGAGGCCAGACCATCCTCAACAGAGTTAACCAAATCTCCAAGCAACGCATTTCATTAATTACTTTATTCTAGAGAATAATAAGTATAATTTCTTTGTGTTTACTGTGTTTTATTATTCACTTTGAATTTCAATAGACTAGTCTTCAAATTTTTACCCCAAACTAACATCACTGTCTGGGTCTTTATATTATCCTTGGAGTGGTGCATCAATATGCATCAAACTATTGGAAGCACAGGATATAATCTCAGTCCATAGCTTATGTTGTGAAACCACCAAAGAATTAGAATCTATGAATATAAGTTTTCAACGTAGCACCTTGAGGTATTTAAATTCACAGATAGTTTAATGTGTGCTGATTCATAAGCTGTAAAGTGCATCAAAAGTTTGTTTATTTGAGAAGTAGACTTTACACTAGGTGGCAATGTGGTGATTCTGTTGAACTTGGCTAGATAAGGATTTCCTTGTTTGTTTGTTTCTGTTATTCTTTGAGACAGGGTCTCTCTAAGAAGCCCTGGCTGACTTGGAACTGTCTGTTCATTTGGTCACTTACCACCCACTGCTTTAGAAAGTTATGTATCATCTTTCCTTTCAAGAACTCTACTAGCTACAATATGACTGCACCCATAATCCAGAAATGACTCCAGGTTAATGTCACTGGCGTGCAGGCTGTCAAATTCCATTCCCGTCTCTGACTTAGGCTCCTCTCAACAGCAGCATTGTCTTGAGCACTATGCGAATGGTAACTGACAGCTAATAGTGTACATTTCCTCCAGCTTCAGGATCAGCAGGCATAGTAGTTTGAAATTAGACAGGGCGGGAGTATTACAGCCCAGAAATCAGCTGGTGCTTCAGACCAGGGCCTTTCTTCTTGCTCACACTTGCTGGGCGTCTACCTGCACATGGAGGGTAGAGGTGGTCACCTTCACCTTTCACAGCAGTTCTGTTTACACAGTACCACTCTATTGGTTCTCTCCCACCTCAATGCCCCTGGCTCTGCTGACTCTCTGGTCTGAATTTGCATTCGCATTCCTCTGGGGTCAGTCCTGGACTTCTCCTCCTCCTTTCAAAAGTTAGCTAACTTCAAAAGCCATCTTACTAATTCCCTTGTATTTAAATACTACCATGATATACACCAATTGCAGATTCGCATTTCTTTCCCCATCACCCTCTCTTGTTATCCCCTCCTCCCTCCACTTAAAACCCTTCAGCATCAGACCCTGAATTTGAACTCACACCGCCTGTCTCATAGACATCTCAAATGCATGGTCAAAGCAGAGGTCCAGATTTAATTGCAGAAATATTTTCCATTCCTCTGGGAACACCACACCCTCTGTGACTGAAGGCAGACCATCCATGTTTCTGCCTACCTTTCATCCAAGGGCAATCTGTAAACAAATCTCGCCTACTTTACCTCCAAACTATCTGACTCTTTTTTTTTTTTTTTTTGCCCATTTTTCTTCCTATCCCATGATGGACTTCTATCATTTTTCAATGCAATTACTGTGACAGCCTCCAAACCTGTATCTGATCTTCAGTTCTTCCCTCCAGTTCAGCCTCCGTGGAGGAGGCAGCAAACCTGACCAGGAAATGTGTATGACATCACGTCCCTTCTTTGTTTAAGACTTCAAATGATCTTCAAATTTTATTTAATAATCGAATTTTAGGTTTTTATCCAGTCTCTGCTTATCTCTTATCTCTTTAGCTTGAAGTATGATCTTAGGTTCCTTTATGCTCTGCTCAAGCTCGGGTGTTTGGCTCCTAGTCCTCCCTATTTTACTCCATATGTCTTTGCATGTGAGCCCCTGTCTGAAAAGATCCTTCTTTGTTCTTTCTGTGGTTAGCTCCTTCTATTCCATTAGCTAGCAAATCGATTTTTAAATTAATTAGTTTTTCATGGAAGATATTATTTGACCCTGGCTGGTCTTCAATTCATGGAAATCATCCTCCCTCAGCTGCCCAGACTGTTAGGATTATAGGCATATACTACCACATCTGGCTGCTTATATGACTGGCCAATAAGTTTAATGTACTCTTTTCATCATTCTTTATTTCAGTCCCTGTTTATTTCTAGGTAGAATGAATGTCCATAAGTTAGGATTTACCTAATAAGAACAAGGTGAAAAGTATTGAACTTGTCCTAGCCTTGGGGAGATGGCTCAGTCAAGTGCTTCGCTACATAAGAACAAAGACTCAAGTTTGCATTCCCAGCACCCATATAAAAAGCCAGGCACAGAGACAGGTTTGTAATTTGAGCACTGGGAAGACTAATACAGAAGAATCCTTTGGGACTTGCTAACCAACAAGTCTAGCTGAATCAGTGAGCCCCAAGTTCACCAAGAGTCCCAGTCTCAAAAATGAAGTTGGAGAAGTGATTCAAGAAGATGCTCAATATTGAGCTTTGGCCCCTACACACACCAATGTGCACATACACTCCCTATACCCCCCCCCATGAACATATACACACGTACACACACACACACACATACCCTCACACCCTAATGTCTCAGCCTGAAGCACGATACAAAGTAATTGCTACGTAAACGACAACTTTTATTTTCTGCTACTATTTACTATTTCAGTTAGGTTTTAGCATTCCAGGGTATCTGAATGAATACTCATGTCCTGAAAGGTGCAGTGTCAAAGCTGAAGACATTGCCACCTTGTTAATTTCACAAACCAGTAGACCTAAGCAGAGTGTCATCAGTGTTTTGGCTACAGTGCCTAAGTATGTGCTGGAAGAAGGAGAGGCCAATATTGCTGATAGATGTTGAACTATTAATGGTGATCCAAACCAGACAAAAGACAGAAGAAAAAGGCTCCAGTCAAACTCCTAGGTTTAACGTTAACGCCCATATAGAAAACACACTTGGGTTTTGGTAATTGGACTAGTCAGACTGAGATGCTCACGAGGCTCTGGCTATATGCTTCTAAATTTAGTTCTTGGTTTGATATCAGAGAGTTCTGCAACTTTAATCTTGTATTAAAAATGCATCAGCTTTTTCAGAGCACCAGGGAAAGGCAGGGAAGGAGCTGCATTCGTCATTTCTAAAGGGAAGAAAGATGGGGGTGGCTCGGGAGTAAATTCAACTTATTCTTCTTCGAAGACTGCATTCAAGTCATGGAAAATTTAAATCACATGAATGCCAGCATCAAACGTGAAAGCCTGCTAAGGAAAGGCATTTATTCAAATGCTGGTTGGTTGTTTCTTGTGAGAAGTGTCTGATTTCACTGAGAGCAGTACTCATCCATCAATGTGGCCTTTTCTGACATGAAGGATGTCTGCCCAAGGGGCCCCCAGACTATGAGGTGCCTCTATCTAAGTCTTCAGGTTCTACTCTCCCTGGTCTCCTGTTTTTACGGAAGGGATTAGAATAGAACTTTCTGGAATTTCTGGCTCTGTGATCTTTTTACTGTGCATCGTGCTGGAAGCAGTGTGATGTTTCAGAGGTAAGGGGACACCCCAGGCATCCTCACTATGCTGTCCCGAAATGTAGCAAGCAGAGATGTTGGAGGGAGGGGAAGAGATGCTCTGACCCCCCTCATTCACTGTGTGTTTTCACAGAGCCTGTCTGGTTCATGACTTCTATCAGAACACCTGTTTCCTAACAATGGGTGGTGAAGAGTGAAAGCCTTGTCTTCACACGCTAGAGTAAAAGCCATGCTTGGCTTCAGAGTTGATTTTCAGGCATTTTATACCCAGAAGCTCTTTAATCTGTGACTATGAAAGAATAGAAAGTACAGTCTCACAGGAGCGGGTGTGGGGGTGGGGGTGGTGGCAGTTTAGGAAGACCCATTAAAAGACTAGACCCAAACTTCACTCAGAAATTCTTTCCCTCTCTCTCTCTCTCTCCATTCCCTTCCTTCCCCCTCCTCTAGGTTGGCCTCAAAAGTGCTGGATCAAGGACGGCTTTCAATTTCTCCTGAATCCATCTCCTATGTCCTGGGATTAGAGTCATGTGCCACGATGCCAGGTTTATGCAGTGCTGGGGATTGAACTTTATGCTGGGTTCCCAGCTTCTTATTCCCAAGAGGTGATGAAGGCCTAGTGGGAGACTCTGCTGGACAGCTTTAGTTGTCAACTTGAGACACCTGGGTAGAGGGCGTCTCAATTGGGGAATTTCTTCCACTGGACTGACCTGTGGCCATGCCTGTGGGGTATTTTCTTGACTGTTGAGAGATGTGGGAAGGCCCAGCCCACGATGGGTAGTGCTGCCCCTGAGCAGATGATCCTATATTCTATAAGAAGGCAGGTTGAGCACAGGTCAGAGGAGCAAGTCAGTAAGCAGCGTTCCTCTGTGGTCTGTGCTTCAGCTCCTGCCTCCAGGTTCCTGCCCTGAGTTCCTACCTTGAGCTCCTAAGTGATGAACTGTGACCTGGGAGATGTAAGCTAAATAAACCCTTTCCTCCCTAAGTTGGTATCGGTCAGTGTTTTGTCACAGGAATTGAAGGCAACTAGGACAGAGACCCTTAGGTACCTGAGGGGTGTCCTAAAAGGGGACTGTGAGACTCTGGTCTTGTTCCTTCTCTCTTTTGATTCTGAGTCATAAAGTGAGAAGTTCTCTGCTACCCGTCCCTGCTTTGGATGACCTCATTACAGGTCCCAAACCATAGGACCAACTCATTGTGGATTAGAACCTCCCAAACTATGAGCTAAAATAGGCCCTTTTCTTTATACCTTGACTGTGTGATGGAAAGCTGACCAATACCCTATTAAACTGGTTACTCCTGGGGACAGAGACTGGGCTCTGGAGGAAGGTGGACTCTAGTTGGATTTTGCTCTGTTTCTGAGGGTTTTTCTCCAGGTGCTTGTACCCTCAAACCTGGCTTCTCTGTCTTTTAAACCTTGATTTCTGTCACTTCTTTCCCCCCACCACTTGTTATAACAAGACCAACCTGCTATGATCTACTGTTTTCTACCCAGAAGCAACAGTCAGAAATCAGCCTGCAGCATTTATTTTTAATTAATTACTTAGTTAAATTTTATTTTTTATGTGTGTGTTTGGCCTTCATGTAATGCAATGCCTGTAGAGGCCAGAAGAGGGCATCAGATCCCCCAGAACTGGAGTTAGAGATATGTGGGTGCTGGGAACTGAACCCAGGTCCTTTGCAAGAGCAGCCCATGCTCTTAACCGCTAAGCCATCTCTCCAGTATTTATTTATTTTTTTAAAGGTTACTTCTTAAGGTTGAGTCTTCTTGCATAAAATCCCCTAATAAAATGAAACTCCTCCCTGAAGGGGGAAAAAAAAAAACAGTCTGAAAGTATGGCTCAATGCCATTGCAAGTGTCCAGACGAGTGGTGCCCACCTCAGTCCAAAGCTCTCTGCTCCATTCTTCCCCCAAACGATTGTGCCTGGCTGAGGGAGCTTTGGAGGTGGGATTGGATTTTAAAGCAGCATAGAATGAAATGTAAAGGATTACACAGATTTCCTGATTCCCAGGAGATACGGGAGAGGGAAATTTGGCTGGAAAGGCAGAACAAAATATTCCAGTTTCCTGGTATTTGGGAGACAAAGTCCTACCACAGGGAGGAGTTCTGCTACAGAACCAGTTACTTCTCAGGATGTTTGCTAAACAGTGAACTGTACAAGGTCAGGGGACAAAAGCTAAACTCATACTCTAAAGAGCAGAAGTGACTCTGAAAAGATGAAGAGACAGAGACCTAACTCCCCCTTCTTCCCAGATAGGAGGCCATGCTTGAGGAATGAGCACAAAGAGAAACTGGACTGAAGGGATCTGTGCCATAGAAGATGACACTGACTGCAGCAAACTGGGTGAAGAGGCCCAGTGCTTAAGAGAAAAAGCAGAAAGTACAAGTAGGACCACTGATGGACTGTTTCCTCTTTGATTTGTGTTTTGATTTTTTGAGACAGGGTTTCATGTAGTCCAGGTTGATCTTGAATTCACTATGTAGCTGAAGATGGCCTCTACCTCACAGTGCTGGGATTATAGACATGCACCATATTCCCAACTACTAATGGTTTATTGGTTAGAGCTCTAACTGAGACTCCAAGGATAAGCAAGGTAAACAAAATACAGAAGACAGAAGTTCAACGGACAGTTTAGAATCTACTACATGTATTAAAAATAATCAGAGTAGAAATGAAAAACCTTTGAGTTCAACAAGGAAGAAGCAAAGTAAGAGCAAATTTGAGGACAGTCAAAAAACTAAACTGAAACAGGAGAAAAACCGTGGGAAAAAGAGCAGCATAAAAGTCACGAGATACACAGTCTGCTCTGTTTATAATGTGAGGTGGGCGAGAGGAAGAATGAGACAGAAAAATATCTAAAGACACTAACCTAAAGATTAAAAAACCTGTGTAGAATGAAAAGAAATCATATATAAGCACATTGTAGTCAAACTGATCACCAACATAGATTAAAAAGTATCTTAAGCAGGGCTGGAGAGATGGCTCAGAGGTTAAGAGCACAGGCTGCTCTTGCAGAGGACCCAGGTTCTGTTCCCCAGACCCACATGGCAGCTCAAAACCATCCATAATTCTAGTTCCAGGGCATCTGATGCCCTCTTCTGACCTCTGCGGGCACTACTCAACATGGGTACACTTAAATGCATGCAGGCAATGCACTCATACACATAAAATAAAAATAAATAAAGCATTCTTAAAAAACTTAAAAACAAAGACAAAAAACCAACACTAACAACAACTATAGTCTTTTAAACAGAAGCTATGAAAAAAATGACAATGGAATGAAGCCCTTAGACTTCTGAGGAAATGAAGAAAAGGAGATAATTAATGATTTTACTTACACCCAAAATGATTTGTTGCTTACCATCTCGTACTTATGACCACTCATGGTCTGAGACACTCTGTTTATTTATCGTTTTTTAGGTGTCTGAATGTATTGCCTGCATGGATGTAAGTGCACCCGGGTCGTGGGTACGTATGAACGACTAGTACTTTTTTGTTTGCCTGACACCTGTGATGGGCTAGGAACTGTTCTTCCTCTATCTTGATCCTTTGATGACCTCCTCCCTCTCCTGTGTAGATTAGAAGCCACTTGAGTTTCACTTTCTAGATCTGCAACGGATTACTTTCTACTCTACTGTGATGTGCGTTTCATTTTCCATACGACCTCCTCCTTCCTGTTCATTCGCCTCATAGGTGCCTTCTCTAAACTTTCCCAGCATAGTGCCGGGACAGTCTCTAATCCTCCGCTTAAAGTAACCATCTTGAATCTGGGTGTGATGGTGCACGCCTTTGATTCCAGCACTCAGGAGGCAGAGGCAGATGGATCTCTTTGGGTTCAAGATCAGCCTGGTCTACATGGGTGAGTTCCAGGACAGCTGGGGCTAGAGACAGACCGACCCTTCCTCAAAAAGACAAAAAAACAAAACAAAACAAAACAAAACAAAAAACCCTAAAACAAAACAATAAAAACCAACTATCTTGTTATTTTAGACCCCTCCCAAATGAGTAATTTATTGAAACAATGAAAAAATAATTCCAAAGAAGCTAGCTAATACTGAGGAAAGCAGCGTGTTCCATCTCCAAAGAGCCATTTAAAAAATGAAATCATGGGGCTGGAGAGATGGCCCATTGGTTAAGAGCACTGGCTGCTCTTTCAGAGGATCCAGGTTCAATTCCCAACACCCACATGATGGCTAACAACCATCTATAACTCCAGTTCCAGGGATCCAGCGCTCTCTCCTGACCTCCACAGGCATTGCACAACACAGGTGCACTTCCATGCAGGCAATACACTCACACACATAACAAAAAAATAAAATATTAAAAAACAAAAATGAAATTGTTTGAGTGCAATAATGTATGTGAAAATATTTCAAAAACAGCTTTATTCACATAGCATACAGTCCCCAATTACAAGAAAACCATTGCCCAGTAAGATGGCTTAGTGGGTAAATGTGCCTGCCACAAGCCTGGCCACCCAAGTTTGATTCCTGGAACTTGGTAGAAGGAGAGAACAAGTTCTCACAAGCTGTCCTCTGACTTCCACATGTAGTCCATGGTGCATGTGCCCCCTGCTAAGCAAGTAATTAAAAGTAATAAAATGTCCCCTTCAGGTCATTTCTGAATTCGATACTGTTGATGTTACCTGGCATTATTTTCTTCCTCACAAAGACCTTTCTGAAATGTTCTTCTAGGACACCCACTGCTACCTCGGTGAGCTGGAAGACTGAGATGGACTGACTGCTTGTTTCAGGACGGAAGAGGAGGGCAATCTGGTTAGTGTCTTCATATTTGTTGAGAGAGAGAGAGAGAGAGAGAGAGAGAGAGAGAGAGAGAGAGAAAGATACTTCAAGCTCTTAATCATAAAGTTTGCGAGCAAAATGACTTGTTTTAGGTCTCCCAGTCAGAAAGTCTGGAAGCTCAGGATCATGATAACTTGCTGCTCTCCCTTAGCACTTGAGTAGTGCTCTCCAGAGCTATGAGAGCTACTCTTCAGGGGAAGTGGCTTCCAGGTCAGTTCCAGCTCCACTGCTCCAAATCTGGTCTCAGAAGTATGTTCTTTCTTCAGCAATACGGTCTTACCTTCAAATTCTGGGGTTTCTGTTGTCTGGCACTGTTTCTTCCTATGTAGCCTTCAGCTATGCACATGGATTCTTGTAGAGATATTATATGTTGTTAAACTAATATGATTCCCTCTGGTGTTTTATACCAGCTAGGCATTATTTATGTGATCTCTCTCTCTGGCCATGTCTAGCCCTCCCTCCATGCCTTTCCCATTTAAAGGGTCCCTATTTTCCTCATTTCTCCCTTGGTAATACCAGTCTCCTGTGGTCCCACCTCTCTTGAGCTCCTTCTTTATCCCATAGTTCCCTCTCCCATTTAAATACCCTCATTTTATCTACTTCTCCATTAGTAACACCTGTCTCCTATTATTCTTCTCTCTTAGGGTCCTTCTTTCCCTTTACTTCCCTGGTTCCTTTCCATTTTCCTGGTTCCTGCAGTTACATCAGGATACATATTCACATATAAAGGTTTGATGTTAGAATCCACAAATGAGGGAGAACATATGTCATTTATTTTTTTTATTCTAGGTTACTTTACTTTGCGTAACGGTTTCTAATTCCATCCATTTACCTGCAGATGTCATGATATCGTCTTTCTTTACCACTGAGTAGAACACCACTGTGTAAATGGACCACATTTTCATTATCCACTGGTCAGCTAAGGAACACTTAGATCGCTTCTATTTCTTAGTTATTGTGAAAAAGCAGCAACAAACATGGATGTACAAGTATCTCTGGAATAGGATGAGTCCTTTGTGTATATGACAAGGAGTGATAGAACTGAGTCAAATGGTAGGTTCATTTTTTAGGCGTTCTCCGCACTGCTTTCCAAAGGGGTTGTAGGAGTTTACAATGCCCCCAGCAGTGAATGAGCATTCCTCTTTCCCCACATCCTCTCCGGCATTTGGAGTCATTTGTTCTCTTGATCTTAGTCAGTCTGACTGAGGTAAGATGAAATCTTAAAGTGGTTTTAATTTGCATTTCCTTAAAGTATGTTGAACACTATTTAAGATGTTTCTCAGCCATCTTTATTTCTTCTTTTGAGAATCTCTGCTCAGATCCTTAGCCCGTCTTTTAATTGGGTCACTTGCTTTCTTGATTCTTTGTTTTTTGAGTTCTTTATATATTCTTGATGTTAAACCTCTGTCAGATGTGTCACTGGTAAAGATTTTTTTCTGATTCTGTGGGTTTTCTCTTCATTTCCTTGGTTGTTTCTTTTGCCATTCAGGAGATTTTTAGTTTAATGAGGTTCTACTTGTTGATTGTTGACCTTAATTCCTGAGCAACTGGTGTCTGATTTAGAAAGTCCTTTCCTACGCCTGTTATCTTGCAGGTTACTGTCAATGTTTTCTTCTAACAGTTTCAGAGTTTCAGCTTTCACATTGAGGTCTTTGATTCATTTGTAGTTGACTTTTATACAAGGTGAAAGATTAGGGTTAGTTTCATTCTTCTACATGTGGAGATCCAGTTTTGTCAGCACCATTTGTTGAAGATGCTATCTTTCCTCCAGTGAGTGTTCTTGGCCCCTTTGTCAAATATCAGGTGGCTGAAATTGCATGTACTCGAGTTTAGGTTTTCAGTTATGTTCCATTATTCTATGGGTCTATTTTCATGCCTGCACCATACTGTTTTATGATTATACCTCTGTAATATAGTTTGAAATCTTGTATAGTAATCCACCCTGCATTGTTATTTTAAAATCCTCTGATAATTCCTATATCCAGATTGTACTTGAATTTCACTCTGTTTATTGTATCTGATATCATTTTCTTTCCTCCCAAAGAACTTTCTTTAGCATTCTTCTGGTACAGCTTTGCAGGTAATGTGATGTCTCAGCTTTTGTTGGTTGAAGAAAATTTTTTTCTTTTAATATTTATTTATGTATGTATTGTGGGGGGGCTGAGTAAGACATTCACTATCCTATTCTATCACTTTCCACATTATCCATTTGAGACATGGTCTCTCCTTGAATCTGGGGCTCTCGTTTTTCAGCCTTGATTATACCCAGAAAACTTCAGTGATCCTCCTATCTCTGTCCTGACAACTTCTGGGATTATAGATGTGTGTGTGTGTGTGTTTTTCCAGGCCCAATTTGTTATGTAGGTTCTGTGATCCAAACTCTGGTCTCCACAGTTGTAGAATGTCAACTCATTTTCTGCACAAATGCACATACCCACATCACACACAAAGAAGTCACTTTCCCATCCCCATGTCTTCTGTCTTAGTTTCTGTAGAAAAATCTGTTCTCAAGCCTGTGTAATAATACATGACTGTAATCCCAGCATTTGAGGAGCAGGAGTTCAAGGTCATGTTCAGCTACATTGTGAATCTGAGTTTGTGGCCAGCCTGGGCTACATGAGACCCTGTCTCAAACAAAAGAAAACCAAAACCATACAAACTAAAGTAAGTATTATACAGATATTAGACTGTTTTACTGTCCATTAGTCATAGAACCTTTGTTTATTATTATTTTTAATTTAAAATCACATTTATGTATCATGTGTATGTATGTTGAGGGGTATGTGATGCCATTGAATGCATATGGAAGTCAAAAGACAACTTGTGGGAGGGTTATTTCTTCTACCATGTAAGACCTGGGGACCAAACTCACAGACCATTAGGCGTAGTAGCAGCTGCCTTTATGTGATGAGCCATCTCACCCAGCTTTTATTATTTTTTAATAAAATAACGTTTTTATTAGTTGCTTTAAGTAGAGTTTATCAATTACTTCATATTTATTGATGCTTTTTCTTTTCACGAACATTTGTTACTTTTTCCGTTTGGTGAAATTTTGTTCATTTCTAAAACTTTAATTTCGTCCATTTATTTGTTCTTTAATCTTTAATTTCTCTTTGGCTTTGGGTGTGTAAAATATACTCAAGACTAATTAAAGCTTGGTCTCCTGCTGTTGGCAACTATTGAGATAATTAAATTACAGTGATGCCAGCCTCATCAAGGAATCCATCAAGGAGTTCATAGTTCGATGGGTTTATGAGGAAGTGGGGTCTAATTGTAGCAGGTGGGCTGCTGGGGGTTTCTTTAAAGGGGAGGTTTTGGTCCTGTCCTTTTTTCTCTTGCTCTCTCCTTCCGGGCTTCCAGTCTAGCCCTTCCACGATGACGTTTCTGCCTAACAGAGGCCTAAAAGCAATGGAGCCAGTTAATTTGCAACCAAAACGCTCCAAGTTCAAGTAAGAGCCAAAACAAACTTTTTAAAGTTTTCTCTCTTGGGTGCTTTGTCACAGTTATATAATAGGAAGTCAACACAGTTTCCTTCCTCATTATATGCATACCTTCTTGTAAATATGTGAATGCAGCTGATACATCTGCCAGTTACAGCGTGTCTGTCATTCTGGGTCTATTTTAATGATTGGTTTTTCTTTGAGTTTTGTGGTACAAGCTCCTGTTTCTTGTCATGGTAGGCCACTTTTGAGTGGAGGCTGAACACTGTAACCATTACTTTATTGAGTACTGGACTTTATTCATTATTGTTCTCTTTCTAGTTGACTATTGAGTTCTTTCCAGATTCGTTTGATTGTTTCAAGGCTTAAAAAAAAAAAAAACCCCTTTGAGAGTGGATAGAGTATATTCTTCTCAGGTAATATAGCAGTTTTCCTTGTGAAGTGTGACCCCTGTGGGGTCCTCCACTGAATGCCTTAGGAGGGACCAGAGTCCCTCCACTATGCCAAGCCAGAACTCAAGTATCTTGGAAAATGAACCCTACAAATTATTTGATTTTTCAAGTGTTTGTCCATTTTCCCCACCCTGTGGCTCTCCAGCTGATGTCTGTGTGGATGTGCACTCTCACAGAGATTCTGGGAGCTCTTGTCCTGTACAGGTTTTTCCTGCTTTCTTTTTCTTTTCTTTTCTTTCTTCTTTTTGTTTTCTTTTTTATTTCTTTTCTATCTCTTTTTTCTCTCTGGACTGTGAACTCAGAGAGATTGCTCAGCACTGTTCTGGTTTCACCCCACTCTGCCTGTATTCCTGGAAATTCCTCTAGTGAGAAGCTGCACATTTGACTTTGTTTCCCTTTTCTGATGAATCATTGTCCTGAACTGCCTATTGTCCAACTGCTAAGAAGGGACTGTTTCACGTTTTATGTTTGGGAAATTTTGTCCAATTCTTATTATTCCTCATGATCAGAAGCAGACTTCTATTCTACAATGTCTTAAATCTTTGTTCTATGTAGATTTCTGTGCCTAAAGCTGCCCATTTATCCTTTCTCTTTCTTCTCTTAATCACTTTCACTGTTATTCATTTTATTAGTCTTCTTAAAGAATCCCTTTTTATCCTAGTTTATTATTCTAAATGGACAAATATTTAGATTTATTTTTATGCAAACATTTCCTTTTTTCTCATTCTTTCCTCTATCTTACACCTTTTACTGAAGATCGCTTCCCTCTATACAACATAAACACATGAATCTATATTTACATATGAAGAAGACAGAGATCACATTTATGGAAGACTCAACAGTCACCTTCAAATAACTTTCTTTTGCTCTCATTTTTGAAAGATGTTTTTGCTGTTTGCACAGTTTTAAATGGATGGGTCTAGGCTAATCAGGATCCACTGTCTTCTGGCTTTATTGTTCCATACAAGAAGTCTGTTCTGCCTTTCTAGGCTATGTCTTTGGCTTTGATTTTTAATTTTTCTTTAAGAATTTCATACATGCATATAATGTACTTTGGTCAAATCCACCCCATTTCTCTCCCCTGCAATTCCTCCCCTATTTCCTCCCAATTTCATGTGTTCTTAAAAAACCTACTGAGTCCACGTAGTGCTACCTGTGTGTGCATGAGTGTAGGACCATCTAGCCCCTCAGGGTGGTACCCTTGAAGAACACTTCCCTCTTCCATCACCCATCAACTGTCAACATCTCCTCAGCTAGGGGTGGGACTTCATGAACCCCTCCCCGCTCCATGCTGGGATTTTGTGTTGCTTGATCTTTCACAGGTCTTGTGTGTGCTGTCAAAACTGAAATGTCAGAATTTTAAAGTTGAGTGAATAGATAAAAACAGACAATAGACACAAGGGCCAGCTAGTCTAGCTAAAACAGTAAGCTTCAAGTTCAGTAAAGAGACCCTGCTTCAAAACTTAAGGTGGAGAGTGCCAATAGAAGATACTCTATAAGTCTGTCTCTAGCCATACATGAATACACAGTCTAGCATAGTCCCCACATGTGCACACACATCACACACACACACACAGAAAACAATTGATATTGTTTTCAAATATATGTATATATGTATATACACACCAACCATGTATATTTTAAAATATGAACTGATACTTAACCCAAAGAACAAAATGCAGTTCACAGGAAAACCTATTTTTAGGTAAGGATGGAGTTTGATTATAAACTTATTTGTCAAGCTGCCCATGAGTCAGGTGTTGAGTGCATTTGTCCTTCAGTGTTTGTGGGGGATGGGTTCCAGGACTCCATATGAGTGAATGGTCAAATCTGCATAAATTATACATTTTCTCCTGTATTCTTAAATAATCTCCAATGTACTTATAATGCCTAATGGGATATAAATTCAATGTAAATATTATATTAGGTCATTTAACAAATAAGGACAAAAAAAACTGTTCATGTTCAAAAAAAAAAACCACATTTTTTTTCAGACAGGTCTTGCTATGTAGCTCAGGCTGGACTTAAACTCATGATCCTCTTGCCTTAGCCTCCTTAATGCTGGCATGTGCCATCACGTCTGGCTGAGAGACAGTTATTTTATTTATTTATTTTATTCAAATATTTTGATCCACGGTTGGTTGAATTCATGGATATAAGCCTGAATTTAAGGAGAATACTGATAATACTTGTTAAGGGCCTTAAAAACACTGTGTAAGGTAACTTCTTTCATGCTTTCAGCTAGAAGCATATTTTATGACCATCTGTGAGGTCTATTATAAGCATCTTAAGGACAAGAGTGAGATCTGCTTGTACTGTATCTGTTGTATAGTTGGGTTATAAGGACAAGAATTACCATGGCAGAGGAAGGAAAGGACTAACATTAATCACATATATAAGGGTAGAAAGGTCCATAGTTCTGAGACCTCTCTCTATCCCTGCATGCTGTCTGCTGTAATAAAAACTAGGTAACTTCTAGAACAAAGTCAGTTCAAGACTATCAAAGTTCCTGATTTCAAGAGCTTACAGTCTTTTGAGGGAGAGAGAAAATACACACCCAGATCACTAAACAGCAACACAAAGCAACGTGCCTTAAACAGTTGTGTGTTATGTACAAAAAAGCATTTCTGAAAATACATGCATTGGAAGTCCAGAGGCGACAAGTGGGCATTTATGTCGCTAGGGAGCATTTCATGAAGAGATGGCTTATGGCTTAACTTGGTTTGGGAAGGGGACATTTACAAAGAATAGTGAGACTGGGGGCTGGAGAGATGGCTCAGCAGTTAAGAATACTTGCTGTTCTTCCAAAGGACCACGGGTTCAATTCCCAGCACCCACATGGTGGCTAACAACCATCCGTAACTCCAGTTCCAGGGGATCCAACACCTTCTTCTGGCCTCTGCAGGCTTTGCACAACATGGGTGCACTTACATACATGCAGGTAAAACACTCCTACACATAAAAAATAAAAATAATAAAATAATATTTTTTAAAGAGAATACTGAAACTGAAGAAAGGCAGAAAATATATTATTGAGAAATCTCAGTGGTGAAAGTCGTCCACGTTGCGTGTCTGTTTAGCGGGACGGCTAGAGGTGATACGGGAAAGCGAAGAAGCAGACTATAGAGGATCTTAATATTTCAGGAGACTCGAGCTCTGTGTGGTCATGGGTCACATCTTATTTCTTCACCATCACAACCCTAGTATCTGCCATAGAGACTGGTACATAGTATACGTCTATTAAAATTTTGTTTAGATGAAATGCTGAGACTTTATCTGGAAATCTCTGGGGTTGTGAAGATCCCTAGTAGAAAAACTATTCTTAAAGCAACAGGCAAAGTAAAGTGGACCGGGTGGAGGCTAGAGACAGGTTGAGCATTGAGGATATTCCTGTAATCATCCTGGGGGTGAAAAGAGTTAAAAGTGAATTGAGGATAATGGGAAAGAAGAGTGATTCTGAAACAGAAGCAACTGGATTGTGATTTATTGGCAACTTCTGTCTAAAAGGTATTGGGAAGGATGTTGAAGGGGAGCAGACAATGGGTTGATTTGAGTAGCTGATATTTAAGTTTGAGAATTTCTTTTCTCATTATGTATCTCCCCTCCCTAATATTTCTGTACCCATGGGATCATTTGGTTAAGCTGTCTTCAATGATCTACCAAATATTTTTCCTAGAATTATGTTCACCTGCTGTGCTGGTTAGTTTTTGTCAGCTTGACACAAACTAGAGTCACCTGGGAAGAGGGACCCTCAACTGAAGACCTTCTTCCATCTGACTGGCCTGTGTGCTGTCTGTGGGAGATTTTCTTGATTGGAGATTGATGCAGGAGGGCGCAGCCCACTGTGGGTGGTACCATTCTTGGGCAAGTGGGGCCTGGGTGTTCAAGAAAGGTAGCTGAGCAAGCCTGTAAATAGTGTTTCTCCTTGTTCTGCTTCAGTTCCTGGTCCAGTTCCTGCTTCAGCTCCTGCCCTGGCTAACCTCAGTGATGGACTGTGACCTGGGAACTGGAAGACGAAACAAATTCTTTCTTCTCCAAGGTGCTTTTGGTCATGGTGTTTATCACACCACTAGGAAGCAAACAAGACTCCTGTTCTTGGAATAGTTCTGAATTGACAGACCCATTCTCCATTTCTCATTCTAGCAGGATAGAGTTGGGAAGAGAAAATGACTAGACTACCTGCTGTGACAGTGTGCAGAGGAACAGAGGACTGAGCAGAGGGATGAGGGAGGGAACCTGTCAGTTTAGAACCTTGGGACAGATTTTAAAAGCTATATTCCTGTAGCTCTGAGCTGGTTGATACACATCCAGGACAGCAGATTTTTCTTGTATTTTCTCATTTTTATCTTGATATATAGAAATGGATTTGTGTGCATTCACCGGCTTCGCCAGCCCAATGGTGCCCTGATATTTTAGGGTACCCAAATGCCTGTAGACCTAACCCTGAGTAGGGGGAGAGCTCTGGCCCTCAAAGGTTTAATCCAGGGGTCGAAGTCCCTCCCCAACCCGCCGGGTCCACAAGCTTTCCTGGAGCTAGGCTAGCCTTGAGTGGGGATCACTGGTGAACTCCATAGCCAGGGTCAAGCCCCCTCAGACACAGTGGTCATCCCCTTCCTGTCAAGGGCAGCATTTAATGGAAGGCTCAGAATAGCTCCTTGCAGTTTCCCTTTGGGACCTAGGCTGGAAGCTGGAAAGCATTCACAACAGCATCACCACCACCCCGTCACCATCATCATCATCCCCAGGAACCCAGGTCCGGAGGGCGGCGGACGCAGACCCCCATCGCCCGCCCCACCTCGCTCGGGGACAAAGCTCCGCCCGGCGCCGTAGCGGAGCGGGTGGCGTGTCCCCAGCAGCCGCTGGACCTCGGTGGGCCCGGCCCGCGGGCTCCGGGCGGGGGAGGCGGCCCCGCCCAGTCGGCCCGAGCCGTCAGCGGTGCAGCCCGCGGGTCCCGCCTGCTGGCCGCGCCGCGCCGAGCCGGGCAGGTGTCCTGCGGGCGGCCCCGGGGCCGGTGTGCGTCTGGGGACCTCTCCCCGCGCCCTGCGGGTTTCTCCTCTCCTTCCCGCCCGGGCTGCCTGAGCCATGTCCACACGAGGTGAGTGAGGACCGGGCGGCACGGTCTGCGGACCCCAGCTCCGGGCTGCGAGCAGGGCCACCGGGCAGGTGGGGCGGGGGGCGAGGGCTGCGAGAGACGCGCCCGCCCCCGCCGGGCCGGGAAGTTTGGCAGCGGCTCCCCGGGCTCTGCACGGAGAGGAAGCGCTCGCCCTTGACCTTGATCGCCGGATGTGGGCGAAGCCTGAGGGCCAAGGTCCGGTGCCCAGCCCACCTGTGCTAGCTGGCGTCTGGGCAGAGAGGCGTGGGGGATGGGCTCGCCGCTGCCAATCCTTCTGAGGAGCTGTCTAGGGCTGGCGGGGAGGGAGGAAGAGGCATTTTTTTCCTCCTTTCTTGTTAACCATTTTGCAACTCGGTTATGGAAGAAAACCAGTCGATGCAGCAATATTTAAAACTGCAGTGTTTATACTGTGTTTTAAAAAAAAAAGTCATTTGGCCTCTACTAACCATCGCATTCCTCGCTGTGCCCCGTTTTGATCTGGAATGGAAACGATTACTGCAGGTGAAGTGGGAGAAAGAAAAAAAAAATCAAGATTGCTTTTCAGGCAGGAGTGAGGGGAATGTATTTCTTGCCATCTGGAGCCAACAGTGATGCTCCGGAGAGGGAGTTAGTCATAGCTCAGTGGCTGCTACTACGAGTGAAATATTAAAGAGATCAAGTCGTTGTGAAGCTTGTGAGCAATTGGAGTGAAGTGGCTTGGTTGCTTTGCCATCAGCATTGAAAGGAAATATTGATTATTTTTAGAAAGTGTATTTGCAAAGCAGTAAGTACCACCCCACTTGACACCCTTGCTAGTAACTTGTGATGGGAGCTGCAGAGTTGGTCTTTTAAACTCAGAAGCTTTAGCCCTGATCTTTTCCATAGGGAGAGGGTTAGGAACTGAGTAACATGTGTTGGATAATTAAGCACTGCTTTCCAGGGGTCATGCTGGGGATTATAATGAATAATCTCTATTTAGAATGCTTTAAACCCATTTTAAGGAATTGGATCTTTGTTGATGATTGTTCTGGCGATGTGGTTGTTTGGCTTTATAACTAGAAACTGGTTGGAAATTCTATTTTAGATTATCAGGCCGCAGAGATGACATGAGGCCTTGAGGTAGGACCTGCCTAATCATGGCCATTAATGTGTGCATGTTAGTCAGAGAAAAGAAAAAAGGATGAAGCAGGTATGATTGGAAGGGGGCTTGATGAAAGAGCTTCTGAGGAGCTCAGGGACTCCAGATCTACAGTCTCTGAACAGTGTTCTAAGGCCCAGAGTTTTGGTCTTGACCTCTGTGCATAGTACAGCAAGAAGTATGTAGAGGAAATCTGGCATAAGTTGTAAAACTCCCTGGGCTAAGAGTCCAGCTCTGACTTGGTTTTATATGCCACTAAAACCCCTTCCTACAAAATCTTGCATACTGTTGGTGCCAAGTAATCACTGGGAACTTGGTATGTCCTAGAGTTCATTATGGGACACCATCAATTTCGTGTGGTTTCTGTGCCATATCTGAGATGTCAAATGAAAATGACCCAGTCATTCAAAGGGTCTTGAAGCCTAGGAATGGACCAAATTCTCAAATATTCCTCTTTGAACTTGTGCATGGTAATTTCCTGTTTCCCCAGGTTGCTAATTGTGATGATTAGTTGTAACTGTCAAATTGATATAACCTAGGATCACCTTGAAGGAGAGTCTTTTTTTTTAGAAGTTAATCTATTTTATTTTTATTTCTTATGTGTATGAGTTATCACCTGCATGTATGTAAGGGCACCCATGTCATTCAGTGATCTCGGAGGTCAGAAGAAGGCGTCAGATTCCCTGAAACTGGAGTTACAGACAGTTGTTAGCTGCTGCGTGGGTGCTGGAAATCGAATCTGTGTCCTCTTCAAGAGCAGTCAGTGCTCTTAACCACTGAGCTATCTCTCTAGCCCAGAAGGTAGTCTTTTTAAATTTATTTTTAATTGAATTTCTGTGATTTTCCTACAATATAATTTGATGGTATTTAGATCCCCTCCCTTATCTGTACCTTCCCTTATTGCCCCCCACTGCCCGATTTAATGTGCTCTATTATACATGTAACAAGGCATGCAGAGTCAAATTAGTGTCCCCAAATATACTATGCAGCCTCTTGTTCTCTGCACATTGGCCAGTTGTGGGTTTCTGTGTTAATCACCCTCTGTTGCATAAGGAAACTTCTCTGGTGAGGGCTGAGAGATGTATTGATCTATGAGTATAACAATAAGTCATTAAGAGGCAGTTTAATATGATAGCTATTTAGTAGAAAACTAGTATTAGGTTCTCCCCTATGTTCTAGCCTCAGGTTCCTAAGGCTGATATCAGTGTCAGGTATGGGCTCCATCTTATGAAGCAGAGCTTAAACCAATGAAAGAGTGGTTGGTTACTCTCATAATATCCATGCCACCATCACACCTGACCATTGTTATGATGGTTCACAGGATTCACAGCTGGGTAGGGTTGATGGTTATTTTTTTTCTTCCAGGAGCATGCATAGCCTCTTCCAGGATTGTGAATGCTAGTCAGTAGAGATGAGGCTCTGAAGTCAGCACTAGCTTGATTTCTGGGAGGAGAGTCTTCATGAGGAATTATTTAGATCAGGTTGGCCTATGGGCATGTCTATGGAGGGGTGTCTGGATTGTTAATTGATGTAGGAAGACCCACTCTGAATGTATATGACACCATTTCTTGGGCTGGGCCCTGTGCAAGAGCTGAGCATATGTGAATGAGTCAAGCACCCATGTGTTTATTCTCTATGTGCTCTTAAAGGCTTTTCACTGTGGTTTTAGTTCCTGCCTTGCCTTCTTAGGAATAACAGAATGTGTATTAGTTATTTTTCTGTTGCTGACTGGAAGTGACTTATGGGAGAAAGTTTATTTTGATTTATAGCTCCAGAGGGAGAGTCTGTAATTTTGGGGAGGCATGACAGCAGGTGGAGCAGGAAATGGGGAGATCACATGTCCAACCAGATACAGAAAGCAGAGGAAGCCAACCAGAAGTGGGATGAGGCTATAAACTTTCAAAGCCCATGAGCTCACCCTCTGTGACATAGTTTGCCAGCAAGGCTACACTTCCTAAAAGTTCCATCACTTTCCACACAGCACCAGCACCTGGGAACCAGTGTTCAAATGCGTGTATCCATGGGGGCATTTCTCACTTAAACCTTCACAGACTGTAACCTGGAATTGTAAACCAAATAAACCCTTCTTCCCCTGAGTTGCTTTTGGTCAGGATATTTTGTCATAGCCACAGAAATGAAAGTACAGTGGTAATGTTGGACTTAGTAGTTTAGAGTCTGACTATCTGGCAAGGGGAAGACATGACAAATACTGTTACTATAGGCATGTATGATATAACTTACTCCTCACAGTAACTCCTGAAGTAGATACTAGCATTACCTTAGCATTTTAGAGATGACGGAACTGAGGTTTGGAGCAATTTGATGTAAGTTGCCTGAGGTTAAACAGTTGGTAGGTGGCAAGTCCTGATTTCTATCCAAGGCTATCTGATTTGGGTCCTTTGAACATTACATCAGATATCAGAATTCTTAAGTTGTCAAGGAGAGAGGAAAATGGCTTTGGTAAGGAACTTGGGAGTCCCAATACATTCAGGATCATCTTCATGGCCATTTACTGATGGCAAAGGGAAGGAAACAGAGCTGTTGAGCTTCTTATGGTTATTTGCCTCCTCCTCTTTCAGTTTTGAGACCCTCCTAGCTGTTATTAAAGACCAGGGATTGTTATTACGTCTTTGTGAAGTACTTTCATTTATATGAATATTGAATAAAATTCTAAGTGTTTCATAGAGTATGTTCTTAGTGAAATAGTTCCTCAGTGGAACTTATTTTGAATAAAATAGATTTCATTATTTAGAAACATAAAACATGTCGAAACTATGAGTTTACTATGTTTGGCCAGTATCTGCTCTTATCTCCAGTCCTGAAAGTACAGATTAAACTATTAGGGTCAGAAAGTTAACATGCCTGCTCAAATTTGCAACTTATAAGCTGGAAAGTCCTTAGACCCTGGGAACGATAAATCTCATTGATTTAAAATTTGGTCTGTGTATATTTTTAGTATGCAGATTTATGAGTTATGGTAAGAGCAAAACTGTTTTAAAAAATTGGAAATACTTAATTAGTTGAATCTCAATGAAAAAGCAACTTCATTAAAAAATTTAGGGGGCTGGAGAGATGGCTCAGTGGTTAAGAGCTCTGGTTGCTCTTGAAGAAGACCCAGGTTTGAATCCCAGCACCCACATGGTGGCTAACAACCATCTCTAACTCTGATTCCAGGGGATCCGACACCCTCGTCTGTACTCCAAGGACACTGCATGACAAGGGTGTGCTTATAGACATGCAGGTGTAACACTCATACACAGAAAATAAATAACATTGTTTTAAATTAGAGAAAAAAAGCATGCACTTATTTGGTATTTAAGACAGCTAGAGTAAGTACTGAAATTTAATTCACTATTCAAACTAACAAAAGGATTTAGCTTTTTTTTTTTTTTTAACTTTTATGTGTGTGAGTGCTTTGCCTGCATGTGCCGTCTGCATGTGCATTTGTCCACCATCCACACGCAATGCTCACAGAGGCCAGAAGAGGGTGTAAGCCATGTGGGTGCTGGGAACTGAAACTGGGTCCTTTGCAAGAGCAGCAAGCACTCTTAACTGCTGAACCATCTCTCTAGCCCCACAAAAATATTTTAAAATGACATGGTAGTGCAAGTTAAGATATTTTTATCAATGGTTTCTTCAAATAGTCTCATCAAAGGGTTTTTATCTTGGTGTTACATTTTTGCTACTAGAAACCAAAGTGGATCCATTATATTTTTCATTTTTGAATTCCTAGCTAGAGAACATGGTAACACTAAATGCAGTATCTAGTCCTGGGGAGAATCTTTTAACTTGTTTTTTAAAAATGTTATTATGTGGCCTGGTTCCAGATCAAATGGATCATACACTCCAAAGGCAGATTCCCTGAAATTCCCATGCATGAGGAGCTTTCCAGGTGTTTCCAAGGATTATTAGATTAGAATGAAGCCCCCAAATTTTAAGATCCTCAGTCATCCAGAAGTCAATATGGTTGTTTGTATTCTGCTTTAGAGCTCCCAAATGATATTCAGGGAGCAGGGCCTGGGGAGATGGATCAGTTGGCAAACTGCTTGCCACCCGTGAGAACCACCACCACTGGCACAGCAGGTAGCACATCTGCAGTCCCAACACTGGGAAGCCGGAGACAGGAGGACTCCTGGGGCTTGCTGGACAGCCAGTCCAGTCAATTACTGAGCTCCAGGTGCAGTGAGAGACTGTCTCAAAAACTGAAGTTTTGAAGTGGAGAAGTAAATGAGGAAGACTTCCCGGTGTCAGCACTGGCCTCCACATGCATGTGCATATATGTGTGTGCATGTCTACACTCGTGCACACCCTCCACATACTTCCCAAAGAATATTCAAGGGAGGGGCTGGAGAGGTGACTCACTGGTTAAGAGCATTTGTTGCTCTTTCAGAGGATATGAGTTCAGTTCCCAACACCCACATCAGGTGGCTCACAACTGGCTGTAACTCCAGCTGTGGGGGATCTGATGCCCTATTCTGGCCCCTGTGGACAACTCCACACATACACATACTAACATGCACACACACAATTCACTGAATTAAAAAAAATCTTTAAAAGAATATTCAGGGTAGATTTGGGAATCTAAAGGCTCAACTTAGTTCTGTGCAAGCCAACTTGGGAGCCACTGACTCAGAGCTTTGCCTTCTAATGCAGTGTGGGTTGAACAGGTTTCAGAACAGCTGCTTTTAAATGATAAAAGTTATTAAAATCCATTATATATGCTAAAAATAATAGCATATTAGTGTAATACATTTAAATTATGAAATAAAATGTTTAAAATTCAAACACAATAGAAGTCTGTAAAGCTAAAAATGAAAATTTCCTGCTTTTATTTCCCACCAAAATAAACCTTAGCAAACAGTACACTCTGAAACCGTTTGGGATATTTTTGACTGATCAGGTTTTAGTTAAGTATCTATTCCATGTCAGACATATGGCAGGTAATGAACACTGTGCAGAGAGATCACTAACTTTTCAGAAGGTTGAGTCTTGAGTGAAAGATCCAGGATCCTGTGGATGGATTCTACTGCACCAGAGAGAACTCAAAGCATGAATGCTCTGGAAATGTTAGAACAATCTTGCTACCTTGGTTTCCAAACTTCCGTAAACCTGGCTGTTACCTGAACGTCCACTGATAGGGGGAATGGCTCTGAATTGTGGTGCATGCATACTATGGGCTATTACAAAGAGTGAGTTTGATCTATATGCCTTGGTTTGGTCAGATGGCCACCATATATTGTTAAATGAAAAGAACTGTATCCCAGGTTGGCTCGAACTTGCTGTGTAGCCTAAGGTGACCTTCTGATCCATCTGTATGGTGCTGAGATTATAGGTATGTGCCATGCTTGCTTTTATGTAGTGCCGATGATCAAATTTTGGGCATGCTAAGCCACAACTCTAGCAATTGCTCTACATCCTCAGCCCCTTCAACACACACTTACTGAACATTTATTATGCACTGGAAGTTGATTAGTTAGTAGCTCCCAGTATATACCTTCAAGAAGCTCACACTTTTAGGGAAAGACAAACACAAATATTTCGAGAAGGGTATGCTGAGTACAGGTAAATAATATGGAAATATTATGGTCACACCAAGGAGTGGTACCTGATGAGGTGTAGGGGTCAGGACCACTAGGTCAATGAGGCTTCTTAAAACAGAATCGTTTTCTGGAAAAGTAGGTTGGATTTAGGTAGATGAAACAGGTACCAGGAAAGAGAAACTGCTCTGTAAGATTTGAGCTTGGGAAGAATGCTGGTGCAGGTGGAGGGACTGTTGGTCAGCGAGGGGAAATCAGATGTCAGTGGTCCACTGCCAGCAGGTAGAGAGGGTACTTTGAAAAACTAAGGGCCAAAGGATTCTACTGCCAAGAAGCAGGTCCTTGTGTGAAGAGGGGAGATCAAGCTGTGAGAGATGAAAGCAAGAGGGACGGGCCAGGGATAGCCCCTGGCATTTTCTGTAGGGAGCCCTGAGGGGATAAGCAAGAGGATTACTCACCAGTAGCCTCAGATGTCCTAACTTTGTCTTGAGGAGTTTCGGTTGCCATTGGGGCTCAGAGTACCGGGCTGGATGCAGAGACTCTCTGCTGGCCAGTCTTGGAGGCTCACGTTAGGACATGCGACAGAGGGTTTACAGCAGTCAGAGTTGCGTTCATCTTGCAGTTTATCGAGCCTCCGTGTTTGGGGTCGGAATGGACAAGTGTGCGCTTGCTGCTTGGTGAAGGGGAGAGCTCTGCTCTGTCTCCTCGCTCATCGTTTCTCTCTGTCTCATTGCTTCTGCCTATCTCTGATGCCTCTGAGCAGTGATTGCATCACTCTAGTCCTGCCACTTTCTCTGGTGGTGAGGTTGTAAAGGTTAGTGTGTTAAGAGTTTATATCTGGGCGGGGGGTGGGTCGCAAGGACTATTTTTCTGGTCTGCAGCAATTTTTCGTTGCCTTTAGCAGTTTATCAAACTGAGGCGAGGAAAAGATGTCTTTGTAAGTCAAGTATAGCTATTACTGCTTTTTGTTCCTTACAAGAAATATTAAAATATCAACACACTACATTTCCTGGAAATCCTTATTTACATTTAAAATAAATGGGTATATTAGTAAATATTTATTTTACATGTAAGAAATAGTTTTGAATTTCAGTATCCTATATATGTAGACATAGCTTCTGTTTCGACAAAGGTTTCAGAAGGTTGAATTATTCCCATATTGGATCTGTGAGAAACATTAACTTAAAAAACTTTATTATTTATTTGTGTGTGTGTGTGTGTGTGAGTGTATTGCCTGCATGCATGTAAGTGTACCTGTGTTGTGCAATGCTGGAAGAGGTCAAAAGAGGGTGTCAGATCCCCTGGAACTAGAGTTATGGACGGTTGTTAGCTTCCATGTGGATGCTGGGAATTCAACCTGGGTCCTCTGCAAGAATAGCCAGTGCTGTCAACCACTGTATCATCTCTCCAGTCCCAGTATTAACTTTTAGTATATATTTTGGACTACAATTCACTTGTGGCTGCCATTATCTGGCTAATTGCCACTTTCCAATGTGCTGGAGTGAGGAGAAAGAATCGTGTGGTTCACATTGTATACTGACTAAAACAGTATTATTTAGAAATAACCATCCAGCAAGCTAGTCCATAGACATCTATTGAGCCTTTTGAGAGTGCATAATCAAACATATTCCTCAGAGTTCCAGCCATCAGTATTAGTTAAAATTTATAAAGTCATAAAGCATTGCCAACCACTGGTTGCCATCATTATACATATACTGGGGCTGTTATCTCTTAAAATAAGTCAATCAATTAGATTTAAAATAGAATCCACAATGAAGGAAATAGCCTTTTATGCCAAAAGAACACAAATGCTTTGTTCCCATTCCTTATGGATTTCTTGGGAGTCATTTGAAGCTTTGGGGTCCTTTCCTACAGTCTTCCTGCCTTCTTGCTCACCCAGTTTGGTTGCTGTGTGACACTACCAACAAGGTACCTGCCACTATACCTGATGGGTACAGCAAAGATTAGATTATGTTTCTTGTAGGCTCAGATAGAACGCTATTGTTTTTAGTTCTTGTTTCATCCCCAGCCAAGGAGGAGGAGGAGGAGGACGAGGAGGAGGAGGGGGGGGGAGGAGGAGGACGAGGAGGACGAGGAGGAGGAGGAGGAGGGGGAGGAGGAGGAGGAGGGATAAAGAGAGACAGGGGCTATGTGTGGACTCTCTATATATAGTCTTTTTGGGACAAAGTCTCTTTACAGCTCCAGCTGGCCTGGACTTGTTATGTAGATCCACCTGCTTTTACCTCCTGAGTGCAGGGATTAAAGGCTTGTGCCACCACACCACAGCCAGCTTGGCATATATTTTTAATCCTAGCACATGGGAGGCAGAGGCAGGTAGATATCTGTGAAATAGAGGCCAGCCTGGTCTACATAGCAAGTGCTAGACTAGCTGGGGCTAGAGGGAGAAAGGGAGACTCTGTCTCAAGAAAAAAAAAAGACACAGAGAGAAGCAATCCTAGGATTGATGTGGATTTGTTGGGGTCCCAGCACTCAGGGCCAGCCCGAGGGGGACCGAAGGGTCTCTGCCATAGTTGGGGGTGAGCAGGCGCAGAGTCAACACACAGACTCCGGGAGTTGAGCGGAAAGCCAGCAGTGGTGTCTGCTGCAAACTCATTTATTCAAGAAAGAGCAGAGAGTCTTATAGGTCTTGTTAGCCAATAGCCTTATGGGGTGGGGTCCTGACCACAGCCAATCACAGTTTGTTCCCAGGTGGATCAGGTTCCCTCCAGGTGCTGGGCAGAAACTGGCTTCACAACCAGCCGGTGTGGAGCACCACACCCACGAGAGCCGTTCCTCCATTCCTCTTGGCAGGTGGCCTGGCTAGGCCCACCCTGCATTATGCCCAACATGGATTGAAGATTAATTTTATCTCTGCAAATTGGATTTGAGTGGCCAGTCTGGTCAAGGAAATTCTTCAGTTGAAGGCCCCTCTTCCCAAGTGACTCTAGATTGTGTCAAAATGACAATAAAAATGAACCAAAACAGATGTAAAATAGACTCCACAATGAAGAAAATATGCTTTCTTTTCCTCTCTGCCTAAGAATAGAACTGACATATACCAGAAAATTCCTTGATAGCAAGCAAGGAACGATGGAATGCACAGAGCTGAGCTTTTAGTCTGTCAGTGAGTGTCTACTAAACCTCTCTTTCAGAGTATCCAGACTGATTCCAAATTCCACCCATTCCTGGACTGCAGATGCTAATATTCTAATTAAAGAAGTCATTTAAAATTGGGCATGGTGGCATATGTTCAATTCCAGCATGTGGGAGGTGGAGGCAAAGGATCAGGAGTTCAAGGCCAACTTGCCTATATAGTAAGTTAAGGGCCATCCTGGGAAAAAGGAAAACATATACCCCTCCTAGAAAAAACACCAAAACATGTGGCTGGAGAGATGGTTCAGTAGTTAAGAGCATTGGCTGTTCTTGCAGAGGACCCAAGTTTGGTTCCCTACATTCACATGGTGGCTAACAACCTTCTATAACTCCAGTTCCAAAGGGTCTGATGCTGTCTTCTGGCCTCTGTGTGCATTGCACCCATGTGGTTCATTTTCACATATGCAGGAAAACTGCTTATGCACATAAAATTAAAATAAATAAAATAAACTCCCCCCAAAAAAGGAAAAAAAAAGGATTTTGGTCAGTAACTGCATCTAAACTTAAATCTTTGTTGAACTTTCTTCTTTTAATCCAGCACATTTCTGGGTTATTGGTATATTTAGTTATAGTTATGATTATAGACTTATAACATGTAGCTTAAGATAAAATCAAACTCAAATAATTTTTTGAATATATTTTAATTTTGGAGTAATTTACATGATGGTTTTCTCCTATTGGTCTAAATTATGTAGAGAAAAACTATTGTGGGAAGGCAATACCTGATGATTGATTTCCTTCTCTCAGTAATAAATTTTTTTGGGCCTGGCATAGTGGCTCATATATTTAATCCCAGAACTCAGGAAGCAGAGGCAAGTGGATCTCTATGAGTTCAAGGGCAGCCTGGTCTACATAGTGAATTCCAGGCCATCTAGGGCTACTCAGTGAGACCTTGTCACACAAAAAAAAGTCAATTTATCTAATAATTTTTTTTATTTGTAGGGTTGGGAATGGAATCGAACCTGGGGCCTTGTGCATCCTAGACAAGTGCTCTGTCACTGAGCCATATTCCTAGCTCCATAACCATTTTAATATGAGGTTTTGTCTCTTCTAATTAATGTATTAAAAACAACAGCTTTAAAATGTAGTTCACTTTACCTATGGTTATTATTAATGCCATGGTTGTTGTTATTTTGAAACATTCTCACTGTGTAGCCAAGGCTGGCCTGAAATTTAGTGTGTAACTCAGGCTGGCCTCTACTTCATGATCCTTTTGCCTCAGCCCCTTTGCTGGGGATTATAAGCATGTGCCACCACATATAACTTATTTGATTTTCTGCCAGTATGTTACGGATTAATTTTTCCCAATACATTGTATGATGTGGAAAAATATCCAATATGTACTTAGCGATATATGAGAACTGCCCATTGAAAATAATTAGCGGGTGGGCAAGTTCTTATTTAGTAGATGAATCTACAAAATCCTTTGTGTAATTGAATCTTTTGTATAATTATTAAAATAAAATAAAAGCAGGAGTTGTGGGTCAAGCATTCGAAAATTTTTTGCTGATTGATTGGAGATCATATGATTCCAGCCTTTTGTCTAGATCATTTTTTAGGCTTGTAGGAGGAAGAGCTCTGCATGCATAATTATTGTTATTCACATTTTTAGTAAATTAAAAGAAATTAGTCCTTTATTTTGTACAGTATGTTCTTTCTCTAGCTCTTTGGCACCAGCACGCATGAATAATATTTGATAGTCTATACTGCAGTAGAATCAATTCAAAAATATTTTTTTTCTAAAGAAAACACCCCAAGTATTCTTTTTACTTTCGACTGTATCCAGAGTCTTACTGCTGCCTTCTCTTGTCAACGTATTGGGAATTCACTTGAAAACATCCACCACAGGGAGGGCTCCAGAGAACTGGATGGTAACAATGGAGGGAAGCAGGGACAATGCGGTGAACAGCTATTTCTGGCTTTCAGCTCCAAATAGCAATGAACAGAAGGAGAGGAGACCCAGCGTCTGGGGAAAGAGGAGAGGAGAGATTTTTAATTTGTAAAAGTGGGAAAAAATGTAGAAGAGAGAGGTAGACTGGCTGTTTCGAATGGATTCCAGGGAGATGCTTTTTGTTCTTTCTGTTCTGGGTAAAACAAGCGAATCTTTCTCTTGAGTCACTGAACCATTTGAGTGAGTAGTGTGTGGGCACCAGAGAAGGGCTGCGTTTCTCACCGTTTCTCTAGACTATTTACTTTAGGAGAATCTATGCTGCGGTTAGATGCTTTATATCACAGAATTATAGTTAGGGAGAATGTATTCATCTATTTAGTCTTTCAGTATGTGTCAGCTGAACATCTAGTAGGCATTCTAGGCGTTGACGGGAGACAACCACTGCCAGATAAGTCTGTGAGATGGCGCAGTGGAGGAAAGGAGGAAGACTGAGGGGACTGGAGAGCACTGGCGAGCTGCTATTTCGTAGGGGGGATGATGGAGGAGCCATCGGGCATGGTGAAGGAGTTGAGAAGACACCCAGTAAAGGATTTTCTAGATGTTGAGATGCCCTTGAGGCCCGTCCAACTTGTATGCTCCAGGAGGAGAGAAATGGAGTTAAGGTCAGAAGAGAGACTGTGAAATTGGCCCTTTAGGTCACTGGAAGGACTTGAGTTTTGGTTAAGTTAGGTTGAGTGAGACAGGACAGAGACTCTTGGAACGTTCCCAGTGCAGATGGGACATGATTTAGTACTGTCGCAATTTATCATTCAGTTGATAACGTGGAGGAACAGATTAGAGGGGCAAGGTTGGAAGCAGGAAGACCAGCTGGGAGGTTATTGTGATGGTTAGGGCAAGGAACAGTGATGATCTGGACTAGATGGGAGGGAGAAGCTGGTGGGGGGTCATCAGGTTCCGGAAGTATTTCTAAGGAATGGCTTAGAAGCCTTGCTGATGGATTAGAAGAATGGAGTACAAGAAAGGAGGGATTCTTGGACATCTTCCATTTTTCCAACAATTAGGTGAAAGGCAGGTCATTTCCTGGAACAGGGAAGACTACAGCGGAGGGGGTTCATGAGGGGAGGGGCCAGCATTTCAGACATGAAAGTCTGGCATCTTTCAGATATCATTATGAAGATATTTATTAGACCTATTTTATAGAGAGAAGAAATCCTAGACAAATGAGGAAACTTGCTTGAAACCACTATCTACTAATAAATCTTTAACACAGGGTTTACATTAAGGTCTTGTTAACAGCAGAATAAGCAATATGTACCACAGTGCTGCCTATTTTCATTAGGCTGAAATACGTGCCTGGAAGAGAGAGAGAGAGAGTACATCTGGTTTCCATTTCTTAATTATTTATGATTTCTCATTATTGAGTTGTTTGCTGCGTTTTTGAACATAGTTTGAGTTTAAGGGAAAAAAATCACCTTACTCCCAAATCTCCCATTTATCAGTCATCCCTGTTAGCACTGGAAAAACACCCCTAAAGCATTAAAAGCATATCCCATCATCTTGGCGTGCCTTCATTCACTCAGTCATCGATTCCTCATTCATGAAAGTCCCTGAGTATTTGTTAGGAGCCACACTTGGGGAGCCCCCCCAACTAACGGGGGTAAGCAACCTGTTTCCACAAGTCACCATGCCATGTGCCCGGAGGGATGATGCTGTTACATTTAACAAGTGGTGAGAGAACAGAGGAAAGACACAGCTCCATCTAGATAAATTAATGGGGCAAAGAATTCTTGAGGAAGCAAGTAAAATGTGAATGGGGCCTTGAGGAAGGAGCTGAATGTGCCAAATGGGAGAGTGCTGAAAAGAATTCCAGGCACAGAAGACAGTGTGTTTTTAGAAGTTTTAAAATGGTAACCAAGCATATTGAGCATTAAGAATAAAAGACTGGAAGTTAAATGTAACACAAACAATACGAAGATAGTTTAAAAACCACGCTAAGGAGTGAGACAGGCTTACTTAACATTGGAGAGACATAGGATGTTCTTGGATAAGATAATATTGTAAAAGTGCTGAATGTGGTGGCACATGGCTGCCATCTCAGTTCCTAGAGCAAAGGCAGGATGACCACACATACAAGACCAGTCTGGGCTGCAGAATGAGACCTTGTCTCAAAAACAAAACAGAACAAAACAAAAACCAGAAAAAACAAAAAACAAGAGCTGGAGAGATGACTTCATGGGTAAGAATGCTTGCTCACAAGCCTGAAGACCTACGTTTGGATCCCTGCACCCATATAAAAAGCAGTATGATCATACATGTACCTGTAACGCCAGTGATGTGGGGGGCCATTACATAGGAATCACTGGGGTTGATTAACCTTCAACTAGCTGCAGATTCAGTGAGAGACGTGTCTCAATAGAACAAGGTAGAGAGCGATAGAGCAGGACACATGAAATCATCCTCTGGTCTCTGTACATGTGTGCACAGGCACACACACCTGAACACGTGTATGATGTATGTGTACGCCACAAAAATACTACATAGACAAAAAAAAACAAACAACAAAAGTTCGTTTCTTTCCCTCCTTCCTCTTTTGAAATCCCAATTAGAATGCCAGTGAAGTCATTTTTAGGGACATGACATGAAACCACTATTCATTTTTCATAAGGAAATTCATGAAAACTTTAAAAAAGAAAATGTAATTATGGGAGATTATCTCTACTGCACAGCAAAACATAATATGAAACTATAATAAGCAGCTTAGTATTGAAGTAAGGTTAGACAGTGGAAAATACTAACGTGCAGTGAACAACTGTCTTTAAAATGGTCACAGTAAAGCATTTTAAAATCAACGTGAGAAGAGAGATTCTTCAAGAAATGATTGTGGGGAGGCTGGCCGTTTTGAAAAGCAACACAGAATCTTTTCTTACACACACACACACACACAAATCCTAATGTATTAAATAATTATGTAGAGTTGAGTATGGTGGCTCACATCTGTAATCCAAAAGTTCAGGAGCCTGAGGTAGGATTGCTGTGTGTTGTATAAAATAAAAGAAACAAGAGAAGTCCTAGAGGTGGCAGGGGGTGGGGGCACAGGGATAGCCCAGGGGCTGGCCATGTTTTATGTGTGAGGCCCTGGATTTGATTCTCGGCAACATACACATGCACACACACACATACACACAGAGGTCGTAGAAGCACGAGTGGGTTCATAGCTTGCAGCATTTTGTCTTTCTGAACAGAATACAAAATCTGAAAGTCATATAAGAAAAGGTAGATAGATTTTACTACATGTGAACAAAAGCCTTTTTTCCAGTGTGGTTTTTAAAAGCTGCACCTTCTATTTTAGCTTGCATTAATCATTCTCTTGAGGTCCCCGCAGAGATGGCTTGAACTGGACCACCTATGCATACAGAGGCAGAGATGGAGATAGGTACTGGGTCCTACTGAGGTGTCTTTGAAAACCTGATGATGATTTGGGCAATGTTAGTGCTGATGGCTATCTGGAGACTCTACTGCAGTTTTCCTGTGTACAAAGCAGACCAGTCAAATCCTGAGGGTGGTGTTAATTCACTGCTCTGCACCTGTGGAGGGAGAGCTTTCAGTGAGAGGCTACCTTTGACCCAAGACTGATATCTAGAATTGGAAGGCCATGGTCATCCCCACTCATTCCTGTCTTTGAGATCATCTGAGCTCTTTCAGATGTCTAGCCTGAAGCTGTTACTCCTTTTCTGGGCAGTTGCAGCAATAACATTAAATTCTGAAGGAGTGGTTGTTTCCTGTAAATTAATATGAGCGATCCCTGTGTCATTGTCACACCTTTACTATAGAAAAAGCAATGACGGTATGCAGTGCCTGGGAACTAGAAGGGTTGACTGCTGGCAAGAACAAAGAGGCGCCAGGGCTGGGCTGGACCTGGCAGTTTAATGAACTCATTTATCTTAGCATTCTCTCCTTCCGTCGCAAAGCTGTCTACAGCAATAAACACCAAAATGAGGATATTTATGTGCTGGTGTTTGGAACATTTGATTCAAGTGGGTATTCTAGTAGTGTTCTTGGAGATCAGCCTGCCCTGGTTTTCTGAATGCTTTTGACTAAATCAGGCTTTGCACTGGAGATACTCTTAGCTCCCAGTTTCTCTGTTAATAAATGCACTCTGAACTTAGCTATATACCTGTTTTTCTTCTGAAAAGTATGCTTTCCTTCTCTCACTCCCACAAACATTTCAGTTTTGTTTATTTATTGGAAACAGGGTCTCATGTCCCCCAGGCTAGCCTTGAACTCACTATGTAGTCATGGAATTTCTGATACTCCAGCCCCCACCCCTGAGTGCTGGGATTACAGGTGTGAGCCATAATGATTGCTTTGTGTGATGTTAGGGTCAAGCCCAGGGCTTTGTGCATGCTACGCAAGCACTGTACCAACCGAGCTACATCCCCAGTCCTAGACTTCTCCATCTAACACTCAGAACTATAGAAAGATGCCGTCTAGCTGAGTTTGTCTTCTCCCAGACTGTGAATTTGGTAAAGTCAAGGACCAAGGGTAACACAGGTATTTCCCTAGAGTCCCGTGGATCTACCCTGGACTTGAAGCCAAGCAGATCTCTAATGAATAGTGACTAAAAGAATTAGGGGAGGAAAGGCTGCCGTCTAGGAAGTTCACTGTTGGATGATGGTTGAATGGACATAGCAAAGAGTGACGGTGGAGAGGACAGGCGCCATCTGAGGAATAACTCAGTCTTCTTAGCTGAATTCTAGTAACTTCCGACTTAGAAGTTGCTAGAATAACAGACATCCATTTCCTCACCTGTCTCTGCTCTTCACACTAGATCAAGAATACAGGTCATGTTTGTTTTTTGTTTTTTGTTTTTTTTTTTTCTATTTGAGCAGGGAGGGTTCGATATGCAGATTCTAACCTGATCCAATTTGTTTGTGAGTGGGCTGGACTTCGGAAGGATCTAATCTAGCCGTCTTGGAATGACTGTGCTAATTGGCCACTGTTACCTCTCTTGCCCCCTGAGTTCTGTGTCACTACCATGTAATGTGCATGCCAGATACCTTAAACCTTCCCCTTCTCATCCCTATTCACACTCACCTGTCATGAGGTTCTGGGGTGTGGCAAGGATGAGGGGGCACATACAGGACATGCTGTGTTTGCCTATTACATTAATACGTATAAAGTGACCTCCTTAAACATGTCCTTAGCTAGTCCTATGAGTTTCCTAAGATGTTCTCCCACACATCTCTCTGGCACCCAGCTCTCTTGGAACTCTGCTACTTAGTGTAAACAGTTGCTAGAATGCTGTCTTGCTGGGACCTCTGGTCTCCTCTACCCCCTCCACTTAGTCTAGACCTAAGCTAAGCATGGCAACCAGGTTCTTCTCCAGAATGCTAAGTAAAAACTTCCTTTCAGCTGACAAGATGACTCAGCGAGTCAAGGAGACTGCAGTCAAGCCTGGTAACCTGAGTTCGATCCCTAGGATCTACATAGTAGAGAGAGAAAACGGATTCCGATAGATTACCCTCTGACCTCCACACATGCGTGGTGGCATGCACATCCCCACCCCCATGTATATGCAAAATAAATCAATGCACTTTTTAAAAACTTCCTTTGGGGTTGAAGAGATGACTCAGAGAGTTAAGAGCACTGGCTGCTCTTGCAGAGGACCTGGAGTTCAGGTTGGTAGATAGCAACTGTCCGTAATTCCAGTTCCAGGGGAACCAACACCCTCTTCTGGACTCCATGAGCACTGTACACACATGATGCGTTTACATGCATGCTGAAAACACTCATACATATAAAATAGAAATTAATTAATTAATTTAAAAGCTTCCTTTAATCCCTGAAGCTATAAACTGTCCAGGGAGACTCTTGACATAGAAGAGTACTATACACATACATTCAAACAGAACAAAAGCATAAGGAAACTTCCCTATCTCTAATTAAAGTGATTTAAAAATTTATTGGATAGTTTTTAGAGACAGGATCTTACTCTGTATCCCAGGCTAGCCTTGAACTCACTATGTAGTCCAGGTTGTCTTGAACTTGCAACAATCTTCCCACTTTCCTTTTCAGAGTGCTGGGATTATAGGCATAAGCCACCACATCTAGCTTCTCATCAGAGCAATGTAAATGTCACCAACAAAGAGTTTAGCTTCTTCTAGAACCCACCCCACAAAACAGTATGACAAATTAGCTTAGAATCTGCCTTTTGATCACTTTTATCCAAGCAGAAACCACTAACCACTGTTTTAAGTTTCTTGGAAGCTGAATGTGATGGTGTAAGCTGGTATATTTACCTGTGATCCCAGTCTTGGGAGGTGGAAGCCAAAGGATGGATTAGGAGTTCAAGGCCAGCCTCAGCTACATGAGACACTATCTCAGCCAACAAAGAAATGAACAAAAAGTTTCTTTTATTTTGCAGAGAAAAATTAAGTATACAGTAGGATATTACCTATGAAACTACCATCTATTCACCTACTTAAAAACTATTTTGTGGACTTGGGAGGTGGCTCAGTGAGTTAGATGTGTACTGTGCAGGTGTGAACTCAGATCTCTAGCCATCCTATAAAGGGCGGGGCGCAGCAGCATGTGCCCAGCACTTGTGGAGATGTAGGCAGGACCAATTCTTAAAGTTCATTGGCTAATCAGCCCAGCCACATTGATGAGTTCCAGGTTCAGTGAGAGAGCCTGTCTCAAAAAATAAGGAGGATCGTGATCCAGGAAGATGCCTATGCTGACCTCTGGCCTCTACATGCACACAGCACACATGAACACATACATGCACCACACACCCCCTACTTTGCCTTTTTGTGTGTCTTGAGATATTTCTATATTGATATAGCTCATTTTTCATGACTGCACAGCATTCAGTTATCTGATTGTACCGTGCCTGATTTAATAGTCCTTTACTGATGGACACTTTTCTTGTTTTTATAGACAATGCTGTACTGAATACTTTTCACATATATTTTATTGAGATTTTATGAGTGTAGTCATGGGTATTATTCTGTAACTTTAATGATGCAATGATGCTTTACTGGTGGCTCAGATGATGGATACAGAGTATAGTCTAGAGAATTCCTTATACATCACCTGTGACTGGTTTGCCCTATCTCATTTCCTGTACCGCCTTCTACCTTGCTAGGGCAACTGATTTTTTAATGGTTTCTCTCATTTATGCCAAGAGACAGATCACTTCCTTCCCAGGGTTAAAAGAAGAATTTGCCTTTGTTTCATCTAAAGCCAGCCTCACTACCTGATACAGAGCTAATTTTTCCAGAATGACTGACAGCAAGTGGTTGATTGCCTGTAAGTCAAGACAATCACAAAAGAGGTTAATGCTGATGTTTTCTAAACATTAGAATTTTTTTGTTCTTATTCATGGCCACATATTCCCTTCAGTTGAAAAATGAAATTTGCAGGGCTAGGGAGATGGCTCAGTTGGTAAAATGCCTGATACATAGCATAAGGACCTGAGTTCTTGTCCCTGTCACTCACATTAAAAAGTTGGAGATAGTGACACACATCTTTCACGCCAGTACTGGGGCAGTGGAGTTAGATGGATTGCTAGAGCTCAAGGGGCAGCCAGTCAACCCGAATCAGTGAGTTCCGTGTTCACAGGGTCCCTGTCTCAAATAATAAGGTGGAGAGCCATTGTGGAAGATACCTGACATCCACCTCTGGCCTTCACACAAACCTGTACCTGAATGCACAGATGTACACAACGAATACATACAAGTTACACACATACACACAGAAATGAAACTTGAACATTAACTTTTTTAAACAGTCGAACCCAAATGTCTATACTTAGCAATAATGAACAGGAAAGAGCATTCAGTGGAAAGACTTGGACAAGGAGTTAGAAGACCTAAGTTTTAGCCTAGGCCCTTCCTTCCAGCTGCGGGACCCCCTCCCACCGCCTTATTCCCATCTATTCTCCAAATGACCTTAGAAAACTCTTCCATTTCGAAGTTCTGATGCTAAAACTGAAAATCCAGATCAGATGACTCAGTTCCTAAGAACTGTCTTGGCTGGATTCTCAGTGGGCAGAAGTGGAGACTGGCAGCATCTTACATAATATTACTTGGGCAAAAGGGTTGAGGAGGGTGTTGAGTGCCATCCAAGTCACAGCACTAACATTTTGGGTCACTGATTGCTTTTGCCTTGGCACAGTATGATTCAGTCCTTTCTTGGCTTACTAGGAGAGTGGATGCAATTTCCCAGCAGCCTGAGATGCACTTGGTAGTCCCAAGCCAACAAAAATGCAAAGGGTATTAGTGAAAGAGAGTGCATATATACTTGTCCCTTTCTTCTCGCCCTGCACTTGAGCTTGTTTGATGTATTCTGTTTTCAAAAATGCTTGTAATACTCTGATTAAGGAGCTCAAACAGGAAACCAACAGTGAGCCAACTTGCTCCAGGAAAATGTCATAGGACATTCCTTAAATTAATCAAATGAATTTATTTAACAGCATTAACTGATAAAGCTTATAAAATACTATCAATGACATGTAACATAACAAGAGTTCAAATGCCGTTCTCTAATATAGAATGGAAAGGACTACCAAAACATCAGTGTCATCTTTGTTTTGATCTAATTCCTCTGGGCATTGCTTCTGGTACAAAACAAACAAGCAAACAAATACAGCCATTTATTTGGCAGAGAGGAAATGGACTTTTGGCAATGCGGATTGCCTGCTGGGTAGTGCTGTAGACTGGCAGTTAGTTACTCCGTTCTAATTGCTTGACATTACAGTAAAGCATCAGTGGCTAAAATGTTTTCCTTTCTCTTCCTTTTGATGTTTGATAGTCAAGGCAGATTCTCCATCAAACACTTCAGTATCATGATAGTCAAATTATACAACATCTTAACTAAGAAAATGTTAGGGGGTCTGAAGAGATGACTCAGTGATTAAGAGCACTGACTGCTCTTGCAGAGGACCTAGGTTCAATTCCCAGCACCCACATGATGGCTAACAACCACCTGTTTCAGGGGATCCTATACCCTATTCTGACCTGCAGGGGCATTTCACGACATGAGTGTACTTACACATATGCAGGCAATACAATCATAAATAAAGTATTTTTTAAAAGAAAGGTTAGGAAAGGGAGGGTTGGTGAGATGGCTCTGTGGGTAGAGGCACTTGGTGCATAGCCTGATGATTTGAGTTCAATCCCTGGGACTTGCATGGTAGAAGGAGAGAACTGAGTCCTGCAAGTTGTCCTCTGACCACCAGATATGTACTGTGACAGACATGCACATGTACACACACAGAGAAATTAAATAGATATAAAAATAACTTCTAAAAGACAAGGAATTATTCATGGAAGGATCAGGGGAATGCTTCTTCCTCATAAACTTATTGACTGTTTTTTTTTGTTTGTTTGTTAAATGCAATGATTTCTACTTTGTCTTATTCACTCAGAAGAAAATACTCTTTTTAAGAAGTTTTATTTTATTTTCAGTGTATGAGTGTATTACCTGTATGTGTGTAAGTGTACCTGTGTCGTGCTATACACACAGAAATCAGAAGAGGGTGTCAGATTCCATAGGCTGGAGCTGTGGATGGTTGTTAGCTACCATGTGGGTGCTGGGAATCAAATCTGGATCCTTTGCTTGAGCAGCCAGTGCTCTTAACTGCTGAACCATCCTTTCAGCCCCAAGAAAACATTCTTTATGAGGCATGTTGAGATGTTAAATGAAATCTATAAATCTGACTTTAATGCCTATATGGATAATTTTTTCACACAATTATTTTTAACATCTTATTGTTTGCATGGGTCATAAAGAGAGGAACACATTTGGTGGTGATATATTTCATTTATAGAATGTTGTGAGAAAATATTTTATTGGAAATTGTCATATGCACCAAATATTGCCTTCTGAGGTTATGGGTATTAATAAATAAACTATGGCAGAACATCAGCATTTCAACTTTCCCAAATTTATTTCCCAGTCTTTCTTTGGTTTTGTATTCTGCTTAAACTAGATTATTCATAGATACACACTTATTGTGGAGAACAATTGAACTGAATTCTGTATAAAAGGATTGGTAATGATTCAACAGCATCACCAGGCTGACAAAGACCCTGGCAGAGATGATTTGACAGACTTGATTGGGTTTGAGGAGTAATAAGCAGGAAGAAGGGCTTAGTCATCTCTGTGTCTAGTACCCAGGGCTCAGTGATTCTGCCAGCCTAAAGTGCCTTCTCTCTTAGATGCAGTGCTTCCTGCAGTACACAAAGCATTTCTAAAAACATCCTTTATAGAAAAGTGAAATTATAGGAAAATGGATGGATCTGGAAATTATTATATTGAACAAAGTGACCCAGACTCAGAGAAACAAATACCACCTATTCTCTCTCATATGTGGATCCAAGCTTTTAATGTTCATTCATATATATATATATATATATATATATATATGTATATATATGTATGTATGGACTAAATCCCCAATAAACAGCCTGGGCCATAGGTGAGTAATAAAACTGACAGGCTTCCACCTTCTTGGTCTGAGACAAAGGCCTGGGAGCTTGCCCTTCAGCCAGCAGAGCTTCCTTTCTCACTGACCAATCCAGACCAACTCATAAGACCCAGGTCCATCCTGGACATATCTCGACTCATGACAGTGGCCTGTCAGCTCTTTTCTTCTTCGTTTATGTTGGTCAATCCAAAATTAGGAGAGCAGGACCTGTCCCACACTACCCAAAACACGGAAAAGGCCCAAACTCTCTTGGGGGCTTTGGAATTTTTGCTTCTGAGTCCCCTCCTCACTTGTGGAAAGTCTTTTTCTCCTTGTGAATGTGTTTCTTTACTTTTAATAAAGTTTGTTACCTGTTGCTTTTTGCTATGTCTGAGATTTTTTTCCCCCTGCCTTTTAATTCTTAATTGGCAGAGAAAAGTGAACCCGATCAAGACCCCCAAATGGTTCTATGGCTGTGAGTGTGGGTTTAGGTTATGCTACTAGAAAGGGAACCAGAAAATGGGTGAGAGAGGTGAGGGAGGGAGGGAATCAGAACAGATGATGAGAATGGAGAGGAAGCTCCTGGGGCAGGTACAAGGACGGTTAGGGGGATGGAGGGAAAGAGTCAGGAGGGAGGAGGCAGTCAACAAAAGCAAATCGTGTTTGGAAATGCCACACTGCAACCTAACACTTGGTATGCTAATTTAAAAAAATGTAAAAGCATCCTTTGCAAGCATGCAGTAGTAGTGTTTACCAGAGGGTTACATTACGAACTCTACTATTGATTTGCATAAAATCTATATTTATGTAAAAGTATGTAAAAGACACAGTATATCAGCTAGAAGTGCTGTCAAGGAAATGGGGAGGTGGAGAATCTGGGAAGCTGAGGATCAAGGAAGATGTCCAGAGAAGATGACATGTTAGCAAAGAAGAGGAGGAGGGGCGAGCCCTGGGGACAGAGAGGAGCAGGGAGGAGAGAGCCCTGCAGAGCTCACTGGCCAGGAACACACTTGGAACATTTGAATCACGGAGGCCAGTTGGACCAGAGGTCACCGAGATGGGGAAGTAACCAGTCACGTACCTTGTGAAACACTCTGAGGACTTTGACTCTGACTCCAAGTAAGATGGAGCCACTAGAGGTTGTGTAGATGAACCCACTCACTTAAATGTGGACCTTTAAAGGAAACACAAGAACCCTTTGGACTTGTTTGTTTGTCTTTAGGTTTTGTGGTGTGTGTGTGTGTGTGTGTGTGTGTGTGTGTGTGTGTACACTCAGAAGTAAGGCTGTGGCATGGGGTTAGACAATCCTGAGCATGAATGATGCCTCTTAATTTTGTATTCCAAGTATCTCATTCCCTTCGCCCTAGTCCTTGGCCTGTGTATGTATGTGTACCACTCATTGTTTAATGGGTGAATGGCTGAATACAAATTAGCTTTGTTAACATTTGTGGTTTGCAAACAAAGAATATATCCTGTAGCACGGTTGTTTACATTGTTGAAACAAGAAATAAGTGAACGTGGCCAACACGTCACAGGTAGTTATTGCCTCCTGTTAGCGTGGAACCCTTGGCACAGTCCAGAAGAATAAACCCCGGAGGAAGGCAAACCCCTTCCTCCCCTGACTTTGGAAAGGAAAAGCTGTGAACTGAGATAACCACACTGCAGAGGTTGTGAGGGAGTTTAGAAATGAGCGTGTCTGGTGATAAGTCATTACCTATTCAGCACTGCCCATGAATCTGGGGATGCTATATCGATTAAATGACTAGACGGTCTTCATCGTAGCTTGCTATTTAAGCTGGGCAGAACTCCTCTGGCACTAACCTTATGTGCACGCAGGACTTGCTGTCAAAAATCTCAGCTGCCTGGGAAGAAGTGAGGCAATGGGTAAGAAGTCACAGCCTCAGCTGAGAAATTAGTGGGAACTAATGACTATGGAGAGAGGGAGAGTTGGTTTTCTTTAAGGGAGTGACACTAGATAAAATGATCAGGCTCCAGCAGATGGACTCACACCAAGGCACATTTGGAGACACAAACTTAACTCAATAGGCCTTAACATGTATGACAGAACTCATGAAATCCAGTGGGTAGGGTATAGCGGGTTGCAGATAGGGGAGGGGCTCTAAATATGATCAAGATGTATTGTATGAAATTCACAAAATTTTAGTAAACAGAAAATCTCAGCTGCTGACCTTGTGGGGCTTTGGTGACACTTTGGGGCCAGGAAGTTTAAATTTCATTAAAGTGGAAGAGATCAATTGATCAAACCTATATGCACAGTAAACAGGGTACAGACAGACAGACACACAGTGTCTGTCTCACTGCTTTTGTGTCCATTTCTGAACCTCTGATAGGATAAGAGGAACAGAACTGCAGAATGGAATTGCACTTTTCCTTCTGTGGCCCATTTGCCATTTAGGAGCTGGCCAGCCAGAGATGGTATCTAATTTCAAGTCTGTCTCTCCTAGGTGTGCTTTTTTAAGCACTGAAAAAATAATAGAGATGAAGCAGGTTGAGTACTTTCCCAGAGTTAGTTCATGAGTCCCGTGAAAATAAGAATGACTCAAGCACAGGACTTCTGTTTGTTTTCTGCCCCAGCGTTTTGGTAGTTGGGCAGTTAAGGGTGAGCCTGGTTTTCAATGGCTCTAAAGTAGTTCCTTCTCTGAGTTCAAGAATAAGAAAGGAAACCAATTAGAATTGTCAACTGGGTCATTTGTGCATGTAGACAGCTGTCATCAACATCACTTGTCTCTCCCCAGTCCTGTCCATGTGTTGCTGACAAATTAACTTTCTAAGTACTGGTTTTGATTGTTTAGTTCCCTACATAAGAAAGATTCTAGGGCTGGGAAACCAGAGTTGGAGCCCTAGAACTTGCTAAAAACGTCAGGCATGGTACCTTGTGCTTGTAATCTCCAGCAATGGGGTGGCAGAAACAGGTGGATTCCTGGGACTTGCTGGCCAGCCAGTGTGTTCCAGGTCAAGTCAGAGACCTTGTCTCAAAAAACAAGGTATAAAGAGCTGAAGAGATTGTTCAGCGGTTAAGAGCATTTGCTGCTCTTACACAGTACTTGAGTTTGGTTACCAGCCCTCATATAAAGAGGTTTAACCATCTGTAACTTCAGCTCTATGGGATCTGATGCCTTCTTCTGGCCTCCAAGGGCACCCCCACGCAGGCGGCAGACACTCACACAGATACACACATATACACACAAAAAGCCCCCCCCCCAAAAAAAATCTTTAAAAGACAAAACCAAAAGCAAGGCAAGCAGCTCCTGCAGAGCGACACCTGAGGCTGTCTTTTGGCCTGCATGTGCGTGCGCGTGCACATACACACGCACACACTCACACACAAGCAATCTTCTAGGACTTCTTGTTTTTTGAATGGCCTTATCATTCCTCTAGGATGAGATTTATATGAAACTAGATTTTTTTGAAAGCAGATATAATTAAAGAAAGGAGTAAGCTCATCGGCTGTGAGTGCACATGGAGTAGAACAGAGAGACAGGTGCATAACAGCTAATTAACTGATTTTCTACATCGTGGCCTTATTTTCCTGACTCCCCTTGGCAGACCTTCCCATGTCACCTTCCACCTCTCATGACTCCTTGAATTGCCCTCAGATTGCTCTGCTCTTCAAGACCTACATGGCCCTCTTGCCTTTTCTATCTTCAAAACTTTTGCCAAAGTCAAAAGTTTGTCTAAGTCTAGTCATCGCTTCTTTCTCCAATTTCCAACAAAGTGATGTTTGTTTTTAAGATTCACCTTATGAACTATGAAGACTTTTTTTCTTCTTTTGAGAAACCTACAGTTTTGGTGTCCCTTATCTTCAGTTACAGTGCTCCCTGCATTATAGAGATTTAGAGACTTGTTTTAAATGTCTTCCTTGTTCTTAGACCTTTTTGAGATAGGGTATCATTACGCATATAGTCTGTGCTGTCTTTGAACTTGTGGACTTGTGGTCTTCCTTCCACAGACTCCCAAGTGCTGGGATTATGGACATGTACCACTATACCCAGCCTAGAAAAGAAATATTTTTAGGCCAGCATTTCTGGCATCTTAAATGTGCAGTGAATGCAGGATACCAAGATTTCAATTCTAGTGCTGCCTCTGGTAGCTGGTCAACCTGGACAAGTATATGCACCTCTCTGTGGATTTTCCCTCATATATAAATAGTATCTCAAAGTAGTTCCTTCAGAAACAGTGTTTAGGACAGTGCTTGACACATGATAACCAATTAATGCTAGTAATTAGTTTACAGATGTCAGAATTTTTCATCCTGACAAAAACTCTGTGAAATTTACATTGTCCTCATTTTAAAGATAAAGAGTATGAGATTCAGTGAGGTTATGCAACTTACCCAGGATCACACAGCTGGTAAATGGTAGAAACAAGAGTCAAACCTTAGTCTATCAGACTTGCTCATATTTCAAATTCTGGCATAATACCTTAAGCCTATAGTCGTGTAATAGATGCTTTTGTGTTGATGTTATTTAAAGGCAGGATATTTGAAAACAGCCTGAGTTCTTTAGCTTAGAATTTACCTTGTGAATTTCATGCATGCTTAAACCTTCTTGACTGTAGACTCTCCTCCTTTGTAGGACAGCAGTGATGACTACTCCATAGACTTAGGGCAGCAAAGAAGCAGGTAAAGTGGATAACCACTGCTAGCTGCCTAATGTGTGGTCTGTGCTTAAAGAGTGCCATTTCTGGGCTGGGGAGATGGCTCCGTAGCTAAAGCGCTTGTCACACAGAAGTGAGAGCTGGAGTTTCAATACCCATCACTCATTTATGTCCTATAAATGTGGTGGCCCCCTGTAATCTCAGAGCAGGGGAGGCAGAGACGGGGGCTCCCTAGAGAAATCTAGCTAGCTAGCTTGACTAGCCAAATTCCATGATCACAGGGCTAAAATGGGAAACCCTACCTCAATGTATCAGGTACAGAGCCATAGAGGATGCCACCTGAAGTCAACCTCTAGCCTCTGGACAAATGTGCATATACACGCACCAGCACCCACATAATAAAAATAGATGTAGATGCACACACACATATATGTACACATGCATACAACACACCAGAAAGAATGTCAGTCCTTTCTCTCACTCCACCTCCCATTCACATTCTAAAGCCACTATTACTGTATTTAGTCTAGTTAAGATATTGTGAAAAATAAGATTCTGATTAGAGCAATCAAATCAACCTTGCCCTCCCATCCTCCCTCCCCTCTTTCCTCCCTCCCTCCCTCCTTCCTTCCCTCTCTATTTTCTTTCTTTCTTTTAGATAGGAGATCCTGTGTCTCACACTGGCCTCAAACTCATTGTATAGCCAGGGATGACCTTGAACTCCTGATCCTCCTGCCTCCACCTCCTGAGTGCTAGAATTATAGGCATGTGCCACCACTCTCACTGTATGCACTTGTAGGGATCCAACCTTGGGCTTTACATGATGGGCAAGTTCTCTTCCAACTGAGCTCTGCCCCCAGCCTTCACATCAACCTCTCACAAGCTGCTGGTGGTCTTTGTTCTAGTCATTTCTATGAAGCCTGACAGAGCCCAGTCCCTGTGGTGGGCATGAGTTTGAAATTCCTGTCTTAATTTCCTCTTGCTATAATGCCTGAAGTTATTTTAATTGAAGATTGGATTGGGTTATTCAATATCCTGCTTCAAAATGTGGTGGTTATGCATGAAAAGGCATTATGAGTTCATTTCATTGGGAGGGTGGTGATGATGATTTGTTTAATTTAAGTCAGTCAGCAAGGAGAAGAAAGAAGTTTTGGTTTGTGGGAGGAAGCATGAAAAAAAAAAAACCATTTTTAAGCTGAAGAGTAAAGGGACAGAAAGTAACAAGAGAGAAATAACTTAGTCAAAACCATCCCCAGACTGGAGAATTAACCTTTAAGTAGTATTTGAATGCAACACTGGAAGTTCCTTATCTGATCTCACGAGACAAATGCATTTAACAGAAGCAATTCCTTCCTGCAGTGGAATCATACAGTGTGAGTAAAAGTCATGATAGATTAATGCTGCAGTCTTGACCCAAGCTTTATTTTCAGGAAACTAAAGATGAGAATAGAAAACTTTTCTTTAAAATTTTATATTTATTTCTATATTTGTGTGTGTGTGTGTATGTGTGTTTGTGTGTGTATGCACGTGCCACAATGCACACATTAGAGGTCATTGGACAACTTGAAGGCAGCCATTCTCTTTCTACTATGTGGGACCTAGGGATTAAACTCAGGCCATCATGTTTGGTGGCAAACGCCTTTATTCTCTTAGCCAGCACACCAGCCCAAGTATGGATAACTACTTTCCCAGGAATCTATCGATTTGTTCAAAATTCTACTCTATTATGCCTATGTTCAAATCTCATAAGATGACTTTTGACTTAGCACATCAAACCTTCATCTTTCATGAACCCAAAGAGCCAGTGTCTCCTTGGCCAGTGTTCTGCAGGTTGAAGAATAGAAAGGGCTTACGCTTGCCTCTTTCTTTGGTCTGATGGAATCAGTCGTGTATAAATGCCAGGACTGGAAGACTGAAATGAAGTTTGTTGAAATAATAAACAGCAATACTTTTTTTATAAACACTTGTATTTACTACTGTTTTTCTTTAAACATGGAAAAGCAATGTCCAGTCAACCAGTTTACACAGATGTGTGTCTATTTCTCTCTGTGTTCTATGCTTCTCAAATAAGGAATTGGATAGGGAAGCCTCTAGCGCTCCAAGGAGACTCTGGGTTGAGATCACCTCTTCAGGGGGACTCTGAGTTAGGATCACCTTCTCTTCTCTAGTACCCTTGCTGTATTCTCAGGAACTACGTGACCAAGGGAGTCCTAATCTGGTCTAAGTCCCTGTTAATTCAGCCAAAATTGGTAATAAACACAGACTTACAAGAAGCTAAGAAAAATACATCATAGGACAAAACACAAGCAGATCACTTTAAGAGTGACTCGAGCAAGCTGGCCCTTTGGTAAGCTATTCACTAGAAGTTTGGCAGCATCAGGTATGTTGAGGAGAAGCATCGATCTATGACGACACAAGAGAGAGAACTTAGTTACTCTTGTGTTTAGTTATAGTAATGGGATTTGAAAGCAGTCAGGGACTCAGGTAGCCCAGACTGGCCTCAAACTCACCTTGAACTTCCTATCTTCCTCTCACCACCTCCTAAGTATTGGACTTACAGGTGTGCAACACCACACCCAGTTTATGTGGTGCTGGGGATTGAACCCTGCATGCTAGGTAAGTACTCTACCAGCTCAGCTAGCCTAGCCCCTCAATGTGAATTTTATGAAAGGGTGAAGAGAGGACTAATCAGAGAGAACATGTTTTCTTTTCTCTGCTGTCTTGAGTATAATTGCAATGTTACACAGACGACTATGATTATTGATTACCTGTCTCCTACGAAAAAATCCTAAAACTGAACTTATATTCTATATGACATATTTGAAGAAAATAGGGAGTTGTCAAGTAAGTTTTCTTCCAAACATAGGAGTCCAGGTTCTACCTAGACATCTGCAGACCCAGGTGGGTACTGTAGGGGGAAAGATGTATTAATGTGAACGTGTGCCATGCTCTGCCAGGGCCTCCCAGCTAGTGCATGGGCATGAGCGCATATTTATATAGTGTCTGCAATTGTGACTCAGAGATCTTCACTGGAACAATGGGAAGAATGTGCCTATTTTCCTCCACGAAGTCTCTCTTCAGTTCTTCTGCAGAAGCTGAAGAGGTGTGTCACAGAGGCTATGTATTAACTTCCTTGTGAGAGCTTTTTGTTCTTTGTATAGGAGCTCCCTTTAAAAGGTAGGCATTGTTCATTGTGCATCTACAGCTGGCCTTGTGCTGTAATACAGATATTACCTCCTTAGGAATGAATGGGTTCTCATAGCTACCAGATTGGCTAGGCATTGGCTTTTCCATTTTCCATTTAAAAATTTTTATTTTATGTGTATGAGTGTATTGCATGCATGCATGTAAGTGTGCCTGTGTCATGCAATGTCCATGGAGGTCAGAGAGTGCATCAGATCCACTAGAACTGGAGTTTCGGACTGTTGTTAGCTGCCATGTGGATGCTGGGAACCAAACCCTGGTCCTCTGCAAGAGCAACCTGTGCTCTTACCCACTGAGCCATCTCTCCAGCCTCTCTTTTCTATTTTATAAATGAAGAAATGGAGGCATAAAGATGGCAGAATTGCCTGGTTATTAAGTGGGCTTTCTTGTAATCAATCATGTATTGACTCACCCCCAAATTTTTGGGGAGCCACCTGCATTTCCAGTATTGTTCAAGTGCTGGTCTGTGACTATCAGTGATATGCTTTGGGACCCCGGTTCTCAGGGTTTTTTTTTTTAAAGGATTTATTTTTCAATTTTGTTTGGTGTGTATGTGTGTGTGTGCTCGAGTGTATATATGTATACCACATGTGTAGGTGCCTGAAGAGGCCAGAAGAGGGTGTCAGATTCACTGGAGCTGGAGTTACAGGTAGTTATGAATTGCCTGATGTGGGTTCTAAGAACTGAATCTAGGTCCTTTACAAGAGCATCCAGTGCTTTTAACTGCTGAGCCATCTCTCCAGCCCCTCTCAGGGGTTTGGTAACCTTTTGCAGGTGAGGAGAGAGGTAGGGACAGATAGGCAAACAGGAAACAGGAAGATTACTTCAAACAGTGATGGGGCCATGCAGAATGCCACTCAGGGTTTTGTGGAAGAGATTGAAGGCTTGTTAAGGGCGTCCTCAGTACGGGGGAATACTGTGGAGAAAGCAACTATAAGCCAAGCAATGATTGAGCACATGGAGCAGCAGCCTGAGGACCTTCAGAAGGAGTGCCTCAGCCGGCAATAGTCAGAGCCATTCTGAAGCAGAAAGGCTCTTGTGACTAGAATAGAGTTACCCATAAGAGGTCGTAGAGCCTAGGCCAGACCAGGTTGGGGTTTGTCTGCCATATAAGAGACTTTTGTTTTATTCTGACAGTAATGATAAACACCTTCCCCTCATCGGGTTTAAAAATATTTTATTTATTATTTTACGTGGATGAATGTGTTACGTGCGTGTATGTAAGTGCATCTGTGTCGTGCAATACCTGTGGATGTCAGAAAAGGGTTCTGGATTCCCTGGAACTGGAGTTGCTGTCAGTTGTGAGCTGCTATGTGGGTGCTGGGAATGGAACCCGGGTCCTCTGCAAGGACAGCCAGTGCTCTCACCCACTGAGCCATCTCTCCAGCCCCATATTAGGTGTTCAGTGTATCCATGATAAAGTTTGATCACATCTTAAAACTCCCTTTTGCTGCTTTGTGGGAGCTGATCACATGTCAGCAGCAAGTGTTTTTCCAGTGATGTAGAGAAGTGAGCAGTGAGCAGAAGGGCGGGGCAGTGAGCAGGAAACAGAAATTGCTTGTGTAGTGGATGGAAGAGGAGAAAGAGCACCCAGAGCTGGCGGTGGGCAGGGACTGGTTTTGTGTCCAGGTATGTGGCATGCTGGGCCTATAGAGACATCCAGAATTCTGCATGCATGTGCCGACTTCGGATGCCTGTGAAGTGTTGGGGGAGAGGGTGTTGCGTGCAGGCAGCTGGTCACCAGAGTTTCGCCTCCTATTTAAAGGCTCTTCCTACATGGGTGATAATGCACACATCTATAGTCCCAGCTACTCAGGAAGCTAAGTCAGGAGCATCGATTAAGCTGAGTTGTTGAAGACCAACCTGGGTGACACAACAAGACTTTGTTTCAAAAGCAAACAAAAGCTAACCTCCCACCTTGAGCCTCCCTCAAACCTGTTGAGACAAGATCTGCTGTTGCTCGATGTTGCACGTATACCAGGCTAGCTGGGCCCGGAGTTTCTGGGACTTCTGTCTCCACCTCCCATCTTGTAGGAACACTAGGATCACAGACATGTACCACCAGATCTGGCTTTTATGTGGGTTCTGGGGATCTGAACTCAGGTCCTCTCACTTACAGAGCAAGCCCTTTACCCACCGAACTATCTCCTCAGCACTTTTTGTAGCAATTTTAAGGAAAATATCACTTGTACTTTGCATGCCTTTTTGATCTTTGTTTAGTTAAATTCATTTTCATTGCATTTTACAACTATCTATGTCTACAGGCAGTTGGAAATGAACACAATACCTGGCCCCACACCTCAGGTGTGAGGAATATTGCTTTAAAGTTTAGAAGCTGAGCAGAGGCCAGAGAGACGGCTCAGCAGATAAAGGTGCCTGTCGCCAAGGCTGATAACCTGAATTTGATCCATGGGACCCGGATGGTGACCCAGGAGAGAACCAACTAACCTCCACATGTGTGCTATGGCATGCATGCACGCACATACATACATACACACACACACACACACACACACACACACACATATATATACACACACAGTAGTAAATGTAATAATAATTTTTAAAAGAATTAGTTGTATAAAGGCTGAGCAGATGGGGGGAGAAAAACAGGAACTGAGAATACATGATCAGTGAAGAAGAAGGAACACATTGATTTCCCTTTGATTTGAAACTTGAACTGAGTTCATGTTCCTAACTCCAAAGCCCAGGTGCTTCATTGTAAATGTATATAGCCTTCTTCTCTAGAAAGCCATCCATAATAAAATCTGTGGTATGACCCTGATAGAGCTATGATCCCATTATGGAACTGTACTCTACACCCAAGAGATTACTATTGGTCTCCCAAGAGGCAAATGGAGCTGCCCGTAAGTCTCTACCCCTGTTGACCCTAAACGTCTTGCCTTGCTTTGTCTTGTGTCCCCAGGGAAGCTCTGCTCATGTTTTCTCTTTTACATGTTTGGGAAAGTACCACCTGAAGGCAGTGTTTTCTTTTTTTTTACATTAGTATCCCCCTCACACACCGTAATTTGTAAAGGAGGTTAGACCTGGTCCCAGTGGTGACCTGGGAAATAGATCCAGCAACCCATCCTCTTTCCTGCACGTCAACCCAGACAAACAGGAACCTGTGACAGAGAGATGGGAGGCAGCCACAGTTGGTGTCCTAACTCCACAGGGCCTGATCAATAGCACAAATGTTAAGGCTTTTGTTTTTCAACATATTATTGAAGAGCACAGTAACTTCTCTGAAGAAGTCTTGAAAGAGAGAGAATTGATTTGCTATTTTAAGACCCAAGTACTCCTTCTGCTTTGGAGAAGGAAAGAACATAAAGAGAAGACAAAGACCTAAAAAAATATTATCCACCATTTGGACAGAATTGAAACTGCTTAAAAGCAAATTATGCCACAGAGTGATCCAAGATGATTATATTTAATTTATGCAAGGAATCTGGCCTCGCTTGTCCAAGTCTGGGAATTTGAACTTCAAAAAGTACAACTGGTTCTACAAATGACCTTTTGTTTCTCCAAGTTTTAAAATATAATGCTCCTTGAAAAGCTGATGGAGCCACTTAGTCAGAGTTTCTCCTCTCAAATATCCAGATCATCTTGTCTAAGACCCTAATAATATCTAGACTCCTTGACCATAAGTCAACACCAATGGAATGTACGTTATTAATACTACAAGCTGTTCTAAGTCTATGCCCTTAGGCACAATTACTTAGAAATCGCTTTATTATTTTTAGTTGCTTTAATTATATTTTCACCATATTAAAACTGTTATTTGTATCTTTACACATAATAATTTTAAAATATACTGCTTCGGAATAATAATGTTACTAATACAAATTAACATAAGCCAAGTGATGTTCTAAGACTTTTATACAGATGAAATAATTTAATCTTCACTTCGGCCTGAAATAGATAACATAATCCCATTCAATAGCTGAGGAAATTGAGGCAGGGATTTGTCTTCATGTCCTCATTGCTGGCCTGGATGTTCTACTGGAGGAAGTGGGTGATGTGAAGAATACAGATGATGGCGTCTGCCCTAGTTTCTTTTTTGTTGCTGTGATAAAGTACCCAGACAAAAGCAACTTTATGAGAGAAAGGGTTTATTGAGCTTACAGGTTCAGGTTTCAATCCATCATTGCAGGGGGGGCAAGGCAGGAGCTTGAAGTGGGCGGTCACATCCGCAGTCAAGAGCAGAGGGAAGTGAACGCATGTCTCCTTGGGCACAGCCCCCTTCTACCCTTATACAGTCCAGAACCCAAATCCAGGCAGTGGAGCCACCCACAGTGGACAGGCCTTCCCACCTCAGTTAATGTAATCAGTGGTCTCCCACAGACATGTCCACCGCCTGATCTAGATAATTCTGATTCTCTTCTCAGATGACTCTAGATTGTGTGAGACTGACACTTAAAACCATCATGGGTGCCTTTCCTTGCGAGTGAATGGAAATAAATAATCATGGGGGCACAATGATCAATTGAATCTTGGGTGAATAAGTTTCCAAAGCGGGCTTTTTGCATGCCATCTGTAGAGATGCTGTCAATGAACTGATTTTATACCATTAAACTGAAAGAAACCAAGTAATTAAAAATATTCGGGACTTGCTTCATATGCACAAAATCCTGGGCTTTGATCTCCAGCAAGGAGTGTACACACACACACACACACACACACACACACACACTCAGGGACATTCAAGGAATACTTCATGGCATCTTTATTTTATAGTCCCAAAATCTAAAAATAGAACATATTTTGTTTACTGTAGAGCATTCATATTTAGAAGAAAATTGTCTTAAGATTTAAAGAGTGGCTTTTGACTAAAAATTCTATGAGAACTGAGAGTAGAATCAATCTATTTGCCCTAATAGTAACTCTAAAAATCTTTTATTAAATATAAGGGGCTGGAGAGATATCTCAGCAGTTAAGAAAACTGACTGCTTTTGCAGAGGATGCAGGTTTGGTTCTCAGTACCCACATGGTAGCTTAAACTGTCCATGATACTCCAGTTCCAGGGGAGCCGACACCCTCTTCTGACCTCCTCAGGCACTGTATGACACAGGTGCACTTACGTACATGCAGGCAATACACTCATACACATAAAAAAATAAATAAAATAAAAATATAGAAAGTCCATACATTATGAATTGGGTATCATGTAGTTTGTACTTATATTTTCGTATGATGTTCTGTAAATAAGCTTCCATGTTTCTGACACCTACAGGATTCTAGTTCTAACTGTGTAGTATTCCAGTGACTGAATGTACTATCATTTAAACACAGAATTCTACTTTCTTATCATTTTGAACTTCCCCTAGTAGTTTACAACACTGTCTTCGCCACTTGAGTAGTTTAATTTAGAGTAATCTCTGAGTGGTGGGGAACAAAATTAATCTTATTATTTGAATTTACATGATTAAAAAAATTTAAATGACTTTGATTAGTCACAAATCTTACCTTGCACAGAGGTTTCTTTCTTTCTTCCTTTTTTTTTTGTCTTTTTGAGACAGATTCTCCCTGTAGCCCCCAGCTACACTATAGAGATCAGACTCACAGAGATTCACCGGCCTCTGCCTCCAGAGTGCTGCGCTTAAAGGTATGCACCACCATGCCAAACATGTACAGTGGTTTCTTATTCATATTTTCTCTCTGTGTTAACAACTGTAGTCCAACAATAGTAAATAGAAAATGCTAGAAATAAAAAGTTCATAAGCTTTAAATTGTGTGCCTTCTCTGATGAAATTTCATCTTGTTCTGCTTCATCCTGTCCAGGATGTGATTATTCTCTTTGTTCAACATATGCAGACTCTTTCTGCTGCCTTCTCATTAGTCACTCAGTGGCTATACTTGTTAACCGAGTGACTGTTGAGGTATGACAGTGTTTGTGTTCTTGAAGACTTATTTTACTTAATAATGGTCCTAAAACACAAGAAAACTGATCTTTCTGGCAATTCAGGTATGACAAAGGTTAGCCATAAAGATCTTCTTTTAGTAAAAAAGCGAAATATTTTGAGAGGGCAAAAGTAACCACATTTATGTAACTTTTTTATAGCATGTTGTTATTTATTATTTTCCTGTGCCTGATTTGTAGATGATAGCAGGTGTATGTAGATTTGGAGCCTTCTGTGGTTTTAAGCATCTTTTGAGTCCTGGAACATGTTTGTAGATAAGGGATTATCGAACTTTATTTTGTAAGCTGTCAGGTTCAGTGGGGAGCCAGAGGGAGCAAATGAACGTCCTTCGTTTCCCTAAAGATTTTTACCATTGTTCTCATGAGTGTTGTACATATTTCTTCCCGCTTGTAGGCAGGTCTTTTGATGTGAAGGCTTGCAGACTTCTGTTACTTTCAAGGATTCAAATTACACCTATCAAGGTGTCATCTAGAAGAATTCTTCAGTGGCACCTTTAAGTAGTGTGTCATTATTGTTAAGTGGCTTCTGAAATGCTTGAAAGAGGCAGAGCTTTTTCTCATAAAAGATTTATTCAATATTAGCTATGTCTAAATCATTATATAAGTATAGTCTCTATCTAGTTTAATACGTATATTATCCAAGTTCCTAAATCTAATTGTTACTCTATCTAATTGGTCTAGTATGCGTTTTCCCTGTAAATTCAACTTTTGGCCACAATCAGTTCTTTTCCATAGCCAAAGATTTCCATTTTAATGAGTCCCCAGGAGGATTTGTAGGAGTTAGGATTTAATAATGCCCAGATTTCCTCTTGGGTAGAAGAAGAAAGACTTCCAAGGGAAGTGGTGGACGTCTCCTGGGATTATCTCAACACAACCCCAAGCAAAATAAGGAAAGAAATTCCCTAAGTGAATGTAGAGAAAGGGTAAATAAAGCCCCCGTTGAAATGTCCAACTTCCACTTGGATTACTGTTCATGCTCTTCTTGTACCAAAGAGACAAGTATGAAAAGCTTAAAATGACTAGTCTTCAAAAAAATTTGAAATTATTTAATTTTATGTGTGTGAGTGTTTTGCCTGCATCTATATAGGGTTACCATGAGTGTGCAGTCCCTGCATCAGATTCCCTGGGACTGGAGTTACTGATGGCTATGAGCTGTCATGTGGGTGCTGAGAACTGAACCCCGGTCCTCTGCAGGAACAGCCAGTGCTCTTAACCACTGAATCATAGTGGCATTCTGGTATTTTCTGTGCCTATCCTGGAGATGGTTTAACAATTTCTTTTTCCTCATGAGAAAAGATTCAGGTCTCAAGGTCCTCCCTCCCTAGCCTCCCAAGTACTGGGATTCTAGATGTATGTCAATATACCTGGCTATATTTCATCTTTGTAGTCATGTTATAATATTTGGAGAGAATCAACTCATTTAAATAGAATATGTACTTGCTTATCCTGACCACCCTATAAAAACAGCAGATTCTCTTCTTGTCTACCATCTAGCATTCTCTGTTTGCCTTTTGGGTCTCAGTTTCCCTTCATGTATTCAAGTAAAAGTGTATTTATGAGGCCACCATGCTTTTCTTCTGCTTTGAGTTAAAATGCAGTTATTGGGGGATAAATGGGCCAGAGAAGGCACATGTCTATTTGCACCAAGCCATCAAAGGCTGCTGCTTATATCTCTTGAGCTCTTTTTGGTAGGTAGGGTCTTCCTACCTTCTTCCTTCCTAAACCATGACAACAAAAGGAATTTGTAACTATTTTCTCTCTTTAATTGAATAATTGGAAAGAACCAAGTGCTGATTTCAATTTTTTAATATTTTATTTTTATTATGTATATATATAAGTATATTGCCTGAAGGTGTAAGTGTACCCGTGTCATACAATGGCCAAGGAGGACAGAAGAAGGCACTGGATCTCCTGAAACTGAAGTTATGGACAGTTGTTAGCCAAGACGTGGGTTATGGATCCTCTGCAAGAGCAGCTAGTGCTCTTAATCACTGAACCATCTCTCCAGTGACTTTGTTTCTCTAAGTGACTCAGTTCTCCTCACATCTTCTCCAGAAAGCTTCATTTTTCTCTTATCAAGATAAAATGTACATATCCTAGAATTCACATTTCAAAGTATATGATTTGGTGGATCATAAAAGTAGATAAAAGAACAGAAGAAATACCCATCTGCCCAAAATGATGTGTTTTATGTGTGTACCTCTATTTTTTTTTTTATTTTTTACTAGAATGGTTCTGAGGTTGAGCTAATGTTGATGAAATATCGTTTCACTGTGCAAACAAGCCAGTGAGAGACGTTCTTCTTTGCCCGCTGCCGACCAAAATCACAATCCTATGGATCCTCTGTGTGTTTTCTCTCCTGCGTTGTAGGGATTCTTGACTGCACAGCCTTTTACTCTGTCTTTAGTTTCTTTGCCGCCTCATTCTGAGGTGGGAGGTAGAAGTTTGCCAAAAAGACTCGGACTTTGTCCTGCTTGTTGATGGATCAAGGTGGGATCATCCTGCATTGGGGAGAGAATAGGCAGGGTCTGAATTTGGGGCCTGAAGGCTAGAAACTGTCAGTTTAGGAGGGATTTGAATTTGACCGTCTATTGTGTTAAAAATGAATAGAATAAAACAGGTCTCAGTTCAAAGTAGGAAAGAGTCTAGAGGACTGAGAGATAGTTTTGTGGATAAAGATCTTGCAATGCAAGCATGAGGACCTGAGTGTGATCCCCAGAACCCACCTGTAATCTCAGCATTCCAGAGGTAGTAATGGGATCCCTGGGCAAACTGGCTAGCTAGACCAGCTGACCTGGCAAACTCCAGGTTCAGAGGGAGACCCTCAGTAAAGCTGAGAGCAATAAGGAAGACACCTGATGCCAACCTGTGGCCTCTACGCATACACACACATGCACATATACACACCTATGCACACACACACATGCATGTGCACCCATGTATACATGCATCCACCCCCATGCAACCACACATACACAGTGCATGCACACCCATGTGTGCAACAATAACAACAGACCTGGAGTTTATCAGCAGGTCAAAAGATTTCAAAAAGGGATTCTTCCTAATTCTTATAAACCTGTCTGTATTCCGTCTGTCTGTTTAATTCCTGCAGATGCTAGCTGCCTACTCCCACAGATGGATCAGCAACATACCCGGCACCTTCTTCCTTCCAGAGTTGCCCGTGTCTCTGGGAATGCATGCTTTGAAACTATTTCAGACATATCTCATTTAAAGCTGCCTGGCATAAAGTGGGCTGTGTAAAACAGAGTTGGAAGCGATGTTTCTGTCTCTGTGGTTGTTACTAGACTGAAGGACGTTTTGAATTGTAGAACACCCTCTCAGATGTACTGCTGGGCTCAGTGCTCTCCCTGGATTCATCTGTAGGCAGCTGTCCCTGGATGTACCCTTTATATTTTTGCCTCCTTTATTATTTTAAGCAGTGGTTAATAAAGATGTGTGGTGGCTGATTTTATTACTTTTAAAGCAGGGGCTTAAATGGTAGCTTAGGGCTGTTATTTTTTAATATACAGCCAAGTCAACCAACACATTTATTGGATTATGTGTTTCTGTTTGGCATGGCTTGGTCATCTACCCTTGAAATGCATTAAGGATTAAGTCACTACTGCCCACTTATTACATTTTATTTATGAGGTCTTTGTTTAGTGCAAGCAGTATTCCTGTTTTATCTCCTACCCTAAGGCCAAACTTTTCTTTGCAGATGACAGATGGTATAATGGCGGACTTCAAACCCGGTGCCTTCTGGTTTCTGGGGGGCACTTCCAAGGCCACGGAAATGGCTTTAGAAAAACACTGGCACCTGTCGAAATCCCTTTTGCAGAAACTCCAGCTTCTTTAAAGCATGTTCTATAAAAACATGGCCTCAGGAACATGTTTAGAGATCACACTGCTCCCTGAATGGTACTAAGAGTGGTCTGCTGGCCCTTCAACAAGGGGCGAGCTCAGATCCTGACATTAATATAGATGATAATCACGTAGGGTATGATCACCCACCCTGTTTCCTCATCCAGCCTCCTCGATGCCAGGGGCACATGTGCGGAGATGTTTATTGGATTCCTCTTCCAGCTTTGCAAATATGACATTGACTTGACCACAAGAGAAGTTTTTCATTTTGTTTGCTTTGATTTGTTATTTTGAGACAGGTGTATACAGGTGTCTACCATGTAGCCCTAGCTGACTTGGAACTCATGCAGACCAGGCTGGCCTCGAACTTGCTTCTGCCTCCTGGTGCTAGGATTATAGTCACACACCACTATGCCTGGCTTACTTGAACATTTTTAATTGTAAGACTAGCATGTTTATTAAGAGAAGCCCAAAAAACCATGAGATTTTCAGTTGGCTCCCAGATCTTTGTAACAGATTGGAAGTGGAAAAATTCTTTTAATCTGTGCTTTAGAATGGACATGGTGCTGCACTGATGTTGCCCGCCATCCTTGTTTAGACTGCGATTGCCCCAAATGTGATCCTGCCTCCCCACTTTCTCGTCATTCTCTCCACCCATAACAAATTCGGTAACTGGGGCCTTTGATAGCAGGCTTCAGGAGGAAATTCTTGAGGTCAGAGCATCAAGGCTATCTTTATCTTTATAAATCTTTGCAGTACTTAGAACTGGATTTTATACATGATAGGCAAACATAAACAAATAAAAATTTCCTTGGAGTGCTTGCCAACTTGCTATGTTTTATGTGTGGTTTTTAAAGCAACTTTAAATCATTTCTGGAAGCAGTATAGGTAGTGTTTCTTCACTTAAAAACTATTCACTGGGAGGTGAGCTGATTCCACAGGTAAAAGGTGCTTGCCATCAAACCTGACTACCTGAGTTCAATCCTCCAGACCCACATGGTGGAAGGAGAGAACTGATTTTCCCCTGACCACCATATGTATGCCATGGCATAGGTGTGTGTGTCTATGCAGGCACACACTAAATAAGTAAGTAAATAAATAGAGGGATATAATATTTGTCAAAAACTTCTAAATCTTTTGATTATAAGAGGCACCAAGAGAACCATTTTAGCATTACCGAATCTACTTATTAAGGTTGGATGATCCTAAGCCAGGCAGAGTGGCACACGTCTGCAATATGAGCACTTAGGGAAGCTGACATGGGAGGATCACTTGAGCCCAAGACCTTTGAATATTTTGGACAACATAGCAAGACCCCTGAAAGTCACAAAATCCTGAAAATGGGAGCTACTGGTGAAGACAGAAAGAATAAGCTTCTGGAAACATTTTACTAGAAGGAGTCAGCAGTGGAAGGGGTTGTTTCTCATGTAGGTCAGACTTGGGCAGATGTATTGAGTATATTACTTGTGGGGAGTAAGCCAGTCCTTTACCTAATTATAAAAAGAATGAATTTGGATGTCGTAAAACGTCTTTCTCAGCCACCACTTGAGTTCCCAGGGTACTGAAGAAAATGGGGTGTGACATCTCTAAGGATTTCTCTCAGCACGTTCTGGTACAGAACATAAATAAATAACCTCATCCCAGCATGCTACAAGAAGTCTGACTTTTAAATTGTTTAGTATGGCTGATTAAATTAATTCCAGAGACTAAACTTTAGATCTTCAAAGGGCATGTTTTCACTTGGGGAGCAGAGTTACTGTGGCCGAATTACATGTGATGGGGCCATGTGAGCATTAAGTTACAGTAGTTTTGTTCTAAAGGGCAATTAAAAAGGACCCCAGAACTTTATATTTCCAGCCAATTTTGAAGGATTTAGAACAGCTCCAATTTTCCCTGCAGCCTTTAATTAGGGCTCTGCCTCTGTGTTCTCCCACACCAGTCCATTGGCCATCAGTACCCAACCTATCCCACCAGCTCTTCCTAATGACCACCGAGATTGTGTCTGTCCCTTGTCCAGAATGCTTCAAAATGGTTTTGTTTACACAGAAAAGTCCAAATTCCATAATTTTATACTCAGAGCCCCCATCACATGATTTTGTCTGGCTTTTGTGATTCTTAATATGCCATCAATGACTTAAGGTAGTCTTTATTACTGTATTTATACTAGAAGAATACAATAGTATAGACTAGGGGAGGTGATCATTGAACTAGGTTTAACTAGGGAACGAGAAGATGCCTTTGTGGGTAAAATGCTTGCTGCACAAGCATGAGGTCACAAGTTCAAGTCTCCAGCATTCATGTAAAAAAAAAGTCAGGTGTTGTGGTATACACCTGTAATTCCAGTGCTGGAGGACAGAGATGAGTAGATTCCTAGAGGCCGGCCACAGTAGCCAAACTGGTGAGCATCAGGTTCATTGAGAGACCCTGTCTCAAAAAATAATGGTGGAGAGTGATAGAGGAAGACTCCCATCATTGACGTCTGCCCTCCGCACGTGTACACATGAGCACGTGTACCCGCACACATGCACACACACACGGCATAAATAAAGAGAAGTAAGCTATGTTTGATTAGAAGCCAAACCAATGTAAATTTTTTACTTTTATATTTTGAGCTTCGAGTTTTTAGTTCTGTGCTTAATATTATCCATGATAGGTATTCCCATATGTTAGTAATCCGCATTGTCATCCTTTGCAATGACTGCGACGCTTTAAAAATTGACTTATTAATCTCTTGAGTTTTTCTAGAAGTCATTAAAGACAGTTTACCATGATGTATGCAAGAGTCAAAGTAGCATAATTAAAAGTCAGTGATACAGAAAAAAGCATAGATATGAATCAGTATAACCTTGGATTAGGACAATAAACATGTAAGCAACAAAGGAAAAAGTAAGGAATGTGGACTTAATCAAAATTAAAACCTTCTGTGCTTCAGAGAACATCATTAAGAACGTGGTCGGGGGCTGGAGAGGTGGATCAGTGGTTAAGAGCACTAGCTACTCTTGCAGTTGATGGGGGGGGTGTTGGTTCTCAGCTCCCTCATGGCTAACAACCATCAGTAACTTCAGTTCCAGGGGATCTGATGCCCCCTTCTGACCTCTGTGAGCATTGCACAACATGGGTGCACTTACACGCAGGTAATACACTCATAACCTAAAATAAAAATAATGAATAAAATATTTTTTAAAAAAGAAAGTGAAAAAAATTCCAAAGAGAGGGAGAAAATATTTGAAAATCATATATGTAATAAGGATGTTATAATCATATATGTAATAAGGATGTTATTCAAAGTGTATAAATAACGTGTAACTAACAATAGCAAAAGTATGGACAACTTAATTTAAAAAGTGTCCAAAGGAGCCTGAGAGACCTTCCTCCAAAGACACACAGATGACTAAGTGAATGAAAAGATGCTTATCATCTATAGTCATTAGGGGAACCTAAGTCAGAGCGACATGATAGCACATCGCACCCCCATGGAATGGTTATAATAACAAAGGCAGCATTCGCTAATATTGGCGGGTGAGAATGGGAGGTTGGAACTCCCATGCGTTGCTGTGGGAACAGAAAATAGTGCAGCCCCTTTGGACAACAGTTTGGCCGTTCCTCAAAACGTTAGATATAAAGCTAGATGTGGTGGTGCATGCTTGGAATCCCAGCACTTGGGAGACTGAGGCAGGAGGATTGCCACAAGTCAGCAGCCAGCCTGATCTATATAGTAAGTTCCAGGCCATCAGGCCATCCAGGGGCACGTAGCCTGACCCTGTTTCACCCTGCCCCTCCTTGAAAAGTTAAGTATAGATTTTCCATATGACTTAGCAATTTTATTCCAAGCTATATAATCAAGAAGAGTGAAAACACCTCTAAGCAAATACCTGCTTGCTTTGCACACACAAGGATCTGAGTTTGCTCCCCTGAACCCATGTCAAAAACAATGCTGGTGGTGCCTGATTATAATCCCAGTGCTGAGGAGGCGGAGGCAGGCGGATCCCTGGGGTTCGCTGCCCAGTCTCCTCTCCTACCTCATGAGTACCAAGGTTGGAAGAGAGTGTCTCAAAAATAAAGTAGGTGGACAGGACCAATGAACAGCTTCAGAGATTGCCCCTGTCCTCTGTACATATGTGCGCATATACCAGCATGTACATGTGTATCTGCACATACACACACAATTTGTATATAAATATTTATAGACATGTTTTCCATCAGAGTAAAAAATGCTTACAACAACCCAGTATTCATAAAGTGATGGATAAACAAAATGTAGTATATCTACAATAAAACCAATAATATATTATTCAGCAGTAAAAAAGAATGAAATACTGATACACCCTACACAATGGGTGAATCTTGATTAGTGAAAGAAGCTAGTGCCAAAGATCAGGTGCCTCATGATTCCACTTGGATGCGATAGCCAGGCTAGAAACAGAAAGTAGCCTGGGAAGAGAAGAGCGGGGACTGGGGATTGTCTGCTAATAAATATAAAGTTTCACTTGGGGCCATAGAAATAGAAATGTTAGGTAGCAATGATGGTTGTACAGCTTTGTGAGTACACTAAAAACCACCGAAAATACATTAAAACACTACAAGACCGAATGATGGCATGTACACCATGGTTCAAAAGCAAAGTAGGAGAGGAAATCAAACTAAGCGTATAGATATAAGGTTTATTGAGGAGTGAAACTAGCATCCTTCCCTAGAGGTTCAGATACGCCCTATTGGTTGGCTATGACTTTAGCTTGAATTTGTGTAATTTATGGTTCAATTACATAACCCACTGTGTGATCAGGCCAAGCCTCAGGACACTATGATGACCTCCTGAGAATTGTTTTCTGACCTCCACACCTGCACTGTGTCATCATGTAAGCCTACACACACAAAGAAATAAATAGATAGATGACAGATAGATAACTTAAAATAGTGCATCAAAATGCAAATAGGGACTTTTTATTATCCTTTGAAATACTATCTTGTTCTCAAAGCAAAACTAATCTTTCTTGGCAAATGCTTTTTTTTTAATTTTTATTTTTTGGCAGCAACTCTGTATCTTAGTTTGCTGGCAGGCTCACTGTAGGAAAGATGTCAGGAGCCCGTCGATTTTTTCAAACTCTGTTTTTTTTTTTTATGAGTTCACATTTAGCCCTATTTCTGCCCAGTAGACAGAGTTGAATTGCTGTACTCACAAAACCTTTTTGCTTTTTGGCAAAAGGAAGAAACCCTTTTATGAGAACTCTGTGTGCCCCAACTTTGTTTTGTAACAACAATCACTGATCTCTGAGCCTGTTCCCTGAAACTTTTTTTTCCTTTCTAAAAAATTATTTATTATTATTTTTAAAATTTCTGTGTGTGAGTATATTGTATGCCTGTGTATAAGAGCACCCATGTCGTGTAATGCCCATGGAGATCAGAAGAGGGCGTTGAATCCCCTGAAACTGGAGTTAAAGATGGTTAAGAGCCTCCATGTGTGTCCTCTGCAAGAGCAGTCAGTGCTCTTAATCGCTGAGCCATCTCTCTAGCTCCCTCTTCCCTGAAACTTTTTATAAACCATACAATTATATTTCTAAACATAACAGTCATTAGTTTCTTGAAATATAGAAATACTTTTAGAAAACTAACCCATGCCCCATAATCCAGATGATGCTATGGACACTGGTAAGCCAGACAGGTGGGTGGTGCACAGCCCTCCATAGCTGGCATCTCGCCAGTCCTGCAGAGACTTCCTTTTCTAAGCAAGCTCTCCTCAGCAACAGTTCCTTTGCTTCCTCCAGAAGAAACACACCTCAGTTCTCAAAAGGGGCCGTATTCTCTATACCACTTTTGTATTTACTTTCCTTTTTCTTTTTTTTTTTTTTGTGTGTGTGTATACATGTATGTGCCCATGTCTGTGTGTGCCTGTGTGGAGGCCAGAGTTGCAGGTCAGATGTCCATTCTCTATACCATCCATCTTGTTTTTTGAGGCAAGGTGTTTCACTCATGGTAGAGCCCAAGATTAGCTTGGCTAGCTGGCCAGAGAGCCACAGGGATGAGAGAGCCACAGAGCTCTGAGATTACAGGGATGCCTGGTTTTTTTTATGTGGCTGCTGAGGATCTGAACTCAGGCTCTCTTGCTTACACAGAGAGCACTTTACCCGCTGAGCTATCTCCGCAGCCCTCATTCCTTACTTTTTAGTGTAACAGTCTACTTTGGGTATGTACCATGCCAGCAAAACAGATACTGCCACACTTCATCAATGGGAGTACTGTGTAGATGGTCTGCATGGTTATGTAAAAAAAATATATATATATATAAAATTTCCTATTAACAGATACTTTGGGTTTTTTGGGTTTTTTTTTTTTTTTTTGCTTTTAACATCTTTGTACATACATATACCATATACATCTTGGACCTAGTTTTGCCATTCTGTCTATCAAGTAAACTGTTAATGGGAGAATTTGTTAGTTTACAGACTGTGTGTTTTTTAAATTCTGAGGGATATTGATCAACTTTAAAATTGAAAGCTTAAAAAAAATATATTTCTAGGGACTGGGAAGATGGCTAAGTGGTTAGGAGCTTCGGCTGCCTTGGTAGAGGACCAGGTTTGGTTCCTGTCTTATTAATTTTATTTCCCGCACCTTGGCAGGTGGGGTTTGGTCCCGCCCTAGAATAAAATGCAGACTAGTCCTCCACTTAGAGAGATTAATTTATTTAAGGTGACTCATAAAATCCTTCTTTGAATATTTTCCACTACCAGTGGCCCACTGCCATAGCACCTGCGGAGTCCCGGCGCAGCGCTCCCATCCGGCTCCCCGTCTGAGTTCCATCTTTCTCATGGAGCCATGGCCCTTTCCTTTCCCAAGGCTTTGAGTCTTCTCTGCTAGGCTACTGGTGCTTGCCCCAGCTGGCCGCCACCATCCCTCTACTCCTGCCTTCCTGCCCCCTTATTGGTCAGAGGGCGGGACTTGACACCGAATGAACCAATAGCAAAAATTCAGAGAGAAATAAAAGCTACATTTCCTCTACAGGTCCCAGCACCAGAATGGCAGTTAGCAACTGTCCATAACTCCAGTTCCAAGGGATCCAGTGACCTCTTCTGGCCTTTACAGGCATTATGCAGGCAAAACAGTTAAACACATTTTTTAAAAAGTATATTTCTAGAAAGAGAAGGCTCAGCCAGAAAGGGGGTACTGCATAAGCATGAAGACCTGAGTCCAATAACTAGCTCACACAAAAAGATGGCTATGTTGACGTGCTTGTAATCCCAGCACTGGAGAGACAGAGATTAGCCAGACTGCCTTAGTTGACTGGTGAGCCCCAGGTCAGCGAGGAGACCCTGTCTCAAAAAACACAATGACTGGCTTCTGAGGCATGACCTTTGAGATTGACTTCTGACCTCCATACCATGTTGCACACACACTCATACCTACACACACACACACACACACACACACACACAAGTATACTCTGAATACTTGGTTTTTAAAGACTGATGGTTTAATAATCATTAGTTATATCAGGCAGATGAAAATGGAGAAATGAAAAACATGGTCACTCCAGTGTCTGGACATATGAAATGTGACCCATGCCTTAACCTGATTCATTTGCCAGGAGAGAACCAGCAGGCTCACTGCCTGAAGCAAGGCAGACGACGAGTGTCTGAGTGGCTGTGTTCAGTAAGGTTCAGAAAAATCTTGAAACTGGTTCACTTGTCTGACATGGCTGAGGGAGCTGTCCCCTAGACTCTCACACTCTGACTCTGACAGCTCAGCTACAGCCCTGACCCTTAGGCAAGTCCTCACAAAGCATCCCTATGCTCAAGACAACTTGTTCTCCTTCATGGCCTTAGGTAGAAACAGAAGAGCTGAATTTCCCTGATGGGGGAATTCTTTGCTTCCCCAAAGATGGTAAAAGCTGTGGAGGTAACTCCTGTGGGAAGGGTCTGGCTTGTACTTCCCTTTGAAGGAGGATGGGAAGCATCTCCCACAGTCAAGGCTGGCCTGGAACTTGCTGTGTAGCCAAAAATGGTGAACTTCTGGTCCTTCTACCTCCACCTCCTGGGTACTGGGGTTATAGGCTAGCATCACCATGTCTGGTTTCTGCAGTGCTGAGAATGGAAATCAGAACTTTGTGAATGCTAGGCAAGCACTCTATCAACTGAACTATATCCCCAGCCCTTGCCGATGCTTTCACATTGAGATATACCTTGATGATGGGGTTACATCAAAGTAAACCCATTAACAATTATTAGTTATTATTGTGTGTGTGTGATGTGTGTGTCTGTGAGTGTGGATCTGGGTCTGCTACGCGATGTACATGGAGGTCAGAGGATAACTTTTGAAAGTCAATTTTCTCTCCTTTTACTGTGAGTGCTGGGGATTGAACTCAGGTCATCAGGCTTGCATGACAAGTGCTCTTGCTTGTTGAGCTATTTCGAAAGCCCAGTATACCCCTTTAAAGTTGGAAATATCTTAAGTGGAAAACGAATTGAATAGCTCTGACTGCTAGTGTCCTAGCTTGTCAGTGCTGTGTGCGGTGGTGCTTGTTTCCTACCATGACTTTGAGGCCGACTGGAGTCTAAGGCTTGCTGAAGATCATGAGCCAAGGCACTAGCCTGGGAAGAGATAAAAATTCAGAGCTTAAGCTTTGGTTTCTACAGAATAGACACTGCTGTCTTACCATTGTAAGTTAAATTAGTGTGAGTTGGACTGCCATAGATTGGCATAGACCTTCTGCACACTGTTCCACCATCTCTGCAGTGACTCTGTCTTATAGATGAAGAAACCAGGGCCCAAAGCAACTGAGAAACTTACTCAAGGATACACAACTACTCAGTGGCCCCACTGAGGACCGCGGAGTCTCTTGGCGTAGGCTCCTTCCATTGGGCTACGAGAGTGTAATATTTCCAGAGGTAGAGTGGGGGTGAGGGAACCGTTAGCAGATCATTTTCAGGAAAGTCAAAATCACAGTTCTCCCACAGATATCAGAGTTTTGATTAATCAGAGATAGCTGTGCAGATGTGCCAATCAGTTCCAAAAGACAGACACTTTTCGAGATCAGGAATATTGAAAAGGGTATGTAAATGAAGGCAAACTGACTTTTCTATTTAGTGGGAGGGAGATAATTGAATCCCTACCCGACAAGGCAGACACTGCCATGTATCAGCTGGTTGTCGGCAATGCAAAGAGGTGCCAAGGAGTTCACAGACAGTGCTGTGCAGATGGTATAGCAGAGAAAGTGCTTATTGTGAAGGTATGAGGACCAGGTTCCAACCCCCAGCATCTATACAAAAGCCTGACAGCTATGGTGGATTGCCAGTAATCCCAGTGCCTGAGAGATGGGGACAGAGGATCTCCAGGGCAAGCTTGCTAGCTACAGGAGTTTAATCCTTGAGCTGGGGTTCAGCAAGAGACTCAGTAAATAAAGTAGAGAGTGGTTAAGGAAGATGCCCAACTCCAAACTTCAGATTCTACATGCATGCACACCGACACAGATATAACCACAGACACATGAACACACACAAATTAAATAATACTAAAGTTCACAGACAGTGAACAGGGATAGAATCAATAACCTGGAAAGTGTGCACTCTACATAGATAATGTACAATATTCCAGTGAATCACAAATTATTTTCTCTGTGCTTTGTGTCACTATGACAGCAGGCAAGGGAAGTGCAGCTGAAATACAGTGTGATGGGCAAGGGTATATTGATGGTACTGGTTCAAGGGTTTGCAAAGGTCAGTGAGACTCTGGCCTTTCCCTCTCAGTCTTTTCATGCTGTCCTGGCTTGGTAGTCCCAGCAATACCCAAATGTCCTTGTAGCCTCTTTTTTTTTTTTTTTTCATTTACTCCTGTTACAGCTATGAAAAGGTACCTGTCCTATGCTTCGATTCCTCAGATCCCAGCTTTTGGTAATGTTACAGATAACCCAGTGGTTTTTGCAGAGGCTCATCCTTCATGGTATGTAGCCATCTTCCCCCCTTCCTCAGCCTGTCTCATTGGATTTTGGTGCTTTCCTTCTGTTGATTTTTCTTCCTTGCTAGCATCTAGCCAGGCACTTAGCATCGGGCTGTGCTTTCATTTATTCAACAAAGGTGTGCTGTGCTGCTCTGCAGCTGTGCACAGTGTTAGGTGCCGGAGGCATAAAAGCTCAGGAAGGAATTCCCGGTCTACCAGTGAGACCAACATGTAAATAATGATTACAGTACTATGTGCTCAGTGCTGCAGTGGACGTCTAGACACATCAAGCTGTGATTACAGGAGAAGGAGGGATTAGCACAGCTCGAGCTGGGTCTGGGAGCATAAGTGGAATTTTGCCAGGGAGAAAAGGAGAGCAAGAGCAATAGGTTGAGGAGCTTGCTCTCTTCAGGTCAGCCAGTGACAGCAAGGAGCCATTTCCTGGTTCTGGATCTACCCAGGAAGAAGCATTGTCACCTTAGAGAGGTCTCTTTGAACACCAGTGGGATTCCTGTATACCTAATGGATTGGAGACAAAGAAATGCCAGAAAAGCATTTTTTTTCCTGTCTTTAAACTGTTCATGTACACACACATGTGTGTGTGATATGACAGGGGACTGTGAATAAATAGACTGTTTTTGGTGGTATTGTACATGTAGGACAAACACTCTACCATTAAGGTATATCCTGAACCCTGCCCTCTCTTTGTTTTAAACTTTATGTTTTGGGAAAGGGTCTTGCTAAATTGCCCAGGCTGGCCTTCAATCCTTCTGCCTCAGTATTGGGATGACAGACTTGTGCCACCCCACCTGGCTGACTTTTAATTTTTCAGTTAAGGTTAGAATTTCAGATGCCTGGAATTTATCAAGTAAAGGATATGACTAGACAATGAAACTGGGTTCTAAAAGGCTTAGAAATGACCTGTGCAGGGTGATGTATTGATAAGTGAAGGTAAAGCAGAAGACAGAGTCTACATTCCTCTGTGTGCTCCATGGGGTACTGCTGGCCAAGCTGAATCCATGAACCAGTGTCCTGAGGCCTGCCAGAGTTTCTGCCCAAGTTCTCCTTTTGATGTCCCCCTCCCCAGAGGAATAGCTCACCCAATCTGGAGTTACTGCTGAAGGGTGGTCCCAAATGGGGTCAAGGCAGGAATGTTCTTGGAAAAACACAGTTAATCCTCCAGTTCCACTAAGCAGACTTTGAAAAGCTACCGGATCTATTAATAAATGGTGTAGTGGCCCCCTTATCTTAACTGAGCACAAATTCCAGAGAATTCCTAGAGAAGGCTTTCAGGGAGTCACCAGTGACATGTGATAGGATCCAGACTTTTCAGGTGAGCTAAGGGCCTTTGAAGAGCAAAGCAAGGGGCAGAGTCCCTGACTGGGTTTCCATTTAAGTCACTGCTGAGAATTGGTCTTTCATCCAGAAGTGCATTAGTTATCCTTCTTTATTGTGCAACTGGACTTATGGGTGTTGAAGGTATGTGGTGGGCAAAGGTCTAACACTGAGATGAGGATGACATTTCATGATTCATGTTGTACAAAAGGCAGATTTGGTTGCTTTGTTTTCTTTTAAGATTGAAGTTTTCACTCTTACAACTTTTTAAAGAAATCTTTGAGAATTTCATACATGTATGCATTGCATTTTAATCACCTCACCCCCACATCCAGGACCTCTCTATCAGGTTTCCCTCCCAACTCCATGTCCTACTTTTTAGTTAGCTAGTTGATTAATTATCATTTTAACCCACAGAATCTCATTAGTGCTGTTCACATGTACGTAAGTGTGGGGTCCTCCACTGGACATGGGGAACCTACAAGTTAGCCCATTCCCAAAGAAAAATGGTTCTTCCTCCCTGAAGCAACCATCCACTGTCAATAGACCCACTAGGGGTGGGACTTGGGAGAGCCTTGGGGGAAGGGCTCTTGTTGCTTTTACTTTGAATGTTTTCTTGTGTCTTGTAGCTCTGTAGAGACTTTGGCTAACGGAAGGCAATAAGGAGGTTTAGGTTTAGCACATGTAAATATTATGGTTTAAAGCCTACTAGAAGTCATTCCTTCCCAAAGAAACCTACCTATCTATTCTTTCTCATCAACTGGAATGATCTGAGTTCTAGAAAACATATTCCTTCAAAAAGATGGATGACACTTATTAAACGTGAACACATATTCATGTTTTAGTTCACAGGATTAATGATTAAGAATTATTCTGAAAGAATGGGGGAAAGCAGATATGTTTGATTTAAAAATGAAGAGACCGAGATGCTTCTCCATGGGACAATAGGATTGTTCACAGAGGCCACCAGAATGCTAAAACAGGGAGCCCCAGACTTTAGGAGGAAGAGGTGATACAAAACAACTGGAATGGTCCAGTAAAGGGCAAAAGCATGCCCAACACAGATACCTGCCTATTTGTTTCCTAAGGTTGTATGACTATAAACCTCGTCAGGGATGTCTTTGTGGCCATAATACCTGCAGTTACATAGACTGGCTGCTACTAGTCATTCAGTGCCACTGATCCCTCCCACACAGTCTGAGGAGTACCAAAGTCAGTGACCTTGATGGATTACATTCGCCTAGTCCTCTGGAGATATGTAGAGAAGTGTGAAGGATAGGATCAAGCTCAAGTCTCACTGTGACCATTTAACCAACTAAGTGACCTTGGGCAGGACTTTTAGTTCATATGATAATATATATCCTGTTTCTTGGGGTTTGTGGAGGCTTTGTGGACCTTATTCACATAAACTACCCAGCATAGTATCTTGGGCATAGTAGGTAATCAAATACTTTTATTTCCCTGCAGCATTATGCTACATTAAAATGATGCTCACAAAGACAGCCTGACTCTAAGCATCCATTTTAAGACCAAGAGTGGACCCAAACTGCTGAGAAACCTGTTCCCTCAGATTTCTTTCAGAGCTATACTTTAGAACAAGGGCCCACTCCTTATTTTATTGCAAAAAGTTTATCCAGCATGAAATGGGGAAGTAAAAGCAGAACTGTCTTATCAGAGAAGAGCCTTGCTCTTTTTGAGCCCTACTGATTTAGAATAACACATATGCAATCACAAAGAGACATTATCAAGTTGATCCCATTTATTGCTTGCAACATGAATGGGATAATTAGCTCATCCTTTACAATGAGTAATTGCTATTTGCAGCACCTTGATATGTAAAACATATGTACATCCATATACTTTCTTGGGTGGAAAGCAAAGAAAAGGCGTGGGGATTAAGGTCATGTGCCCAGAACACAAGAGGAGCATGTGGCTCAGTGGGCTTACTTACTAAAGTAAGCTGCAAGGTTAGGTAAAAGGTATTTGTCCAGACTATGTTCATGTTGTAAAAGTCATTCCTACATTTTACATTGTATGGCAAAGCCTACAGACTTAATTTCCAGACTCTGAAACTGTAACTGACATAAATTCTATCATTTAAATCAGGGAGATAAACGTTTTCATGCATTAGTTTTACATTATCTCCCCTACTTTTCAATGTAGCAAAGGCCATAAAATAATACATACCCCCCCCCAATCAAACAGCTTGAGAGGCTATCCAGTGGGGCATGCTTCTGACAATAGGCACCACACCTACAGAAAGCAGCTGTTTCTTTAGTTCCTTGCTGGAGATTTCCCTGCATGGTATACATTTGTATCTGGTCTTTTCACAAGCAAGAGTTTCCCATGCAGGCTCTTCAGCTCTTGTTTCTTTGTTCTGTTTCTGTGTTTAACCTTCATCCACACTGACTACGAATACAGATTATTTGGAAGAGCTTGGGCAGAGATGAGAACACTGGTGCCTCCATGCAAAGATTTCATGTGGTTAGGAATCTGGGACTTGAGGACCTCTAAAACTGCAAGGGATTTAATTATATTCCTTTGGCTTCTAGTGTGATTCCCCCTGGAAGACCTTCTGGGTTAATTATGGGTCCCAGGGACACTTGGCAGACACAGCTGCTGCATTACTGTTCCTCAGAGGTAATTAATCACAGGCCTGAATCAGGAGAGAAAACTCCATCCATTCTTTGTCCTCATTACCAGTAGTTTTAGGAGAAGGAAAATTTCTGAACAAAATGTAAGTATATATGAGGTGGTGGTGGTGGTGGTGGAAGAGGAGGAGGAGGGGAAGGAGGAGGAAGAGGAGGAGGAGGAGAAAGAGGAGGAGAAGAAGAAGGAGGAGGGGGAGCAGAAGGAAGAGGAGGAGGAGGAGGAAGAGGAGGAAGAGGAGGAGGAGGAGGAGGAGGGCAGCAGAGCTATAAATCACTTAATTCTTTGGGACTAGTCCCTGATAATTTCCAAGCTCTCTGTGAAGGGACACTGAATATATTTTACTTCCCTTCTTTTCATTTATCTAACTTTTTAATGTCCCCAAATCCTACTTTGAAGGGATGTTAGTAGTCTTCCATCTTAATGAGTAATTTCACCTGGTACTCAACTGGGGGTAGTTCTGTTCCCCAGGGATATTTGACACTATCTACAGACATTTTTGTTTATCACAGCTGAGAGAGGGGTGCTAACTGGCTTCTGCTGGGTAGAAACTGGGGATTGTTAAGCATCCCGTAGTTACACAGGACAGCCTGCACAAGGACTTATCTGTCTTCAAATATCAAAGGTGTTGAGGTTGAGGATTCCTAGTTGATTTATCTAGTTGAATGGGCTCCCTAATATGGTCTCAGTTTGATTGTAGTTGGGTGAGAGACAAGAACGCCCACTAAATAATTTTAATAATACTGAAATGTTTCTTAGGATCTCAGACATTTCTTCCATCGATTAGATTCTCTGTCTTTTCCTATTGGTAGGAACCAGCACAGAACAATTCCCTGCCACTAACCAGTCATTGCGATACAAATTGCTTCCCTGGTGAGTCATTCACAGGAGAGAGCCTGTCTCCTTTACTGTTGTATCCCCAGCCAAATGTACTGTGAAGGGCTCAATAGACATTGGTTGACTAAGTGAATGAATGAAATACCATGACGCTGGCCCAGCTGAGAGAACTTGCAGCAGTGAGTGTTCTGGGTGAAAATTTACACGTCTCTATGATGGTCTTTTCCGTGATGTGTTGGTTCATGTGTGAGCATCAATAACAGAATTCACTCTTTCTCCTCTAGACATTGTTGAGAAGTAGCTCTAAGCAGTGTAAACAATTATAGAACAGTTTGGCATCTGTAGGAGCAGCCAGCAGCCAGTGAGCCAAGGGTTGAAGACCTGTATAGAACCATTGGGTGGAATAGCGTTTGTTTTTGGAGGTTGCATTGTTTTATTTGTGTTTCAGTTTTTAGACATTTCGTAGGCTGGCCTCCAACCTCTGAGCTCAAGTGATTCTTCTGCCTTGGTCTCTTGAATGGCTGGGTCTACCAGTACATGCTCTTACTACACTCAGCCTGTTCTTAGAGTTCTAAGGGATGCAGGCTTTCCTCACATTCCCAAATCATTGTTCTCATTTGCATAGGATGATTCTAACTTGAAAGTGGGCATAATCTCAAAGCACAGATGTTCAAGATGAGGTGAACCAGATGTCAGAAAAGTGACATCCTTGGAGAAAATCTCTCTTCCAACTTCAGAAGGTCGCATTGTGGGTGTCCCCTCCTTCTGCTGATCTTGTCTCTCTGAAACACCATCACATCTTGCTGGTACGCATGCCTCTTACTTAGTTACTGTTGCTGAAAGGTAGCAGCTAGAGCTGGAGGCATGGGGCACAATGGTTAGAAGGATCTTGTTTTCTTTACCTGAGGAACGCGGCTTGGGTGATGATGAATGTTTCTGCATTCTCTCCACTTCCTGGAAGATTGGTACTTTGCTGGCCTGGAGGAAGGACTCCAGACAGATGTTTGAGACTGTGACCCTTGGGGTGAGTGAAAAATCGGGAAATACTCTTTTAATAGTGCCAGAGCAACTGCCCATTCTTATAATCTCCTTTGGTGAAGCACTTGATTATTTTGGCTGGCAAATGGAAGTGGAGATAGATAGGTCACTTGATGTCCTGGTAGAATCTGAGTGCCCTAACCTGTGTCCCTGACTCTTAGAGTTCATTTCAGGGGCAGTCTATAATAGGCTAATGTTAATTATGTTCGTTTTACATTTCCATATTCTTGGTGTACAAATAAAGAATCCTTACAAATGAAAGAACGGAAAACTTATGCTTGAAAATTCGCAATGACTGTCCAGAGGAAATGCTTTATTTTTAAATTTATTTTACTTACTATGTCATACACATGTTTTGCCCACATGTATGTGAGTGCACCACATGGGTGGAATGATGGGGAATGCCAGAAAAGGGCCTCTGATCCTGGGGAACTGGAGGTGAGGACGGTTGTTAGCCACCATGTGGGTGTTGGGGACTGAGCCTGGGTCCTCTGCAAGAGCAGCTAGTGCTCTTAACTGCTGAGCCATTTTTCCATCTCTGGAAATGCTTAATTTTAGATATATGGGCCTCAGTGTTTCACCTCGATAGCCAAGCCCTCTAAGTAAACACATGCTTTGTGTTTCATGGTGCAGGCTGAAGTTAGGAGACTTGCTGTTGGTGTCGACCTGTCTGCTTGTCCCACTGTCCCTTGCCTCCTTGTGTGTGACCTGTGTGAGAGCACAGCAGCCTTACCCATTGTGACTCAAGCAACATTAGCCTGAATGGCTTATCAGGGAGGAGGCACAACTAGGAAATACGTGTCTTTTAAGGAATGTGGTTTGTTTTTCATTTGGTTTTACTGTGTGTTCTTTCTACGGAAAGAGCAGAAGATTCCCAAATTCCCAGCTTCTCCTTTCCTAGCAATGATTTTCCTTGGGAAGAATTGGAGGAAGGGGGTCGGATACTGATCTTAGGTGTGTTTATGAAAGTTAATGGTGTTTGGCTAGTTAATTAGGAGAAAAGGGCACTGCTTCTTAAGTAGAGCCTCTAAGATGACTGGAATTTTATTCTTGGCTCTCTCTTCCAACTCCCTTGGCCCTCAGCCTGTCTGGGAATTCTTTTTTCCTCCCCTCCCCCATATATCACATCAGCAAGTCTGCTTACGTGGAAGTTAGCGCTTTTATTCAACGCAGCATTGCTGTAGCTGTAGCCCTGTCGGTGGAGGGCTTGCCTGATAGGCATGAAGCCCGGGCTCCAATCTCCAGGACCCCATAAATCAGGGGAGGCAGTTCATACCTGTAATCCCAGAAGTTGGAGGTGGAGAAAGGATGATCAGAAATTCAAGGTCATTGTTGGCCACAGAGGGAGTTTAAGACCAGCCTGGACAACATAAGACCTTGTCTCAGAAAGGAAAAAAAAGTATTACCTTCAACATGAATAACTTTCAAAGTATTGACAGTAGATGTGTTCTCTACCTTACTTTTTGTGGGGTTTTTTTTCCCCCCTTTGGCTTGAGACAGGGTCTCATTCTACACTCCAGGCTGGCCTCAAACTCATGTCAATCCTCCTGCCTCAGCCTCTCAAGTCCTGGGATCATAGGCATGAGCCATCAGGTCTGGTTTTTCCCCCTTTTCTTCTTCCTTTCTTTTGAGGGCTCTGAAGTCAATTCTGCTTTCATGCTGTAATAGGGAAACAGAAACGGAGGAAGGAACTTAAAATCTTTCTTTAATATATAAAAACATAATGGGCCATTCTATTTGTATTTTACATAGCACCTGGACGATTGTTGTCCAAAGGCTTGCCCTTGGTTTTCTGATTGTGTAAATAGTTTACATAAAATGATGTCCTGCTGATTTCTGGGCCAGCTGTCCAAAATCAAACCTAGCCCAACCCCTGTGAATGTGCGTGCATAGCAGTGTGCATGTGTAATCCTAGGATAAACACAGGAGCAGTTTATGGTTTGCATTCCTCTCCAGTTCTGCCTGCTCAGGTTACAGTCTGGAGAACTGCACAGCATCAGTAGCACCTGCTTGTTGGATGCATCTAGCTCGGATTTGGGGATCTTGGTAACATGAGTCACAATAGCATCACATGTCTAGAGTCCCCAAATCTTTCTCAAGTGCAGCTTTCAACTCAAGATGCCAGGATCACTGGCCTTTTTCAGTGCCAGTTGTTAACAGTGTCTTTTTTGAGTGGCTGTGTTTGGCTGGGGAAGAGCACTGTAAGCAGAGAGGGCCCTGGACTTGGTGTCCAAAGAACCATGTTCTGGAAGCAGTTTGATTAGCTGTCTGATCTGAATGAAGCAAGTCACTTAACCTCAGTGAACTTTAGTTCTCTCATCGTTAAAATGAGATGTTAAATTGAAGACCATGGATGATTTCATGATCCAAATGCAGTTAATTAAAAAACCAGTTTCAAGCCTGGGATTAATAAACAGGAAAGGAAGACTCTTAGTCCCAGGCAAAGCTGCTTAACAAGACCAGTGTGGAGAGTGCACTTTGGGGCACAAAGTTCTAGGAAGTAAAATGATTGTGGGGGCTGTTTACTGCTGTTTCTTTCTCTGCAGTTCTTGGACTTAAAAGTATATTTTAATATATTTTTGTCTCACTTTGTCCCCTTTGAGTGTGCACTCAATATGCTGTTGAATGTTAAGCAGAGAAACCCCATATTTGATGCCACAGTGATCGATCACTTAGGATTGCATGCACTTGAAGATTCTCACGAATTCCTCACTGTGCTGGTGATTCTGTTCCTGGAAGGATAGATGTTTTCTTAAAGGCAGTCCTTCCCAGGGAACTCTCCTGCTAAATGAAGCTGGTAGATGGAACTGAGAGCAAGGTCAGGGCCCCTGACAGTTCTTCAGTGTTACTAAAAGCTAAGAAAGAAGTATCACATGTGCCCCGGGAAGCAGACCATGTGGCAGGAATTGGCTGTCTTCTTCCTTGGCATTTTCTTTTTTCAGGATGATGTCCCTTTATTAACTAACAAGCCAGATAGAAAAGTGCTCTGCCCAGATATGTTAAAGATATAACTAGGCAATTTCATGTGCATTTCATTCATGGCTTTCCCTACATGCGTACCTGTAGTAGAAAATGGCAGGTTAGAAGTCTTTTTATTTCCTTCAGTGGGTGAGAAAACTACCCCGGAGGTTGTCTCTTTATTTTTTCTCTTCTTGTTTATTTATGCTTAGCTTTGATTTTTCTGGAATGTATTACTTATTGCCATATCTTGACTATATATATATATATTTTTTTTTTTAATGATTTTAAATTATGTGTATGTGTACAGAGGCCAGAAATTTGGATCCCCCAGTAGTTACAAGTGTGGTGAACTGCTCCGGGTGGGGTGCTGGGAACAGTATGTACTCTTAACTGCTGAGTCATTGCTCCAGTCCCTGACAACTCCAGGGGGATCTAAAATCTCTAGCCTCTGAGGAGTCGAGTCCGGCATAAAGAAGGTGGCCCTGGTGAAGTGCAGGTAATCTGACTAAAGTTAGCCTGAATAGACTCTTTTCCTCTGACATTCTTCTCTCATGTTTTAGTAGTAATTTTTCTGCTGCTGTGATGAAATATTCTGATGAAAAGCAACTCAGGAAAGAAAGAGTTTATTTTGGGTTACAGTTCCAAAGTGATAGAGCCCATCGTGGGGGGGTAGGCATGGCAACAGGCAGGAAAAACATGGAGACTGGAGCAGGAAGCTGAGTGATCCGCACCTTCAGTTGCAGATACAAGAGAGAGAGAGAGAACACAGGAAGTAGGGGAGACTATAAACCCTCAGTGCCCACCCCTAATAACCACATCTTCCAGCAAGGCTTACCTCCTAAAAGTTCTATTACTTCTGGGCTGGAGAGTTTGCTCAGTGGTTAAGAGCACTGGCTGCTCATGTAGAGGACCCAGGTTTGAGTCCCAGCACTGACATGGCAGCTAACAACCAACCGTCTGCCCCTTCAACCCTAAGGGAATCTAACACCCTCTTCTGACCTCTGTGGGCATTGTATAACTCAGGTGCACTTACATACATGTAGGCATAACACTTATACATAACAAATATAAATAATAAAATATATATATTTTTAAAAGTTCTGTTACTTCCCCCAAATAGCATTACCAACTGGGTACCAAGTGTTCAAATACTTGAGCCTATGGGGGACATTTCTCATTCAAATCCCATCATGTTTTTATCATGTTGGGATAAAAACCATTTTAAACATCTACATTGTAAATTTTGGTTTTATGTAAGAAGGAACTGCTGTTTTTATTAGAAGGGATACTTTAAAGTTTTTATTTATTTTACATTTATTTATTTGTAATGTGTGGATGCTTGTATGCCACTATGCAGGTGTGGAAATTAAAGAATAAATTCCAACAGTTAGTTTTCTTCTTCTACCATATGGACTCAGAGATCGAACCCAGGTTGTCAGGCTCAGAGGCAAGTGCCTTTACCTCTTGAGGCATCTTACTGGCTTGATATTGTATTTATTAATTAATTTTGTTATTTGACCATTTCATACGTGTACATAATGCATTCTGGTTACTTTCTTTCCCGCCCTCTCTTATCTCTACCCCATTCCCATTAATACCCCTCATCCCTACCAGTCCCTTTCCTGGATTCATGACTGTCGGTTTTGCTTTATGATTCACTGACTTTAACCAGGGCTATTTGTGTAACCACTGGATTAGAACTACCCATTGCAGTCTGGTGGGGTCATTAGTGGGTACACATCTGAAGGCAAGGACTCCCCCTCTCCTTGAAACTATCAGTAACAAAAAGGGAGGACCCCCTGAATCTGTTTTCCATGCATGGATACATACTTATCCTTATTCTGAAGAACTGCAGGGTGATAGGCTGATCCTCTTTCAACACCTCGGTCATGGTCATCTCTTCTTCCTGCTCTGTGCCTGTGGAGATGACTCACCATGACCTCAGCAATGTCTCCCTTACTTTCTACAATGACTTGAGTCCAGCTGTGGAGGGGCTCTCACAGATCTGAGATAGGAGGAAAAGGCAGTTGAGGTATTGATTCTGGCTTATCTTCCCTAAGTCACAATTGGTAGTCTGTCCATTGAAAGCTATGGTTCCTGACAAGCAGTTCATTCTATTCATCAGATTCTAGCATCTTTTCTAGTCTTTCTCCCTTTGATCTAGGCATGGCAATGAGTCTGTACCATTTCTGGTTGCAGTGTACTGTTGTTCGTCTCTTGTACTTCCACCTAAACCCTGAGCACACCTTTGTAAATATCCCAGTTGTTAAACACATTGTGTACAAGTTCTCTGGTTGTGCTATTCTATGTTTCCAGCCAAGACCCCGATTGATAAGCAGGTCTGGCTGGAGACTAGCTGCTCTAGATCTTAGAGAGGTGCCTGGGATAATGATCTCTTACAGCTGTATGCTTGGCTTTGTCAATGGTTTTATGTCTGGCATCACATAAACTGAACATCAAAAGTTGGGGAAGAAGAAGCTCAGGAACATGCCTGTAAAAACCACTGTACGACAACAGAAGGGCTCTGGTTAGCTGAAGGGAGGTGACTGCAGACAAACAGCTAAAGGAAACAATGCAAAACTTAGTAAAGCTAACTGTCTAATGAGAGTCAGGTCTACGGTAGCTATTGCCCTGCATGGAACAGTCAGAAGTAAGGTGACTTTTTATTCCTGTTCCTGTGACTAGGGAAGTGCACCTCCTCAGACAAAGACAGACTGTGTGCGGGCTACAGATTCTGCAAAATAGAGGAGAAATGCTCTGAATGTTGTCCCAATCACAGACCGTCCTTCTCAGCCCACAAACCAGATATGAGCTGACAGGTCATCTTTGAGTGAGATCCAACAGGTGTCTTTGGAATTTTGGACTGAGTAGGGAATAAGCTAATGCTCCCGAGTCTTGCTTTTCGTAGGAATGGGATGGAATAGTCAGTGTCCTGCTATGGACCATGTGCTTCTTTCTGGACAGCCAGTGTCTATGTTCTGTTAAGATTCCTTATAATATAATTCTGATGGTTGTCAAAGGCCCCTCGAGTCTTTCTAACTCTGCATCTACTGAAACTGAACTGATGAAAGGAACAGGTATGAAAATCCAGGGCTACCTTGAATTTAGAGGATCGCAGGTTTCAGTTACATGACAGGTGAATATGTGTGTACATGGTCATATATGCGTGTGCAACCACATGCACATAGTAGGACAGTGATGTGTAGAGCTGCTATGCTAATTAGGAGGCTATCTAGGTTTTATGGAATGAGGGAGCTTCAGAAAAAAATTACGAATGCAAAATTCAGCATAAACATTAGTATTTATTTATGAAGGGAAAGTCACAACAGATTATAAGAGTGTCTAAAGTGACAATTACTAAATACAGTGAAATAAGAGCTGATTTAGAAAACATGTTGTGACATACTTTTAATCACAGTGTTTTCCTCTTTACATTTTTTGTATATTTTTATTAAACCATTTATATTTTGACAGCACATTCCCTGCTTCTCATCTGACAGCAATTTTGAAATATATTCTATATTTTAAAAATCCCACCAGGTATGGTCACATCTGTCTTTAAACCCATGGGATGTAGTTCAGTCAGATCTCTGTGAGATCAAAGCCAGCCTGGTCTACATAGTGAGTTCCAGGCTAGCTGGGACTATAGGGAGACACCATCTCAAAAAAAAAGTCCCCTAATTTTTCTTCTAGATAATTGATCAAAATTCATTTTTATTATTGGTAGCTGGTAGATATAAAACAGGCAATTTGTACACAGATATGTTCACTGCTACAGCTTTTATCCTACAAATATCAGAATTTTGGCCATTTCCACTTCACACAGTGCTCCTTAAAATGGATGGTACATTTGTAATTATATGAAAGGAGACAGCTTCCACTTAGACTCATTGTGGATGAGCACCAAGCTCTCCAATTCTGATGACTGACGGTCAGGACCTTGTTTTCATAGATCAACTTGCTACTTTGTTCATTTGAGAGCTTGGTTTCCTTCTCCTCTGCCCATCACATAGCCCAGTGCCACATGCCACAGGCACATTCACATCACGTAGCCTGTGGACTTGGGTCAACATCGGAAAGAGGAGGAGTATTCCTGTATCTGGATAGCATTTCGTCATTTTTTGTGAATAGCCAGCAGTAGCAACTATGCAGGGATGTGACCTTGACCCCATAAATATGTTCTATGAAACATCAAAGTAAAAATATCACTAATTCCACTTCCCCTGGCCAAACTCTTTAAAAATATGAAAACTCCACAGGAACAGCACCAATGACAATGCAAAGCTGACCTACAAGAGATGAGATCAAAAGAAAAAGACACAACAGCCTTAAGAGACTGTGTGGTTAGAGGTTTTTTTTGACCATGTGAAGAAATATTAGAACTTCTCTCAGGATGTTGAAAGGAACCCCTAGATTCCTGCAGCCCAAGCACCATCAGCTTCATGGGATGCTTAAATAAACTCTACTCAAACATCAAGAAACTCCCCCAGGGGCTGAAGAAGTAGCTCTGTCGGTAGTGTTTGCTATGGAAGTATGAAGACCTGAGTTTGAATCCCAGAAGCCAAGTAAAAAGCCAGGTGTGGTGCTGTATACGAGTAATCCCAGTGCTGAAGAGGCAGAGGCAGGTGAGTTCCCGGGCCTTGCTGGCCAGCCAGCTTAGCCAAAGTGGTAAGCCCCAGATCCCACTGTGAGATCCTGTCTCAAGAGCCAAGTGAATGGTGTCCTGAAAAAGAATACCTGAGATAGCCCTCTGGTCTAGACACACACGTGCACACACACACACACACACACACACACACATATGCGCACGTTGGGGTGGGGAATGTGACTCTATTTTATCACCTAAATTGACTTTCAGACGGGAAGTACTCTACTCTGGAACTACATCTCCAGCCTGGACGTATGCAGATTTTGCTATGTCTGCTGGTGACTTTCCTTCCCTCTTAACTGTCTTTTCATCCCAAATGTAAAAGAATAAATGTCACTTTAAAGGCACTTAGTCTGCTTGCCTTTCTTTTATTTTCTTCCTTTAGAGTTTTATTATTTTTGTTCTTTTTTTTATATTTTGTTTTGAGACAGGTTCTCCCTGTAGCCCCAGCTGTCCTAGAACTCACCATGTAGACCAGGCTTGCCTCTGTCTCACAGAGATCCTCCTTCCTCTGCCTCCGGAGCACGGAGCACTGGGATTAAAAGCAATATGCTGCTTTTTAACTGCTTACCTTTCCTTTCAGCAGAAATACTGGGTTGGCTCCGCCCCCTCCCATCACCAGCCTCCTGTAGTTTGGGGTTCTATGAAGGGAGGCCCTTCTTCCTTCCTTGTGCCTACCAGGGAGATTTTTTTGTGGTGGAAAAAGACTGGAGAGAGGGCTTGACAGAGGGACGCTTTCTGGGGGAGCAACTATTCTTTTCAAGCCAGGCGGTTTCATGACCTTCAGAGGTGGACCTTCTTGGCCATCGTATTAGCAGCCTTGGAATCGGCTTGTTGGGGTTGTTTGACTTCAGAAAGTGCCAGATGCTGGCTCCCTGTCTAGCAATGGCTCGGCATGCATTTCTTTGCGGCTCTTATCCTCGCAGTGGCTCCTTTTAAAAATGCACATTTCCTTCCCAGCTCAGGCAGGTGCTTGAGTGGACATCTCCATACTGTTGAGCTGCACATGCTCTATCTGTGTCACTATGGATAAACAAATAAACACCTGTTGACACATGCCCCCCCACCACGTTGAGACGGGGTCTCATGTAGTCTAAACTGGTTTTGACTTACTATGTGACTGAAGATGATCTTTAATCTTGAACCTCTGATCCTCCTGCCTCTACCTCTGGAGGACTGAGATTACAGACCTGTATCATAGCAAGTGGTTTATGTGAGGCTGGGGATCGAACTCAGGGCTGTGTGCATGTCCAGCAAGCACTGTATCAACTGGGCTACCTCCCCAGCAGCACATGGACTTTGAAAGACAGCTGTGAGCCAAAAGGCTTGGTAGAATGTAGAGGTCAGCAGCAGTTAACTCCTAATGACTAGTCTTCAGTTATGCAGGGCAGTGCAATTGGTGGTTTAGTCAATTGTCATTAATGGTCAACCCCCACCCTCTGTAACTGGAGCATTTGGGGACCTGATGATCTCTGATTACCGTGCCTTCAGTGGCTAGTGGCCATAGAGTAGCTGACAGCCATGGGTAGCTACTGAGTTCATTTGAAATGACAGTAGTCTTGATGTAATAGATTAAGTAAAATAAGGGCTAAACAACATCACCTGTTTCCTGTAACTCCCTAGGCAGTTACTAGAAAAAGAGCAAATTACATATGTAGTGTGTATTATATTTCTGAAGACAGCCTGGTCTGTGACATGCCGTTTTATTTCGGGAAAGCCTCTTCACGATGCCTCAAGGCTTCCTGGAAGTTTAGGGAGTGGTTGTTTTGATTTTCCACAGGATCAGGCAAGGTTTTCAGAAAAAAAAATTTAAGTTAAACAAAACTGAATGAGAATGACTCAGATCAGCAGGCCATTCTCTTTACAATGAATCAGTTAGGGTAATGGGACCCTGGGGAGGAGCAAGGAGCCAAGCACAGAACAGGGTCCTCGGCTTGTAGGAAACTGTTGCCCCCAAAGGTCACCTTCTGCCACCCTGCTTCCACTGATAGCAGTTTAGGCTGGAGCGTCATGATACCGGTGTTAAGTAGGATTCTCTTCTCTGCCCGCTTCAGACAGTCACACCTGGAGTACTCTCCCTAGGACAGAGTTCAGTGTTGAGATCCATGTGTGGACTGTTTAACAATTTGTTCCGTAAGCTCAATTTTGGTGTCAGTGCCGTGAACATTTGTGGGAATAGCTTAGGGTTTAGGATTTATTGATGGGTTAAGGTACCCTCAAAACCTTGACAGTACATCAGAGACTACCTCAGTCAAACTGCTAAGACAATGTTGTTGATGTGATGTGGATATTAGAGGGAACCTTGCAAAGGAGCTATAAAATATCTGCTCTAGAAAGAGGGTTTGCACCAGATTGATTGATTGATTGATTTGATATTTTTGAGACACAATCTCCCTGTAACTCCAGCTGGCCTGGAACTCAATATGTAGACCAGGCTGACCTCCATCTCACAGAGATCCATCCACCTACCTTTGCCTCCCAAGTGCCAGGCCGTTATTTGCACTTAAATTGACTGAGCTCCCTAGGGCTTCCTGACTCTTCACCTTCTGCCGTGTTGATTAAATTGACTTAGCACTCCTCTGTCCTGATTAAATATATGTCTTTATTTTTTACAGAGCAGATACTCAGGTTCCTATTGTGAGATTCTGAGACTTGCATAAAGAAGGACTATAGTCTTTCTGGCGCTTGAAATTGAGGTTTAAAGATTTCAGTTTGACTTTTGTTGTTTTTTTTATTTATTACTTTTATTTTATGTGTCTGAGTGTATTCCCTGGACGTAGGTAGGTGCACCCATGTTGTGCATTGCCTGCAGGGGTCAGAAGAGGGAATTGGATCCCCTGGCACTGGAGCTACAGACAGTTGTTAGCTGTCATGTGGGTGCTGGGAGTCAAACCCAGGACCTCTGCAAGAGTATCCAGTGCTCTTAACCACTCAGTGAACCATTTCTCCAGCCCCATGATTTTTAAAAGGACTAGAGGTGGCAGGGTAACTTGGTGGCGTTTTCTCCTGGGAAATAAGCCAGTGACATGTGTTAACAACTTGCTCTGCTCTTCCACTCCGTAACCCTTCACCTTGCCCTTCCTTTATTCTGTACATAAAGCAATATAGCTCATAAAACCTTTCAGGATTGAAACTATCCAGAGAAATTAAAAGTTATTATTTATTTATTTGGTTCTTGAGACAAGGTCTTCTGTGGCACAGGATGGAAGCCCTCAGACCCTCTGTGTAGCTAAGACTGGCCTTGAAATCCTGATCTTCCAAGTGCTGGAATTATAGGCATGCCCTACCCCACCATGCCTGGCAAATATTTGAAATACTCTTTCTTTGGAAGGAAATGTGACCACATTTTCTTAGTCTTTCTGCTTTAGTATTGCTCTAAATTTTAGTGCCCAGGTGTTCTTTTCTAAATCTTTGTGTGCATGAGTGTGTTGCCTGCATGCATGGAAGTGCACCCATGTACCATGGAGGCCAGAAAAGGGCATTGAATCCCCTGGGACTGGAATTACACACAGTTGTTAGTTGCCATGTGGGTGCTAGATTTGAACCCAGGTCTTCTGCAAGAGTAGCCAGTGATCTTAACTGTTGATCTGTCTCTCCAGCCCCATGCCCAGGTGCCCTTAAGAGAATCTTAGTAAATTTTGATTGAACGATGACTTCTTATATTTGCGGCTGGTCTTCCCGCTTGCTTCTCCTGAAAGCATCGCCACTTCCTTAGGTCTAGCCCTCTGTAAACCTAGTTCTGAGGGACTGTAGAGAGAGGCCAGCAGTAAGAGCATTTGCTGTTCTCGCAGAGGATCTGCGTTCAGTTCCCAGAACCCACATCTGGTGGCTCACAGCTAACTGTAACTTCAGCTCCAGAGGATTTAATGTCTCTGGCCTTGGCAGGCACCCACACGCACATGCAAATATCCACGCACAGCTATACACATACACGTAATTAAAAATAAGATAAATCTTTTTAAAACTTAAAATTAGCCTTGGGAACATTTCTTCTCTTCCTCACTATTTAATATCTGTCTTGTCCTTCTTATTCATATTATATGACCAGCAATGGCATATCCCCTCACAGACCATGTCGGGACCTCAAGGGCACCCAATTTGCCTTTGAGATAAGGATATCCAAGAGCGATTATAGGAGTTGTATCTTGTCACTAAACTACCTGTCTTTTTTTTTTTTTAAGTTTTATTTTTTAAATTTATACGTATGTGTGTATGTCCAAATGATGTGTGGATGCCCTCAGAGACCAGAAGAGGGAGTCAGATTCTCTGGAGCTGGCATGGGCCTCCTGATGTGGGTGCTGAGAACTGAACCCCAGTCCTCTGAGGAAGCAGGAGATGTTCTTACCTGCAGAACCCTCTCTCCATCCCCTAAGCTACCTTTGAGTAAGTGCTTTAAAATGTGGCTCACAGTGTTTGGTTCTAACTGGGTTAGAAATCTTTCAACTGTTGGTTTGACATTTTAAAATCCCCGTGTTTTTCCCTAGAAGTCTTAAGCATAATCACAAACGTCTTGGCAACTAAGATAGTGTGAGAACTTTCTATCTGAGGGTCATGGCACCAACCAGACACTTTGGGGCTCCTGTCTAGGCACACTCAGTACATGTTCAGTCCAACAATTAGACCAGAAACTAAAGACAAAAAAAAATTCAGACTTTTTAGTACCTCAGTGTGTTAGTTTGGAAATTTGGGCACAACTATCCCATATTTTGAAAATGTCTTAAGATGGGCAACCATGAAAGGAATTAGAAAACAGCCTTTCCACTTCAGCCTGTGAGCTAGCCATGACTTTGTCTTTCAGAATCAGCCTACACTGAAGATAGTTTCTACTCTGTCAGAGATCCACTAAATCTTTCTTTGGGAAGAACTCATGCGTTCTCTTTGTGGTAATGGCTTATAAAAAAGAGGCAGTGCCAGACAGCTTCAGTTGTCAACCGGACACGCCTAGGAAGACGGAACCTCAATTGGGAGATTTCCTCTATTGAACTGACCTGTGTGTATGCCTTCGAGGGAGACATTTTCTTGACTGTTGAGTGATGTGGGAGGGCCCAGCCCAAGGTAGGTGTGAGCACCTCTGGGGAGGTTGTCCTAAGTTGTGTAAGAAAGCTGGCTGAGCACCGGTCAGAGCACAAGTCAGCAAGCAATGTCCCTCTGGGCTGTAGTTCCGGCCTCCAGGTGCCTGCCCTGAGCTCCTTCCTGATTTCCCTCAAGTATGGACTGTGCCTTGGAAGTGTGAGATGAAGTAGACCCCTTTCCTCCCCAGTTTGGTTTAAGTCAGTGTTTTATCACACTCAGAGAAAAACAAACTAGGACAAGAGCCTTCGCAGTCTCAGGTATCTTGGGGGTCGGGGAGGGGGACTTAGGCACTGCAGCCCTTCCAGATTGCTCGACCTGTTGGATCCCCTCCCCCAGAATGAGCCAAGGCAGGCTTTGATGTGAATCACTTTGTAGAAAGCAATAGAAAATATAACTGAGCTATAACCAATTTGAGGAATGTTTGAGAGAGGCATTAGGAAATCCCTGGCAATCTGCAATGCTCCTGCTAAATTCTGGACAATTAGCCAGCCAACGCAGATTCATGGCTATGGAAATGGACTGCTGTGACACACTGTACAATGACTTTTAAAAAATAATTACTTGTGGTAAAAATTTAAGCTCTTAATATTCCAAGAAACCTCACAGATGTACGTACATGGCTGTGTCAGGTAGAAAGAAAGAGAGACATTTCAGCCACTGAGAAACCAATAAAATATCTTCAAAAATGCCAAATGCATCAATCTATCCATCCCTCTTGCAGCTTTATTTGGGAATGGGTTCTCCATATGATTCAAAAGTTGATCCTGGCCAACCTAATTACACCAATAAAAGTGTTTATACGAGCGTAAGTCCATTATCCCCATGACGTGTATGTATACTTTGCACACTCTCCCTACAAAGAGATGAGATTTCCCCCACGATAAAGACGTAGTGAGCACAGTGACCCTAATGAGATGTGGGTTCCCGTGAGGATCTGATTCTCCAGTAGGGGGTGGTGGAGGACCATGCCCCTCAGTCCATGCTTGGGGCGCTTCTGGGCTCTGTTCAGAGGAAGGAGCTGATAAAGGATATCAATTGTAATCTGATTATCACAGCATATAATGTAAACTGAGACCAAATTCTGACATGTGGCATGTTTATAGGGTATGAGGTGAATAAAATGTAGACCAAGATAACAAAGATAACTGAACTCCCAAAGGCTAAGCGATTGCTGTAGGCTCTGTGATCTTCAGGAGCCTTGGCTCGAGAGGAATACAGTGCACGGGGAGCCATGTCCTGCCACTGGGGGAAGGTGAAGGGACTTTAAAGGACGTTACTTGCACTTCCTTAGCCTCTGGTTTCTCATCTGCAAAATGGGTACAAGGGTGAACTGACCACTTTTCCCGCCATTACTGTGACATGAACAGGAAGGTACACACAGCCTACAGTGCACATGTGCAGAGGCTGAGGTCAGCTAAAGCACTGTGGTAACAGAGGACTGAGTGGGATTAGAAAGGGTTCAGGTAGAAAGAGACTTGGAGCTGAGTGTGGGTCACTAACTGGAGAGTGTCTGTGAGGGAGTATGTAGGATGTCCCATGCTGAATTTTATTTCTAAGATTACAAAAGTCTGTTCCACAGAGTCTATTCCTTACATCACAACTATTAAAATTTACTGAGCATAAGATATCTATATCTATATCTATATATGCATAGATATATATAGATATAATTTTCCAATAGGACTCCAAATGTCTATATACTCCTGAAGTTCATGTATTTAGAAGCAGTGGAATATCTGACATAATTCTTATTTTAAAGACTCAACACAGGATAATCGTTTAGTATTTTTCTTTTGGAGAATGAATGGTTTAAGAGCTTTTCAGAGACTGACGAGTGAAAGCTACAATGACTGGTAGGGCTGATTATATCATTCCTACCACACTGAGGGCTATATCATCTTTAAATGTTCTGCTTCTGACTCATCCACTGCTTAACATACACTTTTGACAGACTATTGATCAAAGGACAAGACACAAAATAATATTGATATTAAAATACAAATAGATCATTTTTACCTTAAGTCTGTAGATTATTCTCAAGTTGATCTTCACCAGATTTAGAAGTTTCTTCCATCTCACTAAAATCCTCCAATAACTCATTAGAACATCTATGGAATTACAAAAGGCAGTATTTCAAAGATAACATATTATCAATTATCTTCGATTTATCTTTTTGATTACATGTAATAAAGATTACTTGCAAAAAATTCCCTCCCTTGCAATGTGGTATTTAAAGAAAAAAGCCTGAAAATAGAAGACTAGCATCTTGCTTATTGAAAAAGAAAGAGCGGCAAAATTAAAAATTAGGTGAATTTTTAAAGTTCAAAATGTTAGAATTCTAAATGTCCGAGAATGTTGTTTTATTATAGAGTTAAAATTCAGTGCATATCTTTCTTTGCATATATTTGAAGATTTAAATTATTAAAAATAAACAGAATAAGAAACAGAAAACATCCATTATCCAGTTTTAACAGTTATCAATACCCCTAGCAAACTTTTTGAAATTTAAATTTTTTCTTTTCTTGTGGATTTCATACATAAATGCCCTGTATTTATATCACTTCCTCTCCCTCCTCCCCCAACTCCCCCTCAACTCCTCCCATGCTCCCTCACTCTTTTTCAAGTTCATGATCTCTTCTGTAATTATTATTGTTACACATAATGCATATTTGTATGTATGTAGCCTACTGAGCCCGTTTAGTGTTGTTCTTATGGACATGTGCTTAGTGCTGGCCACTGGGGATTGGATAACCCATCACAGAGCGTATCCCTGGAGAAGACTGCTTCTCCCTCTCTCAGCAGCCCTTGATTGCTATAGCTCTTCATCTATATACAGGTGGGACCTTGTGAAAATTCTCCTGTCACTGTTGACATTTGGTTGGTGTTGTCATTATGTGGGTCTTGTTTAGATAATTTTGTTGTTGACATTTCATGGATGCAACTTTCATGTCATGTCTAGAAGACGCTATCCTTCAGCAGGAGTCCTGGTCCTCTGATTCATACAATCTTTCTGCCTCATCTTCCTCAATGTTCTCTGAGTCTTAGGAGTAGGGGTCACACTGTAGATGTACCAGTTGAGGCTGGGCTTCCCATAGTTGCATATTCTCTGCATTGTAACTAGTCACAGATCTGTAATTGCCACCATCTGCCTCAAAATGGAAGCTAAGTGAGAACTACACTTCTCTGTGGGTATAAGCATAAGTATTTAGAATATAATAGGATATTACATTGGTTTAGAGAAATGACCTCTCTAATCTTGAGTATTTAGCTAGGTGTATAGTACCAGGCATGAATTCCCTCCTATTGAGTGGGTCTTGAGTTCAGTTAGACAGCTGTTGGTTACCCCAAAATAAAAGTGACACTATTGTACCGTCGGGGATATCTTGCTGTGCTGGTTGTTGTTGTGGTTCATAGGCTTTACAGCTAGTTAGGACCGTTGATGGCTTTTCTCCCTTGGCAGCTTGCATAGTATCTTCCAATATTATGAGAGTTAGTCTTCAGGGAAGAAACTTCCAGGTCAGTTCCAGCTCAATCCCTCCAAGTCCTGTCTCTGAAGTATGTGGTGTCTTCAGTCTTGGAACACAAGCATTCGTGTTCTATTTCCAATTTCTCTGTTTTTTAATAGTTATTCTTTAAGGTATAGTTGGCATACATTGAAGAGTGCAGAGTTTAGTGGTGGGATTGTTAGAGTGGATGCACCCCTTTCACCCGTCTCTCTTTCACAACACTGCACAATTATTCATAGATATTCACTTGTGTCCCTTGACAGTGAATCCCCTTGTTACCGACTTCCACAGCCCTGATAGATTTGCTTGCTCTGGAACTTCCTAGAAATAAATTCATATATGTGCTGTTTTGTGCAAGCCTTCTTTTGTGTTGTGTCTATGCCGTTGTGCAAAGCAGTACTCATTACTTCTTTTTATCTGACATAGGGTCTTACAGTATAGCGCAAGCTGGCCTCAAACTCAAGCTTCCTGCCTCAGTTTCCCCGGCATTGGGATTACCCGCAGCAGTTCATTCTCTTTTATTGCTGAGTAATATTGTTGTATAGGTATGTTAAGTTTGATCATCTGTGTTCTTGACGGACATTAGAGTGATTTGTAGTTTTTAGTTAATAGAAATAAAAGTGCTGGGAGCATTTTTGAAGACCCCTTTCTCTGGATTTATGTTTCCGTTCCTCCAGGGTAAACATCCAGATTGCTAGGTCCAGTGTTAGGAATCTCTTTAATGTTCAAAGGAAAAATGCCAAAGCCTTTTCTACTGCTGCTGTGTTATTTTATAGTTTCCATTTGTGCACCAGAATTTCTGTTGCACTGTATACTCACCAATGCTGTTTCCCTGTGATTTGAACTTGAACCTGCGCTTACCTGGTGGTGACCAATTCTTTGAGAATTTTTTTGTGTGCTTAGCAGTCATTTACACATCTTCCTAGTGGAATTTCTGTATTTTCCCCTAGTTAAAATGTTGCTGTTTTTCTTTACTGTTTTACTAACTTGTAAGACTTTTATGTATATAAGTTCAAATGTCTGTTTTATGTTTTGCAAATAGTTTTCTCCCAGAGTTTGATCATTCCTTTCCCTCCCTCTCTCCCTCCCTCCCTCCCTCCCTCCCTCCCTTCCTTCCTTCCTTCCTTTTTCCTTCCCCTTCCTCCCTCTCTTCTTCCCTCCTTCCTTTTTCCTCCCTTCATATCTCTCTCTCTCTCTCTTTGTCTCTGTCTCTTTTCTTCCTTTTCTTTGTATGATGCTGGAGATCAAACCCAAGGAGTTTCACATGCTAGGCAAACACTCTATCACTGAGTAGTATCCTCACCTCCCCACACTTTTTTTTTTGAGACAGTGTCTCAGTATGTAGATCAGGTTTGCTTTGAACTTTCTGTATAGCCCAGGTTGGCTCTGACTCATAATCTTCTGCCCTACTTCTGAGGGCTGGAATTATAATCAGTACACCACCACACTCAGCAGTTCTTTTCTTGATAGTATCTCTTAGTGAGCAGAAGTATTTAATTTTGATGAAGTTTATCATTGTTTATAATCTACAGCTTTAGTATACTCTCTAAAGATTTGCCTAACTCCAGTATAATAGAGGATTTTTCATTTTTCTTCTAAAAGTTTTATAAGTTTATATGTTATGTTTATGTCTATGAACCATGGTCTATTTCAAAATAATTTTCTGAGTGATGTGAGGTAGGAGTTGAGCTTGTTTTTTCCCTGCATAGATATCATCATTATTGATAATATTCCTCTTCACTGAACTCCACTGGAACATTTATAGAAAATCAATTAATAATATATAAGTCTGGATCTATTTCTAGAATTTCTATTCTGTTTTATTGATACATTTTTCATTATACTGTCTTAATTAATAGAGTCATATAAAATATGTGTTTCATGAGTTCTAAATCCTCCATCTTTTTACTTCTTTGTGTATTTGTATATGTGTGTGTGCATGTGCATGATATGTGCATGCAGGTACATTTGCATATGTGTATACATTTGTGTAGATGCCAGAGGCTAACCTCAGTTGTCTTCCTCAGTAACTTCCTCTGTTGTTTCTGAGACAGAGTCTTTCCATTTTATCCGGGGCTCACCAATTTGGCTAGGCTGACTGGCCACCAAATCTCAGGGACCTGCATGTCTCTGCTTTTCCATTGTGGGTTTACAAGCACACACCAACATACCTGGCTGCTACGTGGGTTCTGGGGATTGAACTCAGGTCCTTTTGCTTACACAGCAAGCACTTTAATGACTGAACCATTTCCCGGCACCTTTTTCCTTTGTAAAAGAGGTTGTTTTGGTAGGGTTGGGAATGTATCCCAGTGGTAGAATGCTTGCCTTATGAAGCCTTATGAGGCCTGGGTTCTAACCCTAGCACCACACAAAAATAGGTAAGATTAAATAGAAGAAAGATGACAGATAGATAGATAGATAGATAGATAGATAGATAGATAGATAGATAGATAGGAAAGAAAGGTTGTATTAATATTCTTAGGTCCTTTGTGTTTCTATGACTATATTTATTTATTTATTTGTTTATTTTTCTGAAACAGAGTCTTGGTTGGCCTGGAACTTACTATGTTGACTAGGCTGCTCTTGAATTTGCAGTGATCCTTCTGCCTCTGCCTCCGGAGTCCTGAATGCTGGAATTAGAGACATGCACTCTGGGTCTGTTTTAAAGTCAGTTTGTCAGCTTGTGTTTACCAATACCTTCTTAGATTCTATTGGGATTACATTGAATCCATATATTACCTTCAGGGAAATGAATATCTTAATACTAATTTCATAATCTATGCATATGATGTGGATCTCCACTTATTTAAGTTTTCCTTAATTTATTCTATGAATTATTTGTAGTGTTTTGTATAGGACATCCCTTCTTAATGAGGTTTCACAAAAGAAATAATCCCTAGTACTCTAATGCATCTTTTATATGCAATGAATTAACTTACAGATTCTGCATTTCTGAATGTGTTAGTCTTTTGGTTGAGAATGGAGTCACTAAATTAACTTTTTGGCATGATTTTCTTATGGAACAGGGCAATACGCGGAAGTACTAACTAGGACAAAGCCACAGCCAGAATATTGACATTGACTTAGTTAAGAAGCATCATGGTTCTGTCCCTCAGGGACCTCTGCGTTGCCTTTTCTAACAGATATCATTGTTTCTAAAGCCTTCATTTTACCTTTGGTGGGCGCTATTGTAATCTAAATAATATGTTTGTGCCTGTGTTCTATTCATCACTCAGATAGATTTCATTTGGCAGCTAAAGTATTCTTAGCTTTAAATCTATTACTGACATAGAACTACTTTGCTAACCTTGAATAAGATCCCCCTGTTTTAATCTGACTTTAATACTCCTTATTATTTAGAATGAGGAAATTAACACCCCCTTCACTTGACTTCTGTTTTCTGTTTAATGTGTCTACCTTTGACTGCTCTCAAGCATGGATTACTTAAACACTTTTATTATTTATTTGTGTACGTGTGTGTGTACATGCATACCCATGGTTTTAAAAGCCCATGTGTGCCTAGACAAAGGCCAGAGGTGTCAGCTCTATTGGTCCTTGCCTGAATTTTTGCCTTGACTGTACCTAGAGCTCACCAACTTGACTCTTCTGGCTGGCGACAAGCCCCCAGGGATCTCTGCCTCCCAGGCACATGCTGGATGCTGGGGATTGAACCCAGATCCTGATGATTGTGTGGCAAGCACTTTACCAAACCATCTCCCAGCTCCTGTACACTACTTTTTCTTAGTCAAAGTTAATATATTTTAAATTTTATAACTTTCATGCTCCTTGATTTTTAGACATTAAAGCCAATTGCTGTGCTTTGTGTATGTTCCCCAAAGGTTCCCAGTGTGACCATGTTGAAGTGATTGAACCTTTAAAAGGTAGGATTTAGGAGAAGATAGGTCATTCGGAGCACCACTGCTGAAGGGTCTAATATAGTCCTCACGAGACCGCTATCAGTTCCTTTGAAAGTGGGTTAGAAAACAAGGAGGCCTGGCCCTGAATCTCCCTGGCTTCCTGCCTTGCGTGTGATCTTTTCCGTACGTGCTTCCGCCACTGCGGCGCCATCTGCCACGAAGCTCTCACCAGAGGCCAAACAGATGGCTTCATTCAAGCCTGAACTTTCAGCCCTCAAAGCTGTCAGCTAAATAAACCTCATTTCTTTACAAGTACCCAGCCTCGGATATTTTAGATTATTAATAGAAACAGACTAATACACTGACAGGGAACATTTATAATATTAAAACTTTGTGAATATTCTTAACGTATAAGTAGGTATTGTGGGTCTTTAGAGAAGGCTGTGTGTGTGTGTGAACATATGTAGGCCAGAGGTCAATATCAAGTGTCTTCCTCAGTTGCTCTGCACATTATTTTTAAAGCAGGGTCTCTCCCTAAACCTGGAGCTTGCCCATTTGTCTATGATGGGTCTATTAGCCCCAAGGACCCTCTGCCTTTGGCTCCCCAGTGCTAGGGTTATGAGTTCTCATAGTGGCACCCAGCCTTTCTTTATGGGTTTTCAACCTTTCATGCCTGTGTGGCAAACCCTTGATGGACAGAGCCATCTCCCAGTCTAGAAGGAATTGTCTGTACATAAAATCTCCCACTCTAAGGAACTTGCAAATCTAAAGCATGGTCAAAGGTACTCTTTCACCAGTCCTTTATTTTTCTCAGAAGTATGTTACTTTGCTTCATATTTAGATGTTGTTTTTCTTATATAAATCTTAATTTTCATGGACTTTGAAGTCATTTTTTGATAAGCAAAATGAAGATATTAATAATATCAGTAAGATTTATAGCCTCTTGCTCATAAAGTGTTGGATAAAGTCTCCCTTCTTGAGGGTGTTTTCCTGGAACCCACTATGTGCTCAGCCTTAAAGTTACTGATTTTTAGGTCTGCTGCCTACTTGTCATTGTGAAGTCTTCTCTCCCCCACATTAAAAAAGTTTATTTTAATTATTATTATTTTAAAAGTTATACATATATGTAGGGGCAGGGTTGTGTATGTGAGTTCTGTGTTTCAAGAGGCCAGAAGGGGGTGTTGTATCCGCTCAAACTGGAGTTACATACAGTTGTGAGATGCCCAACATGGATCCTCTGAAAGAGCAGCAAGCATTCTCAACCATAGAGCCATCTCTCCAGCTGTCTCCCCACATTTGTTCCTAAACTAATTCCATATTTTCTTGAATCTCTAACTTGTGATTTTTCTTTTTTAGTCAATTCTAAGATGGAGTCCTTTGATTGTTTTCTTGAAAACTAAAAAGGCTTTGCTCCTGCCTCTGCCACCAGAGAGGCTGCCGGGTCTGAGGGTAGGCATGTCCTCTCCTTTCTTGATTTGATTTGGTCTCAGGCTTTTAAGATCTCTGTATCTTCGAACTTCTGAATTCCACCACAATATGAATTAATAGGAGGGCTAATAGCAGGTTCCTATTTCTGGAATTAACTTTTCCTTTCTCTCCCTTTCTGTTATGGTTTTCCTTTATAGTAGTGTTGGTTTATATAGAGAGATTTTTATACTCTTTAATAAATTTAAGAATATATTGCTCTTAAAGCATTTTTACTCTAAAGTACTTAACTTATATCCATTACAAAATGATCTGTTAAAATCCCAAAGAAGAATATGGAATTTTATATTGATATAAAAAGCTTTGAGAATTAAGTTTAAAAGTCAATGATGTAAACATAGCTAATTACTGAAATTAAAAATGAAGGCTACCTAAACGATGGGCTTATTAAATTAAATGATAGGCGGGAACTTTCTTTTTAATAGCAAATGCCACTATCACATTTAGAAACAGCTGTTGTGTCATGGTTTAGGTGCTTGTAAACACAGAATATCTCATTTCTTTTTAGAAGTCATTTGCACAAGTCGCCTCTGAAGGGACCCTCCACAAATGATGGGGCTCCTCCCTTGTGCCTGCTGGTGTTTGTGAGCTGCTGCCCTGGGCTAAGGGGGCCAGCTGTGGACTGACTCTGTGTCTTCACTCCACTGCCAGGCAGGTCAGCTGTTGGCAAAGCCACACTCCAGCTCTCAGGGACTCTGTGCCCTGCTACAGGGCAGTGCTTGCCTGGAGGTGGCTAAGGTCTGGCAAGCTGCCAGGCCTGAGTTCTTCATTCCAGATCTCACTTTTTAATAACTGCTCATGTCTCTGACTCAGACTGTTTTATAAGCGCCACTTAAATTTTTAAAAATCTGTCCTCTTAAAAAAAAATACCCTTACGTAAGCTGTGACGAACTGGGTGTGGGGAGGAGGATGGCTTGTATTTGTTACAAGGAGGCTAAGAACTGGTTTGTTTTCTTGTTTTTTTTTTTGTTTGTTTGTTTGTTTTACCTCATACACTGGAAAAGAGGAGAATGGATTTTGTGTTTGACCTGAACTACATTCTTCTCCTTCCTCCTCTGAGCACTCTGAGGTCAGGGTCTGAAGATACTGATTATTTTTAACTTTACTTCATATTGAAACCAGACCAGAGCAGAATGGCATATCATGGCCCTGGCATATCATAAGAATGAAGACATGCATTCATCATCCCTTATGAGTTGACTTATGTTACCCATTCCCCATCAACTCCCATGCCCAAGTCCTAACTCCTGGTACCTCAGGATGTGACTGTCCTGGACATAAGATTGATAAAGAGGTTAATTCTTTAAAAAGGGGTCATTAGCATAGTCCTCTGTCCAGTATGACTGATGTCCTTATAAAAAGAGGAAATCTAGACACACATCACACATGGAGGAGTCAGTGACACCAGCTATGTGTGTCCAATGAAGGAGCACTGTGTGGGGACACAGTGTGAAGGTGGTCATCCCCCGAGCAAGGAAAGTCGTGGAAGAAAACCTACCACTCTCTTGACCTCAAACTTCCAGCCTTTGGAACTGTAAGAAACTGAATTTCTGTCACGTAAGCCATCCAGTCAGCAGTACTTTGTCATGGGAGCATAGCAGACTAATTGAGCATCCGTGATCCAATTTCTGCAGGCAAAGAAAAGGAGGAAGGAGAATGTGTTTGCTGAGATCAGGGCAAGGAGCCCTGATTGTTGCTTCTAAAACTGGTTTCTTTGGCTTTCTTTGTACACTGATAATACTAAGGAGATATTTTTTTATGTGTTTGTGTTATGGGGTGCATGTGCACGTGGAACTCAGAGGACAACTTGTCCTCCTACCGTGGGTCTTGGGGATCCAACTTAGGTCGTCAAGACTGATGGCAAGCCCCTTTACTCACTGAGCCATCTCACCTACCCTCAAGGAGAGATTTTAATCTTGCCAGGTTGTTAACCTTGTGGATATCAAACTTGCATAGGGAATCAGGGAGGCATTAACTGGGAGAGGTTCACAGATGTACAAGAATAACATTGTGTCGGGTGTAAGAGGTGCTGTGATGATAAGGGCGGGTTGGGGTGAGCCATGGAGTGATGGCTGGATTCTGGTTTGCCAAGAACTTGACACTGTATCAAGGTCTTCCGTTCAGATATCAATTTCAAGCCCCTTAGTGGTCAGTGCAAAGTTTCATGAATGGGAGCCCATCCCCTCCCTCTGTTACGTGTTTCTTCGTCTCTTCAATGCCATTGAATTATCACAGGCATTTCTAGCTGCAGAATTCTCTGTTAGTGACTCTACATCCTTCATTTGTTGTCTGTGTCTCAGTTTTGTTTATCTTAAAGGGGGCCATTACTGCTCTCCACCTTACAGGTCTGTCTTAATATTGTAAACACAGGGTTTGGATTTATAGAAAGAGTGGTTAAAAGCCTACATTGCTTTGCAGAGGACGAGGTCCTGAGTACAGTTCCCAACATTCACATCAGGCAGCGCACAACTATCTATAACTATTGCTCACCGGGGAGCTGATGCCGCTGACCTTCACAGGTCCCTGCACTCATGTGCACAGACACATAATTGAAAAAAAATCTTTAAGATGTGTATAGTAAGCATTAAGTTGGGTCTGGTGGTGCATAGCTCTAATCCCAGCACTTGGGAGACAGAGGCAGGTGGATCTCTGTGAGACTGAAGGCACCCTGGTCTGCGTGGTGCCTTCTGAGGTCTGCTGAGACAGGTCTCAAAAAGACCAAAAAAAGAGTAGCGCAATAAAAAAAGAACACATTGAAAGCACTAATCCCTGCATGTTTTAAAGTTCAGTAAATACTAGCCACTCTTAATACTTGTGATGGTGATCTTTTAAATGACCGTTCTTTCCAGCCCGTGGTGTCCGTTGCTGGACATGCCCTCTCGAAGTTTTATTCTATCTTCTTTAAGACGTGTGTTCATTACAACCATTTAGCAGGAGGGCTAAGGGAAGGCTCATACTATTTAGACTAGTGTCTGTAGCTACAAAATGAGGTCTTAACCCTCTGAGCTACACATCTTAAGCCTTCAATATATGCTACAGAGAAGTTTTTTTCAACTTTAATATGCATGTGAATTCCCAAGACATCTTGTTACAATGCCGATTCTGCTCTACAGGGAGATGGGATTGGATGGTTGGGGTTTTACATTTCATCAAGTTCTGAGATAGGATGATGCTATGTGCTGAGTCTGGATTTTGGGTAGCAATACCCTGGAATAGATGGTAGTGTGGATTCAAATTTCTAAACTCCAACATTGTGAGCCAATTATTATTTTGTATCAATTTACATTAAAAATCCGAGAATTTTCATTTTTATTTTTCATCTAAAATTGGTGAGGTACTTTCTAATTTTCTGCCCCTGGCCTCTCTGCTTAGTACTAAATAATATTAAAAATAAAACAAACCACATATCTATAATAGAGCCTCTATACCTGAGGCTCATAGAACACAGTAGAACAAGGGGTAGAGAGAATACTAATCCATCAACGAAGCTCCTTCATGTAACAGAGTTCATGAATTCAAAAGGACACAGATGGCCAAAGCATAGAGATGAAGAGTCTGAAGAGTGTGGGTCCTTGTTCAGGGCTCTTGTATTAAAATCTACCCACCCAGGGCTCAGAGACCATTGCAGAAGAGGAGGGCAGAAAGAGTGTAAGAAGCAGGAAGGAGGTGCATGACCTTATAGAAATAGACTCCTACAGGCTCCTGGAACCCTGCTCACGTGAACCTACAGCAATGGTGACATGTACAAGACCCATGTAAACGCAAGCAGACAAAAACCCAGCACAGAACTGTGGAAATGCACAGCAGGCCCCAATCTTAGTCAAGAATTATTGGCAGCTGATTACTGCTTGGTGAGGAAGAGCTGATCTTTTTAAAGGAAGGGACTCTAGATAGGCTGACTAGATCCCAGTGGCTGAACTTGCACTGGGAGCAATAACTTGACGTGATAAGCCTTAACACAAATGACAAAATGTTTGAAATCCAGAGGGGCATTATGGGAGAGTACCAGTGAGGAGTGTAAAATTGATTAAGATGTTCTGTATGAAATATACCAAAATTCAATAAAAAATTAAAACAATAAATCAGAAAGCAAGACCATTACCCACTAGTGTTTCTATGGAAGTTGCTGTATACCAGAAACTACTTCCCTAAATTCTTATAATATTCTGTGTTTTAGTTTCATTCTATTGGCATGATATTCTGACCAAAGCAACTTTAGGGTGGTAGGAAGGGTTTATTTCAGCTTACAATTCCAGATCATAGTTCATCAGTGAGGGAAGTCAGCACAGGAACTCAAGCAGGAACTTAAAGGTCTGACTAGGAAATACAGCTGCTTGATAGCTTCTTTGTACCATTCAGGACCACTTGCCTAGGGATGGTACCATCCATGGTGGGCTGGGCCATCCTACCTCAATGAACAACCAAGATAATCAATCCCCCACAGAATGCCCACTGGCCAATCTGATTTAGTAAATTCCTCAGAGGCTCTCTCCTCTCAGATGACTCTAGGTTGTTTCCAGTTGACTATTAAAGCTGACCAGAACACCCCTTGAAGTAACTATTGTAATTATCCTCATCTTACAGATGAGAAAACAGAGCCAGAGAGAGATACAATAAGTTTCTTAGATCACTCAAACCAGGACCACAGGAGAAGTTTATTTAAAGGAGTCTTTTCTATAAATTAGACTCCAGGGCTAACTGAAATAGTTCATCTCATCGATCAGTTTTTATTACTATTATGTAGGTTTTTAATCACATTTTATAAAAGATAGAACTAATTTTTCAGGGGCCAGTGAACATAATATCCATCCATAATACAATCTGTAACAGTCAGGTTTGCATTACTATACAAAATAATGAAGACAGCTAACTTATAAAGAGAAAAGTTTTCTTTGGGCTCAGTTTGGGAGGTTCCAGTTCATGATTGATTGGCCTCATTGCCTGGGACAGCAGCACGTCATGGGAAGAGTGTAGTGCCACAAATCACCTACCTCATCCTCCAGGGAGGAAATGGAGAAGGAAGGTGAGAGCAGGCTTGGTTGCACAGCCTCCTTCAAAGCCACACCCCCAGTGGCCCGAGGGCCTCCCACAAAGCCCCACTTCTCTGGGGATCATTAGGGGAAATTCCATATCCACACTGTAGCAGAGTCTGAAAGATCAACAGCAGAAGCTAGGTGGCCAGGGATATTCTCTGAGTGGCACCTGGAGCAGGACCCCGCACAGCGAGCCCAGTTGTGGCTAAATAACAAAACTAAGAAGGGGGCCTGTAAGAGGAAAGGCTGCAGAAACCAGGTAGATCCGCATGAGTGCCTCCACCTTTCCACCTGCTTCTGTCCTAATATGAGTGTGAATCGAACTTTCACCAACCAAACTTGACTTACTGATTTATGTTAAACTACAGAACACTTCTTCATTTTCCATGTTAGAGTGACAGGACATTTGCCACTGATCTGTCCCTAGCCTCTTTGTCTAATACTTTAAAAATGTTTAAAATACAGTAACAGTAGTGAGGCGTGGTGGTACATGCCTTTGAGTCCAGCACTCGGGAGCAGAGGCAGGTGGAGCTTTGTGAGTTCAAGACCAGCCTAGTCAGCATAGCAAATTCTAGGCTAACTAGCCCTGTCTCAAAAAGACAAAATAACAACAATAATAAAAATACGAATAATAGTAACAACCACCAATATCAATTGTAAATGCAGAGCTGCGGTAGATGCAGTTAGGGATGTGTCTGTCACAGGCTTTGTACTTGGTGACTGAAAAGAACACATACATTGCTGGATATTTCCCAGAGCTTGGGGCTGCCTTCTTTACTCTGTCCGGAACCTGAGTCTGGACCCCTACTCGCATGGGCCACCATTTCCATCTCTCTGAAATGGAAGGATGAACTAGGATGAGAATCCTTCAAGAGATATTTATTTTAAGCCATAGAATTCTTTCTTCAAATGAAGATGTATTTAGAAGTCCAAAAAGTAAAGAACTGAAATTTCTCTGGTAGAAGCTGGGCTGGAACCCAAATCTATCCCTTCCCCAAACAGTCCTTTCTTGAGTCTTGAAAAAGCCTCTGCATTCTATCTGTTGGCTATAAAGCAGTTAGTGTGGCGATGGAAAGCTTCCCTCTAGTTCCCACCTACCTAAACTTTGAGCTCTAGGACTTAGAATGTGGCCATCATGTGGCCATGGTTTGCAAACAATACTAAACACAATTTTATCCTTGACCCCAATGGGCCGAGGCTATTAGGAACCTTGAAAAAGTCCAGCAAGGCTTCCTCAGTGTTGACTTATTTTGAAAGGCTTAATTGCATGCTATTTTTTTCTCTGTTATTTGTAATACCTTATCTGCTTGAATTTGGACCTCTGTGCTGTTTGTTGTGAAAAGTCTTTGGGGGAAATGTGGGCAACCATCAGAAAGCACAGAGTAGAAAGATGATATTGTCTAACATTTAGGTTATTTGGCTCATTCTGTGAAGCTGTGATGTGTATTGATTCAGACTAGACCAGTTCCCTTTGATGGAGTGAGGAAATGATGTTCTTAGAAGAGATGAAATTTGAAAGTCTTCCAAAGTCAACAGGAAAGTCTTTGGTGTAGTTAGTGTGCTTGAGACAATAACTGAAGTGGTTTGTCTCATTAGAGACTGGACTTGAATATTTTTAATGTCAGTGAATTGTTAAACAAGGAAATATAAGAATATTAAATATAAAGTTCTCCAAATTATACTGGAGAATTGAATTGGAGTCACTGGTTTAGGGGAAACATCTTTATTTTTATCATAATAGGCTACATTTTTCTCTTCCATTAATTCTGAATGTAGCTTTGAAAGAGAAGGTTCTGGAATGCGGGGTAGTGACCCACACTGAGGTAAAGATGCAGGACAGATGGAGTGACTAGGTCCCATTTCCACAGCCAGTATGTGTCTTCTGGGTGTTTTTACTCTGTTTTCCTACTCTTTAGCAGCAAAGAAATTGTGTGTAACATGTAGCCCTCTATGTATGGTGCCATCCATAAATCTCCTTCATTGTCTGGGGAGAGACTTTGCATTACTTTGAGTTACTGCTTGTCATGTGTCACTCGTGAGGCAAATGAAAATGTAATTCTTGTCTAAGTTAGAAAAGCCTGTAGTGCGCCGAGTCATGATGACTTAACTCACTATTTGCTCTTCTTACCATGAGACGAAAGTAGAGTCTCCTTGTTGGGCAGAAATATTTCTCCTTTCAGACTTCATATCCTCATAACTTTCCCAGGTACTAAAAGAGTGGTATATTCCTGTATCTTATTTATGTCAAATGAAGAAAAAGAAGGGCAGGTTATTTTTGTAGGAAATACAGAATGTTTTTACTCCCCTCTAACAGTGGGGTGTGAGAGCCAGGGCAGAACAACATTGTGACAATTGGGAGAAGAAAGACATAGAAGGCTTTGAAGCTGCAGAGGGGAGATGAAGAACATCTTACGACCACCACCAACTGCGTTCTGTGTACTGTTATCCTCTCTGCCTAGAGAGGTGATGCAGCTTCTCACAACAGCACGGACTGGCTCATTCAGTAGAACCATGAAGAAACTGAGATGTGGAAGTGGAGCCCGCTGATCATCCCGTCTCACTGTGGCAGTGATCAAGCCCTACAGACCCGAGTTCAAGTCCCTACTCCTCTGCCTGCAAGCAGTGACCTTGGAAATTTTAATCTTTGTTTGGGTTTAATTTTCTCATCTGTCAAGAAAACATTAACAATAGTCTTTACCTCCTAAGGTTGCTATGAGAAATAACTAAGAGACATAAAAAATGTTTTATAAAACCCTGGGCCAAAATACTTGTTAGAGAAAGATTAGCACCGTTTTGGTAGGTGTGAAAGGGCCACATAGATAAGTAAGTGATTTGGATAAGTAAGGCCAAATGATGGATTCCCATTTTCTCATTAGTCCTTCCTGTCCAGTTTACCAGCCAGATGTTAATATGAAGAGTAGTTTTGATGTGGGGTGATGTCATCTTGAGTCTTTTTTTTTTCCGTTTTGTAATTACTAAATAAGTGGCTAATCAAACAAAATGGAAGAGAGTGCAGAGGGTAGGAGCTGAGGGCGGGGCGGGAAGGTGAGGAGAGAAAGAAACAAGGAAGGAAAAGATTCGTCCTTAATGGTGACAGTGTCCTCTCTCATCTAGTCCAAGGCCGATAAGCAAGTATTCGCTTCCCATTTTACAGATTTGGAAGACATTTTGGTGATCTCCTAGAACCACTGATTAGTTGGCAGTAGAGTCAGGACCAGAACCTGGATCTTCTGTCTCTTCCTGAAAGCTTTTATCTTAAATTTAAAACATGTTATGTGTATGTTTTGCCTTCTTGTATCTAAGTGTAATCAGGCATGCAGCGCTCACAGAAGCCAGAAAAGGCATCAGATCCGCTGGAGCTGGAGTTACAGCCCGTTGTTAGTGGCCTTGTGAGTGCTGGGAACCGAACCTGGGTCCTGTGCATGAGCAGCCAGTGCTCTTAACCACTGAGCCATCTCTGCAGCCCCACTTCCTGGTAGCCATCCCATGATGGATGGCAGCAATTGGCTGTCTTCCCCGTTCAGTGGTCACAAGGAGAGGGAAGCAGAGGGCCGTGATGCCCCTCCCCCAACATACACTGCAGCCCTGGCAGAGACAGAGGCCGTCTTGTGAATGTTATTAGTTCAAAAGAATCTTATGAAAACAAAACTGAATGTAATTCAGAAAAATGATTTTTTGATGTAAACACTAAGAACCCTTCTCTCACATACACTCTATAGCATTTAAAATTTTTCCAAAGAAAAAGTCTAGACAGCCTTTGGGCATATGCTGGCTTTGCGTACCACCAAACTGTGCCCTGTGTCATCTCTATTATTTCAGGTGTAGAAATGGCTTTGGCATCTTTGACTCTAAGCTGTTTTCATATTTCTTGCAGTAAGGTCAAGTTTCATATCAGGTTTTGTATTCCTAGGCACAATCTCTGAGTCTTACTCTGCTCCGAATGACCTTGGGCGATTAGGTTTAACTTCTCTGTTTCAGTTGTCTCATTTTACAGAGGAGATGGTGGTACCTGCCTCAAAGGGTTCTAAAAAAATTGGTGTGGGCTGGGGTTGGGTGGAGCTCAGTGGAGAATGTGAGATTAGCATTCACAATGCCCCGGGTTCTATCCCTAGTATGAGGAAGGGAGGGGATTTCTGGTCATGAAAGCTCTCGGCAAATGTGACCTCTGAATAACAGCGAAGTAGCTGTACTTGTGGTTTATGAATCTGAGACTTATGGTGACATGCGCAATGGAAGTTGACAGCATCTTAGTAAAATCCATACAATTTATTTTCTAGTCACAAAAATAGCTTCATGGGCTCCGCTTGGGAATTGTAAGTAAACACCGCGTCTAGTAGTAGCAGGGATATAGTTGTCTAGTACAAAGATTGCTCCTGGTTTTAGGTGTCTGTTGACGTGTGGGCTAGACTGCAGTCTTTTCAGTTCTTGAAACCAATCTCTCTAATCCTGTAGTTGAGCTCCGGTTGAGGCCAGTTGCCAGAAGAGGACAGCATTAGTACACAAGTTCAAGGGAAATGACATATCAGTGCATAATTTTTTTCCCCAAGTCATTCTAGATAAAGTCTAGAAGGTTCTTCTTCCTTACTGAATATGACCTTTTAATAAATTTAGTTTTTGTCTTTCCCGGCGGAATCGTTTTTCTTACGGAATTCAGTTTGCTTCAAGTGTCTGTCTCTTCTGCTTAGTTTAAAAGATGAGGCTAGGGCCCTGCAAATCCTTCATTACTGGTATCTACTATACTTCACTCACACACAGCCCATCATAAATTACATTCTGATCAGCTTCCTCTCCTGTTCGGTAATTGCAAAGCCGTCCTGGGCCAGGTCTTCTACCTGAGCTGATATCGCATGTGCTGTTTGCAGCATGAGTCCTGGGGCAAGGTGGCGTCACGTGGGTTGTGTTTACTTTCGCGCCAGTCTAACACGGCTGTTCAAATGGCAAAACCCAGTGTCACCAGCAGGGAAACCGTTCTTGTACTTTCTGTGCCATCTTGGGCAAGTCCCTAAATTCTTTTTCCATTAAGACTTCTCACCTCCCAAACCGTAGTGCAAAGTTTCTTTCAACTCCCACCTATGGTTCTCCTTTCTCTAGAACGGCACTCTCCAAGCTGTGGTTAATAGTTATACAAGGCTCAGAATTACTCTGGTCAAATGAATTTATGAAATATTTCTTATCTTTTTTTGTCTCTTAGTTACATGGCACACCACATATTAATATTAAACTCCTGGTTAAGAAACCTGTTTAGCAATGTCTAATCAAGTATTTCTCAAAGACAGGTGGGTATGTACCTGAAAGCACTTTGATATGTTTATTTTTACTGTGTGACAATCACTTTCTCATGAGAATTCCTAAGAGCAGAATTGGGAAACTTCTCATCCTAATGTCAAGATGACTCAGTCACATCAGATCAGAAGCATACGGCGGTGTCTCTGCTCTTCTAATGACATTGTAGTAGTACCATTGCCATTTCATTGCAAAGTGGTTGTGTGTTTTAGCGGTTTGTTGGATCTCATAAATTGCCAACCAAATCATCTCTGGTTCAACAGACGTCAGATACGGAAGAATATAATCAGGACTGGATTCATAATAAAGTTTTAATATTGGCCATCCTGCTCTTCCCAGTTATCTTGCCTTGTGAAAGGAAGCAATGCTTTTAAACTAGGACCTTGTTTTAGCCCTGGAAAGTAGACAAAGAACACGACGCTTTGTTCCTTTGCCCACTTCCATTGTGTGTTTACATGTGTGTGTGCTTGAGTGTGCATGTGGAGGTCAGAGGACAGCCTTGGGTTTTGTTCTTCAGGTACCTTCTACCTTTTTGTGTTCAGGTCTCTCACTGGCCTAGAACATCACCAAATAGCCTAGGCTAGCTACTTAACAGGTATTCAGGAATCCAGGGATTCTTCTGTCTCATCTCAAGCACACCATCACACCTAGCCTCTTAGGACGAGGGGTCTAGGGCACAGATGGAACTCAGATTCTTGTGAATCTTGTGAAGCAAGCACTGTACCAACTTTACCAACCAGCCTATTTAAAATTAGATAGGAAATGATAATTTGAGATTTAAGAGACCGGGAAAAACTTGCCCCCTTTATGTTTTAAATGAAGGCCAGTAAGAACCAAGAGCGCAGCTATAACAGATTTCTGCTGTGCTCAGATGGTTAAAAAGTCTGAAGACACTGACAGTAACAAAATGGAACATCTGTGATTCTGAAATATGGAATCATTGTCATGAGGTATAATCAGATTTCCATCACTGCGACTGGCCTTTGGTACCAGCTAACACATGACGACTCTGCAGATGCCAAGCATTTTATCAGCAAGCAATTCAGTTGTGATCCTTTGTCTGGCGCCCGGTGCTGCCGCCAAGTCAGGAGGACGCTATCAGAGGCCCTGAGTTCCAGGCAGTTGGCCCTGTACTAGGGAAGGGAGAATGGGGAACCCATGAGTGGGCTATCTACCAGAGCCACTGCAGGACAAATACACAGAGAGGAGAGGAAAGAGCCAGGACTCTCTGGTTTATCAAACTTGTGCTTAGCTAACCTGGTCTTTTTCCAGTGGATGAATTTGGGGAACTTTATTAAGTTAATCTTTCAGAATGCAGACCGGTGGTTAAGTTGGGAGAATTCAATGTTCCTCTCTCCCACGTATAATCAGTGTGTCAGTCTCCTTTCTCCTGGACAATCCATATGTCTGGTGCTGGCAATGTTTGTCTTTAAGCGTCCTTTCCCGTTTAAACTGTGTTGTCATAACTTTTCTAATATGCAAAAATCCCCAGTGTTTAGAAATAACTGGGAGAAGTTTTGGATTATGGGTAGCAAGTATTTCAACTCAGTTTCAGGACATTACGGACTACAAGAAAAAGAAAAAAAAAAAAAACATAAAACCCCAAAAATAAAACCTTTTTCCTGAGCCATTTTGGATGAAGTCATTGTTTTTATTGGTGTGCACATAACAGAATATGGTTCAAAGTCCACGTCAGGGCTCACACTGGTACTGTCAGCAATCATTCCCAAAGCCATGATGACTGGCTGTTAGAAAAGAAAAGGCTCTCCAGGTATAGTATTTTTTAAATCCCAGTATTGAAAACATAGTAAGAAAAGCCCATCTGGTAGAGATGGTAATTCATTAAAGAAAAGGAGGAAGCAGAAGGCTTGGATGGAAAAATCATTCTTTTCTTTCTCTGTCTCCTGTTGGAGCTATTGTGAAACTACACTCACCAAAATCCGGATTCTGGACTGTGCAGAGTGGAGAAAAAAATCCCAGGAATGTTCTCTCCAGTTTCACAGCCACTTCCCAGAAATGGTCAGCCTTCTTCAGAGGCTGTGGTGTCGGTAAACTGAGGGACTCTTAAAAATGGTTCTTGGAACTGGCAGGGGAACAGGAGGAGAGCTCCGTAGGTGAGGAAGGTGCTAGAATCACACAGGAAACTCCTCATTCTTCCTGAGCCAGTGGCACACCCACTGTGCACACCCCTCCCTAAGTTGACACAGCCCACACACTCCTGGGAGGAGAGCCAGGCCCAGCCCTGCCTCTGAGGAGTGGACACAGTCCTTCTGTGTGCCAGAGCTTGGCGAAGCAAAGCTGAAACTCACGGCCTGGTCAGGTTAATGACTTGGACATGACTGCAACACTGGATTCTCATCACATCTCCGAAGACTACAAAGGTTTGAGTGCTGTTTTGTAAACTTGGCATTTGTACTGTCTGGGGAGACTATGTCTTTAAGGATGAGGAGAGACGGGCTCTTTCCACTGGTTAAAGCCCTCATGTGCTTATTTAATATGTTAACACAATAATCTATGTATTCACACTATGTTTATTTGTATAAAATGCCTATCTTTTATGTCAACATATTTGTAGATATTAATACATCAGGATGTTGAAAGTAGACAGGACTGTTTGGTACAGGAGTCCAGCAGGTGGGTGTTCCAATCTGTTATGCCTTTTAAAGGTAATCTCAGTAACTGGGCGAATACCTGTGATCATGTTTCTGGGTCCTTTGTTTGTGTTTGGATGCCACCCCTGGGTTGTTTTCTATGCAGTTGTGTTTTGGGAGAGCCCTCCTTCCCCGGTGAAGAGGACTTTAGGAGTGGCCCTATTCTTCCTGCTTAGTGTCCCCAGGGACTGACAGCCAGCACCACATCTATGAAAACACCCCAAAAGCAACCTGACACAATCTTGCTGACTGTGGTGGTGATTGCTGCTCTTTCTTTTCTTATGGATCCCTTAGCATAAGACAGTGGAACTTATTTTGGTTTCTGGAGAGCAGAAGAGTGGGTGATCTCGCAGAAGGCCAATGGGCTTTGTGCCTTCCCCTCCTTCACTTCCGGCAGGCCGGCTCTGAGTCCCCGTGCCTCCGGCCAGTTCAGCCTTGTCTTCTTCCCCAGCACCTGGAGGACCAGAGACCCTGGGTTGGCTATACTGTTCACATGCGTACACTTGTCAAGAGGCATGAGGACATTCAAGCTTGGCACACTTGGTGATAAGTAATTCATGTGGCCTCTTTTCTACGGTAAATAGTTCTCAAAGCCCATGCTGGTTTAAAATCCAGTAATATGGTTTTGTATTTATTGTTGATCTGCCTTAAACATTTACTGGAAGACAAAAATTGACAAACACTAAAATAATAATAGGTTTTAAAGTTGGCAGTAGGCCAAAATCTCCATCTCAGTTTTTCTTCCTCCTTTTGCCTTCTGCAGTATCAGGATCACCTGATGTTTACAGAAGATCCTTTGACACTCCTTGGGCCCTCCTTGAAGATACAATCTAAATTTTAATAGTAACACTACATACCCACAGCCGTTAGAGTGCACTAATGTGTTCCTGATATTTATGGTCAAGAACTGTAACTCTATGACTTTCCTAAGTGAAAGAGGCCATAATGATAAAGTTAGATTCTCTCAAAATACCTATATGCCCATATTTAAATACATATGCTATCAAATATTATTATTTCTCAAATAAAATTAAAGCCTTCTGTTTTTCTTATACTGAAAAAGAATGGATTGTCATGTTGGTTTCCGGGAAGGTTAAGACAAGTTTCAGAAAATCTTACAGGCCAGAAGAGATTGCAAAGAAATAGAGCAAACTTTATAGCTAGTGGTATTTTTTGTGAATACAACCAGCAAGGAAATTTTTTCTTTTTTTTCTGGTCTCTTCCTTTCTACTCCATGGTATATTTGGAAGGTATCCTATGTGCTGTCAGTTGGAATCTGCAGAAAGTATCTTTAGAATACTCAGCAGTCGACTTGAATCTCAGTCATAATTAAATTAGAATTTGGTGACTTATTTCAAGATGTTAAAAACAGGCCTATTTTATGTTTGGAATAAAAAAAATGTTTCATTACTCTCCATTTAAAATATTTCCTTCTGCAGAGAACATAGGCAGTACATTTACTGTTGTTATTTGGAGATTGTCTTCCTAAGTTGTCCAGGTTTACCTTAAACTCACTTTGTATCCCATGTTGGCCTGAACTCTTGATGCTCTTCCTGCCTCAGCCTCCTGAGTACTGGGATTATAAGCATGTACAACCATGTTTGGCTATGGCAATAGATTTTTAATGAACTTTTAAAATCAGGGATACTTCAAATGAATACAGTCTGACCATGTTTAAATTTTATTTCTTATTCTTAGTTATCAGTTCCCAGATGTTTTCAAACAAACCTTCCACCTGTTCTTCTGTCCCTTCACTAATACAGATCATCCTGTCATTTCTCTCCTAGAACACCTAGGAAGCATTAGCTAGTTAAAGGTCTATTGATTTAAGACTCTGGTGCTGTCATTTATTCCCTTCAGATAAAAAAGGAAATCTGTGAGCTAGTGTTTGCATAGGATTAATAGCAATTTGGGGCTCTGAAAGATCCAGCCCTCTATTTCATATTAAAATGTGACTGATGACATGTAGGTCTCCATCATTTACATACATACTTTAAAGGTTGAGATGAGAGCCAACAGAGTCATGAGAAGATTGAGATTTAACAGGACTTATCACTGAATCATTTATTTCCAAAACGGGAAAAACAACACACTGTCTTCACTCCCAGACCTTTTAGGCTTTTCTAGGAGAAAATGGAGGTGCTAGACAGGTTTTCCTGCTTCAAGAGGCAGCCAGAGCTGCTTCTGCAACGAAGCTCTGCCAAAGTCCACGAGTCAGTCATGAGGTTGTCAGGGACGTGCTGGAGGAAGGAGAGTAGGCAGCAGTCAGACATGGAGCACTGGGCTCCAGAAAACAGTCAACAATAGAGGAGGCTTTGAGAGCCCCCATGGGGCCAGTCAGCCTCTGCCCAGGCTTGTGACTATACAAAGGTATCTCAAAGAGCTCGATGTGATAGACACTACAAGCCTGGCATTTCCCTTCTGTATCACACCAGGGGGCTGGGGACCCACCTTGCAGGCTGTGTGAAGTGAAGTAGTCTTCCAGGGGCTGTGGGATACACAGAGCTCTTGGTCAGCATGTCAGTAGACTGGGAAACACCTACCTCTCCTCTCAGCTGATTATTTCAGTGTGGCTTAAGGGGTTCATCTCTGTTCTCATATGAAAGGCGAGGCCAGCTATGTGAACACCCAAGTCCACCTTTTTATTAATTCACTGAGCTGCTTGGCTTCGCCCATGACTTGATTGCTTTTAACTTTGAAGTTACTCCACTGTGACATTCTCTCTTTAACTGTAGCTTCACCAGGGAGAGTTTCTCCCCTGTGTCATCAAGTCCTTTCCAGACTTGACATTAGAACTGTTCATGAGCATTTTGTTTGTGGTAGTTAATTCACCACGCACCTCTCCACAGGTGGCTATACAAGGTGTCATCCAGAATGATGAATCTCTGTCATTTAGGATTTATCATCTCATAAGGCCCACAGACTAAAGATGTGCTGGGTAGTCAGCCAATGTGACATAGTAGGCAAAGACCACAGCAGGTAGAAGGATGCAAACGTTGGGATAGATACGGTAAGAGAGTGTCATCACCTACAAGGGTTAGGATGCTTGCTGGGAAAACTGGAGGACTCTTTGGAATTCAGGGCCCCCGATAGTTACCAAGGGTGCAGTCTGACTGTAGGTCACTTCTCATCCTGGCTTCACTATGGGTGTCCCTTATCCTAAGGCGCCATCTCTCTCTCTTCTTATTTCTAGACTCTCAGAGACTGGGGGCTTATTTTCCACTTGTTAATATGACTGTTCTTTGGTGAACGCTGGGCTTAGGAAAGGAAGGCACGTACCCCTGGACACAGGTCTAGAGACAGAGATTTGGGTCAAAGAACAGCTTTGACACCTAGCTGTGATATAACCTGGGATGCATGTCTTAATTTTTTAAATATATTTTTATTGTGTGTGTCAATGTGGTATATCTATTGGTTCATGTAGATGTGAGCACCTATGTGAAGATATGCATGCATGTCTGTGAAGGCCAGAGGTCAACACTGGGTGTCTTTCTTAATTGTTCTTCCTTTGTTTTTTTGGAACAGGATCACTCACTGAACCCGGAACTCACTGATTGGCTAGGATGGCTGGCCAGTGAGCTCCAGGGATCTACCAGTCTCTGCTCTCACTCCTAGTGCTGGGGTTACTGATACAGCAGCAGCACCCAGGTGTTTTTTTTCTTAACTTGGATACTGGAGAACTCAGGTCTTCACCACTTTATTAACTGAGCTTTCCCCCAAGCCTCAAGTTTTTAGTATTTTCTTTTTGGGGTATACTTGTAGAATGGGGAAGGTGGAGAACAGTCTCATGGAGCCCAGATTAGCCTTGAACTCACTCTATAGCTGAAGACAAACTTGAACTTCTGATCATCCTCCTGCCTCCACTGATGAAAGGCTGGACTCCTAGGTGTGCACCACCACACCTAGCTTGAGTTTCTTAATTTCTCTAACCCTTACCTGCTACTTCTATAAAAATGGAGGTAGCACAACTGTCTGCTTTACAAGAGCATGAAAATAGATGATGAGAACTCTGTAACTCAAAGCTTAGTTTACACCCAGAGTAATGACATGACACATACCTAGCAATGACAGTTCCATCTGAAAATTCTGGTTCTTGCAAATTAATTATATTGTTAACTAGTCATTTGAAATCCCAAGTCTTGATTCCAGCTTGCTTAATTTTACTTTTAGGTTTTATATATTTTATATGAATCATACAAGAATAAAGTTTTGGGGCTGGAGAGATGGCTCAGCTGTTAAAAGCACTGGCTGCTCTTGCAGAGGACAGGGGGTCAGTTCCCAGCACCCACACGGCAGCTAGCAATCTTCTATAACTCCAGTTCCAGGGGGTCAGATGCCCTCTTATGGCCCCTGTGGGCACTGCATGCATGTCTTGCACATACATACACGCATGCAAAAAAACATATGCATAAAGTAAATAAATCAAAACAATTAAAAAGAATAAAGTTTTATTATAAAAAATTAAATGAGCATGAGAGATAAAAGCTGCCCTAGACTGACACGCAAACCTAAGGGGCAACCACTGCTATCACCTTTCTTTATTTGTTTATAGATAAATTTATTTTAAGTATATGAGTGTTGTGCCTGCATGTATGCATGTGTACCACATGCGTGCAGTGGCCGTGGAGGCCAGAAGAAGGTATTGAAGTCCCTGGAACTGGAATTACAGATGGCTGCTAGGAACTGAATCAGGTCTTAACTGCTGAGCCATCTCTCCAACCCCTTATCTTTATTTTTTATATTATCACGGTAATAATGCATATTCTTACATTTACAAGTAAAACAGCAGCTTCTCCCATGATGGGAACATAAAGGAATGGGAAGGCTAAGGAATACGGAGGTTGTCTGGTCTGGCTTTGAAGACGACTAGAAGTGGTGCATGACTGCTACAGGATGTGACTTTTCTTAATGAGATGTTTTGCTTTGTGTTTTCACAGTTGAATGAACAGGTAATCTACTAAAAAGTTTAACTATTCATCACTTGACCCATTTAAGGAAGAAATAATAGTTCTCAGAACAGATCTGAGAAGCCCCCAGAACAGAAGTCAATACACCTTTCCTGTCAAGAGTCAGATTGGAAGATGTTGCATACTTCTACACACTACACACATATGCCCTGTCTTCTCTCTCTCTCTCTCTCTCTCTCTCTCTCTCTCTCTCTCACACACACACACACACACACTAAACAAACAAACACATTCAATGAAAACCCACCATTTTTTACTTGGAGCCCATATGAAAGCAATGTTTGACCAGATTTGACCTGAGGACCATGGTTTGCTGACCTCTGCCTTGGCATATGGGGGATCAAGGTGTGGGGAATGAACAGCTGATAAAAATGGTTCAGATATTTGAATCACCCCTGCCTCACCTGTTCACCATTCCCCAGACTCCAGGAAGGAAGAATCTCTGTCCAGATCTTCACCGCTTGAACACCAGTGTTTTCTGTCTTCCTGTATGTCACATGACACTTAGCAAAAACTTATGGAATGAAGAAAAATCAAATCAAATTGTAAAGCTCATTTTCAAAATCAGCAGTTGCTGGCCCATCTCTCCTCTTTCATTACCTTCATGTTTCTTCTGATAACCAGAGCGTGGCTTTTAAAAAATTTTAGATTTCCATTTCTGAATTTTGCATTTACTTATAAATTACTGATTATAAAGTTAAATCCCAACAGTTCTACTAGCTAATCATATCTAATGTCTGCAGTGAGGAAAAAAAATGAAGATAAACATCCAATGAAGAAAACATGAGCATACTTACTTAGTTAAGACAGAGTCTTCAGGTAGCCCAGGCCGGTTTCAAACTTGCTATGCAGTCAAAAATGGCCCTGAACTTCTGATCCTCCTGCTTCCTGAGTGCTGGGATTCCAGGTGTGAGCTACTGAACCTTGTTTACTCAGCTAGAACCTAGAGCTTCATTGAGACTGAGACTCAGTGAAGTAAGTCTTATGCCCAGTAAACTTGAAAGACTTGAATTCTTGATCTGAAAGGGAAGTTGGGAGCTTTGGGAAGAGTTGTGCCCTCAGGTACCTTTCTAACCAAACTCGAGAAAATGATACACAGACAAAAACCAGTGAGTAGGATGTACATAGATCAAGTTCTAAGAAATACAAGATCTGAACACTTTGTGTGAGTAGTTTAAAGAAAACTCCTCTAAACGGCAAGACGTTAAACATTTTGGCCTCTGTAAGTCAAATGGTGGCTTGTGCCACCACTTAATTGGAACTGCAGTACAAAAACATCCAGAACACATACAAATGAATGGGCATGACAGTGTTTCAGTGAAACTTTATTTAAAAGGCAAGGTATTTCTTTACTGGCTGTTGGCTTAGACTATTGAAAGAGATAAGAATGAACTGGCCACAGAATACATTTTGAAATAGAAACAATGCTTTGGAAGGCAATATAGATTAGTTTCATTTAGCAGAGTATGTTTTTGAAATGCAGTCAGAAAAAAAAATTGTGTTGCTCAGTAGATAAATTTCAAACAGATTAATGCACGGCAGTGGAGATGAAGACAGTATTGAGAAATACCATTCTCCAGAAGTGTGACTTGTTCAAATGATGTTTGCTTTGGCAGCCGTTTGAATCTGCATTTACTAGGCTGAACCTGCATTCACCACGAATGCTGTTTTTGCTGAACTTCAGAATGCGAGCAAAGAATTAGTGGCAAGTGAAAGAAATATCTATCCATTCTATGCCACTTTTAAGTGTCTTTTTTTTTGTTGCTGTTGTTTTTTAGTATGTGAGTGAAAGTGTGTGTGTGTGTACTTTTAAGTTTTTGTCTGACTGATTTAACCTAGATTTACACAAAGGAACTAAATTGACTACCAAGGAAGTTTTTTATCTTTTATCAGTGGGAAACTACACAGAATTCAAGTGTGTATTTTTCTGCCTATTTGTATTTTGTGTAGATTTTTATTTGCAGACATCACAGTTCCCCTACTCCATATTTGAAGAGACATTAAAGCATGGAACAGTGCTGGGAAATGAGAGTTTTGTTGTTGTTGTTGTTGTTAGAAAGGTCTAGTCCTTATTCATTTAATTATAGTCTGCTTGTAGCAGTAGACTATAGCTTGATGGGTTTCTACTGATTAAATTTAACTACAGAGGAGTTTGGAGTGTAGTTTTAGGGATGTGAAAGGTCTCACTATCATTAGCTATCAGTGAAAGGCAGGTTAAAACCTCAGGACAGACTGTTGTACATCTAACAGAGTGGCTAAAGTGGAAAGGACACAGTCACTGGAAACTATGTGGAAGAGCTGGACTTTTACATTGCCAGCCGGTACATACACTGAGAAAATGACTTAGAAAAGCGTTTGGCAGTACTAGCAAAAGAAAATATATATCTCGTGTACATCTGTACTATATAATAGGCATAACGTGTATACTGTGTATAAATGTGTACTCTCTCTTTTTATATATATAGCATGACTGTCCACTAACAAAATGTACAATAATATTCGTAGCAGATTTATCCATAGCAGAAACAAACCAAATGAATGGCTACATTGGTTACAGTGCATCCTTTCTGTGGAATATCACTCCCAAATTAAAATATCAACATGAATGAATCATGCGGGGATCATACTGAGCCAAAGAAGACAAACAAAAGAACACATTGCCGAATGAATCATCCTCGAAGTTCGAAAACAAGCAGCACTCCTTCTACCATGATGGAAGCGTGGGACTGCAATGTGGAGGGGAAGGGGTCCAAGGACCCCTTCTTGGGTGTGAAGCATGTTTTAGATCTTGATCCTGGGAGTGGTTACATGGTTTCAACACATGTAAATTCACTTGAAGTTTGTGAGCTTCAGAGTAGATAAAATAGATTTCAATAAAAATTTGACATTAAAAGTGAAATGGATTTGAATACCATCCAAGAATGTTTGAGAAATGACAATTATATATTATACACTTGATCTGAACTCCCTTAAAAATTCACAGAGAAAAATGCAAATAAAATCCAGTGAAGAGCACATGGCGGCTTCCAGATCAGAGGGCTGTGTTTCTTCTATTTCTCAAAAGTTTCCAGTGTTTTTCAAAATTTTTTATGAATGAATGCATGTTACTTCTAGACCAGAAAATGTTAAATGGGAGAAAGGATAGCAGCGCCTTTCTCTGACACCGTTTGAGGGAATTAGGAGGCTTGGAAATTTAGGGGTGAAGAAGTGGTCCAGAATTTGGGTTGTGGAGTAAGAGAAGACTTCCTAGAGGAAGGGAGAGCTGCTGGATGGCACTGAAGACAAGACGTGGATGAACAGAACGATAAGAGCTGGTTGATGAACCTGGGATACTGTTTCCCTGTGCCTTGGGCCTCAAGCAGCGCTGGGCTGACTGTTTCTATTTCCTATATTCTGTGGTCCATCAAGCATGCAAGCTTTACCTTAACTCCTAGTCTGATGATGTCTTAACCCTCCTAATGATTTTTATTCTTGAACACTTGTTTCCTAGCCTTTTCCTCTTTAGTACCGTTTGCTCCCTTTTCTATTTTGAGACTGTTCTTCAGTCCTGCTGCTCCATATGCCAACATGAACTTAAAAATCAATTGTGCCGAGCCATTCTCTCCCCTTGAAAAAGAGATAAGAGATTAAAGAGCCACAACATATACACACATTACACACATATGAGAGAGAGAGACAGAGAGAGAGAGAGAGATCCAAAGGCTCCATCTGTCCTACTGTAGAGACTCACCACCCACTTCACCCTGGTGTAGACTATATTTGTTTACTTGGTCTGGAGAACGCCTGTGTTGGAAGCCTTTAAAAAGAGAACTTGGGTTTCCATCAGAAAATGAAAAGCCAGCACTTTGCTCTTCTGTTTCATCTATATTGCCAGGCAATGGACAAAGAAATGTTCAATAAATGCTGATTGACTTGTCTTTCTGAGGATCATGGTTTCTGCCACCTTTGGATTTTTCTATGTACATTTTTTTACTGATGGATGCACATTTGTAATTATGAAGCAGATTGTGCAAGGAGTAATATTCTTTAGAATCTGATACTTCTGAATCTGTTCTCTACAAATCTTTGTCCTCTTAGACGATTTTAATTAGTGAAATTTTGTATTCTTTTTGATAGCCGAGGATGAGTCGAAGCCTTCTGTGCTTCCTTTTCTTTCTTTCTTTTTCAAAACTGCCTCTCCGTTTCTCCACAGGGTAAGTAATAGCATTATGCTGAATTACTGGAAATTTTAATCAAGAAAATACACATCTTTAGCTCCAGTGCTAGGAAGGACTGCTGAGTGGGATCATTTAGTTAATGGAACAAACTGCGAGGCTGAAACATTCATGATGCAGATAACCTATTTGAGTAATTATGAAGCTGTACATGCAATTTCAATATTTTTTCCAAGATAACCAACATGATATTCATTTGAAGGTGGAAGGTTCACAAACATTTGTAAAGCTCTCCCAGACCCCAGCAGATTCAAAACCCAGGAAGAACACATTGGCCTTCAAGAGGTTCATGGCTCAGTGATTTCTGTTTCTTTGGCCCTGTGGCTCTAGCCCTCACCTCTGGATGGATGGCTGCTACTGGGGCTTTGCGTCCAGCCTGGGCCTCTCTCCTGGGCTCAGTCAATGGTTGCAGTGTCCTGATGGACCCCACTCAACTTCTGAGTGTTCTTATGACATCCTAAACTCATTATTCTATCTGAAATGACTCGTTTTCATCTTCTTCCACCCAAACGCTTCCTCTTTTCTGCTTCTTACCTATAATGGCTCTACTTCTTGGGAGTCACTCAGGTGGTAATCCTTGGGGTTCTTTCCAATGTCACTGTTTACTATAAAGATGAATTTCCACCTTAGGGAGTATTTGAAGCCTTTCATGTGGGCCCTTTGTGTGTTGGGGATACCTCCTATCCACAGTGCCCGTCCTCAGTGCAGCTAAGTGTAGGAATCAGCGTAGTGAAAGAATGGCTCGTTTGGGATACCATATATTTTAGAACTATCTTATTTTCCTTCTCTCCCCAGAGCCCCGTCTCGTCCTTGTCCCTCGACCATCAAACTCTTCTACCTCATCTAAGCTGAGTGCTCTGCTCCTTTCCTCTTCCCAAATAATTGACCACGTCTCCATTTACAGTTCTCTATGTGATTCGGTGCTTGCAGAGACAGCTCTTCCAAAGGGTGCCCTACCCCAAGCTCTGTCCCTTCTGGTTTGTCAGTTTGAAATTCACTCATCACCCAATGCCATCCACCAGGAAGAACCCTTGATTGTAACCTGCTCTCCTCATTGATATGATACCATTACTGACACCAAAAGGAGGTGCCATGCTTGTTTGTAGTAAACAAAGTTCATGGAAAGGGTGCTTGTTATGGGTGAAAACATCCAGATTATGATTTATAGCAGAATGGAGAAAAGCTATGGCTTTTGCTCTGGGACACGTGTTGGGGTAAACATGATGAGGAAATACAGATGGCACTAAAAATGTGCGGAGTGGGAAGACAGCTACAGATGAAAGGGCACATACTGGATATCTCAATTTATGTGACGTCCTGGAATATGCAAAAAGAGACCGAAATCAGAAGAGTAGCTATTCCTGGTGTGGGATGGGGATGGACTGAGACGTCAACAAGGACTTTTTGGCATAAGAAGTATTCGCTAACTAGACCAAAGATATAGGCTTTGTGGGTGAATGCATTTGTTAAAACTCATTGAATTATGCATTTGAGATCTATGCTTTTTACTTATGTATAAATTATATATTCACAAAAGTAGCATAAGCAATTCACACTGAAACATTTACAGAGTAAAATGCATGCAAGTTTTCTACCAGTGGTAAAGGAGGAAAGATTCTATGGGCAGGTTTAAATAAAATAATATCATGAAGGACAGAAGGCCATGCTCTTGTATTTGTGACCAGGGAAAGCTGGTGAAATCAGCTTTCAAGGTACTAGTGGTCTTACACATTCAATCCCTTGGCAATACAGGACATGACCCACTTTGCCATTGTCCATGGCAGATTAAACTCTGATTTCAGAAACCTAAGATGTGAATCTTTTATGTGACACTTTCTAATGCTTCTAAAAATATTGTGTTTAAAATTTGTGGTTTTAATGTACTTGATTTCACCCATTACCTAGAAGAAGTCACAACTGTTTTGAACATGATGTATGTGTGAGGGTTGACAGCACAAATTTGAGAATGCCTAGTCCTTGCTTCTCAGACTGGAAGCCTATAAGCCACAGCAGGGCTTTTGACTATTCTGTTTTATTGATGTGGACCATGGTTTTTTTTTGTTTTGTTTTGTTTTAGCTAGCGGCAAGTGTGAAACTTAGGTGATTTAACATCAAAATATCATATCATATCACATTGTAAGTCAAAGTTGCCTAGATCCCAGTAGGACTCCTTTTCATAAAGTTATAGATATAACCACTATACTTATCAACCACTCAATGATCTCAGGATCCATCTACAGCTTCTAATTAAATTTCTGCTCTCTTTCCTTTGGGCATTTTAATTTGTAATCTCTAAATACCTTTATGGAGTATTTCTGTATATCAGGAACTGTCAACACCTTCAGTAGACACATAGAGAGATACTGTCATTATACCCACTTAACAGATGAAACAGCCAAGACTCAAGAGGTAAAGAACCTGAGACTGGTGAGGGAGATGGCTCAGTGGTAAAAACACTTGTGATACAAGCATGAAGAACTGAGTTTGGACCCTCCAGCACCCACATAAATAAAAAAAGAAGCTGGGTGTGATCATGAGTGCTCTTATTCTAGCACTGTGCCTGATGAAGACAGGATTGCTGAGACTGTTTGCCAGCCTAGCTCCAGGTTGAGTGAGAGACCCTGTCTCAAGGGAATGATGTGGAGAGTGATAGAGGACGCTACCTGATGTCTTCCTCTGGCCTCTGTGCACACATGTGCCTCTATACATACACATTCACATATACCGGATATACTCACATATGCTAAATAAATAAACCAACTAAAAAATATATTAAGAAGTAAAGAACTCTCCTGGGTTTGCCCAGCAGAGAGTAGCCAAGCCAATATTTGAGCTGGGCCTTCTTTCCCCAAAACCTGTGAGTTTATTTTTACCTTTGGTTTTATTATCCATTTAATTAAACTTTAGTACTTACTCATGGTTAATGGAGTTCTTGTATGTTTTCTATGTGATTTATTTTGTTAGTGCAATTTTTGACCTCCAAATTCTTAATTTTCCATTCCTCATAGTATAAAAAAGCATATATATGTATATATATATATATGTAGTATTTCTTGAGAAAGAATATTCTTAAACTACAGATTTAATACATTGTAAAGCATTATCTATTGAAGGTTCATGGTCTTACATGTGTGTTTCTACATCTAGAATTCTATTTGCATGTTGCAGTAGATTATCCTGTAGTTATTGCACACTCTGTTTTTGCAAACAATGAGGCCTGCACAATGGTTCTGCCTGAAAGCATTCCCATATCAGAGACTGCCAATTTTGTACCCAATGAACTGTCCCTTCCAGATAAAGGATTTGGAGAAAGGTCACTCTATCAGCTCAGACTGTAGAAATTTCTCTATTGTTAGAAAAAGTATTGTCCACATTTAAAACACTGTGTTCTAAAACCTTCAACAGTTGTGGACTTCGAAAGAGCCAAAGGCATCTTTTATTCATATTAAAGCCTTGGATTTGCCTTTGGGAATTTAGGTTCTTCTCAAGCCTGTAATGCTGAGTGTGGGTTGAGTTCACAGGGAAGGAATATCCTTTTGGGTCTCAGTATCTTAGTCTAACATATGGCGGCTTTGTGTAGAGTGGGGTCTCTTATCTCCTGGGGTTACTGCTATGATTAACAAATCTGTGGTTTTCAAGCACTTGGGCACAAATAAGTGGTGATTGAGGCTGTGGATAATGGATCAGTCTGAAATGTACTTGGGAATCTGTGCCAACAGATTTCCTGGAATTCTGGTATTCTCTCAAGAAAAAACAATAGTGTGAATACTCTTTGGAGCCATGCACTGCATTTACACAAAGGTCAGATGATAGTCTGCCTCTGGGTAGGGTGTTCATAAGTGGGTGGACAGTCTTCCGACCCAGGACTTTACGCCTGTCACCTGTTCTCCCTCTCTTCATTTCCTGTGATCTGAACTGAGCCTTCTTCTGGAGCATCTTCTATCTGAAACATTCTTTTCTGCTCTCCCCTAACCCCTTTAATACCTTAGAAAATTTGTCTTCAAAGGCCAGTCAGAACATCATGTTCTCCATCATCTGAGCAGTACCTGGCTGACTCAATCTTCCCTTTTCCTGAATTTTCACAAAATCAAAGTCTATCACTAAGGGAATGAGAAAGAACTTCTTTGACCTGCCCCTAGCCGCTGCTGAGAGGGGAAAACTGTGTGTGTGTGTGTGTGTGTGTGTGTGTGTGTGTGTGTGTGTGTGTGTAATTGTTGGGAATGAAATAGAAATATGTAAATTTGTTCATGTAAAATGTGAAACATAAGCCATTTCTGTATTCGGAAATATGGGTTCAACTAGTTGGGTACAGTGTTGCTGTCATTAACCCCAGCACTTGGGAGGTGGGGGCAGAAAGGGCAGGGGAGTTTGAGGCCAGTCACATCTACATAACAGCCTGTCTTAAAAAATAGAACTAACAAACAAAGAGGTGGAAAACTAGGGATGAGGAGCCACTTTCCAGAACTCTCTCCCAGCCCTGGCTGCTGTGTCCGCACACCGAGGCCACCCAGGCAGTGTTCACCAGGTTGTCTGGAGTCAGGCATTTCCGGTCTCCTGCGAACCTCCATGCTCGCTGAGAGCCTCTGGCTTCTTCATCCGAGAGAATGATAACATCTGACCCATGTGTGTACTCAGTACATGTTTGTGTTTTTAATTATATGTACGAGGAAGTGTGCGCATGGGTGGATGTTCACGTGTGTGCATATGTGCGCACATGAATGTGGACCTGACTTCAACATCGTATGTTATTCCTCAGGAGGAGTCCACTTATTTTTTGTGTTTCTGGTTGTGAGACTAAGCCTTAACAATGCACCAGCTCTCCAGCCCTCCACCATATTTTTTTGAAAAACAGTCTCTCACTGGAACCAAGGGACTTCTCAATATGTCTAGACTGGTCAGCCAATGAGCCGTGTCCTCCTGTGTCCACTTGCCCAGTGCTAGGACTACAGGTATGCACCATCATGACTGGCCTTTTATACTGGTGCTAGGGATTGAACTCAGGCCTTCATGCTTGTTTGTCGAAAACTTCATCAGCTGAGCCATTTTCAGTCCCTTGCTATATGTTGAGGAGTGAAGTCCATGTTCACACAAGAAGGACTGGAAAATACTGGCTCCAATTTTAACCAGGTCTTTCTCTAGTCCTCATGTACTTCATAAATTTCTTAGGACCATGAACTACAGGGAATTCTGCAAAGTCAAAGTTTAAATCCAAAGGTGAATAATCTCAAGAAAAAAAAAAGCCAGTGAACCAGAGGCTGTGAATAGTGTACTGAGAAATAGATTACCTGGCACACTAGCATTTGCTAGTGAATTTGTGTTCTTCTAGAACGAGTCAGAACTCTTCAGTGTTGAGAGAGATGAATTATAAATACTTGCAGTCAGGCCACTGGAAACGCTTCCCTCTGCACTTTTCCTCCCAGGAGGTCTGGGGAGGGGAACCAGGAGTAGGCAGGCGAGGTGCACCTGCTCCAGGGTCAGCACCTCTGCCAGCGGGCGTGCACAGAGTGCTGATGCTGGAGCTGCTGGTTCTGCACTCAGCTATATATCCTGCCAGCAAGGACAACCTGTCTCCTAATTATCAGCCACTGGGACAGCTTCCTGTGGCCACAGCTGGTGGGGGCCTCTGAACATGTGCCTTCTACTTAATGCCTTCTGGATCAGTAGCATTTAGAGAGCCTCTGACCCAAGAGCTTGCATCTTTCTATACCACAGTATGGTAAAGAATGTGTGCATTTTCATCTCCCAGTAAATAATAATAAGCTATAATAATAGCACAGTATACAGTATAATATAATACTGTTTTACTGTAAATATGTACCATAATATTTACTGTTACTATAATACTAGCTCCCAGCAGCTAATAATGATCACAATGTGTTTTGTCTGTGGTAAGATACAGCATAATCTAAGTACTGAGTGTTCATCTTTGACAGTGACTCCTGACAGAAAGTTGTTGGGTTCTTGTGTATCCAGTGTGTGTAGAAAGGAAACAGGGTCAGGTAAGGCAGGAGCTCTGCTGGTAGAAGTAACCCAGTCTAGAAGTCACCCTGTGATAAGGCAGGACATGTCAATCCTGTGCAGAACTGCTATGTGAAGATAAGATGGACTGCATGGATTGGTAAGATGGACCGATTCTGGGAGCCTTACTGAAAGAGGGAATGTCCAAGCTGCGTTTTTAAGCACAGGTAGATTTCCAAAAGGTTCTGAAGTAAACTGAGGAATTTTAGCAAGAGGGGGGAATATGAGAAAGAATAAGGGTTGGGGTATGAAGTGTGTTCAGGGCATAGAGAAACATCTGCAGGGTACAGGGACGTCAGTCTGGTGGATGGTGAAGTGTGCCTAGTAACTTGGTGTTCTGTTCTGTGGAACAGATCCATGAGATAGATGTGTCTAACACCCAGAGTTTGAGCTCACCAGATGCTTGTGATTCCTCTCTGAACTGATCTTAAAGGTGTTCAAAACCTGCCTCTCATTGCTATTTAGACATCTTGCCTATGGAGAATATTGTCAGAACGTAATTTGAGACACTTGATGTCCGTTAAACTAATTATGCTTCTGTCCGCAGAGTGCCTTGGTGCTCTCGATCTTCAATGCTCAGCAGATTTTATGTAGTGTCTGAATTATTGATGGAGATGATATGGAAGAGGGGTCTTGGCTGCTTGTTCTGTTTTGAGCAGGTCTTGGGTGAGTGGCTTTACAGGAAGAAAGGCAGCCGCTTGCAGTGATGGACGAAGCAGGCCTTTCAGAGGAGCCCTGCCCAGATGGAAGCTTGTGCCAGTATGCTCAGAAAATCACAGCCTGCTTTGGAGGGATAGGTAAGACCCCCTAAATGCTGGCCTTTGCAGAGTAGTATTGCACTTTTCAGGGGTTGAGAATGAAAACTAGCCCAAAACCAAGGACTTGCTGGTGGCAGGGAGCAGGTGCATCTGCTGGAAGGGACAACTCTTCAGTGAGCCTCGTTGGACTTGCTTGGATGTCTAAAGGCATCCTTCTTTCTCCAGCCTTCTTTCTTTCAAATTGCCCTTTTGCTCAATCTGTTCTACTCAGCAGTAAAGATCATCCTGATGTTGGTGAGCTCCTATGGGATTAGCAGAGCGTCTGTGGAGGGCTTGCTCAGTCTTTTTGTTTGTTCATTTAAATTTTTACAAAAATTCTGAAGAGCAGCCACATTTTCATTGATGAAGTAACAGGCTCAGTTCAGACCATTCCCCTAGAAAACCAGATTTCAGAAAGATTCTCATTTAAGATGGGGATTTGTTCTCTGAAAATTTTTCTCTTAGCAAGAAGCAAGCAGATCTTAGCAGATGACTTAAAAAGAGAGGGAGCATTTGTCTGATTAAACCAAGACCTACATCATTATATAGGATTCATACACGGGGAGTTTTCGTGTGGATTGTCCTGTAACTGATTCCAAAGCAGTACTTATGACACCTATTCCATGAGCACTGTGCTGACCCAAATACCTGGCTCTAGGTTAGAGTGCATCTCCTCACATATCTACTGAGTTACCATAGTGCACAAAGGCAACGTGCTTGGGGCCTCTCCATGCTTAATGAAGCCCCTTGGTGAACTTTCCTGCTGGTGGTTTCTTTTTAGTTTATCGCAGAGGAAGAGCTTGTCTAGGTACAATGAAACTGTTGTCAGCAGAATTAGAACTTCCTATCTGATCATCTACAAATCCAGTTAAATCTTGGATGAGTATAAACATTTGTTGTTATTGTTGGCTTTGTAATGTAGAACATTGTGCTATCTTCTTGTACAACCATATAAACTCTCACAAAACCCACTGCATTCTTTTGTCGTTTGACATGAACTGTGGCAGGTGGATGTCTGTGCATTAGTGAAAGAATTGGACCCATTGATGCTTCTGTAGAGTCTTCTCCATGCTGTGCTTTCCTGAGTACAGGTTGCTGTCAGTCTGGAGGCTAGGTCTCTGTAGGGTGTTTTCTCAGAATTATGTGAAGGCGGTTAAGTTAAAAGCCCTAGGTACCTGGGAAGTAGAACTTAGTTCACATGTTTCCTGGTCATTGTTAACCCCAAACCCTAAGCAGCCAGTTTCTGAACTCTCCCCTGTGCACTGCTCAAGAAAGAGGTCAGCTTCCTCATCCTCATGTTTATATAGAGTTGGGTCATCTTTAAAAGCAACAGACATCTGTTGTTGTCATGAGTCCTCTCTCTGAGCCACAATGAGTTAACTTTATATCCTTATTAATCTCTCCTGAAGTGTATGAGACTGCTTCTGTGTAATCATACTATTGCAAAAGTTAAATGTTTACTTTTGGCAGTATCTTAGAAGGCCATTGCTTCTTTTGCCATGCTGAGTATGCATCCAGAGCCTCACACATGCAAGGCAAGCATTCTACCATTGAGATATACCTCTAACCCAATAATTGTTTCTTGAATTAAATATATAGATCTGCAAACTTACCAAAAATATGAATGGCTTGAGGATGTGTTGCTGATATAAATAAAACTAAGCACGGAGCTGGAGTTAATATCATGAAATTAGGTTCAGTGAGTAATGTTTGACAATTTGGGGACCAGAAAGACAGAATGGCTTCCTCAGGAAATAGTGACACTTACTTTTTATTAACAAGACGTTAGATTTGAATTTTAAAAGATCTTCCATGTGTCTAAAGTCTAGGCTTGTATGTTGTTATTGTGTACTAGGCCTGCATTTAAGTGACTGTACTATGTTTCTTTGTACTAATGCACACACACACATACACACACTTCACACAAGGACCATGTAAACACTCATAAGCATGAAGCTGCTCATATGCTAGTGTGAACTGAGCTGTAGGAAACTGACTAAGCATGGCAAGAAGGAACTAGTGGTGAAAAGGAGAGGTTACTTGTTACACAATAATATTTACCAGACAGACAGATAGACAGACAGACACTCTAGCAGAACCTGGCAGGTCTAAGATGCACTTCTGGGATCTGCATTTCGAATAAATTGGTTCTGGAACACACTTGGGAAAAACTGATGGAATATCTCCCATCACATATTCAAACTAAGTGAACAAGAAGTACAAAGCTTATGTGTTGTGTCATCAGCCTTATAACCTGTCCTTAGAGTAAGACTGCAAAGATGCTCCCTCCTCTCTCCCTCTTCCCTCCTTCCTTTCTTCCTCCCTCCCTCCCTCCCTCCCTCCCTCCCTCCCTCCCTCCCTCCCTCCCTCCTTTCCTCTCTCCTCCCTCCTCCCTCCCCACTCCTTCCATCCATCTCTCTTTCTCTCAACCTCTCTCTCACACCTTTTGTCACAAAACTTGTGACATATGACCTTGGTGGTTGCAGCTCCCACGATCCCCCCCCCCATCTCTGGCTCCACCCCAGGGAAGCCTCTGGACTGTCTCTTGCTCTTCGGTTTCCACGGAGTGTCCCACCAGGATAAAACAAATCTAGCAGATTTCTATGCTTCTTGAATTCTGTTGGGAATCCTCCAGTAAGGGCTAGGAGCTAGAAACAGAAGAAGCCAGGACTTCCCTGCTGCCTTCATCTGCCTGTGGCATTTTTGTAAGGGCCACCTAATATGCAAAGTGAATAACCTCAGCTGGAGTCCAGGTTACCCACCTCCCAGCTTGCTGGGATGTTATGAGGAAGTCTCTTGGCCTCTCTGATACTTTCCTTTTGAAAAAATATTTTATTCATTATCTCTATTTTATGTGTATGAGTGTAGGGCCTGCATGTGTGTAAACACACTTGTGGATGCAATGCCCATGGAGGTCAGAAAAGGGTATTGGATTCCCCTGGAACTGGAGTCACAGACAGTTGTTAGCCATGATGTGGGTGCTGGGAACTGAACCCAGGTCCCCTGCGAGAGCAGGCGGTGCTCTTAACTGCTGAGCCACCTCTCCAACCCCTTACCTTCCTTATCCCAAATCAGTTGGGGTTTCCGTTTGCTGATCCTGGTCTAGCAGACTGTGAGAAATAGAAGTTCCTGGGCTCCATCCACAAAACCACCCATGTGGAAGTCTGAGCTGTTGCCCCAGAATTTACAGTTGTGGAAGTTCTAGAGATGATTCATTTGCACAGAAATATCTGAGAATTGCTGGGCTAGATTATCTTTATGAACCTTTATAGATCTATGATTCTATTCTATTTAAAATGCACAAGGGTTTTAATGAAAAGAAGATTCTGTAAGTACCCAATAGTCCAGTGATGAGAGGGTGAGTGTAAGTTTGTTCACTTTGACCTGTCACTGTTGTGTAGTTGTAGAATGTCCCATATTGTACTTCATCTTACAGTAGGGTGTCACAGGTGAATACTCATCACCAGGGTTGGCCTCTGTATCGGTATCGCAGAAGGGACCTACTCAGACATGACTGTGAAAACATGAAGCTACCACCTACACAGCAATTCTATGTCCATCCTATGATTCCACATTAGCAGAAAGCCCTTGAAACAACTCTGAGACTATTATGAGCATTTGGTTACTGAAATGCAGCAGAGACGTGTTCATGGTACCCAGGGAAAGAGTCCTCTAGAACTCGGAAAGGAAATGATTGTGGCCTGGAGCTGGGTTTGTCACTAATTAAAGCTGGGGAACTTTGAGTCCAACCCCCACACTGTGAGATTCCAAATGCTGGAGAACTTGGAATTATTACCTTGGGTTTTTTTCTTGGTGTGCATTTTTAGACTGGATGCAATATGTATCTCTACACTATGTAGACCAATTCTTAGTGCTCTTAGCAGATGGTACTGGAGATTCTAGGAATAGTTGCAGGAGAATTCTTTTAGGTATTGCTCTAGATAGTGTATTAATTTTATTTTCAAAACTGAATTCTTGTCTCCGACTGGCAGGCATGAGAGTTCCTGGTAGTAGCTGTTTTCATGCATAATCATCTGACTGAAAATATGGAACGCTGAGCTCCTGAGGGTAATCTCTTTAATACATCTTTCTTAATCGTCTTTGCCTGGCAGTGAGCAGAGAGATGCCAGGGAACTCAGGGGCTGACAGAGAGCTGTTGGGAAGCCCCTGCTTCCTGGGCATCTGGGGTCTTGTCATCCATACCAAGATGCCTTCCTTCCTTGGTTTGAAGTGCCTGGGGAAACTGTGCAGCTCTGAGAAAGGCAAAGTCACCTCATCTGAAAGAGCCAGTACCAGGGGCTCCTACAGAAGGAGGCTAATTGTTGAGGACCTGAGTGTCCCTGGGACCCCCTGCCCTGCTCATCGCAGGCGTGCCATAGTCACACATCTGCTGTATCTGTATCCTGAGGATTGTGGCCCACCTGAGCTCAGGTTTAGCAGCTGTGCTCCATCTGGTAAGTAACAGAATCCCTTCTGGACACGGGCTTGTGTTTTGTGATTGACATAAGTAATAAAGTACCTCCTAGGCCATTCTTCTGTAATGTGTTCTTCAAAGGAAACACTATCCTTGATATATAATGGATGGGATGGAGTGAGTGGGAGAAATAGAGATCGTAACATAAGGACAGCTACAGAGCTCAATTCTGGGGGTTAGTTTAGTCTGTGATTTTATGATCCTAAGAACAAACATGTTTCTTTCAAAACTGGTTGGGAGTGATGATTAGTAACAGGAAGTAGGATGCAAAAAAAGGGTCTCTCTCAATAGATGCTATTCTTTCATATGACTCCAGGCAGCTGATTGATTCCAGCAAGGGATGACATATGGACAGTTGAAGTTCAAATTGTGCTGCTGTTTGCCTAGTGAAATGCTTTAAAAGAAGAGAAAAAAAAGCTGAGACTTCTTTTCAGATGACTGTCACTAAAATGGGATTGTTCATTCTTCTGCTAGGAAGGGGATAGAGAGATCCCAGGCTGGGGAGAAAGTCAGTGGTGTGTGTGTGTGTGTGTGTGTGTGTGTGTGTGTGTATAGATGTGCACATTCATGTGGAGGTCAGAGGTCAGTCAGACTCAGGTGATATTCTCTAGGAGCTGTCTGCCTTTGCTTTTGTTTTGTTTTGTTTTTAGACAGGGTCTCTCATTGGCCTGGAACTTACCAGGTAGACTGACCAGCAAGTCCCAACGATCCACCTTTCTCTTCCTCCCATCATTGATATAACAAGTGCACACCAACACACCTGGATGTTTCACTTGGGTTCTGGAGATTGAACTCGTGTCCCTGTGCTTGCACAGCAAGCACTTTACCAGTCGAACTATCACCACAGTCTGAATTACTTGCTGCTTTTGACAATGTTTCAGACTTAGAAGTTGTGATGGCACTGACACTAACTTGACACAATAGGCCTTAACACAAATGACAGGGTGTATGAATTCCCAGGGTGGGGGGCTGTGGGAGGGTACCAATGAGGAAGAGGGTATAAAAGTGATTAAGATGTTCTGTATGAAATACACAAAAATTAAATTAAGAAAAAAGAAGTTGTGATGGTGCCTTCGGTTCCAGCTGCTCACAGCCTGGCCAAATCAATGCTTAAAGAGGATGGAGAAGGCTGTTAGACACGGTCCCTACAGGTACATAGAGCTAATTACAGTGAGCCAGAAAGCACAGTACATAACCCCTAATTCATGGCTATCCAGAGAGGAGGACAGGATTAGAGGCAGGTGCAGTGAGGTAAAGGAGTTAATTTATACTAAGGCTTTTTTGTTTTCTGGCAATTAATTTTAACAGCTTTACTGAGCTGTTAAATATACTGCATAATTTACCTCTTTAAAGTCCATGATTCGTAGGTTTTAGTATGCTCACTGACACACAACCCATTCCCACAGCAAATTTTCTAATATTTTCATTATCTTAAAAAGAAACCCCGAGACCTTTAGCTATTATTTATTCATCCCAACCTTTTCATACTTACACCATAGCCTTAAGAAATCAGCAATCTAATTTTTTTGTCTCTATAAGATTTCCTATTCTGGATATTTTATATGCATGGACTCATATAATAGCTACTCATCTTTTGTAACTGACTTCTTTCATGTAACATAATCTTCACCCAAGTTGTAGCATGTGTCATTACCTCATTCCTTATTCGAGCTGAATAATATTCCATTGTATGGATATACCACACTTTGTTTACCCCTTTAGTAGCTGATGGACATTTAGGTTGCTTCTACCACTTGTCTGATAATGCCAACTACTAACATTCATGTTTGAGTGGGTGCATTTGTTCTCTGCAGTATGTGATCTAGGAGTTGAATTTCTGGATCACATGGTAACTCTAATCTGCTGATGAATTTGCAATTCTTTACAAAGAGGTTGCTCCATTTTGTATTCTCACCAACGACATAGGAAGATTCCAACTGTTCTACATCCTCACCATCACTAGTTATTGTGTGTTTGGGGGGGTGCTTGTATGGAGGATGGTGCATGTATACATGTGTGCACATGCATGTGGAGGCCAGAGGTCAGCTTTGGTTGTTGGTCCTCAGGAGCTGTCCATTTTGTTTTCTGTTGTTATTGTTTGTTTTATTTTTTGAGACAAGGTCACTTACTGGAACCTTGGGCTCACTGATTGAGTTCAGCTGACTGGGCAGCAAGTGCCAAGGATCCCGCCTCTACCTCCGCAATGCTGGGATTCCAAGTACTTGTTACCATGCCTGGATTTTATATTGTGTGTTGGGGACTGAACTCAGGACCTCATACTTGTGCAAGTACTTCACCATCTGAGCCATCTCCCCAATCTGTATTTGATTATTAAGAGCCAGCCATTCTAAGGATAGTGGAGCCATATTTCACTGTGGCCACTCTGGGCTTTGACTAGGACAGGGAGGGCCTGGCAGGAAAAGCAGCGTTAAGGCAGGACAGAGTGCAGATTCTGACTCAAGCCAATGGTCACAGTTATTGGCTCTTCATTCCCCAACAGTTTGACTTCCGTCCTCTGAGCTCACCTGTCAAGGAAGCAAGCAGGGTGAGGTAAACCATGGCTTTCGTGCCCCAACTCCTTTACAAAGCTACTCTAGAAAGTCTGTTCACAGTCAAATTTCCTCGCCTCTTGCAAATAGGCACCTCCTTCAAGTATTGGTTCCATACCTGGTGGATGCCTAAAATCTCTTTTTGAACACGTTATTCTACAAATAAGGATTAAAAACAAACCACATACATTTCATCTGGGTTCATACTCATGTGAATGACTCTGGTGCTTCTGTTGAGAGAGGCTTAAACCAGATGTTTTTGGAAAGCCCTGTAGTTGCTTGGGATAAAGTCTGCCAGGTAACAGAAGGCAGGATGTCAAGGGAAGCCATGTAAACAGCAGTTGAATGAGAGGGTGCTGGACAGTGGCCTTGTCCACAAGGTCAGTCCCCAGACAGCAAATGACTGCACAGTATCACAGAGGCCTAGATAAAGGAAAGGGTGAGCCTCCTTCAAAAATCCGTATCTTAGCAGAGGTAGATAAAGATATCTCCAAGATAGTTGACTGTCATGGCTTTGAGTTAGAACATTCTAGAATTTGAATCTCAGCTCTTCTACTCACAAAATGCATTACTTTAGGAAGCTAGTGTCTCCAAGTCACTTGCCCTGTCAGTAAGGTTTATAATGTACATCTGGTATGATCGCCACATACAGGCAAACAAATTGAGTCACCCCCAATAGGTATTTATAGCTTGATGTTGTTCATAGGTAAGAAATAACATACTAGCTCAAGCTGTGATTTCTTACAAAACTTCTTTTCTGGAATGGAGCCATCTACACGGTCTGGACTCTTGGACTCTACTCCTCAGGGCATCTAGTCAGCCCTGCAGAGCAGGAGAAAGGTGTTGAGAATATTTGCTATCAAAGTCAGAATGTGAGGAGGAGGCTAGGGTGCTCCACCCAGAACTATTGGTCCTAGCTGGGCTTGGAACCAGGAGACTTAGCTATACTTCAGAAAGGCCCAGAGTCAGAACAGGGGACCTGTTGGCCCAGGTGTAAGGACAGAATTGATTATGAGGATTAAATGAGAACATGTATGTTAAGGTATATGGTATATTGGCACATATAAGTACCTAGCAAATGTTGACTACAATAAAAGTAGTAATTTAGTTTAGAAATTATTTTGATTCTGGAATGGTGGAGCATGCCTGTAATCCCAGTGCTTGAGAGACAGAGGCAGGAGGATTATGAGTTTGAGGTCAACTTTTGCTACATAATGAGTTCAAGGCCAGCCTGAGCTACATATATAAACCAGCTCTCAAAATTAACAAAACCCAGAAAAATAAAAACAAAAATAACTTTGGTGTTGTTTTCTACTGCTGTGAAGCAACAGAAGCCTGGTTATGTGCTGCTGGGACCTAGCGCTATAAATACATCATAGGAAGTGGGATTCCCAGGAAGCCACTGTGTGCTTGGAGCATCCTGCTAGGGACAGGTGCTCGGAGGAAGTACGCCGTCCCAGCAGTCCTGTGTGTTCCTGTGCTATGAAGCCCAGAATGCTCTAGAAGCCCTTGGCAGGGGACTCTGGAACATTTGGCAAAGTCCTTCTGCAGCTGCCAGAAAAGCCTCAAGATGCTGCAGTTTCCTGTTGTTGTCTGGTTCCCATCCCTACATTAAGCTGTTCAGGGCTCCTGGCTTCTCAGTGTCCTCACATGTATCTGCCCTTTGTGCTCAGAACAACCCTCGGAAGCCAGCAGGGAAGGCATTGTTTTCCCCATTTACGAACAGGAAAGGAAAGAATAAGAGGTTAAGACCTGCGGACAAAACAAACACCCCTGTAAACAAACAGCTTCTGCAAATGGCACCAGTGTCCTCGCTCTGATGGTGGCTCTAAGAGACCAACCGCAATTCCAAGGGAGCCTACTATGTCTTAAATGCTATGCCAGATGTTTTATGGATTTTTCCCCCTTGTTTAGTATTTGCAATAAGTCAACAAAACCAATACAACTTTTAAAATAATTTAAATTTATTCTTTGAGAATTTCATACAGGAATTCAATGTATTAAAATAATATCCACTCTCCATCTCTTCCAAATCCAATCAGAACCCCCAACACCCAACACATCAATACATCTTTATCTGTCTGTTATCTATCTATCTATCTATCTATCTACCTACCTACCTACCTATCATCTATCTATCCATCTATCTATTCATCTCTATCTATCATCTATTCATCTATTCATCTATCTCTATCTATCATCTATCTATCTATGTATCTATCTATCATCTATTCATCTATCTCTGTCTATCATCTATCTATCATCTATCTATTCATTTCTCTCTATCTATTATCTACTCATCTATCTCTTATCTATTCATCTCTATCTATCTATCTATCTATCTATCTATCTATCTATCTATCTATCTATCATCATCTACTCATCCGCCATCCCACTGTGTCCAGTTAGTGCTGCCCGTATGAGCATGACTGTATGGCCACCCATTGGTGCATGGGCAACCAACCAAAGGCCACAAACCCAAAGAAAAATGACTCTTCCTCCCCCACACTGCCATCAAGTGTCCCTCAGCTAGCGGTAGGACCTTGCAAATGCCTCCCTATTCATGCTGTGTTGGTACTACTTTTAACTCCATTTGACAAATGAGAAAATTGAGACATTCCTACCTAAGGTCACCTCAGCAGAGAGTGGAAGAGGTGGATTTGGACTCAGATCTGCCTGACATCTAAGTTTGTGTTCTTAACCATGATGGAATGTTGCCTCAGGATTAGTTGTATGAAAACAGATTAGTCCCAAGGTTCACCAGTCACTGGCATACCTGAAGTTTGTATATAACATTGCTAAATGAGTCAGGCTCTTCAGCAAACTTATGAAACAATTGTTTATGCCAGAAAAATTGGCAAAGATTTGTTTTTCCTAGTTCATAAAATCAAAGCATTTGTGGGGGATTTTTTTTTCTTTTTTTCTTATGCTACTGCAGGAAATTAGAGTAAGTTTTTAAATCTGTGATTCTTTTTGTCCTTGTGGGCTTTTGGGTCTAGTACAAAAGAAAGAACCTACTTAGGGCAATTACCTTCTTGACAAGCAGACAAGCAGAGCCTGGCACTGTTATCAAAAGCCCCAGGGATACCTGGAAAGGGTTCAGTGATTATGTAGTCAGCTGGGTACAAATCTTAAAGCAGAATGTTCTGGACTGGAGACTGGGGACCAGTGTAGACTTGGCAGTCCTCTCCTTGACAAAGCCACCGAGATCCCTGAAGATAGAAAGACAATTTTTTCCTGCTTCGACCACCTCTTGAGTCCTTCCTGTTAGGCTTAGCGTACTCCTAAGGGATTGTCAAGTGCTTAGATGTCACTTAACTAGGGGAGCCTCGTGTGTGCTTGGTTGTTTATTAAAGCAACAGCAAGCTGTTTTCAAACTAACCATAGCATATAATGTTACAATTCTTCAACTTATTTTCATGTCCCTTCTTACCCAATTCATGATCACTGATGTACAGTACCAGGCATGCGTGAGTGTCATGGGGCCCTGAGGAAGGTCTTGGGCAATATGGGATGAAGGTCAAAAGATGCTCTGTTGACCAAAGTTTGAAGAGCAGATGCTTCAAGATTGTCTGGGACTTTTCTACGGCATCTTCCTGGTGGCAATGAGAGGCTGTGTAGGTAAGAGGTTTTAATTCCTTACAAACTTTAGACTCAAGTGTAAAGACTGTCTCTCTCTCTCTCTTAAATTTGAGAGAAAAGCTGTGAAAAAAAAATGTGTCCTGGGAGGTTGGTAAGGAATATCCGTTCTCTCCTCTTCAGCCCCACTCTCTTATCTGGTGACTGTTCCGAGACACAAAGTACTGACTGGTGCCTGCGGCTCACTGGGGACTGATAGGCACTATGTTGAGGCCTCTGTTCCTCTACAAACTGGTCTCTAGGGCCATATCCAGTGTGTGAAGATGTGGTTCCTTCAAGAAAACAGCCCTGTTTTGACGATTATTCTGCTCAGAATGTCAATGGCAAGGCACAGCTAGGTCCGTGTATCCCTCCCCCCGCCCCCACCCCCATCTTCCTGCCTTCTTTTTCGTTATTTTGTAGTACTAGGGGTTGAATTTAGGGACTTACACATGCAAATCTATATTATCTGTGTGTTTTTTTTTTTTTTTTTTTTTAATTTTTTGAATCAGGGTCTCACCAAATTGCTCATCAATCCCTGCCGAGTAGCTGGGATTATAAACCTGCATCCCCAAGTTCAGCCATAGCCAATTCCTTCTAAGTCTTAGAAGGACATGGATAGAGAGAGCTACTAGGCTTCAGTTGTCTGGTTGAACATTTTTAGATGGTTTGCTTTTCTCCCTTTGATTTATGGTTGCCAAAAATCCCTGTTACCTTCCCGAGGCTTTCATTCCATTAGTTTAATCATATTTCCTGAAATCATACATCTCAAACCACTGACTGTCAAGCCCAGCGTTCCTGTCACACTCTGATATTAACCTCCAAACACCTGCAGCATATTCTTCCTCCCAGAGCTCCAAAGGTTCCTGTCACAAGTGGCGTCTTTCCGAACCTGCTGTTCCATTGCCCTGTGCCACCGTCTCTGATCCTCCAATAACCAGCAAGACTCAGATCAAGCCTTTTTCCCCTCTGGAGAGGCTTGCTCAAGCCTCTTGCTTGACAATCCATTTTGCTTTCTTAGCATCCTGTGTATATGTCTGTTGAGATGGCTGGTGTCTAACCTCTCTCTTTCAGTCCCTCACATTCCATCAGAGTACCTGACTGGAAGGGGATGTGTGAGTGCAGAGGTGAATGGATGAATGAATGAATGCTTGCAGAGAGTGGGCAAAATGAGCAGACATGCTTCCCTCACCATCTCCAAAGGCCTGGAGGAGCGACACGGCATAGCACAGTGCCTTTATATCAGCACTGTGGTTGGGACTACCCTGGCAGATTCAAAGTCCAGCCCCATTCCTTCCAGTTGTGTGGCCCTGGAAAGTTACTGAGTGTCTCTGAGCCTTACCTTTATTGCATGTAAAAGATGGGTAATTCTAATTTCTTTGCAAAAATGCCCCCTAAAAAAATATAAAAGGAAAAATATTTCTGCATTTAATAAGATTGAAAAAAAATTTTTTTTTCTCCTATTCTTACCACTAAAAACAATACAGTTAATTTCCAAAGAGGGGAGAAAAAAGATCCAGGGAAACAAAAAGTGAGATTTGAGATTTGGGCTGGAAAAAAAGTAAAATTTGCACAAATTATGAGCAAAAGAAAACGATCCCACTTCGTTGACTAGCAAGAGAAAAACAGGTGAGATGGCTTCCACTGCTGGCGTTTTGGCCTTGTTTTTGTTTGATTTGTTGTTTTTAGTTTCATTTCCTTCTTTCATTTTTAGGCCCAGGAATGTGGGCAAGTTTACTGTTTTTACATGGAACTTTCTCATATAAATTACTGTTTTGAGCTGCTGAATATGCTAACAGGCTCAGTGTGTTTTAGTTATATGTATTTTAAAACTAATCTCATTTAAAATCAGAGGGCAGGGCTGGAGAGATGGCTCAGTGGCTAAGAACACTTGCTGTTCTTCCAGAGGACCAGGTTCTAATCCCAGCACCCACAGGGCAGCTAACAATTACCCATTCACAATTTGTAACTCCAGTTCCAGGGGATCTAACACTCTCTTCTGGTCTCTGAGGGCATTGCACACACATGGTACACTTACATACATGCAGGTAAAACACTTTACACATAAAATAAAAATAAGAAAAAAATATTTTGAAATCAGAGGGCAAGGCAGTCTGTTTGACTGTATTGTCTGCCCTTGTTTCTTTCCCTGGCTTAATAACTTTTTAAACCTTTCCCAGGTTCAGAGAAAGCCCTGTGTTTCCATCTTTGATCTCAATAGGGCTGGAGCCTGATCCAGTGCTTTGGATACAGTGAACCAGTTACATACCTGTGAAGGCCCTGGATACTTGACAAAGCCACCAATAGAAAGGTGGTATATACTGTGTGCCACTCATTGTGGGGAGGTGATTAAGCCCCAGAGATGCAAGACAAGGGTAGCCAACAGCAAGGCAGGGTAGTCTGAGTGCTGTTCACTAGGGTCTGGAGGAGCCAGGAGCAGATGGCCCCTTTTTCAGAAGACACTGTGCCCTTAATGCATTAGGGAAATCCTTTGTAGAACCAGATTCCTGGGGCCTTCACATTTAAATGTGTCAGAACTCTAGATGAATTTTGATGTGCATTAGAACTGTAGATATTTCTTAAAAGGAAAGAAAACTGTGATTTTTTTTTTTTTTTTGAGACAAGGTTTTATGTATACTCAACTGGCCTTGAACTTGCTATGTAGCCAATGATGATCTTGAACTTTTGATCATCTTAAGGGCTGGGATTACAGGCATGCACAACCTTGTTCCATTTATGCAGTGCTGGGGTTGAACTCATGACCTTATACATGCCAGTCAAGTGCTCTATCACCTAAACTACAACCCCCCAAATAAACCCCTAACTTTAATAGGGAATAGAAAGCAAGACCCAGAGAAATAAATGATTCCCAAGGTCTGTTGTAAAGTCAGGATAGATCAAGATCCTAGCCAGTAAGCCTGGTAGTACATGCTTGTAATTCCAGCACTCAGGGAGCAGAGGCAGGTGGATGATGAGTTCCAGGCCAGCCTGAGCTACACAGGGAGGCCCCCAAAATGCCTAAAGCAAAAGAGGGATCCCGGGCCTCCTTTCATCCTTTTGCACACTGGGTAGGAGAAGAATAAAGAGACTCAGTGTGGGTGAGACTTTCCTGGGAAGCCTCCCTGGCCTCTCCTTTGTGAGGATCTCTCCTCTTTGGGGGTTCCTCTATGGACCACACAGATGCCCACAGTACCTTCTCCTTGGCTGGATATGTTTGAATGTCACTATCGCCATGCCTTAAGCACCTAGGCTCATGTGTCCCCAGTGTGTAACCCAGTGCTTGGTAAATAAAGGTGCTTCCCAACTCACTACATTCATTGTTTAACGTGTACAGTTCTGTGATTTTGAGTATCTTTCCAAAGTCAAGTGACCATCACCACTATCTAGTTCCAGAGCATTTTTGTCCCGCCTGTGACCCACTAGGGTATTTTCTCTAATACCCCCAGTTCTACAACCCCAGCAACTGTTGATCTTTTTACATGTCTGTGCATTTTTCTATCCTGGAATTTCATAAAATCGGAATCATACATGTGATGTTTTATGTTTGACTTCTTTCACTTAGCATAATGTTTTCAAGGTTCATTGATTTTGAAGCATGTGTCAATACTCCATTCTCTTTTCATGGACGAGTAATATTTTACTATATATAGATCTACCATATTCTGTATAACCATCTGCATTGTTTCCACTCTGGGGCTATTATAAATAGTACTGTTGTGAACATTGTGTACAACATTTTTTGTGGCTATTGCTTCCTGTTCTCTTGACTGTATACCCAGCAGTGGTATTGTTGGGGCTGATGAAAATTCTATATTCAACTTTTCGAGGAACTAACAAACTATGTTCTGCAGTAGTTACATTATTTTGTTTTAATTTAAAGTTAAATCAAAGTTGTTCACCTGAAGTGAAATAACCAGTTTTGACTCCAATGAAAACCCCCCATAAATATATTCATATCTATTTGCATCCTGCATCTTGATTTTCAAAGCAGTTTATGTCACTAGAGTGTGTTAGTCTGTAAGCACTGTGTAAAGCAAGCAAGGGTTAACTCAGAGACATTATTTATCTGGTTTCTCACCTCAGGCTGTAAGTGTCCTCTTGTATGCTTGAAGATTTCTAGGTTAGCTCTTTAGAAGTCTTTGCTTATCCAAGTTTGGTAGCTACAACTAGGAACTAAAATTCATCAAAGAGTGTAAGGCATGTTTCTGTCTCATGGTGCCCAGAAAAGAAACCAGCTCACAAAGGTTTGTATGTGGCCCAAGTAGAGGAAAATTCTCAAGGCACAGCATGAGACTCCATGGGATAAAGACAGACTTTGGAAGAAAGGTCAAATTACTGGGGCCAGGGCCAGCAGCCAGCCCTTTCCCTCTCTGTCTAGCCTGACCCAGATATTTCATAAGGTCATTTTTTACATCATCAGAATATTCTAGTCAATTCCCAGTTCTATTTCCTATCAATCTTTTCCCTGAAGTTCTAGCCTGGCCTGTGATTCCAGTGTTTGCCTCTTTGTCATCTCTCAGGCCAGACTTGTCCTTACAGGGGACAAACTCTCTGATCATTTGGTAGCCAGAAGTACGGCACGGGTACTGGGAACTAAAATGACTGTGGACTCTTTGAGGCCATCAGTTAGTCCAGTGTTATCCTCAGTGGGAATATTCTGTGATGTTAGTGTAGTAATGTAGATCACATTCATTTGTTCAGTTGTAATTCAGAGTTTAACATGGATGCAAGCAAATACTTCCAACATTTTTCATCAAATGAAATTATTCATCAAAAGCTTTATTAGTTTGGTTTCTGTTGTTATGATAAAGCACCGTGGCCAAAAGCAACTTGGGGAGGAGGGGGTTTATTTGACTTATATTTCCACATCACAATTCATCATTTAGAGAAGTCAGGGCAGGAGCTGAAGCAGGAACCTGGAGGAAAAACTGAAGCAGAGACCATGGGAGAACACTGCTTCCCGGCCTTGCTGTTACCTTTCTTTGTAAGGTAACACCCCATCCTAGGGATGGCACCCCTACCATGGGCTGGGCCCTCCTGCATCAATTTCCAGCTAAGAAAATGCATCCCCAATATGGCCACAGAACAATTCCATGGAGGAAGTTCCTCAGCCGAGGTTCCCTCTTCCTAAGTGTCTGTAATATGTAGACAGAAACTAACCAGCACAAAAACCAAAACAAAAAAACCCACAAGTGATCCAGTTTCGTTTTTTATCGGGAGCTGTTGCTGGTGAAAAGATGTTAAACCCATCCAAAGTTGAAGATTTTCTCCATCTCATGCTGAGCAGCAAGCATTGCTTCTTCAAACCTGCATAGTATTTTCTCAGTATCTCTGACTCAAATCCCTTTCCACTCGACTTTAAAGCTGCCCAGGGACTTGCTCTGTTTGCCCTGCTCATAAAGGGCCCAGTCTCTGTCTCTTGGGTCTGTCTTCCATGTTCAGCCTCTTGGAGGCAATGCTTTGGATGCTATAGATGCTCATGATGTAGTAAATGCTTGTTACCATAAATAATGACTAAACAACCATTTGTTTCTTTTCATTCCTTCCCAAGCTTTGCCCAGCCTGCTCTCAATTATGGGTACTATTGTGCAATGTTACTTTTGTGGCTTACTTGATTATTTTACTGGGCAGAAATTTATAACCAAAGAAGCATATCAGTAAATGCCCAGGCCTCCTATATTTTATTCAAGAAAGGAAAAATATTTGTGGTATTCCAAATCCCAATTCAAGAAAACTTTACATTCTAAAACATTCTTCTCTCTGTCCTTCTGATAATTTCTCCCAAACACCAACACATCCAATGCATAGGCCAGGTGTTTTCCATTTTGCTAGGGGTTATAAGAAGAATGAAGGGAAGAAAATTACCTTATGCAGCTCTTCCAGAAATATAGCCAATGTGGCATGTGGCACAGAGAACTAGCACAATCTTTGGTTGAACTGCAACAATATTTAAATGTTAAATGTTTAAAAGAGAGATCATGTATATATATATGTACAATAGAATATCATTATGAAAGGACTTATTCCTATAGAGCTTAGTAAGTGTCATATCCTAACCCCTAAAACATAACTGAGGGCTGAAAAGATATTTAGTGGCATATTTGTTTATGAGGCAATTTTCTGAACAAATCGAAGTATGCTCATTTAAATATTGTAAAGGAAGGCACACTTAAGCCCAATATGTAATATTACAGATTTCAGTCTGTTTATACACCAAAATAATCCAATTAATCATTGATCCTCCTGAGAAAAACTAAATTTTGTTTGATGAACATGTTTGGTCTCCTTGGGTATTATATTTTTCTCTATAATCCAAGTTGGATGACTTGTTTAAAGTGGTCAGTAGTCAAACCCTCCTCCCCCCAGCTTTCGGCATAAAAGTATAGATAACTTAGATTCCCGATTCTTCTAGCTAGTTCCAGGATCAGTAGTCTAATTAATGAAAATTTCCCATCCTCCCTTTTCCTTGGACTTCTTCTGATACTCTATCCGGTGGTACTTTGGTATACACAAGGAAGACCCTGTGATGCCTGCCTGTGATCTGGCCTTTCTTTATGTCTTAATGGAGGGCCCCACTGCTGGCTAGGATATAGTTTTCATTCCTGAAAAAATATGAAATAAGATATAGATGATTCCAATTCATTCTTTTTAAGACAGCAGATGAATTGTAAGTCCTAGGACAACTAATAAATGGGTCTCTCTGGTCCAGGGTCTGTTAAGAATCTACTCTTCCATGGTCGAGGGGGAAGAGTCATGATCCAGCATCTTCTCAAATGAGGGCAGAATGAGGGCAGAGGGACAGAGGAGGAATGGTTGGACAAGGTCTCCCAAGGCATATTGGGAATATGAAAGTCACGAGACGTCCATGCCATGTTTATAAATCAAAACTGTATGTGGCTGTCCTCAGAACCCATGTATCATCTTTTTTTAAAAAAGCTCACCAGTCTCTAGATGCTACAGAAATCTTAGATATAAGCAAATTACAAACCATTTTGGGTTTTGCCCTAGGAATCTGAGTATAATCAGAGAAATGATAAAAGTATGCTTTGTCCTTCTTCCTACAGACCCTAAAGATACATTTGCTTTGGGGTACATTTCCTTTATCTTACCAAGTCCACGACATGGGAACTGGGATAGAAAAAGGGTTGAGAGTTTGTGCAATCTGTAAGCAAAAAGGAAGCAGTTGGATGGTGTGATCTGAGATTGCCTCTGGGAGATGCTTAGAGTACCAATCTGAACAGTCAGGTGTCATTACTCCTGCTGTGAAAACAAGGACAGGAACTCTCTGGTGCTTCTCTCTGCCCAACTCCTGAGTTAAATACGGTTTGAGTGTTATTTATTCATATTTTCATTCTCATCTGAAACTAAAATCTATAACTATGGTATGAATTTCACACATAACTGTGTTCACTGTTCACCTCTCATCCTTTTACTACAATGTTTGCCTTCCTGAGTTGATTTTGATCCACGTTCTAATTCCTGGGTGTTGTCAAGATGTTTGGCGAACTGCCTCAGCATCTTTGTATGTGTGGTCTGCCATTGTTCTCATGTCTGGATAGCATTTTTGGCTAGGTGTGAGCTTCTTGGGATGCACTCTTTCCTTTGGTCAGGGTTGCCAGGTATGGGTCCTTTGTCATCCACCAGTGATGTTGAGAATCTGAGGGCAGCATGTGTTTTTCTCTCTATGTAGATACAGGCTTTTCCCCCCTGCCTTGTTGTCTAGGGAATAATACTGAAGTGTTCTAGGGAATAATAATGAAGTTCTGAAGCTGAGTTTGAACTCCAATTAGCTTTCTGTAACAAATTTTGCTAAAAATCATATCTGTACTCCAAATGTGCAAATTCAGATCTCTTTTCATCTCAGGGGAATTGTAGTCAGTCTTTGAGCATGTCTGTTTCTTAGGTTCTCAACTTGGAGGGCCTAAGTTTTCAGTTTTGTTTTACACATTTATTGTTTTTCTCCCATTGTTACTGATTTTTTTAGGCTCTTTTGTCAGAATTCACTGAAATCGCCTCAAATTCTTTTGTGCTAGGAACTAGGTTTTTATTGGTGTCTGTCTGGTTCTTTGATGTTTCATTTCTTAGTGTCCATCTCAGTCCTCGGCTTTCATTTCTTAACTTTTACAACGCTTTTCTTCCTCCTCTTCTTTTGTACCTTCTTCTCAGCCTTGAGACCTTTTTTGTTCTGTGCTCTGCTTCTGCTCAGTCCTTTCCCATGACTGCTCTGCAGCTAGAGGGACCCCATGGAGAGGACAAATCAGAGCATCCAGCTCTGCCTGTGCTCAGAAGCTCTGCTGGCTTCTGGCCTCTATGGCAAAGCCAAGGTCCCTGCAGTAACTCACAGAACCCAACTCTATCCACTTTTTCCATCACTCCTGCTGCTGCTGGCTTCTACTTGACATCCCAGGTAAACTCCACACTGCTCCTCCTCTGACTGGGAGCCTTTTCCTCAGCCATCCACATGGCTCATTCTTTCCCCATTTACACATCTACACATTTACTCAAATGGCAATTTATCAACAACACTAATTAAACCACAGCTTCTTCCCCCAACACTTCCTTCTAGCAGAGAGCCTTTTTTCTAAAGCACTTAATACTTCTTTACCATACACACACACACACACACACACACACACACAATTTACTTCTATATCTTATTATGCCACCTCCTCCCCCCACTGCCCACTTCCTTTCAGGCATTCCTGACTCATTAGTAAACCAAGTGCCTGTGTCATCATTTTCAGTGTAAATGGGTGGCTTATCCGGAGAAGACATGTAGGCAGAAAAGGAAGCAATAGGTACCCTCTCCTTATTTTTTTCTGCATTCAAAGATAATGATTTGACTGGAGCCTGAGCATCCAGTGCCCCTGTCTATTGGGGATCATGGGGTACTGCAGACAGGCCGTGATAACAAGCAGCAGGGCTGGGAGACACACACTGCACCCATCTCAACTGGTAAGGTGTATGATCCATTGTCCCTTTAGACTTCACTTATAAAATGTAAGTTGGAAGACTGTATTACAAATGTCAGTATGGCCACACCTTGCACAGGCCACACACTCAGGATGCTGGCCCTGTCCTCACTGTGACCTTACCAGTGGAGTGTGATCCTACCATTCCCAGAAGAGATTACTGAATTCCATGGAGGGAAAATAATGTGCCCAAGGCTATTGTGCATGTGGCGGAGCTGGATTCAAACCCAGCATGTCTGATTAGGCTTCCTGGGTGGCCAATGTGACCTAACAGAGTAGCAGCTGGTAGGAGGCCAGACAGGAGGGGCAAAGCCATTTTTGTGCAATCTTGTGATGAATCTAGGACAAACGTGCATTGTGACTTAAGTTCTCCCTCCCCACCCCTGCCGCCTACCTTCAGTAATGCTTTTTAATTCATAAAAGTTTCAGATTTTCACAAGCTAGAATCTGGGTGGCCCGCTCCCTTCTCTTTGCATTCCAGGAACTGGAGAGACTCACCGAGACAGCACTGTCCTTCCTGTGGTCACAAAGGGAGTGATGGCTGTACATGTTGCTTGTTTGAGCTGGCTTGTCCCCCGGGTGATGACTGAAATGTCCCAGAAGAATGAGAGAAAGGCTGTTTTTTGGGAGGGTGCCAGAGCATAATCAGGAGAGATGGAAGGCCAAGTGAGGGCGAGGGTAGGAAATGGGGTTTGCACATCTTGTGAAAATTCTATAGCCAGTAAAAAGAACTTTAACTATTTATGTGAGCCACAGAATAGTGGACAGGGTGGATTATGGAACTGCATTGGAAAAGACTTGTGTAGATCAGGGTAGCCATTTGCCCCTGTCCAGCTGAGGATGTATCCAGACGATCAAGGTAATGATACTGCTCACTTAATAGATTCCATCATATGAAGTTCAACACCAAATGAAGGACACTGTCTCAGAGGAAGATTGTTTCACACACAGAAGGCAAAACACAGTACTATTTATTTCCATTACACCAGGTCTTTGATAAGAGTACCAAAGAAGTCAATGTGTATGTGTGTATGTACTTGCATGGACATGTGTTTGCCTATGTGTATCTGTGTGTGTGTGTGTCTATGTGTGTGTGTGTGAGAGAGAGAGAGAGAGAGAGAGAGAGAGCGCAGTTTCCTGGACCTATGTGCTTGTGTATATTATATATGTGTATTTTATGTCTTTGTGTATATATGTGTATGGTATGTGCTTGCTTGTGGATTGGGTGCGTGTGTGGCGGGGGGTGAGGGAATGAGAAGAAGAGGCTCTTTAACAGCCTTCAGGGAAGAGAAGATCCGCCTACAAAGGTAGAGTTGTTAACTTTGAACTTGGACAAACCTGACTCCTTGCATATGTGTAAAGTGTACTAATATGTACTTTGACCAGCTGTTATAAGGACTACAGAAGTGATAACCATTAACTGGCTGGAATGGTGGCTGACTCATGACTGGCACTCTATAAATGGGGACAGAAGTGGTACTGACAGAAAGTCGTTGAGAATTTGTGAGGTGGCTTAGCTGATAAAGTTCCTTTCCAGATTGTTTTCTCTCCAAGGTCATTATTGGTGTGCATCTTGGCAAATATTTTCAAGCAGTTGCTAAAATTAATTTTTATCTAAGAGACTGAACTTCCTTTTAATTAGATTTTGAAGTCAGTCTGTTACATTTTTGAAGGACTTACGTTTAGAACTCTGTTGTTTTATATGTAAGTTATTAATATCCAACCCTTAGTGCTGTGTTTGGGTCTGGAATGCATGCCAGGGGCCCCTGTGTTCAAGGCTGGGTTCGAGATTGGCACTGTCGGGAAGTGGCAGAAATTGCTGAAGATGAGGTATCGTGAGAGGTCTCCTGGGCATTGGAGTTGTGCCCTTCAGGAGGATGCCTCCTCCTCTTTGAAGTCGCAGCCATGAAATGAGCAACTTTTTTCTCTACAATGCATTCCCCATCACTGGCCTGAAAGCAGTGAGGACAACCCCGCAGGAACCAAAACCTGTTAAAATAGACCTTGTTAGCATAAGGGAATGTTGAGGAAAGTACTTACCATCTATCAAACATTGTACTCCTGCTTAATGTCTATTACTGTGACTACAGATGCTTTAATATGTGAAGCCCTTTCCCCAAGAGCTCACAATCTTTTGCAAAACTAAACATGTAAATTCCTCATTATGCTACAGTCAAGGTCAGAGTCCTGGTGGTGGTATCTAACAGAGAGACGAAAAGAGTTGTCAGGGAAGGCACTGCAACCCCATGTGACTAAAAGAGACTGTTTTTATTGCCCAATAGCCAGATTTCTACCCAGGAAATATGAAGGAAAAAGAGAAAATAAATTGTTTTGTTTTAATTCCTTTTGCAAGTCAGTTAGAGCTATTACAGTACATTTGAAGTGCTCAAGTGCCAGAAATTAGGCTAAAATCTGGAAGATTCTATCAAAAGATTCTTTAAGTTCTAGCAATAGGTTCCATTACCCTTGTAGAAAAATTATTCTGTATAAATAACCCTTAATGGGTTCTTGGTTGTTTATAGTGACCTTCAGATGAACTACAATAATTGTTTGTCTTTTCTTGAGCTGTAGCCTATTGCTTAGATCCAAACTTAGAGCTGGCTTCCAAGGCCCACAGGAAAGCTTTGGAAACCAGCATAAAGATCTTTTAAGGACTCAAGGACAAAAACATTGCTAGGCATTGACTCAGAAATTCATCTGAGAAAAGTCCTAAGAGTTGTCAGCTGAGGACTGTGAGTTAACAGGATCCAAGGAGCCAGACCCAGAATTTGTCTCAGACTGCAGGGACATTTGAAACCACCACTTTGAATAAATTTTCATTAAGATTGCAGTGATTGTCATACAGAGTGTAATGATTATTTTTCAGAAGTGATGGCAAGCTCATAGCTATTTGCATATCTCATGCCATCTTCCCATTTTAGGGACCAGTTGGCTGAGCTGGAGGTTATCAATCACTGAAGGAGCTGGCTGTCACTCAGGCCTCATCCCCGTGATCTTAGTCATTAGACCAGAGGTGGTGGCCAGGTGTCTACATTTCACGCGCCCCTAAGGATGCCTGTCTCTGAAGATCTGCAGAGCATACTTTCAGGGGTAGTAATGCACAAAATCTTCGTGCATGCACTGCCTGCAAGTGTATAGCCTTATTGTGGACGTGAAGTCATTACTGCAGAAGCATAGGCCGATCTCAAGTGAGTTGTGCTTTGAAAAATGCTCTGTGTCATCTGTAAGGTGATCCTTCCCTCTCTATTATCAGAGAGATGCTCAAATAAACTAACAAACCCAGACACTTCCTGAACATCTATTCCCTGTCAGACAGTCTGCTAAACAGGGGAGACACACACAGTCAACCCAGTTTGGAAGGAGGAGGCAGTGTAGTTGGAAATAAGTCATGGCAGGAGGTGCTTTGAAATGCAGTCAAGGACTGGAGAACTTAATTTGGGAATAAAGAAGTGCCTTAGAGTCAAGACTCTAACTACAGCACTTCCAAGATCCAGCTTCCTTATTGTGGCATGCAAGCCCTTTGTGACAGCCCACTGTACTTCCTCTGCTGCCCATGAGCAGTGAGTTACTTGATACTTTCTACCCCATGACCTCTGCTGGGAAGGGTCTCTTCCTTTAATGCCTTAGTCAGCCTGTACTGACCTCCTCTCCTGACCCCCAGTTGGGGCTCAGCACTGCCTGCATCATGTGTCTTAGCACCTTCCTAACCTACCAGGTGTGGTTGTGCATCTTCTTTCTGAGCTGCCTGTGTGGCACCGGGCATGAGCTAGCATCCCACCAGTGGGAGGTTGATGGGTGGAAACATGACGTAGACAGACAATGAGACTCATTTTTCCAGTTTCCTTCTACTGGATTCTGCTAGAAAAGTTGTTGAGTGCTCCCTTGCCAGAGTCAAAAGGTATGGTGAGATGGTTACACCTTGGGGTCCTAGGGCCATGGAGGGTCCTGACACTTCAGCTTTACAGGTGCCTGTCTCTGAAGTGAAGAACAGGGCTCTTACTCTTAATTGGCATTTCTGCTTGAAATGATGTGTGCTTGCTAAGAGTGGCTGTCTGCTAATAAGCTTTTCTCTTTAGCAAGATGGTCTCTGTCTTTTGGTCATGGATGGACAATCTTTGCTTCATTTTGTGAGTGAATGAAAAGGCATCGGTGAGTCAGCTGGAGGGATGGTAGGTAAGACAACAAATCAAACCCTGGGTCGGTGTTGGAATTATTAAGACTTGTCTCATCCCAGTGGAATGAGACTGAGATCATTTCATTGGAAATCATTCTTTAGAAAGAATAAAACCCTTTTTTTTTTCTCATGAACTATTGATTTATTTTATTTTTTCTTGATTAATTTTGGCTTTTTTTTTCTTGTGTCCCCTTCCCACCCCGTCCCCGATTTCACTGTTAAGTAGCAAATAACTCCACTTGTTTCTGATCTTGAAGCTCTTAACCATTTAGTCCTGAGGCAAAGGAGACAAAAACAATTTGGTTTCATGCTCCCACATTCCAAAAATAACTTGAGCAGTGGCCTCTGGTTGTCTTGAAAGTGCAGAGTGGAGGTTTTTATCCTAAAGTAGCAGTGTGTGATTGTTAGGGGGACTTTTGCTGTCTGATTGTTACTTAGCAGCTAACTGCTGGTGACTCATTCACACTGACTGTGGTACAGGAAAATTCTTTCCATGGAAAACACGGGAGGGGGAGCTCTCTCTGAACCACGCATAGTATCTCCTTTAGCAAAAGCTTCTGTGAAAAGGAACAGACACCAGCTGTTACTCTGCCCAGAGAGCCTTTCTAGACTGTGCAGTGTGTCCCCAGAGGTGGACAGGTAGGTTCAGAACCACTACAAGCCCAGCTTGGTTAGTAAGTGCAATCTCAGAATTAAAAATTGGCATCTGGAGTAAAAGAGGAACTAATCTAATGGCATTTACAGTATCTGAAGCATTTATGCAGGACTGGGTTTGGGCTAGAAACCAACAGAATTCACTGTCATCCAACAGGGAGGAAAAGGTGGCGGGGGAGAGGGGGAGATGCTATCCCCTCAGCCCTATGTATTTATTATGCTGCTCTGGGGATTCAAACTCAGGCCCTTACACATGCTTGGCAAGCACTCTATCACTGAGCTCTTGTCCTTCCCACACTATTTGTTACCTTTCCGCTGAATAACACGAAAAGCCTTGGAGAGCCATGCTTAGCAAACTACTGATCTATTTCTGCAGCAAACAAACGAGAGAATGCACTCACCTGCTAGGCCCATTGCTCAGGCTGATGCCAGCTCTCTGCAGTTGATTTTACTTGTCAGCATCTCTTTAAAGGATGATGGTGATGAGGGCTAGAAAAGGAGACTTGCAGAGATTTAGCCATGAAAATCGGGGAATGCAAAGGGCTTGCCTCCCTGTGCGATGGTCTTGAATCATGTCATCCCTTTGCACTTCGGATCACGTCCCTCTCATGCTTGACTCATGTTTGTGAAGGCTCTTTGCTGTTTAAACTCCAGCTAGCTGCTGACTTAGGAAAAAGATGACCCTTCCGGAACGGGGCAGGAGCAGTAAAGTTGAAGCTTATCATAGAAAAGAGGACCCAGGGGCTGGAGGGGACTTAGCAGTGACTTACAGACTGAGACACCCATGCTATTAATAGTAAAGCCCTGAGTCACAGATGTAGGAATGTCACAGCTGCTTGAGCTCTGCTACTGTTACACATTAGAAAGCCAGCAGCAAAGACCTACCCAAGATGAAGACCAAGAAATGGGCATTTCTCTCCGTCTCTCCAGCATCACCCATTTATTTCAGCCATCACTACCCTCTGAGTCAAAGCCGAGGCAGGTTGGTTGACTCTGTTCCTTTCTGTTCCCCTGGCTCTCTTAGACCCAACACGTTACAATATTTGCAGTAAATACAGTCTAATACTGGCTGTGCATTCTGGTTCTAAAAGATGTGTTGGCCATCTGCTACTCTCCCTGAGTGGTGCAACGTCTGTCTTTTTGTTTCTTGCTTATCACATTTCTCCCACACGAGTGGATGCATACGAGAAGATGCAAGGATCTGGATTTGGGAGACAGGTGGTAGGAATGGGTGTGTGTGGGTTCTGTGAACCAGGAAGTTCTCTGCTCAGAGACCTGCCTGTGACCCTGCAGGTCAGAAAGCAGGAGCTGCCTTCCCTGCTTCAAGTTTAGGAGGGTCTGACTGCAGATAGCACCAGTCCAGGTTGTTTGTTGCTTCATTGAGACAAGGCTTCCTGCCTCACATACATCCAAACAGCTCAGGAGGAAAACACCAAAGAGGCAGGGAGAAAATAGAAGCCACAGAATCTGCTCTAACTGGATAAGTCAGATGTTTACTTTGATCCTGATTCTGATCCAGGATAAGGAATTAGATCCTGAAAGGCTCTAGGGCTTTCTCCCTGGCTCAGCCCCTTCCCACCTTTTGTCTACCCCTATTCAAGAAACATAAGTGGGCTGGGAGGGAGGGTGTGCAAATCAAACGTCATTCATTTCGCCGAGGAAAATGAACTTAAGACTTGCCACTAGCATTATTTTTCTATTAAGGCCAATTTTACTTATTCAGTTTGCCTCAAAGAAGCCTTAATAAGGATTGAAAGCAGCTGTCAGAGGAAACTAACAAGCTAACAATTGACGAGTTTTACTTATGGAAACAGTCCCTGGCATGTGCGCGGCTTGGCCTCCCTCCTCTGGCAATCATTTATCAGACCCTGGGCGTGGTGGGGGGGGGCAGGGCTCCAGAGCTTTCGTCGCCCGCCCGCCCGTTTTCCCCTGGCCTGGGAGTCAGGAATGCAAGGTGGTGTCAGTGACCAGAGTTTAGGACCGTGGAATTTTGCATTTGTTACCGCAGCAGCTGGAGCGAGCGGCTTCAGCGCGAGGACCGCGTCCCGGAGCTGGGCGCGGCCGGCGCGCGGCGGGGAGCGCGGGGCCGGCGTGGGAGCCGCGCGGGGGCGGGGCTTCGGAAAGCCGCTCGGGACTTCGCGGGTGGGTGCCGGGGGCGCCTCCTCCGAGCCGCCGCCGCGGCCGAGCCGCCTGCCTCCGCGCGCTTGCTCGCCTAGACTTCGTTCCTCCTGCCTTCGGCCCCTCGGCCAAGGACCCGGTTGCCATGGTGAAGGAGAAAGGTAATTATAAATATCGATCACCGTGCATGCTTGCAGAAGTTGGAATGGCACAGCGAGGGCCCGGCCGCCTACCGGGCAAGGATCAATCGAAATGTGGGCAGACATGTTCACGGGGCGACAAACCTCTGGGTAGCACCAAGTCCGGCTTTCAGAGACTTCATTTAGCTCCGGCTTCGGAGCCTCATTCCCGGAGTGTGTGCACGGCTGAGCTCCCGAGTGCACAGCTTTTGACTGACTGCTCGTGGATTTGGGATTTGGGGCTCTTTGAGACTTGCCTTCATTCTCTTCCTCTTTTACGCCCCCATCCTCCAGCAATGAGTTAAGAAAATTTGTAATGGAAGGGTCCTAATACCTGGGTGGGGCCGAGTTGGGACAAGCCCAAGCCTAGCTAGTGGAGCTGAAGGGAGACCCTGGGCTGTTCTAACCATCTCAGGTGTGCTGCATTTATATCTTGTATTTGGGTGTTAACCTTAATTACTCCTCCAAACACCACGGTAAAGAATGCTCTGAGCCGCAAAGGCAATGAAGTCACATCACTATGTGTAAAGGAGTGGGGGGGGGGGGGGAGGGCGGCAGCTGCCCTGCACAGGTGTATATTGTTTGCGTACTAGCTAGGCGTGGTCCTGAAATACAGATCAGCCTTTCAAAACCGAATTCGAGTTTGAGAAATGTAAAAGAACACGGCAATTGCTTTCTTTTAATTACTCAAGTAATGTGTGATGCATGTAGTATAAAAAATGTAACAGAAAAAAATAGGGAAAAGAGGAAGCTCTTCACAGCGTCCCTCTCAATTCAGTTTTCAATAGTTGATGTGTATCTTTCTACACCTTTCCAGGGTGAAATTAGGTTCACAGGTTAAAAGTGTAAAAATAGGACCCTTCTAATCTGACTTTTTTCCTCTCAATCTATGTTTTAGAGATTATCACCAAATGATTTTCTGATGTAAAGGTCCACTTTAATTTTGCTCTCTGGTAAGCTTGGACTTACTGTTTTTTCTTTGGGGCTTCCCCCACCCCAACAGAGACCACTGTCTTTTTGCCTGTCTCGAACCCTCTCAATGACTTGTCTGTATCTACTTTCTCCTAAAGCTACTGTGGGGAATGCAGATGAGATGGAAAAAGTTGATCCTGTTGGAATTGCTGTTTGGTTTGACTGTACTAAGGGATGGATCGAGAAGGGGAACTGTGACAGGTTAGTGTTGAGGCTGCACTTCAGGACAAAGAAGCAAGCTTCTGCTCTATTCATTGGGCACCCAGGCTCCTTCCACACTGATCTACTTCGATTCTTCCGTGCATAAACGGTGAAATGATTGCAGTGAGTGAGAATGGTTCTGATAGTGTTTCTTCTGTTGGGGGGCAGAGGTGTGCTCCCAGCGACCCCCAGTGCTAGATACAAACACTGACGTTTGCTGGAAACTGAGGCTCCACCTAACTAGAATAACAGCTCAGATCTCTGTTGCTAATGGATTTGAATTTGTGTCCCAACATGAGTCATTTATGAATGATGGTGATTTCAGAAGCCACTGGTTCACTCTGTTCTTTTGGGGCTTATAGCAATCTAGAGTTGCTATATGTGATATCTACTGTAGATCAGGAGTCTGAATAGCAGCAGTTTTCCCAAGCCCTTACAGACTTTTTGAAGCTTAGATTACTTGGATCCGTGCACAGACACTTTCTAGCCAGAACTCTTCTGGAAGGCTCCTGGGAGGTCACAGGCTTGTATTATCTTAACCCTTATTAGCTACTGATTAGTGATTGCTCCTTTTTGTTTTGAGGTCTCTATCAGTCCACAGTGCTGCTTCCCAGCTTTCTGACTACTGGCTTCAGCCAACAACAGAGAAAGGGAGGGTTTCTTTGGGCCATTACACAAGAGCTTCCATGGAAAGAAGGGAACTTCATTAGCCTGTAAATTGAGAAGGGCACAGGGGAAACATGTGGTCCAGGCATTCATCCTGGAGATGAGCAAGCTGGGGATCAGAAAGGGCAAGGAAGTAGCTCAAGGTTACACAGCTAATAATTGGACCTTATGTCCATCTTCTGTCACATTGCATGGTGTATGCAAGTGACTGCTGTTAGCACAGGCCAGTGTGGATACCTACTCTCTGTGTCATGGAGACTATGAGCCTCTCACAGCTGCAGTGTCCATAGTTAACATTTCAGTGTAGGGTTTAGCATTGGCCCCATAGAGGTGCTCTGACTGTGGAAACATGATGGCTTCTTGTGTTCCCCCCATCCCTTCTTTTTCTGTCAACTTTCCTCCCTGGAGCTGTGGGGGACCCTCAGCGGGCTCAGATCACTATGGTGTTTTTGCCAAGGGAGGCCTTGTGCTCTGTACTGTGCTTCCTGCTGAGCACATACATTGTTTTGCACTCAGAATCTCTGGGGTTGACACAGGCTGGAAAGAGAGGCTTCGGTTCAACCACTGTGGACCAGCTACAGCTCACACCCTTTGACCCTCATCATCTTTGTCCTCCTGACCAGACACCCATTCACTTCCACTTGCAGACACTGATCGAATCTTGATGAAACGGTTGTCTCCTCGATGTGTGTTCAAGGGTACCTTGTCCTTGCTTGTATCCTGTAACAAAGAAGCGTGAAAGGGCTTTGTGGGTTTGTCAGTCAATATCTGTCTTCCTGAAGACAGCGCACTCATGAACCAACACCCCAGGGACCCACCATACTCATTTAGGAGTCGTAATTGACTAACTGATGCATGTTCTGGCAGCTTCAAAAATATGAAAGAATGGGTTGTTTCTTTTTGTGTTAGAGAAAACAAGTGAATCCTAGAATTAAAGTTATAAACATATCTCCATTCAATAATAAAGAAGGTGGTGGTGTGGAAACCATGTGACCATGTGAAAGAATAGGACTTTAGTTACAAGAGTGACACGTTGACGTAAATGGAGTTTTACATTTGGGATCCTCGTGTTTGTTTCCAACCAGGTTGGGTGGTCCAACATGGATTTAGGCAGCATGGGACCCAATAAAATTCATTCTGTTCCTGAGAGGGAGGGATGTCCACTATCTGCCTGACATTTCAGAGTGGGGGGAAGTGTGTGTGTGTGTGGTGTGTGTGAGAGAGACAGAGAGAGAGAGAGAGAGAGAGAGAGAGAGAGAGAGAGAGAGAGAGAGAGAGAGAATCTACAGCAAGATTTGCAAGATTTCTTGCTGCCACACCATTGATCTTTAGACAGTTCCTTTGTGATTCTGTCCTATGCACTGGGAGGTATTTAGAAGCTGCCCTGAACTTTCCCCTACTAGACATCAGTGGCAGTTACCTTTTCCTCATGGCAGTGGAAAATGCCATGAGGAAACATGTGCGAGATGTTTCCTGAGGGGACAAAATTGCACCATTAAGAGCAGTGACTCAAGGAGACCTTGGGCACAGGTTTCTTTCGCATTTAGTTAGACAATCTCTCTCCAGCACAGAGTGAGAAATATAAAAATTCCTTTGGTGCCAGCCACCAGCACAGCTCCTAAAGCATGGAACTTTGGTGCAGACAGATGTTTCAATAATAGAGGGGGCCAGTGGGCTGGTGGCCTTATTTCCCAGCATATCCCAGTTGCTGAAAATGGACTAATCATGTTCACAGAAGCAGCTGTGGCTGTGGAGACTGTTCACTTCTATTCATTAATTTTCCTTCAGGATTTACTAATTCCATTCTGGCCAGGAAGCTCCCCATGCCTCCACTGTATTCTGCATGTTCCTTCTGGGTTAGGCCGGGATCTGGGTTGGGACGGTCTCATGAACTTACAAAACACAGTGATTCCCTTGGGTCACTGGCATCTATTGAAAGAGCGCAGTGGGCTCACAAATGACCAATAGAAAGTAGGTGTGTGAAAGAAACCTGGAAACAGAAATTTGACCTCCTGGAGCAGATGACTGGCTCTTGATCAGGGCCTTTAGACTCGGGATATTTGGATGTGTGATAAATGGCAACATAAAGAAAATGACAGATTTGAGAGAAGCCTCACATTACTTTGCATGGAACCTGACAGCAGAGGTGACAGGTGTAATGCTTGGGACAAAGAAGTCAAAAGATCTTTCGGAGACTGCCTAAGAAAATTCCACAGACTTGGTAGCTTAAGCAGCAGAAAGTTGCCGTTTCAATTCTCAGAGCTGCAGGTCTGTGATCAAGGTTTCTACATGTTGATTCCTCTGAAGGCCACAGGGAGATTCTGTGCATCTGCTTTAACTTCTGATGATCTGCTAGCCCTGTTTGATGTCCTGCACCTTGTTGAGGCATCACAGCATCACTGTCCCTAAGTCCATATGGCATTTACTCTGTGTGCATGTTTCTTCCCACAATCCCCCCTTTTTATAAGTAGAATGAAGGATGAGGACCCACCCTAGGAATCTCAGTTTAGTTTGCTTGCCAAGGAAAGACCCCATCTCTAAATAAGGCCGCTTTCTAAGATATTGGTGTTAGGCCTTTGACATATGAATTTTCTGGGGTGGGGGTAAAAGCCAACCCCGCACACTCAGATACTCACGTGTGTTGGGTGTGGTTAGGGCTTGGGAAGGGATGGGGAAGAAGGAACCGATTGGGGAACAGAGGTTCGATGGGAAAGAGGTGATAGAGAGGAGTGGGGGAGGTGGAGAATGCCTTTAATTCCAGCTCTCTGGAGGCAGAGACAGGTGGATCTCTGTGAGATGAAGGCCAGCCTGGTTTACATAATGAGTACCAGGCCAGCCAGGACTACATAGTAAAGCCCTAAAAAAAAAAAAAAAAAAAAAAAAACCACAAGAGGAATAGAATTCAGTTATCATAAACAGTTTCATAAGCCTTGAACCAGAATTGGGGACAAGGCCCCAGGATGTGATTGGAATAAATGATCCAGGTGGTACTTCTTGGGTATTGAGGATACTAATTTATTGGTTCAGGTGTGTCCAATGTCTTTTGACAATGTGACAGATGTCACATCTACAGAGTTCACACTTGAGGGTCATAGAAACATGTTACAAAAAAAGAATCTCATAACGTGTGAATTTATGATTTTCTGTTGGGCAACATTCATAGCTGTCCTCAGTGCCGTACTCTCCCCTAAAGAAGATATGTTAGGAGCAGGACTTACATTCCATCTAAAGGAAGTCCTTTAAAATATTTTATTATTTTTATTTTATGTACATGAGTGTATTGCCTGCACGTATCCAAGTGCACCCATATGCAATGCCCAAAGAAGTTAGAAGATGGTGTCTGATCCCCTGAAACTGAAGTTACAGATGGTTGTTAGCCACCACGTGAGTATTGAGAATTGAACCTGGATCCTCTGCCAGAGCAGTCAATGCTCTTAACCACTAAGTCATCTCTCCATCCCCCAGAAGTCCTTTAGACATTAGGTATCCATGGAAAACTGACACTACACCTTGCTGGTCATAGCTGCTGTGTCCAGTGTCCTTCAGAGCTTGAAAATGGCCCCTTCCTGATACAGCTGAAAGCCAGTTCTGGGCAGCTCCTGAGGACAGTGGTGTACTGGGTCTCAGATGTAACCTACAGACTGGCACCAGAGTAACCTTCTTAATCATCCTCTCTCTTCCCAGCTTAAAACACTAAATAAACAGCAAGGTATATTAATAAAAGGTCAAGGCTCCCAGCTTGTGCTGCTGGGTTCTCCCCAAGTTTTTAAACACTTCCTCTTCCACTCCCATAAAACCTAAGTCTGTCTTATTTGATTTCATTTGTAATGTTATTGTTAAATCTCGGTGACTGAACAACATAAATGGCAGCTTTGTGATGGGAGCTTTCCACATTGCCTCTAGTCCCGCAGGTTGGAATGCCCCCTCTAATGGACAGGAGGTTCATGGGAACTGGAAGGCTGGATGAAGTACTTAGAAGAGAGAAGAAATGAGTTTTCTCCCTATCTGACTCTCAAGAGTGCTCATTGTCCCACCCTTTCCTATTCACATTTCTAGGTGAAGGGCTGGACCCCTCTAACTCGGCCATGTTGCCTTAGCAGGAATACATTTGTCCCCTTTCTATATGGTCAAAGATTTATCTCAGGTTCTACTTCCTTTGAAGCTCCTCACAGGCCCATCCCTTCTGTGAATTCTTGAGTGACTCTGCATACCTGTATCAACAGCAGAGACATTAAATAGTTGTCCCCTGTGCGACCTGAGAGTCTACTCTGTTCTCTTCAATCATGAGTTGACCTCGGATGGCCCTGGCAGAGTTGGGAAGTACTGCTACCTCACATGGTACCTGCTTCCGGCTTGGATCCCACTCCTCCAAACACCTCAGAGACACTGCCCACCCAGGGAACACGAGGCCTAATGCCACTGGAGCCCGCTTCTGTTGATCCTGATGATGCCCAAGCACAGCAGCCCTGCAGGGCAGTGTGAGGGCTCCTCATGTGCCTGATGGCCACTGAGTGATCTTTCAGTGCCCTCTTTCTCAGATCACTACCCTTCCAGTTCAGGGTGAATGTTTGATACTTCTTGGCTTAAAGCTGATATGAAATGCCCTACCCGACCCGGTTTCTGAATTTGTCATCCTTCTTCATCTTTGCCTTAATTTGAAACACTTCAAGCTCTCTGTTGCTGTTGTTTGAGGGTTTTGTTTATTTGTTTGATATGGGGGGGTCTTTCTGTGTAGCCCAGGCTAGCCTCAAACTCATCATCCTCCTGCCTCAGTCTCCTGAATGCTGAGATTACAGGTGTGTGTAACACACTCTTCCAAACTCAAAGGTTTCCAAGGCAACATCAAGGACATTTCCTAAGCACAGCCTAAAGGGAAGTTATAAATTAAAGGGGACACCACAGGCTCGCACAGAGTTTCACACCCTGTGATCGTGATCGGTGACTTATTCACTCTGCGTCTTTGGAAAGCTCCAGTTTTTGACACCATGTTCCACTCAGGAAAAAAAAAAAGTCCCTGCAGGTGTGAATTGCTCTTACTCTGTTGTAAGTGAAGGTGCTAGGGCTCTCAGTGGCAAATGTGACCCTGATGGGCCTCTCTACACTCCACTACACTCCAAAAGGGCTGTCTGCATCATTCAGTTTCTTAGTTAAGGGAGAGAATATCACAATGAAAAAAAGTCCTAACAGATGCCTGCCCTTTGCCACCTACTCTAAAGTCTAAAAAATAATCTAGAAAGAAAACAAAATACATCATTGCCACCATCAGACTTAAGACTGCACATGTCCCTGGATTTGTGAGAAGCAATACATTTGACCTGAGCTGATCCAAAGCTCCCAAGAGCCGTTTTTGATGAAGTCAAGACTCCGTAGACAGTGGACATCCAACATAGAGATTGACCTGCTTTGTTGCCAGTTGCTCCCTGACTTCGGGAAGTGAGTCTACTTCTTTCTTTTGGCATAAACTGGGCAAATAATCAGGAAAGATGAGCAAACTATGTTGCATTATTGAAATCTTTAAAGGACAATAAGTTGGGCTGAGGAGATGGCTCTGTCATTAAGGACCTCAGTTCAATTCCCAGAACTCATGTAGAATAAAGCCAGGCACAGTAGATGCTTATAATCCCAGTGCTGGAGAGGCCGAGACAGGTGGATTCCTAGAGCTCCCTGGCCAGCCAGCCTAGCTTGCCTTGCAAGTTCCAGGCCAGTAAGAGACCCTGTCTTTAAGAGAAAACAGTATGTATGGCACATGGACAAAACCCAAGGCTATCCTCTGGTCTACATACACGCTCACACGCACACACAACCTGTACACACAAAAATATTCACAGAACAACAAGTTGACTTCTTGCATAAAAGACATGTTTCCAGAGGCTCATCTTACCATGAAGCCAATCTTGGCATGTGACTCACTTTGAGGAGGTGGCTTCTCTGCCACATTCACAGCCCTATGTGGGGTGAGAAGGAGGGGCCCATGACTGTACCAAAGCCAGAACACTGAACATCTTCCTAAGCCAGCACTAAAGAGTGGGAGAACTTTCCAGAAGGTTCAGTGATCAGCTGGGTGGTGTGGGATCTTCCTATTGTGGTTGAATCTGGTCTGGGAACACTGCAGCTGAGAGCAGCCCAGCTTCCTATTTCATTGTGTGTTGAGCTGAGAGTGACTCAGACCCAGAGGTACATTTATCCCACATTGGCAGGAGCTGGGCATTCAAGGGCAAATTTTGTTAACAGTTGGGACAGCCAATCATATGCTATGCATGACCTCTTTTCTCTAAAACATATTTTTTCGTACTCTGATGTACTTAATACTGTTATGGTCCAGCTCACCCCTGGAGAGCACCGGGATGAGGTTGAGACCATTGCATTCAGGCAGACTGACTTGTTCGAATAGCTTGGGTTTAGCCAGAAAGATGCTGGCTTTTAAAAAGTGCTTCTAGAGAAGTCACCGTCTAGGGTGGTGGCTCTCACAGTTCAGCTAGTAAAAATATCTGTAGCTTGCTCAAGTCCAGATTTCTAGGTCCTGACCCTGGAGCTTCTGGTAACCCAGATTTGGAAAAGAGCCTGATACCATCCAGGTAATATTGATTCCCCTGGCCCAGGGACCTTACTTTGGTCCTGTGTAAGAGGTCCATGGTTTCTGTGGGTAAAATGCTGAAGCCTCTGGGTGAGCAGCATTGTCATGAGTACCTTCTACATCCCCCATGGCAAACCTCATCTTGTTCATACTGCTTGGACGGCAAAAGAGAGGGTGAAGAGTGTCTTGCTCACTTGAATCCCTGCTGTGTAGAGTGAAACCATGTTTCATGATGAAGCCAACATTCTGTGTCATCATCCTTGTAGTCAAGAACCTGCTGCCGTTGCCTGATCCCACATATGTGTGGAGGGGTGGTTTACAAGGCATGTTCTGTGAGCTGCGTTGAATTTCAGAGTGACTGGAAGAAGGTGGCATTGGTTTAAAGTCATGATACATATGATATAGATGAGCATGATACAGATGTGCACAGGCATATTGCTGTCTAGGTATCATTCATAGTTCTCCAAGTCTTAGGGAGTATGTTTCCTGGATTTATGGAGCTCTGAGAAACCTGTGGGTAAAAGAATTCATTAGTTCCTTGTCTCACAAAAGTTACCTCTGTAGTCTCTGAGAGAGCTAAGATATATTATTCCTGAAGTGTGGGGTGTTTCATTCACTGCTACCGAATTCCATCTGTGTCCAAGGCATCTGTGTTTACTTTCTTTCACTTCTTTCTGTTGCTGTTAATATTTGAATCATTGTGAGAAGGGAGAAGTTTAAGAAACACCAAGAACAGTGGATGGTATCAAAGATAGCAAGCTTATTTCTCACTGGGATGTCTGATGGGAAATGAGAAAGAGGACTGAGAATTCCCTAGAAAAATGACAGGGGATGTGGGTGCCCAAGGTATAGTGAGTTCTACATCTGAAGCATGTGTTAGCTGAGGGTTTTCTACTCGTGGGACCCCATCTAAACAGCCAATGAGGAGTCAAGTGTATTGGTACAGATGGTGGGATGGGGTCTGCTGGGCACTAAGGGAAGAGTGTGCACCCCTCTGCTTCTCCTCACTTGGAGGACCCAGCCTAGGCCTGACGGTGAGTCTTAGCCATAGGCTTCCAGTAATGGCTTTGACCAAATCACAGTCAAAAGGCTGTTTTCCGTGAGACATTTTGTAGTTAATCTGTTTGCTTGTTTGTGTCGTTTGAAACAAGATTTCATATAACTCAGATTGACCTCAACCTCATAGCTGAAGGATGACTTTGAACTCCTGATCCTCCTGCCTCAGCCTCTCAAGCTGGGATTATAGGTATGTGCCACCACACCCTGTTTGTAGTTACTCTGAAATATGGAGACGTTCTCATCTGCAGTAGGTTAGTGCTAGAGGGGTGTTGGTGAGAAGGTGATTAGAGGGGACAGAAGGTGATGGGAGGGTATCAGCAATGTTTTGGGGGTGCTTAAAAGGAAATAGAAGGGAGACTTTGTTGAAAAGGGGACACTGAAGAAAAGTCCTCAGGGGTTCTGTGAATTTCTTGAGGTCAGGGACGGAATGGTGAACGATTCCTTTGCATCTGAAACACTGTGCTTGCTCCATAACAACCAACCATTGAATATTGAAGAACCAGTCAGTGGATGATGCTGTGTATGGGTGTATGAGACTTATCTAGGAAATCTTTCTCCAAAGCTTATATGAAAAAATTAATCTAGGTGTAGACGCAAATAAAATAAAGACTTGACCTGAAAGCACTACCTTCTATCAAGGAACGTGTAAGTAACTGTCGTACAACGTAAGTTATGTTCACCTGAGAATGGTCAATGTGTTGGCAGGGCAGAGTGTGGTACCACTGCTAGTGGGTATGGCTGGCTGACTGAGCTTTGAAGGATGAACAGGAGCGCAGTCATGGATAAAGGAGTATTGAGGGGAATCTTTCAAATTGATTAAACAGAATCTATGAAGTATAGCCCTGATCTGGAAAAGCACACCCAGACAAATGTGGCACAGTATGCTGCTAGCCACAAATACAGCAGTGAACAGAAGGAAGGCATGCTGAGGGCTTTGTGGATTATGCTAGATTGAGGGTGAGAAGCGGTCATACACATACACATACCCTTCAAGAACCAGAGCATGGCCATTCCTGAAGGTGAGGTGCCTCAGACCAGCCTGGTCCACAGAGGGAGGCCAGTCTCTCAGCTCCACCTTCAGTTTTCAAATCCAGCTAGAAATAGCAACTATTGTGAATGATTTCCAGATGTTTAAATGTGGGCAAATAGTTCAGCTATCTCTTTAAAAAAGTTTGTTGTGCAGCCAAGCAGAACAAACTCTTGGCTAGAACTCTGCCAGAAGGCTTCCAGGTTAGGCTCTGGGTCTTCCCAATGCCCACAGGACAAAGTCCATTCTTTTCCAGAAACATAGTGAGTGGGGGCACTGATGTCTACAAATGGCTGGAATAAAGTCATATGAAATAGCCTCATCTCTGGTCTTTGCCTGGTCATAGCCCATTAAACCAATTTGGTGTTCCAATGGTCAAGACCAGAAGTTTGAAATCCACCACAGTAGAACACATGTGCTAAGTTTTTGTGTGTATGTGTGTTGTTGTTGTTTTGAAACAAGGCCTCATATAACCCAAGCTGGCCTCCAGTTCCATATGGAGCTGGGTGTGGCCTCCAGCTCCTGAATGCTAAGACTACTGGCACACACCTCTGCACTCAGCTTATGTAGGGATGAGGACTGAAACTAGAGCCGTATGCATTCTAGGCAAGTACTTTATAAGCTGAGCCCACTGTATATGTTTTTATGGATGAAAACAAAATCAAGTTTTGCAACCATGTCTCCACCCTGTTAGGTCCATTTCTCATTTTAAAATTTTGTATTTATTTTATGTATATGAGTTATTGCCTGCATGTTTGTAAGGGCACCCATGTCAAGCAGTGACCTCAGAGGTCCGAAGAAGGTGTCAGATTCCCTGAAACTGGAGTTACAGACCATTGTTAGCTGCCATTTGGGTGCTGGGAATTGAACCTGGGTCCTCTGCAACATCAGCCAGTGCTCTTAACCACTGAGCCATCTCTCCAGTCCCCAGGTGCATTTCTTTTAAATTTATTATTATTATTTTTTTACTTACAACTATAGAAGTTTCAACAGAGTTTCTGAATCTTTACTTGAGCACTCTGTCCTCCACAGGGAAGGGACAGTCAGTCATGTACTGTCACCCAGCCCTGTCTCAGGTCTTCACCTCTACTCTTCGGACTTACATGCTATCTAGCTTTTGGTTTCGACCTATCAGAACCTTTCAAAAAATAGCTTTGAGGCTTTGGAGAGAGCTCCTCCTTTGCTCAGAAATCTCTGGAAGGTAAGAGGTCATCGGAGGCCTCTCATGCAGTAGGAGAGGCTTGGCCGTTTCTTGGGGTCATGACATGTCTGTCATCAGTCTATCTTGACCTTGGATGCACCCCTGTGACATACAACCGGATTCAAAATGAACTGGGACTTGGGCCTGAGAGAGGCTTCTCTTCCCTGGAAGGAGCCACCCCTGGGAAAGGGTCTGCTGGACCCACCCATTTCCATGCTCTTTGTAGTTTGTCTCAGGCGAAGCAAGTTTGTAACACTGGGACTGGGCATGCCATGGTGCTCCAAATCCGCAGGAGTGGCTTCCCGTGGTCAGTGCATGCTTCCCTGATGATCTCGACCTGTTGGGCTCTTGATGCCCGCATCCCTCAGGTAGCAGTTGGCAGCTCCAATCCGTGTCTTTGTGGTAGAATGAAATGAAATGTCCAGTGGTAATTTGCTGCAGGGCAGGTTGGCCTCCTAGGAACAGTTGCTTTGAAGTATTGGAGACTGGCAGCCACTGTGGCTCAGGATTCTTTCTGGAGAAAGCTATCCACCCATCCTGCAGCCATCTGTAATGGCTGTTCCACATCATCCTATCCTGCTTTGGAGACTCATTGCTTAGCTTTTCCAAAATTCTGTTGCCACTTCAGCTCCTCCCCACAGGTCAGATGGAAGTTACATTTTGTGATGCAGTTGTCACTCAGAGAGCCCAGCCGGAGTTGGCTGAGGCGGCTCCATCCACCCATTGGTTCAGCTTTTGTCTTTTCTGAGCTAGAGACTTAAGCCGCTCATCTTTTGTGAGCATTCAGTCGTCCCAATCAGTACCATCAGCATTACCTAGTCTATAGATACTGTTGGAGAACCCACAGTATCTAACCAACTTCCAGTTTCACCTGCAGGCTGCGGCCCAGGAAAAGTCAGAAAAGCCGGGACATGTTAAATGTATAAACACATAGAATGCTGTGCTGGCATCTGCAGAGTCTGGGGAGCATAAAGGCGCTGACTCCATAAGCAAGAAGGGAACAGAATACCTAGAATGTGGTCAGTGTAGGAAGAGGGTGCAAGCTGGGGCAGCAAGGGGCCAGGGAGAATGCCTTTCTGCTGGGACGCCCTGGGAGGACTTGACCACAGAAGCTGCTTTAGGGTGGGACAAAGAGAAGGAGCCCAGAACTTAGGTAAAAAGCCAGGCCGGCGTGGTGGCATGTGCACATAATCCCAGTTCTGGGGAGGCAGAGACAGAGTTCCCAGGGTCTCTCTGACCAGCTACCCTAGTCAAATCAGGGAGCCCTAGATCCCTGTGAGGGACCTTGTATCAGAAAACAAGGTGGACAGCTCCTAAGGAATGACACCTGAGGTGGGTTTCTGGCCTCCACACAATACACATACACAAACACACATACACATCCCCACATATCCGTACACACACATACACACACATACACACACACACACACACACACACACACACACGATCATTCTGGTTGTTAAATGGGAAAAGGATTGAACGAATACCTTGAAAGTCAAGATACAACCTCTGTGAGTTCTCAGAACTGTCCTAAACCCTCCTAGCACCTGACTTTGGTGAGCAGTCAGTTACCTGTCCACATGTCCTGTTGTTTCTGATCTCTGGAACTCTGGTGGCAGACACCAGTGCTGGCACCCTTCCAAGAAATGTTGTGCTTGTGAAGACTCTGACATGAGACCTGAATTGGGTCTGATGACTCTTGTTCAACTTTGTTCTATCTGGTTCTTTGGTGGGCTCATGCCAATGAGGAACTGCTTATGAGACGAGGAGGAGGACATTTGCATGGTGGGTTGTTCTTGTGGGGAGGATTTTGTGCATTAAGCAAGTGAGAGAAGTAGAAGTTTGGGTGATTTGTATCTGGGTGTGCAGTTCCTTCTCGCTGCCACGTAAAGGCTGAGAAGCTGACACCAGCTGGTCCTACCCAAACCTGTTGCTTTGTTTGACATCTACAGATACAGTAACTGGATACTGAGGACTGAGCAGAGGGAGGCATGGGTGTATCTTCTCACAGCCACAGGATTTCTTCCGGGGATAATGGAAATGTCTCAAAATCAGAATGTGGTAGGGGCTGGGTAATGGCTCAGTTGGTAAAGTGCGTGTCTTGCAAACACAAGGACTTGAGTTTGATCCCCAGATCGCATATAAAATAAAAGCCGGATGTGGTAGCACATGCCGGTATCCCCAGCACCAGGAAGCTGAGACAGGAGGGACCTTGGGGCTCGCTGGCCAACCAGCCGATTTGGTGAGTTCTAGAACTGTAAGAGATCCTTACTCAACTCGAAGAAAAGGATGACAGCTGAGGAATGACACCCAAAGGTGTCCTTGGGCCTCCACATAGAGGCCTGTGCATTCACATACATATGTGCATGTGCGTGCACGCACACACACACACACACACACACACACACACACACACACATACATTAGGTACTGGTGATCCTAGAAGAATTTGGTGAATATACTAAGGATTATTGAATTGAATACTTTACACGGATGTGCTATATCATGTTCAAGTATCTCTCACTGAAACTGTCAGTTGCCTCAGCACCATGGCAAGCTGAAAAGGTGACTCTGAGAGCTGGGAGAGTCCTTGGTGACCTGGACACTCACTGGACATTCCACAGCAGAAAACCAGGTACCTATTGCTGGAAGACAGAAGACAGCACAAGTGGTTTAAGGTGACATGTGTGGGCATTTGTGACCAACATCCTTAAACTATGACCCATGATATTCCCACACTGAAACACCCCAGAGACAGAAGTGACTTCTACTTGTTTCTTGGACACTCTCTGTCAAGAAAAGTGCTGGGCACTTGACATTCATTCCATTCATAGTCCCCCCGACCCCCTGCAAAGTGTCAAGGTAGAACTCATCTTCCTGTTCTGAAGGGGAACTCCAAGCTTAAAGAAAAAAAGTAATTTGTTCAAGATCACAGAGTTAAGAAAGGCAGAGCTAGGAATTGTTCTAACTGATGTAACCAGAACCCACAGTGACTACCTCTCAGCTCTCTCCAAGTTTCCATATTGAAGCCCAGGAGCTCCCAGTTCACCTGCCCCCTTGGGGAAGGGGGCAGACTGTTCTCTGACTGTACCCTCACTTCAATGAGGGCCTTAACATCCGAGCTCCTTAGTTTGTCCTTCAGAGACCGTAGGGCCACCTCCTTCTCTGCGACATTGCTGGCCTCACTTACACTGTCCTTCAGCCACGTGAGACCGTGTCCCCAACGTGTCCCATCCCCACATCCCACTGTGGGAGACGCCTCTCGCTTCTTCCGTCCCGGTAAGTTCTTCCTTCTTCAGAGACCCAGCTGAAGTGCTTTTTCTTGAAGCATTTCTGTTTTTTCTCTTTTCCTCTGTTCGCTGCCAGGGCTCAGTGTCCCCAGCAGGCATGCACAGAGTCAGACTGAATTACTCTGCTTGTGGAAGTTGTGTTTATTGTGTTTAGGAGATTCCCTGGAGGTGCGGCTCCCTTCCTCCCACCACTGTATGGGGTCCTTTTTTTTCCCTACCAAGCCAGCAACTTCACTAAGTGCTTTCTTTGTTCAAGAGGTGATCACTTCCCTTCCATGGAAGCAGAGGGACCTCACAATTCAGTAAAAGAACGAACAAGGCACCAGGGTTAATGCTGTCTGTCACCTGGATGAATAGACCGGCTTTGCAAGGTGACAAGTGTGGATTATGTCTGTTTGCCTTTGCTTGCAAAGGCCACACCCTGTAAAGTTATGTCATACTGAAAGCCTGAACAGGCAGAACTTCAGGTCTGGGAGGAGTCGGGAGAGCATAAGCATGTAGAGAGCTATTCCAGAAATTGCGACTTGTCTGGGGCTGCAGTTGGCAGCTGTAAACATAGGTCTTATGCTTTTGTCTCGCGGTGGGTGTGTAGGTGTTGGAGACACCCAGAAGAGGTGAGTTTGTGTGTCTCTCCCCAGAGAAGGAGGGACAAAGCCTTTTGAGAAAGGGTTCAAATGCTTTCTCTGTAGCTTAGAAACACACCTTAAAGTCTTTGAAAGCCTCACACTACGGTTTACTGGTGATGTGACCTTGGGGACAGCTGTGTGCTGGCAAATGTTTAACAGCCAGCAGCAGAGGGAGACCCTGACTTGTAAAATGTACCAATTTCCATGGTGTAAAGACTTCTTCCATAGCTAGCTTTAAGCTACCAAGTAAAGCCATTGACCACAGAGTTGGCTGTCCCCAGAGTCCCCATTGCTAGAGAAAACCACTTAATATCCCTGATAGCTCAGCTTTCCTACCTATAGATTGGGACTGTTGAATTATAGGTAGATATAATTTTTGGCCACTTCTTATACAGTGTGAAGTACCGAATACATATTAACCGTCCTCATGAGCTTTTCTAGAATGTTGTGGTTAGCTAGCTGATGACTCCAGCTGTGGCCTGGAACTTATGAGGAAGCAGCCAGAAAGCCAAGCTCAGGCTAGGGAGACACCCTGTGCTTGTGACAAGCAGGTTTGTTCCTTCCATTTCAGTCGTACTTTGCATCTTCAGGTTTGGGGTTGTAAGCACTCTAAGGCATCTGGATTTGGAACGGAGGGGTGGGATGCCATGATGGAAGCCCCAGCCTGTATGGTGCTTGATGCTAACCCTCTCTCTTGACTCACATTCCCACAAATGGCTCAAATGGCTCCACGGTCCCTTCCCATGTCACAGTCAAGATAGTCCTGGCTCCCTCTCAGTCCCTTAAGATGTCATGATCTGCCAGGAGGATCCAGACCAAAGACGCTGCCTGGTGGTTTGGTGTGATCCATTTCTAGGTGCAGTTTCTGGTGTAGGGACAATTTGAGGTCTCCAAGTGACCTTAAAAGGGTCTGTAATATTTCAAAAGTTTTTTTTTTTTTTTTCCCCTATCCTACTTCATCTGTTCCTGGTCCTGTAGATACACGATTGTCTTTGGTGCATCAGGCAGCTGCTGGTAGGGCTTCTAGGAGGAAATGGGCTTACATGTCTCTTCTACCATTCTGGAGCATGTGCGGGGCCCGTCTTTATTCTTCCTTGTGTGGTGAAGGTTGATGCACATGGCAGGAAAGGGAAAGGCCAGCCTCCCAACTTCCAGTCCGGAGTCCTTTCTCATTGCTGCTAGGGATACTTGGGATTCTCCTGTAATGACTCTACTGTGAGGTAGAATCCCTAACACAGTCAGAGAGGCCAGGAGAGGTCAAGGAAGGGAGTTATCTCAGTGAGTCAAGGCAGGCACAGGTGTGTCTGAAGTCGCTCTTTGAAGAGAGGGAGGGTATGCCACTGTTGATGTCAAATCCTTCTGAGACTGACCTTCTTATGCAGAAGGTAGGTGGAGTCATGTGACTCACTGGAGGAAATTGCCTGGCTGTGAGATGGTAATCTCAGTGGCTCTTTCCCTTGGGGGAATCAGATTAACTGGATTTGAACCTGAGTTGTTTGCTATACTCAGGAGCCCAGCTGAGATGTGTGAGGGGTTGTCACAGAAAAGGCAAATTCAAGGACAACGACATCTTCCTAGTGGAAAGCTACAAGTGGTAGGTAGACTAGAACAAAGCCCGCCTGCCTGCTGGGACTGTTTGTGCCAAGTAATAATCCTGATTACCAGACTCACAAGGTATCAGAAAATGAGGTCGCAGAAGCCAATTCAAGAGAAGGCTCATTTTGGACAACTAATGACAGGGTAACCCTGTGTGTAGCTTCCAGTAACTACCACTTGCCACAGTAGGAAATGAACTTCTAAGTAAACTGCAAATTAAGCACCCTGTGCGTTTATTTAAATGCTTGCGTTTCTTATTTCCTGTGCCATTCGAGCACAAAGAAAGGGAGTAGGAGGTGGGAGAAAGCACATCTCCAGGATGTGTGCTTGCATTTCAGTGGGACTAAGATGGTAGAGGCCACGAAGCACTCTAGGCAATGAAGCAGTCTCTGCAGCATAGACGTGGGGGGGGGGGCGGACTGAACATGTGGTGGAGCCTTGAGGAGGAGGCCAGGTGTCCCCTGTTCTATCACACTCTGCTTTCCCTTGAGACAGGGTCTGTCACTGAATCTGGAGCTTACTGGTTCGGCTAGACTGGTTGGCCAGAAAACCCCAGTGATCTCTACCCATTCACAACGCTGCTGTTACAGGTTTCTTATGTGTGTGCTGGGAATTCAAACTTAGGTCCTCGTGCTTCCACAGCAAGCACTGTTTGTTACCCATGAAAGAATCAGCCTTTCATGCGTGGTGCTCTCTTGGGATGGCAGTCTGAGCAATCTCAAGAAGAGACAGACCCCGGCCTCTGCTGGGGCTACAGGAGTGTCCTCGTGTGGTGGTGCATTTTTTTGCTGTCTTATTAAGTGTTCTTTTCCTATAAGTAATGGAATAATTTCTTTTTAAATTCAAAGCATTTCCCCCATTTACTTATTTACTAGCAGGCGTCCCTTTTCAGCGACATGTGACTGGGTGTTCTCTTCTGAGCTGGATAATCAGAATCCAGAGGGCCTCAGGGACCCTCCTGTCCCCAACTTTCCCAGTATTTCCAGGTATTCAAGGTATTTGCCTTTTCTGTGACAACCCCTCACACATCTCAGCTGGGCTCCTGAGTATAGCAAACAACTCAGGTTCAAATCCAGTTAATCTGATTCCCCCAAGGGAAAGAGCTACTGAGATTACCATCTCACAGCCAGGCAATTTCCTCCAGTGAGTCACATGACTCCACCTACCTTCTGCATAAGAAGGTCAGTCTCAGAAGGATTTGACATCAACAGTGGCATACCCTCCCTCTCTTCAAAGAGCGACTTCAGACACACCTGTGCCTGCCTTGACTCACTGAGATAACTCCCTTCCTTGACCTCTCCCGGCCTCTCTGACTGTGTTAGGGATAGCTTGATTTCCTTCTATGCTGGATAAGATTTTCCTGTGGAAATCCCCACCCTCTCATGGCTTCCAAGTGTAGGCTTTGGGTAGATTGTTTCTTAGATGTGTGACCTTGGCCAAGGTATTCAAATCTTCTTGTCTGGATTGAATTCTCTGCAAACAAGAATAATGAAATAATATCCTGTTAGGCATCTGTGAGGGTGGTTGTCTGTGATTAGCACATCAGGACAGACTACCTGGAAAATAGTGTTTGGTCACTGTTACCTGGCACAGTGATTTAATAGTGTTTGTGTATGTGTGGTATGTGTGTGTGTGTGTGTGTGTGTGTGTGTGTGTGTGTATGTGTGGTGTGTATGTATGGTATGTGTGTTGGTGCTCATGCATGTGGGAGCAAGTGGATATGGAGGTCTGAGTACTTCATGTTCATTTCTTTTCAAGACAGGGTCTCTGATTTTTACCTGGAACTTGCAGGTTGGGCTAGCCCTGTCGGGCCTCAGGGACCCTCCTGTCCCCAACTTTCCCAGTGCAATCCACTATACTGGACTTTTTTTTCTTTTTCCTGTAAGTTCTAGGAATAGAACTTAGCTCCTCCTGCTCACCCCCAGTACAGTGTTCTTGAGTGAGTAGTTGCCATGCCAGAAGTTCAGGACCCTGCTGTGGCACATGGGAGATACCCCAGTGGTGTTGAATGGTCTCTATAGTCTCTAATCCAGAACTGGACAGGGAAGTATAGAGGCAACAACTCAGCCCATTTGATATTTGAGATCAGAAATATTCCAGAAATGTGGAGACATTGGCTGTAGACCTTGCAGTGATATGGGGATAAGACTAATGCATTGTGAAATAAAAGCAAAATAATCAAAAAACAAGAGAAAGTTAGTGAAAGGTGGTGGTTCATATACTTAATGCTAGAAGATATGAAACTAAAACAAAAATTATGTTGACCTTGACATTGACAGGAGTTTTAAAAAAAATGGAAGAGAAGGGCTGATGAGATAGCTCAGTTGGTGACGTTCTTGTCTTACAAGCACGAGGACCTGAGTTCAATCCCCAATATCCATGTTTTAAAAACAATGTAGGCGTGGTGGTACATACTTGTAACCCTAGTGGTGAGGAGGCAGAGACAGCTGGATCCCTGGGGCTCGGTGACTAGCTAGCTTAACCTACTGTATGTCCCAGGTCAGTGAGAGACTGTCTCAAAAAAGGTAGACAGAGCTTAAGGAATGACATCTGAAGTTGTCCTCTGACCTCCATGTGCACATAGACACATGCACACTTGCACACACAAATGCATGTACACACAAGTGAGCTAACTGGAGAGGTTATTAGGAGGCTGGACTTACGCATGCTTCCACCTGTTATTCCAGCTGTAGGCTGGGCTATAAGCTATGTTTTCTTCCTTCTTTGACTGCGGACAATTAGGACAGACAGTCACATGTGCCTATATGCAAGACACATGCCAAGAGGTTATCAGACTCTTTGTTTTATGGAGGTTTCTACTGCCTAGATGCACTTTGTGTTATGTTGATTGCATGGCCTGGTAGCCACACAGTGCCTGTCCCTGACTCCAGCAGAAGTTTCCCCACAAAAGAATCATCAATGCTGGTAATAAACCATGAGTGAACACTTATCCTCTTGCATCTTGGTGGCTGATCCAGAGCTATCTGAAGTTGGGAACTAGGGAGATGTCTCAGTGGTTAAGAGCACTGGCTGCTCTTGTGGAGGACATTGGTTTGGTTCCCAGCATCCATATGGCAGCTAGCAGCCATCTCTAATTCAGTTCCAGGGGATCTGCTGCCCTCCTCTGACCTCTGCAGGCATTAGGTACATGTAGTGCACTTACATTCATGCAGGAAAAACAAAAAATACAGTACACATGAGATAAAAATAAATAAAATAATCTCAGAGCTATCTCAACTTGTGTGTCTCAAAATGTTATCCCCAAGACCCCAAATAAAGCCCTTTTTACTTTTGCAATTTTTGAGTTTGAGTTGGTTAACATGGATGTGAAGGAGGAGATATTTGACTCGTCAAAGCTGTCTTGTAAACTCAGTGTAAGAACCTGGCCTGTCAAGGGCTGGACCTTGTAGGTCAGGTTTAATTTGGACAGGTGGGACCAACAGGAACCATTCAAGTGGGTCATACAAAGTAAGTGAAGGCCTTGGGGAAAATGCAAGTGAGTCCAGGAAGTTGTCCTAAAGCCCATCTCAAGGAAGATTTGTGTGTTAATCCCAATAAATAGTAGAATACTTATGTGCGTAATCTCTTGAGTTCAAAACCCCTCAGCAAAATAAGCACTTGGTCCAATGATAAGTTCTCAGTTCATGTGATTCTATTTTAGAACTCTCAAAAGCCAGTGTTCTTGAAGATCTCTGAAACTAGCTGGCAGAGAACCTTGAACTTAATGTACATGACTGGAGAATGACTGGAAGTTTTTCTATTATTGTTTTATTTTTGCTTTTCTAAAAATACACTTAATTTTAAAAAATATCTTTAGGATACAGAAATTGATAATCTAATGCAGCAAGTTCCATATTCCTGACACCAAGTTTCCCTTATAATTATGTTAGTGTGATACATTTGTTATAATTAGCCAGCCAGTATCAATGACATCATTAACTAAAGCCCATGCTACCTTCCTTGTGTTCTGATGCCTGTTTTTCAATTCCAACATCCCATTCAGGACTTTGCTGTCTTGCCTTCTTGGGCTATTCTGACTATTCTGGCTCCTCAGGCTGTGTATTATGATGTTGGCTGTTTTGAAGACTTTCAGATGGGAGTCTCTTCTCTCTCCTCCTCCCTCCCCTCCCCCATGATTTTTCTCAGGAGTCTAGTTAAATTATAGGTTGCTTTTGGCAGGAAGACCACAGGGATGGCACTTCCGTCGCATCATATCTAAGGCACATGTGTCTCCATCGCTCACCACTTTCTGTGTTGACCTTGGTCACCTGGCTGAGGGAGTGGTGGTCAGATTTCTTCATTGCACAGTAATTCCTTCCCGCCCCCTTTCCAGGCGGTGCCCTGTGGATGGAACGCACAGCTCACAGTTAAGGAGTGAGGGGCTGTGCTCCTTCCTTCTCTTTGAGCAGGTAGGTTACATTTTTTAAGAATGTAGGTTACATTCTTGAAGCAGGAAGCTTCCAAAAACCCAAGAAAGGGATGGAAGGCCTAGATTAGAATGGTAACAAGGATGCAGAGTGACTGTGGACAGAATTTAGTAGGAGACAGAAGGTGGCATCAGGTTTTGTGTATGAGTTTGCTGTCAACTCTTCCTTGGCTGGGCCACCTTGGGTGAGTCAGCTTGTCTTGGGTCTTCCTTTGCCCCTTGGTAAAATAGTGTTGATTTATGCTCATTCTCCTCATAGAGTTCTCTGAGAGTGAAATGATACACAGCGGATGTAGGGAATCCAAGGCTGTGTCCGTTCCTATGCTGGTTAAGGGGGCAGTGGTACAACGGAGAGAGATGGGGACTGGGGATGACTGTGAGTGACCTGAGCATTCTTTAATATTTCTGATAACCCAGAGCACAAACTCACTCCATGTGCTCCTTGACATGTTTGTGAGCTTTGCTTTCTCATGCTTTCGCATGTGGTCTGTTTCTTGAGGGCTAGTTCTGTGTCTGTTCCTGAGAGGGATATAGCTTGGGTTAGACGAAGCTGGTTCTGGGTTTGAGTGAAAGAGGGCTCTGTGTAGACTCTGGCCTTCCTTGAAGGCCTGTACCAGCCTCTGCTTAAGGACAGTGAAGGCTGCTGGGAGCTCCTCTATGATGTCATCCTGACCTCATTCTCTGAGATATTTGCAAGTGAGACCTCCAACATGGAACTTCTGGAGTTTCAGAGATGTGGCTGAGTTGCTTTGTTTGACCTTGAATGTGAACCAAAAGCTGCTTGAGCATCGCTTACAGTAGGCAGTGTTGTCCAGTGGCCAGAATCTCTCCAAAATGGTTGCTGTGCAGTGGAGAAGTCTCCAAATCTCACATACAGGTTCTCTGTGTTTCATTGTTATTCAGAAAGTGTGCAACTGTGCTTTGGGGTTCACTGAACCCTTCTTAGTTGCCAAGAAGATGAGGGAGCAGTGGAGGACTTCCAGGGCACCTGCCCCAGTTCCAGGGTAAATCATTGACCACTTGAAACAACAAGGAGAATTGGGAAGCCTGGGACAAAGGGCACCTCAGCCAGTAGCTCACTGGTCACTTTGGGCAGGAGGGTGAGCTCTTTGCTCCTTAGATTCTTCATCGGTAGAAGCTGAGATGACCCAGGCATGGAAAGTAAAATCTAGCAACAGTCAGTCAGCAGATCCTAGGAGCGCAGCGGTAATGTGACCTCTGTGCTGCGGGCAGGTCAGTGTACTTCAAGAGTGTAGACTTGAGCCTTTACCATATACTAGATCTATAAAGGCAGTCACCTAAAACAAATCTCTTCATCAGGAGGAGAGAAAGAAAGAGAGGGAGAGAAGGTGAGAGAGAGAGAGAGAGAGAGAGAGAGAGAGAGAGACTGAGACTTTTGTCCACAATGATTTGGTTGGGATAAAATACACACTTATTCTGACCTGGTCTTTTTTATTGTCATTCTCTTAATAAGAAAATCCCATTTCTTCCCCAATGAGTGACTCTGCCCCATATCTGCCTAGACCACCAAATAAAGGAAAGGCCAGTAAACATGCAGCAGCCTCTGCCATCTCTGGTAGATGGTGAACATCCTGTCTGGGCATAGAAGGCTTCATGCCATAATACATCTTTCCAAAAGGAGAGGCTTGCAAAATGCAGGTGCCGATTCCTGCTCTGACCTCTGGGCCAGGTGCCAGCATTTGTGCTGGCCTGTTTATTTAGGCACAGAGAAAAGCCAAGAAGTGAACTGTATTTTCCTTCTCTCATCATGAGTCAGCCCGGCTAGCCTGCTTAGTTGTAAGAATTTCAGAGTCAAAAGACCCTTCAGAATTTCTTAAGCAAAAACTAATGCTCCCTTTTTAAGGGATTCTCTGTGTTCTCATGTTTCTGAAGAAGGTGGTCTTCAGAGTTACGTTATAAATCCTAACTCTTTTCTGTAGCTGGCCTACTTTAATTTTAAGGATGCCAGGGCTGGAGTGATGGCTCAGCGATTATGAGCACGCACTGTTCTTCCAGAGGACTGAAGTTCAGGTTCCCAGCACCTACATGGAGTAGCTCACACTTATCTGTAACTCCAGCTCCAGGAGATCTTACCTCCTCTTCTGGTCTCCACAGGCTCTGGACTCATCCACACAAACCTACACACAGATATACACATACAGACATAATTAAATTTTTTTAAAATCTTAAAATGCTAAAGTTATTTTTGTTTGTTTGCTTTTGTTTTTTTGAGGCAGGATTTCCCTATAGCCATGGCTTAGCCTCGAAATTATTATTAGGCCAAACTGGCCTCGATCTCACAGAGTTCTGTCCACCTCTGCTCCCCAAGTCTTGAGATTAAAGGCAATGCTGTAGTTTTTAATTTGGAGTATGCCTAAAAATTGTCTGAGGAATTTCCTGAATTCTATGCCTGGGAAAATATGGGGAAGGATTCTGCATTCTAAAAAAATATTTATTTTAGGAGCTAGAGAGATGTCTCAGTGGTTAAGCGCACTGGATGCTCTTGCAGAGGACCCAGTTCAGTGCCCAGCACCCACATGGCAGCTAACAACCATCTTTAACTCCAATTCCAGAGGTTCCAATGCTCTCTTCTGTCCTCTGCAGGCATTGTACAACACAGGTACACTTACACATAGGCAGGCAGAACACTCATACACATAAAACAATAAATAATTTAAAAGTATTTTCAGTTACTGTTTTGTTAGTGTTTTGAGAAGGGACTCACTATGTTGCTCAGGCTAGCTTCCAACTCCTGATCCCCCTGCCATAGCCTCCCTGGGTCTAGGGCTCAAGACATGTACTACCATATGTGTTTATTTTTTTTTAACCAACACATAGTAATTATATGTATTTACGGAGTAGTTTTTTTTTTTGTCTTTTTTGAGATAGGGTCTCCCCACAACCCCAGCTGTCCTGGAAATCACCATGTAGACAGGCTGACCTTGAACTCACAGAGATTCACCTGCCTCTACCTTCCAAGTGCTAGGCTTAAAGGCATATGCCACCACACCTGGCTAGAATATATTTTAATTCCCGTGTATGTATTATGATCGTATGGGGGTATGTGGCATATCCCCTCAACACTTCTCCTCCTTTTGGGTTGGGGGCATGTAAAATCCTCTCTGCTAGTTCTTCTGGAATGCTGGATTAACTGTTATCTGTCTTATTATCCTGCTCTGTGTAGAACAAGAAACTCTTCCCCGTACCCACCTCTACTCCCCAAAGTGTGGACGTTTCCCTCCATCCCTCCCTCAACCATATCATTCTCAGACTCTACTGTCTACTTTCATGAGATCGAGGCTTTAGCGCTCACATTTGAGAACATGTGGCATTTGTCTTTCCGAGCCTGACATCAGTCACTTAACATAATATCTTCCTGTTCTGTTTCTGTTGCTGCAAGAGACAGAATTTCATTCTTTTTTTATCATTAAATAACTTTCCATTGTATAGATATATACAGCATGTTGTCTTTATTCTAAGTTGATTGCATTTCTTGGCTCTCGTGAACCGCACTGTGGTAAACTCAAAGAACAGATGTGTCTTCATGATTTCATTTCCTTTGGATACGTAGCCCATAGTTGGATTGCTGGATCCTACAGAAGTTTTATTTTTAGATTTCCTTTTTCACTTTGTTAGTTTTGTTTTGGAAACGCCATAGTGCTTTCTATAATGGCTCTAGTAATTCACATTCTTACTACGTACGAGAGTTCCCCTCTCTCCAGGTCTCCTTACCAGCATTTTGGCATTGTTTTGTTGTTTGGATAATAGCCATTTGGGATGAGATTAAATTTTCATTTTTAATACATGGCACTAGGATTTCTGATTCAAGGGTCAGCACAGTGACCTTGTTGATACCCAGGGATGCTGGGACAACTAGGGCTACCCTTTCATACACACTGCAAGTGTTCTTTTTATAAGTTGACCTCTAGCTGTTGCTTTTAGAGCTGCACTTGAACTTGGCTAAATAACATATCTGACTAATAACAATTTCTTGACTTATCCAAATAGCTTGGGAGGAGCACGAACTTAGGGGCAGGAAGGGCCTGGGTGTGGACTTCTGTGTGCACACTAACTATGACTTTTGCAGCCTGTTCAGCTTCTCTCAGTCCCAATTTCCTCATTCACCAAATGACAATGATACTGCTCATCTCACTGCTAGGCAAGGGTGGTAAGGCTAGAATAAAGAGATTTACCTATAAGCACCAATACCACGCCCAGTGTTGGTAAACTGTCTGATAATTATAACTTGGCTCAGAAGCAGGAATAACTGGGGGAATAAAAGCCATATTCTCCATCATGACTGGAGCAGTTACAGTTAAGGGAATCTTTTTCTTAATCCCCAGGTGAATCCATGTTTGGCCTTGATACACATCCCTTTCAAACTTGGAGGCTGTTTGGAGATCTTGATAGAATGGGCATCCTTCCTTAATTCTATTAGTCAATAGAGAGTTCTGTTGTAAATTCAGTTTATTTAAAGAGAGATCTCAGCAGATAGACAGAGGAATGCAGGTGACTTATAATGCAGGTTCCCCTCCTGGATATTCCTGGGATCCCGGGCAGAGAAAGCAGGTCAGATGTTTATCCTGAAACTACACCTGCTCTTGGCCAAAATTTCATAAGAAGAAAGTTGTTCTTCAGAAATGTAGTCGGTAATGGATTATTTGGACCGTCTTGCCCAAACCCTTTTTATGCAAAATGAGAATATGATAACATTCTGAGCAAAGGAATGAGCTCTTGTCCGTGCCTGCCTCACACAGCAAGCTTCTTGCTGAAAGCTGCTTTCTAGGTTGGGTTTCAGCAGCCTCTGTGCCACACTCACTGCCCAGCACAGGTTTCCAATTTTGAAAATAAAAAAGGGCATCTTTGTTCTTTGTGTTGGTTAGATAAGTATAAGTTCCCTACCCTTCTTAACCCGTAATGCTCACGTAGGTAGAGCATAATACATTTTTATATGTTGTGTGGGTTCTGAGGATTACTGCCAGATAAGGACCTGGAAAACAAAGGTCTCTTGGCCAAGGAAACTGAGAGTGACATGAAGGCACTTTGCTCACTGAAACCCAGGTGCCCTCACTGCCTTCTCTCCTGACCCTCTGCACAGTTCAGGCTGTGCCTCTTACCAGGCCAGGGCAGCCAAAATAACCTCTGTGTTTCCTGGGAAGTGAGGGAATAATTTCTGTGGGTCTCTGCCATGCACCTCTACTTCGTCTGCTCACCTCTCTTTTATGGGCAAGAAAGCAGGTGCAGAGGGATCCAGAGTTCCCAGACGGTTATTATTTTATTTTTAAGTTCTTGCCCACAACAGGAGTCTTGTAATCAGTCTCCCAGGTTAAGATCAGGAAATAGTCTCTGGTAATATGGATGAGAAACTGTCCCACACATACTAATGAGCTGCCAGTGAGTGAGCATTCTGTTCTGTCAGAGGAGTTGGTGTTGGGGAACACAGCTGGGAGAAAAAAAACAAAACCTGAACTTTAAGAAAGTAAGCTCTATCTTTAAGGAACGTATTGTCCACAGTGAGCTGAAATCATACTTTCCAGGTCAGCAAAAAGACATATTTCAAACATGAATTGTGAAATGCTTAGCCAAACAAGACCATGTAAGACCTGATTATGAAGGTTTTGAGAAGTTGGGGAGGAAAGCGGAGCAGCAGTGTCCACAGAGAACATGCATGTGTGTCCCTGGTATTAATTAAAGTCACTGCTATGCTGGTTATCTGTGGATCTAAGACAAAGGGAGATGGGCTGTGCTCAGCTCAAGTGTATTGAACTGTTATGTGGCTCATTTGATCCCACATGCCAGAAATCATTACATGTCCTTGCGAAGACAGTTTTGTAGGAATGCTTCATCCTCACCTGGATCTTTTGCTGTTTCTTCCAGTGGCCCATCCTCAGGACCCTCACCACCCATCAGAGAAGCCTGTCATTCACTGCCATAAATGTGGGGAACCATGCAAAGGCGAAGTGCTTCGGGTCCAGACCAAACATTTCCACATCAAATGTTTCACCTGCAAAGGTACAGTACTGCCAGCATCTCGCTCGGTGGCCTGTCACAGTCAGTGCCTGTGAGGCTAGTCTTTGTTGTCAACTCGACATACCTAGGAAGAAGGAACCTCAGTTGAGGAACTTCCTTCATCAGACATGCACATGGGGCATTTTCATGATTGCTCATTGATGTAAGAGGGCCCAGCCCACTGTGGGTGTTGCCATCCCTAGGCTTGAGCTGTATAAGAAAGGTAGCTGGGCAAATCAGCCAGCCAGTAAGTAGCATTCCTCTGTGGTGTCTGCTCACTTCATGCTTCAAGCTCCTGCCCTGGATTCTCTCAGTCATGGACTATAGAGACTATAGCCAAAGAAACTATTTCTTCCCTCAAATTGCTTTTGGTCAGTGTTTTATAACAGCATCAGAGATGCAAACTAGAATAGTGCCCATCCCCTTAACACAATCCCAGGCCCCTGGACAGTATTGTATCTCAATGCCTTATGAGGTTCTGGCATCATTCACCTGTAGTCTAGAGCTACATTAGATGGTGGTAGAGGGTGGACACCAGATCTGCCCAAGTCTAGTGCCATAGCCGAGACCCATGCACTGATGCCCTGCTCCTGGAAGGAGAGACTTTATGAAAGTGGAGTTTTGAGTTTTGTATTTTCAGTTATTTTCTCTATGAAACAAGTGACTCCTAATAAAGTAACCTTGCTCCTGTCTCCATTAATTATAGGAAGATTGGAATACATTAAGATTGCATGCTAAGTCACTTTTATATGTAGATCCACATGTGTATTCAGAAGTTAAAATTAAGTAAAAATGTTTTTGAGGCCTCCAAGCAGAGAAATATCTCCCATCCAAACATTATCAGCTGAAGACTGACGTCCATTTATAAGCTCAGGTCGAGCAGTTCACAGAAGTTGGCACGTTAGTCTGAAATATGCCGATCTGGTTCTGGAGCCAGGGCAGGACTGACAGGAAAGAGAGAAGAGAGTGAGTGGTTGGTATGTTATTTGAGAAACAGGTCATTTGAGCCAAGGGCGTTTCTGGGTGCTAAAGATATGCTTGTTAGCAATGTAGAGGCTCAGGGGAAGGGAGTGGGGGGCCTCGGAGCTTGCTCTGTGGCTTCACTGGATGTCTCCTTCACGCTCACCACCTCATGCCTGGGAACTGAGCCTCCTTCCAGACATTGAAGGTTCCAGAGACTCTACCCTAAGGTTCCAGAGTGGCTACCCTAAGCCACTCTGCAGGTGTTTTTTCCACTGAGTATAGCTTTTCAGTAGAGAAGTTAGGATGACAAGATTGGTAGGAACTTAGCTCTTATCACCGAAGCTCAGTGCTGATGCATGATGTTGGTTAGCGACTGTGTCCTACAGTCAGAGTTCTGTTACATGCATGGATTGTAGCTGCCCTTCCCACATGAGGGAAAATGCGTAATTCTGTCAGTCGATGGAATGATCCTTTGTTCCACCATTAGTAACCATTTTATCATATACGTAAAACATCATATTGTCCACCTTAAATATATACAACTAAATTTATTTAAAAGAAATATTCTAATGCACACATTATATACAGGGGTTATTTAATCCTTCTTTTATAAAAAGTGTTCAGAAGTAAGTATGATCATCTTAAGTTTTCAGACAAACCACGTTGATCTCTTTTTTAAAATTTTGCAATATTTAATTTATTTTATTTTTATGTGTACGAGTGTATTGCCTACATGTATGTAAGTGCATCCATGCCATGCAGTGCCCACAGACATCAGAAGAGGGCATTGAATCCCCTGGAACTAGAGTTATGGATGGTTGTTAGCTGCCATATGGCTGCTGGGAAACAAACCCAGGTCCTCTGCAAGAGGAGCTAATGCTCTTAACTACTGAGCCATCTCTCTAGCTCCATATCGATTCTTAGGAAACATCAGTCACATCCAAGATGCCCAGCATGCAGCTGCACCATGTACCTGAGTCCTCATGTTGCTAGTAAGCAGCTCTGTGATCTCTGTGAGTCATGTGTCTCCCTGTGGCCCAGTTCCCTCATCTATAAATTAAACAAACTAGACCGTATGATATTAGGTCACCTCGAGTCTGGAAGTTCACAGGTGCTGCATACAGTGCACCCAAAGGTACTGAGGCTGCTTATGTTGTAAGTCAGAGGGGAAGCTGATTTCTCATTCCACCCAGTTTAGCTGACTTGGAGTCAACATTTTGTTTTACTGTTTTGCCCACATATTTCTAGAGACAGGGCTCAAGAGGTAGATCAGATAGGAAAAAAAAAAAAAATCTGTAAAGGTATCCGATCTTGCTGGTGAATGTGTGCGGTGTTAAACTCAGATCCTGGTGATCATTGTGCAGCCCTTCAAGGGATTAGAAGACACTGCCACCCGTCCCTTGGGGGCTGGAGGTTTCCTTGCATTTTTTCTTCTCTAGTTTAAATCTCATGACCAAGTATAGTTTACTTCTGTTAGAAAGTTGTTCCTTATACTTTGTTTCTTGCTGTAAATATGATGCTGAAGAGCTGATTTTTCTTTCTCTTAGATTAAATCTTATTTTTAGGGCACTTGCTATTTGTTAAGAAGCATTTGGCAATTTAACAAAATGTTGCTTAAAGTAAAGGAAATCATCCATTGCATCTTCTTGTGCTTAATCTGCCTACTACCTTGTGTCCCAGCTCTCTGGGGCTACTCTTTTCTTTAATACTTAAAAAAGGTGACTTAAGCCCCCCATACTTCACACTGTAGGAAATCCATGACTTTCCCCAAGATCCTAGAGCAGCATTGTTCAATATGCAAAGCCTCGTGCACAATTCCAAGTATTCTAATAGCTTATTAGAAAGGTAAAAAAAAGGGACAGGTACAATTAATTTTCATAATGCATTTAGTTTAGCTCTGTGTATCAAAATATTATTCTGATTACTGTAAGTTGGTTGAGTTATTGGCTTCTGTTTACTCTAGCTTAACACATAGCAATTTGGACTCATCCTGTTTTGAATGATCAATAGCTACTTGTGTGTGGATGGTAGTCTCCATCCGTCCTGGACAGCAGTTTTAAGTAAGATTCCTTGAGATGTGAATTCTTGGGATCTCTCACTCTCCATTCTTTGTGGTGTCAAATTCTTAGTCTTAGGAATACTAAGTGTGTGGGAATACTAAGTCTGTGGGAATACTAAGCCTCTTTTACTGCTTTAACTCATACTGGGCATCATTCCTCTTCCTCCATTTCCCAAAGAATCACTAACTCCAGGCAGCTGTTCTCAGCAGACTTTACTGAGTATCTGGGGAAATGAAGGGAGGTTCTAGAATGGAGTGATATGGAATGATAGGAACAGTAGCCCTCAGCTTTCTCCAGACCAATGAACTTCTCATTCCCAGGACTTGTCCTCCCTCCCTCCATCCTTTCCTTCTTTCTTCTCTTTTTAAAAGACTTCATTTTAGAGCAGGTTTTGGTCTATGGGGGAAAATAATTAAATATCCTGTACAAGCCAGGCCCATTTTTCACACTTGTGTATAACTTCCTTTGCTGCCGTTTGGTCCACCTTACCCCTCCACAGAGACCCTTTCCCTCCGATCCAGTCAGATCAGGATGGGTTTCCATAGGGCCTCACAAGTCAAAAAGGCTGATTCCTCAGAAACAGCAGCAGGGTCTCACTTCGGGGAGGCTTTCTTCCTCACACACCAGATCCTGACTATAGCTGAATTCTCAAACAACAGTTTCATTTTCTTCTGGTTACATCTGAAGTCCAGTTGTAATGTTCAGATAGTGAGCAAGCTAGTGTCCTGGGAGAGAGGATTTTACATAGACCTAAACAAGCTTGGCCTTTTGTTCAAAGGCTGGTTTAGTGCTGACTAGCATTCTCCCCAACCCCCTGACATGCCCTTTACACACACACACACACACACACACACACACACGAGCGCATGCACGTGCACACACACACATACACACACACACACACATATATCATATTGTCAGAGCCTCATTTCTTGAGTAGGGCAGAGGATGTGTTCTGCAGTTAGAAAGACACTCCTAAAATACCTGTAGCAATTTAAAAAATGGATACATGCTTTTCATTTAAAAGTATGTCTTGGGAGAAGGAGGACACGGAGCATCTTATATGAGAACGAACAAGTAAAATCATGAGAAAGGGCTGCTGTCAAGGACTGAGATTGCAACATATCTGAAAATCAGTATTTTATATCCATAGCTTTTCAAATATTAGCTGTAATAGAATCAGGATTGTTGAGCAGGAATTTTGCTGATGAGCTATTCTCACTTCCTGAAATGTCTTACGTCCTGAGATCTGTCAGCTCAGGAGTTAGTTATCATTTACTGAATGGTAATTGAATAACCACTCCATGCTGACTGTTAGATGAAATTCAGAGACTCAAAAAGAGATAACACGTCATGTTGATATGCAGAGAATTCACAGACTTACACACGTACAAACACACACACACAGAGCTAAGTCTCCAAGCAGCCCATATACTCTCCAAAGTTCAGCTATACTAATGCATTACTGGAAAAGCTCGAGATCCAGGAGCCACGATGCTCCCAGGAGTGTCTAACAAGCATCTTATGGCGTCACTGGGTAACCCAAGAGACTCACTCTGATGGTAGACTGTCAGGCCATGGGGCCAGTGGGTCTGAATGCCCAGCCCATAGCACGAAGCCTATTGAGTTCGAAAGGTGAAAGCTGCAGTGATGGCCCCACAGTTGGGGCTGAGCCTGCCCCAGGACTCTGCTCGAGTCACCCATGGCTCTTTGAAGAGACATCAGTAAACAATATGAGGCAAATATGTGATGTGATGGACAGATTTATATGATTCAGACTGGAGGCTGTGAGAGCCAGGGAGATGTAATGGTAGTCCAGTGGAAATAATAAGGCTGCAGCCAGTGTGATAGAGAATGAGAGATTTGACCAGACATAGAAACGAACCTTCCAAGTAGGGTCTTAAAAGACAGACTTAGGAGACACTTAAAATTGGGGTTGACGGAATTTGATGACTGGCTGGATGGAAGGAGTGAAGGACCCGAATTTCCAGTTGGATTGCTTGGTGGATGGCTAGAGTTCCCACCAACTAAGGAGGTACAGGAGCCTGTGGTGGGGTTGTGCTGGGAAAGAGATGATGAGTTCATCTTGGGATACACTGAAGATGAATAAACCTCATCCATCCAGAGTGCAGTGGCTCAACGTGTAGAGATAGTGGTCTAAGAATGGATGGATGTGGGGCTGGAGAACTGGCTCAGCAGTTCAGTTCCCAGCAACTACATGGCAGCTAACAATCATCTGTAACTCCAGTTCCAGGGGATCCAACACTCTCTTCTGACCTCCATGGGCACTGCACAACATGGGTACACTTACATACATACAGGCAATGCACTCATACACATACAATTGAAAAAAAATTTTTAAATCATGGAAGGATGCTTAGAGTAACTTGCCTGTTGCTAAATCTATGGGGTTAGATGCAAAATTATATGCAAAGCGAAAGGCAAGGTGCAAATACTAAAGAATCCAGATATCTGAAGGAAGTAGAGCCCCATTCCCATTTCACCTTGGAAGTGTAACTACAAGGTGACAGAAGTAGTTTGATTGATGGATGGATTCTGTAATTAATTGAAAAGGAGATTCTCAGTGCTTCTGTTATTCTTAACCCAGTGGGAGCAGAATATGGCTTTGGGGCTCTGGGCTAGTCTGTCCTCAGTACTCAGTAACGTTTCCCCCTTCTTATTTTTCTTTCTCAACCCCTTAGCAGTAGTCATCCCAACAAAAAGAAGTTGTTTTAAATCTGTGATAACTGCTCCAGTGGCTGGTAGTTTTAATGCATCTCCTTGACTGCATCTTGGTTGTACTGCAAGCTCTATGGGAGAATCAGAAGGCTGAAAGCACCTGCCAAGTGTTCCTCTCCACTTTGATGTGGACATGTTGGTGTTTGTACAGCTTTCTTCTCTGAGAGGAGTGGCTTCGGACACGGGACACATTATCAATGCCTCACACTTCTACATAGCTCCATAATATGAGTTACATTTTAATTAAATATGCTATATAATTTTATTCATTTATATATTTTGTTAATTATTACTCATATTATTATGATCATTATTTCTCCTAAATATTTTTAGGGTAATAGCTTAAATCTATTTTTATTCCAGAAAGTTTTAAAACATTTAGAAAAATACAAGGATCTGGTAGGCTGTCCTGGGGCCAAATCCTCTGTTTTCAGTGAGGTTTGGGGGACCCTCCAGTTTGTCCTTATCTTTTCTGAACTCACTGTATTTTACTCATTTATCTTTGCCCCTTTGTGGAGAGGAAGTCCCTTGAAGGCAGAGATTTCCTTCTGTTTTGTTCACTACTGAGTACCCAGAGTCAGGAACAGTGCTTTGCTCATTAACAGAATATGTGAAAGAATAAACCGACAAGGACTGTATAGTTCTTTAGAGCCTTGAGTAGATGTGTCTAGTGATACAGCTTGTCAGCAGGAATTATCAAATGGTATCAGGGCTCAGACTTAATTATACTGTTCAGCATTTCTTTTTTTATATTCTTAGTATTTTTCCTCAGATTGTTTATATATGGGGTAGTGACACTGACATTTGCTTTATGGGACTGGTGTACGCTTGCCTTTTCAAACAAGTTTAATTACTAATAAGTGGGCTGATTTAAAAAGGCATTGAGAGGCTGAGGGGTGTAGTTCAGTCGGGCAAGTACTTGCCTAGTGTTCATGAAACCATGGGTTCGATCCCCAGCACAATATAAGCTGGTCATGCTGGTGTGGTGTCTGCCTGGTAATCCCTCGGGATTACTCTCAGAAAGTGGAGGCAGGAAGATCAGAAGTCAAAGGTCATCGTCTGCCATACAGTGAGTTTGAGGGCAGCCTGGGCCACATGAGACCCTGTTTCAAAAAAAAAAACAAAGCCATTAAGGAAATAGTAACAGTGGAACCATGGCATATGGTGACGTTGGTGGTATTTGAGTGACACTGGTCAAGTTTGAAAGGATTGGTTTGGGATTCATGGTGGGATTCCTCTCTAAAGTGGTAAGGCAACTGTTGTGGTACCTTACCTGATCGCCTTTTAACTCGGACATCTACAGAAGAGTAGAGCCACTTCCCTCTTATAAATGGTCTGAGCTTTTTAAATGCTGTGGTGATTTTGTTTTGCTGTTAGTTACACTGACTTAGTGAAGACTCGGTGGAACTGGGTGCTCCCCTCCCCCCAGAATTTAGCTTGAGATGGTCTGCTTAGGTGGAAGACATGAACATGCTTGACCTGACTTCAGATCCCAACACCCACAGAGAAAGCTAGGTGTGACCTAGCATCAAATTCCTCACTTTGAAAGCAGGTGTGATGGCTCATGTCTATAAGGCAGACACATACATATTCCACACTCACACACTTACATGAACACATACACAATTCTTTTTGACTTGTGTTTCTAAAACTACTCATTAGAAAGTTGAGATTATAATTTCTAAGGTCAATAAGTTAAACTGTGTTTTTCAGGGATAATGTTTTAAAAAGATCAGGTTCTGTGGAAAGAATGTTTTTGTTCTTAGGGTTTGTAAGATGTCTGCTAAATCAGCATCATTTCATATAAAAACATACACTTGTAAGATGTAAAGTTTTTATGGAATACAATAAATGACAATTGGAAGGGAGGAGGCTTCACTATAGAGGTTAAGGGGTGTCTGTGTTTAGGCTTTTAAAGTAAAATGTTATTAGCTAATCATGTAGAAACTAACTGTATCTCTCACTTCTGAAACAGAACTCTGGAAAGTGGTTAAAATGAAGAACTTGTTGTTCTGTTTTTGAGGGAGGCTATCACTGTGTAGCCTACCTTGACTGGCATCAAACTCAAGTCGATGTTCTTGCCCTAACCTCTGAGTCCTGGGCTTATAGACATGAGCCATCACACCTGCTTTCAAAGTGAGGAATTTGATGCTTGTTTATTTGCAAGGTTTGACCTCGATGTACGGGTCAAGAAAGTATCACTATGGTACTGTTGAGGTCCACAAAGAGTGTGTGTGCAGGCCATCCTGGGCTAGAAATATTGTCTAACTGAGAATGTGGCTTGGCCTCCTTCAGAACCTTCTCTCTTTTGTAACCACCTTTGTAGCCTGGCTGTAGGCTTATCTAACCTATATATCTCTTGATACTTGTAAAACAAATTTCCCCAAAATTGTCCTCCTTAGATGGAAAAGAACTGATCTTTGATTTCCTTAAAATAACCCACCAACCATGCACTTAAAAACTCTGGCCTCATTTTTCTTTTCTTAAATAGCAATTTCATCTACTTTTTGTTTGTTCTTTGGAGACAAGGACTCATGTAGCTCAGGCAGGTAACTCAGATCACTTACTATGTGGCCAAGGATGTCCTTGAACTCCGATCCTCCAGCTACCATGTCCCAGGTATTGGATTCCAGGGGTGCTTTGCCATGCCTGGCACCACTTAAAAATGTTCTTTTCCATCCCTTTTGTTTATGCCCATTGCTATTGGGAGTTCGTTCTAATTTCTTTCAATGATGCACTTGACTCCTCAGCCTTATTCTCTGTGGTGGGGTCTTCTTGGGATTGCTGACACATCAGTGAGTGAAGCCTGTCCCTATCCCCAGCACTTAACAGAGAAATCACCTCTCGCATTGCTGAGCTATGCTTAATTGCAGTTTCTAGAAGTCCAGAAAAGGCTCAGGAGACTAAAGGTGTTAGGTAAGTGGCACTGCCTCGCAGCACCATCTTGATGACAGGTGCTTGAAGGGGCACAGACAGGATGACTGGCTCCAAATGTCCTTTACTCAGTACTGTGCCCAGGAAGCTGGACTATGGCCACACCACCCACAACACCAGCCTAGTTTAAAGCAGTATGCAATAGGGGAATAGGCAATGACTTTACATCTCTCAATATATTGTAGATAAAATGGCATATGAAGAGGTCTTTCCTTCAGTGAACTTGCAGTTGTGACAAGGACACAGACTGGAATGTTAAGAACTCATATAAGGAGACAAATGTCAATTGTTCTGAATTCCGAGGATGTGGAGTTTAAATGGGGAACCTGGAGGAGCATCCTCCATCCATTAGGAGGCCAAACCCGAGTGGGGCCTGGAGGTGGCTGCTTGGGGCAGGCATCTGCAGTGAATTGGGAGGAAGGTAGCGGGGTGCCTGGGAGGCTGGGCTTGCTGGGGTGAAGTGCTGCGGTTGGGGAAGGCTCAGAGGATCAGATGGCGGAGCGGAACAGGAGAGCTATGCGATAAGTATTATTCTTACAACGTTAACTTGGAGGCACACATAGGGAGGTCGACTAGACCCTGTGGGACCCACATCTCCTCATTGCTGGTAAAAATAGGGTGCATTGGTGCCCTTGTCTGTTTCCTATAGACTGTGTTCACAGGCACGTGTGAAAGTATCCCTGCAGCTTTCTCCTTGGGATGTAGGATTTCATAGGAGACAGGTAGTAGCAACTCATTCTTGACATTGAGTATGGTGAAGGGACAGGAGAGATACAGACCTTTGTAAAGTTTACCTATGGGTCCAAAATTCAAATGTATGGCACGGTTTGAGATTTAAACCCTGGCCATAAGCAAGATTGGTCTTATTAAGCATAGTCAGTTTTTTGTTTCTCTTCAGTGCTGGGTATCAAATGAGGGCCTCATACATGTGAGGCAGGCGCTGTGCAGCTGGGCTGTGTCCCTCCCCATCATTCCTTCCTTGTGTTTGTTTTCAACCCTAGTGCCTTATAGTAAGGTAATCTACGCGATGGCCAAAGCTTTTAATACTTGTTTTTGTGTTAGGAGCCAGCTCTTAAAAGTCAAAGGAAAAAAAGGTACACTGAGTGGGAAATATTATTCCGGGTAACGTCTTTGTTTTTCTGAATGGTTTATAAATAATTCTGTTTGCATGTGAAGTTCCATAACAAATACTGAATACTATGCTAAAAAAGTTTACTATGTTGTCAAGGGTTTTATTAATTAACAGCTAACCAAGGCTTCTATGAACATAAACTTTAACCCTGAACTAACTAGAAACCCCAAAATGCCCTGTTTGGGGCCCATTTCACCATCTGGTAGAGCTTCCAGAAACGATCATTGATTTAGATGTGCATTTAGAATTCAATGCAAAAAAAATGATTATGATCTGTTAAAAACAGGCTTATAGTTTGAGTCCAAAATAAATGCATTTGCAAAGGTTATTTCTGGCAGAAGCTGCCCCCTCACAGCATTGTTGATGAACATTTTACAGCTATTTTTGAGCTCTGGGCAGCAGCCATCGCACTTGTAAGTTACATTGTGTGGTTGCTTCAAGCACACTACTCTGGATTTCAGACCAGAAATGGATTAACTCATTCCCCACATTGTCACGGAAATGTGGGTGGTGGTTGGGAAGACACTGTATCAATGTCTATCCTCATAATGTCCATGAAGTTTAAAAGGTCTGGGGAGATGACTAGGATACATCTGGGATAAAATAAAAAATGTTAGAGAATTATTGGAGGAGCTGGGGAGATGGCTTGGTGAGTAAGAAGAGTGCTTGCTGCACAGGCCTGAGGACCTGAGTTTGAATCGCCAGCTCCCATGCATGTTCATGTACATGCCTGTAACCCCAGAGCACTGTGGGAAACAGAGACAGGAGGATTACTGGAGCTTGCTGGCTACAGCCTAGCTTCAGGACACTGAGAGAACCTGTCTCAAGGGAGCAAGATGGGGAGGTAGAGAAGGACACCTGCCATCTACCTCCGGCCTCTGAAGCCCACGAGGGGGTTGGGTGGGTGTGGCACATGTGCCTATAATTTCAGTACTCAAGAGAATGAGTCTGGGTCAGGTGTGGTAGCACATACCTTTAATCTCAGTACTCAGGAGGTACTTTCTATGAGATCAAGGTCAGTCTGGTTGGTATAAAGAGTTCAAGGCCAGCCAGGGGTACATAGTATCCAGTACATGGCTGCCTAGGCAACAGGCCCCCACTTCATGGGACAAGCTCAGAAAGGCCCCTCATACCCTATGGTTCCTTTTGGGGGGAGGCACTGAGGTTGAACCTAGGGCCTCACACATACTGGCAAGCATTCTACCAAAAGCCGCAGCCCCAGCTTCTCATGCTCTGAGTTGGACTGACTGCTGGCAAGTATTAGACAGCCAGTACCTGCCCTAGAAAAGCAGAGAGAGGACTACCAAAGGCTGCTGGTCCCCCAATTAACATTCTCAAGGATCAGGTTTCCTAGGTCCACTACTTTTCTCATACTGCTACAAACTACTCAGAACCCACGTGCAATTCTGCTATGCAAGGGGCAGTCTTCAGCTGCAGAGAGAGGAAAGGTCTTGTGCCTGGCACCCCGGGAACTGCTTTGGGGCAGGATTTTAAGTCTGACCCTTTCTGTTAGACATCTGGCAGTATGAACTGGTGGACAGGCCAGTGGAACTTAACCAGAGATGAATTTGTTGGCACAACAAATGGAGCTGCCGGTTTTGTGGTAGGGAAGGGGTGGGGAGTGGGAGGGGGTGACAGAGCCGCCCTGCTCACGCCACTGAAGCCGTGCCCGCTTTCTCCCTGTCTGACGCCTCCACACTTTGTTCCCTGGTATTTTTACAGCCCAGGCTGCTCTTGTTCTTTTGTTATTTTAAGATTTAAGCTTTTTAAAAATGTGCCTGTTACTAATTTCACAACTTTTCTATAAAATTTCTTGGACGTACATATCCCCACTTCACCAGTAGTTCATTTTCCACGGTGGTTTGTAGAGAGTGAATTCAAGAGAGCAGCATCAACAAGGCGCCGGCTGTTTGGAGCCAGGCTCGGTGATGCTGAAGCAGAGCAGGCCTTCAGTGGGGAATACTTTAATAATTGATGTTGAAGGACTCAGTGCAGCCTTTGCACAGGCAACCTGAGGTTTTTCTGAGCAGAATGTATGATTTTCCTTGGACTTATGCTAAATTTAGCTCAAAAAAAAAACAAAACATATCCAACTGAATTTGACCTTGCTAATTGAGATTTTGTGATCATGTAGATGTGAAGTTTTTCCTTTGTTCCAACAGTTAAAAGTACTAAAACCAATTTTTAAGAAAATATTTTTAGGGGCTGGAGAGACAGCTTAATGGTTAAGAGCACCGGCTGCTCTTGCAGAGGACCGGGGTTCAGCTCCCAGCACCCACATGGTGGCTGACAACCGTAGGTAACTCCAGTTCCAGGTGATATGACACCCTCTTCTGACCTCCACAGGCACTGTATAACATGAATGCACTTCCATACATGCAGGTGATATACTCATACACACAAAATAAAAATAATAAATAAAATATTTTAAAAAATTTTAATGGCTAGTGGGGGAGGCTCAGCAGGAAGCAGTGTCTACTACCAAGCCTGATGGACCTGAGTTCAGTTCTCAGGACCTACATGGTGGAAGGAGAGAACCAACTCCCCAAAGTTGTTCTCTGACGTACGTGCAGTCGTGCACAAACACACACACAGACACACACACAAATACATAAAATTAAAATGTAATAAAGGGACTAGAGAGATTTCCCAGCAGTTAAAAGTTTGGTTCTCAAACCCATGTTAGACAGCTCACAATTGTCTGTAACTGACTCCAGGGGATCTGGTGCCTTCTTCTGGCCTCCCTGGATACCTGCACATACATGCCATACACACATATACATAAATATAAAAACAAATAAGTGTAATAATTTTAAAATTCTTTTAAAACATTTTTATGTGTACAAGTGTATTGCCTGCTGTATGTAAGTGCACCTGTGTTGTGGAATGCCCATGGAAGTCAGGAGAGTGTATCGAATTTCCCTGGAACTAGAGTTCCAGATGGTTGTCAGCCACCTTATGGGTTCTAGGAACCAATCCTGGGTCCTCTGCAAGAGCAAACACTGAGCTATCTCTCCAATTCCTTTTTAAAATTTTATTTATTTTATTTGTTTTTACGTGTGTGAGTGTATTGCCTGCAGGTGTGCAAGTACAGCCGTCTCCTACAATGCCTGAGGGGTCAGAAGAAGGGATCAGATGGCCTGGAAGTGGAGTCACAGGTAGCTGTTAGCTGAATTGAACCTGGGTCCTCTGTCAGAGCAGGTGGTGCAGAACTGCTGAGCCATCTCTCCCCCCCATAATTCCTTAAAAAACTTTCAATATTTACTTTCAAATATTTGGGTTAATAAGAGTAATAGCTAAGTAACTGTCTATGACTGTTCTAGAAATACAGAACAAGCCAGTGTCCAAGGTGTCTGCTGTTCATTCTGGAGGGGTCAACTGCATGGTAAAGCTGCTTGCAGGAGAACTAAAGGCCTTCATGAGAGACTGTCAGAGTAGGATGGCAGGGAGAGAGGGAAGACTGACCAGGCTCCAACAGGACGATAAAATACATGGAGATTATCTGCATCTCCCCTGGACTAAGCAGGCATCAGTGTCTGAAGTCTGGGCCTTTAATCAGCAGCAGAGAGCTTGTCAAATGCACATCCAGTTCCCTCAATAATGAAATAACTCCATGACCTTATAAATAATTCTTCAAGGTGGCATTCAAAGAAAGCGATTTCTTCCCTTTTCTTTGTTATCAACTGTTGACACTCTAATTTCTGATTTTTAAAGATTTATTTTATTTGTATATGTATGAATGTTTGCCTGCATGAAAGTATGTGTACCAAGTGTGTGCCTGGTGTCCAGGGAGACCAGAAGAAGGCATCAGATCCCCTAGAACTAGAGGTACAGACAGCTATGAGCCAAACCCAGGTCTGCTATAAGAGCAGCAAGTCCTCTTAATCATGAGCCATCTCTTCAACCACTACCCCAATTTCTCAACATATTATTTTTAAAAGTGAGCTTCCATTGCCATGGGGGGCGCGCTTCCAACAGGTTCACTGAGACAAAAAACAGAATCTGTGTGTCCAGGAGACTGGAGAGACTAAGTTCCGGGAAAAGAGTTACTGTTTCATGGGCACAGAGTTTCAGCATTTCAGGATGACAGTAGTTCTGTGGATGGATAGTGGTACCAATACTACCACCACATCAGTGCACATAAGCCACTCAACTGTCCACTTAAAAACGATCAGCATGGTGAATTGTGTGCTGTATATTTAGTACCATGACTAAAAGGGAATTTTTTAATGAGCTGATGCACAGGGATATGAAGGTTAATTCAACCTAAGACAGCCTACTTAATAACCCTGATTGGGTGAGCACAGTTCTCTTACTTAAAAAAGCCTAAGTAGACTTTTCTGAGCTTTGCATTATTAAAATTCTTTACTGTATAACCTCTTATTCTTTTCATTTAATAATAAATTGCCAATGATGATTGGCCTAATACATTTTAATACCAGCTCCGTTGACTAGATACACCATTATTTATTCAGCTGTGACTCCACCAATGGAAACTCAGGTTGTCCCCAGGATTTTCAGTGGATTGTGTCCTGCCAGTACAAATACTGTTACAATTAAATTGCTTCCACATAGAAGAGCAATGCTGATGCTGAGGCCTGATTAGCGATGGGGAGAAGGCATAGAAAGGAATGGATCCCGCAGACATTTTCCTAGGGAACTAGACAGGACTTAGTGGCTGTTTGAAATTGTTGGTGGAAGAGTAGAAGAATGAGGCTGTGTGTGGTAGCTCATGCTTTTAATCCCAGTCCTCAGGAGGCAGAGGCAGCCTGGTCTACATAATGAGTCCCAGGCAGGCTGGGACTAGGAAGACCCTGTCAAAAACAAGACCAAACAGACAACCTAAGAGTGGAAGAAGAGAAGCAGCTAATGATTTCCTGAGAGAGGAAGGGAAAAAGGAACTGGAAAAGACTGTGGAAGCCTTTTAGGAAGTGCAGGTGTCACAGAAAAGCTGGAGCATGGGGACTATTTTGAGGTAGGCATGTTGTCTCTTCTCTGAACAGTTACAATTCAGCTGAAGTTGAAGTGGTGGGTCCACTCCTCAAGAGGCTTTGTATTGTATGGGGAAAGAGATAGTGTCTGTGGCAGTTCCCTGCATTTAGGGACCTTGAGGAGGAGACTGAGGGCGGGGGGGGGGGGTGGAGAGGGAGGAGGAGGAGAGGGAGGAGGAGGGGGAGGAGGAGAGGGAGGAGGAGGAGGAGGAGAGGGAGGAGGAGGAGGAGGAGGATGAGAGGGAGGAGGAGGAGGAGGAGGAGAGGGAGGAGGAGGAGGAGGAGGAGGAGGAGGAGGAGGAGGAGGAGGAGGCGGCAAAGGCAAAGGCAAAGGCAAAGGCAAACAAGGAAAGAGCTTCAACCTCTGTCACCAGCACTCTAGCCTTAGGAAATATGATGTTAAGTACCATCTAGGTTAAGTATCTGAATGGACTTTCTCTTTCACTGCACGTTGTATATGCCTGTAGACGCCTGCTTTTTTAAGGTTTTCCTGATGGTCTAAACCACAATAAATGATGCTACTGTCTTTTGGTAAGCCAGCTTGACTTTGAATTTAAGGGAAAAGACAAATCATATCACAATGAGCTACAGTTGAGCATCTCTCGACTGGGTTGCAAAATCATTTTGTAAGGCCATGCTAGGTTCATAAAAACTACAGTTTAATTAAGAAGAGCATTATCAATTTCACAAAACTGCATAAACTAGACAGGAAAGCCCACACAGAGGCACCCTGAGGAAGTAGGAAGCAGAAAGAACTTTTGAAACATTTGATGTTTGCTTTGAAAATGTCTTAGTGATCTGTATTAGCATAAAGATTACGTTGCTGACATGAGATTTTTTTTTTAATAAAGGATCTGTTCATTTTTTATACCCAGCCCAGGTAACCAGATAAAGGTCCAAGTGCATTGTTTTGCCCTTTCTCAAGACTAACTGAGTCATCAGTAGCTCTGATGGCTCCAAGGACTGAAATTAGTGGGAATCTGACAAGTTTGAGGCAGCGTTCAGTTTGATTAAACTATGTTCTCTGCATTATGTTAGACACTGTAGCTGCAAGTTCCTGAAGAAAGAATCCCCCAAAATACAGATAAAGACTCTTGCCTATAGCATACCTTGTCATCTTGTAGGAAAATAAGATGTTTACCTGTAAAATTACTGAAAAAAGGCTTTCTAAGGTGTTCTATAATGACCCCTACCCAATCCCCCTCCAGGATTGTTTCTGCTGAAGGAATTTCTGGACAGAATGAGATTCTTCCATGGGCTCCTGGCATGATCCTCTTGGTATGGAAGAAGTAGATGTGAGAACCAAGAAGAGATGCTGGCAGGTTAGAGGAGGAGTGACATGTTTCCATGAGAATATGACCACAGCGTTATTTATAGGGCAGTTAGGTCCAGGCATGATGATCTCTGGCCATAATCTTAGCTTATTTTATTATAAATTGCCAAGAAGGAAGTCAGAGCTGTGGAACACTGGTCCAAATAAAGACCAATGAGTTCACATGGAAAGCTTGTTTTTGGACTTCTATGTCACCTTGAATCAAGATCACTAACTGAAGGGGAAGGAGTTTCTTCTGTCAGAGCTTTACTGTGCTCAGGACTAGACTAGTTTATTAGACTAGGGTTTCTTAATCCTTTTCCACTCACAGCCTCTTAACACCTGAGAAATATTTTTTACACAACTCCAGGATCCCAGGTATGTAAAATAGGTATACAAATCAAACATAATTGATAATCATAAGTTAATTTAAAAATAATTCTTTGCTATACATATCTTTTTACTATTCATTAACATCTGAAGCTCTGAAGCAAATGTGCATACTAATGAGATGGATTTATTTGTTTATTTTTACATGAATAATTAAATTTTGGCTGAATAATTGATACTGTAGGGCCATAGAGCCTCTTCAATATTTTCAGAGTTCATCAATGCTGAGAGCACCACTTTACATAAATACATAGCACAAATAGATAAAATATGTTTAGGGTCATTTCAGAAATTGTTAAGAATTCTGTCCTAAGCCAAAATTCATCTAATGTTTTTTTTTAATGAATCTCAAGTCAGCAACTGAAACAGCAGTGAATAAAATCAAGCATTCTAACCACAGTAAAATGAAAAGATACACTGATTTGACACTTACATGCTGAAAAATTACAGTAAGAAAATATTAACTCTTTGCTCTCCTTAGTTAAATTCTTGTGTTTCTATACGACCAGAGAACTTTTTTATGTACAGTGAAATCAACTGCATTTCATAGCATATAATAGTCTTGGATCTGAGCAAAGATGTTTCAGGAAGCTTCATTCACATTACATGACATGGTGAGTTCAAAATGTATGTGTTGTGTGTTCAGAAAAAAGTTGCAAGGTGGCTCAGCAGAGTTCTTACTGCTCTTGTAGAGGCCTGGAGCTCAGTTCCCAGCACCCACATGAGGTAGCTAACAACCATCTGTTCCAGTGGATCCCATGCCCTCCAGCCTCCTCAGGCACCTGCACACACAGTAGACATAAACTCACACAGGCACATATGCATACACATAAATTTAGAAAAATAATAAACCTTTTTAAAAAGAGGCCTGGAAAGATGGCTCAGGGGTGAAGAACACTGGCTGTTCTTGCAGAAGAACCAGGTTCAAATCCCAACTCCCACATGGCAGCTAACAACTGTCCATAACTCCAGTTCCAGGGGATCCAACATCCTCTTCTCTCCTCCATAGGCACTGCACAACCCGGGTGCACTTACACACATGCAGGCATAATACTCACATAAAAATCAATTTTTAAAAAAGTTTTAAAAAATAATCTTAAAAAAGAAAATCAAGGCTGCAGTGAAGTTCTGTGATTCACCATGGTGATCGCTACTAGAAACACCTTGGATTTTCTGCACATTTGATTTGGACTTTTAAAATTTATTTATTTATTTTTCTTTGGTTTTTAATGTGTTCAGAAACCTTTTACTATTTTCATTTATTGTGAGCCCACATTCAGTTTTGTGAGCCCACACAGTTCGAGAAGCTAGGCTTTAGACTATTAATGCGTCATGGGAACTAATTAGAGAAACCCTGTGTTCTCATAGGTCCTTAGGAGAGCAATTTAGTGACTGAATTCACCTTTTCCCACCCTGCCAGAGGACCTGCTCTAGCCCCTTGCAGGAAGAATCCAGAAGAATCCCAGGTGCTTTGTCTAAAGCCCTTGCTTGTGCAGGAGTGCCTAACCTTACAAGACGGGGCTAAGGCTGGAGGTGCCCAGCTGTAACTCTATTTCCCCATCATCTGGCAGTAGATAATCTTTGCTATCAGGGAATGGCTCCAGGCTTTATTTGGGGACAAGTTGTTGTGACCTGCTTGGATCGTGTCTGAACATGCACACCAGGCCCAAGGCCCTGGCACCTCTCGTTTTTTGACACCGTGTCTGCAATCTGCAGATGCAGGGTTTCGAAAAAGATGCCAAAATCCAGAAGCAACAAAGTATGCTTTTGCATATCCCAAGGTCACAGTTTTACCTTGGATATGTCTCCTTTCCTCTCTGACTTGCCCATTTTCATCCTCATATACATAACTGGAATGTTCTATTTGCTGCACAAAGAGAAAATTTAAAATCTGACTGCTTCATAGCTATGAGAAAGTATTTCCAAAGTATGAAAAAATAGTTACTGGAAACTTCGGGTGCAGCTTTTGCTATAGTAGGAATGTATTACTCAACCCTGTAACAATCTCGGCTCTTACATCAAGTTGTTGTGTGGGCAAGCAGTGAGTACCTTTCTTAATAGCTCTGCCTGGGACACCTTTGTTAGTGTCTGAATCCAGCATATCTCTCCATCAAAAACTGTCGGATTGCCTCTGAATCTCAGGCATAGCACTAAGGCCACTGAAACCAAGCCAGAGGATTTTTACTTATATGAGATATCACATAGCTCCCAGGGGAGGGACACTGAGCCTGGTAATAAATAGCTCTTTGTGCCAGTCCCCTCCCCTTTCCCTCAAGCCATTGAGATCTCAGAGAGCAACTAGCATTCAGCAGATACTGCCCAGAGATCCGGCAGATGATGACCAGATGTGAACTTGTCTTTCTACAGTGTGCGGCTGCGACCTGGCCCAAGGTGGCTTCTTCATAAAGAACGGGGACTACCTTTGCACCCTGGACTATCAGCGGATGTACGGGACACGCTGCCATGGCTGTGGGGAGTTCGTGGAGGGTGAGGTGGTAACTGCCCTGGGAAAGACCTACCATCCCAACTGCTTTGCTTGTACAGTCTGCAAGTAAGTGACCATCTTTCCCAAGGCTCTGTCTTCCTCCAGTAGAGAAATGCTGGCTTCAGCTGTTAAGTGTATGACAGCCTTCTTTGGTCTTCAACACTACTTATTCTTAAAATAGTGCTTTTCTGACATTTCTCTTCTTACTGTCTATCCGTTCTTAGTTAAAATGCAGTTTAGCTGGGAAACTCTGTATGCACCCTCTATAGAGTAATGTGCCTAAGTGTGAGTAGCTTGACACCAAGTGTGCAGGAACCTCTAGATCTTGAGGCAATTTGAGTAAAGAAAACATGGTTGGGAAATGGACAACTGCTTAGATAGATGAGCTGTATTTGGAAATATAAATTATGTGGTATGCTTAAAGCAGTATCTTCTAGATGGGTGTAGAGGTGTGTATCCGTAGTCCCATCACTCAGGAGGCCAACATGGAGGATTGCTTGAGCCCAGTCGTTCGATTCCAGACTAGCCAATGTAGCAGGGCTCCCTATTTCAAAAGACGAAATAGTATCTTCACTAGACTTTGCAGGATTTGGAACACTGGCTCATGGGACAAATTATATCCAGTACTTGTTCTATTTAAGTAAAGCTTCACTGGCCAGTTCTTTGCATAGAGACTAGGGCTGTTGTCAGCTACAGTGGCAGTGAGGAATTGTCACAGAGACCGAATGCTGTCCGAAACCTGAGAAGACATTAATAATTTGATGGGTTTTTTTGGGGGCGGGGGACGTTTTATTGTGGATGTAACTGTTTAATATAGTTGAATTAAAATGATCCCTCTGTGAGAAGAAAATTATGACATGGGAGGGGGATGTGCTATTGTGTTCTGGGAGCTACACATTATAAAAGGAAGATGGGTTTGATTCTCTACCTGAGCACAGGACTCTGGCTGGTACCATAGACGATCTGTGTGGGTCTAAAATTAAGCACAGATTGGAAATAGGGTCTAGACTCAGGCAAGATCAGCCAGGAGCCTACGATACAGCACACAAAGGGATAGTCATGATCAGGGGCCTACAGTTGCTGGGTCAACCCTGTAGACTGAGCTCCTGTAGTTGCCCCATATATCTTGCTTACCTGACTTGGTCCCTGTCCCTGACCAGAGACCAAAGGACCTGTGCTTGTTGTGTTGTATTAATGAACCCTCAGCTCTCTGACATGCTCTCTATAGAATAGACTAGAGGCTTGTTCAGGTTTGGTTATTGAGTGCAAAGTGAGGAGCCCATTTACAGTCCACCAAAGTGTGATATTGATTATTAAGAATAGCAAGTTTGGGCTGGAGAGATGCCTCAGTGGTTAAGAGCACTGACTGCTCTTGCTGAGGACCTGGGTTTGATTCCCAGCACCCACATGGTGGTTAACAACTTTCCACAACTCCAGCTCCAGGGGATCTGGTGCCCTCTTCTGACCTCCTCGGGCACTGCATGACACAGGTGCCCATACGCACAGGCAGGGAATATACTCATACACAAAAAATAGTAACTTTAAAAAAAAAAGGAAGAGCAAGTGCTTCGTGGGTAGTGGTGTCTGTGCCTGCCTGTGACCTCATCTCCCTTACTGACCACTCCTTACTGCACACCCTCTTTGGGGCTTATCTGTCTGCTGGAGAGAACAGTACCACAGCAGAGATGGAACCACCTCTCCTTAGGACTTTCTATGTTTGAGAGTATAAGACTATCACACCTTCCACAACTGAGGACTGACACCAGTCATATTGTTGGTGCTAAGTCCAGCATACCTGTACATGTTTATTATGGCTTTTTATTGCATTTGACCATGGAGAGATGATTGAAAGGGGAGGTGGCGCCTGTGAAAGTATGAACGCATGTCAAGAAGCCTGACTTGCTCTGAAGCCAGGAATTACAGCTCAGATTGTGCTGTGGTGAGTCCCACGTTTCCGACTGATGGAGCTGCCCATTTGAAAACTCCCATTGATGGAGAATTGGAAAACTAGCCCCTTACAAGTAAGCAGGCATGAAAATCGTCTGTCATGTGCCTGTTAACTAGTGATGCTGCTGCTAAAGGCTGTCTCTAGTGACCTGGGGGGAGAAGTAAGTAGCATTCCTACAGAAGGCATTTTGGGGCAGTGTGCTGTTAGTGATGAGCATCTAGCAGAAAGGGAAGTTATTTTTCTAAGAAACTGCTACTACTAATTCTGAACAGATGTTTGCATCAGCTTGTCCTGTTGCTTGTAGCTTATGAGGGGCTGGGTTCCCCAGCAGTGTGCAGATTCAAACATCCAAAAGGACATTGTCTAACAGTGGAGTTACTACAAAGCACAGAAGACTGAAAGCAGTTCTCTTGGGGAGGGGCCCTGAACTTCAGTTGGAATTTATGGCATTTAAAACTTTCTTTATGAAGATTTTCCATATGGAAACTTGTTGCTCTGTGCACCTTGTGCAGTGACTAGGTGGGACATCCCTCCACTGATGGGTGGGGCCAAATCTTGCCACTTTGCAACCGATGCAACCTCTGTGTCTCCTAATGAAGCCCGTGTATTGGTTTGGAGCATGTCCAGCTGGCAGCATTTCAGATATTCTGGCTGGTGATCCTCCAAGCAATAAATCTGCAGCAGGAGAGCAGCAGAAATGAGGGAAAGGAATGAAATTCCTGGAATAACCTTGCGGGCGATGTCTTTCTGTCTCTCAGGCGCCCATTTCCACCTGGAGATCGAGTCACCTTCAACGGGAGAGACTGTCTTTGTCAACTCTGTGCACAGCCGATGTCTTCCAGTCCTAAAGAGACCACCTGCTCCAGCAGTGAGTGTCTTAGAGACCATTAATACCTTTGTAGTTCAAATGTAGCTCAGGCAGGTGCCTTCCTTTTAAGGAAACTCTAATCAGTGAAGCCAAGTTTAGTCCTATGTAGGGCGATTTTTCCATTGAAAAACATGATGCTTCATTCTATGATCCCTAAAACCTAGGCACCGAGAAGTATCTTCATTATGTCCAGAAGACACAAATTGAATTAGACAGTAGACTATCCATTTTGACAGCCAGTAAAGGAGAAATGATTGTGAAGCTTTACATTGGAATGTCTTCCCAGCAACTAAATACCTGACCAAAAGAAGGAAAGGAGGAAGGGTTTGCTTTGGCTCACAGTTCAGAGGCGTGCGCAGTCCATCATGGCAGGGAGGCATGGCCACAGGAGTGGCTTGGTTCTTGGTGCTGACCCAGAAACTGAGATAAGGAAATGCCTGTGCCACATCTGCTCTAGAGGAATTCTACACAATTTATAACAGTGAGTCCAAATCGTCTCATGACTGTGAAAGTCTTTCACTTGTTACAAAAAAGAATGTTCTGATCAAAGCATTTACATATAAATTGGATTTTGACCATTGGGAGGAAAGAACAAAATACACATTAGTGCCTGGTATTCAGCCTGCATGACTAGGTTCCAAACAGACAGGTTTATATAAGCTACCACGAGGGAGCCAAAGTCTGAGTGGATTCCACCAGAGAGCAAGGCAAGATCCTAGAGCCTAATGTGGGTGACTTGAAGGCCTTTTCCACACTCACTATCCTGTCTCAACTGCAAGAGAAACAGCCCCAGGCTGTCTGGAAAGTGACCTGGGGTAGGAAAGGTCACCCTATCTTCTGGCAGGGCTTGATTTGAAAATACATTACCCAACCTTTAGAGGAATTCTGTCTGCTTAAGAAGATGGTTTTCTGATGAGAGGTGGAGCAACAGCTCTTGTCTCTAAAGTCTGTGATGGGAGATGCTGTGTTCTCATTGAAGGTCTTGTATCTCAACTGTTTGTTGTGATAGGTAGGAAATTAAGCCTCAGGGACATACTCAAGGTCTCTCAAGCTCACTACTGATAAGGTGCTCATGTGCCAGTATTTTGACTCCTCGATTTTTGCCTTGTCTTGTTTCATCAGATACTTTTGATTGTTTAGTTTAAGGAAACAAAAGCAGATTTTTCTAAAAGCCGTGCAGTTTGGGAACATGTTCCTTCGTCATAACACTACCAAAATAAGGATTCTTGGTTTTTGAGACAGGGTCTCATGTAGCCCAGGTTGGCCTTGAATTCCCTGTGTAACCAATGATGATCCTAAATTCCTGATCTTCTTGCCCCCACTGTCCAAATACTGGGAATACAGCAGGCATGTGCCACAATATCTGGCAGATTTAATTTTTTTTAATTATATTTTTTATGTGTACTGCCTGCATGTATGTAAGTGCACCCATGTTGTACAATGCCCACAGAGGTCAGAAGAGGGCATCAGATCCCCTGGAACTCGAGTTATAGGCAGCTGTTAGTGCCATCTGGGTGCAGGGATTCAAGCCCAGGTCCTCTGCTCTTAACTGCAGAGCCATCTTTCCAGCCCCAGCACATTCTTTTTAAAAATATATATTTTATTAATTCTTTGGGAATCTCATACATGTGTGCAATGTATATTGAGTATATTCTTCCCCACCATTCCCCCTAACTCCTCCTAAATCTGCCCCACTCCTCTCCTGATTTCATGTCCTCTCTTTAAAAGAAAGTCCACTAAGTCCAGCTGAGGTTGCCCATATTATGACTGTGGGGTCAAGCACTGGAGCATGGTCCATCTGCCAGGGTTTATGCCCTTAAAGAAAACTGACTATCCTTCCCCTAGAAGCCATCAAGTGCCAATAGCTCCTGAGCTAAGGGTCGGGACTCATAAACCCCTGCTCCTTCTATACTGGGATGCTGGCAGGTTTGATCTTAGGCAGGTAACCACAGCTGCTGTGAGTGCAGGGGCTCTGTCGTATTCAGAAGACATTAACTCATTATGATCCTCTGTGACCTTTGGCTCTTACAGTCTTTCTGCCCCTCTTTCACAAAAGTCCCTGAGTCCTGTTGGACTGGAGTGTGATATAGATGTCCCACTGATGACTGAGCATTCCACAGATGCCTGTTCTCTACACTTTGACCAATTGTGACTTTCTACTTTAACCATAAGGAAATTTCTCTGATGAGGTCTGAGAATTGCACTGATCTGTGGGTACAGAGATACAACTTTAGAGGGCAGTTTGATATGATGTCCATTTAGCAAAATAATAGTAGTAGGTTTACCCCTGAGGCCTATAACTTGTCCAGCCATGGGCTCTTGACCATATTTACAGGACCAGTCATGTTTCTTCCTGTGGAGCAAGCCTTGAATCCAATTGGAAAGCAGGTGGTTGTCCCTGTAACATCTGTGCCATCATTGCACCCATGGGCACATCTTGTCACAGTGGTGGTTATTGTAGCTCACATGATTTACGTCTGGGTAAGATTGTAGATCACTTTTGTCCCCCAGCAGCATAGCACCTTCTGGTACTGTGAAAGCTAGTCACATCTGGAAGATGCTGATTTTTATTCTATCATACACTCATGTATGAAAATATCATGAAACTCATTATTTTGTGCAATTAATATATGCAGATTAAATTTTTTGACTATGTTTTCTCTTTTCAAATGACATCCACGTTATGCCCACAAAAATTAAAACTAAGTACAAAAATGTACTCAGCTGAAAAACATTGTATTTTAGTATTAGCGTTAACCGTTATTGCTTATGCAGATTGTTGGGCCAAACTGTATTTTGTCCTCTGCTTCTAATGGATGAAATACCATTGTGCTTCAGTTAAAACATTTTTATTTTCAAGAAGTACTTCTCTATTTAGACAAGTACCAAAAGGTGTTTATTTATAGGTCTTGTGGGTGTCTATGAAAAAGAGCTCTTATGTAGGGAACCACATTTGCAAAACACCCAAACCAAGCAGACACACAAATAACAGAGTAACGGGAGTCTTCAGCTAGTTTCTGAACTCACTAGAGCGTAATTAGAAAACATTTGGTTGTTATCTTCAGTTCTGTAAGAATTGCCCTAGATTTGAAAGCTACTCTGCTATGACTTCAATTCCTATTCTTTAAAAACCAAATGACTTTAAACTTGGCAAGAGGCTTCCTAAGTGAAACAGAGTATGAGCTTCTTTTGGTGTGAAGCCTCTCAAGTTCACTGCTTCTGTGAAATTCACCAGAGAGCTGAGGTCCTCTTTCACTTTCTAAAATATTCTACACAGCCAGGTGTTGTGGGGATCATGGTTGTGGCGCATGCCTTTAATTCCAGTATTCCAGAGGCAGAGGCAGACAGGTCTCTGTGAGATGGAGGCTAGCCTGGTCTACATAGTGAGTTCTAGGCCAGCTGGGACTACAGGGAAACCCTGCCTCAAAAAGACCAAAGATGATAATAAAATAAATAAAACATTCTATCCAAACACAAGCGTGATTTTCTGAACCACAGTTACATTTCACATCCCATGGAAGGCTTTTCATCATCACTAAATAGGAAGCAAAGAGCACAGAAGAGGGAGGGTGGCAAGCAGAAAGGTTGAGGGGGCACTGAAAGCTATCCAAACTCCTCTCCCGTGGGGCTTACTGAATAGAGAGGCCACTCTGATTCAGGAACACTGAGCCGGTCCTCAGTGCATGCGTATGTCTTTGCCTTTATCCGTGTCTCTGGATGTATGGGTGTGCATGGGTGTTTGAGTGTGTGTGTGTATGTGTGTATATGTGTGTATGTGTCTGTGTGTGTGTAGGTGCACATGTGCATGGGTATGTGTGTCTGTGTATGAGTGTGTATGTCTGTGTCTGTATGTGTGTCTGTATGTGTGTCTGTGTACGTGTACATGTGAAGGCCAGAGGACAACCTCAGCTCAGCTGTCAGTCCTCAGGGGCCATCCACTTTGCTTTTTGAGAGAAGGTTTTTCTTTGACCTGGAACTCACCAAGTAAGCTAGGTGGGCGGCCCGCAAGCCATTGGCACCCCTGTGTCCAGCTCCCAAGCGCTGAGATTACAAGCACACACCACTACACCCAGCTTTTTCTACCTGGACTCCAGGGGAATGGACTCAGGTGTTCATGCTTGCAAGACGAGCGCTTCAGCATCTGAGCTGTGGCTCAGCCCCTCGGTGCTTCTTTCCATCTTCAAGTAACTCTTGCCTTTGGTTCTGATTTATCTTCTTTCCATTCACATAGCATTTAGGGTTTGCCAGGAATGCTACTTTATTGGCACACATGAATTACAAAGCAATTTCAACTCAATAAGCAGTTGACATGATCTCAAATGGAGACAGGAGTAAAAGGCACCCATCGGGTTGTGAGGAACGTTAATTAAACCCTCACTAGCTGATTCATGCTTCTAAGGCTCTGCTAGAGGCTTAAACATCTGCCATCACCCCTTCCCAGCTCCCTGCATTCACCAATAGCTAAGGGACTGAAGTTCCATGGGTTAAAGAGGATGAGGATGAGAGGGATGGCTGTGTGTGACAACCCGGTTCGGATTGTTGTTTCCTCTGCAGCTTCTGTCTATTTAGGGTACCGAAGCAGGAGTGGGCTGCTGTCTACACTCATCCTTTCCACTTCAAAGCATGTCTGACTGGTGTCTGATTGTGTGTGGGCTTGGTGGATTGGCATGAGAAACGCCCCCGAACAAATACATCCAAGCCTGTCTTTCTCTGCTTCCCCTCCTCTACACAGACCTCTATTTATAACATTATTCTGCTTGCAATTGGAACTCCCACAAGTAGCAGGGCACATGCTGTGACTGGACAGAATTGAAATTGTTTCTCACAGAGTGGTGTGCATACTTTCTGAGACAGGGAGACACTTTCAATTATTTAACTTTTCTACTTGATGCAACAGTGTTTCATAGTTGCAAGATAATTATTAGTTACTTTATATTCTCTTCTAAAACATCTGCAAGTTGAGAGGGAGTTGACTGCTAAGACACCATAGAGAAAGTGATGAAGTTTTTACCTGGGCAAGATCCTGCCCCTGCTACCTACTAGCAGCCTGTACCTGCCCGTCCTCTACTTTTCCATCTATAGAATGGGCTGATAAATGGGCACCTTCTTTATAGGATTAAGTGTGCAACTATATCAGAATGCTGATTAGTTCCCTCATCTGAAAATTAGAAAATAGCTCCTTCCAAGGATTCCCTGGAGGATTTAAGAAGATGCTTAAAGGACAAGTCTGAATGAGGAAGCAGAGCCTGGAGGCGCAGAACAGGGGGAGGAACTGGCCAGAGCCAAAGGCTTTGTTATTCTGTGTCCTAGAAAGGGAACTTGAGATGGGACCAGGTCTCCAGAGGTCTTGAGGAAACTCCTAAAGACTGTTTTCATTTAAGAGATAGCAATGTTCTAGAAAGATCATGGCGGCAATGGTGCGATTAAAATGCAAAATCAATGATTTTGAATCAGGAATCAGGTTGGGGAGACATTGATGATTACGGTTACAAATAACGGCTATGAGAAAAGGCAAATAGGATGGATGGATGAAAGGACAGGTTAAAGAAAGACATAGGGGCCAGGTATAGGAGAGCATGCCTTTAATCCCAGCACACAAGAGGCAATACAGGTACTCCCCTGTGAGTTCAAGGCCGGCCTGATCTACATACTGAAATTCAGCTTAGCTGGGACTACATAGTGAGACCCTTTCTCAAAAAGAAGTGTTGAGGGGTGGCGAAATGGCTCAGTGGTTAAGAGTGCGCACTGCTGCTGTAGAAGACCAGAGTTCAGGTCCCAGCTCCTGTGTCCAGCAGTTCACAGTTGCCAGCTCCAGGAGATCCAAAACCTCTGGCCTCTTCAGGCACCTCTGCTCATTTGTACATACATTCATACACATACACAGAATTAAAAATAATGCATCTTAAAAAGAAAAAATAGTCATTCAACTAACACTTGATTGAGTACCAAGCTCCAGGTTACCTACTAAGTTGTTTATTACTACACAGTTCACATGTTATGTCACTAGGCTCCACCTACGCAAACTAAGGAACCAAGGGCACATAAATAGTCCATAGTGAATTGCATTGCATTTTAGTTCTTCACATGCGTGGTCTTCTCCCTGGTTAATGATGACCTCGTTGAGGCAACATCTGCCACAGAAAGGCCCTCAGAGAACCATCTGGAAATTGGAACAAAGCCTTCCCTGTATCAGAATTAACCCCAGTCTTCTTACTGTCTGTTTGATTTATGTGTGTGTGAAAGAATGCATGTGTGAGGTGTATGCACACGTGTGTTTGTGTACAGGTGTGCTCACCTGTAGGTGCATGGAGGCCAGAGGAGGATCTTGTTCTATCACTCTCAGCCTTTTACCCTTAGAACACGGTGTCTTGTTTTTTTCTTGTTACTGTGATAAAATATCCTTACAGAAATAACAGGAGAAAAGGGTTTGTTTGGCTCACAGTTACACGCTCCAGTCCATCATGGCAGCTGGGCTTGAAGGAGCTGGTCCCGTAGCATCTGTAATCAGGACCGGAGCAAAGAATGTATGCATGCTCAACTCCCTTTCCCCATTCAGACAAGCCAGGATCTTCTGCGTGGGGAATGGTACCACCCATTGTAGGCGGGTATTTCTACCTCAATTAATGTCATCAAGATAATCCCTCCCCAGATATGCCCAGAGACCCCATTTCCTAGATGATTCTGTTAAGTTGACAGCACTAAACATCACATAGGATCTCTCCCCAAACCTGGAGCTGTACCAGTGGCCAGCAAGCCTCAGTGATCCTCTTGTCTCTGCCCCATGCCACCCCCCCACAGCACGGGGGTTACAGGAATGCATGACCACATCCAGCTTTTTGCATGGTTCTGGGGATTTAATCTCAGGTCCTCACACTTGCATAACAAGGATGCTTGTCCACTGAGCCATCTCACCAGCCTGAGTCTTCTCTTTTTAAATGGTGTTTACTATAAAGCAAGGCAAGCATTATGGAAAAGTGCAAAGATGGTACAAAAACACCCGAAGTCCTATGATGAAGGGATCTCTTGTGCACTCCACAGTGAACATCAGTCCAGATGTTTCTCTAAGTGCTGAAGACATGGGTCCAGTTACAGACCTGGGCCATTTTATATAAGTTCTTCCAGTGACATTTTGTTCTTTTGTCTTCTTTCAAAACCCATGTATTCTTCTGAGTATCCCAGGAATGGCTGACTATCTTGAATTTGCCTGAGTCTCTTGGTGGCAGGGAACCCGTGTCCCTAGCAAAATTGTACCTTGCGTTTGGTTTTGGCAGTTACTGCTGCTTAGCCATACCAGTTCTTGTGATACATTTCTTCCTCCATCAGCCTGTGAGCTACATAATGGAAAGACTTGTCCTTGGGGGACTTGTGAACAACCTTGTGCATGTGGTAACATGAGGATGTTCATTTTGTGAATCAATTTGTACCATCCATAGAGAGCTTTTAAGGTGGTTTCTCACCTCTGTTGGATAAAAATTGGGATGGAGAGGAGGTGGCCCTTGGTTTGGGGGAGAGGCACGGGGATGAATTGCTCAGGGGAGAGCTTTATCAAGGGACCTATTAACAGTACATAGTACAACTGGGTTTGGGTTCTGGAGAGGTCCTCCGGTTCCACCAGACAGAGTTCTCCCTGTTAAATGATTCTGAGGGAGGAGAGAGGTTCCACACCTTGTAGTAGCAGGCTTAGTTCATAAGTGGTTTATACAATGCACCAGTATACAGGTCTCTCTTGTCTCCCAGGTGGCAGGAAGAAGGGGGAAAGGTGGGTGGCCTGGCGTTCGTGTAATTGAACCTGGCGGGAGAGAGGCCTCAGGAAGTGGTGAGGGAGGTGAGTTCAGAGTAGCAGCAGGTGGAAGGCCTGTGGTCTAGCAGCTCCAGTGTCCCTGGGGTGGGTGTGCACTGGGCGTGTCCCCCTGTGGGTTGATGTGATGACACAGGTGGAGCGCATGAAAGGTGAGGTGTCACACACTGGGTGAGTCTGAAGCCAGCCTAATCACCAGGGGTTCCTTGCCGAGAGAGAGGACATGTTGCAAGGACACACGTTAAGTTCAGATTTTAACCATTCTGAGTCAGGCAATGAGTCTGAGCCTGAGCCTGAGCTCCCTTGGTTGAAAGGGGGAGGGAGGGGAACGGGAGGAAGAAAGAAAGCAGGGAATGGGCCTGTCAGAGGGATTAGTTAAAAAGAATTTTCCGCCAGTTGAAAGCAGGTGGCATCTTGCCACTTGCTGTTTGATTTCAGTAGATACCTGTTATATACAGGAAGGTCCAAATCTAATTTACCGTTAAAACTAGAATTGTAAGTCACATTAAATTCTAGTACTCAGAATCCCACAGCCAAAGGATTGTCATGAGTTTAAGGCTAGGGTGGACTGTCAAGAAAGTTCCAGGCAAACCTGTGCTATAGAATGAAACCCTAGAGTGTTTATGTTTGGAACAGCAGTAATTTCCTGGCTTAATTTTATTATTTTTATTGTTTTTAAAAAATATTTATTATTTTTATTTTATGTGTATGAGTGTATTGCCTGCATGCATGTAAGTGCACCTGTGTTGTGCAATGCCCAAAGAGGTTAGAAGAGGGTGTCGAATCCCTTGAAACTGGAGTTACTGACAGTTATTAGGGCCCGTGTGTATGCTACAAGTTGAGCCTCGGTCCTCTGCAAGAGCAGCTAGTGCTCTTAACCACTGAGCCATCTCTCCAGCCCCTGTTTTATTTTTTAAATATATTTTTATTATTTTTCTGTGTATGAGTGCATTGCCTGCATGTAAGTACACCCCTGTCAAGCAATGCCTGCAGATAGACGAAGAGGGCATTGGATCCCCTAGAACTAGAGTTACAGATGGTTGTTAACCACCATGAGGGTGCTGGGAACTAAACCCAGGTCCTTTGCAAGAACAGTCAGTGCTCTTAACTGCTGAGCTTTCTCTCCAGCCCCTTTATTTTATTTTTTAAATAACAGTGACAACTCAGCTGTTGACAAGAATTCCTGTGGCCTGGAGACCTAGCTCAGTGGTAGATTGCTTACTTAGCATATACAAGACTCCAAGTTTGATTTCTAGTGCCCTATGAAAACAAACAAATCAATGTGTATGGCCTTGTACATCTGTAATTCTATCACTCTGGAGTGTGAGGAAGAATTTCCCTAGACCAGCCTGAGCTACATAGTAAATTCAAGACCAACTCGGACAACATAGTGGGATCCTGTCTCAAAATCACAAGGAGGTTGGAGTCATGGCTCAGCCATTAAGAACACTGGATGCTCTTGCAGAGGACCCAGGTTGCTTCCCAGCACCCACATGGCGACCATTCGTAACTCCAATTTCAGGGGATCCAGGGTCCTCTTCTGGCCTCTGCAGGTATTGCACACATGTGGTGCACTTAGGTCCATGCAGAGAAATACTCATATATGTGATTAACAACAGTAACAGTAACATATGGATTGCTGTGTACGCCTGTAGTTGTAGATTTTCCCTGAAGGGATATTTGTGAATTTACTACTAGAAACTGTCCCTAAGTGAGGAGGAGGCAACTGAGGAGCTTGAGACAGGTGAAGAAGGAAAATTATTTTTGTCATATGAAGAACAGAATTTTTTACCCTGTGTTTTTACCATAGTACAGTGACTGGAGAGACGGCTTAGCAGTTGAGAGCACCGTCTGCTCTTGCAGAGGATCCCGGTTCAGTTTGTTCCCTGAGCCCACATGGCAATTAAGAACTTGTTCATAACCCCAGTTCCAGGGGATCTGACGCCCTCTTCTGACCTCCACAGGCATTGCACGACATGGGTGCACTTCCATGCATGCTGGCAGGAAGTACACTCATACACATAAAATAAAAATAATCAAGTTTTTTTTTTTTTAAAGCCATAGTATAATGTTGATTTTTGGAAGTAAAGTGGCCGGCCAGTCCAGCCAAAGCCTGCCCTTGCTCTGACCTCCAGCCAGATGTGCTGGTCACATGAGGAGTGTGCTGGCAGTGACTTTCTAGCCTTCTCCTTTCCCTTCTGCCTCTGGAGTCCTGTCGGTGAGCTGATATTTGTGAAGGCGGTCTGCATCCGAGAAACTGACAGGGCTCAGGTGCCCCTCATTTCCTGGATGGCAGGAGCCCGAGGGGACTGGGTAGCTGTGGCCAGTTAATGATTTACAGAACTCTACCAGGTTAAAGCTACGACGGAGTCAGGGAAATTAGACCGGAAACAGAATCTTCTGGGTAATGTTTTCTGTTGAGATGAAATTCACAGAGTATGAACATAAGCATTTTAAATGCCCATTTTGGTGACTTTGGTGCCTTCGTAGTGTTGTGTGGCTACCAACTCTGTCTAGTCCCCAGATATTCTCATTTCCCTGAAAGAAAACCTTGTGCCCATAAGTCTCCATCCCACTCCTCCTCTTGTCTGTGGTAGTTTCTAATCCACTTCTGTCTCCATGGATTTACCTGTTCTGGATATTTCATAAAAATTAATTCAGTCTTTCATTTCTGGCCTTTTCATTTAGTGTTTGCCAGTTTCATCTAGGTTGTAGCATTTATCCATATTTCGTTTCTTTTCATAACTGAATAATATTCCATTGCAAACCATATTGCATTCTGTGTATCTATTTTTTGTTAACATTCTGGTCCTTTCTACTTTTGAATATTGTGAATATAATGAATGTGTAAGTATTTTATGATTTTTTTTTGTCTTCTGAGTCTTGGGGAATTTTAACAGAGGCTTGCTCAGAGCTATCCTAATCCTCCAAAGAAATGGCTGTCAATTTTCTGAGTCTCTCTCTGAATTTTTATTGTATTTTATTTGTATAAGTGTAATACCATCATGTAGATAGGTGCATCCCTGTCATGCAATGCCCAAGGAGGTCAGAAGAGGGTATCAGATCCCCTGGAACTGGAGTTACAGACGGTTGTTAGCCTCCATATTGGTGGTAGGAATTGAACCTGGGTCTTCTGCAATCACAGTCAGTGCTCTTAACTGCTGAGGCATCTTTCTAGACCACTCTCTGAGAAATTATCTGTTAATAGTCTCAGTCTGTCAGGCGGTGATCCAGGCATCTTTGCATGGCCTAGGGTGATGGCAGAGTTCACTCAGGTAGCCTTTCTTCCTCTCTCCTACTTTTTGGGTCTGCCCCTTTCCCGCCCATTCCCTGCCCCTCTGTTGCTGGCTTAATCAGATGGTTTTTGTGGCTATTACTCAGTTACTGGTAGAAATTTTCCACACACTCCAAAAAGGAAAGATATCCACAGTGCTGGGACACGGGCTTAGCATTCTGGGTGCTTTGCTCATCTTCTTGCAGAGGGGCTCAGGTGTCACATCTGCAGGGAATGCCTGGATTATGTATCGCCATATCATCGTAAGCAGGGTCACAAAGGAAAAGAGTTAGACCTCATGCTCATCGAGGGGTCACATGCCTTGTCTTTAGGGAGAGACATGGCAATCCCACCCTGTCCGCCAAAGCCATTACCTGTCCCTTTCACCTCTGCAGGTCGGACGTCAGTATCCTCGAGATGACTGTGTGGCCACAGTGCACCATGTGCTGGGATTATAAGCATGTGCCACACACCCCTTCTTCCATGGTGCTGAAAATCAAACTGCAGTACTCGTGCCTACATAGCTAGCACTTTACTGACTGAGCCGTTTCCCTGGCCTGTTAATACATTCCTAATAAATTCATGGAGAGAGGACAATCCATCACTAGTTAAAGGAGAGTGTCACCTTGAGAACCCATGTGTTCTTTGTGGCTTTTTGTGAGCACTGGCTTAAGGGATTAGAAGTGGAAGTTTGACTGGTACGATTGGCCTCTACTGATGAAAACTGGAACCAAAGGAATCACAGCTCCATGTAAGCATTTGTCATATGGAAGAAAGAGGCTAGCCTGCCAGTTCCATTTGAGGACTTAGGGTGTGGCTGTGCCAGGACTGCCCTCAACTGCCCGATAAAGACTGACAACATGTTGCTATTATGACCCATAAAGACATGTTTGCTGTATTGTTTTCCAAAGACAACAAGAAGCTCCTCTTAAAATAGCCAGTCATAGGCTGTTCTGGCCTGTGATGTTGCCACCAAAGGCCATCAGGACAGCAGAGAGAGCAACTGACCTCAGCGGGGACAGGTCTGATTATGGAAAGTCTAGTTCAAGGTTACCTACTCAGGCCATTCTGTGCCATACTTAGCATCTGTGATTGAATCACTAATTGCTTTGAGATATCTTTCCAAGGAGTGGGAACACACTGTACCTACAAGGAAGGTAGGACTCTCTCACCCAGTTACGTATCTTCTGGTTTCGTGGTGCTTTTCTGCCTAATGGCATCTAGAAGCATAAAGCTACTTTGAAAAAATAATTCCCTAACAGTGTTTAACCTAACAACTTTGTAGTTCCACATCCTTTGTTGAACTCTTTCTTTATTTTTGAGACAGGGTCTTTCTGTGTAGCTCAGGCTGGGCTTGAACTCTGGATCTCATTATCTTCTGATCCTGCCTCTCTGGCTTTGGGATTACAGGACACCACCGCACCTGGCTCTTCCCTTGCTTATGCTGACCCCGTATCCAAAGTATTTCCTAAGACATACTAAAGTGGGAGACTGTGGACACATTGGTTTAAATAAAAAGCAGGGAGTTGGTCCAGTCATCACTTGTCAGCTTGTAAGTGTTGAATTGGGGACTGGGCGACATTCAGTAGCCTGGATGAAGATGAAGGTCAACATTCAACGGCATCTAGTTGGTAGATTGACAAGACAACTGATGTTGGAGGCTTTCTGGTCTAGGAAGGATTTTCAAATACTCTTATCCTTTGTACCTTAAAGACGTTAAAACTATGAGCTAGCACTTATGAGAAACAGCATAAGAGAGGTCTGGATGTTTTAATCCAAGTGTCACTGTGAAAGGCCAGGCTGGAAACCCACATGCAAGTAGTCATTGCAAGCTGAGAACTGGTGACTTATGAGGAATGGAACCATAGCATATGGGCTCCAGCTATCTTATATAAAGTAGGCAGTTACTGTCTCCTAGCAGTTGTTCCCATGAAGGAACCCACATAGCAAAATTTAAGACAGACTTCAATCAGCTTACTAATCTAATAGCGTCTATGATTCCTTTCTCTTTCTTTCTCTGTTCATCTGCCTCTCTGTCTCTCTGTCTCTCTCTCAGATAGAGTAACTGTTTTCTCAGAAGATTGGGATCCATGTTCTGTTGGAACAATTGAATGACTAAATATCATTGAAAATTTAGAACCTCACATTTGCCAGACCTTGAAATTTAAATGTGTATTTTATTTTCTTGAAACTTCTGAGCTTGAGTCCTGGCCAGGGATAAAGTGCCTCTATGAGTAGTTTATCAGAAAGATATTTTATAGACTCTCCTCAATCTTATTCCATTTTATGTTAATAGCAGCCTAAATCTAGCCATATATTTATTTGGTAGTTTTATGAGTATTATATCTTTTCATTTTTATTATTGTAGAAAAAGAATTCCCAAGAAAGTCCATACTTTCTGAGACATATCTGGGCATTTCAAAACTATAATAAATCATACAAATGGTCTTAGAGATAGAAATCATATAATCATCTCAATAGATGCAGAAAAAGCCTTTGACAAAATCCCAGCATCCCTTCATGATAAAAGTCCTTGGGAAAGCAGGGTTGAAGAGAATATGCCTCAATATAATAAAGGCAATATATGACAACTCATAGCCAACATCATTAAAATCAGGAACAACACAGGGCTGTCCACTGTCTACAGTCCTACCCAACATAGTACAGGAAGTCTTAGCTAGAGCAGTAAGACAGGAGAAGTAGATAAAGGGGGTTCAAAGAGGAAACAAATCAGGTATCCCTGACTGAAGGTGATATGATGCTATACGTGAGACTGCAAAGCATCCACCAGAAACCTCCTAGAACTGATTGACCCTTACAGCAAAGTGGCAGGATACAAAGTTAACACATAAAAATTTGGAACTTTCCTAATACCAATGACAAACACACTGAGACCCTGTTATGCTCTATGGATAGTTCCAATCCAGTGGTCACACAAGTGGCCCTGGTCACACTAAATGGGTCACACAAAATTGAAAGTCATGAGTCCAGGAAAGGGGCAGGAGATGACTGCCCCCTGGGTCTTATCTTCAAATGTCTGATTCACATCCTACAGGGTTGTTCTTAACACCCATTTTTGGAAGGTGGAATACCTATCATTACTCTTCTCAACTCTGATGCCTTTTAGCCAAAAATTCCAGGACTCTAGGAAGAATCCTGTATGAGTTACTTTTCTGTTCTGTGGTAAAATACCCTGATCAAAGGCAGCTTCTAGAAGGAAGAGTTTGTTTGGGCTTATAGTTATGGAGGGGGAGTTCATAATGGCCGGAACAGGAAGTGCAGGGATCACACCTTCAGCTGCAAACATGAAGCAGAAAGAGCAAACCAGAAGTGGGACGAGGCTATGCACTCTCAAGGTCCACCCCCAGTGACACTTCCTCCAGGAACGCTACACCTCCTGAACCTACCTGAACAGTGCAGAAAGAGCAAACCAGAAGTGGGACGAGGCTATGCACTCTCAAGGTCCACCCCCAGTGACACTTCCTCCAGGAACGCTGCACCTCCTGAACCTACCTGAACAGTGCCATCAACTGGGGACCCAATTATTCAAAAACCTGAGCCTTTGGGGACATCTCTCCTTCAAACCACCACAGGTCCCATTCCATGTTGTAGGAAGCTTTGGTCCTAGCTGGCTCTGAATGGCTGTCACCACCTCGGTGAGTGATTCTGGGTGAATACAAAGCACCAAATCTGAGGCGGTTGGGATAAGTGAGAATTTAGTCACCATGGCTTTCTTTAGGGCTATATGTTCTCAGCCTTCTTTTCCAGAGAAGCATCTTCACAGACTCACACATCTTTTTGACCCTTACTTTTCCCAAAGTGGGAAATTCTAGGAAGGCAGAAGTCATTCTCAAGGAGACTATAGGTATCTAGGCTGGTGGGATCTTAGATACTTCTCAAGTCATGTCTCAGCCTAGGAATGCCAGTATCCTTCCCAAGAGCCATATGTCTCTTTCATCAACCTAAATCCTTCTGAAACCTATGTGTTCCAGATCCTTAGCCAAAAAGAACTGGACATATGAAGGGAGACAGACAGGATCCCATAGCTAAGAATATTCACTGCCTTTGAACAAATATTATAAAAATGGAACCATAGATGTTAATGGCACTTAGATGTTAATTTAACTTGTTTGTGACTGGCTTTGCTTTGGCTCTCAGTGTCAAGAGTAAAAACTTTGCAACACAGTGTTTAAGGCTAGGTTTTTGGTTGTGTTTCTCTCTTTGCATTTGGTCACTGTTTTTCCTTAGTAAAGGGCTGGCAGGTTGCTAGTGGACTTGACGCAGCTCCGTAGTCACCGATTTCTGACTGGTAGTCATTCCAGTGCCAACTAGCAGCAGCTGCTTCAGGGATGTGGAAACAATTTTCTCAACAGCTGAAAACCATGAAGGGTCATTTTGTTCTTTCTGAAAGAGCTTAGCTGGGGCGAGCGTCGATGAAGGGAAGAATCGAGCACAAGTCTCTTTTGCTACCTCATGGTCTCTCTCCCCAGCATGACGTCAGGTCCAAATGACATCCCTAGCTTTGTCCAGAGATGAGTGGGTAACTCTATGGAATATACCAGAATACTGGAGCTAGCTGATGTGGGGTGGTATGTTCTTACCCAAGAGGCAGTCTCTATTGATTTGTCGCCAGCTTCTCCTTCTAGTTCACTCTTGCTAGTCGGCCAGGCTCGTGCATCCAGCACTGGATGACTTGTTCTGTGTGTTTCTCAGGGAGGCACTGGGCTGGGTGTGGTAGATCTTAATGGTGTAGACATTACCTGTGAGGTCAGAGGGCATCCAGGCTGCAAGGTACCTTGACTAGAATGATTGTGAGGACTGAATGACAGCTCACGTGCTCAGCCCTGCCTGAGTCATGGTGCAGGTGATCAGAGTGGTCATCGTTGCTGTCAGGTCATTTCTTCCCTTCTTTCACAGCTCTGGGGTGTGTGGGCACCACGGTACTGGGAAGGAGAACCAGAGCACGCTGAGCTTCAAGCAACCTGCGGTATAGTCCTAGCTCTGCGCTAACCGAGGAAGGGAGGCCATTGTGTGACTCTGCTGTACCCTGCCATGTGCTGTGCTCAGACCCTTGAAGCAACCCAGCAGGTGGCTATCATCATCAGTATATCGCAGATGCAGGAATGAGGGTTCAGAGACCGAACTTGCTCACATCTTCCTGACTCCCCAGCCTATGCCTGCACCTTCCTCAACTACCCATTTCTTTATAACTCTAGCTTCTGTGGGTGTAGACCATGGACAACTCTGGTGGCCTCCCTGAGTCTGGCAGTCTCCAATTGTAGAACTGAAGAAGTCTATGATCCAGCATCTTCCTTCTTTAAATTTTTGCTGCCACCTAGTGGGAATGATCCAAAACAGCAAGGGAAATTTCAGTTCAACTTGAATTTAAAAGGGTCCATTTCATAGTGGAAAGGACCAACTGTGGAGATAGTAAAAAATAAATAAATAAATAAATAAATAAATAAATAAATAAAATTTTGGAGTTTTCCAGGGCTTTGTGGAGAGGAGGAATGAGCTGGCAAGACGCAGAGAGTTCTTAGGGTGGAAAAACTATTTTTGTGATACTATAAAAATGGGTGATGTCATTATAAATTTGTCCAAACGTAGAATGGCTTGTAGCCCCCCTGCCTGATTCCAAAAAACTGAGATTAAACCAGGAGACCCTTGGCATTTGTCCATTCAAGAGCCCTTTCACAGTCCCCTTGAGAGTGTTTATTGGAAGTGCAGTGTTTGAAGCTCATGCAGAGTTTACATATAAGTGCTCAAGTAATGTAAAACATACAGACATTTTCCATCATAAAAGTGAGAAAGCAAGCGCCAGCACCCCCAGGACCATGGAGACTGGCCCAGTAACAGATCTCCTTTGATGTATATAGAAATATAAAAGGGGGTACACTGGCCTTGGCATTTCAAGGACAGCTTGTCTGATCTCCCCAGTATTCTGACAGCAGACTATTCCCTCCTCAAGCCTCTACATCTACGAAGTCCAAAGAAGTCTGTTAACTCTTAGTGAGTTTAGTGTTATTGTCCTTAAAGGACAAGGAGGGTTGCTACAGTAGCCAGCTTGTCCAGATAAACACTGGACCCCAGTGTCTACTGTTGACGCTAAATGGTAACGATGTATCAATGTGCATTTCTCATCAAGTGCAAAGGTGTCACTATAGCAGCTACTGTTGAAAGTGGAGGAAGCGGTGCATGTCGGGGAGGGTATATGGGGAATCCCTGAACCTTCTCAGTTTTTCTGTGACCCTAAAACTATTCTAGAAATAGTATATCCCTTTTTAAGATTGTGTGTACATAAATGCATGCAAATGTGTATATGAGTGTGTTGCCTGCATGTATGTAAGTGCATCCATTTCATGCAATGCCTGTGGAGGTAAGAGGATGTCGGATCCCCTGGAACTGGAGTTAAGACGGCTGTTAGCCATCATGTGGGTGCTGGGAATCAAACCTGGGTCCTCTGTAAGAGTGGCCGGTGCTCCTAACTACTGGACCAACTCTCCAGGCCCTTTGTTTTTTGAGATAGACTCTCTCACTGAGCCAGGAGCTCACCAGTTGGCTTGACTTAGCTGACCAGCTAGCTCCCAGGATCTGCCTGTCCCTGCCCCTCCCACTCTAGCCAGGGTTACAGATGAGCGACACCCACACTCTGCTTTTATTCAAGTGCTGGGTCTGAACTCAGCAGGCACCTTAATGGACATGCCATCACCCCAGTCCCTGTTCCTTTCTAAAACTGTCCATTTGTCTCAAGTTCACACTATAGTCCTACCATTTAGAAATGTTATTTTAATGTAAATATTATAGCTTTGAATTTTTGTCCTCATAGAAAATTATCAGATGTGACATTTATTTAGTAACATTTTTTATGACATGTGTTATAAATAAATCTTAAAAAAAAAAAAAAACCTTTCCTGGAGAAATGGCTCCGTGTTAAGAGCACTAACTGCTCTTGCAGAGGACCTGGGTTTAGTTCCCAGCACCCATTGGTGGCTAAGAACCATGTGTAACTTCAGTTTCAAGGGATCGAGCACCCTCTTCTGGCCTCTGCAGTCATTGCATGCACAAGTGCGCTTTCATAAATGCAGGCAAAACATACACATAAAGTCTTTAAATCAAAAATTATAAAAGAAAAGACTTTAGGGGCTAGAGAGATGGCTCAGTGGTTAACAGCACTGGATGCTCTTGCAGAGGACCTGGTTCAAGTCCCAGCACCCACATAGCAGCTAGCAACTGTCCATAACTGCATTTCCAGGGACTCTGACACTCTCTTCTGACTTCCATGAGCATTGCATGACACAGATACACTTACATATATGTAGGCAGTACACTCATACACATAAAGTAAAAAATAATTTTTAATTAAAAATCCTTGATCTCATATGGTGTATGTCTGTAATTCTAGCACCTGGAAGGCAGAGACAGGTGAATCTTTGAGTTCAAGGCCAGTGCGATTTGCATAGCAAGTTCCATACCATTCAGGGCTACAAAGTGAGACCCTGTCTCAAAAAAAGAAAAAAAATCAGCTTCTTAGTACTTTGCAATCATCTTATACATATTTGGTTTGGGATGGTCTGTACTTTAAGAAATTTAATCTGTAATATTTAAAAGTTAGGATTTTAACTATGTAGATACATGGTTTCACTTTTTTCCCACAACCTAATGGTTAAGAAAATACAGATCATGTGAGGAAATAAAGTCTTCCTCTACAGAGGGCAGATTCTTGAGAATTATTTATGGTTTTCTCTAGAAATGTTCTATTCTGGGAGAACATGCATGGTCCGTTCTGAAATTTTTCTTTTTAAATAGCATTTATTTGGGGTTGGGGAGGGGCAGGATGTGGGTGTGTGATGGCACCAATGTTGGAAGTCAAAGGACATTTTGAGGAAGTCATTTCCTACCATGTGGGACCCAGGGATAGAACTTAGTCATCAGGCTCGACTACCACTGCCTTTACCCACTGAGCCATCTTGTTAGTTCCTGTACTGGTTTTTGATTAATGAGTTTATGCTATAAGCTCTGTTTTGCAGATGTATTTTGAACATCTTTCAGTATCTACACACAAGCCCATTTCAGTCCTTAACAGCATGTAGGATTCCATGATCAGCTATGCTGTAATTCACTTAGGTAGTCCTTCATCAATATCTATATAGACTGTTTTAGTTTGTGTGGCTCAGAAATGCTACAGGGAACACACACACGCACACACACACTTTTGCTAATGTATTTGTAGAGTATAATTCTAGACATGAAATTTATGGGTCTAAAGGTACGTTAACACCTGCTGACCACAATGACCAGAAACATCAATGATCAAAGAAACAAGTTAAGGAGAAGAAGTAGAGAGAACCCACGGGATCTGGGACATCTAAGTGGATTGGGGAAGTGTTTCCATAGCTTGGTCTTTTTCTGGGTCACCCCAGGGAGAATTTGGGAAGCAAAGGAAATTCTAGCTTCCTGTTCTAGAACAGGAGCAGGCCAGTGTCTGGGAGAGAGAATTCAAGCTGAGCTAGAAATGCCCTTGGCAAAGGAGCAGCCATTACAGATGTGGTCAGAAGAGGGGCCTGTTGCGGCACTGTCCAGTGCGGCCTCATCTCTGTCTCATAGTGAACATGGCTAATGAGGACCCTTGCCTGAACACTGCTTTTTTCCATGAGTGTAAAGTCTGCACAATGTGATCAACCTGTGGTGGTGTTTGCTTTTGTTTTCTCAGGCACATGGACTTTGAATATTTGTAGATATTGATGTTGCTTTCCAAATAACTTTCACCCATTTACATGCTTCTAGGTTAGCGCATATATTTAGCTTTCCTAATGCAATGCAGGGTGTGATAATTGAATGATAGCTGTAATAATAGTAGATATTAATGTTACTATGGGAAAGAGTCAGGAGCAGGACTAGGTCATCTGATTCTAGTGCTCTTGACCATGTTCTGATGGTTAACATTGATTGTTAAGTTCCAGGATTTAGAATCACTGAGGAGACAAGTCTCTAGGTGTGACTGATGGATTCTCTAGATTGGGTTAACTGAACCGGAGAACCTCATGGGCTGGGGTCTTAGAGTGCAAAAAAGGGAAAAATAGCTAGCTGAGCACCAGCACTCATCTCCCTCTGCTTCCTGATTGCCCTCCATGCCAAGATGGACTGTATCCTCAAATTAAACCCTTGCTTCTTTAAGTTGCTTTTGAAGAGTGTTTAGTTATAGCAACCAGAAAAGTAAGTATTCTACCGTGCCGTTCAGGAATCTGTTAATGATAGTTAAAGGTTTAAGTGATCACCAATCTTTGAAAGACTGGTTTAAGGTGATAAGGAAGGAGTATCTCATTTACAAAGATGAGTTTGATGGGCAGCATTCCAAGAACCACATACATGGTAATAAGTGGGGCACCCTGCACCCATATTTAGCTAGTTCCCATGCATCCTCAGGTAGTAAAAGCCTGTGAGTGTTTTCTTAAAATAATAGCCAAGATGTTACAGTTAATATTCACCATGTGAGGTGGACCCCAAAAGGTACTTGACTCCCAGAAAACTAACAGGTGAAAGACATCCATCCAGTAGTATCCACTGAGGTTCAAGCAGCTGCCCCGCCACATGAGCATGGGTCCTGTGAGATTCAGTGGGGAAGGCTGGTAGGCAAGGAAATGAAATGGTACTTAAGGACCTAGTGCCTGGGTGGGCAGGGTGCACCCTAGGGTAAGGGGGTTCTACCCCTTGGGCTTAGCAAGGAAACAGGGTATAATTGCAAACTGCTGCTCTCTTCCAGACTGTGCTGGCTGTGGAAGAGACATTAAGAACGGGCAGGCGCTGCTGGCACTGGACAAGCAGTGGCACTTGGGCTGCTTCAAGTGCAGGTCCTGCGGGAAGGTCCTCACCGGGGAGTACATCAGCAAGTAAGGCGTGGGACGGGCTGGGGTGGCTCTTCCCTTAGGGCTTGCCCCCCTCCCTCAAGCACGCTAAGAGCATAACTAGTCTGTGTCAGTATAAACTTGTTTCTATAAAATTTGTTAAAATAAATTCTGTGTTTGTCACGATATGACTGTAAGCTTGATGCACTGTTAATTCTGTCCCGCTTAATAATCAGTAACAATGGGACACCCTTCCCTTGTAACCAGTTAATCATCTGGTCATTTCTCTTTCGCTTTTTCTATGTGGAGCTAATAAATCTTTCTTCTCCAGGGCTTTAGACAACTTCCCCCTCTCAAATAAAAACAATGCACAGCCTAGGCATTAAGCTTGGCAAAACAGGGTCGGTCAAGGAGAGGATTCATGTTGGAATTAGCACTCTGGTAGCTAGGAACTAGTGTTAAATGAACTTGTGGAGCTGGGGGAGGGGGAGGGTGGTTTTGTGGTTGTTTTTGTTGTTTTCTAAATATTTTATTTATTATGTATGAGTGTATTGCCTGATGTATGTAAGTCACTTGTGTTGTATACTGTCCACGGAGGTCAAAAGAGGGTGTCAGATCCTGGAACTGAAGTAATGGACCGTTGTTGGCCAGCATGTGGTGCTGGGAACTGAACCCAGGTCCTCTACAAGAGTATCTCGTGCTCTTAACCACTGAGCCATCTCTCCAACCCCTGTTGTTGGATTTTTAATGCACCTTGTTAATGAGGAAGCATATGACACTCTCCTTTTATGCTGTTTTGTTTTGCTTTGAGACAGTCTTACTATGCAGCCCTGGCTGGCCTGGAACTTGCTATGTAGATAGTCCAGGCTGGCCTCGAACTCAGAGATATGCCTGCCTCTGCCTTCCAAGTGTTGGGATTCCTCCTTATGCTTTTAAAAATTTTCCCCAACCATGATCTAGAAAGACAGCTCAGCTTGCTGCCCACCCAGAGGACCTGAATTCATTCCCAGAACCTGTGTCACATGACTCATAACTGCCTCCGTGGTACCTGCCTCCTCAGGCACCTGCACACATGTGATACACATATGCATAAATAAAAATAAATACAAAATATTTTTCCCAGCCAAGGATTGAGGAGTTAGCCCAGTGTTAGAACAATAGGCCCTAATACACAAGGCCTGGATCTCCAAAAAATAAAAACAAAAATAAAGGTCTGGGACTGAAGCTCAGTTGGTAGAGCACTTGCCTATCATGCACAACACCTGGGGTTTTATCACCAGCACTGTATAAAACTGGGTTTAGTGACACAAGCCTATCATCCTAGCACTCCAATGGCCTTAGCTGCATGGTGAGTCCATGGCCAGCCTAGGCTACATGAAATGCTGTCTCAAAGGGGGGAAACCCCACCTTATTATAAGAAATCACTCATTCAAACATAGTTAATGAATTTTACTTTTAAAATGCATGAAATAATCTAAAAGGTAGCCTGGACCCCACAGCCCAAAAAATGGAGTTTCAAAGTAGGTCTGGGGTCAAATGAAGCAGCCATTGAGAGAGCGAAGAGCCCAGAAGAGGTTGCGATGGACAACAAAGAGAGAAGCGCCTGGCTTTGTAATGTAGTTAAGGGTGTGCAGAAGAAAGCATTGTGGTCCCTAGATTTGCTTTATAACTCTTTATAGCTATTCTTTACAGTCATACTCCGAAAATGGCATCTTTACTGTTCTCTGTGGCAAATGACTTGCTGAGCTAGGCAGCTGAGTAGATGGTGTTTGGAGGCTGTGGGAAGGCTCTGATAGGCCTGTGAGTCCAAGAAGATGGTGTGGGGAGGGAGGTGAGGTACCCTGGGCTTTTCAGGCATAGATGAACACTGAGCCCACATCTGAGGTTTACTGGGCTTCCAGAGAGAGAAACAGAGCTGGGATTTCGGAGACAATCAAGGAAGCAGCTGTGGAAACCATGTGGTGATTTCTTGGGTTGCTTTGTGTGTCCTGGAGAATTTCTACTTGCTCTCTGACCTGCGGTTTGGTCCACCCAGCTCATCAAGCCTGTGCGAATGCCATGCCCAGGAGGTGGATTTATGCATGTTCTATAGAAAAGGGCTCAGAAATGTCACTCTGGTGGCTTCCCCCATCCTCAGCCACCTGTTCTCAAGAACTGAATACACTTTTGTCTTTCAGGGACGGTGCCCCGTACTGTGAGAAGGACTACCAGGGGCTCTTTGGGGTGAAGTGTGAGGCTTGTCACCAGTTTATCACAGGAAAAGTCCTGGAGGTAAGTGACAAGTGGGCCCCCTTAAACCACTATCATTTTTCTCCTAGGTCTCCAGAAGCGTTCCATCTTGTCCACCTATGAAGGACAGCAGCTGCAGGCGACTGTCCTGGAAAATCCATGTGCTATTTGTCCTTGGAGGCTATTTATACTAAATGCTATATGGAAGTTGGAATGATGGAGAATTTGAAGGGAAAGAAAAGATAACTAAAGACTCTGTTGGGAAAAAGTCTGCTAAGACTTTCTTGGAAGTGAGAAGAGGGTGTCAGAACCATGTGTGTACATGTGTGTCAGGACATACGTGTTTGAGTGTGGATGGTACAGACCTGGGAAGCAACGACTGACAAAGGAAGGGGGTGTGAATGGTGAAGGTGTTGACTTCTCCGCCCATAGAAAACCACATCCTCTGTGACTCAGAGCACCCTGTGGCTGGGCAGAAGAAAGCCTACCAAGTTCAAGGGGGGGCGGTGGGGGAAAATGTTTTCTCAGCAGCTGCTCCCCCAGTACCTGCCTCTGGGCCCTGTTGACACCTCTTGCATGAGACGCTATAGTGCAAGATTCTGGGGTCAGAGTTCAGAGGGAGTTACTGTCTTGTTTCTCACAGGCCTGTGGGGTATCAATCAAGCCCAAAGGGAAAGTAAAGATTCACACACACACACCCTCACACACACACCCCTCCCACATCCTAGGGTGGGGAATGTGTGCTGAACAGGTAGAACCAGGAAACCCAGCAGCTTCAGCCTGCTGACCTACTGGCCTGTCACACAGCTCTCTCAGGTACCAGGGTTTATTTTTGAGATGCAGGATATATTTCCAGGGAGGCCTCAAGGTATTTCTGGACCACCCTGAGGGATACTGCAGCAAAGGTTAAACGTAACCTCCCAAGTCCCACTGAATGCTATTCCCATGAAACAGGGAGGGGTCAGCATGAACCCTGGGCTAGGACTTAGTACATGTCACCATACAGAGATAAGAAATTGACCACCATCAAATGCAGTTGCCCAATAACCTGATAAGGAATGTTCTAGAGGAAGGAAGATCATATGCAGAAGCTCAGTGGCAAGGAAAAACACAGCACATAAAGAACAAGAGACTGGGGTATTATGTGAAGACTAGAATGAGAGTACTTAAGTATGTGTGTACACACGTTCCCAGTAGCACTGTTGACAATGGCTGGGAGGGGGAAGCAACTCAGGTGTGTACCAGTAGACACACGATGAGCACAGTGTGGTCTTCCCATGCTATGGGCTGCCATTTAGCCTAAGGGAAGCAGCAATAATGCATGTTTCACTACAGACAAACCTTGAAAACATGTTAAGCGAGAGAAGACAGGTGTCAGTCGGGGAGTGTGATTGGACCACTCAGACTCTGAGCTGGTCACAGAGGACCACATACTGAATAATTCCTAATATTAGAAACAGAAAGCAGATTAATAGCTGCTAGGGCCTAGGGAGTGGAGGGAGGGATACTGGAGCAGGGCATGTGCTGGAGCCAGATAAGGGGGTGGTTGCATAGCCTGGAGTGAGCACTAGGTGCCACTGGCTGTTTGTTTTAAAATGGTTAATTTTAGACTACCTGAATTTTGCCTCAAATTTAGAATTTAAACAGCTGAGAAGATGAAGGTGCTGAGAGGGCGACTCCTGCAGCAGTCAGGGGACGACACTAGTGGCACTGGATAGAGATGCACACCACACACACACAGAGTAAGGGTAGCTTGAAGTCTGAGAGATCCTGTCCCCGAATCTGTCCCTCACCTGTCCCAGAATCCCAGGGGCTCATCTAAGAAGGGGATCCCCTTGGGCTCCCTGAGTTTGGTCTTCTGTGTAGGACTCAAGTGAACCTGCTGAGTTGGGAGCAATTAGGAAATTTCATTTTGAAATGACAGCAGTAAAATGCCAATACCATTTCCCGGATGATTAGCCATAGCGAGAGGCGAAAGATACTGAAGTCACTGTCCAAGTTTAAGACCATGCATTTATGGAAAGCTTGGACAGAGTCATCCAGTTTTTAGAGTCCACACATGTGGATGTGTGGAGATGGGAAGCAAAAGGACTGTGTGTGTGTGTGTGTGTGTGTGTGTGTGTGTGTGTGTGTATGTATGTGTGTATCTTCATATTTTCAACAGCTTAGGCAAGGAATATAAAAAATGCAGTTAGGGTGCTGGAGAGATGGCTCAGTGGTTAAGAGCACTGGCTGTTCTTGCAGAGGACCTGGTTTGGTTCCCAGCACCCACATGGCGGCTAACAACTGTAGGTAACTCCAGTTCCAGGAGATCCGATGCCCTCTTCTGACCTCCATAGCCATTATGCGACAAGGGTGCACTTACATACATGCAGGCAATATGCTCATATACATAAAACAAAAATATAATAAAAATATTTTCAAATAGTACAGTTGGATACAAGAACATGCCGTTTTGAAGACCAGCTGGTCCTCTTATTGTTTCTCAGGCTGGAATCTGAAAGGCTGCAAGAACCTTGTCCCAAATTGGCTTCAGGTTTCAGGGAAGGCCCAAAGCATTCAAACGTGGAGATTTTTCCTTGAGACGATGCCTTCAGTATCAGTTGCCTGGGAGTAGTTTGCACATTCGGCTTAGATTTGGAGTCAGCCCAGCAGGCTCCGTCCTCAGATGGGCGTGTGACCCAGAAAAATGTCCCTGTGCGTGAGCACAGCAACATGTGACTGCTGGTGACTCAGCTGAGTTCAGTCATCCAGAGAAAGCGGGGCTGGTCCCCCTGTTCCAATTCCACAGCTTCAGCCCTGATCCTGTTGATGAGCTGCTCTAAGTGTGGATTTGTTGTGAAGACTGTGAGCCTTGCTCATATTGTGATTATTACTCATTCTATCCACATATAAACGGATTCATTTTCTGCATGGGCTGCAAAGGCAATGGCTGAAAACAACAGTTCTCTCTGTTCTGGAGTCTAGACATTCAGAATAATGTGTCATTCTATTGGGGACTAACCGAGGGACCTTCCTTATCTCCTCCAGCTTCTGCTGGTTCCTGGCGTGCCTTGGCTTGTGGCTGTATCCCTCCAGGTACACAGCCCACACTGCCTGATCCATGTTAACTCTTCTCTCTGCCAGCTTTTCTGCCTTCCTCCCTAGAAGGACTCTTGTCATAAGCCACACTCATCACCCATATAACCTCCTCAAGATCCTTCCCTTAATCATATCTGTAAAGGCTTGTTTCCCAAATAAGTTAACACTCCCAGGCCCCAGCAATGTGTGTGGGTAAAGCTTTTGAGGAGAAGGGTATCACTGAGGTTCCCATGGTTAGTTAACCTGTAAATCCCAGGGCTTTCTGAAGATACCTCCACGCTGAGAAGCTCCTCAGCAAACTGGTGTGGGATATTAGAGTTTGCTTCTTGCCTCCAGCCTGTCTCTGAAGTCTTCTCTGAAACCTTCACTTCCCTGGCCCACCTGCCCTCTGCTCTGGAAGCAATCCCTGAGCTCAGATTAGTCACAGGTGTCAGTGGAAATGACACTTTCCTTTTGTGCAAATGTCCTTCATCTTTGGTAGATGGCCCCAGGAGATCCCTTTCCTGAGGGCAGTGTACCTGTCACTGGCTTCATGAAGAGAGAAATTAGGGGAGGGGGTGGTGGGAGGGGTGGCTGGCAGGGGGTGTCAAACTGCAAACAAGTCTTCAGTCTTGGGCTATAGAGCCAGCAGACTGAGGTGGCTGTCCTCTGTTTCTCATCCCTCCTGTTCTCTTGGAGGTTTTTTGACTCTATGTCACTGGCTCAGTCCTCTGGCCCATTTAGAATGAATGCCCCCAGTCATTGTCTCCTCTGTCCAGAGGTGAAGGACCCCTTCTCTGCCAGGCTGCTGCTCTCTGGAATGTTCTTCTGTCCTGTCCAGAAGGAGTCAGGCAGGGGTTGAGTCTGAGATCTCTCACAGGAGAGGGAGGCAGCCTCTACTGTCCCTGCTGAGGTCTCATAGGCGTTCCTCTTCTGGTCCTTCTCCTGTCAGCCAACATCCCCGAATGAATCTGGTCTTTCCAGAATGTTCTGTGCCGCCTGTCTTCACTGGGTTTGTCACTCTGCATCTGTGCTCTCCTAGAGAGCAATGTACACTGGTAGCTGTAACAGTCCCCGAAAAACCTGGCCCTAAGAGACCCCATTAGTGCTCTCCTGCCCTTCCAAACATACCTAGAGGGTCCCCGCTGCCTAGCGCTGTTAATGTGGACAGGATTACACTTGCTTCCAACACCCCCCCCAATTCCTGGAGTGTAGGAGATGGAATCACAATGGGATTCGGTCAAATCCTTTCCCTAGATTCTCTGAGGGATTAAAACCTGGTGGCTTTGTCTTGTTTTGGCTTTTTAACTGATTAAAAAGCTGCTTTTTCACAAAGCCCAGTTGAACATGTTTACTAATTCACATGAGGAATTGGAGGCATGTGTCCCCACCACCGCCACCTTGTTGTGGTGTAGATTTTTTTTAATATATATATTTTTTAATTTTATGTGTATTGCCTGCATGTATGTAGGTGTACCTGTGTCATGCAATGTCCATGAAGGCCTGAAGAGGACTAGAACTGGAGTTACCAATGGTTGTTAGCTACAATGTGGGTGCTAGGAACCAAACCCAGGTCCTCTGCAGGAATAACCAGTGTTCTTAACTGTTGAATTATCTCTTTAGCCCCTGGTGTGGATATTTAGGTAGGTTTGTTGCAGCAGCTGGGAGTGAGTTGACTTCGTTCTGGACCAGCCTGTCATCTAGGGAGAAAAACATGGGTTATCCTATGGCCTTTACACACCTGTTTGTCACCTTCACACATATGATTTGCAGAAGGCAGTCTGGAGCACAGCTCCTCCCCACCTTGCTTCCTGTGTGTCCTGCTCAGACACAGCAGGAATAAAGGCCTGTGGCTGGGGGAAAAGCAGACTGTGTCCTGCTTAGTCTCTCTGTTCAGACCAGTCATGCTTTCTACTTAACCCTGAGCCCAGGTACTTTTGAGAATTGGGGAAGAGGAAAGAATTGAGTGCCTTAGTCATGATGGGTGAGATGTTCAGTGTCCTGACTTTGTGTGCTATCTTTTTAAATGCTTGTAAGTGATTTCATAAACCTTGAACTCTCACAGCAGACCTGCAAAGTGGTCAAGGCCATTACCACTGACCTCCATTTACAGACGATACCACTGAGGGGAAATCTGGAACTAATTAGTGCCAGGCTGAAATTAGAAAGCAGGTCTCCTGAGTCTCAGAAGACAAGGACACATGAGAACATGTGCGCATGCGTGAGCCATTCACACAGGCATATAAGTAGCCGCACACGAATACTTGCTGAAGGACCTAAATGGATCATTTCTGTTGGAGTGGGCAGCCTGTTCTCATTAGTGATTCTGTTACAGCAGCTTTCAGAATGATAAGCATTCACTGCTTCATCTGTGTATTCTTCAGTGTGAGATACCACTGAAGACACTGCTAGCAATCTGTTGTATTACTGTGAAGTCTGACTCCATGGGGTCCTGACTCTGTTAATCGGTGGTAGACCACCAGAGGGCATCTGGTATGACCCTCAGAGATTACACATTAATGCTCTCTCCAGAGAGAGGGCCCATTTTCTTCACAGAGCTCTAGCCTTGGACTCTTCACAGTTCCAAGGATATTCAGGAAGGTCTCACCTTGTAAGACCAATCTAGGGACCCTGGTCATGTTTCTGAATTTCATACTGTTGCCAGATAGTTTGAACTAGAGAAATGGCTTCATTTTTTGTTTTATTTTGGAGGTTGAGTATTGCTATGTTGCCCAGGCTGACCTTGAACTGTTGTTCAAGCAATGTGTCCATCTCAGCTTCTAGAATAGGGGGTACTGCAGGAGCTCACTACCACACCTGGCTTGAAGTGGTCTCATTCTAGATGAGTTAAGCACATAATGGAATATTATCCAGCCATGTAAAAGGATGAAATACTGATTGCTGCCACATTGTGGACAAAGCTTGAAAAGACTCGAAGTTAAGTAAAAGAAGCTAGTCACAAAAGATCACGGTCATACAATTCTGTTAGTGTGAAATGTTTAGCATATGAAAATTCATAGTAGACTAATAGTTGCCAGGGCGGATAAAAGTGGCAAGTGGCTGGTAATGAATGTGGGTTTTTGGTTTGGGGAGGAGAGCTGAAAAAGTCCCAGAACTAGACACTAGTGATGGTTGCCCAATTCTGCTACCATAGTAAAAAGGTAGAGATTTGAATAATGTGAATTTTATGGCATGTAAGGTGAGTCTTAGCTTGAAAATATACACATGTGTGTATATAAAAAAGCACACCTGTCTCCCTTCGCAAAGACACAAGGTGACAGTTGGGGGTCCTGTACTTCTGTGTCTGTAAAATGAGAATACTGAGCACTGCCATATCAGATTCCTGAATTTTTTTTAAAGGGTCAGAAAGGAAAAAACACCTAAACGCCCAAGCACAATCACGAGCCAAGTTGGCTGCCTGAGCCCTCTCTCTCTCTCTCCTCTCTCTTTTCTCTCTCTCCTCTCTACCAGTCTCTAACAGTTTAACTCGTTAGGCATAAAAACATAGGAAAAGTACAAAAATGAGGAGTCAGATCAGTACATGCCTTTTCTTTTTCTAGCATTTTTGTTGTCATTGTTTTGGTTTTTGAGACAAGGTCTGGCTTTGTAGCCTAGGCTAGCTTTAAACGTGCTATCCTCCTACTTAACTCTGTGCTGGGTTCTTTCCCATTGTGGGAAGTTTCGTTTTTGAGGCTTTTGAGATCTGAGAGTTGAGCCTGGGAGAGTCATGTGACTGCTGGTGGGTGCCACTTGAGTGTCTTTGAATCCAGGAGGTGTCTTGATAGATGTAAAAACTTGGATGGGAAGTGCCCACAACTTTAAATTCAAGATACGTTTGTGAGCTATTAGTTGTGGCGCTCTATTTACCAAGATCAACTTCATGTCATTCTTGACTCCTTCCATCCTTAACAGTGGGAATTGCCCCACCCAACAGTATCACACTGACCTGGTAAATGGCTTGAGGAAAATTTGTCTGATGCCCACTTTCTCTCTTCCATTAACAGCAATGGAAGTGTGTTGCCAGGGTAACAGAAGACTGTTCACAGCAGTAAAGATATGATATTTATGGAAAAATCACCCCATTTCCTGTCAGAACAAATAGAAGGGCTTCCTTACCCGGAAATAACAGTTTGAAAAGAATTTGTATTTATCTTGAGTTAAAAAGATGTTTTGTTTTTCAGGGTGATTTTTAACTTCAGAGAGTTGGACCAATTGGGTTTTTTTTCCTTAGTTTCTTTGATTTAAACATATGACTTGATTTTATTGTTAGGTTTAAGACGCATTATTATAAAACAATGTATTATTTTCTGTTCTGACTCAGAAGTCAGGTTTTGAATTTGGGAATTGTTATAAAAGTATTTTCCATTACAGACTAACATTGAGTTTAATTATGAGATGAACTGAATTTTGTGGGTTCAGTAGGACGCATTCTCTGATTCCTTATGGATCCTCCTGGATCTACTCACCTGCCCAAGGGTGGCTGCTGACACTGGCCTTCTCTACCAGCCTCCCTTCTGGCATCTGGGTGAACCTCTTTGGCATTCTGACTACAGCGGTCTTCTTCAGCTTCTCTTTTTTCTTTCCATTTGTGTGTGTGCTTTATGTGCATGTTTGCATGGAGGCACACATAGACACGCACGTGCACATGGAGGCCGGAGGTTGACACTGGGAATCATCCTCATTATCCACTTTATTCATCGAGGAAGTCTCTCAGTCAAGCGTGAGGCTTGTGGAGCTGGGTAGTCTTGCTAGCCAGCTTGCTCTGGAGAATCCTCTGTCTCTGCCTTCTGAGGCTGGAGTTGCTGATGGGCTGCCACACCCACTCGGCATTCTGCATGGGTGCCGGGAAGCTGAACTCCAAGCCTTCCCAATGATGCTGCAAGTGCTGTAACCACTGAGCCATCTCCACAGTCCCCAGTCCCCTCCAGTTTCTAAGGACCTGGGATAATGCATAGATGGTGGGTGACCTTCTTGGGTGACCTCAGCTCCATCTTGGCCTTGTGTTTTGTCCACTCCACCTCTTTGCATGCCTGTTAAACTTGGGGCCATGGACTGAAAAATGATACCATCTATTGCTCAACAGGAAGCTTTCTCCGAGTCTCAGTGGGAACATTCAGTTCCCTGACCCAGGCAGAGATGCTGCTCTCGGCTCTCTGCTAGGAGCAGGCTCCCTCCCACTTTGTTTTACACCTGAATGTCCTGGCTTCCTGGACCCTGTGGCTTCCTGCCTTGTAGAGGCTATTGTGCCAATCCCAGCAGATGGACCTGTTCATCGGCTGCCAGCTAATCAGGAGGAATGGAATTGGGGCTGTGGTCCGTCCAGTTCAGTGGGAATGAACTGGTACGGGAGTTCCTCCCCTAAAAGCAGACATTGGAGTGCCCTTCCAAGCTGTCTATAAGCTCTGTTCATTGCTCTGTAGCAGAATACAAGGCTGTACTCATCCTGGAAAGAGAAGTGGAGTCTAGAATCTGGGGACCTCAATGGCTCAATGATAAGGTGGGAAGAAAAGAGGGTGAATGGAAAGACAATGCAGTCATACACAGCACAACTGACACTTTTGGCTGCACTTGGCTCAGCCTCAGCATCTTCAGCTGTAGAATGGGCCTGAATCAGACAGGAAGTTCCATCTGAGACAGGATCCAACGTGCTGAGCCTCAAACAATGTTTGTTTCCATTTCTTCCAGTTATAAAAGAATAAATGAATTCTTCAAAGGCCCCATAGCTTGAATGAGCATACAGTTTCCTGGGTGAAGGAAGGAGCTAGGCTCCTGTCCCTGCCCAACTCTCTCTGCTCTTTGAGGTAGTTATATGTGATGATTTAAATTCACAGTCAACAGTCCTGACGATGTTTTACTGTGTTTTCCTTCAACCATTTAACTGTAGACATCAGCATGCATTTATGCCACGGACTTGTTCTGCCATTGTTTCATGGAGTATTTTCTGTTCGTTTGATACCAGGTATCTAGCAGCTACCACATAAAGACAGGGTTAATGAATAGCTCGTCTTCACATCATGAATTTTTGCATGGCCTTTAGCCAAGAACATTAAAGATCACATGCCCCTCACTGCATCCCTGCGGCTGCTCAGTGTAAGCATGAGCTCCTGCAGCCTTCCTGTTCTTCTGCCCAGTTGTCTTGCATAATGCCGGGCGCATCTGACAGGCCTCCACCAATATTCAGGATGACGACAAAGAGGTCTCTTGACTCCTTCTCTTTGGGTTCCTCCAACCTTGGCTTTAGCACTGAGTCTCTTTGGAACAGATCTTATCCATTTATTTTTGTGTTTAATATCTGCTCTATTCCTGTGCCACAAAATTCTCCCATGTTAGCTATTGATTCAGTGATCTTGAGGAAATTATAGAATTAGGCAGCCATCATCCCAGTCTGATACCTGGACATTGCTATCACCTCCCACAGACTCCCAGGCTCACCTTTAGTTTATGTTCCCTCTCCTTTCATCCTCCAACTCATATCCCTGTGTATGAACAGGACCTGCCTTGGGAAAGGTAGCTCACGTCCGCTCACCAAGTGCTGCCCAACCCTGCAGGCTACTTGAATCTCCAGACTCATATCACAGAAATTTTCAACCCTTTTCATCGAGAAACTCAGCAATTTGGGAATTTTGTTAGCTTGAGGATGATTAACCTCTTTCTCCCTATCCCGGAAGTCAAAGAGCTGAATACATTTTTTTTAAAAAGTCCGGACAAGCTGGGTGTGGTGGCACATGCCTTTAATCCCAGCACTTGGGAGGCAGAGGCAGGCAGATCTCTGTGAGAATCGAGATCCCCCTGGTCTACACAGTGAGTTCCAGGCCAGCTGTGGTTATTGGGAGACCCTGTCTCAGGAAAAAAAAAAAAATCAACAACAACAAAAAAACACCCATCAAAAATACCTCCAAAACAATAAAAAATTAGGTATCAATTCTCAGATTCCACCCCAGAGAGTCCAAGCAGGGGCCTGGCGTCTGCATGTTCATATGCAGCCCTACTGTGAATGATCCCGGGGGTAGAGACACCCACAGAGATTACTTTGACAGTCTTTCCCTGTCATCTAGGTTTTTGTCTCCTCAGAAGAAAAACACACTGGCACTTTGGTGAACACCCCTGTAATTATTAGAACGTGCAGCCAAGCTCCCTCTGCATTTCATAAGCTCAGCCACGTTGCTAAAACTTCTATATTTCTTTAGCAATGTCTGGGATTGCTTCCAAGCCTGCTTAGTGAGACTCCATACAGACACATACGCAGTTTGATACGCTAATCTCTCACATTTTTATTTTTATTTTATGTTTATTGGTGTTTTGCCTTCATGTATGTAAGTACACTCATGCATGCAGTGACTGTGGAGGCCAGAAGAGGATGTTGGATCCCCTGGAACTTAAGGATGGTTGTTAGTTCCCATGAGTGCTGGGAACCGAACCTGAGTCCTCTGCAAGAGCAGCCAGTGTGCTCTTAAGCACTGAGACATCTCTCCAGCCCCAGAAACACTGATCTTTATTGGCCAATAATCTCTGTGCAATTTTCCCTAAATCATATTGGTCTTGTTGAAAATGACCACAGTTGGTACAGAATATTGCCTTAGTCCTAAGCACCCTAAAGGGGAGCTACATTATAAAAGTTAGGTCTGGCTGTCTGCTCACTCACATGGACCTGTGGTTTCACCTTCTATCACAGGTTCATCTAATATTTCTGCAGGATGTGTTCACATGTGTCAAATAGCTGACGTGGGTACCCAGCACCTTTTTTTTCTACAGTAAAGCACATGTACCGTCAGCAAGATGACTTACAGGGTAAAAGTGCTTGCTGCCATGTCAGGTGACCTGAGGACCCAAGTTCTGTTCCCATAGCCCACATGGTAGAAGGAGAGAACCAACCCAAGTCAAGTTGTCCTCTGATCTCCCCACATGTGCTGTGAACCCCTTGCAACACAGTAAAAGTAAATGAAAAGAAAAAAGAGTTTAAGCACAATATAAAACACGTAAGCATGAGTCAAGCAAAGTTGACAAATAAGTTCTTTAAAAAACATTTCCTTCAAATAAGACTGCAGAATAGTAAAAAAAATTCTGAACTTAGGACTCCAAATCCGAAGCTGAGCTCAGTTTTATTTCACTTTTTTATAAAGAGTTTAATAACATGTGACTTGGGAGAGAAAACTGTAAGCTACATTTGGCTGCACACCTTTCTTTCATTGCAATTCCAGAAAGGAAATTTAAAAAGCAAGAGTTTGATTTCAGTGCAAGCCTGGACCTCGGGAACAATTACTGTCAAATTTATGAGGCAGGTAACTGTGAGCGGTTGTGAAGAAATTGTACTTTCCTCACCTGCGTTTAACAAAAGGAAGAACGTCTACCCCCCTCCTTTTCTGGAACATGGACTGGCCCGTCCTGGTTGCCGGTGTGTTTAGTGAGTGAAGGGAGGGAAGGAGGCGTGCAAAAGACCGAGTCTGCTGCTCACTGTTCTAGTTTCCGGTGTGAGGCTCCGGAGAGATGCATGTTGCCTTAGCCTGGCTTCTCCGAGAAGCCGGGCACGTAACCCAGGCAGGCAGGAGCCTCCGCCTGCTGGGCTGAGGTCTGGCGTTTCCAGAACTTCTCCCCAGCATTCTGAGTCGGTAGCCCAGGATTTCTGCTCAGAAGAGCTTCGGGATCAAAACCACAGGAAACCTGGCACAAGGTAAAGCGGGCATTGCAAATGTTTCCTTTGCCTTGGAAGGTAGATGTGGAATCCCAACAGTGTTGAGGGCCCCGGGAATCTCCAGATGTGGTCTTTGGCTTGCTAGTAAGAGAGGCTACATTACCCTGAAATGTGCTTTATTCTCATTTTTTTCTGATGATTTGTAATTAAACTGTGGAACTTTTCTTCTTTGATACGGTTCTGAAGAGAGGCAAAGCAGGTTCAGCTGCGGAGCAGTAGAGAGTCCTGACCTTCTTAAACAGGATCTGTGTTTTGGTACAATTACTCCCAAGTGTGAAAAAAATAGAAAACAGAGTGTGGTTTTTCAGACTCTGGGTTGTTTTGTTTTGCCTGTGGGCTGTAGGACTTCTGTGGAATTCACTTTTGAAAAGAAAGGATTTAAGAGTCACAGCTGGGGTTTCTGGTACAGAAAGCAACGTAGGAACCTATCAGTTACTATAAATATATGAGGGTTGTTTTTTTCTTTTATAGGTTCCCCCATGAATGTAAATGAGGAAACAAAATGTTTGGGCATTCTGTTTTTGTCACAGCTGCAGTTTGAAAAGCCTTTGGCTGTGGTAACCTTTGGGCACACAATGAAAGAAATCTGGCCTTTAGAATGAAAAGAGTTTTCTTAAAAGCCTAGCAATCCATCATAGCTATATTGTAAAATCTATCCTTTCTGGGGGAAAGAAGTTTTAAAGTGTGCTGTGCTGGCATTAAAGGAGTGAGACGAGAAAAATCTCCCAACTGTGAAAGAAACAGATTTGTGCTCTAGGGAGAGAACTGGTTGGAGTGTTGGGAGACATTTGAGCGGGTTTTCTCCCAGGCAGCCCGAGGAATGTTAAGAGGATGTGAAGTTATTTAGATTATCCAAACAGGTTCTGACAAGTAAGTGAAAAATAACTAATTAAAATATAATTGTTGCCATTCTGTAGTAGATCAAAAGGCTTGTTGGGTCACGTTTGCTGTGGCTCATTGGTATGAATTACTTTTGAGAAGGTTTTTTAAGACAAGTCTGAGTCCTTGCCAAGCCTCTTGTTGCAGAGCTGTGAATGAAAGTTATGACCAAATGTTTTCAAGTGGGCTGCTTAGGCATTTTTACAGGTCAGTGAGTTTAACCCTCCCATCAGTAGTTTGTCTAACAGCCACAGGGGATATCACCCTGAAACCACAGAGAGCTGCAGGCTTTTCTCGCTCTTCAGCTAAAATCCAGCTCATCAAATAGGACGGACCCTTCAGAACTGCTTGGTTTTTATTCCCTGCCTCCAATGTTGGCAGAACTCTTGTAGACCAGGGTTTCTCAGGCGTGGTACAGTTGCCATTTGAGATGGAGTCATTCTTTGTGGTGGGGGCTTGTCCTAAAGTATGTTTAGAGCATCCTGATCTCTGCTTGCCTGGTGACAGTGTGGCACCCTCCTTCCCCAGCTACAGCTCCAAATGCCTCCAGAGATGCCAGATGTTCCCTGCATGGGCTGAATCCCCCTGATTGAGAATCTCTGCTCCAGAGAAGCCATATGTGAGGCCCCAGCCATAGGTCGGGAGGGGAGGGCTGTGAGAGGCGGCCAGCACCCAAAGGAGGTCTGTGGGGTCCAAGGAAAGTGACTGGATGGATATTCGGACCTGATCACTTTGATTTTGGTTTTATTTGACTTATTTGCAGGTATATCTTGGGGGCAGAGGTTAGTTTCATGGACTGATCTTCATATAACTTCTCCTTGCCTCTCGAGGGCTACCATAGGCCTATGGCATAGGTACTGCAGCTGATAGAAGTCTGGTGTATGTGTCTTTAAGTGCATGCTGGGAATTTACTACAAAAAGGAAAAGAAACTCATACAGCACAACCGTTTATAAAGCAAAGACTTGCCCACAGCATATTCATTGTGCAAATAAAGGTTTTTTTGATATGTGGGTATGGAGTATATCTAGATAAACCTAGGGGTTTCATTTGTTTGTTTGGTTTCGGGTGGTTGGTTTTTTCCTTCTAAAATTTGCAAATGAAGGTTTTCATTTCTTCTATCTCTCTCCTACTCCTGTCTCACTGGATCTCAAACTCCAGGTTTCGGGGAATTGGTCCTTATTCTTACTCTTTTATCAAGGAGCTAGACCAGTGGTCCCCCCACCCTGATTCACACATAACAATGAAGTCAGTGACTAGGATTTTTTTTTTCCACTTAAAATTTTTCTTCTATCTTTTACACATAATACTGTGTGTTTGCTTACAAAGGTTTACAAATTACAAAGTGAAGGATATTGTCGCAAACAAATACTGATCTGAAAATCTGGAGCTATCTGGCTTGCAGTGTTCTGTTTTGCTTTTTGGGGGTAGCTCCCTGTGCCACTAATGGTTGTAAATTTCCTAAGTATAAACTCAGAATCTCATGAAGCAGTTGTCTATGACTTAGAAGTGGTGTATGTCACGTTTTATGGTGTTTCTCCAAAGAACACTGCATTGCACTGAACACTGATTTCCATAAGCAGCTGGCCAGTCCAGATAACACATTTTATTCTAAAGAAAAGACCTTCCCAAGCCAAGGTGGGACAGGCAACTGGCCTGGCTTCAGCTAAACATAGCAGGAAATGCCTTGGTTTGCTGGAGTCCATTCTTAGTGATAGAGCCATACTGACTCATGGTATTATCAGAGTTGTGGTTTCTGCTTTTGACTGCAACACAATTCTGTTTACTTCCACATGAAGGTACCAATGTGTCATGTGCCTTGTGTGCTCTTCAAAATATGTTTTTGTTATCAGTCTTCATCCCCTCATTCTTTAGATCTGGAGTCCACAGTGTAGAGGACTTTAATATTTTAGGTCCGTCTGCCCTCAGGATCTTCTACACATAGGGTTTGCTTAGCAGTTGATGAAGAAGAAATAAATGTCAATTATTCCCTTGCAAAGACCACCCAGGAGCTTGGTCTGCAAGAAGCTCACATGTCTGTATATGGGGCTGGAAGGTGCTAGTGAAATCTTTACAGGCAGCACTCTCATAACAAAAGGCAGGATCACACAAATTTATTTAATTAGAGCTTTATGTAATACAGGCATGTTTAAAATACAGACCCAAAGACCCAGAGGAAACTCCATTTTTATGCTTTGTAGTAAAGGATAGACAGTTGTATACAGGCAAAGGCATTTAGTCTAATGATAGACTCCGGAGGAAGGCCTAACTCTTCCAGAAGTTTCTCTGTGTAGCATTCTTTCCTCCTGGGTATAAAGCAAGACTCTGCTAGAACAGGAGTGTTATTACCTCCCAGATTGCCTTTATGGCTGGCTCCTACACAGAAAGGTGGGGAGGTTAGAGTAGTATTTCAAGGTTTTATGACTGGCTTTGGGCAAGAAAAGTCAAGCTGTCCAACTCACTTTGCCAGAGGCGCAGAGGAGGGCAGGGGAAGGTCTGAGAGACTTTGCTTCTGAGGCCATTTGAGCTTTTGCATTTTACAGGACTTGTCATCAAAAGCAAAGTGCTTTTGTAGATTGTTACCCAAACTGGTTGGCTCTTGTCTCATCTGTGTTCTGCATTATCTCATTCTGTGTGTGTGTATACACTTTTCTGTTTTTCTTTTTTCTTTTTTTTGACATTGTCTGTCTCCCTGTAGCCCCAACTAACCTGGAACTTGCTAGATAGACCAGGCTGGCCTTCATCTCACAGAAATCCACCTGCCTCTGCCTCCTGAGTGCTGGGATGGAAGAGGCACGCCACTGAGCCTGGCCGTATATTCTTTTGAAAGACAAATCTAGTTCCATTCTGCAAGGTGTTTTGTTAAGAGGCCACGGCAGGCTCTTTTAAGACTATGGAGAAGGTGGGTCTGCGAGTTAAAAGAAATTAGAAGGGGAGGAGAATTTCTAAATTTTTCTTTACGAGGTTCAGAAATCGAAATTCTGCAAATATTAATAGCCCCATATTCTAATGCTCCCTTCTGGTTTCAGTAAAACAGAGAGCATACTAACTGTCAAGGATCTAATATAAAGGCAAGTAGGTAGTCACATCCTCAGAAAGCCATCAGCCAAAAGAAAGAGCTGCAATAGCAATGGGAACACTGCATGTTTGCTCTTCCTTGTCTTGATGTGGAGTCTTGGGACCAAGAAGTGCTGAAGGGTCACAGGGACACATCCTTAAGGTTCACATCTTCTGAACAACATACTGGGTGTGGGGTGTGCAGATGCCCTGAACTCAGAATTTCCCGCAGAGTATCCAGAGTGTACAGAGACTGTAGGGAGAAATGAAGATCTTCTCAGACTCCTGGCTCAGTTCCCAGAGCCCAAGCTATAAGTATGAGTCTGTCACTGAAGCAAACCTGTGTCACCTACAGAATAGTGTGTCAGTCACCAGGACACTGAGTTTTGCCAAAGATTTTATTCATAAGGCAGTCCACTGTGGAGGAGAGACTTGAGTTAAACTCATCTCCTGCAGGATAGGGTTTGGGATATGGATGGAATAAAGAAAAAGTGTGGAGGGGCTGGAGAGATGGCCCAGTGGCTAAGAGCACTGATCGTTCTTACAGAGGACCCGAGTTTGGTTCCCAGGACTCAAAAGGCAGCTAATACCCATCTTAACTACACTTCCAAGAGATCTCATGCCCTCTTCTGACCTCTGTGGGCATCGCATGACATGGGTACACTTATATACATGCAGGCAATACACTTATACACATAAAATTAAAGTAATAGTTTTTTAGAAAACAGAAAGGCAAGGCATAGAGAGAGATTCATCAATGGTCTGTAGACATATAACAGCATTTATGGCTCTTCACCAAACGCACGTTCAGAAAATGCCAGATGTTAGTTACCATGATCTGAGGATAGAGATTTTTTTTGTTCCTGATCTCAGAAGGTCACCTATCAGACACCTGTTCAGACCAAAATGAAGAATTAATAGTTTTGACAAAAAGAATCTTTACAACTTTGAAAAGTAACCTTGGCAACTGTTGTCATGATAACCCACAAGTAAAAGGCACTGTATACAGACAGCGAAGCTCATGGGAACCTGGGGCCATATTGTCCAGCTGTGTAACCTCCAGGATGAGAGGCTGGAGAGATGGCCCAGCAGTTAAGAGCACTTGCTGTCTATCCAGAGGATATGAGTTTCAGTTCCCAGCAGCATGTCAGGTGACTCACAACTGCAGGTATCTCCAGCTCCAGGGGATTCGGCGCCCTCTTCTGGCCTCCACAGGAGCCTGCACACATGTAGCACACATACACACATAAATAAAAATACATCTTTAGAAAGAATCAACCTAAAAGTAGTAACTAAACGCAGTTGAAGGTTGAAGGTTTATTCAGATTTACCCCTGGGCTTCAAATCCGCCTCTTCCTGAAGGCACAGAGGCATTGCTGTGGCCCCAGGAGAGGGGCCGCAGCAAATGAGCACAGAGCCTGTCGCTTTCATTGTTCACGACGCCTGCAGTGTTGTTAGCAAATACGTGTTTGTGTCCTCCTTGGTTCACGTCATGGCCGCTTTTGCTCATAAACATTAGATAAGGCAGTAATACTTACACTAAAGACGGTTTTTACCTCCCCTTGCTGCTAAATAGGAATTTTCTCTGAGTGTCTTGGTTCTGTGCAGCTGGCCCCTTGTTTCCGCACTTATATCTGTATACCTTGTCCAAATAAACACACTTGAAAAGATAGAGAAATGTGTTTTGTGAAGCTCAGAACATCCTCTAGCAGAAGTTAAGCCAGCTTTCTGCTTTGTTTTGGCAGCCAGTTGAGGATGCCAAATGTATGTGGTCTGGCAATGGATTAAAGATGTGGGTTCTTCCATGACAAAGTTCAGGGCATACAGGGGCAGGAGTGCAGATATCCGGGTTTCCTCTCTGCTTTGCAAAGCCTTTTAAAGTATAAAGAGAAGGTCAGCTTGACTGGGTTTACTTTGGTGTTAAAGCTCAAAATCTTGTAACCCATCAAGATCCCTCATCTTGGTTTTCTCAAGCCTCTTGCATCCCCTCCCCCACTTCATTCCCGCCCTACTGGACCTCTGGCCCTCAAGCATGTGGTTTTCCCATCTTTGGGGTTTTTTTGCATTCTCTGTTCCCTCTGTGTGGAATATTCTTTCACTGGACCACAACGTCCCTCTCATCCTTCAGCAGCCTGCTAGTGCCCAGAGAGGCCTCTCCTGGCACCTAGCCGAAGTTGAAGTTGCTTCCCTACCCCAGGCTATCTTCTGTCCTCTGACCCTGTTTTATTTTCTTCCTGGGACCTTCCCCCCATTATCTGAAACTCTGACGTGTTTGTGTACATATCTAATGACTGTCACTGCTGAAAAATGTGATCTGGTGCCAGCACAGTACCAAGTGAATGCAAGTTGGTAGGTGTGTAGATGGATGATTGGATTGATGAATCAGTGGCTGGCTAGGTGAATGAATGAGTGGGTTGGTGGGTAGGTGAATAAATGGACAGACAGGCAAACAGATAGCCAGATGGGCAGATGACTGGGAGGCGGGGAGGTAAGAGGAATGGAATAGGGAAGGCAGACTCCCTTGTAAGACCTGTTCCTTCTCATAAGTCCACTAAGTGCCCCCTCCGTGACCTCCCTGACTCCCCAGGACACTTGTCTTTGGACCCTTTTCTTCCTATGCCAACCTCACTTTGTACCTTACACCACTCATTTTATCCTATTTCACACACTAATTCACACACCAATGCCCTCACCCTGGCAAGTTCCAGAGGGGAGGGATATCTCATAAAGGGTGGTGATGGTTGTGATCATTAATTCACTCTCACCCCCACTGTACTTTATGGATCTGTCTTGTTAAAGACCTTTTTACCAACTCTGTGTGTCAAGTATTGCACTCATCTTTGCATGACGAATACGTAAACTAACTCCAGGAGATGGCTCAGCCAGTAAAGGCATCTGCCACCAAGCCTAACTTTCTGAGTTCAATCCCTGGGACTCACATGGTAGAAGAGAATCAACTTTCGAAAGTTGTCCTCTGACTCCCACACATGCACAAAAATAAAATGGAAGTATCTAAACAAAACAAGTAAGCTGAGGAGCAGAGAAGCTTGCCCGAGGACTTACAGATCATTCTGACAGGGCCAGGGATGGATCCAGCTTATGTCTTCACAGCCCATATTCTGTAGCCTTTCTGTGGTCCTTGTCAGAGGCCCATGCTTAACTCTCAGGTCTACCACAGCATGTGGCAGATGATGAAACCTAAACTTTGTCTCTTCCCTTCTCTCTCTTACTACTTGAGGCAATAAACAGTGTTGTACTATTTATAATATAATACCATAAACACAAATATGAGCTTTCTAATGTGCACAGTGACATTTCTAAGGATAATTAGCCTGTCATAAGACATCTTTTTAATGTTTTATGTGTATGAGTATATTGCCTGCACGTATGTAAGTGCACCTGAGTCATGCAGTGCCTGTGGAGACCAGAAGACAGCGTCAGATCTCCTGGAACTGGGTGTTGCGGATGGTTGTGAGCCACCATGTCAGTTCTGGGAACTTAACCTGGGTCCTCTGCAAGAACAGCCAGTGCTCTTAACCACTGAGCCACCTCTCCAGCCCCCATAAAGCATCTTTTAAAACTACATTGATTACCTGACACTCCCTCTGTGTCTGTGTCTGTGTCTGTGCGTGTGTGTGTACAAGTGTGCACGTGTGCAAGTTAGAAATCAACCTTGGATGTTGTTTTCTCAAGAGTCATCCTACTTTACATTTTGAGACAGGGTCTCCCACTGGGACCTGGGGCTTCCCGAGTAAGCTAACCAGCAGCCTCAGGAATCCTCAGTGTGACAAGCACTTTACAGGCTATGCTATCTCTACAGCCCTTCATATTTTTCTTATGTAACAAATCTGTTAATGAGAAGTTCACCTGCTGCTGAGTCCCATGAATGAGCTAGGGCTCCCTTTCTTTAGCTCCTAGCATTGCACTGAACTTCCTTCTAATATATCCAAGAACATACTGTGGCAGCCCTAGAGAGGAATTTTGAGTAGAATAGACTAAGACCGAGTCTAAAAGTATTAATCACATTGGCGTTCTTCTCTATATTCAGTATAACTAAGGGCTGCTTGCGGCCTGCGTCTCAGCATTAGTATTTGTGATCTGTTTGACCCAGTATGTTCCATTGCTCAGATAGATAGCCAAGCTCAGAAAGCCACTGCCAACCTATGAATGTTGTGCTCTAAACTGACTTGGAACCCATGACTTCACATAGAGTTGAGGCAGGAATTTCTTGCTGTGGGCATGCTCAGTGGCCTCAACATAGGAGAAGTGTCTTCACTGGCATGATTCTCAAGCTCGAGCTTGCAGCCCATGCTGGCTTGTAGAGTATAGGTCTCTCATTGCCTAACAGCTAGATCTCCTAGCAGGAGCACGCTAACAGAGCAGAGGTAGCTGCCTCATTAGACTGGTCCGTCCCAGCTTTCCTTGGCACCTAATCAAGTTTCACTCAGGTTTGGGACTAACCTGGCTGGTTCCCTTGTGTCTGGGTAGGAGTCATGATCAGCAGGATGGTGGGGCTCAAGGGCTGTTCATGGCTGTCAAAGGACTCAGAAAGCCCTCCAGCACTGGAGCAGGACCAGTGAGAAACTGAGAGGTGCTTAGTCATGGCTTGTGTTGAGGAATCTGTAGGTGAACCCTGGGGTGTCACCCAGCTTCTCTGTCTCTTGTAGAGGACATAATTGAACTAAGCCTTTCACCATCTCTGGATTCCATGAGGACATGCAAGGTACCAAAAGATGCCATTTGAGAAATTTGGTAAAAAAGTAAAAAACTGGGACTAGAGAAATGGCTCAGAGGCAGAGAACCCAGGTTTGGATCCCAGTACCGTGATGATGTCTAATAATCCCATGACTCCAGTTCTAGGGAATCTGACACCGTCTTCTGCCCCCGCAGGCATTGCAGGTATGAGTGTACTTACTTGTAGGCAAAGCACTCATACACATAAACAAATTTTTAAAAAATCAAAAAAAGTTTTAAAACAGAAGTAAAAAACTAGGGTTGAGGTGAGCTCAGTGGTAGAACACTTGCCTAGCATATGCCACAAAAATAAAAATTCAAAAGTGGAGGTTTTTTTTTTTTTTTTTTGGCTTGGATATACCCACTAATGAATATTTTGTGAGTTGCACTTGAACTGACTGTGATGCAATTAGAAAGGACTTTCTGACTGATTAGTTGCCTCTCCTGCCACCCAGCCACAGTCATTTAGTGTTTGAGGTCTCACTCGGTCTGCACTCACTCAGGCCATGAGGGAGGAAGAGGCTGGCCTCCCACCCACTTGAATGATGGCATCCTTACTTACTGGCCTGTGTCCAAGATGTGCCCTGCTCAGGACTTCTAGAAATATCAACACAGAGAAATTCTGCATATTTACGGTAGTCTAATCATTTGAGAGTCAAGATCAGAGAGGACCTCCCGCCCAAATACAAATGATTCACCTAAGAATCTGCTAAGAAAACAGTACATTACTCAGACAACCAAAGCTGATGATCTCAGAACACTTGCAGGCTTTCTCCCTCTCTACCCTGCAAGCTGCTTTCATGACCCGTCTGCTTACTGTATAAATAAACACAGCTCTTGCCAAAAATCTCTTAGGATACTGAAGCTATTATGTGGAAGCATAGTATTGGGGATTAAGAAGAATTCTCTGTAGAGCATCTGATGGATGCTCAAGCTTTTGCTTAAACCTTTATTTCATAGTGTCTTCACTTAAGAACCCTTCCCTTGGGGCTGAAGAGATGGCTCAGTGATTAAGTGCACTGATCATTCTTGAGAAGATCTGGGTTCGAATCCCAGCACCCACATGGTGGCTAACAACCATTTATAACTTCATTTCTAGGGGATCCGACACCCTTTTCTGTCCTTGCTGGTGCTACACAACACAGGAGCACTTACACATATGCAGGCCCAACACTCATACACATAAAATTTAAAAAATCAAAATAAATTTTTTTAAAAAGAACCCTTCCCTTTCCCACACTGTTGTCTCTCTTCCTCTATCATTTTAAAGTTATTCGAGTTCCCATCTGCTTCCACAGAGATTCCTAATAATGGTCCAAGCATCCCCATTTATCATCCAAACGATTTCTAAAAGTTTTCTAAAAAAACATCATGCAGTCCCAGAATGTAATGACACCCCATCCAGGGCCACTGGAGTCTTAAAAGTATCGCAACTCACACCAATTGGGGCTATAATTCAGCACTCTGAAGTCTAAGGTGGGAAACTGAATTTGTGGCCAGTCAGGCTTCCATGATGAGACCATGTCTCAAAAACAAAAATAAAACAGTAATGTGATGTTAAATAAACAAGTAGGTGATATAAAATCACATAAGACAGGGACAGCACAGTCTTCCCGTGGTGGGCCAGATGAGTAAATACTTTGAACCTTTTGGACGTTACTCTGTGTCTCAGCTGATCAAGTCTGTTGCTTTAAGACCAAAGCAACCACAGATACCCTGTAAATGAACCCATGATCATATTCCAGTAAAGCTTCACTGACTAAAAGAGACATCCAGAGCTTGGTAGCAATTTGCCAGCCTGGGCATATGATAAAAAGTCAGCGTCTTCCAGTCAGTCCCTCCCCAGGGTGACTCTGGAGAGTTGAGTCTCTGTTGTTACTGGCATGTAGAAACATGTTTACAAATGCAAAGTTCAGTCACGTTTCATCCTATAGAATGCGGAGTTATCTTTCTTTAACCGATTTCCTGTGCACAGGTGTGTGTAGGAAGGAGTTTTTTATTTTTATTTTTATCTTTTTGAGGCATTTCTTACTCTGAAATCAAGGCTGGCTTTGAATTCGTAGCAATCCTCCTGTTTCAGCCTCCTAAGTACTGGGATAACAGGCTTGAACCACCACACCCAGATAATATACTTCTTATCTGTATAAGGCCAAGTCACAGATGCTGTTCTACAGCTTTCTTCACTTAACAATAACTAAGTATAGATTGATGACATTCTTTTCAGTTGCCATAGGATGGTATTATTCTTAATTTTTAAAAGAAGTACAAAAGATTAAGTATATACGAAACTAAGTCCTGGAAGACAGCTAAAGGTGATTATGTTGTTATACCATCCTACAGATCTAGGTGACCCCTCCATCTTAACCTGCCTGGTGTTATTATGTGGCTCTGGGGAGAATTGTTCTGTCAGCCCAGCACCCCATATTTGCAGTTAGTTAATAAATCTGCACAGACATGAAGGCTTTCAGGCAAATTTTAGGTTTACTGTAAATTGACGACAAGGCAACTTTGAAATCTTGATAATTCTAAGCATTTTTTCATGCTGCCACAGAACACAGAACAAGCAGAGGTCTCTCTCTCTCTCTCTCTCTCTCTCTCTCTCTCACACACACACACTTATGTATGCGCACATATCCTGTGCCTCCCCTTTGAAGCTTGTGCAGTTAGCTTTGTGTAAGTTTCCGGGGACTGTCATCTGTCATGACAACCTCCTGTAAACATGGTGGTATAATGGCAGAGATGTGTCTGTCACAGTTCTGGAAACCAGCAGTTTAGAATGAAGGTATAGTCCAAGTGCAAGACTGTCCCATGACCCTGTCCGAGCCTGAGGGAGCTGCCAGCGGTCCTTGGCATTCTCTGGCTTGCAGGCCATCACTGTATATCTCCGACTCTTGTTTTTACATGGGGCCAGCCTCCTCTTTGGCCTCTGGGACTCTTTTCTCCCATACAGGTTTACTGCCTTTAGGAGCTCCAGATCCTTACTGTGAAGGACGGACATACCTTGGGGAACAGAGTCAGCTCAGTGCACACTCTTCCTAAAATTCCAGGGTTCTTCTGTTCTTAGGTTTCTCCTCCCCTAGGAAGGAAAGGGTTGAAGGAAGTCTCTTGTCAAACCAGGCCCCCTTGCTCTTTGAGGAAAAACCAAGCACCCGGACTGACATCTGCGTTTAGTCATTTGCAAAGCTGAGATCAATCACAGAAAAGCACCAGCCAGAACTGCAAGGCTTCTAGGAATTTTTCTGAAATTCCTGAGTTCTGCAAAATTAGCTGCTAATGAGAAGAGTGTTTGCCTCTCTGGTAGTTGAACGGAAAAGGAACTGCACAAGGATTCGCTTCTCTCCTGTAATCCTTGAAAGTTTTCAGTTCAGTCATTGCTTTCCCTACTATGAAGCAGTGTTAATTCTTTGTTTCCAAATTTGCCTGAATCCAGGGAAGGTGGGAATAACCGCCATTTATTTGTGTGGTTTCTCAGGAGGAAGTTACGTTAATGCAGAAATGAAGGCTTGAGGCTGGGGGCAGAATTAGTTTGTAGTTGCTGTAGGATAGTTATGTGTATTATATCAGGGATTCAGATGAAAAGGGGCTAGGGACTTACAGCAACAAGAACTTATTTTCTAATAGTTCTGGAGGCGGGAAGCTCCAGGTGGGGCTGTGTTGTCTCCAGGACCCCTGGAGGCACACCTTTGCCTCTGTCTGTAGCTGCTGGTAGCCCCTGTATTCTTTGGCTTGTGGAAGCACAACTCTAACCTCAGCCTTCCTCCTAGGAAGGGTTCTTTCCTTCTTTCCTTCTCTCCCTGATTCTTGTAAGGCCACTCCGTTATACCACGTTAATGGACTAGCCTGTACCACTGTGAGCTCATCTTACAACTTGCATCTGCAACAGCACTGTCTCCAAATGTCACATTTAGGGATACTGAGGGTCAGGACTTCAACATATCTTTGGGTGAGGCATAATCCATCATATCAGTGTAAGGAGAAAGGAACTCAGGCGACCAGGCTGCCACCAGCAGACTTTCAGCTCTGCCGGCTTACCAGTGCATCATTCACACTCACAACTTACTCTGTCAGAAAGGCAGAACTGTCGCAGACTCAGAGCTTCCCCACTGTAGTGGAGCCCCAACCCCCAGCTCATGTCAGGAAGTCCTGAAGAGGATTCTTTGAAATATCATCTGCCTAGCACTGGACCATTTACCACAGTCAGGGCTAGGGTCGTGGTAGGAAGTAGCAGCCTGGAGGGAGAGGATGGGACTCCTTCAAGGAGCAGGGTAGCCTTGGTAGCCTTGACGTGGCAGCCAGCAGACGTGTGAGCTTGGTGTACCCGGTCTAATGCACACGAAATTGGAATGTTCTCGCCTTCTTTGCGTGTAGCATTGCATCACAGGGTTATTCTGAAGGCCCTTGTCTCAGCTTGCCTTTCATGTGGTTGTGCTTGGTCTCCTAATCTCCCCCTCCCCGCTCCCCTTCCCCTTGCATGACTACGCCTCACAAACCCAACTAAGCCTCTTGCAGGTTCTGGGTGATGTTCTCAGAAGTTTGATTAGATGGTTCATGTCTCTGCGGGATCAGCACGTTTGTGTCTGTACAGAAGCAGGTGATGACTAGCACTGGACTCTTAAATCCCTCGGACGCCATGACTGGTAGACCTCAGTGACAGGCCCTTTCTGTCTCTTATTTTCCTCTTCAAATTGACCCTTTTAAACTTCTCTGCAGCAGTGTATTAGTGTAGTATACGTGGGCTGTGGGAACCCTGGTTCTTGAACTTTGAATATGTTTGTGTATATGTTATCATGTACTTGCTGTGAGAAAAGTCATTCAGGAGGATGACTGCAAAAACTATCAAAATAACTCATAATTCAAAACTCGTTCCACACCAGGGATGGTGGCACATGCCTTTAATCTCAGCACTTGGGAGGCAGAGGCAGGTAGTGAGATCAAGATCAACCTGGTCTACATAGTAAGTTCCAGGCCCACTGTGGCTACAGGGAGACCTGGTTTTAAAAAAGCAAACAGAAAAACAAAACAACAAAAAAAATTTCACTTTTTAAAAAATTATTTTTATTCTATGTGTATGACTACTCTGCCTGAATGTAAGTGTACCACAAGTGTGCAATACCCACAAAGGCCAAAAGAAGGTGTCAGATCCCCTGGCCCTGGAGTTATGGACAATTAACTGCCACGTGGGTGCTGGGAATGAACCTCTGCAGGAGCAGCCAGTGCTCTTAACTGCTGAGCCATCTCTCCAGCCCCCATTTCGCTTAATTATATTTGCCTGTAGGCAATATCAGGAAATGTTTTTATTCACCCAGTTGTGTGGCAAGGAAGGCCATCTAAGATAATTAACCTGCAGAGGATCCGAAAAGATTGTCACAGAGCCTAGAGGCCAGACCCAGCTAGTCCTCAGGGAGACTGTCAAGTGAAGACATTTTCAGAACTATCTCTCTTAGAAGTTTATACCGTGACCCCGAGCTTATCACATCTCAGTAGCTAGTCAGACTCTAGTGGGGTACAAATCTTTGTGCTGTCTCTGATGCAAAGCATACATTTCTTGGTAACTTTGAGTTCATCATTCTTTCAGGAAAAATCAGTCACTAATGTTGACTCGCCCTGAGCTAGGGAAGAAGTGCTAAGACCTTATTCATAGTTTTTTGGTCTCTGGTTGATGAAGGGTACCCTTTGCTCTTACCAGCCACCAGAATTAGAGAGGGACTTTGAATATACATTGTCTTGAGCAAACCAGCATGCAGGTTGAGCTGGTCTTTAATGGTGGGTCATTTCCTGTAGGTTAGGAAGGAGCGAAGGGAAGTATGTCAGCTTGATGAAATTGCTGCGATGTGGTATAAACCAGCTGGGGTGAACTGAGTGTGAAATACTACAGCCGGATGTTGCTTACCCAGAAGGTGTTTTGACTTTTTTTTTTTAGTGATAATTATTTTTGTTTGATTTAAGAGGTAGGAGAATGCTGGATGGTCCTGAAATAAATAAAGCTCAGTTTTTCCTATTCTGAGCCATGAAAGAGTGGGTTAGAGACATTAGTGTCACATTTTTCTCCTAAGATAGTTACATTTCTAAAGTAAAAGATTAATTTTCTTGGGGCTGGAGAGATGGCTTAGCAATTAAGAGCATTTACTGCTTCTGCAGAGAACCTGGATTTGGTTCCCAACACCTGAATCAGGTGGCTCACAAATGCCTGTATCTTCAGTTCCAAGAAATCTGACATCTGTGGCCTCTTCAGGCTCCTGCATGCATGTGGTGCCCGTACATACATATAAAATAAACAAACAAGTAAACCTTTTTCAAAAACTAATATTCTCTCTTCTCTAGCTCTTCTTTACTTTTTTTTCTGACTAAACTGATCACATTTCTCACTCAAAGATCCAAAAGGTAAGAAACCTTCAGCTAATCTTTATGCCTGGGAAAATTATGTAGAAAAGCAACTTTAAGCATAGAAGTATCAGGGAGGATCCTCAAATGTCTTTTCCAGACTTTGGTGCTGTTTGGTTTGCAGAGGAAGGGGAGGGTGAGTGGATGGGGTTGTCCAGGTGAGTATCTTCTCACCTATGAGGTAAACGATGGGGAGAAGTTCTTGAGTTTTGATGTGTAAAAGCAGCATGCTGCTTATCTTTATGACCTCATATTGTACAAAGTCCTCCCTGACCCCTGAGTCATACTTAACCACTGTTCCCTCTTCTTGGTGGGGGCATGTGCCAGAGAAGGTCAGAGGCCAACTTGCCAAGTCAGTTCTCTCCCTCCGCTATGTGGGTTCCCGAGCTCAAACTCAGACCATCAGTTAGGCTTGGTGCAAACACCTTTACTTGCCAGACCCTTGTCCCTTCCTCTTGACTCACGGAAGGCACTTTTACTTAACTGATGCTTACTGCAGACTTACTCTTCATACATATTAGGGAAGCAAATGTGAGCAAGCAATGTGATTCCTGCGTAAAGACTCCTATACGATATGACAGGTCACTGGTGTAAACAGCTAAGGCTTCTCGTTCAGCACATGTGCATTGCATTGGATAGTGACAAAGTTTCTTCCCTTAGGTCACTGATTTTGACTCAATTTATCATCAGATAGTGTCTGGTGTGTTGATGGAGGAAGCATCCTTTCATTCGGGCCCTGCCTTTAATAGACTCATTACTTTTAAAGTAAGTAGCTTCTCCCAGCAAGATCTGCCAGAGTCATCTTGTACTCAGCATGACTGACTGGCCTGCAGCCAAAAAACGGGCTGCAGCTTTATTGTCCCAATTAGACAGAAGTAAATTGACTTGCCTTGGATGGGGAGTGTCCGGGCCTTTGTCCTCCCAGAAAGACACTGAGAAAGCATCTGTCCACCCCAGATGATTTGATGATAAAAAAGGGAAGCCATTGCCTAGTCTGTGAGCGTGGCAGAGGGAGACCTGAGGGGTCTGACAGAAAAGGGGCATTTATTTCAGCTGTCTGATACACAGAGACAGCTGGCCTTTCGGTTGTGAGTCAGGAGTGTTCTCCACAGGTGACCTGAACGTTACAGACAGAAAGAATTAGAATTGCACTTTGCCAAGAAACACACTAGGAGCAAAATTACAGGAAATGAGACTCTTCTAGAAAGAGTTGAGAGAGTATGTAAAGAATTTTAAACAGGAAAGTAGCTTAGAATAGAATACGATCCCAGTGCTGATTCAACAATGCACTGTGCCCTTGAGTTTTTCACTCTGCCACGGCCCTGGTATGATTAGAATTTTCCTAGCAACGAATTTACAGGTTTTTGGTATGATGGTTGGATACATAACTTACTTAGTAGCGAAGACTTAATATTTCATTCTTGTGCTATGTTGACTGATGACATGATTATAGTTATACAGTTTTAAAAGGCACAGTTTCTGCCTTAATTTAGTAGAAGTCATCAAACAAATATAAAAATTAAAATTACTCAATCAGTGGAATAAACAAATGTTATGAGTTCAGAGAAGAGAGCGGCTAAGTCTAGAGATCCAAGAGACATCCTGAGAGAAAGTAAGATTTTACTTAAGTTTCAATTAAGCATTAGTATTTTATTATATGAAACAGACTTTTTATTAAAAAAATATGCACAACACTCATAGGACTCTGGAAATACAAAAATGAACAAGACAATATCCTTGCTGCCAAAAGGTTAAAGTCAGGTGGAGACAACCTGTTCAGTAGCCAGCCAGAAGTTATACTATAACTTATTGCATTATATAAATGGTATGTGCTTTGTATAAATGTTTTCAAAAGGGGTATCGAGGCCAAGAAGCAAATGAAAATCAAAGGGAATGCTTAATAAAGGGGGACCTGGAGAAGGCTCACTCAGTTCTAGAAGTTTCCTACCTGAACTGCACCATAGATTCACTCAGGAAGTATATTCTCATTCGCTTGCCCCTCCCCCACCCTCTCTCTGTGTATATTTTATGTATGTAAGTGTGTATCTGTGTGTTTCTTTACATGCATGTGAAAGCCAGAAGTCAACCTCATGTGTCCATTACACTCGCATGCCACCATGCCCTGATTTTTTATATGGGTTCTGGGAAGGAAACTCAGGCCTTCATGTCTGTGTAGCAAGCACTTTACCTATTACACTATACCTCTAACCCTTGGGAGGCTTCTCAAAAAGGCTGCTGTCCAGGGCCACCTAGATCTCCCTGGACTCTCTAGAGGGAGCCCAGGCAACTGTAATTTGGAACAAATTACATCTGATTCACAGAGATGTTTGAACGTAGCTTGTCTCTGCAGATTCAAGGCATGGGAAAGCATAGACACATAAACATATTTGAGATGGGGTGGAGTCCACATGTCCAGGGTATAAAGGGGTATGTTCATAGAGAGTAGACAATAAAACCAGACAAGTACCCTAGGCCAGATTACAGGCCGCATGGTTACTTAATAAAAATTAGGCTGCTTTATTTAAAGGCATGCCTTTGGGAAGTGGTGAGACTGTTGTCTGTGGTCACAGGTCAGGTCTTGAGCCAAGCCTTCCTGGTGATCTGAGGACTAGATGTGAGGGGGAAGAAATGGTAGAGTCGGAGGGTGATCAGTGGACCAAGAGATCCAGGTCCCTCTATCACTTCAGCAAACAGAAGATGAGCCCTTGCTGCTTGGGAACATGAGGATTACAAAGAACAGTATCCAGTACCTTGGTGGCTACCAGGTTTTATCTCTTTTGGGAACTGACTGAGTCCTTTCTCAAATCACCCATCATACTGAACTCTAATCACACTTTCTGAATGTGATTGCATGCCCCTGGTTGTTAATCCCTAAGTGTCTCCAGGATTTGAAGTTCATAACTATTTTCTTCTCTTGCTCCCTTGAATTGCTTTGAGTATTCTCCATAAGAATTGATTCTTATTATAACTCCACTGTCATTGACCACAACACTCTCAGAGCCTTACCTTGCTCATTCATAAAATGGGGATTGTGGTGATATTTGATGTCTTTATCAGGTGGAGCTGGCATAATCCAACAGGGAGGAATATATTAGTTTCTTTAATGTTGCTATAATAAAACACCCTTACAAAAAATAACGTAGAGTAGAAAGGGTTTCTTTTGACTCACAGTTCCAGAGGAGTAGTGTCCATAATGACGGGCAATCCATGGTGACAGGAAGAGGCGGCATCAGCAGGAGCAAGAAGCTTGCTGGTTACGTTGCATACACACTCAGAAAACAGAATAGCAAGTGGAGCCAGGCTGTAAAACCTCAGAGCCCACTCTCAGTGACGTGCTCCCACCAGCAAGGCTCCCCTCCCAAAGGTTCTGTAACCTTCCCACACAGCACAACCAGCTGTGGACCAAGTGTTCAAACACATGAGCCAGTGGGGATATTTCATCTTCAAACTCCAGTAAGGAGAGATCCATGAAAATGCTTTATAAACAGAAAGCACAGTGCAAATACCGGCAAACGCTGTTGTCATCTGTTTGTACAATTTTCAATTAAACGATACGTTCCTTGGCTCAGGGACAGGGTACAACCACTCTAGTCACAGTGTATGTTACTTTCATCTATAAGACTTACTTCATTTGCATTAACTGCCAAGGTAGGAGTCAGTTCATATCTTTTTGACTTGTTTCTCACGAACATAGGATTGTAAAGCTAGGTTTCCTAAAGGCCCTCTAGCTCAACTGTTTCATCCTACCAGTACAGAGCCTGAGAAATGGAGAGATTAAGTGCCCAGCCCAAGGTCAACCTAGGCCCCTTTGACACCATGGTCTCTTCCTTTCCTGTTGTAGCTAAATCCTGCCACAGGCTACATGAGTGACGTGGTCATCTCTCTCAAGTAGATCATCTTAGCATCGTGAGCAGCAGAGCTGAGAGTTCGAATGCCCTCACTGTTCTGTGAGGGGAGCCTCGGTGCTCAGGGTCCTGAGCAATGAGAGGACAGTCCCCAAAGGCCCACCTGTGTTTCCTGCAGGAAAACTGCTTTAGCTGGATTTTTCCTGTCTTTGTGTCATAGGGGAATGACTGGCATTGACAAAAATGCCTCTAACTGTACCAGGAAGTGGCAAGATGCCTCTCCCTCAGAACTGCTGCCTTGAGGCACAGTGTAGGCCTCCCCTCAGCCCAGGGGAGTGCTTTGAGCGTACTGAGCTGTCTCAGCCCACAAAATGGAAACTGTCGCTCATAAAAATCACTGGTCCATGATGTGGTTTGGGCTGTCACCTGGGTCCCAGCATTTAAGAGGCCACTGGTTCACCTCTGGCAGGCCTCCTGTCTGCTAGTAGAACCTGATGTAACAGGTGTAGGGTGTGGTACCCATTTGCACAGCATTCCCTGCTTATCCTGGCTCTATCTCAGCCTGCCCTTCCAGAGGAATCCAGAGGACTCAGAGCAGGGCAAGTACCCACCCAGCATGCAGAGATCTGGAATGTGAATTGTGGGTCACTGACCACGTAGGGTGCAGAAATGCTTTGACTGTCATCCAGAGGTGAATTCCACGTAGCTTTAAATGTACAGTTACTTGGGACATCATCCTGAAGCTCGGGGCCTAAATTCTACCATCCATCTCCCTTCTTTAAATCCAGTCTTCACTGTTTTCTTTTTTCTTCCTCTGACAGTTGGACCCGGTAGAGGGACTGCTGGGAGCACCCTCCTCCCCTCCGCTCCCAGTGAAACTATGGAATCTGCACAATGCATTCTGGGCTGGGCAGCAGACGTAGTTGTTTGTGAAGGGGATGAGGTCCAGCCACAATGGGAAAGGAAATCAGATGAGGATGTTTTTAAAAGCAAGCTGTGTTTTTCTGACTGCTTCGGTATTGGTTCCCACCCTGAAGGCTCCTCCAACCCTGGGGAAGAAGAAAAAATATTTTCAGTCTGATAGTGTGCTATAGCCAGACAAGAGCCAAACCATCTGTCCACCACTCTTGATAGCTCAGTGGAATAAATTTAATTGCAGTAACTTGAAGGGTATCACATTCAACTCCAAAGCCCAGGCAGCAACTTTACAGAGAGCTTGGTGTGCTACCCAACTACTACAAAACCCTTAAGATCTGGGGCTGGAGAGATGGCTCAGCAGTTAAGAACACTGACTGCTCTGGCAGAGGACCTGTGTTTGATTCTCAGCACCCATATGGCAGCAGCTAAGAACTGTGTGTAACTTAAGTTCCAAAGGATCTGACGCCCTCTTCTGACCTCTTCAGGTATTGTACAACACGGGTGCACTTACACACATGCAGGCAATAGACTCATGTACATGAAATAAATAAAAAATAAAAAATAAATACATTTAAAAAAGATTTATTTAGAGTAGAATTACTGAGAAAGGAAGAAGAGGAGGATAGGGTGGAAAAACATTTGTAATCCCTATGAGAATTTTTGTAACACAGATGTCACAGAATTGGAATGTACTTTTGAGATAACAACTAGCCTATTTGCTGCACACTGATGACAAGTTTAAATATTTTGCATTCAAACAGCCACCACTAAATTACCACTAAGATTAAATAAAGAAAACTTTTTCCCATTATTTATCAAACACCTTCTCATAACCTTTTGACCAAATATATTATGTCCCATGTGGTTACTGGGAGATGTCTACCAATTGATTCCTTTAGATCAGGTGGGCTGAGAAAGACCTTTAGGCTATGGTGATTATGTAGTGTGACTTTATGTTGCTGTTGTGTTAGAAAAGAGACCAGAAATGAGATCATGAATAACCGAAAACCTTTAGTTTTTGCCCTTACACAAGAAACAAAAATTATTATCCAATTGGGGTTTGATTTTAGAAATGTTGGGCTTAAGGGCAAATATTTATCTTCTGCTATTAAGAAAGAAAAGGATTAAAAACCTTTGACCTTGAATATAGGGTAGTGTCTGAGTTTAAAAAGAAGCATAATAAGTTTCTCATCATTTCCTCCCTGGAGCTATACTAATATTTTTTTACTGCATGTAGAGCAGCAATAGCTGACTTACGCCTGCTCGGTCCACCCTACTCTGAACTCCTTTAGAATTCATCTCAGTTTGAGTATTTGGAAAGGAAATAGACAGGTAGTTTGCAGTCTCCTTCTGTCTTGTTATTCAGTGTGAATTTATGACTAATTAGCATTTCTTTTATTTATGCCATAACCTAGCAAGCTAGGTGGAATGCTTTTACAATCTTTGAAAAAATATTTTATTTTTACATTTAGGTATTTGTATTTGTATATGTCTGAGTGTGAGTTGGTACATGTGAATGCAGTGCCTGTGGAGGCCAGAAGGCGTCAGAACTCCTGGAGCTGGAGTTACAGATGATTGTGGGCTGCCCTGTTTGGGTGCTGGGAACTGAACTGGCATCCTTTGCAAGAGCAGTGCACTCTCTTAACTGCTGAACCATTTCTCCAGCCCCACTTTTATAGCCTTTTAGCATTATGAGACAGACAGCTTTTAGTAGAATGAGATCTTTTCAGAAAGTGTCTGGGACTGGGCAGTCTAAGAAGAATGGCTGATCATTCTGCTGGTTTAATACAGGGTCCAAAGTCTCTGTCTCTCCTTTCCTTTTTTCTTTTGAGGTATAGTTTCATTAGCCTCAGCCTGACCTTGAACTCACCTTGTAGCCAAGGATGATTTTCCTGTAGCCAACTTCTCACAACTGCTATGATGGCAGACATTTCCCACTATACCCAGTTTCCAACATAACAGATGGCTCAAGCCTCCATCCACTCCTTTCCCATCCCTAACATTGCACATGCAGATACTAAGCATGATGCCAAAACAGATCTAAAATGAACCAGTTTACCCTCTGTGCAGAGACCCCAGGAAACTGGAATCCTTTGCTTATCCATGCTTTTAAATGATGGTAAGTGAGTTGCCATTTTTGAAAACATATTCAGAAGTCATTAGCCTATCCCAGAAGGGTTAGCTTCTGTGCTCCCTAGTGATAAATATGGGAGATTTAAAAGACTGCTGCTTGTGATGTTTAAGCTATCAAAACTACTAAAGTGATTTTGAGCCCTGCTGTGTTAGCAAGATCTGAGGGGACTAGAAATCTAACTTAATAAAAAGCCCCTGGATTTGAGCACTGGCTCTGTAAGTTTAGAGACTTCTTCATCACCCATTAGTAGGCATATGAATAATAGTAAACACCACCAGGTGTTGGGTGAATGAAAATGTGCACATGCCTTCTAAAACTCAACTGCAGAACAAATGCAAAGAATATTGTTAACAATAAAAATAATACAGGGAAGAATGCTTAATATCAATGATAGGGAAGAATTAGAGCTTGCCACAGGCCTTTTTCACTGAGCCTAGTGGACCATGGTCCTGACAGGAAGAAGGTATTTCTGAGTCTTTGTGGCATACACTAATACAATGTGGTCCAGGCGGTGCGGTGACTGCTTGTTGGTTTCAAGTCAGTTTAGAATGAAATATGGGAGTTATTTGCTTTCCATCCACATCTCTCCATCAGTTCAAAGGACACTAGCAACAGAAGGACAGGGATGAAGCAGGATGGAAAATTGCTCAGTGGCACACTGGAGGTCCTGGGATAATAAATGCCTGATGGGATTAAACTGTGGTGTGTTTACTTAGAGGCCATTTCATAAAAGATCATGTACTGCACAAAGGTTAGAAAAACACTTTGGGAATCAATTCGGCAAAGCCCTCTTAATATGATTCTTCTTCTTTAATTCCCTCCAATTCCTCTAGGATTAAAATGATAATAGAAAGCAAAGTCCTCTTTGGACAACTGTTTGTTAGTATCTCCTGAGCTATACTTACATAAACCCCATGACCTTACCACATACATTCCTTCTTCTGCTATGTATGAATGCAGCTAAATTTGGCTACAATTTCCCAAAAGAATTTTTATAACAGCACTATTCAGAACAGCCCAAACTTCTAAGCTACTCAAATGTCCATCAAGAGTCAAAAGAATAAATAAAATGGCATATACTTACGCAAAGAAACAAAATGCAGTCATGAGATTTAATGAAGAGGAGAGGGATTTGCTTCCATTTATGCAAACTCTAAATACATATGAAACTATCACATGTTAGAAGTCAGCGTGGTGGCTAGAAGACACTGGAAGAATGCATGAAGCCATTTCTGGGAACACAGCATATTCCTCCCTGATTTGAGTACTGGTTACAGAGTGCATTGAAAGTATGAAATTTCATTGAGCTATACACTTATTCTCATAATGTGTTATACAATTAAGAATTTTACTTAACAGAGACAAAGACATAGCCCTCTCTAAGAAATGGTGGGGAATATTTTCAAGGTGTTCTAATTAAGAAAGAAGAATCTGCTGTATAAAGTGTATGACATTTTTCCTGATGAGGAAAAGAAAAAAAAAGCTATAAAATGGGTACAACAACTAATAACAAAAAGTCGTTTCTGAGAACACCAAATTAATACCCAAGGATATTCGATAGCTCTGTTCTTGGTGCCCTCCAAACTTGTTTTATTTCTTAATAACTTACCAGAAGACAGTTATGAGAAGAGTATACTTTACCTATATTATCTGTTCCTGGTATTAAGAAAGGATACCACCCTTCTGAGAAGCATGAATTGAATTTGAAATGATGGCTAAGCCGGAGCTTTGTGAGGTGTTTGCATAGACTTAGGATCATAACATCCCATACCATGAAGGTCACCAATGTCAAGAAATAACATTGACTGGGCATAGCACAGAGGCCTTTTAAGACATTGAGACTATTATTTATGATGTTGTAATGATGGCTACAAAAATCAGTAGAAATTTGTCTTGACCCATAGAAGCAGAGCAAGCACCGAGAGCGAGCTCTGCCGTGAATTGAGGACTCAGATTCTACTCATGTATCAGTGTAGATCATCAGTTATAGCAAATACACCATTCAGGAGTGTGCTGTTGATGTTGGGCAGAGTCAGGGGAGCAGAAGCCTTTGGGAATTCTAGTTTCCACTCCGTGTTGCTGGGCTCTAACAAAGCCTTTTTGAAAAAGAAAAGAAAACATATTTGGGATAACTGACTTTAAAGGACTTGGTGTTATTTATAATGGTGTTTTGTTTTGTTTTGTTTTGTTTATAACATTGGAAAGGCCCTTTCAATAGTTGCAAGCAGGAAAATAAAGTCATTGTTGAAGACTTTAAAAAGATGATCTCATCTTTCTTTAGCCTTAGCAAATGAAGAAAGCAAACTTCAGATCTATGAAGCCTTAATTTGTACAATAAAAAGAACTATGACTTCTTGTCATCTGCCAAGTTTTTTCTTTTGTCTCAAGTTAAAATGGTAGTTCTGGTTCTTTTTCTAACTTCAGGTTACTTAATCTGTCTGTCTGATTTTCTCCTTTTATTCAAAAGGAAAAGGAATTTTTCTAAAGACAGAGAAACAATAACTAGATGAGCAACCTGTTTTTTAAAATCCCTTAGAAAATATCTACACAATTGCTATTAACACAACATTGCTTGTGTATATTTGGCCACACACACACACACACACACAGAGGAATATTGTATTCTGGGAAAAATAACCTGTCTTTCCAAACCAACTGCTTCCCACAGGAATTTGGGCCTCTAAACAAGAACTATATGTGCTTCTGCTTTTGACTGTGGTCGTTGAATGGAATGGTTCATCCTGCCTTCCTAGTCAGGTCTTCACCCCAGCCTCCCTGCCATTTTGTTTTTGTCTATATTTATTGAGGAAGAATTTATACACCATTAAATGTAGGTGTTGAAGAGTACCATTCGACTACGGTGTGTACACTTGTAGAACCATCATCACCACAGTCAGGCTCCAAGCCTTTCCCACCACCCCAGATCGATTGCTCAGTTGCAGTCAATCCCATCCTGTTCTCTATTTCCACTCTCCTGCCCTCCATAGAATTTCCTATAAATGGGATCACATTATGTCATCCTCTGTGTCTGTCCCTTCACCTAATGTGATGTAGTTCTGGTTCATCCAGGTAATTGTGTGTTTGAATAGATTGTTCCTTTTATTGCTGGGGAGTAGCCCCCTTTTTTTTCTTGTTAACATTCCATCTCTTACTTACCTTTTCACTAGTTGAGGGTCATTTGGATTATAACACCCTGGGTCTGTTATGTATTAAAGTACTGCAAACTTTTTCATCTAAGTCTTTATGTAGACATAGTCTTTTATTTCTTTTAGTTCAATACTTAGAAGTTGGAAGGATTGTATTGCATGGCAAATTCATTTTCAGCTTTTTGAAAAACTGCCAGAGGTTCCCAAAACAGCCAGGCCACTTTAAGTTCCCACTAGTGGTCCACTGTCTCCACACCCTCAACACCTGGCACAGTCATCCTTGTGGTGACAACCACTGTGATGTTGTAGTGTGAGAGTAATTTTATTTCCCTAATGACTAATGATGTTTAAAATATTTCTGTGATTTTTAGACATTTGTGTATCTCTTTGGTGACATGTCTGTTTAAGTCTTTGAGAGGTGGGGGGTTGGGGTGTGCCCAGGGATAGAGTTCTTGACTAATGTACAAGGCTTTGGGTTTGACCTCCAGCACCACAATCATTATCACCATCGTCATCATTCTCATATGTCTTTGGGTTCTGTTGTTGTTGTCATTTTGCTTGGTTACTTTTTGTTTGTTTAGGCTCCTTTTCTTCCTTTTTGGTGATGCAAATCAGGTGCTCTACACTGAGCTATATTCCTAGCCCTTATTTTTTGCCCATTTTTTTGATTAGTTTCCTCTTACTGAGTTACTGGGCTACTTTATATGATGTGGATACAAATCACTTTTCAGAGATATGTGCAAAATTGTCTCCTTGTCTTTGGTAGATCGTTCATTTTTATTATATCTTTTTGAGAAGGAATTTAATAATGAGAATTGATTTTTCTTTTATAGATCATGCTGTTGATAGAGGGTCATAAATGTTTTTTTTTTTCCTGTGTTCTTGTCAGGAAATGGCATAGACTTAGCTTTTATATGTATGTGAGTGATCCATTTTGAGTTGATTTTCATGTGTGTTTGGCAGGAATTTAATTAGCTATGGCTGTTCAGCTCCCCCAGCATCATGTATTGGAGAGATTATCCCCTTTCCCCCAAGCTGCCTTGGCAGTTGTTGAAAATCAACTTACCATAAATGTGTGGGCTTCTTCTTAGCCTCCCTCTCCTACTCCATTGACCCGTAGGTCTACTCTAGAGCCCAGCATTGCTGTCTTGATTACTTGGAGCATCATAGGAAGTTTTTAAAAGTAATTTAAATCTTCATCGCAGTCCTAATCCTGCCCAAAGGTTTACCAGTCTGGCCCTTGGCATTGCCATATAAAATTTGGCAGCTTATCAATGTCTACACATGATCCTGCTGAAACATTGATGGAGATTTCACTGAATCTATAGATCTGACGCACACCTGTAATCCCAGGGAGGTCGATAAGAGGATCGCGAGTTCAAAATCACGAGGAGTTTTGATGCCTGGCTTGGGCTACATGAGACCCTGTCTCAAAAAGCCAAGATAAAAATTTTTAAAGAGGCTGATTATGTCCTTTATACGATTTATATAGCACTATTAAGTGACAAAGATTGCTTGAAAGCTATTTGCACTTAATTCCTTGGATAAGAGATCATTAACCATCTGCAGAATACAACATGCATTTGTGCCAGGATATTATACCTCTTCCCTCCCCCGACAGGTGACCAAAGCAAACCAGAGCATTAAGGGTTAGTGACTTATTTTTTGTTTCTCTACCAACTATTGTCTGCGTCCTTGTTTCTAGAAACAGGCTTCCACCCTCCCTATGACACAAGGGTTATGTTTGGCACAATCTACCAGCTCATGGGGACTTCAAGCCATGAGGCAGTGAAGTTCCATAATGTTCTCATCTGAGAAGATTAGCTTTGCACAGACTTGTACAGTGGACGTGGCAAAAACTGCCTGGGTAGACTTGATTTATTCACCTGTACCCAAGTACAAACATTGAGACAGGGCACACCCTCATGATTCTGCCTGGTCATGACAGTGCACCAGGAAAAGGCCTCCTGGAACAGATGGGTGAGTATACGTCCTGGAAATCAGGCCTCTCCAGTCCCAGCGGAAGGCTCTCCCACTCCAGGGGATTACACTGGCTGCAAAAGTGCTGAATCGGCACGAGCACCGCCCTTCTAAACAGGCATCTAGCACGCTCCATCTCCATTCCCACCCGTTCACCTGCCACGCCGTCAGCATGTCTGTGTGTTCCTCCTTCCGGCCTCCTCGTCTGCTGTCAGCTTTGGGACTTGATTCCACTCAGACTGACGTTTTCCCAGTTCATGATGACCTAAGATGAAGCCATTTTAGTGTTTATAAAATTTTAAAACTAATTTCTGAGCCCCACAATAGAGCTATTTGAATATATCTCTTCGGAGTTCCTTGGAAGCTAGTTGAGCTGGTAAAGCGCCTACCGTGCAGGCATGTGGGCCTGAGTTTGAATCCCTGGCACCCCTGTAGAAACCAAGTGCAGTGGTACATACCTGTAATCCCAGCACTGTGAAACAGAGACAGGAGGGTCTCTGAAGCTTACTCACTAGCAAATCTGGCCAAATCAGTGAGCTTTGGGTTCAGTGAGAGACCCTGCCTTAAAAAGTAAGGTAAAGAGTAACTAAGGAAAATGCCTGGTGTCGAACCCTGACCTTCACATGCATGTACTTTGTGTGCTCTAGGCACATTCATGAACACATGTACAAATATACACACAACTAATTTTTAAAGAGATTAAAAAAAAAATAGCTGGGCATGGTGGTGCATGCCTTTAACCCCAGAACTCCAGTGGCAGAGGCAGGCAGATCTCTTTGAGTTTGAGGCTAATCTTGTCTACATAGAGAGTTCCAGGCCAGCCGGTGCTGCATAATGAGGCCCTGTCTCAAAACCAAATAAGATAAAAATAAGAGATTCTTTGGTTGTGGCTGGTAGATAATAAAGTTGGAATACTGCTGATTGATTGACATGGGCCTTTGACTGTCTGCATGTCCTTAATCTGACCTCTCCATTAACCACAGCTATACTTTCAGGAGGTTTCTGAACTGGAAAGTAACTTATCAATAATGTTTCCTTTGGGATTTTTGAGCTCCACCACTCCATCTCAGAATTAACTTAGATCTTAAAAATCTCCTGGTACCCTAGACTTACAGTTTAACTCCTCTGGAAACAGTTCATGCAGTGATCATTCCATCATCTACCCTTGGTATTTCTCAAGGGTCTGTCCAAGAAATAACTTGAACGTGTTCTGAGGTAAGTGATATTTCTGTGGAAGGTGTTTTTCTGTTCCATGACTAAAGTTCCTGTACAAGAATTCCTTTAGTGCCTTTAGGAGCCATTTTAATGATTAGAGTCAAGACCCTTGCCTCTCTAGAGATACTTGTATGTGGCTATTTCTTGAAGAAGGAAGACTTTTTCCATCTTTTTATTGAATTTTTGTGAATTTCATACAATATATTTTGATCATATTTAGATCCCCTCCCCTAATCACACCTCCGCTTACTATCCCATGCGCAGTTTCATATACTCTAATATGTATGTGGAGTCTAATTTGTGTCCCCAAATGTGGGTCCATCCACTGCAGCTTGGTTAGCCTACCAAGAGTCCCACCCTCAAAAGACAGATTCCTTCCCTCCTCAGGTAGATTTGGGTCTTCTAACCCACTTCCCCACATCTGTGCTGGGATTTTGTCTGACTTGAGCTTAGGTGAGACTTGTGCATGCTGTCACCAGTGTTTTGGGTTCATATGACAGCTGTCTGGAAAACTGTTTCCTTGTGGTCATCCACCACCTCTGGTTCTTACAATCCTCCTGCCTCCTCTTCTGAGTTCTTGGGAGGCAGAGGTTTGATATAGGCCCCTTATTGAGGCTTACGCACTCTGTAGTCTCTTATTCTCTGCACTTGGGCCAGTTGTGATTCTTGGTGTTGTTCACCATCTCTTGTATATTGACACTTCTCTGCTGTTATTTTTCAGCACTATTAAAAGCAAGTGGTTTGTTTTGGTTTGGGGTTTGTTTTGAGGGTTGTATTGTTGTTGGTTGGTTGGTTGTTTTCATTTTGAGTATGTAGGAAGTTACTTTGAAAATTCAGCTAAAAATCAAACTGTTTATTGCTCATGGAGTTTAATGCTATGTAGAATGGAGTCTTTTAATGTATATTTTAAATAGTTAAAAAGCTGATATGAGGTTGTAAGGGTTTGTTTATTTTGTTTTGTTGGGTTTTGCTGCTGCTGCTGTTTTGTTTTGTTTTGTTTGACACAGGATCTAACTCTGTAGCTCAGACTGACTACACTGAGAACTTACTGTTGTAGCCCAGGCTGGCTTTACGACAATCCTCTATTGCCTTGCCTTCCCAAGAGCTTGGATTACATGTGTGAACTGCCATGCCTGGCAGACTTCCATGTTTTATTTTTCTAAGTAGAAGGGCATAAAATCAGATGGAGGATGCTGGTGCCAGAGCTCTGGCATGTGGTGGCATGTCTGATCTCTCAGGCACAGGAAGAGTTGCATTCTGTGTGCTTGGGGTCAGATACCAGGTGACACAGCACTCAGGCTGTCCCCTACCACACAGAGACCCTCCTGTGATTGAACTTGCAGTCCATAATGAATCATATTTTATTATTTTTTTGCTCATGATCTGAAAAGTTTTCTCCTTCTAAAAGTGAACCAATTTAAATGATCTTGGTTCAGCTACACCGGATTTCAGTCATTTTGCATACGACCCTGCGTGTGTGTTCTGCTCCGATATCTTTCCTGGCCCTGTGCACAGGGCTTGTCTGTGAACTGTCATGGGTGTCTGTAGAAGGAGAAATGAAACAGGAATGGGTGACTCACCCACTCAGAGGAGGGACTCCTTTGTCCTTGAGTCCCCATAGTCCCTCAGGCCTGTATTGCAGAAACAGAAAAACTCCAATGGCTCACAGCTGCCTTTTGGTTCTAAGTGTCTTGACATGACATAAATTTGTTGACATATTCAGCATCTTGAGGTAGAAAAAGTGCTTGGAGGAAGATGGCTGTCCGTTGCAGTGTGGTGCTGCTGTTTCTTAGTAGTCTTAGTAGTCTTTGTGCTAATAATTTACAGAGCAGGACTCTATATCATGGGGCCTCAACATACCTTCTGTCCATCTCTGTGACATTTCATACAACATATTTACTCTCCTCTGCCTGTATTTGGAAAAGTGGCAACCAGAGAGTCCAGCCACCCTCACAAGGCTCATTGTAAGCAGCTCAGTTCTGGTCAGAGTCATGAGTCACTAAGCATTTACCGTCACTGTTGTTACTATAGTGTGCTATACATCACCTAGTTGTTTGATCATCCAGCCACCCATACTGTAGGACACTTAGTGCTGTGGAGCATGGTTATTGGTTGTGGTACTAATTAAGGACAGACATTCCACAGCCAGCCTGCCTGGGTAGCATCCAGGTCCTACCACATCTATCTGTGTGATGAGGACAAATTACTAAACCTCTCCAGATGTGAACTTCCTCAGCTATAAAGTAGGGAGTCTAGCAGCCCAACCTCCTTAGGTGGCAGTGACACAGACTGAGCCAGTGTTTGTGAAGTGTTTAAAACTGTAACTGACTCAGATTAAGCACAGTGAAAATGTTCGTTTTATTAGTCTCCTCATCACCACCACCATCATCTCCACTCTGTAGTAAAGAATCCAGGATCTCAGATTTGCCCCAAATCCTATTTCAAGACAGGCTGGGATGAAATCTCAAGCCCGGGTATCATGACCTTAAGAGGCACAGACTTTTCCTTGGTGATACTTAATTCTCTTTTGACACCGGGACATAAAAATACATTTTCGATGTGAAAAATTAGAAGCTGCCAATGGCTTCTCTTTCTCCCAACCACCTCTCTTCCCAGCAGTCACCATAGTGCACTCACTGGTGGTCATTCTTCCTGTCCTCTCCACTGAGAGCTCACATATGAAATCAGCATGCATACAGTGTCCCCTCTGACACGAATATAAGTGACAGTGGCTGCCTTGTAGGATTGGATGGAGGTTAACATCCCTAGCAATGTGTTAGGTGATAGACCAGTTTCCTAAGAGGCCTTTCATGAACTCTGCAAGGACTGTGCAATGAGTCTATATATTTTATACACATGAAAACTAAGGATTGGGGCTGGAGAGATGGCTCAGTGGCTAAGAACACTGACTACAGAACATCTCTTGCAGAGGACCTGGGTTCGATTCCCAGCACCATATGGCAGCTAACAACCATCTGTAACTCCAATTCCAGGGAATCCAATGCCCTCCTCTGACCTCCGTAGTCATTGCACAACACAGATGCACTATATCCATAAAGGCAATATACTCATACAAATAAAATAGAAATAATAAATATTTAAAAAGCTGAAGATTGTGAGCTAGTCATCTTTCATAGATTGCATAGTAATAAAGCTGGATTTGAGGTTTGTCACACCCAGTGCTTTACCACTTTTGACTACTACTTTATATGCCTGTATGATAGGTTTTTGTTTGTGTGGTTTTGCAGTACTGGGAATGGCTCTCGGGGCCTCGTGCATGCTAGGAAAACACTGCCCCACCCCAGATTTTATTTTTCTGCTTGATTTTCTTTATTTCTTTTTATCTTATGTGTATAAGTGTTTTGCCTGCTTGTATATAAGTACATCATATGTGTGCACTGCTCACGGAGGCCAGAAGAAGGCCTCAGATCCCCTGGAGCTGGAGTTGTTGGTCCTATTCAAGAGCAACCGCTGTTCTTAACTGCTGATCCATTTCTCCAACCCCTTGATTGTTCTTAAAATGTTAGTTCAAACTTTGGACTATTTCATTTGGATTATGACATTGCAGATTGAACCCAAGGCCTTGTACATGCTACGTAAACATTCTACCAACTGAACTACATACATCCCCAACCCTAAACTCTTAATCTTTTCTTTCATGCAAGTGTATAAAGTTTACTTCATTCTTACAATGACTAAAGATGGCTAAATATTTTATTAAATTTGTGTTGTTTTCCGATTCTTTGTTTTTGGCTGCTATAAATAAATCAGTACTGAATATGCTTAAAGCCTATGCTTTGGGGCACATGTATGGGAGGCTCCATAGGTTGGATAGCTTTCTGGAAATGAAGTAGTAATGGGAATGTATTTGTGTATTGAGCAGTGTGTGTACTAATGACTGACACAGCAGAGCCCTGCCACTTGGGGCTTTGATGCACATCCATCTCTGTGACAGTTCATACAATACACTGTCTTTCTTCTTTGGTCACTAACAGTGTGTGAGAATTCCTGCTTCATCATATTGTCTTCTTTTTATCCTCACCAGGTGAAAATAACAATCTAAGCCATATTTCCCTGATTATTACTGCTGGGTCTGGGCTTCCTCTCCCTCCCTCTCCCCCTCCCTCTACCCCCCCCCCTCTCCCTCCCTCTCCTCCCCCTCTCTCTCCCTCATTATTTTTTTGTGGATCACCCACCCTTTCTTTGGAAAGTGCCTTTTCACCATTGACATTTACTTTTCAGTACTGACTCTTTTATTTTTTGAGACAGGGTCTCACCATGTACCCCTGTGTGACCTGGATCTCGCTGTATAGACGAAGTTGGCCTGGAACTCACAGAGATCCATCCACCTGTCTCTGTCTCCCAAGTGCTGGGATTAAAGGCATGCACCACCATGCCCATTTATTGACAGTCTTTATATACTCTAAACAATCTTTTGCCAGAAACATATGACAAATTTTTGTATTATTTCTCTTTTAACTTTATGCCTAGAGAGTTTGTCATGTGTGCACAGATCAACTGTATTTATCTTTATTATGTCTATGTTTTGCTTTGTTTAAGAAAGTCTTTTTACTCCATTTATTAAAATTAGTCTTATATATTCTAATAATTTGCTAATTTTGTTTCTGCTTTTGGCTTTGTAAGCATTCTGAAACTGATTTATAACAGGTTGAGTAAGGAGTCTAGATTTATATCTCTCTAAATGGGGAACCAGTTATTCTCAGCACTTATTGAAAACCCTTTTATTCCAATTCTTTTGGAATATCCTCTTTATGATCAGTTAAAGTCTCCTGTATGTATGGGTGTAAAACTGCTTCCTCTCTTCTGTGTCATTGGTTTGTTTTCTATTTATATTCTGATATTAAAGTACCTTCATTATTTTAGCCTTGAAACTTTTATGAAAAGAAGAGAGAATTCACTCTACTTGGGTGTCTTTTTGATCGTGTATCTCTGTATTTTCTTCCATATGAATTTACAGAAACACTGTCAAAAACTATAAAGGAAAACCTCTGGACATTTTGAATGGGAGTATGTTCCGTTAATGGGCTGATTTTCAATAAATCAGCGTTTTTACAATATTTGGTAAAGTTTAGAAATAATGTTTCTACTGGTCTATTATGTCCATCAGTTGTTATATAAAGGTCTTTACATAGATCTTGCATTAAGCATTTTATTTGTTATTATAAATGGGGACCTATTTTTCCCATGGCATTAGGTTAATTTTTTACTACTAATAAATAGGAAATAATGTGGGGTTATTTTTGTGTGTATTTTTTTTCTACTTGTTTGACCAAACACTTTTATTGCTGATCTTTCTATTTATTTATTTATTTCTTGCCTAATCATATTGGCTAGAGTCCCCAAAACTTAGGATGATATTTGTAAAAATGTACATCTTTGTCTTATTCCTATATCTAATTAGAATGTTTCTGACATTTCAGCACTAATTAAGGCAAATACGCTTTATCTAACTATTCTCATTTCTTTTCTGTTGCTGTGATTAAACTCTGACAAAAAGAGTGGAGGGAAGGAAAGTGTTTATTTGGTTTACGGTTCTGCCTCACAATCTATCATTGATGGAAGTCAGGGCGGAAACCTAAAAGCAGGAATCATGGGGGAATGCTGCTTACTAACCCTCACTGGCTCGTGCTCAGCTAGCTTTCTTATATAGCCCAAGCCCACCTGCCTAGGGATGGTGCTGCCCACAGCACTAGACCCTCCCATATCAGTCACCACCGAAGATAATCCCACACAGAAGTGGTTACAGGGCAGTCTGGTAGGGGAAATCCCTCTCTTAAGATTCTCTCAGATGACTCTAGGCTGTGCTAAGTTAAAGCTGAGGCTAACTAGGACACTGCCTCAAGAAATTTCTTTTCTATTCCTAGTTCATTGGGGAGTATGCATTTTACCATAGATGACACTAGATTTCTGTCAATGAATCTTGAGCCTTTTACTTACATTTTCCTTGAGGACCCAGAAATCGTAGAAACTAACTTGAACCTCAGCACTGACTTTGACATCCTAGAAAGTCAACCTGGTTTGGAAACAGCAAAATCTTTCCTCTTCTCTCACTCAGATTTGACTTTGGATATGTTAAGGGCAAGAGTTCCTTCGTACTATTAATCTTACTCTTCTCTTACTGCTCACAACCCCACTTCACCTTCCACCACCCCAAACAAAACATAAAGTTTTAAAATAAATAAGAAATAGCAAATAGCTAAGAATAAGGATTTTCTAGCAGGTGCCATTGAAAGCTACCATATTGTGGCTTCTAATCTAAATGACTTTTTTTTCTGACTGATCATCTTAAATAGCCTTTCACCATCTCATATGGTGGCTGGTAAGGGGATTTTCTACTTTCTACAGGAGTGTAAGAAAAAAAATCACTACTTGACCTCTGATTTCCTGTTGAGGTTTCACAGGTGCTCCGAAGCAGGAAACAACCACTGTTCTTTCTCAGAGCCACTATTGCCCATGGTTATTATGAAAAAAGTTTTCACAATTGGTTGATAAAAATGACTTAATCACAAAGTACATTTAATCATTCTTAGGTGAAGGAAGATTATTTGCTGAGCCATGAATGAAGGGATTCTCTTTTGGTCAGGCTTGCATTTGGACCATGACTTTAATGTGATTTGACACCTGTCTAGAGAATTGTCCCTGTTTCTAGTGACACTGTGCCTTGGGAAGCAACACCTGCTGTGATGGCGTCTGTCATATTTAGGAATGTAAAATGCTAAAGAATTCTGCAGAACCATCTCAGGAAAATGTCTTCTTCTGGCACTATTAAGACAGGACATTGATAAACCATGTACATAGGCAGCATAGAAAAGAATCTGAGTTCTGAGACAAAGGCAGGCAATACTGTCTTACTGTGGATTTTCTCTCCTTGGTACAAACTAGATTTGACTAGCCCAGAAAGCAAGAATCTGCCAAACAGGAAGATCTTTTTTATTTGTGTAGGGGCATATATGTATATGTGTGGTGTGTACACATGCACATGAAGGCTAGGCTAAAAGGTCAATCTTCTACCTCCCCAGAGCTGTGGTTACAAGTATGCATCACTGTGTCTTTATCTTCTGGGGTCTGAATTCAGTCCTTCATGCTTGTATGGCAAACACTTTACAAACTGAGTGAACTGTCTCCCCAACTCCAGGACCATTTATTTGTGTTGAGTTAGTGTAAACCAATTTTAGCCTCCGACACAAGTTTCTATGTCAGTTTTTTACTAATTTTGTGTATGAGTGTTTCTCACGTATGTAAAGGTACCACATGCTTGCAATGCCTTCAGAGGTCAAAAAGGTTATTAGATCCCCTGGAGCTGGAGTTACAAATGTTTGTTAACCTCCATGTGGGTGCTGGGAACCAAACCCAGGTCTTCTGCAAGAATACCCACGGCACTTAACTACTGAGCCATCTCTCTAGCTCCAACAGGTCAGTTTTAAGGTGGAGCTTTGGGAAGACAAAGTAAGCTTATCTCAGGCTGGAGTTGTATAACTGATAATCATTCAGGGAAAGCTCAGGTGAAGAGAGAAATGGAAGCCAGAAACCCCAAGATGCGAGGCCGTCCCATCACCGTGCTCCGTGAGCCCCTTCCAGTCCAGAAGATTGGCCAGAACTTTTAGAACTGAGACTACAGGAAGTTTGGCCAACCAGATGATTCATTTTTCCTTCTGTAGCATCTTTTCTTTTCTCCTAAATCCTCAGGTCCAGAAAAGAGTCACGACAAGGCGTGAATTCAGTGTCTTCTTTTTCCTCTTGCAGGCAGGTGACAAACATTATCACCCCAGCTGTGCACGATGCAGCAGATGCAACCAGATGTTCACAGAAGGAGAGGAAATGTATCTTCAAGGTAAGAGGGACTGCAGAACAGAGCAAATTTTCTTTGCTGGAGAGAAACAGTCTTGCTATGTTTGTTGGATTGTTTTGGGAGAAGGGGGCGTTTTATTCTGCCCACTTCCAACAGGATCATGCCAGAGGTTACCTCATTGGTTAGCAATAATCAGCCAAGCGTTGACACACTGGCAGTGAGCCCAGGCGCTTGCTCTGGAATGAGCTCAGTTGCTGCTTGGAGAGATTGAATAAGACTTGAGGTCTAATGCTGAGGGTGTGAGGAAGAGTGAAAACTCAGTGATTGCTCTCCTCCTCCCTGGGAATATGTTTGAGAAAGAAAAAAAATGGAAGGAAAGAAAACATTCTAGAAATTTCTTAAAGTATTGCTTATGTGATAATGACCACCTTGCCTTTTCTCCTTTGAGAGAGACCTTCCAAAGTCTCCAAGCCTGCTGGTATCTGGCTATTCAAGAAGAGATTCTCATGATGAATTATATCACAGACATAGTGCCTTCCACTGAGAGGACATAGTTCATATTGGAATGGAGAGTGAGAAGGCGCACACCCAAAGTCCCTGAGAGAAATTAAGAAGTTTCTGATGACAAGGAAGTCTTCATTCTCAATAGATCATAACATTTTCTTTAATTAAAAATAATTTTGAGAAAGGTGGACATAGTGGCACTTATCTTTAATCCCAGCACTCCTGAGGCAGAGGCAGGCAGAGTTCTGTGAGATTGAGGCCAGCTTAGTCTACATAGTGAGCTCCAAGCCAGCTGGGGCTACAGGGAGGCCAGCCAAACAAAATAATGGTGATAATTTTGAGACATGTTTCCAGTGTAAAACTGTGATCTGTTTTGATCCCTTCTAACATTCCAAAGCTTTGGGGGGAAGCTTTAGGCACAGATTCTCTTCTAGTCAAACAGCACCATCTGTGCAAGCATTTTGCTATTTTTAACTGGAAAAGGAGTCATTAGTTAGCCAAGGTTTATCAGTGCAATTAGCAAGAGCTGTAAGAGGCAATGCTTGTTCGGTTTGGGTAATTACTGGGTCTCAGTTGCCTCCACATGGCATCTCTTCATTCCTCGCTACACATAAAGCTAAGTGTGATTTTAATGAATGGTGTGCTTTGCTTTCTCCATTCTGTTTTTGTGCAACTAAGAAAAGTCTCTAGATGTGATTGTTGAGTGTTAAAACACAAACTTGGTTTCTCTCTCCTTTAAAAAGGCTCATTAGGCAAGAAACTGACAGTCTTGTATCCTTTTAGCTTCAGAACAATCTCCCTGAAAAGAAGTGAGGAAGCCAGTGAGCTGGCTTCAAGGGCCCCACCTCAGGTATCCTTTTAGCTTTAGAACAATCTCCCTGAAAAGAAGTGAGGAAGCTAGTGAGCGTTCAAGGGCCCCACCTCAGCCAGTGACAGACACCACATCTGTGGTCTCAGAGAGCGTCATAGGACGCACTTTCCACTGACTCACTGTACATCCGCAGTAGCAATATGCAGGTGTCATTTTGCTTTTTTTTTTTTTTTTTTTTTCAGAAAGCAGATCAGTCCTTCATGCATCTCCAGCCCTGGTTATAGAGTTTAGTGTGTCCATTACAGAACTCACAGAACACACTTCCAAGTGCATGGCAGCCTGTGCCTGCAGCTGCCAGGGGCAGAGACTCACAGACTAGAGTGTGACTGTGGATGTTCACAGTGGTTCCAGCAGCTAAACAGAGATAGGGTTTGAGTTGTGCACAAATATGTCACTTTGAGGAGATGGGCCATGTTCAGAGCCAGAGGACTTTTTCTGAGTCTCCTTTGGAGTAGAGCATTGCTGCCCAATGCCTAGCCTTTTGGTACATCCTTGAAGAATGAGTAACTTCATCTTTCTCAGCATCTGATGCTCTCTCAGGTCAAATTCCCAGTGTGTTTGACCTTTGGAGAACAATTCTGGCATTGTGTGCAGACTGTGTTCTGGCCAGTGTCTCCTGCTCAGTAGGACCTTCCAGAGAGTGCTTGTGCTAGCCTAAGCCTGACCTTTCGGTTCTCCACATGAAGAGATTTCCTGTGCTTTGTAGTCAACCTTTTGAGCCAATGTTAGTGCTAAAGGGAACTGTATGTCTGTCTGGCTTTAGTTGTTTGGTTTTTTTTTTCTTTTTGATCTTTGGTGATGCAAAGTAGAAATGATTATTAAATAGAGGTTAAAGTATTATTCTGATATAGAATATATTTCCTTGTCATTAATGTAATACTATTTTAGCTCAGCAGTAGAAGGGGATTTATGAGTTAACTTGGTGCACACAAGCTGCTGCTTGAGGAGATAGAGGTTGAAACTGACAGAAAGACTGGTGTTTATGCCGAGCCTCTTACATGCATCATTTACTTACGACTTTCTATCTGGTAACAGTACTGGCTTGAGTCCTTTGAATAGTCTAGGTCCTTCTGCCCCTCCCATATGTGAAGAAACCCAAATAGGGACATTGGACTTACATCTCAGCCTTGCCCACAGTCATGTCAATGACATATATTATGTATCTGGTCACATACAATCATATGGCAGGTGTTAGAGTTTTAAAATAAGAACTGTCCTTTGGAGGTAAGTGTGTTGTTTAATTCTGTACATTTCATGGGTGATGTACCACCCATGAAAATACTTCATACTCTGAAAAAGGAAGGCCTTTGAAGGAGGAACAGAAAATAACACCCAAATAATCATCTCACTAGTTTAAAAGAAAACTCCCCTTTTAAGTAAAAAAGTTGAAGGATTCATATACTAACTCTAACCTCTCTGCCAGTTGATTTGATTTCTAAATATAGTATATAGTGCAGGCAACTATACTAACAGATCAATGAAATATTTAGTAAGTTTCACATCTAGACATAGACTATTAGTTTAGCTTTATTTCTCTCAGTTAAATTGCTTGTCTGTTTTGATGTTATATAAACATGGCTTTTAATTCTGAAATTAAATGCAGCTCATAGTAGGCACTCAGGCATTATGTCTAAGGTTAATGATGTGGGTTAAAAAGAAAAAAAAAATGACCCTGTTAAAAGCTAAATATCTCTCGCTTTAAATGTTCTCAGGCCCAGCTCTGTAGTCCAGAAGTATACCCCACATAGACCAAGTTTAGGAAAACTCAGAGAGGGAATTGATTTCAGGGCCGTAGGTCATTTGGCCATGGGACTTTAACACACCAGTATGCTGAGGACAGAGGAGTGTGAACCACTCTGGACACTGCTGGATTGGACCATGGCTTCTTTCCATTTCCTCTGTTCTTAGGTGCCTTGTGTCTTTCCAGGTTCTACTGTGTGGCATCCCGACTGTAAACAGTCTACCAAGACAGAAGAAAAGCTGCAGGTAAGGAGCCGGTTAGAGCCAGGATGCTGGGGCATTTGGAAGCCACTAGCTCCTAGGGTTAGGGTTTAGGTGAAATTACTTTTCACTGACATTCTCCTTAGAGAAAATCCAAGTTAGCCAAGAGGGTTCTTCCTACCCCACCCCAATTTAAATTTATTGTGATTTTGTTCCAAATGCCTGTATTGGACACAACAAGCCTTATCTTACCATCCAACTTCTTAGCAAAATGTTCAAGAAAAAATCAGTACAGCCGGCGGGGGTAGGGAGAGGGTGGTTCATCAAGCTACACAGTGAGCCCCTCACCAGACCTTCTCTGTCTTAACATAGTGCACCGTTCATCCCTGTTCTCAATCTGTTGCTCAGCTCTGGGTGTTATGCTGACTTCTCAAGTCTGATTTCATAAGCACAGTCTCTAGCTCCAAAGGTGATGGTTGGCCAGGTAAAACCCTAGGGAGAGAATAATGATGCCCTCGGCAGAGTGGATGGGTGGTTGCTCGGAGCACCTCCAGGCAGCAAGCAGTGTTCTGTCTGTTTCAGAAGTCGTAAGGTCAGGGTCATGAACCTGGGTGCTGCTCAGATGCCCCCAGTTTTTACCTCAGCTGACACGTTTCTTCACAGCAATTCCTGGTCCCTCTGTTTAACTCTTTTAGGGTTCACTCAGCAAAAAACTGGAGTTAGACTTCAGTCCTCTTGCTCTCTCAGGAAAGGAATGATCTGGATTTATTTTGGAGACTAGAGTTGAGGGTATGGCATGAATTATCTTTGGCCTTGCCCCTTAGCAGGCTAATGTGTGTCATTTCCTGCATCAGACAGCTGATTCCTCCAGGGACCTGGTCACTGGTATGTGACATGCTAAGGATGATTTGGCCTCAAAGAAATGATTATTGGACTTTCAGGTCCCTTTGTAGGCCCCCTCTTGGAAATGAAATTGTCTCTTTGTTGAAACACTTTGTTTTATTTTTTATTATGTTGTTAGGGTCAATGGGTGATCAAGAAAGATATGAACAGCAGAGGGATTTGTTCATGAGCATTGGGATGATTTGTTTTTTTCTGTTTCTGGCAGAGAACATCTCTTTGAGCATGCATAATTAATTGCTCTTGAAGATCATTCCGCAGTCAGGCCACACTTAGAATCTGGAGGGCTCATGGATGCTTGGGCAATGGGCTATCTTTACAGAACATTAAAGAGAGTACTGTGGTTGCTTTTGCCCTAAGAATGTGAAATCTGCAGCCTAACTGGGGCTTCTGCTCACAAACCACCCAAGTGGCTAGCTGTCCACACCCACTCTACAGTGTTGCTTTTCATTGTTTCAGAATAATTATTTATATTTCATCCCTGATGGATTCTTTTGGGGGATGAAAGAGGTGAATGCTTATGAGGCCAGACATAATGGAATGTGTATCTTTTCTGTGTAAGGAGAACTGGAGTTTTCAGATCATTTTTGTCAAAAGTTTTTTTTTAAACCAACACTTTTGACCATATCTCTGGAGAAGCTTATGAAAATAACTAGTAAAATATTTTACTCACTCTGGCCAAGAAGAGTTTTGATCCTTTGTTTTGTCCCTGGAGTAAGCTTTCCAGAAAATTTCAGAGCCCTTCTCTGTGGTGTCCTACTTGGGAGGTAGGTTGGCTCCCTGATCACTGTCTTCAGGAAGCTCAGGAGTGAGGGGTAGGCTACACCTTAGAGGGAAGACTCTAGCATGCCCAGAGTCAGGGTACAGGCTAATGTAGATGGGGTTAAGAGACGAGTAGGTTTTCAACAGAGGAATGTCTTGCTCTCTTAAGGGTGTGTCTACATGTCACACATCTTGAGCCAAGATTTCCAAGCTTTTAACCACATGTCACATTAGAGCAGTTTCCATAGCAAAATAAAAATGTTTAAAGGCTCTTTGAGTGAGCCACATTTCTGCTATTTAAGAACTCATGGTGCATTCATAACAACAGTCTAAACAACGCCTCTCGAAGCATCTTATTCTTGTAGTACAGGCATAATGAAGTCAAAATAAATGGGAAGGATTCGATGGGTGGTCAGACTGTAGATAAATATTCTGTAGTAGATAAATATACTGTAGTTTGGAGACCAGTTAATATGCTTTTAATAGGGGCCCCAAAGTGGCACGTATACACGTCACTTCCCGTTTTTTGTTCATTTTCTCTTAGACTTCCTGTTTTTTTTAACGTTTCCCAGTGTTTCTGAATGAGGCTCTTGTGTTGTTTATTCTTCCTTTCTCTCATGTTTCATGGCAGCCACCAACTATACAGCGTTCTTCATCCGATTTCTTTTACCCCAAAAGTCTGATTCGTCGCACAGGACGGTCCCCAGCTCTGCAGGTTGGCACTGTGTGGGGGCCGAGGCTTAGAGCCGCAGTCCTGGGCCCAGGCTTCTGTTGCTACCCTCATTCCCTGCCCTCAACCCTTCCACTTTCTACCCCATACCCGAGGCTGATTTTTCTCACCTAACTTCCCAGCTCCGTAGAAGGTAGATGCTTCCATAACCCCATGAGTGTGCCTCTCACCCTGGCTCGGGTTGTTTTCCTTTCTGATAGAAGCTTTCCTTTGGAGCAATGGCTAAAATGTTGTTTTGATTAAAGACAGCACGCAGGGAGCTGCTGTTGGGTCTTGTATTTGCACATTTGTTCATGGAACAGACACTTGCCATGCACTCAATATAGTGCTGGACCAGATGCTGTACGTCCAACTTTACTGGGATAGAAAAGACAAGACAGAGAATAAAATGGGCCAGAAATGCATCATGGAAATGAGCCACATAGATCATGTTCTTGGCAGTGTGGATGAGGGAAAAGGCCTCAAAGGGCACTTTTGGAGGAGAGAAGCAGTCTGGGAGAGTTTGGGGGACAGATAGGATTTGAACATGTGGAGATAGGGAGGGGAAGCCTGATGGGCACACAGAAGCTGCCTGGGAAGGAAGTAGTTTGGTTTGAGAAAGGATTTGTGAAGGGAGAAAGGAGAAAATGACAGGAAGGCGGCCCCACCCCATGGAAGCCAGGTCTGTGCACTCATTGGCTCTGCTGAGAGCTCCTGTAGGGGAGTTGGTCTTCTTTGCATCTTACAGGTGGGACGCTGAGACTAAGTGCCATTACCTGCCATACCTAGGTAATTTCCCCAGAGTCACTCTGTCGGTAAGCAGAAGAGCAAGGGTTGGACCCCAGGTTTCTGTAAGCCCATTAGCCACCCTCTCTCCCCTGAGCCTCAAGTGGGCAGTGTGTGAGAAGGAACCAGAGCTTACTAGGAGGAGGAGACACCGTAGCTGCTGTGAGGCCCTGAGGTGAGAAGGAGCCCAGCAGGCCCTGACCAGGGCCCTTAGCAGAGCAGAGACGCTGAAGACCTTGCATCTCACGTCTGACTTCACCGTCTTTGAGAAAGCAGTGGAAACAGAGGCCTTTGAAACCACAGGCAACTTTCTAGAAATGTCCCCATATCAGCCCCAATGGAACATATTACACAGCTTTGCTGCAATCCAGTAAGCACTTGTGTTTGAGCCCTGTGCCACCACCTTCTCCCTGGGCCTTCCAGAACATCACTAAGGATGACAAGAGTTGGGGCTTCTGTTTTTACTAAAACCTCACTCATGGTCTTGCTTTAAATCATTCCAAGTTAAGAAGTTGAAAGTAGAAGGCACCCCTTTGGAGGTCAGGCCCCTCTAGAATGAAGTCAGACAGGGGAGCAGTTGCCCAAGGCTGCACAGACTGTGAACACCAAGGCACTGCAGACTCAGGTTCTCTGTCTCCAAGCTTTGGGCCCTGCTGTGGCCCTTGGTGCCAGCCCACATGCCAGCTTTGTTCGCGTAAGATTTTCATTCTGTTTTGAAGCTCAGCCCTGGTGGCAGAGCTCCAAGAGGCAGGAAGAATGAAAGTCCTGTAACCTGGGAGCAGCTGAGGATTCGTCCCCACTGCAGACAAGCCCCAAGAAGTACCTCTGTTTGGCAGCAAGTTTCTTTCTCCGTCATTTTTTTCTCAATAGTGTATTCTTAACTCAGTGTTATATCTACCCCTCCCCCACCACTACCACTAAAGCCGTCGTCCAACTGATGCGTTTTTCCCTACTTGGAGAAAAACAACATTATTAGATGTGATTGGGGCTGCTTCAGTGCCTTTAATTTAAGCACTTTGGAGCAGAGAGATGGAATTGGGAATCTGTTTTGAATCACCCTCTCTTCCTAGCCTGTTGTTCAAAAGAGACATCTGATTCCCATTATGCAGCCGTAAAGATCAATGAAGTCAACTTTAGCTCCTCACAGAAAGTTGTAAACAGCCTGGGACCTGGCAGAGAGAAGACATGCTGTTTGTCAAGGTCTCCCTTCTCTGTTGATGACAAGAGATGAGGGCAGTTTACCAGAACCTTAAGAAATTCCAAATAACACAGTTGCTTTGATCTTTTACGTACTTTGACCTAAACATAGCCCATTTTCACCTTGTAAAATGAAGTAACCTTAGGTATTAGGTGAACTTTCTTATGCCTTCCTTCCAGGGTCAGCCAGTTCTCCAATTCCAATTTCAAGGAGGAATTAAACTTACAAGATGAAAATAACTTTTTAAAATTTATGTTTGGAAGTCACTCCTTCATTTTTCTAAATTATAGGTAAAAGAAAAAGGGGCTGGAGAGTTGGCTCAGTAGTTAAGATCACTGGGTGCGCTTGCAGAAGACCAGGGTTCAGTTCCCAGCTCTGATTTGGTGGCTAGCAGCTGTCTGTAACTCTAGTTCCAGGGGTTCTGACACCCTCTTCTGGCCTCCATGGGCATTGCATGCACGTGATGCACCCACCCACCTGCATACAAGCAAATACTCATAACATAAAACAACATAAAATAAATAAATAAAAGATTAAAAATCAGTTCATGTTTAAGAAAAAACATTCTGGTTACATTTATTTGGAGCAGTTAGATTAGAAGAAATAGCAAAGGCTTTTGCATGTTGGTAAAACTCAGTCTTAAGCATTGATAGTTCATTGTAGGTTAAGCTTGTGATAGTCTTAGGACCAAGTTTGTAATAACCTGAATGGGTCACTTACTTTCATTCTACAAAGGAGTTCTGTAGCTGAACACTGAATACAAAAGCATGAATTGACTGACCCACAAAGCGAGTGAGGTGTTTTTTTTTCTTTTGAAACTAACGTTCACCTGTTGTAACAGATGCTGTTGCAAACCTATGTCATACCGAACAGATACCATGTGTATATTTTAAGTCTCTATGTACGTCTAGAACAGGGAAGTCATGTTGTGAGTTGCTCTCTTGTTACTGTCACTGCAGCATATACTGCTTTATTCTCAGGGTTTAATTTGTTCAGGGACTTTGTCCTCTTGGATGTAACTTTACAGTTCAGCTGTCAGTCACGAGGGTGAGGTGTTAGAATGTGAATACCCAGAAGCCATCCTCACAGATTGACCTTAACAAAGGCTGACAGTATTTCTGAAACCTTCTCTAGATGCGTCTTTTGCCAACCCCAGATCCTCCCCAAACACAAATACTTTTTTCCAAAGAAGTTGATTTCCCCTTGTGTTTACATTTAGTGTTTACACATTCTGAAAGAATTCCTTCTTCTGCAGTTCTTGTTACCACCTTGTCAGGTGAACGTCAACAAAAGCTCAAGGCAGGTACTGTCTGTACCCTCAGTGCTTACTTAGTATAAGGTGTGGGCCACCTTATAGCTGTAGTTTTCTTGTAGGCGCTTCTAAGATCTATCATCTGGTTACCTATTGCTTCTAGTTTCTCCTGCCTTCTTAGAGCCTGGCTTTAGAGGAATGCAAATTAGATGGAGGTAGTTTTTGTATCCCTGCTCCTGCTAAATAGGGGGTTGAACAGCAAAAGGCTGTCCAGCTCTCTCTGAAGGAAAGTAAGTGGAAATGTCATTTCTCCACTTAGTTCAATCCAGAGCTCTGGTAAGTGTTTACGAATGGTCAATAAAGTGTGGTGTGAATTGGGGTGGAAATGTCAAAAGGCCTCTTCACTTTGTGGTATTTCTGTGACTGTGTCGAATGGTAGGGCAGAGGGACAAAGGGTTTTGGGGAATAAATAAATCAACTGATAAATAGTTGGAGGCCTTTTGAAAGACGAGAATGAAAATATGTGCTTTTTCTAGTATCTAGCTACTAAGTAGTAACAAATGGTCAGTCTCTCTCTCTCTCTCTCTCTCTCTCTCTCTCTCTCTCTCATTGAGGTGAACTGCTGGTATTCCAATGACGTCTCCCATAATTGTGGTTTTTAAAAAATATTTTATTTTTTATTTTATGTGAATGACTTTATTATTACCTGCATGTATGTAAATGCACCCGTGTCATAGAATGCCTGTGGAGGTCAGAAGAGGGCATCAGATCCCCAGGAACTGGAGGTACAAATGATTGTTAGCAGCCATGTGGGTGCTGGGAATTTAACTCGAGTCATCTGCAACAGCAATCAGTGCTCTTAAGTGCTGAGCCATCTCTCCAGCCCCTGGTAAAATTATTTTTTAACTGAACAATTAATGGAATTTTAATCTTAAATGTCTAGAATGTATTTTATTTTTCAGTTCTGGAGATAGAACTAACAGTCTTATATACATGTTACATGTCCTTATATACATGTCCTCTATCGTTAAACTATATCCCAAACTCTCTTTATTTTTTATTTTGAGAAGGAGGCTCACTTAGTTACTTAGGCTGGCCTTAAACTTGTGATCTTCCTGCCTAAGCACACAGAATAGCTGGGATTATAGGTCTGTGTCTCCACCTCGAACCCTAAAATTTTCCCTTCAATTTGAAACATCTAAGATTTTAGCCATGTTGTATTTGAAATCATTATTTATTATTCAAAGAACTTCCATTTTCCAGCCATATTTTTTTTCCCTAACAGATGCATGACTTCCTTGTGACTAAGATATTTTCTGGTGACCCAGAGCTGTCCTCCACGCTGTGGCACACAGACACCCAAACTGAAATTCACCTTAGCCTTGCAGCCCAGTTTCCTGACTCGCTACCTGGTTTTCCAGTCCCATGGGCTGTTTCTTCTTTATTGTTAATTTAACCCCACCACTCCCTCACTAGATTGCAACAAAATTCTACAGAAGATCGACATTTCCTTTTGTCCTTATGTGCACTTATTTAACCCAAATTGCCCACTCCAACCCTTCTGGATACCCAGGGTGGCCCTGGTGACCTGGTGATGACGGACTAACTCAGTAGTCAGCAGTCTTTGTTTTTGGAACCGTGAGAGTTTTGATGAACAAACTTATTCTTGTGTCTATACTACAAATACATAATGAATGAAGGTGACTTCAATATTATTCACACTCATCTACAAAGAAGAGGAAGTAGCAAAGCTTAACAACTGCTCAAAGCAAATGGAGGTCATTTGCTCTCCTTTAAACCCTTTGTCTTTGCACAAAACAATACCAATACCCTGAAAGTCAGAAAAATGGAGTTCTTTTGATCCATTTTGGCCAACACCACCAACAAAGGTAGAGTGGGATTAGGAAGCGGACCTCAGGGTAGATCAAGAAAGGATTATATATGCTGTGATCTCTCAAAGTACTTTGCCAAGAAGATTAGGCAAATAGCTTAATCTTTCTTTGACCACAGGAAGAAGGGAGTCTTCCTTCCCTAAGAACCTTCTAGACTAGACGCACAGATACGTCATTCAGCCTCTCTTGAAGAAAGGGTCCATTTGCTGTATTTTTGTTTCCCCAGCACACGTTTCCATATTCACCTTTGCTCTTAGCAGGGTCTTTATTTTCCCTTTTAAAGAAACAACAATGGGGACTGGAGAGGTGGCTCAGCAGTTTAGAGCACTGACTGCTCTTGTAGAGGACTCCGGTAGAATTTCCAGCACTCACATGGCGGCTGACAACTCACTGTAACTCCAGTTCCAGAGGATCTGATGCCCTCTTCTGACTTCCATGGGCATTGCATGACACAGGTACACTTACATATGTGCTGGTAATACACTCATACACATAAAATATTAAAACAATGACGAGAGACCTCCTCACTGGAATACCAGCAGTCCACTTGAGTGAGTGAGTGTGTGTGTGTGTGTGTGTGTGTGTGTGTGAGAGAGAGAGAGAGAGAGAGAGACAGAGACACAGAGAGAGAGAGAGAGAGAGAGAGACAGATATGCCATTTATCACTACTCAGTAGCTAGATGCTGGAAAAAACACATCTTTTCATTCTCAATAAGTCTTTCAAAAGGCCTCCGTCTATCAGTTGATTTATCCCCTGAAACCCTTTGTCCCCCTGCCCCACCATCCTGATATCCTCTTCTGTCCTCCATGGGCACTGCACAACACAGGTACACTTACATGCAGGCATAGCATTTCATACACATCATTTTTTTTAATTAAAAAATTTCTCTTCTTAAAAGAGACTCTTTTAACCTCCATTGGTTGAACAAATATGATTGGAAAGCATTAGTGACTGTGGCAGAAATCTAGGGAGCCTCATGTGTTGTTAAGGCTTACGCAGAGTTCAGAAAGCAGCAGATTCAGAACTTTCCTGAAAGATAAGACAGACCTGTGCAATACTAAGCATGGAAAGAGAAGAGCATTAATCACTAAAGCTGAACCATACATAGAAGTTACTATATGCAAAGGGATTACCATCTTGGAGTCCTCAAAGAGAGGACAAGCACTTGCCAATCCCAGGCAGGAATGGGATCCATAGATTGTGACAGATTAACAAGTTCTGACCCATAGTTCAAATGTAGTAACAAACTGTCGCCTGGTCCTTGTGGCTCACGGTTGAAAGGACTATCTTACCATGAGGCACAAAATGGAAACAGTGCTACCCCTCTCTATCTGAGACAAGATGGCTGTGAAACCTGATCTACAGTCAGTATCTGAATAATACTGACTACCTGTCTGTGCCTGGCTAAGTGCCTGGAACTTTCTACATATTGCCTCATTCAACTCCCAGGAAGTAATTGTTGGGAATACTGTTTCCTGCTTTCATGAGTGGAAAACTTAAAGAAAAGTTAAAAGGAAGAAAAAAGAAAAACCCACGTCTCCAACTGGTAATAATGAGGGTTTCAAGAGAGTTATTTAATTCCAAAAGCCAAACTTTAACATCACCGCACATAGTTGTATTTTATCCATTATCCAGTGCAGACAGGGAGGCAAAGGGGAAAAGACGGCTTTGCACAGAGCTATGCAAGACGTGAGTCACCCGGCCTGTAAGAGGCCTACAGAAGAAAGCTGCCCAGCAAGGTTAGATGGGCAGAATGAAGCAGCGTCAGACAGGGTAGATGATGGATTCAGTAGAAGAGTCGTTTCTGACTTTCCAACACGCATCTGGAATCTTTTCCAAATACCGCCAACTAGTCTAAAAGGGCAAGAGGCAGAGTTGTCCATCCTTGAACCCCAGCTGATTGGGTGACCGGTTGATTTGACATTGAAAACTGTTGGATTAGAGAAAGAATTTTGACATCAGAGACATCTGGGGCAAGAGTGTACAAACAGATCATGTAGAGCTGAAAACTCGGTAAAGAATCAGATGGGACTTGCCAAAATACAAATTGTTAAATAATGCCCCCTAAAACCTTTAACCCAATCATCCTGGTAAACAAGATAAATGCTTCAGAGAGAGCCCTGTATCACTCCTGGGATCTATTACTCCAGTCAGGGAGGAAGGAAGAGAAATAGAACAGAAATAGGCCAGTGCAGCCTGGAGACCTGCCTTACTTTGGGTTTTGTTTTCTTTTTGAGAGGGAGAGACACACACACCAGCTCAGTTTCCTGCATGTGGCAGACACCTACCTCTGAGCTTCATCCATAGCCCTTCCTATCATTTTTTTTTTTGAGACAAGGTCTCAACAGGTTATCCAAACTGCCTTGAACTCAATTTGTAATCCAGCTAGATCTTGAATTTGTGATCCTTCTATGCTGGCCGTCAGGTTGCAGGCCTGTGCCACTGGGCCAGGCTCAAGAGACTCTTCTTTCTGTGGTGTTTCTTCTCCCAAAAATAGCTCAAGGGCCCTTCCCTACATGTTCTCTAGTTGGTCTTCAGTTCTGTTCCTGTCTACATGGGCAGTGCAAGAGTCACTAAGCACTCAGAGCCAGTCCCAGGAGTTTGGTTACTGAGGATACAGATCATTCCTCTGACCCACCCTTGGAACAACGCCAGAGAAGCCCCAAAGCTCCAATGTGCTCCATGTCCCAGGTGCTTGCTAATGAACACTGGCCATTGCCTCAGCAACTGCAGTAATTGAAGGCATGTCACCCTCCTGCCAAGTACCCCCTCCTTCAGACCCACCCTAAGGAGCTTAGGCGGGGTCCTTGTAGAGCTATTGCAAAAAGAATATTTTCAGGGCCCAGGCATGGAGGTCCATGCCTGTAATTTTGGCACTTGGGAGGCTGAAACAAGAGAATCATAAGTTTAAGGCCAGCCTGAGCTACAGAGTAAAATGCTGTTTTAAAAAGAGAGGAAGTATTTGCAGTTACCAGACAATTTATTCTGCTCCTGAACTCAATATATTTCTATTACTGTCATCTTCATCCTACAACTCTGTTGATGGGAAACAATGTGCATACTTACGATATAGACAGAATTGGGGTTCCATCCTCGGGCCTGGGGCCTCAGTGATTCAGGTCAAATCCTGTCTCACCTTTCCTACCTTCGTAGGTTGGCATATTCATAGTTCTTCCTCATCTGTAAAATGGGGACAATGACAGAGTCATTTAACAGATTAAATGTGATTAAGGCTGGGACACGCCCAGCATAGGCCTGTCTCTAGATCTTAAACACTAGCTACTGTAGATATCCTTACATTGATGCTTAAGAGATTTCCTATGAGGTTGGGGAGATAGCTTCGCTGATAAAATGTTTTCCTTGTAAATATGAGGGTTTGAGTTCAGTCTCCAGAACTCCCATAAAGAGCTGGGCTTGGTGGTGCATGTTTATAATGCCACTGAGGAGAAGGCAGAGACTGGAGGGTCCCTGGGACTCTTTGCCCAGCCAAAGAACTCCAGGCCAATGAGAGACCCTGCCTCAGAGGAGGCTGATGGTGTTCCTGAGGAGGACACCAGAGGTTGTCCTCTGAGCTCCACATACATGTACACATGTGCATGCACACTCCTCCCCAACACACACTCATGTACACATGCATGCATAAAAAGAAGAGATCTCATTTTGAGATCAAATTTAGGATATATTAGAACCCTGCCACTTGAAGATGAAGGATGACCTATATTTAATAATTATTCCCGTGAGATGAGTGTGGGTTCAACACTGCTAAGGGGGGTGTATCTTTTTAAAGGGGGCGTGCCTTCTGTTTGCAGTACTTCTGTACGCTGAACGTAGACCCTAGACATTTTTTTGAATAGTATCAGGTAAATTTTTTTTTCCAGTATATTCAGATGTGAGATTTTTCTCATTTTGAAACTCACTGTTATTGGAAATTGTCACTCCAGTCACAAATGAAGGAAAGCATGAGTTGATGACCAGTCTCCGGGAGGAGCCCAGTGTAATGAGCCAGGCCAGCTCCACCCTGCCGTAGCAGAGGTATCAGGCACCTTGACTCCGAGAATGGCCGCTCCCAGCCTCCAGCGAGTACTTTTACAGTGAGTCTGGCCACTGCTGCCTTGAGTTGGCCACGTGGGCTTGTAGTCCACCTTTGGGGGTGAATTACTCAGCACTCCTGTCTGTCCAAGTTCTTCTGGCTGGTTTCCCTCCTGTTCAAGGTGCCACATATTGATGTCCCCCAGTCTGAGAGAGGAAAAGGTCCTATCCTGTCGTAGAGCTGTAGACTTTCCAGGAAATAGCCACGTGGACAAGAGGCAGTCTTTTATGATTAGGCCGTTGGTTTCCTTGTAGAATTGTCCAGATTATGTCAAGCAGAGATAAGAAGTCATTGATCCTAGTTCTTTAAATATTTTATTTATTATTTTTATTTCATGTGTATGGGTGTATTATTGCTTGCATGTAGATAGGCACACCCGTGTTGTGCAGTGCCGGAGGAGGTCAGAAAGAGGGTGTCAGATCCCGGGAACTGGAGTTACAGACAGTTGTTAGCCACCATGTGGGTGTTGGGAACTGAGCCTGGGTCCTCTGCAAGAGCAGCCAGTGCTCTTAAGCACTGAGCCATCTCTCCAGCCCCTGATACTAGATTTTACCTCATCTTCTTGCCCTACACCAAAACCAATACCTGCTTTCTAGATTCTCAAGTCTGTATTGTAAAGTCAACCTTCTTTTGTCCTCCCAGAGACTAACCACCAGCCTTACCTTAGTGACTGGTTAGGCTCAGACCATGTAATAAACACGAGTTGGGACTACACATGGAGTATTTGTTTGCAATGAGTAGCTCATTCTGACCCCAAATACTTACACGTCTGTGTTCCTGCCTGTGCCGAGCCCTGGATATACATACACGTGACAAAAGCTCTGATAGAAGGAGGCCAAGATCAACGTTAATGAGAGAGGTAGCTACGATGTAAGGAAACCGGCAAACACTTCATCGGGAACTTTTATTCATGAAGGATGGCAGCCCTGAACTGGGCACACCTTGTTCTGGGAGTAGTGGTGACAAGTAAGGAAGTCAGGAGTGTGACCTCAAGGCCCTGGAGCTGTGATTTTACTCTAAGTTGGAACTAAAGGCAAAAGCAGGATATTAACAAGGGAGCCAAATTCTTAAAAGGTCTCTCTCTTTTGAAATATCCTCTTGATACTGAGTGTGATTAAGGAAGGCAGAGGCAAGAACAGGAAGCCTGGTTGGTGTGCAGGGGAGCCATTGCTAAACTGGTGACGAGCTGGGACTGGGCCAGCCATGGAGCTGGAGAGAGATGGCAGCTTTGAGATGTGTACCAAGGTCAAGCCCAAAGTTCTTCAAGGGACAGGAAGAAAAAGGACCAAGAAAGCCACCAAATGTGGCTTCCCCAGAGCCGGTGGCACTAATTTTCATGACCTTTTCCTCAAAGTTCTGTCTTCCCTCCTACACAAAGCTTATAGGTCTCTCCTTTTCTAAGTAGTTGAGTTGTTTAGTGAACTTGGTTGCCTAGACCAGTCTTAATCCTGAAAGCGCAGTCAGAAATCTGTTTGCTTTGCAGCCCACCAGGACATCCTCCGAGAGTATTTATTCTAGAGCAGGCTCCAGCATCCCTGGCTCACCCGGTCATACCATCTATGTAAGTACCTACTTCTGGGAGGGATACTTCTGGGACAGGTGAGTTCAGGGATTAGAACAGAAGGGTGGATAATCCAAAATGATTTCTGATCCTGATGCTAGATTCTAATATCCCTTTGCCATTCAGTGTTCCTAATCATCTTTCCTTTGGGTAATTCAATTTATATGTGATCAAAGATGACCCAAAGGGCTAGAGAGATGGCTTAGTGGTTAAGAGCACTGGCTACTCATACAAAGCATCAAGGTTCAATTCCCAGCATCCACATGGTAGCTAACAACTGTCCTTAACTCCAGTTCCAGGGGATCCAAAACCCTCTTCTGACCTCCGTGGGCATTACACAACAGGGGTACACTTATATACATGAAGGCAGTAACTCATACACACAAAATAATAACGTATTTTTTAAAAGATTATCTAAAAGTGTAGTGATATGATGTTAGACTTAAAAGATTATTGCACCTAGCTGGGTGTGGTGGTACATGCCTTTAGTCCCAGCACTCAGGAAGCAGAGGCAGATGGATCTCTGTGAGTTCAAGGCAAGCCTGGTCTACATAGTGAGTTCCAGGTCAACTGGGAAGATCCTGTCTCAAAAAGACCAAAAAAAAAAAACCATTATTGCACCTAACTTGCTTATAGGTATTTGGGAATTAATTACATATTTTATAGTGCTGCCATTAGGTAGTCTTAAATTCTGACACAAATGTGTCTGCATACATATTCAAATGCAGTTTTTGGTTTTTAGCCATCTGAGAGAATTATGGACCATCTGTTTGAGATTATTCCTTCTCCATAATGAATTTAGGAATATATCCTGAAGGTTGACACATTTTCTATGTACTGGATTCTACACACACTTTTCTCCAAGTGTTTGATGATTTTTTTAACTTGATTAATAGATGACCTAAATGGGAACTTCCTAAAGAATATAACGTTGCTAAGCAAGGCATTTTGGTTTGTTTGTTTGAAGGCTCACAACATTTTGAACAAGTCATAAAAGGTATGAGCAACGGTTTCTTAAAGAAACAAGCAGTGATTTTTCTGTTTATCTTTTCCAGGCAAAAGTAGACAACGAAATCCTGGATTACAAGGATTTGGCAGCCATTCCTAAGGTCAAGGCGATTTATGATATTGAACGTCCAGATCTCATCACCTATGAGCCCTTCTACACTTCAGGCTATGAGGACAAGCAGGATAGACAGAGCCTTGGAGAGGTGATAAATTCACAGTAGTTGCAAAGAGCCTGATCGTTCATTTGCTTCTTACCTTTGTAAGAACTTCTGTTTGGAACTAAGATAAATCATACTCTCCACTGCCTACCATCTAAAGATTGCTAACCAGGTGCCTTGAGGTATCCAAGGACCTATTTATTCCATGACCCCTACTCTAAGGGGCAACTGCACATAAAGTCAGGTGTGGGACAATAGAGCCCCATGCTGGGATAGGTCCTAAGGTTGTTGGTGTGACTAGGGCAAACAGGGTCTGAAGTGGGTCTTGTCTTGAGAAAAAGTGGAAGTATATTCCTGGAGATCATGAGAAGTGAGACCACTTCCTTAAATTTTGGGTGACTGCAGTTTCTATGAGAGAGAGAGAGAGAGAGAATATGAATGAGAATTAATATGAGAGAATGGGGTAATACCCAGGGTTCTGGAATCAAATTACCCAGGCTCAACCCAAGACCTTACCACATGCTGCTTGTTCAACTTGCCATGTGAAGTCTGTTACCAGCCCAAATGCCTCATCCGGAAAACAGACAGGAGAACGAGCACTGCCCTCGTTAGTACAGCTGAACGAAACAATGTAATACAGTGAGCCCGAGGCCAGCCTTGTAAATGTCCAGTGTGGCAGTGACCACTGTTACGGCCTGTCTTTTGAGGCTTGTTACTGCTCGGACAGCAGGCCTGCCCCCGGCTGGGCCAGAGCCTCTCTAGCAGTGGGGCTCCCGTTCCCGTGCCATCCCAGGACTGGGGAAGTCCATGCTGCCTCTTCCTGCCTAGGTCCCATGGGCTCTGGTCCATTTCCTGGGCCTCTTCAATTCATTCCAGTTGTTTTCCTCTTTTTGCTTTTTTGCCATCATTAGGGCTCGACTCCAGGGCCTTGAGTAGACTTAGAAGCACATGCTTTACTGCTGCACTGTACTAGGGCCCTTCCCCAGTTCATCTTTTAAAACTGGAGTCATTTGTAGATTGATTGGGTCCCATATAGTGGACCCAACTAAGCCCTTCAGGCAAGGTTAGAGCAGAATGTGCAGAGTCTAGAGCATCGCAGGGTGCTACTAGGCTGATGTAAGATGAACAAGAGGCCTGAAGTCCTGGGGCAGTGGGACAAATATGAGCCTAGCACTTGTGACACTGAGGGAGAAGGATCACGAAAGACCCTGTCAACAACCCCGGCCCCGCCCCCACCAAAGCATGAAAATGTGATGACTCTGCTTAATTTGTTTTCAAATTTATATATTTATATATATATATATATATAGTAATAATTTCATGTGTATTTATAGTATACCTTTTATTTGTTTATTTTCTAATCTGGATTTTATTCCAGAGCATAGCCAGCATTTAAAAAGTTCCCATAGCAGGATGTGGTGACGCAAGCCTTTAATCCCAGCACATGGGAGGCACAGACAGGCAGATCTCTGTGAGATCAAGGTCAGCCTTGTCTATGTAGTGAGTTCCAGGCCAGTTGGGGTTACAGCGAGATGCTGTCTCAAAAAAACTAAAAAGTAAAATAAATACATAAAAAAGGTCTGGCCTGCTGTCTGAAGAGATATCCATTTTCATGTAGTGCCACCTAGTGGTAATCCTGCTAAGCTGCATGTGTAGCTATTTGCAGGTTGATCTGCCTGGGCTGTAACTGCCTTTGGATTCCAGAATAAGGGACTGAAGGTAAAGGAAGCTTCCTGAACAAAGTACATAAAGATTGACCTCAGAGCAAGTGGGTGTGGATTTGCTAATGTTCCAGAAATACAATGAAGGGCATTTAAAACCAGACTCTGATAGTTACTGACTTACAACTTTGGGGAAAGTAAAGTGCAGGTACAAAACAATAACTCTCCCTGTGCAGCTTTTGCATAAGTGACCTCTTGAGATTAGAAAGTACATCTCTTAAGTACTCCACAAACATCCCATTTGTTCTCAGAATCAGCCCCTTTCTATACAGATCTAGGGTGATGGCCTGTGACTTTCTTTGTGCACAAAGGATGCCCCCTTGAGACAGAAATCAGATACACTAATGAACTCCTCTGAGACACATGGACCTTGCCACTGAGTAAACTTTACAGACTCTTCCATTATTTATTCTCTTAGTTATTAAGTCTTCTTTTATAAAATCCATATGTTGTTATTTTTAAGACAGAAAGGCTGGAGCAATGGCTTAGTCAGAAAAGTGCTTGCCACATAAGCACAAGGACCTGATTTGGATCTTGGAACACAAATTAAAAAACCAAGTTTGGCAGCATGTGCCTGTAAATCCCAGTGCTGAGAAGATAGAGAAAGAAGGCTCTGGGCCTGCTGACTTGCCAGTCTAGCTGAATTGGTGAGTTCCAGGTTCAATGAGAGACCCTGTCTGAAAAAATAAAGTGGAAAACAATTAAAGGTTCTTGACATTGACTTCTGGCCTCCACACATAGCTACACACATGTAAACATGTGTGCACACACATACACAGGAGTGAACTTAAAACTCTGTGTAATCATTTGTACATTTGAAAGGTGCATGATTATGTGGGTACAGGAATCCCCACTGGCAGGGGCCAACCTCACCCAGCAAAGGAGCCCTAGGGACAGCATATTACTGCCCAGTACTGTGGACTTAAGGAACCTTTGAGAACAAGATGGTCTCCCAGCTTATTCTTAATATGGGGAAAGGGACAAGTCCACCCCTGCCTGTGTCCTCTGAGATGCTCCCTTTCAATTTCTAGAACATCTTTTGCATTTCAATTGTAAACATTTTACATTCACTCCAAAAATATTCATGGAGCACCTGATATGTACCTGCTCTTGTCACTGGAAACACATCATTGTAAATGGAGCTCGAAAAATCAAGTGGAAGACGGTCAACAAAGAAACAGATGAGTAATGGAGTACTATAGGGACGTTAGTACTGTACAGGAAGATGACGCAGGTTTGAACAGGAGGGCCTCAGAAGGCGGGAAGGGGACCTTGCTAGAGAAGAGGACGTTCTGCTGGTGTCCAAGTGTAAAAAGCTCCAGGGATGAGGAGTGGGGAGGTGGGGACAGAGGATACAGCCAGCAGAGTGCCTTCCCACCTCCAGGTAACAGGACTTGACCTATTGATAGCAGAGGAGGCCTATTAACCTAAAAGCACAGAAGCTGAGGACTAGAAGTGGAATGTCACGGGCCCAGACACGACAGTCCTGCCAAACCTTTAGGCTCTAATTTAATGAAAAAGCTATGTTGAAGCAGGGCATGGTGATGTATGCCTTTAATCCCAGTAATCCCAGCACATGGGAGGAACAGGCAAGCAGATCTCTGTGAGTTCAAGGCCAGCTTGATCTATATTAGTGAATTCCAGGCCAGCCAGAGATACATAGTAAGACCCTGACTCAAATTAAGTATACATATACATACATAAAATAAATGAATCCTCTGTCTTCTGGGAGAGGAAGAGTCTGTTTTCTTTAAGGATGTGGGTTCTGATAGGTCAACCACGCTCCAGTGGATGGCCCTATGCCCAGGAGTATATGGGCAGTGCAAATTGGACTCCGTAGACTGAAAAAAAGAAAAAAAAAAGGGCACAAAGTTGGGGAGATAGGAAGGAGTGGGACATGAATATAATCAAAATAGATCATATGAAATTCTCAAATAATCAATAAGAATATTATATTAAAACTTAGCCAGGCATGGAGGCATAAGCCTTTAATCCCAGCACTCTGAGTTCGAGGCCAGCCAAGACTACATGTTGATTGAGACCCCAGAATGAAAAGCAACTCTTGGAGATGGGGGAGGCATGTTGACAAAACCCTGCATGTGTCTAGCTGCTCTAACACAGTGCTAAGATAAGCATGGTTTGAATATGTAGAGAAACTGGTTCCAGCTAGTTCCACGGCATATTCATTAAAACCAGGGCTCTTGGGTAGAGATGTGCCTCGGAGTTTCCTGGGAATCTGGCCGAATTTCCCTTCAGCCCACTTCCCATTTAATAAACTGGCAGCAGATGCTGACTTGTGTTTTTGGAGCAATATTTCTAGCTCATTCTGATGAGCAGTTCTAATTGTAGCTGGTCGAGAGTTAACCGGCATTTTGACACTGACTTCTCTCTCTTCTTCTAGTCTCCAAGGACTTTGTCTCCTACTCCTTCTGCAGAGGTGAGTACCATTTTGATCATTTTTATGAGTGGAATTGGGAGTGATCTGGACTTTGCCTAGATTTCATTTTTGAAAAAGGACATAATGTGCAAAGGAACAGAAAAAATTGATTCTGGTGCTTGCAAGGATTCCTTCCATGTGAGCTAGGAGTGTGACTCCAACACACTTACAGTGGACATGGAGAGAAGGTGTGACTTCCTGCTGATGTGAACCTGCACCTCTGAGTGGGAAGAGCAGTGATAGTGTCCACAGGAGCTGAAGCCTCTGTCCAATATGTCTAGTTATGGGGTCCTTGGTCCCTATTGTCCTTAATTCATATAGACTCTAAAGTACTAGAATGTCTGAAGTGGCCAGTGGCGCTGGTTTCTGGTGAGTTACCTCTTCAGTACACAATCTGGGCAGATCTTGAAAGCTTAGCAATTTGAGGGATTTTTTTGGTGTTTTGAGACAGGGTCTCATGTAACCTAGACTGGCCCAGAACTCACTGTACTGCTCTGAATAATGTATTCACACTAGGAAATGTGTCATTGAAGTTCTGAAGTGTTAACTTCTGTGATGGACCAGCTGTAAAGCGGAAAAGCATCCTTTGGAGACTTTGGGCCCCGTTGTTATTTTGTTCTAGGCAGTGAGGATCAAGCCAGAGTTTCCTTGCCGCACTGTTGAACTCCACAAAGCTCTGCTTGCTGAGGTGTTGATGTAGTGATCTCTCAAATTCTTCTCATACTGTGCCAGTCCTTGTGCAGATAGTTTTTTGTCCCTGTAACCTAGTCCATCCATCTGTAGGTTTGTTTGGGTAATGTTCTAGGAGTACCATTAGATTAGATTGAAGTGGTATGTCCTCATTTCTTCATTCTCTGATTTGTTGAGTATCCCATATAAAGTTGGCTCTTATGAGTAGTAGTATCATAAAAGTCTTTGAATGACTTACTCCTTTTCAAGATCATTTATAATTATTTCCCTAGACTGTGTTTCAGATGAGAACTAGTTACTGGTCTCGGGTAACCTCCAACTTGTTCTTTAGGAGCATCAACTTAAAATGTCACCAGTCAATTTTAGAGACTACCTGGCTTGGAGGCTAGTCAAGAGATAAGTGTTGCCAGGCATGGTGGCACATGCCTTTAATCCCAGCCCTCGGGAGGCAGAGACACTGATCCCTAAGAGACTGAGGCCAGCCTGATCCACATAGTGACTAGTTCCTTTGCTACTTTTAGTGAAAAAAGACCTGGGGAATGCAATAAAAGGGAGGCAGGGAGGGAGGGAGGGAGGGAAAAGAGAAGAGGGGGAGTGGGGAAGGAGGGAGGGAGGGAAAAAAGAAGAGGGGGAGAGGGGAAGGAGGGAGGGAGAGAGGGAAGGAAAAAAGGAGAGGGGGAGCGGGGAAGGAGGGAGGGCAATTTTGTCTGAGGATCCAGTTCGTCGCAGTAGGAAGTCTTGGCAGCAGGAACACGAGGCTTCCAGGCGAGTTGTATCCACAGTCAGGAACTGAGAGACACTTGGGCCCTTTTCTTTCCTCCTTTTTCCCAGCCCGGGGTCCCAGCTCCTCCTTTTGCCCAGCCCGGGGTCCCAGCTCCTCCTTTTTCCCAGCCCGGGGTCCCAGCTCCTCCTTTTTCCCAGCCCGGGGTCCCAGCTCCTCCTTTTGCCCAGCCCGGGGTCCCAGCTCCTCCTTTTGCCCAGCCCGGGGTCCCAGCCCCGCAACAGTGCTACCCACGTGCAGGTGCAGAAACAGCCTCCTAGCCATGTCCAAAGACGTTTTTCCGTGATAACAAAAAGATGACCCATCACAAGATCTGACATGGGGCATGTACTTTGCAAAGCTTCAAGTCCCAGTCCCGGCATGGCCATGGGAACTGTTCCTTTCCTCAGAGCTCTGTCACTGTTGGAGTTTATAGTTCATATGTCTTACATTTTAATAATTACAATGACTCTTGGTTGTAAACAAGACTGAGCACATTAGCCATGGAATACCCACACATATGAAGATTTATTTGAATATCACCCTAAAAAGGTAAACGTAAACACAGAGAATGATAATTCCTCAGGGATATTTGTGAACTAGATTTTACTCTAAAATATTGAAGATTTGCAGAGGCCAAAGAGACGGCTCAGCAGCTAAGGGCACCTCCATACAGGGTAACACCCTGCATGTACAATGCCTGACTTCCTCAGGCATCGTACAAGGGTGCACTTACATACGCGCAGGCTCCTGCACATAAAATAAAAAAATAATAAATATTGAAGAATCATGTGAATGTGCTTTGTGCTCATGCCTTCTCCAACTTTGTTCCAGGGCTACCAGGATGTTCGGGATCGGATGATCCACCGGTCCACAAGCCAGGGGTCCATCAACTCCCCTGTGTACAGCCGCCACAGTTACACTCCAACCACATCTCGCTCTCCCCAGCATTTCCACCGACCTGGTAAGAGCGGCTTTTCCCAGTGTCCATCTACATACAATAAGCGTATCTCTGTGTGATTTTTTTTTTCCATTCCATTTGATAGCATATTGAAAAATCTGATTACTAAAATCTTCTACTCCTCTCCCATAACAGAATGAAAACTGTTATCCTTATCTTGTATAATGGCTTTTAAAAATGGGTCATTTATGGCTATGTTCAGTGTGAGTTACTAAACTGCATCTTGACATTAGACTACTTTGAACAAAGATTGTTTTTAAAGAATTGATGGAGATCTCATCAGTATGAGACTTGAGATTAAGATCTCCAAGAAAATGTTTTCTATGCTTTTTCAGCTTATTAGCATCACCTGAAACCCAGTATCAGCCATTTGTTGGCAAGTTTATAGTCCTTGCTCAGGCACATTATGTTTTCATGAATACTTGGATGATCACCCTCTAGAAAGAGGCCTCAGAGTCCTACTAGGTAACTTCTAAGATCCCTTCCAATCCTGAAATTTCAAAGAGGACTTGGAAACATAAAGACTTAAGGAATGCACCTTGATAGAGAAAGTTACATAGTAGCAGGTATTGACTGACCTTGATCTTTAGAGGTCTTGGTACCTACAGCTGTTAATAGAAATCAAGTGTGTGGAACAGAAAAATGGCGACCACAGCACAGGTTCAGGTTGCCCAGAGAAGGTCACAGGGAAGACTTTGGCCTCTAAAACAACTTGTGGTGATGCTCTGCATCTAGAAGACTCTGTTTTAAGCTTTTTACTGCTGCCCAGGTTGATGAGAACAAACCTATCCAAATGTTTTAAATAAATGTACAAGAATTAAAACCAATGGATATGAACAGATCTAGAAAGATGGTGATCATCTCTTCCAAGTCATAGATTTAACACGTGTAGAAAATTGAAGACTATTGGACTCCTCAATAATGTATCAATTTCCCTAGACCAGGTTGGGGATGTATCTCAGTGATAGAGTACTTGCCTACCATGTGTGAGGCCCTGGGTTCATTTCCCAGAATCACAGAAAAAAATCCATAGACTTACACATATTTTCTTAGTGTGTATTAAATTATGTTAAATGAGCATTTCCAGGAAATTCTCTTTTTTTAATGTGTATCTACAGTCATTTTATTTGTTCCTGGCCATGGGTTTTGATTTACTCCTTTGTCTATCTGGGAGGTAAAAAATCGTTTTGGTGTTACTCTGTATATGACACATGCAGAGACCACTGAGACCCAGCCCTGACATAGAGTAGCCTGTGGCCATGGGGAAATTGTCCTTCCATAGCCTCTTGGATAAGGGGCAAGTGACCACTCAGTCATAGTTGTTCCCCTCAAAGCTCCTGTCTGTATTGAGCATGAGAAAGTTCCGCCTCTTCCAATCATGGTTCTATCCTGCAACTTTCAGAACATCCTCCTTCCACAGTCCAGTCCACGTGTTAAAATGTTTTGATGCCTGAAAGTGAAGCTCATAGCCTGTCTGTGGTCTGTGTGTGGCATACCCAGGTATCCACTCCATTAATCCCCTGAGTCTGGGTTGAGCTTTGATGGTCCATTTTCCTCCTAAATATCTGCCCCTCCGGGGGTCTCATTGTTCCCAGCATCCCGTGTACCTCTGCCCCAGAACCCAGGAATACAACTGGGTTTTCCTTATGCATAGGCTAAATGAAGTGCAATTTCCAGTGGCATAAGTCTGCAGCTTTAAAAAAAACAAAAAACAAAAAACAACAACAACAAAAATGTGGCCCTTACATATAAGTATTTCTCATCAAGGTTCTTGAAATGATTGCCATCTGTTTACATGTGTTTCCAAGGGTTGTTTGGTCGGATGTACTCTGAAAGCAGCTGTTGTGGAGTCTGTGATGTACCCAGCCCTAGCTCTACAGAGTTAGAATCATCCTGCAACGTTCAGGAGACCATTCCCTCTCACCCAGGCCATTTATCCTCAGAGATTAACTCTGTGCCAACCTGAGCCTATCTGCTGTGGGTCGTCCCTCTGCCTAACCCTTCGTGGGCGCCTTTGTAACCCTCTTTCCTTCCTCCCTTTTCAGATTCCTGATTAATGCTCTTATTTCTTTCCCCCTTTGGAACAATGGCAGTAACGCTGCTCCTGTGTTAACTTCTTTCTTTTTTCTGTCTCCACCTCGCCCTGCCCTGATTGGTTGATTCCTTGCTGCACAGAGCTTTTGTCTCCTGGTGTGCACAGGTGGTCCCCCCTGCGCACCAGCAGCTTCAGCTCCACCCACAGCGACTCCCGCCCCAACCCCCCCTTCCGACACCACTTCCTCCCCCATGTCAAAGGTAAGGACGCAGGCCTCCGCAGGCACTGCCTGCGTAGTGGAGATTTATTAGCACCCCAGCAAGGCTAATAAGACTGTCTCCAAGAATTAGAGCCACTGAGCTTCTGACCCATCAGCATGCCTGCGTGTGTCATGACTGTCCCCAACTGTGGCCTTCGAACTGGCATGGCATCTCACATTCTGAGAGATGTGTCATTTCTAAGGGCTCTACACAGTGAAACAGGAGGAGTATTCAGGAACTAAGATTTATCACCTGCCACTTAGAAATATATACTATGATTTTGTTTTTGTATACATCAGAAGCAAAATATAATATATACAAGGGTGTTTTCTTGGGTTTGATTTGCAGTATGTTTCCACAAAGACAGTAGTATTGAGTAGTAAATATGGGACAGTCGTCTTCATGGTGATGAATCATTGAACTACATGAGCACGTTTGGGCATTGTAACTTTCTCTCTGAGCTGACTACTCTGAGTACTTTGCTTTTGATCTGTCCTAACTTCCCCACGATGGATGAGAGAGGCTCTGCCTTCTGTTTTCTCTTCCCACCTGGTGTTCCCCTTTACTCCCTTTGTGACTCTCTTGCTGTTTGCTTCATTGTTGCTTATGCTTCTGGAGCCTCCTCAGTCAGGGCTCTGGAGCCTCCTCAGTTAGGGTTCTCCACTTGTGGGAACGACCATGAAGAAGCCATTGTTTAAATGAAGAATGACCCCCCAGAAGGATGCTAACTTGTGTTGTCCTGATTTGAACCACATGAACCAACAAAGATGGCAGGAGGGAGAAAGGGAGGCAAGTGCAGAAAGATCTAAACTGGTCCTCAAGGATTCTTTGTGTCCCCAGTGTTCACACTAACTCATCCGCCTGTGCTGAGTTTCCTGAGCATTGTCAGTCTACCTTTCTGTTAGCTTTCTTGGATTCCCGGATCACTGATTCCTAAATGTAGATGTGCTGGACATTGTGGTGTGCGATGTGCCACACATTTGCTGGTTCGGCATTTTCTATGCTTTAATAACAATATGGCTGGGGGTTCGCAGGGATGGCTCAGCAGATAAGAGTAGCTGTGGCTCTCACAAGGGACCTTTGTTCAGTTCCCAGCATGCACATGGTGGCTCACAACTGTCTGTAACTCCAGTTGCAGGAGTTCCGGATACCCTCCCCTCTTCTGACCTCTGTGGGCACTGCACATATGTGGTGTACATACATACATGCAGGCTCACATGCATAAAATAAAGTAAAAATAAGTACATTTTTAAAGAAGAAAGAAAATAATGCAACTGACATGTTTATGAAGCTAGACATCTGTTACCACTAGCAAAACTTTTGGTAGGCACAGCACTTTCTAAAATTCTTGGCACATTATTTAAAGTCAGCTAATTATTTTAGCAATAATGGATTGAGAAGACTTATTTTTTCATCTAAGTATCAAGGTTATATTTTTGAGAATGTTTATACAACCATAAAGAAATTGTTGGGAAAAGTATTATATGTTAATGAGGTTTCATAAAGCAGGTCTTGGCCAAATTAAGATGATGGTTCCTTCTCACATTCAAGAGAAAATAAATCAATTTTTGACTGGTTAAAATGGAAACGTTCTCATCTGGTTAGAATGTGTTTGATTTTTTCAGAGAGATACTTTTAAAAAATATCATGAACTCTGGAAAATCCTACAAAGTGTGTACAAATAACACAGGTAGGAAATGGTGACATAGCCAGTGTGTGAATGTTGCCACAAAAAGACACAGGAAGCCCAAGGACACTGGCATCTTGGATTTAAATACTGTCTGTCACTTGTTGGTTCTGTGACCTTGAGCTGTTCCATGTCCTTTTGAGTGGTTTATGAATCAAGAAGGACACAGCCACTCCTAGGTCATTAGATGTGTGAGCTGAGATGTCCTGGTGTCAGGATGTGGCCATCAGCATGGTGCCCTTAAAGTTCTTTCATTTTGCTTTTTGAGGCAGGGTCTCATGTAGCTGAGGCTGACCTCAAGCTCCCATTGTAGCTGAAAATGGCCTTGAACTCCTAATCTCCACTACAGAAACCAAATTCCTTTTAGTCAGCGCTGGGGACCAAACCCAAGACTTAGTGTATGCTAATCAAGCACTCTGCAGACTAAGCTGTATCCCCAACCCTTAAAGCATTTAAACAATTTTTTTTTAATTTTTTGTGTGTATGAGTGTATTGCCTACATGTATGTTTAGTGCACTCGTGAGGTCAGAAGAGGGTGTCAGATTCCCCCGGAACTGGAGTTGCAAATGGTTGTTAGCCACAAAGTAGGGCTGGGACTTGAACTTGGGTCCTCCACAAGAGCCGCCAGTGCTCTTCCCAGCTGAGCCATCTCTCCAGCCCCCTTAAAGCACTTTTGATTGCATCATTCCACTCACTCTTGGGATATAGGCCTGGTGGGGGGAGCCAGAAGCAGGGTTCCTGATGAAGTAACGACATAATTCCTAACTAGGAAGAAGCAGGACTTGGCCCAGACCTCTGTCCTCATACCAGAAGTGCATTTTTATATTAGGTACACATGCTTTGGACTAAGTCTGCATGAACTACAAGTTCTAAAGGAAAATGTTATTTTCCACCCCACTCCACAATCTGCAGTCTTATTGAGGCTAATACTACGACGTCGGTCATTGAAATTATAAAAGTAGCAAAGTTTTGCTTTTCAGTAGAAACATCAAATAGTTTTAAAAATTGTAGTAGCTCTGTGTGCCTCAGTGGTACCTTGTTAAGAATGTTTTTAGTCGGAGTTTGACATTTTTAAATGCAGTCAAATGTTTTGGGTTCAAAGCAGTAAATCAAGAGGAATTAGCGTGACTTTAAATTTATACTTAAAAAATTTAATGATCTCTTTTTACTGGATGTGTTCCTCTATTTTGTTTATATGGAATTGTCTATATAATTCAAATCTAAAATATAATAGATATAATAACAGTTAACCCTCAATTTTGAAATCAGATGAACTTTTTCTAAAAAATTCATGGGGTTGCAGAGATAGCTGTGTTTAAGAGCACTTGCTGCTCTCCCAGAAGACCTGGATTCAGTACTTGATACCCATATGGTGGCTCAAAACCATCTGGAACTCCAGTTCCAGGGGATCTGATGCCCTTTTTCTGGCCCCCTAGGCATCAAGCACATACATGCAGGCAAATCACTCACACATAAAATAAAAATAAATATATAAATCATGGAAAATTTGTTCAAAGATAGCACCTTATAAATAGTAATGTAGTAGGGTATAGTGGCATACACTGTTAAGATTAATCCTAGGATGCTGGAGGCAGAGGCAGATGGAGCTCCATGAGTTCCAGGCCAACCTGTTCTGCATAAGGACCTCAAGGCCAGCAGGGGTTACAAGGACACCCCCTTACCTCCACAAAAAAGCCTAATGTAGGCAGATTCTCCAAGGAATTTTGTTATTTTGAAAGGTGTTATTTTGAAAGGTGCCAGTAAACGTGGGCAGCCACTCTAGCCTTTGGGCATTCCAGAATAGAGATATCAGCCATTTGAGAACTACACAGCAGAGATCTTTCAAATAGAGGCAGTGCTTCTTGGGGTTTCTGGTACCCCTCATTTTGCCTTTGCGGGGGTGCGGGGACCGGCTAGCCTAGTGATCCCCTTGTCTTAGCCTCCCCAGTTCTGGGATTAGGCAGTGAACCAGCTGTCCTGGCTTTGTGCTTACTTTTGATCTTGGATTTGGCTTCTGATCATGGAGGAGTTCCGTTTTAATGAATGTGAGCCAGGGAGCTTGACTAACAGTGGGATGTCCATAATAGAAATGCAGAGCTAGGAACATAAGGAGCCTTTGTCACTCAGGCAGTGGACGCTCAGCCTCCTTTTGGCCAAGTCCACTTCCAGGTTCCTCATTTCTGATGCATGTAGGCCCCTGGGGTTCACTGTGCTGGGGACACTTGCATGGTCTAGAGCTGACAGGCTCCTTACAGCCGCCTCTGCTTCTGTGGCTTTCCCATCCATTTTCTACGTTGTCCATCATCTTTGAAAGATTCTTGTTTCTGTTTTGCTCTTCTATACCCCTTGAGGTCTTATTCTATGTGCCCTTTGGACATAGAGATTTGCAGAAACTACGGACTTTGTTTTCTGAGTAAGTGTACCATGCACACACAGTGCCCATGGAGGCCAAAAGAAGGTGTCTTCTTCCTTCCCCTTTGAAATACTGTTAGGTGTCACATCCCACATCCAAAAGGTAAAAATTCAGTTTTAAGCAGGAGGGCTACCTATGTCAAGGCCCTGTGAAAGAACTCTTTCTTGGTTTGCCGTGGGTAGGTGTTGCTGTGAGGCAAACACATAGCATTTCCTGAGAATAAAACCGTAACTGTTATTGAAGTTTTAGACGAGAACTGTTCATCTTGAAGCTCTGTCACCAAATCCTAGATGCTGCCAGCTTTTAGTTCTCCTTCAGATAGATGTTCAGATTTTATTCTGTTTTTTTAAAGATTTATTTTTAGAGGTTGGAAAGGTGGCTCAGTGGTTAAGAGTACCAGCTGCTCTTTCAGAGGACCCGGATTTGGTCAGCTAGCTATAACGCTAACTCCACAGAATTTAACATCTTCTTTTGGCCTCCATGAGCACTATGTGTACATGGTGCACTTACATACATGCAAGCAAAACATTCTTTATGTCTGCATGGGGGTATATGCATGTGAGTACAGGTGCCCATGAGGGTCAGAGATATCAGATCCTCCTGGAGCTGGAGTTACTGGCAGTAGAGTGTCCCCGGATGTGGATGCTGGGCACCAACTGAAGTGCTCCTCAAGTACAGACTCTTAACCGCTGAGCAATCTCTCCAGCCCCACAGCATTCATGTTTTAGAATACAAGCCCAGAGTGCCAAAAGCCAGGCAGTACTCCAATCAAGTAACCCACAGTAACTGTTCTGTTGTGTTTACTCGTCATCAAGGTTCACATGGTACCAAAAGGTCCTAGGTCATTCAATATGTGAGCTGAGATGTCCTAGTGTCAGGATGTGGCCATCAGCATGGTGCCCTTAAAGTTCTTTCATTTTGCTTTTTGAGGCAGGGTCTCATGTAGCTGAGGCTGACCTCAAGCTCCAATTGTAGCTAAAAATGGCCTTGAATTCCTAATTTCCCTGCATCCACTACAGAAACTAAATTCCGTTTAGTCAGTGTTGGGAAGCAAACCCAAGACTTAGTGTATGCTAATGAAGCGTATACATTATCTTTAATCCCTGTCATCACCCAAGGGTGACAAATAGTTCCTGTGAGATGAGCTCCACCAGGGTGTAGCTTTGCATTATAAAGAATTCTCATCTGGAGGATGGATAGTCTGTCCTGTGAGGATTTCTTGTTCCTAGACTCTAAAGTGATGACTGGTTTAAGGCAATTACTTACCTCAGTGCCTTCATTCAGCCTTGAAGAGGTTTGAGATGGGATCAAAAGACAGATACTCCTTAGTGAGTATGCAGAGTCAAGCAGAGATCTGACTCAAAGTAAAAGGGACAGACAGATGCAAAGCAAAGGTGAGGTGCTGGCTTCCGTCCTGTTACTTTGTAGGCTCAAGTGAGGAGTCCATGCTTTTTGGAAAACAGCAGTCACTGAGTGCCCGTAACAGTTGCATGGGATCGCTGAGGTGAGGAATGTGTTGCTGCGTCACTTTCAGCCTGGTGTTTTAGATGGTCCTCTGGGGATCTTACATAATCATAGACTTGATCTACTAAGTCTACTCTCAACAACTTGTAGATATTGCTAGTGATTTTTGTTGTTTTTGGGGGGTTTTTTTTGACATACTTGTTTTTATTTTATGTGTATGAGTGTTTTGCTTGCATGCATATATGTGCACCCATGTGTTGAATGCCTGTAGAGGTCAAAAGACGTTGATTGATCCCCTGGAACTGGAGGTACATACAGTTGTTAGCTAACACATGGGCTCCAGCCTCTGTAGTTTTGTTTTGATTTTTCAACAACTGAAAAGGGCAGCAGTTGCCGAAGATATACTCCCAAGGAACTGGTGACCTAAATTCACCCACTTAGAGTTCAGGTGGCTCCTCCAGAACCTTCTAGAGTCTTCACCCTCTTTGGAGACATAATGAGTTTCAGCTGCCACCTAAGAGCAGAATTATTGATAGTAAAATTTCATACTGGAAACCATTATCTAATTTTAGCAACTTTTAGCTTCTGTCCTATACATGCTGGCATTTTTATTTATTTATTTGTTTTTATTTTATGTGTCTGAGTGTATTGCCTGCATGTATGTGGTGCATCTGTGTTGTGCAGTACCTGAGGAGGACAGAAGAAGACATCAGATCCCCTGGAACCGGAGTCACAGATGGTTGTTAGTTGCAACGTGGGTGCTACAATGCAAACCTTGGTCCTCTGCAAGAACAGCCAGTGCTCTTAACTCATGAGTCATATCTTCAGCCCCACATGCTGGTATTTTAATGTGGGCATGACACTGACTAATGCCTGACAAGATGGGTTTTCTGGGTTTTCATCTGACTAGGTGTTAGAGCTAAACCTGTAAGAACATTTCCCTGAACTTTTGATGTTCTGCAAGAACATGAGGGTTCTAGGTGACAGAAAGGCAAGGAGTCGTGTGACAGAGTGGCCAGAACGCAAGGTAGCTCACCTTTAAAGAGAGGTTAAAGCAGGAAAGTGGGATCCTGTATTCTTTCTTTGAAGACTACTCCTGATAATTATTGTGTGTTTTTAACTGTGAGTTACTCATAATAGTTTTCTGATACTTGAGAGTGTCCAAAATGGGATTTGTATCTAGACTAAAGACCTCTAGACTAAAGACTCAATAGTGAAAGAAATCCACTTTAATAATCACATAACTTTTGGCAGCCCTCCGCGTTATAGTGTGTTCTTAGAACACAACCCTTACCCAGATAGGGACAGGAGGACAGATGGATTATTCCAGAAGCTAATTTTGTTAATTCTTCCTGATTTTGCCCCAGCTTCCGTTCCTTCCCTGCATTCCCCTGAACAGAAGTCAAGGGGAGGGGCATTTGAGGATTTTTGCAGCCAGGCTCCGGCCTCCATGTCAGCCCCATTACCATTGTCTCCCGAGAGCACCGTTTTCCAGAACCCCTGTCCGACTGGTCCAGTGGCCCTGCTGCCTTCTAGTTCATGATGCCTTAGGACATAACTGTTACCTTCAACTCAGCTATAGGCTAACTGTCTGATGCCCAGCCCAAGGGAACTTCCTAAAGAACTGATCAAACCGGCGTCCTTTCTGAGTTTTCATACCACACCTCTGAGTGAGCAGTTAGGGTGTAAGAGTACCGGGGTAAGAAGATTCTGAAGGAGAGGTAGAGGCAGGAATCTGTCTCCCTCCCTGATTTGTGCCTAGCCAAGTTGGGTGCTCAGTTTGTGTGTTAGTGACTGAAACATTAGCCAGGTGGAGCCTCATGTGAAAATTCATCTTGGAAGAGAACAGAGGAAGAAGTCTAAGCAGTTCCCAGGTACTTGGCGGGAAGGGATGTGACTCCATTTGTATATTTCAGAGTGAGGCAAACAGAAACATATGCTGCAATGAAGATACTTTATATCCCAAGGGGAAGGACCAGATGATCATTGGGGCTCCTAGCCTTATCCCTGAGTGCAGAGAAACAAGTTCTAGTGGCCAGCCTCTGCCATCATGCCTGAAAGCAAATGTACCGTGGAGTTAGGGCCTGCATCACCCATCTACATGCTTGGAATTTCAGCATCTGGCAACTGATCCTGAATCAGTCGCCAGCGGCTTTCCCTTCCTCCCAACATACTGACCATCTAATGGGTTTGCCTCGAGCTCATAGCCTCAACTGCATGCCATTGGAATGATGCATCCCTGATTGCTGACTGCTCTGAACCTCGTTCCACCTGAGCTCAAATCTCCCCTTTGGACAACTAAACCTGATGCCACCTTTGCCAGCCAAGTTGACAAACTTGAGTTTGTTTCCTCTGTTTCTCCCTTCTGACACACCCTCCTTCCAGTTTGTCGTGTTGAATTGGGATTACACTTGCTTGGTTTTCTTTACCGCTCTCCCCTCTCTCATTTTGTTTTCTCCATTCTTCTCATTGGAGGCAATGAGCCGTCCAGCGGCCGGAACTCCCCTAACCCTTACCGGCCCGACAGCCGCCCTCTAACTCCAACTTACGCTCAAGCCCCTAAGCATTTCCATGTTCCAGGTAGGAGCTGACACGGTGTGTCTTGATGTCCTGTCACGGTGTAGAGTGTAGCGTTGTGACCTCGTCTGTCTCCATTTCTCACGCGCCTTCATCGGGATACACACAATTGACAAACACTAAATTGCAGGATCTGACCTACAGGGCCTTCCCAAGGTTCTCTGTGTGAAGTTGGCAGGATCAAATTGAAGACTTAAAGTTTTCAATTAAAAAAAAATTTTTTTTCATGGCTGGGGGTTGAACCCAGGGCTTTATGAGTGCCAGACAGGTGCTCTACCACTGAGCCACATCCTCAGCCTTCAGATTTCCTTGTAGAGAGTGGGAGAGGGGAAACAAGAAGGATTACGTTGTTGTGTTTTTCTTTGTTCAAATTTTAATTTTTATACCCATGCCTTCTGTCAGGTTGTGGTTCGTTGTGGCTAGCGGATCTTCAAGAGGGGCCACCTAGCTGTCTTCTTGTCCCATAGACTGAACCACAGTCTCGCCTAAGAATGCTCTTATGTTCCCAGTGTGTCTCTAGAAGAACTTTTCAGAGAGTTGTTGTGTTACATCAGCCGGGTGGTGTTTTGGTCACCTCCACAACCCACAGAAGTATCTTGCAATTTAGGCACTGCAAGCTTTGCTCTAGAGGTCACAAGTACTAGCTCAAATAATGATTTGCCTTCAGAAACTCGAAAATCCAGAATCCAGTAATACCCTAACATTTAGCGTCAGCTCAGTTTATAAGAGGGGTCGACCATCTGAGGTCTGAAGCCATAATACTATTTTTCTGTCAGAAGTATATTATTTTGCTTCCTTTAGCCACTGAAAGCCATTTTGTAAATTACCCACTGTGTTAATGTAAGTATGTATACCTGGAATCTATATTACTTTTTGACTTTTAAATTTTAAACTTACCTATAAAACAGAGGGGAATCCAATGGGATTGAGACCACTTAGCTAGAACTTCTTTTTTCTTCGAAAAACCATTATTTCCACATTTGGAGGTCTTCATGTGAAGAATTCCTCACAAAGATGTAGTGCCCAAGAATCCGAGATGCCAGAGAGCTTTTGAAATTGCCTGAGTATTTTCAGTCAAATATGGTGATACAATCCAGTGGAGTCCTATGCAAACTATGAATGGTGTTTTGCATCTTTTTTCTTTTTCTTTCTTGCTCCTTAAAAAAATTGTGGTCTCTTTGGGTGAGGACTTGGTCATCCCATCTACACATGGGGCTAGCCTTGCACTTAAACATTGTTGCTATGTTTTTAAACCGTATTCTTGGTTGTCCTACATTGCTTTCCACTGTTCCGCTCATTAACTGAAACAGTAAATTGAGCCTCTGGTAACTCCTGGGAGCTCAATTTCTAGACAGTAACAATTTGGGGATTGTTTCTCCGCAAACTGGTTCTGTCTTTCTCACCATCCAAGCATCTCCACTGCGTGTGTCTTTTCCTGTGTTAATCTCACTGTCAGTGAAGTTTGTATTTGAAATCAATGGCTCATGAACAAGGGACATCTCTTCTGTGTGCTTGATGTATCACAAAGGCTTCCATGTCACGTGTGTACCGTACTTTACTCATCTCTTAGTCCTTGCTTCGGGTGTACTTCGTCTTTGTAATACAGAGTTTAGCCTGGGTTATTTTTGTTCAAGTCTTTGGTTTTTCTTTGTCCCTGGGTTGACCTGTTGTTTTGTCTTTCTGTTTTCCCCAGCTCTGAACTGGTTCCAATAATCTCACACCTTTTCATTTCCACAGATCAAGGGATCAACATTTACCGAAAACCACCCATCTACAAACAGCATGGTAAAACTCCCTTTCCTCCCAAGAGTTTTTAAGTGGCTAAGTCAGCTGGATTTCTCTTTGCTGTCTTCTGAAAGCCTTACTTGCTTCTGCTTTTGAAAGCGAATCAAATTGGGGCACCCAGCATATTAGGCCCTTATCATTTGGCAAGACGCACATATGAAATTGACTTGCTTAGACAGAGAGCACTTAGTTCTATCAGGAAGCTTCCAACCTGTTTCTGATGTCATCAAACCACATACTGTCCCATAGAAAAGAGGAAATACTGGCCACTCAACAAATAGACTAGCAATCCTTTTGTTTGCCTTTAAATAATTTAATCAACTTTTCAAATAATTTTAATAAGTTTTAAATTAGTTTGAATAGTAAAAAGTAGTTAAGAGTGAAGCACCTTGAAAAATTATTGCAAGGTATGCAAAGGTCTGCATCCTGTAGCACACGGCACAGCAGGCTAAGGCAGGCCAGTACTCTAGTCCCACACTGCCAGTATAGCTCTGTGGTTCATGGGTGTAAACCCTCTCTCTTTATATTTTCTCCTCTGTAATAGTCAGTGAGTTCAACTAGTTTGTCTCTGAAATTCCTAAAAGCTAAGGATCATGAAGTGGATTTATAATTGTGCTTTCATTTTCTGGAAAATAGATATTTTTTTTTACCCAAGAAATCATTTTATTTTCTCTAAGTCACATTTTCTTCCACAGTTATTAGGTCTCTATGGATTTATCTGCCATAAGTAACAGTGACTTAGACAACCAAAACTAGCCTCCCAACCATTTCAGAAAATTACACACAAATTGTGTAAGGAAATTGGAAGGCTGCCTTTAGAATCTAGTTGACAGTAATAAGTCATTAAGAATTAGGCCAAAAATGTGGAAATATACAACAACAAGCTTTTAAGCCAAAATTTAGGGAAGAGAGAAAATATGTATTGTAATGGTTCAGTAGGTATGATTTTGTTTTCCTTTTTTATTTTTCAAGATTTTACATCATGTGCTTGCATTTTAAGTTTGTTAACATTGTTTTTGTTTTTGTTTTTGTTTTTATGGTTTACTGTCTTCCCACACACTCATTAACATGTGATTGTTTAACTACTGACTTCACCAATTCTAATGCGTAAGTACTGTTTGAAGTCATGCTTTTTTGTTTTCTTTTAGCAACAAGATACTCAGAGATAGATTTAGCAATTTAGAGATCTCTTTAAATCTTAAATCTTCTAATCCTATCTCTCTAGCCAACAAACAGCAGAAAAATAAGAATTGAAGAGATTGGATAGTGGTAGACTTTATTTGGAAGGAATTAATTGACTAATCATTTTGACAGAAGTCTTTACTTCCAGCCTGTGGTAATTAATTAATAGCCATACAGCTAGAACAGTACTTACAGTTCCATGTCAAAGAAATAGATGTCATATCCCAAACTGACACCCATGCCCTGATGCATTTGGAAAAGAAAAAAAAAGTGACATTTTTCATTTTGATGCAAAGCTTCAGTCTTTCCTGTGCTAGCATTTTGTGGCCTCAAGGGAGGCAGATTTAGTATCAGTGTTCCATTAAGTTAATTATCGTGCAAAGCACTGCTATCTGCCCAGCTAAGTACTACTTTAGCCTTTGTTATCTGGTGATCTTGGTCAGTTCATGCAAGCAAGTTGAAAACCAGGTTACTCGAAGAATGGGAAGACTTAAAAGGTTTAAACTATCCAGATTTTTTTTAAATGTGTGATCCCAAGAGAAAAAGAATTTAACTTAAGGCCTTATAAATATACTTTGAGATGCTTAGTGACATCCCAGACCAATTCGCAAAGCCAGCCAGAGCCAGAGACTGACCACTGTCCTGGTTTGATTTGCTCCAGTTCTAGGACTAGACTTGGGGCTCTAAGCCAGTGAGTCTCCTACTCAAGCATAGCCTTTGCAACCCCTGTGAGCTAATGTTACGTGTCTGTGAGACTTCTGTTGTTTTAAAGTTGGCTGACTCACTTGTTTGGACAGACCTTTGAATAAAACAGTAAGTTCACATGGCAACCATACATTCCTGCAAGCTGGAAGTGAGTTTCTCTATTTCTCTTTGTCCCAAGATACAAAGACTCATAAAAGTATGTAAAGGATTCTGAGAACTAGATCATCTCTGGTTCCCAAATGCAAAACCAGCCATCTTCCTAAAGATTAACAACTACAGTCAAATGCTGTTGCTGTACTTTTCCTTCCAGATGGCTAACTCGGATGATCAAGTCTTTCCCTTCCTACAGTAATTACAATGGGACGGTAGTTAGGAATGAAACATTCTTTGATGGTGGACCCATTCTGCGTCTGCAGTAGGAATGGCCACTTCTCACATGGGATCACTCAGCACTTGACCTATGGCGAGTGCAACTGAGGACTTTAATTTTAAGTTCATACCTTGTTTAATTTAATTTCATTTATTTGAATTTAAAGACACCCAGCATTGGACTGGCTAGCTCTAGAACAGGTTTTTCAGATGCAGAAGAGATCTGGAAGGAAAATTTGCTTCTCAGAGGTGAAGTCAGAAAATAGAGTTGTGCCCGAGTTCCTGGGCCATTTGTTCATGGTGATACACAGAACCTTCCAGCTTTGAAACTTAAAGAAAGAATGGCAAATCCTGTCTGTGGGGTGGTGCCTCCACTGCCTTACAGGCCCATAGCTAAGCAACCCTGGTTCCTATCTAGATGCAGCTGCCTTGGCAGCCCAGAACAAGTCTTCAGAAGACATCATCAAGTTTTCCAAGTTCCCAGCAGCCCAGGCACCAGATCCCAACGAGATACCAAAGATTGAGACGGACCACTGGCCCGGTCCCCCCTCACTTGCTGCCGTAGGTATGCAACCAATACAGCTAAGTTGAACAAATTGCTAAGACAGCTCAACGTGATTTGCTTAGAAATATGTAAAGAAATGTCATAAGCACTTTGAAGAAAATTATGATCAGAGAGCAGAATAGTGAAAAGAATTGATGTGACTGTAGCATGTATACAGAATTCTTCAAAGTTATAAAACTGTCTCCCACAGCCTAGCTCTAAGGCAAATCCACCAAGAGCCAGTACTAGTTGTCTAAAACTGGTAGTTTGGATGGACTCTGAGTTGTGACCGTAAAACCAGCAGCTCTGTTGAACACAATGGAATCAGAACCAACTGGCTCAATGGAGTCGAGTGGGTGAAGTTATGAGTATCTGCTGAAATGTGACTTCTTTCAGTTAAATTTGTTTTACACTGTTTCTGGGTTACCTTTCTAATTCTCTTAACAAGCAACCTTGCCACCTCACATCTCTTGCCAGATCACCTTTTCCATCACTAAGAACTGTTACTGAACTCTGGGTGCTCTGAAATCTTGCTGATGTGTGATTTTACATCTGCCATTCCATGAGTCCTGTGCTAAAGCCTGGAACTGTTACATTCTTTGCTTTCTGCTTTCCAATTGTGTCTGTGTCCTTTTACCATTTTGTCAGTAGTGAAATCAGTCTATAGAAGTGTATTAACAAGGCCAGAAGCTAATACAGAAAATTAGGTCAGCCTTACAGAGATATAGCTGTCATCATATTTCCCTTGACAGTGTGAAAGGCCTTCAATTTTCCAAAAATTCTTAATTGTCTTCATTAGTCTAATTAAAAAATACATATGCTTAGAGTAACTCTTACAGGCAACAGGCATTTGAAAGCAACATTTATAGGAATAGTCGAATAAAAATATATTTCACTCATCATCCACAAGTATTTTATAATTATATCAATAAGATTTATCTAATTCTTGCAAACTTAGGTCTATTAATTTTCATTAGTATAAACTGAAGAAAAAATTCATACTGGCTTTAATAAGTCTAAGAATGGGACACCTGTTATTCTATGCCTTCCAGGAAGCTCATGGGGCCCTTGGATTTCTTACTCAGTGTTGCTTAGTTAGGGACCTTACTTTGAGGGAGACGGAAAGTCAAAAGTTTATCATTGAAACTCTCATCACTAGATAATCTTAAGTTGCTTAGAGTCCCAGAACAAGGAAGATACCTGCACCATTAATCAAAATGATGAAAAAGTTAGATTATTAGTTAATTTGTATTTTTTAAAATTAGTAAACTTTCCTGTTACCTCCTACAGCCAGATCAATCCAAGCGATTTAGGAAAAACAATAATTATATCACTCACAGAAACACCTCCTTTTCATCCCCTTTCTCCCCTTTTCTAGGAAGCCTAGAAATTATGCACAATTTACTATTTGTTCTGAAGTCACTTTTAGCTGTGTTAACCCTGTTTTTATTTACCTATTAGTAGTAAAAATCTTTCATGGCCAGTTTTCACAGTATGAGGAAAGGAAAATTAGAGACCCATCCTTTGAAAGAAATACATCAAGTATTTGTAATGAACTTACTAAGAGTAGAAGACAAAGCAGCAGTTTATGAAAAGTCTGAAATCCTCAGGGCAGGAGAAACTGTAAGAATTTAAAACTTTCCACAAGAGAGTGATGTGACTGCTTTGTCAATTTTTAGGTAGATAGATGAGTTTGAATTCCTCTCTAGTTTATAGCTGACCTCTGGATCATCAAATAATAGCCCCTCCCATTTATCACACTGGGCTCTGCCCTGTGGTTAATGGTATGGCTTAAGTCTCAGTTGCCACGGCAAACCCAGTTCTAATCGAAAAGACAGGTGTGGCGAGGACCAGATCCCCACCGTGGCAGCATCACACACTGAACGAGCCTGACAGAGGGGCTTTGAGAAGCCAGTTCCTGGGGCTGAGTTGGTGGTGGGCAGTTTTCCCCATTGTGTTGTTCCCTTTGACGTGTGAAAGCCCACCACCTACCCTGCCAGCCTGACGGATAACCCAGATGGCAGTCCATTAAGACTCCTTATTGTGGTCCTAATGTGAGAAGTTGTCTTTGCTGTGGAATTAGGAACTGACATGAGACGCAGATCTAGTGGCAGAGAGGAAGATGAGGAGGAGCTTCTGAGACGCCGGCAACTCCAAGAAGAGCAGCTGATGAAGGTTTGTCCTTGAACTACCTAGCTGCTGTCCTCAGTCCCAGTTCCATATGGCCCCTATTATGGCAGGGTTTTATGTGTTTGATAATAACTACTGTATGTGTACCACCAAGAGAAGCAAGCAGTGGTCCCAGCTTATAGTTCAGGAAGAGAGGCATGGCAGACATCTGGTCACTAGACTAAGAAGCGACATACACTGACTGGCATTAGAGAAGATGACACTGAGGCCAGAAGTTTAGAGGAAACGGAATTGTTGGGCTTTTTCAAGGAGCATATGACTCTTGGGTGGGTGTGCAGGTGTACCTGTTGTAAGGATGCAGAGAGGTCTTACAGACCAAGGTAGTATGTACCTAGGGGCCTGCAGGCCCTGCTGGAGGAATTCCCTTGGGATGAAGTTGTCCAAGTCTTTTCTCAGGACTTAGAGGACCTTGTCTCTATATCTAGAGTGGAGTATAAAAAGGTCACGGAATTGCCACCAAGAGCTCCCCATTCCCTGCCTTCTGCGTATGCCTGCTTCTAGCAAGGACCTGCAACATCTTGGAGAGACTGTTGATTCTAAACTCTGACTAATAAGGGACTGGTGGATTCCTTGAAATAATGTCCTCCAGAGATAAAAAGGTGCTAAGTACACAGAAAAGATGCAAAGAACAGTCCCAGTTTTGCATAAAATAGAACAGTGCGAGGTGATTTAAATCAGAATGTGGGTGGGGGCGCAGTGGGTGGGCTACAGCTGCTTCTGGAGTCTCTAAAATACCTGCGAGCAGATATTCTTTTTTTATTGTTTCACTTTCACTTTTAAACAAATCAGTGCAATTTCTTGTTTAAAGATGGCATCCACAGTCTACCTTCCATATCAAAAGTCAGCAAGCACACACATGTGCTGAGGCCTCTTGGTGAGGGCAAAGGAAGGAGGACATTCTTCCAACACAGAGTCTGACTTAGGGAAGAGAAGCTTCATTGGAAACGCGGGCAGGCTTCGGGGTCTAGAACCTGCCCTACCTTTTAAGGAAGGACCAGACTCTCTGCCAGAAAAGCAACTATAGTTTCGTGAAGGCTGTTGGCGGGTTTTCAGTTTTTCTTTTTTTCTGTGACTAGCTTAACTCAGGCCTGGGGCAGTTGATACTGAAGGAAGAGATGGAGAAGGAGAACAGGGAAAGAGCAGCCCTGCTGGCCAGTCGCTACGACTCTCCCATCCACTCAGGTGAGCCGCAGACCCCTGCCTCCTGTACGCGCGAGAAAGCTATCCACCTGCAAAGAGGCCGAGACAGCCTAGGCTGTTACCCGAGAGACAGGACCGGTTTCCATGGTTTTCTGACCTCTTGGGTTCCTTCTTATTCTGAGATTCTGTTCTACATGATTATTTAAAGCTATTATAACTATAAAGATTATCATGTCCAAAAAAGTACTGAGAGGTACTAAGTTGGAGAATCTCAGATCTGGTCCTGCCTGTGCCCCTGGCAGATGAGATTCCATACACAGACCTTTTAGGAACCCAGTGGTGATTGGCCAGCACATCTGGATGTCTTACACCGTTGACTTCTGGGTCAGTTACTGCCATCTCACCTGGGGTCTGGGGTGTGGGCACTCAGGAGTCCCCAGGCTCAAGTCCTTGATGAATTAAGTGAACTTTGGCAAACTTCCTTAGTTCCTAAGTTTTACCTCCTGTAAAACAGAGATAGATAATAATGGGATGGCTGGGAGTGTATTGCCGGTTCAAGGAGAGAAGGCGCACTGATGCATCACTGGGGTGGGGGGACCCTCGGGAGGCACAGGTAACTTCTCTCTACCCATCTTCAGAGTTACTGTGGCTGTTATGTCACTCCTGCACCCTCCCCAGAATGGTAGCTTGTCGTGAACACTGGAACCCAATATCATTTGGATTCTTTGTGCCAAATCTATTATCGTGTGAGGGAAGATTCACTGCCAGTTTCATTGAAAGACTGGACATTTACTCTTTTACCTTTTTTCACTCAGCTTCCCACGCTCCATCATCTAAAACCTCATCTCTCCCTGGCTATGGAAAAAATGGCCTTCACCGGGTAAGACTTTGACTGATTGCATCTGTATGTATTCCTCCCTCAGTTCTGGTAAAGTACTAACATATCATCTGAATAATATTATTCTTTTTTTCCATTAAATATTATTTTATTTAATTTTTAATTGAGTTTTGTGTATTTCATATAAGATATCTTAATCAAATTTAGACACCCATCCCCCATAATATGACTTTTTATTTTTTATTGCTTTTTTATTTTTTTATGGGCATGCCTAAGTGTATGTGTATGTGTGTGATTGTGTGTGTGCTGTTGTACGCCTGTGGAGGGTAGAGGACAAATTGTGGGACCCCATGTGGGTCCTGGAGATCCAACTTAGATTGTCAGGTTTGGAGGCAAGTAACTATCTGCTGAGCTATGTCACTGGTCCCTGAATAATCTGACTCTTGATCTTGGTGTTGGGATACAATGAAAATTGCCATCTGCCCCAACCACGTGGTATATCACTTTGAGTTACAGGCTAAACAAAATACTTCTTTTTCAAGGAGAAAAATTGACTTTAAGTGAATGACCTGTATAAGCTAAATAGAGGATTAAATTACAATAAATAAAAATATTTGATCTATTATCTCTGCTGTAAAAAAAAAAGACTTTGGTTACAGCTACCTCCCCCCACAAAACCTAGTATAAATGCAGTTATTTAAATATGTCCAGAAGTATATTTTTAAGATTTTATTATTTTATGAGTATGAATGTATTGCCTACATGCATGTAAGTACATTCGGGTTGTGCAGTGTCCACAGAGGTCAGAAGAGCACGTCAGATCCCCTGGAACTGGAACTGTGAATGGCTGTGAGCTGCCATGTGGTGCTGGGAATAGAACCTGAGTCCTCTGCAAGAGCAGTCAGTGCTCTTAAACTCTGAGCCATCTCTCCAGCCCCTAGAAGTATATTTTTATCTATAAATAAGAAATATTTGATTTCAGAGTCTGCTGGGCAGTGCCACAGAGGCTCTGAAAACTGCCCAGATTTCATAGCTCTTGAAGAACAAACAGGAAAGCTAAACAATGAGCATCCAGGGTTTTAACATGAGAAGGATTCCTAGGCTCTTGTAAGCCCAGACTCTTCACTGACTCCAAACGACCACTGTGGAGACTTCCAGTGATGACGTTTTCCTTGTTGCAGCCCGTTTCCACGGACTTCGCTCAGTACAACAGCTACGGGGACGTCAGTGGCGGAGTGCGAGGTGAGGCTCCCATAGTGGGTTGACCATGACAGCCTCATTTCTTACGGCCCAGGTACATGAGCAGCTGTGTAGTCAATCACAAGTGCCCCGCCTTTGTTCACGCAGTGCCGTATCCTACAGTAGAACCACGGCTGCCTTCTCTGAGCTAATAGAGCAAGTTCTAAAACCCAGGGTGGTTCTAAAGAAAGACAAGCACGAGAAGCAAGTTTCTAGGCATTCATTCACGGCCTCTACTACATGCTGGGCACTCTAAGGAGCACCTGGAGGCGTAGCAATAAGTGAGAACTGGCCGCCCTCACAATGCATGGGGTGAGGAGAGAGATCCAAGACATGCTAGCTGATACCTGAAGTTGAAGCAGGCGTTTCCTGGCTTCAAGAAGCTCGATGGTACAGTGTGTGCACAAACCGGGAGTACGGAAAGAACATAGTTCACTGGGGACTGTTTGTAAATTACAGTTCAGCACAGTATCTCCGTTAATGGTTCCATGTTTGCCTATGGTCTTTCCCTAATGATTTTCTTTTCTCTTTTCAGACTATCAGGTATGGGCTACTTTGCAAACATCCATCTTTCAATCCATGCTGCTTCTCCAGGGAATCAATTTCTGTTGAGAGGATGCATGCTGTGGTTGATCTGCCTAACCACTGCTCCACACCGGGAAGAGCAGGCATACTGAGGTTCAGGTCAAGCTGTCAACTGCCGACTTTGGGAGCAGGGCATGAGCCAAGTCAGAGGTGGGAAGACCCTCCCTTTCTTGTCTGGCTTGGGAGTGTCCTCCCCAGGATTCAAAGAAGACAGCCTAAAGGATCTTCCCACATGCAATTTTTCCTCTTTTTAGTTACAGTCTCTTAATATTTTGGTCCTTCCTTTTCTTGCTTGTCTGCAAATGAAAAGGAGTCGGCCCCTGGCCGCTTGGAAAGAACAGTTGGCTCCTAGATCATTCTTTTTCACCCTGTAAGACTGTGAGAGACAGTGAGAAAAGAGAATAAAGTCAAGGAGAACTAAAATAAAGAGCAAAAAGAATAGCTGGGTGAGGTGATGCATCCCTGCGATCCCTGCAATCCCAGACCTGGAAGTTCTGAAGCAAGAGGATCTGGCATTCAGGGCCAGCCTAGGCTGCAGAGAGAGACAGAGACAGAGAGGAGAGACCAGCAGAGACCTGCCTGACAATTTTTTATATAGTGTATACCTTCATATATGCAGGCTAAAACTGGGGATTGGTCTATAGTTATCAACCCATGATCTTCCTCATGGAAGTTGATACAAAGTTGATTACAAAGAACCATATTCTGACTCTTACTCGGTATGGATTTCACTTTGAAAAATGCACAGTAATGAATATGACGAGCTAGGGAGGGTCTGAGACCCGTCAGGTAAGTCGGGGAGTACACAAAGCCCTTCCTTGGGTCCCCCTGTTCTTTCCTGCTCACCCTTGCTCCAACATTTCTGTTGCAGACTCTCCCAGATGGTCACATGCCAGCAATGAGAATGGACCGAGGCGTGTCCATGCCTAACATGTTGGAACCAAAGGCAAGTGTGACTGTTTCTTTCCTCTCATACACAAATGCATGCAGCAAAGAGATTTGGTTTCCTGTGTGGTTGCTCTGCTCAAAATATAAGAGCCAGTCGGTTCCAGCCTGGCACATCCAGGCAAGCCTGTCTTAAAGCTCCTTGTCCTTCTCCTGTTTGTGCCACAGTAAGCCTGCAGGTTTAAACCGTTACTGCCTGTAGTACTCTGTTCACAGTAAGGATCAAACACCTCTCTCCCTATGGCCTAGGTCTGACCTTGACCTCTGCTACATGCATTGCAAGGATCTCCAGTGCTGAGTGGCTGAAGACTACCCCACACTGCATGCATGCCTTCTCAGTGTTCACACCAAACTTCTTACTACAAACCTGCTTAGTCCTGGGCTAATTGGCCTGGCTGGTCACCCTAGTTCCAGAACATTCTATACCTCCAGAGGTAATCCAAAGGTTTGTCCTCCCTGATGGCCTTAGGGCTTATTTCAGTATGTCAGCTCCTGAACACAGCAGTTGCACCTGCCTGACCATACACAATAGCTGAAAATATTGAACCCTGCACGAAGGTATCTGTGCTCTAACTAACAGCATCCTGTAAGAGACAACATGTTCCCACCATTTCACTTCTCCTCTGACCTTGACCTTCATGTCCCATGCATGGTAAGGTGGTATTCTTGTACTCAGAAAGCTCTCCCAGGCACAGTGCTCTATGAGACAGTGGTAGAGAACTAGGAAAGTATAAGAACCTATTCTATGCCCTGAACACAGGAGAGTCTTCTTAGCTGCTCTTGTGATGATCTCTTAGAAACCCTATCTTGAAAGCACTGGGCTGTGGTGTAGACTGTGTTTATTAATTAAATGGAGGATAGTTTTCTAGAAGAGGTGTTTCCTTTCTCTTTCAGATATTTCCATATGAAATGCTCATGGTAACCAACAGAGGGCGCAACAAAATCTTAAGAGATGTGGACAGAACCCGGCTAGAGGTAAGAGAGAATAAAACAAAAAAATCCAACCGCAATTTCAGGTCCCTGTACATTCGCGCATTCCCTGACTTCTGGGAGGCCAATTGTAATATCTTTACACTCAAGTTTACAGTTAAATCAGTGTGCAAAAATGCCTGGAAATATTTAGATGACCCCGGACACAGAGCAGGCACCACACAGCACCAAGGGAATTTCGTCATTTTCTTTGGAAATCAGTTGCTGTGTAATTAGGGCTGGCCATGCAGCATGGGAGTCTCCATCCCTTTTAAGAGAGTCCCAGATTCTTATCTCTCTTGGACTGAGTCCACAGAGAGCAGTGGAAGCAGCATTCTTGAAGGTCAGTTCTGGATAAGTCTCTTTCTTGGCCGTTTCCACATTCTTTGTTGAAGTGCCTTCTGGGAACAGGTACGCGGGACCTCCTTGGGCATGGAAGGCAGAGGAAGAGGTCAGGTTGACTCAGACAACACTAGCCCCAGTGTCCTAAGGGGATTTTACAAGGAACTGTGATATGGGATATTGATCTCCCTAGTGGACTATCCTTCCCTCTTGGTAAAGAGTCCTGGGGTTCCCCAGGACCGACCCTGGAAGTCCCTTCTCATTGGCTATTTGTTGCTATGGGTCCATTTTTCCTCTGCATTTTCTCAACATGCTGAGGACGTGAAGCTGTCCAGCATCATAAATCACCTTCCTGTGCCCTGTCACTAACATGGCACCAAATTGAACAGAATCAGCAATCCTCGACCAACTCACTGCTCTGGTTAAAAAGGACACTACAAAGCTGGGCGTGGTGGCATATGCCTTTAATCCCAGCACTGGAGACACAGCGGTAGAGCGATCTCAGTAAGATCAAGGCCAGCCTGGTCTACATAGTGAGTTCTAGACCAGCTGGGGCTACAGGGAGACCCTGTCTCCAAAAGACCAAAATTTAAAAAAAAAAGTGATGCTGCACCTGGCTGTGGCTGAGTAACAGGCATCAGCAGGGACCTGCCCTCTGCTCTCACCATTCTGTGACTGGCTCTCCAAAATGATGTGAGTGTACCTCTGTTTCTGCAAGGGATTGATTTTCCAGGAACTCCTGGGCAGATGACAAAATCTGCTTAGAGAAAGCAGTGTGATATTTGCACATTGCCTTCACACGCATTATTGCGTGCTTTAAATCGTCTCTAGACGACATAGCGATTAATGCAAACTGAACGGTATGTACCTAGTTGCTGTACTGCAACTCTGAGAGACATGACCAGGGACACAGTCCATACATGCTCATGTCAAATGCACTACGGGGAGCGTACTTTTGATCTGTAATTGATTAAATGGAGGATGCAGAAGGCAGGGGTATGGATGGCTCACTGTATTCACCCACTAGAGTGCGCAGCTCCAGAGTCATCGGGGTGACCCTCAAGACTAGCCGCTTCTCCCTTCTCTCTCCCCAGCGCCACTTAGCTCCAGAAGTGTTTTGGGAAATCTTTGGAATGTCCATCCAGGAATTTGACAAGTTACCTCTTTGGAGACGCAATGACATGAAGAAAAAAGCCAAGCTCTTCTAAGTCCTTCGCAGAAATGGCAAACAGAGAAAGGACTGGCAGTGGCCCGATGCCTAGAACATTTTACTAAGGCCCAAACTTGATTGGAGAATTTATTCACGACCATCTCTCAGCAACAGCACCAAGGGAAAGTCTGGTCACAGCATCCATGAGCCAAATATTGGGCCAACTAACAGTAACACTTGCCAAGCAACAATGGTGTAGAAATTTCTATGTTCCCAAACTCAGCAGTAATGTCCACAGGTGACCTTGTATCCACAGCAGGAGCTTCTTTATCTCTCCTTTTGTTTTCCTTTAACGTTGTCCAACCTAGTGCTGCCTGTACTGGTTAGAGCCAGCAAGTGCCCTTAGGAAGCTGCTGGGAAGAAACGGTTGTGCAAATCTCATAGTAGGAAATTATTTATTATGTAGCCCTGTGGCCAAGGCAGAGTTGTGGCTGTGTCCCCGCGGTAGCGACTGTGCATGCCTGTGTTTGCCAGACTTGTGTGGCTCTACCTGGTAGTTTCTACTTGAGCTGTCGCAGAAATAGAAATCAGGCAGGGAAACCGGGCAGCTCTGAGCCTGTGAGTGAGAATTGACAAGGATGATTTCGAACAAGCTATTTGCTCTGTCCTGCGTGCTGAGACCTGGTTGGCTGTCTGCTGGAATTCTTTTCATGGAAGGGGAAGGGAAAAGGAAAAGGAAAGAAGGAAGCCCTCCCTGAACTCTTCCTGCCTCTGTGATAGTGTGCCCAATCCTTCTTTCCCTGTAAATTGACGGGAGCTGACAGGGGCTCCACCCTTGCGAGGGAGGGACAGACAAATCCTGTCCCCTAAATCAGCCCAGTTGCATGCTGTTAGGTGATTTTTGCCCATGGATCAAGTCTCTCATAGAAAAGAAAAGAAAAAAAAAACCCACCCCAACCACCATCACATGTTCTTCCACCCAGTGCCCTCTGCTGTCTGTCTGGCATCCTGGTCAAACCCATGCTGCTTTTGTGTTTTAAAGTCATATAGGTTAAAGGCTGAGAAAGGGCTTTTTTCTTTTTTCTCCTTTCAATCTCTGTAACTCCAACGTAGATTGTTTGAAACAGATTTAGTTTGGTTTTAGTTTTTCTTGCCTAACGCTACTGACGTGCACTCACCCAGGGCAGTTTTGTGAGTCTGCATGTGCTGTTTAATTTTTGCCTGAATGTTTGTTACACTGTGCCATGGCTTCTAAGGGACATTTGCACAAGAGCATGTGACCCAAAGATCAAATGTGAGGCTAAGTATGTCCCCAGCATTGTCGTCTTCAGGGGCATTGCTAAGAAACCAGCATAGTCCATAACCTGCAGCAGCTGGGATCAGAAGATTGCAGAGGTGGAGTCAGCTGGTTTATGGCTCAGAGCTCTTTCTTACTCTAAACCCTTCAAATTGGAACCTAGTTCTTTCATTCAAATGTGTGAATAAAGCCACAGGGTAAGACTTGATGTGAGTTGGATGAGGAAGAATCTCTCTCCAGCTCCATATAGAAGAGGTGAAGTCACATTCATCCTCCTGCTGTGGGGTTCTTCCTGGGAATTTAAACTCAGAGTTAAAGCCAAAGGGGAGAACATTAGGATTCACCCACAAACACCACTCAGCACAGAAGCAAAGGGATTCTTCCTGAGGATCAGTGCAGCTCACTGTCCACCAGACACCAGCCATTAAGAGTAAGCAGCATAGATTCTGAGCCCATGCTGCAGACCTGTGACTTGTGACCTGCCTCTTGTCTGTTGGGTGCTGTGATGAATACTATAGTTGCTTTATCGTGTTCTGTTCTGCTGTGGCATGGGAATTTAAGTTTGAGAGCTACTCTCATAAGCACCTGCTAACACACTTAGCCAGAGGCTGTACTAGGTAGCCTGAGTTGATGGGTCCAGCTCCTCTTGGTTGGAAGGCAGACTGCACAAGGCAGATTTTCCCCTTCAGGTGTCCGTTGCCTCTCGCTTTGTCTCACTGTCCTACCCACTGCCCTGTCCACCGCTGGCAGCCCCAGCCCAAGGTCTGTATCCACTGGTTCTTGCTTCTGCCCTGGTAGTGTGGAGGGTGATGAATATGGTGCATTCACAGAGCTTCTCTGCAGCAGTCAGAAGCAGTGGGGGCCAAGTGGGTTCCAACACTCAGCCGAGAGGATTTTTTTTCCACTGCGGAGATAACAAATGACCCATCATGCTGTCCATTATTTATAAGTTATTTCCCACACACATGCAGATCAAATACTAGAGGGAGAGAAATCAAGGCAGTCAGAAGACAAGGGCATATTGGGAGGGGGGGTGCTAAGATTTCTTTCTTGTTCTCCATAAAGAGAATGTGACTCTGCCTTGACAGAGGAAAATTCAACTGAGAAAACAGGCCCTCATCTTGATGTTACAGGGACTCCTGAGTGTGCTAAGATTGCTATGATAATTAGACTCTAAATTTTCCCAATAACAAAACCCTGCTTCCTTATCTATTTTGAACTCAGTTTCCCATCAACCTGAAAGAATATTTTGGAAGATAGGAGCTCCCTTTAGCCTCAGCTGGCCTGAAATTCACTATGTAGACCAGGGTGGCCTTGATCTCACAGAGATCCACTGCCTTTACCTCCAGAGTACTGAGATTAAAGGTGTGCACCATCATGCCCAGCAAAGAAACAACAAAAAAAAGTTTGCATTCTGTATTCACATGCAGACTCACATTGCATCATATAAAAAGTATATTGCTAGAATAGTCCAGTAAAAATCTTGTCTGCCCTGGGGAAGGACCACTGGAAACTGTCATGTGCAGAGGGCTTCCCAACCACACTCCCCTTCAGAAGCTCCCAGCCAGAAGGGTGCAGTGGCAATGACCTGTTTCTAACGGCTAAGCCTAATGTTTGGGCCATGGCATCCTGAGTGTTGTTAAAGGCTCAGCATATTCGACCTTGAATTGTCCAGACCACAGCACAGGAGGTGCCTGTGTTTTTGCCTCCCCCCAACTCTGCCCTACCGAGGAAAATCCCAATTCTTAACAGTTGAATTCAAGCATTCAAGCAGCTTGTTAGCTCAGGAGAGAAATCTATACATAGCAGGCTTGGCGCCTTTATCAAGGGCTACATTTTCTAGAATCTGACTGTGACTTGAAGCGCATATACTGATTGCATGGTCTAGAAAAGGCTTCTGTTACCACATGGGAGTCAGTGCTTCCTTTAAAACTTCTCCCAGAGAGTCCAGGCTCTCGTGGAGTCTTCCTGTGCTGTTTATCAGGAGATACGTACAAAGAGCCTTTGAAAACATAAACAGCTAGCTCTGCATCTCCATACTCATATGGGGTTTATTATAAAATATTTTTAATATGATTCCTTCAACAACTAAACACAAACTGCCTGTTCTCTGAAACCTCAAAGGAAAAAAAACTGGAGTTAATGAGTACTAAGGTGCAAAAAAAAAAAAAAATGGGGATAGTTTCCTATCTGTCCTGTCCTGTGTTCTCCCTTCCCGTTCTCCCTGATTCTGTTCCTCCAAGCTGAATCTCCTCCTCTGAGACACAGTTCCAGTCCTTTTCTCTCAGTCTAGCATCAATCACCTGGAACTTGCAGAGGTCCAGCTGGTAACGTTTCTAAAGCTGATTCCTTTACACTTTGAAGCAAACATGTTTTTCTAAGGATTGCTTCTCCAACTACATTATAAAATGTATCTAATTTTGCAAGTTTAAAAGAATTCAGATTAACCACTTTTGAGTCTTTATATAAAAAAAAAAATCTATCTCAAGCAAACTTGGAGCGGCTTCCTGGAGAGTGATGCAGGGACAGACACGGCTCTGGGCTATGTGCTCCAAGAACCCCGTTTCGATCAAGGGAGGGGACATGAATTCTGTCCCATTCACTCTTCTGCATTTTTCTGAAACAACCTCAGATTATAAATTGCTTTGTATTTCTGGTAACTGTTTAATCTGTCCTTCCTAGTGGCTGCCTCAATTTTGATTTAAAAATTTATTTTCTTTAGACAAACAAGATTTTGTATGCCCTAAAACTCTTTAGTGCTCCTTTTGAAGAACTTTCCAGAAAAAGATAGATGGTCTAAGACGAGATTTGCAGTGATGCTGCCTCCCAGTAACAGTGTGCAGAAAAGGAGCTATACACTTGCATTGTGGCGTGAGAAGGAGAACACTTTATTTATCCTTGAAAATAAGATCACTGTATTTCCATTTTCTGCCCACAAAGCAGAGGGGGATGGTGACATATACCCAATGAATTGTTTTGTTTAGCTTTAAAATAAACTTAAAAAGAAAGAGGACAAGTGGCCAAGTTGAAGCTTTTCTAAGTTGCCAATGTGTGCACAATAAACTTCAACAAAGCCAACATTTTCAGAAACTAAATGTAATTAAAAGGTGCTTATCATTGCTAAAATGATAATTCTTCCCTGGGTCTCTCCCAAGAGTGACAGTCCCGTGAGTCACTTCCTGAGCCAGGGATGAAAGGCTCAGATAACCCTATGCATTGACATCCTGAAAGGTTATAGTTACATGTGCATGTATTTTACTTCACAGAAGAGCTGTCCACAGAATTGGTGTTTCAGGTGGCTCTGTACAGATTTGTCTGCTAATAATTGTGGGTGGTTTCCATGAGTTGCCAAAGACCCTGCATTGAAGCTCTTGGGCTCTTTTAAGGTGGATGTATGGATTATTTTCATCCGGGTGGAAGGCCTTCAGCTTTTCTTACCCTCCCTCCTCTTTTGGAAATACGAAAGCAAAAGTTCAGAAGTTTTTGAGAAGCTGTCGTGTTCTCTGTGAAATCAAAAGGATGTGTGTCCTCACCTGAGCACCTGGTGCTGGGGTGCCGAGGAGGGGGTGGCCCACTGCACGGTTCCTGTCCTGTGAACCCGCTCCTCCGCGCTCCTGTTGCAGGCGGCACCCACTGCGTCCTTCACTGCTGTACTATCAACTCTGTGAATAAAGCTGTGTGCTTCCTTCCGGAGTGCCTCCAGGACTCTTTCATTTTCTTGCTTCCATGGGTCTTCTTGAAGGTACATCCCATTTTTAAAAGTATCAGCCCACATTTGAAGAATCAGAACAAGGAGTGAAAGCAAAGCCATTAGTGGTTGATTTGTTTGTTTGTAAAACAGGGTCTCACTATGTAGCCCCAACTAGCCTGGAACTCACTACATAGACCATCCCAGGGTAGCCTGCATCTCACAGCAATCTGCCTCCCTTGGCCTTCCAAGTGCTGGGATTAAAGGCATGTGCCACCATGCCTGGCTAATATATTCTTATTCTTTGAAAATTTCACACATTTGGGACATACCCATCCACCAAACCTCTCCCTCCCTCCAACTTAGCCCATTCCAGCTTCCTCTAGTGTCCCCAGACCCATCTCTCTCTCTCTCAATGTCATATCCTTTTTAAAAATGTATGTGTATGGGTGTTTCACTTTCATACATGCTAGTGTGTCACATGCATACAGTGCCCACGGAAGCCAGCAGAGGGCATCAGATCATCTAGAACTGGAGTTACAGATGGTTGTCAGCCACCATATATATGAGTGCTGAGAATCAAACCCAGGTCCTCTGCAAGATCAGCCATTGCTCTTAACCACTGAGCCATCTCTCCAGACCCCATGCCCTTTTTTAAAAAAATTGTTATTAATAACTCCCTGAGTCCAATTAGTCCTGCCCATATGTGCTGGCCATGGGCAACCTAACTGTGGCCATGTTACCAAAGCAGAATGATTCTCTCCTTCAGCACCATCAACTGCCAATAGCTCTTCCAGTAGAGGGGGTGCCTCGGGTGCTCCACCTCCATCCGTGCTAGAATTTTGACTGGCTTGATCGTGTGCAGGTAACCACAGCAGCTGCGAGTTGAAGTGTGCAACAGGCATGTCCTGCTTTCCTTTAAAAATCATATTCATTGATGACAGGAAATAGACCAAATAATGGATATTTTTGCAGTAGTTTGTCCGATAATCCAAGCCTTAATGATCAACTTGACTAAAGATAAATTATTGACTGGGGAGTAGGTCAGTGGTAGATGGTGTAATGAGCAGGTACAAGGCCCTGGGTTCAAGACCTCTCCCAGCCCCAAATCTCAACTCACATACTGTGAGTACAACCAATGTTGAATTATGTTTGTGTCATAGCAGTGAGACTCTAGATCATCATTTGGACAAAACAGGTCTTGAGGCTTGGGACTAAGAGCTTAGAGCTAACACGAGCATAGGCCGCTGCAGTAATGCTAGGGTGCAGCAGGAACGCGTCTTCAAATCCTCCACCTGCCCTGCATGCCCTGCGTGATTCACCTTTGTGTGAAGGAAATCTGTGTTTCAGTTTGCTTATCGTCACTGTCAGGCAGTCTTGCTTTCCAGAAGAGACAAGGATCTATGCTTAAGATGCCTGCTCTGACCACAGCCTTTGTCCTAATGTACCTGTTTCACCTCTGTGGAGTCGAGTCCCACTGACATTCATCTGGACCCTCATCTGGAGGCTGGAGGCAGGTTGTTTCCAAGACAAGTGGGCATGTTTGGATTAGTGCTACCAGAGAACAGGTCAGGAGGCCCAATGTCGAGTCTGTGTTCTTCCCAGCTCTGCTTCCACCAGCACCAGAGTCCATCCCTAGCTTCCCCACCGGGGCTCATCTCTAGCCTTTGTCATCTCCCTGTGACACATGACTCTGGTGGCCACCTTTAGGTTGAAGTTGACTCTCGCCTTGTTTTGATGGATCATCTCACAGCAAAGTCGACTCACCTTTGTTGGGACTGTCAGGACCTCCACAACGTAGCTGTTTTCTTGCCCACTGCTCCTCCTTCCCTGGCCTGCCTTCAGATCGTTCCATTTCCCTTCCAGACACAGCAAGCCTGTCCCCACCAGTGCCACTTTGCCAATGACGTTTTCTCTGCATAGAGCTCAGCTCTTCAAGGAGGTGGCTATTGAGAGGATCTGGCTCCAGGGAAAAGAGGCCATGGCCTCTTTGTGTCAGCTCTGTAAAACCACTTACGTTCCTGTCTGCTCTTGGAGTTACCCCTGTGAATCTCCCATGGGCTCCATCTACCCTAGCAAAGACAAGGCCACATTCACATTCTTTGCATGAGCCTGATGGCCAGCCAGTGCTTGGAACACTGATGGTTGAACGCAGTGTGTGTTGGCTCTGCACACGTCTACTTTGCAGGTGAAATGTAGTGAGATTTTTCTGTTGCATGTCAGACAATCTGGCTTCATGTTAGCACAGCCCTTTGAGGCCAATCATTCTTGCCTCACCATGCAGGTCCAATACTAAAGCTCAGAGACCAAACTAATATGCCTGGCCACTCAGCCAGTGAGTTGCAGAACTGGGAATATCCAGGTGTGTCCCCTTTAAGTCCGTATTCCACTGTCTGTATCCTCCTGAGGGCAGCAGCTGTGTCTCCCATCTAAACCTCCTAGGACTAGTTCTATTCAGTTTGACCATGAGCCCCATCACCACTACCATATGACAACTATGAATGACATGTCACCAGATTTCCACATAGTTATGTAATTCCTCCCAACCTCATTTGCAGAGTGGACAGAGTGACATTACATAATCCCCATCAGAAGATCATGGTAACACATGCTGAGTACATAGTTCGATGCCCATAATAACTGCTTAGGAAATTTCAGTGCCCTTTAACGGGAATAATTAGTCACTTAGACTAGAAGAATTCCAAGAGTTCTTTAAGTCTCATTGTCTTCATAGGTAAATTTAAAATGAACATCTGTTCTCTCTAGAATATGGGATGCTGAAGAGTAGTAAGAGAACCCAGATTCAGGAAAGCATCGTGTGATGAGATGATACTGAATGATAAGGGTCTTTGGTATGTGGATAAGGTCTAATATTATTATAATCATTTGAGAATTTTCCATTTTTGTTCTGATTCTTCCTGTAGTCTGTATATAAACATCTATTCATTAAAGTAGACCCACAACTTCTTTTGTATACTCCAAAACAACACCCTCTTTATTCAACAGTAGTCTAAGATTGAGATTGCCAAGGATGTGCTAATTAGCAGTTATAAGAACTGAAAGCATTACCTAGCTAAACACAGGGTGTAGCATCCAACTGCCTGTAGGTGCCCAGCATATAACTCCCTGTATAACTAATGAAGATTTGCTTAACTTCTCTAAGCCTCAATTTCCATTTCTATAAAAGAGGAATAATAATAATACCTGCTTCAAAGTAGAACAAGATCTGGCAGGATATGAGATGAACCCTCATATTTACTACTATTAATAGATTGGCTGCCATGTAATAAAGACTTAGTTCTCACCCAGCCCTGAGCTCAGCATATTATGTGGTATCCCTCGGATTGTTCCTCTTACACTGCTTCTGTTTTAGAGTTAAGGAAACAGACCCAGAAAGGCTGAGCCTTAATATCTATCACCTGTTAATTTAGGGGCTGGGCTTCAAGCTCAGTCTCTCTAGTCCCAAGTTCTGCCTCTGGGCAAGCATCCAGTAAGGGGAGCAGACTGCTCAGACTAGAGGCATCCAAAGGTGCCAGCTTCCTAGGTGAGAAGAGATTTCTTCCCGCCCCCCACCTCCATTTCAGGGATGCTTGCAAACACCATCTGGAAAAGGACTGAGATACTTGTTCCCATGACAGTGCCGATTTCAGAAAGACCTTTCCAATTGTATGATTCCTTTAAAGGCTACAAAGCCAAAAGAGAGTTTAAGGACATTTCCTTGGTTCAGGAAAGCTACAGGACCTGACTGTTGTTGCACGCATGAACTCACGGTGTCTGGGACTTGTGCGCAAGACCTGCCCAAGATCAAGCCAACCAGGATCCCAGCATGGATGGGCAGCGTGCATGGGGAAGGGCTGAAGTCCCACTCCAATCTGAGGAGCTACTGGCAATTGATAGCTTCTGGGAAAAGGAGAATCAGTTTTCTTCAGGGATGCAGGCCCGTGAACATATAGCCAGCATTAAGTGGACACAGTGGGTTTAAAAAACAACTGGTGGGGCTGGAGAGATGGCTCAGCAGTAAAGAGCACCAGCTGCTGTTGCAGAGGACCCAGGTTCAATTCCCAACACTCACATGGTGAGTAACAACTAGCCGTAACACCAGAGGAATTTGATGCCTTCTTCTGACTCCGAGGACATTGCACAACAAGGTGCACTTGCACACATGCAGGCAATATGTTCATACACATAAAATTAAAATAATTTTTAAAAACTGATACATGAAGGAGAGAGAGAAAAATGGTGTGGAGGACAGGGAGGAGTTGGAGGGGAAGGAATGGGAGGCCGGTGATTAAAACACCCAGGATTATATGCTCCTGTGAAATTCTCAAACAATAAAATTAAAAAGCTGCCAGCCTGCTCAGCCCCTCCTGCCAGTTGCTGGAAGGGGCTCCACTTCCCCACAGAGCCAGACAGCCTTGCCTGGGTGTGTCCACAGTCCAGCCTGGCTGGATGTGGTCCACTGTGGGCTGGGAAGCCACAAGGAAGGGTGGGGACTGGGAGGCTGGCAACTTTTGGAAAGCAAAGGGTAACTGGGAGGAGCGATAACCAAGCGCTTTAGAGCATCAGATTCAGGACCACACCCTAAGATCCCCTCTCCAATCTGAGGCCTCAGTGACAAGCAATGTGGCCCTCTTCTGCTGAGGAGCTCAGGGAGAGCCGGAGTAATCAGATCTCTGAGGAGGGTGTCCCATGACCAGTTTTATTTATTTTCCTTTCCAATCTCAACTGGATAAAAAAACGCTTTCCAGATTCTGCATTGTTCTGAGCACAATAGCAGGCGCTGGAGAGGATTTTCTGTATTTATTTGCGTGGCCGCCTGCTGCTGCCTCTCAGACCCTCCACTGATAAAAAAGATGAAAAGAAAAGCTGGCCTGAGGACCCCTCCCCTCCGAAGTAGAGACTGGTTCTGCTTGGGCCCAGGAGGGTGTAGGATTGGCCTTCCCAGAACATTGCTGTGGGGGCTCACAGTGCCTCTCAAAGCCTTTGAGACCTAGAGCTGCTGACACTCCAACTCAAGGCATGGGAGCCTTGTGAAGCCTGTGATGCCATTTTGGATGGTATCAGCAGCAAACATGCTTTGAGGGTCTTCAAAGCGTCAGGTGCTGGGCTGAATCCTCTATGTAGAAGATCCCGGTTAAACTAAGAAGGGTAAACCCAGACCTGAGGCATGTTCCCTGGCACATGGGATTCTAGCACTCTCCTATCTAATCCAAATGCTATGTTCATCTGAAGGTAGTCACAGCTTTCTAGGATCTCCACGTTGTTAACACATGGTTTCCAAAAAGACTGTTCTCATAGACAGCTGCCAGCCTTTCTGAGCAAGGTGGAGCCTGGCCATGAATGACATTTTGTTCTACACTGGAAGGATGCTGACACAGAAAACATAGGTTCTTGCATCCCTGTTATTGTTCTGAAGCACACACTTCTTAATGAAAAGTTAGAAATTTTTGATGGTAGTTACCACGCTCCCATCAGATAAATAAAGTCAGCCAGCTCCTCCTGTGTAAAAATCAAAAATTAGTCAGGGGATGGAGCTCAGTGGTAGAGGGTTTGACCAGCATGTACAAGGCCCTAGGTTCAATCTCCAGTAGTGACGAAATAAATAATTAATTAAAATAAAGTGTTCATCTCTCCTACAAGGTACCTCAGACCACTAAAACTATCACTAGCCTGACAGGAATAGATATTTTAAAGTGACACCAGTGTCCCTCAATCTGATTGTTTAAACACTGGACCTCAGGAAACTGGAAACTCACCCAGGAATCTCATGCTGGAAAACTTGTCTCCCAAGAAAGAGATTTCACACAGTTTTGAAAACTTGTTGGAGAGACTGGATGTCAGACAATGATGGGTCAGTGGACCATACTCTGACCGGGCCTGCTTAGATGTACACATCCCTGGCCCTCGATTTAAACTGTAATCTTACCTCGGGACTCAGGGAGTGGACTTGAGGAAGGTCACTGGATCTCTTTGTCCCTTTTCCCAGCATGTCCACATTAATAAATCACCCTTTTCTGTTTTTTACTATTAATTTGGCTGTTGTAATAACTTACTAGAAGAACGTGGTTTCATAGGGTACAGAGTGTGACCCCAAGTTTGGTAACAAAACTGATCTTTATTAATCATTCTTTCAATCAGACGGTTGCTATGGCATGAAGCCCTTGCAGATTCATGGCCTCTAATCCTCACAAGCAGCCTGGGTAGGTGATGTTACTCCTCAGTTCATACATGAGTGTTTCCTGACTTGTTGAAACTCAAAAGGATCCTTGAGAGGCTAGGAATATAACACAGTAGACAGAGCATGCATGAGGCCCTGGGTTTGACTCCAGTGCTACATAAACTGTGTATAGTGGTAGACATTTGTAACCTAAGTACTTGACAGGTGGAGGCAGGAGAATCAGAAGTTAAAGGTCCTTGCCTACATAGTGAGTTCAAGACCAGCTTAGACTACATAAGACTCTATCTCGAAATGGTGTCATTGAGTGGAGAAGTCCAGATTTTGAACTAACTGCAAATTTCATGCTTCAGTCTGAGAGGAAGTTTGGATTTGGCAGGTCTGGTTGGGAAGCTGCAACAAAATTTGGAAGCTTCCATATGACTCTGATGATCATCCGTGTGCCTTGAGGGAAGGAGTGGACCTGGCCCGTGACAGGTCGAACATCCACTAGGCTTCCACTATCACCTGACTGCAAGAGACCAGGTGTCACATAAGAACCAGGAAGTTTTCTCTTACTGAGAGGGTTGGGTCAGGTCCAGAGACTTACACATCTGGTTTTACATCTACCTAAAGCACAGTCAGGCTCTAGCCCTTGGGACATTCCAGGACAGTCCTTCAGTACCTGCTCAGGTGTCAATTCATCTGCAAGAGGATTGGCTCCTTTTAAAAGGGAGAAGCAGCACGTCAAGGAACCAGTTGCTTGAAGGAAAAGCAGCTCAGCTGGCGAGCATCTCCTCTTTTCCAGCCTTGAGAAACTGAATGTTGAAACTCAGCCTAGAAATCCTCCTCTAGGACCAATCTCTTTCTGTTTCTCTCTATTGCAGGGCACAGTCACAGAGCCCTGTGTTAAGCTGAGTCGCTCCAGGGAAATCTGTTAACTGTCTCCAGGGCCTGTCCAGGGCCTGTTGAGCTTTTCCAGAGCAAAGCACCTCCAGTGGGTTGGAACAGTGTCTCCCATGGGAAGATCCGTGTGGACTCTCCAGATGTGAGCTTACTTAGAATTGAGACCATTGTACATCACATTAGGGAAAGATAGAGATGAAATCATCATCCTAGGTTAAGGTACACCCTATGATTGTCTTAGAAGACACACACACACACACACACACATATCACACATATACACATACATACTTTAGACCCTCAGGCCTCAGAGTTTGATTCAATAGATTTGATATGGGACCCAGTAACTTCCCATTATATGTGTTGTGGGGGTGAAGAATTGACATACTATAGAAGCAAAGAGTTCAATGATACCAGGGCCAGGGGACAAAGGATGGTGTTGGGGATTTCTTAATCACAGGACACAAAATTTTAGGGCCAGGGACATATTAATTAACAGTACAGTGGTGGAGTACTTGCTTATCATGCTTAAGACCCTGGACTGAAGCCTTAGGACTAAAGAAAATAAAACAAATTAGTTAGAAGGGATGAGTTCAAGCGAGCTCTTGTACAACATGGTGACTAGAGTTAATAACTGTGTACTGTATAGTTACTAAGAGTAGATTTGAAGTGTTCTTGATACAGAAAATAAATATGTAAATTAATGTTAATTAGTTACATTTAACTATTCTACAATATACAATTCTAAAACATGTACACTATTAATATATATAATAAAACACTGTCTAAATTTGGTTGCTCCCTAGATGGATGTGTTTGAATGTCATGTTAGAACCCAGCTGCTGCTCAGGCTACAATACCTGCAGCAGCTCTTTCTCTTTCACAGATACCCACGGACGCCTCAGTGTGAGAGTCCCTAGCCAACAAACTTCCCAGGCCAGGATCTCTCACTTCTTACCTGAGGAAATGAGTTATATCAAAGGGAGTGTTGGTGGCCACACATCCTGCTCTCCACCCCTTCCCTGCCTCCTCCTGCCTGGGAACCAGAGAGGAAACCTTCCCCATCCTCAGAGCCCACCATGCTGTCTGTCTATGGTGCTGAGATTGATCTTTCCTCAGAGACCCCACATGCTATTGTATGTCTGTCTGTCTATGGCATTAATAACTTCTGATGAACTTTATGTCTCTAAAAGTCTGTCCCTCTTGAACCCTCATTCTCAGACCTTTCACTATGAAGTTTATTTTATAATCATTAAACACTAGACTGAGACTATGTTTGTTGTAAATGAATATGGCAGTCTTGCCTTCTTCCTTCCATTTTCTGTAATTAGTTATTTTTAAATAATACAAAAATGCCAAGGTCATGGGGTTTGTTCTAATGAGGCTTTCTGACCCCCAGAAGGTATCTAAGTTCAAATCTGCATGCCGTTCATTTCTCAATCTTTCAAATTTAAAATGAAAAAACAAAACCCACACCATTTTACAGATTCTTTCCAATCAGAGATGAAATGATCTGTCAGAGCTTTGGCATTCTTTAAGAGCTTCTCAGAGATAAGAGATGGTTTTGTCCTTCGGTCACTGCTCCTTCTTTGTTCAGTGTCATCAGCAGAGCCACAAGACAGCATGTCTCTGAGATGTCCTTCCTCCAAGTGTTTCCAAAAGCTTCTAGATCTGCCGTTTGTCCTCCTCGACCCTTCTCTTTATTTGCTGCTGACACAGGAATCTCTCCCACACAGTCTCTAGAGTCTCTAGAGAGTGAGCTTCCAAAAGGAAGGGGTTTCTCCTGGAGTCTTTCCATCTGCAGCCCTTGAATGGAGAGTCTCCTTTGCTTTCCTCCAGGTAGCATCCAGGACATAGATGTGACATGAAAACTCATTCATGCTGGGGAGAAAAGATATATAACTAGACAGGAAAAAAGAACTTTGACAGTCTCATCCCAGTCTCTTTACATCCAACCCACACTGGCTTGTTACGGATGCCGCCTGTCTTTCTATTCTCAGGATTCAGCCTTTTCTCCATCTTGCAGCTCTCTTCCTGCATGCAGTGCCTTGGACATTTGGTGGCTTTTGGAGGAAGGACTGGAAATGTTTTTTCCTGATTGTGATAAATTTCCTTAATTCTTAATGAAATAAACAGCATTGATGTTTATCGGCACAATGTCATCTAAGAAAAAGAGAATGGAAACATGAATCACACACAGAGGGGACTAGACAAAGTAAGTAAAGTGTGGAAGGCCACTGTGAGGGTCATTCAGATGCCAGTCCTGGTAGAGAAGACACGGCCTCTGCCCTCCGCGAGCTTACAGTCTAGAGAGCAACACAGACACATAAGCAGTAGCTTAGGTTAGACGCCTAAAGCAGATGAAACAAAGCCCTAAGTATAAAATTTAAATAGATAAGGTTACTTGAGGAAATTTTCAAGTGCTTAGGTTAAATCAAAAGTTCTCAGAAAAAAAAGGAAGAAAATTGATAAATCAGTCTTCATCAAAATTGAAAGCTTCTGGGCTGGAGAGAGAGTTCAGTGAGCAAAGGTGCTTGCCACCAAATCTGATGACCTGAGTCTGATCCCTGGAACCCACATGATGGAAAGAGAGAGCCGACTCCTGTAAGCTGTCTTTGACCTCCGTACATGCACTTGGCTGTATTTTTCATGCATGTGTGCGCCTCCGCCACCACAAAAAATAAATAAGTGTAAAACATCTTTGATTAAAACCTTCTATTCTTTGAAATACCTGATAAAGAGAATGAAATAAGCTTCAGATCAGAAAAGCAAAATGATTAGCAGGTGACATATGTGATCAAAGACTTGAACCCAGAAATTGTGAAGAACCCTCAATTGCAGGGGCAGAGCGAGTGGAACACGGGCCTTGCTGGTAAGAATGCAAACTTGTGCTTGCCACCTTGGAAGATTGTTCGTTACTGTCTGGATGACCCAGCAATCTCACTCCTGGACATTTATCCAAATAAAATGAAAATCTTAGTCCATGCAAAACCTGTACATGAATGTTTACATTAACTTATAATCACACAAACCTAGAAATATCCCAAATGTTCTTCAGCTGGGGAATGGATAACCAACTATGATTCATCTGTACAATGAAATATTATTCAGCAAGAAGGAATGAAATACCATAGAAGCCTTTCAAATGCAATATGCTAAGGGAGAAAAAGTCTAAATCAAAAAGGCTACATACCATATGGCCCCACTGATATGAGACTTGGAAAAGGAAAATCTCAGAGACAGAAAACCTCCTCCCAGAATTCCTGGAGCTAGAGTTGAGGGGGAAGTTGACTACAAAGGGACACAGGGAAATGTTGGGGGTGATGAGCTGTTCCTTATCTTAATTATGGTGGTGATTGTATGACTGTATACATTTGCCAAAACTCACAATACAGTACATCAGAAAGGGTGAATTAGGCTCAACATGATGCCCAAATTTAAGAAACTGGTAAACAACAAAAAACAAGAACAAATCTACATGGCCAATCCCAGTGTCCTCAGAACTGTGAGGTGTTATAATCGGAAGCTTTATATGTAACCGATTATCCAAACTTGAGAGGCTTGCAGACCTTGCTATAAACTAGGCACTAGTCTCAGCACTTGGGATAAATACTGAACAAACAGACATTAATCACATAATCTCACATATGTAAACAGAGCCGTTAAATTGTATAAAGGATTGGTTCTAGAACATCAGGAAAGTCTTCTGTGGGGGAATACTTCTGTTTGGGTGGCAGCTGGACTGAATAGGGGCCTCCGCAGAGAGCAGAATGCGAGTCTCGCAACATGCCGAGAGGTAGGCCCTGCAGTACGCAATAGAGCAGGAATAGATTTGGGGTGGAGAGATCATGAGTCTAATATAATAGGAACAAGAGCTAAACCACAGGAAGCAACACTGGTCAAGGGTGAAACTGCACAGTGGACCCATTAGAAATGGAAACACATTTACACATGTGAGCACAAATGCTCATAGTCATAGTATTCATTATTCCAACGTGTAAATACCTCCCATATGACAATGAAAGGGGAATATTCATGCAGTGGAATACTACTTAGCAATATAAGCTATGTCATGCTGATACATGCTACAACATAAACGAGCCCTGAAAAACATCATGCTAAGTGGGAGACGCCGGTCACAAAAGATGATGGGATGCTATGGTCTTTTGGAATGTTATAGGGTTCCACTTACAGAGTCAGAAGAAAAATTAGACATTGTTTAAGAAGGAATGGGGAGAGGGGCTTGACTACTGGGAATGTTTCTTTTTAGGATGGTGTTCTAATTTATTTCAATAATAGTTACAACACTGTTAAATTAAAATCCATCACATTAGGGGCTGGAGAGATGGCTCAGTAGTTAAGAGCATGTAGTGCTCTTTCAAAGAACCCAAGCTTGGCTCCCAGCACCCACACTGTAATTGCAGCTTCATGAGAATCTGCACTCACATGCACAGACCCACACACATACACATAATTTAAAGTAAAATGAATATATTTTTAAAAACTATCAAATTATACTCTTGATGGATAAATCATATTTTATTTTTCTAAAAGGCTATTTTTTGAAAAGGAAAAAAGTAATCTGTATAGTGTTCTTGGATATTCTATGTAGAACACTGAAAGTTAGAAATACCCTCAGTGAGAGAATGGTCATACAAATTATAACCTACCAATAAAATGGCATCATCACAACAATTAAAGAGGTATATAATGATTCAGAAATATGTAAAACTCTTATCTTTATTGTAAGGAAAATGGTTTCTACAATGACAATAGATGTAATTGACTTTGGAGAAGAGTCAGATCCTGGGACGCTTGTTCTGTCTGCTCTGTCCAAGACTGAGCTCTTACTAAGAGAATGCACTGCTGTTTGAGAGTGTTCTGTATGGAGAATGACCTACAAGAGCCAGACTTGCAGTTTAGAGTGAGTGAAATTTATTAAGAATATAGTGAGGAAAAGAACATCGCGAGTAGTCAATAGAAGCAGCAGTCAAATAGCAGAGCGTCATGAAATCGGATGCTTACAACATCCAGCAGAGATGACCGGAGTAACTTGGTAGAGAGAGTAAACAAAAGCAACATCATCAAATCAGGTACTTACAGCTGGGAAGCCCTGATGAAACAGTCATGCTGGAGTTCTTGATCGAGACTCGAGCAGAGAGTTGTCTCCAAGGATTAGCTTCCAGTTTCTCATTCCCACTGTAGGCATTTTTATACTATGGGATAAACCACAGTGATCTTGAATGGAAATGGTTTTCCTTCTAGCTGTTCTTAAGGGCATAATATTTTCAATATGCTTAGCTGTTTGCCACTCTCTACCTGCTTATCACAGTGACAGGGCCAGCCCGACCCAGGACAGGGAGTCTTGAATGATAGTTGGGATAAACATACTCAAGTCTGAGACAAAGAGGCCTGCCTTTTGTTCTCAGAGTCTGCTCTCAACAAACACCACCAACACATGATAATATCAATATAATTCATGCTGCACTGAGTGCTCTGTCCATGCCGTGTTTTGCTAAGATCTTCTTGTTCTTTGTCCTATGGAATCCCTACAACGTGCCTAGGAAGTCAGTCTTATGATTCATCACATTTTGCTTGTTCATTTAAAAAAGACGTGCCATGTGCTGTATACATCATTAATGAAGAACCTGGGATTTTTAACGCAGACACTCTGCCTTCAGCAACTGAGGGCCCATCTGAATCAAGACTGATCTCTGCTCAGGAAAATCTTTCTCCCAGCCTCTCCGAATTGTCCCACTTGAACACTCATCGTGGAAGAGCCCCCTTTGTTAGCTAGACCACAGGTTCTCTGTAGGGAAAAATGTCTTTCTCAATCACTCTCAATCTTATTTTTTGAGAGAGGGTCCCTCACCGAACCTGAAACTCTGAGAGTTGGCTAGACTAGCTGGTCAGCAAGCCTCTGTGAGCCTCCTATCTCTGCCTTCCTGGTGCTAGGGTTGTAATACAGGTGTAAGCTACCATGCTTGACTTTTTTTTTTTTTTTTTGAGACAGGGTCTCCCTGTAGCCCCAGCTACCCTGGAACTCGCTATGTAGACCCGGCTGGCCTTGAACTCATGGAGATTCACCTGCCTCTACCTTCTGAGTGCTGGGATTAAAGGCGTGTGCCATCACACCAGCTTGCTTTTTTATACGAATTCTAGGCATCCAAACTCAGTTCTTGTACAGCAAGCACTTTACCCACTGAGCCGTCTTCCCAGGCCCCAAGATCACAGATTGTAATGCGCCCACCACTCTAGTGTCCCCAGTTATTTGAATGAGACAAAAATAGCTAAGCATGGTAGAAAAGAAATCCATAGGGCAGATTAAAGATACCTGCACACGCTGAGCTCACCTGTGGCTGCCTTCTCCAAGCCATCAGAGTGCCCCATCTTCACTCTTTCCTGCACAACAGCATTCATGAAAAACTATTGTTTCTCACTATTTGGGTCCTGCTTCTTGGCTCTGAATCTGACACCCTGCAGACCTTTCTGTTTGGAGCTCTTCCATAAACATCACTAGAATTATATAGACAATGCTATTCCGTGATGGAAAAATGATCCCGAGACACTGTCTAATTGTAGTGCCTGGTTTCAGTGTCCTGTGCAGCTAGAGAATTCTCTTTGAAAGAGTTCTATTTATATTCTCTTAGTTGTTTCTGCCAGAAGAAACTGTGGCTACCTGAGGCTGTTTTCAACAGAAAGTTAATAAGAAGCTGCATACCAATTCCTCTGTCTCTCCTCTCTCTTTTCCTTTTCTCCTTCCCCACAAAGATTTCAGTCAGTAAAGAAAAACAAATGTAACTGAAGTGAGCTCTTGGTGATCCAGTACTGCAAGTATTCACAGACTGGTTCTAACTCCAGGTTGTGATTCCTGAAGATTTGGTTCTAGAACTTTCCAGTGTGAAATGTATAAATATTTTATTGTGGGCCCCAAAAGATGACAAAATAATATGCAGATATCATCAGAGAAAAGAAAAAAAAATCCCTCCCTTCCTCCCTTTGACTAACTGGGGGAAAGGACAGTTTCTTTACTATTTCATTCCTTAAATAGTGGATAATTACCAGGGGCAAATCCCCCCCCCCCCCCCAGCTTGTCAGAAAGGCAGACTTTCCATCCAACCCAGACCTGCTGCGTCAAGAGTCTAAATTTTAGCCTGATTCCCAGGCAATTCCTGTAATGCAAATACTAAAGTTTGAGAAGCACTGACAGGGTAGATTATGGATTTCCTGCCCCTCTATGAAACTGTCAATCACTTGAAGGGCTTTGGGAAACTTATTATCCAACAAACCACCTGGTACCACCCTTAGCTGGGAAGCGGGGTGGCAGGTGGTGACTGAATGAGAGACCCAATGCGTACCAATACACTGCTACACTGCACCAAGTAGGACCCTTGCTAATAAGATGACAGTGAAAGACCCAGAAGCTGGACTTCCACTGCCATGGAGGCCTCAGTAATTCCTACTTTGTTGCCACATAGGTGGAAAGCTTTAGTTGTCAACTAGACACACTTGGGAAAAGGTAGCCTGAACTGGGGAATTTCTTCTATTGGACTGGCCTGTGGTCATGTCTGGGGCATTTTCTTGATTGTTGAGTGACAGGGGTGGTGCCATCCCTGGGCAGGTTGTCCTGTGTTGTATAAGAAAGCAGGCTGAGCACAGGCCAGGGGAGCAAGGTAGTAAGCAGCATTCCTCCATGGTCTTTGCCTTGAGTTCTGACCTTGAGCTCCTCGGTAATGAACTGTGACTCGGGAGAGGTAAGCCAAACAAACCCTTTCCTCTTCAAGCTGGCATTGGTCAGAGTGTTTAGTGACAGCAATAGAGAAGCGAGCTGGAACACCAGCTCCCTTTCAGCAATCTTGGGAAGTATGACTTGTAACATCTGAACTAAATTCTTTGCATGTATTTACCATGTAATCCTCACGACAAACCAGGAGCTGTGTGTCATTTTATTCCCATTCAACTAGGGAGACAGGGAAATGTTAAGTAGTTCAAAGACACCCAGCTAGAAAGAGACAGAAGGAAGGTTTTCACCCAGACTCTGAGCCTGTATTCCAGTGTCTCCCAACATTTTCCCTCCCCTCAGGAGTCTTTTGTCCTAACTACTCTCCCAAAACATTTTAATGCTATAGATAGACTATATATCATTGATAGACTATTTAGATCCAACTTTTGTGTCTTGGAGCCGCAAACACTATATAGAGAGGTTCACCTGGTCACTCGCTCATTCCACAGATGCCCTGGGTGCTGGACAGTGACCATAGTGAAGAGTCTAGTGTCTGGGGATCTAGAAGGGCTGCCTCTGCGCAGAAAAGGAGCTGTAGATTTAACCAAATATGGCAGTCTTTCCACTGTGGAGGAGAGTTAGGACCCTGGGTTTCTGTTCAGCTCCTGGGCTTCCTCCAGCTCTTGTGGCTCACCCAGGCCTCTTGGGACTTCTTGGGTACTAAGCGAGGCCAGAAAATCTCAATTCCCTCAGTCCTGCTCCATTTGCCACGGCTGGCCTCCCAAGCACCTCATTGCAGGATTTCAGAACAAGGCACTCCTAGTCTACAGGCCTGGACCTAGCTCTTGCTTCTGGGAATCATCAGGCCAGCACCTGACCCCGGCTCCACCATGTGGCTCTCACAAGTCATTCCTACTCTCCCACCTCTGTTTTCCACCTTGCAAATGAGGGGCATGAGCTAAACTTGCACTTTTGTAAAGAATATGTGCTGAGGGCCTAAGGGCTGGCGGTAGGGAGCCGTAAGCAGCACACAGGCTTGCTGGGAAAGCATCTTGGTGCAGGAGTGCAAAGATGCACACCCTGCACCCTCCAGACTACCTCTGCCCTGCCCCTCTAAGGGGCCTCCTTGGTAAGGAGGGACTCATCCTGGCACATCCTTTTCTTGGATTTTGAATAACTCAGTTGGTAACGTAATGTCTTCTTTCTTCCATTCCAGAGCCCAATCAATGGCTAGAAGGGATAGGTGGCTTGAATGTCTACCCTTTCTACCCCACTCATCCATCCTGCCATAGGAAAAGGGGCCCAAAAAGCTGGGAGAGGCAGGAGCCAGGTCCAGGCCTGCAGTCTTGGAGGGTGGTGTTCTGAAATCCTCCAGTGAGACGCTTGGGAGCCCAACCATGTAAGTGGAGCAGGACTGGGAGAGCTGAGATACTTTGGCCTGGCTTGGCACTCTGGAAGTCTCAGAGGCCTAGGTAAGCTGCACTAGCTGACGGCAGGAGTTGGGAGAGGTCCCTGCGGGGGAGTGGGTGAGTCAGTGTGGGGGCAGCAGGCTTGTGGCAGGTCTGTGGGCCAGCAACAGACCTATAAACCCAACTGCCAGAGCTTTGCCAGCCTGACTGGCTGCCTACTGGCTTCTATGCAGTTTCTGTTCCCATGGTCCCACAGTCTAGAGGGATAGACCTAAAATGATAGTCTTCATTATTCTGTTATTAAATGAGAAATGAATCTTTACTGCGTCATTTTCAATTTCTTCAGAAGTGCCAGGAAGCTTGGAGAGAGGAAGGGCTCTGAGCAGGACCTGGAAGAGTCAGAGTTCTGGGGCTCTGCCAGCTGGGGGGTTGAGGGCACTGCTCTGCGACAGAAGAGACACTCCTGCTCTGCTTCCAGGCTTAAAGAAAGGACTCAAGGAACTTGTGGGGCTGCCAGTTATAGTCTGGCTGCTTTTCTATCAGAGATACATATGGGAAATAATGATCTTAGTAATAACAGAAAGGAAGAAAAAAATAAGAAAATATAGAGGTGGTGAATCCCACATCGGACTCCTGGCAACTGCTTAGAGACCAGAACTTGGTCAGCTCTCAATGGGGCCAGAGTATTTGCTCAGGATAGTATGGGGTTAGGACTCCCAGAGATAAACTTACTCGTTCTGAGAGGCTAGCAGAGGACAGTGCTGGCAGGAATATGTCTAGGTTCTCATGCACTGTCACCCACTGGTGTTGGGACCCTTAATAGGTGTTGCATAGTGTCTGGGTTCTTGCACCCTAATGTTGGGTCTTGGGTGAATCTGCCATTTATTCCATTTTCTCCATTGGTCTCAAGTTTCCAGATAGCTCTGAAATGTTCTGTGCCTGAGCATTGAAATCACTACAGGGGATAGGAAGCAAGGGGCACAGAGGCAGGGACGAGAAAGAAGGGACACACAGAGAAAAGCTTGCATCCACTGAGTTGGAGGACAGCTCATTTGGGTGGGCTGAGTCCTGAGGAATTTGTCCTTTTGACCACCTTCCCCAGACCTGTGGTGCTGGAGAGGAGGCCCAGCTGAGAGTCCGAGACTCCTGTTGACTGAAGTCAAGCTGCTATGTACTGGATGTATGATCTCAGGAAGGGAGAGAGATGGGTCAGCTTTGGTTTCTTCTCGGGTATGGCAGTAGCATCTCAGAATCTAGAGTTTACAGTAATTTATAGGTGCGTATAGGTGCTTTTTAACAGCAAGGCCTATCTGGCACCCACAGAGCTGTGAAAGGTCATTGCAGCTCTGTGTGTGGAGCAGGGATGGATTGAAGTTCTGCTCATCTACAGTCAATGGGGGCCCAGGACTCTCAGCCACAGAAAGGAGGTGGAACTCTGGGCTGTGAGCCCTTGGCCCACATTGTAGTCAGAGCATATCCACTTGTTCTTGGAACCACTGACCTTTGTATGGAATGTGAGGTGGGGACAGAAGTGCCCTCTGTCCACTGCTCTCCAAAAGGGACATCTGTGGGTTTTTGATCGTCAACTACTTAAGTCTATAGTTTTGTTTACTTCATGGGAATACAATAAGGAAGGAATATAATCAGCCAACAGCCCTGTCAACATAAACTAAATCATGGTTAGACCAGGGGTGGTTTCCTGAACAAGATTTTTTAGGAGTGTACACTCACCTCAGTTTCTGGGTCTGTAACCCACACCTTTGACAATCACACAGAGGATGTGGAGGTGAGTGACATCACCACAAGGTCCAGAGATTGGCACTGAATTGATCTTTCTTCTCTCATGAAGTCCCCAATCGTAGATTGGGCAGAACCAAACTCACATTCCTCCTGCTTCTCAACTTTCTTTCTCACTGTCCTCTACGCCTTTCCCCTCAGCCTTTTCCTGGTCTGTGAACCTATTTTATTTATTTATTTATTAATAGCTTATTCTGGAATGTTTTAGACATACTGGCTAAGAGGATTCATCAACTAAGTATTTATAGCATAGTTCTAATTCCAAGTCTCAGTTTCCTTGAATGTAAAACTATGAGACGGTTGGGCTCCAGTCAGTGTTTTTCACAATATAGAAAAACACTCATTTATCAACCAAACAGATTTAGGAAGCTCTCATTTTATTTTGGATTAACTGCAGAGTATTAAGAGTTGCCACGTACTATGATACATTTAAAATTTTTTGTATTTATTATTTTTATGTGTATGAGTGTACTGCCTGCATATATGTAAGTGCACATGTGCTGTGCATGCCCACAGAAGTCAGAACAGGGTGTCTGATGGCCTGGGACTGGAATTATAGGCAGTTGTTAGTCACCGTGTAGGTGCTGGGAACTGAACCCAAGTCCTCTGTGAAATAAGCCAGTACTCTTAACTGCTTAACCATCTCTCTAACCCCAGTAAAAGGAATTTAAGGGAAAATAAGGACTGTTGGCGAGGACATAGACACATAGGAACTCTTGTACATTGATGGTGGGATATTAAATGGTGCAGCCACTTAATGGGAAGTGGTATGTCCATTCCTTAAAAGGCAAACATAGAAACTAGCATGTGATCGAGCAATTCCACCCCTAGGTAAATAGCTAAAAGAGTTGGATGCAGGGACACAAACAGGAATTTGTACACCAATGCTCACAGTACCATTACTTGTAATTGTCAAAGTGTGGAAACTCTAATGTCTATTGGCAGGTGTCCAGACAAACAAAATATGGCACATATATACAATGGAATGTTATTCAGTCATAAAAGGAACACAAGTCTGATGCATGTTGCAATACAGATGAAATGTAAAGACTTGATGCTGAGATGGGCCAGACATAAAAATATAAGTACCATAGGATTGCATTTGTGTAAGGTACCCAAAATAGTCAAAGTCATACATGTGAAAGTAGAAAAATAGTTCACAAGAGCTAGAAAGAGAGAAAAGGAAGTTTATTGCTTAATGGGTAGCAAGTGTCCATTTGGGATGAGGAGTTTCTGGAGATGGCTTGGTGGTGATATAACAATGTGAATGAACTCTGTGCCTCTCAACTGTGCACTGAAAAAGTCACCAAACATAACTTTTATGCTATGTATACTAAAATGTTTTGTCTGTGTGAATGATTTGTGTCTGTGCTTGGCTATAGGCATGTGTGTGGAGGGTGGAGGACAGTCTCTGGGTATCAGTTCTCACCTTCCACCTTGTTGAAGTCAGAGTCTCCTTGTGGTTGTTGTTGTTGGCTTCTGCACACACCAGAAGCTCTCCAGCTTCTGAGAATTCCCATGTCTAGGCCTCCAGTCTCATAGTAGGAGCATTGGGATTACAGATGTGTGAGACCACAGCCAGCTTCAAGTGGTTTTTGAGGACTGAGACTTAGGTTCTCTTGCCCAACAAGTGCTTTACCCACTGAACCCTCTTCCTAGCCTAATGAAAAGATATTTTATAAAGAATCCATCCTTCCTAATCTTCGTTCACATGCCATCTCTTCTACAAAGCCTCCCTGCCCCTGCTGTGTATCATCTGGCACTAAATTGATCTTTCTTCTCTCATGAAGTCCCCAGTCGTAGATTGGGCAGAACCAAACTCACATTCCTCCAGCTTCTCAACTTTCTTTCTCACTGTCCTCTATGCCTTTCCCCTCAGCCTTTTCCTGGTCTGTGAACATATTTTATTTATTAATAGCTTATTCTGGAATGTCCACCAAGATCTGATGCTGTCCTTTGTACCTACTTGCCTCACTCAAGTGAACCAGTAAAGACATTTTATGGGTTTTCGTCTTTTCTTTTCACAGAAACTCCTAGAGGAGAAAAAAGTTGAATAGTCATTTATTCATTGTTATTGTTTGTATATGAACTGCCCCCCCATCTTCACAACACTCATGTGCTAAAGACTTATCTCCAGTTGGTGAAGCCAGTCACAAGGAAGGGACACACTTCCTCCAGCAAGACCCTACTTCCTTCCTTTCATCACCTCCTAAGAATGTCATCATGTTCTGACTCCATCAGGGGATTAACCCTGGAGATAACTAGAGTTAGAAGTGGTTATTAGTCATTATATAGGCACTGAGAACCAAACCCAGGTCCTCTGCAGAAGTAGCAAGTGCTCTTCACCTCTGAGCCATCTCTCCAGCCTCTGTAATTTCACTTTTTAACACTTTACTTTTCTGTGGTCAGCCAGGATCTAAAGATATGACATATGAAATCCAGAAATATATAACTTATAGGTTTTAAATTTCAGGTCATTTTGAGTAGGAAGATGAATTCTTACATTGTCATGCTCTGTCCTATTCAACATGTGCAACATCTTTAAAAACTGTTTTAAATTTCATTTTACATGTATGAGTGTATATGTGAGTGTGCCTGTGTATGCAATGCCCATGGAGGCCAGAAAAGGGTGTTGGATCCCCTGGAACTTGAGTTACAGACAGTTGTTAGTTGCCTGTAGGTGCTGGGAACCAAACCCAGGACCTCTGCAAGAGCATCCAGTGCTCCTAACAGCTGCGCCATCTCTCTAGCCTGTGGATCGTCTCTTTTTACCACTGTGTCCATGCTGTATATATTACCCTCCATAGATGGTTTGGTTAAACCACAGATCAAATATTCTATAGTGCTTGTATAGAGGAGTCAGCACTGTTCCTGGTTTCAAGCATCTGCCAGAAACTCAATGACTCTGAATTCGAATGTGAGTGACTCCTTTGTGGAAGTTGCAAGGACACCAGGAACAGGGGTTAAACTTCACCCAGGTGAGGAAAAGGAGGGACAGTCTGAGATTTCTATTGATGATTCTAAGCTCTGTCATTTCAGTTTTGTTCTGGGACAGGGTGGTACATTCCAGTTTCAAAGCTACTTGACCTGTACTTATGATTGATTTTATGTGATTAAAGAGGATCAGGGGAAGCAGTAATCAGGCTAGAGCCATCCGGGTCAAGGAAGAGGAAGCAGGCAAGGCATGGCGGGGGGTGGGGGAGGCTGCCCTGGCCTGCAGGGGGCACTGTGCTTTCTGAAGGGCGGAAAGAGAAGACAGGAGAGGATTTATTGGTGGACGACAGCTCTGTCCAGTTAGAACCATAGGAAAGCCTGAACTAGAGGGTGATAAAGAGGAGGATTTGCAATCAGGAAATCTGAGCATTGTTTTGAGTCCCAGCTCTGAAAGAGACTCTGGCTAAGTCTCCTTGCTTCTTTGTGTTTTTGTTTGTAAAATGGAGACCTTTTAATCCCAGGGATACCAGCCAGCACCAACCCTCCCTCACTCTTTTGGGGAAGGTTAGCTCAAATAGGTCCTGCTGACAGGGTTGGAGTATGGTCAAGAGAGAACAGCAGTCAGAAACTTGAGGCTTCTTTCCCAATGATGAGTTGCACAGTCAATCTCCATGAGCATTTCAAAGGAAACCCCAGCTCCACTGATAATGGTCTCAACCCCTCTCAGAACAAACAGTATATGCCATGAGGGCCATTTGCGAGAAGAGGAAAGGGAGAGAGGAATCGGAACAGCAAATGGCAGGAACACCTGTCCTGTGTCCCAGGCTCAGTGTGAATACCTCCCTGCGTTCAGCCTCCTTTCCTTCTTTCATTTATTTATTATTTTTCATTTTGTATGTATGAGTGCATTGCCTACATGTATGTAAGTGTACCTGTGTCATGCGCTATCTGTGGAGATCAGAAGAGAGCATCAGATTTCCCCATAACTGGAGTTACAAATGGTTGTTAACTACCATGTGGGTACTGGGAATTGAACCCTGGTCCTCTGCAAGAGCAGCCAGCGCTCTTAACCATTGAGCTATCTCTCCAGTCCCTCAACCTGCTTTCTTAGACAGTACAGAACCACCCACAGTGGGCTGGGCCCTCCCACATCACTCAATAATCAAGAAAATGCCCCACAGACATGGCCACAGGCCAGTCCGAGGGAAGAAATTCCTCAATTCAGGCTCCCTCTACGCAGATGTGTCAAGTTGACAACTAAAGCTATCTAGCACACCATCTTTTCAAAACATTTTAGAATTTTATTTTATATATAAAATATACTTATATAGCGCATATATATATATATATATATATGCATCTGTGAATTGGCTCCATGCATATAAGTACACCCAAGGTCATGCAAAGTCTGCAGAGGCCAGAAGAGGGCATTGGATCCCCTGGAACTGGAGTTACAGATGGTTGTTAGCCATCACATGGGTGGGACTTGAACCCTGATCCTCTGGAAGAACAGCCAGTACTCTTAACGGCTGAGCCATCTCTCCATCTTATTTTTTCATACAGAGTCTCTCACTGAACCTGAAACTCATCAATTCAGCACACCCCAAGAATCCTTTCTCTGCTTTCCCAATCATTGGATTACAGTGGAATGCTGTACTTGACTTTTTATGTGGGTGCTGGGGATCCAAACTCAGGTCTTCATGCTTGTCCACTAAGTACTTTGCCATTCATCTCCCCAGAAACACAAATTCCACTTTTTCTATTTCTTGAATCCTCATGAGCCAAGCCTACCAGAATGAGTGACTGATACACACGAGTGTAAGGACTCAACCCAGGACTGTGATTCCCCTGGCCTTTCACTTCCGGCCCTCTGCTATATCCCAACCTGCTGCCACATCTCTCTCACTGTTCTGCCTGTGTGTGCCTCCTATCCCAGTCCAATAGCCTTCCTAGGAGAGCTGGACCTTGCCGCCTTCGCATCCTCTCTGCAGCACTTGGAGATATCCGGCATGGAACAGTGAGGACCCGGTGACATTACTCACCTACTCACCTAGCCGTGCCAAGGGCAGCGTCAACCTCAGCTCTGCCTCCCCTCCCTGTACTTGTACACCAGCTTTCTGAATGTCTCTGTCATCAGACCCCACCCAGGGTTCCACCATCATGACTTCTCACCTGGGCCGGCTGGGCTCCACCTTGGAAGAGATCTTAGATGCCCCACCCTCCAGAGCTGCCCACTCCCCTGGGTAACTGGCGCAGCAGTCCTGGCCCCCCTCTTCAGCCAGCCCCCATTGGAATGGCCCACCTCCCTGTCTGTGTGCCCACTGAGTCTCTTCTGCCTCAAAGGCTACATTCAGTGCATCTCTCCAGTCACCTCACTAACTTCCACTCAACCCACCTAGCATCTCCTTCCAGACTTGCCAGGCTCTACCAGGCTAGCTTCCTGGATCCTCCTGTGCTTCCTCCTTCCTGGCTAGGTCATTGTTCTTAATTTGTACACTCTGTGAGGTGGTAGCAAAGAGCTCAGCACTTATTCATAAACTATGTAAATAAACATTTGGGAGCTCGAGGGACAGCTTAGTGGGTGCTTGCTTTGTTAGTAGGACCTAGAGCTGGATTCTCAGAATCCACATTTAAAAAAGTCAGTAGGGGTTCCCTAGTAATCTCAGCTCTGGGGACGTGAAGACAGACTAACCTACTTGGTGAGTTCCAGGTCAGTGAGAGACCTTGCCTAAAAAAATAAAGATGGACAGTGGCCAAGGAATAATGCTGACCCCACATCTATCCTCTGACCTCCACAGACACACACATACATGCACCTGCACATAACATAATCTCTCTCTCTCTCTCTCTCTCTCTCTCTCTCTCTCTCTCTCTCTCTCTCTCTCTCCTCTCCTCAGAGCTTATAATGATCCCCATTATCACAGGGTGAGCAGACAAGTGGAAAGCCTGAGCCTTTGCAGCCCTGAGCATGACTCCTGGCTGGCCTGGCGGCTGCATCCTTGGTAGCCACAGCTGTGAGTAGGAAAAGTATTTCTACGAACTGCTGGTGGAAGGTCTCCAAGCAGCAGAGCTAAATCTGCTGCTCCAAGGAAGTGTTAAGAAATCTTTCAGAAAACAACAAATCTTCCCCTAAGTGTTTCTTCCAGGAATTTGGGGAATTTGTCAAGAAACCAGGCATCCAGCACAAAGCATGTTTTTATAAGTGAAAACCCAAAAGTTTAAAGGAAAGCGTTGGTTTTTCTTGGAAGATTTAGGAGTGCAGAAGGACTAGAGGGGGTTGGAAGTGTGTCCTATGGTGGCGGTAATGCAGGACATATACCTCCTCCGAACAGGTGCCCCTTTTTCAGGATGCCCCAAGCTTACAGAGGAGGCGCTAGACATTCTAGTATTCCCCAGACAGCCTGGGACACAGAAGCCCCAAAGGAACCAGGGAGTAGGGACCAGGCTTCGAGTAGATGTTTTTCTTTACCCTAAGCTGTGCGTGATTCACAGGTGCCCTGCCAGGTGGCTGACCACGAGGCGAGGCGATGAGCAGAGTACCGTCAGGTGGGACCTTGGCTCCAGCACGGCCAGGGCGCGCCGGCTCCGGAATCAAGCAGGAGGCGCTCTAGGCCGGTCTCCACCTTCCCACGGGCCCTCAGTCTCCTCCTCCCGGCATTGGGTTTGCTGTGGCTGCAGTTGGAAAAGCAGAGCTTGCGAACCCACCGGAGCTCACGTCTCTCCAGAGCCTCCCCGCAGGCTTTGCGGTCTTCCCAGCCTCGCTCCCTCCCGTCGCCGCCCCCGGGCCGACTTGGAGGAAGTGCTCCGCCGCCGGGCCGGGGAGTCCAGTCCCCAGGGCGCGCGGACTCGATCGCGGACTCTCCCGGCGGGCTCCGGAGTTCCCCGGCTGGGACGGACGCGGCGCGCCTCGGCGGGGACGGGATCGAAGGGCTCCCGGCGCGGCCGCAGCACCCGGAGGTCGGGCCGGGAACGTGATCTCACGGGGAGGGGCCAGCGCGCAGCCCCTGCTCCCAGCCGGGCGCCGGGAGCGCAGCGCGAGCACAGACGAGCAGCCGGAGCGCACGCCGTGGCCCCGATGGAGCGGTACAAAGGTGAGGGCGCGGGGAGCACCCACTTGATCGGGGAAGCGGGGCTGGGGCTGGTCTCCCGGACTCAGGTGAGCAGAACCGGCTGCCCCCGCCTCGGGGACTGTAGCCCTAGAGGGGCGACAGAGGCGCCGCGGGCCGCGCGGTGGCCTCCAGGGCGGGGACCCTGGTCGGGTCCCTTTGATCCTCCGGGGCGCCGGGGCGGAGGGCAACTTGGGGGTCGTGGGGTCGCTTCTCACCCTCGGTTTGCCTCGGGGGAAAGATGCCTACAGTCGAGGGGGCCCTAATAAGATCCCAACTGTGAGGTGCTGCTGGGGGCCAAGCGACAAGTTGTTGGGGCCTCTTGACCGGGCTCCACCGCCCTTGGGGGCTTCTTGCAGAACTCTGGAAAGACCCCTGTCCCGGGGTAGGGAGCGCTCCTGGGATGGTGGGGTGACGCGCTGTTTTGTTCCTGGCTAGGTCGGCCTTCCCCTAGTGTCCCGCAGCTTGGTTAACTGTTTCTCTCCGAGCCCTTTGCCTACCCTGCACCTCCGACCCAGTTGGGTGTGGATTGGTGGCCGGATGGGGTGCCCAGCAGGTGGAGCGCCTGTAGGCGTCCTGGCCCCAGAGCGAACTCGGATTTGGCTCTGGCCAGGGATTTTGGCCAAACCCTGGTGGGCGGGCCGGCCCGGATATGCCTGATACCGAGCTAGGACGGGTGTTTGGACCCGGGAGGAGGGTGGGGACCTGGAGAAAGAAGCCTCGAATGGGAGGTTTTTGAAAAGGGGGTTCAGAGAGCTGCCTGGGAAAAGCTTCTTGTTCTCACTGCCCCCCCCCTTCGCCCCCGGCTCCTGGGTTTAGCTAAGCCAACCCCGCCGGGAGGAAATTCTGCTTCTGTATTTTCCCTAGGGACAGTAGTAAAAGAGACCGCTCAGATTCCTCAGGAACCTCCGCCTCGGTGCTTTTTTCTTCCTGGAACTGAGATAAGCGGACCTGTAGGGACAGGCTTTAGATCTCTAAACTAGCAGCGTCATTTGATTGTCTTATTTTGCATTTTTCTCATCTGGGTCATTGGTGACAGGTGACAGCTAGTCCACTTATCACCAGCGTCTTGACAGCTGAGACCAGAGAGGTGCGGGAGGGGCGCCAGGGGAAATCATTTAGCAGCTTTGGATTTCTTTCTGTGTCCTCTCCAGAGCCTCTCTCCTCTTTCTAACCGGGTGGTCTTATGTATCTTAAGTTCTACTGGAATCAGGTCAGTTTTGTGTCTTTAAAAGCTGAAGTCTCCCTTACACAGTCTCAAACGCTGGAGGCCATAGTCCCTCTCTTTGTGAACTGCCCTCCACCCCAGGCCTTCCACCCTTGGGGAGGGAACCTCTCTCTCGGGGAATTGCCTTAGGTGCCTCCTCTCGGGAAATAATAACTTCCAAGGCTTCAGGTTTCCCAATTGTGAAATTTCAGCAGGTGTTGGTCCAGGTTGCCGGCTACTTTGTTCAATCCACAGGTGGTCGGCAGCTGTCCAAATGTCCACGTTTCATGTGCAGCTTTTCGTGTTAATAGCTTCTAACTTGGCCCTTGACCCGATAAAATCTTAGTTTATCTTTCTCCCCTGGGAGCTGAATCTTCTCACCCTCCATCCGATCACTTGGGGGCTTCCTGCCAACTGAAGGAAACTTAGCTCTAGTTCAGTGTTTGTTTTTGGAAACAGATATATGCACCTCCTTATTTTGCAGTGAATCAGACGCAGATAAGTGGATTAACTTGAGAATTACCTGAACTGAAGAAGTAAATCCAACTCATCTTCCACTGTTTGAGTCATGGGAAAAATCATTTCCAGTCTCACTGGAGTCATGCTACTGATATTTTTTGTTACTGATATTTTCAGGGAGGAATTTGGGGATCTCCTTCCCCCAGACACGTAGAATTTCTATTCTCTTTAGAGGCAGAAGAGTCCTGATTTGAGCACTCAGTGTAAACAATCATCTGTGCAAAGTGAAGAACGCTGAGCCCTCTCACTGACAGAACACTAGACTTGACTGGAACCAGGTTGCTTGCTTGACGGAAACTGAGGGCTTTAAAACATTTTGTAAGGGTTTGAGGACGTAGCTGAGCGCTAGCTCGGCCCTGGGTTTGATCTCCAGGACCCCCATCACAAACACCTTTTATGTTGACTAATTATGGAATAAACTGGTACAGTGGTCTAAATAATAAGGTTAAATGGAAATGCAAGGTTTATCTGGGCTCTTAGAACTTATGTAAAATTTATAAAAGAAAATCCTTGTGGTGTGTGACAATTTTTTAAAAACTTAAATATTTTCATGTTTTAAAATTCCCAATTTTGAACTCCTTTTCTCACCTAGGTAGAACAACTTATTACTGTCTTCAGATTCTCAAAGATGTCTATCATTTGTAAATGTTAGTCTCTGTAGGAAAAGAATGTTTTCCCATGTCTTTTAAAAAAGCCTGCCTTTTATCCACTGGGCATCCTCTGAAACATAGCCTGTATTTTTAGGCTCTGAGCTAATTTTCCATTGTCTTGTGGGAACTTAAGGATGGTTGAAACATCACCCTAAGTCTAATACAGAAAAACTTCCAGACTTTCCCCTCAGTCCTTTCCAAGCCCTCTGCTATATAACCATTGCTTTCTCAAGCAAAAACAAAGGGGTGTGGGGGAATGTGAGGGTCCCTTCCCAGAAGGATGAGCTTTTATGAGAATTGCTATAAAATGTGTTGGTAAAATTGCTGTCTTGCATGCAAATCTCTTTGGTGTTGTATAAGCAGTAAGCCCCTTACAAGTGTCCAGGACATGGTGCCAAGTCCTACAGGGTGCCTTGAAAAGATTCCCATCTCTGAGTGTTTACATATTTATGATTCTCCTAAGAGCATCCTGTATCACTGTACACGAGCCCATTGGCTGACCTCACCCCTTGCAGTCAAGGATCCTGGTTCCTATTGCTCTCCCAGCTGGTGAGTGGGTCCAGGGCCAAATGTGACTGACCTACTATCTGTGGATTGCACTTGGAACATCAAGCCTAAGCTTCCTGAAGTTGCGTCACACTTGGATCTGCACAGGCCTAGTTGAGTGACTTAGATTTCATTTAAGATGAGAGGGTTGGGAGGGTAAAATACTTCCCTTGTAGCCTTTGGTTTCTAAGTGTGATCACCTGCTTCCTCACTTGCCTTTGGGGCAGTGGAGGTTGGAGAGGAGCTGTGAAAAGTAAAGTCAGGGGAAAAAAAAAAAAAAAAACAACTTCGAATTTTGCTGGGGACTCCTGGGAGCTGTGGGCAGAGAAGATCTGGAGAGGGAAAAGAATTAATTAAGGGAACGGCAGATACATAACCTACAGTACACCTTCAGCTATCCCCTCTTCTCCATGCCTAAGGGCTCAACTTCTCTGTGGAAGATTGTCCTAAAGCAGTGACTCTCACCCTTAGCTGTGTATGGAATCATGTGTATGTGACGGAGATGTACAGGTGTACAGGTCCCACCTGACATTCTGATTCAAATGTTTAGAGCGTGACTTTGGCATTGTAGATTTCAAAGCTCTCTATAATTCCAGCCAAAGTTGAGAATCATGTTTACTTTAAAAAATGCAATCTTGGGATTGGAGAGGTAACTCAGAAGTTAAGAGCACTGGATGCTCTTGCAGAAGACCCAGATTCGAATCTCAGCATCCACATGGCAGTTAACAACCATCCATAACTCCAAAACTCCAATTCCAGGGGAGTCCAGTGCCCTCTTCTGACCTCCTTGTGTGTTACACAGTACAGGTGCACTTACATACATGCAGGCAATACACACAAAAATTAAAATGATAAATAAAATATTAAAGAGTAGGCCAGAGAGATGCTCAGTCAGTAAAATGCTTGCCACACAAGCATGAGGACCTAATTATGGATCACTAGCACCAATGTAAAAGACTAATCATGGTGGCACCAGGGAGGTAGCGACAAGAGGATCCCTGATCCCTTGCTGGCTAGCTTGTCCAGATGAATCAGCAAGCTCTCCATCTTCTGGAAAGACCCTGTCTAGAAAAATAAGGTGGAGAGTGATTAAGACACCGTGGGCCTCCACATACACTCACACACACATGCACACACAAGTATATATGCAGAAAAGTTCATTTGTTTCTTGGAAGAGTTGGTTCTTGGACACTTTGGCTAGCAAGATCTGAGAATACTCAAGTTCCTTATGTATAGGGGTGTAGTATTTACATATAATGTACATATATCCCCTTCTATCTACTTTAATTCATCTTTAAATTCTAATACCTAATACAATATAAGTTGTTGCATTGTATTATTTAGGAAGTAAAGACAAAATGCACATGTTTAACATGGTTGTCCTCATTGTAGGCTTATCCATACAGTACATGTCTGCAACTGCATAACATCTCTCCCAATATTTTAGATCTGTGGTTGGTTACATCTGAAGATGCAGAACCTGTCTTTCTGGAGGCCAATAGAATTAAACACACACTCTCCTTACCTGGAAAAGTAACAGGAAGTAGAGAAATGGAGAGTTTGCATGTTCCCCTGCTGTCTTAGCCAAAGCTTCTGATACCTGAAGAAATCTGATGTGATTCACCTTCCGCTATTACAGGCTTTAAACTGGGCTGTGAGAAGGCAGTTTCAAAACAATCTCAAATGCTTCAGTCCTAAGCTCTGGGTTTGCTTGTTGGACTTGACCCTGGGCCCTCTGACTTTGAAGCTCTTTGTGTGGGAGCCTTGGACGTCCTGGCAGTAAAATGGTCTGAAACAGAAAGCTGGGGAGGTCATGGCGCCAAAAGGCCAGGGAGTGGGGGAATTCTGCTTTGGGCCCTTCTCCTCTCCTGAAGGGGTGGGAGCTCTGGGAATTGGACTGCTTCCAGCACAATTAAAGGGCCAGAAGGGACCAGGAAGCTTCAAAGCTGAGAATGCTGTGCCAGTTTTCCTCCAAATCCCTTTAATGACAGGAAATGTTCCTCTGAAAGCTTCTGTCCTTCAGGGGAGGGACACTGTCTCCAGACTAAGGAGGGTGGCATGTTCTGTTCAGCACTGTGGCTGCCACCAGAGGGAAGACATATAACACAGAGAAAGCAGCCTCCCAGGAACCCCAAAGACCCACAAGATCTACTTAAGCTAGTTGCTGAATTCTCTGGGCCTCAGTTTCCCCACCTAGTAAACAGCTGTGATGTGTCCCTTGTGTGACTTCAACCACTCTTCCAGGCTCACTGTGGTCACTGAGTATCTTCAGAGGGAGAATGTATCTGGGAAGAGATGGAAGTGAGGGAGGAAGCAGAGATGCGGTGGCCAGCAAGGGTCAGCTTAGGATTGTGATTCTTATAAATAAAACTGATTTCCTGTTGTGAGATGGGGAGTTGTAGACTTAGTGGGAAAGAGAATGCTGTTGACTATGGAAGGAATTCATTTCTCAAGGACTTGTATGTCACTGTGTCTCCAAAGATTGTTAATTAAGCCCAGTGTCACAGTCTGAAATAGACGATGAGTCAGTCCCATTCGAGAGGCAGGCTACCCAAGTATGCAGAGGTGAAGCAACAGTTCAGAGGGACAGCGACAGGATATGGAGAACTGAGTTTTTAAAAGGGGAATTCTTCCTGAAGAATTTATCTAGAAAGAAGTCCTCTGAACAATGTCCTAAAGTCCCCAGGTCTTTCTTGCCAGGAAGGGAGTGGCTCCTGAGTCCTCCATCTTTTGGACCCAGGCCCATCTTTCCTCTTCCAACTATGGCTTCCCAGATCGCCTCACTCTGAGGTAGAGCCTTATCAATGCCCAGCACAACATAGGCACTCAACGTGTACTGAATTAATTTCACTTGATCTTAGAAGTATATGAAGATCTATTTTTCCTGCTAGGATAACCTCTGTAATATAGGGACTTTGTCTTTTCCTCCCATTGCCCATCAATAGGCATGTACTAAGGTCTAGAGCGTGGCTAGCAAGTGAGTTCCATGCAAAGAGCACATCTTGACTGGTCCTCTGGCCTTCAAAAGCAGACCTCATTCACTGAGTGAAGCAAAGCAAAATCTTCAAGCCAAATTCCAGAAGTGGGGATGGAAGCTACCCTGGGGCTGTCCTCAGCTTCAGCCACTTGAGCCTTCTTTCTGTCTGTTCCAGCACAGGGCTGTTGCTGTCTGGTGGTACAGAGAAGGATCCTGCAGGTCTCTGCTTGTGAGTATGAGCCTGTCTGTGCCCTCTGCAACAGCTCCCCTGGCCTCCAGGCTCCAGAGGTGCAGACCCAGCTCGGCCCATGCTCTAAATGGAGGGCTGAGGGGATACCACAGAGTCATCTGGGCTCTGGCTTGGGTACTCAGGAGCTCAAACTTCTAATCTGGCTTTTGCCACTAACTTGCTGTGCAATCTTGGGCAAGTCAATTAATCTTTCTGGCCCTTGTTATTTCCTCTGTATGAGTAAGGATGCTGATTACTAATCTACTTCCAGGCTGCTTGGTGGAATAACCCAAGAGCTACTGGTAGATACTTGGTGGAGGGTAATGCTGAGCATCCTTGGGAGGGTGGATCACACCACCACTGTGATACGGCTCTGCCCTCCACATGGGGGTCTTCACAGGTACTGTGCGCTCTAACTGTGCTTATCCTTGTCGGCGTTTTGGTAGAACTTAGAGTTGGGGCCGCTCAGGCAAAGCATCCTTGCTCCCTAAAGGGACTGTTTGTATATCCCTTCTGTGTCAACTGGAAAAGTGATAGACCAGGAATTACCCACAGCCTTATATCCTGGTCCTGCTTCACCTTTGTCTGTTTCTTAGTACATTTATGTAGGAGAGACCTTTAAATTCTAACAGTAGCTTTGAGCACTTGACGTTTTCTGTCACTTGTTTCTCGTTTTTTCCCTATTTAATCTCAAAATAAACTAAACCCAAGCTCCGCTGAGTAGAGGGTATGAAGAATGTACAGGAATGCAAAGGAGTCTGTTAACCCTGCACACATCGCAGTGGACCAGTGGGAACACAGAATGAGGCAGGACACATTGATATCAGAGAGCTTGTTAGGACCTAAGTGGGGCAGAGAGCAACAGAAACTCAACTCTGCAGTTTCCTAAACAGACCGAGTCCTTCTCTTGCTTCCTTCAGGCCTCCCAGGGACTTCGAGGACAGCTGTAGGCCTGGTGGAGGAGCTTGAGTTTGTGTGGAATGTCAGCCCCAGCAGATTGCAAATTGGCATTCTGCTTGGGATTGAGCCAAGGAAAAGACAGTCAGCTATTAGCTGGAGAGAGTCCTCTGCTGGGCCCCAGAAGGAATTCCATGGGGCAGATGTACAATCCTGCCTTTGGAAGGCTTTCCCAAGCCAAGTGACCAGCGCCCCTGGCTAACCTATGGCATCCTTAGTTTTATACTCTGACACCCCACCTCCCAAGTAACTCTTGGGAGAATTAAGGTGGCAGGTCACCGTTCCCAAACTCTAGCTTTGTTAGACATCGCTAAGTCAAGAATTTGCTTTCTTTATAGTGAAGGTGACCCTGAGCCCATCGTTACTGTCTTTGACAAGAAAATCTGAGGCTAAAAACAGTAGATAATTACTCGCCACTGATGGTTTACAAGATGCTAAGCTAAGAAAGTGAAAGAGGCCAAGCTCTACAGCCTACACAGTGGTTCCATTTATACAAGTTTCTAGAAAAGGTAGATTGGTGCTGTAGGTGCTGGGGCTGCTCTAGGGGATGGGGTCATCCACAACAGGGTGAAGGAGTCATTGGAGAAGGATGGTCGTATCCAACTGTGCTATGGTGGTTACACAGCTAAACATAGTTTTTAAAAATCAGAACTGTCCAGTTAACAGGGTAGGTTTAAAAAAAAAAGTCTGTATAAATTATACCTTAGTAAAACTGACTTTAAAAAACACCTTCACAGACCACAGTGCTGTGGTATGAGTTGAAGGATGGGTTAAGTACATGTTTGGTCATCACGGACATTCAGTGGAAACTGAGTCTTGGCTTGAAGGTGCTGATGGTGGTACTGGAAGTAGACAGAAATGGGTGAAGACTTCTGGAAGAGCTGGAAACTTCCAGGAAGCAGAATCTTGGTGGTTGAAGCTGCCTTAGAAAAACTGAGTAGAAGTTATTTGAAAGGCCAGGCAGCAGATGAGTCCAAGAGCACCCTGGGAAATTAGAGCAATGCTCTGGTCTCCCACTTGGGAGCTTTGCTACTAGCTGCACCTGGATCTATTGCCTTGATTTTGGCTGTCTTTCTGTGAGTCTTTCACTGGTAAGACTATTGAACTATGACTGAACACCTAGGCTTGCTTTGCTGACTTTGGCATTGGCAATCCCTCTGTAGCCACTTCTATGCGAGGTTTTATTAGGAGGGCAGAAACCATCGTTTATCCAAATAACACACTTAGTCCCAGGCACTGTAAAGGATCGGTTCTCTGGTATTTACTTGTCTCCAGGTTAATGGAAGCTCTTGGTGCAGGGGCTGAATCACCAACGGTCATCCTACTAGGCCAGGGGACAGGGCATGGAATCCTCTGAGAATGAAGGAATAGCACTCTGTTGGTCCTCATAGGGTCTTAAGATTTTGGTGGTTTCCTTTTTAAACCAAAAATGCTAAATTGATCTGTTCTTCAGGTAAATTTTATCTAGTTCTGTGCTCTGAGGAACCCAGGGCCACCAGGTCCAGTCTTTTGCATCTTCATTAAGTGCAATGTGTTGGGCAGCCATCATGAAGACCATGTGGGACAAGGTCATCTTCAGCTGTGAATTACATGGGAGAATTTCACACAGACATCTCTTCCTAACCTTGGACATATCCAAGTCAGTAGTCATCCCCAAAGGTGGTTCTGCTCCTCCTCTCCTGGGGGTCACCACAGAATGAAAAATAAATAGGTGGGGGAGTCCTTCCTTCTGTCTTGACCTTGCTGTCGGAGTGGATTGTCGGCAGAGTCAGATTGTAATTTTGGTACCTGTTTCTAGGACCACCCTTTCTCAGGACTACCCTGGCAGCACATCAGCATCCTTTTGGGTTTAGGGGACTGTCCGCCTTCCTCTTAGACCAGCAAAGTGGGAATCTTGCCATTTCCTCCCACCCCCTTTTATTCTCCCCCCAGTTTTTACACAACAGGATTTATTCATGTTAACTGTATTCAAGTCCCAGATGGGGGCAGCAAAAGAGATTGTGTTGAATGAGCTTATTGTTTGGAGGTTTCACTGACTTCTTTTATTTAATACCCACAGTCTTAGAACATATTGAGCTGATTTATTGAATTTCAAATGTGGTCTTTTGGAAGGGACTCTGCTAGGGTTTTCAGTGTCCCTGGTTGCAGGGCTGGGACCTATTGGGTGGTAAGCTTGCCTAGGGCATCTCAACTTTCATCTTCATGGTCTTTGTTTTCCTTAGGGCAATAGTCTCAGCTATAATCCCAGACTGTTTATGAGCTGTTCTTTGCATGCTTTTGTGGTATCCTCTACTGGCACATAGTACTCTGCTACTTACTACAGCTTACAGTGGCTTCTGCTTAGTTGTTGTGCTGATTTGTTTTTTACTTGACACAACCTCCGGTCACCTGGGGAGAGGAAACCTTGCTCAAAGAACTGTTTAGGTCAGATTGACTTGTGTCCTTGTTTCTGAGACGTTGTCTTGACTGATTATTAATGTGAGAAGGCCCAACCCACTGTGGGTGAGACCTTCCCTAGGCAGGTAGGCCTGATCTGTATAAGAAAGTTAGCTGAGCATGAGCAGATGAGTAAGCTTGAGAATGAGCCAGTGAGCAGTGTCCCTTCATGGTTCCTGCCTTGAGTTCCTTCCTTGGCATCCTTCAATGATGGACTGTGACCTCAAAGATGAACTAAATCATCCCCTCCCCCAAGTTGTTTTTGGTCAGTGTTTTGTCACTGCAACAAAAGGTAATTGATACATTGTATTTTGCTCATGGGAAGAATTAAGATGGTTAAATGGAAGGTGTTGGGCAGAAGCACTGAGAATCAGGCAACTTCATGCTTGTTGCTTAAGTGTCTGACGCAGCACACGTGGTCCTTGAGACACCCACGGTGGCCATTCCTGACTTGACTTTGGACTCTGGAACTGCCTTCCTTGGATTTTGCATGTTCTGGTCCACTAGTGTGAAATGCCTTACCCTCTAGACTGCCTGGTAAGCTTACTTGAGACCTTGACTTTGTCATGTTTTAGAGATAAAGGTCCCTATCATGCATGTTATTGAACTCATAGCTGAAGATCATGGGATGTAGGATAGTCAAGTGCGTTTGCAGCACAGTGCCTGTGACAGTTTCCAGTTTCTGGAGCCCTTGATGCTCTTCTGAGGGAGTCATTACAGGTACTTGAGCTGGATGAGGCTCATGCCTCACTGGAGTCAGTGGACAAGTAACATCCCAAATGTCCCAAGAGCTGGCCTGGGACATGCAGGAAGGACACATCCCAAAACTGTGTGCACAAATATGGGTGCTTGTTGCTCCGGGGGGCTCTGCTGGGGACACGCAAGCCTGTAGCTGTTCCTGCATCCTTCTTCTCCCTCCAGCTTTCTTCCCCCTCTCTTCCTGTCACCTTTCTTCTCCTCCCTTAACTGTTCCCCACTTTCTTCCTCTCATTTAAAAAAATATTGTTTATATGTGTATATATACATATACATACGTATGATGTGTGTGGTGGTACAAATGTGCCATAGTGCATGTGTGAAAGTCATTGGACAACGTTGTGGAGCTGGCTCTCTCCTTCTACCTTTACATGGGTTCCAGAGCTAGAACTCATGTGGTCAGGCCTATCCCCCAAGTGCCTTTACCTGGCCTGTCCTTCCCTCTCTTTTTTTTCTGCCATATTTAATCAGAAATGGGATTTGAGTTCAGAAAAGGCCATGACTAGAGTTTCAGGAGAAACTGGTGACTATAGGCACCAGGGCTCATTCTTACCATCTCTTGGGAAGTGGAGGCTCCAGTGCATTTTTTTTCCCTACCTGGATGCAGAGAATACCAACCTCTCTACCCTCAGGACACAGGCCACTTAGATGGGGACTTCAAAACCCCATCTAAGCATAGGTTGATGTGACTGTGGCTTGGAGAAAAAGTGTGATCTCTGTGTCTTCTCTCTCTCTCTCTCTCTGGCCTTTAAGTAACACTATGACACTGAGGCACAAGGGAAGATGGGATTGTAGTCCCAGCCTGTGCACAACTCCTTCTACCACCGTCCCTCAATTGAGTGTCAGAGGAGGGACGGGCAACTGCAGGGGGAGCATGAGAACATTACATTGTTTGGATAAAAGTTCCAAACATGAATGCTCAACACAGACTAAAATAATTTTTCCCATTGACCTCCTGACTCCCCAGTGGGCAAATGCCCATCTCGGTCACATGATGCTGGTTTGGTGTGTGTAACTGTAAACACTTCCTACTGGGAGCAGATCTCCAAGAGTTATGGGATCCAGGTGTCACCCGACTGCCATGCTGCTGCTTCCTCCAAGAGGGAGAAAGTCACTGTGTTCTCAGAAGACGGAGAATCTAAACTGCTGCTTTGCGGTGAGGCTCCCAGAGGCATGCGTTCCCCGCACTGTACTGTCCTCGTCCGCTGGTTTCACTGACATCTGAAAAATGTCTAGTACAAGTCCTCTGAGCATGTGGGTTTATTTTTTTTCCTTTTCTGATCTCAGAGAAGAGTGCAGATCCCCTTACACCGAGTGTGTGCAGGCGGGTATGTTAAGAGCCAGCCAGCAGTCCATTTTCTCTGAGAGCATCCACGGGGAGATGGGTGGGCTCAGTCCATTTCAGCCTGACTCAGATATTAGCGGCACACAGTGTGGGCTTGTTATAAACAGAAGCCTCCAAGAGTTCAGAGCAACCTTGGAGACAATTGATGAGCTGCTTTTTTACAGTTTTTATTTTTATTTGATTTGTATGAATGTTTTGCCTGCATGCATGTGTATCCATGTCATGCCATGCACACAAACATCAGAAGAAGGCATCGGATCCCTTGGAACTGGAGTTACAGATGGTTATTGATCACCGTATCGGTGCTGGAGATTGGACCCGGGTCCTCTGTAAGAGAAGCCAGTGCTCTTAACCCCTGAGCCATCTCTCCAGCCTATTGATGAGTTTCTTGTCCCTAGGAATAGGGCTGGGAATCATCTCAGAGTAAAAATGACTTAGGGATTATGTTGGGGTATGTTTGGTAAGATCAAGGGACACAGGGAGTCCTTCTTGGGGAGGTCTACTCCTTCCTTTCCCTCTTTGCAGCCCTAAGCATTTGCAGATACCAGGTATGCACTCTCTCTCTCTCTCTCTCTCTCTCTCTCTCTCTCTCTCTGTATGTATGTATGTATGTATGTATGTATGTGTAGAGGTCGTATATAATGGCGGCCCCATTTTCTCAAGCCATCTATCTAATACTCTGAAAGCCTGTTGTCCTGGAACAAGATGGTGTTCCTGGGGAAGGAAGGCAGAAGCAACTTGGAGGAGAGAGAGGGAGAGAATGCTGGGAGGCCTGGCTCTGATGGGGTAGAAGGACTTCAGATTCCTCAGTAGCCTCCTGATGCCTTCAAGCTTGGCTATTAAGATGTCTGCATATGGATTTCTTCCCTGGTTGGGAAAAAAAATAAGCACAATCACACAACTTAGAGCAGAATATTCTCCACAAGTGACTAAAAAAAGAAAGAAAAAGTTACCATTTTAGAGTATGAAAGTAGTTTAGCTTGAGGAGGAAACAGCTGACTGGCAGGAATCTTGGTGGGATCTTAGGTAAGATTCCAGTGTGCCACTAATGACTTTATTCAGTACATTTCCGGCACAAGTACAGTTGGCAGTTGGGGAATTTTGTGGCTGAGAATTGAAGCCAAGAAACTCCTCCTTTCTTTCAGGTCAATATAGACCTATTCAGTGACTGTTTCTTACCTTCATGGATAGTTTAACTTTGATATACAGAAACCTTTGTCTTTCTAGTATTTTCTGTCTTTGGGTTTCTCAGAGACATGAGTATGTTGTAATCATACTATAGCTAATACAAGCCAGATTTCTCCAGGCCCCTCACCCAGCCCTTCTTCCTGGAATGTAGACAGTGCCTACAGTAATTTTCCAGTGGCTGTGGAGAAAGCAAGGAGGTGTGTTGTCTCCTGAGATGCACAGTAGAAAATCTGGACCACCTTGGTACATGGCCCACTTCCTGGATGCCCAGCTTCTGGGTCATTCCTGACTTCACTGACCCACAGCTGTAGTAGACTCCTCGTAGTTGCCACCACTGGATTATTGGACTGAAATGCCTCTCCCTAAGACTGTCTGGCAAGCTTATTGGTCAAGATTCAGCCTTGATGCCTTGAACATCACTCTTCCCAACACACGTGCGCACGCACACACACACACACACACACACACACACACACACACACACACACACACAGCTCTTGACCCTCACTGCACCTTGCACAGCTCTCCATGGACATGGCTCTTGTGTTAATGCTAGAGTTGATGGAAGATCTATATTTCCAGTAGCAGTTCCTTCAGGGTTAAAGGCATTATTCTTTGTGTCCATAACACTTAAGTCTATGTGTGATATATTTTGAGTGCTCACACAATAGGAGTGAGATGATTGAGGAATAGTTGTTGTCCTTAGGTTGCCTCAGAGTTGGATTATATCGAGGTTAGTCTCCTCTCACCTGAGAATACCCCGGGAAAGTTAATAGACAACTAGAAGAAGGGAGAATGTAGTTATAATATCTAAAAATCTCCAAGGGATTGGCATTTAGGATGTTCAAGGGATTCCTGTAAGTCAACCAGTAAAAAACAGAAATTTCCACTAAAAAGATGAATGAAGTATACGAATTGGAGGTGATAGGTGAGGGAGCTGCCATAAAGCTAACAACGTATCCATAAGAGATGCTCAGGTTCCCATAGTCATCAGAAAACCCAGATGAAACCATCACCCAGGAGGTTGGCAGTTCCACAAGAGCCACACAATACCAAGTATTCATAGCGAATCTCATCCCTCAGCCTTTGAACCCCACTGAGGGAACACAGGCCTGGGTGGTCAGACAGGAGAGCAGTTGGGTACTTCTTAGTTGTATTGAATTTAATATATACTTACTATACAACCTGCTAATTACCAAAGAAATATCTGCACAGGCTTCCAGGGGCAAAGTTGAGGATGATCTTTGAAGCATTATTTGTTGATGTAGAGAATGGAAAGCAGCCTACCTGTCCCTGTCACTTGGGAGAGGGACAGTCGAACTGGTGGTTGTTGGGAGCATTCTCCAACAACCTGGATGGATCTTTGAGACATTGCTGACTGAGGCCTCAGATACTGAGTAGACATTTAACAACAACATTTCTAGGCATTAAAAATTCATGAAGCAGTCCATGTTAAACAGAACACATACCAAAAGTTCCTGTTTGAAACATCATGGGGATGGGGAAGGAGGCAAGCTATAAGAGTTGGCTTATATTCTATTTATGATAACAGAGACTGAGACATAATTATAACATATGAAACAGAATTGGGCCAATGAGGACAACATTAAGACAGGAAAGTAGTGTGTGTGCGAGGAGATGGGGAGAGGCCCTTCTGCCTTCTGCTTGCTCCGTGAGTTTCTGGGCTGTCCAGGGCTCTTTTCCCATGGGTTGTGGTAACAGATCACCCTTATACCAGACCCCAGAGTTCACATGTCAGAACTGTAGCATCTACAGCTCTGGGGGTAGCCATCTGATGTTACTGCGGAAGGGAGAGATACGCTGCTCAGCCTCTCACACCTGCCCAGAGGCTGGCTTTTAATAATTATGTATTTTTCAGTGACCATTAGGTACTCTGAGTGCCTTTTTTCTTAGTCATCTTTGAGTCTGTGTTACCAAGTATAGATCATGGCTGGCAGCCAACATCTATATATTTGCCAGATTGAGTAGAAAGCAAGAGGTTTGAATTTTACCTGATTGACTGGATGCAAAATCACTAGACTGATCCATAAGTCCACTCTGTCTCCCCTCCCACCTGGCACATTCACATCAAGTCAGCACCTCTGAACACTCCTGTTCTGGGTCTGTTGATTTGGACAAAGCTGACCACTGACCTTTTATGCTCCATTATCTGTTACTGTTTGACTTCCAAGTCGTTTTCTTGTCTTTTTAAAAAGCCTTCTTTGAGATTCAAAGATATGTGTGGGAAAGGGCCATTTGGACCAGAATGTGTGGTGCTCTCCCTGGGCCCAGGAGGCAGGACCTGGTGTTTCTCGGGACATTAAGCGTGGGCATGAGAAAATCTTGTTCTTTTGGGTATAGGCCCAGTGAGTGCACAGAAAAATCCACCTATATTTCAAGCCAAGAACTAGAGCTTAATGTTTCCAGAGACTGGAAACAACCCCGAGGTTGACTCTGGTGATCTATTTTCCCATTGCTTCTTCTTAGCACTAGACGTAGTTTAACCATAGCTCGCTCTTCCAGGTGCTCTGCCTTTGACCTAGTGGTGGCTGACAGGGTTCACTTTCTGCTCTACATTTCTGGACCTGAACGCCAAACGCATGAGGCCCCTTGCATACTGAGTCCTCAGGTGATGCAAGAATAAAGATTTTCATTTGTTTTCCCAAGGTCACCTGTCTGCTTCGAAAGGATTTGTCATGTCATTATGAATTTGCCCAGAGCCTTGCCTTACACAGCCCCTTTCATCTCAGAATTTCCAAATATTCATACAATAGGCATGTTTTGAGCCAAGCATTGTTTGGGTCCTGAGGTATGGCAGGCGTAGTATTGGTGCAGGCCTCTGGCATAATGGAATTTATATTGTAGTGCAGGGAAGTGGGCCATAAGCCAACAGATTCTGCAGAAGGACGATTTCAGATGGTGGTGTCAGTGACCTGCAGAAAGAAAACACGGTGTGGTAAGACCAGTTTCTTAGTGGGAGTAGGGTGTCCAGCATCAGCCAGCATGGCCGGGGGACTCAGAGGAAGTAGCGTTTGTTTTGAGACTTACGTGGGGAGAGGAACCATCCAGGTGGAGATATCCAGGCAGAGGGAACAGCAGATCCAAAGGTTCCGAGGCCTCCTGTGTTAGAATGGTGTGTTTAGGGGTAGGAAGACGAGTTGATTAATGAGAGGAAGAGTGGAGAGAGCTGTACCGTGCTTGGCAATTTGGCTCTTATTCTGAGACCAGTTCACACAGTGAGATTTAGCTTCCCAGTCCCACACTCTCTACTGCTTCTTCTAAATGGCTAGACCAAGTAGGTAATCTTGGAATAGCACACTGTCCCCTCATCCGCGCCAAGAAAGCCACCCTGAAAGAGCGCCCTCTTTCGTACTTTCCTAAGAAGCTGAGATGCTGCAAACTTCAGTAGTTCTCCACTTTGTAGAAAAGGGGTTGAATGTGCAGAAGGGTCTGGAGGAAGTACCCTCAGTCCCAGCTTATGGGCTTCAGGGATAGGATAGTTGTCCAGGATCCTCGGATGATGGTCCATGTTTGTCCCACAAAGAAAAGCTAAGGAAGCTAAGCAGTTCTTTGACCTTTGAATCCCCAACATCTTCCAGTGGAAGTGGAGAGATGGCCCAGTGGTTAAGAGCACTGCTTAATCTTGCGGAGGACCCAGGTTCGTTTCCAGCACCTGTATGGCAGCTAACAACTGTCCATAACTCCAATTCCAGGGGATCCAATGCACAGTATGGATTACATGCAGGCAAAGCATTCATGTACATAAAATAAAAATAAAATTTAAAAACAGAAACATCAAGTGCTTCATTTGCTGTTCAGTGTGTCTGAGGTGTGTGTTTTGTTGTGAGGAACATAACTATGTAGACTCCAGTTTCATATAGACATAGTTCTTGTGTGTGTTGATCGCTCACAATGTTGGACAGTTAAACTTTTTGTCCTGCAGTTTCTTCATTGGGAAGAGGGTGATCCCGTATTCCTATGGGAGTTACAGGACTGAATGAGATTTTGTAGGTAGCCTGGTTAGCCCATGGTCAGAGACCCAGAGTGCTAGTTGTTGGGAAATGGTAGTGAAACCAGACATAGGTTTGAGCTGCCTGGTTTATTTCTGGCACCTGGGATTTCTGTTCTCTGTATGAGGATAGTGTGACTCATTGGTCTTTTATTGCCCCAGCCTCAGTTTTCTCTATAGCAATCATTGTTTAACACCTGGCATAGGCTTGTTGGAAAGAACAATAAATAAAACTATGCATAAGTGTTTCTGAAAACCAGAAAACACTGGATATAAATAAAGGGGACTATTACAGCCTTGAAGGGGGAAATGCAATTCTAGGCTGAGGGAAGTCCACAGTGCCATGATAGCCAGCGCCCATTTGCTCCTGATGCATTCTCAGCACTGGAGGAGCTGTGGCTGGAAAGTGGACTCTCCTAGCCATGGAGATGGGGGGGCGGGGTGGACTGACCTTTGAGACTCCACTAGATGATGAGATGATCATGGTCATCCATATTGTGAGGACAGGAATAAAAGGCTCAGGGAGAGACTTGGGTCAGTAAAGAACATCTCAGTCCTGCAAGCAGCAGTCCCCTCTGTGCCAGCCTGCCTGTCTGCAGTGTAAGTGCCTTCACTTGGCAAGGCACAGAGGAAGGAAAGGGCCAGCAGCCATGAGGACTGGACTCTAGTTGCAATTTCAGAAAGATCTTTGCTTAAGGACATACTGTGCTAGGTGGGCTCTCTTTGACCACTCTTTGACATGGCCCAGGGTATCCCAGGTCCTGAGGAACCCCTGGGCCTCCTGAAGGCAGCTGCAGGCTATGCCTGCTCCTGGGTAAGCCTTGGCTGTTGAGAATACATTCACCTAGCTGCTCTCCACCGCAGAGCACCATCTCTGCCGCAGGGAGAAGCCCCCTCCTTTCTCCTTGACTCTCCATCTTCCTGCTGTACAATCTCACCCTTATAATATCAAGCAGAGATCAAAATAAAGAGTAATGATTAAAAATTACTAGTGCCAGCGCCTTTTGTGTCTTTTGAAAATGGGTTCCATCACTCCTCTTTACAAACATCTGGGGAAGACATGTCAGAAGTCTTGTTTTAGACTGTTCCTCCAAGATCAGAGTTTTCAGCTTAGCTGTTGTGTAGGAAACGGTTAATACTGGGTGGTGTGTCTGAGCCTTGCTGCACACACCTGATGGTGACCATGCTCACTACTCATCATGGACTCCCTCCCTTGGACATTTTCTGTTCATTGTCTAGATTAGAGGCGGTAAGAAGTTCTGAACTACCCAACACTCCTCTGCCTTCCTCCAGGTTTCTGTACCTTCCAGGGCTGGCTAGGCAGGGTTCCCACTGGAAAAGCATCTGGGAACCTTCCATTGACATTCTTGGCATTGCTTTGCTCAGGGCGAAGTCCCCTGGAATGCAGAGGCTTGTTGCCTGAGCTGGGCTGAGCTAAGAATGTTAATAAAAGGCTTCCCAAAGCTTTTCTATCAGACTCTTTCATCTTCTTCCAGGCCAGCAGAATCAGAACTGGGTGAGGGGTGGGGAGGCTGGGGTTCAGGCATAAATGGGATTATCCTTACTATGAGAAAGAAGGGAATGGAGGTCAGCCATGGAGGACAGAGACAGCATGAACAAAGGCTCACAGCCAGCCAGATAGTGTCCTAACTCAAGAGCATTCTGCTGCCTGGTCTAACCTAATCAAAATTGGCATGATCTCTGTCCTCAAATGGCTTTGAAGCTGGCCCGCAGCCAGGGTTAGATTTGGCATTGTGTAGGGTATGAGGTCTGCTGAACACAGTACGGCCATATTGGTGTATCCCTTTAGGATGTGGGGAAAGAGAACTCAGTATTGCTCAGCTGAGTCCAGGACTCTGAACAGAACTTGACATGATGAAGTAATCCTTCCCAGAGGGGCCTTCTCTGTGTGCCTGGATTTCAGGTGTCCTGTTTCCCTGTCTTGTCACCAGCTGGTCTCAATAGGCTTATTCTGTCCCTCATGACTGAAAGCACGATCTCCATTACCCATCAACCCTTCCTCTTAAAAGCTTCCTCAGTGCCATCTGGTCCAGCTGCTCGTACTTCACTTGGGACCCCTGTCAGAGCTTCACTGCTTGGAGATAGGCAGGCCTCTGTGCCCAGTGTCCCTGTCTTAATGCCATGGCTAATTTTGTAACTCCTAAAACATGCAGTAGACTACTTGGCACACAGATAGGCATTCCCTTTGTTCTTAATGACTTTTAGAAGTTTCTATCCAGCTTCCCATGTATCTTTTCCAGCCAGACCTGGAGCTTTTAGGAGAGATAATTCTGGGTGTGTTGCTTGTGGGCATGTGAGGAGAGGAACATGGCACCTGGCTCTGTGGGCACAGCTCAAAGATGGCAGTGGGTTGGGCTGTTACCCAGAGCTCTCTGGACATGGATGTAGGAGTTAAATGAGGTGGTGTCCCTGTGGTGCCTCATGTGGAGTGATTAGTGGGCGACCGTGGACCCTAGCTCAGCAGGGGAAGGCGAGCATGTTCCTATTAGCATTTAGAAGAAAAGATAACTGAGGATGTTCTCACTTGGAAAATAAATCTCACCATAGGCAATGTGCAGCCACACGCCATGTGAGTCCAACAGCTGTCTCTCATTTGCTGGCAAATGTTCCCAGTGATGACTGTCCCGTATCCCTGCTCACAGCCGGCCTAAATGGAGGCTTTGGACAAATGTCTGGGGAACAATGGCCCATCTCAGCCCTCGGTAGACACTCCCAGTGAAGTTGGTTCATCACTTGGAGTCGGGACAGGACCACAGACATGGGGCCATTGATTCAGCAGGGAAAGCCCTAGCTGCTGGGGAGAGTGGCTGGAGCAGATGCCAAGGCAAGGCTGGGATGTGTGACTGATAAGGAGGGAGGGCCCCGAAAGAAAGAAGAGAGTCAATGGCTCCAACTCTCAGATGCTGTCTTCCCGAATTTGACCCAGAGGGTGACGTCTTAGCCTGAGGACATACATGCAACACCCTCTGCAGTTATCTGATCCTAGGTCTGGGAGGGGCTATCATTCCAGGGCAGGACATGCTGCCTGTGGCCTCTGCTGTGGTTAAGTGAATGAGGGTACTGGGACTGAGGGATGGAGGGAGGGCTAGCAGCTGACCCCAAGGCCTCTGATTTGGGCTGAATTCCATCTGCTTCATTCTTCCCATAACCAAGTAGGAATGGAAGGGGGACAGTTGAGAAGATGGGAATTGGGGATTCTGGTCAGAGCCAGGAAGCCTCCAACCCTGTACTCAATCATAGCTAGGCGAAGGCAGCTCAGCCTCTGCAGCCTCCAGGTGGGGTAGACACAGCCCCCATTGCCACCAGGCTCTGCCTCAACCCCCTCTCAGGTTGCATGTCCCCCATCAGCCAGGGCAAAGAAAGATAAAAGGTCAGAGGTCCAAGCTGGTCAGACCCAACCAGGTAAACTCTATTTTTCATTCTCCTTTTCTTTCTGTTACTGCTATTTTTCCTCAGATGGAGTTATTTCAAATAATTTATAAAAAAAAAATAGTATAAACAGTTACATACATGTCAAGTGACTGTGCCATCCTATAAGCAATTTCATCCACACATATTTTTTACATTTGGGAATTTGTGGGCGTGTGCACATGCCACACAGCACATGCGTGGAGGGAGATGACAGCTTTTACAAGCCCGTTCTCGCCGTCAACCATGCAGGTCCTGGGGACTGAACACAGTTCGTATAGCCCAGGAGCAAGTGCCTTTACTCTCTGAGCCATCTCACCGGCCCCACACCTGTCTTTATGCAAACATACCTTTGCACTTTTTTTTAAGCAAACGTCATAGATGCGTATTACAGCTTTTGTACATGCAGCAGCAGCAGAAGTTTGCAACACAGCACATGAAATCTCTGAGTTCTGTCCTCAGTGGTAATAGACATCAAAGATACAATCATGTAGATACTTCTCTCTCTTCTAACAGTCTTCACTGCTGCGGCTTCTCTCTCTTTTCTCCCTCTTCCCTCCCTTGTGTCTTCCTCCTCCCATCCTTTCTTTCTCTCTCTTCCTGTTACTTTTCCTCTTCCTCTTTTCCATCTCCCTTGGTGCAAAGTTTAGAGGACAAAAGAGTATAATAGAAAGGAAGCCCCAGCAGACCCCTGTTCATTCCTCTTCCGTGTCTTGCGTGTTCTCTTAACATCATCCACCTAAGAACAGCCACCTATCTACACATGTCTCCCATTCCAAGTCTCTCCACTTGGAGCCACCACAGCTGACAGTATTTAAGCCAAGGTTGTGTCTTGGAGATATTCCCCAGGGAGCCTTGCATTGCTGGTTGGTGTTTCATGTGTAGATCACACCAGCTATATAATCACTGGACACTAAGTTTTCTTCTAACAGTGACACCCTGTTTCCTGCATGTAGTTTATTTTAGATGTATAGAATGTATCTGTACCATAAAAAACCCCAGAATAGGATTTCTGGGTCAAAGGAGGTGTGTGTTTATAATTTCTATGGATTTAGCCAAATTGGTCTCATGGGAGACTGGGGAGTGTACCATCTTTTTTTTTTGGCGGGGGCGGGGGGGGGATGATGAGAAGGTCCCATCATGTGCAGGCTGCTGTAGTCCTAAACTCTGGAGCTCAAGCAATCCTCTTGCCCGAGTGTCCCAAGTCTTTAGGTCTGCATGTGTGTTCCAGCACACCTGGTTGGGTTGTGATTAGCAAAGTGTCAGGCAATTTGCTTCTCCATACTTTCATGACATTATCAAATTCTGTATCTTCACCCCTCTGCATGGGCAAAGATACGTGTGCGGTGCCTCTTACTGGTTTAACTTGTGTTTCTTTTATTCTGAGTGATCTTGACCATCTTTTCCTATATGTAGGTGTATGCAGGGGGGCTTTCTGCGTTCATATGCACTGACTGGTTTTCTACTGAATTGCTGGTCTTTCAGAATTAATTTTGTAGAGACTCTTTGTATGCTGAGGAAATCAGCCGACTGGATTTCTGCCTCTCTTGCTTTTTGTCTTGCTTTTATGTTAACTTTTCGGAAGTAAGACTTTTTTTTCTAAAATTATTTTTTTGTAGTCAAATTAATCTTCTTTTGTGACAGTGATTTCTACTTATAATTAGAAAGCCTTCTCCTAAAGTTGTGCTTTAGAACTTTCCATGTTTTATGGAGACATCATTCACATCCTATACGATTCACCATTTCAAGTTCCATGTTTTCTCTTCGTACATTCACATATGCAAAACCATCCTACTAGCCAAACTCAGAATGCTACCACCTCACAAAAAGCCCCATACTTTGTAGTGATCATCTCATCAACCCACCCCTCGCTCGTGAACAACCACTAGATTTCCCTATTCTGAAATCTGATATGAACGGAACTATACTCTAGCTCCCTCTTTCTTTCTTTCTCTCTCTCTCTCTGAACTAATTAATTTCACTGGGCCTAATCATGTCAAGGTTCAGTTCAAGTTGAAAGGGTGCATTGGTACTTCATTAATTTTTATGACTAAGTAATATTTCACCTGATGAGTATGTAAAGATATGACACAACTTTTTCATTTATTCATATGTAGTTAGAAATGTCAGTTGTTTATATACTTTTGAGTACTATGAATAATAATGCTTCAGTTTGTATACAATATTTTTGTGGACACATGTTTTCATTTCTTTGGGGTGTATCTATGGTTATTTATATCTGTCTACCCACACACCCATACCTAGCTATCTAACTACCTACTTACCTATGGAACTTTGGGTTAAATGGTAACTCAAGCCAGATTGTTTTCCAAAGTGGCTAGATCATGTTGCATTCCAGCCAGTTCTATTTTTCCATACTTTTATGATCTTATTTTCTGTTTTCAGTGTTTGAGCATCTGAAGTTCTTCATGAAGTATGACATGTCCACATGGTTCTCTCCATTGTACCAACAGTGCTTTTTGAACTTTCTTTCCAGCATCTTTATTATAAGCTCAGTTACTGGATATATTATGAGCTGTGTGGTACAGTTTTGTCTGCTCATTCATATACCTGTTGTATAGCTTTAGTTAGTATGACTTTGTGATAAGCTTCCTCATTCTTGCTCTTAAAATCCCCTCAGTGTAAGTCTTTTTAGACTTTTATTTATTAGTGTATAGTTACAAATTGTCAAAATCAAATCCAACAGTGTTCTGTCATTTAGAAGCTCATGATGCCTGTCAGGGAGTTCTGTGTCCATGCCCTCTAACACATGCATTATGTTAATTACCTTATTCCATCCCTGCAACTCTATGTGAGTAGGCAGAGATTTTGTTCCTAGTATAGGCACGAGGTTTGGTTTGGCTTTAAGACAAATAAGGACATAGAAATGGTCTTTCAGAAAGCACTGGGTCAGGCGTCCTGAGGTATCATGTGGATGGGGAGACTGTTCAGAGCCGAGTGCGGAGAGGTTCCATTTAGTGACTTCTCCAAAGTTGGTATCTGTTACCTACTAGAAGCAGAGCCAGGATGATGAGTCATTTGGGGAGAGCTCCATACCTTGGCACAGAAGGCTTTTGAACCTAACGGTGACCACCACTCAGGATGGTGTGGCATGTGTGAAGACCGAGAAAAAGCAGAATTCAAATTCTTGAGAAGCACTGTGAAGAAGTGTAGACAGAAAACACACTTGAGACCTCTACAGAATCCCTGTAAAGGATACACAGAGGACCGTGGGTCCCCTTGACACAGATACATCAATGTCATTTCTCTCCTTGGGTCCATAGGTCATCCTTCCTTATGTGTCCCAGCCCCAAGGTCACAATTGCCTTTCTGAAGTAACTTGAGGCACTGAAGGAACAATGCTCCTTGCTCAGTTCTCTCTCTCAAAGAGTATGGAGCACAATGAATATCAGCTGAATAAACTTTTTATAACACTAAGGAAATACAGTCACATTCTCTATCGTTAGCTGCTGCTTTGCTGAGACCTGGGTTCTGTAAACAACATTGTTTACTGGTGCATGTTATGCTCCCTTGATTAAATAAACACATGTGACATATGGAACAATGTGTTTTTGACCATTCATCACCATCCCACAAGCCCAGTGTATATAGTGATAACTGTTTTGTTTTGTTTTCAAATTATACATTAGTGTCTTTGTTTGGATTCACTCAGTCCCGCAGTTTGTAGCTGATGCTTGGTGTCACATTTGACTCCTGCTTTGAGATGAATCTTTATAAGAGTTTCTTATACATCTCTGCTAGGCTTTCCAGGTGAGCTAAGTAAGATACACTTTCTGCTACACTACTGTGGTAACTCTTCACATACTAGTTAGGATGAAATGTGGTGGTCAGAGGATGTATTCATTTTTCTTGTTGCTCTGACAAAATGCCTGTCGAGAAGCACTTTAAGGAAGGGTTTATTTTAGCTTGCAGTTGAGGGGTCTGTCATGGTGGGAAAAGCATGGGGCCAGAGCAGGAGGCCAGCTAATCATATTGCATTGCAATCAGGAAGCAGAGAATACACGGGAAGTGAGGCTGGGTTATAAAACTTCCAAGTCTGTCCCCAGTGATCTACTTCCTCCAGCAAGGCTCCACCTTCTAAAGGTTCCACCATCTTCCCAAACAGCGCCACCAGCAGGGAACCAAGAGTTCACACACTTACTTAAGTCTATGGGGACATTTCACATTCAAACAACAATTGAGGGGTTCTTTGACTACGGAAGACTGAGAGCAAGAAGGGAGTCAGGATAAGTTAGTAAACTGTACAGTGTGACCTGGACTTGGCTAATGCTCTGTAAGAATGTTTGAAAACACCAAGCTGAGTGCCCTTCTTTTCTGTACTGCAGTGGGTAAGCAGGCAAAGGGTCTGCCAAGCCCAGTCCACTGGGACCATCTCACTCACATCCCTCCTGGTCCATGGCTGTGTGGGTGGTGACTCCTAGGGAGGCCTGAAAGCTCCAGTGGTTCCTGGGTCTCTGGCTGGTTCTGCCTGGGTGGTCTGTTACTCTTTCCACGCTTTTCTATTCTTAAGTATTTCTATCCCTTGGATGGTGTTAAAGCTCTTCTGTGTGTTTTTAATTGAGTCTCGGATATAACAAGTTCAGCAACTGCGTTATCAGAGGTTGAGTTTGCAGAGTCATTTCACCCCTTGTGATCATTTATAAAAATGTCCTTCATTGTGGTTTTTGAGTCAGGTAATTGTTGTAGTCTAATTCCGGGAGGTAGGAAGGGAAAGGATTGCAGAGGTTCTTCTGAGGAGCAGAAACCAAATGTTCTCTGCCCCTGGTTTTAAAAATTATATTTAGAGGAGCCAATAAAGATGCTTCTGGCTAGTTCACTGCTACCCAACACCATTATCAGTATGAAAGTCCAGTTCTGTGGTTCAACAGGCATTTCTTCCTTTACTTCTAAGTCCTTACTGTAGATAGGATTTCATACTTCTTTGTATTCATTGCTACCTGTATCCTACCTCCCCCAGCTCATAGCATAAGGTCTGGTTCATAGTTGGTGCTGCAGATATATGGGTTCATTGCACAAGTCAGTGTTATGAATAAACGTGGTCCTTGTGGAAGAGCTCAAGGGTTTTTTGAACAAGGTTCAGTGTGTCGTTTCTTTAATGGAGTGTCTTTAGGGAGGGAAACTCTTCAGTGGTCCATATATTATTTTGTTGTCCCACATCTAATAAAGTATTTAAAATAGCTTTTCCTAGACTCTTAGGGAGCTAAAATAGGAAATTTAAAAATGATTACCTTCCTTTTTGTCTTAGAACAAGAGTTGGTGACCTGAAGCTCATTGGCTGGTGATCTTCAAGTTAACAACAGTTTTACAAGTGAATATTTGTAATTGATTTGATGACAGGTACACCCAACTTTGAATTCCAATTTAGCAAACGTTGTCCCCAGTTTAAAAAAAAAAAATTCTAGTTCCAGCACTTGGAAGGTAGAGACAAGAGGACTGAATGTTCAAAACCAACCAGACTATATAGTGAGTTCCAGACTAGCCACAGTGAGATAATGAGATCTTGTTAAAAAAACAAAACCACCAACAAAAACAAAAAAAAAAGAATCTAAGCTAATAAAAAAGTTTACGTTGTTACCAGTACGCCTGTGATGCAAAGTGTTATCCTGAATTTCTGTTTGTATTTTTTGTTTTGCCAATAAAAAGTTTGTAGACATCATGTTCTCTCTCATTATCATAGTTCTTTCACAGGATCTTTGGATCTTGCTTATTGACCTGCCCTAGAATAGGGGCTGCAGACAGTCTCTATTTTAGGATTTGTGGCTATATGGTCTGTGTAGCAATAACTCAGCTCTAGCTTTTACGTGTGTAAGCAGCCATAGATGGCTGTGTAAACAAAGGTGCATAGCTGTGTTCCAATAAAACTTTATTTAGAGACACTGAGGTTGGAATTCCATATCATTTTCATGCATCATAAAGTATTATTCATGAAGTATTATTTCTTGATTTTTCTTTCCACCATCCAAAACTATAAAAAACAATTTGTGTGGTTAGAGGGCTGGTCAAAAGTGGATGGTGGACTTGATTTGTACTAGTAACTATAGTTTGTTAATCCCTATATAAGGGGTTGAGATAGAACATAACCCCCTAACTCCCCGTAATTTCCTTACATGACCAGGTTAGCTCAGGAACTCTGGTGAATCTGAAAAAAAACGATTCAGGTAATGTCTGGTCTAGTTAAAAATTCACCATAGTCACATTCCCTTAACCCAAGTACTCAGGCGCCACCTCTTCAGTCTCTCACCATCCCAAAGGCCTAGTTCTCTAACATCTCTCTAGGAAACAGTTTATCCAGGAGGCAACATCAACCCTGGGCTCCTTCCAGCTCCAAGTCAGAAGCTCTTTCCAAGGATGGAGAAGTTGAAATTGCTTCATTTTGTTTTCCTTCTAGAGTCATCTACCTAATGGGTGAGTTGACGACTCTGGAAGCTCCTGGGTGAATGCCAAGCAGTTAAAGGCAGCCAATCTGGAGTGATCAGTGCTGTCCCCAAACCAGTGAGAAGAGTTTGCCCCACTTGGGGTTGAAGTCGCTGTTATTATTTTAATCCAGGGGCAGAGAGTCTTTGGAGACTCAGTAGGATTTTTTCTTTACAGCTGAGTGTCTGGGATACCCACCAGGGAACAGTGCACATCTGCAGTGCCTTACATGACACTGCTGTCCTGTTGGGTCTGCTGATCCTGTGCCAGAGGTTTAGCTAGCTGTGCTGCTTGTCTCACAGAGAAAGTTTCCAGAAACACTTTTCCCCTCTCTGCTTGAATGACCAAGTTTCGGAAACAGCCAATGAGAATGCACAGGTGTTTCAAATCTGCAGCTTCCGCTGGGATGTTTAGAGTCATGTTGCCCGAGAGCATGCATGGGGCACGCATGCTAAAGTGTATGCATTAACCACAGAGTTCTCCCAAGCCCAGCCAGAGGAGCGAGACTAGGCTGGGCAGGTGCCTAGTCGGGTAGAACCTGTTGAGATGGCTTTAATGACAGGACTGTGTTGTATTGCTCTTTGAACTCCATGAGCGCAAGGACGCTGCTTTCTGTGTCTTCTGCTAGGTAGACAAGGCCTTGGAAACTTGACTTCAGACCCAGTCTTCATGTTTTGTCCACTGTAGACAGGGCCTTGTTATTTTTACCTGCACAGCAAGGGGAAGATTGCACTGCTACTCGGAGTTGACGGGGTGGGTCAGGGCAATACTGGCAGGTAACCTCGATGCCAGATGTCTAGAGAGTTGATGGGGTAGGTCAGGGCAATACTGGCAGGTAACCTCGATGCCAGATGTCTAGAGAGTTGATGGGGTAGGTCAGGGCAATACTGGCAGGTAACCTCGATGCCAGATGTCTAGAGAGTTGATGGGGTGGGTCAGGGCAATACTGGCAGGTAACCTCGATGCCAGATGTCTAGAGAGTTGATGGGGTAGGTCAGGGCAATACTGGCAGGTAACCTCGATGCCAGATGTCTAGAGATTTCTAAGAGCGAGGCAAGGATGTAGAGGCAGAGTTCTGGAGTGCATGGTCTTTACTTTTCTTCTGCTGGCGACCAAGTGAGTATCCCAAGGCCATTGTTTAAAGGACTAAGTGAAGCAAAGCACTGCATGTAAAAGTTTGTTGTTGATTTTTTTAAGGGCTGAGGAGATGGCTCAGTGGGTAGAGGGCTTGCTGCACAAGCACAAGAAAACTTGATTTTGGATCCCTAACACACACCTAAAAGCTGGGCATGGTGGCATGTGCCTGTAACCTCAGTGCTGTGTGCACAGTATAAACAGTAGATCCTGGGGGCTTGCTGGATAGCCAGTCCAGCCAAACCGAAACAATAAGCTCCAGGTTCAGTGAAGATCTCAAGAATAGAAATAAGGTGGAGAGAAATAGATGAAGATATCAGAAGTCAACACTTGCACACTCACATACACACACACGTATGAGAGAGAGAGAGAAAGAGAGAGAGAGGGAGAGAGAAGGCAGAACATGGTAGCACATTCCTTTATTCCAGCACTGAGGAGGTAAAGGAAGGTGGATCTCTGTGTAGAGAGGCCAGCCTGCTCTACGTAGAAAGTTCCAGGCCAGTTGGGGCTACAAAGAGACCCTGTCTCAAGAAAATAAAAAAAAAAAGTGGGGGGAAGGGATCTTCATTAACGTCGTTTCTTTAAAAAATTGTTTTTATTTTATGTGTATAGAATGTATTCTGTACATATATGTGAGTGCACCCATGTTGTGCAATACCCACAGAGGTCAGAAAAGGGAACTGGAGTTAACAGATGGTTATTTACTGCCATGTGGGTACTAGGAACCAAAGGCAGGTCCTTTGTGAGCACAGCCAGTGCTCTTAATTGCTGAGCCATCTCTCCAGTCCCAATGTGCATAATGTGAATTTTGCAAAACGATAGAATTTTATGAACAAAAAAAGATATATTTTAAAACATACACTATATCTATTCAATGGGATACTATGTAGCTATTTTAAAAATGAAATGATGCCCTAAATAGCACATCTACAATGAAATCTCTACACCTAATGCTCACAGAACATAGTGGAACTAGTAGAGAGAACACTAATGCACCTCTCAACTCTCACCAGTGAAGCTTCCTCATGCAACAGAGTGAAATCTACACAGAAGGCCATTATTGGCCAACATGTAGAAAATAAAGAGACTATAGAGTGCATGTCCCTGGATAGGATTACGGTATTAAACTTCACCCACCCAGGGCTCAGAGACCATTGCAGAAGAGGGGACAGAAAGATTGTGAAAGCCCAGGAGTGGTGGATGACCACAAAGAAACAGTTTTCCAGGCTTCTGGGGACTTACTTGTGCATATGAACTTACAGCAATGGTAAGAACATGTAGAAGACCCATGCAAAGTCAAACCAGACAAAGACCCAGCATAGAACTTGGGAAGTGGGCGGGAGATCTCAGCCTCAGCTGAAGAACCATTGGTAGCCGATCACTGCTGGGTGTGGGAAAGTTGGTCTTCTTTAAGGGAGTGATACTAGCTAGGTTGATCACCAGGCTCCAGTGGATGAACTCAACACTGAGAGACATCTTGAGGATATGAACTTGATTCAATAGGCCATGTATGTTAATATATGACAGAATGCATGAATTATTCTGGTGGGGCTATGGGAGGTACAGATGGGGAAGGGAGGGTCTAAAAATGATTAAGATGAATTGTACGAAATGCACAAAAGTTCAGTAAAAATATATAGAAAAAATAAAATGGGGCTGGAGATACGGCTCAGTGGTTAAGAACTCTGACTTGAGTTTGTTTCCCAGCACTCATATGGTAGCTCACAACCATCCTTTACTCCAGTTTCATGAGATTTAATAATGCCCTCTTTTGGCCTCTGCTGGTATCGCACATATGTAATGCCCTTGCTCACAGGCAAAACATTCATACACAGAAATTATTAAAATAAAAATAAAATCTTTTTTTAAAAAGGGAATGAGACACATCTCTATATTGCTCTCAAGGGACAGTGACAACTAAAAATAACAAAGTGCCTAGTGCCGTATATGGTATGTACGTATTTGTAAAAGAGGCTTTATCTGTGTTGTTCTATGAATATGTTATATATAGAGTATCATACATAAGAATTTCCTAGAAGTACAGCAAATCCATTGATAACAGCTGCCAGGGAGACGGTTGAGAGGCTGGCAGAGTTCTCAGCTAGAAGAGAAACTTTTCATTGGTTATGTTTATACTACTGCTTGATATGTGTGTATACGAGTTCTATTCACCACGCACACACCTTTCATTTCCCCATAAAATTTTAAGTTAATAAGCAAGCATTGAAGAAAATACGATACACAAAAGAAGTCATTGAAAAAGTATTTGGCTTCTTAGAAGCTTCCGCAACTGGCCACCCTAGGCCTCTTCTGGACACTGAGATATGGAGAATAAAGCAAAAGAAAATACTGGATTATTTCACTCATGGCAACCCTTGCCCCTCCCACCCCACCCAGCCCCATGCCACTTGTCTTATCTGAGTCACAAATTCTGGTACAAACAATGGTGTGTCAGCCCAGGCCCGGCTCCTGTTGACAGAAGGAAAATCTGGGAGTCCACTGGAATGCAGTGTGGTGCCCAAAGCTCCTGGGTGAGGAGGAAGGGCTCCCAGGACAACCCCAGGGCTGCCAAAGAGAATGTCCAGAGGCCAAGGGATATAATTCTGTGTTTATTCTGACCATTTTGAGAGTCTCCACAAAAATAGTTTTTACAGCATCAATCCTCAAGCTCAGAGAGAAACTTCAATTTGTTCCAAATTGGTGGAGAATTCTGCTGTTCTTCCCTAATGCAGGGCAGAAACCTTTTTGTTGCTGCTGTGTCTTCAGGCTATGCCTGGTTGGGCAGAAATTAATTGTAGTGACTCTGCTGGAGAGAGGCATGTAGTTATATGTTCTGATAAAATATAGCCACACGCTAGAATCATATTAATTTATTAAGTTTATGAGCTATGGAGAAATGTTTTCCCTTCCACAAAAATATCTCCCACCTGCTCTTGTACTGTTTTAAAAAACTGAAGTAAACAGAATTTTCCATGGCCTAAATCCTGCCCTTGGTAAATCATCTTTTCTTTTTTCCTTTCTGGACTGATGAGGGGCTTTGACCTTAGTCTGTTCTTTCTTCAGAATCAGCCTTTGCAACTGCCCACACCAGAAGCCCTTATCCAGTGATTGGTCCCAGCAGACCTGTATTTCTTCTTTCCAAAATGGCAGCTAAGACTTGTCTTTCTCAGCACCATTCACTTCTCAGCACAAACCCACCTGATTCCTTTCAGATCTGAGCATGTCCACAGCCAGACTGAGAGAAGTTTACAGCCTTACTTAGATGCTCTGTTGAGTAGCCAATGGGGAGAGACGAGGGAGAAGGCACACTTGCAGCTTGGTCCTTGCCAGCCAATGGCTGGGCACTTAGGAGAGTCCTGGGCTGTGCAGGAGATCCAACAGATACTGACCTGTCACAAGGAGGTATAAATAGTATTCCTGTAGTGTGCAGCGACGTTTCATGAGCATGGGAAATGTCAAATTGGGCTCCATATGAATTCACCTCAGTAAGTCCCAGCGACTGGAGAAGGCATTTGAGGAAGCAAGACTTGAAGTGGGACTTTCAAACAAATGGATTTCTGGAGCACAGAGGAAAGGGATAATTCCAGATGGGTGAAAATAATTCCAGCAAAAGTTCAAAAGTAAGGAGGGAATCATTCTGGGGTTGCTTCTGTCTAGCTTGAGTGACCTCCATGGTAAGATACACAAGTGATGGGCACAGTTTTCATTCCCACAGTTTCACTCCCAACTGATGTTAAAATGAAAGCAAACCTCAGACCAAATTCAACTGTACTCCAAACATCTGTTAGCAAGCAAGTTCAAGAATAATAATCTTACAGTTTAGTCTACGGGCCTAAAGGAGGCCCAGCTCTTTGTCATTTAGCTATTCTGTCCCACAAGCATTTCCCTTAAGATAGGTGCCCGAAAGTGCTAGTGCCCACATTTACCTTCCCAAGGGGATCAAGCCAAAGAATCTTCTAGTAGAGGCTGAATTCCTGTTTGCTCAGGCCTAGGATGCAGTTGGGAATGGTAAGCGGTAACTAGGCTTAGGTGGATTCTTATGTCCTGGGCATCCAGAAAACCACTCACTCAGTGAAGAAAGAGTTCTAGCATCCATAAGAATAGTCCAAGCCTTATAGTAGCTGCATCTAGGTGCAGACTTCTGAGCGGATCTCAACTCCAAGCAGCCTCTGGTGTGTGTGACTCAGTTAGGTTACTTTAAATAACTAGCTCCCATGCCTGAACTGTGGGCTTAAATGAACCTAGATGCACTGTTCAAAGAAGATTATTAACATGCGTTATAAGCAAAATGGAGTCTGACCAGAACTTGAGATACTCACCTTGTTGTTTTTCTATTAGTATTGAGGAAACTGAATGTAGTGTGTTGACTGGCTTGCTCAGGGTCACCCTGGTTAGTGGTGACAGAAGATACCTGTGCATCTCAGCTCCAGGGGATGTTCTCTTCCCAGGGATTCTTCTGGGTACTGTATTTGGCCAGGGTTACACAAAATACCAAAGAGTGTGATCAGGTTGCTTAATTTTGTCTCCAGCCTCTATATTATATTTTAAATGGAATTGTGGCTTTTAATTTTTATTTTTCAGAATTTCATATATTAGTATTGTCTTTAAATTTTTTCCATCTCTCCAGCTTCTCCCATGTCCCCTTCCCTTCCCTCTCAGTTTCTTAATACTCTTCTTTGACAGTTATTTATATCTCTCATCTATCTGTCTTTATATCTATAATATAATATACTGAATCAGAGTCCCTTCAGTGGTACTCCTGTGCACCCATGTTTAGAGCTGCCCACTTGGGATTAGATAAGTTCTCAGGGAGCAAGTCCCTGGAGAAAACTGATGATCTCTCCCTCAGCATCTGTTGATTGCCTGTGCTCTTCATCTTTAGGACCCTCTGAAAATTTCCCTCATCCACCTTGGCATGTCAATTGGTTTTGTCATTAAATGGAATTATTTTAAGTGTCTCAGCAAAAAAAGAGCAAAGCTAAAACCTGAATGTAATGCTTTATAACCACTGAAGCTCAGTGGCAAGTTCACATGGGTTCCTTTTGCTGTCCTTTGCTTGGTGTGTATGGAAGTTCTCCCGATAAAATGTTTTTTAAAATCATTCATACCTAGACAAGGAAACTTCTGTTATGAGGAACACTTATAGCCAGACTCCCATCATTCACAGTTTTCATGAATGGTAGAATTTTATTACTAGCTTATGTATGTTATGGTTATTGAACAGTGGTATTGGTTATGGAGTGGTCAGCTCCTTCCTGGGCACTAAGCTTTCTCCCCCAAGCTTCATTGAGACATGACTGATTTTTTAAAAATTATATACAGCCAGGTATGATGGCTTATGCCTTTAATTCTAGCATTTAAGAGGCAGAGACAGGCACATCTCTGAGTTTGTTGCCATTCTAGCCTACATAGCAAGTTCCATGCCATCCAAGACCCTGTCTCAAAAAACAAAACAAAACAAAAAACCAAAAACTTTACACATTTAGATGTTCAACATGAAGACTTAATATGTGTGCACACTATGAAGTGATTAGCACAGTCAAGCAAATTTAGTACATCCATAATCTCAGAGTTGATACTTGAGTGTGTGTGTGTATGCACACACACGTGGTGAAGTCGTGTGATATCTATGTCTTAGCAAACTTCAGGCGTGTAATGTGTGATTAAGAACTACCTCTACCATGCCGTATATAGTCCTGAAGATCTTATCTATTTTATAACCGGAAGTTTGTACCTTGATTCACATCTCATCTCCTCTAACCCTAGCCTTTGGCAGCCACCATTATGCTCTGCGTCTGTAGACTCAGCTAAAAAGGGATTCTTCATACTAGTGAAATTATGCGGTGTTTGTCTTTCTGCGTCAGGCTTCCTTCACTGACCATAATGTCATCCACGCTGTCTCAGATGGCTAGAGTTTTTTCTTCAGGGCTAAAATGATCTCTGCCTGTGTAGAGATCGTATATTTGTGTATTCATCTGCGGTGTGCGCCCTCTTGTCTCCTCTGCCAAGCAGGGTACAGTTTCACAACTCACTCTTTGCTGTCACGTGTGGAATCTCGCTGCTGGTGATTCACGTTGCCCTCTCTGCTCCCTGTCTGCGCATGGTGTACATTAATGTGTTGGTGCCGTTAATTATTCCACAGACCATGCTGCTGCCTGGCCTGCAAGGCTGGAAAGGAGAAGCAGTTTCTGTTTGCATTCAGTCTGTGTGCATTCCCACAGCCATCAGCTGCTGCTGTTGATGTCGCAACACATTATCCCACAGTTAGAGAGGGGTGGAGAGCAGCCTTCTCCCACTCCCTCTGCCCGCCTCTGCCTCCTTGCCAAAGAGCCTGGGAAGGATTTGGGAGTAACCTGAAATAAACTTGCAAGTTCAAGCAGAGCCTTCATTCCTCTCTAGCTGGCAATTAACAGTGATTTGCTGGGGGCTGTGTTCTAACCTGGCCTCTGGCCTTTAGTTATCAGCTTTGGCTTTAGGGTCTGGGCTCCTTATTGGTCAGTTTGTGCTGTTCTGCAAACAACCCTTTTCACATTTAGCTCTCGCTCGTAACCACATCCCGTCTCTTCAGTGTCTGGGGTGCTCCCATGTCGGAAGCAGGGGGAGGGCATACCGCAGAGACAGCCCCCAGAAAGCCTGGGTAATGGCCCCCTCCATTATAAGGATGAAATACAACCCCACATTTGCCCCGTGCAGTAAGTTCTCAGAGAACATGAGGTTGACCTGATGTGCATCTAAATCTCTGCATGTCCATTTGTACACAGCTGATGCAGTTTTGCCCTGGCACACACTGGTGTTCCCAGAAGGCTCTTTGTCTCCTCGCCTTTTGTCAGGAAGGCTCCTGTTACACAGAGAGACAGAGAGATGGGACAGTGCCCAGAGCTCTGTTTTCCTTTTGGCTCAGCCTGAAGTGATGTGTGGGCTGTCACCTCCCACAGATTTGGGGCTTTATTCATGGGTGTGGTGTGGTGTTGTATGGTGTGGCCTGGCCATCTTGGCTGAGCAGTTTGGCCTTTAGATAGTGGAAAAGCATTGGAAGAGCCCTGGTCTGTCTAACGAGGGGAATTCCTCTTACCACTCAGTATACGGAAAAGTCTGTCCCTCCTGAGGACCTGGCAGACAACTTTTTTTAGCCAATAGGAATAATTTCCCCAGCTGTCCGTTACTTTTCTCTTTTGACAACCTTGAACTCAGTTCAAGAGTAGAGCTCAGTTTCATTTTTTTTATCCACTTTTGCCTTGGATTTTGGTTCCCTGTTCTTCAGAAATCCTTCATGAAATAGCACAGGGTACCAATCGATGCTCCGATCAGGGGGTGGGTCTTCTCTGCCCTTTAGTTTTGAGGCCTCTGCACAGCCCCACTGTGTTCTTCGTGTTGTCCATGTCAGCGGGACAAAACTCAGAACCAGGCTTGCCTTGGTACAGCCCAAGCCTGCCTCAGTTACCTATGACACAAGTATTCGAGAAGCTTCCCTTTTGGGTAAGAGGTAGCTTCTTGTTCCTGAGGGTGTGACACTTTCCTGTAATCAATTAGTTACTTTTTTGGATTAGTGACTTTTCTGTGATGAACACCATAACCAAGGCAACTTTAGAAGGAAGAGGGTTTTGGGGGGCTTATTGTATCAAAGGGATAAGAGTCCATCGTGAATGGGAGGCCTGGCAGGGGCAGCTGGAGCAGAAAACTGAGTGTTCCTATCTTCAGGCAGGCACAGGAAACAAAGAGAGAGAAACTGGAAAATGGGAAGCGCTATGAATCTCAAAGCCCACTTCCACAACGTGCTTCCTCCAGCAAGGCCATGCCTCCTAGAGAGTTCATGACTTTCCCAAAACAGTAGCCACCCACTGACCAAGTGTAAATACTTGGAGCCTATGGGGGACACCTCATTCAAACCACCACATGGTTCATAAACATTACTCCTAGGAATAGACTGTATCTCAGCCCTGAAGATATGGTAACAAATTCGTGATGATTAAAGACAGCCTGGCCCGTAGGCTCATCATGGTAATAGGATTTGAATGGGCTTGAGCTGAAAAGGTATTCTTAAGGATTGTGAGTCTTGCAGAAACCACACAGCTGAGGATGGAGTTGAATTCATTGGCAGCTACTGCAGATGTTTTCATATACCTAGGTTAATGATTATGTTTCTCCACCTGAGCCCTATGTATTATTTGTTTCTGTATGAAGAGTTCTATGCAGATTGTAAAATTTAGGTCTTAATCTTAGTGATGATTCTGAGTTACTTCTGACTTATTCTGGATCAACTGGATGGCCATCTCATGAGGAGGACTTGAGATATCACGTGCTGAGGGATCACCATACACAACAATATTAATTTGATTATCCAAACAGGCCACCATGCTCCAGGGTTCCTGGGTCAAATGTTGACTTGAGAATGGAAGGAGACAAGATAGAGCCCAGATTCTTGTGTGTATTTGATTTGTCCAACAGTGTATTGAGCAGGACTTGGAGAACTTGGCTGCTTTCTTTGCCAAAATGATCATAGCGATTTAACAAGTATGCATTCTAACAACGAGAGAAAAGGAATTCCCTTCTATTAGAAACCTGAAGTGTGGAAACCCTGATCCAGGCCACTGCCTTGTAAAATATGTCTTGCTAGGCTTTCTGGACAATGCTTAGAGCTCTCCAGACAGCCTCCATGTACAACCTTTGTCAGAGAGCTGTGCATTTGAATTTGTGGCTGGGCTGAAAGAAAGACTTCGGTCCCCTTCCATTATGTGTTGCCACACACACCACAGCCAGCTAATTCTAATGAAATGGTGTTTTTATTGTCAATCCTCTGCTCCACACCATCGTGACTTCTCATGACCAATTAAGTGGCTTTGTCTGGGAAGCCAGCATTCTCTGTCTGCCTGGCTCTTTCTGCCTGCCTGGATCACTGTCCTTGGTGTCATGTTTACTGTTGACCTGTTTAAACTACAAACTTGAACCACCCTTCCCTCCCAACTCTTCTCTTCCCATCTTCTAGAACTCTCGTTAGCCACCTGCATTTGCCCAGATCCTCCCAGACCCAGAGCAGCACTGTTCTTCCTTCTCCAGTCCCTCTAGTCCTTTAGCACACTCTTCCCTTCTTCTGCGGAATACTAGTTGTGTGATGTAGCAAGCTAACCTGTGGGTTGGTGGTTCGGTTTTGCCTTTTGGGTTATGGGTTCTTTGTTAGATGCCAGTACTCAGTTTCCCCTCTGTTGGGTTTTGTCGTCTTCCAAAATGCCCTTCAAAATACCTGTGTCATACTCATTGACTCATTCATTCAGCAGACTGGTATTGATTAGCTACAGGTAGAATCAGGTAGACTCAGCACTGTGAGTTATGCTCAATACAGACACAGAGGATTATTATTCATGAAATTGATGGGGGAGAGGGAGGACAAATGGAAGCGCAATGCAGACCTCACCAGGCCTTGACTGTTCAGGAAGTCATGAAGAGAGAGGGAGGGAGTTCTCTGGTTACATGTTACAGAGAAGCAACCCCCATTGGTTGCTTTGGACATAACGCCTCTCTTGAACCAATGTCTTAGTAAACTTAATTCCTGCCTTGTCACGAATCAACTGGAAACTTCTAGACAGTTACATTCTGAAGAGATAGCCTGGTTTATAGCCTTGGTCTTGGGCTTCAGGGGGAACAGAAGGATTCAGGGATATCTCTACCCTGCCCGACATGCACAGTCTCGTGCAGTCGATTTGCTTCAAGCTGGAGGTATGGTTGAGTGGATTCAAAGGTTTATTTGGGTTTCCATGTGCCTTGTTGTAGATTAAATTAATAACCATACAAAAGGTACATTCAAGTCCTGATCCCTGGAATATGATTTTTATTTTGACGACAAGGCCTTTGTAGATGTAATCAAGTTAAGATGGTGTCATACCAGATGAGGGTAGGCTCTTATCCAATGAGTGGTATCCTTAGAAAAGGGGAGCAGTGTGGGCACGGGGGTGGGATGGGGAATGTGACAGTGAGCAGACTGGAGTAATGCGACTGCAAGCCAAGGCATGCTGCGTATCAACAGCCACCACCAGGGAGAGGAAGAAAAGAATCCTTCCCAGAGGCTTCGGAGAGACCAGGGCCCTGTTGACATGTACTTTTGAACCTCCAGCCTGCAGTATTGGGAGAAAATGAGTTTGAGTTCTATTAAGCTGCCCATTCTGTGGTTTGCTATGGAGACTTAGGACCTATGAGTGGGCCCTAAGATCTGATCCACGTGAAGAAGGGTGATTGACAGACTCCTCCCTGTGAACTGACCAGCAACAGGAGCCCAGGCACGAACCCTCTGCAGCTGCCACAGCTACGCCAGTACTGAACTTTTAATGAAGCAGCAGCCTGCCCTGGAAAATATCAGCCTGGGGAAAAGGGACTCCACAGTAATGTGACAACTTGGCCGTCCTCCCTGTGGCTTTTAGTGAAGTCACAGTGGCAGCTGCTGCTGGAAGATGCCTTCACGATGAGTCAGCAACACTGCCAGGGGCCTATGGGGATGGACATGAGCCTTGGCGCCCTGGCTCAAAACCTGCTCAGTGTCTTGATAGCACTGTGCCTTTGGGCAAGAGCCTTGCTTTTTCAGACAGCTCAGCTTCCCCACCCGGAACACGTTATGAAGATGAGGAAAACGCAGTGTAAGGGGATGCCCAGTCACAGTAGGCCTTCCCACAGCACAGTCCTCTCCATGCTGTGAACAGAGCAGGCTAAATGTTAGGGGACAAAGGCAGGTGGACATTCAGGGACAGCTTCTGGGGTAAGCAGGGAGGTAAGCAGTGACTTCTACCCAGAGATCTGTAGTTGGATTTTAGCTCAGTTTGTAACCTCTAATCCCTTAGGAAAGACACTACACTCAGAGTCCTTTATGATTGGATAATCTGTCTTAAAAGGTTGTAGAAGCTAGACTGGAGAAATGGCCAAATTGGTAGTGTTTGACATGCAAGAATGAAGACCCAAGTTTGATCCCCTAGGCTCTCCATAGAAAAGGTCAGGTGTGGTGGTACATGTCTGTAATTTAGTGCTGGGTTTGGAGAGACTGCAGGATCCCTGGGCACTCTGGCCAACCAGTCTAGCTCAGTCAGTGAGTTCCAGGTTCAGTGGGAGACCTTGTCTCATAAAGTAAAGGGGAGAGTGATTGAAGAAGACACTTGATGTTGACCTCTAGCTTCCACATGCTCCCCGCATATTAACATATATGTGTACACACATATACACCTCAGGAATTTGAAACTAACTTGGGCAACATAGTGAGACCCTAATCTTGGGGGGAGGGTTGCTTATAGAAGTCTAAATAAAATTGCACAAGCACCCAGCTGGTACCTCTATGTCCAGTGAAGGCTGTTTGCAACTGTGTTAGGACCAACTGTCTTCCTGTGGGCTCTGCAGACTGACCATAAATAATGGTGGTTTATGTGATGTTCACCCAGGCTATGCTAGCAGTGGTCTAGGCAACTAGTGGACTTAAGGACATTAAAAGAAGCAATGCCTGGAGTTCCTTTTCTTTTTTGGTTTTGATTTTGCTTTGTTGAAGCAGGGTCTCTGTGTAGCCCAGGCTAGCCTTAAACTCCTAATCCTCCTGCTTCAGCCTGCAGATTGCTAGGTTTACAGGCATGCCTCAACTGGCCCAGCTCACACCTTGAGGTTTTTGAGTCTGCATGCCTTCCAAGAATTGTCTCTCCCTGACTCCCAGAAGCCCCTGTGCCTGCAGGTTGCTGCTCTGTATCCAGAGCAAATTCTGTCAAGATGACCTGAATGTGACAGGTGCAGTCTCTGCTATCACCCTGTGAGATGCATAGCCTAGCTGGGCATGGCCGGAACAAGGTCTTCTCCATGGGGCTCTGAGCAGCTGTCCTGTGACACCTGCCAGACTCCCCTAAGGAAGCTCCTAGCTGACCTCTCAGTTGTCCACGAAAGCTATTCCCAGTTACGGCAAAAATAGAGGGCTGGCTTTAACCAGGACGAATGTTTTCAATTGCTAAGGTTTTTGTCTTGACTGATTTTAAACATAATCAGATTGTTATGATCTGAAGAAAAGCAGACCTTTTCCAACCAGATTAGACTTAGGGAAATCTGCTCCTTGTTTTCTTCCTAAAGCTGTATGTTGATATTCTGTCCTCGTTCTATGAATCATTGCACGGAGGTAGTAGGGGGCAGGTTAGTTTCCTGGGACTTTGTAAATAAGTATCACAATGGTTTATGATAGTTTAAACAATCAAAATTTATGCTTGCACAGACCTGGAGACCAAAAGTTCAAAGTCAGCGTGTCAGAAGGCCCAGGCTCTTTGCTGAGTGGGGGGAGCACTCCTGCCTTGCCTCTTCCAGCTTTTGGTAAGGGACATGGTGACTTTTCCAGCTGTTCTTTGGCTCTGAGTGCTTTGCTCCAATCTCCACCTTTGCGGTCAGTGACAGATTCTCTGTATCCTGAGCCTCCCTCTCCTTACTCTCGTCTAAGAAACCCAGTCATTGGGTTTCAGACCCTGCCTGCTTCTGTTCATCTCATCTCGAGAGTCTTAATCGAAGCATATCAGCAAAGACTCGTTTCCAGATGGAGTCACATTCACAGGTATCAGCTAGGACTTGGATAGACCACTTTGAGCAGCACAGGTCTACTGACTATAGTAGATTGAGTACAAAATAGTACTTATTGATCAATGCTTTTGGAGTGGCGGTTTTCACATTTAATCCTTGCATAATCCCTGTATGATAGATATTTCCCCTCTTTCCTTTTAGGTGGGAAAACTAAGGGTCACGGAAGTTATGCAGGCACCTAAGGGGCCCTCTTTGCTGCCCAGGGCCACCTTTGCCATCATAAAGGAAAAAAAAATAGGGCCAGGGAGATGGCTTAGTAAGTAATGTGTTTGAGGATTTGTCTCCCCAGAACCCATGTTTCAGAAGAAACAAAATCCAGGTATGGTGGTAAAGATTTGCAATCCCAACACTGGGGAGGTGGAGACAGGCAGACCGCGAGGCTCACTGCCAGCCAGTCTAGCCTACCTGACACGTTCCAGGCAAAGTCAGAGAATCTGTCTCAAAAATCCAAGGTGGATAGTATCTGTGGAATGATAACTATGGTTGTCCTTGATTCCACATGTGGGCACACACATGTACTTGCAGATTCCTACATACATCTGTACCTGTGCACACATAAATGCACACACATACAAAGAAAAATAAACTATCGTAGTAAAATAGCTATAGAAATAAACAGAAGCTCCCTGGCCATCTGTTCATGCATGACGAATCATAAAATACTGAGATGTTAAGAATGCTAGATATTTTCATTTATACTCATCCTAAGGGCACAGAAAAGCCAACGTAACCATAACAAGAAAAGAAACAAGCCATGTAGATGTGAACTTCAAGAGCACTACATCCGTTTTATTTAGAGATTGAATCTGAGTATCTAATTTGGACTAAGTGATGCATAAATCCTTGGTGAAGAAATGAATGAATGAAGAAATGATGCTATGAGAAGCACCACATCATGACTGACAGAGACAGTGCCCCACTCCCTGCAGGACAGGATCTGAGCTGCCAAAGAGAAGTAAAGGTTGGTTCCATCTCTTCACACACTTGGTGCTGGAGTTGTCCCAGCTCCTCTCCCAACTTCATGTCAGACAGTAATGCCGCCTTGGGTGAGTGCTGTCCTAAGATTTGCAGTTTAGTATGACACTGAAGTCCCCTTGAGGAGAAGGAGTCTGTATTAAGATCCAGATGTTAGGAGTTGGGAATACTCTCCAGATCATCCCATTGATATTTCTGGACCAAGATTGTCTAAGGCACCACAGTAATTCTATAGAACTCCAGTTTCTCAGACAAAATCTTGGCACTATTTCCTGCCCATGTTTATTTCCTGATACTTGAGCCTATGATTTCACCAGAAATAGAATACCTGTGAGCAAAAGAGAAAGCATTGTGCTGATGGAAGCCTTTTACTTGAAAAAAAAACAAAACATGCCCCAGATTCTGAGAACTACTGGGCTTCAACAGGAGAGACCATCCAGACCTGTGGGGTTTTGAACTTTGTTTGGCATAGAAGAGTTCCTAGGTGCCGTTAGGTTTCAGGAAAGCTGGGGTAAATGGTTCAGTTCTTAGCCATGTCATTTCTTAAAACCTTTTCCTAAGTATATTTCATCATGAGCAGTACATCTCCCTCATTTGCAAAAACTCTTGTTTGTCAAGATTCCACAAAGAAACAGGACTAATAGGATCTCCATCTGGAGACATCTCCACCTAGGGAGATCTCCATTTGGAGAGATCTCCACCTAGAGAGATCTCTCACCATAGATAGGAAGAATGTGTCACAAGAAATTGGTTTATATGACTATTGAAACTGAGAAGCACCAAAATCTGTAGTTGGCAAGTTGGAGACTTAGGTGGGTTAGTGGTACAGTTCTTCTTGGAGTCTGAAGGCTTGGGAACCAGGATAGCTGTTCATCTAACTTCCCCAAAAAAACTTGTAGTTCAAGACCCAAGAACAGCCAAGTTTTCACTTCAAGTCCAAAGCTAGGGAAAGAATAATGTCTCAGCCCACACAGCCAAGCAGGAGTTCCTCAGTCTTTAGTTCTATTCAAGTCTTCAGTTGATTGGAAGAGGGCCAGCCTCTCCAGGGAGAACAAGCCCCTTTATCCAGTCTATTGACTCAAATATTAATCTCTTCAAGAAACCCTCATACATATAACCAGAATAATGTTTGACCAAATGTCTGGACACAGTCCTGTCAGGTTGAGACAAAATTAGTTATCATACTTTCTGGGGCAAGTGTCCTAAATTCTTAGCTCTGGTAAAGTTGCAGTGACTTTGTTTAAAGATACATGACTTTGTTTAGTGTCCTTGGTGACGTTATACCCAGTTGAAACAGGATTGGAATGGCCAAGACAGAAATCCAAAAGACAGTTTTGTGCAATGGGATGCTTTCTTCTGAGATTCAATTGCCCCCTCCCCCTTGCTTCTGGCCCTGAGCATGTTGGTATACTTTTTTAAATAGATGGAAGACAAGAAGGAGAAGGTAGTAATTATAGTGCAGAGAACCATGCCTGGGACTTTAAAATCAGGTCTATACTAAGTAAGCCAGGCTATCACTTGTTTGAAGCCCATTGCTAATAGCCAGAAGAAGGCTTTTATTTAAAGCATCATTTTCCAGTCAATCTTAACCTTTCTATTAACAGTCATAACTTGCCATATACATACTATGTTGATGACTGGGCATGGCACAGGGAAAGTGGGATCATTTCCAGATGCCTAGAGAAATGTAACCAGTGGTACTGATTTGTGGAGCTTATTTAGCCTCTTTTGCACCTACTTCCCCAGTTACTATGTTGAGAAGCACAGGTGTGCTTACACACTGGACTCACAGAATACATTTGAGTGGTGAATTTCTTTTATTAAAAAAATCCATTTAGTCTTTTTAATATCAAAACTCATCTTAAACCTAGTGGGAAAGTAGTTATATTTTTCAATTTGGCCCTCCATGCTTAGCAAATATTATATTGGCAAACTAATTACCATGCAAGATTTGTTGATCAAATTATCAGGGTTTTTTTTGTTTTTTCTTTAACAACTCAGTGTTATATACTAGAAACCTTAATGGTCTCAATGTTGTAGTGTGCTTCCTGTCTTTTAAGGTTTTATTGTTCTCAGAGGATTGGTTAGTCACTGACAATTTGTATTGATGAGTTGGATTGAAATGGACTAGCAGAATGCTCCTGTGGTTATACGCAAATCTAGGTGAACAACCCCTTAGACCTGCTTTTCATATCATTGGCTATTATTTTGTTTTCTGTTTCACTCTTTGTATGTAGGAGAAAACAATTAGGGGAAAGACAGCTGCAGTCGTGGTGGGAGGAGTCAAAGTGATTCCAAATTTGGATCTGGATTTACTAGCTTTAAGACTGGGAAGTTACTTAACCTTCCTGGGTCTGTTTCTTCCTTTTAAGGGAAGAAGGATTTATTTTAGCTTACACTTTGAGGGTACAGTTCATCATGGTGGGGAATCATGGCAGTGAGAGTGAGGCAGCTGATCACATTGCATTTCCACTGAGGAAGCGTAGATGGATGATGCCTTAGTCAGCTCCTTTTCTCCTTTTTATACTAGGTCTAGTTCTTTATCTGAGGGATGACTATAGATACATATGTTTGTGTGTGTGTGTGTATGTGTGTGTGTGTGTGTGTGTGTGTGTGTGTGTGTGATAGAATAAATCCAAGGTAGGCATGTTATAAGCCTGAGCTGAGTGAAGGAAGCTTGGTCATCTGTTGTCCAATTAGTATTATTATTTTTCTTATTTTGTGTTTTTGAGACAGGTTTTTGCTCTGTAGCCCAGGCCGGCCTTGAATTCTCTGTATTACTGCTGTTATTACAAGTGTATGCCACCCCACTTGGCCTAATGTTATTAGTTGTTAATAAAGCAGTTTTCCTCTTTTGTTGATTCATTCTCTTTTACTGTTACTATTGCTAGCATTTGCATCATTTATGTAACTATAATTGTATCTTCATAGTTTATTTTGGTAGAAAATTGCTCAACATAAATTTATTGATCTTCGTTGCCATATTTAGAGTTTATTGCAGAGTTGTCTTACTTTGTGAAAAGTCACATTCAAAAGAATGGAAAGCAAAAGAAGGCTTCTCTGTTCCTAAATTTTTTTTTAAATTTAGTTTGGGGCCGGAAAGATGGTTCTATGGGTAAAAACACTTGCCAGGCAAGTCTAAGGACCTGAGTTTGATCCCCAGATCCCATGTAAAAGTGGAAGGAGAGAACTGACTTCCACAGTTACCCTCTAACCGACACATACACACATACACACACGCTACACACACACTAACATAACAATGATAATTTTAAAGAATTAGATAAAATAAATCAGCTTCATTTCTAAGTAAATAACTCCTCAACAAGTGTTTGGGATTCAGAACTAAGATCTTTATGGGAATGAACTTTAAAATTTGAGTGAATACCACAGAAGTCTAGTTTGAGGTTTAAGACTGAAATTTTAGCAATGAAGGAACTTAAAAACAAGTAGAAGTGAGCCTACTATCAAAGTCTTAGCACAATGTTAATAATCTCTATGAAAAAAGGAAAAACAGCTATGGTTGGAAGGAGAGGAGATATTTGAAGAACTAGTCTAAGATCTCTGTCAGTGTGTGACAGGCCCTCAATTCCATAGCAGTGTATTTGAAAGAGAACAAAAGAAATCTTACTGTAATGCATGTAGACAGAACTGCAACTTACTTTCTTCTTTTATGATTTCAACTGGTATATTAATTTTCTCATCTCAGTGACAAAATACCCAGCCGAAGCAAATAAAGGAAGGAGAAGTTGATTTTAGCTCAGGAGTTAAAGATCCTCCATGGTGGAGAAGGAGTGATGGCTGGAATAACTTCATGCTTGGTGGCAAGAACTTGTGGTATGACTTCTTCACATCTTAGTGGATTAGAAATGGGAGAGCTCAGGCTGGAACCAGAACCTGTATCCTGTTCAAGGTCCACCCCAAAGAGTCAATTTCTTCTAGCTAAGATGCAGTCCCAAAAGTTCCATGGCCTCCCGAAACAGCACCACCATCTGGAGACCAGGTATTCAAACACATGAGCCTGTGGGAAACATTGTGTGTGTATAGCAGGGATCCTGTATAGGCTCTCCCTGTTTGTCTTTGATGTTTTGTTGCTTAGCATGGTCCTGATAGAGAATAGGCAGTCCACAGATCTTTGAATGAACCCCTGGATGTTCATCTGCCGCCTGGGTAATACCTGTTGAACAAGTTCTAGGAAATGTATTGAACAAGAAAGGGCTTGGGTTACAGAGATGGCTCAATGTTCGGCATAATGTAAGGTGGGCCTAAGGCCACCTGCTAGGACAGACATGACTATAGCTCAGTAGTTAAGAGCTCATAGTGCTCTTGAAGAGGACTCAAATTTGGTTCATAGCTACCTCATTCATATACACACAGACAGACAATTGGAAATAGAATGTCCTCTTTTTTTTTTTTCTTTTTGTCTTTTATGAGACAGGGTCCTTCTGTAGCCCCAGGTGGCCTGAAACTCGCTATGTAGAACAACATGGCCTTGGTCTCCCAGAGATCTGCCTCCCTCTGCCCCTGTACTGCTGGGATTAAAGGCATGTGCCACCAGGCCTAGCTTGGAAATAGAATGAATCTTAAAGGGGGAACTTCAGTGAGATTTGTAAGATTGAGGCAGAGAATGTTAGTGTCTGAAATGCTGACCACACCTTGGGACATTGGTAATGCCTGCCTGCTTTCAAGGTCAAGGTGTGGGGGGGCGGGGAGAGTGACAGCAGGGGTTACATCACTATAAAAAGTGGCTCAGGACCATTCCAGGGTGTTTGAGGTTGAGAACACAGAGTTGGAGAAACTAAAGCAGAGACAGGAGGCCAATGGGAAGATAAGCAAGGGAGCCTTTGAATTTGGCCAGGGAAGCAAAGGGAGATTTGAACAAAGAACCAAATGCAAGCTTAGAATGCTCCCCCAAGATGAAACACACCAGAGGAGTCTGAAGTTATACATTAGCAGTTTCTTTTGAGAAAATTTGGCAGAAACAAAGATGATGATCCAAATCAAACCTCCAATACCTTTAAGTTGTTTATATAATCAGACTTCGAGGGCTTCATTGAGGACATTTCTATGATAAATAACTGGCTCTTGTTCATGTAAACGAAGTCCAGACTGCACAAGTAACCAAACCTCCTTCGTGGCTGTGCTGAGGAGAAAGTCTTCTTTTTCTAAGTCCTTCTCACCTTGGAGAATCCTGGCCAATACTTGGAAAAGCCTTCTCCAGTCCTTCTTACTGTTCCTGTGGTGTTCTTATTAAAGAGTGACCCACAGGCCTTCATTCACTCTTTGTGATAACAGAATTACTCACAGATTTAGAAAGCCTTGGGCAGTGACAGTTTCAGAGATGGGAAATGCGGATTTTCTACAAACTCACTGGGTGACTTGGGAAAGTCCCTTTCTCTCTCTAAACATTGATTTCTTTACCCGCCTCTCCCCCCGTGTATTTAAAATGCTCTGTCAAGGGCTGGAAGTACTTAACAGGCGCAAGACCCTGGGTTTAATCCCCAACATGGATAACAATAACAAAATGTTCTGTCTATAACGAATGCTATAGACCAGTGCTGTCCCATAAAAATATCATATATATAAATATATTATATATATATATATATATATAAATTCAAACTGTGTACAAAATGTAAACATAAAATAGGCAGAGTTAAAGAACATATTATTTGCATTAATGCATCCCAAATACCATCATTTCAACATGTTACCAATATAAAATTGTTGATTTTAAGTGTTTGGCACTGTCTTCAAAATTCTATCTTTACAGTTACAGTGAAGTGCATCATACAGAACAGCCACATCCCCTGTCCCCAGTTGCTACATCTGGCAAGTGGACAAATAATTGGATACTCCCACTTTTAGACCACCAGTCTTCTGAGTGAGCCTTACTGAGTGAGCCTTGCTTAGAAGCAAACTTCATTTAGGGAGGGTTGACAAGCAGCTCCCCACAGCTCTGAGAATTCCTTAAGACACAGCTTTGTATTAACCCACTGAAAGCCTAATGAAGAGCTGGTCCTGTGAGCACAGGCAAGCTATTCTATAGACTGAGATAGGAGAGTTACAAGTTCAAGGCCAACCTAGGCAGTTTAGTGAGACCTTATCGCAAAATGAAAAGCAAGAGAAATGTCGATGAGATGGAAAGCTGTGAGGTGGCATGTGTCTAATGACTGAAATCTTTGAGGATTTCAAGTGGTGTTTGTTAAGCTGCTTGGTTGTATTTATGGTCAGAAAGGTGATTTATATTATATCCCAGGACACACACAGACACACACACACCTGGAAACAGGCTTTATGATAGAGAATCCTTCTTTATCAAAGGCTGTACATTCTGACAGTTTCCAATACTTTTAAAAACTATTATCTTATTTTTTAGAACAATATTAGGTTCACAGAAAAATCTACGAGAATTATGCTGTATGGGTGTGTGTCCATATACATTAACGGGTCATGCCCACAGTCTGTAGAACACTGGAACACTGTGTTGGGGACCATAGAGAGTAGCACACCGAGTTTGACACCTATCAAAGAGAGACAGAAAACAGAGAGCAACAAAGACAGGCAGGCGCACACACACACGCATGCACACACACGGAATAGACAGAGGCAAAGACAGAAAGACACACAGGCAGAGAGATAAAGATTGAGAGACAGAGAGAGACCAAGACCTGGTGGGAGGGATTTCCTTGCCTTCCCTAGTCTTTCCATTCCCTGTGTGGTAGACAACTCTGATGACAGTCATACCCCTCACTGTTTGTTGGCCGTTGCCCATGATTCTTCTGGCAGTTTGAGCACAATAAAGTTTATCCAAGATCACCACTTGGCCTGAAGCATTTGCAGTGGGACTTTTCAAAGAAGGCAGGGAAGTTGTTACTAGTGGGCCATTTTATGCCATGAAATATTTGAATATATCTCATAAAGAGAGAGGTTTACATGGAGCCACTATTTATTCATCTTTCACCTTCATATCTTGGTTCTCAGTGACTGAAAACCACTATTGAAAAGGAAATTTACTGATGCATGGACTTGGCAAGGACGTTAGCTTCAGGCATGACTGGACCTAGGATTCTTGCCATGTGGTCACAGGTTTGTCTCTTCTCTAGTTTCCAGCTTTGCTCTTGGGGCTCCATCCACACATCCTGTATCCTGTGGGGGTGGTGGAGGGGTACTTCAAATCTACATTCTTGTGGCTTATAATCTAAAGAGAAGGAAGTCCCCTTTCTCTCAAAGCCCATAACACAAATCTCAGAGATATTTCTAGCCTTTCTTGACCTCATAACTGGGGTAAGAAGGAGAGCCAATCTTGTCTACATCCTGTCTCATGGTGAAAGTGGGGTCAGCCACATCATAACTGTCTGAACTAGATCAGCCCCTTACCCAGAGAAGGACAATAGAATGCTAAGTAGATCAAGATGATTGATCTCCACTCTATCGATTCCTCACCCTTCAAGACTGCTAAGGGCCTGCTTTCACATTGCTGAAGTTCACACAAAGGGGTTCTACATAGCTGTGCTCAGTCCCTGACAGTCAGCTCTCCAGTGTTAGAGGCAATGTGGTTAGCATAGCAGGACCAGTCTAAGCTAGACTCACTTCATGCCGCCCTGTTGCTAGACTTGCCCCTGGGGCTGGGGGCTTTGATACTTCCATTCTTCCTAACACTTAAGAGTCATTTTACTTATTATTATTTATAATTTATGTGTACTGTATGACTGTCTTGCCTGCATGTATGTAAGTGCACTTGTGTTGTGTAATGCCCACAGAGGTCAGAAGAGGACGTTGGATCATTGGAACTGCAATTACAGATAGTTGTTAGATACTATATGGGTGCTGGGAATCGAACCTGGGTCCTCTGCAAGAGCAGCCAGTGTTCTTAACCACTGAACCATCTCTCCAGCCCCCAGGGGTCATTTTAGACAGACCCTTTATCTCTCCCCTGACATTATAGCCCAGATGTTATTTATTCTGGATCTTTCCTTTCACTGCTTTCATTAGAATAGTTTTGAATTCCCTTTGCACACAGGCTGTTGTTTTGTTTTCGTGGGGAATGCTAGGGCTTGAACCCAGGGCCTCACGCGTGCTGAGCATGAGCTGTGCCACTGAACTACACATTCAGCACCTGCAATGGTATGTTTTGCTAAACAAGTCTTCGCCAGTATAAAGCAGGCTCAGATGAATGAAATAGGGCCAGAAGGACCTGTTGATCCTAAGCTCTGTGACCCTGGCAGAACCGAGTAGCTTCCTTTGGTTTCAGATCTGGACAAGATAATGCCTATCTTACAGGATGAACTGGAATTTCATCTGAAAATTGCCTGGCCCAGATTCCAGGGTCAGAAAATGTGCCATGGTGGTTCACTATTGAAGGAAACCCAGCCCAATCTGGTTGAAACAAAAAAGAAGGGATGCCTGGCCACACAGAGTGGAGTGGAAGAGCAAGTGTGAGTGTGGCTGGGTCCAAGTGCCGAGTGATGTGACCAGGACTCTGCAGTGTCTGCTCTTTAGCTAAGCTCTTCCCCTGGGTGGCCACAGAAGCCTCAGGCTGACTTTCTAGTAGTTTAACACATGGAGAAAGGAGATGCCCAGTTCCCAGTAGGTCCAAGACTGATGCTCATTAGCTTAGCTCTGATCATGTGTCTATTCCTAAGCCAGTCTCTAGCTGGTGGAATTAAATGCTTTGATTGGCTAGATTGAAAGTTATGTGACTGCCTACGGCATCAATGGGAAAGATTCCAGTTCCAACCAGCCCACAGTAACTAGGTAGATGTCCTAGTTACTTTCTGTTGCTGTGATAAAACATTGACCAAAAGCCCATTAGGAAGGAAGAGTTTATTTCACCTTATGGCTTACAGTTCATCATGGAGGAGAACCAGGCCAGGGACTCAGGGCAGAAACTTGGAAGCTTCACCTGAAGCCCAGACCATGGAGGAGTGCTGTGTACTGGCTTGCTCCTCTGGCCTGTGCTCAATCTGCCTTCTTATACAAGCCAGAACTACCTGCCCAGGGGTGATACCACTCACATTAGGCTGGGCCCTCTCACATCACTTAGCAATCAAGACAATGCCGAAAGATATGTCCATAGGGAAATCCCGTCAAGGAGAGTCCCCGGTTGAGGCGCTCTCTTCCCAGGTGTCTCAAGTTGATGACCAAAGCAGTCTAGCACAGTAGGTGCAACAGCTGCTTGTTAACTTAAGATATCAAATCACCATGGCAACAGCACTCTGGGTCTAGCCATAAGAGAGTTTCCAGAAAGATTTAACTGAGTTGGGAAGACTCACCCTGAACATGGGCAACACCAGCCTCTGGGCTGGGGTCCCAGACTCACTAAAAAGAAGAAAACAAGCTGAGCACAGACACTCACAATGCTCTGCTTCCTGCGACCAGGCACCTCACACTCCTGACGCCATGATGGACTGTACCCTAAAACGTGAGTCCAAATAAGTTGCTTTTGTCGGTATTTTGTTACTGCAACAAAAAGTAATTAATACAGTGGGGGAGGGTTTTCTCAGAGCACGGATTTTGTTACTGCTGTTTTGGTTTGTTTTATGGTAGTGCCGGGGATAGAACCCAGGACCTTATGCATATTTCTTCCCTTCTCTTGCCTTCCCTTTTCGCTTCCCTCCCTTCTCCTCCCCTCCTCCGCCCACCTCCTGTTTGTGGGGCTAAGCATGAATGATGCTGTGAGAGAGGAGACGGGCTTCATGCATCCACTGTGCATGCTCACGGATGACCCCCTCAAAGCAGTGCTGTCCCTAGCACGGTGCCTGGGCTTTAGTCAGGGAAGCATTGCAGGTGGGATTATCAAGCCAAACATAAGCTGGGGCTGGAGCAGATGGGAAGAAGGGAGAAGAGACAAAGGGACCTGGTGGGCACTCTCCAGCCACAGCGTGGTGCCAACTCTGATTCTACCTGTTTCTGGTGTCTGTTTTATCCTGTTGGTGCCTACTCTGAACCACAGGAAGCTTTGAAAATTGTTCCTTGTCTATCTGCTATGCATTTCTGGAGAGGTGGTTTCCTCGGAGGACTTAACCAAAATTCTTACTACATCACTCTTGTTGCCCTCTGCTAGGACACACTTTACTAGTCCTACAAAACCAAATGGGACATCTCCAGTCACTGTTTGGGAGCTGTTCTTTTGAAATTATAATGCATACATATGTGTTTAAAGTAACATAGGGAAGTTTTTATGTCCATCTTATAGAAGAAATTGGAGGGGTTTTAAAATTCAAAAACATTGAATTTAATATACATTGTAAGGGCTCAAGCAGACTAAATTATAAAAGAACAAGAATAAAATAAAAATAACATCACAGCTCAAGATACAAAGTCATATGCAGAAATCAAGGAAAGGCAGATCATCTAAGGAAGAAAAAGGCAACACAGAAGAGAGAGACTGCACAGCTGGATCAGGGCCCTTGACTAGAGACCTGCTTTGAGTAGGTTTCTTGAAGGTGCTTCTTAAGAACTATGGGGTTTTTCCCAGAGCTCAGCAGCATGTGTGTTCAAAGGGCTATAGATGTTGGGTTCTTATAGCAGGCTTTGGATAGAGAGCAACAGGGCGGGCCACTTACTCTTAAGGCTGTTCAGGCAAATATCCTGTGTGTTCATGTTGGGGTGATAGTGGGTAGGAGGAACTTCACTGTGATTGTGTTGTAAGGGTACCCACTGGCCACTGGGGTAGCCATTCTCTCTAGAGAGAGAGTTTATATGTCCGCTCTTCATAAACTCTGCTCCATGGATGACCCCTCTCTATTTGAAAAGGTTGACTCAGAAAGCAGAAATTCCTTTGTCACCAGATATCCTGAGGGTCATCAGCTCCTGCTGTAGCCTCTTGCCCTCAGTGCCCCAAGCCAACTACCACACTGGACTGTGTACTCCACTTCTTTGCAGACAGGGAGACAGCGATGCTGGCCGTTGAGGCTGAGTCACAGCGAGACAGGATCCCAGACACCACTATAACTGCATGGGGACTGGAGTTTTTACTTAGCAGCTAACAGCATTTTCAGGGGTTAATTTTCTAGTCTTCACCCCAGTCTCCTGAAGTAGGTCTCTCATCAATGCTGTTTTACAAGCAAGGGAGCTAAGGCACAGAGAAGTTAATTAAGCTCCCCTCAGAACCGGGAACCCAGAGAGAGAAAAGTTGACCCCAGAGCACTCCAGCAGATTGGGGGAGCTTGAGAACAGGGGAGAGATACTCCAGGTTCCAGTGGCCACCAGGGTGCAAAGCAGCTTGAGGATCTAAGAGACCAGTTTCTCTAGGCCACCTTCCTCAGGACCTCAAGGACAGGCTCTTTACCCAGTGGTCTTTGGGACACTGAATGGGAGAACAGGGAAGCCAGTGCCTCTAGTGATCTTAGCTGACTCCAAGGTCACAGTAGTTGGCTGCTGGGGCTGATCTTGACTTCCTTTAGGCAGAGCCCAAAACAACACATTGTTCAATGGCATTGCATTGCTTTGGCCAGATCCTGGAAAGGTACGGTAAATTAGTGTAGTCTAGTCATTTTTTTTTTCTTACCGTACATCTTTAGTGTATGTCTTTTTTCTCTAATTCAAGTATCAAGTGAATAGGAACAAGCCTGAGTTTACAGCTCAGGCAGAAAATGTAGTGGCTACCAGGCAATTCCTTCTCTCAGTGTATGCACTGTATTGAGCATCAAGGGAAGACAGAGGGAAGGAAGGACAGATCTCACATAACTCTTCCAGTAAGAGATGAACACTATGATCATTTTCCAGCCTACTTTTCTTCTCTCTGACAAGGTATTTCCCTTTCACCGTGAACCTGAGTGACACCCAGCAGCCTCTTGTTCTGAGAATGAAGTGCTTTGTGCCTGTTTTGCCATGTGGGGTCGATACCCAGTCCGACCTTTGTGCCTCCCACCGGTATAGCTGGCCGCACTGACTGAATGAAGCCACTCTTCTTGCAGAGTGCATGCCAGGAATGTCCTAACTGGGACGGGGAACAAAGGCCTCCTGGTTCCAATGCCTCTTTGTCTGACCTGGACCCTGGAGGCCACAGGGGCCTGGAGAGTCTTGAGTCTGCTCTCATGTGCCTTTGAGTGGCTAGAGAGCCCGGGGGGGGGGGGGGGGGGCAAGTTCTGTTTTCCCTGAGTTTTCTGGGTTCCCAGTCTCTAGGGGAACAGTCCTTCATGCCTTTCCCTCTACACCTTTGAGAAAGTTATCTGAGTACCATGTAGGAGCTAGATTTCCTGTGTCCTCCCACCCTATCACCTGTCTGCTCATCTAGGTAGGGACTGGAATTATAAATGGGCTACTGAAAGGACTCATCTTAGATTTTTTTAGTAGAAGGAGGTTTCATAGGGTGTGTGTGTGTGTGTGTATCTGTTTGTGTGCCTGGAGGCATTGTGTGTAGCAGGTGTTTTCTGACTTTGCACCAAGCTCTGTTTGGGCAAAGTACAGGGAATCAAAGCTACACATATGGTCCTTTCCCACACAGAGCTTTCAGTTGCATTGACAACAAAGGATGTGTATTCATGGAGCAAATAGAGAAATACTGAGTCACCGGCAGTACCCTGTGCTGTTGGGCTGGGTGGATGGGCATGCTAGTAGGCAGCAAGGCACCTGGGAGGAGGCCTTCAGCCAGCCCAGGGTCCTCTCTGCCTCTCTTTCATTGGTTTAGTGTCTGTAGCTGTTATTGTGTGGATTTCTAAAGGGCCCAGTCTGCAGGGCTCCAGTTCCAGCTGGCTTCTTGGCCAGGGCTGGGTCTCTGCTCTTGGGAGGACTGCTCCATTTGAGAGGTCAGTGGTGAGCAGCTCCAGTTGTTTCTTTGGTAGTGTGAGCCACACCAAGCATCTGTCCCATGTCCTCCTCCCCCTTGCTTGCTTGGCTAATCTGGGAATGCAGTGGGCTGTTCTTAGGGAAAGTGTTTTAAGTGATGAGATCTGAAGATAGGTGAGAAAAAGCAGATCTTGCAGAAATAATGGCCAGATGACCCTGGAAGGTCAGGCCCAGCGGGAAATAGAACAGCCACAATGCTGGTGAAACTCTTCTCCCCTCACCATTTCTTGGAGCCAGAGATGAAGAATGATTCCCGGAGTATTTATACTGGAGAAAGCTATTTACATTTCTGGCTTGGTCCCCCAGGGTCCAAGTCTGCTGAGGGGGCAGTCTGTGAAATCTTGGGAGTTCTCATGGCAGGGCTAAGAGCTTCCTCTTGCCTAAGCGGGACACCGAACTGAGCTCTGCGTTGTGTAAACATGGAGACCTCTTACTCTCTGCCTTCTACCCCCTCCTGTCCTGAAGGGAAAAGAAAAATATTTCTAGGTACATCTGATTCCAGTAAGAGGCGTGGATATAGAAAGTTCTGCGTGTAAACCAGAATTGAGCCAAAGTTTGAGGTGAGCACGTAAATGTTTTTATAATGTGAAAAGACACATATCGGGTCACTTATTTTATTATTAGCTCATTTAGTTCATCGTTGGGCTCAGCAATCCTTAAGCTGAGCTGTACCTTAGAATCCTTTGGGAAGCTTTTAAAACTCTCAAAGCCTCAGATCACCATGAGAGCGATGAGTGTGGGATCTCCAGCAGACAGGCCCTGACATCTTGATGCTTTAAGCTACCCAGGTGTTTATATTGTACAGCTACCCTCTGGTGTATGGTATGCAATGTTTCTGAGATGCAAAATTCATTCATGGAGGTCATTGAAAGTGAATAGTGAGATGTCTTCAAGATATCACAATGGTGTAAGGACACAGAAAACTCCTGTGTGTGTGTAAGAACTGTAAAAACTACAATAGAATACTACCTACCAAAGAAAAGGAACAAAATTTTCAACTGCTTTACATACCCTTCGCCTCCCCTCCCAGTGCAAAAAATGGTTCTCTTCAGTGGAATGTGCATCTTTAGGAGGGATGCACGTGAAGCCATCCAGATCAGCCAAAGCAGCCTGGCAATAGGTGGGGTGCCAGATTTCATAGCCAGACCTCCCTCACATTCTCATACATGCAGCATGGATGCCTATTGTTGAGTTAAAGAGTTGGGCTCCTGAGGTCAAGCAGTTACTATGCTTGGGACATGCTGAAGGATTTACCTGTAAAGAATCTTTTTTGGGGTGGTGGACATGTGCTATATCTTGACTGGGGTGGTGGTCGCCAAGTTCAGTATGTCTGTCAAGCATAATACAGTAAAATGGGGTACAGTGTAGCATGTACATTTTCTCCCCATAAAAATATCTTTGTTAAAGAAATAGTACACCCTCACCAAACAGTGATTGGAGGCACAGAATGTTGTATAGCCGTAGAATGGAATTTTCTTTGCTGTAAGAAGTACTAACGTATTCATTGCCTGTCACAGCACAGAGGAACCTGGAGACAGACCATTGCTAAGGGAAAGACACAAGGCCACTTAGTAATTGATTCCATTCATAGGAAATATCCAGAATCAGCCAACCCACAGAACTAGGTGACAGCAGATTAGTAGTTGTCAGGGATTATGGGGAGGACAGAGGTAGGAAGGGACCTGCTCGAGGTTAAAAACAAAAACAGAACAAAACCAACCAACAACTCTAGACTGAGATCGTGCTGATAGATGTGCAATGCTGTGAATGATGTGCTTAATACCAAAGGACTGTAAACTTTGAAATGGTCAAGATGGTAAATGTTAGCTGGGTGTGGTGATGCACACCTTTCATTCCAGCACTCAGGAGACAGAGGCAGGCACGTCTCTGTGAGATCTTCATAGGCCTGGTCTACAGAGCCAGTTCCAGAGCAGCTGGAGCTTCAGGGAGACCCTGTCCCAAACCCTGCCCCCTAAAAAGATGATCAGCGTTACTCCCCCAGCCCACCAGTCTGAAATAGAGAAAGAAGTCACACTTCCTATTAACGGTACGCAGTAGACTCTTGGCGGATGTTGACTCATTCTTGGTGCTTTTGAAGAAATGGGGCATTTGGTCCTTAGCCTCTCTTCATAGGTGGAGTGAAGGGTGTGCTTCTGACTGCTTACCCCGTAAATCTGAGGGTCTTTTGATCAGGAGGAAGCTGTGTATCATTTTCTGCCTATCCACCACCTATGTGCTGTTATTGGTATACGTGGATTCCTTTTCAACATTCATAACTCCAGTTGGTTCCAGCAGTTGGGTTCTTGAGGATGCTATCAACCAATGGCTTGATCTGGGGAATTTCAGGGAGAAGTGGAGGAAGAGCATCTTTATGGAACACGCTCTTTATAAAGAACAGGTCCACTCAGTTTGATGTTTGGAAGGAAAATTGGGCTGCATTACAAGTCCTCAGCAAATGCAGCTGAATAAATAAAAATGTATGCCTGAGACTGCAGGGGAACCATGAAGTTCAGCCTGCTCTGTGTGCTCGGGAGACATTTATGGTTGGGAACCTAGTGACCAAAGAGCTGAGACTGCCCAGAGTGAGGAAAGCTGTGGGAGGAGGTGTTGAGGAGGGTGAGGAGACTCTGCCACAGCCCAGGGCAATGAATCGAGCACTGCTCTGTCCAGCTCTGCGTGGGCCTTGGAAATCTCAAACAAGAATCTTATTGATAATTTGTCAGACCCCAAGCAGACAACTCAGAACTTTAACAGAGCCAGGATGGAAAGCCTGCACAACGGCCTACAGTTTCCAGAATGAACAACGGGCTCATTTTGTCTTCCCTCCACTGGAGGACGAGCATGGGGGATGGTGGGGGCGAAGGGAAATGTGATGGGTAGGATCCCCAGCCTCAATGGAACAGTCACATTCCTCTGAGGGGTGGCCTGCCCTTCTGAGCCCGGGGGGTGAAGAATGTCACCAGGGGTTGGTACAAATTGGAGCTTTGCCTCTGTTGATTGTTATTCCCAAGAGCCTGTAGCTGGATCCTTCAGGATGTGTCTAGAGAGGATAGCTGATCACCTTTGGGGCACTTGGTACCTTGTCTACGGTTCATCTCCATTGCCAACGTAGGGGGATTTAGAATCGTCATGGATGGGACTCCAGGTATACCCTGTCTCAAAAAGCAAAACAAAAGTTAGGATTACCATGGAAACACTTCCCTGGGTGTGTCTATCGGGATGTTTCTAAAGAGGTTTAGCTAAGCAAGGAAGACCATCCCACGGGCTGGGGACCTGAACTGAATTCAAAAGGGAAAAGAGAAAGCAAACTGAACACCAGCATTCATCTCTCTCTGCTTCTCAACTGTGGGTGCAGTGTGACGAGCTGTCTTGTAGGCCTGCACCATGCCTTCTCTGTCATGATGGATTGTGTCCTCAGACTGGGAGCCCAAACAAATGCTTCCTTCCTTAAGTTGCTTGTGTCAGGTATGAGAAAAGTGATGAGAAAAGCAACCAATATAATGCCCAACCCACAAAGCCTGAGTGCTGACCACAAGGGGCTTCACGTCTGTCTTGGAGTGACTCAGAATGTTCCTGCTGAGATGACCCAGAGCAATTGGCTTGGGCAGAAAGGAGCCAGGGGAGGCAGAGCTGGCAGAGAGCTGAACTTGACTGGTCAACTGTAGCTTCATCGAGAGGACACATGGGCAGACTAAGTGATGTGGATCTGAGAGGAAGGGGGGTGATGCGTGCTGGTTCTCAGAATCTCAAACCAGCATCTACACTTACATTTCCTGTACGTTCTAGAAGAAAAGGAAGAATTCGGTGCTGTTCTCAGCTGATGGACATTAGACACTGCTGTCCCTTCACCCATCTTTGGGGTCCGTCAGTCCCCCACTAACTGGAGGCAGAGTCTCCAGCCACAGTATCCACAAGGCTGCATGTCTGGCAACATTCTGTGTGTCTCAGCTACCCCAGCTTCTTCCCGTACAATCGTCACGTCCAACCAAATGATCTCCAGGTACCCTTGCCTCCACCTGCCATGTGTCTCCCTGAACCCCTGCCCTGGGTATGGTGGGCCAGAGGCTGTTACTCAGATCCTCATCACCAGCTCCCTGGGAATGACTCCACTTGATGGATTACAGGCAGCAAGTCCTCTGAATTTAGACGTACTTGGGTTTGAACCCCACTGCCACTTCTCACTGAGGAAGTGACTGAGCTGGGTTGTAATGTAGCCCTGGTAGCCCATTCCCAAAGCTGCACTTGCAGAGTGGCTGTGGGGCCCGGAGATGGCAGGGGTCCAGCCGTCCTGACTGGGCGACACCCCTATCATCCTCATCTACACCCATGCAGTCGTCTCTCTGGCCTCCCCTCACATCCATGGGTCTTCTCTACTGTCTTTAGTTTTTATTTCCAGCCTTTAGGAAGAATGGAGGCCCTGTCCTCCGCCTTCACGCCCTGTAGATGGGTGTTCATTCCTAAGCCAAGTAGACGAAGCCTTTGCAGTCTGTCCTACATGCCTAATCCATATTCTGACCTCAGAATCCCCATTCTCCCTCTAGGACCCACATTCCATGCACCCATGACACACAGTCACTCATACACTCCCTGTCTGCTCCCACTGAGTTCCTCCCGTGTATATCAACCAGCTTGTGAACTCTTCTCCCTGCTGCGTCCAGATGCAGCCTCATTCTTCGGCATTCTTGGGCATTCCTTGTGTTTGGAAACATCCTATATATGAATCTTGTCTCACCCTGTGTGTTCACTGGGTGCCCCCAGAGGCACTGAGGTCCCTTCTAGGTCATCAGTGTCCCTCCAGAGCCAAGCACACGCTTCTCCTCTCTGGCTTAGTCCACATTTGCTTGTGTGAAACAAAAGCAGACTGTTTTCCAGGAGTCAGACAGCTTTGGGGAAAAGCTGAGGAAGAGGAAGTGAGGAGGAATTTCCAGGGCCATCCTTTTTCCTCTTCGGGTCTTTCTGAAGTAGAGATAGAGGAGCAGCCACTTCGAGAGGTCCAGAAGGTCAGGGAAAACACAGCCAAGACCCTCAATTCCTCACAAGACCCTTTCACTTTTCCTTTTACTGGCAGTGAGTGTGAGGCTTGGAGTCCCTTTGCTCACAGTTGTCCTTGGTTAGCCCCTGCCTTTCCGGAACTCATTCAAGTCCCAGCAGAGAGGAAGCTTGTGAACAGCTGTTCAGAACACAGCAGACCCCAACCCAAGACCTTAAGTTCGGAGATCTGGTTAATATTTGTCCTTTCCATCTCTCTAGGACCCATATAAATCAACCCTGACTAAGCACTTGTTAACTTAATAGCAGGCAAGATTTGTGTGCAGACTGCTAGTGCTCAAGAGTATAAAGTTGGGTTATAATCATTTCTCACTTTGTGTCGGGCAAGGGCTGTCATTTCGCTATCTCCCTCCTCTTGTTTAATTCCAGTTTTAGTAATTTCCATGACTGTTCCACCTCTGCTCAGGTCCTAGAGAACAGTCACCTTGGACGAGGGCATTATGACCCCCAACTTTATTGAGCCTGGGGACCAAGGTAAAGCTCTAGCAGAAAGCCCCTGCTTGCTCAGATGGTGGAACCCCTGCCTAGTGATGAGGCTGTCGGGATGCTGGGTGCATCCTCTAGTGATGCTTCGCATGCTCTAACGGTGACAAGTTTCCTCTGACCCCTCTCTGTCTACTCAGAATGCTTCTGTGTCCCATCCTTTTTTGAGTAGACATCAGACTATAGGAACAGCTTATTCCCTGCCTTGTCCTTTGGTGTACCCAGTACCTTTCTCTCCCACCAATCCTCCCTCCCTTTGGTTATTTATAAACCTACTTAGTGTGACTTTGGGTCTGACCAGGATACCAGGAAGACCTGGGAAGGCCATGAGCAAAGAAGCCTAGACTTGCAGCAACCTGCCTGTTTTCCCGGCCATTAACTGGTTCCCAGATGGCACTGTTAAAGGGCGGCCCAAATAGTACCTGGTTGACACACTCCTATAATTCCAGCTATTCAGGGGGTTAAGTCAGGAGGATTTCAAGTCTGAGCCAGCCTGGACAACAGAGTGAGTTTAAGGCTAGCCTGGGCAATTTAATGAAACTCAGTCTCAAAAAGTTAAAAAAAAAAAAAAAGATGGTCTAGACTCAGTGGTAGAGTGATTACCTAGCATGTGTGAAGCTTTGTGTGAAATCCCTGTATTACAAAATGGGGGAGGGGGAGGGGAAGAAGAGGGGGAGAGGAGCCCATGCCACAAGGAGCTCAGGCTGGTCAAAGCAGACAGGTCACAAGGAAAGCAGTAGCCAAATTTTACAACTTTAGAATTTTAGGATTCTACTTCATGCAGTGAACCTTGTAAGTTGGCTTCAGTCAGGCCAACTGGGAGAGGAACTGTAAATTAAAAAGGCGATGTGGGGGGTACAGCTTATTGGTACAGTGCTTGTCGCTTGTCTAGTATGTATGAGGGCCTGGTACTGGGTGAGTATGTATGTATGTAATATGCATTTATGTAGATATGTATGCATGCCTGTCTGCATAAACAAAGTAGAAAAATAGGACAAGCTCCTCCGGAAAGCCCTGTCTGTTCAGGATTTTAATGAGGTGGCCCTTGCCAGATGCTTGGATTTCTGACCCAGGGCAGGCATTAATTTTTCTTGCATGTGGCCATGGAATACTTTTGTATGCACAGTAAAGGAATGGGTTTACATTCCTTTCATTCATATTTAGTTAGTAAATGGTTATTGGACATTGTGTAATAGCCTGGAAATGTGAGCTAAATGTAGAACCCATTATTGGTGTGTATGGCACAGTCAGAGCTGTGAGAGGGTATGTGAGTCTTCTGTTGCTATGACAAATTATCAAGTTCCGTGACTCACAGCAACAATCTGGAGATAGGAATTGAAGCATCCACAGGACACTCTTTTTCAGAGCATTCCAGAAGATGATCCATTGCCTTCCATCTTTTAGGGCTCTGTCACATTCCTTGGCTTGTGGTCTCTTCTAGCCTCAGAATCAACAATGAAGCACCCTTTCTCCTCTTTGGCTCCTGCCTCTTCTTCCCATCTTGTCTCTCTAACTCTCTCTTTATTCTTGTGTCAGGGCTCTTGTGATGACTTGGGGCTCTCCCTGGATATCCCCAAGATCCTCTCCTTACATCAGTCACTTCTGTGAAGTCTGCTTTCTGCCCCGACCAGCAGGGCAGCAACGAGAGTAGAGACTCCTCAGGAACCTGGAATGAGAGGGGCAAGAGATACACGAAGGAACGACAAGACAGTTTGTCTGATCAAATCGGCAAAGTTTATTTTTTCCATAGGTCTTTATATACATATTGGAAAAGCAGGAAACAATCACTGAAAAATATCAAGGAATGATTACCTAAATAACAAAAGCATTTCTAAGTTAGGGCTAAGCAAGGGTCAGGTCACAGGTAATTTTCAAGGAATGTGCACAAAGAACTGCACAAACAACCTTTCCAAGAAAGAGTAATTGCTGATCAGGTCCGGGAACTTTCCAGACCATGATCACAAGCCATTTTTCAGATAGTGATAAATCTTAACATAGAGTCTGGTTGGCTCCTGGCACTTTCTGTGTGAAGTAGCATAGACAATTTTGGGGACTATGGCTTAATCTTCTATGGGAACCAAGGCTGTAACATGGGGTTATCTTTCAAAGAAGCTTTTACTGACCAAGAGAGGGTGCTCCAGGAGGAATGGAATAAAGACCCAGACCTGAGGGATGAGCAGGATACAGGATCTGATCTCAGAAGAGATACCAGCCATAATGTAAGAATGTTCTGGAAGGAGAGAAGGGGCGGGCTACAGAATAGGCAGTGCTGTTCACAGTCTGGAGAAGGGCCATCTGGGGAACCTATGGGCATCCAAGAGCAGTTTGTGTTTTAGAGAGCCATGTAGCCAAGCTAAGATCAGCCTTAGGGTCATAGGATTTCAGAGATGGAAGGAACTTTAAAAGTACTTATCTAATGACCTGAGAAGGGTAAGTGGCAAGGCCAGTGTCACCTGGAGAGAATTAAGATGAGAATTATAAATACTGCTTGGGGTCAGGGCTCAGCATCCAGGAAAGCCCGTTGGAGGCTGAGTAGTATTCTCAAGAACTCTGTAAGGGCAGATGTTGGTGATGGAGGAGATACTCTCAGAATGGTGAGCCAGCTGGGCCACTGTCGCTCTTCTAGAAAATGGTAGACCAGTGACTTCTGTCAAAGTTGTCCATCTCAAATTCAAAGGCCAGTTTTTCTCCCACCATGACACCGAAACTGAGAATGCCCCTCCCTGCCCTCAGTTTCACGAGGTGTCTCACCACCCTTCCTCCAGGGGCCGGAGGGGCCCTGGTAGGTGCTGCCGGATCTGCAGAGAAGCAGTCAGTCACTGAAAGCCTTCTGTTTTTGGTCTCTAGCCCTGGAGCAGCTGCTGGCAGAGCTGGATGACTTCCTCAAGGTTCTGGACCAGGAGAACCTGAGCAGCACAGCCTTAGTGAGGAAGAGTGGCCTGGCGGAGCTCCTGCGGCTGTACACCAAGAGCAGCAGTAAGTGTGGGCCTGGGGGCCATCCAGACACGAAAGACAGCGGCAGGGCACTCAGCCAGGTTGCCAGAACACAGTGCCACAGACCAAGTGGGATCAAGGAGCCTGCAGGACTGGTTCTTTCTGAGGACCTTCTCCGTGGCTTACCAATGTCTGTCTTCTCCCTGTGTCCCCTCATGGTCATCCCTTTGTGTGTGTCTGCACCCTAGTCTCCTCTTGTATAAGGACACCGGTCATAAAGGACCAGGGTCTATCCTAAAGACCTCTTTAAAGGCCCCATGTCCAAATATAGTCTTATTCTGGGGTCTTGGGGCTAGTATTGAATATGTAAATTGAGGGTTCTGTTCAGCCTCCAACAGTGGTACATGGAGAACCCCTGAAATCTCTGAATGCCTAACAGGCTGCCTGTGAGTGAGGTTTTAAGTGAAGTATTTTCAGTCCTCTCCCTACTGTTGAAAACAGAGGAGGAATGAAAGGCTATTAAGAATATTCAAGGCTTCCTTGGGCACTGCCCAAATAGACTGCACCTATATTAGGTTGTTTCATCTTTAAGACATCCCTACAAGGTTGTCTTGAGACCATGGAAGGCTAGTATTAGGTAGTCCCAGGGGAGAGGAAAGCTTAAATACAGCTTTAAAATTGTAAATCACAGAATACTGAGTTCATAATTTTTCCATTTTTTAATTGTGGTAGAGTTTACGTATAAGAAAGCTCACAGAATTAAGGATGTAATTCAGTAAATTTTGATAATTGTATGCACCAAGGTACCCACTATCTGAAAATAATTCCTGCCACCCAGAAAATTCTATCTTGTGGGCTGAGGAGATGGCTCAGTTCTTGATACACAAGCATGTGTATCAAGGCCTGAATTCAATCCATTCACCCAAGAATCTAGGTGTTGCAGTATGTGCCTGTTATCCTAGTGCAGGGAGGCAGAGAGACAGGCAGATCTCCATCCAGTGCCAGTCAGCCAGTCTAGCTGAATCAGTGGGCTCAGTGAATGAATGACCCTGGCTCAAAAAATAAGGTGGAAGGGCAGGGGAACATGGCTCAATAAGTAGAACACTTACTATGCATGCATAAGGACCTGAGTTTGGATCCCAAGCACCCACATAAAAGGCTGGGTGTGGTAATGTGCATCTGTAACTCCATTGTTAAGGGGGGTGGGCTTGGGAGGAGAGGAAGAGGGCACAAGAGGGTCATTTCAGCTACTCTAGCTGAAATGGTGAGCCCCAGATTCAGTGAAGAGATTGTGTCCCAAGAAATAATTAATAATAATAATGTGGAGAACCAACTGAAGAAAACAGCCAGTGTCAACTTCTGGCCTCCACATGCACCCACAAAGGTGAGCGTACCCTCACACAAATATCTGCACACATACCCCCTTCACACACACACAAAGAAGAGAGTAACAACTAAGGTGAAGAGCAGTTGAGGAGCAGCACCTCTTGTTGACCTTTGGCCTCCATATGCATGTGCACATGGGTGCGTGCACACAAAGTTTTCTTTTCGTATTCTATCTTGCTCTATTTCCTCTAATTCCCTTCCCATCTCTACCCCAAGGCAGCCATTGCTGTAATTTTTCTCACTGTAGAATGGTACCTATTCTGTAGCTTTTTTTAAATGACATCATACCACGACTGTGGCTTTCTTTCGAGACTCATTTGAGCTGTTGGGTGTGTCTGTAGTTTGTTTCTTTTATCGCTGGAGTATTCCATCCTGTGAACACACCACTTGTTTATTCACTTGTTGATGGCTGTTTGGGGTGCTCACATGTTTGAACTGCAAAGCTTTGAGGCTGTGTGAACATTCTATGTATTTCTTCTTGTGGACTGATGGGTTCATTTCTAGCAAATTCAGAATTTGTTTTAGAAGAAAAGCCTTGCGAAGTCTTAACAGCTGAATTTCCTTGATTTTTATGTCAGGAGTTTGTGACTGGAAGTGCTGTGTGGAAACAGTAAGAAACATCAGAGTGCCTCAGATCCACCTGCCTCTCTGCAGGAACAGCGGCCATCCCTGCCAGGGAAGGACACATCCACCTGCTCCAGCTGTCAGAGCACCAGAATGCTCCCTGCGCATCCTGCCCGAGTCTTCCAGGCTGCCTTTCAGGGCTTCCTTTCCCTTCTTTGTATAATGCATTTCTGTTCCCTAAGGGCAGAGGGCCAGCAGAGCAGGAGGATGTTTCTAGATGCCTTGGGCCTTCTGTTCTGGAAGAACCATCCCAGCTACCCACTTTTCATGTCAAGGGTTTGCCCCTTTCCAGGTCACTCCTCAGTTCCCAGGCTCCTCCAGGCTTTGTAGGGCGTCTGCCAGCCTGCACATCAAAGAGGCTCTGGTGGGAACACAGAGGGGGAATCCACACTACAAAGACGGGAGGCTAGAGGAGGATGAGTCACTCTACGGAGGATTCATCCTGGAATCCTTTAAACAGCAGGCTCGCCAGGTCTTTAAAGATGTGCTCCGGCTTCAGAAGGTTCAATTATAAAGACAGCCTGTTAGGAAAACACCTCTTTGTCATCTGTCTGACCTATAGTTCTTGGAGCCAATGCACCAGCAATTCCTCCCATAGTGGATCTCTTATGGTTTAGCATGCTGCATAGCCCCGTGTAGGATGGCCTTTGCTGGGCTCTCATTCTGACTTTCCCTAATCTTGGCCTCTGTAGTCAATCAGGGGTCCCCCATGTGAACCACCTCCAGAGAACTGCAATTCTACTGCTAAATGTGCATAGCCATATTGAGGCTTGTGACAACCTCTTGAAATTCTTGGGGCTGACACCACATACCAGTAGCTACTGACTTAGAACTTTCCTTCTGGTCCTCTTTACACTGCTTAGGCTATAGAAAACCAACATGGACTGTTCTTACTGTGTCCCGAGACAGTGCTTAATGTGTTCAGTGACATGACTCTGCATTTAATCCTTATCCTAGATCTGTGAGGGAGTTGTTGTTATGGTGTTTCCCAATGAAAGTAAACAGAGCTCATTGCACAGAGCTTGGCAAGTCACTTGCCCAGAGGCCCCTGATTGTTAGTGGCAGACCCAGAGCAGGTACACCTAACAATTATTCCTCTCCCTCCCCTGTCTGTCACACTGGATTAAATGTTGTGCTACTCAAGACTGAATCATGAGAAGCCCACTCCCAAATTAAAACACCCATCGTCCTCTTAGTCTCTTTTCTACTTCACTTGTATAAATCTCAAACTTAGTTTACTATGGTGGCCTTGAAGGGGAAGACTGCTCATCTGAGGATAGCTTGTGGTCCTCCCAGTGTAGGACAGTGCGTGCGCACATTTTTCAAATGAAGTCACACATCTGGTTTTTCTGAGCTTTTATTTGTTTATTAGCCTAACAGGAATTGTCTCCCCTCTCTTTTGTCTGGTTGGTAGCACGGCACAGTTTGAGGGCCATTTTATCAGGGGTTTAGCTGCCTGTGGTACGTCATGCCTTTGCCAACAAGAACCATGCCCCTGGCCTCTGCTGCTCAAGGCTGTAGGATGTTCCAGTGGCTGCCTGCATAGGAGGCACTTCAAACACTCTGTTCATCCACTGTAGCGAAGAGGCTCGGCCCCTCCTCACCCTGCCCCAGTTCTGGGAGAAGAGCCACTCTCTACAGACAAGGAAAAGTCCCCAGGAATGGCACACTGTGTCCAATGCTATGAGCTTATCTTTCCAACAACCCTCATCCTTGTCATTTCTTGCTGTGTGAATATCCAAGTAGGGCCTTCCTCCTCAGCCAGACTGTTGGGTTTGTGATGGCAGAGAGACAATATCTCTGTGGTTCTCTGCCAAACTCCAGCACCTGCCACACTGCTGATGTACAATGCATGCCTGAAAATGAGCGGGCAAGTGCTGTGTCTCCAACCCAAGGCCACTGCTACCTAGACAGGAGACCACGCAGCAGCCTTGGCTGTACCTTGACTTGTAGGCCAAGTTCACTGTGTAATTCTTATAATTGCAGAGGGTCTTGAGAATCTCATACAACATAACTGGGTAATCTTGTACTAATTTTATTCTGGTGTTGGAGAGTAAACCTAGGGCCTCTTACATACTAGGCAAGTGCTTTATCACTGAGCTGTGCCTCCATACCCCTCAATAGTATGGGCTTAGCAGCCCTCTGTGAATCAAAACCATGTCAGTTGCAGGCCTGCAGAGTCCAAGGCAGGAATATGCATCCTGCTGAGGGAGCCAGTGTGAGTTCTCTGGAATTTACAAATTATCGTCTTGGGGACAAAGTGCCTGCTTAAACTCTGAACAGTGGCCAGAATGATGACATCTTGCTTTTCACTCTTTTGGGCAGGAGTATGAACTTAGTCAATGATAGGAAAAAAGAAACAGATACAAAATGTCCATTGAATACAATGGAGCCCGGTTCCTCTTCTAACCTTCTCAGTATCTTCTCGATTTCCCGGTGTAGTTTTGATTGACCTCTGTGTCTCCACTTGACATTGCTCTTGCATTTAGAGTTGCTGCATGCACGCATTTCCACTTGTTGGCAGTTCACATATTTTTCTTTTCTGTTGTCTGAAATTTGATCTTTGAATTTAATTCTACATCATGGGTCTCTTGCAAACGGCAGGCATAGAGCTTGTGATTTTTCACAGCTGGGTAATACCATCGATGGATGAGCTCTAATGATCATTCAGCCCCTTATTGGCAGACATTTCACAGTTGTAGTCTTTTCTTTAAAAAAAAATATTATTTTTATTTTGTGTATGAGTGTATTGTCTGCATGTGTGTAAGTGCACCCATGTTGTGCAATGCCCGAGGAGGCCAGAAAAAGGCATCAGATTCCCCCTGGAACTGGAGTTACAGACGGTTGTTAGCCCCCATGTAGGTGCTGGGAATCAAACCCAGGTCCTCTGCAGGAACAGCCAGTGCTCTTAACCACTGAGCCATCTCTATAGTCCCCTGTAGTCTTTAAAAAAAAAAAAAAAAAAAACCTCATGCAACATGCAACATGCAACAACTTCAAGTGAAATTCTGTTTCTATGTTGGAGTTTATCTGTAAGACAGATTTCTGGCTGTGGAGACGCTGAAACAAAGACATGATCACATAAAATTGTCCTCCAAAATCAACTTCAAAATGGTGGTCAATTTACAGTCTTTAGTGATCCATTTATTTTCTGGAGCCGACACACCATCCTGATTATTAAGGTGCTGTGGCTTACTTTACCATTTTCCTATTCTGAGCCTTCAAGTTATTTGGCCCTCATCTTTGTTAGCTAACTTTGCCTTTTCGGAATCCCTAATATTTGAGTTTGTTACTCTTAAAACCCTCAGAGTTCAGTAGACACGGGCATTATTCCTCCTTGATTGTTTTCTATTCAGGGACACAGGAATCAGGAGTTCGGCCCAGAATTGTGCTTCTCATGGCAGTGCTTGGCAGGACGCCATCTCCTGCTTCCACCCTGTCCCTGGAGTTGTTCAGCCCCCTTCGTGTTAGCTGAGATCCCTGGCATAGGGTGACGTTACTGGCTAGTTCTGGCTGGGCACATTGGCTAATGACCTATCCAGCCTCCTCTTGACCCTTTGGGTTCTCAGACCTTTTTCTGCAGGCTTTGGACTGGCGTCAGATACTAACCAGAAAGGTGGTCTGACCTGTACACTGGTAATTTAAAGGAGAGGATGGGCTATGCTACTAAAGGGTGCAGACTCCAAGGTAGACTGTAGCTACAGCAGGGATTGGTGCCCCCCACTTTCTGCTCCTTTTCACCCCTCTAGATTCAAGGTTCATAAGATTTGTCTGTTCAGTTGACCTTTCTTCCCCAAGAAATCTCTGTTGCCCCCCTCCACCATGGGTTTGGGGAGTTAAGTTTCCAGGTCTTCAGTGACTTATCTAGATATCTCTGATCTAGTCCATTACAGTGATTCAGACTAGGATGACGACAGGAAATATTTTACAACGTCAATGAAATCTAGAGAGAGATTGCTGTTTGTTGGACTATGCCACAGCTCTTTAAGGGATGAATGCCCTTCAACTTACCATTTCTAGGGCTGGAGCTGTCCTATGCTCCCCCTCTTCCCCCGGCTAGGAAACCAGAAGCCAGCTGGAAGTCTGTCATTTCTCTATGGTAAACTTTACTTTTACTCAGCTTGAAATTCCAAGTGCTGGTGCTGGACCTCGAACTGATGAAAATGTCTTTGGGGAACGCTCTCTCTGGAGGCAAAGCAAAGTCACATGAAGCTGTTTCTCCTGTCTCCTCTCTGCAGGTTCTGATGAAGAGTATATCTACATGAACAAAGTGTCAGTCAACAGGGAACAGAACTCAGCATCTCCGGACAAAGGTATGGGGCCTGACAGGCTGTCGGGCTGCCTAGCTCCTGGAGAGGGAGGTACAAGCCTCACCCATCCTCCTTTCCTCCTTGCCAGCCAGTGTGCAGACAGGCCTGGAGAAGGTTATTTTCGGAATCTACATTTTGGTTGATGGTATTTTGGGTTTATGTATTTTTGGTATGTTTGGTTTATGTATTTTGGCTGCCACCTCATTGCCCATTGGATGAGGAATCTGTTCCTAAAATCTCTTGACTTTTCCCGGCTTCGCTGCAGAAACAGGAAGTCATAATTCAGACACTAGCAGAGCAGTTGTATGTGGTGCTGACCCCACGGTTGCAGCCCTGAGTCTCTGGGTAGAAGTCTGCTTGGGAGGAAGGAAGAGAAATGGTGTCAGTGGCCACATTCACAGTAAAAGGTGAAGCTCCCAGGGACCCTCCCAGGCAGTTAGATTCTCTTTTGGAGGGACTTATGGCACCTTAGTCTTCTGCCTAAAGATTTTCTCTTTGAACTTCTGGGATATAGTTGCCCCAGAAGACTGAAGAATTCTTTGGAGATATAAGAAGCTTTTCTTGGGTTGGAGCGATGGCACAGTGGTTAACAGCACTGGCGATTATTGCAGAGGACCTGGGTTCTAATCCCAGAACCCATATGGTGCCTAACAACAGTCTATAACTCCAGTTCCAGGGGATCTGACACCCTCTTCTGTCCTCCAAGGGCACTGCATGACACAGGTGCACTTACATGCTTGTAAGCATAACACTCATAGACATAAAAAATAATTTTCTTAATTAAAAAATTAAATTAAAAAGGAAGCTTTTCTCCCAATTCCCAAACAGAAAGTGGGAAGAATTTCCCCCAAAGACCCAGCCATGTCCTGATAAAGGATTGCCTTTGAGACATCAGCTACCAGAATCTGAGGTGAGACTCACCTGAGTTGTTTGGCTAGGCTGGTTGAAGTGGAAAGGCTTGGAAGAGCCTTGGGTGCCTTTCCTTGAGAGAGTTGGCAGCCAGTTTCCTCAGTGTGGCATCTGCACTTTCTCCCCAACTCTCAACCCCCATCCCAAATCAGGGACTGAGAAACCCATCTAGATGCCAATGGATGCTCTGTCCAGAGTCACTTGCCTTCTGGGTAAATGGTGGGAGGAAAGAGCCATAATCACCAGGTCCATGCTGTGTGTGGCTCAATATAGTGACCACCACGCAGCTGCCCTATCCACTGAAGCTCTGTGGCTGGGCCATTTTTGACACGGGGCAAGTAGAGGAGGAGTATAGAGCCTTCCAGAAACCCCACGCTGGTTACTTATGAGGAATCTGCCTAGGGTTGGACTTTGCTGTGCCCTATTCTTGGAGAAAAAAACAAAACAACTTTGACTCCATGGATTGCTTGCCTGGGTAATTAACACCTGCTCAAATAGAATTCACAGAACAGGGACAGGAGAAGTAACTGGACATTCCTGGGTAATGAGACCTTGCCATCTCTCACCAAAGCCTTCTCTTGCTGCCCACAGTGCCCGAGGAGCAGGGTCCACTGACGAATGGGGAACCCAGCCAGCACTCCTCAGCCCCTCAGAAGAGCCTTCCAGATCTCCCACCTTCCAAGGCTGTGAGTGTTGGGCCCGGGGCCCTGCTTCATCTCTGCATTTCTGGGAGATTGCACTGTTGTCATGGGTGTCGGCCCTTCAAGCTTCTGGCACTTTCTAAGCACCTACTGTGCATAGGGCATGGGTTGAGAAGGCAGAGCCTAGGAAACCTGGATGGGGGATTCCTGGCACTAAGGGTGATAAGGCATGTGGGGGCTTTGCCAAGTGCTTTTCCCAAGTGTTACTAAGTGTCTTTATTGCAGGATCATATGCCATTCTGGGCACCAGTTTAGGCTACTCTTGACTTTTCAAACATGTAATCCTTAGTCAGGTCTGGTGGTTATGCTTGTAATCCCAGCACTCGGGAAGCTAAGGCAGGAGGATCATCGTGAACTCATGAGTAGCCTGGGCTACATAATGAATTCTAAGCCAGTTCTAGGGCTAAAAATGAGACCCTGCCTCAGACAACAAACAGGGAGAGATGGCTCAGTGGGTAAGAGCACTTATTGCTCTGTCAGAGGACCAGAATTCAGATCCTGCACCCACATCTGGTAGCTCACAAGTACCTATAACACTCCAGCTCCAAGGCAGGCAGTGCCCTTCTGGCCTCCATGGGCACCTGAATACACACCTGAGCATATTCACAGACATACCTGAGTAAAATAAATTATTATAAATCTTATTTAAAGAACAAACAAAACAGAAAAAGGAATTTGTATTACATTGAACATAGTGGTTTTTAATTACCAGTAGTTCTTGTTCCCCTTGGAAACAAGCTTGTTCCCGACAGGATCCCCAGGCTATGCCTCCAGCCCAGCAGTGGTGTGCGCAGCCTCCTCAGATTGGCTCCTTACCCACTGCCCTTCTGCCCCTGGGGTTGGGTCTGCCTCGGGGACTTTGGCTTGATTCTGACCACCGCCTCTACATCTCTCAGAAGCTGGTAGACGTTCCTGGCCTGACTAAGGGAGCTACTGCACTCCTGATCTCTCTGTTATAATGTCACTGTTGACACAATGTTTTTATTTATTTTGTCTGCCAGATATAAGTTTCCCAGGACAGGACTGTGTCTTTCATTCACTATTTCAAGCCTAGTGTGCATACCGACTAGGCCATGCACAAATAGGTGCTCATTGGGATGAGTGGCTAGGTGGATGGGTGGTGGGGTGGACGTGTGGGTGAATGGATGGGAGTAGAGGAGTAGGTGGGACTGCAGGTAGCTAGATGGATGGATGGGGGAGGGAGAGGTGGGGGGAGGGTAAGGGGGATAGCTGAGTGATAGGGAGGTGAATGGGTGGATAGATGGTAGGCGGGGTGAATAGACAGAAGGACAGGGGCGTAGGTGAGTGGATAATAGTTGGGAGGGTGTATGGATGCAGAGGTAGGTTTTTGGATGGGTAGGTATATGGATGGATAGTTGAGAGGTAGGTAGGTGGATAGATGGACAGATAGGGCTGTGGGTAAATGGATAAATGGATGGGTGGGAGAGATGAATGCATAGGTAGGTAGATGCATAGATGGATGGGTAGTTGAGTGGTGGGTAGGTGGATGGGCAGATGGACATTTGTATGGATGAGTAGGTGGGTGATAAATAAAATTATGGAACCATAGAGACCTGTGTTCAGATCTCACTTTGGCCAGTACTAGCTCTTTGGCCATGAGAAAGTTATTTGAAGTCTCCAGCCTTTGAGCCTCAGTGTTTAAGTGGCAGTGATGTTGGCATCTGTCCAACCAGATGGTCATATTTGCTGGATTAAGACAATAAGCCACACAATGTATGTGGCCCACTAAACCAGCATTCTGAGAGATGAGTCAGGGTAGTTACACTTTTTAAATTAATTTTGGAGATATTCATATGAGTATTGTATTCGAATAGCTTCCACCTCCAGTCCCCAACTCCTCCCGTGTCCCCAGTCCCTCAGAATTGCTTTTTGATTATTGTTACATATACGTGAACACACTGTATGTGTGTATGTGTGTGTGCTAGTGATGCTTATGTGTACCTGTGTTTAGGGCTGCCCACTTGGAACTAGGCAGCTTCTCATGGAGCTAGTTCCTGCAGAACACTGATTCTGTCTCCCTCAGCGTCCATTGGTTGCCTTTAGCTCTTCAACTTGAGGTGGAACCCCATGAATTTTCCCCATCCAAGTTGGCGTGTCAGCTGGTTTTGTCGTACAGATCTTGCTAGGCTACCATTTCATTGGTGCAGCTCCCTTAGCAAATCTAGAATGCATTAACGAGCTGAAGATGTCTTGATCCTTTGACTCTTACACTGTTTCCTCCTCTCTTCCATGATGTTCTCTGAGCCTTAGGTGTAGAGGTTGCATTGTAGAAGTGTCACTTAGGGCTGGGCACCTCACAGTCACTTATTCTCTGCATTTGACCAGTTGTAGAACTTCATCATGGTCTCTATATATAGCAAGAAGAAGCTTCTTTATTGAGTGGTGGGAGCTATATCTGTCTGTGAATATAAGGACATGTATTTAGAATGTAGTAAGAAACTACATTGGTTTAGGAAAGTGACAGTAGTAGCTTCTTCTCTAGAGTCTATGACCTCTCCAACTATGAATAATTGACCATGTTTATAGTACAATACATGGATTCCCCTCCATGGAGTAGGCCTTAAGTTCAATTAGATAGCTGTTGATTAGCTCAAGATAAAAGTGCCACTATTATACTAATAGAGATAGTTTGCTGGGCTAGGACCGTTGATTGGTTTTCTCCCTTGGTGGCTTGCATAGTATCTCCTGATACTATGAGAGTGAGTCTTCAGGGAGGAGGCTTCCAGATCAGATCCAGCTCAGTTCCTCCAAGTCTGTGTCTGAAGTATATCGTGTCTTCAGCAGTAGGAACGTAAATTTCCTTCAACCAATGAATAGATAACAAAAAATGTGGTACATTTACACAATAGAGTTCTATTCAGCTGTAAAGGAAAACAAAATCACGAAATTTGCAGGTAAACAGAAGGAACCAGAAACTGTTACACTGAGTGAGATAACCCACACTCAGAAAAATAAGTGATGCATGTTCTCTCTCTTTTGTGGATCCCAGCTCAAAATTCTTAGAGGTGAGCATATACCTTGAAGTAAGCACAGGAACCAGGAAAATAGAAAGAGCTCGAGAGGGGCTTAATAGAAACAGGTATTTTCAAGAGGGAAATAGAGAAAATGGGGGTTTCTCAAACTGCAGAGGGGTAGAGAGAGCTATACAGGGAGAGAGAGAGAAATAATATCTGGATGGCTGAAAATCAAAGGGAAATACATTATTGCATAAGCCTACTGAAAAATGTACAGTATTTACATGAGCTCATTTATATAGCTGAAGGCTGTATGACAAAAATAACAGTGCCAGGCCAGAGAAACCCCATCACATTGTTAGAGAAGTCCCAGAGACTCCCCAAATAATGTAGGCTGTAGCCCTTGATTGTCTCCCAGAACTTAAAGGTAAGACCCTGTTGCAGAGCACTTATATTTTGTGAGTGAATAAACAGTGCCTCATAGCCTGGAAGTGGCAGTATCAGGATTTGAATCCAGGTTCTTTTCCACCAAAGGAGGAGGCTTCCTAGAAAAAACTGCCAGACCACAGATGGGAGGTTGTATAGGAAGCAGGGTCTCTGGATCGGTATTCCAAGGTCCCTGAACTCTGGGAAAGTAACTATCATGTGTGGGCTCATGTCACCATGAGGGTTTCCAGCCCCACCCCTGAGCCTCCTCAAGGTTTCAAGGCACCGGAGTTATTCAAGCTGGGATACAACTCCACTGTGGGGCACAGAAGTTGTTCTTGAAGGCCTGGGACAGTGTCCTATGCTTGAGGTCCCTTGAGCTGGGCAACAGCTGGTAGGACTCTTCCTCTCTGACAGGGTGATTATTGGTGGGCTGATCATGTCTGGGAGTCCTCAGGATGCTATGATGCTGGTAGCTGCCTGCTCCTCCGAGCTTCCACTCCCTGAAAATTTGATCCCCAACCACCCACCAAGGGAAAAGCAATTTTGTCACCATACTTTTTGTGAAGAAACAAGCTTAAAGACTGAGACTCCTGGCAAGGACCCACAGCGTGGGGTCAGAGAGTCAGGATCTGAAAACGGGCTTCTTGCCAGCTCTATAGCAGAGTGAGGGACTGTGCTCCTCCCAGCTGCCCCTCTCTAGCTTCTCGCCCCAGTACTTTGGGGTGTAGGGAAGGCACCTCCCTGAGCTCTCCATTCGGCTGCTGGTGGCTCTAACTTAAAGGAGAGAAGTTCTAGTTCTCTGGTGGAGTTTTCTGGGACATCCCAGGCACTATGACTTTGTTGAGCAGAAATGTCACTGCCAGGCTAGCTCCTCCTGGGTCAACACCTGAAGGAGAGATGTGTTCACCAGGCAGAGTCTCTCCAGCACTAAGTTCTGAGTGTTTTAGAAATCTGTTCTACAAACATGGAACTTGGTCATAGTTCTAAATGAGTCAGGGCACCGTGAACCTGGAAGCCCAAGGGATCCTGGCATGATTTTTGCTGCCCCTTTGCTAGTCTGTTGAGTAAAGGCTCAAAAGGACCTCTGAGTGAGTTGAGGGGCGAGAAGAGGACAGGGCGGACACGATCCCCTTTAGAGAGACTTTCTGTGCTATCTGATGGAGCTGCTGTGTGTGGAAAGAGCCATGTGTAAGAGAAAATTTGTGCTAGGGTTGGAGAAAATGTCACCACCTAGGAACAGCTCGGTCTCAGGGGCCTTTCCGAGGCGTGGTAACTGTCCAGTGGATGGAGTCCAGGCCTGGGGAGAGTTCCAGCAGCACCAGCTGACTTTACAGTGCAAGTCGCCTCCCTCCTGGGGTGGACTTGCTTTGCTAGAAGGATACGGCGTGTCCGGGATCGTCCTAATTTTGGGCAAGTCACCCACTACCACCCCCACCCCAGTGCTTCCAGATGTTAGGAAGGTGTGGTCTCCACTAGGACCCTCCCTTTCTGTCCACACGCATTCCCAAGCTTACACTCCCTCAGGCCATCCTGCTCAAGTTGGCTGAAGGAGCCATAACTCAGTCCACAGTTCTCAGAGGAGCTGAGTCAGGTGGGGCCAGGAGGAGGGGGTACAGTTTCACCACAGCAGCAGCCTCTGAGGCGGGGTGCGTGTCAGCTCCCCTCTCCGACCCCAGGGCCTGAGCCTGGAGAGACTCTGTAGCCTCCCTTTTTCAGAAAGAGAACCCTTTCCTCCCTCTCTTGATTCCAAAGTCATGGGAGCACCTTCAACCAAATGCTAGGCCCACGGAGCCTCTGACTGAGCTAGGATAGTGTCCTCTGTCCCAGGCTCAAGATGTTTGCCACAGTTCCAAGCCCTGACTCATCTGTGATGGCTGGGTCCTCACTTCAACCCCCACAGATTCAGAAGAGAGCAGGCCCATCCAGCAGTAAAGGGCAGCCAGGGGTCTGGCGCAAACTCGTGGGTGTGGACAGTGACTCAGATAGCTGAGGCCTTTCCAGGCCACAGTCTGCACAGCCAGGTGCTGTGGTCACTGCAGGAGAAACAGATGTTTGCTGGCCATTGATTACCCTCATGGCAAGCACACCATCTCCACCCTGCCCCCTCTCTTGAGGCCTGACCATGACATTAGTGCTATTCTCCAGGGAGCTGCCTTGTGGGGAAGAAGCTGACAGCCCTAACAGGCATTGACATGGTCAGTGCGGGAAGTGGTCTCCCGCTCCCTCTGACCCCAGAGCTTTCCATGGTGCGTGCTCTACAGGGAAACTTGCTGAGGGCTGCAAGGATGCCTTGGGTCATCTGAGCGGCCTTCATCTTTGGATCTTGGGTCTTATCTCAGGAGCTGGTACTGGAGAGCTCCTGGATCTTTGCAACAGTCACCTGCTTTAGTCAGTACAGTTTTCTTGCACTAGCCACAGTTTCTCAGCATGTAGTGTCTGTGTGGATGCTTTTGCACTGCTGCAACCATAGGGTCAAGCAGCTGAGAAGGGAGACCCCAAGTGGCCCGCAGATTCCTAAAATAGTAGTTGGCCTTTTAAAGAAAAAGCAAAAATGTACAGGATAACTTTCCTCCTCGTCCCTTCCTCTAACAGTTGGTTATTTTGGCATTGATGTTACTTTTCTTTTGTGTCTCTGTTTAATGTTTCAGTCTTCACATCTTAATGATGCTGGTACTTAACACATCATCTTAATGATGCTGGTGTTTAACACAGTACCTTAGCCCTGGACATTAGGATCACTTTCCTGTGGCTTCAGATGAAAAGTCCTTGTGTCTGAAATTACAGGACTGTCTTCTGAATTACCTTCTTCTTCAACTTGAACTTGGACTAAGGCTTCCTCCCCTTTAGCAAGATGATAAGACACTGTGGTGACCCTGTGGCAGAAGGACTTGTTCTCCCCTTTATCCAGTTTTACCAAGACTCTGATCCAGAGCCACATATTAGGTTCCTGGAGTGTCCCTCCAGATGGGGCCCTCCTCTTTACAAGGATGGAGTCCTTAATGGGGGCTTCCAGCAGGTCGGAGCTGTAGACCTGGTCCGGCTCAGGTTGTGTTTGGGAAGACCTTGCCACTGCTGCTGAGGGGAGAGGACTCTTTCCCCACAGACCCCGGAAGCAGCTGCCCTTTCACAGATCACTGGCTGAGCAAGTGGTGTGGATGAGTTAGAGCAAAGACTTGCTGGCAACAAGCAAAAGGCCAGCAGCCGCAAGCAGCCCCTAAATGAGTGCTCACTGAGTGAGTATAAGACCTGGCTCTCAGGAAGGAGTAGACCCACGGGGCCTTCTACATCTCAGCAGCCACACCTGCCAGCTGGTACGTCAGCTGGCAGTCCGTCAGCGAAGGGATGGCTCCTATCACATCCCTTGCCATCCCTACACAATCTGAAGATCCCTAGACTGTGGAAGCCCCTTAACAATGGTAGTTATTGCCTTGTGTTTCATGGGGGCCAGGTCCTGTGGAAAGAATCTCTCACATTAAAAGATTCACATGTATGTGTGTATGTGTCTGTGTCTGTATGACCATATGCACATGTGTGCCCCTGTAGTCACAGAGAGACCAGAAGAGGCTGTTGGATCACTCGGCGCTGGAGTTACTGGCGTTTGCTGTATGTTTGCCTTATTATGTGAGTTCTAGGACCCAAACTCCAGTATGTATGATGATTGCACAGAAGAGCTCTTAACCACGAAGCCCCCCTCTCTGGCCCAAGTATCTCACATTTTGACTCAGGTACCCTGAAAACAGCCCTGTATGATTCTTTCGTAGAGAGAAGGAAAGCAAGGGTTAGAAGTTGTCCCATCCCCGAAGTTGGGCTTCCTGATAGGCTGTTTTCCCCTGTCAACTTGCTGAGAATCCCTCCAGGCATCCTTCTCCTTTCTCCTCCTCCCAAGTGAAGGGTTCATTCCAGCTGCTCCCAGCATGCCTCATCTGAAGCAACTGGCTTTTGTCTGATTGTGCCACAGATTCCAGAGCGGAAGCAGCTCACTGTTCCAAAAACTGAGTCTCCTGAGGGTTACTATGAAGAGGCAGAGCCATATGACACTTCCATCAACGGTATGTCCCAGGGTTGGGGCCTGGGGGGTCTAACTGCTCTAATCCACAGGTGGTGCTAACTTGTCAGGTGGTGACAGATGTGCTCCCCCCGGGCTGGTAGGCAGAGGGTAGATGTGGCAACATTACCAGAGAACGGCTGCAGTTGAGACCTGACCACAGAGTGTTCAGCCTTTGGTCTGTGTGCGATATCTATGCCTGGACTCCCTGTGAGGAGTGTGAGGAGGGACTGGGGATTCCTGCAGGAAACAGCTTTCTGTGCCTGTTGTGTTCTGGACTCCTACCTGGCTGTGCTGCACTGACAGCAGGGAGACGATAACGGAGAGACATGCTGGCAAGGGGCCTGGAGCCCTGGACAGCAGTGGATGTGGAGGTCACGCTGGAGCTGAGCTCAGCCCTGCTCTTTGTTTGGGCCCTTACTTACCTTGCTCCTCCCGGTGTCAGAGTGAGAGCACTCACACTTAGTGGAGAGAAGAAAGACCACAAATATCCCTAGGTTGTGTCTGGGAATGATACAAGTTAGGGCAAAAAACAGAACAGGGACTATCTTACTGCAGGAGAGGAGTGATTTTCTAACACCAACACCATGACCTTGGGCAGATAACTGCAGGAAGAAATTTCTAGGCATGGAAATTTTTATATGCAAATGCCTTGGGTCCAGGAAACTCTTGGTGTGTTTGAGAAACAAGGTGACCAGTATGACAAGACCAGGTAAGTCAAGGGAAAGCGATGGAGAAAGACACAGAAGGGGTTGCAGGCCATGTAAGGACCTGGATGTTTTCTTGAATGAAGCAGCAAGCCTCTGCTGATTACTTCATGACTGGCCTAACTTAGGTACTGGAAACTTTGTGAATGGGCTATGCAGGCTAGGCCAGATACCAGGACCCCTCCCCTTTCTTCTTGGCCAGTATCCTTGGCCTGCACAAGTTGGCTCTTTGTCACTATCACGAAATACCTGAGATAATTAAGTTATAAAGAGAAAAGGTTCATATGAGCTCACAGTTTTGGAGGTTCTAGTTCAAGACTGGGCAAGTCTATTGCTCTGGGCTTCTTCTGGACCTGTCAGATGGTGATGCTGGGGAGCATATAAGTGGCCAATTGCTCACCTCAAAACCAAAAGTAGGAGGTAGAGCTCGGGTCCTGTGACGCCTTTGAGGGCACCTCAATCCCCAGGGCTTCCCACAAGGCCCCTACTCTTTTTTTAAATTTATTTTTATTTTATGTGTATGAGAGTTATGCCTGCATATATGTAAGTGCACCCATATCATGCAAGGTCCACAGAGGTCAGAAGAGGGTGTCGGATCCCATGGAACTGGAGTTACGAATGATTGTTAGCTGCCATGTGGGTTCTGGGAATCGAACCTGAGTCCTCTACAAGAACAGTCAGTGCTCTTAACCAAAGATGTCTCTCTAGCCCCAAGACCTTTACTCTTCATGGTTCAGATTGTTTCCCAATAACACCACACTGGGGACAAAACCCAGCAAGGAGACACATAGGCCTTTAGGAACAGTCAACATCCAAACCAGGATTTCCTTACCTTCTCTCTCCTTTCTGTAAGTGAAAAGGCTTTGCAATTATACAACACTATACAGGTATCAAAGTTGAGGGTGAGTCCCTGGTGCTGGGTATGAACAACAGGGCCAGGGATGACACTGGGACCCACAACTTGAAGCCTCATAGGACACTTCTCTTCCTTCTCATTTATCTTTGGCCTCCTGTCCCAGGAACTGTGTGGGAGGTGAGGGCCTGATGGACTGAGGATATGGATATTCTAAGTGGTTGGTATCATGGCCAGACTCTCTTCACCTCAGCCCACTGAACAAATGGGGTGCTGGCGAGTCACAGCCAGACTGTGATTTCAGACCCTCGTCAAGGGTGTGGTGCTGCTGTCTGGGCACATCCTAAAGGTAGAAGAAAGAGTGACTCACCTGCTGAGCACCCCCACACATTCTGTCTCCCGTCTTGGGTGTGGTCCCTGCTAGCCAGGGCCTGCCTCCCAGACACATGGAGGCCTTGTGGGGTGGGGGGCAGGTACTTCACTTCCACACACAAACAACTGGTTAGAAAGATTCAACCTCCTAGTGTTTGTCTCTCACCTGTACATCCCGTGCTGGTCACCACCAGACCCGGGCCTTGTCACAAGGGCAGTTTGAACTCACCAGGTAGGATGGACCAAGGAAGCAGGTGGTGAGGTGGTGGAAAGATTGCCTATCTCTCCATGATGAGGTCTGGGGACAACTTGGGGAGGCAACCATGGTTGTGACTTCGCCTGCATGGCAAGCCAACCTGTCCTCACTTCCTGCCTGCTGTCCTCACGCCTGCTTGAGCAGTGTGACTCACAGGTCACAGCAGAAAGGATCTAGAGCCCTTGTTCTAGGTGGTTGGTTGACTGATTTTGACTGCGTCTTTCATAAGACCAGCTGCTCAGATTCTTGTCCTGTTCTACTGCCGGTGTCCCCACAATGCTCTAGTGAGCCAGGATCCTCTGCCTGAGCCAGTGTGAACTGAATGCCCTGAGAACCTGTGCTTGAGACACTGGGGCTCTCTGTTTCCCAGAGACATCAGGGTCTTCATCCTGATGCACCATGTTGGGGGAATAACAGCTGCTGTGACATAACTCCTTATCATGTGTTGCTATAAACACATGAAACCCCATCTCACTCACAGAGCACTCCAATAAGGGCATTTCTGGTCCTGTATAGTTTAGGTACCCAGGCTCCTTGAATGTTTGCCTTAGCCACCCACAAAGGCCAGAGAACCTTTGCAAAGAGAAGTCAAATAATGCCTGTCTCTGCTCCTTAAAAGCACCAGCTGTGACACTCGTCACTCTGTTCACAGTCCACTGATGACAATAGTAGCCACCTCTCGATGTGAACAGGACTAGGGATTGAAATCAGTGACCTCTCCTGACAAGCCCATAGCATTAACTTTGGTGACAGGCAGCCACATTCCATATCTGAGACTGCACTTGACTGCTTCTCTCCATCTCTTCTCTCTATCCCTCCCCTCCCCTCTCCCTCTCTCCTTCCCTCCCACCTCTGTCTGCTCTGGGATGTCATGCAGGTCTTTATGGCAGATGTCTCCCTACTGAAGTCCCCAGATGGGCACAGTTGCCTGAAGGAGTCATTTATGCCACGATCACTTTGGGTACTGCTTGTCTCCAGCGTTGGAATGCCCGTTTTCTGTGTGCTCTGAGGTTGCACGCTCCGGCTGAGGCCACTACCCTCCTCCTGCCCTCGTGCCTGCATCCTGCACGTGCACTTTCCTGCCCAATGAGTGCCCTCCCCTACCTGCCATAGATCCCTGCCTGTGGTACCGGGAGATATGAGTGTAAGACCTGTAGCATGTACGGTGGTGTGCCCTTGGCTCCCAAGGACTGTCGTGGGCCCCAGGGATGCGTCCTGGTGGGATAATCTAGCCACTCTGCCTTCATTCCCCTCACTTCATATCTCCTGCAAGCCGGGAGTCTGTCTTAAGAAAATTCTATAGTAACGAAGTGCTGTGGTCCTTCTTATGGATAAATATGATACTTGATACATTTGCTCTAAAATTTTCTCAAGCTGCTCCAGATACTAGGATTGACTGTTTTGTCTCAGCTTCTGGGGACCCCATGGCATCAGAACTCTCCACAGAGCACACAGGACATCAGAAGCAGGCACTGGGCACAGGGGACAGGGACCCTTTCTACAGCTGCCTCTGCAGCCTCTTACTCATTTTTGTTCCTGTGACACAGGATCGGTCTTTTCATTTTACTTTTTGTGTAGATGCTGCAATACTGACAATGAGGAAAACTTTTTATAGGCAGCTTGACTCCACCACCTTATCACATCAGCTCCTTTGAGTTCTGTCTGCATGCACACTTCTATAGTTGGGCCTTCTCCCCTCCTGTCATCTCTTGAGGAGTTCATTGAGTGGCAGACTAGTTTTCAGGGCTTTAATTGATTATGATCACATGGATGCCTCCAAATGGACGAAATCATACTTGACTTAGCCAGTCCCCTGCAGTTAACTGTTAAATAACATGCCGGTGAATGTTTTAATGCATGTAATGTCTCCCTTCATCTTTCTAAGTTTTTTTTATTTTGGAGCTAGCAGTTGAGCCCAGATCCTTGTGATCAATCTATTAGGGAAGCGCTCTATCTAAGCCTTATACCTAGACCCTCCTCTTCTTTAAAACATTTAATTTTTTTTTTACATTTGATGTGTGTGTGTGTGTGTGTGTGTGCGCGTGCACACATGTGGGCCACAGTCTATATGTAGAAATCAAATGTCAGGCTTGGTGGCCTAACCAGTTGAGCCATCTTATTGGCCCCCTCCTCTCTCCTCTTTGCTTTTTAAAAGCTAGTTTCCTAGAATAAACTCCCCAGGCTGGAGTTTTGATTAAAAAGTATGGGAGTTTTGTAGCTCTTGAACAACAGGCTGCCAGCTTGCTTTCTGAGAACACTGTGTGAATTTTCAGTACCACAACGACATGAGAGCTCAGGGCCCCTCCGGGAAAGTATTATGACTTTTTTTTCATCATCGTTTATTTAATAGGTATAGTGGGTACGAATTCTGAACTATGTGTCTTATTAAGCCAGGAAGATGAGTAGTTTCTTACTGCTTTTAAAGAAAACTGGTATAAAAATACCTAAAACCTTAGAAATAGTGAAACAAAATATATTTTGTTAGCCCCATAGCTAGATAACTATTACAGTAGCCATGTTCCATTTGCCGTATTCTACCTCAGATTTGAACCTCTTTTCCTCCTAAGTGGGAACCTAGATATAAAGATACAACAGGGGCTTCTGTATTCTTTTGGGAAGACTTGGTGGGCCATGTATTATTTGTCCTTGAAGGGATTCATGGGCTGGTGGGGGAGGGTGTTCAGTCTGACACAGAGGCAGAACAGGGACTGCAGTGTGGCCGGCACAGGGAAACAGCCGTTGGGTCCATTTTCTGAGGAGAAGGGAGCGTCTGGTGATGGGAAGGAGGGGTTGCAAGCTCCCTATCCTTTGGGAGCTCAGGCAGACTGTCGAGATCACTAGACAGGATTTCTGTGCTGAGCCACGGGTTGTCTTGGGGATCCAGAGTTCCATCTTCTTCTCATGCTGCTTCTAAAAATATTGTTTTTATTTTATGTATATAAATGTATTGCCTGCATGTAGGTGGGTGCACCCGTGTTGTGCAGTGCCCTGGGAGGTCAGAAGAGGGCATTGGAATCCCCTGGAACTTACAGATGATTGTTAGTCACCCTGTGAGTTCTGGGAATCAAACCCAGGTCTTCTGCAAGAACAGCCAGTGCTCTTAACCACTGAGCCATCTCTTCAGTCCTCTCATGCTGGTTTTTAAGGGTAGATGGATGGATGTGTTTATGTGTAGATGGGTGGATGCATGAATGGGTATGTGGGTTCATGTATGCATAGGAGGGTAGTAGATATATGCATGGGTGGATAAATGAGTGGATGCATGGATGGGTAGATGGATGCATGCATGCATGGGAGGATGGATACATCAATGATGCATAGATGGATGGGTGGGTGGGTGGATGCATGGATGCATCCATGAATAGACTTCTGGATGGACGGATGCATGAATGAATAAATGAAAGTAGACTGATTTTCTTTGCGTGGTCTCTGTTGGCCTTGAACACAGTGAGCCTAGAGAAGAGAACTCTGGCAGGGCAGTAGGAACAGAAACTAGACATGGAGGAAGGTGTGGTGTGCACCAAATTATGTGTGGTTTGTGCTGTGGTGAGCTTGGGGATTCTTTCAAGAAAAGAACGTAAGGTGGGCTCTGGCCAGCAACAGATGTTAAGATAGAGACCAGGTAAGGAGCTTATGAATATTCAACAAGGAGGGAAAGGGAATGGACCTGGGTGCTGAGTAGACCTGTTAAGGGGCCCAGGACTCGTGGGCAACCACCTTCTAGACAGCCATTTCTTGCTATGGTTTATATGATACCCCCCTTCTCTCTCTCTCTCTCTCCCTCCCTCCCTCTCTCTCCCTCTCTCCCTCCCTCCCTCCCTCCCTAAAGAGCTAGACCTTTTCCCAATGTGGGGCAGAGCCAGGCCCATCCGGCTAGTTGAGGAACTAGAGGCCATCAGGGCGGGCATGCTGTCTGCAGGACCGTGTTTCCTCAGGCATGTCCGTGGAGTCTAGGATGACAGGGTTTGTGGAGGGAAATGTGCTTTTTGGTCCAAGTTAGCATCAGAAATTTCTCCAAGTGGGCTGGAGATAAAAAGCCAGACGTGGCTTTGAGTTGGTAGCTGTTGAGCTGGTTCAAGGACAGAAGGGCCAGGTGGGGTGGTAGCCTGGGACCTCTGACTGATCTGCCTGCTGCCCTCTCCAGTGTTGCTTGTGGAGGGGTACTGTTGCCCACCTGGGTCCTGATGGAGTGGGTCTTCCTTACAGATGATGGAGAGGCCGTGAGCAGCTCCTACGAGTCCTACGATGAAGAGGAGAGCAGCAAGGGCAAGACAGCTCCCTATCAGTGGCCATCACCAGAGGCCAGCATCGAGCTGATGCGCGACGCCCGCATCTGCGCCTTCCTGTGGCGTAAGAAATGGCTAGGCCAGTGGGCCAAACAGCTGTGTGTGATCAGAGACACCAGGCTCTTGGTTAGTCCCTGTCTTCTCTCCTAGGGTGGGGTGGGGTGGCGTGGGAGTTGCTCCCGGATATGACATTGGTAGGTGTGACATTGGTAGGTGTGACATTGAGAGCCTTTGATAGCAAGAGACTTTAACCTCTCCCCAACTCAAAATGCTGTGCAGGACTTAGTGTGTGCAGTGAATGTATTTTTCTGGACTGGAAGGATCTAGTCATTTTGAATCTATCTCTCATAGGGAGCAGGTGACCCCTCCCCCATCCCATCCCATCCTATCTCATGCTCCTTAGTTTTTTGTTTTTTCAAGGAGGAGGTTGAGACAGGGTCTCACTATGTAGCCTAGGCCTTGATCTAACTCTCACCTCACCTCAGCCTCCCCAGGGCTGAGATTACAGTCATGCACATGCACAACATGCCAGTCTCCAGGCACTTTTTTTTCTGAGACACACATTTCTGTCCTCTGGTTCCTCACATCTTGTTGACTGAGGCCATTGGTTCCCCGAACCCAGCCTCCAGCCCCAGTTCTGGCTACTGCTTTGGTTCAAGCAACATGAGAGAATTAGAGAAATCAAAAGCTGTAAGACTTTTAAAACTACTTATTCTAAGTCCACATTCGTAGAGGAACCAGAGCTTTTACTCTGACAATAGTCCTGCTTCCTGATATTTTAAATTAAATTCATGTTTTGAACTGGGTGTGGCCAGCTATGAACCTGTAGTTCTAGCTGTTCCTGGGCAGGAGGATTACTTGCTTCCAGGAACTCAAGGCTAGCCTAGGTAACATAGAGGGATCCTGTCTCAAAAACAAAAACATTTCACAGCCTTAAGTCCTGAGTGTAAAGTTTCACAGAATTATTATAAGTACTTTTCCCCTTCTGGTCACAATGTGTCCCACTCTGTGTAGATGTTATTTCAGGTGATCCTGTCTAGGAATCCTGTGAGGACTGTCATTTTATGAAATATTGAAAGATAAACATATTTCAGAGGAAAAGGTCTCTTTCTTTCTTTGAGTTCTATTATGTAGCAAGACAGATCTTCCTGATGGATCTGTTGCTGGGGATGCTAACATACTCAGAGAGGTAGAGAAATGGTAAAAGTGTTCTTCTCTGGAGAACTGAGTGCTGTCCACAGGGGATGTGCATTTATATGCCACTTAATGGTGGGACACATTGTGAGAAATGTGTCCTTAGGTGATGTCATTGCCCTGTGAGTATCACAGTGTGTATTTATACAAACTGCATCATCCAGCAATGTAATCTTAGGAGGCCACTGTTCATTGCTGCTGTCGTTGACCAGATCACTAAGTGGTGCATGGCTATATTTGAGGAGCCTCCCTCTTTGAGCCAGAGCAAGGTAGGGACATTTGGATAGTCCAGCTAATAGAATATCCCTGGCCAAGGTCAGAGAGAAGGAGGCCTGGAGAGATAATCTGACATAGAGAACTAATATTTGAGGTTAAGGCCATGAGCCTGCCTTACAGTATTGAGCCCTATGGTTTGGGGGTAAAATCAGGAGATTTTCAATATCCAAGGATCCCTCCTTTGCAGAATCCTTCTCCCCCATGCAAAGTAGAATCTTTTCTTTTCCAGTGTTACAAGTCCTCCAAGGATCACAGCCCTCAGCTGGACGTGAACTTGGTGGGCAGCAGCGTCATTCACAAGGAGAAACAAGTACGGAAGAAGGAGCACAAGCTCAAGATCATACCTATGAACGCTGATGTGATTGTCCTGGGCCTGCAGAGCAGGGACCAAGCCGAGCAGTGGCTCCGGGTGAGTGGGATACTCCAGGCTGCTGGGATCCAAGCTGCTTCCTCCAGTGAGGGGCTGTGGTGTTCTAGCTCCCTGCTTCTTCCAAAGGGATAGATAATGTGGTCAAGGGTGGAGAGAGGGCCTGTGATCCTTCAAGTGTCCAGGACTTCCTGCATTCCAGGTACTGGCAATCAGTGTCACTGAACAGGTACAACACTTTGATGCTCAGTCTGAATCCTTAGAAGCCAAGACTTAGCTATAGTTGGAGTCTGTTTGCCTTTTTCTTTCTGGTAAGGCATCACCTTATTCCATGCTAAAGAATAGTAAGTCCTGCTACATCTGTGAAGTATCTACCACAGACTGTGGGCTTGAGATCTAACCCTAGGGGTATCTGGACAGTGTTAACATGTACCTGCTTTGTAACACTGAAAGTTAAGGTTCATAGGACAGAGGCAACAGACCAAGGTCACCTGACAGATGAATGACAGCAACAGATTGCTGTGACTATCTGACCATGATGTTGTTTCCTGCCACTCCAGATGCAAATGAGCAGCTCTGCCATCACGTACCCTAGGAGGTCACTGGTGATGATGCACCAAGAGAGGGGCTTGCCTGTCCAAGTTAAAGATGATGAGCTTGGTGGGCCCAAAAAGTATGCGGTTTGGAGCAAGAAAGGAATCATTTCCCCACGATCAGGGAGAACCAGAGACCCCCTCCCTTCTGCGGCTGTTCACGCGCCCATTGCGCCCATATTAGCAGTGTCTGGCCTTGTATCATCCCCATCTCCACAGGCTAAGTATAGCCACCGCAGGGAGCCTCATAGAAGAGTACCTGAACTGCCCCTTATTAAAGCATGACAGAAGGTGGTACCTGCCCAGTACTGGCCACCCCAAGTGCTGAGTACTCCAGACTTGAAGTAGGCAAGCTGTTTTTGTGAAACCACTAAATGTCTTAAGAAATATGGCCAAACCGGTCTCCTGGGATGGACTGACAGGTATTTCAACTCTAAGGAAGAGTGTTTAGGTGGTTATGGACTGTCATATAGACAAGGGTCAGACAAATGTGCAGTTTTGTGGGGATGTTTTCTGAGAGGCTATTGGCTCTGAAAGACCAAGCCTAGCATGTGGGGGCTCTTGCTTAAAATCCTGGCTTCCCTCTTCTTAGCTGAGTGATCACAAGTTGGTTCCTTGACGCGTGCAAAGTCCTCAGCACCATGGCCAGTGTGTACTGAGTATAGGCAGCTCAGCCAGCACAAATGACACCACTGAGAACCCCAGACTGCAAGGGCCCGGTTTTGGTTGCAGAGCTACTAGGACCCAGGGCTCTGAATTGCTGATGACGTGTTTAACTCCCTTTTCTTGCCCAGGTTTCCCTTTTGGCTTCTCTCAGCATGCTCCACTCATACCCTCTAAGCATGCGCATGCGCACACACACCTCACACTTGTATATCCCTGGACACAGAACACACAGCCCATTTAGGCATATGCATATTGCCCTTATTCCAAGTTCCCACAGCTGTTCCTCTGTCTGCTCAGTCCTACCTATCTTTCCACTGAACCTGACCCTCTCCTTCCAAACCCTCACACCGCTTCCGGAGACCCCTGGCCTCACAACCCCTGCCGGTTGATTCAAAGACAAGAGCAATTTCAGGAGACATCAGCTCCGTGTCCACGCTGCATAGAGAAACCATTTTCCTCCCTGGTGAAATGAGTGTCGGTGTGGCCTTGCTTCTAAGTGCCTCCCTCTGAGAAGCGACCCACTCCTGCAGCCTGGCAGGACTGATCAGCCCCTTCCCTAAGCAGGACTTCCATATATTCTGGTCTATGCTAATATTCTAGTCTGTGCTACAGTCTGTGCTATGCTATTCTGCTCTGTGATGAGCACTTTACACTGAGTCCTCATACTCATGTTGTCTGGTGATAAAGATACAGTACTGAGGCTAGACCCAAGGTCGGACTGCTGAATCCAGTGCCTGCTCTCTTCCCATGACACTGTGTTGCATATTCTTTGTGGGCACAAGTTCCTAACTGGGGTAAGCTAGGAAGAGAGAAAGGCCTTGCCTCTCCTCTCCCAGAGTGCTTCTTTCTTTTATTTTACTCTTCTGATTTCAAACTGCTTCTACTGACTGCTGTAGGCAGAGACTATAAAAGGAAAGTCCCTGAAGCTTCTCTTAATGTCCCTCCAAAGGGCTTCTGGAAGGGGGGTATGTGTGGTGTGTGCGTTACGGCTTAGTGAAGTCAGAGCCACCTCTGAACTTCTGTGACCCCAGAGCAGGCCCTGAATACCAGCTAAGCAACTCCTTTCCAGAACAGAGTGGATGGTAGTCCACATCAGATCGAGGCAGTATTCAAGCCTTCTTCTAACTGGTGCAGAGCCTCCATAGCGAGCCCATAGCCCCCCAAGCCTCCCCCCAGGGAACCATCCAGCAAGTGCAGCTGGTCATCACACTTGAGGCAGGACCGTACTCCTGCCCTCTGCTGGTGGAGTTGGTTCCCCTTTCACCTGTTGTGAACCTTGCTGGGGAAGCCCCTGGCCCACCCCCAGAATACAGGGACTACAGGAAGGTGCCTGCAGGAAAGAGCCTGTGCTACAAGCTTTTTCCATCTTAACTGTCCAGCAGTGTCCAGGGTACATGTGTGGACCAGGGCTAGGACTAGAGCTGCTTCTGCTCCCTTCAAAGGTCTGTGTCTTGTCTCTCTTTACCACCCACTCTCCCCTGGCCTTAAGGCTGCCAGCTTTGTCCTGACTGTGCGTGCTGAGCACCAGGGCCACTCAGGAACCCTGATCTCTGCTGTCTGATGCCATTTCTCTTGATCCAGGTCATCCAGGAGGTGAGCGGTCTGCCTTCTGAAGGAGCCTCTGAAGGAAACCAGTATACGCCAGATGCCCAGCGCCCGACCTGTCAGAAAGTAAGGCTTCACCCTGCCTGGAGGGAGAGTCCAATTCTGGGTTTACTTGGTAAAAAGGAGTATAAAGTTGGAATCTTTGTCTTCATATTTTAGCCCAATTACTAAGAAGCATGCACTGCTTGGGTGAGGGCAGGAAGCTGGCGTAGCAAGAAAATGATTCCAGATCTGTTTTCTTGCTTAATGGGGAAAGTGTTATTGAAGCAAAAGTCACTTTGCCACATTCTTTGTTTTGTTTTGGGGACAGGGCCTCACTACGCAGCCCTGGCTGGCCTGAAACTCACTATATAAACCAGGCTGTCTTCAAACTCACAGAGATATGCCTTTCCCTGCCTCCTGAGTGCTGGGATTAAAGGCATGCACAACCACACTACCTCCTGCATTATTTTTTTATTTTATGTATTTTTATTTTATGTATATGAGTGTTTTGCTTGCTTGTATGTAAGGGTACCCATCTTGTGCAATGCCCATGGAGACCAGAAGCGGGCACAGGATTCCCTGGAACTGGCATTATGGATGGTTGTTAGCTTCCATGTGGGTGCTGGGACCTGGATTTAGGTCCTCTGTGAGAGCAACCAGTACTCTTATCCTCTGAGTCGTCTCTCCATCTCTCCTGCATTCTTTCTCCATAGAGACTTCTGTGCCATGCAGTCACTGTACGTAGTGATGCACTTCGTAAAGATGTGTGTATGCAAACATGCCACATATCTCCCTTCTGCTGTTCTCCTGTGTCCCAGACAGTCTAACTTCCATTTTCATGTCATGTACAAATTATTTTATGTCTCCACCCAAAATCTAGGCTTCACAGATGAAGGAAAACATGCAGTTTGTTTCCCTGAATCTGATTTCTGCCACTTCATATGATGATCTCCAGTTGTATCCATTTTCCTGCAAATGCTGTATATTTCATTCTTCATGGTTGAATAAAACTCCATTGTGAATATACGCCACATTTTCTTCAGTCATCTTGGACTGATTTTGCCATTGGCTGCTGTGAATCACCCTACTTTCTTAAGTTGGAGATTTCTTTTACAAGGCTGAGGCTGATCTTCCACTAGCCCCTGGCCTCCAGGTGGAGTCATCTTGATGCCGATGCCAACCAAGGGCTCCAAGTGCTCCCTTGCACAGAGCTTTGGGGCGCTTTGGGCTTAAGGGTCAAGGGAATTTGGCCGAGTGCAGTTACCTTTGGATCATACTTCCTATCCGAGTCGCAGCAGGCAGGAATCCTGAAGCTTGGACATACCAGCGGCAGCCAGGGGATCCCCAGCACTGGCAGGGAGGCCAGCAAGAGAGTACACAGAGGGCCTAAGGAAGGAGGGGCCCTTTGTTCCCCAAAAGCTGCCAGTCACAGGGAGAAGCAACCACAGCCCAGCCTGGGGGACTGAAGAGGGGGGCGGAGGTTTTCAAGGTCTCACTCATTGCTTGACTACAGACAGGAATGAATTTGGATTCCCTTCCCACTGGGGTGAGAATGAGGGTTCCGCCTGCAGCTGCAGCTGAGAAGCTTCCCTGGCCAGTCTCCATCATCTCTGGGTCCTGCTTGGGCTGGCCCAGTGGCTGAGGCCCATCAGCTTGTTTCTAGTGCTCTGGAATGATTTTCTAGAAACTTGTCTGGAACATTCTAGGTGCTCTACATTTGACCAGAAGCAGCTCCCCTCTCTTCCAGTCTCTGGAACTCCATGAGTAGCTAGTACAGTCTGCTCTCAGAACACTTCTTCAAGCCCCAGTGTGGGTGAATCCCAGCTTGATAGTCATCAGCAGGGATAACAACTCAGATACAGCTCAGTCCTGGAGTTAGTTGCCTACCTGCTTCCCCACTGGCTCTGGGTCACTGTCATATCTGGTGCAACTGTCATTTGGACTTGTGAACAAGGAAGGAGAAGACAGGAGAGATACTCTGAGGCTAGGAGGCAGGGGCCTACATAAGAAGGGTGATAGCAGGTGCTCCAGAGACAGCCCCCCTACCACGAAGGAAGCTTGGCCTACCAGTGTCCTACCAGTAGCCTGAATTCTGGTCAATGGAGTTTTACTCAGTTGACCTCTAGCATACTCACAAGAGCCATTCTATTTGCCCTTACATTTTAGTCTTCAAGGTAACCATTCCCAGCCAGTGACCATTCATCTCTTTGTTGTCCACAGCCAGATATAGCGGAGAAGTACCTGTCAGCTTTGGAGTATGGGAGTGCCGTTGATGGACACCCTGAAGTCCCAGAGACCAAAGACGGTAACCAGGCTGTGGCTCTCTGCCTTATGATCGAGGGTCAACAGTATCTAGGGTGTGAGGCGTGGCCACATGGCCCAATCCTAATTGTTTTGGGGCAGCTGATTCTAACATGCCTTCAACAGAACAAAGGGAGATGGCCAAATTAAAGTTATGTTTTCCTCCAGGCTAGGGAAGAGAACATTCTTCCAGCCCTTCTTCTGTGCCAGTCCTGTGTCAAACCTCTTTGAGGTCATACAGTCTGTAAAGAGTCTCCTGGTGTTCACCTATACTGAGATGTCTATGTATCCCCTGGGTGTATGACTTTGGGGGTATCTGACTTGTCCTCAGGATCCTAGTGTGTGAAACAAATGTGCCTGTGTGTGTGTGTGTACACATTAATGTGTATAGGCTGGGAGGGATGGGTGGAGGTAGTGTGCATGAGTTTACTATTGGGTAGGCTATGGCCAACACTGATTGTTTTCTCTGTCATCCTGACAGTCAAGAAGAAATGTTCTGCTGGCCTCAAACTGAGCAACCTCATGAACCTAGGCAGGAAGAAATCCACCTCACTGGAGCCCCAGGAGAGGTCCCTCGAGACATCCAGTAAGACTCTAGCAACCTTCACAACCCCAGGCTGCTTCACTGAGCTGGAGCCTATATCCCAAAGGCTAGTCCAAGCAGCAAAGGCAGAGGATTCCAGGGCTGGCTTTAAGCACCTCTAAGAATGGAGAGTGTACAGAGCTTGGGGTTTGGGTTTGTCTCACCTGTAGGTTGTTCTTTATGCTCTACCAGGCTCTCTCTTGCTGTATATTGGGTGAGGAAGTGAGAGTAACGGATTGGAATCTTCCTCGTATTCTTTTAAGCACACTGTATATTTTCTGTGCAGTGTGGGAGTATGGCAGGCACAGTGTTAACACAAGCTTGGTAGAAGGCACAGTCCTGACATCTTTAGCCCAGGAGACAGGAGACTTTCTCACCTGAATATACATGGGGTCATCTTCATGGTGATCAGGACTTGGGAACATGAGTAACCTTTTCACCCCTGGGGTAAGAGATGGCTTCATAGATCTAACCTTAAAGAGTAGGTGGGAGCTGAGCAGACTTAACCGCCTATGAGCTGGATATGAAAGGACTCAGAGATGGAGACAGGTTAGACCTAATAGGGGACAACAGGAATGCCGGGTAGCTGGTTCAGAGGGCCAGTGTGGATGTTTGTGGGTTTTTGGAGGTCACCTCTCCTGTTCATTCTTGAGGCACCTGAGGAAACTGATGGCAGGAGAGGAGACAGGTTTGGCCTGAAAAATACCCTGCTGTGAAATATCTTATTTCCTAGGCCAGGCTCCTGGCTGCAGCCTCCTGCTCCATGGGCCTGGAGGCCATTATGGCCCACCTTTGGGTCTTTTTCTCTGTCCCATCCTGGGCTCTTTCCTGAATTCAAGTTTTCTCTTTTCTTGGCAAGGTAGAAGACAAGTCATTCTTCTTTCTTAGACAGACCAGGGAGCAGCCTGGTTCTGCCTGTGTCACTACAGCCCCAGAGGGCACAAAGCATGGCCTGGAGCCTGAGCCCAGTGCACCACGGTCTATAAGATCTGACTGGATTACTGCTGGGAAGCTGCTCCATGTCTCCTCTTCTCCCTCTGGCTGGGGACAGGCCAGGTGCTTATGAACTGAGCTTCTACCTAAACTGATTACAAACTGAGCTTTTGACCTAAATTTCTCTTTTAGAGGATTGTGATGAACACGTGGCATCTCTTTGGAAGGTTCAGGTTCTAGTGTCTCGTTCCTCACTGTGCTGTGATGTCGTATTAATATGGTATAGATGGGGCTGGAGAGGTGGCTCAGTGGTTAAGAACACTGGATGTTCTTGCAAAAGACCAGGGTTCAAATGTCCACTAACAACCTTCTGTAACTCCAGTTCCAGGGGATCTGACGCCCTCTTCTGTCCTTCATGGACACTGCACGACACAGGTGCAGTTACACACATGCAGGCATAATACTCATAGACATGAAAAATATGTATGGTAGAGAGATAGACAGGATCCCCACTATGCACTGTGTGTCCAGCTCTGGGAAGGGCAGGAGAGTGACTGTCCACTTTAACTCTGCAGACTAGTTATCTGGCTAGGGTTCAGAAAAGCTGAATGGAGTAGACTTCTACTTCATAAGCCAGTGAGATTTGAGAAGGTGAGGAGCAGAGAGTGTACACGAGTGTACAGAAGCCCTGGAAGCCAGACTGTACTTATCTGTGTTGACCCATGGTCAAGGCTGCATCAGCATGTGGTATCAGCTCAGTAAATTGTTCACCTGATGGGAAAAGGCTTCCCTCTCTTTCAGAAGCTGAACACACACACACACACACATACACACATGCAACCATTCAAGAACAAGGAAAGATAGTGTTCTGGGTGTAGCCTGGGGCTAGTTGCTGCTATGATCTACAGAGGAAGCAGGGCCCCTGGTGAAAAGGCTGAAGGAAGCAGACCTTGGCATTGGAGAGGATTTGGTGCAATTCCTGCCCTTGAGATGCACCTGTGTCCAACTGAGGATGCTGACGTAGGAGCCGGGAGTTTGGCTGCACTAGGCCTACCCATGTCTTCTGACAGGAGGCAGACTAAGTCAGGGCTAGGGAGGCATGGAGGCGGCTGCCCCCGGCTGGAAGAGGAGGGCTAATTTGAATTTGGACAGTCTAAGGGTGGACAAGCTATCCAGAGGAGCTGAAGAAACTGAGGCTGCAGAGGCAACGTGTTTGAGCCTGCCTGCTGGGGTATATGGAGGCCTAAAGATGAGGCCTGGTAGGGAGCCTGTGTCCTGTGTACACACTCACCAGTCTTGGTCTAATAGGGGACAAGTCTTACTTTCCTCTGGTCATACTTTTTATAAACCAGCAGAAGTGTAGTGCCTTGCTTCAAAGGGCCTAGCTATTTACCCAAAGGAAGAATGTACTCTGAGATTCACGGACTCCATGACATAAGAAGGCACGACAGGTTCTTAAGTAGGTGCCAGGACAAATACTCTGGAGGCCTGTCGGTGGTGCTGGCCCTTGACATGCTTGGTATTCTAGGTCCTCCCGCAGGTCCATCCCCTCCTGAAGGTGCATCTTTAGATGCGTCCCTCTATGGGGCTCGACTCCTCCTACTGCTTCACCCTCCTCATCCTCACATCTTTCTACAGGCTACCTGAACGTGCTGGTGAACAGCCAGTGGAAGTCACGCTGGTGCTTAGTTAGGGACAGTCACCTGCATTTCTACCAGGACCGGAACCGGAGCAAGGCAGCCCAGCAGCCCCTCAGCCTCGTGGGCTGTGAAGTGGTCCCAGACCCTAGCCCCGACCACCTATATTCCTTCCGTATCCTCCACAGTGGCGAGGAGCTGGCCAAGCTTGAGGTACACTGGCTGTGGGGCAGGCAGGAGGGGCAGTCAAGGCCTGGCACCCTCAGCTGTCAACTGAAAATATCGATGACCATGATCCTACTGAGCAAAATTGATGGGGCTTCATGCTATTCTTACCTCTTTTACCTGTAATGGTTTGCATTTTGGTTCCCATTATGGGAGTGGGACAACGGGTCCTTTCCCCCACTGAGAGCATCCAGGAAGTATTTACAACTTACATAGGTGCCAGAGAGGCTTCTGGGATCCAAATGGTGCTATTTACTTTGCATGTTACCAGTATTGAGAACCTAGAAACCTGCTAAGTACAGCTGTCAGAATTTATCTGGGGTCAGGATTAGCTCTGTGGTACAATTACATTTCTACCACTCCCTTCCTTTTGTTTTTGGTGTTGTTACATTTACAAAAACAAGAGATGACATAATGCCTTGCAGTGAGCCTCATGGGTGGAGCCCAAGTTCCTTCACACATAAGCACTTGTCCCTTAACTTCTGTTCACTTAGTGCTTTCCAGGGGTCTTTCTCCAAATCTCGCTCCAATACTGCCCTCTGGTGGTTCAAACGTCTACATGCTGTTCGCTTCACAGGGCCATGGCCACCTTCATTTGCCTTTGGACAAAAGAGAGAAATATTCTCTGTCCATGTTGAACTTCTAGTTTGGTAGTGTGGCATTCAGCTAATTACATACATGTTTGGTTACAGTTGCGAGAAAGGAGAAGGGTGCTGTGTTTGCTGGGTTCAGGAAGAGGCTGGGAGGAAGGGGCAGACCCTGCTCCTAAAAAGCGGTGGTGGCCCTGAGGAATTTCAAGAGAGGTGGCGTGCTAGAATCTGAAGATTAAGATGCTTCCCTCCAGCTACTGGTAGGGCGTGGGAGTAGATGAAAAGGGGCAAAGGACCAGAAAGCTGCTGTGGGTGCCCAGTGCAGAGATGGCGCCTAAAGAATGCATTCCAAAAGCAGTATTGGATCACAATTGAAAAGGAAACTATATTACTTATTTGCTTGTTGCTGTGAACAGATACCTGACAGAAATCAATTTAGAGGAGGACAGGCTGATTGGGCTCATGGTTTGTGAGGAGGCAGTTCATCCTAGTGGGGTAGGCGTGGCCATGGAGGTGGGTGGCAGCAGGTCACATTGCACCTGCAGAGAGAGATGAACCCTGGTACTGAACTCACATTCCCCTTTTATCCAGCCCAGAACCCCAGCCCATGAGATGGTGCTGCCCACATTCAAGGTGTTCTCTCCTCAATCCAACATCTCTGGACACACCCTCCTGGAAATGCCCAGAGGTGTCTCCTACATACTCCCAAATCCAGTCACGTCAACAATGAAGATTAACTAATCACACAAATTAAAGGTCAAGTTTAGTTTGTAGCTGCATCTCTAGAATAGAGAAAGTAGTAATTTTAGGGTGGTGGGGCCACGTGACATAATGTCAAAAGGGTAGCCAGCTTTGCCCAAGAAAATAAACTTGCAGCTTTTATTCTTTTTTTGTTATAAAGGCAAGAAAAACAATCCTGACATTTTAAAAGAAATACCCAGTGCATACATTTCATTAGAATGCATTGTCCCCAGAAAGGAAACAAATACCACATTAGTTGGGACTGGGTTGGTAATTTAGCAGAACTACTTGCTCTTGTGTTAGGCCTTTCAGATTCCTTAACTTCATTGACGTCATAAACAGAAATAAATGTGACCATTTGTTATTTGTTAGGAAGTATCCCAGCAGTCTTCTGTGTATGGGTTAAAGTGACAGTGATTGTTCATGAAATAGAAGGGCCAACCTACAATGTTAATAACTATTATCAATCTTTAATGGTTATTACTTTGAGAACATAGTTATCAGCTTCTAGAAACACATGTATGCGAATCACTTGTGAGACTTCCTGCTAATAAAGTCTACAGTATCACTGAGGTGGCATGCTGACGTCACTGCCAGGAAATGGTTTTGGGCTCCCATATGGGTGGGAGTGGGAGTGACTGCCCTGGGCAGCACTCTTTCCCTGATTGTGACTCTCTCTCTCTCTCTCCATGTCCTTCTAGGCTAAGTCCTCAGAGGAGATGGGCCACTGGCTAGGCCTCCTGCTCTCCGAGTCAGGCTCCAAGACAGACCCAGAAGAATTCACCTATGACTATGTGGATGTTGAGAGGGTTTCCTGTATTGTGAGTGCGGCCAAAAACTCGCTCCTGTGAGTAAGAGGCAGCATTTCCTTGTGTGTCCTCCCATGCCAGCTGGGCTTCTAGACCTGGCTTCAGTGGGCAGTTAGGGCAGAGTGGCCACAGAGAGCACAGGTTGAGTCCTGCTCAATCTAGTGGGAGGAGGAAGCATGGCCCAGCCCTCGGGGAGGCCCTGGGGTTAGCCACTGTCTAGCTCCCTAGTGCACAGTGAGCACCTTTTTCCAGCCCTCTCATCCTTCCCCTGGACCTCCCACCAGATCTTCAGTGTACTATGGAATATGCATGGCAGGGGTGGTAACTTTTGCTCTCCAGATGAGCGGACAGGCGGATGGGAGATGCTAGCGTGGCCCCTGAACAGAATGTTCTCTCATGTACAAAATGGGGATACGTTTGAGTTGAGCTGCCCCAGGTGCATTGGGGAAATGAAGTGAGATAAGATCTTGTGACTGCTACTGGGAGGGGGTCTGGAGATGGTATAGGATGCTGAGGAAGAGTGTGGGCCAGAGGAGTTGGTTTTTCTAGAAGGGAAATCTGGACCCAAGAAAGCTGGGGCAGGGGAAGGCAGTGGGGCTAGGCATACAGAGGTTTGAGAAGGTGTTTGTCTCAGATTTCTCTGAAGCTAGGGGCTTTCACTGTGCATTCTTTGAGACTAACAGCTGTCTACAATGTCCTGGAAGCTTCATGCACTTACATGTGTCTTCCAGACTGATGCAGAGAAAGTTCTCAGAGCCCAACACATACATTGATGGTCTGCCAAGCCGGGACCGCCAGGAGGAGCTATATGATGATGTGGAGATGTCGGAGCTGACAATGGGGGTGAGGACTTGGTGGCCAGTGGCAGGGACTGTGTGCAGTCCTTTCCCCTACCAAACCTCTCTGAGAATCAGATTGTCCCTACGATGAGCAGGTTCCACATCACTTACAGGGCCATGGGTGCACATCCACAGTGCAGCAAGCACACCTTTTGTATGGGGGCTGTGCAGCTGTCCTGGCTTGGAGGTTTGTCTAGATAAAACAGCTGCTGGTTTGCTCTAATCAGTGCCTGGGGTGGAAGGTAGCAGGAAGGTGATGTGGGGATTGGGAACAGTGATGCCATTAGCCTTCAGGCTCCATACTGGTAGCTGAGGTAGGCCAACCAAGTAGTGGCAGGATCCTGCTTTGGGTTGTTATACTAAGAGGCTGGTAGCTTAACTCAATCCTAACCCACTATAGAAAGACATTATTGTTTTCTTCTTTATACATTAAAATTAAGGGTCAGGGACACAGAGTAATGTGTCCTGGGTCTTCCATCTAAGACTCAGCAGAGGCTCCTCTGGGAGGGAGGAGGCTCCCCAAGAACTCCAGTATGGGAAAGGGACAGGAGATTTGAAGCCAGAGCTGGTGTGCCATCCACAGCCGAGGGAGCAGACAATAGTGAATGCCACCTGACTCTTCTGCAGGCAGAACCTGCTGAAGAAGCCACCCCTGCTGTAGATGGTCACAGTGAGAGTGAGCTTGATCGAGTGTACCTGGACCTCACACCTGTCAAGTCTTTCCTGCACAGTCCCAGCGGGGTGCAGGCCCAGACCTCTCCTCCAACAGCGATGCATCTGGATGACCTGGCTGAGATCCTCCCAGCAGACCCAGGTCCAAGTCCTACCGCAGATGAGCCCCACACAAAGCCTCCAGAGAGCCTGGAGGAAGACCAGGTACTGGCCATTCCTTCAACGGGTGAGCTAGCTGCCTTGCCACACCCCTCAGTCATGGAGTGGTATGTGGTTTGTTTCTGCGTAGAGGCATCTAGAGAGCCGGCAGTCCTCAGAACCTGCGGAGCCCGTCCTGAGGATCACCACAGTTAAATTGCAAGCTGAACAGCAGCGAATTTCCTTTCCAGCCAACTGTCCTGATACTGTGGCTGCCAGTCCCGCCAGTGCCAGCCCACCCGTGAAGGACAGGCTGAGGGTGACCAGTGCAGGTGCCTGGGCTAGATTCAAGCTTAAGGTTTTGGGCAGGGCTGGGAGAAGTTAGCTTGATTCCTTCCCATTCAGACACACAGAAAGTAGGGGCTTGATTTTCTTCCCCATCCTTGCTGGACCGGTGTTCAGCTCAGGTGTTCTACCCGAGTCCTGAGTTCTGTATAACCCTGGGAAGCGGGCTTGGGGCCAGCCCTCATCATCCATCCCCACTGATATGGGCTCTCTGCTCTGGATCTTTAGAGATCAAACTTGGGAAGAATCGGACAGAGGCTGAGGTGAAACGGTACACAGAGGAGAAGGAAAGACTGGAGAAGAAGAAAGAAGAAATCCGGGGGCACCTGGCTCAACTCCGGAAGGAAAAACGGGAGCTGAAAGAGACCCTGTTAAAATGCACAGGTAGGGGCCTCCAGGCAGGGAAGGCCAGGGTCTGTCACCTGCCCTCCACACCTTCCTCCTTGGCAAGGCCCCTCTCCTCCTGGTCCTGTCTGAAGGCTGCCTCTGCCTCTGCCCAGTGTCAACAGTGCCAGCAAGTAGTCAAGGTGTTGCACTTGAGCCTTGGTTTGAGCACTGAGTCCACTGAGTAGGTATCCCAAGTTAACCTTACATTAACCACACGTGCAGTGCGCTGCCCTTAATTTCTGAGGCCTTCTAGGTTTTCCTCCAAATGCTCACATCATTCTACAGCAGTTTCCTAGTAATCTGCCTCTCGCAGGACCTTTGAGTTATTTGACCTGGCTCTCACTTGATTTAATTGCATAGTTGCACCAACAAGCACAACTGGCATAGCAGGTTTTGGGACAAATGCAACTGATTCCTTAGAGGGCTTAAACCATCACTGTTGAAGGGAGGTCTTGGGGTAGTTACTGTAGTTTTTAACAGCTCTCTTGAGTCCATTTATCCTGTAACTGACCCATTTAAAGCAAACAAGGCCCCCCTTTACATAACTAAATATATGAATATATATATATATATATATTTATGTAGCCATCACTGTAAACTATTCTTGAACCCCACAGAAAACCTGTCTCTATACATAATCACTCCCCATTTCTCTCCAACTCTTTTTACCTGTAGGGGAAACTACTAACCCTGCTATCTGTTCCTTAAATAGGTTTCCCCTGGTTTCAAGGGTTTGTCATTCTTGGATATTGTGTGAGTTAGTTTTTCATTGCTATGATGTAATATCTTGGATGAATAACTCTTAAGAGGAAAGAGGCTTCAGTCCCTAGTTGCTTGACTTCATGTTTTAGTGTGGTGGAGCATGGCTGCTCATGTCAGGAGGGGCTGAGGTCAAGATACACCCTGACAGGTATTAGGCACACCCCCAACAACCTACTTCTTTCCAGAGTTCTATCTCCCAATAGTAAATGCTGCCTCCACCCAGCATGGCTCCCTGGCCTTGGCTGAAATACTGTCCTCTGCAGCCAGACTTGTTCTTTCTCCAGACAAGGGGATCCTGGCCAGCCTGGAACAGAAGCTGAAGGAAGTGGATGAGGAATGCCGGATTGAGGAGAGCAGGCGTGTGGACCTCGAGCTCAACATCATGGAGGTGAAGGACAACCTGAAGAAGGCTGAGGCCGGGCCTGTGACACTGGGCACCACCGTAGACACCACCCACCTGGACAACATGAGCCCTCGTGTGAGTGCTGGGACCACAGTTCCTCTGAGCCAGGCTCTTCGGGACATAGGCTGGGAAAGGTGGGTAACAGCTCCCTCCTGTTGACCCAGTCCTTGCTTTCCTTCTCAACCACAGCCCAAAGTTGCCTCCCCTACCCCCACGCCAGACTGCACCCCTGTCAACTCGGCATCCGTGCTGAAGAACAGGCCTCTTTCGGTCATGGTCACAGGCAAAGGCACTGTCCTCCAGAAAGCCAAGGTGAGCGGTTACTCCCAGCCTCCCTCAGTGCCAGTGGAGCAGTCGCTAGGGTGGGGCTCCTCTTCGGCTGCAGATGGCATTTTGCAGCTTTAGGCAGTAGCTCTGAGTGAGAGGTCTGCTGTCAGCAGAGAGCAACTGTGGCTCTGTCACTGATTAACCAGAAGGGTGCTTATTCTTGATTCAAGTGTTCTTTCCCAAGCCTGAGGGCACCACTCAGAAGCAGTTCCAAGGAACAGATTGTGGGCTAAAAACATTCCAGTCACCAAGTCATAATTAAAAAAAAAAAATTTGTAAGAATTTACCTAGTTTAGTTTATGTGTATGTAACCATGTGCACACAGGCATTTGTGAGCTGCTCTGTGGGTGCTGGGGAACTGAACCCGGGTTCTTTGGAAGAGGAGCAAGTGCTCTGACCTGAACCATCTCTCCAGCCCGGATTCCAAATGATTCGTACCATTAAAACTAAGGAAACAAAATCGCTCAGCAAAGCAAAAACCAGGAATGGATCCTGTGACTAGGTTTCTCCCCGAGGTCTCAATGAACAGTGGTACTACTCCTTAACTCATTTGTACAGTAAGGAACATGCCTAAAGCTGCCTTGGCTTTGATAAACCCTGCTCTTTGTTCCTGTACTGAGTAGTTGCTGGAGATAGTTGGAGGCACCCACACCAATGGGGAGCTAGCAAATCCATTTAATTGCATAAACCTCTACTCTACCACAGCCTCAACCTCCACAGGTGCTACACAAGGGATGAACATATAGCAGCTTTTTGAGCTTATATTTTTCTTCTATGCATATAAAGGTTGATATAGAGGATAACTCTCTTTTGGGGGTGGGTGTTTGGTACCACAGGAATGGGAGAAGAAAGGAGCAAGTTAGGACACAAGAATCATCTAAAGACTCTTATGTCCGCATGGACCTTGGTGACAATCCTGCTTTGGTAAAGTCTTCGTTAAAACAGCAACTCTGAGGAAGGGTGAGTCTGTTTAGAAGAAAAAGCAAGGAACGAAGTGGTGTGAATGGAGAGCTTCTGGCAGAGGAGGAAACCAGGCCAAAGGGCCACTACAACAGCAGCAAAGGCTTCTTTGGAGAACTGAGTCTGTTGGCTGTAAATGAGACATTGTACTTAGGAGTGTTCTGGGTTTCTTTTCTTGAATTTCACCCATCAGTCCATTTTATCAAGATTTTTAAGTAATGGAAAATGGCCGTGTGGCTTTGGTGCCTGAGAACACGACTCTTATCTACACTTGGCCACACTGAGGGTGTGCTAATTGCTGAGGCAATGCTAATTAAACTGCCTTAAAAAAATTTTTTAAGCAATGCTGAATCACACAGGAAAATATACAATCCCCATGTTTACAGATTCTGTCCATGGTCAGGTCACTTTTAAAGGAAGATTTATTTAGTACAATCTTGTCATTTTCCTTTTAAAGCCAATTTCATTTCTGATTCCCTTGCAAGAAAAACAGTGGTGCATTTGGGTAGTCTTCCTTTTCTCTCCAGATCAGCAATTCTGCCCATTATGTGGCCTGACGCTCTCTGTGATGGCATTAACACAGGTTGGAACATTTCGTCTATATTAACCTTGCCCTATTTCTGGGCATTCTGAATCGGAGTTCTTTCTTTTTTTACATGCATATTGTCTTTCTAATCCCAGGGCATTTATTTCCTGTGTCATAAATACTTGGTAACTTTATTGAGTTAGATTTTTTTAAATAAAATGTTCATTGTATTTGGGGGCTTTCCTTGTATTTCATCAAATGACAAGGGGCAAATATTTTGATTTATGCACCGAATTTCAAAATATACACAGTAAAAACTGAGCTACAGGTGGTATCCTAGAAAGCTGAAAGAGGGTTTTAATAGTATAATTAACAAGGAGCCAAATCCTCAGGAAACTTCTGCGGAGACTTGACTATATGCAGACAACTGAAAATCAAGCTCCTGGAGGAGGTGAAACAAACCCCTATGTAGAAGGTTGCCTAAGCAATGTATTTATATAGATATTTTGACAAAACCAAATTGACTCCTTGAACATGGCAATATGATTTTAAAATAACCCAAGGCAGTCTGCAGTAGACTTGATAAAAACAGAGTGCCACAGTGTGAGAGTTTGGGCAATCCAGGTGTTCTCTGATGGATTAGCATGGTTCTGATATGATTTTCTATACATATTGCAAAAGAAAAACCAATCTCCTTTTTAACACTGATGGAAAAAAATATCTTAAAAGAACGGCAAGTAAAATTCGTATTAGCTGGGCATGGTGGTGCACACCTTTAATTCCAGCACTTAGGAGATCAAAAAACCAAAGCAAAACAAAATGCTTATTTAGTGAAAATAAAGCAATATGGAAATGATCGTATTGGTAGACTAAATGTGAAAAGCATACTGCAAATCTCAGTAATCATTAAAAACAATCAACTAATAGGGTCTGGTCCAGAGTGATCCATAGAAAACTGACAAATTTCAACTATCATGGTGAAAAAGTCCCTTTAGAGTTTAGGACCACATATGGATACATGTTATTACAACTACTTCTAAAAGTGTTCTGGAATACCTAAACAATGCAAATGAGGGGGAATAATGGTGGGTGTTCAACCTCACAAGAAGGCGAGAGGATTATCATCTTTTGTTAGAGCTTGACTGTTCAGCAAGGTGCCTGGATCACCCAGAGAAAATAAAACGGAATTTATAACCTTTCTGTAAGGACAATATATACTCTAGAACTGATTAAAGCTAGTTTATTTTATATGAAAGGCTTTGGCTCGTTAAGCAAGACGACAGGAATCTGTTCTGCTGCCTTTGGGGTTCTGATAAAAATTGATTTAATCAATAATACCTTCACTTCACTACTGGACTAGAGCTGGGACTCCTAAAAGAGTAACAACTACAGGCCTTCAGCACGGAAGCCCAGGCAGTTTGTTGTTCGGTTCCAAACATCCCTGGCCATGAGGAGCACGTGATCATCTCCTGAGGATGATTTGGATGAAGGTAGTGTCATAACAGGAAACTAATTATACTGACTGAAGACAGGCATTGAACACAAGCTGCCATCTTGGCTCAATGTCTAGGACACCAGATTTTTGGTTTTAACACCTAGAATTACCATGGTGGTATTTCTTCAAGCACTTTTCTAGTAGAAATTCCAAATTTCTTAAAGTGGTATTTCAACAACGCAGACTCACACTTTTGAATGTATAACACCATGTTAAAATATTTATATTAAAGAGATGAACTATGACAAAGTGTTTTATCAGCTCTAAACAACAAAACCAAGGGCTAGGCACTTTGTTTGCCAAAAATATTCCAAAGAATCCTCTCTGCCACACAGATACACATAACCGACATCTCCTCAAACACTCTAAAAGACTACGCATGAAAAGCAAATCAAGACAAAACAGTTCAACATCTCTGCTTTAAAGAACAAACATCTTGTTCATTCCCTTATTGGCTTTATTCAGCTGGGGAATATCCTACTCACTGCTCCCACTAAAAGGAGAAAGGAAGTTTTTAACAACCTCACTACCACTAACCACACACCCCCAAGTCAACTCTTTGAAGAGGAAGCCTCTTTGAGGTCTGTTGCCCAGCACTCAGACCAATCACACATAGGCCCATAGACAACCAGCTGGCTAATTGGTCAACTTGCAATATACCCTGCACACAGATCTGGTCACCAGAAGTCACAAATGGCATGTAAGTCCCTTTTCAAACTAAACACACAGGAGATATCATCTGAGAAATAAAGAAGCCTATCCTTTTTCTATTAACATCACTATCAGATGCTCTGGCAAAGTCTTCATGATGGCCATTACTGTCTCAGCAACATTCTCTCTAGTATTTATGATGGACAAAGTGACCAACAGACCATCAAAATTCCCTGATGTCTCTCTGACCTCTTGAGTGTCTTCAGAAGTAGCAGACTGCTTTTCTCAGGTTGGAACCAGGTTCAGGAAGTAAAACTGGACATTGGGAGTTTTCAACGTCACCAGTGAGTGGTACCAGCTGCCACGACCGTCCAGAGCAGCATGGTCTGCAGCTGGGACATCCTTCTCCGTTGTAGAGGTTCTGCACAGAGCTGGAAGTAGATGTTCCAGGGCCCCCAGAAACTGCTGTGCCAAGGTCAGTAGTTCAGATTCCGAGCCTGCTGGGAGAGGGCTGGCTGCTGTTCTGTAGGTTCTTGGTGGAAGCTGTGTGCCTTGAGAGCATCTCCTCTCAAGACCCCTGGGAAAGGAAGTGATCTCTGAGAATGTGTCTGGGTCCTCAACCACTTAGCCCTTAGGAGCCCTTCATGTCTTTAACTCTGCAACCCAACCCACCAAGTAGAAGGTGGCAGATCACACTCCCATGCAACTGCTCTTCACACCGACTCCCTGGCCACTGGAGGCCAATCTGTGGCAACGACTAAAACCTCCAGCTCTGACTGAGTTGTCTTGATTTCTGACTTGACTTTAAGCTCAAGAAAAGGAGCCACATGTGATGCTGACCCTAATCTGTTACCAGCGCCCCCCGTTTCCTTATACCTACTTCTCTCTCAAACCTCTAGTACTTCCTCTCCAATCCCAGCTGACAGGTTGTTCTCATGTCACCAAACAAGTGGAGCTATTCAAAGGGCCACCAGCTGCTACACTGTGTCCACCCACCTACATGTCTCTGGTTCCATATCCCCCAACATCACCTGAACTCTGGATCCCCTGTGCTCCTAACCAAGGTCCAGCCCCCTGCTGGCATGGTTATTCCCAGTACACTTAGCGCCTTCTACTGTCCTAGTCTCACTAGAATGGGAGCTCCACAAGGGCAGATGTTTACTGCTTTATCTACCACTAAATGAATTTTTATCTCTAGAATAATGCCCTAGATCCACAATCATTGTTCTAAATATTTCGGGGGGAAATAGATGACTAAATGACTACCTGCCTTCTGTTTGTGGCACTTGGCAGGACTAAGGAGACCACCCCCATTCGTGCATGGGGGAGCCCACTCACGGTTCTCGCAGTGGGGGCCTTCCCAGCCACCCCGGCACTCGCAGTGGTAACTTCCATTTTGCAGGACACAGGTGCCTTCATTCATGCACGGACTGGGTTTGCAGAGGTTGACAGGCTGCTTGGCTTCTGTGATGAAGAATGTAGCCACCAGGTCCAGTCTGGGTCAGACCCGAGGACCCCCACTATAAGCATTCCTAGTTCACCCAAAAAGACCCTGGAATGGGGTGTCTTAGGATCTCTCATGGTCCTGAAGCAACAGATTGAATTTTGGCTCCTTAAATGTCAAATGGGGATAGTTAAGCCTACCTGGGGACTTCATGTGATTATGTATTAGTGCATGAACTGGCACATGGCCAGTGAGACTCAGGAGCTGCTGTCCTCATAGTCCCACGTGTGAAAACTCAGAATTCCTGTCTCAGGATGGCCCTGAGGAGTGTGGATTCTTCCACTTACCTCCACATAACCACTGGATGAGCACATCCTGGTGGTACTTCAGGTCGGTGTAAGCTGCCACATGTATCAGGGAGTCCCAGGGACCAGCAAGCCTCCGCACTGCCTCCCTGAGGACAGCCCCCACGCTCACAACCAAGATGGAGATGCCATTGCTTCTCAGCTTCTGGGCAGGGACAGCAGCATCTTCTGCCCCACTCCCGCCTGTGAGCATCACCACAGCCTTGGGGACACCAGGGCGGGCGCCCTTCTGGATAGTCATCACCTTGTCATCGATGTGCAGCAGGGCTGTGCCGGCAGAGCCCACGCCCCCCAGGTAAGGGGCCTGGCTTATAGCCCGCAGCACAGCAGCACTGGTGGGATGGGTCTCCAGCCCAAAGGCCGTCCGCACCTGGCTGCCATACACTACCAGGCCCACCTGGGTCACATCAGGGTTCACATCAAACTGGAGGGTGCAGCTCCTCAGAAAGCTTTGCATCTGAGCAAAATTCTCGGGTCCCACTGAGGCTGAGGCATCCAGCAGGAAGACTAGGTCCAGTGACTGCACCTGGCAGCCTGCAGAAGCAAGCAAAATGAGTCCCTCGACTGAACCTGGCTGGTGCGGTGGGGACCACTCTAGGCTGGGTGGAGCCCAGGTCTGCCCATGAGCTGCCTTGCCCATGCAATATCCGCCTTCTTCCTTGTAACTATAGCGCATCACTCCCTAGAATAGAAGCAGGAACGGGCAAGGCCATCTCAGCGACATTCTCAGCCTCCCTGGACATTGGGTGTGGCCATGGGGTAGGCTCCGGATGATGGGATGTGATTTCCAAGTTTGAAATTATGCAAATTCTAACTTGCTAAAATGGAAGCTGTTTGCCTCTCTCTTCCTGCTGACTATGAAATGGTGACCTTGGACCTTAACATGGAGGCCACAAGATGACCAAGTCAAACCACCTCATGGCTCAGGCCACTCACCCCTGAACATGAAAGAAACTTCTAACATAAGAATATATCGAGCTTTGGGCAGCACCTATACTTTCACTGTCCCACCATGTGTCACCCACTGCACAGGACACTAATTAAATCACATGCACTGAATAGGCTGACGACTCCCCTCCATGGACTGCAGTCTGTGAGCTACAGACAGGAAATGACCATGAACTGAGCAACAGCAGACTGAGCAATGTGGAGGGAAGAACAGGAAAGGAAGAGTGAGACCAGCAGGGGGCAACAAGAAGTGGCCAGGAAGGGACTCTGAGACTTCCTGGGGAGCTGACACTTCTTATCAGAACGGAAGGAGGAGGCTGAAGCTGGCAGATGAGATGCCTTCCAAGCAGAGAGTAGGCCTCTTCCATCTACCAGTGTGCAGGAGCTGCGGAGAAGGTTCAGCAACCAGAAACTGAGCTCTCCAAAGCCAGCGGAAGAGGCTTGGCTTTCTTTCAAGTACACAGGGGGCCGCTGAGGTTTAAATATGGAGCCAGGAGGTCTGGTAGCCTGATTTATTGACTTTTGAAAACCACACCAGGAAAAAGGAAAATAGAGAAGCTGTCACAACCACAAGAGGCCTAAGGAGACAGGCGTCACAGCTGACATGATGGAAGAGGGGAAAGGACATTAGGTAAAAATGTCCTGACCAAAGGTGGACTACAGTAACAATGACTAATATAAATTATTACCATAATAATAACTGACCACTGTTGGTTAACTGTAACAATGTCATACTAATGTAAAGCATTAGCAAGAGGAATATGGGTACCCTCTGCAACTGGCACATTTTTTTTTCTGGGCATCTACAACAACTTAAAATAAAAGCAGTGTCAGTTTTCCATAGGAGACTGAGCTAGAGGGACAGGATGGGACTGGGCATGCCTGGCCTTGTCCCCCATTTCTCCTCCTACCCCAATTATACCTCTGGCTTCTGGGGACAGTGACATAGACTGAAGAGCTGAGTCCAATGTGTAGCTTCCTACCAGGGAAGCAATGAGGTGTCCTCTTAAGGATGTGTTCCAGCTCTAAGATCTCAGTCCCTGGCCAAGTTCTCATGCATGCACACTCCCAGGGATACTGTTCCCCAGAGCACCTTCTGACTGCAGCTCACACAATCAGATTCATAGGTGGCAAGACAGAATAGAACAGACAGCTGTTAGGACACATACCAGATTGCCTGGATAAGTTTCATTTTATAAAATATTTGCTTTAGTTGTGTTAGAATGTGTAGGTGCATGCATGTGTGCACATGTTTGTGTCCAAGGAATGCATCTCTTTTTAATGGGTTGCCATTAAAGAGGCTGGCAAATTGCTGTTCTCAAGAAGTCTTGGTAGAGTCAGAACTCCTTAAAACTAATAGTAATGATTAAGCATCATTAATAGCAAATACCTAAAACTGGCAGAGTGCTTAGTATGTGCTAAATGTACTTAGGGCTTGCCTTAGCTTGCCTTACCTAGTTCTCAAAAAAGCCCCCCAGAGTACTATTCTCATTCCCATTTTCTTGACAAGTAAGCTGAGAAGTTGCTGGTCATGTGACTGTGGTGCCAGCTCCTAACACAGATACTAGAGAGAATAATGATTAGTGGTACTCAGAAGAAGGACCTGCCTGTTGACAGGCTGGCCCTGGGTTAGGCTATACAAACTTACCTGGCCGTGGCCGACTACACAGCCTCCCCTGTAGCTCCAAGATTTGGTTGAACAGGTCCTGAGGGTCTGTGTAGACCATCACATGCTTTGGGCTGCCTGTGATCTCCTCCAGCTCTGCTTGCATGGCCTTGCTGCCCACACCCAGAAGGAGCAGTTCCCGGGCCCTTGCATAACGTGCTGGTCCAGCCACCTCATCCTGGGAGTGAGACTCAGTGATCAGGACCACCACTCTGTGAGGCCGGTTCTGTCCTGTGCGGGTGGCACTCCCAAAGCCATGCTCTGCCACCTGTTGCAAGGCACTACCAGTCAGGGTCGGGCCACCACTAAAGGGAATGCTGTCGAGGCTCCTGACCAGGTTTGGCACGTCCTGGTACTCCCCAACAGGCACAGCCACCACCAGCTCCCTGCTGTAACTGGCCACCCCCACACGGGCCGGAGAGTCCTCGCTCAGCACAGCCTGCACGAAGCGCTTCACAAAGGCCTTGACCCGCAGGAAGCCCTCCGGACTGGTGCCCGCAGAGCTGTCCAGTAGGAAGAGGACATCAATTCTGCATCCCAGGCTCAGCTTCGGGGCTGTTGGGATCACAGTGACACTGTCATGTGATGCACTATGCAGACCAGACTCCCTTGAGATGCTGCCACAAGACACCAAGCACAAGAAACCTCTCGGGTGGGAGATGCGACTGAGAGACGGAGGCCCCTGGGGAATACGTGACTAGTGCTTGTCATAGAGTTAGAGACAGACATAAAGCACTTCCTCCCGCCTCTCGCTGAGGGTCTCCATCCAACCACACTTTATAAAGCAAAACGCATCTATTCTGGAACTTTTGCTTCTGACTGTGGTGTTTTTTGACTCCTGAGATATCTTAGTCTACACATTTTCTTCTAGAAGCCTCCCTGCTTAGCCTTCTACATGTAGAGCTGTCAGCCTGGACTGATTCTGAATAGAGTTTGAGATGTTACTTTGTCCGAACGCCCTCTGATAAACTCAACAGCACGGTTGTAACAGTTGCAGTGTAACAAGCCCTCACTATACGTTGGGTATTGTGCTAAGCATTTTATGAAATCTTACTTAATACTCCTCACTGCCCTATGAGTTGAGGCTTATATAACATAATTTTGATTAGACAGCTTTAAAACCAAAAGAAGTTAGGGCTCCTTGATCCTCTTTTGAGGAAGAGAGAAGAAACAAGGTCACAGAGATGCTCTGACATTAGGCAGTGGCTATTCGACAGTTGGTAAGCCAGGAACCATGCCCCTGACTTATGTATTTATAGAGCACTAGTGAGTACGACCTAAGTTGTCAGATCAGTGTGGGCTGTGGGGAAAGTAGGTGGCTTTAAATTTTAAGTGTTGGTTTCTATCCAGCTGCTAGTAGGGAGAGGCAAGACGGGTGAGCCAGGCTCTACTTGCTCCCCAATCATGAGTCTTGAGAGTTTTGTGCATACGTACCACAGTTGACCTCCCCTCCAAATGCCAGAGGGCAGAGGCAATGGTATCTATCCACTCCTTCAGGAATGCATGTGCCTCCATTCTGGCAAGGCCGGGAGTCACAGGGGCCTATCAGAGAGATATGCATTAAGAGCCAAGCATATAGGCACAGGAGGGCTGGCTGGAGAGTGCTTCCTGTTTTCTCTTCCCATTGTCTACTAGAGAATAACCAAACTCTAGCAGCAGAGAAGAACCAGGTATCTAGAAGAAAGCCTGGATGAAGCTGGAAGGCCTTGGTAAGGCCCTGTGTCGATTATAGGCCCAGTCAGGGATATACCCATGGAGCTGGGCTCCTATTACGATACCAGGTCACTGGCCATGACTACCCAAGGCTACAACAGAGAAGGCCATAGTAACAAATTTGTGCTACATCTGAGCTGACTATGGACGAAGTTCTCAGCAGCATCAAGATGACAATATGGGTGTAGCTATCTTAAGACTCAGGATTCAGGGGGAAGGGGATGAAGAATCCTGTTCTATTTTTTAGAAACAACCTGTGGTTGTCTAAGAGCTTCCATGTCCTAGTGCAGGACAGAGATGTGTTTTTGCATCCTGCAGTCAGGCAGCTCCGTGATGAATGCGACCACTTGTACTTCTGCAAGCACCTAATTCACCTCTGCAGGCTTCCCTGTCCTCATCTGAGCAGGGAGCTGGTTCCTGCACTTCTCCAAAGGTGTTATTGTGGGCACAGAATAAACGAACCCATGAGGAATCCTGGAATCCCTGTGTGAAGCCAATGCTCTCAGTAGGTAAGAACTTGCTTTTGGATGGAAAGTACTGATTATGAGTGATGCTTCCTCAAGACTGACATAACACAGGAAACCATAGCCTATGTCAAAGCCAGGCTGCTCTAACGTGTCTGATCGATGATATCTGAGCTCCTTACCCTTATCAGTTATTACAAAATGCAGTTAAGACCCCATGACCTCCCTCTCAGGGTCAGAGAGAATAAGCAGGTCTTTGTGGATTAGTGAATTCAAAGGGCTAAGGGAGTAGCTAAGTGTGGGCAGTGTTAAGATTGGCAATTTCTTTTTTGCTTTTTGTTTCAAAACATTAATATAGTATTATTTAGTGGGTTACATCACTGTAATTAAAGTATAGACATTTCAAAGGCAGAAATTTCTGCGGCAAATTCTGGGTACCTTGTATGGCCTGTTGTCCTGGTGAGCTGTAACATATCATGGGGACTCCTGGGGATATATGAACTGAACCACAGAGGCCTTTAATTGAGCCTTTTCAGTGGGCTGGGTCCTGTGCTAACCCCTACCCATGCAAGGCCTCATTTCATCCTCCAAAACAGCCTAAGATATAGAGAGCCCCTATTTAACCTCTATTTTGTAGAAGAGGAAGCTGCAGCTGAACGAACTGCAGGTGAATGAACAGAAGTCATGTGCTGAAGGTCATGTGCCTGGTCAGGGCAGAGCAGGGACTCAAACTCAGCTCACTCTGGACCCACACCATAAGTCCTCAAACTCCTACCTCAGAGCAGGCACAGCCCCACTATCAGTTTCCCTTATGCATCAGAGATCAGTGATGTTGGAACTTTAACTTTGAAATGACATGCCAGCCAAGGGGATCACAGGACCCAGAGCAGGAACTCTCTCTGCCTGCAAACTGCTGACTGCGCTCCTTACCTCACCAGGAGTAGCAGACCCACGCAAGACCAGACATCAACACTCATAGGCAATTTTGGCTTGCAGGGCAAAGAGCAGTGAGGGCACACTGGGGACCAAGGTGAAGGATGCATAATGGTAGTGATTATTTGTGTTTGAGACTCTGCAGTGATGAAGTACTTCTGTGGGCTAATGAATCCTCATTGGGACACCAAGAACACCTACCATATAGAAGGCGAGAAGGGCACTTTAGACGTCAGGCAAACATGTCTCCAATTGATACAGGAGGAAACCATTCAGATATCTAGTCCCAAGTTTGATGCTAGCTGTGAAGCCATCTGCAGAGCTGGTTCTTGGAGGGTGCCCATCTCTGCCTCTCACAAATGCAAAGAGCTTTTGCTAAGGGGTTAATTCCAAAGTCACCACTCCAGTCTCAGTGAAAATATATCACCAAGCAGATGGACAGAGGGTACACAGGAACACACTCCTCAGCTGACAGATGTCCTATTTCTTTGCCCTGGAGCCCATCCCAACACTACCCACCTCTGCTCAGGACTATCAGTGCCTGTTTACAAAATAGCCTCATTCCAGAGAGAGTCAGTGAATCCAAGAGGCAGTTCATACCTGGGCAAGTGGTCCTGTAGCAGGTGGCAGGGTGGGTTAGGAACACCCTCTTATGGCTACAATTCAAAGAAACAGAGGAAGAGAGATCAAAGGTTTCACAGATTACACTACTAAAAGCTCATTAGATTCCAGGAAAATAGTGCATTTTCCTTCTTGATTCTGTCTTAACTTTTACTGCACATGGAGTAGAGAATATTTCAAACTATCCAGAGACCAAAACAAAATGTAAGATATAAGCTGGGTGTCAGAGTTATTGAGATGTGTACATACAACATTCTAAGATCATTTTTTTCTTAGGGTTCTGATTGTGGGTTATTAGGGAAGGGAGTTCAACAGCCAGGGTGCCAGGCTGCTTCTAGTAGTCCAAGTCTGTTTCTTTACCCCAAATGTTCTGCTTCTAGCTGGTCTGGACTAGCATCCTCAAAAGCTCAAGAGGATTTAAAAGTCATCAGACTTGATGACTTCTTGGGTCTACTCAGCACTAGCATTCTGTGGTAACACAAGAGCCACCACACGCCAGCTGTCCCCTGTTGCTACCTGGACTCCACAGCTATCTGGAGACATGGGGCCCTCCATATCGTAGGTGAGGAAGGCTGCCAATGTAACATGAGATTGGGGATCCAAACACTGATGTCTCTGGGGTAATGGGCCCTGCTACAGAAGAAGTTCCTCAACTACTAGGCAGAAAGCTTTCTGTTGGCAGCCAGCAGTCCCTGACATGGCCTCACCTAAGGAGGCTCTAGGGCCTTGGCCAAAAAGCTCTCTAAACAAGACTCCTCAGAAGGTTCTGCTGAGGTTGCCTGCCCAGAAGCAGGCTGATGGAGTTGCCTCTGGGCTAGGATTTTCCTGGGGTAAAACCAAATAGAAGCTATGTTAAGGGAGATCTCAATGGATTTCTGAAATAACAAGCTCACCAGACTGTCAGCCCATCAGAGAAGAATCTTCCCTCCTGGGTCTACTCCTGGTAGTCTCATAAAGACAAACCCCTGCTCAGAAAGCTCTGAAGCCAGGGACATCAGTCTCTTAGGCCCTGTTGGAGCAGATACTGACAACAGGGACTTTGGCTGTCCTCAGAACCATTCATATAAATTGGCCTGACCTCCCTGAGGTCTGGACACAAATGCAACTTCCCTTGTCAGACCTTCTTTGGCATCTATTTCCAATGAAACCCCACTCCAAGCCACCTGGGACAGCCCAGGCTACATAGTCAGGAAACTGACAGACACACTAAGTAGCTGTGCCTTCCCTGTTCCCCGAGAGCTCTGTCTCTTCCGCCGTCCCAGGTCCCCTCCTGTTTCTGTTACATGTTCTATAGCCCTGTTCAACACCAGAACCCAGAATGTTGATCTCCCGGCAGCTCGAGAGCACTCAGCACTGTGCAGAGGAGCCCTAGCCAGTCTCTGCCCTCAGATCATGTAACATACCTGTAGAAGGGACAGCGTACTGCTAGCACAGCATCAGCCTGCCTTGATCCTCTCCAGCACAGGGCGCTGCCAGCGAGCTCCCTAACAGTCTCCAGTGTCTTTCGCTCACAGGGGTGAGCTTCCACCCTGCAATCTGTGTCAGAAGGCTCCATAAGATAGGGGATGCTTCGTGCCTCTTCTCCCCAGAGTAACTGCCACGGGGTTCTATGCCACCCCTGGCTTTGGAACCTGCAGCCTCTCTCAGGGCAAAGCACTGAGGTAAGAGGCCAGTGTCAGCATTTCCTTTGCCCAGGGCCCAACGTAACTTTCACAGAACACGCACACAGGGACTCTCTATGTATGTAATAAGTGTCACTCTAGCTCTGGGGTGGACCCTAATCCTAACCCCAAGCCCAAAGTCTTTCCTGTGTTCCTCCATACGGCCAAAGGGAGGAGGCAAGGATCTGGTTCTTCTTCCTCAGCAGGGAACAGGGTCCTACCAGGTTTGACCTCAATCCTCTGCTCCCTTTGTCTTCACAAGCTTAGAACTCTAGCTAAGAAACCCATAGTGTGCGTCACAGGCAGACGGAACAGAGAGCCCAGGACAGTGACTACCCACTTCTCTTGCCAGCCGTCCCTGGGAGGTTCTTGCCTCAGGAACCCTCTCCGCCCGCCCGCACCACAGTTTTTAGGTTCAAGGCCGTTTCCTCCCAAGCTGGATGTCCTACCTGGATCAGCAGAGATGCATAGGCCTGAGCTGCTGAGCGTGCTGAGCAGGCCATTGGTGGCATCCTCCACTTGTTCGGCCAATAGTACGTGCTGCTCCTTTGGCTCGCTGGCCAGCTCAAGCAGCTCCTCCCACCTGGGTGAGACATTTCAACAGCTCAAGTACCAGGCCCATTCTCTTCCTTCTTTCCTCTCTCCTGGACCACAGTATCATCCCACTGACCCCAAGGCAGCCTTGCAGCAACCTCATCCATCCAGGAAGTCCTCCAGGATGCATGGCTATGGGTCACAATGTGCTAAAAATGCATAAATTCCCTCCAGTAGGAGCCTCACTCTCAGACCTACCAGCTCATGCTCAAGATACAGGCCTAAGAGCTTCAACTATCTACCTGTCTAAAAGCTATGGCCACTAAGAAAACAACAACCAGAAAGCCAATGAAAGAAAGTTGCTGGAAATAAGAGCAAGAGAAGAGCAAACCAGGACAGCTAGTGACAGAGATACATAGAGGACAGGAGAGCCCCCAAGGTCAGCAACATGAGGCTGTGCAAGGGATACGGCCAGCATTCCTCGATGTGCGGAGGACATCACTGCCCATGCCCAAGACTAACTGATGCCACCACATTGCTCTGCCTTTATAACACATCCCACGTCCAGCCATGCTTCTGTACCTCAGCAGGCCCCAGCTGCTTGATGCTTTGACCATAACTGTCTCTGCTGTGAGCTGGTCCTAAGCCTCTTGTCTAGTCCCCCGGCAGTGTGATCACCTAAAAGACCCTACAAGCTTCCCACTCAGCTCTTAAAAGACTCCAAAGCTTCCATCAACATTTACAACAGAGTTGTTTTTGGTTGTGTGTGCACCCATGTATGTGCGGGTATGTATGTGTACATGTCTGGGCACAGGGGTGTGCAAGGAGGCCAGAGGAGTTGTTCTGCTCCAGCACTCTCTATCTTAATCCCTTGAAGCAGGATCTCTCACTGAACCTGAAGCTTGTTGGTTTGCAGACAGGCTGATGACCAGTAGCTTTGGGGTTACAGGTACACAGAGTCAAGTCTGGCTTTTTACATAAGATGCCGGAGATCCAAATTCAGGTCCCACACATGTACAGTAGAACTTTAACCCACGGAGCCACCTCCCCAGCCTCCTACAGCAGACTTCTTACCCCCAACCCTGCCCATTTCTTTGAAAATATATTATTTTTTTATGTGTATGAATGTATGGCCTGCATGTATATAAGTGTACCCATGTCGTGCAATGCTCACGGAGGTCAGAAGAGTGTGTCAGATTCCCCTGGAACTGGAGTTACAGACAGTGGTTAGCCACCATGTGGGTGCGAGGAACCAAACCCAGATCATCTGCAAGAGCATATAGTGCTCTGAACAACTGAGCCATCTCTGTAGTCCCTCACCTACCCATTTCTTATGATTCTACAGCTTACTCACTGGGCCCAGCTCCTTGTGGGTTATTTTACTGTACTTCTAACATACCAAGCTAGCTACCTCCTCAAGGACCTTACTCTTGCCATAGCCTGACTGCTTTGCCTGTTTCTTAAAATACTTGCTGTTCACATCATTCAAGTCTCTTCACAGAAAATGACTTAAAGTAGCATTTCCCATCTAAGAGAGCTACCCCTCCTGGCCCCCCATCAGTCTTTAGCCTTTTATCCTTTTACTCCTTTGATTCTGTTTCCAACTGAAATCCTATTTCTTATTTATTCGTTCACTTGCTTAGCATGTGTTTCTTCTATGAAGCAGGGGATTTGTATTGTTGTCTCTGTATCCTAAGAACCTAGATTTCTGTCTGGCAAGTGGAAGAAACCTGTATATATTTATTTAGAGAAAAAAAATAATGTACTAAGTCAAATAAAGAAGTTCCTAGGTGTAAGTACAGTGCCCAGCCCAAAGTCATCTTCATACCTATAATTAGAGACTTGGGGCTAGGAATCATTTCCATTTTTAGGGTTGAGAGCATTGGAAACTTGAGCCCCTCTCTTCTGAAAGACAGATTTGCCCAGTACCTGAACAAGCATAACTGGGGAGGGGCAGAGAGCCACAGATACCCATCCCTCTTCATCAGCACCAGGGCTCAGAGCAATCAGAACTGAGGCCAGCAGGCAGGACAGCATGAGAAGTGGGCAATGGATTGAGAGAATCAGAATGGCACTAAAGCCCCTGGCTCCTGCTTACCCAGAGGAACCGCTGATCCACTGGGGGAGTGAGACAACTCCATCAATTTCTATTTGTCAAATGAGTTTGAGTTGACTTCTGATGCTTGCAAACAAATGTTCAGATTGAATCAGAGCTAAAACTGATTTCCAAAGGCTGGGATGCTCTATGCACTGAAGCCAGAACCAGCAGAACAAGGAAATCAGAAACACGCAAGGACCAACGGTTCTCTCAGTCCCCTAATCTTGCTGTGGCTGTGAAAGTTCTTGAAGGCTCTTTCAGCAATGTCATGGTCCTCAGGCCCACTGCTTAAGAGCTGACCCAGAGTGATCAGGGCACTTACCTAGGAAACCGGACCCCCACAGCGAACACGGTGACGTCCTTTTCCTTCAGCTGCTTGGCTGGCAGTACCACAGGTCCCTGGGACTTGCCATCAGTGACTATAATGAGGAACTGGGGCACGGAGCCATTTCTGCCCCCAGGGAATCCTCTGTGCAAAAGCTGTTTCAGAGCAAGGCCTGTCTCTGTGCGCCCTCCTCTGAGGACAGAAAGAGGAACAAAGGAAGAAGAACGTCAGTGAAGCAATGTTGGGAAGAAAGCCTAGAAGCAACGGGCTTCTGTTATTTCAGAATGCCTGCAGCACCTAACAGAGGCCCAAAGGGACATTTTCTCCATCTAAACTACAAGGATGAATAGAGGCTAACCCTTTCTATGGACCTGGGGTTCATCAATACCTCCAGTTTATGCTTTGAGCTGACAACTCTCATTGGCTGTCTAATTTTCCTAGTCCTTCCTGACATGGCTCAGCATCTTCTGGGGCTAAGAAAGCAGATAACCGAGCTTGGGAAAATTGTGCAATTCTAACAGTAATGGACAAGGATTTCTGTGATCTAGCTTTTGAGGGTCATGTCCTGGACTGTAATTGGGTACTGGAAGGTAGAGCAACCAAGCCACCTCCAGTCCAGGTCACAGTGGTCTAGAGTTAAACATCTTCTGGGTCAGGGTCTGGGAGACTATTCAATGCTCATCAGCCCCACTGTATGGCCAATTCACAGGGTATGGAATCTCAGAGCCACAGTTCTACACACTCTTCAAATAGAAGGATTACCTGGGCTGATGGCTGTGGCTCTGGGAATCAGCTGGGCAGAGAAACAGTAACTCATTACAATGGATTTGAGGTAAACTGAAGCCAAACCTTTTAGCTGATGGCAGTGTCTCCAAACATGAGCAACTGTGGAAGCAAATGGATTTGCCACAGTGATTTACCAAAGGCATATAGAAAGCCTTGTTAGAGCACCATTCTATGATGCTGGCTGACGGTGTGTGTGTGTGTTTGTGTATCAGAATTTTCTATAACTGTAAATGCAGACAATGTTTGCTTTTGGCTCAGTCCTGAGAGGAGCCTGCTGTCACTCTTCTAATGCCTAAACATACAACCAACTAGAGGCGTGGACGCAAGGTACAGTGTGCTCTCTCACTCTCAGGTTCACTCATCCTCTCCCTGTGTTTGCACTGTTTCCCTAAACACTTGAAATGGTTACGTCTCATGCAGATCTGACCTAGGTCTCATGCCCAGGCAACTGTCTTGCAAGCAGCTACTTAAAAAGCCAGGTTCCTTTCATTTCAAGCCCCCATACTCTCTGAGGCTGCATTTGGCAGAGAGATGAACACAGACATTAAGCCTGGGAAGGATTTATTGACCAGAACTAGAATATTCTTCATTTTTACTACTTTCATCTATAAGCTCTTAAAGGGCAATTCTCTTTGTGCAGCTCCATTAAGTTAATAAATGCCAGTAAGAACTGACAAGTTCTAGAATGAAGACTCTTGGCCTACAATATATAGCAGCAACATCATCAATTTAAAACACACTGCTATTTTCAATCACTAACATTTACTGAAGACTACAAGTAAGACCAGGAAGCAGAACATGAGCCTACCACTCAAAGAACTCCCAGGCCAGCTACAAAATGTATTTGTGCCAGGGACCACATCTCAGGAATTCTGAGGAAGGAATCCATTGTGGGTCAGGGAACAGGTTGCACCAGGGAGTCTGAATGGCATCATAGGGAAGGAAGTACCTGGCACAATCTGGGAAAACAAAGGTGGGCATCATCACAGCTGTGTGCTGGAGCTAATACACAGAGCTCAGCTCTGGCAGTGGGTTTACCAAGGGGGTAGCAATGTCATTAAATCCCATGGATTCCCAAAGCTTTTCTTCCTTTCAATCTTTCCATTCTCCACGTGGAGCTCCACTAAGTTAATAAATGTCAACTCCTAGAATCCTACAGTTCTCACTGTACTGTGTCACAAGTTAGACGCTAAAGATAACCAAGAGAATCCAGATTCCCATGACGGCTAGTTTAGCAAAGTTCTATCTGCAGAGTCTTCTTCAAGGGCTCTGGTCTCCCAAACTGATGCAGTGCTAAGCTTCCCCTGGCAACTACACACTTGACATACCTGTTCCTAAATGTAATCTTACAACTAACTACGGGGAAAGGCTTAAGTGTTATTCTCATTTAAACGAGTGGGGGTCGGGGGATCCCTGCTCAGAGAACCCTAGTAATAACTGCTGATATTTGCTGGGCTTTTACCACATGCCAGACATTGTATTTGACCCATTTATATATGGAGGCATAGGGGTGAACACAGACACACAATACATGAGCTTAGTTATACTCATGTGCTATCCCTGAAGCTGGGACACTCAGAAAAGGTCTTTCCTAAGGTTAAATGACTCATGACTGGCATGGTCAGAATTTGAATCCTGAGCCTTCTGCTTTCAGAACCCAAGTCCTTAACTATATGGCTAATCAGTGAGCCAAGCCACTAGTAGGGGGTCAGAACTGGAGTCCAAACCCATTCAAGTTAATTCTGAAGCCAATGCTCTTTCTTCTCTAGGGGTTAGCAACAGTATATCCTGTTCTCCTTGCCCATTTCCAAGCTTTATTGGAAAAGAGCCACTCCCAGTCATTTGTGTACCATTTATGCAAAGACCACAGGACCCACAATGATTATAGTTATTCAAAGTATGAGCTTTTACTAAAAACACTTGTTCTGTACTGTTCTGCCTAAATGCTTAAAAAACTCCTCCACAAAGCCAAAGTGCCCAGTGTTCAGGAAGTACCCTTCACCTGCCCAGGCAGCGAGTTCCATGGGCGCCTGGCAGTCATCTTGGATCCTGCATTTCTCAGTCAGGCTTTGCTCTCTCGTTCTAGGGCATGCTCTGCCTCCCAGGTTATCGCTGCTGCTCTTTCTACACAGGACCAAATGAAAAGGCACTTGTTCTCCGTGACCTTGTATCCACTTCTCAGGTACTGCATGACATGGGTGTACTTACATACAGGGAAGCAATATACTCATACACATAAAAATAGTAAAAAAGAAATCCTACTGTAAGCATAGGGGAGTTGATTATAGCTTTTTTTTTTTTTAAGTGATGGACAAAAATCCTAGGCTCAATCTACATATTTCCTTTTGGAGGGATAAGAAATGATCAGATGCACTGTGATAGGCATATTCTTCAGATTATTACATAACCATTCAGAATATTAACATGAAAATATAACTTAATGTGAAGTACAGGCTAAATCATATTAATTAAAAACGTCAAAAAGAACAAATTTTTTGTAATTCCACCTAGTCTCAAAACTATGTTTAAATGTGGGTTGAATGCATTTTTAATGTGGCTTGAAAGCACCGAAGGAGGCCGGAAATGGTTTCGTGGTTGGCTGAAAGAGCTAGAGCCTCCTGACCCAGCTATGAGGGAAGCAAAGGGTTCAGACACCAGGGACTTGGGGCTGTGTTATGAGATTACTGCAGTGAGTGGTGAGCCTGTGTGCGCCAGTTGGCCAGGAGCTCTGAAATCCAGGAAGCAGCTACCAGTTAGGTTTTATCTGATTGTATATTATCAGAAGAAGAATACTGGTACACTGTAAAACTTCTTGCAAATCAGAGAGAAGGTAGTAGTTAGGGTGGTTTCTTAACATGCTTTTACAAGCGTGCTTCAGTCTGGAAAGGTGAGTGGGTCATGGGTTTAGGTAGAGCTGTTGGAAGCAGTTCAGTGTTGAAAGCTTTGTCGCAGACAAAGGGGGAATGGGAAAGCTGCCACTTTCACTGGGTCAACAGTCCTCACTCTGATGCACATCAGCATGTCAATAGCATCCTCAGTGACCCCACACTGAGTAGCTCCACAGTGAGCTACAGCCTCCTTGACTTGTCTGTTGCCTCTTATGCAAGGATGTGTATTATCTAAACACATCTCTAAGAAAGAGTTGAACTTGTTCAGATAAAGGGGCCAGCCCCTTCAAGGCCTTAGAGTCAATGTAACAGTATCTGGTTATACATACTTGAAAACTATTCTCTTAATTTTTGCTTTCACATCCTGTCGGGTTGAAAAGGAGTCCAAGGGGAATTCCAGATGAGGAGTAGAACCGAACTGCAAGGCTCCCACTCTGACCTGCAGGAGGAGACAGAGCCCAGGAGCCCAAGAGATGAGTCAAAACATGAACATTCCAAAAAGGAAAGACTAGGTGAGAAGGGAGAACAACTAACTGTCTCCTGGTCACTCAACAAATCTGATGTGGGAGCTTTGGCCAGCTTCCCTGAGAGATGGTTCTAGAGACCAGTGGAAAATCTGGAAGGACATGGTCAAATATGCTTGTTCTCCCTATGACAGCTAATCATCTTAGCCCATACCCCCCTCAAAGGGAGCTACCCACCTGGCAGCTACTTCTGCTGAGCTGTGAGCAGCTTTAGAGGACTCTGTTCACATCTGCCAATGGCCTCCAGGCTCAGGTACAAACTCATGCATGCATCATCTCATCTGATCCACAGAGGCCTAGTTAATGCCCACCTTACTGCAGGCAAGACTAAAATACACAGATGACATTTTTGTAAGGGCTCGCTTGCCCAGGACTAGGAAAGAAAGGAGTTCTGGCCATTGGATTCTGGAAGTCCTAAGGGTTCCACCATACCACTTAGTTACCTCCCCCAAAGCTAAAATAGACTGCTATCAAAATGCCTTCAAATTTTACCAAAGGTTCCACAGAAACATCACTCAGGGCTACCATCACTGGTAGTCAGTCCTTTGGGCTGATCCTACTAAGTTGGAGAAAGGCCAGGTCTCTGGACCAGAGAGTCAGACCAAGGGACAACCAACTCCCAAACTGAGACAAGCAATAGTGAGGCTGAAGGTTCTCCACAGCGAGGGAGAGACAGGGCTGGCGAATTCACACAGGAGCACTTCTACCTGAAGAGGCCACATGCGAAAACCCTGCAGATGCCTTCAAAACCTGGACCTGGGAAGCTCCTGAAGTTATGCTGTTCTTACAGGACTTGAGTTTGGCTCCCAGCACCCACATAGTGCTCACAATTACCTATAATGCCAGTTCCAGGGAATTCAGTGCCCAATTTTGGCCTCCACAGACACCAGGCACAAACACATGGCACACAAATATACACGCAATGAGCATATTAAGCGAAAATAAAATTTAAATCTTCAAAAAGTACATATGGCTACTGGAGATTCATCCTATAGATATTCTTCTTCACAACTGAAATGATGTATTTATAAGATCACAGTACACTTGTAATAACAGATGTTCATCAATAGGATTGGCTAATTAGACCTGGATAAATCCTTAGGGTGGGACAAAAAATTACCTGTAAAAAAAAAGATATACAATCTACATTCAGATATGGTGAGATTTCTGAGAACATACGGTATAAAAAGACAAGAACAAAAACAATGTGCAGATTGATTATGCTGCCCTTTGTAAACAGGAGATGGAACTATTTTGCCTGTATCTACATGAAGTGAATCTACAAGCCTACTCAGAAGGGAGGTGGAGGGGGGATCTAGTGAATAGGAAATGTGTGGGTGAAGAGTTCTTTTAATTGAACCCTGTAAAGGAATTACTTGGTTAAAAGGGGTGGGAGGAATCTCCTTTGAGACCAGCAAGCAGCTGGGTCTATTTGCTTGGGTTAAACAGGAAGAACACAACTTCAAAACAAAGCACACAGGAAACAGCCCCAGCCAGGAGTTAAGGAGTTTCATTTAATTGGTGGTCTGGGAGCAAAACTGCTGCCTTTTATCTTCAGTTTACTGTACACACAGAAGCAAATCCAGCTGCCCAGGTTTCCCACCACACTGCAATCACTCCAGTGCAATCACAGTTCTGTTAGAGCAGGAAGTGAACTCAGCTTTTAAGTGTGGAAAAGGAAGGCTTCAAACGCTTTAAACTCACCTCAGCAACAGGGTATCCATAAGAAAGTCTCAACTTAAAGCTACTTGAAAATTTCTTCCTGCCAACTGTACGAGGCAAAGTAAGGTCCAAATCCCATCGCTTGGATGCGGTGACAACGAAAGAGACAAAACAGTAGCAGCAGAAACAAGACCTGAAAGCCACAGGATGGCTGCACCGCGAAGCCTTTCTGCAGAGTGCCCGTGGTCTGTGTGTTCAGTCAGATGCTGCCTCACCCAAGCAGGTGCCATTTCCTCTGGTCTTTTGTATGCGTGTGTGCATGGATCTGCGTGTGCAAGTGCATGGAGAGGACAGAGGTTAACCTTGGCTGCTTTCCTCCTTGTCTTTGAGACCTGGGGCTCACCTACCAGGCTAGGCCAGCTGCCCACTGAGCTCCAGAGATCTGCCTGTTTCTGCCTTCTCAGTACTGGAATTACAAGTGTGTACCACCATGTCTGGCTTTTTATGTGGATGCTGGGGATCTGAACTCAAGTCCTCACGCTTCTGCAGCAAGTACGTCACCGACTAAATCATCTCCCCAGCCCCTGCTCAAGTCTTGCTGAAGGTCTTTCTCAAGTTAAAGCCAAATCAAACTCCTCAAGCACCCATGTTCCATCCTCTTAACAAGATAGAGCCATTCTGCATCCTCTCACATGAAAATAATCAGGGTCCCTTGATATAGGAGCTTCCAGGCCTTGCACTCCCCTAGCCTGTCACAGATAGGCACTACCCGAAAATTTAATGCCACACTCTACACGATGGCTTGGATCAGAAATGTCCACCACAGGTTCACATTTTGAACACTTAGTCCCCATCTGGTGGCGCTTTTTGAAGGCTATAGCGCCCTTAGGAGGCAAAGTCTGGCAGGCAGAAGGTCATCACAGGCAGGCCTGGTTCCAGTTCACTTTCTCTGCTTCTTGCTGTGCACCATATGAAGAGCCATGCAGCTCCATGCTCTCACTGCCAGAGATGGAGCCACTTTCCCAGACAGGCCTTCCCACCATGATGGGTAGAAATCTCCCTGAAACCACGAGCCAGATGTGGTGGTTTGAATCAGCTCTGTCCCCTAGAGGCTGACTTATTTAATACCTGGCCCGAGTTGGTGCTATTTGCAGAGGTTTAGGAGGTGCAGTCTTGCTGGAGGAAGCACGTCACTGGGGGCGGGTTTGAGAGTTCACAGCCTTGCCCTCATTCCATCTGTCTCTGCCTTCTGCATGCGCTTGGAGACAGGAATGCTCATCTTCTGCTCCAGCTCCCTCTGCCACCATGCCAGCTCCCTGCCGTGATGGCCTCTTAGCCCTCTGGAACTTACCATAAGCCAAGTAAACTCTCCTTCCGTAAGCTGCTTTTATTATAGCAACAGAAAAGTAAAGCTTTTCCTCCCCTAAGTTGTTTCCATCAGGCACTTTGACCACAATGACACAAAAATAAGTAAAATACTCAGCAAAGGTGAGGTTGAATTCCCTGAATTCTACTGATCTGCTGTTGACGGCATTAGCCAAAATGTTTGACATGCTTTCCTCACTGTCCTCCATACTCCGCCCCCACACCTGCCACAACACTGCTTGTTGTTGATTTTCTATGTGACAATCGGAGAACGTTTTCATTGTTGTCTTTTCATCCTAGACCAGAGGCAGACGGGCTGACATAGCAGATCCAGGGTTACAGTCAAGAGCCCTGGTTCTTCTAGGCTCAGCCCTGGTCCTGAGATTGCTCTGGGACCCTCAGCCATTACTTCTTCTCTAAGCCCATTTTCCCTTCCCTGAGTCTGTTTCCCCAACTGCAGGACTCATATGAAGGATGCATATATAAGGTCCAGCGAGATAACTCAGTGGGTAAAGGCTTGGTGCCAATCCTGATGATCTGAGTTCAACGCCTGTACCCACATGGTGGACAAAAAGAACCGACACCCTCAGGTTTTCCTCTAAGATCAAGGCCAATCTGGTCTACATACTGAGTTCCAGGCCAGGTGAGGTACAAGGAAACCCTGCCTCAAAACCCCAAACCAAACCAAAACACAAAAGAATACGTGTCGTATTTCTCTTTCCTACTTGCCCAGGTCTCCAGGCCACTCGTATCAGGATACACTACACTTATGCCGAGGTCAACAATGTTTGATCTCTATTCTACTTCCTTCAGGAATAACTAGTTGTCCTGCTTTGGTTTCCACTGCTGGGATGAAACACTGATCAAAACCAAGTTGAGAAGGAAAGGGATCATTTCATCTTACTCTTAAAATAGACAGTCCATCACTGAGGGAATTCAAGACCATGGAGGAACGCTGCTTACTGGCTTGCTTCCCTAGCCTGTGCTCAGTCTGCTTTCTTACACAATCCAGGTCCACTTGCCCAGGAGTGGCACCATCCACAGTGGGCCAGGCCCTTCCACATCACTCAACAATCAAGAAAATGCCTCATAGCCGTGCCCAAAGGCCAATCCAACAGAAGCAATTCCCCAAATGAGGTTCTCTCCTCCCAGATGTGTCACGATGACAACTAGGGCTGTCCAACGCACTAGGTTTATGGGACGGGAGTCATTTTAAAAGGCTTTGTCTCAAGGAGGGTGAAGACCCAGCAGTCCTCTGCCCTGGCCCCTTTAGGCCAATACTAGGTTGATATAATCAGAACTTCTGGACTGCTCCTGCCTAGACTGAACGATGTCTACCAGAGTGCCTGCAGAGACCATGCAGGTCTGCCTGCCTGTACTCCAGGGCAGTGTGCTCACATTCCCAAATGACATACCCTTCTCCAGTTCCAAACAGCCCAGCCCCATACCAGTCACTCTTGTTCCTTCTATATCTTAGAACTCTTACAGGATTAAACCAGAATCCTCACCTTGGAAAACCACTCCCTTCCTCAACCTGTATGTGACTAGTCTGTAATTTAAATAGACCAGCATGTACTTTTAATTTCACTGTGGGGAAGGTTTACATGATTGCAAATCCAGAAAGTATAAAAGAGCCTGTATTGCTGAACTTGAACTCTATCTGCTCAGTCTTAATAAGGACGAATAAGAACCTTAATAATCACTGCCATTAGCTTCTTGCTAGGCACTCTTGTTTCTTCATGTGTATATAAGCACACACACTTTAGGTTTCACTTCATTTTTGTGTAAAAAGAGGTTTTACATAGCATGGGGATCTTAGTGTTTATAGTCATCTATCCCGGTGCCTTTCTACATCAGGACACCTCCTTGTTCACTTTCTGTGGCTGGCCAGCATTTCACTGCATGAATGTATCAGATGGAGTTTCAGCTTGCCTGAAATCTTTTATGGCTGCAAATAACATTGCAATCAATAATTGCATGGCTGATTTTGCAGAGGTGGTAATATCTATAGAAGCAATTCCTAGAAGTGGAACTTCTAGGTCAGATGATCCAGGCTTTGTCACTATGGGACACTTTGGAGGGCCCTATGGAAGCGTACCATTTCATACTACCTGGTCATGGCAACACCCACTTCTTATGTACAATGTGTCACAACGCTTCTGATGTTTGCTCACCTGGTAGTAGAAAAAAATGGAACACTGGGGCTGGAGACGGCTCAGTGGTTAAGAGCACTGGCTGCTCTTGCAGAGGACCTGGGTTCAGTTCCCAGCATCCAAATGGTGGCTAACCACCATCTGTCACTCCAGCTCCAGGGGATCCGACGCCCTCTTCTGCCTTCCTCAGGCACTGAGTGACGTGGGCGTATGTATGCGCAGGCAGAGCACTTCTTCACATAGCTTAGTGCCACTGCTGATTCTTGCTGGAGAATGTTCATTACTCATTTTGCGACTGGGTTGTTCAAAGATGCTCCTTTAGGAACAAGAGTCATAGCTACCCTACTCTATTTATGACACTTGAAGCCAGGAAAGACGAGGAATGGCAAGAAACAGACTCTGTCTGGATACATATAGGCAAGAGAAGGGTTTTTCAAGAGCACAGAGAGCAGGGCCTGTGCCTCCCAAGAAGATTACAGTCTATTCAGTGTGTACTCCCTTTCCCATGGAGCTAGGTTTTAAGTGTCTCAGCTTTTAAGTGTCAAATGGAAAGATTTCCAACACCTTAAATCCACCTCAAAAATAGACCACCCATAGAGCATCCATAAAGCCTTAATTTAAAGTTACTTTGAACTCAAACTCTGTAGTGAGAAATGAGATCATGCCTTCCCCTGTCTCCAGCCCCCAACATAGAAGAAACTGGGACTCAGGTCTTCACCGGCACTATAACTGGTCAGAGGATTATCACGTGACATGCCTATCTGGAGCCCTCCTAAGAATTCTAAGCCAGATCCGCACACTTCTCTCACCTCCACCCTACTCACAGGGTTAGGAACTGGAAGGTCAGTACAGAACAATCTTGCAGCATTAACAGGAAGTCAGCCCACCAAAGCAAGCAAAACCCACAGAAGGGACAGGGAGGCCTAACTTGGCTGAGCTCTGGGACCCCACCATGAATCCCACTGTCTTAGTTACTTTCTACTGTTGTGATAACACTGACCAAAACCAACTGGGGCAGGGCGGGGGGGGGGGTATTTGGATTACTGCGGTCCATCACCAAGGGAAGCCAAGGCCAGAACTTGGAGACTGCGGAGGCACGCTGCTTACCGGCTGCTCCTCCGACCCGTGCTCACCTTGCTTTCTTATGTAACACAGGACCACCAGCTTCAGGGGTGGTACCACACAGAGCGGGCTGGGCCCTCCCACGTCATTCAACAATCAAGAGAAACACCCTACAGATGTGTCTACAAAGCCAGCTCTATACCTGCTGCTGCCCCTGGTGGTCATCCCATGGTCCTGGCATCTCCAGTATGCTGAGATTTCCACTACAACCTGATGAGGCTGCACCTTCACCAAAGGCAGCGTCTGTCCTTACATGATGCCAAGCCTCGGATCCTTTCCACGACCACTTTATGCCTTTAAAACCAGCACCGTGTAGGAGATTTCACCTTGATGACACCGGTCTCCTGTTACAGCTGATTTTCAGCCCCAGCTGACCAGCATCAATTGTCCCAGTGAAGCACAAAAGATTTTACTTCCAAAAATTCTTCATTCCACACAAATAGCCTGAAAGTCTTTGCTTCTCTTTGAAACTTTACAAGCCAGGCCTCTATCGTCTATACCTCTTCCAGCATAACAGCTGAAATACCTCCACAGCAACAGCTCACTAAACTCTGAGCACTCACTAAACTCAAAGGCTTTTCCAGCCCAAAGTTCCAAACGCTTCCATAATCCTCCCCAAAACAACATGGTCAGGTCTATCTCACGGCAATATTCCACAATCCTGGTTGCATCTTTTGTTCTGTTTAGCTTTCTAATCCTGTGATGAAAACACTGACCAAAAACACCTTGGGGAGGAAAGCATTTATTTGACTTGCAGCTCACAGTCCATCATCAAAGGAAGCAAGGTAGGAACTAGGGCAGGAACCTGGAGCACAGACCACGGAGGTACACGCCTTACTGGGTTGCTCAGCTGGCCGGGAACTCACTACGGAGATCAGGCTGGCCTTGATCTCACAGATATCCACCCACCTCTTCCTCCCAGCGTAGGGATTAAAGGCATGCACCACCATGTCATGTCCAGTACCAACCTGCTTTCTCATACAACACAGGACCACCTGCTCAGGGGTGGTACCGCCTATATCACTCAATAATCAAGAAAACGCCCCACAGATGTGTCCACAAGGCCACTCCAATTAAAGTAATTCCTAGCAGAGGGTCTCTTTCTCCGGGTATGTCAAGCTACGCAACACACTTATCATACTTGGATTTGCCCCTCGGTCCTCACTCCCACAGATGATTCCCTCTCCTACCGAATGAAGACTGTTTCTGTCACTTGCAAGCAAAGGCACCCAGAACTTGTACTCACCCTCTCAGGGTTGATATCCAGAGAGTCACAGACAGTGATGGCAAAGTGTTTGGACCTCTCAAAGCTCCCTTTCCCGATGCTGTGAGAGCCATCTAGCAGAAACAGGATGTCCACTGCTGCCGAGCACCACATCACTGGAGACGAGAAGGCCGGATGGAGGCGGTTGTACTTGATGGTTTCATGCCACAAGGACTTCCATGTAAAGGTCTGCTTATGAGCCACACTGAGTGAGCCCTGTGAGAAGGGTCTCCTGAGCTGGACATGGCCCCTGCCCTTGAGGGCCATGATCAAATCCAGGACACAGTCACCCTAATGTGTGAGGCTGTGTGACCCAAGAGTTCAGGTAACAGCAGTGATTGCCAGCAGCGGCCATGCCATTCCTCTCCTTCGGCATTACTGGAGATGTAACTGACCTTGTTTACATGTCCTCACAGCTGCCCTGAGTCACGTGACTATTTTCTTATTTCTTTGAAAATCTTGAGCTTTCATTACTATACCATACGAGTCACCACATATGGTGTATAATTCGGTACTGATGATGTTCACTATCACCATGCTTGAGGCTAGAATGTCGTCTATAACCTCCAGAAGAAATTCAGGACTTTCAGCTAGCCGTCACCTAGCCCTTCACCTCCAACCCTAAGGAGATTTGTGTGGGGAGGGGCTACACATACCTGTGCCTGCACCTGTGAAGTCCACAGGGGTCAACGCCAAGTGTCTTCCTCTATTGCACTCCATCTTACTTTTTGAGGCTGGGTCTTTCATTGAAATGAGTCACTGATTGGCTCGACTCTGGTCCCTGAGCCCCCAGGGTCTGCCCGTCTACACCACCCAGCTCTGGGATTAAAGGTGCTTTTTACATGGGTGCTGGGGATTCCAACTCAGTTCCTCAAGCTTGCACGACATGGCCCTTATCCCACTGAACCATCTCCTCAGCCTGAGATTTGTATTCCCATTAGACAGACGAGGGGAGAGCACAAGGTAATTCAATGACTCAATAGCACAAGAGTACCAGAAAGCACTGGAGTTGGAACAAAACCCAGGCTGTGTGGCTCCCCACACCCAAGTGAAAAGGACGGTGAGATTAGAAAATTACCACCTGGGATGGCAGGGACTGCTAGCGGGTAGGTGGTGGGAGTGTTCAGCAGAGAGGGGAAGAAGGGCCCAGCTGGGCTCTGGGAAGGTGCTAGTGTAGCCTGAGCATGGAAAAGACTCAACACCACTGAGAGAACCTGGAAGAGGGCAGGAAGTAAGGGAGGCTGAGTAGATGATGGTCAGGTGACAGAGGCTAAGAAACTCAACAACAACGCAGGCCGGCAAGATGGTTCATTGGGTAAAGGTCTTACCATCAAGCTTGACACCTGAAGTTAATCCCTGGGACCCACAGGTGGAACCTACTCCTGCAAGTGTCCTCTGACCTCCAAATGTGTGCCATGGTATGTGCACCCCCCACAAACACACTTAAACAATCACACCCAAAATAAAGGCAATAAAAATTTAATTTAGAAACTCAATAACAAACATTTACTAAAGTTGTTTTGCCGTTGTTACTTTTATCATTATTATTTTAGCCATGGAGAGTCACTTGGCCAGAGCTCTGTTTGAGCAAAATGACTCTGGCTATGCCATGAAAGAAAGCTAGGATGACAGTGGAAACTCTTAGGAGGAACATGGTTTCTCTTGGGTTCATCTCAGAGGCCTGACTAGGTGGGTGTTTAGAAGAGTAGGTCAATCAAACTTACATTTGCTGGCCACTGCTATCTTCCCAATGGTCTCCCTGCTCATATGGACTTCCTGAAGAGAGAGGGATGGAAGCACTAGAAGAGAAAACACCAGAAGGCATGACATGGTAGGAGGGGAAGAGTCCTCATTTCTGCACATATTGACCTGAATGAACAGGAAACAAGGCAGAAAACAGAATGTGGAGAAGTACAGTCAATATTCCTCTATCAAAAACCACCACTTGGGAGGGCTGGGGTGTGGCTTGAAGAGCTGGGAGTGTGGTTCAGTAGTAGTATACATGCTCAGCATGTGTGCTGTCTGGATTTAGTCCTCAGTTACACAGTCCTCCCACCCCCACCCCAAGTATCACATGGAGAGCATTTAAAAAATGTCCCCACTTCTATGAAATAACTTTGGATTTAAATTTGAGTATCCTGCAGACAAATATTTTTTAGATACACAGACTGTGATCCCAAAGACTTCCCTGGGGGTGAGGAGAGAACAATATAAAGGAAAGGGAGGAAGGAGAGATAAACAATGCTAGAGATGTTTGAAAAAGACATGGGGAAAACTTATTTTGTGTTTACTTAAAAATACACAATATTGTGCGTGCGCACACGCACACAAACATACACACACACTCACACACACACAAATGGGGTGATAAAATGCTTCCTTCGAAGCTATGGACTAACAGAACTCCCAGCACCACACAGGGGACACCTCTCTTCAAGCTGTTAATCAGGGCGTCCAAAAGAATCCCCCAAACAAGACAGGTTATTGCCATTACCTTTGGTTGCCTACCAGAACTTGAAGATAACACTATTGCTGAAGATACCACATACTCTGGACACAGGACTTGGAGAAATCAAGCTGGTATTGACCTGAAGTCTCCCTAAGCTCTCAAGCTATTGGAAGGTGTTATGCAAACTGCCAAGGGATAGAAGTAAACAATAGACCTACCTGGTTGTCTAACAGGATTGAAGGCCTACTCAATAGGAGGGTGCTTGTGTCTGGTACTGTAAATCTAGACACGGCTGGAGAGGCCTTAAAAGTTAAAATCAGGGCTGGAGAGATGGCTCAGTAGTAAAGTGCTGGGACCTGAGTTCAGATCCCCCGCACCCACATAAAAGCTGGAAACGGTGCTGTTGTGAGGGAGGGAGACAAGTGGACGGATCATGGGGACTCAGTGGCCAGAAAGTTTAGCTAAAATCAGGTGGAGAACAAATGAGGAAGATACCTAGTATTACCCTCTGACCTCTGCATGCACTCGCAAGGGAAATGCACTGCTCTTACACACACACACACACACACACACACACACACACACGATTTTTTCAAAAAGAAAAAAAGTTGAAATCAATGGAATTTGAAAGATATCAAACTCTTGATATTTATCCCTCACTAAAAATCATCTTACCTCTGGAACACAGGAAAATGCAGATGGCTTCCAGAAATAGTAAAGAAGGCATGTTGTTACACCTACAGGGCCAGGAAAAGAAAGCATCAGCAGGGTGTTCTGTGGACAGCACAGAGTACAGTGGGCCGGCTGCTAGAGGGCATCCAGTTTTTCCCAGGCCATGAATAGGACCACTGGGAGGTGCCAGAGCCCGCTGGCAGAAATCAGACCATACCCAAAGCGGGGAGGGAGGGGGGGAGGGAGGGAGGGGGGGGAGGGAGGGAGGGAGGGAGGGGGGAGAGAGGGAGGGAGGGGGGGAGGGAGGGAGGGAGGGGGGAGAGAGGGAGGGAGAGAGGGAGGGAGAGAGAGAGAGAGAGAGAGAGCGAGAGCGAGAGCGAGCAGGACAGACTCAGGAGAGCTGTCAATCACACTGAAGCAGCTTGCCTTTATTAAGTTCCCCCTATTTATACTGTGAGGTGAGCAAATCACACTGAAGCAGCTTGCCTTTATTAAGTTCCCCCTATTTATACTGTGAGGTGAGCAAACCAATACTAACACAGGCAAAATAACTCAAGATATAATTGGCTTCCCTCAAAGATCTTCATGTGACTTCAGTCTTAGGTGAAAAATAAACTTCTCCTCAGATGTAAATTATTTTGCCTAATGAAAACTCCTGCTTCCAAAAGCACTTCTGTGCACGAGATTGACTTCTGCCTAACCCAAAACTAGGGCATAGTTCAAGGCAGGCACATGGCCCCCGACAGGGAGGCCTCCTCGACATAATTAAAGTGACCTGGAAAAGATGCAAATTCCTGCAAAGCCATGAAGATTTTGTTCCAAACACTTTAACCTTAAGCAACCACCTAACATCTTCCCAAAATAGCACTCCTGCTCTGAATCCAATTCTGTTCCTCCCCAAGAACTCTGGGAGAGATGCTCTGGCCAAAGTTAAGAGTCCTCAGTTTCAGCCCTACAAGGCCTCAACAGGCCATGTGACCTCTTCTCTTCCATGTTTTTATGAGTCCAGAGGCTAACAAAGTAAAGACTGGCATTTAATGTCTTTCTTTTTGGAATTCTCTAACAAGTCAAGAAACTTCTCTAGCCAAAAAGAAAGGTGTCAAAAAACACTTGCACTTCCAAAATTATTTACAAACTGCATTCTGGCTGACTTTTCTTCATCACTTAATAACACTTCCAGCACCAGTAAAATTCAGTTCCATAGACTTGATTATTGATGAGTTTTGAGGGAGGTATTAAGGGCAAAAACACACAGCTCTGGTGTCTGTCTCCCAATCACGTGATTTTCTTCAGCTATATATCCAGGGCAACTCGAGAGAGTCTGAGCCACCTTTCAAAATGCCGTGTGCTGAGATGGCACACTTGTAAATCACTACCTAATGGGATTTCAGAACATGCCTGAAACAAAGGAAATCTGATGCTTCTGGCAGTTGAGTCTTCCTGCTCCAGACGTATAAGAGGCTCTAGTTATCACCTAAGCTTGGAGAAAAACAGATACTGGAGATAGAGATGAATTTGAGAGATCAGGACACTTGTCTCCTTTCTTCACAATAGTGCCATGCCCAGCTTTTATGTGGGTGCAGAGGATCCGAACTCAGGTCCAAGCACTTTACCACTGAGCCATCTCTCTAGCCCTGATTTTTAACTTTGAAGGTCTCTCAGATTCATCTATATCTCCATATAGATGCTGCTGGAACCACAGCATCAGGAGCTTCCCAGGGGCCATCAAAGGGAGAAAGGAGGCTGGGAAGGCGGTTGGCCAGCTGACGAGCTCATGTGCTTCCTGCCAGCTTCCAGCCCATGGACCTGCCAGCAAAGCAGATGGAGGGCTTTGCTTTCTCTCAGCATGTTTGCTTACGCCCCACACTGGATGCAGAGCAAGCTCCCATCTCGCAGGGGGAAATCAGGCATGGTGGGGCAGTAGGATGGGGGGCAGTTCAGGAACAGGGAAAGGGCTTCATTATGTTGTGTAGTCCTTAGCTTCAAGGTGATTTTCTGGGGTTCCAGATTCTGTCCTTGAATCTGTGCAGGAACCAGAGGCTCAGGCCTGTGCATGATTTAGAAAATGACAGTTCCTGTAGCCACATCTCCAGCTTGCAGTATGGCCCAAGCGGAGGGAGATACGGAGGTTCCCGCTGCACAGTAGGGTATCCAGGACATGCAGGCCTCCCCCTTCACACTGCTGGTAAGACTAACCTAAGCACCTTCACTTCACCCTGTATGTGCCTCTGCATGCCCAGTTAGGTGTTTTCAGTCTCCTACATGTCTGCTCATTAAAACAGAATTTATGTTGGCAATCTGCAAATGGGAGAGGCATGGGAAATGCCTCCCAAAAGCATGTGGACACATGGTGTTCGACTGGCAACTCTGGTGGCACCTCTCTCCCTTGCCCCCTTATGGTCACACAGCCCACAGTCCAACTGTCCTGTGATCTGACTGCATCGATGACCAGGTATAAACGCTTAGAACTGGGGATGGTGTCTTGGTACCTGCTGGAGCTCTGGCAACCTGTAATGCTTGGGACGTAGAAGGCAAGACGCATGCTCCCTGGGTAAAGAAAGCACCACAATATAATGTGCAGAGAGCTGGAGGGAATCTCCAGAGGCCTCCTTGTGTTCATATGCTCACTGCATTCTTTTCTATACCAAGATAAATGGAAGGAATGCTGTTGCCAAGACGGTGAACTATTACTACTTATCATGAATTCTTCCCACCAGATCATCTCAAATATTCAGTTTAGTCTTTTCTCATTAAGTTATCAAAACCTTCTTACACTATTAACTCATCATTCAAACCACGTCTTACATCAAGAAAAGTTGTTTTATGCATTTTGGTTGTTTCTTTCTTTTTTTTTTTTTTTTAAGTGCAGTCTGGCAATACTGCCCAGGCTGATCTTGACATGTTTTCCAGCCTCAGCCTCCTAAGTACTTGTGACTAAGAGGCACAGTATGTCTAGCCTAGAGGAATTTCTTTTAAATAAGGATGAATTCTGTAGTAAAACTCAAGAGCTACTATTACATAGAAAACATTTGTTATGGGCTGCCAGCAGGCTCTGTATATTTAAGTCTCTTCTCCTAATCCTAGCCGGCCAATGAGGGTGTATGATCCCTAGTACAGGTGAGACTACCGGGCCCAAAGAAGATAAGGGTTGCTCTCCCCGTTACACAGCTAATCAGTGGATTAGATTCCGTCATGACCTCCCAGTGATCTGTTCGATCCATGACCTTGTGGACTCTGGGGAAGACTTTAGGAGAATATTGGACAAGGGGTAGATCTGGGGACAGGGGATCAGAGGAGGATGCTGGCAGAAGTCCAGGCTCCAGAAAAAGGCTATGAACTATGGGAAGTAATAGAGAAACAGAAACACAATTAAACATATGGCACCCTGAAGCCAGCCTTTTGGCAGCTTTCATCAGTTAATACCTGCCATCAACTCCCACACTGGAGCACATGGGGAGGGTTCCAGGGCCTACTGCATTTGTGTTGAGAATGCTCTACAAGCCAGAGGCAAGAACAGACCCTGTTTCCAGGCACACCTTGTCAAACCCTTTCCATTACAAAACACCTTGCTCATTCCCTCCTTTCTTCTGTTCCATTGCCTATGCTCACTCCATGTGTTATTCCAGGCTTCCAGGCTGTTCACAGATGGACTCAGAAGCTCCCCACCCCGGTCTTCCCAACTGATTGTTGCCTGGGCTCTGGCCTCACCAAATGAAGTCTGTTGTGGAATCATTGCACATTGCATTCCATTTCTCAGATACAGCACGAAACAAAGTCCAAACCAAGGCTTCCTTTACAAAAGGGGAGGGCGGGTTGTGCTGGATCTGAGATTGTTGTTTAAACTTCTCGCCTGGGAGAGACGTAAACATGTACTCACTCCTCTTCCGATCCCAATGACAAACCGAGGTATGACTCCTCCACTGGGGAACCAATGAGTTGATTAGGTTTCCTTACAGAGCAATGGGTAAAAGATTTAAGTGTGGGTGACCTTAAAGCAGCCACAATGGAAGATCTGTACCTAGCGTGGATGATGACTCCCCCATGGCTACATAGATGGAGTCCCTTCTCTTCCCTGATGTATAAATTCTAGCTCCTCCTCTAGGCCAGGTGCCATTAGGGCAGAATTGCATACAGCTGGTTGGGAGGAGCATCTGGATACTCAGGTGAGGGTTCCATGACCTTCTCTATCCCTCCTTCTATAAGGGAGAAGTCAACAGTCAACAAGCCCAGCTGTGATGATCTTTTGCAAGGAGGCACAGCTCAACTCCTGAAGATGGCATATGCCTGTCTCAGAGGATAGCCCTGTGCAACAGAGGTTGCTGAAGGCTGTTTTGCAAGACAGTGCCCACCTTCCCTCTGTCATCAGAAATGAGGAATAGAGTGAAAAGAGAAACCACATTAGAAAATGCAACTCCTTCCCCAAATATTAGATTAGCCCTTGTAAGCCGTCCTCCAACCCAAAGGATGAAAACCTGAGTCCTTTCAAGAACAGCCAACACTTGAACAGGAAGATTGAAATCGGAAGTGAAAGTCTCCAGGATGGTCAGGAAGCTCTTGCTGTCTTTTGCTATAACAATCATCTTCCTTGTTCTTTTGGTAAAATATCTGACTCAGGCCCAGAGAATCAACATTTTTCTAGTTTCATATGCCAGCAGAGAGCTTGTGTGTGTGTGTTGGGGCGGGGGGCATAGTAGTGCTCTATTGCTGTGCTGCCTAAGATGGGCATGAACTCCTAGACCGATATGATCCTCCTGCTTCAGCTTCTCAGGCAGCTGGGACTTCAGGTAAGCATCAACACACCCAGCTAGGGAAAGCATTCCAAGGGCTGCCTAGGAACAGTCAGGTTGCTCCCTAAAATGAGTTAGCATATTTTCAGAACCTAATAGTCTGACAGCCAAAGGTTAGCACCAAGGAATGAGTTATGTATCACTGTGGATTCCCTGAAAGACTGGGCAGAAGTCACAGGGTCTCCCACCCTCTCTGCACTTGCTGTAACATTTGTAGACAGAACAGATTGATCTTTATGGTCATTTGGCTGCTATGTGAACCTGCTTTACACACTGTTTAGGACCCACATACTCTGTAATGAAGAGTTAAGAGACTGGAGACCTTGGAGGTGGAGACATACATGACATTAAGTCTGGAGACTGGATTCCGGTCCAGCTCTGCTCCTAGCAGGTGGGGACTTTGCAAGCCACAACCTTCCCTGCATCTGTTCTTCCATCTATAGAATCAGGAGAGTCTTGCCATTGCACCAGTGAACCAATGTGAGAAATCATTTGAGTGATAGAAGTTCATTTTCCAAAGGTTCTTACACTGAGCTCACTAGTTTCATTTAAAAACACTGGTCCTGCAGGGTTCGTGTTATCATATGCATTTTCACAGATGGCAAGGTGAGGCCAAGGCCACAGAGCTGGCAAACTTCATGTCTGGAGTCCAGCCCAGAGCTTCTCAGCTATGGCAATACATGTGCAATACCCAAGTTTAACAGAAAGAGCACGAATCAGCCAACAAGAGACCTGAGCAGGAGCTTTCCAGAAAATTCCTTTATTTCAGCCTCTCAGCATCCTTCCCTCTATAATGAATGTGGTACCACCCACCTCTTTGCCTGGGAAGGTTACCAGGATGCCATGGAACACCAGTACAAAAGCCCTTCCTCGCCTGCCCTCACAAAGGTAATACTTCCTAACTTAAAATCAGAAAAATCCAGTTCAAGAGCAGAGATTACTAATGCCAAAAGAAGAGCGTTGCAGTTAGCAATCATACTCAGGAAAGTGAGGGATAACAATCTGATGGAAAAGAAAAAGGCAGTAGGTGAAGCTGTATAGAAGATAAAAGAGCAAACTGCAGGAAGACACTTCAAATGCACTCAGCTATCCTAGGGAACAGGGACCCTGCTACAGAGACAGCGAGTACAGGATTGGGCATACCTCCCCCAGGTCCTTGTTGCTGACAGAAGGGATATTTTAAATCAGCCTTACTGGAAAAAAAGGAAAATTAGCAATTCTAGTGCAGCCCCCCTCTTGCAGAACACTGTTCTTCAAACGTGACAACCATTACTGTGTTCATCAGAGCAGCTGTGACTGCAAGACACCCTCAAGACCCGGCCTATTGATGTTCCCTCATAGGAGGAAGGGTGGAAAGGGTCCTTAGATCCTCACCTGAGATCTCAGCCAATCCCACCTGGACTTCCCTGCCAATTGTATGTTATTCGGCCCAGCTGCACATGGCCTTAGGAGGTGCTAGAGAATAGAATATGGACGGTTAACTGAAGAGGAACTCCATCTATGTGGCTATGGGGAAATTGTCATCCATTTGGGGGTGAGAGTTTTTGCTCCAGGGTCCCTCACGCTCTGTAAGCAAGTCCAACAAACTCACTGGCTGTCCAAACTGGACTTTGGAGGACTCCTACTTTGATGTGTTGTTGGTGTCCTATTTGTTAATATCATTCCAAGAAAAGTTCAGGCAATACCTCCCAAAGACACTCATGTTTTAAAAATTTACTGTGGGCTGTGCACAGAGGTGCACCCTTTAATCCCAGCACTTAGGGGCTGAGGCAGGCAGATTTCTGTGCAATCAAGGCCAGCTTGGTCTCCATAGGGGGTTCCAGGCCAGTTGGGGCTATGGAGTGACCCTGTCTCAGAAAGACAAAAAAAAAAAATTTACTATGGTATGCAGGGCCAAAGTTCGAGGCCCACTGTTCTAGAGCACTTGGTGCTATTGCTGTCCCTCCCATCTTCATATAACATTGTCATCCAGTGGAAATTATTAAGCATTCTCCTTGTGGCTGGCACTTCCCCGTGTTAGGAAAGGTGGTGGAAATGTTTTGCAGCTGCCAGAGAGACACATAGTAGAGGCATGGTTAATGAAGGCATTTTACCAGGAGCTTCCCAGTGTCATCACTGCTCATTAAGGACTCCTTTTTAAGGAAGCTCCTTAAAAAGCCCAGAGTGGAAACCTCTGTGTTCATTTGTAACTGAAAGAAGCCCATCTAAAAAGGTCATTTACTATGATTCCAATTTTATGACATTCTGGGAAAGGATAAATTATGGAAACAGCTAAAAAGGTCAACAATTGCCATGAGGCTAGAAGGGAGAAGGAGGAACATGAGAAACACAGAGGATTTTTAGGGCAATAGTATATATTTGTCCAAACATAGGGAGTGTGTTACAGTGTATGCTACTGAACCATGGAGTATGGGTCACAGTGTGTCAATGTGGGTTCAGCACCTGTAACAAATGTACCACTGTGGTGGGGGATAAGAACATGGCAGACTAGGTGTCAGGGAGGGAATATAAGATAGATCTTTGTACCCTGCTCAGTTTTGCTGTAAAAACTATAAAACTGGATCTCAAGTTTTCTCATCCATACAAACAGGGGCCCTGATTCATCCCTGCTGAGATGTGGGGAGTGACTTTAAGCTCTGGATGGTAGAGCAAAACCAGATGAAATGAGAAGTAATACTTCCTCATTTCAAGGCACACAGGGATGATGGAGGAAAGAATCCCCTGGGTACCTGGGATTCCCCAGGGTCAAGCCTGAGGCGAATGTCTACAGAGGAAGAGCCAAGCCTGTGGAGCTGGTCCCCCAGTTATACAAAGAGTGGCTTCAGGGCCCAAACTCCTGGCTTTGCCAAGGCAGTGGTACCTCTCTGGCCTGTCCCGTCTGTTTCTCAATAAACAGACATTTCCGAACAGTCACCTTGAGCGCAAAACAGGTTTTGAATTTTTAGGACCAAATCTATGAAACACTTGAGATGATCTGGCGTTTAACCGAGGCAACTTATAATAGGAAAATCATGAGGGTTCTAATTATTACAATGTTCAAGACCTCAGTATTGCAGAAGTCCCAGCTGGAGCAGTGGGACTCTGTGATCAGAGGCAGTCAGGTGCCCATATTTTAAAAATATTTTATTGTTTTTTAATGTGTATGAGTGTATTGCCTGCATGCAAGTGCACCCATGTCGTGCAATGCCCATAGAGGTCAGAAGAGGGCGTCGGATCCCCTGGAACTGGAGCTATGAAGGGCTGTTAGCTGCCACATGAGTGTTGGGAATCAAACCCGGGTCCTCTGGAAGAGCAACAGTGCTCTTAACCGCTGAGCCTTTTTTCTAGTCCCTGGTGCTCGTATTTTTAAATCACAGATTTGCAAGGTGCATCTCGGAGACCCTCCCACTTTGTCTTAGTAAGTTGCCAAGACATCTTAGCAAGCTGCCAAGAGGGTCTAGGGGAGGCTGGAGAAGGCCAGAGAGCAAGGCTGGGACAGGTGGTGTGGGCTAAGGCGAGCTGGGGACAGAGACAAGTTTCTTCTACACTTGAAGTCACTAGGAAAAACATATCCCGCCCCTCTCTAGTTCTGCTTGCAGCTTCTTTAGGGATACGAGGCTGCCTGGTTTGGAAAGCTTTGTGGAATCGCCGCAATACCTGTGTATACGTGTCCTCTAATGGAGAATGAGGGGCTTGTCCCCAAAGCATTTATTCAAAAGCAGAGTCCCCTTCTTCGGTCGCCAGGGAAAGAGGCCCCATGACGGCGCCCGGCAGCTGGGGTTTCCCCTGCCCGCCACCACCCGCACCCCTTACCTGGCTGGCTGGCGCGGCTCGCGCGATGCCCACCGCAGTTCTCCGCCGAGTGCGCTCCCCGGGACGCCGACCTCCCAGAAAGGCCACGCGCAGGTGCGCGCAGACAGGCGGAACAAAGCGCAGGCCGGCGCGCGCTCGGCGCCGCAGGGCGCGGGGCAGCGGCTCTTCTCCAGGAGCACGCAGGCCAGCCGCCGCCCTGATCGCCCGCCCTCGCCGAACGGCGTCGGGCTCGAACTCTGCAGGCCGCTGATCGGCGCCTCCGCAGCTCAGCTGGCGGCGCATGCTCGGCCCGGGCCAGGGGGCGCTGCGGGCCGGGCCGTAGCCACGTGGGACACCTGTGGGTCTCTCCTCCGAGGAGAGGCGGAGACAGCGGGGTGGTTGGACCGCACCGGCATCCTAGAAGCTGCAGGGAACCTCGCCCCCTCGCCGGAAAAAAACTAGGTGTCGGCAGACATCAACAAATTAAACACTTCCGTGCAGCCCCCACCCCCCGCAGCGCTGCCGCAAGGACCAGAGTGGGTCACAGAATACTCCACGGGTTTTTATGGATCCCACCCACAAGGAAATATTGACTTTGGCATCCTTTCTATTTGTCGTGGGATTTGCCTTTGTCAGTCTGCCTGCTAGTTAGTTCAGTTGGGTGATTAGCAGACCTTCTGGCTAGCATCCTCCTTTAAGCCTGGGGGTGGGGAGTGGGAAAGGGTACGAGGCACTTAAGGATCATAGAGCAAAACTAACTCCTAGCACCACGCTTTGTGCATATAAACTCTCGAATGATGCTTTTCATACTTCATCTAAAACTCTGCATAATGTGTGCTCATTGGAAAAACAGAAAATACGAGGGAGCAAGTTGAAAAACTGATACTCTACTGCAGATTGAGACGCCATCATTGAAACTATCATTCTCCTCTACGAACTTGGTTCATTCTGAACATGGTGGTGCCCACTTCCCTTTGTGCACCTCTGTGTTTTGGGCCACTATATAATAATACAAATGTACCTATCTGCTACTGTTGAACAGTAAGCTTTCAAGTTTAATGCAGCAGTTAGGTCTCTTTCTTTGTGCTGCTGCCCAATTTCATCCTTGAAACAAACTACTTGAGAGTGTTAATTTCCAGGCCACAAGGGTTGATACAATTCGAGGATTAAAACATTTGTGCGTATGCACCATGGTACACATGTTGAGGTCAGAAGACAATTCTATCATACAGGTTCTGGGGATTGAACTCGTTTGGTCAGGTTTGAGGCAAGAGCCTCTACCTGCTAGACCATCTTGCCCGCCATTTATCAAACTGCTTTCCAGGAAGTCGATCTGTTCCCCCTTTCCATGCTCTTTCCCACTCCTCCTATAGATATCAGATGGGCAAATCGCAATTTTTATATTTTTACACTTCTTTTAAAGAAACTGAACTTGTGTGTTTCATTCTGTAGTTCTCAGTTGGTTCTCTCAACTCCTCCCCAATGGACACCCCTCAAGCAATTGGCTCCTGGTAACTTTAATGTTGTAAATCACACCAGAGCTCCCCACTCCCATGCCCTGAACTCATCTCTTCGAATAGCATTAATAAACCCCTTCAAAGGAAAACAAGATCACCCCGAAGTAGCATATACAATTCACTGGCATGCCATCAGCACCGCAGGGGAATTCGTCTTGCAGTGTAACACAGGGGGCCGGGTGGTCTCTGCCTCCACATTGTCATTCTTTCAGAGAAATGCAGGACTCAGGGTGGGATTTTAAATGTTTTGTGGTTATATAAAAAGTGACCTACATCTTAAGAGTACTAACCCACAGATCCCAAGTAGCTCATGTCAATACAGTTTACACTTCTGGCCTTACATACTTATAACACCATCTAAGTGGCCTGCGCTGCTCCAGATATGAGAAGAGCAGACCCCACATGCTGGAAGTCATTTCTGCCTCCCTTCCCTCACGGACACAGCCCTCATGCTGGCTGTTCAACATCTCCCCGTGCACTTTTGCCTAATCATGGAAAAGCTGTTTTAATCCTGGGCATTCCTAACATTTTTTACCTAGTTGGTGTTATTACACATTTCATCCCACTATTAAAAAGTAAACAAGGATTGGGGATGTAGCACTTGCTACCTACTCCCCAAACACAAAAGTATATAACTAAGTGGAAACACCAGTGGCTGCAAATCTCCTTCATTAAAGCACAACCCCCAGAGGCCCAGGTGATGGAGGGCCACTAATCCAGGCAGGGGCTTCTTGTTACAAGCTGAACTGGGTAGACACTTGACAACTATGACAATCCTCCCTTTCTCAAGATTTATGAACCTTTTAAAAGTAATGCTGTTATGCCAGACATTATTCCACGGGCCTGTGAGTTGTCGTCTTTTCTGTCTTTTGGTTTTGTCCCCAAGGCTTGGTGACTTACAACGGCTGCCCTCTTCAAGAGTGAATCTTCACAAATTGTCCTGTAGTGTTTCAGCTGCAAACATCGAAAGCAGAGAGATAACTCTGAATTCAAAGCAGAGGTGAATGGGGACTTCAGCACCATGATTCGAGTCAGGGTGTGGTACAATGGCCATGGCTTTGGAAATGAAGCTTCTGTGCTCCTCCAACTCTTTCTGTAGTCTGTTGGTTTGTAATACAGAAAAGATGCTTCATCTCTGATCCCTCAGTTTCTTGACCATAGAGAAATGATGAGTTTAGTAATGATTCCTGACTTTTCAAAATGAAGAAATGAAGTCTGACTCATGACTCAGGATTCTTTCTGTACCAGGAAGGTCAGTCTTCCAGTGCCATGCTGCTATTTACATCCAAGCTGGTTTCAGTGGAGCAAGTGGGATGAACAAATTCATGTGCAAAGACAAGGAAACTCGCCAGGGCCAGCAATAAGCGAAGGAGGGGACGCAGGAGGGCAAGTGAAGGGCTCTGGTGGGCAAAACAGCACAAACCTTTATCTAAGCATACATCATTAGTCAAGCAGCTCTTTACATGCACAACAGAAGAGCTGGCATACTACCACTAAAGTCAAAATTAAAAAACAAAAGCAACCCATTCACATCAGTCTTTTGCATATTAACTAAGTTGGTGACAACATCCTAGGCTGTCATAGTCTGATACTTAAATTTTAGGAAAATACAACAGAAACTGTGGGGTCAGTAGAAAAATCTGCTGGCTCCTAATTCTGCACAGGATGAGTTTAGGAAAATCTGAGATTATGTGCTGTGAAAAAATATGTATGTTCTCAGTTTTTAAAGTGAAATTGCTAACTGTATTTGTGTTTCAGAAAAGAGTAAATTATTTTAGTGCAAAAGTTTGAATGGCTAGATTCAGAAGAGCAGAAAGTCTCCTCCCCAGTGGAATGGTTAGAGCTCAAGGACCAGCTCTAGGATCAAAGGCAAAGCAATGCAAGCAAGGATGGGGAAACAAGGCTGATGTCTTCTCCGTTGACCAAAAAAGAACACGTAACCCAGGAGCAAAAAAACCAAAGAACATTTATTAGGTGGAAGAGGCAGATGACAGGGAGCGTTTTATAAGCAAGTATTTCAAATGCACAGATAATAAAGCTCGGATATCTATCAACTTGATTCAACCATTTTAACGCAGAGACATTTCCTTTAGTACTTTTAGGTAGTAAGAAATTATACAGTTGGAAATGCAGCTCAGAGGTAGAGTGCTTGCCTAGCACATGTGAGGCTCTGGGTTCCATCTTCTGTATAGCAAAACAAACAAAAAGACACCTATAGCAGAAAGCTCCTACATACCCATTCCTTACTAGAATTCTCATAAATTCTGAATCTTGTGTTTTGTTTGTATGAGCAAGCATCTAACTATGTACCCCAGGCTGGCCTTGAACTCCGGATCTTCTTGCCTCTGTCCTCCTCCTCATTGCTGAGATTACAGGTATGCACCACCATGCCTGGCTATCACATGAATCTCTTATGCAAGATTCATTTATTTCGTGGGAAGAACTTCAATAAGGGGAAAAAAGAAAATGAAACAACCTAATAGAACAAAGGTAAGCAAGTAAAAACAGAGGTCATTAAAAAGGTCAGTAAAGAAAAAGTAGAGGAAGAACAAGTTCCAATAAACAAAAACACAAGATACAATACTCAAAGTATAGCTTTTGTTGTTTCCTTCCTCATAAGTGTTTATGTCCAAGAGACACTGTTTCTGAAAGAGAAAAAATTCAATCATAATTATAGCTTACATAAACATCACTGTAGTTCTTAATTTCAGTTTTAATGCAAGCAAATCAAATACCATTTGTAACTGAAATTACATATTTTGGCCCGTCCATCAGTTATGAGTTAAACACCACCAAAATAGTGATGGTTAATTTTCACTGATGTTTACATTAATTAGAACTATTTATACTCTTTCACAATATAAAATGCAATTGTTGGTATTCTCTTCAAATACAAAAGTGTTTTGATATTAACTTTATATTCTTTTGAGCAATGTATTACATAGGATTCACATGATTACAACAGTATTCCTATTTGGGGGATGTATAATTTGATAATATTTTAGGGGGGTCTTTTTTTTTGGAGATAGGGCCCAGCTGGCCTGGAACTCCCTATGTAGATAAGGCTGGTCTTGAACTCCCAGAGATCACCTGTCTCTGCCTCCCAAGCGCTGGTTTAAAGGCATGCGCCACCACACCCAGCTAATTCAATGATATTTTTAATATAATTATATACATGTATAATTATTATTTGGGTTTTTTTAGACAGGTTTTGTAGATAGTTTAATAGTTGAAGCTGGCCTGGACTGTGCTATGTAGCCCAGGCTGGCCTCAAATGAACAATTCTCTTGCCTCAGTTCCCAAGGACTGAAAAATTACAGGCATACCTGGATCATAATTATTAACCAAACAATTCCTTTAGAAATTATTCAAGACAAAAAAAAATTTTTGTCCTTTTCAGACAGGTTCCCCTTGTAGCCCCAACTGGCCTGAAACTCACTACACAAACCAGGCCGGTCTCTATCTCAGATCCGCCTGACTCTATATTCCATGCTCTGGGATTAGAAAAGTTTGTGCCACCAAACATGACTTTTATGTGGTTTCTTGGAATAAAGCTCAGGTCTTCATGACAAACACACACTTACTGATTACGCTATCATCGTCCCAGCCCAGGGCTTCCTTTAAGGGTGTTATGAAGAATGTGTGATGATCAAAATACATGTTGATGGGAGTTTTATCTAAAAACTGGCTTAAACACTTATTAAAGTGCTTTATAAATAAGGCATTGCCAAGTATGAAGTACCATGCTGTACTCAGATGCAGAAAAAGTGAGTACTTATTCCCACAAAGGGCAAAAACCAGTTATGTTTTACATCCAGCTTTTAAGGTGCTAGGCCCTGTCTCTATCTAGAAGCAACAGAAGTATTAGTTTTATCTTCAATTGTGTATGTAAGCACTCTCAGTATCCTATGGAAACTGCTTACTGCATAGATTAATAGACAGAAGTGCAAACAAGTTTAACAACTTGATTAAAAGTGAGGATCTGATGCTGGACTAATTCCAGAAGCTCATGTCACTGCAGGTTTCTCAGTATGGGGTTAAAATCCCTATTAAGCTTAAGACTTTAAACTGGAGCACACAGAATAGTACAAAAACCTAATATTTTAGAAAGGATTGAGTTATAATGGCAACTAAGGTAGCACTTATCCCCAAAGCCCAAAATTTATAAAGAAAAGAAACCATGGGAAGGAAAACTGATTGTGCATTAATGGTATTTAGCTTAGAATTCAACTGCACTTCTGAAGGACAAACATAGTAGTAGATAACCACAAGAAGATACATTTAAGCACTTCTCGTTCCCACCTGAGAGTCCCCACAACCTTGAGAATCCCATAGCTGCCAGAGCTAGTGCCAAAGGTCTATACACACTTGGCTTAGGCCGGTGAAAACACATAGGAAGTAACTCCACCATCATTTGCTTCTGGTCAAAATGACTGAAGACCCCCCCCACCCCCCTCACCCCCCCGCAGCAGTTCCAGGACTGACAGATACCTTGGCATTCAGCCAAACTTCCAAAATTCACAAGCATCTGTGCAAATGGACTGCAGCTCCTTAACACCAATAAGATAAGCTTCCTAAGAAGATAAGCTTCCTGACACCAATTATAGGCTGGTTTTTGTTAATTACCTCCCCGAATTTAAAAAGCCCACCAAGCAGCCAAGGAGCTGCTAGCTTCCTCACTCCCAAGCTGGGAGGCTAGCCCCCTGCCATTAATAAATGTTCTGTTAATTCCCATGCAAGAGTCTCCTGTTTGTTTCTGCTGGGTCTCACTCTGAACCAAACCCAAACCCAAACCTATAATGACCATATAATTTCTGATTACCCTCTTAGGACACAGGATCCCAGAGTTTAAAAAAAAAAGAATTATTGGTATGGGGTCACCAATATGTTCTTTAAATACTGGGCTTATAATCTGTTACATTTTGAAATGAAATCTGGTGATCCTACACATACTTCCCACTCTACTCCTCTTAGGTCCTTATCTAAAAAGCAAGTACCAAACTTACTCATAGCAGAGTATACACGTGAAAACTGATAGGATTTCACAAATCTGAGGCTAAGCTTCACCACGCAACCATCTTCCCAAGTCCTCCCACATCCAATAATTCAAATGTCCTCAAAAGCAAACAGTAAGGCAAGGCCTCAGTACACGGAATTCTGGGATCAGACACATCAGGAATGTCAGGAAAACCATCCCGGTCAAATCCAGACACAGCATCTCAAAGCACAGCACAGCCTTACAATGGCACCACCTCACACCTCATAGCCCAGTGTATGGATGAGGCAGCCTACGCGGCAATCACAGAAATAGCAAAGCAGGAAATTGAACTTACTTAGCTCTTTAGCAGTTTTTTCATTTCAATAAATTTATTTTGGTTGGTTGGATTGTTTAAGAGGAAGAGAAGGATCTGTTCATGCTTTTCAATCTATACATGAAGAAGAAATAGTATTATTTACTTCCTAAAGCTTTAACGGTGCAGTTTTATTTAAAGGAAATTGTATCCACCTGTTTTTTTAAATCTGTGCAGCAGCAATTCATGCTATGAGTCGGTTCTAAAAGAAAAAAAAAAAAAGTCATTAGGTAACAATGTAAAAAAAGGCAGCCTTGGACCTGAACAAACCACCTTATCTGTCTTTATGTCCTTAGGTCTGGGCCACACCCACACAGAACATAATCTACCCAGGGACTGTAATCTACTGTGTCTGAGATTCTTACAATTAGCACTCACATCTGAAAGGTTAAGTCTTCTATGCACGGGACCTCTTTTGGGTGAGAGCAGGTCTCCTAATGCACACCTTATGAAATACCAGGAAGGTTCAACCTCAAAAAATATGAATCCTTCTTTTGATCAGGATCAAAGGGAAACTGAAAGAAAGGTGCAGGCAGAACACTAAACCTTTCGAGCTCTACGTTTTGATTCCCACAGCAATATTGACAAACTGACCTCTGGGATACTCAGAGTGAGAGGGATGCTCCTCTCTAGGTGTTCCCGAGAGGTGGCAACAAGAATCTCAGTCCTGGGTGTGCAGAGGAGGAATGAGTGGAGGGGATTGGAGCCATATGGAGTGAGATCAGGTAACTCAAGCAACTCTCTACTACTCAGAACATCTACACCTGCTTTTAACTAAACTTGAAAATGGTACCTTTAGTTACAGCACTTTTCCTTTTAGATGTGACGTTTTCTGCCAGACCACACATCACCAGCTTATCAGCTATATTGATAGTACCGTTCTCAGAACATTTCTCAACTGACACTGTGTGAACATTCTTAAGAACTCCTTTCACAGAAAGCATTACATTCTGATTCAACATGAAATTTTTAAGTAGTTCTACCATTAACTGAGAACAGCTCCCATTCAATTCCATCAATCCTGGAAAAAAATTAAAGATTATGGTTAAGTTTTCAAGTTCCTTTTAAAAAGATCATATTTAGATAAATTATCTAATAAGGATAATAAGCAGGTTTATTGGCTTCAGCTGGTTTTAGGTATGTTGTAAGGTATCAAGCACTAATTCAGGTTTAGGGGCAGAAACAGAACCTCTTCATTCCATATTAATTGGAAAAACAAACATGGATTAGTTTCTGACTCTTAAGTGGAAGCCACATATGCTATGAGCAGTCACTGGACACCACTGGGGGAGGGAAGGGCTGTGTGAGGAGTGCAGGGTCAGAGCACAAGCGACTTAAAGCATTTTAATTCTCCAGGTTCCAACTGAACAGTTAAACACATGCTACTTCAGCAGGCACCACAAGAAAGCTAAAGTGGTTACGTGCAGACCTCTAGTCCCTAAAGAAAGTGGTGACAAAGGAGCAAGGCCCTGGTGAGAGTACAGACCACCTGGGTTCACATTCTGCCTCTGCTACTTGCCACCAGAGCTTTGTAACAGAGGCAAACACAATCTCCAAACTTGACACTCTGACAATTAAAGCCCCCAGGAAAAGACTAAATAACTATAGTTTTCATGAGAGTTAACAGGGTGAATAGCAGTTAAGAGCACTGGCTGCTCTTGCAGAGGACCTGGGTTTGGTTCCCAGCATCCACATGGGAGACCCCAACTGGTAAAACTTGACATTGGATTCAGACTTACAACTATGAAATATAAGGATTAAAAAAACTCCACAGATACCACAATTAGAAAGCAACTGAACAGTCTACCTTCAAGTGAGCATTTAATAATCTGGAAGGGCAGCTCCAGGTGACTGGCAGAAATGGGTTGTACTCTGGAAAGAGGTAGAGTTTCGATGTTCCCATAATCTGCATAGAGTACTTTTACATCAGAGTCTGATGTGTCCAGAACAATGGCCCGGTACCAGAAGTCATCACCTGGAAACAAGGGAATAGCGGCAGAGAAATCACAGTCCAGGAGCCCTCCCCATCCTTAAGATGTCTGACATTCAAAAGCTCACACCAAGATTTCTGGTTAGAATGCAGATTTTTCTGTTTTCTTTCCAAATCCCTCTATAAAGACAGTAAGAGGATTTTTTTTTTTTTTTAACTCTAAGGACAACAGACAAGAGAGAAGATGGCTGAAAGCAAAGCAGCAGACGGAGATGACAGTACAGCCATGGTGGCTCAACCAAAGCAGACAGTGAGGAAGCCAAGCAGTTGCCAATTTGCTCCCCAGGCCCCAGGAACTGGTGTTACTAGCTCAAATGTAGTTGTAAAGGCAGACATGAAGCCTGGACAAAGGAGACCATTACTCCAAGAGTTTTGACTAGACTTTAGTTTATAAACACACTTACATATAATACCTATTTTTAAAATATTTATTATTTTTATTTTCTGTGTATGAGTATATTGCCTGCATGTAGGTAGGTGCACCCATGTCATGTAGTGTTTGTGGAGATCAGAAGAGGTAGTCAGAGTCCCTGGACCTGGAGTTACAGACAGTTGTTAGCTGTCATGTCGATGCTGGGAACTGAACCGGGTCCTCCGCAAGAGCAGCCAGTGCTCTTAACAGCTGAGCCATCTCTTCAGCCCCATGATACCTATTTTTTATAGTTCCTAAAATAAATGGTCAGTTTCATCTTTATACAGGTTCCTTCTCTAGAGAAACCATGGACTGAGAAACATGAGGCTGAGCAGATGGAAAATTTATCAAGGATGTTGTCAGGCAAAATTCACACTCTACACAGGAGATAATGATGCACATGACAGAACTTCCAGATGTCCACTGAGCCCAGCAAACAGCAGAGCTGATCAAACGTGCACTGATGACAGCTAGTAAGCAAGCCCTGCTACACGTAAGAACTCTGGGCACCCAGGCTTAGCAGTGTACCAGCAAAGATCACTAGATGTTTGAAGAAAAGCTCTTGCAAAATAAAAACCCAACAAATAAAGACAGGAGGGTGGGGTGGAGTGGGGTGGGGATAGGAGGGGAGTGAGAAAATCAGGAGGAAGAAGACAATAATCATTCAAAGGAGGACTGCATGTTCTTGGAGACATGACCTTCATTATCAGAAAGAACAGGACAGCGCTGAAACACACCTCCACCCCAAATTAAAGAGGTAGTACTGAAGTTAAGTGTGATACCAGAACCTCGGCAAGAATAGTTAGAAGAGGAAACGGAAGAAATCTTTTGAAAGAAAGAACTATGATGAAAGCAAATTCAGCGCGAGGGTTCAAGACCAACAGCAGAACTGGAATTCCTGAAGAAAACAGGAGGAGGAAATAAAGAATCAAAACGGAAATTTCTCAAACGTCAATCTCATGTATTTCCAGACTTAAGAGTCCACTCACGAGTGCACAGGACAACAGTGGAAAACAAAACCAGCAAGCTAAGTCACATGTCAATTTTTAAAACATGGGATGGAGAGGACACTAAAGGTTCCAAAAAAATAAAAGATTTGTACAGAGTTCAGAGAACCTTTAAAGATATCTAACTCCTGACCAGAAACACTTAAAACACGGTAAAAGGGATGTTTCACATTAAGAAAAAATGCCTTCTAGCCCAGCCTTTTACATCCAAGGCAAGCTAACAGTTAACATCTAGGGCAGGTTTTTTCAAACACAGGCGCTAACAGGAAACTGGTCTTGCACTCAGCACCTTTCCTCAACTTCAGAAAAGTGGGATACATTCAGACACTGGAGTAATTCCAAAAGCAGCAAGGGGACCGGAGAGAACCCCACTGAGCAGCCCTCAGCATGAGCGTGAAGGGTAAACCTGAGGACAATCCAGGTCCCCAGGACCAGCAGTCTGGACAGGAGTAGCTCCAAAGGCTAACACTATGATAAAGGTTGACAAAGCACATGCAGACTCACTGAGGGGATTTAGGCCAGTGTGGAGGATGGTGGACAAGTGGTGAAAGCATACAGAAGATAACTACCAAAAACAGAAGCCTAACAGAGCCACAGCATACTTCAGGAGCAGCTGTGAGCAAGGTGTATGAGGTCCTCAAAGTAATACACAGGTCTTATTTAACCCAAGTCACACCTTAACTTCCACCGGGAAGAAAATAGAGCAACTGCAGATCCAGATGTCACACAAAAGTAAACAAAGTGGAAGTGACATCACAGATGAAAGCTTATACCCACCATTCTCCATGACAATCTGGTGGGCACTGTGTGACAGTTTTGGGATACAGGCAGGTAGTTTTGAATTTGGGGAGCACCCGAGCCCCTGTGAAAGACTTCTCAACAATGGTCCTGTTTACTGACTAGAACAACTTTGTTTCCCTAGGTACTCAGCTCTAGGTCTGCTTGTCTGACATCTTGCCACCTGTCCGAAGACTAGAAGTCATGCCTACCCATGCCCCTGTACCATCTCTTACACCTGGCTCTGTTCCCAGAAACACACTAGAACATTCACTGAAAAGGTTATTTGTATTAGCAAGGTGACTTGCTGACTTGAACTATTAAACAGAAGAATGGTTAAAGAATGCCCAAACCAAGAGCCTGACCACTTGAGGCTGTCTATTCTCCTTCTGGTCTACTGACATGCAGAGCTCCATAAATACGGAAGCCTGAATCTTTCTGAATCAATAAGCCACCATAACAGAGAGCATGGATATTTAGAGATTAGCTATGACTACTGAAGAATTTGCATAAATCAACTTACACCTTTGCCTAAAAATGATCCATAAAGAATGGAAATGCTGATGGCCTCAACATGTGAATTAAAGTCACAGCTTTGATTTTCTTAATTTCTCTAACCCAATTAAATATCCATCTAAAGTACCCAAATCTACAAGTCTCACATAAAAGATAATAGACTAAAATTTTCCCTATAGCATTTTAATTAAAAGAACCTTACTTGTATATTTGGCACAGCATGCATCTCCAATTTTTGGTCTGTAGGATGGTTGCCCTTTCTGAGCACTGTAATATTCCAACAATTCAGCTGTCAGTCTACACAGCTTTTCCTGATTTTCTAAAATAGAAGCCATTTTTAACATGAAAAATTATCCAGTGTTAACTTTTAACAATACACAAAAATGCCACCAAATCTAAACAATGCAACTCTTTGCATATTAAAGTACACATTGTATTCTAAAAAATAAGTATATTCACTATTGGCTGCCTTTTGCACACAGACTATAAGACTGAGGGGTGTGAAGGAAACCTGAGAAGGGTCTGTTTTCTTAGTGGAGGTGGCTATGCTAGTATGCTCACTTGAAACTTATTAAGCTGTTTTCTCATTTAATTTTTTACATTTATTGCATTGGAGAGGGTTGTGCATGCCACAGCACCCATGTGGAGGTCAGATGACAACTTACGGGAGTCAAGACCTCTCCTTTCATCCCGTGGGTTCCAGGGACTGAACTCAGGTCATCAGTCTTGGTGGCACGCACCTTTATTCCCTGGGTCATTTCACTAGCCCAATTAAGCTATATTTTATGACAGTTGCATATTGATGAATTATCCTAAACACTACTCAAGTTCATCCATATCATAGGGTATGAGGATTAAATTTTTAAAAAGCCACTTTTTCACTTATACGGATTAAAGGTAATCTTTTTGTTATACTGGAAATAAGTTCAATAGCAGTAATTGCTATTCCCATAATTCCAGGGTTAATAATTTTAGACAGACTTTTTTTAATTGTTAAAGTACCTGAAAAGTATTCTTAAGACTACCAACTGACTTCCCAATACAAGGATAATTTCAAATACATTTGCCATTCCTTAGTTTTAAACCTCCATGAAAGAAAGAAAATTCAAAACCAACTTTGTATGCTCTTTTTCTTCATAGCTAGAGCTCTAGTGTGAAACATTTCTAAGTTTCTAAGTAAAATTATGATTAGAGCCAAAGAGAGGCTCAACATACACAAAATAAATCACTAAGTCTTTTAATATATCTAAAGCAGCTTTGGTTTAAGCTTGTATGACTGGAGGTAAGCTTAGTAAATACAATTCAGTACAGTCACATGTGTTTTAAATAAGTTATACAGTAATTAAGGACACTTGCTTCCATTACAGACCACACAGATCAAGGTCAGGCTACTGAGGGGTGCTGGATGCAGGGCACTTCCTCTGACACTGACACTAGACTTCAGTGTTGCAATTCTGAAGACCCTTTACCCACTTCTTTCCCTCACTTCCAAGGAGTTCATCAAAGCATGTGCATCGCACAGCTCACAAGAGCATAAATATCCTTCAGTAAGCGTGGTTCATTACCTGGCATCTCACTTGGGAAAGCATAAAACAAGTTAGGGTTTATTATTTCTAATATGCTTGCTGGCACAGTCTTGTTAACCGGCAATTCTATTGTCTTCCACTGCTCTGCTGGTGGGATGGCTAAAAACATAGGAAGCACAGGTCTTGTAGTTAAATACATAAAATTTTATTCTTATTTCCCAGCAATGTATTCAACTCAATAAATTTGTTCATCAATATCTCAACATTCTCAAGATGAAAATATCTGTTTCACAAAACAGTCTACTCAGTTTAAGAGATCACGTCCATGTTAAAGTGTTTATTCTACCATGAGAACATTTGAGCTACTATACTAGTGCAGAGGATTTCTATAGTATAACTAATGCTATTCCTGAAATTTATTCAAATTTTAAGTGATATGTTTATATATGACACACATTTATCTGATAACTAAATTTAAAAAGAATATATTTATATATTAAAAATCCTCTCATTCTAGAAAGGTTTAACTGAGCAGGGAAGAACCATCCTGAATGCAGGTGGCATCATGCCATGGGCTGGGGTTCCAGACTGAATAAAAGGACAAAGGAGAGACTGACTGCACATCAGCATTCACCTCTCTCTTTTCCCAATTATGAATATAATGCAACCAGTCACTTCACATTCCTGCCACCATGCCTTCCCTACCATGGTGGACTGTATCCTGCAAACCATGAGCCAAAATACATCTTCTCTTAATCTGCATTCTGTCAGGTATAGTTAAAGTGTTTAGGAAAAAAAAAAAAAAAAACACCCAGTCAACACTTGACACTCGCAATAGCCGAGATATGGAACCACCTAGATGTTCATCAACAGTTGCAGAGAATGTAGTATATATACATGATGAAATTTTATTCAAACACAAAGAAAAGTGAAATTACATCATTTGTAGAAAAATGGATGGACTGGAAATTACTATGTTAAACAACCAGGCTCAGAAAAACAAATGTAATTCTTCTCATATATGAAACTTATTCACACACACACAGGACATGAACAAAAAGACTTTGAGCAGGGGAGAAGTCTATGAGGTGGGAGGGGGAACAAGAGAAAGTACTGGAGTAGAGAATAGAATGGAAAGGCAATACCACATTTTCTCCTCTGCAGAATCAAGATTTAATTATATATAAACTCACATGTGACAAGAAAGAGGAAAGGGAACCATCTGTGGGGAAGAAGAGGACCAGAAATGGAAGAAGAGGGAGAGGAGGGATGGGGGGGACTTGAAGGGGAGAACACAGGGGGAGAGAGGGACGGGGGAGGGGAGGAGTGGGCAAGTAAGAGCAAAGCACACCAATATACCTGTATGAAAAGCCCATAATGAAACCCGGTGTTGCTGAGCATTATAAGTTTAGTGAAAAAAGCAAACGCTAATACAAATTTAATTAACAAGTGCTTTAGAAGAGTTACCTTGTACCCGCTGGGTGTCAATCTGGTTATATTTACTATGAGTATCCATCTGGTTATATTTATTAACAGGTCGGCTAACTACCAAGTCCTTCTGTGGTGAACTACATTTTAAAACCAGTTGTTCATTGATGAGAACATCACTAATTATTTTGGGATATGGGGTGGAAAGATCAGTGAGTTCAACTCCCACCCCCTTTTCAGTGATTTCAACAACTCTGGCTTGGAGTTTGATCCCCACAACACATGTCTGGAATCTTGTTATGGCTTCTTTAGTCCAATGTTTGTTCCTAGGCTGAATATCTGGAAAATAAGAGCCAGAGCATTAAAAAGATATCCATGAAGTGAAATTGTGTTTTGACAGAATGCAAGACTGGGACTTTATATTCAATTTAAAAATTTTCAGTCATTTAAAAAATTATACTATTATAGTAAAAACACCTATATTTTCCCTATTTAAGTTATAGATATATATATATATATATATCTGCTAATATATATTCTAGACTTTTAGGATACTCAAATCTGTACTTGTACTGCTAACATATCATTACTTGGCATTTTTCCAATAGACAAAAACACAATACTGTTTATTCTAGCATGTTCTGTTTGCATAAGAATGTTACCAGCTAGATGTCAAGTTTTGTGGAATTTTCTAATGGTAATTTCAAAGTCTCCCTTGAAAGTATTCTGTTTGGGTAAGTCTGACTTATGTACTATATTTTTCAAAAAAAAATCTCACGATCTTGCCCAACTCTGGGTTCACATGGTCCTCTCACCTCAGCCTGCTGAGTAGCTGAGGCTGCAGGTGGTAGCTGTGGTACCACTGGCCTCTCACCCTTATTCTCTAACCTTTCTTCCAACCTTGGATGTGCATCTAAGTTACCCACAGGACTTGTTGAAACACAGATTTGTTTCACCCCAGAATTTCTCATTTGAGTTTGGAGTAGAACCTATCAATTAGAATTTTAAATTTTTATTTATTTTTATTATGTGGGCAGCAGAGTTGACACCAGAGTCTGTTTCTCTGCATCACAACACTGTTCTGCATCTCTTTGAAACCTTTTTCTCACTTATATCACAAGCAATTCTTCCTATCAATGGTGCAACAGCTTAGTGACAGCACTTCAGTCCTGGATCTTGTCCTGACATTCATCCACATAACCCTTCAAGACAGACCCAATCACAACCCAGTGTGGTCATCATGCACCAACTCATCCTCTACTGTGGCTTCTGCAGGAAATTTGCTATTGGTGATAGCAGCGAAAAGAGTTTCCTTGCAGCCAAACCTTGTACCGTTCCCAGGTTGCTTTGGGATGAATTAACAAGAGTAAAATGCTGAGTTAGAATGTAGGAATAACTGACAGGGCTCTTAATCCAATAAACCTTCACAAGAATCCTGTCAGTTTTTATCCCCATCACTAGGGAAAAGATGCTTCTCAGACACCAAATATTTGGGTATTCTGGCCAAAATCTTAAGCTACTTTTAAAATTTTATAATATTAAGTAGGATCTTCTAACTCATTCTAAGTCATTAACATGACTGATAAGAATTAGATTATACATTGTGGGGCTGGAGAGATGGCTCGGTGGTTAAGAGGGCTGGCTGCTTCTTGCAGAGGACCCAGGTTTGATTCCCAGCACACACAGGGTGGCTAACAACCGTCCATAATTCCAGTTCCAGGGGAATCCAAGGCCCTCTTCTGATTTCCAGGGGCATTGCATGACATAGGTGCACTTACATCCATGCAGGAAATATATTCATATATAAAATAATCAAGGTTATACATTGTAAATTTTTGAAAAAAAAATGAATTTCTTGTTGAGTGCCATACCTACTAACCAGCACTGTATCCCTTGAAATGGAAGTACTAGAAATTTTGATGATATCATTTGAAGTTGGTCTGCAGTAACTTCTTCAATGTTTCCATAATCCACAAAATGGACTTTAACATTTCCATTTGGTAAGATTTCCTTTACCAGGGCCCGGTACCAGTTGCCATCACCTAGATATAACACACAGTTTGTGACATGAAATAATCCCCTTCTTTTGCCATTGGAAATTTTCAACTTGGAAAAAAATGCTTTATATAATAAAGCAATAAATTTTCTGTCTTTTCTACATTATTCCTTTAGTTTTTCCTTCAAAAAATCTCAGAATGAGACTTTCCAAGATCCATTAAACAATATCTCTAGAGATTTTTATAGTATCACACTTTCACATTTGAGAAAAATTAAAGACTTCATTTAAAACCTATCCAATAATGTGAAAATGGAGAAAAGACTAAAAATACACTCTATTAGTGGTAGACAAGTTTAGACTGCTTTAGTTTATTTGGTAAAAATAACAGAAATAGCAGGAAAATAAAAAGCCTTGCAATCAAATTCTCACATTGTGAGAACAACTTTTATCTAACTTAAGACTATCAGAATTTCTATAAAGTATGAAAACAATGTATAAAGTTAAGACAAGAGTGTATGAATTGAAGTCTCTTACAAAAAAGGAAGCACACAGCATCCTAAGCATTCATTTAATTCTGGTTATGAAAAATGCGTGCTTAAATACAGGAGGAAAACATGCACTAAAAAAAGTCTGAATGTCAGGAACCAAGAGGTTCTGCCAGTCACTGACACAACTGCGACTTACCTGCAAAAAAGGCACAACAAGGCTGCCCTATTTCTGCCTTAAAGCCATTAGGCAATTTCTGCGGACAATACTCCGCTAAGGACTTATTCAAATCATTGAGCTTCTTTACAGCTGAAAATACAACATATACAGAGCGTTTAATATTAAAGATAAAAACTAAACACAGATTTTCCTTTAAAGTCAGAGAACATTTTCATCACAAAAGTCTCAGGTACATTCCAAAACAACCCGCAAGTACAACAAATGCTTTTCCTTATTCAAAAACTACTGAGTCAGTAAGACATTTCTTAATTTAACTCTCAACAAACTCAAAACCAAGGACTTCCTGGGCACAATAACAAGTTCAGCATTTTCAGCAATGCACACAGAGTAAGCTTTGAGTACAGACAGGAAACTCTACACAAACCTATAAGGTTACTACTTTCCTGGAAAAGTGACCCTAATTACTAAATGGACAGCAGCGTTAATGGATTCTAAGGAACTTCAGAGTGCTCTGCTAGAAATCTGAAGTACAACACGCTTGACAGAATGGACAGAGAGGATTCCAAAAGAAGACATAATCAGCGACACAGGAGAGGACTGAAGGCAGCTGAAAATCACTTAGTGGGGAGCAGCACAGCAAAACAGAGAAATCAGGACAGGGAGCCACTACAGAGAAGCAGCAAAAGACAGATCATGAGGAGCTTTAGCAGCTAAGGGAGAGGGACCCAAGCCACAACCTATGCCTCAAAAGTATACTCTCAACAGTAAAATTAGAGTTTAAGACTGTAACCTCTATTTATCGACACCTGTTAAACTAAGTAAATCCACACAGACTAAAACAATATAACCATGAAAAAGAACGGAATAAAGCCTGAACAGCAATGTGGTATCCCGGACTGAATACTGGAACAGAAACAAGTTGTTAGCAAAAAATCTAATGCACTTCAATTAAGCTTTGATATACCAGTGCTGTTCTCTATGTAAGCAATGGACTAGAGAGGAAGCTGGGTGAGGGGTGTGCAGAACACCACACCATCTCTGCAAATCTAAGTCTAAAGTCGAAACCATTTTAAGAAGAATTTATAGAGAAAATATGTGAACTCATATCTAAAGTCTTTAAAAAGATACAAAGTGTAAAAGTATTTATGTATTTTACTATTTATAGATACATAAAAAGGAACATATACACTTATACACTGTACACAGGGTACTTCTGACAGAGATACTTAGACAATTGAAAAGAGGAACTAGCAGACTTATTTTTACTACAAATTCTCATTGCTCTTGAATTTTGTATCATATGCTTGGAAAATCACCTATGAAAATAAGTAAAAAAGAAAACTTAGAATGCTGAGTTTCGCTCTATGTGAAATAGTGGCCGGCCCGTCTACTAGGTGACAATGACCATCTTCCAGGTTGATGCCGAAGGAAGAGACAATGTGTCTCATGCCTTAGTAGTCACACAAGGACTTAGTTATCTAGTTTAATGTACTCATTTAGAAATACTAAACTCAGTGATGCTCTGCTACCACAGGTCAAATGAAAAAGAAAACACAAAGTGTGAAGATGTAGAGCAAATCATCACTTTGGAAACTGGCTTTCATGGACTGAAGCATGAAATCCGCCTAGCATCTGCAGCCCAGCAGAGATGCACAACGGCCAGTCTTAGAAGAATGCTCTCACCAGCAGTACTCAGGCCCGTGACAGAAAGGAATGAAGAAGTTTGTAGTTCATTCCTGTGGTAGGCCACTATACAGCAAGAAAGAGACAATTTACAGGTACTTGTAACTGTGTCATGAAGTGAAAAATCAGTAATCAACATAAAGCTAAAGACACGTGTAGTATGATTTTGTTTTATGTAAATTTCAAAACTAGGAAAATTCATCTACGCAATGAAAAGGCAGGTCCATACTTCTCTCTGGAGGAAAATGAAGGGGTAATGAAAAGAAGATTCATGGAGGAAACTTCTAGGACATTAGCAACACTCTTATCTCCTCTCATACAGGTTGTCTACAAGTATGTTCATCTTGTGACAATGCACTACACGATCTATACTCCTGCTAAAGCGTTTATCCCTAGGAACTGAGCAGGAGAGAAGATTAACAAATACATTTAATTCCCAAGATGAATTTAGGAGGCATTCTATGAAATCTAAAGTGGTTTAAATATAAAGAGTGGTTGCCAAACAACAGCTTAAACAGTGAAATCAAGCTAAGTATAATCAAATCTTTCTTAGAAATACACTGTCTCACTTGGTCCTTCTTAGAAAGAGTACTTTTACTACTTAATAAACTCATTGTAAGTTATGTATCTATGTACTTAAAAATAAATGATTAGAGCCAACGTACCATCATCTTTAAGGAAGTGGCAATAAAATTCCCCAGGACTGTACATCACGCAGACCATCACATCGACAGTTTCATCCACGGCAAACTCAACCCACGTCCACTGCAATGGCTCTACTTTTCCTTCTATGGCCAAGGGAACTGTAAAAACAAGTGAAAACTTTGCAAAAAGAATGGGGGACAGAGTGGGAGTGGGAGAGGCTTTTACTGGTGGGGCTGCAAGGAATCTGCTTTGGAAGAATTCAGTTTCCATGGACATTCTTTATAAGAAGGTGGACCTTCAAAAATTTAGTCTTATAACTAACCATAGTCACAGTGAACTTTACATTCCTATTTCTGGTCCTTGTTTTCAGCTGTTAATGATCCAGGAAACTTTCAACAAAAATCTCAGTTTTCACTCACACTCTGAAATGTATTTACATTATCGCTTGATTAAAAAGATGAAAGGACACTCAGGAGGCAGTGGCAGGCAAGTTCAAGGCAAGTTCAAGGCCAACCTGGACTACATATCAGGCCATCTGGGGCTACAGGGAGACCCTGTCTCAAAAGGACCAAACGTAAATAAATAAATGTGAAAAGGCACTCAAACAGCAATTCTTCTCGACATCAGGAGCCCACACATTACAGAGCTGCATGGACTCCAGTAGGACATTACTTGGCAGGCACTTTACTTACCACTGGCTTTTTTCATGTCACTAGTTTTGTCTGCCACTATATACTTTTCCTCCATGGCAAAGCCTGCATCTATGAGAACTTTAGATGCACTGATGTTAGGTGTCACGGACTTGTCTATAAGCTCCACCAAGGACCTGCTCTCCAGCCTGTCCACCACTCTCACTGTGACCATTTTGTTTTGTACAAGCTTCTTCATGAGACAAACAGCTTCCGGAGTCCAAATTCCTAATGATGGCTTTACCCCTAGCAGCAAATGGAAAAGGCTGTGAAGACAATTCTTGAAACAAGCCTTTTTACATTTAATGTGATTTTCACCAAGTTCAATAAATCTACATCAAACACTAGAATCACAAAGTCTCATTTGAGCAGGATTTTATAAACATCAGTGACAGGATTGATTTTTAAATGCTTCTGTACTTTTACATAGAAATAAAAATTTAATTCCATTGATACAAATTGTCCAGAAACTAAAACACAAAGAAAGATAGATAAGTCATTGCCTAGGGAACAAGACTGAGGTGTAAAACACACAAAGGACATCTCTGAGATGATAGAAATGTTCTAAGATGGATCCTGGTTATGGTTGTACAACCTGGTAAGTTTGCTAAAAGCTATGGAATTTTATACCAAAAGAGAAATTTTTTTAAAGTGTATAAATTATATGTCAATTAAGTTACTAAGAAAAATTCTAAGCATAGAACAACCCAGGAAGGAATACTGGTCTTGCATATTAACATATGAAAGGTTTTTTTTTTCTGTACTGAAAGGATTTTGTATAAATCAACAATTCAAAGGTGTATTCCTGAATCAGAATAATTTACCACACTGCCCAAAATTTTCAGCCTCTTCCAACTAAACAAATTGAAATGATTTAGAATTGTCCAGAATTAAGAAATATTGAGGTATCCCTCTGGTACACAAATGTGTGACAGAATTTACTCCCTCATAGTTTTCTGTTGGCTGCACAAACTAGTTGAACCCTGTCCAGGGAACAAGGCACAATATGTACCAGAAACACGACCAGAAGCATACTCATAGAACTCCATTAATATATCCTAAGAAGTATCCTGAAATTATCTTGCAACATATCCTAAGAAAATGATCTTGGAAATGATGCAAATATAGTTAAAATACTTTAAAGAACACCACTGCTCAAAGCAAACACTTAGAAATGTCTAATATTAAATACTATGTATGATAATGGTGCACCTGAATGAAGTTTGCTCAAGTCATTTACTGACATGGGAAGAAACCCCTGACCCTACTGAACAAGCTGTGCCCATGGTGATTTCCAAGTGTGTGTTCCTAAGGATCTCACTGCTTTGACAAGCAGATTTCCCTGCCTTGTACATTTTTCATACTTCTATTTTTCAAGTTTTAATATTTTAAGAATACAAGGACCAAAAATTCCATACCTGCCAGCACACAATTTAGAGCTTGCATTGGCAAGTCCAACAACTTTGGAATTATGGGACAGAGTCTTTTCAAACTAAGAATTTCAAAGTTTCCATAATCAACATATCCAACCAGGACAGATTCTTCAGAAGCATAAGCCAAAACTGAGGCACGGTACCACTGATCATCCTCTGAAACAAAGACAGAATTATCTCAAATATTCTACAATGAACATAGGAAGTCTACAAAGATCATTTACAGATTCTCCTATAACATCAAGCTTTACTCAACAATGTATGCTTACTAAATGCTGCTAGCTTTGCTCTTCCAAAGTCTTGCATTCCTAAAATAGAGCCATTGTCATCAACTTACTAATGGTGTTACTTTTTTCCTATGACCAAATACCTGACAGAAACAACTCAAGGGAAGAAAGATTTATCTGAATCACAGTTTAAGATGTCAGTCCATCTGCTGGGGAGGCTGTGGTGAAGCAGAGCAGTTCACCTCATGGTAGGAAGCAGAGAAAGGGCACTCTGACCACTTCTCCTTTTGCCTTGTATTCTGTTCAGGGCCCCAAGTTCTAAGATGGTACTACCTATATGCGGGTCAGAGATTCCTCTGGAAGTTAATCTTCTGGAAACACCCTCATGGACATGCCTAAAGGTATGCTTCAAATTCCCAGAAGAATTGAAATCCAATAAAGTTGACAATAAAGATTAACCACTGTACTATGCCACAAGAAGTCATTATGAATTTATGACTTGTCTAACAGATGGCTGAGCAGGACAGAGAACATGTTTCAACCAAATGACTGTCCTCCCTCCTCCCCGCCTCCAAGGTACTGACTACTACCCGATCATTTGTTAAGGCACCAAGTACAACAATTTCTAGAACACCTACAGCAATTTGAGTTAAATGGACTTCCAGACAAGAAATGAATGCTCTGGTGGCCTACCTCTGACTTACTATTTTTCCCGCCAGTAAGGTGGCTACCCTCAAGCAGAATAACAGAACTGGGCTCCCACCAGGCAAAACTGTGTAGCCACATAGGTCACAGAATGACACTGCCAGGCTTTCAGGCCCTCTCGCTACTTCCAAGAAAACTCATGAAGTCAGGAAGCTGGGTGGTTCTACATCCCATATTTAAGTAAAAGAACTATTGGTACCTATTTACAAATAGTAAGGAGTTGACAAAATCATAAAAATCACCTTAGTACCCTCCAACCTCTTGACACAAGCTCTCTGCCCTTTGATCTAGTTTGATTAGACATATTTAAGAACATAATTGGTGCTGTATAATACAAAAATGTAGCCATTCAGTGTAAACCAAAGAGTTGTTTCAATTGTTTTTACTCTAACATACATAAAACATTCAGTAACACTCTTATTTCCTTACCTGAGAACTGAGCACAACACACATCACCAATGGTTGGATAAAAATCGGAGCGTGGTGTGACTTGACCACAGTACTCACTGAGGGATTCCTGAAGTTCGGCAAGCTTATCTGCAGATACAAATCACATCTTAGACAGACTGCAGTTCCTGATCTTTAGTGGAGTATGTGATAGTGACAGAAAAAAACTAAGAAAACTGACTCACGGCCACTCTGCAGCTGTTGACAGAAGAAGTTCTCTGGTGTTTGAATGTGGGCAACCACACCACAGAACTCATCACCCACACTCAACATTAGCACTTTGGGGATCAGGGCATTTCTATCTATAACTATTTTGTTTTCAGGTGTCATTTTTTCAACATCTTCAGGATCGCCTTATCAGAAAACAGAAAAATGTCATTTTAGTATCATCAAAGGAAAATAAAAACAGTCTCAATATAACATCCAAAAAAGCATACTTGAATCATTTTGGAAGAAAGACTGAGTATGCTTGGGCTACATTCCTGGAAGACAGAAATGAGAGCTGTGGTCTGCTAAGCCTGAAAGATGATTTTTAACAAAGTCAATTTTCTACATAAAAAATAGCTAGGATAATCTGAAAAAAGAAAAACAGTGGTATAAAAATTTCAGATTTACTTCAACATTCTTGAATAAAATTTTCAGTCTCTAAAAAAGCTCAAGGAAAAATATAAATTGGAGTAGATACCATTCACAGGGCCTCAAAGAAGAAACACATCAGAACAGAACCTACTCTACAGTGAAACAGAAAATCACATTAGAATACCAAATTTAATTTTAAAATCGTATTTTTAAAATACTTTAAACAGTTCAAATAAGGAACATGCAATATAAGTGTCACAAGAGAGAAGAAAACCTCAGGGCTGACTTAAGAGTCTGAAAGTGAAGGGGCTTTGAACTCCATGAAAAAGAACTCTGAGCACAAGAAAACTCAGAGGAATGGAAAAAAAAATACATGGCCCACAAAACTCCCAAGTTCTCAAGGGATATGTGTTTAGGATCAAGACTTGTACATCATGATATCAACATACCAGAATCCTCAAGGACAAATTTAGTTTTTCTGAAAGGAACTAAGGATAAGATAGCATTCAGATAAAACCAAGGTCAATTTCATTGTTTATAAAGAAATATAAACAAACGATTACATTGAGTACTATAGAATGGGTACAGTCTCACTGCAGGCCTATGTGATCGGATTCTTTGAAGACTAAGGAAAACTGTGACAGCCCATAAGTACAAAGAGCACCTGCTTCTCAGGAATGACTGCTTACAGTGCAGTGCAAGAGATTCTTGAAGTTATGTCAGAAATCCCACTGGAATGGACAGTGGCCCCAAACCGGAGCTGAAATGAGAGCAATGATCTCAAATGTGAGAAACTAAGTCAGAAATATTTTACAAGTTTTAGAAAAAAATCAAAATATAAGGAATCAGACAAGAGGAAAAACTCAGCAGCCTGAAAAATGAACACTATGCAGTAGTTTCATAGAAAAAAGCACTATTGATGGAAAGAGCATTAAACTGAAACAAGGGGGCTTAGATTCTCCCAGATTCAGGGTAACTCACTACACTGGTAGCAGTGTCTGCTTTCCACATCTAAGCAGGTGGAGTCAATGATCTCAGTGTCGTCTTCAGCTATGTGACCCCAACATCGTATCTGCCAAGGCTTCTTGTGAATTCATAAAGTACATATAGAAAACCTTGACAGGCATGATGGCATACACCTTTAATCCTAGTACCCATGAAGCAAAGGCCAGATCTCTGTGAGTTTGAGGTCAACTTGGTCTATCTGGTGAGTTCCAGGCTAGCTGGGGCTGCATAGTGAAATCCTGGCTCTTAAGAGCATCGCCAGCAACAAAACCTACCGCACCTCAGATGCCATGCAAAGAACTGAGAAAGGGAGCTGGTTAAGGAAAAGATCAGAGTCTGTGCTCCTTCAAGTCCTAAATCCTGTTGACAGATGATCCTCACACTGGAGTTAGTGGGATAAAGGATATAAGAGAAGTGAACTTCCTGAGAGGCTCCACAATCCCAGAAAGTGCAGTGGGTGTGAGAGTGCTTCAGCAGGAGGGGCAGCAAAAGCATAGCTGCAGGCTGCACCTGACACCAGCGGCTCTGGGGCTGACCCTCAAAGACAAGGTGTAAAGGTGGCTCAATCAGGACAGAGAGAAGGCAGGAGAGAGGCATAGTTTCAAGTTTATGTTAGGGTCACAGATAGACTCTTGATAACGTTTAGCAATCTTCCACCTCTTCCTACTTGAGGCCAACAAGGGTCATCACTCCAGAAGCCTCTTTCTCCTCCTCTACATTGGCTTCAGAATCAAATGCAACCCCCTTAACACAGCTCCTGAGATCTCTGATCTACTTCTGTTCACACGCAACCTTCGGCTCCTTACCCTATTCCTATACCTTTTCCTGATGGCCACCTTCAGTCACAACTATTTTGCATACCCAACCATGTCCTTTTAACACTGAGACCATTTACAAACATGCTATTTTCATCTTGGAACAAAATCCCCACCCCAGGATCTGTATTTCTTGTAAGACTTTATTCCAAGTCTTGCAGATACTCTTTCCAGGGGGCTCCCAGCACTTCTCCACCCCACCACTGCATAATCTCTTCTTGTTCTGTACTGACAACTAAACATCCTTAATGGAGGCACCTCCACGGCACCTTACCACAGACAGAGCTCACCAAATCCTTTTGTTTCTTCCTGTTGATAACCTCATTCATTACTGATGAATGATTCCCTTTTCCAGAGGCATTTATCTTCTGTTCTCTGGCGTGGGTTTTCCAATTCTTTTTGCCTTCTTTCTTACAGCTTTTCGCTCTGTTGTATGCCCCAGGTTTAATTTATTCAATGTTTTTCCTCATTCTGTACTATCAACATTTATGGTTTTAAGAATGACTACTACTAGACCACTAGTTGCTTAATTTTCTCCTCTAGATTGCAAAGAAGTACTCAAAAGTTTTCTATCAACTTGTACCAAGATTTATATTTTGGAGGTATCATGAAGGTAAGTACTGGAAATAAAGGGTTAACTGTTTTGCCATGAAGGATTCCTGAATTATAGAAGGATGGATGAAGGCAACAGGGAAAGAAAAGATATACAAAGGGTATTTGAAAAGAAAAACCAATAAAGATTTGTCAATCAACTATACAGGGCAAGAAATGTGAGGTAAAGAAGGCAGATGTAAGGACAGTACAGTCTGTCTTTGAGAGAAGATGATTCATCACCAATCTGGCATCGCCTCTAGATGCATGGGCAAAAGAGAGTGAGTTTTCTCTATGGCTAAAGTAACTGTAAAGGAGCAAAGTAAAGAAGAAAACAGACTATGAAAAACAATGCTTGTAGCCAGGTGAGGTGGCGTATGCCTTATGCCTTTAATTCTAGCACTCGGAAAACAGAGTCAGGTGGATCTCTGGGAGTTCAAGGCCTGCCTGGTCTACATAGCAAGTTCCAGGCCAGCTGAGACTACAGGGAAACTGTCTAAAAAAGACGAAAAACAATCTCATAAACAAGCAATTATAAAATAAATTATTCATGGCAAAACTTGATTCTCGTTAAACTCAAATGTAAAACCTCACAGAAAAATAATCAAGAAGAAACCTAAAACCTTAAGAAGTAATACTGTCCCACTAGAACAGAATTCAGGAGCCCTCATTATCAAACCAAACTAAGGAAATGAGAGCTAGAAGGCCTTCACCCTAAAGTGTCATGATTTTGAATATTATATTATAATCTCAATGATATCAGGAGAGAAGCAAGGAAGAGTGAGATTAGATAATGTGTTACTAAGCGAAAGATAGCCTTCATGTCCCTTGACCTAAAGCTTATAGAACAATCAACATTACTAAGTCTTCACAAGGCCACAGTTGTCATTTTTTGTGGTTTAGTAGGAAAGACCCCGTTCTGTAACTACAGTTGTGTACTGTCCAATACTTACCTGGGCACTCACTCTGAGATGTACTTTGCTTCTTAGAGTTCTGCTCATTGGGTTTCACACCATATCCCATTTCTACAAGTACATGGTCTAGGAGTTTCCCTAGAGTGATTAAGAAAACACACCTTCATTGAGATTCTACATAAAGTACTAAAGGTAAAGTAAAAATAAGAAACACATCAATCACATGACTCAGATATTCTAATTACTCCGACACAGGCACTAGACTAGATCAGTTGCTATGGGCAAAATATGGCATAGTAGACAGGTTTAAAAACTGAGACACAGGGCTGGAGAGATGGCTCAGAAGTTAAGAGCACTGACTGCTCTTGCAGAGGACCTTGGTTTGAATCCTAGCACCCACATGGCAGCTAACAACCATCCATAACTCCAGTTCCAGGGGAACAATACCTTCTCTGACCTTCATGGGCATTGCACAACATGGGTGCACTTACTTACAACAGGCAATACACTCATACACATAAAATAAAAACAATGAAATATTTATAAAACAGACAAAACTCCCAGTCACTTGACAGAAAATTTACTAAAAAGATTTATCTTCAACACTCTGAACGATACGAAAAAGTCATCACCTCACAAGTATACTTAGAAGAACCGTAATTTATGAGAAATCAATTTATACACAAGACTACATGCCTGAGGCAGAGTAGTCATAACTGACAGGAAATACTGTCCAAAATTAGAATTACAATATGAAATATTCATGTCAAACAAACAAAATTTTTATACTGAATTCCCACAGTTTAGCTTTTTTACAAAATCACCTATGATATCCAGTCTCTGAAAGCAGAGGGATAGTACTTCGGAAACTGAGAGGCAGTAATACAGAACTCACATTATGAGAAGTCAATTTTCTGACAGATAAATGAGTCACAATGGAAGAAGAGAATTCCAAAGTGTTTCCACTCCCTCAACTTAAATGCTAAGTACTAACAAAATGCATTCATGTGACAGTTGCTCGAAGAGAAAAGGCACTAGAGATAAGAACGGGTGAATTCACAATTCTTCCAGTAAGGTGCATTAGTAACTAGATGTTATGATGACTATGTTAAAATAATAATATAATTATCCCAAGTTAAGTCTAGACTTTTCGCTGCTGTTTTTGAGCCAGGGGTCTCCCTGTAGCCCAGTTGGCCTGGAACTTGCTATGTAAACTAGGCTTGCCTTCAACTCAGAGATCTACCCGTCTGCCTGCCAGTGCTGGGATCAAAGGCATGCACCACAATGCTCAGGCTAAATCTAAGACTTTTATGCCATCTACTTCCATGAATTTTTCCTACATGTGTAACCAACTGCGAATTCAAAATTTCATTTTCAGTTACAATGGAAAGACTCTAGAGCCTAGATTTCTTGGCTTCACTACCGTGGTGGGGACCCCAGGTACAAAAAGGAAAACAGACTCAGCTCTCACCTGAGCTTTGCAGTATGACCTCCACAGCGTAGGCGACCATTTCTTCCTCCACCACGTCAATGATCTTTATGGAGCAGAACTGTTCCAGCAACAGTGACTTAATGGTGGTGATGCAATCATTGCTCCAATCACCCTCCACTGGGATAACGTCTGCCACAAAGCACTTAATGGCCTGGAAGATTTTGTGCACTTCACTCATAAGAATCAGTATATTAAAATAAATCTTGGTAATTAATTTTTTAAAGTTTTTAAAACATAATGGACTTCATGTGGAAAAAAATTTTCAAAAGCCCTCCAGTACTAACCATGCAAACAATCTGAAGTATGTTATATTTGTCTCTCTGACACTTTTATTGGAAGACTAACTTTCGGTATTTGAAATGTCAGAAATTCATGCAAGGATAAAAAATTTTACCTCAATTATACATAAATCCTAGCCTCTTTCCAATAAGAAGAGTATAGAAATGACTTTTTGAAACAGGGTCTCAACTGTGTAGCCCTGGATGGACTGGAACTTGCTGTGTAGACCAGGCTAGCCTTGAACTCTGCCTCCTGAGTGCTGGAACTAATGTGTGAGCTACCATGCCCAGTCTAGAAATAACTGATTTTATTGAGCAGATAAGATGTGCCTTAAGTTACTTCTTCCCATGAGACACTACTAAACCAAATGGGCATAACAGAAATGAGTCCAGTTAGCCAAAGGATTTTCATCTATACAGTAAGACACAGCAGTAGGCATAGTGACACAGAGGAATGGAAGCAAATGCTGTGTCTACTGTGCCCACTATTCAGTGTTCCTTGGGAAGATGACAGAATTTCAAAAGGAAGAAGACTCACATAAGGAGGAAGCAGGTCAATGCTCCTATTCAGCTGGTGAATCCTGTCTATTGGAATTATTTCTTCATTTCCATAATCAATATATAAGACCTGTGCCTTCTTCTGCAACACATCAACATCTTGTATTACAGCTCTGTTCCAGGTCTGCAAGGGAAATATGGTGGCACTTTGCTTTAAAACAGAATTTCACAATCTAATAAGCTCTCAAGCAGTCTATACAACAGGCAAACCAAAATTCCTGTTTCATTTGGAGACACTCAAAAAGTCAAGATCATTTTTCTGAGAAATCTCTAAAATTATCTAATTAGGACAACATAAAGATGGACTAACACTGAAGTTACTCCAGCCTAGATGACTATTACACACTGCCTCAGTGACACACAAGTAAGTACAACATTGAAGGACAGTAAACAGTGTGTACACAACCACTTAGGAACCAGGCAGCAGAGCTGGGGAGAACCAGGGCAGGCAGGAGTTTGGGTAAACACTGCTTGGACACCGAGGGAGACTAGAAAGGGATCCAAGTCTGCCCACAGGCCAGTTCATGAAACTTTATAACTCTTGTGTTGATAAGCTAACACCACCAAGGTAAGTTGAAACTTTTTATTCAATAATTTATTCTGCCAGAGGTTACCTGATCAACTGTGTACTTGGCAACACAAACTTCCCCCTTAACAGGAAGATAACCATCTTCATGCACCATATTTGCATATGTCTCTTTTAAGGTTGTAGAGAGTTGGTTCATGTATTCTAAAACCTCCGAAGAATACAACTGCACATAAAAGTTACTTGGATGTTTGAATTCAGTAACTGTACCCTTTCAAAGACAGAAAAGACACAATAATTTAGGGGAAACAAAAGCAAGTGTGAATTTCTTAAAGTTTTATACCTAAGGGACAAAAAGCAAAGCACACAGCTTTCATTATCTTCATCATTTCATCAGCTATCTTCTGTAGCTACCTTGTACACTCAAATACAGACAGCTAGAGAGGAACTGAATATCAAGAGTTCTTGGAATCTCTGTTCAGTTAAGTGGAAAACAAATACCTTTATTTCCATGGTTTTCTTGAGCTGTAGACTTCTCAAATCAGAAAACATTATTTTCTGAGCACCAGTATCTATTTCTTTAGTACCTCCGAGTACACAGTCACTCTGCTGTGAAAAAGCACAAAGGAGTTACAAACACATCTTTCAGTGGCACTGTGGCTAAAAAGCCTCATTCATAGGCTTAAAAAAGAAAATACAGGGGTACAGAAGGCCTCCAAGAACGCCTGAGAACCACCGTCCAAAGGCAGGGCGATAGCACTGAGGGACCACTCAAGAACACATGGACACAGGGAAGACAACCTCACCTTACCTTTTTATAGACTTAGAATAATCCATTTAACATTTAAGAGTTTTTGTTGTTTTTTGAGGTAGGATCTCACTCTGCAACTCAAGCTGGTCTGGAACTATATAGCCAAGGCTAGCCTGGAACTCAAAGCTATCCTCCTACCTCAAGTGCTACTTCCTGCCCCCAAGTGCTCGGATTACAAACACAGGCCTCAACACCCACCAAGATTTAATGGTTTAAATGTTCACTTGTTAATGCTTTTCTAAGAATGAATACTGGACAAAGATATTTAAAGTAAAAGGTCTCTGAGCAGCTACAGAAGACTAAAATTTCTTTATAAACACAAGTTGGGCACAACAGGATTATTATTTGGCCCACGTAATTACTGAAATGCCCTGAGAAAGTTAAGCCCCGGAGGTGCAGAGTCCACTGCTAGAGAACCTGTATTTGCAGGGCTACAAAGAAAGGGCTCTCGAGTGAGCCAGATGGCTTCACACAGGGGGAAAAGACTAGAGATGAATAATTCTCAAAAGCCCAAGAAGTTATAGCATCCCATCACTTAATGGGATTTTCTGTTTTTAAACATTGGTAAAATGTAGAAGCCCAAAAATAGCTCAAATCTTCTTCACAGAGGAATTACTTAAAATGTACTCTAATAGCAACAGCAACAAAAATACCTCATTTTTCACTTCAGTGTTCTTTGCCTCAAACGGTGATTTATTATCTTCAAGCTTGTGCAAACTGAAATAAAGCAACCAATTATATTTCTACTACAAAGAAAATAAAGACTGGGGTCCATAAATCTCAGTTATGTTAAATTCTCAATGAACAAAACCTAGGGAGGACAAACAACTTCTAGAGAATGACCTGATGACAAAGCAAAGTGGCCCAGAGCTGCCTGTGCAATGCTCCACCCAGTATGACGAAACAGAACAGACCAGGCCTCATGGTTCCCTGTCTGTAAAATGGAGACCTTATGTTCCCTATAGCCTTGATGATCAAATGAGATCGTGGAACTGTTCTATAAACTAGTCAAGGCCATGGAATGAAGATTTATGTATTCTGGCCACATCTTGAGAGACACTGTGAGATTTGTAACTTAAAACATCCAGGGACACACATATAACTAGAAGTCGGGCACTGTCAAGTTCTAGCCATGAAAGTTCTAATTGTGCTATGTGCTGTCCAGCGAAATAAGATTCCTGAAAACTGAAGTCTCTAGAGTTATTTGCTTCAGATTTACAGTTCTGCCCCATAAGTGAGTAGAGAGTAACAATCTGTACACAGTTCTGGCCTGCTTGATTAACTCTTCATTGTGTCTGAACAGCATTTTCAGTATTCCCCAAGGAAGGAGAGGAGCAGCACTGACCTCTGCTGGACAGGTCTGCAGACAGTGCTGTGGGAGGACCAGTCTCTCCTCTGGCACGCTGTGGAGCAGTAGTAGGTCTGCTTGCACTGAGAGCACCTCAGCGACCCTGTAGAGAAAACCCACCTCAGCAACACCAAGGACATGGCAGAGGCAATGCTGATTAGACGGGACTCTCTCATCCCTGGAGACAACAATGTTACAATTAGGCACTGGTAGTGATCTCCAAACTCAAAATGCACAAAGACTGCAAGTATGAAAATGAGTCCAGCTCAGACTGAGACATGAGCTGAGCTTCCTAGGACAGAGCTGGAAACAGACATCACAGAAAGAGAAGTGAGAACCAATAGAGCATGGGCTGCAATGAAAGGACCTTGGCAGGCAGGCATGCTGAAATGAAATCCTATCAGTATCGAGATGGGACGAACCAATAATCTAAAACCAAAAGAGAAATAAGCCAGCCAAAAAAGATGATTCTAAAGGCTTCAATCCTAAACAAAAGCTAAATATTCAAATATCCAGTAAGCACATAGAAGGAAAAAAAAAAAAAGGCAAGTTCACTGACCATGAGGGCTGAAATTAAAATGAGACCATTACTCACCCAAACAGAAAGGCTATCATCAGAGACAAACAGCATCAAATGTTGACTTACGTGAAACTCAATGACTTCTGGACAGATAGATGACTTTTACCTACCTTTGTAGCCAAAAAAGTTAATTTGCTGTTGTTGTGAGACGAGGTCTCACTGTAGTCCCAGGTGGCATGGAACTTGCTTTCTAGATCAGACTGAACTTATACTCACAAAGATACACCAGAGGTGTACATCACCACACCTGACCTGAAAGTTAATCTTATGATCTCAGATCATTCAACATTCTCTCAGCTTGTTTATAATGTTGAACAAGCTTACTAGCCTTAGGCTCCTCTTATAATCTTAAACATACAGCTCTGATCCTCCAAGACCTTTCCTTAATTCAGAGGGGGGAGGAGGAGGAGGGGAGATATCAAACAAATGCCTTGGGATTACACTGGAAGCAATGAGAATCGTTCCATTTGTGTAAACAATAGTGGGGTTAAACTGACAACATCTGTTTGTGCTATTCTAGGTCAGTAAGGGTCAGAAAAGGCAAAATTCTTTACTGACAAGGTTATTTTTTTTTTTTTGTATTTCTTCATTTCAGGTTTGATGTAAAGTTTCAATAAAGAGTGAGGCTTTTGTTTGAGAACATAGTTCCAAGAGAAAAATGAAGGAACAGGTTCTTAAAGCAGTCTGGTCCCACTCTTGGTTGAAATGGATGCTAGGAGTCAGACTGTGATCATTCAGGCATCACACAGCAGCAGCAGACATTGATGTGGAGAAGCATAGGGACCACAGCCTGGGAAGGTGGCTTCTTATACAGTTAACCTTGTTCCCTTCCTTTGACCCACAGTTCTACTCCTAGGTGGACACTCCAACTAAACAAATGATAGTGCAAGTCCACATAACGACTTAAAAATGCTTAGTGCCCTACTTACAGAAGCCAAAAGTTGGACACAACCCAAATGCTTACTATCCTAAGGACAAACTGTATCAAAACACCACAGTGCAGGGGCTGGAGAGATAGCTCAGTGGTTAAGAGCACTGGCTGCTCTTGCAGAGGACCCAGGCTCAATTTCCAGCACCCACATGGCAGCTAGCAATTGTTCATAACTCGAGTTCCAGGGGATCAGACACCCTCTTCTGACCTCCACAGGCATTGCATGACACAGATGCACCTACCTACACACAGGTAATACAGTCATACACAAAATAAAATGTTTTCTAAAAGCACCACATTGCATAAGGTAAATACATACAATTTTGTCTATTAATTTAAGAAAATAAAATTTAAAACACTGATATATCATACAATGGATTACAGCAATAAACAAAAATAATTAGGGACATGTGCAACAACATAGATTAATCTGAAAAGTAAGTATAATTTAAACAAATGGGCCTATAACTGTATGTGAGACTCCATTTATGTGAGACTATATGCCAGGCAAAATTAGTTTACAGTGAAAAAGGTGAACAATAGTTGCCTCAGGGTTCAGCAGGGGCATGAGAGAGAGCGCGGGCTCTGAGGGTACAGAAGTGCTCTGCATCTTGATAAGGTGTTTTTGTATTTCAAAGTATGTAACCTTCATTTTAAGACCATGGAAATGAAAATCAAATGAGAAAGTAGGAAGGCCAGGAGGCTGTGAAGGCCAGGGGCACAGCTGAGTACTAGGTCTCGGTCACACACAGCGTTTACACTCTCCACATGCTTAAAACTCGCCTAATAAAAATCATTTCCAAATGTGTAGAATGATCATCCCATGGACGAAGAGCAAACATGCTTACCAAACAGGCCACAACGATGGCAGGTCGTTGACCTAAGGGGAGGTCCTAAAGAGTTGAAGAGTGCTGGATTATTTATGGACAAAGCATTCTCAAACAACTTGTGTGATTTTTTTGATTTTTCAGGAGACACATTATTGCTGGGCTTCTATGAAGAACAAAGAAGAGCAATATTAGAACTTAGTAACTTTAAATACTGTATTTGGGACTGCCCCTATATGTAAAATTGAGTAGGTAATACTTTTCGGTATTCCTCCCATTATGTACAACTAAAACCCTACATTTAACATGTAAAACAAATATAAGATTGATTCTGAAAGGGAGAAAGACAGTACTATACTCAATATTTATTGGTAAAATAATAATTCCCATAAGTTTTGTGTATATAATGTAAAATTTATAGCAACCACTGGAAAAGCTGTTCCAAGATATGTACTGATCAAAATGAAATTATACGAAGTGTTTAACCCTTTTCTGGGTTCATAGAAGGCAGGAAAATAAAATATGAATGCAGAGTGAAACCTTCATATCAATGACTACATTAAATGAAACTGCCTAATTATACCAATTAAAAGACAGACTAGCCAAGTGGATTGAAAGATGTCACCTAACTATATTCTATCTGTGAAATTCATGTCAAGTATGCCCATAGAAACAGGCTGGAAGTGAAGAAATGGAAAATTAGCTCATAGCTGTTAATTAGTAGGAAACAGGGGTTACCACATTATTAATATCAGAGAAAAGATTAAAGAGGAAAGAATGTTCACAGGATATATGACAAAACAGTTGATCCATCTAGAAGACATCACAACCCTAGATGTGTGTGTGTAGTAAAGAACATCTCCAAAATGTGTAGCAAATCTGAAAGGGGCAATCTATAACTATAGTTAGAGATTACAATGCTCCTCTCTCAATAGTTATGTAACTAGATAGAAAATCAACAGGAACCAGAACTCAACCAACATCGATATCAGTGAACAGGCTGCATGTACTGACTGTTTCAACCAACAAGGGTAGAATGCACATTTTCTTCAAATGTTAACCGATCATGTAACAGCAAGTCCACAACTTGAGCCACAAAACAAACCACAACTTAGAGGAATTGAGGGCTGAGGGCAGAGCTCAGTGACAGCCATATGCTTAGCAACCACAAAGGTCTGTGTTCAATCCCTATTTAAAAAAAAAAAAAGTGTGGGAGTGTTAAGAAACAATCTTTGAAATTAGAGGTTGTTCTCTGACCACAATAACAGAAACCAAGGGAATACTACATAATCCCAAACAATTGGATACTAAACAATATACTTCTAAATAACGCATATGTCAAAGAGAAGTGTTAAGGCAAACTGAAAATAATGAACAAGACATAAACTGTGGGACACAGCTGAAGCACTAGTGAGAGCATTAAATAAACATACCATAGAAGTCCCAGATCAAGTCTCTCATTTTGCTATAGTTTAGACTGTGATGTCTCCTAAATTAAAAAAAAAAAAAATGGAATACAACTATCCACACCCTTCACATGATGGACAGACTGAACTCTGCATATACCAAAAACTACACAGGCAAAACAGACTTTGGGGTTTTTCTGTTGGTTTCTGTTTTCTTGAGGGTCCCTTTATAGCCCAGCTAGCCTGCAACTCCCTATGTAGATTAGGATGGCCTCTATCTCACAAAGATCACCTGCCTCAACCTCCCTAGAGCTGGGATTAAAGAAGAGCACTACCATGCCCAACTGTAAAACAGACCATTGTTTAAAATTCTATAAATAGTCACAATATGAAATAATTTGAACTGCCACAAATATTAAGAAATTCTATCACAATTTAAAAACTCCCCCCAAAATGTCAAAGTATAGGCTGTTTTCACTGGAGAATGCTACCAAATATTGAAATACAAATTAAGAACAATTTCAGACAACTTTTTAGAAAAATACAACACTTTCCAATTTATTTTATAAAGCTAATATTTCATTAATATCCAACCCACATAAACAGAAAAACATACCATGATCACATGATGTTAATTTCAGAGAAACAAAGTTGTTTCATTAATTTAAAATATAAATGCAATCTACAAAATTAACAGACTACAACTCCAGTAATATATTAGTACAGTAAAAGCACTTGAAAAAATTCAACACTTACTCAACATAAACAGCTATCAGAAAAACAGGAAAAGAGAACCCTTCATAAACATGAAAAGGGGCCCCTACAAAACCCGTAGCTAGCATTCTGTTTGATGCTGAGAGAATGCTGCTTTCTCCCTAATACGGGGAACAAGGAAATATATCACTTCATTCTTACTTGAAATAAGCTGACAGTTCTTGCCAGTGTAGTAAGGCAAGAAAAGAAAATAGAAATGGATGGGGGCGGGGTATAATTCCTAGAATACAGTGACTGACAAGTTACAAAATACAACATAAATATAAAAAGTCAGTATTTCTGTTTCTTAGGATCAAACATCAGGACACACAAAAATATAATCACTGAAAAAAACAAATTCATAGGCATAAATCTAACATTAAAAAAAACTGCAACGAAAACTGCAAAGTAAAAGAAATCAAAGACAATACAAATGGAGAGACATACTGTGTTCATGAATGGTAAAAGGCTATATAAAAGAAGGCGTCAGTAACTCTCAAACTGATCTATGGATTTAATGTGATCCATATCAAAATCAGAGCAGTATTATTTTGCAGATTATAGGTGAGATTATTCTAAATAGTCTATTTGAAGGCAAAAATTCTAGAATAGCTAAAATAATTCTGAAAAAAGCAAAATAAAGTCAAGTGGACAAGCCAGTTTTGAGGCTGATTCTGTAGCTGCAAGAAGACCATGGTACTGGTGGATAGACAGATAAATCAGTGGAAAGCAACAAAAAACAGAATAGATTGCAGAAACTAGAACTACACAAATATGCTCAACTGACTTGACTAAGGTGCAGAAACAATTCAAAAGAGGAAAACTAACATTTCCAACAAATGATACCTAGAGTAAACTGAACACCTGTAAACAATGTAAAATAAACCTCGACCTAGGTTTCTAAAAATTATTCAAAATGGAACGAAACCGCAAAACCATGAACCATTTTCTAGAAAGGAACACTCTGAAATCTAAAGTAGCTGAGTTCTTAAAGTCTTCACACTGAAGGTACACTGTACATAAGGAATTTCTGGTCCGCCTGAAATGAAAACTTTCTGTTCTGCAAAAGGTCGCTTCAAAAAGAGCCTGAAAAGACAAGCTTGAGGGCAGGAGAGAAGAGTGATGGCTCAGTGGTTAAGAGCATTGGCTACTCTTGTAGAGGACCTAGGTTCAATTCTCAATATCTACATGGTGACTAACGACCATCTGTTAACTCCAGTTTCAGGGGATCCAATACTCTCTTCTGGCCTCTGAGGGCACTGCATGACAGGGGTGCACTTATATACACATAAGCATAACACTCACATAAAAATTAAAAGAAATTTTGAGAGACAGGCTTGTGGTTAGGAGGAAAGAACTGAGTCACAAAGTTACAAAGACTAACACTTTGAAGCACAAATTTAAAAAAATTAACAAATAATTCAATCAGAAAATGGACAAGACCAACATTTCTCAGTGGATATTGTAGAGGAGACTATTAGTCACCAATTTCTCATCACCATAACAAAATATCAATAAGACAATCTAGATCTCCAAGGAATTCTCCAGAGCAAGAAAAGCCTATAAAAGAATTCCATTTAAAATCTTCTTGAAATGACAAAACTGCAGACTATGAATATACTAGCAGCTTCAGTGACAAGGAGAGGGGTCGCAGAAGGGATGTGGATGTGGCCATAAGACAGCATAAAAGGAGCCCTAGAAATGACAGAACTCTTCTATGTCTTGATGGATAGTTCCTACATGTCAACACTGGGGAAAACTGGAGGACAGTTATACAAGATCTCACTACTCTATTCTAGCAACTGCCTACAAATCTACTGTATCTAAAAAAGGAACTTTTTTTCCAAAGAAAGGTCTGGTTAAAGAAAAAAATTTGACCTTGAATGATCCTGACAAAAGAAATACTTCCTTAACACAATTTAAAAAGTCAAAAACTTTTACCCAAAAATGAAAAACAGAAAAAAAAAAAAAAAACTTACAGTTTTTACTTGGCTGGGTGGTGAATTAGTTCCAAGACTTAATGGGGACACTGGATTTCCTGGGGAGGAAAACACAATTCCTACTGAAGGTCAAATATTACTTTTTATTCCCGATAATATAAAATAGCATAATTAGGTGGCACTCAAACAACAGGAATATTCCATGATGATCTCGTAGCTACCCCATAAATAAACAGCATCTTTACTTTTTCTAGCGGAAAATAATGATTTGTCTGAAAAAAAGTTTTTTTTTCAGATAAGGCCTACTCAGCCCTAACCAGCCTAGAACTTAGAATCTTCCTGCCTCAGCCCAAGTGTGGGATTAAAGGTGTGTACCACCATGCCTGGCTAAACAAGAATACTTCTGGATAAAATTGTAATTTCTGGTTAATATTAATTCATAACAATGGAAAGACATAAGGACCACTAGCCCTAGTGAGGCAGCTCACTTGTTCTTGGTCTGGACTGCTGAGAACCTTGTGGAGGTCCATTCTGAGATCTGTTAACACTGAAAAATCACAACTCATACATAGTCAAAGGTTAAATTCCACCTGGTCCTCCTCTCTTTACAAAGAAACTTTTCAGAATTAGGACAAAAGGAATGATTAAAAGCAAATCACATGAAACCAGTTAACATCTTAACCAGGGCTTTGTGAGCTATTATTTGTGTAGTAGTTTTAAAAGGCAGTCAACATTAGAATACCCATTAAAAAGTAATATGCATCCTTTCTACATTCCCAGTGCAGACTTCCCACTGTAAGGGGGGGAAAGTCCACCTGCAATTATTCTCAGGAATTCACTCTGCGATTAATTAAGACAAAGATGCTATTTGGTATTTGCTTTCCCTCTGAAATTAATAATTACATGCAAATACTCTTAAGTAGTTATTCGGCTGTTATACCACAGGCATGTGGTCTGACATTATCAGAATCAAGTAGGAGGTGTGTGGTTTTCACTCACCTGTTGGTAATGTCTTCCTATCTCCTTTGGACCCAACCACTTCTCCATTGATACCGGCTGGATTTGAAGATACCACTGAATCATCTTCCTGACTAGCTAAATACTGTTTGGTTTGCTCACAAAGCAAAAAACTTTTTTTTTTATTTCCACTCTCTGGGCTTTTCAACCTGAAGTTAGGATGGTTGTGGTGGACTCCAGGGCTTCTTAGAGAATCATGGGGTGGAAGCTTGCTTTCCTTTTCCTCAGAGTTAAATGGCTCTGTCATTTTACAAGTAGAAGCTTCCAAATTATTTCTTGGAATCATATTGGGTGATAATTTAACATTCATCAAAGTCTGAGGAAAGAAATGGAGTCAAGAGGTAAATTTAATTACAAAAGTAAAAGAACTATAAGCCCAGGTGACTTCTTTCAAATGTTGTATAACAAATGCTTCACAGAAACAATTCCAAGCAGATGTGATATCAAAATCTGGCCCATAACGTCTAGAATGTTTCTCTGTGCCTAAGTATGAACTTCAGGCTTAGATTCACTTAAAGGACCAATTCAAGGGCATGAAAAGTGTTGTCTCAGAGATCTATACCATTCTTTTAAAAGCTTTTGAAGTATCAGAAATTAAAAAAGACTTTTCATGATTTAAAAGTAGTATTTCCGATGTAAATCCTGCCCCTTACTAGTGAAATATAACAGTTTATTGCTTAGATCAATTCATGTCATACGTTCTCAGAATAACTACTTTATGCCATGCCAACTCTTTAATGCCACTAACCCAGAAGGTCTAGGCTCTCTCACCTGCCTGTTCATCCTCAATTCCTCTCAGCTGCCTTCTCCCTGGTTTTCTCCGGCAGTCTGCCTTGACAGTCTCCAGCTGTCCTTCATAAACTGTGAATTTTATCTGTTTCTTTCAAGGACCTATCTGGATGCAAGTTTTCTATGTTTAAATTGTTCAAGTGCCTGGGAGGAACTCCTATCTAATTATGATGCTGGTGTGTGATTTTTCCCATCACTCTAAAGGACCGCTAAGTGTACTCACTGTCCAGGGTAAGGCCCTGAAGTGGACCAACAACTCTTCTTTTTGACACAGTGACTATTACATTATAAATCGAAAGTACAACAGTCTTCCTATTCTCCCAAAACTTTTGGGTGTGGGGGGGTGGAAACCCAGAGAGCTGCAGCTAAGAGTAATACCTAAACACTGCCTACAGTTTTTAATGACATAAATAAATAGCAGAAACATTCTTCCCTGTGGGGTCCTAAAACTTCTATCCCATTTCTTGTTTTAAATGAGAAATAGCCTAATGTAAACCTAACAATACACAAAAGATAAATTTTCAAAATGAAAAACTCAAGAACTCAAAGATGGGCCCCTCACATTGAGTCAGATGTTGGGAAGATTCCCCAACAGAAGAATCCCAAATGGGCAGCTACAGAGGAAGACCGTGGGACTTCCAGAGAAACTACGCTTGTACCAATAAGCCTGACCAAATCCAACTAGCTGAGAACTACGATGCTGGAAATACTAAGGAAATATCAGGTTACAAAAAGAAAATCATGTCTAGAGAGAAATGGCTGTGGGGGCGGGAGAGGACAGCAACACAGACAACTCTAGACTCTGTACAAAAAAGTAGAAGAAATTGCATAAAATATGACAGTAATTCCTAAAATAGACAGAACATTAAAACTAAAGAAAAGTTACTGATGAAAGGAAAAACTTCAAGCATAGTAAACAGAAAACATCAGGCAAGTTCAAGTAAGTCATCAATGGTGAGTCTCAATTAGAAGAGAATCCTGCATGTTCATTTAAAATGTCAAAACAGGGAGTTACCAGTTACATCTCCACTACACAAAATACTAAACTATCCTAAGAATAGCTTCCAAACACACTGTCAAATATGTCAGACTGCAAGCTATGTAACTGCAAAAATACTGTGTTGAAAGTGAATAAAATTCATTAAATTTTAAATGAGTGTTCTGAAAGAAGAAGACAGATGAGGATAAACTGCTTTCATTTATTAAACTCTTTTAAGATGTATTTAATTATAATCCCACTATAGGAAGCATAGTAATATTTAAATCATAAAATTGGGATGACACTGGCCTCAGTATACTCCACACAGCTGACAAGATAGCCTTTCTTAGCATTAAGGATGTTAGCTAATTCACAGTCAGCTGCTTACTACCCTGTGTTACATTTTGTTTGATGTGTATGTGCTTTCATGTGGGGGACTGTAGGCCATCACACTGTGACTATGGAAAGTCAAGGACAACCTTGAGTGTTGGTAGGTACTCATCTTCCACCTTGAGACAGGTCACGTTTCCTATGTTAAACACCAGCTGGTTGACCCAGGATCTTCCTGAGACTCTCCTGCCTCCACTTCCCTCCTCTCCATAGGAGCACAGAGATCACAGACACTACCATGCCTGGCTTTACATGGGTTTGGGGGATTTGAACCCAGACTCTCAGAGCAAGTGCTTTACCCACTCAGCCATCTCCCCAGCATTGCTATTTCACAGGCACTACTACCCTGCTCAACAGGAAAAATTAAAACCACTCATGAAATGTCAATGAGGAGCTTTAAAGTAGTAAGTAAAATCTCATGCCTTGAATCAACTCCTTTTCTCAAATCCCATTCCCTCCCCCCAAAACATGGACAGTATTTTTTCACTTTCAAAATAACATTGGTCTTAGAATCACTACAGAGTTTAAGTAGCAGTAAACAAGATTTAAACTGGGACCCAAATGTCAGAAGGAGAGAACTCAAGCAAGTTGTTCTCTGAGCTCCACACATGCAGTGACAATCGTATGCACATGCACACACAAGTATGGGCACACACCCTAAATAAATCACACCTGTAAGTCTCTGCATTTATTGCTACTTAAGATTCATCTTATGTCACCATCAAATCTTGAGTGGGCAGTCCCGATGGGAGCAATGCTGAGATTTATAATGTGCAAATTTCTGATATACACAAAAGATTTGACATTACTACAAGGGTTATCATTTCTCTTCGGTTAAACCTGATCCATTTTTAAATAAGCAATGCCTTCCACATATAACCTATTTTTATATGACATTGGTAATAAAATGTAACCATTTCTGAGTTCACTGCAATTAGCTGTTTCCTTAGTCAACACAGGTAGAGTTGATAGGGCCCAAATTAATGATACAAAGTACAATGGACCAGAAGTGACTGTGTTGAAATGTATAGAACTGTCAGTCAAAGGGAAAAAGCCAATTTAATGGTAGAAGTCTGCTGATTAAAAACGAGGTGTCCATTGTGCATGTCATTTTGAGTTTTAATGCCAGTGAGAAGGGAAGTTCCTCAAAACAGACCCTCTCTCTTATTCTTTTAGGGTTTTGTGTCTGTCCGACCACCTGCTGCTGGAAGCATCTTAGGAAACCCTGCCAACAGCCCATTCTTTTCCCTCCAGGACTTTAGAGCACAGAGGTTAAATTAACCCTCTCCCCAGTGAGGATTAATTACTGAGTTCATCCCTGTAATCAAAAAAACTCCCACCCAGAGACATTTAGCTGCAATGGTTAAGTTTGCCCTTGCCTTCCTGGCAAACTTGTCATTACAGGAGACCTTCTATCCAAAGGAAACACTGTTTTAGAGCTACAAAACTCAATGGTTCAGTGGAGTGTGAACTTTGAAATCAGATCCAAGCCTGTTTTTTTGCACAAACTACTTCATTCAGTGATTTTAAGGCACACAGGTGCAGTAACTTCCCCATAAACAGTAATCATGAAGATTACAAGGACTAAACCACCCAGGGCAATGACTGCTGAGCCTCTAATCCCCCTACCCCAACTCACTATGTAGAGCAGGCTGGGGATTCATGTCAGGCAGATCTCTGCCTGCCTTTGCCTCCAGATTAAAGGCCTGTCTCACCACCTCCTGCAGACCTTTATTGCCATTAAGAATAAAGGTTTTGTCTGCTGGTCTTGAACCTACCACCTTCCTGCCTCTGCCTCCCAAGCTTGAGGGCTGAGTTTACAGGCTGTGCCACCATGCCCATGGTAATCTGTACGTTTAACACAGAAGTAATCTCAGGATTCATAGTCTATTTCTTTATTTGAAAAAAGAGTAAAACAGACTGGTAAGTTGAATAACTTGTGACCTTCCACCTACCATATCCCTCCCGGGCCCAAGCTTACCCACTTGAGGCTGGGGATCTGGGGTCACACAGCTAGGTGCGCAATTTTACATTTAAGTATCTTGGCATCTGAGGTAAATAAAGGCATCTGATCTAATTCCGGTGGCCCAAGGGGAGAAACACTTCCAGCAGGGACCCTAGCGAAACCTCAAGGGACAATCATAGTGACTGACACCCAACAGGCGGGCATTAGCCCACGTGCTAAACAAGCCCGGGCTCCCAGGGTCTCCCCCAGCATGCTGACTCTAAAGGAGTCAGGATCGCCACAAGGTTTAATGAGTATTAATAGTTTGCATTCCAGCTGTGAGTTGAATCAAAGGACAGAAATGGTAAACTTTAGTATTCAGGTAAGGGCTAGTCCCAACCGCAGCACAGAATCCCTGCTTGCGCACACCCCAATTCCCGATCTCTGGCCTCCTTATAACCCCGCCAGAATCCAGTCACACCAACCTCCCACCCTAAGTTCCAAGCTCTCCTCTGTCCCTTGCCAGGTCCTGTACCCGCTCAACGCCCGACTTAACGCCCGACCTCAACGTCCAGCGCTCCACTTCCGGCTGCCAACGACCCCTGCCCAAGGCCCCCACGCAGCCGCTGCCACAGCCGCAGCCGTGCTCCCTGCCCGGGCGCCCGGGTCTCCTGACCTGGAAAGAGCCGAAAGGGCCGCTGACCCCGACCCGTCTCTGAATCCTGGTCGTGGTGGCGTCTGCCATGCCCCACGGCCCCGAGGTCCAGGTGCTCTTGCGCGCTCACCTTGCGGCCGAAGCCAATGCCCGCCCTAGTGCTTCTGGCCCTGCACCTGCGCAGTCCGCGCCCACGTGCGCCACTGCACCCACGTGCGCCTGCGCAGCCTCCGCGCGCGGCCCTCCACATGCTGCACTGCCCAGGACCTACGGGGCTTCGTGTAGGTGTGCGGCTGCACGCGCAGCCAGGGCTTGTGCAGTTTTATGTTCTAGCTTTCTCTAGAAAATTTGGCAGAGCTCCAGGGAACCGCCTGGGAGATCCCAGGGCAAATTTGCAGAGTAGAGGCCACTCAGAAAGTCGCTTGGGTTGCTGATTACTGAAGGGGCTTTCAATTACTTGAATGAATCCACTACGCCTGCTTGGTTGTGGAAATTAAACACAGGTGACCATGCCCCTGCTCCAACCGAGGGCAAGTGAATGTATACACCTGTTGATGGTGGGTTGTGGGGTTTTTTTTGGGGGGGGGGGAGTGGAGGTGGAGGTGTATAGAACTTTCCTCACAAATGTAAAAGACTGGCATCTCCATATGCCTGTCATCCAGTTTCCACAGAATTCTTGGTCAATATTGTTTACATTTGTTTTCCAGTCACTTTCTGAAATGTTTTGCCGGCAAAGCCAGACTTGTGTATTTTTTTTTTTCACATTTTTATTTATTTTGTGTGTATGTGTGTGGAGGTCACTTTGGGGAGTCAATCCTCTTTTTAAGTTTTTGTTTGTATGTTTGAGACAGGGACTTACCATGTAGCACTGGCTAGCCTAGAACTCACCATGTAGACCAGGCTGGTCTTGAACTCACAGAGATCCACATGCCTCTACCTCTCTAGTGCTGGAATTAAAGGCATGTGTCACCACACTTGGCATCATTTTTGTTTTTAATAAGGACAGTTTTAAATTTACAAATAAGAAAAAAATCTAGAGTTCCCAACAATAAGCTACTTCCACTTTCTCCTTTATGAACATGTGATAAGATTCTTACAATTAAGGAAAAATGTTATTAACTGAGGTCCATAATTCATTTAGATTTCCAGAGATTCCTGCCATCTCAGTGTCCCTCTTCTGAGCCAAAATCCAACATTACACTTAGTTATCATATTTCTGTAGACCCTTCTTGGCTGGGGGGGCGGTGTTTCCTATGATTGACAGCTTCCAGGAGCTGATAAGTCAGGTTTTTAGAATTATGCCCTGTAACCAAAGCTTTTCTGATGTCAATTTCATGATTTAGGAATGGAGTACAAGTTGTTTGGAAGGAAGACCACAGAGGCAAAGCACCATTTTTATTCTATCACATCAGGCATACATTTGATGAACATGATTTGTGACAACTGATAATGGACTTGACCATATAGCTCAGATACAGTTGGATTTTCGCTCCCCCACTTTCTTATAATTCCACAGTAGACGCTATGGAAGAAAGCAATTATGCCAAGCCCACATCTAAACAGTGCATGTCCTAAGCTGTCTTATACAGTTCTTGCCCCCAAACTTGGAACTTGATCTCATAACTTCTTAGTCCAGGTACCTTTGGTGGGAAATAGAGATATTGAATAGGGGTATGCATTAGCCTGGTCAGGGTTTTAAGCCTTTTCAGTGGGCGCCCATCTCCCCAAGGATTGAATCTCAAGCCTTATCCTGAGCTACATCCCCAGCACCAGGTGTCATGAAAAAAACACCGTGAGTTTATTGTGGTATTTCCTTTCTGCTGTTTTTTTATGTGTGAGGGTTTTGCCCGCAGGTATGTAAGTACACCCATGTCTTGCAATACTGTGGTATTTCTAAATTCAAAGATAGGGTCTGTAGCGTTTCATTTCTCTGATTTATATTAGTATTTTATCTTATAGTTAAAAACTTGATTCCAAACCATATTTAATATACTTTAGACTATAAATTCTGAAATTTCAGAAATATCATTTCTGAAAATGAGTACTGAAACAAAGTGTCTGAACTTTTCCCTTGCAATAATATACCTCACTTGTAAAGTTTGATTTGTTTTTAAAGCCAAATCATGTTTTTTTCTTTGAGACAGGGTTTCACTGTAGCCCTAGCTGGCCTGGACCACATAGAGATCCTGGCTCTGCCTCCAGAGTGCTGGGATTAAAGGCATGTCCTTTTTTTAAAAATCTATGTATGTGTATGTTTAGAGACAGGGTCTTCTCATGGAGCTGAAGTTAGCCACAAACTCCTAATCTTCCTACCTCCACCGCCCATGTTTTGGGATGACAGGCATGAGCCACCATGCCTGGCTCTGGTAATTTATTTACTGTCATAGACATCTTAATTGCAAAATGTGTTTTAATTCAGTACCTTCGTTTGAGGAGGGAAGTGTCATTTCCTGTTCAATAAGACAAAGGTGTTCAGCATTGTACCACCCCTCACCCCCAGCAATTATGAAAGAAGTTTGCATTGAAAACTCATCTGAATTAACTTTTCACTCTTGAGTTGTCTTTACACGGTCCTAAACTTCAAAGTATTTCAGTATTTCATCCAATAGGGAAGGTTTGCAAAACCTCCACAGAATGAAACTGCTCACCTTCCTTTTTCAAACTGGGCTGGGCAGATAACTACCGTCAACAACCCTTCTCAGAGTGCTGGGATACCCAACCCAGTTCAGTGCAGGAGACAGACTCACCAACAATCTACTATTAAACAATGGCACCAGGTGGCACTCTGAAAATTCGAAGTCTAGGGTGTTATGGAAACCCTCCAGAGGTCTCTTCCGAGGGATGAATGGTCGCATGGGCAAGTAGGCTGCTCTTGCCGACTGCCCACTCAAGATAGGTACAAAGTTTGCACATCAGAGCCGGGAAGCCACAATCTGGAATTCGCTTTTATCGCTTTATGCCACTGACTCATTAGACGACCGGCCAAAGGGTGAGGAGGGATGATCCCCAGGGAGCGGTTCCTGCGGTAAGAAACCACCCACTAGGTTGGAGAGGGGGCGGGAGAGGTCCGACCGGACTGAGAGCCGGAAAGGCGGCTTGGGGCAGTGTCCTCCGGGTGTAGGTGCCCCGCGGACGGAGACGCGGGGCGGGGACTCCCGGGGCGCCAGACAGGAGGCGGTGCTTCGTGGGCCCCGCCCACCGCGGACAGCGCTTCCCCAGGTCCTCCAGGTGCGTCGCGTCACGCCGTCTGCGCCGCGCTGATTGGCTCCTCCTGGAAGCCCCGCCCCTCAGCTGTAGCCGCGCCGGCTTCGGCGTCGCCGCCATCTTTGTTGATGTGTCAGCTCCGCGGGGGTTCGAGGGGAGAATCTCAGCGCAGAGCCGGGGAGCGGCCGCGTTTCCACGAGTGACTTCCTCGCCCACTCCTGGTCGGCCGGACCCCACCATGGAGAAGTTGGCCCCGCAGCCGGAGCTCTAGCGGCCTCGTTAGGGTGCGGCCCAGGGCTCGGAGAAGGACGGTGAGTGGCCGCGGGGGTTGGGGGGGTCCGGGACGGACTGAGGGAGGCGCGGGTGACTGCCTCTCCGCCGGCTGTCTCAGGAGCGCGGTTCGAGCCCCCGCCTGGGCCGCGGGACCGGGTTCCCGGATCACCTTCGGGGGCTGTGCCTGCACAGCAGTGCTTCGGGAGCCGCCGAGCTGGGCCGCGCGCCCGGCTGCACCTGCGCGCGCTTTCGGAGCCGGGTCCCCCATAGTTGGCTTTCCAAGTCAGCTACGCATTCACCGCTTACTGTTGTGACTTTTTAACCCCCCTCCCCCATCCAGAAGCTTCCATTTTCTGTGATTTTTCTATTACTGAGATAGATAGGGTTCTTTGGAGTTGAGAATAAAAAAAACTGTTTATTGGGCAGGTTATGTTGCCCTCCCCCACTTACGAAGACATCAAGGTATTGCATAAATACCTTGGTTAGGGAAGTAATTTCAAATTTATGTCTCCATTAAACGTGTAAAATAGTACCCTTCTCTTCCTTTGTATTTCCCAGTAGCAAGCTTGGGGAAACAATGCAGGTATAATTATTGCTCATTTGCTAACGCTTTCATAACTTGGCAAATACTTTTTGATTTTTTTTGTTTACAGAAAAGAGACCTGGATTTTGTAGGCAGAACGTCTAGGTTAGAATCTTGCTTCTTTCAGTCTTGTTCTCTGTGCAAGCTGGAAGAGACAGTTCCCGGAAAAGCAAACGAAAAGCAGGCTGACTTACCTGACAAATTTACCTGTACCTTTACCAAGTTCCTTTGCTGTTCCACCACCACCACCACCACCACCACCACACCTGTCTCTGTGCCTCTGAATCGGTAGGCAAGATGCTTATCTAAGGAAGATATGTAATATGTAGTGAGCCAGTATGACAACCTTTCAAAACCGTGCTAGTAGCCATCCAAAGAAAAATTCGCCTACTGTTAAGTGTTTAGGTAGATTAATGTGGGCGTGGTCTTCTCCACTGTTAACTGCAACTTTGTATTTGCGGTGCTGATCTTGTGGAAAACGTTAAGGAGCCGAGACACTGATACTGAAGTATCTCTGCAGTTTCCATGCAGCTCCTTTGCAGTTCATTCATTACTCGTGATTACACAAAGCCACAGTGATGATTGGCCAACTTGCTTGTTCCTTTTTGATCTTTTCATGTTTTGAATTCATTGAAGATTTGGGGTAGCCCATAAATCTTGCATCGTTGAAATACTCCCTCTTTTTGTACAGGCAGGTATAATTTTGGAAGAATCTCCCATACACGGGTTATGTTTATTTTTGAAGGCTTGTTCTAATTCAGAATTACTACACATAGTAGTAATTGAGGATGGTGGTTTTTTTGTTGTTGTTTTTTTTTTTAAAAGCAGAGGTTCCTTGGAATATCATTGACATTTCAGTCTTATTTTTTGTTAACTGAAAGGAGTGGCAGTGTGGTAATACAGTGACCACTCGTAAATGTTTAGTTCCTTCTCTTATTAACTGAAGAATTCCTTTGATGCTGTACAGTGACTGAATAGTGTGCTGATGGCTTGTGTCTTTACTCTTAAACATCAGTTTATAGCCAGGTGTGGTAGCACGGGCCTTTAATCCCAACACTTAGGTGGTGGAGGCTGGCAGATCTCAGATCAAGGCCAGTCAGGTCTACCTAGGGAGTACCAGGTAAGCTAGAGTGAGACCCTGTCTCAGAAAACAACTCCCCCAAATCAATTTATAGCTCTATGCCTATATCATCAAACAATGTGGTTTGCTAAGCTCCTCAGCTTTGTATTTGCAGTGTTGATCTTGTGGAAAAGATAAAGAATGTAGAGACAGTGATACTGAAACTGAAGTATTTCTATAAAGCACAGTGTTTTGTGTGACTACTTCTCAGTTCTTTATCCATGATTACATGAAGCAGCAGTGAAGATTGGCCACTTCTTGGTTGTTTATTTGTTTTTTGGTCTTTTCCTGTTTTAAATTCAGTGAGATTTTGGGTAGTCCATAAATCTTGCAGCATTGATGATAGGTTGAAGCCCAGAGCAGCCATAGAAATATAAAAAATCTCTTTCCACTTGAAATTTGGCTTGTGTCCAACCCTAGTTTACCAGTTTAACAACTTCATGTTAAAGAATCTTTAACTTCCAGTTCTGAGTTTTCTCTTTTAGTAAAACTTAGGGGTTTTGTTGTTGTTTTATCTCTTGCCTTTAAGTAACTAAAGGTGGGGCTAGAGAGATGGTTTACCAGTCAAGAGCACTGGCTGCTCTTGTAGGAGACCCAAGTTTGGTTTCCAGCACCATTAGGGTGGCAAACAACTATCCATAACTCCTGTTCTATAGAATCCTACACCCTCTTCTGGCCTCCTTGGCATTGCACACAATATGGTGCACATGCATGCAAAACACTCATGATATAAAATAAACTTTTTTAAAAAATTAAAAATATGTAAAGGTAGTTCTTGAGTTTCTGATAAATATGTCACTTGGCTTGCAGTATTTAAATGTTATATTTAGAATTTATTTTAGAGCAGTAATGGGTAGACATTTTTGAACTACAAATAATAGTTCTCTAATCTTTCACTGTTTCAAATTTACTTGAACTGTCTCGACGGACAGTTTAAAGTTTGTTTGGGCTGAGAAGTGAACCCAAGGTGAAATGCTGAGTAAAGGGCAGTAGACACCATGAGGAAGTGAATCCTAACATAAAATTGACTGCTTTGAGTATTTCTTAATGTTTTTCTGGTAGATAGGTGAACTAATAGTCTTCTGTAGGATTATCTAGTGCTAATGAATTTTTTTTTTATAAACTACGTCATACCAAATTAACCAAACCTAGGCAACGATGACTTTAAAATTTAAACAGTAACCTAACTCCTATTTAATTGAGGTCAAAGTTTTAAAACTTTTTTGGTTTTCAGATTTGGAAGAAAAGTTAAATTGGAATACTTGTCATGTTTTCTTAGACCCCTTGAATTCCAAATGGTGAGAGCTATACAAGTAGCTTCAAATCAGGATTTCTATATTAGGGGCTAGAGTAATGGCTCACTGATTAAGAGTGTGCACTGCTTTTTCCAGAGGACCTGAGTTAATTCCCAGTAAATACATCATTCGCTCAAAACTGACTGTAACCCCCGGGGCTCCATCACTCTTTCCTGGCCTCCATGGGTACCCTCACACATGTGGTAGACTTTCACATAGACATACATACATACATACACATGAATAAAAATGAAATTGAGAAAAAAGTATTTTTATTTTCTGGCTTGGTACTTAAAAACGTTTTGGAATCAAGAAAAATGTATATATCTAACGTTCCAAAATTATGTTTACCTGTTGCACTCTACTGTGCGATTTATAAACTACCCAATATCTTCACTGAATTTAAAATATTATTTTTTATGTATATGAGTGTATTGCCTGCATGTATGTAAGTGCACCCATGTCATGGAATGCCCATGCAGATCAGAACAGGGTGTTGGATCCCTTGGAACTGGAGTTACAGGTGGTTGTTTTCCACCATGTGTGTGCTTGGAATCAAACCCAAGTCCTCTGCAAAAGCAGCCAGTGCTCTTAACCACTGAGCCATCTCTCCAGCCCCTTCTTCACTGAATTTAAATCATGAAAAGACACAAATGAAAGTAGACCTGTCAGTTGCTTTATTTGTATAATCATGGATAAAGAATTAAAAAGTAGCTGTACAGAAACAGTGTACTTCATACACAGAGATAACTTCAGTTTCAGTACCAGTTGTAAATTGCATGGGTCTAAGGTACCAAACTGTTGTAATGTGATACTTGGCATGGCCTTGTTCTTGCTAGGCAAGCACTTTCCTACTGAACTATATCTTCAGCCCTCCTGGAAACTTGGTGAGCCATTTTTCTTTCTTTTGTTAGTGTGCACAGGTGGGGTCCCTGCTATATCTAGTTTGGGAGTATTAAAACATCTTTGTATTTGTTGGTGACAGGCAAGGTGGACTTGGACGGCTCTGACTGAGAGAAGAGGGCCAGAGGAGAGAAAGGGGGAGAAGAGGGAGGGAAAGTGCACTATAAAATTCTTCTGCCCAGAGTTTTGGATGCAGAGCTAAACCGACTCCCACAGAGATAATTAACCTTGGCATTCTGTAACATTGTTCAGACTAGTTAACCAAAAGGAACTTTTTTCATTCTGGTGCCATGTTTTGCTTAAGGGAAACTCAGTGTATGTTAAAAATTACCCCAAGATTTAAGGATTTGATTACTGTGTCTTAAATAATTTCTTCCTTCCAATGAAATAGCTACCTCAGCCGTCATCTTTTAAGAGTAAAATTTGATCTACATAGATTTATCGTCTATGAAACTTTAATGTCAGATGTTTTTATCTTGGAAAACATGTTGCTAATGTTTCGTACACAGGTTCTTTTTTGCTTCATTACTTTATTTTAAAAGCTTAATTTAGGAAAGTATGTCTTTTAAAGTTAATATATATTAAAATAAATTACTATGGGTTATGAGGAGATAATGTTCTGTGTGGATACTTTTTTGGTTTTTACTTATGACTTTAGTACCATTTCAGAATCTCAATAGAACTCATCAGAAAGGTAAGTTACCCTTTTATTTATGTTACTTTCAAACTGTGCTTGGAAAATCATGTAAAAAAAAATTTTTTTTTCTTGATGTATTTACACTTTGTCACAAAGGGCTTGGGGCTCAATTTGCATGAGTATATTAATGGATATTAACTTGAGAAGTATAAAACTAGTATTATTTGGGAGTGGAATGGGTGTACGATTTCAAGATTTGTAGTTTGTTGTAAAAGTATGCTAAACTAAGGTTTTCAACTGGACTTAATGCATATGCTTTTGAACACATATATAGTTTCTAGCCAGACAAGGTGACATATGCCTTTAATCCCAGCACTTAGGAGGCAAGGGCAGGCAGAGCTCTGGTCTGCATAGCAAGTTTTAGATCAACTAGGGCTACAAGGAGACCCTGTCTCAAAATACAAGCAGGTGCTAGAGAGATGGCTGCTCTTCCAAAGGACCGGAGTTAAATTTCTAGCACCCACATGATAGCTGATAATCATCTGTAACTTCAGTTCCAGGGGATCTGACACTTTCTTCTGGCCTTTTGTGGTCTTTGCTGGACATGGGTGCATTTACATACATGCAGGCAAAACACTCATGCACATAAAATAAAAGTAAATAAATTCAAACATATACACATACATAGATATACGTAGCTTCTCGTGAAACGCTTGTAGACTTTAAATAAATATTTTGTGTTTTGTTGATTTTTGAGACAGGGTCTCCCTGTAACCCTGGAATGTAACTAGGCTGGAAATTGCTGTGTAGATCAGGCTGACCTTGAACTCACAGAGATTAGCCTGCCTCTGCTTCTGGAAGTGCTGGGATTAAAGGCATGCATCATTACACCCAGCTTAAATAAATATTTTGATCTATAGTGCTTTAGCGTTATTGCAGCAAAACATAAAGATGAAAAGATTTAACATTGCCTGTTAGTCCAGTGTACCTTAGGTTTGCACCATGAGGAACGTCTGTTTAGTTCACCACCTTGTTCCTAGTACCTAAAACAATGTCTACACCAAATAGATGCTTGAAATATATATATATATATATATATATATATTCCAGTAAGTACTTTGGAAATTACTTTTTAATTAGTACTTTTGTATAAGGCCTATTTGGTAACCTGTAACTAAATATGTGTAAATCAGATTAATTTATATTTGTAGGTTACTGAGTCAGCCTGTTTTGTTGTTTATAGTTGTAATTAGTGGGAAAACTGAAAATAAAACCAAAAACTTAGTGTTTTCATTTATGTAGTTTTTGTGTGAAAATAATATTCTAAAAATATGTTTGATCATTAAGAAGTGAAACTGGTTGGATAATGCTTGGCTTTAAGCCATTTTAAAAACAGAATTGTTTCTTGACCAGTTGCCTACAGCTGATGAGCTCCAATAAGAGCGAAACCAGTTCTCACCTACAGAACCAAGTTTTAAAGTGTGAATTGGTCCTGTAGTACTGTGTCAGAAACAGAAACACTGTGGAGCAGCAAGTAAATTAAGAGGAATTTTGTGATTGTTTTCATTACAGTGTTTCCCATAATGAGTGAGAGTTATTAGAAAGTCAAAATAACTTATTTTTTTAACTTCAAAATAGCAATGTATATTGTAATTAATAATTGTGATTATTGTATCTGTGAATAAGAATTTGATTTGTATAAGGACTTAAAACAATGTTGTGAACAAATGTCTAGTTTTATAGTCCTCCCCTTTAGCCTACTGGCTGTTCTATTCTTAGTAACTTTGATGACAGCTTTCCTTCGAAAAGGAAAAACATCCAGATTGTTCTATATCAGCATTGCCTACTGGACACGGAGAATTCAACTGACTCTTTTTTCCCCTAGTTAATTGTGACGTAAGGGTATCATGTGGTCACTTGGTTTGTTTTTGTGTACTACCAGTCTTATGTACTCTTTGGTGATGACATTGTTAAATATACATTCATAGATCTTTATGAACATCCTTTTCTTTGGTCTCCAGTCAGTATTTATTGGGGCATGCAGCAAACTAAATCTGCAGGTTCTTGATGGTTATCAGATGCCAATTTGCATGATGACTTTTCATATTATTGAAAAATATAGAAATTACTTGTCTTTAGGGGTTAAATTTAGTCTATAGGATAAGTAAAATATATGTAAGCTTAGGTAAATAGGTTACCCTCATGAATATCCGATAGGATGTGGTATAAATTTTTGTTCACCAAAAGTCTCTCTCAGCCGGTTCCCTACTCACTAAAGGTTGTTTGGCCCCAGATCATTTTGTAAACTCAGTGAGCCCTTCTGCCATTAAGAAATGCTGAACAATATTTGCAAAAATGATTAATATAGTACAGAATATGTTAGGTTTATCTATTACTGTATGAGATTTCAGGAGTTTTGGCTCAGTGAAATTCCTTGTTGCAAGAATAACACATTTGGAAGGTGACTTTCTGCTCAGAAGTAGTATAAGAAAGGCCATGTCAGCTTTGATACATGAAGGATGTTTTAATTTACATAAGATTACTTTTGTGCTTGTGATAAGGGATAATTTGGAGGAAGATGTAGAATTAAAATCAGTTCTTTAAATATAATTAATTGCTGTGTTGAAGGAAAGAACATTTTAGGTGATGAGAACAAAACCATGGTTAAATGTGCAAAGTAGGGGAATAGTGAGTACAGTATTTGAGTATTGTAAGGCAGTGGGGTTTTAGGAATATGTTGAGAGAGATTTAAAAACTCGACTGAGCATTCTCAGTTCTGAATATGAACATGAAAATGAGAAATTTTTTTTGTGTGAGTGTCTAGTTATACTGTGTAAAATTCCCAGCCACTCAGCTATCCTCTGAAGTACAGTCCTTTTTAATGTGTTGGTCTACAGTTACAACTTTTTGTGTGTGTGTGCCTCTTTTGGTTATTCAAGAAATTAACACAGGTCCCAGTCATTTAAGAAACAAAAATGAAATCACAAACATATTCTCTGTGAAGAAAAATTGAAGCTCTTAGTTCATAGCTGCCTGATTTAAAGGGATCTGTCTAATCCTACTCAAGACAAAAGACAGGATCCCTGTCTCTAGATAGCCTCTTAAGAGTTGGGGGAAGAAAACCCCAACATGAAGACAGTAATGTCATTACTTAACCACTAGGAAGTTGGCCCTGGCTGCACTACTTCATCTGCCTGTATTTGATTGTGGTTATGAAGAGGTGCTGTGTGCAGATTATGTAGGCACAGTATTGTAGCTTCCTAGCCCCCCAACCTTTGTTTTGTTTTTGAGACAGGGTCTCCCTGTAGCCCCAGTTGACTAGAACTTGCTGTGTAGACTAGGCTGGCCTCAATCTCATAGAGATCTGCCTGCCTCTGCCTCCTGAGTGCTGTGACTTAAAGGTATGCTCCACCATGCTGGCTCCCACCCTTTTTTTAATCACTGAAGGCATATTCATTGATAGTTCCTAGTCCCCTTTGACAAAGCCAGAGTACTGTGTACTTCAGCTATGTCTTTGAATTTGGTTACCTACCACTTGCCTTGGTTTTTCTCCTCCCCACCCCTAATTTTAATCTTATCTTCTTTGTCTTTGGTAACTCAGTTACCTTTTATATGCATCCTTAAAACTTGGCCATAGAAGCTGGCAATTAATTTTTCATCAAGATCAGTATAGGTTTGTTTTTTTTTTAAATGTATTTTAAAGTGTATATATTTGTATCTGTGTAAGGGTTTGTGCTTGTGAGTGCAGTGCCCATGTAGGCCAGATGGGAGTATCAGATCCCTTGCAGCTGGAGTTATAGGAGGTTGTAAGCCACCCAACTTGGGTGCTCAGAACTGAACTCTAGTCCCCTGCCAGGGTAGTTCCTACTCTTAACCATTGAGCCCATTTCTCCAACTGCCCAATAGATTTTACAGTGTCTGTCTCAGAGCAGTTTTTGAAGTTGCCCAATTTCCCATAAAGTAGCTAGAGTAGGAAACTTTGTATATAATACAGAAATGCATTCTAACTTGGTCAGATAATTAATGCTGCTTTTATTGACCTAGACAGTACTTATAAGAGTGTCCATTTGACTTACACTGATGAGAGTGTTTGAAAATCACCTTGGAACTTCCTGGATCCCTACCAGGATTAAAAGCTGCTTCTGGTTAGAGATGAGTTGTGAGAGGCCTCTGAGCTGAAGGGAGCTGCATCTTGTCATTTATTTGTATTAATCCTTACATCTGTACTGTTAACCAAAACTGATAGTGAAACTGGATAACTGAAGAGAGAGAGGATGGTGAGACTGCAGTAACCCTACTGGTTAACCCAAACTTGAGTGGTCTGTCCTCTTTTTTTCTCAAGAGAAGACCTTTATTAGTGGTAAAATTAATGGTCTTTGTTAGTGTGTATCATAGAGTCTGTGCAAAGATGTAAACGGTCTTGGTTTAATTTTTTTAATATTTGATTTCATAGATGTAAACGGAGATCAGGAGCAGATTTGAGGAAATGCAAAGTGAGTTGGTGCCAGTCAGCATGTCAGAGACAGAGCATATCGCCTCCATTTCTTCTGATGCAGATTCTGGAAAGACATCTGAATTAAAAGAAGACTTAAGTGACTTATTTTCTGGTCATGAAAATAGCACAGTAGAAACTGAATCTGAACTACTGCCATCAAACTTTGACCAAATTTTATGTCAACCTGATGAACATAGTGGTCAGATTGAAGTTCAGGAGAATCATATTCTAGATGGTGGTGGAGGTGAGAGTGCTTGTGCTAAAACAGACATAGGCCCAGAAACTTCTGAACAGATAGATGACTTTCCTAGTGGAGATTTTGCAAAGCAAGTATCAAAAACTGATGAAACAGAATCGACAGTAACACAGATATTGGAAGAATTAAGGTCATCTATGTTTAGAGATGCTGCTAATCCACAGAGTTATTCAACAAGTCCCTATGATACAGACTGCACCAAGAAACTTATTTCAGAAATAAAGGATGTTTCAATATCAGAGGATTTGTTGGGAGAAATAGAATCTGAGCTTTTATCTACAGAGTTTACAGAAGACCAAGTACCAAATGGAATGAATAAGGGCGAACATGCATTAGTTCTGTTTGAAAAGTGTGTGCAAGATAAATACTTGCAGCAGGAACATACTATTAAAAGGTAAGCCTTTATTTTTTTAAGAAGTTTTTTTTTGTTGTTTTTTTTTCCAACCATGGAATTACAAATTGGGTTCTTTTAAGGAAAGTATCTTTTCATTTCAAAGCAGGGTCACGTACGTAGTCGGTCAGTAAATGTCTATTTTCTGAACAGTTAAGCAACTCTCAACTTTTCTGGTTATTTAATATTGTAAGTCTAAAGGAATACATACAGCAAATAGTTTAAGTTCATTAAGGAACTAGAACCTTTTATAAAGATAATTCAATTCTTTCATTGTTGAAACAATGTAAAATATATCGAATTAAGTTCAAACTAAATTAGAAGTCATGAAACTTAATAGTTTCTCTAAAATTGTTTTAAACTTATAATTTAGAGAACAGAAGAATTAGTTGATTGCTACTTAGAAATAACATTCTGCTCTGTAGATTTCCCTTTGTGTAGTTAATTGCTTTGATGATAGTTCAGTTTCATTCATCTTTTTTTCTAATAGTACTATATTATCTTATATTTTTATTACAGGTTTAGATAGTTAAATGGTATAAAGTTTTAAGCATTTTGTTGCAGCCTGTAAGGAAGGAAAATAAAGCATGCTATATGCTTTACTGAACTACATTCTGATTTAAATGTGGATCTTAACCTTTGTTTTAAAATAAATGAAGTATGTATACAGAGAAAGGAGGTCCACATGCCAGAAGAGGACAGGAGAAAATATACTACAGTTCAGTGTTGCTTGATGTAGATTTGGCTTCCAGAAGTCTTTAGTCTTCCACATGTTATTCTGTTAAGTCAATGTTCCCCTAACCAACCCATCCTTCATTGTTTTCTTCCTGTGAACTTTAATATGTTAGCATCTAGGAGTTCCTTAATTAAATTATTATTATCACTATATTTTTGTTGTGTGGTGGTTTTTATGAATTAGGGTTTCACTGTAGTCTTAGCTGGCCTGGAACTCACTATGTAGAACAGGCTGACTTTGATCTCATAGGGATCTACCTGCCTCCCTTCTGAATGCTGGGACTAAAGGTATGTACCACACTTAAATTTTCTACTTTTCTAATTTAAACAAAGTATTATGTGTTTGAACGAGGGAGTGCACGTTATGCCATGCATGGTACACAGAGGTCAGAGGACAGCTTTGTGGAGTTAGTTCTCACCTTCTACCGTTCCACAGGTTCCAGGGGTCAAGCTCAGGTCATCAGGCTTATGTGACAAACACTTTACCTGCTGACACACTGGCTAACTCATTTAAATTTAGTTTTAAATTGTGATAAAATGAATCTAACATAAAATTTACCATCTTTAACAATTTTGGCGTATAGTTCAGTAGTGTTCTGTATATTCACAGTATTGTGCAAGCACTCTAGAGAGCTTTTTCAATTTGCAAATCTGAAACACTATTCCCATTAAGAACTCTTGAGTTCCTACCTACCTCAGTCTCTGACGTTCATTCTACTTTCTGTTTCTGTGAATGTGACTTCTCTTGATACTTGATGTAAGTAAATACTTCAAGTATTTCATTACCTGTGTCTTTGTGATTGACTTATTTGACCTCACTGTTTAGCTGTGCTGTCAGAATTTCCATAAATGCTAAAATACTATGTATGTATAACATGGTGTTTATATTCTTGGACATTTGGGTTCCTTCTGCCTTTTGGCAGTTGCAATTCTGCTGTTAACATATTTATATAAAGATCTCTTTGAAACTCCAGTGCCCTTCTTAAGAACACATCTCCTAATGACCTTACTTGGAACACTGCTACTTTGTGGATAAAACAAATGCTTTCCTATCTGAACCACCTATACTTCTGCCACTCTCAGATTTTAGGGTAATTTCTTTTGTTTCCTTGTAATCTATATTTCTTTCAGACCTTCCCTTTGAGATTACTTCATTTACCCCTTGTCCTAGTTGCTTTCTGTGGCTGACCAAAACCAACTTGGGGAGGAAGAGGTTCTCTTTTACCTTACATTTCCCAGGTCACAGTTCATCACTGAGGGAGCTCAGGGCAGGAACTGAAGTACAGACCATGATGGAATGCTGCTTACTTCCTTGCTCTTCTGGCCTGTGCTCACCCTGTTTACTTATAGAACCTAGGACCCACTTTCCCAAGGGTGGCACTACCCACAGTGCTGAGCCCTCCCAGATCACTCAACAGTCAAGAAAATGCTTCACAGACATGCCCACAGGCCAGTCCAGTGGAGGAAATTCCCCAATTGAGGTTCCCTCTTCCCAGGTCTGTCAAGTTGGCTACTAAAGATATCTAGCACACCCCTTCTTTCATGTGTGTTGAATCTTAACACTTTTATTCATCTCTTAATACGTTTTAAGATGTGTACATTTACTGTTCTTATATACAGTAAGTGCCTGGCACATACTTTATTAACTCATGAGTTCTTCACAACTATATGCTATGTACTGCTATCGACCTCATCTTACACATGAGATACCTGAAGCACAGATTAAGAAACTTGTTCAGAGTCACATGCAAGTATAAATATATGCAGGGTTAAGAGCTGAGTTTCATTAGACTTCAGAAATCTTTAAATGTTATAGGAAATCAGCTAGTTACAAATTGATGAATTAATCTAAAAATATTAGGAATATGATAAATTTTCAAAGATTCTCTTTTCCATCCTCAGGGGTAGCTATGGTAGAGTAAGGTAAGCACAATTCTAATCAGAAACCTCAAATGGGGACATTCCCATTGTCTGATGCAAAGATTGTTCGTTTCTTTGAAGAGACGGTACTTACCAGGTGTGACTTTTGTGAACTCCTCTCCCTGCTTTGCACTAGGGATCCAACTTAAGGACGTGGAGTATATACTCCATCACTGACTATACTCCTAGCTCTAGAATGGTATTAGCTATCATCACCATGGTGATGATCCCCAGAACTTAAACTGGAAGTTTGTTACCTTTGAGCTTCATCTCCTATATCTTCTATCTCATGGTCTCTGAGAACCACCTCTGTACTGTGTTTCTACTCTTCTGTTACCTGCACATCAGTAGGTAACACCCAACCAAAATTCTTAAGAAGTCAGCTTATGTGTAGAATGAATGAATACATGGCGTATAAAAGTAACAGTTTTTAAACTGGGAGTGTGGCCCTGTGGCCAACTGACCAGAAAATGTTTTGCAAAATATCTGATGTATGATTTAACACAGTGATAATAAAGCAGAGCTTCTCTTTATCTTTCTCATCTGCTTTTTCTTCTACAGATAGGATTAGAAACATTTTATCCTTAAAATATACTCAATGATGAGGCTATATTCTGAGAAAAGACATTATTAGGGCACTTTTTGTTACTGTTCTTCTTGTATGAATAATGGTATTCTATTATAGAGTGATTACTTAGCAATGTTGATTTACTATAATCATAGGTATCTCCATTGAATCTGTAACTAGATTATATTCCATATCTCATTTTTTCCATTTTGGTTTTATTTATATTGTCCTTTTATGTTTAGGTTAATTAAAGAAAATAAGAAGCATCAAGAACTCATCTTAGATATATGTTCAGAAAAAGACAATTTAAGGGAAGAACTGAAAAAAAGGACAGAAACAGAGAAGCAGCATATGAGCACAATTAAACAGGTACAATTTTTAAATCTTCAAAGACTGTACTTAATTTATAAAATTCATGAAAAAAAGTATATTACATTATTTCAAATGCAGAAAATTGACATTTAAAGCATTCTGTTAGTGACATGGAAATCAACCTGATTTGTTTTATATAAATTCCATTTTTATACACGTGACTGTTCTAAATTTAAACATTCTATTATGTTCAAAATAATTTTAAAAACTTGATTTGATTTCATACTTAGACTATTTTCACCAATTAAAGAAAGAAGCATTAAATTCCTGAACATTTGTATCTTCCACTGGAATATTTCATATTCATGGTTCTGGAATGGGGCCATTCTCAATATTTTTGTGAATTCTACCATGATAATTGGCTCTTGTACTTTAAATTGTATCTAACTGATCTCCCTAGCTTGTCCTTTTCTTTCTTGTTCTTGTTCTTTTTAATGAATTCCTTTGATGTACAGATCAGGCAAATATTTAGGCTTGTTAACAAAGCAAAGCTTCTGTTTTCTTTCTTAGCTGCTTTTTCTTCTGTGGACAGGATTTAAGTATTCTGTCTTTAGGTGGCAGTCATTTAATATTGATGACATGTTCTAAGAAGTGTATCATTAGGAATTTCCACCTTGTGTGAACATGGTAAAGCTAAGAGCACTATGAAACACTGGGTCTTTCTAGAGTGTATCCATCATTTACGTAAAATCCTGTTATGCAGCTCCTCACTCTATTTCCTGTTAGCTTTTACAGAAAGCTGTCTAAGAGAACAGCAGTAAACAATTGGTATAATACACAAAATTAAACCAAGTTTTTATTTGCTTGTGTTTTTATATTTTTATTTATATTTTTATAAATATTTCATATATATGTGTGAAATGCACTTACACATAGTGGAAAGAGGCTATAGGATTTTATGTACAGGACTTGGTTGTGATTTTTATGTGCCAAACTTAGAAGGCTACAGCTTGAGGAAATGATAATAGTCTGAGTCCACATTTTGGTAATCAGATAATCAGAAATTAAACAAATGGAGTGGAGCCAGAAAACTTTTCTTCACAAGCTTAATTAGTGCTTATACCTTCTAAAAGAGGACATTGGATTCGTATGTCTTCAGCGATCATTTAGAGAACTTTATGCTTCTAAATAAAAAACTATATGTATGTGTATGTATATGTGTGTGTGTATATATATATGTGTGTGTGCAGAATTTTCTCTACTTTGTTTCTAGATTCATACTAATATGGCAGCCACTAGCCACACACAGTGACTAAACCCCTGAATGGTGACTAGTTTAGATTGGAGGTGCTATGAGTCCAAATTACACACCTCAGTACAAAAATGTGTACAACAGGCTGGAGAGATGGCTCAGCAATTTAAAGTACATACTGCCCTTGCAGAGGACCTGAATTTGATGTTCAGCACCCATGTTGGGCATCTCACAGCTGCCTGTATGTAGCTCCAGCTCCAGGGGCATGTAACACCTCTGACGTCCAAGGGCACCTGCACTCATGTACACTACACATATGCACATGTAATTAAAAATAATAATAAATCTTTAAAAAAACATTCCATAGCTAACTTTTCATGTTATGCATACTGAAATATTTTAAGTATAAAGAAAATTAGTACTTTTACTACAAGCTAGTCTTTGAATCTTTATAACAGCTTTATACCCACAGTTCATTCACTTCTCAGTGGTTTAACAGTTTGTTGTTCTTCCCACCCCAGCAAAACTATGCAGTTGTTAGTAATACTCTTTGTTACACACTAGCACTGCCCACCCCCAGTTCTTGGGAATAGTGAACCTCTGTCCTTTCTCTCTGTCTCTCTATCTGTATGTATGTGCCTCTTCTGGACACTTAGGAGATGGAGAGTCATAAGCTAGCCTGTTGTGTCTAGCCTTATTCACTCAGCATAGTTTTATCAGAGTTACATTTAAATTGTATGTATCAGCATTTCCTGTGTGTAGAATAGAACATTTTGTGTATTTCTTCATCGGTTGATGGGCATGTGCATTGTTTCCATTTGATTGTTATGCATAATACCTCTGTGAGCATTTATACAAAATTATTGGGTGGACATAATGCTTTCATTTCTCTTGGACATATACCTAAAATGATAGATAGTTAGAAAGCATTGCTTTTCTTTAGAAGAGCAAGTCTTTAAGGAATTTTTATTCTTTATATGTTTGGTAGAATATGCGTATCCATCTAGGCCCAGTATTTGACGTAGTGGCTATCTCCTGTCTCTCCCTCTGTTTGTCTGCCTCTGTCACTCCCTCCTCCCCTTTCCCTTCTTGTTTTGATTATTAGTTCAATCTCTTTACTTGTATAGGTCTGTTGTCATCTTCTTTTTCAAATATAATCAGTTTTGGTAATTTGTGTTTTCTTGGAATTGTCCATTTCATCTATGTTCAGTTTTTCAAAGTATCCATTATCACTTTTAATCATGTTTCTGCAAAGTCAATAGTGATATCCCCTTTAATTTTAGTTCTAATAGTACTGAGTCTGTGTCTATTCTGGAGAATAGTCCATGTTCTTATGCAGTGTGTACTCTGCTGTTGATGGGTGGAGTGTTGTATGGCTGCATTATAGTTGCACAGTGTTATAGTTCAATTCTCAGATTTCTTTTGTTAATCTACATAATTTTGTTTTAATCTGTGTTATGTAAGTATAGCCATTCATGCTTTCTTAGGATTGTTGTTTGCATGTGATGTATTTTCCCATCCTTAAATCTGTTTGTATTCTGCCTTACCATGTTATGCCTAAAACTTGCTAGATGACCCAGGCTAGTCTCATAATCTTCCTGTTTTAGTTTTTGAATTGGTGGTTATTTCTGTTTTGAACCTAAAGTATTCTTGTGAACAGCATATAGTTGGATACTGTGTTTTATTCCAATCTGTTAGTTTCTTCCTTTGAATGTAGTTATATAATCTGCTTTCCGTTAATGTTATTAATTTTTTTTCATGATCTTGTCACTGTATTTCTTTTAGTTATTCTTTAGTAGATAATCTAGGGCTTACCATTTTATATCTTAATGTACCACAATCTCTTGGGCAGATTTATGCTAATTTGATTCCAGTGAGACAGAGAGACATTGCTGATAGTTTTTATTTCTATGATTGAAGTATTACACTCTTCATTTGCATTTTGTATATTAATTGAAGTATTGGTGGTCTGTTTGGTAAAGCTGTTAAATGTAACCTGGAAATCATTTTCTTTACAGTTAGAATTAAGAGTAGAGGAACTTAGTAAAGAAGTTAAAGCTTCCAGAGATAAACTAGTAGCTCAAGACATTACAGCTAAAAATGCAATTCAACAATTACACAAGGAGATGGCCCAGAGGATGGAACAGGTATTGCACATCATTATTAATTTTATATATTGGTCTTTTTTCTTGTTTATTAAGATACGACAAACTGTTTTGACATCAATAGTATTTTTATAAAAGGCCTTTTAAATAGTGCTAAGGAGATGGAGAGATGACTCAGCAGTTAAGCAGTGCTTGCTATTTACAGAGAATCAGCATTTGCCAATGTCAGGCAGCTCACACCGCCTGCCACTCCATTCCACAGACTATGATGCTTTCTTCTAGACTCCAAGAGTACCCAGACACTTGTTCACATACATACGCATAAATAAATAAAAGTAAAGTATCTTTAAACAGTGTTATGGCAGTGTATAAATATGTGCTAATTATAGAAAATACATTAAGGACTCTGTGAGAAGAACCGAGAGTTTGTCCCTTTACCTATACTTCTCCCTTGCCGCAGATCTCTGTATCTCATTCCTTGTTCCATAGCTAATTACTGAAATTTTGTTAGAGCACATATACACATACTAGTGACACACACTTGTATATACCTGTTCTTACTAGTCCCCTTTGTGTCACTATAAGAAAAGACTGCAGTCTCAGTATTTCTCTATAAGAAAAGGAAGTGTATTTATGCTGTAGTTCTGGAGATCCAAGAACAGGGCAACCTAGAGAGAGCAGTTGTGTCAGAGAGATTGCCTCTGATAACTGTAGAGAAGCCAGGCTTCACTCCACCATCCTTCCTGAGCTTCTGCCTACTGCTTCTTGCTGGCACAACCTCTCTAGAAGGATGAGGATAAAGGAATTAGTTAATGCTGTCCATGAATCCTTTTTGTGGGGCCCAGAGTGGGACAGAGAAAAGCAAGAGAGAGCATATCTGGAGTAAAGGAGAAAGTAAAGTGGAAAAGAACAACCGTAGTAAAGGGAATAAGAAAAGGTTGGGAACATTGTACAAAAAAGCAAAAAATATATTACCAATACTACAGAAAATATTACCTATTTGTATATGTTTTTATAGGAATGACTTCTGGGAAATTCCTCTTTGTAACAAGTCTTTGCAGATTGAGTTTTTGCATAATCTTATAAACCTGTTAGTCATGTGTTTTGTTAGAAGTTTGTGTTCCTTCTGTTCACATACTGAGCACTCAGCTTGTTTAGAATTATCTGGCCTCTAAGAAAAATAATGTAATCAGGCCTACAATGATTTGGAATCCCCATGGAATTAACTCCTGAAAGCTAAGCTGAATGCATAGCTTTCATTTTAAACCATTTCCCCTTCCTTTGTTGTGACTCATTTATGCCCCTGACTCAGAACAATGTATATATACTTGAGATGGGGCGGTGATGACATTGGAAACATGTATCCCACAAATGTTGAAGGCAGCACATGGACATAGGTTGATGACATCTGTTGCTTTGTATGTTGTTCTAAGTCAGTTGCTTCTTCCTTTTTTAAAAATTGGTTATGCCTCCCCGTGATTGATATGCCAATACATATGAAGAGGAGTCAGAACACCTCAGGCTAAGTCTTACTTGGATAAACTACTCCAAAAGTGAATTTTCTCTTTAATCAGGCATTGCAACATTTGTTTTCATTTGAAAAAATAGTTTTTGGTGATGCTAGGTAACATTTTCTTTCAAAGGCCACTAAGAAATATGAAGAGGCACGCCAGGAAAAGGAAGCAATGGTAATGAAGTACGTAAGAGGAGAGAAGGAGTCTTTAGACCTTCGAAAGGAGAAAGAAATACTTGAGAGAAAACTTAGAGATGCAAATAAGGAATTTGAGAAAAACACTAACAAAATTAAGCAGCTTTCTCAGGAGAAAGGACGACTGCAGCAACTGTACGAAACAAAGGTAAAGCTCATGCTGTTGTGCCTTATTTGAAGCTCATTCTCTTTGCTTTTCCCTAATCAAATGATAGCATGATTAAAACTCTCAAACATAAAATACCTTTTATATTGCATTTTTAAGAATTATTATACTTAGAACATTAATGTTTTAGGTAGCTCATTCCCTGATGACTGAGGGAAAGAGGAAATATTGGCACATGCTGTTTATTAGGTAATTTTCTTAGTTATTTTTAAGGTCTACATATTTGCAAGAGGCAGAGTCAGGTGGATCCCATGAGTTTGAGGCCAACCTGTTGTATATAGTGAGTTCCAGACCAGCTGAGGCTACAAGGAGACTCTGTCTCAAAAAAAATCTCCTAGTTTATACTCAAAGAAAAACTATATTTTGGTAAGCTATGTACATAGTAGTGTCAATTGTGAATAGTTTTAAAACCAAAAGTATAATTTGGTTCTACATTATACAGAATCTGTTTTGAGTTTTGATTTATTCATTTTTCTGTTTTTGAAGTGCTGGGAGTTGGACTCAGGGCTTCACATATGTTAAGCAAGTTCTCTATTGCTGAATTGTATCTCCGGGCTTAGTTCAATGCTTAATTCACTGTAGACTATAATTTGTATTTTTCTTAAAGAAAAAAAAAATATATTCTTTGTAGAGGCCATCCTTAACAATTTAAATATCTGAAGCTGTAACTATCAGAGCCTTTGCTGTTAACTTGTAGTTTAGAAATATTGTTATTGTCAGGAATTCTAGCAAAACCAATTCAGTTCATGTTTTACCTTAATGACGCCAAGTAAAAGAATCAAAGTATGTTTGTCTTAACACCATACCCAATTGGCTAAACTATAAGGAATAATTATCCTCATGTCTGTTCACTTGATTTAGGATTTTATACTCTCTTATCAGTTGGACCTTAAATCAGTTTTATGGTCTTTGTGCCACAGAATGTCAACCCTTGAATTATAGCATTATTGCACTGATAAAAGAGATATAAAAGATGCAGAAATAATTATTAAGTGAAAAAATAACCTAATGTCATTTTAGGAAGGTGAAACAACTAAACTCATCAGAGAAATAGACAAACTGAAGGAAGAGATCAACTCTCACATTATTAAAGTAAAGTGGGCACAAAACAAGTTAAAAGCCGAAGTGGATTCACACAAGGTGAGTGCTGCGTTGCAGTGGAGTGAGTGTTATGAGGGAACACAGCAGCAGTTAAATGAGGCATTTATAGTATATGCTTTATCAACTCCTGCAGACTAACTTGGATCTGATTACTGGTTATCATAAAAAATAAATTTTCTTGTGTGGGTTAAAATGTTAAATTGTGGAATTCATAGTTTACCATGCCTAAAATTTGCCATGTTCTTTTTTTTTAATGCTCAAAATTTGAGAGGCGAAATATGTAATATATATGTTAATTGAAAGTAAACTAAAAGTTTTTAAAGTATCAGTGATGCCAAGGTTCTTGAAATTAAGAAACACATGATCATATTTCAGTATAATGAGTCCAATAAAAATGAGTTTATGTTTTTATTAATATAATTCCTTTGGTACCATGCTAACAAAGACTTTGTGTGATTTTTTTGTTAAGACAAAAATCCAGGGTCCCACACATGGTAGGCAAATTACCCTGCCGCTGAACTAATTTCCACAAATACCATTTTACTAAAATTTAATATAATAAAATGTAATTATGAAGTCATAATAGAAAACATAATTTCATACACAAACAGATCTGATGTTTGAGGTGACAAAATTCTATAGATGGTAAAATGTAAGGTAACAGAACAACTCTTGAGGGACTAGAGAGATGGCTCAGCTGTTAAGAACACTAGCTGCTCTTTTAGAGGACTTGGGTTCAATTCCTAATACCCATGTGGCAGCTAACAACAGTCCTTAACTCCAGATCTAGGGGATCCAACACCCTCTTCTGACTTCCATGGGCATTACACAACCCAGGTGCACTTACATACAAAGAGGCAAAACACTCATACACGAAAATAAAAATAAAGTGGTTTTTTAAAAAAACAACTCTTGAAGTGTGGCTTAAAGAAAAAGAGCAGTGTTATGGAAACGTGTCAGTTTCTAAGTTTTCTAAAATAGGTTTAATGATACTATCTAAAACCATAATTCTATGTTACCTTTTTAATCTATTTAAGTCAATAAAGTTAACCTTTGGATATTTGTACATTTAGTATCAGAAAACCATAGGTAGTCTGTGTTGAGAGTGAAAGTAGGTTAGTGGAATGGTCTGTTCCTCTCACTAATGAGCCATAGAAGTGTGAGGAAACCACCAAAGTAGAGAGAGAACTTGCCTGAGTTTCTTCGATCTGAACATAATATGTGGGCATTCTAATCTCTGTGACACTTCATCTTCATCTAATGTCTGTGACACTTTATCCTGTCTTAAGAGAAGGGATCTTAAAACCCATTGGTATGTTAGCAGTATGGAGTGGAAAATTTGCATTATATGTGAGTCCTGTGTATTTAAAGATAGGGTGATAAGGGACTTTTGATGGCAGATTTGAGAGATGAAACCAGATTTTTGTTAGTTTGGAGAAGTGATTTAAAGCTGATTTCTTAAAGGATGCATGGTGTGTGTTTGTAGAAATGAAAATAACCATATTGACTCCTTTGTGGAAATTGGATATTTCTTTTTTTAGGTAAAGGAACTTGGTTACACAATGAAGCATTTAGCTCTAGATAGCACTGTGCTAGATAAAAGACATAAAATTTGTAAAAGATGTAGTCTGTTCTTTCAGATTATCTGGAATAGGCTCCTGGCTTACCAATTAACTAATTTTTAAAACTGCATTATTTTATTTTATGTATGTAAGAGTTTTGCCTGCTTGCATATAAGTGACCCTGTGTCATCATTGCCCAGAGGCCAGAATAGTGCATCAAGTTCTCTGGAACTGTAGTTAAAGATGGTTGTCATCTGTCATGTGAGTCCTGGGAACCAAACTGAGGTCCTCTGACAGAACAGCCAGTGCTCTTTACCACTGAGCCATCTCTCCAGTCAAATAGATAGTGATTTATTTATTTGCCTACTATGAGTCAAAAGCTAGAAGACTAAGTAGTGATTCAGACAATGTAGGCAACCACTTGAGAGGTGCACAAGGGACACAAGCCTTTTAGTAAACTTTTCTGGGCCCTGTCCAAGCCTTAGATGCTAATAATGGAATACTGTGGATCTAGATCCATTCTGAGCATTAGCTGCTTGTCAGACCTCATATTCCCAGAATTGAAGCCTCAACTATAGACTTGATCCCAATCATGAGATCAAGCTACAAAAATTGATTATTCCCCTTCCTTAAACTCCTTTAGGGGCTTAACTAAAACTATTTTTTAAAGTCTAGGTTCTACAAACAAAAACTTTTATTTGAATGTGGTGAATAATGGAGAACAACTTCCCACATTATACCTCACATACTTGCTCATCTACCTGGTTGTCATAGTCTCATTTGCTTGATCTTAGAATAAGATGGTCTCAGTGGGGCTTAGATATGGCTTGCCTCAGGTATGACCGTGGTTCTTTGGTAACAATGGCTAGCTGTAGAAGGTGCTTGCCAGACATTTCCACCTCAGAAAGCTGAAGTTCTGGAGTGGCATCTTGGGTATCAAAGCATCATCTAGATCACATATTGCATATCTAATATGTGACTAGTGTTGATAATGGTTTTATGAGTTCCTTCTACTCAGTCACCCAAAGCCAAGACTCTCTTGCTTAATGTGCTTTCCACCAGAGTCATTTGTTGTTAATGATACTCTCATTCTTAAGTGGTTTGCTTCCACCAAAGACTCATTAAGTAGAAACTAGAGCTTCATAGTATTTTTGCCATTTCATTCTACTTAGCTGTAGTCTTTGCATTGTTTCGTAGTAATTCTGTAACTGTTTTGTTGACTGTACTCTTGTGTTATGGGATAACAAGGTCCAGATTTATCCTCTTACCTTAAACCCACACATACACACAAAGACCAAAGAAAAAATAACAATGAAAATATATTTAAATTATTGTTTTCAGACATGAAATAATAGTCTGCATAGGATAGTGATTCCTAAGTGAAGAGACCAATGAGCCATAATGTCAGATTTCAGGCTGTAGCACAAGGAGGGGGATTAAAACCAAGCCTAGCACTCTTCCTGAGTTGAAGAGACAAGGTTCAGAGTGTGGAGAACAGGAGGGCAGAGTTCCAGAGATGGGAAAGTAGTAGGCCAACAAACCATACTCCTGCAGGGCTAGGAAATACTCCTGTTGCTACCAGCCATAAGAGTTTTGTTTTAGTTATGGGAGCCATCTTACAGAGCTTTAAAACCATACTTATTTTAAGTAAATTATGTACTAAAACAAAAAATTTTAATGAGTTTTAAAAATTTTGCCTAGAAACATAAAATTCACTGTGTTTGGCATCTCATGAAAAATTACCAGCATGCAAAGAATCGAGAAAATGTAGTCCATATTGAGAAGAAAGGAATCAATCAATAGGAACAGATACTGAAATTACACATAATACAGAATGATAGACAAGGGTGTTAAAATGGGAATTATATTCTCTGTTTCCAAGGAGATAAACCAAAACTTGAGTGTAATAGAGACTGAGAGATATACTTACTTTTAAAAAGACCATATTGATGTAATGTCTAAGAAAAACACATTGGGTAAAATTAACTGAAGACTAAATAGTACAGAAGACAAAATGATTGACTTGAAAACACTACTAGAAAGGCTGAGGGTAAAGCTTAATAGCTAGAGTTAATGGTTGAGGCTCTGGATTTGATCCTCATACAGCTGGGCTGGGTGGCTTATATATGTGATCCCAACACTCTGAAGTTCAAGTTCCCAGGGATTCTCTTGTCTCTGTCTCCACTCTTCCCATAGAACCTCCCTGTTTTAACGTGGGTTCTGTTGTATGCAGCTACAGACAACAAAGACCCTGTCTCAAACAAGGTGGAAGTGAGGACTGACATCTGAGGTTATTATCTGACATCTACACACATTCTATGGCGTGTTGGCTCCTGTACTTACATGTACTAACATGTGCACATACACATATGCACATATAAGACTTTTTCAAAGATAGTGCCTGTAAGCGCTCAGTTAATAATGGATGACCAGATTAAACACAGTAATTTTAACCTAAGCACATTTGGTGTGATTTTATTCAAATATTCATTTATTTAATAAACATTTATTTGACATCTAGAAATCTCTCAGTTGCTGGTTTTTTGGGTAAAATGGGTGTGACCTGTAGTCCAGGCTGTTTTGGTGGTGGGGTGGTGGTGCTTTCTTGCTTATCAAGTCTCATAGAAAAGAATCCACATTATTTGTATTTTAAATACTACTGAGTTTTAATGCATGGCAATTTACTTTTAAAAATCAGTAATACCTAAGTACTTAATTGTGTGGCATTTGCTTTAAAAATAGCATATGAGTAGTATGTAAAGCCAAGATGCAAATGAAATGTTTTAAGAGATGAGAGCAAAGCCATTTCAAATATAAGAACGAAAGGAAGAAAGAGAAATGAGTATTTGGTGTTTGGAAGACCAACCTCACTGGGGCAGAAGGCTTCTGTTAGGTAGTCTGCCATTAACTCACTAAATTTTTTTAGTTACTTTTCTCATTGTTATGACAAAATACCTGCTAAAAATCACAGAAAGGTTTATTTTGGCTCATGGTTGGAGAGGATAACAGTGCATTACGAGGGGAAGGCATGGCATTGAGTTCAAGATGGCTAGTCCACATTGCATCTGTGGTCAGGAAGCCAAGACAGGTACTGCCTCACAGTAGAAAGCCAGGAATGCTGAAGATGAAAAAAGAGAAGAGAATGTATTATCTTGCAGTGGAAACAGAGGAAGGGTATTTAAAGAGTCAGATAGTCCGGACTGGACCAGGTAAATAGAATAAGAATGAGAAAGGGTAATTGGATTTGATGAGAATAATCCCTGAGAAATCTTCAGAATTGCCATTTTAAACAACTGGCTAGAAGCAGAAAGCACACTGCAGTGTCGTTCACATAAGTATCACAGCCAAAAACCAAATTATTAACTCATGGTATGCAAGAGAACCAAATTTCACCAGGAATTTGGTAAAAATGTCAAATTTAACTTTTTAAAATGCCTATTGTTTAACTGTGCAAACCATTTTAACTTTGTCAGAGGCAGGTCTTGTCTTCACTATAGTGCTAGAGGAACTCTCCCTGCTTTGGTCACTTCTCACCAGTTATCATAACACTGTGGTTCATTTTGTCTTTGTAACTTTGTCAATGCAGGAAACCAAAGACAAACTCAAAGAAACAACTACAAAGTTAACACAAGCAAAGGAAGAAGCAGATCAGATCCGACAAAACTGTCAGGATATGATAAAAACATACCAGGTATGCTTTCTTTCTTAAATGAATTAGAAGCCAGTTACTCTAATTGTCAGCACAGCTTTCATTAAATCTCTTCATTATCCAGATTTCAAATGTACTGTGTGTGTGTTAGGGCACTTAATAAGGTACAGGTTATTTCCTATGTGTATCTGCATGCAGTTTGACTCTGGGAGATAGCACAGTTGAGAAAATGCCTACTGACCTGCCAGTCAAATCAGTCAACTCCAGGTTCAGCGAGGTCCTGTCTGTCCTCTGTTGATCTCTGACCTCCATAGGCACGTGCACCTTCACGTGTACATGCACACACACATACAAGAAGTACCTGCAGCTCAGATACTCTGTCTGACAACTTTTCAATCAAATAAAATTCCTAGAAAAGACTCATGAAGAACAGAAAAAAATGGACAACTTAAAGAAACTATTCTGTATTATGTACCTTAGGTATGCTATTCTTGTTTCTACAAATTTAACATTTAAAATCCTTTTATGGGGGGCTAGAGAGGTGAATCAGTGGTTAAAAGCACTGATTGTTCTAGCAGAGAACCTGGTTCAATTCCCAGCACCTACATGGTGACTAAAAACCATTCGTAACTCCAGTTCCAGGGGAATCTGACCTCTTCTGACCTCCAGGGGCATTGCATGACACAAGTACACCTACCCACACGCAGGCGGTACATTCATAAATAGAAAAAAAAATCCTTTGATGTATACTCTGATTTTAGGTACTTAATCTGTTCATTTCACAATTAGTAGCCCAGCCTAGTGGCCAACCGCTTGAATTCCAACACTCAGGAGGCAGAATTGAGCAGATCGCTGAATTCAAGGCCAGCATATTCTACATAGCAAGTTCATACTGAGACCCTGTCTCAACAATCAACCAACCACAAAACAATTAGTAAATTTGATTGCAAAACTTTGTTCGTCTTCAAAGCATGAAACCAATTTTTGCTTTACAGCTGGGTGTGGTGGCACATGCCTATAATCCCAACACTCGGAAGGCAGAGGCAGGTGGATCTCTGTGAGTTCAAGGCCAGCCTGATCTACATATTGAGTTCGAGGCCAGCTGGGTCTACAGCAAGACCCTGTCTCAAAAAGACCAAAAAAAAGAAAACAAACAAACAAAAAAAAACCATTGCTTTTCATTTTCTTTCCATTAGGAATCAGAAGAAATTAAGTCAAATGAGCTTGATGCAAAGCTTAGAGTCACAAAAGGAGAACTTGAAAAGCAAATGCAAGAGAAATCTGACCAACTAGAGGTGAGTAGTTTTGTTTTATTGTATTGTGTGATAAATATCCATGATATCCTTGGGTGTGTGATGAATCCAGAAAAAAAAGAGTGCCATCTGCCTTCAAGGCCTTAGAAGAAGTAGCAGTAATTTTCAAATCTCATTTAGTACCTAATGATTTATGGTTTCTCTTTACAGATGCATCATGCCAAAATAAAGGAACTAGAAGATCTGAAGAGGACATTTAAGGAGGGTATGGATGAGCTTCGAACACTGAGAACAAAGGTAATCAAATCTTCAGTTGGGACTCCGGAGTTAGGGTAAATATCTTTGACTTAGAATTTACTCTGATTTTTAAAGTAGTAGAGAAAGATTATTTAGAAAAATTTCCAAACTTTCAGGTATAAAATAGTGATTCCTTACTAATGCAACTGATTTGTACTAGAAGAGTTAGAAGTACATGTTAGCTTCTTTGAAGTCCCTGTTGCACATTGTTATTTGATGACACACTTGCTATACAGTAACCTGTCCTCCTTGGGCTTTTGATCTATAGACAGCCTTCAGCAAACCAATGGAAAAGATAGGTGGACCTTAACACTGTATCAGAACCTAAGACATTCTCTTTTTAATTTTTAAATTTCACTTTATGTGTATGAGTATTTTGCCTGTATGTAAAAGCACTATGTACATGCATGTCTGCATGGAGTAGCAGGGGGCGTCAGATCCCCTGGACCTGTAGTTACAGCTGTTTGTTAGCCTCCATGTGTGTGCTGGAAACCAAACCCAGGTCATCTTCCAGGGGTGCTCTTAGGTGCTGAGCCATTTCTCTAGCCCCCTGAAACACATACATTCTTTTTTGTTTTTCTGAGACAGTCTCCCTGTAGCCCCAGCTGACCTGGAATTTGCTGTCCAAACCAAGTTGGCCTCAGATCACCTGGCTCTGCTTCCTGAAAGTACTTGGGATTAAAGGAGTGTACCACCACACCCAGCTAAGAAAACTGTATTTAGTAGCTTAATTAGATACTGTTTAATTTATGTTTATAGCCTTTATCATCAGTAAGATCCCTCTTAATATTAACATATTACCCCTTCATGTCAATGCATTTATTTAGAAATAGAATTTTAAATAAGCACCTTGAATTTTGAAGTCCTTTAACAATATTCAAAGTATTGTTCCTATTTCCTATTTTCCTCCATGTCACTTATCTAGGGCAGGTAGGGAAGATTGTTGTTCTATTTCTATTTCAGAAATAGAAATTTGGTACAAACAAAGTAGCTTCATATTTTCTTCATGCTAATATTGCTTTAGAATTTGTCTTAGATTATTAGTATGTAGATTCTGAATTTATAAGAAACAAGAAAATCTGCAGTTTAGCTTGGTTATCATTATTTTATAGGCGAAATGTCTAGAAGATGAACGATTAAGAACAGAAGATGAATTATCAAAATATAAGGAAATTATTAATCGTCAAAAGGCTGAAATTCAGAATTTATTGGACAAAGTGAAGATTGCAGATCAGATGCAGGAACAGCTTCAAAGGTGTGAAGTGAACAACATCTGTTTGTCTTAATAAACAGGCTTTTCAGTTCTGTCTTCAGAGTGTGTCTTCAAGTGCAATGATCGCATCAGATAACTTACAATTCTAGTTAAAAATTTAAAATTCCTCTCTTTAGTACACTTATCTTTGAACTCTTATTATGGCATCGAAAATTAAATCAAAGTTTATAGTCTATAAACATTGGTAGTAGCAATTTATAAGATAAAGTCAATTTAGTTTCTTTATTCTTTAGCTTTAAAATTTTTACTGAGGCACAGTGCTTACTTTCTCTAGATCTTTGCATATGTGTAGCTTGAGGTAAGCCTAACTTTATTTATGACATCATCTGGCAGGTTCTGGATTCAGGTTGAATTTAAGTGTTTTCTTCTCTCTGTACCTCTGATTCCCAGGCATCTGAGTACTGCTAAAGAAATCCTTTGCCTCCTCACAGTTGATAGTGCTATAAACTCAGGGTCACCAGTCTCAACCAGGGATGCAAGACATACCTGTAATATCTCATGTGTCCTTGGTTGGCACCTTCCACCCCATCTTCTTAATGTCTCTTCTGCTTTGTTTTATTTTTTTTTACTGCTATGTCATCTTTAGACTTTACCTTTCTACTCCTAGCACGTGACTAATCACAGAAAAAATTAGAGCTGCCAGATAACTGTCCTCTTACCTGCTGCTCTCAGTTCTTTGAACGCTACACACTTAGGATCATTCTTCTTTTGTTTCTGTTATGGAAGAAGTGCCTACTCCGAATTTGGTTATTTTTTTCAGCTTTTACTGTGAATCCATGTTGTTTTACCTTCCTAGATTCTTTCTAGATCACACCTACCTTATCTTTTATCTTTTTTGTCTCTACTGATTTTCCTTTCTGCATTTCTAGTTTATTAAAATTTATTTCTATTTTATGTTTATTAGTGTTTGCATATTTGTAAGTGTATCACACATATGCCTAGTGCCCTTAAAAGCCAGAAGAGAGCATTGGATCCCTGGAACTGGAGCTACAGGTGGTTGTGAGCCACCATGTGAGTGCTGGGAACCAAACTTTGGTCTTCTGCAAGAACCAGCAAGTGCTCTTAACTGCCAAGCCATCTTTCCAAGCTGCTTTTCTGCATTGCATTATGAGCAGGGTACATTGCTTCTCAGTCTTTTGACTTAAATCAGCTTTGAATATGAGTGTATCTTTGTATGTGCATATGTATGTACATGGTATGCATATGTGTGTGTGGAAACCAGAAATCAACCTCAGGTAACATTCTACCTCGGTTTTTGAGATAGGGTCTCTCTCACTAGGACCTAGGACTTGGTGGTTAGACTAGGTGGACTAGCCAGGGATCCACCTCTTTCCACATCCCCAGCACATACCATACCTGGCTTTTTACCTCAGTATGGCAGATCAAAAGGCAAGTATTTTACTAACTGCTCTGTCTCCCCAGTCCATTAATGTATTGTTTAAAAGCTTCAAAACTCGGGGCTGGAGAAATGACTCAGTGGTTAAGAGCTCTGGCTGCCCTTGTAGAGGACCTGGGTTCAAGTCCCTGCACCCACATGACAGCTAACAACCATCCATAACAGTAGTTCCAGAGGAATCCGACACCCTCTTCTGACTTCTTCATGTATTATTGCATGGCAAAAGTGCACTTACATACATGCAGGTTATAGACTCACACACAAAAAATAAAAATAATAAAATAATGTTTTTTTAGAAAAGCTTCAAAACTCTCAGGACCTTCCCCTGACAGCTGCTCTTTTCCTTTCACAACCAAATTTCTTGTAAAACCATCTTATCTCATTCTCCATTTCTTTATTTCCCATTTTCTTTATGTTCTGTTTCTCTCTACCTCATATAACTTGTACCTCATCATTACATTAAAATTTAATGGTGCCTTGGCCTTGAGAGGTGGCTCAGTGGTTAAGAGCACTAACTACTCTTGAGGAGAACCCAGGTTCAATTCCAGCACCCACATGGTGACTAGCAGTAATCTGTAACTCCAGTTCCAAGGGATCCAGTGCCCTCTTCTCTCCTCTGTGGGCACTGCATGACATGGGTGCACTTACATGCGTATAGGCAACACACTCATAATAAAAATAAGTAAAATTTTAAAAAAATTAATGATGCCTGCCTTACATATATATGTATGTTTATGTGTGTGTGTATATATGATATAGCTCAGACCCAGACTTCCTTGAAGTTTTAGTATCTTTTATTACTGTATTCATCTTTCCTGGTTCTGTTCTTTTCCTTTGTTTCATTGTACTTATATTCTTCCCAGTTTTCTGGCCACTCTTTCTCAATCTCATTGATAGATTTAACCTTTTGTCAGAAAGCCCTCCTGTGCTCCAGTTTTGTACCCTGTGTAATCCCGGTTGATTCTTCTGGTTGTACTGAAGGTCCTTTGGGACATTCTCTTTAGTCATCTTTGCTTGGCTTCAGGCACACAAGTACCAAAACCTTCTCAAACTTGAGCATGTCCAAAATTGATTCCTTCTACCCACAAATATGATTCTCCCCTCAGGTTCCTGGGAGGAATTATGAGTGTAGCATCCACATGAGTGTGTAACCAAAGAACTTGGGGTCCATCCTGGGCTCCTCTTTCCATCTCCTCATACACCTAACCAGTCAAAAGTATTCATAATTCCAACTTTTAAAAATCTTTCAAGTCCATTTACTTTTCACATACTTACTGCTACTCTCTTAGTATAAGCCATTGTCTGCTCTCATCAGGAAAGCTGCCACGGCTTATAAACTGCATTTTCTTCTTGTTCTCTAAGCCATTGCATACCCTATCATTAGCCCAATTCTTTCAAACATATTTTCAGTGATGTCTTAATTGATTCTGACTGCAAACTGGGTTCAGCTGCCTTAGCATGGATTTTAGTGGCCTGGCTCTGAGTTCTTTAATGTCTTTCCCTTCACTCTTGTTTTCCATCTGATGGAAAAGGTGTTATGGACTGTTAACAGATGTTTATGGACTGTGTCAAGCCTTTATGGGCTCAATGCTAGGGACATAATGCAGAGACTCAGTACTGAGTCTCTGGTGGTACCAATAAGAAAACCTCTTATTCCCTTCTGAGCTTTAGTAGATTCTCTTTCTTCTACTTGGAACATACCTTATTCTCCCACTAACTTCACCTTTAGGTCAGGGATCAACGAATTGAGGCCCACATGCCAAATCTAGCCCACATTTCTAAGTGAAGGTTCTTTAGAACATAGCTAAGTTGATTGGTTTGTGTTTTGTCTGTGGATGCTTCACACTATAGATGCAAATTAGAACTGTTGTAGAACCCCAGATGGCTCAGAAATCCAACGTCTTTGCTGCCTGCCCTTCTGCAGGAAAAGGTGCTCACACTTACTCAGATATTAGCTTGAGCAGCACATAGACAAGTTCACACGCCTGTGCAGTGGTTTCATCTCGGTATTCATTAAGTGAAAATTGGCAAACCATTATTATGTTTTTAATAATTAAAATTTTCTTAAATATAAATTTTGTTTTTAGAGATAAACAGGAAGTTGAACATTTGAAGGAAGAAGTCGAAAGTCTGAATTCCTTGATTAATGACCTACAGAAAGACATTGAAGGCAGTAGGAAAAGAGAGTCCGAGCTCCTGCTGTTCACAGAAAAGCTCACCAGTAAGAATGCACAGCTGCAGTCTGAATCCAATTCTTTGCAGTCACAAGTTGATAAACTTTCCTGCAGTGAAAGCCAGTTGCAAAGCCAGTGTGAGCAAATGAAACAGATGAATGTTAATTTGGTAAGTATAAACTATGCATTTAACTCCTTAAAACAACGTAGCAAGGAATACAGATTACATTTCCCTAACATTGTAAAAGTGTTAATTTAGGCTCATTAAAGTAGTTAATTTAGGCTCATTCAGTGCTGATTAATTAATTTTAAATTCTGTAAATATATATTTGATTTTCATTTCAATGAATATAACCTTTAATAAAATTTCTCCCCTTTAGGTAAGGGAGTGTAATAATATTATAAATAATAATATGATAAATAATACTATACCTTTGAAAATGAAGAAACCATGATTTCTGTCATTCCTAAGTAGAATCACATTTTTTAAAGGTAATGCTTTAAATTTCTCAGTTTGATAATTGGAAGTGATTGGTATTTCCAGGTGATAAGAATGGCTTCAAAGTTGTTCATAAAAATAAGTCTTTAAAATTTCCCCAATTCAGAGACTTGTATTGCAGACTTCTTTTCCACATAAAACGGCATACCTATTGACCTGCCCTGGGTGAGGATTGGAGGGGCTTAGCCAGCAGAACCTGCTGAGGAAGAGTGGTAGAGAAATCTCCTTTCAGTGACTTTAAGGTTTTCAACTGTGAGCAACAATGGACATATATGCTAATCAGTGATCTTTTATTTGATTGTATTTAATATTCAGGAAAGTAGATTGCACAAAGAAGAAGAACTTCGAAAAAAGGAAATCCAGACACTGCAGGCTGAACTCACTTGTGCACAGACAGAAGTTAAGGCCTTGAATACACAGGTAGAAGAATTGAAAGATGAATTAGTAACTCAGAGACGTAAACATGCCTCTAACATCAAGGATCTTAGCAAACAGCTTCAGCAAGGTAAAAAAATTCTTCCACATTGAGACCTCGAATGTGTGCTTATAGCTGTTAAGGATTTGACACAGAAAATACATTTTGCTACATATTCTACAGTAATTGGAGCTGTGTTTTGTTCAGTTTCTCTTTTTGGCTGAGGTACTGTTTTGGGGACAGAGTCTTGATGGCTCTCAAACACAAAATTGTCCTGCCTCAACCTCCTAACTATAAGAAATAAAGGAATGTGCCACCCATGCCCATCCAGTGTACTGTTTTTTTGACTATGTTACTATTCATAGACCAGATTGCTAAACTTGGAGTTCCACGAGTGGTCTGTTTTCTATACTAAAGGCTGTTTATTTACAAAGCCACAGAACATGGAAATTGGGAAAGACTTTTAAGACATTCAATAGAATCTAAATTTTTTTCCTTTCATTCTTTTATCAGCAAAAGTTGTTAAGGTATTTTTCCTTCAGCTCTTATGTTTATACATTTAAAAATATATTACTCTATGTGTATTAGAAAATGTGATAGAGAAATTTAGAAAGATCTGTGTTTGAACATAGCAGTTCTGAGAGTTCTGCACATGCTTGTGAACTGATTTGTTGCAGAGCTCTAGCTTAGAGATTGTTGAGACCAAGCTCTACATCTAGGTCTCAGGAAGCATACCAGAAGCATGAATACGTAGGTATAGCAATTAATAACTGGAATTGGAATCGAGGTTTTTCCTATTGAAAATGCATAAAGTCTAAATGATAGTACATGCCTAAATGATCCCAGCAGGGTGAGCAGGGACTTTCTCAGCTGCATAGCAAGTTCAAGGTCATCTGAGCTCCTGTCTTTTTAAAAAATATTTTATGTGTATGGGTGTATTGCCTGCATTATGTAAGTGCACCCATGTTGTGGTGCAGTTCCCATGGAGGTGAGAAGAGGATGTCAGATCCTTTGTAACTGGAGTTATAGATGGTTGTCAGCCACCATTTGAATGTTGGGAATCAAACCTGGGTCCTCTGTAAGAGCAGCCAGGGCCCTCAACTGCTGAGCTATCTCTCTAGCTCAAGACTCTGTTTTATAAAACTATACATAATAATAAGGGCCAGGTGTGGTGTTGCATGCCTTTAATCTCAGCACTCCTGAGGCAAAGACAGGTTGATCTCTGAGTTCAAGGCCAGCCTAGTCCACTTAGTGAGTTCCAGGCCAGCCAGCAATGTGTAGTGAAACTTTGTCTCAAAACACCCAAACCAACCAACCAAAAATCCATACTGCTCTTTTGGACATTTGTGCCATGTATTTGGAATACAGTGACTGAGAAAGATCTTACAACTTTTTATTCTGCATGCTCTACTTATGTTTAAAGTGAAAGAATATAGTGAAAAGAAACTTAGCATTTACTTTATGAATATGTATAGATATTTGCCAAATTAATCCAGTTTTTATACCTGTAATCAAAGGCAAAGTTGGAAGAAATTTCTGGTACTGAGGATGTTAAATCTTTAAAGGCTATAAAAATCAAAATTACTGAATAAGTAACTTGTCATACTGTTTCTATGTAGTTTGTATTTGACTTGTGTGTTTCCAAATGTCAGTTTGGATATCTATACTGTTCTAGGAGATATATTGAGGAACTTTGTCTTATAGTCTATGGCATTTTTGCCTAAGTGATGTTAGTAGTTAATATCAGATGGTGGGGCAAATGGTTATTAAAACTGTCATAAGTAATCCATTTCCTTTTCTCCCAGCACGAAGAAAATTAGACCAGGCTGAGAATGGAAACTATGATAAAGAAGTTAGCAGCATGGGAAGTCGCTCTAGTTCATCAGGTAAAAAGTAGTGAGTTTAGTTGTTAGTGACTGTTATGAAAAGTAGTATATTATTTTTAAAAGTATTAGTATGCTTTGTTTCATTTTGCAGCTTTAATGTATAATTCTGTTGTGAAAATGTACCTGATTAAATATTTACACCCTATTTACCCAAGGTTTCAGGTTTGTCTTGGGTTCTATATATGACTTTCTACCTCCATTTTTTTTTTTTTTACCTGCCACTTTTTTGTTCTGTGCAACTTATTTTAATTTCTAAAATTTAGAATTGTGTCTATCCATATTGTTGTATGGACTCCCTTTTATATTTTAACACTTAAGAAGTAATGAAATGGTCAGAGTTATGTAGCATCAGATCTTCAGCTTCAGTCATCCTTTGGTATCTGCAGGAGATGATTCTAGAACACCCATTGGATATCAAGACCTGAGATGCTTCAAATCTCTTTTATAAGATGGTGCGGTATTTGTATATAATCTACACACATCCTCCCATCTGCTTTAAATCATCTCTAGGTTACTTATACCTGATACAGTGTGAATGCTAGAGAAACAATTATTAGATCTGTCCATGTTTAGTATAGGTGATTTTGAAAAAGTATTTCCAGTCTGAGATTGGTGGAACCCATGGATGGGACTCACAGATAGGGCGGGGACAGTTGTGTGTCCGGATTCATTCTCTTTCTTTTGGTCCCTCCTCTTCTTTCCTCCCTCTCTCTTCCTCTTAATTGCTCACTTTCTGTTACACTCACTACACTAATTTCCTTGGAATTGCAAGTTAGGTGTCAAAACATCAGTAGTTACTGTAATAGACAAAATATGTGGTAGAAAATAAATGGTTTGAAATTACCACTGTATCTTAGATCCCAATTAAACCATTTTATTGTTAGATAGGATATGTTATTTATCTCAGATTAAATCTATTAAATTCTGGTTGAAAAAGCCTGTCTTCATAGGGTGAAAAGGATCAGAAATTCATCTCATTGATGATAAGAGCTAGCACAGGGTTCTTAATATATGCTCTGTTCTAAATGCATTGTGTGTTGAGTCTAATTGAGGATCACAATTCCTTGGGGTAAATTACATATTACTATTTCCATTTTAAGTGGGAGTAACCAAGGCACTGAGAGTTTGATAATTTGTCCAAATTCAAACAGCTAGTAAGTAGAGTTGGGTTTGAACGGAGACAAGCTGCCTCCAGAGCTTAGCCTGCTGTGCTGCGTTGTGACCTCTGTCTCTCTGGAACAGCTCCTTAGCCTCTCCTGCCCCTTCTGCTTTTTTCCTTCAATTTTCTTATAGTTTAATTTTTTAATTACTTCAGACTGGCTGGTCTGACTTTTTAAAAGAATATTTGTTTCTTTGTTGCCAGTTCCTCATCCTGTTTTTGAGTGGTGTAACATTTCCTTTAGTACTTTTGTGATCAGTATTTTCAGAATTAAGAATTCAGATGCAAAGTAACCTATGATGTGTTCTTTGCCCAACTCCAATAGAATGACTTTTGAAACTGTAACTGGAACAAATAATAGGAGGAATACTAGCTTACATATACTGCCATCTAAGCTAAATTTTCCGTCTTCAGGATCACTTAATGCTCGAAGCAGTGCTGAAGATCGATCTCCAGAAAATACAGGGTCATCAGTAGCTGTGGATAACTTTCCAGAAGTGGACAAGGCCATGTTGATTGAGAGGATAGTAAGATTGCAAAAAGCACATGCACGGAAAAATGAAAAGATAGAATTTATGGAGGACCACATCAAACAGTTGGTAGAAGAAATAAGAAAAAAAACCAAGTATGTATTATTGTGGTAGAATAATCTGTGATAAAAATAACTGTATTTGCTTGGCTTCAAAAATGAATGGAAAGCCATCCCTTTCCATGGGGTTTCATCATGTTGTCCAGTCTGGCCTTGAATTCCTGGGCTCAAATAATCATCCTGCCCCAGCCTCCGAGTAGTTGGGACTATAGGCAAGCAGCACTGTGCCTGCTTAATTCTGTAGTCATTTGGTTCTTTGTCTTTTTTGGTCTCCTGTTGTATTCTAGCCTTGGAGAATACAAAGATGAAAGACCAGATCTTTGCTTTAAGGGAAGCATTGTTGAGTAGATTTTTGTTTTGTTTCTGTGTGGAGAGGGGGTTCAACATAATAGGACAACTTTGGATATTTTTAAAAGATAGTACTTAAGTAGCTTTCAAAAATGACTATGACTCTAAGAGATATATGGACTTTTGAGGGGTTTTTCCTATTGAATAAAACCCTAATGGAGTAATTAATTGAACACCTCCTAGTATAAGGTACTGTGCCTGTGGCTTGGGAATTATCACTTAATTAGGTCCACTCAGAGTGAGCACTCTGGATTGACAGGTTAGTCTAGCCCCTGTTCTTGAAAAGGACAGAACTGGAGCTGGAGCTCCAGACCCAGCTCTGACTGACCTCACAGTTTGAACCATGCCACATACCTCTCACAAATACAATATTAATTTAAATAAGAATTTATATTGCAAATCGTTTCTAAACTTTTTAAATATTTTGAAGTAATTTTAGACCTGTAGAAAAGTTTGCTTGTACAAAAGACAAAAATAGAGATTTAGAAATTTAATGATATTAATAGAAAGTATTAAAAGAAATCAAGTCAACAAAATAATTACTAAAATAATATATTTCTGCTAGTTGTCTTTATGCTTATGACTGAGTCTTACAAATTCCAGCTTTTCCTTTCAGCAAGCGCACAGTGAGGGTGTCATTTTGTTTTGCAGAATAATTCAGAGTTACATTTTACGAGAAGAATCAGGCACACTTTCTTCAGAGGCATCTGACTTTAACAAAGTGCACTTGAGTAGACGAGGTGGCATCATGGCGTCCTTGTACACATCCCACCCCGCTGATAGTGGGCTAACATTGGAGCTCTCTCTGGAGATCAACCGAAAGTTACAGGCTGTTTTGGAAGATACATTACTAAAAAATATTACTTTAAAGGTATTTGTGTTTCTTCTTCATTTACCAGTCAGTAAATTTGGCAGCACAGTTCCTTTTTCATGGCCCCATGTAGCACCATGGCTGTTCTTCAGGACACCGTGTTAGCCAGAGATAAAATTTTAGTGAATTTTTTCTCTTTTGAATACTTTTTCTGATGTCAGTTTAATTATTGGATAGACACTGAAGTGAATTGTTTACTTCACACTGGATGACCTATTCCGTACATTATAATTAATTCCTGAAACGTGACTTTTTAAATATTACAGCATTTCAGATGTATTTTGTGACTTAATTTTTTACAGCAATTGACTGACCTAATTACTCTGTCTTTGCTATGTGTGGGCCTTGATAGCTAGAAATATATTTAAAAGATAGTTTTTTAAATCTTAAGTAATCATTTTAGGCACTAAAATTTGCTGTAGCTGCAGTAAAAAGATTAAATACAACTTTGAATTGACAGGCCTATTTCACTAAAAAATCTGTGTGTCTAGTTTAACTCAGTATTTAGGACTAATCACTCAGGCAGAAATAGTTTAAACATTTTTATTATATTTAGTACTTCTGTTTTTTTCTTCCCCCACTTATTAAAGGAAAATCTACAAACACTTGGAACAGAAATAGAACGTCTTATTAAACACCAGCATGAACTGGATCAGAGGACGAAGAAAACGTAATACAAAACTCTTGCTCAGTAAACAGACAAAAGCCACAGAGCAGCAGGTGCCACTGACCAGTGTTGCTGGAGACACTCCCCACTTTGTGTGTGTCAGCCACTCCACCTGTATCAAGTGCCCTTTTATGAATGGGTACATGGCTATATATGCAGTAAAAGTGTAAGCATTGATGAAATTCATTTTTATATATTTTTATAGGCAGGTGCAGTTCAACTGCCTATCTGCTCTAAATACCTTAATTTGCCTCATAGTCATAAAGTACTAAACATTAGTACAAGGGATTAAAAAAAACCCTTTGGCATCGTTCTGACCTAAAATATGTCATGTCAAAAGGGATTCAGCCTTTTAAAATAATGCATGAAAAAACAGTGTTGATCATTCAGCAGTTCATTGTTTCTGCAACACCAAAAACTACCTAAAGAAATAGTTTTTCTGTTTGGGTCCAGGCACAGTTTCTACCCTGTAGTCCCAGCTACTTAGAAGGCTAAGGTAGGAGGCTCTCTTGAGTCACAAGTTCCAGTCCAGCCTGGGCAGCATCGTAAGACTCCATCTCCTGTTTTACCCCTTCTTAAATTATGTTTTGACATTCCAAAATAACATTTAGCTGTATTCTTTAGGATGCATTGAGTACTTAAATCAGTTCAGATTTTAGTGGAAAACAAATACCATCAGTGACCAGTTACTGTTTGTTTCTGTCAGGCTTTCTTATTGTTTGAGTTAATATTTGAATTTTTTAAATCTTTAGTTACTTAAACTATGATTTAAAACAATATGTTACTTTAAAAATTTCCTGTGAACTTCAGTTGTATTTTACAACATGAAATGGATCTAATCATTAGAACTGAGAAACTGACATGCTTTAGTTTTACTGACATTGTATAAAGGTAAATGTAATAGGCTTACAAGTATTTGTAAAGACTCATTTCCCAGAGAAATCAGCTCTTAGCACTGTTAAGCACTCATGTGAGCATCATTCATTCTTCATTTTTAATATAGTTAATTATATACCAAAATGAAACAGTCTTACAGGTCCTCCAGAAGTAATGTTTCAGTCCATTTATTTAAAACACAATTATATTTCTTTAGCCAAAGGAATTTGGAGCCAAATTATTGTCCTGTTGGCTGTTCACAGTGTTTAAGATGTACACCTACATGTCACAATCAGATTATCACTGGTTCTTTTGAATTTTCTTGTCACTCTTACAGTTTCTCACCTGCTGTCAACTTACTAAGCACTGAGTTATATGTGAATCATTTGTTAGTACGATATCTTAATGTGTAGCACTCCTCTGATTTGTTTTGAATTGGGGCATTTTTTCCCCATTAAGGAAAGTGAGTTTGGGGGTGATATCCTTAAAGAATTGTATGGGTTGTAGCTACACATGCTAGCACTTGCCTACAATCTAACACTCTGGAAGTTGAAGTAGGACAATCATGAGTTCAAGGCCAGCCTCAAATACATAGTGAATTGGAGGCCAGCCTGGGCTACATAATACCCTTTTTAAAAAACAGAATTGTGAGGGCTCTAAAAGTTTGGAATATGATGGCAATGTCCTTTTAATGTGTTTTAACATTTTTAAAATCACCATTGTTTATAAAGGCAGTTTACTAAATACTAGAAGATTCATATAGTCTTTTGTGAATATTAAGTAATAAAAAAAAATCTCTTCGCTTCAAAGGTAAAATACATTTAAAAATGTCATTTTTAAATAGTTGTAAAAAGTACTAGTCTTAGCTTAATGTGTCTTGCTGTTTTTCTTAATAATTTATTAGAGTGAAATGAGAGGGTCAGTGCAATAAAATCTGAATTATTTTCCCATTTATTCCTAGATATACTTAAAACACTCCAAAGGTCTGCTTAGAGTAGGCAGCATCACTGATTTCCCTGGTCTCTCATGTGATACAGATTCATGGATTACAATAAGTGGGTTTTTAATTCCAAGACACAAAATGTGTAATGGCGACCAAATGGTGATCATATCCATAGTGCCCCGTACCTGTGCGCTTTTTAAACTATATCCATATCTGTCACAAAATGGAACATGCCCCTGTTAATGTTTTTGTCACTATCTACTTGGAGAAGCTTAATAATAAAACAATTTTAAAAGAACTATTGAAAGCCATATTTTGACTATATTACTATCACTATATTGACTATTATTACTATATCCCCCATGAATCCAAGAAGCTAGAAAGGTTTGGAAAGCTAGGAATTTTTTTACTTATTAATTTTTGTTAAGCATTTCCTGCATCCTTTTGTATATGAATCAGGACTAAGCAAAGTAGTGAATAAAATGTGGGTACATCAGAAAGAACTGTTTCTTTACTGTTTGGTGTTAAAAGTCTGAGGTCTTTCTACTTACTTCTGTACTGACTATGTGGAAAAGAATCAGACCCTGCAAATCCAGTCTTGGTTATTTAATAATATTTTGATACCTTTGAGCAAAAAAATGATGTATGTATACACTTCGTCAGTTTTAATTTAAAAATAAATACATGTTATGGCTCCCTTTTTCCCATACCACTTCAAACTGTTAAAATAGTCTCAAGGATTAAACATGGTGAATTAGGACAGAGTAAACATTGGTGGTTTTGGTTTTTTGGTTCTGTTTCTACATAACCATTTAAAGTGATTCAACCAGGCTACACATGTAACTAGTTTATTTAAGAAACACGCTTGCTTAATAGACACCTTACCAGGCACCCTACAGTTATTCGTTATTTTCTTGGTGAATAGACCAGACAGCACTTTCCGTCCTATAGGAACTTGTGGTCTTACAAAAACAGCAGGGCGGGTCTTCAGGACTCTAGTTCATGCCAGTCCTTTATCACCAGGCTGAGAGGAGGGTTAGTCTTGAATAAGTAGACAGGCCATAGATCTTAGCCTGGCATAAATCTCTGGGCACTAAACCCTCTGCATGGGCTCTGGGAACAGAGCTTCTGTATAGTTCCTGACCTGTCACAGTTCATTGCTTAAATTGTTTTTGGTTTGGGTTTTGGGGTATTCTGGAGGGTTTTTTTGTTTTTTTGAGACAGCGTTTCTCTGCAGTCACAGCAGGCCTGGAACTTGCTATGGAGACCATAGAGATCTGCTGGCCTCAGCCTCCTGGTAAAGATGTTTTTATGTCATTCATGCCTTGGGAATATCAATTCAACAGGTGTTTTTTCAACAACTTTCTTTTTAGTAAACACTTATTTTTAACACTAAGATGATTAATCTATACACCAGTTGGTGGCACTAGACACCTGAAAGTTGTCAAGGGTGAGCAAGATAAATAATTGAAAAGGAAATAAATGGAAAATTGGTTGAATATTAAAATGTATTTCTCTTCTAGAATGAAATGCCTTTTGAAATGCATATGCCTGTTTATTTTGACTGTGGTGATGGTACTTATTCAGTTTACCTTCCAGCACACACATGTTCATTATTAAATAGTCTTGGATTACACTGTGCATTCTGTAAATATGTTTCTGTATAAAATGATGCTTTTCAAGACAACTGTATGTACATATTGTGCTTATTAAATAAGCAGCACCTGTTTACCAAGTTGCATGTCGGTGGCCTCTGTAGATGCTTGTTTACATGTTTCTTCTCTTGGCTGAACAGATTGATTTTCTAAGACCATTGGTTCATTCAAACGTCTTGATTTTTTTATTTTTAACTAGATGGGCCATTTTTGTTTCCTGTATTTATCTTTATCCTATCAAACATGATTGAAGTCATGATTAGAAATCAAATTGTAGTAAGATTGAATGTCAGTATTCATTTGAAACTCATTTAAACCATATAGATAGCAAAACTTGGCATTTTACAGAAGACACTCCTATTACATACAGACTTGAAAATTTCTTGCTAAACTTGAAAATCCAGTGATGTGCTCATATTTTCTACAAAATTATGGATTTGGACACATTCTCTAGCTTCTTTAACAATTAAGTAATTGTGTGTGCCAGATGTGGTGGTGTACACCTTTAAATCCCAGCATTCTGGAGGCAGGTGGCTGTCTATGAGATTGAGGCCAGCCTGTTCTATGTAGCAAGTTCCAGACCAGCTGGGGCTTCAGGGAGACACTGTCCCAGCAACAAAAACAGTGTGCTAAATTACTGATTTCAGGTTAAAATGTGACAAGTATTTTATATCATGTGTTCTTTTCCCATCCTCTAACAGTTTGATAGGCCTCATTTGTGCCACGTTCCCTAGGGCTGGTTCTGGGGAAGGATTCCCTGAATTCAGGACCCATAGAATAAAGTTAACAGTGGTTGTGGTCGCCCTTCTGGAGCCAGTGGATAGCGCTCAGGCGTGATGCTCTGCCCTGCACCAGTGCCCAGTGGATAGCGCTCGGGCGTGATGCTCTGCCCTGCACCAGTGCCCAGTGGATAGCGCTCGGGCGTGATGCTCTGCCCTGCACCAGTGCCCTTTTAACTGCCGACTTACACTTAAACTAATTTTTGAAAAACTCAGATGAAGGAAGGATTCAAGAAATGCTCCTTTCTGAAGAATTTTCAGCCCCTTTATTTTTTTCACTGTCTAGTAGCCACATGGTTTTGCCTGACTGCCTGTTTCTAACTGCACTCCAAGAACAAAAATCTTTTCCAACTCAGCACAAAACAGTTTGTTCAAACACTGAAGAGTCCACTGAAACAGAGGTGAGGTACAGTAACTCGGGAAATAGACCGAGTCCTGGACAGGCTTTCCGTATTGTTTCACTGCAGTTCTTGTCTGTCTTTAGTAACTAATCAAAACTGTAAGGACAGAAACTGGGTTTATGCTTTCAGCTCCCTCCCACTTTTCTTGCTCTAAACACTATCCATTAAACACCATTGCCACACCACTGTGTGGGGGAGGTTGGAAGATTCTAGTTTTAGCCAAGTGCAGTGATGTACATGTGTAATCCCAGCATTTGGGTGGGATTTTGGGCCATAGAATCAGGAGTTTGAGGCCAGCCTGGGCTACATGAGAGCCTGTCTCAAAAGAAGGGAAAGGGAGGAGGAAGATCCCACATTTAAACTGAATGAGAGTTTTAGCTCTAGAGAATACTGTTTTTCTCTCCTGTGGCCTGGTACCTGGTCAGCTCCCTGTGGCCCATGGGGTTACACAAGGAACTCTTGAAGGACTGTCCTGTTAGCCTCAGAACTCCTACTGCAGTGTCCACACTGCTGGTGGCTTACCGACACTCCCAGACCACACGCTGTTCATAGCCTGTTGCTTATCTAGTAACTGCAGAGCTGCTGTAACATCTGTGCCTGTTCATTGGGGCCCAACCATGCCTTCCCCGTGGAGGCCTAATTCTTCTGCTTATTTGGGTAATACAGAGAACATGCTGATAATTATTCCTTTATTACAGCACTCCTTTGTATTACATTTCTCTTTTGCCTGCTCTTAGCTTTTGGGTCTCCAGGATCCAAAGTGCTTGCTACTGAAGTTGAGTGTGAAGAATATTAGGCAACTTTGAAAAGGCACAAGGAAAAGGGTTGCTATTTGACACTCAAAAACTTATTGTTTACATCTTACTCATATTTAGAATCCCCTCCCCTATTTGTACCCTCCTTTTAGCCCCCCCCATCAGATTTCATGCATTCTGTCATATATGCTAAGGCCTATCAGGTTTAGTGTACCCGGATGTCCCTCAGTGTGAGTTCATCCTCTGGAGCCTGGTCAACCTATTTAGCATCACTCCCTTAAAGAAGACCAATTCTCTCTCACCCAGCAGTTACTAGCTGCCATTAGTACTTCAACTAAGGTTGGAGCTTCTTTGTCTGGTTTGGATTTGCATGGGCCTTCTACATGCTGTCACCATTGCTGTAAGTTCATATGAGCAAGTTCCCAACCGTCTGGAAAACTGTTTCTTTGGGGTCATCCACCACTCCTGGCTCTTACAGTCTTGCTGCTGCCCCCTCTTCCACAGTGGTCCCTGAGCTCTGGATGGGAGAGGTTTGATATGAGTCCTATCCAGGGGCATGCGTGCTGCAGACTCTCACTGTCTACACTTTGGCCTGTTGTGGCCTTCTGTATTAATCACCATCTGTTGGATCAGGAAGCTTTGCTGGTGACAGGTGAGATGCACTAATGTCTCCATCTCTTCTTCCTGAACCTTAGGAGTAGAGGTTCCATCGTAGTTGTGTCACTCGGGGGGCTGGGCATATCACCCATATTCTCACCCTGACCAGCTGTGATGCACAAAAATTCAATAAAAAATATATATTGTCAAAAAGCCAAGTTCGTGTTTAAAAAACTTAAAAGATCATTTCTTTTCTTTCTATTATTTCATAAATTGATGTGGAAGGCAATATGGGTTAGCACATACTGGAGCAAGGCTGGAAGAGAGGAGTGTTCTCACATGGTGAGGGGACCAGGTGGCTGGAAGGGAAGTTTATGGATAGGTAGGAATTGAACATGGTGAAGGAAACTCAGAGGAGAGGTCCACATGGAAGAAGTCTGCACACCTTTGGCTTAGGGCCTCACAATGTCGTGGAGGTGGTGACATGGAATGTGTGAAGGAAGTGTTAGGGACTGTGTTTGACTAAACCCCATGTAGATCATGTTCTTAGTACAAAAAGATGGTATTTCTCTTCCCAGTGCCAACCTTTAATATATCCAGCAAGAAATGGTGAGACAGATGAATGGAAGAGATCTTCAGGAGTTCACTAATCAGTACGCTGTGAACGTCCCTGAATACTACATACTATGTATGACCTAGTTGACCAGAAAAATTCATCTCTACAGGAGTACTGACTATTGGTTATATTAGTACTTCAGGCTAAGCCCAACTTCAAAATAGTTTAAGAAGTTATGTTGAAAAATATTTTCTTCCAAAGAGAAAACTTTGTTTCTTCTAAATTTAGTTGACAAGCTAATTATTCTGTGTCAAATGGAGTGTTTTCTTGAGTTGCTTTCAGTTGCTAATGGATGTACTGAGAAATTGTGAGCTCAAAATGCCCAGTGCTCTGCGCAGTTTGAGTGACAGACTGCTGACAGTGAAGATGATGCAAAAGGAGGGAAGAATATAAATCAGGCAGCAGACAAGAGACCAGGGAAGTGGCTTGGGCCTTGGCTTTGAGGATCTACCTAGCAGGGCGCACTTCAGAGGATGTGGTTAGCAAATCCAAACCAATGACCAACGTCCTTCAACCTCAGGTTTTCTCAAGGATTGTGAGGGAAAATGATGAAAGGACAGCTAATCCTAGAGAGCAGGTGAGTTAAGTGGGGATTTGTTGAGAAGAATGACGCTAAAGGTCTCAAAGAGTGGCAGAACAGGGCCCTGCTAAGCATCTGGGGACAGTCTGTTATTGACGGAGCAAAGCATGCAGTTCAAAGACCGCATTATGACAGGGCTGGTGGGCTACTCAGAGACTTGTGTGAGATCAGAATTTCAGTGGTGGTCACCGTGGCCTTGAGCAGATGTTGTATAGCTCTTGTCTCTAAACTGAAACATTCCTTCCTGGAGGAAAGCTTGTTGGACTCAGAAAGAGAGAAAAAACAAAGTACCACCTCACAAGTCCCAGGAAACTCCTGAAACTTAGCAGATGCAGAAGTCTCTGCCCATGGTTAAACATATAGTAACGATTTAACAAAGGGAAAGGAGGCTCCAATAGGTTGGCTGAGCTGTTTGCAAGTTATGCTGGGATCTCCGAAGATGTCGCTTTCTGAATCATCTCCCATCTTAAGGCTGGCTTTTTGGTGACACAGCTGCCTTCTAGTCACCCAAGTTCCTACAAGTAACTTCAATAAACTCATTGGCTCATTGAGCTGAAGGTGGTAGAATCCTTTCTTCTGTCTGTCCTCAGTACCCTATCTGGAATGAATAGGTATTTGCTCACATTCCTCCAGGTATTTGTTCACAAAAGTCCCGAAATACAAGTGGATTTTGTGTTTTAAAGATGAGAATGTGTAATTACACTAGCAACCTCTTGATAATGGACTAGAAGAGATTTCAGGACCATACTTCTCTTGGTGACTTACATGTGAGCAGAGGCAGAGCTTCCTGCCAGCTACATTAAACCACAGCCATAGTAATGAAAATGCTCAGTGCCCATGTTAAATCAGATGCTAACTTAGATGACTTATGTTAACCCATTTGATGTTTCCAAACAACATTATTTTAGGGATGTATAGCCAAGTAATGCTCAGTCATGTTGTTGAAGACACCCTGTTAGATAGCTAGGTGACTAGCTAGAGAGTCAGAATTTGAACCCAGGCCATCTGACTCTAGGACTTCTGTCCACAAACCATGACACCAAATTTCTAGGTACCAGGGTCTTCAGGGTCTTCAAACACAACACAGGACACAAAGAGAATGTCCAGTCCAGTTACCTCTTACTGGACTGTGTTTAATTTGATATTCTTTTAACCACTATTTGTTGAATCAGTTAAAAGACCAAATTACACAGTGCCAAAGAAAAATTAATACAGGCATAGAACAATATCACAATGGATCTCTATTTGGTCACATTTTTTCCTGGGGGGTTTAGATTAATTTGCATACCACAAGATATAATTTACTCTGCAGGTCATTGAAGAAGAATTTGCAGAGCCTGGATTATTGTAATATACAAAAATGTCGTGTATTTCTTGCCAGTGTGGTAGGAAAGCTGTCTGCTTTGCTAGTTTTTCAGCACACAGGATATGGCAATAGACGCAGGCTTCAGCAGTGACAAACACCGTCTTGGCAGTGGACTGTCCTTTGATGTATGGCCACATTCGAGCTAAGAGGAAGTGGCACTTAGTGTGTTCTTTCAAACTGTGTTTAAAAAAATATGAATATATTTTTATGTTTTTAGAAATTGCTTTCCTCTACTGGAAAGTTCCCTGGGCAGAAATCTGGCTAAAAATCCAATGATAGATAAAAAACGTTTCTGTCGTTTTGGTCAACTGATTTGCTAAGAACCAATCTGAAGACTCTGAGCTGCTTTGTTGATTAGGTGGAAAAGAATTTGTTTCTCATTTTAAAATTATATTACATATTATAAAATAAAGATACTGCCTATATAGACAAGATCTGCCCCTCACCTCTGTTGTGGAAGGGAGAGGGCCTCTGGACCCCGTTCTTCCCTGAGGATTTGTATACAGTTAATGGTTGACAGGGGAGGGGAAGACACTTTCTTCAGTGGTGTAGCCACTGGTAAAATGCCTATACTCCTGTAAACAGGCCAATAAAAAACGGAGTCACACACACACAGACGGGGGGGGGGTGCAAAGGAGCTAGTTTAGATTATCAGGACTGGGAGGGGGACAAGAAATGGGTGAATGAATATGATTAAAATACATTATGTACATGTATGAAAATGTCATAGAGACCTATTATTAGGTATTATTAATATATACTAATAAAAATTAAAAGAAGATATTGTCTATGTATATCCAACATTTCAAGGCCAAGTATAGCTGGTGACTTTTGGACATTTCTCATTCTAATCTCACTAGTTGCTATGAGTCAGATGTTTGTGAAAGAGTCATAAAATGTATAAAGAAATATTGAAAGGGCTGGAGAGATGGTTATGCAGCTAAGAGCATATGCTGTTCTTTTAGTTCCCAGCACCCACACCAGATGGCTCTCAACCACCTGCAACCCAGATAGATTCTGATAGCCTCTTCTGTCCTCTTCCCATACAAACACATGAAAATAAATCTTTTTTAAAAAAGAATTAAGTTGGGATCTATAAAACGAATTATGGGTATAACTACTGCCTAAATTTTCCCATTAAAAGGGGAAGTTGAAAAAAATTGGGGCGGGGGGGACTGGAGAGAGGGCCTCAGCAGTTAAGAGCACCTGCTGCTCTTGCAGAGGACCCAGGTTCAGTTCCCAGCACCCACATGATGGCTAACAACTATCTGTAACTGTAGTTCCAGGGGAATCTGATGCCCTTTTCTGTCCTCTGGGGGTATCACATGACACATATGCACTTACATACATGAGGCAAAACACACACACACAAATGTTTTTTAATTTTTAACCAAGCCCAGACAACATGAGTGTGAGGTCTCTGGAGCACATCCCCTGTTGTTATTATATTCTGGCATTCTTGTCTTTGGCAGATCTCATTTTCTCTAAGTGAAAATGAATGTACAATAATTTCCAAGGAGCGCCTTGGGATAAGAACGGGTGGCAGAGTCAGCAGCATTTAACTTTGATACCTCAAGTGGCTTCAAGAAATGGAAGCCACAAAACAGCAATTTCATTCATGCCACATCATTAACAAACCCTTCTATGTGCACTTGAAAGTTTGGAAATGAATGTATTTTTATGCTGTCATGTTTTACTTAAGAGTCTATTTATGGGGCTGGAGAGATGGCTCAGGAGTTAAGAGCTCTGGGTGCTCTTGCAGAGGACCTTGGTTTATTTCCCAGCACCCACATGGCAGCTAACAACTGTCTGAAACTCTTGTACCAGTAGATCCAGAGCCTTCTTGTCTGCATGGGCATTGTACTACATGGGTGTACTTACATGCATGCAGACAAAACACTCATACCTAAAATGAATAAATTTTTAAAGATTCGATGCTTATTTTATGTTGAGCAAGTTTGTCAAAAAAGGTTTTCAGTTACTTTCCAGTGGGTTTGATTGCATTCAAACCGCATTTGGTTTTGGACCTGGGCTTCTTGTATTTCTGCCACACCAGCTACTGTTGACATCGACGGGCTGATTTTTGGAACCATTCTGAGAAATCTTAACCAAAAGGTGTTAGCTGTAAGTCACACATGCAACTCCCTCCCAGCTTTTGCTTTGCTGTGATGAAAGACTCAATGCCAAAATGACAACCACCTTGTGTGATGTCACCAGGTATTTTTTTATTTTAAAAAATTATGTGTATGTATGCATGTCTATGTGAATGTATGCCATGTGTGTGCAGATGTCCATAAGGCCAGAAGAGGGCATCAGATGCCCCTGGAACTAGAATTGTAGGCAGTTGTGAGTTCCCAGATGTAGGTGCTGGAAATAAACTCAGGTCCTTTGTGGGTGGGTCTCCATCTCCAGCACAGCTGTTGTGCTCCAGCCATGCCAGAGAATGGAGGACGATGGACCGGGACCTCAGGTGGCTCAGAGTGCAGTGGGAGGAGATCACTCCCAGGAGACTACGTCGGTGGGTAGTTCGGTTATTAGAGCCAATGCAGGGGTTTATATAAGGAAGCCTTTCTAACCGTTACAGAAGGCGGGAAAGGTGGGGTGTTGGGGTAAAGGCGGGAAGATTGTGGAAGTTCAGGAACGAGGAAACGAAACCCAAAATCCTGGTTCTGGTCTGGGGTGGGGGAAAGGAAGATTCATATCTACAGTAGCTTCCTGGAGCCAGGTTATCACACAGGCAGAGCAGTTCAGACATCTGCCATCCCTTTAGGGTATCAGGAGTTGCTTGCCTTGCTCAGTAACCAGATCCCCACAGTCCTTAGAAAGAGCAGCAAGTGCTCACAGCTGCTGAGCCATCTTTCCAGGCCCCTTCATAGAAGTCCAGTTCCAGGAATCCAACACCGTCTTCTCACCTCTATGGCATTGCACAGCACAGGTGCACATATATGCCTCCAGGCAATACACTCATACACATAAAACATAAATAGAGGAGCTTTGCTGACTGGGTTGAAAGCAGCACTAACCCTATGGTTATAAACATAAACATTTAGAAGGTAGCTTGTCCATGTAGTAAAACAATAGTAGAAGTTTTCTCCACTATGGTGTATGACCTAGCCACAGACTTTTGACTATGTTTATGGTACCAGACATGAATTCCTGCTTGTGGAGTAGTCCACCAATCCAATCAAAGAGTGGCTGGTTATCCCCATAACAGGCATGCCTCTCACACTTACAGGCACATCTTACCTAGCAAGTCAGTATTATAATGTTCAGGGCTTACCACTGGGTAAGTCTATTTATGACTTTTCTCACCCAGTTGTCTACATGTTTAGCCCTGTGAAAGCTAGCCATTGAGGAGGAAGTTTCCAGGCCAGTTCCAGCTTTATTTCTGAATGTCCTACAACCAGAGTGTGTGGTATCTTCAGCAATTGGGTCTTACCATCTAGTTATGATAGGCAATCAAGAGCAACAGCAATAGTCTCACAGGATATTTTTGTTTGTCTTATGGTGAGAAGCCTTAATGTATTCATGTGTGGTGACAGGCTCAGACTGTTTTCTTTCTTTTCCTTCCTTTTATTCCCTTTGTGTGTGTGTGTGTGTGTGTGTGTGTGTGTATGTGTATGATGTGTATGTGTATACATGTTCACAAGTGTGAATACTGACACATGAGTGTGATAGCAAGCACATGAGGGTCAGAGGACAACCTCAGGTGCCATTCTTCACCTCCACTTGGTTTGAGACAGGGTCCCTGTTGTTTTTCCATTGCATGTGCAAGTCTATCTGGCCTTTGAGCTTTAAGGATTCTCCTGTCTCTGCCTCCCATCTTCCTGCTGATTACAGACACTGCATTACACACCCTGCTTCTATGTGGGTTGTGGGGATTCACTCTGACTCGCCTTTGCCCATCTCCCTAGCTCTAATTTTTACTTCTTCTTTCTTTCTTTTCAGCATTAATGATTGAAACTAAGGCCTCACGAATACTAACTAGTACTCTACCACTGAGCCCAACTGGACTATTAAGCTATTTGATCACCTGAAAACTTAGATAAGTTCATAATAATTCCACTGGGGGGAGCAATATAAACTTGAAGGAAGCTGTGGCCAAATGGCAGTCAGTGTATATTCCAGAGCCACACCACCTGTGCCTGCTCCTGACTCCGTCACCTATCTTTTGCTTGACCTTTGGACATCTCCTTTTCCTTGTGTGCAAACAATGGTGATAGGTGATACCTTCCTCACAGTATTATCCTGACATCTGAATGGGATAAAGAGCATAAAGCTTCTCACATACTCAGTCATGTAATATGGGTCCTGAATAACATTAATGTTATGACCACAAGTTCAGAACCACACCCTGGAGCAGGGCTCTCAGTGGCTTGAGGACAGCATAAGGTTATAGGCAAGAGACAAGGCTGGAGTCATGTAAATGGCTTTCTCCTTGTAAAAGAAAGACAATAGAAGAGGCCCAACAGCATGGAGTTTCTGCGGAACTCGTCGTCTCCAAGGATGAAGATGGTAAGGATGTTTTTTATGTGTGCATGGTTTTTGTGCTGTGGGTTATGCTTGTAAGAAGGTTTTGTCACCTGCCATGGATTATCAGGCAAAGTATCCAGAGTAAAGCAACTTCCCATGGTTACTGAGTCAAAGTAACACTCAAAGCCAGTTATGGTGAGAAGACTTTCTGATAGACTCTTGAGACTGACTTTTAAAATATTTATTAATTGATTGATTGATTGATTTTTGTGAGTGCACATGCACACATGTGCTCCTGAATACATGCTGAAGTCAGAGGATAGCTTGTGGGAATCAGGTCTCTGCTACCATATAGGTCCTGGGGATCGAATTCAGGTAGTTAGGTTTGGCAGCAAGCATCTTTACCCATTAAACCATCTTATAAGTCCCTGAGATAGACTTCTAAAAATGATTGAACCCAAAATTAGAGATGATCATAAATCTTGGCAACTAGTCCTCTGGCACAGAGGAGCTCCTAAAACTTGTGAGAGGTAAGTGTTGGCTCTAAATGCCACTAGATGGCAGAGGAATGTCATCAAACCAACCAATCACCACAGCCCTGTGCTAGGAGCATCGCCCTTACTGCCTTGCCTGTTTACAGGATCCTCAGAAATCTTTCCAGTAACTTGAGCTAGTACTCATGCCTGCCTTCTAGTGTCATGGTGACAGACACAGCCCTCAGAGGAGTCCTGACCCATGTTGCCCAATCCAGTACATCAGAACAGTGGCTTCGCTGTTGCCCAAACCCCTAACCAGAAAACGCTGAGGGCTTCCTACTCTCCCAGGGTAGACTTGGAAGAAAGGAGAACATTCCTGCAGAGGCTTTGCCTGAACCACAACGGCATCCTCTTCCTGCCTCCACCAGCCAGCCCCACTTAACATACTCAGGACATGTGATTCTAAGGCTGTCTTTAATCTCAGTCTCAGAAATCATTCTTTATGGATATTGAACATTGTTTGCTGGCATTCCAAAATTTAGGATGCTAGTTTGAATTAAGTTTGAATGATGCTATTAAAGGGTCTTATTTTTCATTGTCCAGCTGGAAAGCCTCTTTTTATGTCTAACTGCTAGAACAACTGTTTCCTGTCTTGGGAGAGTTCAGGATGGGACTGATCAAGCCTTCTTGTTAACAGGGAGGGTAAAAAAGCTGTTTTAATGCCATGTTACCACCACATGAATCAGAAGCCCAGCAAGTTTGGCTTTGTGGTTTAGATGTTTTTTTTTTTTTTCTAGTCAATATAATTTACTAAGTAGGAAAAAACTATCTCCCATCATTTATTTATTTATTTTTATCTACTTAGTTATGGATGCACAGGGAAGCCAGAGGTCAAAGTCTGATAGCTTCTTCAATCATTCTCTATTTTCTTTTTGAGGCAGGGTGTCTCTGGGAGCCTGAAACTCAGACAAGCGCTTTACCGACTGAACCATCTCGGTCCTCTCCCACCATTTATAATAAGCCCGTTAGTTACTAGGATTTCTAGAGGAAAATCACATAGTTGATGTTGAGGCCAGGAGGGTAGATGTTGACTGAAGATTTCAGCAGGGCCAGCCCAGTCAGCCGCCAGGAGAGTCGGCTGAGGTCTGCAAAGGATTCATGAACAGACAAGGTGGGGACCGTTTGAAAGGAGCACATCAAGGTGACAGGCTCTAGGCTTCCCACGCTATGCCTGAGTCAAGGAACTGCCCTGCTGGAGATCCTCCTCCTCCCACCTGTGGCCAAAGCCATTGTCAATAAATGGCACTAGGAGTCGGGGCTGGAGAAGGTGGCTCAGAGTCTTTCCCTTGGCCTGAGTCCACAAACCTGTCTCTGAGCGTCAGCTGAGACGTTGGCGGAATGTTTTCCACCCGCCCACCTCTGAGAATGGTGACCAGGGAGATGTTAGCGCTTCCTGGGAGGGGCCTCCTCCTCTCCCTTCTCCTCCTTCTCATCCTCTCCCTCCTCCTCCTCCTCTTTCTCGCCTCCTCATCCCCCACAAAGATCTGCTTTTTGGCTTCGGAAACTGCGGGAGAAAACCCAACTTCGGGGCTTCTCTGTTAAGCTAACAGGATCATTACCTTTTCAAAGAAAACCTACCTCCCTGCAAGCCGGGGCTTTGGCTCCTCGGCTTCCTCGAAAGGGTTGTTGGAACCCGAGCCATCCGGGGATCAAAGGATCCAGCGACGCTGCAGCCACCTGCCGCGGTCAAGGGCGGGGGGGCGGGCACCCGGGCTGCACGGAGCTCAAAGGCGGGGAGGGGCCGCACCCCCAGGGCGGAGCCTCGCGGCCCTTCTGTTCCACCGTCTGCGGGGCTTTGAAAGGTACCACCGCCGTGGCAGGAGAGCTGGAAACGGGTCCCCTTTGGAGCTGGCCGCTAGCCGCTTCTTTCCATAGGCGGCCCGCGCTCCCTCCTTTCCCCGCCCCCGACTTTGATTCCCCACCGCCCTGCTCCCCTTTCCTTGCCAAAGCCCACACTTCACCCGACTTTGAGGACTCTCCTAGGGGCGGCCTCTCTCCGTGGGCGCCGGTGACCTCCCAGTGCCTGCCTTCTGCATCCGAAGGGATCCGTGCAGCTGGTGGGATTCTGAGCCAGGAGTTCCTCCTGCCCAGAGTACACTCCTAGTCCCTTCCCGAAGATTTTCTCTCCTGGGACCCTCCCTTCCCATTCCACGTCCATTTCTGACTTGAAATCTGGAGTCCTCCACTCCTTTTTTTATTAAACTTAATTTTTTAAATTTCATTTTTTATTTTATGGTGTGTATTTCGCCTGAACATGCGTACGTGCACGGTGTGTACGCAACGCGTGTGGAAGCCAGAAGAGGGTGTCCGGATCCTCTGGAAATGGCGTTACAGACGGTTGTTACCTGCCATGTAGAGAGGCTGGGAACCAAACCTGGGTCCTCTGCAAGAGCAGCCAGTGTTCTTAACTGCTGAGCCATCTCTCCAGCAGGATAGGGACCGGAGGAATACCTCTTTCTTGACAGCCATTTCCATTCTGTGTACATTTGCCCTGACGCTGACGACATTTCTGGAGCTTTGATAATAGCTCCAGTGGGATGAGGGACTGAAGGAAGGTAGCTCCGGGTAGAGTGTTCTCTGAGCTTTAGCACCACCCTGGGTTCGATCCTTGGCACTGCTGCCACTGCCACGGCTCTCGTCCTCCTTCTTGAGATATGTCTAGAAACTTTCAGACTTATTATTTATTTATTTATTGGCAGGGTCTTCCTGTAATCTTACCTGGCCTGGGGTTCCCTATGTAGACCAAGCTAGCCTCAGTCTCCCAGAGATCTGCCTGCCTCTTCCCTCTTCCTCTGCAGTGCTGGAATTAAAGTCGTGCACCACCATGCCAGGCTCAGACTTGGTTTTAAAGGCAAGTGCTCTGTAGTGTTGCACTGGGAACCAGAACTGAGTAGTCCTTTGGGGACTGTTAAGAAGATGGGCAGTCGGCCTTCCCTGAACCTGGTTTTATCGTGATATTTGTTTGAAGATCCTGCAGAATTAAATGCGCAAAAGAGAGGTGGGAGATGCATTTTTGTCCTGTAGCCAGTCATTTTTAAGATTCCCACACCTTCAGAGTCACTATGCCCGAGTCTGGGCAGGCTGCCAACCCCACCACTTGGCCTGGAGATCACAGATTGGAAATTGACTTTTATTGGCATAGCTGAGACGGTTGCCGTGTGTGTGTGTGTGTGTGTGTGTGTGTGTGTGCGTGTGTGTGTGTGTTTGTGTGGATAAGGATCTAATCACCATCCTGAAAGCCTGTAAGATTGTAAAAAGGAAACAGCAACCCATACTTTTAATGAATCCAATCCATTATCTAAATTAATGAGAAGGAACACAAATTCTCAAAACCCTTAAGCATGGGTCCTGGAGCTCAGCAGGATGCAATATCATTATGCACAGTGGCCCTTAGGCAGAGCCTGGCTCCACAACCCAGAATGTGACCATGCCAGTGTCTGCACACATGCATTATGTCACTGTCACTTTCAACAGTTACTATCTTAGCCAGATAGTGTGATGTCTGCCTGCTGGGAAAGTTAGCCTTGACCTCCTGCTCCCATCCCATTTCCAAGCAGAGGCCAATGTGGTTTCAGCAGGGGGAGCAATGGATCCAGTACCAAGTGGTGGTTCAGGATTCCTCTGCCACCCATTCTTGGGGCTATTTCAGTTGCAGAGAGAACTGTGTTCCCTCTAATTTGAAAACAATCCCACCTCCGGAAAGCCCAGTGTGAAGCCTGTGAGCCTCCAGACTCAAGGCAAAGAGAAATGAGTTCATCATGCAAAATCCTGCTTACACCCAAGTTTCAGTTCCCTGTCCTAATGCAAAGTGAAAGGACCCTGCTCCAGCCAGACAGGAATCACTGGCAGGGGACAGAGCAACAGCAAAGCCAGGACCTGGCCTCTGGCTGGGTGGGGCGGGGTGTGCCCCTCAGGTATCCTGAGGAAATAAGTGTGCCAGCCAAAAGGCTGTTTTAGCTGGAATTAGCTCAGCCCGAAGATGTACATTTTATTTTTCTAAGAATCACTGTCACGCTTGTCCTACTGCTCCAGGAGGACATGCTGAGTAATGGATAAACAAGGACAGATTAAGAGGGGTGCTTTAGGCTTCCTGTGGAGGGACTGTGAAAGAGGGACAAGGAGCCCTGGATTACTTTCCAGAACTCCCTTGGGAACATTTTGCTAACAATACTGATGGAAGCAGTCATGGAATTCAAAGGAATACTATAATTGGTGGTGGTGTGTGTGCTACCCCTCAGGCAATAAAACAATTCGGCGGCCAGTCAGCCAGAGACCCACTGCACAGCACCAGTGATGCCACAGCATTGTGACCTCTCAGCAAAAGATTTTATTCAAGAAAGGATCTGCAGAGTGGGGCATGAGAACTGAAGTTTACTGCACTCTTGCTAGGCATGAAATCTCAGGGAAGTTATGGAACCTGGGAGCCTGTATTGGTCTTTGAGGGCCTCCACAACAAAACAGCAGGCAGCAGGTGGCTTAAATGACAGAACTTGGTTTTCTTCCAGTGCTGGAAGCCAAATTTCAGGATCAAGGTCTGGGGAGGGGTTGGTTTCTCCGGAGGCCTCTCTCCTGTCTTTGCAGGCATCTTTCGTGTTCATGTGATCTGGCCTAGGTGTTTGTATCTCTGCCCTAATCTTCTCTCCTTATAAAGACACCAGTCAGATTGGATTAGAGCTCACCCCAGTGACCCCATTTGAACGTAATTACTTCTTTCAAGGCACCATCTCAAACATAGCCCTATTCTGAGGTTCATATCCTGTGGATTAGGGAAGGACATGATTCGGTCCAGTTTCCTCGGTGGTAAAACTGGAATCAAACTTGTTCTCTTTCCTTGAGATTCAAATATGATCAAGTAAGAAAAGGAACTCTGGAAGGTTTCGAGTTCTGTCAACAAAAGCAAGCTGTCACCCTCTGTAAGGAGGCTAGGCAACTTGTGACAGCATGTCTTCCAGGGTCTGTGAAAGTGTAGTCTTTGTACACATCCAGCATTTGGAGGCCAAGTTCCTCACGAAGAGATGAACTTAAGTGGCATGTGTTCTCAGGAATTCAAGCCTACATAGTATAAATAATTTGTTCATTTATCCACTCTCATTGATCATGCAAATGGAAGTTGGGGAGAGGAGCTTCTGGAAGTCAATAGGAAACTGGGAAACAGAGAGGACTTCTGTTTGGCCTCATGTGACACTGAATGTAGCTCTTGCTTTCAGGAACTTTGCCGGACCCTTCCGTTCTCAGTCACCTGGAGGCTCCAAACACCTGGAGGTCTGCCTGGGTCTAGGACTGGGGCCTCAAGATTTAAACTCAGACAGGGACACATTTCAGGTTCTGTCACTAATGCTGAATATCTGATACAATGAGATTATCTGTGAAAAACAAGAGCCAGTGACACACACTTGCACACAGAGGCCAGAAGAATTTGCACTTGTTCTTGGGGAGAGAGAGCAGCATTGGTAATTTTGACTGTTCGAGACTTTTCTTTTGGTCAATGCTGCAGAGTGAACCGAGGACCTTGTGCACACAGGCAAGGGCTCTACCCTTGAGTTACGCCTTCAGCCCATATTTTTCTAATCAGTGCTGAAGAATAGCCTTAGATCACAGAAGGTCAAAGAGGGTTGTGGGGGTTGTTTCTGGACTCCATGGATTCTTGAGTCCCTTATATAAAATGGCATAATATTTGCATGTAACGTACCCATATTCTCCCATGTACTTTTAGTTATCTTTAGATTACTTGTAATAATTAACACAATGTAAACATTATGTAAGTAGTTGCTATAATTCAGTTTAGGGAATAATGGCAAGAAAAAAGTCTACGTGATTAATACAGGCAAATTTAAAAAGTATATGCTTTTACCCCAAATATAATGGATCTGTAGATGCACAAGACTGAAATGTAAAGACCCGCATCTTTGACCACTCTCTTGAATTTTGACATTCAAAGTTGAATGGGAAACAAATTACCCGGGTTCCCCCTTGCTGTGGGTATGGGAACTCCTTCTCTGTTAAACTTCATGAGCGACAGAGAAAAGACTATAGCTCTGCCTTGTGTGGGCATCCAAGAGCTAACAACGAGGACACCTTGATTGTTGACTGCTTCCTGCTGCTGAAGTGAAGTCTCATTGTCTAGGAGAAGGGAAAAGTCTACAGCCATTAAAAAAAATACTGGCCAGCAAGATGACCCAGCAGGTAAAGGCAGTTCTTACTAAGCCTGACAACTTGAGTTCAGTCTCTGGGACCCACATGGTGAAAGGAAAGTCAGCTCCTACAAGCTGTCCTCGCCCCTCCACATCAGTGTTGTGGGCTGGCCACGTGCATACTTAAACAGTAAATAAATGTGGAAGGAGCAATGCTAAATATTGAATATATAAAAGGTACTGTGACAGGTTTAGGCAGAAACTCGCTCAGCGTACTGCAGCAGAAAAGTCCAGTTTGCTGCAACAACAAAATGAGAGAGAGAAAAAGGACTTAGTCAACGGGACTAAGAAGAATCTTCACAATTCAGTCTTTTGCCTTGAAGCACCAGGCTGTTTGCTATTTAGGAACTCTTTTTCTTTTGCATTTCGGCCTTATTTTATTCCCAAATCAGGACTGGAAATGGGAATTATGAAGCTAAAAATATCAAGCAGTCTTTTGATTCTTGGTTAAAACATCAGCAGCAGCACAAGACAGCTTCCCTCCCCCAAGCCTGACATTTTATTCTAAGAGGAAAACCACAAACCAAACCTAGCAAAGGCTGATATAATTAACTCACAAGCCTACATGGCTTATTAGTGGTTTTTAGGTCTCTGGGGCTCACACATAGTGTTAGATTAAAAGGCGATATGGAAGGAGAAAACGAAAACACGTTTCACTCTCTTTTGCCAAACATCAGCCTGGTTCCATTACAGCCATTTAATGGAGTGTTTCCAAGCACAAGGAAATCATTTCCATGTGACACTAATTTGCATAAATTAGGAACAAAAGGAGTTAACGTGTTAATTGGGGTTCTCAATGGCAAATAACAAAGACTGAATATGACCCTGTGAAGCAAAAATGGAATGTATTAATATGTACTAGGTGATTCTCAGAATCTACAGAGGGCTGGCGGGCGACAACTCAAGTCAATTATAGAGATTGGACGCCTTCACCTTCTGTTTCCTCCTTCTCCAAAGATATCAAATCAAGCATCTCTTTTGGTTATTATAGTCCAATGTCAGCAGGCTCATGCTCTGATTGACACATACATGTGAGTGAGCACATATGCACATGGTTGCTTTTGCATAGGCTGAAGTTGTTCTGAAGTGATACCCAGGACTTAATCTTGTTCGTCAGTGATGTTTAGAGAGAAATTCAAGATGCCACAAAGACTGAATCCTTCTCTCTGAGTATCCTTAGTTCCAGTTCTGCCTTGGGCTCAGAAGGTACCTGTGCTGGGTAGCTTTAGTTATCAACTTGACACACCTGGGTAAAGGGAGCCTCCACTGGGGAATTGCTTCCATTGACTGGCCTGTGGCCATGTCTGTGGGGTATTTTCTTGATTGCTGAGTGATGTGGGAGGGCCCAGCCCACTGTGGGTGGTGCCACCCCTGGCCAGGTGCTCCTGTGTTGTAAAAGAAAGCAGGCTGAGCATGAGCCAAGAAAGCAAACCAGCAAGCAATGTTCCTCCGTACCTTGTGCTCCAGGTTCCTGTCCCGAGTTCCTCCCTTGGGCTCCGTAGTGATCAAGTATGACTCAGGAGATGTAAGTCAAATAAGCCTTTTCTTCCCCAAGCTGGTAAGGGTCAGAGGGTTTTGTCATAGCAAATGAAAGCAAACTAGAACAGTGTCTCTGTTTCTTTAACTACCTAGCGGATTAGATCAAACTCACCCATGTCTCTAAAGGAGGGACAAGAATTAAGCCTCAGGGAACAGTGTAGTCTGGACTTGTACCAGAAAAAGAAAATTCTCACACATATGACAAGACTCATTTCCAGCAGGGCCCATTGGTTATAATTTTATGCCAAATGGTCACCTAGAACAGTAAAGGATCATACTCTTTGTTACTTGGTCCTATGGGCACAACTCAACCATGTATGGGGAGGATTGTTGCCTTGTTTTGTTCTTTCCCATCTTCCTCTTGGGGGTGGAAGGCAGTGCAGGACCAGCATTAATTCTCATTACTGTGTAACTCATCATTTTCCAAGTGTTCATGGTGCAGGGCTATCTATTTAATATATTGAATGTTTAATGTAGTAGATGACCAGTTGGAGAATTACTATGCTTTTCCCATCTTCAACTGTAAGCTCATTAGGAAAAAATGAGAGGTATCTGGGAACATCTTTTCTCAAGTAAGGAGCCAGGTTCCGTGTCCTGGGTGTCTGGATTTCTCTTAGATGCCTTTGTTTTTAACAAGAGATTCCTATAGAGGAAGAACTTAGTCCACTGGAAGGCTCTCTGCAGATTGAAAGAAGGAGAGAAGGAAGCGGAGGGAATCCTGAGGCTGGTCGATTAGAAGGAACTGAGGTGGAATGGTGAAAACCTGGTCTAGCCTATAGGCACTACCTTGTGCCAGGTTAATGCCTTCAATGAGGGCTGATTTCCTGGAGGCCAGAGAAGAATGGACCACTGTCACGTGGGGCCCTGGGACCGAGTCTAGCATGCAATGGATGGCAAACTCAGTGGTCCTTACTGGCCAGTATCAGAACTGGTATAGCCTAGTCTCAAAAACAAGTGAAGTTCACTTCAGATGGCACCACAGCACCTGCTAGAAGGTGATGGGAGGTGAACCAGTTGAGTGCCAGCCCTTAACTGGGAGAATTATTAAGAGCACCTTTAGTTTCCCAGGCTTCCTCTACAGCCCGAGTGGAGGTGGCCACTCCCGAGAGCAAAAGGGGTTTAGAGTTTTCCCTTACCCTTAAATCACAAACAAACAAACAAGCAAACAGACAAGGGCTGGAGAGATGATTTGGTTCCCAGCACCCACATGGAGGCTAACAGCTAACACTAACTCCAGTTCCAGGGGATTTGATGCCCTCTTCTGGTCCCCTTGGGCACTGCATGTATGTGGTGCACTTACATCCCTGCAGGCAAAACAGTCATACACGAAAACTAAAAATAAATTAAAAATCAGTAATTTAAAAATACTTTTAAAAAGTTGGTGTGATGACTGGTCTTAATTGTCAGCTTTGAAGGAACTTAACCACCTAGTGATATACCTCTAGGTGTGTTGGTGAGGGTGTTTCGAGAGAGAATTAACTAAGAAGGGAGGCCCACACTTAAAGCAGGTGGTGCCTTCCAGTGGGTGGCCCAGATATAAGGAATTTGGAGGACACGAGGGACCCCTGCGTGCCTTCCCTTCTTCCTGAGTGAGTGCATCTCTCGATGGTGGCTCCTCCTCCACTGATGTCAGACTCTGGGCTTCTTTAGCCTTCCCACATGGACCCAAGACCAACAACAATTCTCCAAGAAACCTCCAGGCTTTCAGAAGCAGGTTGATTTTACTGAGGTGTCCAGTTCTGTAGACTGAGCCACCACTTGATTTTCTTCCTTTCCAATATGCAGACAGCCACTGTGGACACCCAACCCCTGTGTAAGCCAGGTGTACTAAATCCTTTTAAAAATTTACATATATTCCAATCGCTTCCATTCCTCTAGAGAATCCAGCCTGATATCCTGGGGAATGATGCTGAAAAGATTATACAGGAAGTTTCTGCCAACCCCTCTTCCAGTTTACACCATTGTTAAGTGTCCCTTTCCCACGGTACATTCATTCCAGACCCTACCCTCAGCACACCATTTTAGCATGATATATTAGGACTCTGTTTGGATGTCACCAGCTTCTCTTTTCCAGGATCCAGTCCAGATACTGTTCTGCATCTAGTGTTGTCTCAGGCATACTGCATCTTCTCCATCTTCCCTTGTTTTTTGGTCACTATAGTCTTGACTAACCCTGGCCAATAATCTTGTAGGCTGTCTCCTACACTGTGTTCATCAAGACAGCTTTGTTTTAAATTAGGGGGAGTCCTTAGAGTACTTGGGGAACAATAATGCAAAGTGAGATGCCTTCTCCCGTGACCCACTTGACATCACCTAGTGTCAGCACCCCTCTCTTGATTAAGGGATGTCTGCCTGGCTTCCCCGGGTGAAGGGTTATTTTCCCTTCCCCCTTTTTGCTCTTTATGAGCCGCACTGATCCTTGAAATTTGCAACAGAAAAACAAAGAAATGAGATGCAACTTGCAACTCCATGTGAGGGAGTCATTGTACCTCTTATACTGGTACCTGAACGAGAGTTTTCTCAAAGCCCTCTGCAGATAGCAAAAGTGGTAACTCTAATGGTAAGAATTTCAGGATCAGTGACAGTTGGGTGTGGGCGTGTGAGCTGCTGTGACAAACGTAAGCAGTGTTCTCTGTCCCATCACTCAGGCACTGCCCTGCTCATTCTATCTATAGGGTGAGACCACGGAGTATTCTGTTTATAAAACTTGGTACAGATTTGAAAACTTAACACTCCTACATACAAAGGAGGGACCATCCTACCATTTATTTTCTAATTCAGGCTGCGAGTGCAGATTTAGAAGAAAGGTTGGTGATTATTTACCCAGGATGGACTAAGCATTCCTAGTCAGGCCATCACCAAAGGGCAATATGAATCTCTTCGATTTCCAAGTGCGACGAGAAGATCCCTCAATGTCAAGAGCAAGACTGTTCCCACAGCTTTGACTATCTAAGGTGAGATATGAAACAGTTGTCACATGTTCCCCTCAGAGTTCATGACACCCACACAGAAAGGCACCACCTCCATCATCCTGTGGCTGCAAGTGGCTACTTTTATTCACTTACTTCTGATGGCCCGGAGATTATGGATTTCCAGGCTTAGAGCTTTAGACAGAAAGTACTTCTGCGGTTGGACTCCCAGACTCTGTGTCTCTCTCAGGATATGTGTCATGACAGGATAGTTACTGGAACATGACAGAAGTTGTTTGTTGGGTTTCCAACATGTAGAGAAGCAATGGGTTTAGCAACAGATTTGGAGTAATAAAGCTTGGTGATGTTCATGCACATACTGCTGTCAAAACGGAAATTCAGTTTCATAAGTCTTTGACTTGGATTCTTGCAAGAAACCATCTCCTCAATGTGGGGATGTGCAGTCGGTCTGCAGAAGGTTGGAATGGGACAGAGATTTGGTGGACGGACTTTGGATGGATGGCGAAGATTTGGATGGGGTTGTAGATGGAAGTTCAGAGGTCAGGAAGCCCAGCTAGGTATTCTGAGCCCAAGGCTATCTAAAGATCAGGATGAAGTTCAGCTTGCATAGCCACCTCCAGCTGGCTCATTGCAACCTTCCTTCATTTTTTAAATTTGAGAATTTGAGTGTGTACGTGTGCGTGTGCGTGCGTGTGTGTGTGTGTGTGTGTGTGTGTGTAGGTATACAGAGAGGCCAGAGGTCAACCTTGGGAGCCAGTCACCTGGTATTTGTTTATTTATTTAATGTGTGTGAGTGTGGGCACACTTGTGCCATGGTGTACATGTGGCAGAGGACAACTTGTGGGGGTCAGTTCTCTTCTTCTACCACGTGAGTCCCCAAGGATCAAACTAGGTCATCTGGATTGGCAGCAAGCACCTTTACCTGCTGGGCTATCTCACTGATCCCTATTTGTGTATAGAGACAGAGTCTCTCACTGGGAGAGACCTGGGGCTCTCGTAGAGCTGGCTCTCCAGAGTTGGGGTTTCAAACACATGGCACTGTGCTGAGTTTCTTTTGTGGGTGCTGGGGGTCAGACTCAGGTTCTCGGTGCTTGCATGGCAAGCACTTTCTTCCTAGTCCCACAGCTTTCTTTTCTTTAGCACCTCTGGTGGACACCAAGCTGTTTGGCAGAGGATAAAAGTGAGCTTCCACCTTTGCTCCTGATAGCCTCACAGTGCATAGGGGGCAGAGCCAGGGAAAAAGAGGATGGCAAAGTGAAGCACTAAGCAGTTAAAGTCAGTGACTGGTCACCGAGGACACGAGGTGGGTTAGGGAGGGTGTCCCAGGCAAAGAAGGAAAAGGTAGACAGGTCTCTTGTCAGACTTAAAGCAGTGTATGTGAGAAACCCAACCAACTTCCATCAAAATAGCAATGGGATTTTTCTGTTCTTAAAAAATCATAACATGACAACTTTAAATTTGCTTGGAAAAGTGCACATGGCAGCAAAGCCGAGAGAGGTTTGGAAAAGGGGAATAAAGAGGGAAAGAAGGACCTACTTAAAATCCTGGGAGCAGAACATTAGTAAATAGATGGAACAGAAAACCTAGGAGACATCTACAAACATTTAAGCACTCAATATGGGAACCAATGAGGAAAGAGATCTGATTTAATAAAAAATGGATGGAGGAAATTTTTACTTATAAAAGATCAGAATTATTGCTACATCTAAAATATTAAAATACATTACAGATGGATTATTATAAAAGTAAAACACAAAGCTTTCTAAAAGCAGGAGAACTGATGTTGAATACTTTCTAAATACCACATCAATTGAATAAATTATAAGAAAGAATTAAATTTATGGATCTAAGCAACATTAAATAATAAAAATTCAAAGACAAGCCGACAGAAATATTTCAACACTATGACTGAGGGTCACTGTCCTTAGTTTACAAGATCTTACAAAATATTAAGAAAAAGATAAACAAAAATAGACTGTGGCTATGAGCAGAAGAGCAGACACTGAGTAAACACAAAGCAGGTTCAACGTCACGGCTGAAGAAAGAACACACATTAGATGTTAAGAGCATATTTTTGCCTACCAGAATGGCAAAGATTTTAAAAGAAGTGACCTTGGCAAAATGTGCCACAAACCCTGAAAAAAAGTGTTCATAATTTTTAACCTCAAATTCCACCTTCAGAAATCCAGTAATGGGTAGAATTATGAAAAAAAAAAAAATAACCTGGGTTTTCAAGGAATACTTGTCCCATAGGCTTTAGCTCTCTGGGGAGAGTGCTGGCCTAGCATACCAAAGGAACTGGGTTCAAATCCCCAGCACCTCCTAAACCAGGGTGTTGGCACAGGCTTGACCTAAGCCAACTACTACCTTGCCTGGTCTGTGAGAGAGCTTGTCTCAAATCCACCACCACAACCAAAAAGGTAGATCTTTGCTCTGAGTATATGTTAACTGTGGCCAAAATCTACCAAATTCTAGTAGATGTTGTCTCCTTTTATGCTATTTTGCAATGCTGTGAAGAATTTGTGGTTGGATTATTGATTCACAAGCACTGTGACAACAGGCATGTCAAGCTGATTTCTTTCAGCAGTGAGCCTGTAATAAGTGCTCAAAGAATGTGGGAGTCACGGTCTCCACATCTTCATCATTCCATCTCTGCCTCTCAAGAGGGAGGTGCTGATTTGATTGTCATCTCCTCCAACCAGGATTGGTTTAAGAAATCATAGAAAATTAGACTCTGGCAGAAGAAAGAAGGAAGTGATGTGGGAAAAATCTAAGGGTCTCACTGCTCGCTGAAGGACAAGATGGGAGCACCATGCGGAGGCCACCAGCCTCCATGTTCCCGTGGGAGAAGCGTGCAGAGGCAGCTCAGACATGATCCCTGAACCTGTAAGAGCTCAGCACTGACAAGCCTAGAAACAGATCCAGCACACCAAAGCAAAGCAAGCCGTTGATCTCAGTTTTCATGACCCATCTCTCTCCTATCTTGAGTGTACATCCACACCAATGACTGGTGTCTGCTCTACAGAGGAGATACAAGGCTAGAGCGGAGAGGCTGCTTCTTTGAAGGACTTAGATGAGTTCTCTCCTGGATGCTTCCTAAAAACCATGAACAACTGTCTACTTACTGCTGGACACTAGGGAACACAGACTGTCACGTGCCAGGAATACAGAAGGATGCCTGTCATGTATGACTTGGACCTGGCCTGACTAAAGGGAAGGAGGAACTGATCCAGGGCTGACTGGATACTGATGTTGGGCATACTCCCTGCCCCTAGAGATCACAGCCTGGGAACTTCAAAGATCTGCTCACCAGATCTGTGAATCCCTGGGCTTCTCTTCTCATGGTCCCTTCTGTCTCTCACCTCCTGTCCCTCAAGCTGTCTCTGCCTGGCCCATGTCTGTATGAACCAAAATGCAGACCATTCACTGCTGTCCCTCAAGAATTCACCCCTCCCTGGGCACTTTGTGGGTTCAGCTCTAGTAGCACAGGGTTTCAACACTGGGGCAACTATGCCCCTGGGGAGATATTTGGCAGTGTCTGGAGACATTTTTAATTGTCAGAACTGGAGTGGCATGCTACCAGCATTTGGTGGGTAGAGACCAGGAAGTGCAAGGGAGAACCCCCTCACAACAAAGAGCTATCCATTGAGAAATTCTGCTGGAACTGAAGAGGTGAAGGTTGTGAACCTGCCTGGCAGCAGTGTATACACTCTGCCTTCTCTGAAGCTTCCCCTTTCCAGGCCATCTCCTCCCTCTGCCTCACTTTTCTGTGCTTCAGAAACGGAACAGATTCCTCCCTCTGTGTCATGACCTGCAGCTAAGCACTTGTGTTTAATAAGAAGAACATGGCCTTGGAGATTTAGCCCTTCTATCAAGTTGCTGGTTAAATCATTCTGCCAAATATAGTGTGTTCCTTAAGAGCAATTCTAATATAGCATTTACCCTTCAATTTTATTAAATACATAAAGGAAACCCATATTTAACAAGTGAAATTTAGACTCTATATTAATTAGTCTGTTTTCTGTGGCTGTAACAAAAAGCTTGACACTGGGCAATCTACGAGGAAACGAGAACTCGCAGTGCCGAGGTGCAAAGGCATGGCTCCAGTATTGACTTGGCTCTCGCGGTGACTTTCCGGCTACCTCACCACATGGTGAATGGCATGGTGGGAACATGTGTGAGAAGAGGAGAAATCATCTGGTGAGACCAGAAGCCAGAGGGATTTACACCAGTTTGCTCTTGTGAGAACTAACTGAAGTCTTAAGGGATTACATTAGTCCCTTCTGAGAAGGGCATCTCCAGTGACCTAATCGCCTTCTACTAGGTCTCACCTCTTAAAGAGTCTATCACCTTTCAGAATCACCACACTGGAGACTAAACTCCCAGTCCATGAAACTCTGTAGGATGTCCTTAAACCATATCCAGACCTTAGGCTCTGAGAGATATCCATCAAACCTGGGGACCAGAGCAAAAGAGTTAAGTGTATGTGGTGTAGTGGGGGTCATGGACTAGGAGAGAAAAAAATACAAAAACACTGTGACTCTAATTCTATAGCATGTGTGGGTGATAATTACTTCCAGTTTCAACATATGAAGTGGACATCCAGGCCTGACAGAGCCAGATACTAGGCAAGGACAGCTTGCTCAGAGGATGGTTGCCACAGACAAAGGGCATTTGCTGCTGTAAACATGACCAGGTTCTCCTGCCCAAGGGCTGGAGGCCCTGCTGCCTCCTCTTTCCTTTCTTCTACCTCCAATACCCGCCCTTATCTCTCTGCAGAAACTGGTGAGCCTCTGACCTAGTAGAAAAACTACAGTGAATCTATTTTATTTGCATAAAAAAACTATTTAAACAGGTGGATCATCATTTGGAAAGATGATACCCCAACTTCCAATTGTGAAAATAAAGTGCTCATCCAGCTCTCTCTGGAAGGCTGCATGCAGACAGAATGCATTGGACATGAAAGACCCCTCTCTTCTAAAGACTAGATGCTGCTCAAATGGAGGGAGAAGCAAGTGCAAGTCTTGTTGTATAGCATGGTAACCATATGAGGATGTGTTGTCTTCTGAAAAAACTAATTCAACCAATGGAAGTTCTCATCCTTAAAATGACAATTATGGGAGGCAATACATATGTTAATTAGGTACCTGTAACTATTCTTTAAGTCATGTTCCCTTTAAAACATGCCGTACATAATTAATACACACAATCTTATCTATCAATTAAAATTAATTTAAAAAATATAAAAATTAAGAATAAGCTGGATTTGACCCTGTCTCAAAAAAGCCAAAAAAATAGAAATAAAAAAATTAAGAATAGATGTGTTCCAGTCTCACTTCTGTGGCTGTGATAAAAACACCCTGACCAAAAAAAAAAAAAAAAATTAGGGGAGAAAAGCTTTATTTTGGTTTCCAGTTCCAGGTTCTGGTTCATGATGGGAAAGACAAAAGTGGTAGGACCTTAAAACAGCTGGTCATGGGCTGGAGAGAAGGCTCTGCAGTTAAGAGAACCTGAGTTCAGTTCCCAGCACTCACATGGTGGCTAGCAACTGTCTGTAGCTTCAGTTCCAGGGGATATGACACCTTTTTCTACCTCCTCAGGCATTTCATGACAGGGTTGCACTTACACACGGGTAGGTAATACACTCATATACATAAAATAAAAATAATAAAATATGTTTTAAAAAGCAGCTGGTCACATCACATCCACAGCCAGGAGCAGAGAGCATTAAATGCACACACACCCACTTGTTTGCACGTGCTCAGCTTGATGTCTTCAGGCATACAATTCAGGACTCTCCTGCCTAGAGAATGGTGCCTCCCAGAGTAGGCTGAGGTGGCCCACATTAATCAACTTAATTATAGTCCCCCACAGACCTGCAGACAGGCCAACCTTATCTAGACAATCCGTCATTGAGACGTCTTTCCTAGGTGATTCTAGGTCATGTCAAGTTGACAATTAAATCTAATCATCATGGGGGTCTATCTGAGGGATGGAGCAAATAGTTTCCAGGGAGAGAGACGGGAACAAAGATGTTCTAATTGTGTAATTGTCGAGGTGATCCAAGAGGTCATGTCAGCAGGGGAAGCAGTCCAGCTAACCTTCAGGAGGGGAGGAGGAGACTGAGAAATTCTTCTGGAACAAAAAGGAAGTTAAAAAGACATGATGGGATAGATTTAATAAGAAATACTAATTAAAAAAAAAAAGGTTGGAGGACAGAGGGTGAACTAGAGGTAAAGAGTGTTGGGGAAGAAACTCTGGAACACTGTAAGTTTTCTACACCATTTTTTTTCCCCTCCAGGGGATTGGGTGAGGATCTTCCTAGAAAAGATGCGCTCAGATGTTACCAGGAAGTGGGTACTCTCTGTTCCAGGAACAGGCGGAAATGAGCCTTATTAAAGTCGGGCTGAGCTGAGGGCAACGGTTGGGCTATTCCACTCTGCTTGCAGCTAGCATGGCGAGGGGCTGGGCAGAACAAGCACCTTTTCCTCCACTGGGCAACGACAGTTCTCTAACCTGAGGCTTCAGGAAGACAAAGAAATGACTTGCTAGGAATTACTGAAACCATCGTTACAAGAATTTCAGCTTCCGGCAGTGAACTGGAGAGCTACTTGTATTATCCTACGAAGATTTCTTATACTAAGTAACCTGCTCTGTTCAGGTGGATGATTAGGAATCCGCCTCCTAGAGCACAGGCATTGATAAACCTCTGATTAGTGGGGCTGAGAGGATGCCGTGGTTTTGCCCAGGTCTGCAGTGAGGATCATCACTGTTCCAGACTTGGCTGACATCCTTGTTCCCAGTCTGTCTTAAGGACAGTCTCCACAGAGAGGCTGTGGCACTGTTTGTCTGCCGGTTCCTGCTGTGTCCCACCTGGGTGTGTACTCTCACACACCTGTCCCCTGTCTGTTTGCTCTGGGGTACAGTATTTGGCTCTTCCAAGTGGGCACAGACTGTGTGAACAGAACAGGTTAACATTGCTTTATTTGACAGGGAAAATACATTGTTGATTGAACTGTGAGACAAAAGCCTGGTCCCAGGTGGCAGATACTAGGGTTCCACGACTCTTCCATGCAACCTTCAACACCCTACTGGTTACTGCAGCTCTGGGGTTGCCCACTGCATAAGTTCAGGCACAAATCTTGGCTCAGGGCAGCAAAGTCACCAGCTCCAGTCCCACAGAGTCATTTTCAGTGGGAAGGGGGTGACCCCCAGTCAAGAGTTCTGAAGTTAACAAATCCAGACTCCACAGCCAGCTGGGAGGGATTAAGCAGAAGACCATAGAGTATTCCAGAGGCTGGACAGCCTACTCCATCCCTGCTGCTTTTGAAGACCCAAAGAAATCCTGTGGCTTTGAAGTCCTGAACAGGAAATGAGAAAGACTTGGGGCTCAGATAAGGCTGGGCCATCTTCAGAGGAAAAATCTATGGAGTAGATAAGATGGAATTGCAGAACTTTTTATTTTTAGTTGTTTATTCTATGCAGTATTTATATATCTTTTATCAGGTACATATTTTATTTTACTATATTTTTAAGCTAGTTAAGAAAATAAACAAGATGAGGGTTGCTGGCCCAGGAGCAAAGTGGTGCTCAGCTCAGAGGTTGCTGCCACATGTCTAAAATGTTTAAGTCACCAGTTTGCTGGGAACCACGTACCAACAAGAACGTGGGAGTCAGAGTGGTGAAGACAGAACAGTCCTGGCCTGGGGCCTTGGGAAGCAGGAACAAGCCTTGTGCTGTGATTTTGATTTGAATGCATGTAGCTTATCTCCACATGAGCTACTGTTCCCAGGGAATCCCTCCCGCCACCAACGCCCTTGGTAACTTCCTTCCATGGTGATGATGGGTCCAGCTTGTGACTTGCTTTGACTGATGCCAGCAAACATGGTATAAGAAGAAGCTTCAGGGTTGGAGAGATGGCTCAGCTGTTAAGAGCACTGGCTGCTCTTATAGAGGACACAGGTTCTGTTCCCAGTACCCACATGGTGGCTAATAACCATCCTTAATACCACTTCCAGGGGATCTGATGCCCTCTTCTGACATCCAGTACTTTGCATGACATACATACATACTTTGAACTTACATACATGCAGGCAAGACACTTATACACATAAAAATTAATTAAAACATTAAGAAATTAAGAAGAAGCTTGAAAAGCACGTGCTTGTTGGGCTTTTCTTTTTCAGAATATACCTCCCCTATGACCAATTACATGACTCAGTTAACAGCTAACCACAACCTGCTGATGTATGAGGCTCTATTAGCCCCAGAGGAAATGCAGATCTATGAGTTCAGGAGCATGAGTGACTCTAGGTACTACCAGTAGAAGAACCATTAGCTCAGCCCCGTGCAAACCCCTGACCACAGACAGAATCCTGAACAAGTAAAATAACACAGCAATAGACAACTGGTCAACCATGTTCAACACTTCTCATTACATTTGTATCTAGCACCCTGCCTCGCATATGACATGTGATCAATAAACGCATCTTTCTAAGCTTCTATTTAAGGAGACACAAAAAAGAAAATGAGAAATAGTTTAGCATGGTTAGATCTGACCCTTACATTGTGGCTTGGGGATAGGCATTTAATCTCCCAGTGACTCCAGTTTACCTCTAGATTTGAGATTTTATACAACTAAATTTAGGTGAAGACAGACACCGTGGATAGGCTCCATTCTTCTCCACCTGCATCATGAGATAAGAAAGCTTTTTCAGTACTCAAGGAGAGACATTTAACCTGTTCTTCACTCTTATTCCTCTCCCCTCTTTCTGATGACATAACTTGAAAGCTTCAGGGAAAATCCCGGGCACCAGCTGAACTACAAGGATGTCCATCTTAGTAGGCCCTGGCTCCCAGGCTGAGTTCCTTCCATGGGAACAAGCCTATACGCAGCACAAAACATTAGGCAATGCTGGAGGGAGGCATTTGGAAAGCACCTTCTGAGCCATTCACCTACGTACCAGTACCATCTCCCCCTTCTCAGGAGTGGAAAGGAGACACATGCATCGGAATTTCTTGGGATTCCAAAATGTTTATTGTCTTTGGCTCATAAGAGTAGCTTGCTTATTGGTTTTGGGTTTATAGATTACGACCAATTGTGTAAATAGTTTGTAAATGATTATTATGATTGATAAATATAATTAAAAAGTGAAACAAATAGACTATGCTAACTAAGGCCCTTTCCCCGGAATGGTTTATTCAATGAGTCATATCCTTCTTATCTCTTCCCCATGGAGAGGCCTTCCTGGCTGCATTTCAGTTGTCAGGTTTAAAAAAAAAAAAAAAAGGTTGCCCTCTTTTGCACCAAAGAAATACCATGCGTGCAAAGAGCTGCCTTGACTGCTGAGGAAGGCGAGCCTTTCCTTTTTCTCTGCAGCCCACCTCCAAAGGAGGGGGCGGCAGTTGTCTGGGTCAGTTACTTTTGCAGGTACTGCTTCTAAATATCCTTCACCAGCTACTGTACCCCGTCAAGGTCGAAGCCCTGAGGACTTCTTTCCACTGAGTAGCATCCCAGATGGTGTGGCTTTCCTTTGGGGCTTCCTGAGGCTGCCATCTGGGTGCATGCCCTTAGATAGCCTGAGGCGTTTTGAACACGTAGGTCTTTGTTATGAATGGATGTCAAAGGCATGACCTCACAAGACCATGTAAAATCCTCTGACTGGCTGATCCTTGTTACATATAATCCACAATCTTTATTAGCAATCAGTTAATCAAAAACTGCCTGTTAGGAATGGTTCAGCCAGTAGCGAAGAAGCATCACATAGAGTCTCTGGTCAAGCACACGAATGCTCTCCATATTAAACAAAATAAAGTTGCTTCAAGAAAGAGAGGAAGAAAGAACTCAAAGTGAGTATTAGACAGAATCAAATGTGCCCAAGTGTGTTTTCAGTCAAGATCAGCCATGTTCTCAATCATGAAGGAGATTGAGAATTTAGCTCAGTGGCACAGTACTTGCCTAGCAAGTGCAAGTCCCTGGGTTCAGTTTTTAGCTCTGGAAAAGCAAAACAAAACAAAAAGCTACAGCCAATCATGAAGAATGGTGGGCTGTAGGGACTAAATCAAATAATTGTTGGCCACGATTACTGACATTTAATTGGTGGAGGAGAGAGGCCATAAGCAAAGTTTGAGCTACTTTTAATATTTTCCTAGTGACTGGAAGACCATGACTGTTGTGGAATTGAGTAAGCAAGTCAGTGTTGTGGAAACCAGAGCTTCCTCACTGGGGAAAAATGATCACACAAATAGCAGAGGGAGAAAGCCAAGAGAACTGTGAGTCTGGACCTCCATCAGAGGTGTCAGGAAAACTTGGGATTTCTGCCCCAACCCCCTTGGAAGTTTCTATCCTTTGCTTTCTGACTTCTGTAGCTCTGCCCATCTTGGTCTAGCGGTGGGGAATATCCTTCCTGTCGCTCTTATATATTAAAACCCCACACCTAGGGAGATGGTTCTCTTGGTAAAGTGCTTGCTGTGAAAGCACAAGACCCCAAGTTCAGATTCCTGGCATTCGTGGCAAAAGCGAGGTGTGGTGGCACGCCTACAGTCCTAGAACTGAGGAGGTCAGGACAGCAGCAGCCCTAGGGCTTACTACCAACCAGCCTAATCAAATCAGTAAGCTCCAGATTCAGTGAGTCTCTGTCTCAAAAAATAAAGAGGAGAGTGATTGACAGATAGCCAATATCGACAGACCTCTAGGCTTGACATGACTCTACATGAACCCACACAATTGTACATAAGACACACACACACACACACACACACCAAACAAAATGACACCCCCTCACACACATAAAAAAAACCCTTACTTCATCTCCATAGTGCCTTTGATCTTCCTCCCTGGATCTGAGCTATTAGTATTTCTTTTTTCTTACAGCTGTTGAATGCCTCATTGGTTAGGGGTCCCTGCTGCACACCTGTGCATGATCCCCAGGTCCCTTGTGAGGGGTAGAAAGAGAGAATTGACTCCATAAGCTGTGCTCTGACCTCCACATGTGCACCATTTTGTGTAATGCTACACACACATATCCCACCACCACCAATGATAATAAAATGTAAAAATATTTCTTAATCTTTGAATTTCCACAGCAGAAAAAGCGGAGTGATGTGCTCCAAGAGGAAGGGTAGGAAAGCTCTCTCTGCACTGAGGCAGAACACAGACAGCAGTTGATTGCAGGGTTAGGGAACCAAATTGTGCTATGAGAGTTCATCACATAAACTGAAAAGACAAAATCAGAAACGACTCTTTACATTTTAGCTCTTATTTCTAACACTTATTGGCCACGAATAAGCCTTCTTTTCTGGACCTTTGCAAATAAAGGTACAGGGTGGCATAACTAAGTCCTTCTGCTCTCCAAGGCTGGCTCTCTGGGCTTTAAGATGAACTGTCCTTGCATATTTCTGAGCAAAAGAGGGTCGTGTGAGGAGTATTGTGTGTCTAGTGCATGCTATTTGTGTGTGGTGCACGTATGTGGGTGCGCAGGTACAGACACCTGCATGTGCTCACGTGGCAGCCTGAGGAGGATGTACAGGTGTCTTTATTGCCTTGAAATGGGGTGTCTCACTGACCCAGAAGCTCACAATTTCAGCTAGGCTGGCCCACCAGTGAGCTCCTGGAATCCCCTTTACTTCACCTCACCAATGCATGGTTTGCAGGCATCCACAGCCATGGGCTTTTTACTTGGGTGCTGGGGATTCAAATTCAGGCACTAATGCTTGCAGGGCAAGTGCTTTTACTCGCTGTACCATCTCCCTAGCCCAAAGTGTATTTTAGGAAGCTGATTTTACTATGCAGGGCAGGTGGCAGTCGGGAGAGTGAGGCAGGAAAGATGGGCTAAGAGGCCCATTCTAACCATTTCTAAAATGATGGCATTCAACTTCAATATTGCTGGCTCAGGGTTTTGTGTCGGAGCATAAGGAAGAAAGGCATGAAGTTCGGTACCTTTATGTGACAATTTGGGTTTGAGGTCAAATTATTTTCCTGACTTCTTGAGCAGTTTAAAAAACACAAAATTGATACCTGCACTCAAAGACCTCATCAATGCCCTAATCATGGTGAATACTTCTTTTCCGTGTTCTTTTATAACAGTTGAGTAATGTCGCACTTCGAGAATCTCAGCACCCCTCACAAAAATGCAAGGACACACAAAGAACTTCCTGGCGTCACCTTTCTTTCTCTCTCTCATGAAAACAGACTCTTGACTCTTCTTTCTGTTGCTTTCAGCTGTCCCTTGATTTTGTGATGAAGTTTCAGCCCAAGTTGTAGGAGAGTTTTCACTGGATAGTGCATTCTGTTTCTTAAAATAAAAGGCTTTCCTCTGAGATGCAGGCCCAAGGGTCCTTGTGGGCAGGTGACTCCTCTCCAGGACACTAGTTTGAAGTTGGTCACAGATTGGAAAAGAAAGCCATACCTTACCACCTTATGGTGACTAGGGCTCCTGAGAGCTGGGGGTGAAGTGGGAGGGAGGAGAAGAACCTTTGATCACTGCAAACTGGAGATTTCAATGAGCTTGAAACACTAATTAGAGAACCATTATGTTGTAGGTGAATGGCCTGGTGATGATGCTGTGTGATAGGTACCACAAATACCTGGTGATGACAAACAAGGAGCCATGAGAACACAGTCTAACAGTCTCAGCTCACAGAGGGCAAGCAGAGTCCATGGGATGAATCAATGGGAGTGGCCGGAGTGAAGGGAGGTAAGCAGAGCCACACCTTTGCCAGTGATCGGCCCCTCCAGAGCCCTGCCTCCTGCTTTTCGTTAGTCTGCCTTTTCAGTCTTTATTTCTTCATCCGCTCAGTGACTAAATAAAAAACAGATTTGGGAGGAAGAGGATCTGAGAGGCAATCTCACATGTGGGTGGGGTTTGAGGACAGGGAGTCCTTCACGTTGCTTGGGTTGCATACTTACACAGCCCCAGGGCTTAGCAAGTGAACTGAGTGTCAACTGTGGGTTTAGGAATCCTCAGTCACTTGAGGCACAGCCTGTCCTCTTCTTCCTCATTGCCCAAGTGTGGTCTGTGCCCAATACTACTCTGTAGGGTGTGTTGTTATTGTTATTGGTCAACAATGAGATAACCACAGAAATTGAGAGAAAGCATTTAAAGACTTGCGCAAGAATTTGACATTGTTGTGACATGCAGGCATAATTTCATGTGCTTTACCAAGGCATTGGTCTGTAGTAAGCTAGGACTGAAAAAGGTCATTTACCACCAAGATGATTATAGGGTGACTGTCCAGTGTTTCTCCATACCAATCCAGACTACAGAAGGATGGGTACCATAGCCTGAGCCTCTTTGGTGTTTACCAAAGCCTCTGGCAAGTGTGAGAAAAACAGCCACACTTTAGCACTTGAGTTTGTCATAACTGAAAACAATGAGAAAATTTCAGAGCAGTATTTGGCTTCAGTAATTAGGTGATAATTTTTTGCCTTCTTGCTCTGTGTGTATGTGTGTGTTTGGGGGCGTGTACACATGTGTGTGCAGGTGTAGCGGCCAGAGATTGATACCAAGTGTCTTTCTCAATCACTCTTCATCTTTTATTTTATGTGTACAAATGTTTTACCTCCATGGATTTAAGTGCATTCATATCCTGCAGTGCCCATGGAGGCCAGAAGTGGGTGTCGGATCCCCTGGAACTGGTGTTACAGATGGTTGTTAGCCTCCATCTAGGTACTGGGAATGGAACCCAGGTCCTCTGCAAGAGCAGCCACTGTTCCTAATCACAAAGCCATCTCTCCAGTCCCCATGATACTGGTTGACCAGTGAGCTCTAGAGATCAGCTTGTCTCCACCTCCCCACACCCGGGATTACAGGGGTACTACATGAAGTTCTGTCTTTTACGTGAATGCTGAGTATTTGAACTCAGGTTCTCATACTTGTGTGGCAAGCATTTACCAATGAAGCCATCTCTCTAACCCCTACCTAATCTTTCTACACCCATTCTGGAGGTAAGCTTCTCAGTCCAACAGACCAGAAATATTTTTGCATTTAAGCAAAAACTTAAATCTAAAAATGAGTAAACTCTGCAAGCAGCTGTCAAAGGAGGTCACAGTCTTTCTAGGTAGACAGTATAGTGTCGTTTGTCTGCTAATTATTCCTTAAAATTTATTACTGGTGTTTGGAGGTAGGAGCCCTTAAATACATGTATGCCTTCAGTGCCAAAAAAATGGCTCATGAATGATTTTGTTGTGGTGTTGGTTAGCACAATAGTACCTATGGTTTCCCGGAGGACATGAAGCCTGTGAGAGTCCCGAGTGGTCCTGTCTCAGGAAATTTATTCTCCACGCCTTAGCGGGTGGGATCTGGTTAGTCCAGCTGGACAAAACGGAAACTGATCTTCCATTTAGAGAGATTTATTTAGCGAAGTTTACAAAGTTGCCGGGCCTGCCCGGCCCAAGTTCGTGATAGCCATGCGCAGGTCTCTGAGTCGCAGTCCGGCCAGCATTTCACTTTCACTCACATGATCCTTAGGGCAGCAGGGACTTGGGACCGGTCGCGGCCTCCTGGATTTTGACCTTCTGCATGGGCCTGAGATCGGGGCATTTTTCTTCCTGTGTGGATTCACTCTCTGCCCTACCCGGGACTCACAGCCATGTTGTTCCTTTCTTCTCCCCGCCTTCCTTCCCCTTTATTGGTCCGAGGGCGGGACTTGCGGCGGAATGAACCAATAGGAACCAAAAACCTTACAGAGAATCCGGAATTCCCCATACAGGCCCTAACCATTGATTGTCCCTCTTTGTCCCTTAATTCACAGCCAAAGACTGAGATGCTCCTGATAGGCAGGGGGTGAAGAGAGTTACCTCTTAGGTAATGAATTTTCAAGGGTTTATGGTGCAAGTGTAACTAGTTTTGGGCTCATTGATAATGCAAAGTCTCTGCATACAGGAAATTCTCAAGGAGAGCTGACATTTATTCCCAGAAGTGGAGAGCCAACCACCCAAGCTAGCAATTGTTCATCTTGCCAAGGCACATGCTGAGGTTGTGAGTCTATGAACCTAGGTGCACACTACAAGTTAACAGTGGGCATCACAACAATTAGAGATTGCTTCCTAGGACCTTTTATTTAATATGAATGTTCCATAACACACAGAACTTCTGTAATCTTCACAGTGGCCTATCTCTTGAATTTTCCTGATAACCCTCTAGTGCAGTTTCTCATTTACCATCACTGAAATGTTGGTCTGAACAATTGGGTTGTTGAGGCTGTTCTGTATACTGTGGGATGGTTGCAGCGTCTGTGGCCCCTAACCCTTAGATAGTAGTCAGATACAACCATTTGAGACACCAAAATGCCTCCAGACATGGTATATGTCCCCTGGGGTGCACCAGTGAAATGGTTCTGTAGAGTTGAGACAGAGTTAAAAACTTACCAGTTAAGTAAAAACATGCTTGAGATTGTACAGATACATAGCTAAAATACACACTAAAGCAACAATGCAATGCGGCCTCACACCTACTAAAATGGCTACATGTCAAGTGTTGGCAAGTATTTACAGAGAAACTGAAATCTTATACGCTGCTGGTGGAAATGCAGACAGGACGATTACTTTGGAAAATAGCTTGGCAGAGTTTTTAAAAACATAAGTCTAAACAGACACTTATTATGAGCCAGCAATCATGTAGTTAGGAGTTATATATATATATATATATATACACAGATGAAATGAGGATGTAGGCTCACACGTAAACCTGAATATGGATGCTTAGCACGGGTCCATTAGGTTAGTTAGTGCCCGAAGCATAGAGGCCACTTGGCTGTCCTTCCACTTGTGGATAAACACACTTTGGCATATCTACTCAGCAACAAAAAGCAATTGCCTATGACAGATGAGCTGTGACTCTCAAGTGTATTAGATGCCTACTCGAGCTATAGGTGTGTAATTCTGTTTATACGACATTCTGGAAAAGGTGCAATTGTATGACTAGAAAGCAGTTCCACACATCGGAGTTTGCCAAGGACCAGGCATGAGGTGAAAGGGACATCTACAAAGACCACAGGGGTTTGGGGTGCTCAGACTTCAATACTTTGATTGTAGTAGTGGATATATGTGCTATGCATTTATGAAAACTGATGAGATGGTGTGTTAAACAGGCTAAGTTTTCCCATACCTGACATACATAGGCTAATGTAGTTAGAAATAACTTATCTAAAGTAAATGGTTCTTAGTCTTTTTCGCAACTAAAAACACCTGCTTTTCAAAGTAACCCAAAGAAAAACAAAAGGTAAATTTTGTTTTCTTAGCATAACCCCAGGCATTGTTATTTAATATTCTCACGAACACCAAATGACTTGGACATTATATGGTCCTTTTGGAAAGAGGGTGGCTTTACCACACAGGTGAATACCACCCACGGCAGCAAGGCCCGTTAACTGGTCAGATACATCAAGCCCTTTTGCACCTAAGTCTATGTTCACACAATGTTCGGTGGAAGATGACCACTCCTTCCTCTTTTCATCTCAGCCAAACTGCCCCTCCCAGCCCCTCCTTTCTAGTGAGGAGGACATTTTGTCTGCCCCAGGCTGTGGTATTTTGTGTTTCTCTATCCTAGACTCCTCCGTATTTATTGCCTTCTCCTTAAAGCCATTCATTCTTGTGCGTGTTTAGTGTATGAATGTGTGTGATATGGGTGTGCTCGCCTATGCTCCAGTACAGATGCCAGAAGAGGATGTTAGCTACTTGCTCCATCACTCTCTGCCATCTCCCCTGGAGACAGGTCTCTTATTGAAACTGTAGGTCACCATTTGGGACCTGCTTGTCTCTCCTTTCCTCAGCACTGGCAATGTAGCCATCCCCAGGTTTTTATGTGGGCGCTGGGGATCTAAACTCAGGTCCTCATGCTTGCATAGCGAGTGCTCTTGTCGACTAAAGCATGCCCCCAGTCCCTATTCATTCTCTTCATCCTTCATAAACATGAGAGTCCTGTGGTCACAAGCTCTCAGAGATGTCTTTGGGGCAGGGACTGCATCTTATACTTCCATGTATGGTAGGGTTCCCAGAGAGCAGGTGTTTAATATCTGTTTCCTGATGATAACAGTGATGGTGCCAAGGCCCTCGAATGGTCCTGCCCTTATATAGATATATTGAATTTTCAAAAGGCCAGATTGGAAGGATGGAAGGAGACTGACTTTCCAGCATTCCCTGCAGTCACCTCAGTGTGAGAAAGTTATGCAAATGAGAAAGCAAGAATTTTAATTGGTAAGCTTGCTCATTGCAGATAAGAGAGCAGATATAGCCTCTCTAAGCCATCTTTGGGGCTGGGGTTCCAGCTCCCAAGAGGGAATATTTTAGCCTCTATCTCCACCAAGCTGCCAAGAATAATGATTTTAGGTGTGAGATTTAATCTTCTCCCAGAAGGCTGTCTTCAAGGTCAAGAGGACCATCTGGAGCTGAAATGAGAAAATCTACTGACAGGCCAGACTGAGAGAGGCAGATCTCACTGGGACACCAATGGCATCTGACCCCCCTTGTTTGAAATCCTTCCCTTATTGTTACCATTTTCTGTTTAAGTTTTGAAGAATGAAAATGAAGGGAAATCATCAGTAAATGATTCCCCCAAAAAGAGACAGCAATACAAGGTAACATACAAAGAATAGTTGCACTGTGCTTGGTGGTATGAACCTGTAATCCCAACTGCTTTGGAGGCTGAGGCAAGTGGATCAAAAGTTCAAAGTCGCTCTGGGCTACATGGTGAGTCCAAGGCTACTCAAGGCAACTTAGTGAGACTCTGACCCTTACAAATAAGTCAGTAAATAAATATATAAATGGAAGAGGGTTAGGGATGTAGCTCAGTGGTAGAGTGCTTGCCTAACTTAGACCTGTTTAAAAAAAAATGGAAATAGTATAAAAAAATGAACATCCATCAAGTGTCAAGAGAAAACTCCCCTTAAGTCAAATTAGAGAGTCTAGAACATACCAGCAAGTGAGCCAGACGGTTGCAGTAAAAATTTAAAAAGGATGCTTCCTGAGAGAAATGTGTGAAGAGGTAAGTAAAGGGGTCTTCCACGTTTGGCAGAGCCCTTGCTCAAAGGGCTCTGAGTATCCTGTTCTTGGCTTTCAGCTGCATCTGGGCATCAAGAAATGGGCAGAGCTTTCTAAGCAAAATCCAAACTGTCAGTAGTCAGCCCCTCAGGCCTAAGCAAGGGTAGATCAACCCTTCCGAAAACCATGCAGATACTGGGCAGGACCTCTGTATTTCTAACCATCTGCTTGTTGTCTTTGCTGACTTCCACTAAAAACACACATGGCCTTAGTCAGAAAGTCTAGGGCAAATGGGGGTGCCATGGGCTGTGGTGGGCTCAACAAAAAATGTGTGACAGACATTGCAGAGGCCCCCAGAAGGGCAGGTTTAAAGTCAGTACCTGTGAGCAGTCATCTCACTTTGGTTCCCTGGGTTCTAGTTCCACAAAGGTCAAGCTTATCGAGCTTAGGAGTCCTCTTTCCTCCTAAGTATATAGCATGCTTATGAAGTTTTCTTTGTAGCAAGATGGAGGAAGTCCCTCCTGTGAGTTCCAGTTCTCTGCAAATTTGAAAATGAGAAAGTGACATGTTGGCATTCCAGCCAGCAGATCCACAGTTTCCACATAAGTCTGGAAGGACTGTGGTTTCCAAGTCCGTGTTTTAGAAATTATGTAAATATCTATATTTACATAGTGGATTATGAAAACCTTTTAAAAACAAACTGGGGTATTAACATCATAGAACTTGAGACTCCCAAAAAGTTGTTATGTTCTAGTAAGTCAGCTCCTATTCCCCAGCATAAGGTCTTAAAAAAAAAAAAAAAACTGCCTTGCAATGAAGTAATGAACCAACAAGAGGAAATCACAAGAAAAATAAGGTCAACGAGCCCTCCCTCCCAACCACTGCTCTGCATGACTTAGAAGAAGAAAATAGAGCGTGTCTCAGAGAAGCAAAACTACAACTGGTTTCAAGAAAGGACAGAAAATTGAATCAAAGCCCAAGACAACTAACCCAAAACTCCACAAAAAGGGAAAATAGAAGTACTTATTTGAATGAAATTTACGGGATGAAGGGTAGAAGAATTTAGTTTTAGGAGAGGGGAAAAAAGACCTGCATTTCATCTTTAAAGCATCTTTGTTTGAAGAAAAATAACTCCTTAAGGTCAACCTGTGATACACTGATTATAATTTTTAAAATGTGTCTTTTAATTTGATACTTGGTTACATGTGTTTTGCAGTTTTAATTTCTTCATTTTACCTGTAATACACACCACTTTAACCTTCAGTATCTAATAGGAATATGTGCCCTACACAAAGCATCCTACTCTTTAAAAAGTAATTTTAAGGGGCTAGAAAGATGGTTCAGTTGTTAGGAGAATGTACTGCTCTTGCAGAGGATAAGAGTTTCTAGCACCCATGTTGTGCAGCTCACACCTGCCTGTAACTCCAGCTCCAAGGGATTTGATGCCTCTAGATTCCACAGTCACCTACACTCATGTGCACATACACCCTTGCATACTTAAAATAATAAAAATTAAATATTTTTAGATGTAATTTAAGAGCTAGCACATACCTTTAATCTAGCACTTGGGAGGGATAGCAGGCAGATATCTAGGTGATCAAGGCCAGCCTGGTCTACAAAATGAGTTCCAGGCCATCTGGGGCTATAAGCCCCAGGCTCTCAAAAGCAAAAAAAAAAAAAAGTAATTTTAAAAACCAGGGGCCATGAGTACTTTAGGATCTCAAATGATATTGTTAAATAAATGGAGTTGGGGACAGGAAGGCTGGGAAGATGACTCAATGTATATAGTACTTGTTGTTAGTACAAGAAGATCTGAGTTCCAATTCCCAATATCCACCTAAGTGCTAGGTGGCTGTGGCAGCATACTATAATCCTAGAGCTTGAAGGACAGAGACAAGGGGTCCCCAGAGCAAGCTGGCTAAGTAGACTAGCCATATTGATAAGCTCCAGCTTCAACTGAGAGGTCCCGATTCAATGAATAAGACGGACAGTGACTGAGGAAGATGCCCAGTGTCACCTTGGGACTCTATGTTCACATATGTCCACATACAGTGGCCCATACAAACGCACCCCCCCACATGCAAACATGAATATACACTTACATACCACACACATACACATACAAAAATAAATAGTGAAATAAACAATAAATAATAGAGGCTGAGGAGATAGCTCCTGGCCAGGGCTGGCAAGGCAACCACTTTACCGATTATCTCCCCAGAGCCCCCTGGATACACTGCATCTCACTGGCTTACATGGAAAACTTGGGTAGACAGACTAACTACAAGGAGTTAAATACAATGAAGTTCTAGTACTGATTTGACCTAACTTGCTGCTCAGGCCTCCATTTCACATTGCATTTCTGTCCTCTGCTCTCTGCACCCGAGGACCTGGACTCTCTTAACTTTTGTGGCTGGCAGAGCAATTTTTTGATTCTGCATCTATTTAAAGTGAAACTACAAACCCTAGACTTTCCAGAGGTACAGACTTTTCAGCAGAGATACAAGAGATTGATAACTTATGGCTACTGGGGCACCAATATAAATCAGTTTCTAGTTCTCCATATCAGCCATTTATTCTTATCGATTTTGTGAAACAGTTATTCCCCACCTCCCTAGTTTTTTCTTGGGTTTGTGAAAACATTCTAGTAGTTTCCACAGGAAGAATATCGGACTATAGACTCTCGAACCCAACTAGCCTGATTCAAGCTTTGCTTGTGTTTCCTCAGATAGCTTATGATGGTTAGTGTTAACTGTCAGCCTGATGGAATCTTGAATCATCTAGAAGCTGAGCCTCTGAGCATGTTTGTGGAGGATTATCCTGATTACGTTAAATGCTGTGGATAGACCCAGCTTAATTAAAGGAGGGACCAACTGTACCTTAGGCAGAGAATCTTGCACTGTATCAGTGGAGAAAGAAAGCTGAGGACCAGCAAGCCTCCATTTATTTCTCTTTTTTATTTTAAGTGTATTATCTGCACACACACACGCATGCACACACAGGCCTGTCCATACATGCTGCCATGATGCAATACCCTTGGAGGCCAGAAGAGTGCATCAGATCCCCTGAAACTGGAATTTGGAACAGTTGTTAGCCAGCACGTGGGTGCTAGGAACCAAACCCCGGTCCTCTGAGAGGGCAGCAGTGCTCTTAACCGAGTCATCTCTCCAGGCCCCTCTCTTTGCCTCTTGACTGAGGATGCAATGTGACCCTCAAGTTCCTGCTGGCGGCCTGTCCCTAAAATGATGGCCACAACCTCGAACTGCAAGCCATAAAATACCTTTTCTCCCTTGAGTAGCTTTTGCCAGAATATTTAACTGCAGCAAAAGGAAAAGAAACTAAGGCAGAATGAATAATTCTGGCATTTTTCCTTAAATATAGGATTTATTTGTATTTTTTTTCATTGCTATATGGGGATCCACCACTGAGATAAATCTTTAGCTCCAAATATAGGATTTCAGAGTCTCTATTTTCTCACACTCAGAATCTAGCCATCCTACCTGGCAAGAAGAATCCATGGAGAGATGATGCTCAGACCCGGCTGCCCAATGGAGCGGAGGATGTGCAAAGGATGTGACTCTGGGGCCTCAGCACAGTCACTCTGGAAAACAGACTTCTTAAGTGAGCAGCACAAGCCTGAGATTGGTCTTCAGACTGGGTGACCACTAAGGCCCATCCAACTCTGAGATTCCATGATTCTATGAATATAAATTGTTTTCTAGAAAGAAATTAACATGTCAAGTTAAATTTGTACCCATTTATACAGAGACACCAGACTTGACAGAAGTTACAGTTAGTTTACTGACTTGTTTAAAAAAAAAAAAAAGAACAGGTCTTGTGGTGACAGGGGTTGGACGACTCCATGGAAAAAGTTATCTGCAGCCATGTGCACTTGCTTTCCCTTGGTTGCAAACTTTATGAAGCATTCTCTCTAGAAGACCTTGGGAATTCTTTCTGTGGGCTCCAAGCTCCCAACGGATATATTTCAGGGGAAGAGAGATTTCCAAGAGCCAGACCCTCAGAACCACGCTAGAGAATGCACTTATGAAATAAACAATATCTAAGGAAGGCTCAAGTAGGTAATGGGAAAAGAACTTTTATTTACAGCCAAAGCTATTTATAACTCTAGTGGTCAAATTTTCTTATCAAATTTCCAAGATGTTAAAAGAAAAGGAAAACTTGCTCTGTGTGTGTGTGTGTGTGTGTGTGTGTGTATGAGTGGGTATAGTGTGTATGCATATGTACGTGTGAGTGTGTAGGCCCAAGGTGGACATAAGATGTCTTTCCTCTGTTGCTCTCCATCCTTATTTGTTAAGACAGGGTCTTTCAATGCAACTGAAGCTCATCAATTCAGTTAAGTGACTGGCCAATGAGTTTAGGAGCTCACTTGTCTCAGTCCTCACTTGTCCCCCCAAGGCTGGGGTTACAGGTATGTGCCACCATGCCTAATGTTTTGAGTTCTGAGGATTTTAATACGTCTTCATTCTTTAAAATTTATTTATTTGTTTGTGTATGAGTGTTTTCCCGTGTGTAACACAGAGACTGGAAGAGGGCATCAAATTCCTTAGAACTGAAGTTATAAATGATTGTTACTACTATATGGGTGCTAGGAACTGAACCTGGGTCTTCTGCAAGACCAGCTAGTGCTTTTAACCATTGAGCCATCTCTCCAGCCTCCACAGGTCCACATTTTCATGCAGCAGGTACTTTATTGACTTCACCATCTCTCTAGGCCTGGCCTGGAAAATGTTGAGTTAGTTATAACAGAGAAAATGGCAACTCACTTAAAATTGTGTGTATCTGAAACATCATTACACAAGAACATTTCATCCATGGAGGCACATTCCTCATAACTGGACATTTGATTATACTGATATATTTTCTTGTATTTGTAGTATAGTTAGGAAGTTCTTTGGGAATGTTTTTACATTTTAGTATTCAGTACAGGCATATAGGTAGGCGTCAACAAACACCTAACAACCAGCATTTCAGAGATGCTTTCTAGACAGTTCTGAGTAGCTGTCAATTATGAGGACTCTCCGTTCCCGCCCTACAATCCAGCACTGCTATTTAAAGGTCTTCTGCTCCATTGAACTTAATAGGCTGCCATGTCCTAGTGTTCTGTGGATGTGGAAATCTGAATTTTTCTAAGTCAGGGGGAAAATCCTGGGGACAAGACCTTGCTCCAAAAGAAAAGCACATGTATGAGATGAGGAGAGGAAAAAAAAAAAAAAAAAAAAAAGAATCATAGACCTGAAAAGGAAAGCAGGCAAACAGAGAACCTATTGATATTAAATGTGATTTTTTAGTCAACTTATGAAGCTACACCCTTGGATCTCACATCTTTTACATCTGACATCTTAACAATTACCTAAGGTATCCAACAGGAAGGTGAGCTGGGACAAAGGGGTCTAACAAACTGAAAACTCCCGCCCCAAGTGGAAGATGAATCAGAGTGTTGAGATCTTGGATGAAACCCAAGCTATCACAACTCACTTGACCAAGTGTGGTTTGAATCAGAGAGTCCTGCAGTGGGGCTTTTGAAGGAAGATTCTCTACCTTCAACTCCTTACCTCCCTACCTGGACACTCTGGTCTGGTGGTAGGTAGGAGACAACTGCCCGCCATCTCAGGAGAGGGGCTAGTCGGCAGGCTTTGGAGGAAGCCCTCCATTCCTGAAGCCCGGTGCAGCCTTGCCCCAGCTTTGCACTGTTGGGTAAGTGTTGGAGCTCGCTAAACCTCAGTTTCCTCATCAGAAAAATGTGGTAACACAGGACTTACCTCACAGTGGTCTCTCTGCTCAAGGGAGGAGATGCTACAGCAGTCAGCATACTGCTAGATAAAATGAGAAGAAAGGTTAGCTATCGTTTCCAAACACTCTCCATCTGAGTTAGGCATCATTCTTTTTAATTATGAATTATATGTGTAGGTGTTTTGCCTGCATGTATGTAAGTGTTCCACATGCATGCAAAGCCCATGGAAATCAGAAGAGGGCATTGGATCACCTGGAACTGGAGTTTACCGTTGTTAGCTGCCTTGTGGGTGCTTGGAACTGAACCCAGGTCCTCTGCAAGAGCAGCCAGTGCTCTTAATTGTTGAACCATCTCTCTATCCCCAAGTTAGGCATCATTCTTAAGATAGTATTCTATATTTCTAGTTCCAGTGCTAGGACAGCTCTGGGGGACTCTAGGTTATGGACAGGAAGAGGATGCCCATAGGGATGAAGTGTCCTGAAGGCCAGAGGAACTGCTTCTGTGAGGGGAAGCCCTCCATCTCCCATGGAATGGCAACTGACTGCAGCCCTTCCTGAGATGAGCTTCCATGATGAATTCAGATGTAATTAACATCTCCCACGGTTGCCGGCTTTCTGCTGTCTAATGACTACATGTCTATGACTCCTATTTTTAACAAACATTTAAAGCCCTGACAGATGACAGCTCTTAGGTTATAATTGTTTGTTAAAAATAGGATTCTCAACAGGTAGCTGTTAAAAGGAGAGGGAGGCTGACTTATTTGGGAAGGTCGCCTGATAAGCCGTGATGATTATGACGTAGTTGGAAAATGGTGTAACAGAGAGGAACAGAAAATGCCAGTTCAACACAGAACTCTCAGTCAAGGGAACCAAGGGCTGTAAGTTATGCAACAGGCAGACATGGCCATGACAGTGCCAAGAATTTGCTTCAATCTGCTTGCACCCTGTTCTTACACTGAGTGACCTTCTTGGAAGTGGGTGAATTTGCCCTGCTGTTTCTGGCAGCGGTTCCAGTTCTCAGGCTCTTGATTCTACCAGTTGCACTTCTAAAGTAAGAAATATGTTGTCTGCTCGATACCAGGTCCTGCGTGCCAAGCACATTCCTGCAGTGATGGAGGGGAAGGTTCTGCATAAATTGGGCATATGAGGACAGCAAACTCGATTCTAAAGAAGAAAAGAAATTTCCCCTAGCTGTTCTTGAAAGAATCACCTGGCTGACGGGCCAGAATGAGAAAGGAGATGTACACATACATACATACGCAGACACAGACACACAAGAACAAGAAGTACACATATATATTTAATAACAATGGAATCTGTTTCTTATATATTAATATGTAATATTTGAATTGGATATAATGAAGAGATATTTATCTCCAAAGGTATATAAGATAAAAGGGACCTGTAATTTTGGAAAACAGCTATGAGAAAACCGTGGCAAAGATCGTCCCCTCCCCATCATTATTTCGTGACTCCATTTGAGTGATGTTAGGAAGTTTTCACATTTAGCTTCTCCTTAGAAGTGGACCAACAAGACAAAATCTCTGTCTCTAGTCCCTGAGCCACAAATGTATTTCCATAGTTTTTCAGTGGGCTTCTTTCCTGGCATGGCCACCTTGGATCTAAGAGCCTGGAGTCGCATGTCTTACTCTATGCATGGCAGATGTCTTCCCAGTGAATTCTCCTCACAGACCTAGAGACGGAAAAATAAAACTTCTTACAACTATTGATTGATTGATTGATTGATTGTGTGTGTGTTGTGTATGCTTGTGCACAAGTGTACCACAGCATGTGCAGGTCAGAGGACAACTTGTGGGAGTTGATTCTCTTCTCCTATCTACCACATGGGTTCCAGGATTAAACTCAGGTCACTAGACTTGGCAGCAAGCACCTGCTGAGCCATCTCACTGGCCTCTGTCTCGCTTTCCTTCTCTTTCTCCATTTATTTCTTTTAAGAGTTATTTTATTTTTAATTGTGTATGTGTATGTGTACGTGCGTGAGCGTGTGTGTGTGGTGTGTGTGCATTTGGGTGCCAAAGAGACCAGAAGAGGGCATCAGATCCCTTGGAACTGGAGTTGCAAGCAGTTGTGAACAGCCTGATGTGGGTGCTGAGAACTGAACCCAGGTCCTCTGCAAGAGCAGTACATGTTCTTACCCATTGAGCCATCTTGCTTGCCCCATGTCAGTTTTATTTCTTTCTCTGGTTTTCTACCAGTCCATCCTCTCTCTTATTGTGGAGTGACCTTAAGATTTTCAGGGCTCTCTTTTCCACAGAATGAAGTCTAGGGTCTTGTTAAGGTGCATAAACTCCTCCCCAGCCTGACCTTTGCTTCTGTATTAAAAATATTTTCCTCTTGTTCAGTTCTCTGGAAGCTTTATGATCGAGCTTTGTAAATTTTCTTGGTGTCTTCAAGGTACATCCTGCTCTTTTAAGCATCCCTGCCTTTGAAATTTGTTCCCCTCTGTTGGAAATGCCCTTTCATCTTGGCAAAAACCACTCAGCCTCCAAGTTTCAACTCCTCGGTACCTTGTGGGTGATTCTCTGCCTAACCATTACAATCAGTTTTCTGCTGATCTCTCTTTGAGGTTCCATAGTAAATCTTGCATAATTGTATAATCAAGTTAGAGAGATATACCGATCACTTCCTTCTCCAGGCTTCAGTCTCCTGGGACCCAGATTGGTCCCCTGTGTTTTCATGAGATTATGTAGGCCTTGGCTTTCAGTTACAGCTTAATACACTTTCTTTTCTTGATAGAAAATATCAATTAATTGACACTGACTGGGAATTAAAACCAATCAAATGGTGAAAAGCAGAGTAGTTACGGTTCATCCAAGTTAGGAGATCTAAGCAATGGGGTGGTTCGACCCTTTCTACATTCAATATTGAGGTTACCAGGCACAAATGACCCAACTCTTAACTTACTGGAGGTAGAGGACACTGAAATCCATGTGGTTCCCCTTCTTAGCTGAGGAGCCATTCTGATTAGAACAGATACAGTCCTTGATCTCAGTCAAAGGGCAATTTGGAATCCATTTCTGATGCCTCCATCTGAAATGTCTAAAAGCCTGCTATGTGTACAAGGATGATTTTGAAGGTCAGAAAACTGCTTACTATAGACAGCTAAATAAGGAAACGGAAACAAAAGCTGCTGTACTTGACCTCTGGACAGAGAACGGGTCTGACGGAGCAGCTGCGCACTTCACTGAGGCGGCACCAGAGGGTGTCAGAAATGCCGAGTGAGTTACCGAAGTGTGAGTTGGTGGGTCTGATCACGCTAGATCATCAAATGCTGGGCTGTCTGTTGAAACAATGTGAGAGCTCTTGCTCCTGAAAATCTGCCCATGGGTCACTTCTGACCAGCTTGTCCCGTGGACCCCGTTTGTCCTCTGAGGTCATACTCAGGACTCCAGAAGAAAAGCTGACCCTTCATCATCCCAGGAACCCGTGTCCTCACCATTCTAGAAGCAAGTGAGAAATGAAAACAAATGGGAGTAAAATAAACTTCCTTCAGGGTGGAGAAGAGACTTGGCAACCTCTGTGGTAACTGAATTAATTCGCCTATGCTGGAAGAAGGAGGAGTCTGGATTAACAATGGATGGCAGGAGGGTGGTCTGTACATTTAAGATTGTTTCTACATCTGGTCAGGATCCATTATCCAGGAGTGTGTTTTGTTTGTTTGTTTTTCTAGCAGGATTCTCTCTAGTCCTGAGGCTGGGAGGAAACGAAGGAAGGACATATTGGCTGTCTGATTGGTCTGTGGTCTTGACTGACAGCTGCAGCATCTCTGGGGGCTTTGCACTCTGTATCCTGAACACGGAAGAACTCAGGAACTGAGCGGAAACCTCCTGTATTAACCACGCTGTTTGTTTGGGGAGCCCTTCCCTTTGAGAGGAACCACTGTAAACCAATAAATAACTGGCAGTTTGCTTCAGGAAATTCCTGCCAAGTGATCTATCCAAACAACAGGCAAACAGCTAGTTATGAACATAACAGTTTACTTGTCAAGACTTGCTTCAGCACCCTGGCTTTGCTCTGTTCACCAATCCTACAGTATTATGTGACAAAGACTGCCCAATTTCATCAGTTCCACCTTGAAAGACCTGTCTGCAATTGTATGTCCACACCCTGAATTCCTATAAATAGCCACTTCCTCTTCCCTCTTCTGAGACACAGCAAGCTTTCTCAGGCTGTTATTCCTTTGAGCTATAATCTGGCTTTTTGGTATCAAGTGGTGCTGGTGATGTCTAGGGGAGTTGAGCACTAGGTGCTTTGAATCTTGCTTTATTGGTGTGGAAACAGGTTCTGAGAGACTGTTACCTATTCAATAGACCTGGCAGGACCAGACTCGAATCTACATGTCTGCTCTCCAAGACTACCACCTTTCTTCCTTGTCTGCAAACAGAATTACATCGGCTCATTAAGTCTTAAGATTCTGGCTTGCTTTAAACTCTGCTAAACAAATTTAGAGCCGGGTGTGGTAGCACACTCCTGTAATTTCAGCACTTGGGAGGATTAAGAGTTCAAGGCTAAGCCTCACATCTACATATTGGGTTAGCAAGACTGGGACCAGTCCAGGCTGCACAAGATCCTGTCTCAAAAAGCAAAACAAAAGAAAAACAAAATTTAACCATTGCTTAAGCCATCATTTTCTCCCTCCTCTCTCTTCTGTTAAAATGTTTCTGTTTTATGATTTTCATTTAAACAAGTTGCAATTCTAGGAAGGGGTCCTATCTGATTTTTATTGTGATTAATACATAACATAAAACTCAGGCTAATGTGCACAGTTTAGTGACATTTGCACATTCAGAACTTAAGCAGTTCTATCACTGTTATCTATGTGACTATATTTTCATCACCCTGAAAGTAAACTCCGTATCCATTAAGCAATTACCTTCCTATTCTTCTCCTCCCAGCTCCTGGCAACCACTAGCCATGTTCTAACTCTGTGAATCTGCCTATTCTGGGTGCATTCATCCACTGACTGCATAATGATGGTCAACGATGGGTGGTATACTTGACATTAATCCCCTAGTATTGCATCGCCCAGCGACATCATAGCCATCTTAGTGTGTGTGATCACACCTTATGATGCTCACAAAAACATGAAATTACCCATAGATGCACTTCAGAATGTATCCCCATCATTGAGCACATATGTGGGTACATATATGTAAATATACATGTGACATATATGTATATCTGTGACATATATGTATAAACAATACTGTATATAGCCTCTGGGGATCTGGCTTTTTTGACTTAGCAGACTGTTTTCTAGGCTGCATTAGATTTGGGGGCTGTAATAGCCATGATATATATGTGTACATATGTGTTTTATGTTTGTATGTATGTGCTTATATGTGTGGCACATGTGTGTTTCTGCATGTGTGTGCCTATGAATGCACATGTGGAGGCCAGAGGTTGACATCTGGTGCCTTCCTCTACTGCTGTCCTCTTTATTTTTTTAACTTGAAACCTGGTGTCCACTATGCCTGTCCCTAAGCCCAAGTGCTGAGCTTACAGATGTGTGTCACCAAGTTCTGCTTTTTACATGGGTGCTGGAGATCTGGACTCAGATCTTCATTCTTGGGCAGCAAGCACTTTACCTACTGAGCCATTTCCTATTCCCTTTGGTATGTATAAAACAACCCTGTAGCAGCAAAGGAGTCAGTCAAGCACAATAATGATGACAGAGCTTTTCTCCCACTGGCAGGATGACGTGGTCCTCAAAGATCACAATGAGAAAGGAGACCCTCCATAGCCTTTGGCTACTTGACCTAAGGAGGGGCTGTCCATCTCCGTTCTCTGGCTCAGGACTGTGGCAGCCACAGTGTGGATGCAGTGCTTGATATAAGGAAGACTGCAAGATGGGTTTAGAGCCAGTCACCTGGTCTTTTTGTCAGTGTACCTGGCTTCCTCCTTGCCCAGCCTCATATGTACATGAAGACAGCATGGCCAGCTGTTGGATGAAGCCAAGTGATGGAGGTCATGTTGGTTGGGGTCCAGCTTGCACTGGGCCATTTCATTCCTCCAGAGTAGAGTAACAGCAGCTTTTGGGAAGGTTTCCTGTCCATGCCTGGAGGCAGCCACAACTCACTTAATTTCTCCAACAAACAAGAGTTAGTCTTTTCAATGTGATAGCAGAGTACATACCTTCCTGTGGGTGTCCCAGGATGTTGCTGTTGGTGAAGCCTCTTTCTGCTACTTAGACCAAAAGGAATGCTCTTCATGAATAGCTCAGATTAGAGTACAGAAGGACTACACTACAGCACACCCAGAATTCTCCCTTACTAGGCTCCTCAAAATGTCAAAGAAAAGAAATCGTGTGCCTAATACTGTCAAATCTAAATCATGATTTGATGCCAGGGATGAATATAACTCCCCCCTCCCCCCCATGACAGCTCAACACTTAGAAATTTTACATCATTTCCTTTCCCAGTTCAAGTTAAGTTGAAAACTGATGCTTTGATAAAGTTGCTAATTGGAAATTACATGACTTTTCCTTAGGGAGTTTCTTTTTTCTTTTTTACCCCCCTCTGAGTTTTACATGATATGGGACGTGAAAATACAAAAAGAAAAAAAATAAAACAGAAAATGTGTCATTATTTCCCTCTTTTCAACCTTTAAGAAGAGCACAAAAGGTCATGGCAAGTTCAGAAATTTTTATCTTATAAATATTGCATAGCAAATCATAAGTTGAGGTAAATGTCACAGAAGCTACTGAGGCGTCGGGCCGCAGCGAGGCTACGAGGCTTTAAATGGAGACCCTCTGCAGTGCTAAGGTGGAGTGGGGTTTGGAAACATTCACTTTCTTTTCAAATATGGTAAACATATGAGGTAGGACTTCCTAGGGAACAACTCAATAGATATTGTGACTATTTCACATGTAAACGTATATGAATCTTTTTATTTCCTTTTTGAAACCTTGAAAGGGTTGTCAACTCAAGAATAAGAAGATTCTTTGCTCTGAGAGCTGGTTGGATACTACAGAGATTATGTGTGTGTTCTTGCTCATGTGTGTTCACATGTGTATGTGAATGTACTTGTGTGTTCAAATATATGTGGAGGCCAGGGGTCAAAGTGTCTTTCTCTATTGCTTGCCACCTTACTTTAAACATATTTTATTTATTATTTTTATTTTATGTGTATGAGTGTTTTGCCAACAAGTGCACCATGTGTGTGCTGTGCCCACAGAGGGTGTCAGATTCCCTGGAACTGGAGTTACTGACAGCTGTGAGCTACCATGTGGGTGCTAGGAACCAAACCTGGGTCCTCTGGGAGAATAGAAAGTGCTCTCAACTGCTGAGCTATCTCTACAGGCCATCCCTTATTTATTTATTTGGAGACAGGGTATCTCACTGAAACTGGAGCTTACCAATTCAGCTAGACTGGCTGGCTGGTCAGGGAGCCTCAGGGATTGTCCTGTCTCCACCTCCCCAGCATCAGGATTACAGGCACATACCACCATGTTGTGCTTAAAAGTTTTATGTATAGGAAGAGTGTTTTACCTGTGTGTATGTAAATGTACCACATGCATGAAATGCCTGTAGGAGCCAGCAGAGAGCATCAGATCCCCTGGAACTGTGATAGTTGACCTGTGGGTGCTGGGAACTGAACTCAGGTCCTCTTCAAAAGCAGCAAGTGCTCTTAACAGCTGAGCCTTCTCTCCAGCCCCCAGCTGCTTTTTTGCATGGGTGTTGGGTATCAAACTCAGGTCCTCAGGTTTTCACAGGGTCTTAATATATAGCTCTGGCTTGGTCTGCCTCTGCCTCCAGAGTGCTAGGAGGTGCATACATGTTAGGAGATTTTCTTAGCTGATACATTGTTGCTGGCAAACAGAAGATTGGCTGTATGATACACTGACTTCTGTTGTTTCCCAAAATGTTGCTCACACAATTGCTGTCATGTCTCTGGCTACTGCTGTCTGTTGTTTTGTAGGATCAGCCTTTATTATTTGAAAGTCTCTGTTTGGGCTGGGGACATAGTTCAGTGATAGAGCATTAGTCTAGCATGTACAAAGCCCTCAGTTCAACCATCATCAACACACACACAGGCAACCAAACCCCTCCAGATATCCTCTGTTTAAATAACTCTGTAAAGAGGCTGGAGAAATGGGTCAGAAAGTTAAGAGCCCTGGCTGCTCTTGCAGAGGACCTGGGTTTGAATCCCAGCACCCACATGGCGACTAACAACCATCTGTAACTCCAGGCCTAGGGGATCTAACACCTTCTTCTGACCTCTGTGGGCACTGCAAGACATGGTACACTTACACACATGCAGGCAATGCACTCATACACATAAAATAAAAATAACAAACAAAATATTAAAAAATAACTCTGTATAGCCTCATTATAAGTATGTACTGAGTGATATTATTGGTAAAGGAATTGATGCACCATATTCAACGAATTTCAATGTACTTTGTTGGCATCTCTTATCAGTTGCTAATGTTCTATGTGGGAACATTTCAGCAAACAGGTCTGCAATCCCACATTCTGAGTTCCTCAGATCCAGAAAGCTCTGAAGATAGAGTTTTTCCATAACCCATTTGGCAGTTAATACGACCTTACTTGAACTCATTTGGCAGTAAATCTGACTTGAACTGGTATGAGGCTATTTATAGTCATTATTTATCAACGTGGTATGAATAATTGTACATTTTGCAGCAGGAACACTAATATTTGATTATAGGACCCTGACCTGGACCTTACTTGGGGTATCATGTAATATCTAGTATTACCATATTATCTTCTTAAAATTAAAAGAAAATCTGAATTCCAAAGTACAGTTGGCCCCTCGGGCCTTTGGATAAGAATTTATGGCCCTATTCCATGTATTTTGTCTAAAAAGAGATAGACAGACAGACAGATACACACCCGGGCACATGTATGTATAAGTCACAGCTTCTTCTGGTCTCTGATAATGAACCTTTATGAACATTTGCCTTACTTTGTCTCTGTCAATGCTTCAGAAGTGCAGGTGGGAGAGACATAAGCAAGACCTTCATCTGGCAGAAATACAGACACCATATGACTTTATCTTTAAAAAGTCAAATTTAGGGCTGGGTGTGATGGTGCCTGCCTTTGATTCCAGTACTCAGGAGGCAGAAGCGGGTGGATCTCTGTGTGAGTTTGAGACCAGCCTTGTCTACATAGTGAGTTCCAGGCTAGCTAGGGCTACACAGTCAGAGCCTGTCTCAAAACAAACAAACAAACAAATGAACAAACAAACAAGTGAACAAACAAACATTTCAGAAAAGTAAAGACTAGAATTGTGGTTACTGAGGTTGGGGGTCAGGCAGGTCAAAGGATACAGATGTTCCAGTAAAGGAGGAAATTCTGGGATAGCACAGTCGCCATAGTTAATATTGATCTATCAGACAGACATGTAAAGTTGCTATAAAAAGGTAGATCTTAAGTGCTTTCATCGCAAATAAAGGATAGGTAACGGCTGGAGAGATGGCTCAGCAGATAAGAGCACTTGCTGATCTTCCACAGGACCCACAGCTGGTGGCCTGCCTATAACTCCAGTCCAGGAGATCTGACACCTTCTTCTGGCTTCTGAGAGCACCCACACATATGTGGCTTATAAATGCAGACACACACACACATAAATAAAAATTTAAAAAAAAATTTTTTTGGTCTTTTTGAGACAGGGTCTCTCCATAGCCCTGGTAGCCCCGACTGTGTAGACCAGGCAGTTCTTGAACTTGCAGAGATCTGCCTGCCTCTGCCTCTCAAGTGCTGAGACTAAATTCGTGTGCCACTATGTCTGGATAAAAAAAAAAAATCTTAGAAAACAAATAAATGCTAGGTTTGTGAGGAGACGGATATGTTAATTAGCTTGATTAGATAATTTGCATCTAATGTATATCTGTGCCCTGTGAGTATATAGACAACTATTATTTTTCAATGAAACAACTAAAAGTGCAGACATATAATACATACATAAAATGAAAAAGAACAAGAAGAGCACCTGATTTTCAAAATCACCCATCTTTAAGACTAGCACATGAATAGTAAAATAAATGGATAAATATTATGAATTGGTCTGTAATATAGTAAAAGTTCAATATATTATTACACTGCTGGGAAGCAAAGTCCAAATTTTAATCATAGTTCAGTTCATACATTTCTTTTTTATTTTATGTGTGTGAGTGTGTTGCCTGCATGTATGGAAGTGCTCCCGTGTCCTGCAGTTCCTGTGGAGGTCAGAGGAGGAGGGCATCAGATCCCCTGAAACTGGAGTTACAGATGGTTGTTTGCTGCCATGTGGGTGCTGGGAATCAAACCCAGGTCCTCTGCAAGAGTAACCGGTGCTCTTAACCACTGAGCCATCACTCCAGCCCTGAGTCCACACAATACAGACCTCGCTCTGTGATTATAACCTAAATTGAGGTACATTAAACCCATCACAAAATTTGCCACTTTTCTCCCCTGCATAAACATGGCTCTTCTCTTAGACACCAGCCTCTTGTGGCTCTGACTTGCGATGCCGTGTGGAGCATATCACTCTCAAAGGCCAAGTCCGTGAAGTTGGGGGTGGACACTGTGGATGAGGAAAATACACTGTGCTAAAATTCATACGATAGGCAAATCAGAGAAGGAGAAATTTGAATGCTGTCTAGACAGATACATGATATTTGGGGGAAAGGGCCACCTTGTTGAATGAAAGTGAAATGACATTACTTTTGTTAGTGAGATTAACGAAGTCAAATATCTGCTTTCCGAAATGTAGAAACAAGAGATTTTGATGGTTAGATGCACTTTCTTCTCCATGTTGCAAGCGAGGCTATAAAATATCTTTCTCGTTCTCAGGCTTCCATTAACTCAGAAATAATGGATGAAGCAGAGATATGAGGTTTTCTAGGTCAACAAGACTTGGCTATGACCTGCAGAAGCAACTTAACTTCTGTGAAGGAAGAAATGTGCCTGTTGGGGAGTGAGATGGGTTGAGAATAGGTCCATGGGGGTGGGTGACAGAAAAAGGAGAGAGACAGAGTCAAAAGTTCCTGGTGCCCACCCAAGCCCTATCTGTAGGAGAATAGAGTGTTGGCCTCAAAGCCTGGAGACTTCCATGCTTTCAGACCATGGTAAAAAGGGAGGCACTGGAAAATCTCTGCAACAAGCTCTTTGTTTTAACTCCATGCTTGCTAAGAATCTTGTCATTATAATTATCTTCCCTGGGTGTAGCAAGAATAGGCATTGTGGCTTCTACACTGTGAATTATTGAGGTGGCTTTCTGATTTTATATATCAATCTCAGAAATCGACACAGAAATGCATTCATGTTTAAGGGTGAGAGTTAATAAAGGCCAAAAAGCCACACCCACCATGGAAGCCTCCTCAGTCATCAAGCAGCTTACTGTAGAGACACATGCATACCCATGTTTATCATGATACCATTCCCAACAGCCGAGATGTGGAATCAGTTTAATCAGTTTAGGTGTCAACAGATGGATGAAGAAAAGGTGATGCACACGCACACACACATCGACACATATATAAGTATATATGCTGATATATATATATATATATATATATATATATATATATACACACACACACACACACAAAATGGAGTTTTTAAAAGATTTTTTTAAGATTTTATTTTATGTGTATGAGTGTTTTGCCTGCATGTATATATGTGAACCATATGCATGCCTGCTGCCTGTGGAGGCCAGAAGAGGGAATCAGATCCCCTGGAACTGAAGTTACAGATCATTGCTAGCTGTCATGTGGGTACTAGGAACTGTAGTTGGGTCTTCTGTAAGAGCATCCAGTGCTCTTACCCACTGAATCATCTCTTTAGCCCCTACAATGGGGTTTTATGCAGCCCCCAAAAACAAAGTTATGTCATCTGCAGGAAAATGGACAGAACTAGGCAGAAGAAGACAGACTCACAAAGATAAATACACATGTTTTATGTCATGAAGGATTTAGATAAAAGATGGCATTCAAATTAAAAGGTAGACTAGTGGAGATACAAAGATGGAAAGGCGGGGTAGGAAGAGGGTTGGGAGAAGTGACCCAGGGGTGAATATAACCAAACATATGTATGCAAATGTCATACTGAAACCCATTATAAGAAAAACGCATAATATGTTTAAAATTAATTGTGCATTACCAGGAACGTACAGACAATAACAGAATAAAGAGTAACAGGTGAAGTCTTAATCCTTTGTCAAAAGGCATTTTGACAAATATAATTTCCCATGAAGAACTGAGGATTCTACATGAGATTGCTCTCTCTTTCTCACTCTCTTCTTCTCTCTCTCTCTCCCATGATAAGAAGTCTTTTTCAAATGGAAAAGACCAGGCCATGCACACACTGAGAGGGCTATGATGTCTGGTTGCTGTGAACTACATCTTCAGTGGATACATTGCTATTTCCTTTGCTAAAGGCATATAGAAATAAATTTGAAAACAAAAATTTGTATATTAATGAATGGGAATTGGGTTCTTTTATCCCTCTTAACTATTGAGTCAAGGCAGAACACTTGACTAGAGACAGGGGCCTATTCCCCTGTAGTAACCAGTGAAGATATAGCTATAGATCTTCCTATTACAAAAGAGAAACCCATTTAGACTGTAATATAAATGTGGTAAACAAATCAAGTACTTTGCACACTGACAACTGATCTAGAATATGTGGTTCTCATTTAACAAACCCAGTAAAATATCTATGTTTCATGAAAAATGAAGTGCATTTTCATACAGTGTATTCCATCTTCAGACTCACTGATAGTATGTTGCTGAGGCACAGAGTTCAGCAGCACCATTTCTAGAAATAAATTCATTTCAAATTATTTGGGTAGGAACTTCACTGTCTCCTATGACATTAACAGAAGTCATAGGAATTTCCCAAAGTATGGTGCAATTTGAGTTTCATACCTTGAGAAATGGTTCTTTGTGTTGTGTAGTAAAAATCTGAATTTACAAAGAAACAGAAGTTATTTCAGATCTGGTTAGATATTGCTATAGTTTGGAACTTAAATATTCCCTAAATGCCTGTGAGTAAAAGGCTTTGTCCTCGGCTAGGTACTATTGGGAAGTTGTAGGAACTTTAAGAGGTGGGATCAAGGAGGAGTACTTCAGATCTCAAAGATGAAAGGGTGTGCCTACAAAGGGGACTGTGGAATTGTGTCTTCCTGGCTCTCTGTTACTTCCTGGAAATGAAGTAAAAGGTTCTGTTTCATCACCAGCTCCATGTCATGATGTGCTGTCTCACCGCAGGCTCAAAAGCAACAGGCCAACCAGTCATATATTGAGCCCTCTAAAACTGTGAGCCCAAATAAATCTATTCTCTTTATAGGTTGACTAACTCAAATATTGCTACCAGAGCATAAAGTTGATTGGTACATGTCACCACCATCTACCTGAATTGCCACAGAAGCCAGAGAACTTGGTTCCCTCACTCTGGTAGAATTCAAATCATGGAAAGAGTACTCATCATGTGCCTAGGTCCTGGAGGCAAGATAAAAAGACAAAGGCCCTGGGGGTGGGGAGGAGGTCAAAGATAAAAAGGCAAAGCCTTTATCCTGAAGGATTGTGGAATCCAATGGGGAACAACAGGCAGCTTAATGACCTGAATAAAACAATAACTTTGGAGTCAGTCCCTAGACTTGATCCTTGTGTAGCTGTGGCCTTAAACAAACTGAGTTCATAAGCCTTAGGTCCATAGGGCATGACTATCAGGCATATCCCTGATCCTCAGCCTCATGCACTCAGAGACCTACTTGGTAAGATCTCTGAATCAGCTCTGAAATTGATGCATAAAAATCAAAAAGCCACGGGGCTGGAGAGATGGCTCAGTGGTTAAGAGCACTGGTTGTTCTTGCAGAAGACCCTGTTTCAAATCTCAGCGCCACATGGCAGCTAACAACGGTCTATACCTCCAGTTCCAGGGGATCTGATGCCCTCTCTGTCCTCCTTGGATGTTGCTTGACACAGGTACACTAACACACATGCAGGCAATGAATTCATATGCATAAAATAAAAATAAGTAAGTAAATAAAATAAAAAGGCCAATTTAATAAGGAACTCATGTATATTATAGGAAATGACATAATGATTAGTTTCCTAATTTTCACAGTAAGATTACTGAATTTACTCAGAATTATTTTTGAAGATTAAGGGAGTCATCTGTCAGGTTAATCTTTCAAAACCACTGGTTTAATTCTGACATTATTGGTCATAAATCTCTCTGCTTTCAGGAAGGTTAGAGTTTGATAATTTTGTATAACCCCCATCATCTGCTCTTAAAAGACTCTCCCAGGTGTATCCAGCTACTGCAGTAATGGGCACTTTGTACAACTGACAGTTTCCTGTCTTCATGCTCTCCTTGACCTATCCCTTTTGTTCACATCGCTATCTCGTAACTTCTTGTGGAATGGCCCTTCATGCCACTGTATTTCCCTCATGTTTACGTCATCACGCCATTCACTCCTCCTCTGTGACTTAGCACTTGAAGTGTAGCTGGTGCCAGCTGAAATGGAGAGCTGCAGGATTTAGCACACATCTACATCCATATGTCTACGAAGTATATCATTAAATGCGTTTTTACATTAATTATATGTCAAAAGACTAATTACATCTGTTTATTTTTTGTCCTTTAAAAAAAAGGCTAGGTGTTAGAGAGTTAAGAGCGCTTGCTATTCTTGCAGAGGACCTAAATTCAATTTCTAGCACCATGTGGTGGCTAACAACCATCTGTCACTCTAGTTCCAGCAGATCCAACATCCTCCTCAGGCATCGCACAGCACTGGTGTGCCTACTTTCATATAAACAATACACTCATACACATAAAACAATAAAAATAATAAATAAAATATTTTAAAAAGAGGCTCGCTTGGTATTGTGATGCATGCCTTTAATCCAGCATTTGGGAGGCAGAGGCAAGTGGCTCTCTGTGGGTCTGAGGCTCTAAAGTTAGCTTGGTCTATATAGTTCCAAGCCAGCTGGAGCTATACAGACACTGTCTCAAACACACACACACACACACACACACACACACACACACACACACACACAGGGGCTACTAGGAAGCACAAAATTAAATACTCTGCTTACACCATCTTTCTATTGGCTAGAGCTGGTTTGCTGTTTCCTTCTAGCCTGCATGTCTGGAAGGTAATTGCACCTGCCTCTTTATCACATTTTCCAGGGGAATTCTTAGTCTCCCTAAAGTGTGACTGGCTTGGGGATGGGTTCCCCATGTTAGGCTGAACACTCATGAGTGCACAATACCCTAATTAAGAAGAGATGAACATGCAAATCACAGCAGAGTGATCTCAAGAAGAAACACCCCTTGGGTGTTCTGAACACATCTGTTGTGAGGACAGGACATGCCCTTCAGGTATCTTCGTTCGCAGAAGCTGGGAAGAGAGCCATGCACTTCTGTCCTTTGGGTGATAGTTGTATCGGTGCCTACTGGAAAAAAATTTACATTGCCTGTTTTGTCCTGTGCTTATAGGATGGTTTTTGTAGGACTGTAAAAATGTATCGGTCTCCAGGTTATATCTTTTCACTTTCATTTTTACCCTCTGATTGTTAGAGTTCTGTGGCATTGATTTTAAAAACACTGTTAATAAAATTCCAGGAAGACTAACATGCTGATGTCACCAACCAGGTGCCGGTTAATGCTTTATAGTGCCTTGCTTTTGTTCTCCTCTCTGCCAAGGGGGAATCTCTGTGACTGGAGATGATTTGTAATTAACAACAGAAAGACTGAGTTGAGATGAACTTGTTTAGAGAAGCAAATGGAATTACTTAGTGCATAGAAATCGGAGGATTAGGGACCTGCAAAATGTTTCAGGTAGTAAGCATGCCTGCCACCGAGGCTAATAACTTGAGTTCAATCCCCAGGAATCCTCATGGTGGAGAGAACAGACTCCTGAAAGTTGTCCTCTGATATCCACATTCATGCATTTTTTGGCATGTTTGTGCTCACACATACACATACATGTATACATACACACACACACACACACATAATGTAAAAAAAGCCTTTCCTGCAAACATCTAAAACATCTTTGATACATTTATGAAAATGTCATAATGAAACCCATTGATCTGTATAATTAGTAATACTTAATATATATTAATAATTTTTTTGAAAAAGGAAAGAAATGAGAGGTTGTCCCTGATTTTTATGAACCTCACTCTAAGAATCTGTAAACAGTGGTCTGGCCATCAGTTTCATATGTCACTGGGACCATCATGAGTCAAGACTCCCTGAAGAATTTTAGTTTGCTGTGATGGGCTCGACTACTATAATGTAGGAAGACCAACTCCTTAACTCGCAAGTGAATCTCATAGGTCTCTGAAGTTCTGCATTGATCTAGGTAGAACCCCCATGGACAGCAATATAATCAACCAGACTGTCAAGGTGCTTCACATGCCAAAGTCTGCAATCTTCCTAAGCAACTCAGTTTTTCTTAGGTATGACTATTTTAAGAAAAAGGCATTATCTCAGGATTGATCAGAGCCATTTAAGCACAATCTTTCTTTACAGACGAGCCTCTTACCAAAATGTTACCTATAATGGCTTTAAAAAATTCTCCACCATGCAGAAAATGAAATTGCACCATCTATTAATGTTTACTCTTTTAAGAAGCATTTTCTAAACAAGGATCTCAAGATTTTAGGTAAGTTCCTGTAGTTAACATAATAAAGTTCCTGTAGATTTGTCACTATTTGCTAAATTTGGAACAGAGAAACCCAATACCCACACACACACAAAAAAAAACCACACAAAAGAAAGGTAAGCAAAAATGCAAGCTCCTGTGGCTTTCAGCACCTTTCATCTCTGAACTCTAGTCCAAGAAAGAGAGGACTATCTAGATGGTTACTATTACCTTTTACAACTCAATGCAAAACTGTATATTGAGGAACTTTCCAAATTGAATTACTTTTCTCAAAGTGTTTGTGGGTAAAGACTCATTAAACAACTGCTTTTGCACAGCACATAGCAAAGAGGTTTTTAATATGATGCTTGGGAAGTAGATTATTTTATTCAATCATGGTTACTGTGGAATTTCAAGTGCAATTTTTTTTAAAGGAAAGACCATTTGTTTGGGTACATGGGGTATTTCATATTTTTGTTAGTTATTCTTTTTTCACTGAAAAATAAAAACCAGGGATATTTGTGGGTAGCGTTACTAGGAAAGGGGGTAAAAGGTCAAGAGGAAGTATTGGAAATGACAAGACTTCGAAAAGCAGAGAAAAGCCCTTCTATCTGAGTGTTTCAAAGGGATTTACAAGTAATGCTTACTGGACGGGCTTCCTGAGGAGAACGCCTCATTCACAAAGAGGCTGCTGACTTTCCCAAGGTCAGCTGCACAGTGAAATCACAGTCAGGGAAGAAAACAGAGAGGCCAGGGTGAGCCATCTGTTTGAACAAGTTTTCTGTGCTTCTGGAAGGTACTCACAATTCCCACAAATCAGCCTGCCTAGTAAAACAGTGCGAATTCACAGAGTTGCAGGTAGACCAACTAATGCCACTCTTTGAAAACAGGACTCCAGCAGACTGACAAGGTCGAATGGTCAAGAAAGACAGTGTCAGAAATGCAAATTCTGTGAGGGTAACTCCAAGCCCCCAATACAACACCATTCAGGAAGAACCATCATGGGAAAAGTAGAAACGATAACTAGGGTTTTTTTTCTGTCTGTTGTCCCATCATTGTGAGCAATAGTGAAAGCCTCAAGAGGACAGAGAACATTCAGACTTGATATTTCAAAGGCATCAGAGGCAAGTTTTGTATCGTAAATAGAAGGAAAACTGTGATCTTGCTACTACTACTAATTAAAAGCCACAAGCAAGGGGATGTGTTGAAGGGGGAGAGAGGACAAAGGAATTAGTTTGCAGAGATGTGGAAAATCAAAGGTTTAGGAAACTGCCTGTGAGAATGAAGATAATTTGCATAGAGCTAGATATTCTAGATGATTTGAGCCCTTTCAAAAGAAATAAAGAAGTGTTCAATCAAAGGTCTAGTAGGTATGGTGGTTCCAAGACAAGAACTAGTCTCAGGTACAGAAAGCTGATGTATGATTGTTGCCCCGAATGTGAATGAAGGTAAGGTTTAAAGGCATTGACTTCTTGGGCGTTGCTAACAGGACTGCAAAGATCATGTTCTCATGAGCACTATAGAGTATCTCGGGCTGCTGTCATTACAGCAACAGCGTTTGGAAGCCACTTAACCGCTCCATGACCAATTCTGATTGATTCAGAAGCTATCTTCCTCCTTCTACAAACAGGCATCAAAGACTACTGATGCAGTAAATTAATCCTCAAAGTATCTGTTTATAATAATAATAATGTTTCCATTATTATATTATAGGGGCTCTCTGCTAGACTTTAAATGGGAACAGATTAAAGGTGGATATTTTGAGGGAAGGTTATCCCCTGGAAAGTGGTTCAATGGAGCCTGCTTCAAAAATCACCACGATAGAGCAATGCCATTTGGGATACAGTGAATCAAAAATTATGAGATTCAGAAGCAATATTCTAGATGGAAATTTAAATAACGTGGAGAGTGTGTGTGAAGGGGAAGAAAGAGAAATTAATTTAATTCCATTTGCTGATGTGACTGCAGCACAACTATTTTTAGGTATAATCCAAACACTGCATATCTTCTCCATTTTGATTAGTAGAAAATTGGCAGGGAGTCAAAAGAATTAGTATTTCTCAGCACATTATGCCAGGAACGTACAAATAAAACTATATTATCTGTGCCAATGTGTTTAATTTGAACTACTGCTAAGTTTTATTTTTTCCTTCAAAAGAACACATGGGTCCAGCTTTGTCAAAGATATTTAAAAATGAGTCTTTTACAACTAGCAACAGAAGTTATAGAATAATGTCACTTTAGACCCTTCCTTAGAAGCCCTTGCTGCCCGTCTTAAATGCCAATATTCTTTGGATACTTTGGGTGCAGGATTTCTGCCTGGCAATTTTGCATATTATCAGAGGAAGTCAGCAATTCAACAAAATATGAAATTTAAATACATTGGGAAAACATACTTAACAGGGAAAGGTTTCACAATAGCCACTTAGAAGTTATTAATAATTCCAGTTTCAAAGAAAGCACAGAGCAGAAAAAATAAACTCTATTGGCAAAGTTCTATATTGGCAAGTGCATAAAGGATCCATCTTATACACAATACCAATTATTCATTTCTACATTGGAGAGAGGATGTGTATACTCTGGACATTTTGAATTGTTACACAACTAGAAAACCTTACAGAGCTCGACCTAGTTTCCAACGTAGCAATCAATGAATCTTGATTGCATTTTAGTCTGCTTCTTTGATTTTAAGATTGAAGGCTTTGACGCTAACAGATTCACAGGCAAGAGTGACTTTCTGCATGCTCCCTGCCTCCTGACATCTCTGTAGCACACTGTCAGTGGCTCACTCAGGACTGGCAGCTTCCTCTTCTCGCTGTCAGAGTCTTTGAGATTGGTAGACCAGCCTCCACCTTTCCTGTTGCAAACCAATGCCTGTCTTCCTAAACAACAAGGCAAAGTAGTTTCCATGTGCACTCGAATCACTGACATGATCTGTCTGTGAATCTTTGTAATGCCCAGTTAGAGAACACAGGGGATGCCACAAAAATCTTTTTCTGTTACTTCCCAGTACATATAAACTGGTCCTAAATTAGAGTGATTCCTTCTAATTCACCAAAGAGATTAAACACATCTACTAAGTAGTTAACTTATACAATTCCTGATTTTAAGACCCGAGGTTTGTGGGGCCTACATACACGTTTTAGGTGGGGAATGCTTCTTTTACATAAGGCAGAATAGGTAAAAGATTGGGAAACTAGGACAACGAAGCATTAAGTTGGTACTTCAGTGTCTTAAGATGAAACTAAAGGCATTAAGTTTTAGATTAAAGCTATGAGGGACCAACCCTCCAACAATACGCATGCACATCCTGGGGGGAAGGTGTGACGGGCAAGACTGAGAGAGACTAGAATAAACTTGGGTTTCTAGGGAAATCATAGTGCTGTTTTACCCCCAGATGGGTTTATTTTTCCACAATAAGTTTAAGTATTATTTTTTAAAAATTTTGCTATAGGCTCATCCCTTACCTTTCCCTCTCTCCCTCCCTCTCTCCCTCCCTCCCTCCCTCCCTCCCTTCCTTCCTTCTCTCTTTCTCTTTCTTTATTTTTCTGTACAACAGGGCTAAGCTCCGGAGTAGCTCTGGTTGACATGGCAGCTTTCAGACACCCTTCCTTCTGCAGTGTTCTGAAAGGCCAGCACCATTAACCTTTCTCAGACAACTAGCCCTCGAGCGTTAGGACATGCCATGTAAAAAAGATAATGAATCCTGACTTTCCCTGGAAGGGACTGTCTGTTCATGCTAAAATGCAGCTTGAGCCCAAACCTTACGCTTTTCATTTTGGTTGCATTACTGTAGAGTCATGAACTGAAAAGCTTGTTTAAATATATTAAATAAACAGATTTAGGGGAATGTACAATTAATCTCAAGATGGAATTTCACTGTATTCGTCTCAGGAACTAGTTTTATGAAAACTACGCTGACTCTATTAGGAAGTTCAGTGATTTCCCACCTGCTTTTTTACCTGTCCACCCAGAATGTCTGCCAAAAAAAGATTCGCTTACTTACAAACGAGAGATGAGAGATAATATTTACTTCACAAGCCCTTTTAAACAGTTCTGCTTAAACATGAAAGTATCTCTCTCTCTCTTTTTTTTCTTTTTTTCTTTTTTTTTTTTTTTGCATTCTAAACAGCCGCTGGAGGAATCTGCACCCACTGATCATCTGTAGACTATGATTTTCAATGGGAAAACAAAATAAGCCGAGGCAGTCACTTACCGCATTTCAAGTGGGCAACATTCAGTTCGTTAGCTCTTCCCTTCTATGCTTCTGCCCATAATAGCAGCTGAGTTACCTGACTCTGTCACACACATTCTCTCTCTCTCTCTCTCTCTCTCTCTCTCTCTCTCTCAGAAGATACACAATCCCAAATGTCGATTCTTAAGTCAAGTGCAGCAGATGGGATCTTGAAGGCGCCTACAAGTAGTCTGGAATACCTTGACTCTGACTGAAAATTTAGGGCAAATCTGTAGCTCTCTGTAGGTAAACACCTTATTTGGTCTAGAGGCATTTTGCTATGTGACTGAGTCATGAAAAGCTATTAAAAGTGCTCTCCAAGAGCTCCAGTCTCTATTTTGAAGTAAACATGCGGCCTTTTTTTTTTTGCTATCACTGACCCCTTACAGACACACAGCACATAACTGGATTGGGCTTCACTGGTGTTTATTGCACGTGGACCAATTCCTCACACAGTAGTTAGTTGCACCACAGTATAAATACCTGGTCAAACACACAAGAGGAAATAGAACTTACACACAAGTGCTAAATTTTACCAGCAGATTCACGTGGGCACTTGAACATTAAAAAAATAATAAAAATACGTAAGATAATTGTATTTATAATACGGATACAGTTACAGTACCATGATAAGTATAAAAAGTATTTTCCCAATAAATCATCAGCTCAGGAACATAACAGACAACAGAAGTTGAGTGTGAATTTTATTTTAGTTTTTTAAAATCTGCCCACCTCCCCACCCCATTAAAAATATTTAATTTTTTTTTTTTTTTGTGCAAGTAACATCTTCTGTGGACTTTACAATTCCTAATACTGTGCAAAAAATGGCATTTTCCACCACTGGGGTTGTTAGTTTCTTTGTCTTCCTTGTTTTTACCCACGTGCAGTATCTGATCCGTTTCCGTTTATTTTATTTTATTTTTTCTGTCCTATCTTCAATTGACAGAGTCACATGTCACAGAGAGAGACTCAGCGCCTGGTCCTTCCAACTAATATTGATACATAAATAAGCTGTTTAATATAAACAAGTCTTTCTATCTTGCTGTGCAATATGCACAGAGTGAGGTAGAAAACCCTCAGCTGGACCACCGAGGCGCGCGGGGGTGGGGGTGGGGGAGCAGGCTTTGCCCTACAGAAGGAAAGCAAGGTGACTGAGTTCCAAGAATAATAGCTTAACATTTCTTGAAATAAGGATTTTTGTTGTTGCATCGAATCCATCTTTTCCCTTTGCTTTAAAAACTGGAGACCTTATTACTCCGGAATTAATGTGCAATTTCTTTAGAAAGCAAAAGGAAACATTTCATGGCCAATTATCACCCCTGCTGGGGCTGACTACTGTTCCTAGGTACAGAACGGAATGCAAGGTGACAGATTCATGGCCCTCCCCCTCCCCACCCAGTTTCCAGTTTCGGGTCCTAGCAGAAAGTATCAGAACCCCACCTGGAACACAAAAAGGGAAATATTTAAAGATGCATCGCGCACACACACGCACACACACACACGCACACACACACACGCACACACAGACACACAAACACAAAGAAGGCCGAACCACAGACAGAAAAGAACCCAAGAGAAATCAGTGAGCCACTCTCCCAACTCTAGCCCAAACTTTCCTTGCTGTGCACCGGTCCGTGGCTTTTCTGGTTTGTCTCGGATGATTCGGACAGACCCGTGGGCTTCGAGTTCACCTGCTTTCGATCTTGAGTAAACAGAGATCCCTTTCCCCTGGGAGGCGGGTCGGGGTGCCGCGCGGGCTCCCCTCCCGCAGGGGCGCAGAGCCCCGCGCCCGGGCCGGCCGATGCGGACGCCGGGCGTCTGCGCGCGCTCTACACCTTGGACTCGGAGGCGAAGCCCCGGCAACCCGGCTCGTCCAGGCTCGAGTCGCTGTCCGCAGTCGCCGCCCCGCCGTTGCAGCCGGCCCAGGGCTCCAGCAGGCGCGCGGGCGGCGTGGCCCCGTCGTCGTCGTCGTCGTCGTCCGAGGGCGCTCCGGGGGACGGCGGCGGCGCGGCCCCGGCCAGGCAGCCCGAGGTGCGCGGCCGGTCCCCGTGCGCGGCGCGGCGCCTGCGGGCCGCCCGGCGCGCGCAGCACAGGAGGCGCTGGAAGGCCTTGCGGAAGTCGGGGCTGCGGCAGTAGATGATGGGGTTGAAGGCCGAGTTGGCGTAGCCCAGCCAGTTGAAGAAGACGAAGAGGCGGTCGGGGACCAGGTCGCGGTGGAAGGCCTTCACCACGTTGGCCAGGAAGAAGGGCAGCCAGCACAGCGTGAAGACGCCCATGATGATGCCCAGCGTCTTGAGCGCCTTCTGCTCGCGCAGGGCCACGAGGCGCGAGGGCCGCCGCCTGCTGGGGCGCCCGTTGGCCAGCGGGTCCGCGGGGCGCGGCGGCGCGGGCGCGGGCGAGGACGCCGGGGAGGGCGGCCGCGCGGGGCCGCCGAGGAAGCGGCGCTCGCAGCTGTCGATCTTCTTCACCTGCTTCTGGGCCTCGCGGAACACCCGCAGGTACACGAAGGCCATGATGCACAGGGGCACGTAGAAGGACACGACGGACGAGGCGATGGCGTAGGCCCGGTTGGTGACGAAGTCGCAGCACTTGGGGTCGTTGTAGCAGCGGCGCGCCTCGGCGCTCTCGGCCCGCCACCAGTGCATGAGGATGGGCAGGAAGGACACGAGCGCCGAGATGGCCCACACGGTGCACACGAGGGCCCGCGCCCGCGCGCGCGTCAGCAGGCTCTGGTAGCGGAAGGGCGACGTGATGGCGAGGTAGCGGTCCAGCGCGATGACACACAGGGTCTCGATGCTGGCCGTCACACACAGCACGTCCACCGACGTCCAGAGCTCGCAGAAGAAGGAGCCGTACTCCCAGCGGCCCCACACCACGATGGTGGCCCCGAAGGGCACCACCAGCAGCCCCATGACCAGGTCGGCGCTGGCCAGGGACATGATGAAGAGGTTGGTGAGCGTCTGCAGCCGCGGCGTCTTGGCGACGGCCACGATCACCAGCACGTTGCCCAGCACGATGAGCAGCACGACGAGCGCCAGCAGCAGGCCCATGCCCGCGGTCCACTGCTGCGACAGCGGCGCGGGGCCCTCGCTGGCGGGCGGCAGCAGCGAGGCGGGCGGCGACGCGGGCACCAGCAGCCGCGCCGCCGCCGACAGGTTGCGGGCTTCGGAGGCGCCCAGGCCGAGCGCCCCCGCGCCCATGCCGAGCTGCGGAGGCCGGGGGCGGGGGGTGTGGCGGGGCCGGGCCGGGAGCCGGGGCTGCGGGGCGCGCGCCGGGAGGTCGCGGCCGGGTCAGGGCAGCCGCGGCGCGGGGCCGGAGGCATGGACGCCGAGCGCCTTCCCCGCGGGAGCCGAGCGCTGCCCCCGCCGCCGCCGCCGCCGCCGCTGCGGGAAGAGCCGCCGGGACCTCAGCATGTTTCTGAGCGCGCCGGGCCCGCGGCTCGGGCACCCAGCACCCACCCCACCCGCCGCCACCCCCGTCCCCAGGCCAGCCCCCGGGGCCGCGCGTCAGGCTCCCGCAGCCAATCGCCGCCGAGGCACGCCCCCGACTCCGGTCCCCCCGCCAGCCCCCGGCAGCGGGCCCCCCTCCTACCCGCGATCCGGCGGCTCGGGAGAGTCCAGCGCGGACTGCCGAGCCAGCGCCTCCCCGGCACCCGCGGGCTGCAGCGAGCGCGCCCCTTCCTGTGCCGGCTAATCCCCAGTCCGGTCCTCTGAGCCGCCCTCGGCGCCCGGCTGCCCGCCGCGTCCCCGCTCCCTCCGGTGGCCCCCACTTGCCCTCGCATCCCGCCCCCTCTGGCTCCCGGATCTCTTGCCTCCTGCGCTCGCGCTCTGCTCGCTCGCCAGCTTCCCTCCTTCCCTGCCGAGCCCCCGCACTTCCCTGCCTCCGGTGCGCCAGGCCCCTGCAGCTTGGAGAGGACCTCAGTGTTCTTGAGGCGTCAGAGCGCCTTGGACAGCCTGTCGGCTGGGGTTGGAGGAAGCTGTGGCTTAGGCGCTGCCACTAGGCAGGCTGACCCCCGTTCCCTGTCAAGAGGAGACCCGGTCGGCCTGACCGCATAGGCTAATGGGAAGTGGGTGTAGGCGGTTAGAGGAAACTTTCCAGCCAGGCAGGTTGCTGGAGCAAACCGTACATCTGTCAGAGGCTCTCCGGGGCTGTTCTTGAGTGTTGTCTCTCAAGAGCAGTAGGTGAAGGAAGGAAAGGAAGGTTTGTGGTTGTAACAGCCAATTCTGGGGACCAGTTGGGGTTCCTCCTCCTCCTCCTCCCCCTCCTCCTCCTCCTCCTCCTCCTCCTCCTCCCCCTCCTCCTCTTCCTCCTCCCCCTCCCCCTCCTCCTCCTCCCCCTCCTCCTCCTCCTCCCCCTCCTCCTCCTCCTCCCCCTGCTCCTCCTCCTCCCCCTCCTCCTCCTCCTCCTCCTCCCCCCCCCTCCCTGTAACCCCAGGTAAGAAAATGACGCAAGGCCATGTTCCCAGTACTAGGGAGACGTTTAGGAGGGCAAACCTTACCCTCTAGGAGTAAATGACACCCCCACAAAGAAAGAAGACACTGAATGACACATCAGACTTCTCCACTACGGTATTAACACCTGCATCTGGCATTTTATTACCCAGAGGATTTTACAATGTGAGCTGGGTCAACACAAACAAGAAAGCACTGTCACTTATGGTTGACATCATGAACTGAGATTTCAGATTTCTTGGTAGGGGGATGGTTTTCTCTTTTACCCAAGTTCCCAGATTTTCAAAACTGTGGGATTAGCTCTGAAGAGATGAGAGAAGAAAATCTATATAAATATCCAAGGGGATTAAATCTGAAAGCATTTAAAGTTATATCACATTTTTCCCCTTTTCCATTGGCAAATGAATCTGTTTGAAAGATTATATAGCTAAGTGGCTAGCTTAGCTGTAGGTAGACTAGATGGTAGATGTCGAGGATGGCCCTCAGGACTGAAACACTCTTGTCTGATTTGCTCCTGGGGATTTCCTCACCTGAGGTATTTAAAAAGAAATCTGCAATTAAGTTCTTGAGAAGCAAAGGATTTCCAATCACTCTGGAAGGGTGCATGGTAGTGTTATATAATATTAGATAATTCTCACACGATTTTCTTGCATTGGAATAAAAAGAACAGTGGCTGGAAGGAACGCCAGCATGTAGGCCAAGTTCATATTCCAGTCTTGCTGACTTCCACGGCCATCCCTGTCCAGAGCAAAGAGTAATGCACACCCGGTTCATAAAGTCAAACACCCAAACATAAGAATGTGCTTTAGCCCCAAACCCGACCATCACAGTGTTACAACTTACAACTGGGGATTGATTTATTTGTTTATTGACCCCTGCTCTGGACTTATCAAGCATTAGTTTTGCCAACTTCGGTTTTGAGAATCTGGGACCAGGAGTTACATAGACGAAAGGAGACAGCACCCTTAGTCACCTCAGCCTCTGCAAGCCTGGGTCTCCCCCTTCCTCCCTCATGAGGACTCTTTTTTGGGGGGGTAAAGCGACTCAAGGGGAAATTAGCCAAGGCTTGACATTGTGGTTGCCCAGAAAAAGTGCTCTAAGTGCAGGGGGTGGAGGGAAGGAATTTGGGAAAGAGACTTTGTATCCCACGACATCTTTCTGTCAAATAGCATTACTGGACTGTATCAGGCCAACCTCAAGTGTCCCCTGGGCATTGTGTTTCTGGGATCAGTACAGCCAGAACTGTGCCGTTCAGGGCAGAAGATGGGATCAGTATCCTTAGGGTTATACATGTGTGCACACCAGGCAGTTGGGCCCCAATTCTGGACTTGTTGAAGACTTGGAACTTTCTCCCTGATCATTTGGCGTTAGTTACATCAAGATTCTCTGAATTTTCATCAAATTTCAGTGGAATAAATGCGTTAAAATATAAGTGCTCAAAACCAAAAGGCTTTTCTAACAGGGGCTCCAATAGAAGACTACAAACAGAAAGGATCTCAGAAATTCTAGGGGGGTTTCTTCAGTTGTCTTGACAGGTTAGTTTGGAATAGTCCAGCTTCAAGTAGAGTTAGCTTTCTAGGGAAAATAGATCTCAGCTCTCTTTATTTTCTGTGTTTCATGGAGACTTCATTATTTTTAGACTATTTTAGATGCAATATTAAGAAAAAGTTCAACGTAGCAATTGCTTTATTCTGTTTTCTGTTGCTATGACAGGATGCATGAAACCAGGTAAAGTATGAAGAGGTTTACTTTGGCTCACAGCTCTGAAGGTTGGGAACTTTAAGATCGGGCGGCTGCCTCTGGTGAGAACCTCATGATGTGTCAGGACAGATGGCATCACGTGGCTGGAGTGTGGCAGGAAAGAGAGCGTGACGGTAACCCTGCTCTGTAACAACCCACTCTGCAGAAAACTAGCCTGCTCTCTTGTGGTAACTGCGTTAATCCCATCACAAGGACAAAGTATTAAGACTCCAGGCACCTCGGAACGATTTCACTGTCTCTCAGTCATCACATTCACAATGTCTATATGAGTTGGTGGGAATCAAAATTAACCATATCAAACTTAGCACCAACTTGAACAGGTATCAGATGCTGCAGAACAAATCAGCCCTTCATCTCCTCATTCCCTACGTGCAACTCAAAGCGAAGGAGTCCTTAAGAACCCATAGGTTTAATAACACTTAAGAAAATAGCAGAAAGTTCTACTGAGAATGCTAATCAGCGTGCTTGAGAGATCACAGGCTCCTTGTGCCCCACTTCTTCCTTTCCTCTTCCACTACCTGCACCCCACACCCAGACTTAGTGCTCTGTGTACCCTCCCCGTCACTAATTCTTATTTCATTTAATCTCACAGCCCAAGGCTGAGGGTATAGCTCAGCCGTAGAGCACTAACCTAGTATACAGAAGGCCCTGGGTTTGAAAACAGAAAGAGGAAAATATGTATTGTCTAATTTAACACCTCAAAGCCTAGCTCATATTTCTAATCTCTGCTATGACCATGGATGCTTTTCAGTTCAAAACGTTTAGTCCTCAACTTGACTGTCAGAGCCCTCCTCAGCTGGGTTCCAAATGACCCGTTCATCACCCATGCCGGAACGCCCCAGGACCCCTTCACTTGAAGTTCTGTATTGCTTTCCTTTTGTGGATCTAGTCTTTCTGTAGCTGGTGAGTACTCTTGTCTCAGTTAGTTCTTTCACCCTGAGTCTTCTCCTCCCTTCAGTCCCTGGACTACCTTCCAGATCTACCTTGAGTCTGGCTCCTCTGGTTGCCTTCCTTGCCTGCTGTTTCTGAAAATGATCTCCCTCTGAACTACAATAATCACATTTCCGGTGGCAGTTAATGAAGACTGCTTTTTGACATCTCTTATGTTGTTCTTTTGTGTGATTTTTTCTCCTTCCTTCCTTTCTAGGTCATAAGCTTGCTGAGAATAAGCAGGTGTGAGTTACTATGCTCAGCTAAGCATTTCAAAACATTAAAAAAATATATAAGGTGGGCTCATGAGATGCATCAATTTATATCCTGTGTCTTCAGCCATAGGTAAAGGAGAGCACAGATAAGAGGTCTTCCAGAGGGGGCACACAAATAAGTACCAACATTGCTTACTCTTCCTTGGTGACCAGGCTTTCACTTACGACATTTATCCACTCATTTCTGCCCTGGAAGAATTGCTGATGTCTTCAATCTCATTTCAAGTTCTAGATAAAATTAAAGACCTATAGAGCAGGGATGAATGGCCTGCTTGTGGTGTAAGCCTGAGCCTGACAAAGCCATTTCTGCTCTTGAAAAGGAAGGTGAGCAGTCTGACAACTGCCTGGAAGGCAGGCTAGTAAAGCCCAGGAAATAGATCAAATCTGTTCAGAAAATTTATCTTGAGACTGATGATAACTTCAAGCTACTTGAAATCAGGCTATGGCTAATCAAAAGATTTGCTAATCAGAGCTAATGGCTGCGCATAAGGAAGCATGCACAGCTTTTCTCATAAAGCGGTAAGATTGCTGCCAGGATCACTCAGAGCTAACTAACTGAAGGACAGCCTGCACTGGGCTGGCACTTAAGGTCATATGCTGGTTTTGCAGCCACAGTTTACACAGGAACAAATGCCTCCAACCACTATGGTCACAACAAGCACAGAGGAGCATATACAGTAAGCATAGCCAAAGGTAGACTTCTTAGAAAATTCAAAAGCTTTCCCCTCTCCCCACTCGCTTCCTTTCTCTCTGCCTCCTCCTCTTCCTGGTGTATCTGAAAAGTACATTGAACAATGTTAGAGCCAATAATAATATTTTTCAAAAATCAGATGCATTGGAAAGTATTCAGATGGAGGCGGCAGAAGATCCAGGCTTGTGTCCTGACTTCGCTACTTGACCTTCTGCAGCGACTTCACCTTTCAAACAGACTCACTGATCTTTCTCTCCCATACTTATGTGTGAATTAAATAGCATAACGTATGGGAAAAACTTATTTAAAATCCAAGTACCATGTATTTGCAACACATCGAACTCTGTCTTATCACTGTGGCATTTCAAACCATGAAATGTGCCAACACTCACTTGTAGGAGAAGAATCGGTGCCCAGAGATAAACCGCTGTTAATCAACTTGACCCTCTCCTTTTTCTCTAGATGTTAATATGACTCGGAGCTGGGTAGCAGGAAGCTATTTTTACTTCTCTTATCACTGAAAATCATCTTCTAATTTTGTTTTTCATTTTTCATGCCCCTCCTTAGTATATACTTTGTCTTTCTTTGTTCTTTTTCTTTACTCTTCTGGGATCAAACCTAGGTCCATACACATACTAGGCAAGGGCTGTAACACCGAAGTACATGCCAGCTCATATCATATCTAAATTTCAAAAAGCCAAACTATTTTATATCACTGTATGCACGTGAGTACCTGTGCTATGTGCATGTCAAGGTCGGAGGGCAACTTTGTGGAGTCATTTCTCTCTGTCCATCTTTATTCAAAGCAACTATTTAGTGTCTACTAGTGACTTAAAGGGAGGAGACAAAAGAAAGGCAGTGCAATACAAACCCCAAACTGACTTTCAAGATTTCTGTTCCTATTCAGTTGTATACGGAATGAAAATTGATTGACCAGCTGATATCCTACCTTAAAGTTTAGTGGCGATAGGAATATTATCATTCTGTATGATAAACACTTTGGCTAACGATTGTCCTTTGATTTGCCCCAATCCGAAGCCTGTGCTAACAAGAAGCTGTGCTAACTACTACTACTTTTCTTTTATCGGTCTTATGTGTTCCAGAAAAAATAAAACAGTGATGTTGTAAGTTGCTGAAGAGTTAGTTACTAGCAACAAGAATCTCCAAGCCCTTCCTTGACAGGGTCCAAAGCGTAGGGATATCATCTAGTAAACATTTGATCTCCCGTTTGTCCTGGCTATGTAGAAAGTACTTACTAAATTCCTGTGGACTAAAGGAACCACTTAAAAGGTTATGTCCAGAAGATTCTCCACAATAAAAGAAGACATTGTATTTTTTCTTCAGCCATGGAAGGTGGCATTGGGGCGTCCAACTAAATGGACTTGCCAAGAGGAACTGGTGGGAGAGACTGGTTGTCTGCTTTGTCTCTGGATCACAGAACCCATCATTCATAATTTTTTTTTCTTTCCACTCACTACTTTGAAAACACCAAACAGGTATCTTCTTTCATCTGTTTTCCCACTTCTTTGTATTGTATAAATATTTTTGTAGTTTAGTGTACTTATTATTTATAGACTGCAAATAAGTTCCTGAAGACCTTCTTGGTAAGTAGAGGCATGCCAAGGACTTTGCCTCAACAGGGCAGAGTTTGAAGACTACTTTGTTTTTGATAACCACTGTGGTCAGGCTTCTTGCTTTGAAAATAAATATCAAACCTTTGACATGACATTTATTTTCCATAATGTCTCAGCTTTGCCTCTCCTTGAATAAAACCTGCTGGAGACCTTTATCTGATGATAGCCTTCCCCCTCCCCCAGAGTATTATCCTTTAATTAAATGTTAAGGGGGCAGTGACCTTCTTTGCAGACTCCTGCTAAATATAAATCACTTTTTACAGTGATGCAGAAAGGCATTTCTCAGTGCTCTCTCTATCCTTTTAGTAGGAGAAACTGAAGCATTCAGAGAAAGATATGTAAGATTTCAAGGAATGAGATGGAGTTCTTGACTTTCTTGTTACAAGAGTTCATCTTTAATTGCCAGACTTGCATCCTTGACAGATTTTGACCATCTAGTACTACTTGTAAGCAGAATTCAATTGCATGTATTTGGAAACTTGAAGCAAGTCCTGAAGTAAATTACAAAATTGTAAAGAAATGTATTTATTTCTACTTCATGTGTATGAATGTGCATCATGTGCATGCAATGCCCACGGAGGCCAGAAGAAGGCCTGATCCCTTGGAATTGAAATTTCTGATGGATGTTAGCTGCTATGTGGGTTCTGGGAACCAAACCTGGGTCCTCTGCAAGAGCAGCCAGTGCTGGTAACTGCTGAGCCATCTCTCCAGCCCCTTGAAGTAAATTTTTAAATGATCAGTTGTGAACAAGTGAAAAGACTCCATCATGCCATGTTTATTTGTAATTTTCAGTTGGTTTAAATGAAACAGCTCTGAAACAACCATGGTATTTTTCTTCACAAATGACATTCTAATTGTTATGTCTTAGTGTGGATTTCCAGAAGTGCCACATGAAGACTAACTCTGCAGACAAAAGAATACCAGAGAAAAGCCAAGCAATTAAGTCATTTGGATTTTTAATGTGTAACTGGAAAAAGACTTCACGGAAAAATCTTACTGAGAATCAGAGGTTCAAAAGTTGTGGCAACCTTAGGGATGTTAGTTAAGAGCTAAAAGAGTGTTGAGTTTGGAAGAGAAGATTTAAAAAGCCAACTCTACTCGTTTCATCCTTTGCATATCCTAATGGGTATCGATCTGAACCAGGTAGTTGGTTAATATACACCTCGAACTTTAAGTCTCTAAAATTTTTTTGCAGAGCCCCCCAAACACCCAAAAATGGCATTGTCTTGCTACTCCAGGAGATCAGGTCAGAGTAGTCGCTAGTCCTGAATTTGTTTTCTGTTTTTATTCTGAAGTCTGTAAGGCGATGGCTGTGGTCTGACTTGTCACTGTTGGAGCCCCACTGTCCGCCTTCTCTCTCACCTGCAGCCAACCAATCTCTCAGCAGCAGGATTTCTTAGACTTTGTTTTTTGGTTGTTGGCTCTTTTGACACAAGATTTCTTTATATAACCCAGGCTAGCCTGGAACTCGTAATCCTCCCATCCGGGCCTCTTTAGTGCTGAGATTGCAGATGTGCACCAGCATGTCTGACTCGCAGCACAGCAGGGTTTTCAACGTTTCTCCCACCACTAGTTAATACTGATTATATGCCCTTTCATAGCTTTATCTTGAGAAGAGTGATCCTGACCTAACACATGCCCACGTGTCTTTACTGCTATGTATTGTTTTCAGCCTTGCTCTTCCTGGAGACAATTGAGAATAAAAGTTACTTATTAGGCAACTTAAAAACCCACAATTAGTCATGAAAAAAAAAATCATTATTTTAGAACAATCAGTCTTGACAGATTTTGAAAACATCCTAGACCTACGCATTTTTGTCTTAGATGTTTTTACTGCATAATTCCAAATGATGGCATTTTCATAAGATTACACTAATTTTAGTAATTAGTGTTGACATTTACCTCTCATTCACATATATATATATATATATATATATATGTATGTATATATACCTTAATGAGCAAGAACACAGGCTATGGAGTCAGACTGTGTGGGCTAAAAAATCAAGGTTTTGCTAGTTCATAGCTAGATGACTCAGGGTAAGTTAATTGAATACTTTAGGCCTCTGTTTTATTATCTGTTAAATGGGAGCAAAAATACTTCTAAGCTGTTCTGGATATTCAATAAGATAAAGTATAGGAAGCATTTATTTGGTACCATAAGTACTTAAAATTAGCTTTTATTTTGCTTGGTTGTTTTCAACAACTACAGGACAACAATAATAGTAACAATAAGATCATGTCATAAAACATAAAACCTCATTATATACAAAAACAAAGGTAGGAAAAGGAGCAGGCTTCCAATCAGTGGACGTTAAATAAACAAGATCTTTTTTAAAAGGAGAGGATGTAATGACAAATCTAATTTGGTTAAGTACTTTTTAAAATTTGAAGGCAAATATATTTCTTTTCATTTCATCTGCTATTGTTCCATTTGGAGAATTTGAATTTCCCAAACTAATTTTACGTCATAGAAGGGTCATTCCAGAGAGTCTCTTCTATGGTATAACCATATTCCAAATCAATGGAATAACAATAGCAAAACAAAGTCACTGAACTCTTAATGGGAAAGCTTATTCCCCCAGCCGTGACTGCTTCAAGCTATTCTCCTGAAGGTACAAATTCACAGACTCCCAAGGGGGCTGGAGGACTCCCTCTGGACTAGCTTTATGTCAAGGTAACACAGCATTGTATGGGCTTGAGATTAGGGCTGTGACAGAGTCACCTGTGAAAACAGGGATTCAAGGAATGAATAGCCAAGGAAAGATTGTCCAAGTCCCTGTGGTTTAGCCTCTAGGAGAGTCTTCTCAGACTAACTCTGACTATTAATTTAACTTCATAAAGGATTTTAATGTCTTTCTGTCTGGCTTCTGTTCTTTCACAACAAATTAAAAGCAATTTGGGGTGAAGGGGTGTGGTCGATGCAGAGCGTGGAGAACATCTAGGGATGTTCTATTGGAAGAGAGGACAGGAAGGTCACAGATGCCACTTATTCAAAAACAAAGACTGTTCTGTGCCCAGCATCCCTCATGGACCCGAGTACTGTGATCTGTGCTTTGAGGATGAGGAGAAGATATTTGGGAAACATTTTTTCCTTGGAAAATAAGAAAATTAAAAATTTAGATTTATTATCCACAATGTAGAAAGTGAATTTATATCGTCTCTTTATTCTTCACTGGGGCTGAACCAAGGGATAATGACTCAATGTCCTGGGAGTCTCCATGACAGCTGGCTCCTCCCGAGGGCTATGAAGGAAGGATGTGTTCCAGACCTTTCTCCTTGGCTTGTGGTGGGCCACTTCCCCGTGTTTCCGTCTGTCTCTGAGTCCCAGTTCTTTTTCTTACATGAATACCTGTCATACTGGACCAGGGTCTGCCCTAATGATCTCCTGTCTTTTTCTGTAAAGATTCTAATTTTAAAATATTTATTTTGTTATTTTGTTTTATGTGTATGAGTGTATTGCCTACTTGTATGTTAGTGCAGCTGTGTTGTGCAATGCCCTTAGAGGTCAGAGGAGGGAATCAGATCCCCTGAAACTGGAGTTATAGATGGTTATTTGCTGCCATGTGAGTGTTGGGAATCAAACCTGGGCCTCTGCAAGAGCAGCCACTGCGCTTAACCACTGAACCAGCTCTCCAGCCCTAAAGATCCTAATTTTAAATAAGATCATAAAGTTCCAGGGATAAGAGTCCAACTTGGGGGCGGGGCATATTTGAACTTATGGTATAAGAAGCCTTTTGTCACTCGTGTCCCATGCATGCTGTATTTGCTGTCTTCTGGGGAAACTGACAAACCTAACAAGTATTCCTATTTCACATTAGAGACAGTCCCCCAAATATAGTATTCCGATCTTGGTGAATAAAGGGTTGCATAAATACTTCTCAGGGATTGGTGTCAGATGAAGTTCTCATCTGCGTCTCAGCAGTGAAAAGAGTGTAAAGCGTATCCCCTTATATGTGAGCTGGAGAGATGACTTAGCAGTTAAAAGCACTCACTGGTTTTGCAGAAGACCCAGATTCAATTCACAGAACCTACGTGGCAGCTAACAATTGTCTGTAACTCCAGTTGCAGGAAATCTGACGCCCTCTTCTGATTCCAAGGGCACTGCAGGATACGGTGCACTTACACACATGCAAGCAACACACTCATATGTGTAAAATAAAAATAATATTTTTTAAAAGATGAAGGTGAATGCATTGTTGTTTTATAGGTTTCATTGTAAACCATGAAACTCAGCAATGTTCTTGTACACAGAATGGAAAAACTGAGGTTCATTTTAATGATCCCGTTAGTCACGTGGATCACTTTTTATCAGGTTGTTTTGATAGGGTGTAGACATACGCAGAATCTCTCCACCGATGCAGTGTGGCTGTTATTTTTCCCAAGGAAGAATTAGTGTAACAGATAGCAAATAACTGGGCAGGAAAGAAACAAAAATCCTTTATGACCAAAGAACAAAGCTCGCCTTTGAGGCAAGGTAAAACCATGTACTCACATAGAACCCAATGAACAACAGGATTTGTTTTGTTTTGTTTGGGATTTTTTTGTTTGTTTTTGAGACAGGGTCTTCCTGTAGCCTCAGCTAGCTTGGAACTTGTTATGTAGGCCAGGCTGGCCTCAGTCTCAAAGAGATCCACCTGCCTCTGCTTCCTTAGGGCTGGGACTAAAGGCATATGTCACCACATCTGGTGAAAAATGGGATTTTCATGAGCTTGAAGCTAGTGCTTTGATTGAACAGGTGCTTCAAATACTAAAGTATTAGCTAGGAAATAGCTCATTTCAACATATTGATTTAGATTTAGATTTATTATGGGGACTTGGGCAGTAGCTTAGTGGTATAGTGTATTTGTCTAGTGTGTACAAAGGGTTTTATTCTCAGTATCATGCATGCACACACACACAAACAATTATGGAATCTGAGGCCACATGAGCATCTTTATATCATGATTTCTTAAGTTGTATATCTAATTGTTCATTGTATATGATACCAAAGCTAACATTTAAAAAATAATTGTGTGTATATGAAGGGTGTGTGTGTGTGTGTGTGTGTGTGTGTGTGTGTGTGTATGAGGTATATGTGTGTATGGGTGTTTGTGTATATGAGCACAGGTGTGCTCCTGGGGAGGTGTTTGTCCTCACATTCCATCTTAAGAACAGTTTGTGTTGTTTGCTTCTGATCCATCAGCTTTCAGGAAGTCTCCTGTCTCTGCCTGTCACCTCACCGTAGAAGCACTGGGATTATAGACCTGAGCCTCCATGCTCAGCTTTTCTTGGATTCTGAGATTTAAAACTTGTACAGCAAGTGCTTTTACTGAGCCCTCTCCCCAACCCCCAAACTAACAATATTTTAATCTGTGCTTGGCCATGGACCAAACGAACCTAACATTTCACAGAAGAACAATCCCACCTCCCAATCCTCACCTGACTGAGGTCCAAGAGCTCTCACTATGACTGGTCTTCCCATATGAGACTAAATGTGGTTCAGCCTGTCCTGGATCCCTCCACGTCAGGAGCTGAATGCGCAAGCAGATCCCCCTGCTTATCAAGTAGGAAGAATCCAGTGATGGCGCTAACATAGTATGGCACATAAGCGCCAAAGCCAGCTCCTCCTTAGATAGAGCTGCTATATCTGTGTTACATAAACAGCACGGATTTAGATGTATACGATTCTCTATTTTTAAGAAAATGTCATATGTAAGTTTTTTTTTTTTAATGGCTGGGCTACTTTAGTCGAACATTCTTATGTAAGATGTCACTGAAAAGCCCAGCTTTGTGGGTCTGTGTATTATTTAGTCATCTGTTTGTGCAACTATAATTTTAACTTAATTTATGATGAGCAAATAGGTTTTCTGAACACTTCGAGCTGTGTTTCCCTGATTCAATTTGGTTTGTTTTCTTCTCAATTTCCTTCATAACACATTACAGAGAGCCTTCTCTGGAAAGTTCGTATAACGCTTCCATAAAGGTAAGCAGCTGCTCTCAGAACATAGCCAACCGAATGGGTAAAATGGGCATGTTCTTTCTAAAGTAGTTTAGTGGAAACTTAGCTCTCTGGCATATTCTCTTTCAAAAATAATGTCGAAACTATATTCGAGACCCAGGGCTAAGGACGCCAATAGCAAAGTCTCATTTACTTCCTGTAATAGTCCTATCAGATACTGTTTTCCTTTTAAACCAGGAAATCAAAGCTAGAGAGGCTGATTTGTCTGCAGTATCATGAGCCAACGATTAAGCATGACTTTCAGGTAGCTCACTTTCTTTTCCCATGGCTGTGATAAAATACTAAGACAAAAGCAACTTAAAGAAGGAAGGATTTATTTTAGTTCATGGGTCAATGTAATTCATCATGGGGTGAGTCACAACGGCAGGATCACGAGGGAGCATCTACCTCTGCGGTGAAGAAGTGAGGTGGGGGCGCTGAACGCACGGTGCTGGTGGGCCGCGACCCCCTTGTTCGGTCTGGGGCTCAGCCCATGAAATCGTACAGCCCATAATCAGGGTGGGTCTTCCTCTCTCCATCAGCCCAGTTAATAAAACCCTCACAGACATTTGCAGAGGCCCATCACCCAAGTGATTCTAGATTTTGTCAAGTTGACAGTCACACTTAGGTCTGAAACTCCAAAGCTGGAGCTCTTCAACAAAAGGGAGGCTTTTCTCTCTCTCTCTTTTTTTTGAGGGGGAGAATGGGGTTTCCCTGTAGCCCCAGATGATCTAGAACTTGCTACTAGACCAGGCTGACCTTGATCTCACAGAGATCCACCTGCCTCTGCCTCCCAAGAGAGCTGGGATTAAAGGTGTGAGCCACCATGCCCAGCTTTTTCTCATTTTCTGAAACAATTTATTTCAAATTAAGATCCAAAGTCAACTGATGTTAGAAATCTTAAGTGTGGGGAAGGGGTAGAAGTCCAGTGGTAGAGCACTTGCCTAGTGTGTTTGAGGCCCAGGGTTTGATTTCCAACAGCACACACTTACACATGCATGTTTGTACACACACACACACACACACACACACACACACACATCAAATTGTTAAGTAAATGCTGTGCAATCCTGCCATATGAATTCTTTTGAGACTTATCTTTTGTAAGAGTTTCATTTGTACATTTTCCATGAACATTTGAGGCTGACTCCACACAAGTTACCAGTTCTGTGTGTTTGGCATTTCCTCTGTTCCTACTGTTGCGATATCAAGTCTTCCTCTTAAATTCCTACCAAACCCACAATTGTGCCCTTTAAATATCTTTAGGATTTTTGTCCCAAGTCTCTGTGACCATGGTGACAAAATGATTCTTCCCCAGGCCAGGCCGCAGGAGCAGCCTGCATGGGAGCTGTGTTCCCTCTCCTTGGTCCTTCCTCACTCTGCTGATCAGAAAGCAAGCCCACAGCCCGTAGTCTTTTTTCATGCATGTGTCAGATATCAGCCTGTTTCACCTTTTGACTCTTTAAGATAGAGGGCAGGGGTCTCAAATGTTCTCCTAAAATCCACAGCTTGGTTTGAGCAGGAAGGAGAAAACCACAACGTTCTTACAGCTATGTAAAACAGAGGCTGTTCCTGAACCTCTTTAAAGACCCTAACGATGAGGCCCTGGGGAGCCCTGGACAGCTCCTTTTGGGTTGTTTCTGCAGAGTCCAAACATGTTAGGTGGTCTATCATTTTCCTGCAAGATGTGTGGGTGCCACCCAATGTTCCTTGTTCTCAGTTTCGGGGTCTCTGCTTGGATGGAGGCATCAGTAAGTCCTGATTTAACTCCCAGCTACACACAGATTTGGTAGCTGAGCACACAGTCGTAATTAGAACTGCTGGGGAGGAAGACGCGGAGGAGGGGAAAGCCTGCCTAGAGGCGTGTGCAGGGAAGGGGCAGCCAGAGCCCGGCAACGCTGACGTTTAAAAGATGCAAAGGAAAGAGGAACCCACATATACAAAAAAAGAATTCCAAAGCACGGAGATGAGATCCTGGAATGTGGGGAGACCTAGGAGAAAACATGATAGAAACAGGCAGAAGAGAGTTTCAAGATGGGGAGGAAGCATTCAGGATGCATTGTATACACATGGAAGACACTGTGAAAAAACGAATAAAAACTAAGAAGGGGGTGATGTGTGTAGTGGCCAACGTTCCATGGCTATGACAAAATACCTGAGAAGATCAGCTTAAGGGAAGAAAAGTTTACTTTTGGCTCATGGTTTCCATCCATGGCCCATTTGATCTGTTGTTTTTAGGCCTGTAGTAAGGCAGACAGGTCACCACCATGAAAGGACACACTGGAGGAAAGATGCTAACCTCTCAGGGACCAGGAAGAGGGTGAGTAAGATAGGGCGGGCACAAGATGCATCTTTCAAACACATACCCCAGTGAGCCACTTCTTCCACATAGGCCCCACCTCCTAATAGTTCCCTCAAGTCTGAACTGCTCAGGGGATAACCCAGTGAATGATGTGCTTGTGATCCGGTTGCCGGGAAGCCCCGATGACCAACGTACAGTTTATGAGTCTTTAGGGTTGTTACTATTATTAAGAATTTTTCTGTTTACATTGATTGATTGATTGATTGATTGACTGTGTGTGTGTATGGGTAAGTGGTGGTGTTGGGCATGCCACAGCATGCATGCAGAGACCAGAGGACAACTTGTAGGAATTGGTTTTCCCCTTCTATCATGTGGCTTCCAAGGATCAAACGCCAGTTGTTAGACTTGGCAATGGGTGCCTTTACCTGCTGAGCCATCTGGTTGGCTCTTTTGGGTCATTTTATAGCCATAAAAATATGTCACATAGGATCCACAACCTGCTATTTATTAAGTTCCCAGAAAAAATCAGAGTAAAAAGACTAACAGCTCAACAGAAAATGAGCAAAGACCATGAATAGAGAGCTCACAGCTACATTACAAGAACTGGACTTTGAACACTGGGACTGCTCAACCTCCTCGACCATGGAGGAACTGTAAGTAAGAACACAGATGTTCTCACCTTTGGTGGCAAATGCTTTGACAATACTCTGTGTTGGCCAGACGGTGGGGAAATGACAGTTCTGTTCAGAGTACAAGAAGGTTCTGGCCCCATCTGAGGGAGATGGGTAATGCATACTTGAACCATGCGTGTAGCCACTCTTTGACAGACAGGGTCATTGTTCTCTTCTAGAAACGCTCACATCCATTCCTCATTCCTCTCTTTTGAGATGGGGTTTCGGTGTGGAGACCTGGCTGGCTTGGAACTATGTAAACTAGGCTGACCTCCCTCAAACTCATGGCCACTCTCCTGCCCCTGTCTCTCGAGTGCTGGGATTACAGATGTTCATTGTCACGTAGGGCTGTCATTTTTCAATTCGTCTTTGGACAGAAGCCTTCCTGGTTCTTCGAGACCCATGTCCTGGCTCTCCATCTCTCCCTGGTCTCTAAATACTGCAGTGCTCAAAGGCCCAATCCAAGAGCCCCTCTGCTGTATGCACATCTTTGATCATCTTACCTACTCCCCATAACTATTTTTAAGATTTATTTTTTATTTTCAATTATGTGTATCTATGTGTGGATATGTGCACATGTGAGAACAGGTGCCCAAGAGAGCCAAAAGGGGGAATCAGATCCCCTGGAGCTGGACTTACAGGCAGTTGTGAGTCATTCAGTGTTGGTGTTGGGAACTGATCTCTGGACCTCTGTAAGAGTACTATGTGCTCTTAACTGTTGTGTCATCTTTCCAGCCCTCAGCATCAGAGTTTTGGGGGTGGTAAGTTACAAATGAGATAAATCTCTCCATTTAAAAATGTAAAACTCAGTGTCAATTCAGTAACACACATGTTGTGTAATCATCACTGCTATCTAGTTCCAGAACATTTTCATCACCCCAAAAGGAAATCTCACACTCAGTGAGCATCCCTTGCCCCTGGCAATGACCACTCTGCTTTCTGTTTTATAGATTTGTTTATTATTCTGGATGTTTCCGTATAAATTGAGTCATTCTCTTAGCATAATATTTCAAGGCTCATTCATCTCATAGTATGCGTCAGCATTGCATATTTTAAATGGCTGAGTAATATTTCATCATGTGAATATACCACATTTCGCTTACCTGTTCATCCATTGTTGGATGACTGGGCTTTTTCGACCACTCACCTATTGTGAATAGTGTGGTTGATTCTCCACAAGTGGGACTCCTGCCTGCCGTCCTAGTACATGGGAGGCTGACACAGGATCATGAGTTCAATGCCAGCCTGAGCTATGTAGCAAGATCTTGCCTCTAAATAAATAAATAATAAAAACCCTAGAAGTTTTTTTGTTTGAAAATTTATTTGGATTTATGCATAAGAATGGAATTGTTGAGTCTTATGTTAATCTTGCATTGTCTTGTTCCATTCTGGCTGCTGTAAAAAAAAAATGCCTTAAACTGAGTCTAAATAATAGAAGTTTATTTTCACAATTCTGGAAGGTGAGAAGTCCAAGACCGAGGGGCCAGCAGATCCTTTGCTTGCTGTAACTACTCAACTCACTTCTACTGCAAAAATGGCACCTTCTTCTATGCCTCACTTGGTGGAAGGGTGGAGAAAAAAGCTCCATTAGTCTCTTTTGTGAGGTTGTTAATACCCTCAGAGGGTGACTCTCTCCTGACCTACTTAACTCCTAAATGGTCTACCTCTTGATACCATCTCATGGCCAATGAGGTTCCAACATGTGAACTGGGGATGGGGAAGTACCAACGTTTAGAAAACAGCCTATGTTTAATTAATCTGACAGATTTGCAGAAGACTTTTTATTACATTTATCTATCGAGTGTGTGTGTGTGTGTGTGTGTGTGTGTGTATGCAAGTATATGTATCCCACTGAGCTTAGGGTTACTTGGATAAGCATAGTTGGAGGGCTGTTTATTGGTGCTCTGGGAACTTAGCAGTGACTCCGTCAGCAAAGAGGTGACTCCCTTTGAGTTCAGGGCATTTTAGATTCCACATACAAATAAGATCACATGGTACTTGTCTGTCTGTGCTTGGCTTAGTTCACTTAACATTATGTTCTCTGAGTCCATGGATGGGATTTATTTTTAAAGCTAAATGCTATTCCACTGTGCGTGAAAGCTGGGTTGTCTCTATCTGTCCATCAGTTGACAGACACTTAGATTGACTCTGTATCTTGGCTGTTGTCAATGGTGCTGATCTCGTTCCCTTTGGCTGTACACCAAGCATGACACTGCTGATCATGGACTAGTTCTACTTTTAACAGTTTAAGGAATCTTCACACTGTTTCTATAGCTGAAGTAAGTAATTTACATTCCTGCCTATCATCATATATGAGTTCTTCCCCCACAGCCTTGCCAGCATGGCTTTTTTTTTTTGTCATTTTGACTGTGGCCATTCTCACAGAGGCACTGTTTTTCACATCGGTGTCTGCCTTTCCCACGTCCTTCCCCCAAATTAAGCTGCCCAAGGGTATTAATTTTGTCCATTGTGCTCACAGTTGTACCTCCAGAGCCTGATACAGTGCCTGGAACATACAAGGTTATTCCAAAAACGTCTTTCGTATGTTGTTGAAGAAGAAAAGTTCACATCTCATCTGGCCTTAAGCAAACTCTTTGGATCTCACTATCATCTCTCCTCTTTCTCCTTCCACTAGAGAAAAGTAGGTAAAACCCAGTGTGTTATCTGCTCAGTGTTCCTTTCCTCTGTAGTCCCCAACAATCTAGTGTTTGTCAGCAACCTTCAAAAGTGTTTCTTGGGACTGAGGAGATAGCTCAATCCGTGAAGGGTCTGCCATATAAAGCATGAGAACCTGAGTTCAAACCCCAGGGCCCACATAAAAATTTATAATCTCTATGCTGTGGAGGTAGATGCAGGCAAATCCTTGGCCAGCTTACCCTAATCAGCAAGCCCCACATTGCAATGAGAGAGGCTGTCTCAAAAAACAGCTCTGAAAAATGACACCCAAGTTTGACCTCTGATGTCCTCACTCATGCATTTATACGTGAATGCACACCTAGCCACTCACAAAACTACGCCATGATATAGTAGTCAGAACACATCTTGCAGGAGTTGGTTCTCTCCCTCCTTCATATGAATTTTGAGCAGTGAATTCAGGCTGTTGGGCTTGGAGGCAGGTGCCCTTGTCTGCTGAGCCATCTTGCCAGCCCAAATATTCTTTTATCTGCAGCACTAAGCCCTTTTCCTGAACTTAAGATATTTGGCAGTATAGATCTGGAACTGATACAAACACGAAGTCAATTGTCATAGAAATTAAAATTGCAAGTTGCCTGGCAGCTGAGCCTTAGGTTTTACTCATCTGGGTATTTCTCCTTTGGTGGCTGGGAACTATCAGAATGCCTTACTCATGGTTTAAAGAAATATTTAGTTAATTGAATTGTTAGCCAATGCATGTAAGAACAAGCTGGACCTACATGCTTTGTCTCTTATGAATAGAATAAAAATAGCCCATGTAATTCATCAGATTATCTGATCAAAGGTTTTGTTCTTTTGCCTAGATAGAGAGTGATGAAGAGGTCATTTGTAAGTACCTAATTCTTTTCCACATCCAGTGATTTAACGCCCTTCAAATGGATGAATAACAGAGGTGGTTATAAAGTTCATATCTATCTTTTACTTTTTTTCACTCATGGAAGATGCTTGGAATGCTTCAGGAGGGGCAGGTCCTGGGAGGACTGCAGGCCAGGCCACATTCCCGGCCGCTGGAGCAGTGCTTGCAGATTGGTGTTTCTCCCAAGCAGACACTCCACTGTGGGGACAGAAGTCCCTCTGTGTGGGTGATTGCTCTTCCCCTGCCTCTTACCTTATTATGTAGGAAAAGCTTAATTATGAGATTTTTCTCCATCTTAAAATCTTCAATTCCCCCGAGAGGGCAGTAAAGGAGAATTACATATTATTATATCTATTCTCATTCCCTTGATAGGCATGGAGGGCTGGGTGAGACCAACTGGCTTGCTATTTACTGGATCATGCTTGAATTTTCCACTTTCATTAGATGTGAGCCAAAAATTCCTGTTGCATTTTTAGTGATCCTGATCATCACCCAGATGCTTTTCAATGCACCTTCCATTTGTTTGTGCAAATTAGATTAGAAAGGAATTTGTCATTTAAAACACTATAGAAACTGGCGGTTGTCAACATAGAGTAGCTCTGTGTCCCCGAAGGACATGTGCTGGTTCCTGGAGACAGAACTGGTTGTCAAACCTGGGGCGGGGGCTGGGGATATAATGCAATGCTGCTTTCTGGACATATGTGAGACCCTGGGTCGGAGCCCCAGTGCTGAACACAAAATATTCGGGAACAAGGATTATCATAGGCATTCAGTGGTTAGAGGCTAGAGATACTGCTCAGCAACCCCTGTGCACAGATGTCCCAAGAAAGATCATCTGTCCCCAACTGCCAATAGCGCTAATGTTGCAAACCCTGGTGTAGACGAATATGGAACTAAGTATACAAATAATTGTGTGTGTGTGTGTGTGTTTCAGTGTCGGATTTCAGAAATGTGGGTATGGTTTGGACAAGAGATTGGAGGCAGGGTACAAACTTTTGATGGCTCTAGGCAATAGTTATTACTTTGTACCAAATATCAGAGCAGGTTTAGTGAGAGGGGGAAGGGCCCAGGAGACGTCTTGTGATCCAAAGGATCTTCAGTAATGTAGATGATGAATTAATAAAATTCTGATGTTAAGCTTGATCAATGGCTCAGCAGGTGAGAGAGCTTGCAGATATCCAAGCACGAGGACTTGAGTTCAAATCCCTAGCACCCACATACACGCCTGTAACCCCTGCACTGTGGGGTGGAGAGGAGGTAGAGACAAGATCAGTGGGCTTACTTGTCACCAGCTCCAGGTCCTATGAAAGACCGAGACTCAAGAGAATAAGGAAGAGGGTGATAGAGCAGAAAACCTGACATCTTCCCACCTCCTGAGAACTCACCTGCACACACATGTGTGTAGACACCTCTCTCTCTCTCTCTCTCTCTCTCTCTCTCTCTCATTCTGATTTTGACATCAGGATCTACAACTGATGAAAAAAACAAACTCAAAAACAAAACAAAACAAAACAACTTAGGAGTTAGTCGCCACCAGTCAGTGTTTTAAGTTGGAAGACACAGACTTTGTTCTGTGATTATGCAATTACTCCTGAAGGCCAGAATCAACTTGGAGTTCAGACACATATTATATTCAAAGACGAAAAAAGAGGGACCATTTAGTCGCCTCAGAGAAATTATTGCATCATTTCCTTGTGTGTTGCTCAGGTTAAAAATAACCTCTAATCCTAGTGGTGAGTCCTCTGTCCTGTCAAAGAGAATTAGGAAATTACCTCAGAGCCAGGTTATAGGGCAGGGCAGAGAGGGAACGACTCAGGGAGAAAGAAACTTCGGGCTGGACTTTAAATTAAAATTTCTGAATGACAAAAGAGATTGCAGGGCTAAGGGAATTGGGACTGAGACAGAAGAGGAGGCGGGTAGCTGGTTTTGACTTGAGGGAAGAGAGCCTGGAGGCCCAGGAATGCCTCTGTGGCAGAGGTGGCTGCCCTGCTCGGTGGCTGGCACTACTGGGCAATGGGGCATTTCTCTGTTTTGTCTCCGCAGCAGTGCTCACAGAGATAGAGTGGGAACCACAAATTCGGTGTCTGTGGGACCAAAAGATGGAATCTTTTGACATTAGACGGAGCTCCAAGACCATATCAGCCCCTTGGCACACTGCAACACCATGGACAAGAACCAACATGTTCTTTGCAGGGTGATGGCTGTGGGTTGACAGAAAGGGAGACAAAGGCAGTTATTTGAACTTCACTGAGGGTCCTGGCAATCTGGCGGCCACATTCTACTCACCCTGTGTTAAAAACAACAGCAGCAAGACCCATAAAGTCAAAACCCAAAGGAGGGTCCTTAAATGTGCCTTGTTCATCATCCTGGGCATTCAGTGGCAAACTTAAATTTAAAGGCTTGAGCTTCAAATCTCATGGTTTCCCTAGTCTTGTATAATACCAGTGTTGTGGTTTCTTCCTAATTTGGGACAGGCTTTACTACCCTGGGAGCAATCAACTAGCTCCCTGCCACTCAATCAGAGTGTGCATGAATTTGCATATTGTGGAAATTAGTACTTCAAGATTAAGGATGATTTATTTTTGAGGTCACATTGCATTGAAGTGGATGAAAATCGACATGTCTGACCTTGGCAGGGTTTCCCCCTCAAAACCACAATCGCTCTGAGTACTCATGACTGTGGTAGCACCATGTTCTGTGTAATATGCAGAGAAGTCAGCAGGAGAAATGTAGTTTTCTTAGAACAATCTAACCCATGTGGTGGTTTACAAAGAACACTGGCTCGACGGGTTCAGTCTTAACTCACCACCCACTAGTGACATGCCCTTGAGCAGTAAGTACACTTCAGTTTGGGAGAAGCAGTTATTGTTCATTTTTAAATTAAAAAAAAATTATGTGTATGTGGTAGGTACATATACATCTTCCTGTATGTGTGTATAGAGCACACATAGAGGCAGGATGATGATGTTGTATGTCTTCCTCGAATGCTATCTACCTTATTTTTTTGAGATAGGGTCTCTCACTGATTGGCTAGACCAGCTGGCCAATGAACTCCAGTGATCAGCCTGTCTCTGCCTCCAAATCAGGAAGGGGGATGGGAAGGTTGGGGGCATGGGGAGGCCTGGGGAGGATTGGAGGGATGGGGAGGAGTTAGAAGCTGGGAAGGGTTAAGGCGGGATCAAGCCATCTCCCCATCTAAAGATTCAGTTATTTTACCACAGCATGGAAATAACATTCCTTGTTTCTTGGAACTGTACTATGAAATGAATGAGCCAAGACCCTTGTGTGGTTCCTGGAATTTGGTGTGTGCTTCATGAAAATAATCTTCACTATTTTTTAGTCCTAAATATGTTCTGCTAAAAGTACAGTATCTCTAAAGACTTGTACCATTTGTGATTATGTATGACACTTTATATTACAAAGCTACATAGCTCCTGGTAGTTAGCTCAACAAAGGCAACACATTTAGCACTGGTGTGACAACCAGAAAAACATCTGTGAAACCCTTACCAGGTAGAATTAAAGCATGCTCAGTGGCTCCTCAAAAGTTCTGTGAGCTGTGGGAAATCAAAGGTAAGTATGTATGAGTCAATATAAGTTCCTGTTAGAAAAATGCACCAAAGAGCATGACATCATTTGGTTTGAAGGCTGAGGAGATTTGGTCGGCAGAAATATGCAGTAGCTCAAGGGAGTCACTGGGAAGACAGCCAATAACTTCTGACCTACAGGCAGAAAAGAAACTCTGGGAACTGAAAGGTCTCTTATCACATTTTAATTCAAAAAATAAAACCTTACATGGTAGAGCCAGAATCTCTAAAGGAATGAGATATCAGGAAGAGACGTTTTCAGGTGATAAACAGTGCATTTGGCGAAGAGTTTTCCTCTGTGTATTCCCACTGTGTTTATCATCAGAACAGATGGGGAAAGGAACTTATCGATAATGTCTTGTGTTTATATAATTATCATCATGCAAAGGTACCTTCACAAACAGGAGCTTGAAAGTGAGGTCCATCCATCTATCTATCCTCTCTCCCATTTACTGACCTACATGTCCATCCATTTCTGCCCATCCTTCATTCACCCATTGTTCTAGTTTGCTTTAGATTGCTGTGACAAAACACTCTGACCAATACCAACTTGGTTTACATCTCCCAGGTCACAGTTCATCGCCAAGGAAGACCAAGGTAGGAACTTGGGGTAATAACCTGGAGGCAGGAGCTGAAGCACAGGCCATGCAGGAACGCCACTTACCGGCTCACTCCCTTCACCTGTGCTCAGCCTGTTTTCTTGTACAAATACAGGACCATCTGCCCAGGGGTGGCACCACCCACTGTGGGCTGAGCCTTCCCACACCACTCAACAATCAAGGAAATGCCCCACAGACATGGCCACACGCAAGTCCCGTGGAGGAAATTCCCCAGTTGAGGCTCCCTCTACCCAGGTGTGTCAAGATCACAACTGAAATTACCCAGCGTGCCCATCCAGACAGACACCATTAATTAAATGTACATCTTTGCTAAGCTGTCGGCTGGAGGTCAAAGTTGCAGAGATGGAGAAGCTCAGTCCACCCCTCAAGGGTCTCCCAAAGCACAGTCAGAAAGCAGGGATGTCCAAATCCAGTAGATTGTAGCATGACAATGCATGAACACAGTTAGAGATAAATCACAGATGCCCGGCAAAAGGTGCCGTTGCTGCAATCGTATTTCTGATTTGAGGGTAAGGAGCTTCGAGCCTGATTTTGAGCAATTTGGAGTAAATAGCTGCCTTGGGTAGGTAGCTCTTGCCTCCCTCTCTGGCCCACATTCATTATCTCCAGAGAAAACGATGTCTGTGGCTTGGAGCCTCTAATGGAGCCAGTTTCCCCACTGGCTGTCTTCACTTCAAGTGAGGGAGGGTTATTTACTGCATGCTTCATCACTGATGATCCCGTGGAGAGAATGCAGGACACATTCACTTTCAACTGCTGAGTGGGCTGGACAGAGGCCATCTGTGTCTCCTTTCCCTTCTGCTAAGTAGATGTGGGATGGCCAGGAGTATCGTTTAAAGAAATACTCAGAAAATTTTTGTAAAAAAAGAACACAAATATAATTTTTAGTTTGATATCGAGTTGCAGCTTATAGTTCATTTTTGCTTAAATTTTGTGCACTTTGCCAAGGATTCTATCAGGAATTCTTTTTTAAAGTGATGATTTTTAAATCCCATGGAAACCCTAGTGCCTTTAAAAAAAAAAAAAAAAACCCCAGACTGAAGGCAGTGCCTGTCTGTTTCAAACACTGGCAAAACAGAAATTAGCCTTCATGTACTTGTGAGTTACAGGAACTCTCACCTACTTGGACTCACTTTGTAGTTCTGACATGAGCTGATAAGAGTTACACTGCTGAGAAGCTGCAAGCTACTTCACCCTCCTGGTTTGGATGTGAGGGGCTTTGGCGATGGGAGGCTCAAAAGTAATCATTGTAAAAGCCATCGTCATGAATCAAGCTACCTCAGCTGTGCTGTACAGGGTGTTCCCTCCCATGCTTTCGGGAATCATCCCATCCATTCTCATCTAGCCATTGTCACCCGGGTAGACAAAGAATGAATCAAATCAACAAGTATTTATCCAGGGCTTATTGCGAACTTCGAACCATTCCAGGGCACTGTTTGGAAGGGAAGAGGCTCGGGTGGAAGTCGTCTAAGACACATTCCTCTATTATATGAACAGTAACAGCAATTGTCTCCTTAAAATACTGTCTGCCTTGATCGTTGGCTTTGAATAGCCCCATGATTTTAAGCTACAAGGTTGGAAATATTATAACTGCTTTTGTACTTATAAACTGAAATGAATCCTTGGTCAGGAGAGGGGAGGAGTGGAGAAAAAGCCTACAAATTTATTATACTGGTCTGCTGTTTTCTCTTTACAATCGCTGCTGATTTGGGCAGCTTACAAAGGACTGTACATCCTGTCTACTGAGAAGTACAATAGCAAAGGAGGCTTCACGGGAATGTTTTCCCTCCCTGATATCTCCAAGGATATGTGGGCAGACAAAGGACCAGCCTGAGCTTGCTTGCCAGTTATGTTGTACTATGTCTGGAGCATGAGGCTGACCAGCGGGTAGATCGACAGACTCTGATGTTCTGTCCACATTCCCAGAAAGGGGGGAAAGTGCTTATATTACACACCAGACTGACTTGATGGGAAATCCAGACCCTTTTCCTATAAGTAAAACCATAGCTAAGGGTTGCAAGGGAAATACTCTCTTGGGCTGCCAGGCTGGGAAGACATTGTGATAATTGTTCTAACAGCTTCACGGAGGGTCCTTCGCACAGTGTGAGCTCCGCCCAAGGGAAGTGTGCACACAGTTCACATTTTAGTAATTTTTACATAGTTGTGCAACCATCATTACAATCTAGGCTTTAGAAGATTCTAGTACCCTCCAAATCGCCCTCCCTCAACCCAGGCAAAGTCAAACCTCCTTCCACTCAGATCCAGGCAACCAGTGTTTTGCTTTTAGTCTAGAAATTCCTTAAGAATGGAGTCATACACTACGCTCTCTATTGTGTCTGACTTCTTTCATTTTCCAAACATTTTCAGGGTTCATCCACACTCTTCCTGCACCTGTTCCTGTTTTCCCCTTTCTGCCAAGCAGTTCCATCATCCAAGGAGGTCATTCTCTAATTTCAACCATCAACTGTATGCCTAGACCTTTCTAGTTTCTTTGATAACATATTAGGTTCATGCAGCAGGAAGTATATTAGAAAGTAGGATGTTAGAAAGTGAATTTTTTTTCTAGTTCAGATGACCAGCAGCCAAAACACAGGTGCATTGGAAATACTGTATAAAATTACCTTCTGGCTTTGTGTTTGCGATATGCATGAAAGTATGAGATGAGTGATTTTGGTTCCATCCCTGCCATATCTCCTTATGAATATGCAAATATTCAAATATATGAAAAGTAAATCTGAAATTAAAACCACTCTGGTTCTAAGAATTTGGGGGTAAAGGATGCCTAACCTGTTTAGAAAATGGGGCTTTGAGAGGTTAGGTAACTTATCTAAGCACACAAAACCTCAAACTATGGAGTTGAAATTCCAGAGGATATGAATGTAGTGTGAAGGGTGTAAGCTGGTGGTATGCAGAACGGAGATGACAGAGACATCACTCTTGACCAGAGGAACTCGTGGCACACACTTGTGGCTTGTGGAAACAGAGGAAGACCTGACAGACCCAAGAAGCTCATCGGCATGCAGAAGTTAAGGGCTGAGTGCAGGGGAGGTTTGCTCTGCAGGAACTGAAGAGTCCCGGAGGATTCTGAGCAGAAAAGGTCTCTGCCAGCAGATGTCCACTCTGCCTGGCAGTGGGTGGAGGTGCTGAGCATCTGGTTGGGAAAAACATAGTGGGAAGGGAGAGGGGAGTGTTGATGTGGGAGGAAGCAAGACCAGACTTGGTGACTGATTCTGCCCAGGCTCAAAGAGAGTATCAAATTTAGTCTTTCAGCATGGTGGCTGACAAGAGTGACCCCGCCTGGAGCCATCCAAGGAAACCATTTCAGAAACATGCCCGAGTTACGGTTGCCTCCTCTTTCTTCCTTTGAGGGGAACCCCTAGTGATTCCTGGGTACTGGCTGCTGCTGTTTGACTGGGAGTTTCTTTAAGCATCCTGAACTCATTAGTGTGGATGAGGAGTCAAGCTGATCTCAACCACAACACAGCATTTCACATTTCTTCCTGTTGACTTGAAGCTATTTTAGAGCCTGTGATTTTTCCTTGCTTTGGTCCAAGTTACCGGGTGCCGGCAGCTGTGTGGTCCAACCTCTGCAACGTGTTTCCCCATCTGCCACTGTTTCCACAGTGTAGCCTGAAAGATCTTGGTAAATCCATGCCACCACTGGAGCCTCCCACCTTTGCACTTTCCTTCACTCAAGATGAGTCACATGTCCCAGCACCATCGGTTTGAGTTTGGTGGCTCCATCTCTCCTCCCTTGTCAACTGCATCTTAGTTTGTGGGAAGGAGATGATACAGTCAAAATACCCCACAATTAGGAACGACCAGAATCGTTCATGTTAAAAACGTAGGAAACTGCTCTAAACTCAGAATCAGTTTTGCCTCTGAGAAATGGCCTTGTATGGAAAACCTTCTATAGACAACTGTGTGAAACCAGCACTGAGGAGTTGGATTGGGACTGGCCACCTGAGTATACCAGAGAAGTTGATTCCACAGTCTCTGGACCTCAGGTTCCTGTGTGTGAAACGCAGATAGAATCACAGCTGCCTGCTGGACGGGTGCTGGCCAACCCTGGCTGAGTGATATTTGCATCCAGTACCAGCTAGCAAATACCTTCTCCTTGTTTTTCATTTGTGTTTGCGTCTCTAGCTTTTTTGGGGAGATGGGGGATTTCATCTTCTGGCTGACGGAATGGTATTTAGGATACAAACACAGCCTCCTGGATCGGGATATTAAAGTGTTTGATCTTGGCCTTGCTTACTAGCTTTCTGTGCCATAGTCAAGCTAATATCAAAGTGCTGTGCCTCAGTATCCCCTTCAGGTAAGATGGATGGTTGAGCATCAAGTAGTGGATAGATATAACTTCCAGCATCCCAGGACTCTTAGAAGCCACCAGTTGGTGACAGACACGGCCCTTTGCTCAGCATCTGGGCATCTGCTTTTCTTCCAGTTTCTTATTCCATCTCTCAGCTAGAGCATCTCATGCAGCCTGGAGTCCAACAACACTGAGATGTACAGTTCAGAGAAAGAGGCAATGTGAGCTGCTCTGCTGGAATGCATTTCCCGTGACTCTTAGCTCTCCCCACAGGCTACTTCTCCGAGAGGAACAGAAGTTAAGAAACTTGGGCGTTTTTTAATCATGATAAAATATGATAATGATAATCATGATAATATTTGCTATTTTAGAAACATTCAAGTGCTTGTTCACTGCCTTCAGGAAGTTTATTAAGAACAAATATACACTTGCCTTGTCATGTGATCATCTTGTCCATCTCTCTCCAGAATTTTTCAATCTTGCCAAACTGAAACTGTATCAATAGACACTAACTACCCCCACACCAATAATGGTACCATTATTTTCCTTTCTATGAATTAGTGTTAGTGAATTAGTCATTAGTGAAGATTGTATTAGTCGCCTTTCTGTGGCTGTGACAAAATGTCTGGTAGAGGAAAGAGAAAACGTTAGGTTTGGCTCATGATTTCAGATGTTTCAATCCATGGTTGCTTTGGGGTCTATTGTGAGATAGAATATCACAGAGGCAGGTGAGTCTATACTTCCTAAAAGCCCCATAATCTCTCCCAAATAGTGCCCTCAAATGGGGACCAAGTGTTCAAATACAAGAGCCTACGGAGGAGGAAGTTAATTATATATCAGGGTGGCCAGAAAAGAGCGAGGAATCGGGGAAGAAAGGGGTCAGAGGTGAAATATTCTCAAGATCACAACCCCAGGCACATACTGGTACTTACTTCCTCCAACTGGGCCCCACCTCTTAAAGTTTCTGCCACCTCCCAACAGCCATTAAGCTGTGACTCTTCATTAGCTTGTTGATGAGGTGAGAGTCCTTATGATCCAATCATCTCCAAACTACAGAACCATGATGGACTGGGGACCAGGCCTTCAACACATGAGCTTTTGGGGTCATTTATAGTGCAAACCATTTTTATTTCCTTCATTTGGTTACTGGGAACAATGTCATAAAGACATTAGTGTATAAATATCATGTTGTATCTGTCCTGAGGAAGCAGAGACAAAGCAGGACAAAGGCTGAGGCTCAGCTCAGTTTCTCCTTTTTATTCAGTCTGAAGCTGCAGCCCATTGAAAATTGCTACCCACACTCAGGGTGGGTCTTCCCACCTCCATTAATCTCACCTGCATAATCCTTGAGACACATTCATAGGTTTATTTCCATGCCAAGCTGACAATCAAATTAACCATTGTAGCAGTTATTAAGTATTGCTGTGGTAAAATCACATGACCAAAGGCAGCTTAAGGAATAAGGGGTTCCAGAGGAACGGAGGCCATCATGACGGGCAAGGCATGGCGTCAGGAGCACGAAGCTGGCTGATCAAATTTCATCCACACACAGAAAGCAACAGAAAGCAGAGGGAGGGAGAGAGAGAGAGAGAGAGAGAGAGAGAGAGAGAGAGAGAGAGAACAAGAAGTGGGGGGGGGGACTATAAACCTAAAGTGATTCTAGGGCATACTTCCCCCTTCCTTCAGCAAGTCTGCACTTCCTAAAGGTTTTATAACCTTCCAGTTAGTGCCAACAAGTGGGGATCAAATGTTCAAATACATGTGGGACATTTCTCATCAAACCACCACAACCGTCATAGTGCTGTGTAACGGGAGTGAGATTTAGGTCAGATCCACCACACCTGACAGGGAGACAATGTGGTCTTTGCTTAGTGAGTGGAAGTGCCAGACACTTTCCTCCTCTCCTTTCTTGGGAATTAAGTGAATAGCATTTAAGCAGATGCTTCATAAAAGATCAAGACTAGGGGGCGATGCAAGATGAACAGAGAGAAAAATCCATGACTTAATCTCGGTTTGCATTTCAAATAAACTCAGCTGCATATGTTCTTGTCCAAGCCTTCTTTCAGACTATCCGATAATAGTGAAAATCCCACATTTCTTAAGTGTGTTTGAGTTCCATACAGGCTGACTCTCGAAGCTTTGTGTGTAAGTGCTACCTAACTGGTTTCTGCAAACTGTGATGTTCTAAAAGTCAAACGATTGCCATTTTCCCTTGGAACCAACTGAAAAGATGGGAGGAGAACGTAGCTTGCACTGGATGCCGGGGAGATGAGTGACAGCACGTTTGTATAGAAACTTTGCATCAAGCGAGTCGATCTTGCCGAGACCAATAGCCCTTGGAATGGAAATACAACCGTGAACTTAGCAATTGTTTTCAGCACTGAGCGCACCACGAACACATCAATAAACAGCACTGTTGGAACATCAGAGCCACATTATCTGAAGAGCAAGCACCTTGTTTCAAAGGCCAGCATTGCCAAATGTGGACTGCTCTTGGTTGCAGAAATGGATATGATAAATGGCCCAGGACTGGAGTGCACTGTTGCCCAGGCCCAGGTGTCCTTCTTTGAGTTCTTCCACAAGCCCTCACCCAAGGCTGGGCCCATTTGTCAGTAAGTGCCTTCAGTGACTGGCCCTCTGGCCACAGCTGATTAGGTCAGGGCATGCTCCTGACCCCTGAGGACAAATCCTGAATGAAGGGACAGAGTTGTCCCAATCTAGTGGGGGCCCCTGAGGCCCTAAGGTCATGTGAAGATGAGGCTGGAACTTGTGTCATGGGAAGCTAGCAACTTGGGGTGAGGTGGGGAGCAGAGGTCAGGCCCTCATGAGTGGGAGCAGACGTGCAGGGAGAGACGGAGACAGGGCCACACTGCCCCTGAGAGAGGAGCAGAGACAGGGTGACAGGGTGGTGGCTGGATGCCTTTCCAGGTCCCTGGAGGCCCACAGAGCTTCCTGCGTCAGGACCCCAAGGGGAGCCCCCTTTGCCTCAAAATAATCCCCTGCCTGCACTGTGGTTTTTAGGGGTGGGGAATCAATACTTGTTTCTATTCAGTGTTCTTTGTGGAAAGTACTTTGCTGAGGAGCAGAAAAGAAAAAAAAAAAGTGCTCAGACTGTGAATTTCAAAAGCGGGCAAAGGACTCAAGTAGATCCCATATCATTCATCATAAGGAAAATGCAAATAGAAACCATGAGGAGGTACCTCTTCACACACATGAATGGCTATTATTAAAAAAGAGCAGGAGATGGGCAAGTACTCTCAAACAATACCGAGGAACTGGGACCCTGTGCACTGCTGATGGGAAAGAAAAATGGTACAGCCACCGTGGACCAGTTCGACGATTCTTGCCAAAACCCAACCTATGATTCCCATCTGATGCCACACTCCAATTGACCCAGAATGCAGACTCCCAGACTCAAATGTGAAACACATGAGTGGGACAAAATGAGGTATATACAAACCCTGGAATATTATTCAAGTTTGAAGAAGAACATTTTAACACAGGCTAAAATATAACTCACTCTCATGAAACAAAATGAAATCATCCAGGCATAGAAGGACAAATATTATATGACTCTTCTTACGAGGTGATGGAAATATTCCAGAGACGGTGGTGGTGATGGTTGTATAATCGTGCAAACTCACTTCTTGTTAGTGGATTGCACTCTTATAAATAGACTGATAAATTTTATGACGTGTATGTCACCACTAAATAACTAAAGAAAGAGATGTGTGCATGAGCAGGCTCCTTTCCCTCCGTGGTTTTGTTGTGGTTCAGGTGACACCAACAGCCCATGAGGAAGAATCTGGGTATTGACTGACCTGTGTCACAACCAAAGTGCTTTCCGAGACTGACTGTCCTGAAATGGTGAAGGAAGGCAGGCTGCTTTTGTATTTACTCATTGGCGCTGCCCTTTGTCTTTGATGAATACCCTCTTTTGAAACCACACCACCCTAGCAGATGGAACCATGGTGTTTTTCACAGCGTAGCATTTTACCCTCATTGAACACAAAGATATCTTCCCCATACTGGCTTGTTAAAACTAAGTTAGGAAGGTTTGCTTCTGAACCATTTATAATAATGAAAACTTGAAATTAATCTAAATGCTCAAGGGAAGAATAGAGTTAGTTATAAGGCACCCCTGTAACAGAATATTATGCAGCCATTAAGATTTGTATTTCTAGGGGTATTATATTATGGTTTAAATAGTCCATGCAACAGTATCCTGGGAATATATGTTGTTGGGGGAAAGAGTAATGGTAATGTAGGGAAATGCTCACAATAAAATATCAAGAAATTTTTAATAGGTAAAAAAATAATCAGATGCGAAACTGAATAATTACCATTGCTCCAATTTACTGTAACTTCATCTGTACAGAAAACGGCTGTCAGGAAAAGAATGTTAAAATGTTAGTGGTGATAATTCTCTCAGAACAGAGAAAGGCTAGGTGATTTGGATTTTGAGTTATACTCTTTTCTAATCATTCTTACATTCAAGAAAATGAAATGCCATTCACTGTTTTAAAGAATAAAGTAAGGTGAGTCTAGCTTCGTCTCAGAGTCCCAGACCGGTGTCAGGATTCCAGGTATCCAGGACCTTTGATCATGGCTCTTGAGCATGACCTGGATCCGAGGCTGTGTTGTGTGTTAAGAGTATCTATCTATGAGTGGCAGTTTCTAGCCCAGAGCTTCCTTGGAGACCCTGTGTTGGAGCATTGTCTGCTTTGTTAATGACCCAGAATGTACAGGCAGCCACTGGCTGGAGTCTGTGTCTCACTCAGTGGCTCACTGTCACACTCACATTCTTTGTCATTATGAAGGTCTCCCTGCCTGTCACATGTCCTTGCTGTGCCCTCATAGCCTTCCTGCTGCCTGCTGCTGGGTATTCAAAGCTGGGTGGACCCTTCTTTCACTCTAGGGCCCACAGTGGCTCCCATCGTCCCAAGAGCTTAATCAACACAAGGCGCAATTCCTGTCCTGACATTCATGCCTGTTTACCATCCACATAACAGTTATTTGGGGAAACTTTGAATTCATCTTGGTTTGAGTTTTACTGGAAAGGAATAGATTACTCTTTTCCCCAATAAAAAAAAATGCGTGCCCATGTTTGTCATTGTATGGAATACTTAAAACAAAAGCGAGCAGCATGCTTCCTGGAGTTAACATTGTGGGCATTATTGCAAAAGGAAGATGTAATCAGCAAGTCAAAACAAGTGGGATTTTATGGTATGCGCTGTGGCCATTTTCTTGATGAGTACAGTACTTAAGAGTCTGTGGGAAAGGCATCATTTGTGTTCCAGAGAGGGAAGCCATCATTGGCTGAAACATCTTTTCTTCTAGAATATTTAGAACATTAAGCCTGATTTATGTTTTTTTGCACAGCCCGAATCACTGTGGGATTATGTGATAATGATCTAATGTTATTAAACTCCATAAGCATAAAGTGAAGTAAATGCTTGCAGCAAGTTTGGGAGATAACCTTGTGTTTGTTTTAACAATAATGACAGTATGTTCTTTGGCATTCTTTCAAAAAGCCACCATTACTAGGTGGAAAGGACTATATTCTTTGAAGACTTTGGAAACACGTTACTTTCTTGGTCAATTAGGAAGCAGCTAGATCATTAAAATATTTTTGATCTGGAATATGGAGACTCTACAATGTTGGACTCTAAAGTACTCCTATAAAAACATCGAAAGGAGAAAGACCTCAGAATCAAAGTGAATTCATAAGGCTTGCTGGAATGTGCAGTGAGTGTCATCAAGCTCAGCTTCATTAACCCAAGGTACCCTGAGAGTAGTGTTTGTCATTTCTGAACACTAAGACTGTTTGGACACAATTATGGCTATTGCTGGTCACAGTGTTGACATGACATTAAACCAACAACATGCTTCAGCTATCATTGTCTCAAGGTCAAGTTCAGATCATACCAGCAATCTTAGCTAGAGCTGACTGGGTGACAAGAATCAATATAAAGTCAGGCTCATTCTGACACAGTGATTGAATACCTCCATTTTAAGAGCACAGTTTTTAATCAAAGTAACACTTAATCCATACTTAGGGCATACATCTAAATATTTAGAAATGTAAAAGAAAAGAATGATTGCAAGGGAGAGATGGTGTGACTCCCTTAGTGGGTAGAACACTTTGTTTTATGGAGGGCACAATCGGGATGACCAGGTCATAGGGGGAAGCTTCCATAAATGTGAGTTTTGTTCATCTGAAAGGGATCTCAAAGAGTTCTCCTGCCTTTTTCTTCCATGTAGGGATGCAAGAAGAAAGCAACAGTCTGGAATCTGGAAGAGGCCTTCCCATAACCTGTTGTGCTGATGCTCTGATCTTAGATCTCAAGCCCCCCAGACTCTAAGAAACACATTTCTGTCATTTATAAGCTGCCTAGCCTAGGAAGAGAGGCATCAATCAACTATTGCTCCCTGAGTTTCTGGGTAGGCCCAGGGTGGATGGTGGTGCTTTTCACTAAAACAAGGAAAACAAGAGAATAACAAGTAGAGAGGGAGAACAAAAATCACCTGTTTGTTTTTGGCTGTATGAAACAAGATGCTGTAAGACATCCAAGAGCAGAGAGTAGTGAACATATGTGTATTCCTCAAAGGTGTGGCTGAGGCTGGAGAGGCAAACGCAGGCATTTCCAGCCTATGGTTGAAGCCGATGCTGTGCCAGCACTCAGGAGAGAGTGGTTGGAGGAGGGCGGAGGCCCCAGGAAAGTCCTGGTGAACTTGGGCACTTGGAGGTTGGACTGAGGAAGAGGGTCTTACAAAGGAGACTCAGGATCAGAAAGGGGCAAACAGAGTGGAAGGGACAGTCCAGAGGGGTGGGGCGGGGGAATTGGGGGGCTGTCAGAGGGAAGGCAGGCAAGAAGAAACCTCCTCTGAAGAGGTGCTGCTGTTTGGAGCTTAAGTGACTTCCAAGAGTCTATGTATCATTTAAACAGTGTAGTTATTATTTTTTATTTTGTTTGTATGAGTATATTGTCTGCATGTATGAGTGCACCTGTGTTGTGCAATGCCTGCAGAAGTCAGCAAGGGACATTGGTTTCCCCTGGAACTGGAGTTACAGATGGTTGTTAGCCACCATGTGGTGTTGGGAATCAAACCCAGGTCCTTTGCAAGAGCAGCTAGAGTGCTTAATCCCTGAGCCATCTCTCTAGCCTGTACCATGTTCGTGCAATGTCTGTGGAGGCCAGAAGAGGGCGTCAGATTCCCTGGAACTGAAATTATAGATGATTGTTAGCTGTCATGTGACTGCTGGGAATTGAACTCAGGTCTTCTGAAAGAGAAATCAATGCTCTTAGTCACCAAGCTATCTTTCTATCTCTCTTTCTCTCTCTAACTCCAGTTTTGGTTTTTGCTTTTTTTTTTTTTTAAAGTACAATCTCATGTAGTTCAGGCTGGCTGGAAACTCACATTGTGCCCAAGGATGACCTTGAACTTCTGATCCTTTTGCTTGTACCTCCTGAGTGCTGAGACTATAGGTATGTGTCTCCACTCCTGGGTTTGTGCAGTGCAGGGGATCAAATCCAGGGCTTTGTGCAGGCTAAGGTAAGCATTCTACCAGCTGAGCTACATCCCCAGCCCAAATGTCCTTTTTTAATTAAGACAGAGCAGGAACCTTCCTTTTGAAACCACAGCAAGCAGGAACTTAATAACACTGTTATGCTTTCTTTGTGCTTCGTTGCTTTATGATTACTATACTTTTGACAAGTGATATTGATTTTCCATTAGAGGTATGTAATTTTCTCTTAAAACAGAATGACTTGAGTTTTAAAAATAAGATAATAAGAAAAATCTGTAGTAAATGATGATGGGGAGGCCAAGACAGGAAGAAGCAAAAAGGGTGACAAGACAGAGAAAAGAGAGGAATTCCGTGGCTTCTGTTAGTTGGACAGGCTAATTGGGAAGAACAACTAACAATTCACTGGTTCTGATTTTCACTAGGATAACAGAAGTTAGCTTCTTGCACGCCTGTTGAGTTCGTCTCAAAGCCCTGAGGCAGGGACAGCACTGCAGGATAGGGTGAATCAATAGCTCAATATCCCAGAATAAACCTGGGGGCCTGTCTGATCACAGGGTGACTGGAGACCCCCTGCAGAAGAGCAGGTGACTGCACAGTGTGGGACTGTAGAATCCCTCTCTATATCCTCCTCAGCAGCTTTCTTGTGACAGACCCTCTATACCATCTGCCCTCACCTTCCCTCTGGGCCTCCTCCGGCTTCAGAACTCACTGAATCCAGTGCTTCCAGCTGCCCTACTGTGTAAGAAAGAACCTTGGGGACCTATTCCCAGCAGCTCTCACTTGAGCACCTTTGCAAGCCCCCACTACAACCTTGGACTGTCTCTGAGACTAGGATTTTCAAAAAAAAAAACACATCAGGAAAGGAGGAGATGCTTCAGTGTGTAAAATGCCTGCTGGCAGACAGGAAAACCTGAGTTCTGAATTCCAGCACTCACCAAAAAGAGCTGGGTGCATGCTGAATGTCTCTAACCTCAGTTCTGGTCAGCAGAGCAGTAGATCTCAAGGCTTGCTGGCTAGCCAGTCTAGCTGAAACAATGAGCTTCCGGCTCAGCGAGTGACCCTGTTGCAAAAAAATAATGTGGAGAACAATGGAGGACTATACTTCTGGCCTCCACACATGCACACACATGTGCTCACATGCATACACCACAGGTATTCATACACACATGTACTCACAGAGGAACACATCATTCCCTGAAGTGCGTATGTGACTTTCTTGGAAGGATGAAGAGCAAAGGGTGCCTAGTTTGCCCTCTTCCGGCTTCCACTCATGTATGTTGAGTTGCTTCTAACAACATGGTATCTTGTAGGGTGGTCAGTTTTCACGATTTGCCCAAGAAAGTCTTCATTTTAAAGCCAAAGGCCCCATGATCCAGGAACCCTCAGGCAAGCTGGGAAAGTTGGTCACCCAGTCTTAGGCCTGGGCTGGTGTTTCTCTTGGACACTAGAGAACGTTTGGATGATTATGTCCTCAGAACTGTGTTTAGACAGAGCCAAAGAGGATGAAATGATTTCCTCATTCAAATTCACCACAGTGAAAATATTAGAGCCATGCTGTTTTTATTAATAGACGTTATGTAATGTCACAAGAGGGAGAGAGGGGGTCTATTGCATCAGCAGTGGCTTTAATTAGGCTGAGCCAGGAAAACCTGCACAAAGCCAGTCTTCGAGCATGTTTATAAAACCTGCTGTGTCCGTAGTGAAGGCTCAGCTTCTTCCATGTGGCAAAGATCCCATGGCATGCCTGCCTGCAAAACAGGCTGTGCTTACCCAAAATATTTGGGATTTGCATGGTATGCAGCCTTAGAGCAGTGCTAGCTTTTGTGACAAATACCTCTTAAATGCACAATGCAATACAAATTAATTTCACGTTGACACAAAGCCCCAAACAGATGTTCCTGATTGACTAGTAAGTCTCTTTCAATCAGTGACTCGGGTCTGAGGCTTCCGAGTTTTTTTTTTTTCCAGTGTCATTAACATATAACTTTCAAGGTTGCCCTTATTATCTGTGCCAAGCCAATAGAGAAGAAAAGAATAGACTAGCTGGTCTGGCAAGATGGGTCAGTGGGTAAAGGCATTTGATGCCAAGTCTGGTAATCTGAGTTCTATCCCGAGAACCCACCTGGTAGAAGGACAGAACAACTCCTTCAAGTGGTTCTCTGACCTCCACATGTATGCTGTGGTACACACACACACACACACACACACACACACACACACGTGCGCACACACAGAGTCGAATTTTAAAGGAAAAGAATATGTAGTAACATGTTTGGGAGAGCCCCAGGAGGGCAACTTGGACCTGACCCACATCATCTACATACTTTCCACTTACTTCCTCAGTTATAGGCCACGCCCAACTGCAAGGTGGCCCGAGAAACAGTGTCAGTGGGGACCGGGAAGAAGAGGAAGGGGGTTTGGAGGAAGCGAGCAGTGTGTCCTGTATTTTGCTGTATCTGGCAACCCTATTGCAAAGGCACGTGTCCTGAGTGAGCCAGGCAGCAGCTGTGATGCCTTTTAGGGCTTAGTCTCAGATGTTGTTCAGCATTCTTCTGCCGGCCCAGACAGGAGAGCGAAAATGTCACATTGTAAGAGGGCTTATGGGAATGGGACACACATGCATGCACATACACACGCACACTCCTTCATATATTTACTGATGTGGCCATGTTTGGAAAACACAATCTGTAGAGCTGACTACTTTTGTATAGATGATGGAACTTAGGTACAGGTGTTGTGAACAGATACTGCCAATCGGCAACAGGACCATTCTCAAATGCATAGCTAGTTTGCTCCTAAACATACTAATCTAAGGATGGGGAAAGCTTTGTAGTTAAATAGGAATTCTAGGCTTTGGTGCAGCAGATTTCCCAAAGATCAGAGGGAACATAGGCCAGATGTCATGGTCAGGAACTTTAAAAAGACTGGTGTCTCAAGAGAGTTAGGATGTTCTCAGAAATGCCACTAGGAATCCGTAGCAGCAAGGGTTCCTGATGAAAAAGAGAAAAAGGTGGAGCGTGGGTGGGTGGAGGGGAGAGCTAATAAAACCAGAGACCACACAGGAAATTCTCCGATTTTATAAGGGCAGGAACAAAAATGGGAAGGAAGAGTACTTAACCAAGGACAAATAGAAGTCAGTGGTTGAGAATTGTAGGGACAGCTGCAGGAAGTGTTGACGCCCCAAAAGATCTGAAGGAGAATGTTCCAGAAACTAGGGAAGGGCTTGATTCACTGCTTTGGGGTCAACGGTGCAACATTTATGAGTTAGTAAAAGAGGAGCTTTTGGAAGAGAATGACCTTGAAACTGAGCCAGCCTCTGGACCATAGGAGACGATCAATACATACTGGTCAAATGCATGAACGAACAATTGGATTTGTTTTGGAGGGAATTGAAATTGATGCCAAGAGGCGGAGTAAGGAAGCACCAAGTTCTTAGCAGGAAGTCTCTAGCATGGATGCTCAGAGCACAGACTACAGAGGAAGCAAGCGTGGGGTGAGTGAACAGGGCAGCCTGGTGGACAGAAAGAACAGGAGAAGCCATGGGAGCAGGTTTCTTAACTAAAACTGGGAGTGCTGTTCCATTGCAGAATTGCCCAAAGAATGTTGACCAGGAAGTTTCTTTGTTTAGAAATGGTCAAAACATGAAACAGGACATTTGTTTTAAAAGGACATTTTATTTTAGTATAATATGTCTTCTAGCACAAAAATCTTCCTTCTGTAGCTCAGTTTCTTGTGAGAGAGTTAATACCAAATGTTTAGCTTTACTTAGACTCTCCTGAGCATTCAGTGCCCCTTGCCACCAAAAGAGTTGTTTCAGTGTTTAACCTGAGAAAGACAGGAGGCTTTTGTTGTGAAATGAGTAAGGACATAAGGAAATGGCATAAGGAAAGCTTGTTTCATTGGGTGTCGTTATTTATTTTGTTTTATCCATAAGCCTGCACGTCTTGAGAAGCACGTGTGCAGTGCCTGCAGAGGCCGGAAGAAGGCAGAGGGCGGAAGAAGGCAGAGGCCGGAAGAAGAAGGCAGAGGCCGGAAGAAGGCAGAGGCCGGAAGAAGGCAGAGGCCGGAAGAAGGCAGAGGCCGGAAGAAGGCAGAGGCCGGAAGAAGGCAGAGGCCGGAAGAAGGCAGAGGCCGGAAGAAGGCATCGGATCCCCTGTGACCGGAGTTGTGGATGGTTGTTAGCTGGCATGTGGGTGCTGGGAACAAAACCTGGGCTCTCTGCAAGGACAGCCAGTGCTCCTAACTGCTGAACCATTTCTCCATAGGTTGGTTATACTTTTATAAGATTTGCCTGTTGCCAAAAGTAATTGGAGCAGTATAATTAATAAAAATAATTTAGTAATCATTCATTAATTGAAATTTCCATTAAGTTATTGTGAGATTTCCACTCAAAGCTTCTGTGATGAAACTATTTTAATTTGACTTGATATTCAGAAATGTATACCTTTCTCCCCCAAATATGGCCCCAAGTGCATTTATTTGACTTTTTATGTATTTGCTTGTTTGAGACAAAGTCCCATTAGGTAACCCAGACTAGTCTCATTTGCACAACCCTCTTGTCTCAACCTCCAGCATGTGCCAATGTGCCTTGCTGTTGGATGATTTAAAAAAAAAAATCCTGTCATCTGTATCTGTGTTTCAGGCACTGGAGAGGGAGTAATGTACAGGATAGTCTCTGAAAAGCAAATCATCAAACAGAAGTTAAAATATATCTAAAATATATAGATATCATAATAATTTTTTAAAGGTTAAGAGAATCTAAGTGCGCACAGAGACTTCTATTTCAGATACTTAAAGTTTAAATGGTGGTGATCCCTCATTAAATGAGGAGGAGCCATTATCTATTTAATAAGTATACTAACTATTCCCTATGAAATTGATTCATATATATCTATGTGTACTACTAATAATAATAATAATCATACACTGAGTGGCTTGGGAACAGGAGGAAGGTGTTTCTCAAAGTTCTCGAAACTGAGTTGCTCAAGGTCAAGGGTAGATGCAAAGGCCTGGTTCTTGGTTTGTAGGTGATGGCTTCTCTAGGTTTGTCTCAGAGACTTTTCTGTTGCTGTGGTAAAATACCTTGACAGGGCAACTTAAAAGGGAAAGGATTTGTTTCAGCATCATGACAGGACAGGAAGACACGGTGTCAGAAGCAGTCCTTGTCACATCGTATCCACACTCAGGAATCAGGGAGTGAGCTGGGAGCAGGGCCAAACTATAAAGCTCCAAGGCCCTCCCCCTCCTGGGCCCACTCCCTCCATTTTGGTGGTTTCATAGCCTTCTTGAACAATGCCACAGGCTGGGGACCAAGTGTTCAAACACAGAAGCCTGTGGAGGGCATCTCACATTCCGGAGACAGCACTATGCCTTATGTGGTGGGCGGGGAACACTCTCCCTTGATTCTCTTCTATACATTTACACCATTATTAAAAGTGGAGCTCTCAGTGCCCAAGTAACATCTATCTCCTAATACTATCACCTTGGGTTTAAGTATATGAGTTGGGGGTAGTTTGACTTCCAGAGCCCTGGGAGTGGGTTAACTCATCTACCTGAAGCTGTCATTCCCATGTCTGAAGTTATAAGCGGAAGAGGCATCTAGGAAGAGAAGATGGACACAAAGTGAGGGTTAGGGCAGGACTAGGCCAGACCCTACTTGCTCTCCCCCATGCCTCCATCTTCAGTCTTGGGAACTGCTCTTCACTTAGTTAAGAGTCTGCAGAGCTGAATGACAGAGCCTGTGGGAACCTAGGAGCTGTGGCCCAGCTGCTGACCGGCAGAGCAAGGCAGCAGATAAGTACCAGCTGTCCAAGCTGTAGGAGCACAGGTACCCTGCTCTGGCCACCAAAAAGAAAGAAAAAATGCCCCTGCTTTACCTCTGCACAGTGTCTCTAGTGTTTCTTGGAAGCCACAAAAATCTGAACCTTTAGCCAGGTGTGATGGTAAATTCCTTTAGTTCCAGCACTCAGGAGGCAGAAGCTGGCAAATCTCTGTGAGTTCAAAACCAGCCTAGCCTACATAGTGAGTTCTAGGCCAGTTGAGACCTTTAAAGAGAATTCTGAGAAATGGACAAGCCTATTCCAGTTTGCTCTAGGAAAATGAGGATGGCCAGGTAGGCTTAGTTCCTTTCCTTTTGCTCTTGTCTCTGGTATAAACTCGTTAGTACCATTTGCTGCTCTCCCTGGCCTCAACTCACTACCTCCAGTTCCCTTTAACTGCATTGTATTTTCCACAGTGCTCATCACTTTCTAAAGCACCACATAATAATCACCGTTTGCTCGGTGCTTGTTTCCTACAGTAAAGGCTTTCCAGGGGAGGATCTTTCCTCCCAGTTTGCTCCATGATATATCGTGAAGACCTAGGACAGCATGTCTGTCACACAGTGAAAAGAATGGGGCATTCTAAAGATGAGTCTGAAATCCACAGTGGGCAGGTCACACGCCACGGGCTTTATTCTAAGTATGGTGAGAGACCTGTGTTTGATCATTTTAAAAACATCTCTCTAGGGGTCATCGAGATGGCTCAGTGGATAAAGGTGCCTGCCTTCATGCCTGACGAGCTTTAATTCCTAGGACTCACATGGAGAGAACCAACTCCTGTAAGTTTTCCCCCTAACTCCACATGACCACCATGACGTGCACACACCCCAACGTGCATGCGTCCCCCGCAACAAATAAATAAATGTAATTTTAAAGTTTTAAAATGTATCATTCTGGGGCCATGAATGGCTTGATGGATGAATGAGTTTGTCACACAAGCCTGGTGATCTCACTGCGTTCAATCCCTGGAATCCATACTAAGGTAGAAAGAAAGAACTGATTCCAAAAAAAAGTCTTCTGATTTTCACAGAACACCATGGCATGTACACCCACTCATCACGCACACCTGTGTGTACACATAATCAATAAAAATATATCACGTTGGCCCTGTGTGGGATCCCTGTGTGTCTGTCTGTGTGTGTGAAGGGTTAGGGTGTTGAAAGCAATGAGGGCTGAATCTGGAGTAGGAAAATCAGGCAGGAAGTGAGTGCAGCCATCCATTTGGGAGGAGGGTGCAGAAAGGTGGCAGGCAGCCTGTGATCAGATCAAGATCTGTTGTGACGGTGGAATGGTCAGTACTTGGGGACAGGCTGGATGGAGGGATGGCTCGGAGCTGGAGGGAGAATTGGTGAGCCCATTAGCAGAAGGAAGACCAGAAGAGGAACAGATTGAGACCAGAAATCAATATTTTTATTTACACATTTCCACACATATTTTCCGAGCTCTCTATGTGCTGGGAACGGTGCTGGACTGGGGATATGCCAGTCAACGGGCTGGATGAAAGTGTGTACATGCAAGGATCTCATTCTAGGAGAGAAGACGTTAAACAGGAATATCAGTGAGTGAGATAGGTTGAGTGTATTAGGATGTGGCAGGAGTTGGAGGATGAGTAAAGAGAGGGGGGTGAGGCGGGTGTTAACTTAAAATAAGGTGCTTAAGGAAGATTTGAAGCATGAAGCCATAGTCAAGACCCATGATGAAGCTGTACAGGCAGAAACAGCTGGTTCTTCTCAAGTGGAGCCTGTCCACTGTCTATGCGAAACAGCGAGAAAATCAGCCTGGCAGGCGGAGGGCAGAATTATGGACAGAGAAGCCATTCTGGGGATGGAGATAGATGAGACCATTCCAGGGATTTGTATTTGGTGTGAGGTGGGAAGGCGCTAGACAGAGAGTGACCTGAGCTGACTTCTGTGTCTGAGACATCCATTCGCTGTCCTAGTGGAGACACCTGGGGAAGTTGGGTATGAGTCAGAAGCTCAGGAGAGCGGCCGTAGCTGGATTCAGGCAGCATCAGTGTACAACGTCAGTAGATGACGTCAGGTCTTAGACAAGGCCAGCCAGAGGGACATAAGAGCTGAGAAGAGCACATGGAAACTGACGCTGTGTGACTTTCCCTGTGACGACTGTTAACCCCAGATGAAGAACACACCAACAAGTCAAAGAAGGGATTCCATCCAAGCCCAGCCTGGTGAGCCAACGAGTGCAGGAGCACCAGTGACTCAAAGGCAGCCACACCATTGGAAATCCCTGGGGGACTTGTGGGCAGCTATGTCGCTGAGGAATCCCATTTGCAGCATGGATGACTCATGAGAAAGCTGCGCCATTGAATATTCCCTGGGCAACTAGACTGCCGGAGTCCCAGTCCTCAGTCAGTACGTTGACTCTTAAATAAACAGGGGAAGGAACAGAGCCTTCTGAGGCCCTCCTGAAGGCTCCTGAGCCTTGTGGTCCTCTCTGCCTCCACAATGGGATGCTAATAGGCTGGCTCTCAGCAGGCTCACCCTATGGGTGATCACAGCTGCTCTCATTCAAGATATCCATGGTCACATCCAACTGGAGGAAACATCTCCATAATAGCCATGAAGTTCCAAGAACAGACTATTATGTACAGAGATGACAGACATCTGCCGTCCTTCCCATTTCCATCGCCCTCATGTTAGAGGACCACTATTGAATAGAGATCACTGCTGGAACAGTGACTGCTCTCATTGAATCTCTGGGGAATCTATCATGGGATACATTCAAGACATATCGGACATATGCATACATATTGTAGCCATCTGTGAGAAAAGCTGTGATTCTGAGTAAGTGTCAGTTGTAAGGATGTAGCTGACAAGATCAGGGAGTGATGAGAGATTTTCAGTGCACTCTGCTACAGGTGAAACCTCACTTTGTTTCTAGAACCATAGGCTGATGTTGGCAGAGGCTGCTTTATGCAATAAGGCACTTGAGGTCACCATCAGCTTTAGGTTTGTGCTTAAAAATGACTGCTGCTTGTTATTAGCTGGCTGCTGGCAGTGATACCTTAGTAGTCCCACTCTCTGGGTGGGATGAGGTCAGAGAAGACCCCTGATTTGTAGTGTTTATCAATTTCCATGGTGTAAATACTTCCCCACGGTTAATTCCAAGTTCCGATGGTTTAACAACTAACTCTTGGAATTCTTGCAGTTCTCTTCAATCTTTAACAGCTGCCTCCCATACACCAGACTATTTCTCTCTGCAATAAAGGCTAGGCGACATTTTCACAGCCCTGATTCCTGTGGCTTCTCAGCTTTTCTGCACTCCTGCATCCATGCCTGCAGTTCACAGTGGAGATGGCTGGATGCCCAGGATGGTGACATTTATCTCTGCTGTTAGAAGTGTTTCTTCTGTTACGGTCATGTAACTCTGACCCTAAGAAGACAAGAGCAAGGGTTTGCCGAATTGAATTGCTGTCCTCATGATTTCCTACTATAGGATCCTTGTCCACATTTTGGGTGGACTATACATCTTACATATGAGACTCAATTGCTTTGAGTCCTTCTACATTTGCTCATGATGGAAAGAATCCCATTATGGCCTCCAAGAGTATATTTAAGAAGGAAGAAGAACACCTAGGAAGGTCATTGTTATTTCCAAATGTTTCATGTGAAGAGTATAGGAGTTCAGAATATGCTACACCATACAGGTTTGCACAAGGAATGTGGAGCAGGAATCTGTGCAAATGTATAAGCTGGGCACCTTTTGAAGTCTGGGCTAGGGTTCCATTTCTTTCCCTATTTTCATTCGTTGCGTTGCATCAATGGAAGTCCTACTCTCCAAAGCATCTTCATAATGAGCCAAATGCCCTGCACCTCAGTGAGGCTCACACCCTGAGAAAAAGACACCTTATGGATGTATGTATTTAAATCTATGCACCCCTGTTTCCACTCCTCCCCACCCCCCACAAAATCCCGTCTGTTTCTAAAAGGCATGTTCAGTAGCAGACCTGGCATGAAGCAGCTGAGCCGGGTCATGTGGCTGGGGGAGAAGCCCCACACAGCTGCACCAGAGCATAACCACCTGCGGGGTCGGGGACAGGCGGCATTTTGTGGTGGGAGGAGGAATGGTGTCCCTAATTGCCATTTTTGCATATGCAAGGGTGATCTGGGGGGACACACACACAAGCCCGATGACATCCAGATGGTGAGGCTGTTCTTGCTGGTGACATTTGTGCCACATTCTTTCTAACCCCCGTGGGCCTTGCAACACCAGAGACTGGAGGTTCCAGAAGCCAAGCGGCTGATAGGGAGCCCCAAGAGGCAGCAAATACAAATTTATCTCCAGGCCCCAGTTCCCCTGAAATACCTACTTGCTAAATGGTCACTTCCAAATCAAGGGCAGCAAGTTTCCACAGCTCTGGGCTGAATTGTACCTCTTGGAAAAAGCTATGAAACCACAAGGGTCAGAAAACCCAACGTGGTTTTTTTAGCTATTTTGTATGGAGTACCAGATAGACCGCTCCAACATTCCAGATGTGTAGCAGCTGGATAAAATGTGTTCATAATACAGCTCCTTGGGAAAGGGAACTGCTGGAGGCTTCTAGAAATATATCGTTGATCTCTTTCTTTCTTTCTTTCTTTCTTTCTTTCTTTCTTTCTTCTTTCTTTCTTTTTCTTTTTTTTCTCTAAACCTCTAGAGTTGCTTGGACAGAAATAAAGAGAAGATTTAAAAAAAAAAATCCTTTTGGCCCCGGCTGTTTTGTTTTCTCAATTTTCTTGTCAACTGACTCATGACAAAAAAATGTCAATTTCAATCAATTTCAATTCCACAGAACAGAAAAATAGAGAATTTATAGGCGGCCATTGGAAACAAAGGGACCATCTGGTTTTTAAGTGTAATTTTTTCTCAGAGCTCTAAGTCCTAAGACCATTTATTTCCCATCACTGTGTCACTCATCGTTTCATTTTCCACAGAGCCACACGGCCCAGTTCAGGTGGGTTCCATGGCAAAGGTCCCTCCTCCCTAGGCAGGGTGGGCTTCCCCATCCCAGGGCCTGTGGAGTGACTCGCACTTCTGTTCCTTTAAATGGCGAGGGTTTAGGTTTCATGGGAAGCAGCCTGGGTAAGGCTGGAGGTCATCCAACCCTGGTTATCTGGGTTCATTTGTCATTTTAGACTGACAGTTCTCACTTTCGCCCAGGAGTCTCCAGAGAGGGTTTACAACACTGTGACCAGAACCCAGTGGTGCTGGCAGGAAAGATTTCCTCCTTCAGAAGACAGGGGCAGCTCTGTGAACCAAAGTCTCATCTAGCCCTGCAATAAGAATGAAGGTGTCTAAATTTTACAGCTTTGTGGTCCTCCTTCCTGTCAGTGTGATGTTTGCTGTCTGGTGGCCAATCCCCACTCAAGGGCCATCTTGCACTTGTGGGGATGGTGCACATGTGGGTGTATGAGTCAAAGGTAAATTTTGGTTGTCGTTCCTTAGGCCACCCGCTTTAGTTTTTGAGACAAACTCTCTTACTGGTATGGAGTTCACGGAGCAGACTGGCTGGCTGGTCAGTAAGCCTCAGGGGCCTGCCAGTCACTGTCTCATCAGAGCTAATATTATAAACACATGTTACTCTGTTTGGCTTTTTCACATGAGTTCTTGGGCTTGAACTCAGGACCTTATGTTTGCATGGCAACTATGCCGTCTGAGTTATCTCCACAGTCCCCAGAGGCATCTTGCATCTGCTCCAAAGGCTCTGCAGAACTGTGATGAGACTTCAGTTCTTCTTGCCAGTCCCATCTCTGTAATACCCTTCCTCAGACTTCCCTTACCTCCAAGGACCCTGCTCTTCTCTCAGTCCCTCTTTCTCATCCACCCAAGTGTGAAACGCAGCCTCATTTTCACAAGACACCCATCATAAGCCTGTGACACTTGGGGCCCACTCTATAGAAGGCTCTGCCGATGGATAGAGAGAGTCCCTACAGAATATTCCACAGCAACGATGTGTATGAATTTCCTTTCAGACCTTTAGCCTCCTGCTGGATTGCTGGGTCTTCTTTGCCTCCAAGAACCCATCTTTTATTATTATTGTTGCTATTATTACAATTCATTTTGTAAGTTAGTAGACAAAGTCATAGGTTTCATCATGAATTTTCATCCAGTCACGACAAGATTCTCTCTCACGTCTCTAATCATTCCTGTCCCTTTCAGCCAGGATGCTCTGGAATCACCTCTCTCCCATTCATTTTCCTTCCGCGAATTTGAATCTCAACCTTCCCAGGCAGACTATACCCAGGCGGCCTCTCCTCTCTCCACCAAATGGTTCATCAGAGCAATGAGGATATATTCGTCCTCAAAGATGAAAGGAGAGCAATGGTCTGCAGCAGAGGAGTTAAGTCATGCTTCTATGAGGCCTCCACAGATACAGCCAATGGTTTTGGTATTAGCATTAGGGTTAATTAAACCACATTATAATCTTCTAGTCTAAGATTGTGCAGGTTCATTGTTGCATTGTGATTTAGGTTTAAATATTGTGTCCATTCATGTATTAGGTGCTTGTTATGTAACAGACATTCCATTTGTACCGTAGATAATCAGTGAACAAGAAAGGCAAGTTCTGGACCTCACGAAAGCTGACAAAGGGCCATGGGGTGGGGGGCGGTAATAACGAACTGGAGAATGTGTGTATGCCCTCCACTCTGATTACATCCTTTTTTTAAAAAAGTGTGTGCATCTGGGACTGGAGAGATGGTTCAGTAGTTTAGAGCACTGGCTGCTCTTGCAGAGGTCCTTGGTTCGATTCCCAGCACTCACATTACGTCTGTAACTCATGGAGTCCATAATGGGGATCCAACACCCCCTTCTGACCTCTGAGGGCATTGTACCACAGGGTGCACTTAAATTCATACAGGAAATACATTCATACATACGTATTGAATGTTTAAAAATATGTGTATATATGTATGATGCATTTTGTGTGCCTGTGGCTATGTGTGGTTGTGCCTGTGCGTGTGTGTATGTGTAGGCTAGCAGTCAAAGAGGGTGTCTTCCTCTGTTTTTTTTTGTGTGTGTGTGTGTTTGTACATGTGAGTGCAGCTGTACTGTCTATGCATACAGGACAGAGAGGGGCTATCTTCCTCTATCAATTTATACCTTTTGGGGGGGCAGGGTCTTCCACTGACCCCGGGGTTCACCATTTTTGGCTAGACTGGTTGGTCAGAGATCCCACGGTTCATCCCCTTCTACCTACCCAGTGCTGGCATTGCAGGCATGTACTGAGGCCCCCAGCTGTTTTTTTTTTTTTTTTTTTTTAAAAAACATGGGTAGTGGAGATCCAAACTCAGGTCCTCTGCCTCTTTAGCAAGCACTTTACTGACCGAATCTCCAGTCCAACTGCACTGTCTTTTACTTCTCTGACAGTTTAAGTTGGGTGAGCAGCTTAGGCAAAGAGCAGAGCTTGCGTCTGCCAAGCTTAGAGACCACAGAATTGAGAGCATCATTGAGGACTCTGGAGTCCCAGAAGCCACAGTCAAGTCTTTGAGTTGTCACCCAATGTCCACTCTAGATCAGCTTTGCCTTCTGCCCAGAGACTGGTGACCGATTCTGGGGACACTTATCACTAAGTGTTTGTCGCGAAGAGGTGGAGGAAACCTGGGACTCAGAGAGGGTCAAGGTTAAGACTACAGAACACCTACAGAAGCAGCAGCACCGACTGACAGACAGTTTCTGCTTTGTGACCACATTGGTGGGCACAGTGTGGTCTCTGAGTGTTAGGTTCAAGGTTAGCCACAAAAGCCAAGGCTGGCATGGTCAGACATGGTATTCTCTTCACTGTGGTCAAGCCAAGAGGTTGAGAACATGTTTAGAGATCTATCCTGTGCAGGCTCAGGGCTAAGAAGAAGAAACCTAGTTCAAGGTCCTTCCTCTGCTTTTGTGGATCTTGCTGTGGCAAGAAGCATCTAGACTTTAATCCTGTGTTTTTAAAGCCTGTATGCTTTCCTTTCGTGTTTTCTCAGGAACCCTGTGCTGTGTTTTTATTTCTATTTTTAAAAGACGCGAAGATATAATTCCTGGTTAGCGACAAAGGAATCATCTAAAATACCAGTCCTGACCAACACACATACAGACAGGGGCTTCTCAGATGCTGATGTGCCCATGAGTCCCCAAGGATCTTGTTCAAATGGGGATTGGGACTCAGTATCTACATCGTAGGAGCAGAGATTCTGCATTTCTGACGTGCTCCTAGGTGATGTTGAACCCGCTGGGTGGGGAACCCCTGAATGCTGAGGCTTGATGAATTAATGGGATATCTCCACATCATATCACACCCACAGTCTGAGTCTGATGTAAAGGTCAAGGGAACAGGAACACTCAGACAAGGACAAGAGGCATGTACTGGCGATCAAGAGGGACCTTTCTTTTCCTGTCTGCTCTCAAGGCCTGAGTTCATTCTCTTACAACCGCATCTGAGCTGCTGATGCATTCTCCCTCTCAGCAGACACTTTGTTCCCCTAGAGTATTTTCATCCTTCTAGGATGGAGCCATTTCTCCACGGGCCTTTCCAGCCAGTAATGAGAGCAGCTCCAAGTCTCCAGTTCCAATCTGTTTCTTTAAAAAATATTTTATTTATTCTTTTATTTTAAGTGAATGCCTGTCTTAAGTGCATCCAGGTCATGAAATGCCTATAAAGGTCAGAAGAGGACATCAGATCCCCTGGAAATGGAGTTACAGACGGTTCTCAGGCACCATGTGGGTGCTGGGAATCAAACCCTGGTCCTCTGCAAGAGCAACCAGTGCTCTTAACCACTAAGCCATCTCTCCAACCCCAACAGTCTGCTTCTTGAGCCAGAGTTCCACGGCCTTGGTGTAGAGGAAGGATTACTCTCTTCATCTTACAGAACAGTAGAAATGATTTATAAAGGATGTGATGGTTAATCTCCATTGTCAGTTTGATGGGATTTAGAATCACCTGAGACACTCATCTGGACATATCTAGAAGAGCGTTTCTAGATTAGCTCAAATGAAGTGGGAAGACCCAGTCTAAATGTGGGTAGCACCATTCCATTGGATGGGTACCTGAACCAAATAAAAAGCCGATAGAGACCTAAGCATCAGCATTTATCAGTCCCTGCTTCCTGACTGCAGATGCAGTGTGACCAGCCACATCAAACTCCTGCCACCATGACTTTCCTGCCTTGATGTACTGACTGTTCCTTCAGACTTCGACCAGAACAAATCCTTCCTTCCTGGAGGCTAGAGAGATGACTCCGAGGTTAAGAGCACTGACTGTTCTTGCAGAGGACTCAGGTTCAATTCCCAGCACCCAAATGGCAGCTAACAACCATCCTTAACTCCAGTTCCAGGGGAATCTGATACCCTCTTCCAACTTCTGCAGGCATTGCACAATGTGTGTGCACTTACATACATGCAGGCAATACACTCAACACACAAAGCTAAAATAAATAAATACGCCGTTCCTTCCTTAAGCTGCTTCTGTCAGATATTTTGTCTTGGCAACACGAAAAGGAACTAACACAAAGTGCTTTCTTAGTTCATTGCTTATTCTTTGTCACAAGTCTCCAAGAAGTTTCCTCTACCTATTTTCAGATGAGGAAACTGAGGCTCAAAGAGAGAGAGCAGGTAACAAGTCCAAGGTCATGCAGCTGACCATTTGCAAAGCTGACTGAACATGATGGATTCCTTGGTTGTTCAAAAAGCTCAAGGCTCACTGCCTTGGCCACACCCATAAATTCATTATTTCTGACCCTGTAACCAAACAGGTGACCTTAAACTACCATAGATGAGATAAGAATGTCCATTAAGTACCAACCAATTTATTAAGTAGGCCAATGGATTTTCCCTAAAGAAAAAATTGACTTTCAAAGGTTAAAATAAAAATGTAAGCATCCAAGTAAATTACTTCAAATGAGTAAAAATTAGTGTGCCTGTACCCTCTCCATTGCACTAACAAAAAAAGCAAGAAAAAAAACCTTTGACATAACTTTAAAGGGAAAATTTGATAGACCACTGATTCAATATTTAATATTTATAGGACATTTCTCCATTTAGTCACATTAATGCTTACATGCATACAAGCTACTAGATAGCCTGGGTCTTGAAAAGTCAACTACCAGCATACAAAGCCCTCCATCCCCACCAAAACTATCTAAAAAGGAACACCAGTCAATTGACAGACAGATCGAGTAAAGCAACTCAAAAGCACAAAATAATACAACGTAAGTGTACTAGTACTAAACTGTGACTCCAATTAAATATGAGTAAATCTACATAATTCTGCTAATGTGGCTATAAAACTTGATGTAAATTAGTGTTTCAATTTGAGTTATTTTGATAATTATTGAAACATATATTAATAAGCAATAACATAGAAACAATAATTCAAGTAAAAAATTCCATATTAAATAAATCAGACATGGGAACAGTTGGAAGAAAGTACACATTCAAGAAGGCACTAAATTTCATTCTTACATAAGAGAAAAGCCACAGGCACCATTTCATTCTCAAAGTCAATTAGTAGCATAGATAAAAGGAACTATCTCACACCATTTTCAAATTATTAGAAGGCAAAAAATAAATATCAGAGAACATACCTACCAATGCAGAGAATCATTGCCCCAAACAGCTGAATCATGTGAGCTTTTACTGTCTATTTTTAGTTGCTCACGTTTTCCAAATTTTCTATAATACAAGTGCATTATAAACAAAGTTACACAGCTAGTAGAGGAAAAAAGTGTGCTCCTTTTTAAAAGCTGTGTGCCCATCTAACCAGCCCAGCTTTAAACAGCTCATCACACCAAACAGACATGCTAACTAGATGTTTCCCTTGTTTGCCATCTGTATTTCCAGCATGAAATTGATCGGTTTCAAATGCTTAATTGTGGGAATGAATAATTCATATATAATTGATATATCTGGAAGTATCTATGAATTTATCAGGTAAATAATCACTTTGAAAGTTGTAACTATGATCATCAACACTACCACCACCATGACCATGACCACCACCACCATCACCACCACCACGACCATCACCACCACCACGACCATCACCACCACCACGACCATCACCACCACCACCACCATCATCACCACCACCACCACCATCACCACCACCACCACCATCACCACCATGACCATGACCACCACCATCACCACCATCACCACCACCACGACCATCACCACCACCACGACCATCACCACCACCACGACCATCACCACCACCATCACCACCACCATCACCACCACGACCATCACCACCATCACCACCATGACCATCACCACCACCATCATCACCACCACGACCACCACCACCACCACCACCACCACCACCACCATCATCATCACCACCATCAGGATCACCATCATCACCACCACCATCACCACGACCATCACCACCACCATCACCACCATGACCATCACCACCACGAACATCACCACGAACATCACCACCACCATCACCACCACCACCACCATCATCATCACCACCACCACCACCATCATCATCACCACCACGAACGTCACCATCACCACCACCATCACCATCACCACAATCTACCTTTTATTGAGCACCTCTTGTATGCCAGGCTGGGGACTGGTAACATAGACATATATTGTCATATTAATTCTCACTATACTTTATGAAGTTAGAAGCCCTGTTCCTTACTTACAGAGGAAGTAAAAAACTGAGAGAGGTTGAACTACCATCCTGATGACTGACAGAGACCCAGCATTGCTTAGCATGATTTTTAAAAATTACCAAAATTTCATATTAATTATAAATATTACCTACTTAAGGTGGAGATGACTGACTGAAGGAAATCTTCATGGAAGGCACTGTGTTTACTCACTGAAATGGGTAAGGACCCAATAAATTCCAGGTGGAAGCCCAGCAGGGGTGTTCTGTTTAGCCTCGGTTGTCATCTTGACACATCTAGGAAGAGGAAACCTCAGTTGAAGAATGACCTGTGGGCCTGTCTGTGGGACATTTTCTTGATTGCAGAGTGATGTGGGAGGACACTGTGGCCAGTACCATTCCTGGGCAGATGGCCCTGGGTTATAGAAGAAAGCAGGACAGCCAGCAGCACGCCGCCTTGGTCTGTGCTTCAGTTCTTTCCTCTTCTTAAGTCCTTGCCTTGGCTTCCCTTCAGAGGGACTGTCACTTGGAAGAGTAGGATGAAGAAACCCTTTCCTCCCCAAGTTGGTTTGGTCAGTGTTTTATCACAGCGATAGAGAATCACTAGAACAGGGTTCAGGGAAGTCATAAATCAGGCAAAAGGAATTACAAGGACTCTGGTCTGGAAGAGGGAGGCACGGTCCTGGCGAGGAGGGGTGGGTGGTGATGGAGGGGCCCTAGGCATTCCCCTGAGGCTTTAACACTTATTCAGAAGGTGCTAGGCACAGGATGGGAAAGGAGGGAGGTAGGTTGCTGTTGTGTGTTGGTAGCTTACCAATGCAAGCACAATAGGAGACTAAAAAAAAAAGAGAGAGAGCAGGGACTGGAATTGAGGGGGTCCAGAAGTTGAGGGTGCCTGTACTTGAGTAACAGAGCGGCTCAGGAGAGGCAAAGCTGGATTCCATGCACAGAGGACCGAAGCAGCTCCCTGTTACGTCTGCTTCTCTCCTTTCCTCACCCCCTGGTGAGGACTGGACTCCAGCCTCCGGGGTTCCTGAACTTCAGACACAGGGCAAACACCATTGCGATGTCTATGGACCAGTTCTCTTGGCTTACAAACTTTAGGTCTTTGTCACAGTGTCACTTCTTGCCGAAGCCCACCGCCACAGCCTCTGCAGGACTCCTCATTCTCCTCATCAGTCTCTGTTTTTCTCCACCACAAATATAACTTTCTAATTTACTGCATCATTTTGCCTACTGACCGTATTTTAGCACTGGACCTTCCTCAGGAAAACATCAGTGCCATGAAAATAGGGACTTCTGTCTCATCATTCACTGCTGTGCCCTCACATACGGCACGCAGTAGGTGATCAGGCTGAATCTGCCCACAGTGATAGTGATGTAGATGTCAGGAAACAGAGCTGACATGAACAAAAGAAGATCAGGTTGGTCTGGATCATTTGATCAGTGGTGCTGGTTGGATGCTAGGCAACTGGGAAGGTGCCCTGGAAATGGGGGACTGGGGTCAGCTTGGAAGCCTGAGTCCTGAGTTCAAGAGTCGAGAGGGAGAGGGGGAATGTATGTGTGGCGGGCCATGAGGGTACCCACTTCAAGAGTGGGGCAAGACAGGAGCTGGAAAGCCATGTTTTATGAAACAAGGGAGGGGACCACATCCGAGATCAGGTGACCAAATGTGACTCACATTTGCTGCAGAAGCAGCCAATGGCATGAAGGAGGCTTGAGTGTGAGAAGAGGCCATTTGGGGGTCCCTGGTGTCTTTCTGGAGAGGGGTTTTAATTATCTGGCATAGAAGAAATCAGTTCTGTGCTGTACAATATGGCGGTCACCATACCCAACTCAAGCTGGGGTATGCTCCAAGTGCTCACAACACACTGGACTGTGACAGTTTAGAAAGGTTAACAGGAAAGAAGGCAGTAGTTCTTAATCATTTTTAATGCTGATCAATATATTGCATTACAATAGCACCATTTCAAATATATTAAGTGAAACTAGGATACATTAGGTTAAATAAATACACTCTTTAGTTTCACATTAAAAAAACATTTTTAACACGATCATCAGCAACTTTAAACTTGTACAGGTATCTCACACCATACTTATAATGGACAGCGATGGGCTATGTAGACGGACATGAAGAGTTGCCAACATACATAATCCTCCCTCCCTCCTTCTTTCCTTCTCTCCCTCCCTCCCTGCCTTCCTTCTTTTCCTACCTTTTCGTCTTCTTCCCTCCCTCCCTCCCTCTCTCTCCTTCATTCTAGAAAGAAATATCTTTCCCGAACTGCATTGTTTTCTGAATGGACACCCAAGTAGTTAATCTTCTGTTCTCAATAAAATAGATGCTTTTCATAATATCAAATCCTCCAATCGCTTTAGCATTAAGTGTCCTGGAACTATACTAAAGGCAGTGATACACAGTCCATTAGCTGTACCAAGCTCTTGGCCTCCCTGGGAGAAAAAGTAACTGCACAAATGAGGTTTCTTCTACATTAAACAGCAAATAAATGAAGGCTTTTAAAGAAACCACCTACGAGAAGTCCTGGAATTGTAATTACCCAACCCTCCAATTTGGCAAACACAGGTTTCCTCGCAATATAACCATAATGGTCTCTCCTGGTGGGAGGGAGGGAGAGGGGGGGTTGCATGGGTCCAAGACAAAGACAGCCCTGATTTGGACACTTAAACTGTTGCTTAAGAAGGAAATTCCCAACGTTCATCCTGACTGGGGCCAGGAATTGTTCCTGGACACTGTGAGGTCAGGCGTGAATCTTTCTGTATCTGTGAGTAGAGTGACATATTTAACTACTATGGGGAAAAAACAAAAGAGCACTTGACATGGTTGCTGCTCTGTTCTCTTATATCTATGAGTGAATGAATGGAATATTAAAATACAAAGCTAGGTGTGCATGGCATCCTTCCTGGAGACGATGAGAACTTTGGAACTGCAAGGACCCATGCGACAATAATTTCTGAGGATAAGGAAATGAACTCAGAGAGGGCTGCGGCCCAGGGCAGCGAGTCAAGAGCAGCCCGTCTTTCTACCTGCCACCCGCCCCACCCTAACCCTCATTGCTCCTTCCCGCCTCCTTCTTTCACCCTCCTCTTCCAGGAACCTCTGTGAGTCTCTGGAGAATCCCTTCCACCAGGGTTAACTTTCTTTTTGAGCTAATAAAAGGAAAACGCTACTGAGGACGTAGCTTACTTGGTAAAATGATGGCTTAGCATGTGTGAAGCCCTGGGTTCAACTCCCAGCACCACATAAAAGTGAGCATGGTGGTTCATGGCTGTCACCCCAGCACTCAGGAGATGGGTTATAAGTTCATCCACTCAAGGGGGTTAGAAGTTCAAAGTCATCTTCAACCGTATTGTGAGTATGAGGCCATCCTTGGCTACATAAGACCCCGTCTCAGATTGATTGATTGATTAGCTAATTCATTAAAATATACTAAAAGGAAAGAAGTTCCTTCCTTAAACATTTATTTAGGAGCTTGAGACTTAAGAAGACACCTCTGGTAACCAGTCAGCATTTTCTAATCAATGAACAGTGAAATTGAACTAAGGTTTAATTAATATTCTTTTACGTTTGCAATGATTTAATCTTGAAGGGCAAAGAATGAATTTAGAAGGTACTCATATAATTTGTTTAATCTATTATTTTTAGTTTATGTGTATGAGTGTATTGCCTGCATGTACGTAAGTGCTCCTGTGTTGTGCAAAACGCACGGAGGTCAGAAGACAGCATTGGATCCCCCGGAACTGGAGTGACAGATGGCTGTTAGCTGTCATGTGGGTGCTGGGAACCAAACCCAGGTCCTATGCAAAAGCAGTCAGTACTCTGAACCACGGAGCCATGCTCCAGTGAAGGTGCTCATGTAGTAATCTCTTTTTTTAAACAGAGGGAACTGGCTCGTTTGTTTGAGATGGATCTGGAGTAGTAAAGCCAGCCTTGAACCCCTGCTGCTGTCTCCCAAGTGCTGGGATTACAGGTGTACAGCACCGTGCCTGGCTAGGAGGAATCTGTTTTGTATCCAGAACTGCAGCTTAGAGACCAGATTCACCGCAATAATGGTGATACGATGTTCAGAGTGAGCCAGAGTAGATTGTGGGATGTTCCTTGACATCTCTGATTACTTCAATATGCCTGTGTTCTCACAGGAGTCTCTGTCATGAGGATTTGTGTGCAAAGGACTGATACAGAATAAAGGACTGATACAGAAAATCCCCTAGCAATTAGGGGTTGCAGGACAAGAAAGAATGAGAGGCCAAGTATAGATATGATCCCTGACTGTGTCCCAGTCTCTGGTGGAGCCCATCTCATGGACCCCACAGAGATCTCTGACCTCAGAGTCAGTCCATACTTGAAGCAGGAAAGCCAGTCTTTGTCTTCTCATTGTGGTCAGTCTTTGCATAAGGATCAGCTTGGACAAGGTGAACTCCTTCACCCACAGAACCAGGGGATGGACACACAAAACAAGAAACATTTGGGGTCTGGATGTGGCACCCTCAGTGCCTGCTATACCATCCTTTGGCTATGGGCAGAAAGCTGCCACCTTCCATTTATCCATTTTCCAGGGGTCTTTACTCCAGGGGCTTGGTTTGGAATTTCTAGTAGACATTTGCTGTTTTAGATTGCCCAGTCTCCATTCCTCCTTTCCCTTAATCATAGCAATGTAGTGATTAAGACAGTTTAACAATGCTAAGGAAATAATTGTTTCAGAAACTCTTCTTCCTGATCTCAGTCTGCATGTTTTGGCAGAAATAGCTTACCCAGAGTCCATGGACAGGCAGGTGTGTGTGAGATTTAGCACTCCCCACCCCCCAAGTCCAGTGAAGCATTCAGAGATGGTGCCTTGAGGCCAGGATATGGGGAGCAGGAGCGACTTGGGCAGATTTTCTGCAGAAAGGCATTCAGTGCAGGGTAACAGGTGTTCATGGAGATTTTGGAAGAGCTGAAGAAGCAGTTCTGGGAAAGATGTCCTCTGCCTTCCCTATCATGTGAGAAGGTGGGAAGTAAGAGGCCCCTGCTGGAATTAATGCATTCAAAAACATTCCTGTCTTAGGGAGATGACTCAGTTAGTTAAATACTTGCCTCACAAGTATGAAGACTTGACTTCAAATCCCCAGAATACACATAAAATATCTGGGCGCAGTGGTGTGCATCTGTGTGGTGACTAATCTTGGTTGTCAACTTGACATACCTGGGAAGAGAGAACCTGAGGAATTTCTTCCATCAGATTGGTCCATGGGTCTGTGTCACTGCCGTTGGGTCTGTGGGGCATTTCTTGATTGCTGTACAGTAGAGAAGGTCCAGCCCACCGTGGCAGTGGTACGTCTGAACAAGTGGTCCTGCATCGCATTAAAAAGCTAGCTGAGGGCGGTGTGGTGACACATGCCGAGATGGCAGAGGCAGGTGGATTTCTGAGATGGAGGCCAGCCTGGTCTATGTAGTGAGGTCCAGGCCAGCTGGAGTTACAGGGAGACCCTGTCTCAAAAATAAACAAGCAAAAAGCTAGCTGAGCAGAAGTGGGGAAGCAAGCGAGGAGGGCCCCCTTCCGGGTCTCTGCCTCAGTGTCTGCCTCCAGGTTCCTGCCTTGAGTTCCTGCCTTGGCTGGTGAGACCAGACGTGGAGATAGGCAGATCCCTGGAAACTTGTGAGTCAGCTAGCCTGGCCTTTGTCTCACACCAAAAGTATAAAGAGCCTGAGGATGAACCCCTGAGGCGATCCTTTAACCTCCATGGTGCACCTCGCACTTGCACAGACCCCCTCCCCCCACCCCCAAGAACATCCCCACTTGCTGTAGCCAGGGTCCTGACACACAAGCGAAGCAGCAACGGACACTGAACCAGCCATTCCTGCCAGGAGCTGCGACCAAGGCACCAGAGGAAGCAGTCTCCCCTCGCTGCCACCACCAAACCCCATGCCAGAGCATCAGGTAGGCACGCCCCAGCTGAGGGTCTCCGTAGCCCTGGCAGAAAAACCCCTTGGATGGGGGTCAGCATGGGCTCTGGGAGCCAGTTCGCCATGCCCCCTACTCTAGATGGACACATAGCCTGACTCAAGTGACAAGGGTCGTAGCAGACTTTTACTTGGAGGATGTCCTTCCCATTCCCTGCTGGGGTTGACCATGAGAAGTTGGCTTGTCACTACAGGAAGCCACCTCAACATTCTAGAAGGCCTAAGCATGAGGCCACTGTGGGTAATGGAGAGCAGAACCAGGCTGAGAGACTGCGGAGGACTGGTTTCCATGATGCCTCTTTAAAGCCCGGAGAGGGGCATAACTAGTTCTAGGTCATATAACAGTGGGGGTATAGGTGGGCCTTGAACCCTGACCACCTGACTCCCAGGCTATACTTTTTTCCCATTACAAAGCCCTTGACTGGTCTCTGTTCAGAACCTGTGCTCTCTTTTCTCTGACCAGAAGGGTCTCATAGCCCATCTTTACCACCATGGCTGATTGATCTTCAGCAAAGCTGCCTGCAGACCAGCCTAGGCACAGAAGCACTCAGAACACATTTTCTGGGCAGACGTAGTGGAGCCTGGGTGTGTATGAATAACTCAGCACCGGAGCCTGGCTGGTGGGGAGCTCAGCGCCAGCTTTGAAAACACCCTGGGGGCTCTCTCCGAGTGGCACAGTGAAATGTGGCCACACCGGTTCAGGCTATTTTAAGCTTTGGAAACCAAGGGAGGTGAAACAGGGTGAGCCAGTGGGCTCCCGGGGCAGATGAGTTCCAGGTCAGCTCTCCGGATGGTCCCAAGGTCACTTTGGCCTCTTCCCCTGTCACTGTCATTCTGTTTTCCCTCTTCCTTTTGGAGGGATAGGCAGGAGCTGGCCTGGAGGGGCATCTGGTCCAGAGGACTCAGTTTAGACAAAGAAAAGGCAAAAATGTTGTCTGCTAGGTCCTGAGCAGTATCCTTAAAGTTATTTTTCATCTTTATCTTACGTAATCTTTTCCACTGCCCTTTGAGATGGGGCCAACCATTGTCTTCATTTGTCACTGGAAGAAACAGAAGCTTAGAGAAAGTGATCTGTTTGCTCAAGGTCACCAGCAAAGCTGGATTTCAGATCACATGATTGGGCAGGGGTAGAGCACTTGCCTCTCACTGGGGAGGCCAGGTGGGCCTGTGCTCCTAACTACTGTGTCCCATAGTCTCAATACTCAGCAGCAGAGCAGCCAGAGTTCCCCTTTCTACACATGGACTGCATTCCGTTCCCTCAATAGCTCTGGAAGCTCTGGATTATGAGCCCATTGTTTAGATGACAAAACTGAGACTCAAGGAGTTTAAGAAGTCTGGCCAAGAATACAGGAGTACAGGCCAGGCTCGCAGAACAGTGCTAGAACTGAACCTGGTCCTCTTCCACGGCTCACCTCTAGGTTGGGGACCAATTTTTAAGGTTCTGAAGTAATTTCAGTGGCTCACAGGACACTTATTTTGATCTTCCCCCCCATTTCTATATCGAGGAAACGGGGCCTCAGAGGTCAGGTGACTGGCCCAAGGTCACATGGTGGACCGCTAGCTGGGCTGGAATCCAGTGTCCTCTCTTTCACAGAACATTAGTATTTCATTTCCTGTGGACTTCCGTGTTGTTTTCAAGGATCTGAGTCTTCCTTTCTGGATGGTTATCATTTGACAGTGGCTTCTACCACTTTGGCTTTGGGTTCCTCTATTTGTTCACCTTACCTTGTGTCAAGATGTCAGTGCACAAAGGGGACTGAGGTAGGGCTTCAGTCACTGTGATGGATCCTCCTATGAGAGGACTGTTTTTTTTTACATTTCTTTTATTTTAGTGGGGGGTGGACACATGCACCACAGTATGCATGTGGAGGTCATGGGACAACATGCAACTTTCAGAAGTTGGTTCTCTTCTACCATGTAGATGCCAGGGATGGACCTCATGCCGTCAGGCATGACAGCAAACACCCATACCACTGGGCCAGCTCACCAGCCCTGTGAAGACTCTTCCTAAGACATGACAGTATTGAGACCTAGTCTTTGCCACTGAAATACGCCATTACATTGGCCACACCCATTCCGTCACCCATAATCCTTTGCCATTGATGGGCCCCGTCGTGTGCCGTTTGATTCAGATTCCACAAAACTTTGCTAGGCTCTTCTTTGTATTTACTTACAGATTCCTGTTTGGGGGTTGGGTATGGTGGTAAGCAATGAAACAGATTAAAAAGTATAGAATCCGGAACCTAGAACTTCCAAGGAAAGATAAGTCTAGAATCTAGAAAGGGTCTAGAATGCAGAATCTGGGAATCAATAATCATTTGCTTTCTCTTGTGTACTTAGATAATGCCATTTTACTTTCCAGATGTTTGTGTATGCATATGTATGTGGGGTGCATGCTTGTGTTTATGCAGGTCCATGTACACATATGTGTGCATGTATATACATGTGTTTGCCTGCGGTTGACGTCAGGTATCTTCCTCCACTGCTTCCCACCTTAGATGCTGAGGTAGGGTTTCTTTTGAACCTGAGCTTACTCTGCAGCAAATCTAGTAGGCCAGCTTGCTTCAGGGACTTCCTGTCTCCTACTCCCACATGCTAGGATTGCAGGTAGGCTGTCATGCCCACTTTGCTTTTAGGTGGACTCTGGGGATCTGAACTCTGGTCTTCATGCTGTTAAGTGCCTCACATACTGAGTCATCTCTCCAGCCCATATAATGCCATTTTAAACAGAACTAGAAATGCAATAACATTTTAGTTCCTTGATTTGCCCTCCTTTTATTAAATCAACAATTATGTACCAAGCTTCTCTACCGCACCACTGTGCCAAGCACTAAAGAGGTCAGGTGCTGCTCTGTATGGTGTCACACACCTGTAATCCCAGCACTTGGGAGGCTGAGGTAAGAGGATCATGAGTTCCAGGCCAGCCTGGGCCACACAGTGAGACCCTGTTTCAAAGAAAAAAGAAACAAAGCCAGGTGCTGAGCCTGCCCTCTAAGAGCCCTCAATCCGGTGAGAGGGAGACACGTGCAGATGCCTACTTCCTAAACTGCGTGTAGTTGGTTGAATAGCAGAGTGGAGAGTTGGGCACTGCAGTGCAGAAGCAGTGGCTCCTCCTTGGGTGGAGTGTGAGGGAAATTGGGCTTCATGGAGGCTGAGATGTACTGCATGTAGATTCAGGACCCCCCTGGGAGGAAGTGTTTCAGGCCTGGGGCTGGACATGCCACTGGGGTAACCGCAGAGGGAACCCTGGGGAAGGAGGAACTGGCACTCGAGGAGTTGTCTAGAGCGGGAGAGACGAAGTTAAAGCCATCAAGTTGGCTTTTAAAGCACCCTGTGTGTTATGGAACGGAGTTTATAATGTCTCCTGGAAGCCATGAAGAAATGCTGAAGAGATTGAACAGGAATGTGACATAAGCAGGTTTCTATTTTAGAAAGTTTGTTCTGACTGCTGCTAGAGGATGAGGTGGATTGTTAGTGAGACCAGGAACCAGGAAGCTTTGTAGGGGAGGGCTTCAGCGGTCAGAAAGAGGGTCCAAGGCACCAAGTACCTGTGCTGAGACAGGAAGAAAGAAGCAGCTGTGAGTGGGAGTTGGAGAGATGGCTCAGTGGCTAAGAGCACTGACTGCTCTTGCAGATGATCTGGGTTCAGTTCCCAGCACCCACAGCAGCTAACAACTGTCTGAAACTCCAGTTCCAGGGTATTCAATGTCCTCTTCTGGCCTCTGTGGGAATAGTATTCAAGTGTGCACATACATGCATACAGGTATAACATATACACAGTAGAAAAAAAATTATGAGAAAAACTTGATACTGGAGAGATGGATAACATATACACAGTAGAAAAAAAATTATGAGAAAAACTTGATACTGGAGAGATGGCTTAGTGGTTAAGAGCACTGGCTGCTCTTGCAGAGGATCTGGGTTCAGTTCCCAGCACTCACAGCAGCTAACATCTGTCCATAACTCCAGTTCCAGGGGAACCCAGTACCTTCTTCTGAACTTCATGGACACTGCATGACACAGATTCATTAAAATACATCTAGGCGACACACTCATACACATAAAAGAAAAATAATAAATAAATATTTTAAAAAAGAAAAACCTGGTTAGGCATGGTGGTGCACCCTTTTAATCCCAGTACTTGGGAAGCAGGGGCGGATAGATCTCTATGAGTTAGAGGCCAGCCTGGTCTACATAGCAAGTTTTGGGCCAGCCAGGGCTATAGGGAGACTCTGTCTCAAAGCATACACACACACACACACACACACACACACACACACACACACACACAAACTTGTGAATGAAAGATTAAACACTTAAAGGGGGAGAAATACAGGAGAAAAGTACAAAAACTGAATTTGTGAACTGGATGTCTGAGTATCTGATATTCTAAAAAATGTGGTAGAGCTTTTTTAGCAAAAACTTTAAAAAATATTGTAAATGATTATAGTAGTAGTTGGTTGTGTTTTTGTTGTTGTTGTTGGTAGTGTGATAAAATACTTAGCAAAAGCAACTTAAGGAAGGAAGTCCTGGTGGCAGGCCCCAGAGCAGTTGCTCACATGTCTTCTGTGGTCGGGAAGCAGAGCTGAATGCTGGTGTGAGGCTTGCTTTCTCCTTTCCACTCAGTCCAGGACCGCAGCCCCTGGGATGGTGCCACCCACAGTTAGGGTCAGTCTTTCCACTTCAGCTGATCCTATGTGGAAACTGCCTCACAGACGTGCCCAGAGGTTTGCCCCCACATGATTCCAGATCCTGTCAAGTTACCAGTCAATATTAGTCACTACAGACATACAGGAATTGGGGAAAATAGTGAAGAGAAAAAATACCCAGGATCCCATCAGCCTGGAACAGCCAGGAAGTGATCTTTCTTTGCCTTAGTTTGCAACTCCAAGTTGATTTCTTAGGTGACGTTTTTCTTCAGTATTAGATGGTTAGCAGGCAACACTGTGTGCTTCTTATGAAGATTTGCTATAGACCCATGGCTGGAAGCTCTATCTTTGAGAGTTTTGTGTAATGTATTTTGGTCACATTTCCCCCTCTCCAAGCTCCCTCCAGACCCACTTCCCACATTCAGCGCCCCCCCAATCTTATTTGTGTTGCCTAAATATTCTTGAGAATATTATTATCCCTGAAACGTAGTCATCACCTAACAGGGGCCACACCCCTAAAGAAAACTGACTCTTCCTCTCCCAGCAGCCATCATATGCAACAACTCCTTTACTAGGAGTGGGATTTCATACCTACTTCCTCCCTGGGATTTTGTCTAGCTTGAGTTTGACCAGGTCTTGTGCATGCTGACATCATTGCTGTGAGGTTCCTTTGTCTACAACCTCTGCCTCTTACAAGCTTTCCATTCCCTCTTCTGCAGTGAGTCCTGAGCCTCGGGAGGAGGATGTGATATGAGATGGCCTCTTAGGGCACTCCCCACTTGGGGTTGAGCACCCTGTCACGTTGCTTGCATATGTGCTGGCCTGTTCAGTCACTTTGGCTCAGGACATCACCGTCAGCATTTTAGTTTCATTTGTTCCATAGCTCTGTGTATCCAACTACTTCTTCCCTTCTGCTGTAAAAATGATCACAGCGATGGAATTCTATATGCCTTTGTATGCTGGAGATTAGTTTGAACTGCCCAGAAATGACAGGGTTCAAATTAGTCCTTGCTGAGGCCTGTGAAGCCCACAGTTAGACTGAGAAGACTGCCATTGTATTCACTGAGCATGGTCTAGCCTCCTACCTTACTCCAAAGGTACTGACCAGCCTAGACAAGAGACAGTAATTCATGGGAGGCTTACCAGAAAGTTGTTCAGACTCTAGCTGGCCCTAGATGGGCAGAACAACTCCTTATTGGCAATCCTAAATTCTCATATGCATGAAGGGAAAACTGAAGGCCTCTTTGGGGAAGAAATTGTGCAGAATGTCAGAAGTCTTGGTTTTGAATGAAAGGCCTCAGGGGGTCATTCAGACAGTGGCCTTATTCTGTGTTATTGGGCCAAAGGGTGAGAGAGGCAAGCTTGGCCAAAATCCCTTTTCCTGTCCAGGTTAGACTGAGCATTGGCAACTCCAAGAGCTCTGGATCCTTTGGACTCTTCCTGCCCTGGTGGCTGTGGGGAGTCTCAGCACTCCCGTGATTCTGCTGGGAAGAAATATAGTAAATCAACGAGTCCTGCGCAGGAGGGCGGGTAAAATGGCAGCTGGGGTCAGGGTGGTGGGGGCAAAGGGTATATGCGGCTGACCAAAGCAAGAGCTACGGCAGGCATTATCTGCTGCAGGCCCTTGTGCAAGGCTGGCAGGATGGGGAACGATGGTATGTTCGCTGGGGCTTTGCCCAGGCTAATTTTACATGACAATGGCTGCTCTATGCTCTTTCGTGGAGGAGGTTTGGAACGTCCCTGCACAGCCCTGTGGCCTGGCGGCCAGACTTGGAAAAGGTTCCGCATTGGACTTCCGGCTCAGCGCAGTAGCAGGCAAGGGACTCAGGCTGCAAGTTACCCGGGAGGCCCGGCAAGCATTTCCCCTGGCGGCCCCGTCCTTCTCAGAGAAGGGAGCCTGTGCTGGCCCCAGGCAAGGCTGTCCACGAACGGCCTGGCAGGTGGCCCCTCTCCAGCCTCTGGGCTCCTCATGCCCTCTCTGGAATAAAGGAGGGACTTTGCACTCTGCATGGGTCACTGGGAGATTTTGCAAGCCTGCAGATCAGTGTTTGCGTGACTTCCTGTTGGCCTCACCCTTCAGTCTGTTCACAGAACAAAACCCAGTATGGCCAGAGAAAGAAAGAAGCCAAGAACCTAACACCAGGTTGCACCCCACTAGCTAGAGCAGAGGCTTGCTGTCTACCCACTAATGGAGCTGCTTTTGAAATTTCCTGATCTGTTTGAAAAGAGATAAGGAAAATCTAATAGCTTTTCTTTCTTTCTTTCTTTCTTTCTTTCTTTCTTTCTTTCTTTCTTTCTTTCTTTCTTTCTTTCAAGGAAATAACTGATAAAGAAATTGTGACATACGCAAAGAAAAATGTAAGTGCTCTGTTCTTTTGAGTGCACTAAATGCAGCAAACAGGGAAATGTGAGTTCTGACCCGTAGTGAGCAGCTCATTTCCAATCATACACAAAAGGGAGATTCTTGTTTTCAAATCTCCTTCCTAAAGAAATATAACTTAGCAAGGGAAAGAAGTTATAATTACTATTATTAGAATTTTTCTTTCCAGCTTGATCTTTTAAAGTAGCTCTTAAGTACAATTTCCCCATGTAACCTAATCTTTTCTGTCAACATGTAGCCTATACAGGGCCCCACATCCACACTTAGGACCTGAAAGGGTGCACTTTCTCCCTAAGGAAATTGTGTAACTATTAGCCCAGTCTACACACAGTGCTCACCAGCTGCCTTGGGTTAAGAAAATGAGTCCTGAAGCCAGGACCAGGACCCAGAGGAATGGAGGCAGAAGAATACTATGACAAAGAAATAAAGGGGACAGGAGAAGGGAGGATACCCTTCACCCCAGAGTCAGGTTCAAGTTGCACCCTAGCCTAGAGTTAAGAATTCTGGGGCAACTAGTATTTGATGTGAAAGTTTTCTACACAGAGATGACACTCCTTCTAGATAAAGCTAGTTTAAATAAATATTGACAAATATTGAAATAGCAAGAAATCAAAAGTGTATAGCTTTTCTCTTTTCCTGGTCATAAACCTGTGATTTTCTGAGACTCTCACAAGAAACCCCATTTTTAGTAAAGGATGTGTCTCAGCCCCTTGTGCAGAACCTGTGGCCCATAGATTTCTGTCATTTCTGGGTCCTCTGCAAGAACAGCCCATGCTCTTAACAGCTGAGCCATCTCTCCATCCCCTCTATTTTGCTTTTTAATTGCTGTGACAAAACACTCTGATGAATACGAACTTGGAGAGGAAAGGGTTTATTTCTCTTACATCCCCTGGTCAGAGTTCACAAGGGAGCCCAAGGTAGGAACTCAGGGCAGGAACCTGGAGGCAGGTGCTGAAGCACAGGCCATGGAGGAGTACTGCTTACTGGCTTGGTTCCCTGGCCATGCAATACAACACAGAACAACCTGCCCAGGGTGGCACTACCCACAGTGGGCTGAGCCCTTCCACAGCACTAATCAGTCAAGAAAACACCCCACAAACATGGCCACAGGTCAGTCTAAGGAAGGAAATTCCCCAACTGAGGCTCCCCCTACCCAGGTGTGTCAAGTTGACAACTAAAGCTGTCCAGCACACCTGACAAGATTTTTTTAAAGTATTTTATTTGTTATTTTTATGAGTGTATTCTCTGCATGTATGTAAGCGCAACCATGTCATGGGGTGCCTGTGGAGGTCAGAAGAGGGCATCAGATCCCCTGAAATTGGAGTTATGGGTGGTTGTTAGCCACCATGTGTGTACTGGGAATTGAACCTGGGTCCTCTTTAAGAATAGCCAGTGCTCTTAATTGTTGAGTCATGTTTCCAGTCCCTGCCATGAAGATTTTTTAGTAACTCTTTGAGATGCAACTTGAGAATCACCAAGATTCTATAAATGGCTACTACTAAGACATTTAAGTGCAACTGTCCCCTGAGAAGCCCACACCCATGCTAGGGTGTGTCTTTCTCTTTGTGAGCATCTTTCTTTCTTAAGCTTATGCATAAATCTCTGTTAAAGTCTTTTCCTAATAAGCTCTGCTTCATACTGACACATCATGAAATTCTTTCCTATGATGAAGTCAGGAATCTCATCTTAAACTGAGCAAAGTTCTCTGAAAGGAGTTCCTTGAGGAGCTGGGTCTCCAGCTACACCCTGCTGCCATTGAAGGATGCTTCCCAGTTCTTCTGTTAGCCAGTGGCAGAAACCAAAGGAGGTTTGAAGAACAACTCCCCAAAGAAAATAATGTTTCCAGAAGAATCGGGAAGAGGACCAAGAAGCACAGTAGGAACAGATGCCCACCCGAATCTCTGCCTCAGCACCGAAAGGAGCCTGCAGAGTTGCTCCTTCTTGGCCTCACAGATGCCTCTGCCTCTCTGCTGTTGTTGGACCATCTCTTACCGGGAAGCTTCTCTTTGGTTTCAGTTCATCTTTGGGGCACACCATACATATTCCTGCAAAAACCCCTGGTCCGGCTAATGTGTACTCTGGGAAGATCAAGGCCCACAGAATAGTTTTGAATTGATAATTGCCCAAGAGATTGGGATGAAAGGATCCTGCAGTGTCAACAGCTTGCTTGCATCAGAACGGAAGTTGGTGGGATGAGATATTCTTCTACCATTTCAGTGAACTGCCTATTTCCAAGGTTCCAAGGAGGAAGAAAGATTGAGAGACCCACATGACTTTTGACCATATACAACTTGCACTGTTCAAATCTTCCAAAAGCCAGCATCAGCTCCTCACTGTGCTGATTATGATAAGGAACAGAAACAGAGACTAAGTGTTTTGCCCACTCTTGTAAAGTAAGACGTACTCTTTCAAGAGTTTGCTCTAGTGAGAGTCACAGGGCCTAAGGGTAAATCATTACTAATTTGGTGTTGCTGTGGATACCAGCAATCCTCAGAGCAGCTCTTTATCTCACCTTAGAAGAGACCTCTTTCCTGGTCACAGAAACATTCCTGTGACTTGGGATGGGTTCAACAGTGACCTTCAACCCTCTAGCTCTAATAATTAAGTCAACAGTCAGCATGTGGCAAAAACCAGTAAGAGGTCTTCCTTGAGATTTTTAACAATGGATGTGAAAGAGAACAGTTTCTTCTGATCCTGCAACTGCTGGGTGTGGGGTGGGACTGCACCACTCAGGTGGTACCCCCTGCCCTCCAAGAAAGCCAAAAGTGGGGGTGGGAAGCTCCCAGAGGGCCTAGCCCTGCCCTTCCTCCTGACAGCCTCCACAGTCAGTTCTACCATCCTCTTTACTCTTCTCATTGTTTGGTTTGGAGGCTCTATAAACTGTCTCTCCATCCGTCCGTCCTTCCCTCTTGTAAGGGAAGTTTACTAGTGTTTCCGCTCTGGCTCAATAGATGGACACGCCCATGCAAGCAGTGCTGGATACGAGCAGTGCTGGGTATGAGCAGTGCTGGGTACACGCAGTGCTGGGTACGAGCAGTGGCAAGACATGACTTAAGAATTTGATGAAAACGGAGCCAATAGACTCCATCACTTTCCAACCAACAAGTGCCTTGAGGAGAGGGCCTGCGGGGAGCGCAGTGACTGCTGGGAAGAAGAGGGGCACTGGGGCACGGCTGCTTGCCATCTTGGTGGGGTGTGCCAGAGATCCAAGGCGGACCGAATCCACATGCAGACCTCCATACGAGATTGCTGTCCCTCTCCGCAGTGATAAATACTTTGTAAGTAACCCCAATAAGTCTGATTTGTCTAATCAGAGAGTCCACTCTGCTCCGGGATTCTGAACCAGAGGGCGGGGCTGACCACCACGCCTCACATTGAGAGGAAAATTCTTAAGCCACCTCTCTTTCTTTCTTTGTCTAAAGTAGTTTAAATGGACTTTTACTTGTAACTAAGAGAATTTGAAATGAAAACAAATGTTAAATGTGGTCACTGAGACAAAATATTTGAGAAAGAATGGACATAACTCTGGAAGTCATGGGAGGGAGGAAGGAGAAAGGACGGAAGGAGGAAGGAAAGAAAAGAAAGAGAGTCAGAGAGTCAGGCAGAGTATAGGAAAGACTTCATGATAAGAATACTTGAGCTTGACTTTGAAGATTAGTCAGTAAGTGATAAAAGGCAGGACTCAGGGGAGGACCTGCTGGTGAAATAAATATTATGAGGGAAGGTAGAAATAGTCACAATACAAAGGTGGGAGGTGTGTTATTTTAGCTTTTTGGGAGATGATGGGGATCCTTCATCTACGATGTTCACACACAAGCTCTTCCAGAATGGGGGCTTTTTTTTTCATCTTACCCATAGCCAACACTGCAATAGTTTTGGATCAATTCCATGATGGACAGTGTAAATTTTCTTAATATTTACATGAAACAAAAGCACATTCCCAATAGTGTATAGTCATTGTGTGCCGGAGCCCGCTGGCAGAAATCAGACCATACCCAAAGCGGGGAGTGAGGATGAGAGAGAGAGAAAAAAAAAAAAAAAACAAGACAGACTCAGGAGGACTGTCAGTCACACTGAAGCAGCTTGCCTTTATTAAGTCCCCCCCCCCCCATTTATACTGTGAGGTGAGCAAAACAATACTAACACAGGCAAAATAACTTAAGACATGATTGGCTTCCTTCAAAGATCTTCATGTGACCTCAGTCTTAGGTGAAAAATAAACTTCTCCTCAGGTGTAAATCGTTTTGCCTAATGAAGACTCCTGCTTCCAACAGCACTTCTGTGCACGAGATTGTCTTCTGCCTAACCCAAAACTAGGGCATAGTTCAAGGCAGGCACATGGCCCCTGACAATTGTGAGGATAACTCTGGTGTCAACTTGACACACCTAGGTTGAGGGAGCTTCAGCTGGGGATTTGTCTCCATTGAACTAGCTTGTTGGGTATTTTCTTGATTGTTGAGTGATGTGGGAGTGCCCAGCCCACTGTGGGAGGTGCCACCCCTGGGCAGGTTGAGCATGGGCCAGGGGAGGAGCAAGCCAGTAAGCAGCGTTCTTCCATGGCCTGTGCTTCAGCTCCTGCCTCCAGATTCCTACCCTGAGTTCCTGCCTTGATCTTCCTTGGCGATGAACCTGGGAGATGTAAGCTAAATAAACCCTTTTCTCCCAAAGTTAGTTTTGGTTGGAGTATATTGTCACAGCGATTGAAAGCAGATCAGAACAGTCATAATTAAAGTAGTTCTGGTTAAAAAAAAAAATGTACTGCTGAATATTGAATACAGGGCCTTGTGCATGCTAGACAAACACTCTATCACTGAACTACAGCCCAGCCCCATAATTTTGATTTTTTTTACAGCTTGTTATGCTCCATGATTTTGAAACTCTTCCTGTAATGCAACAGCCCAACAATCTTGCACTTGCCACAGTTTTTTTTAAGCTCTTAATTCATTCACTTCTTTATTTTTATTTAGGGGAGGATGCCAGAGGACAACTTTTGGGAGTCAGTTATCTTCCACCATGTGGGTCCTAGGGCTCAAATTCAGGTTGTTAGTCTTAGAAGTTAGTACCTTAATTCACTGAGCCATCTCACTGGTCCTGGCACTAGGATAATTTTAAAGCTCATTTGGAAATAGGTGTTGTTTTAGAAACGCTAATGAGATCTATGAATTCCCTCTTAAGAAAAATATAGATGCTCACATATGAGTTTTGGCATAAAACACTAGAAGGTTTCTCAATATCCACTCTCTGAGACTTCTATAACCTACTGATCCCTGCTTAAAATTTCCAATAGCTAGGGGATTCATTTGGCCTTTGTATTACAGTTCCATTGTGATACCTTTATTCCTGGAACTATTCACATACTTATTTTTCTGCTGACTTTCACTCCTAGTACTGTGCTTCCATGTGATTGCTGTTTTCTACAATGACCTGCTTATTTTTCCTGGGATATTATATTTGTAGAACTTTTTTGAAACCTGGGATAAAGATACTTAGAATTTACTTTTTCCCCTAAAGGGGTTTGTGTTGGTATCTATCAGGTACTTAGAGACTCTACTAGCTTAAGACCATTTGAAATTAATTTAGTGGTTTAAGATTATTTGATCATCTGAATTATACACATTGGGGACCTTGTAGTGGACTGAATGGAAGGTCCATTAAGATGTACTCTGTTCCTGGTCCCTGACTCTGTGAATGTTACCTTATTTGGAAAGGATTCAGTCATATAATTAGGTTAAAGGATTTTAGAATCAGGTCATTCTGGATAACCTGGGTAAGCTGGATAATCCTAAATCCAATAGCAAGCATCCCTATGAAGGATACAGAGGAAAATCACACAAAGAAGAGGAAACAGAGGTCGGAGTAATGCAACTGTATGTCAAGGACAACTGGTAGCACCAGACCCTGAAAGAGGCTAGGAACAAACTCTCTCCAGAGCTTTCTGGAAGAGCACAGTCCTTTCAACATCTTGATTTCAGATTTATGGTCTCCAAAGCTGTCAGGAAATACATTTCTGTCATTTTGACCCACCCAATTTGAATGGTTGTTATAGTGACTATAAGAAGACAATCCAATCCAGTCTACACAAGGGCTTGCCTATTATTACAACTTCTCTAGGACATTTTCTCTTTTACCTTGATCAGCACCAAGACAATGTTCCTTGCTGTCCCCTGGATTGGAGAATGTAAAAACTGTGAAGAGAATCTGACTACAAGTTGGTCAGTCACAGGTTCATGGATGAAGACAATTTAAAATTCCCACATAAGAAACAAAAGGCAATTCATGACAGCAACCCTAGTAGCCAGAGCATCAGCATCTGCACTCATTCCTAACTCCTAATTTCCTTTGAGTGGCATGTAGAGAATCTAATGATAGCCTGGGCACACAGTAGGCTTCATAATAGGAAAGGAACGTGGAAGATGGAAATGCATGTGATGCTAACTACGCTATCTTAGCTATGTTATTTTCCGCATTGACCTCATCTATTGTGTCACATAGAAATTCTGGAATGGGGGCTTTTTGCCCCCATAAGCAACACTTTGCAATAGTTTTCTTAATATTTCTACGACACTGAAAAACCTATTCCCAAGAGGGAATAATCATAATAAAATTAAATTTAGGATTCAAGTTTTTTCACTTATTTATGTGTGTGTGCATATACACATATGCACCTACAAGCGTGCATTGAGGTCAGAAGACAGCTTGTGGGAGTTGTTTCTCCCCTTCTACTGTGTGGGTCCCAGGGATCAAACGCAGGTCATCAGGCTTGGTGGCATCTTACCTGAGCCATCTTACCTATGCAAATTTTTCTTTTATGTTTCAGTGCTAAGTATTGAACTCAAAACCTCATGCATGCAAGAAAATACTCTACTACTGCTCTGAATCTTTTATAGTAGCCAATCACCATGCCTTTCAGTGGTACCTCAAGGAGATGCTATACTTGTTGAATTGGTTAGTAAGCCTGCATACCCTTTGCTCTGAAAGAGACACACCATCTCCATTGTCCAAGGAGGTAAGTGAATCTATTCTTTTTCTTTTTTTTTTTTTTATTAGGGTATGGGGGAGTAGAACCTCTTCTTTTCATTCTACTTAGTGTACATGCATCCTTGGAAAAATAGTCCACCATGAAAATAGTCTTCAGAGCTTCTGTTCACAAGAAGTACAGAATGTCGGAGCTCTGTGGAGAGTGCTGTGGAGAGGGGAGAGGGTGGGGTTTTCTGCTAATTCACTCTTGCTCTGAAGTATGTTAGCTATGCCGCATAGCTCAGGCTTCCCAACTAGCACAGCACATGTATATCTGCCTGATCGTAACACCAGAAGCCACAAAGTTGCGAGTGATCCTTATGTAAACAGCTATTAGGAAATAGCTCTGGATTCTGAGGTGGTGATGACCCACGTTTCACAAACTATGAAGAGATTTAGTACAATTTCTTGGGGCCCATTGTCCTGCAAAAGCTTTTTGAGCAGCCTTCAAAGTGCTTCCAGAAGAGGAGTTCTCTATCTGGAGCATCTGGAGCTTCATTTGAAACAAAAACCACACCCCCTGGGATGTAGTCTTTGAAGAAGGCCTACTTATTTGTATCTAGGATTCAGGGTGGTTGTTAAACAGATACCCGCTGGCTTCTGACTCTATATTCGTTACTAAAATTCCAGCAGTGCATAAATGGAGATAAGGACTAAGTGGAGAATGGCAGCTGCTCCCAACCATCCCTGACTGAACAGCACAATCTCACCTACAGGACCATTGAGGTCAATGCCTAACTCAAGCCTGAAGTTGAGGCAGAGGAGAGAAGTTTGGAAAAACCCACCCTAGTTCCTGAACTCAGTTTTTATTTGTTGTGTCCCTGTCTGGGGTGTTCTCTGGGCTGGCCTAAATTGATAGCATCTGTGGGACACGAGGCACTAAAACCAGCTTGACCGAATTGAGCTGTAATTCAATTTAATGCTTACTTTCTACCAGTTCCATTAATTTTCTTCATGTGTGTGTGTGTATGTGTGTGGCGGTGCACATGTGTGTACAGATGCATACCACTGTGAACAATTTTGTATAAGGGTGCTGGGAATGGAACTCAGTTCTTCATGCTTGTGTTACAAGCACTACATTGACCGAATCATCTGCTGAGCCCCAATTTCACTGATTTCTATTAATATGAGACCAAATTCTGTAGAGATAAGCCAAGAATATGCAATAAAGTCAGTTGATTAAGCTGTGCGTGTGACATAGAGAAAAAGGGAGAAAGAGAGATTGTAAATCAAAATCGTCTGTTAAGTGAAGCAAAACATTTCTGAATTTAGTATCTAGCCTAGAGCAAACCCGGACACTGAGTTGTGAACCTTCTTTTTTCCCTCTTTTTATTTTCGAGAGCAAAGCACGTTCCCCCTGCGTCAGCAAGCCAGGCAAATGCTGAATTTGAGGCAACTGAAGGACATGAACTTGAACTAAAGTTTGAAAATATAGACTGTCCTAGATAGTATCTTAAGATTAGAAGACATTTTGATGTAGAGCTGAACATAAGTCTTTTCTTTTCTAAAGAACCAATTACTCTCTGTTCTGGAAGCAGAGAGAAATAGTCTACATTTCCCAGAGTGAAAAAAAAAGCTCTCCCATTGAGTAAAAATCACAGTTTTCCCAAGACTTATTTTGGTTCTTTATCTTAGGTCAGGGAGGACATTAGACCTTGAGTTGGAAGGTGAGCTTACAGGGCTGAAGGTGCCTCCAGTGATGGAACTCAAAGGCTTTACTTAGAATTGTCAAGAACTGTACAGTGACCCTTGATGGCTGAGGGTTAGCTTAGGATTCAGTGGCACAGAGAGCTAACTTTTAGGAAGTAAAGAAGGTGACAAAAAAAGACTATCAACAGATCTTAGAGCCCGACAAACAAGCCTGTAAGCTTTGTCCTTCTTAGACTTCCGCATCTAGAATCTTCAGGATGAGGCCGGACAGAGTTAGTGGATAGGACCCAGCCCCAAATTGAAAGTCAGTATGGGCAGCTTCAAGCCCAGCTAAACAAGAGGCAGAATACACGTGGTAGGTCAAAAGGACTCTTGACAAGAGTGTGCTGCTTTGGGAGACCACAGCCTTCAACCAGGCAGAGTCTAGAGTTACAGGAACAGAAAGTGCAAAGTCTCCAGAAGGTCCTGCTTCTAGCACTTACTTGGCTTGGAACTCATGTTCTCTGTGATTAGAGTCAGTGCTGTGTGGGAGACTCTGGTTAAGGAATACACTACATCCTGAATAATGTACTCCACCCTTCCAGAAGCTTTCCTCTGAGCCAGTCCTTCTGTAGTGTTGGAAGACTGTTCCAGAAAATCCTACAGGCAGATTGTACCAATGCAGGTCACCAGGTCTGCTCTCCAAGCAGGTATGCAGCTGGAGAATGAGATGGCCAGGTCTGTTCCTGCAGGTTTTCCCAGTGTTCAGGAGTGAGCTGTTTGACCTCTGGAAGAGATTATATTGTCTTTGATTTCACTCACAGCACTCTACCAAGTAGGCTGTGGAGATGGTTCCAAGGGTAAAGTGGTTGCTGTGCAGACTTAAGGACCTAAGTTTGAGCCCCGGCATCTACATTTAAAAAGTCAGATATGGTGGTGCACACCTATAACCCAAGTGTTGAGAGGCAGAGACAGGAGGATCCCTGGGGCTTGCTGGTGAACTTCAGGCTCAATGAGAAACTCTGTCTAAGAAAATAAGGTGGAGAGCAATAGAGAAAGACACTGGATGTTGACCTCTGGCCTCCACAGGTATACACATGTGCACATGCATATACACAATACTCTACTATGTATGATCTAATATACATGTGTATCTGCTCTCAGACTATAAACGCAGAGAAGTTAATGAATGTTTGGGCTACACCAGATGGGAACTCACACTCTAGGAATGGTGAGATTCCCTTGACTGTCAAGGTCACTGCAAGTCCATATGGCCTCCACTAATGCCCTGGAGCTCTTGCTCCCTTCTGTGCCACTCTGCTGTGTGTGGACTCGAAGAGCTGAGCTTTATGAAAGGCCTCAGCACATTCACTGAGCTGACTTCCTGAGGAATAGTTAGAGGTACCAGTAGGAGACTGGAGGATGGAAGGGGAGAGAGGCTGAGGAGGTACCCTGCCCCTCCCCCACCAGTCAATCAAGCCTTTGGAGGCTGAGGGTTGTCAGTACCACACCTCTTTATCAAAAATGCAGCTATTGTCCACAACCCTGGGTTTCAGGTATGGCTTCCTCCAGGTGCTGAGGACAACTACATCTTCCTAGTCCTTCCCAGGACCAGGCCCAGGAAAGCAGTAAAGCCTCTCCCAGCAGTAGCCGGTGTACTTTGCTTTCTTTCCTAGTTTCTCTTACTTGTGACAGCACCTTTCCAAACAGTCCCTTCATTAACTTTTCTTCTGTGATCTCATTGGAGCACATTGTCTGCTTTCTGACAGGACTTTGACAAATATAAAACTTTTAGTCAAGGCTTTTATGAATTCATTAACACAGGAGTTTGAAGAAATGAGTTTCATATTGATACAATGAATGGTGTTCAAGGAACTTGAATTAATGGCTAGATATAACTAACAGGTACCTCTGCCCCGACAGAAATGTAGTATTAGGATCTCGGGAGTCCACTAGCTCGTTGCTTCTAGATTTGCATTTGGGGTCTAATTTGCATATACTTTTATTCAAAGAATCTTGGTTATACTAGAGTGGCTAAAACCTGTCAGGAGAAGGCACTTGCTCTCAAGAGCATATCTGACTCTAGCACCTGGTAGAGTCCAACTGGAACTCACGTTCAAATGCAGCTTGGATGACTGCTTTGCTTGTTTTTATTTATTTTTATTTTTTTGCTTATAAAAAATCTAGATTGACGGTAAGAAATGTTTAGCTCTCCTCTACCTCAAGTGATGAGAAACTACGGGTGCTTGAAAGAAAAACAATCCAGAAATGAATTAACTGGCTTAGATCATACTACAACAGAGAGAAACACTCTCCTTGCTGACAGGGAGGAAAAGAAAGCTTGTATTTCCCAAACACTGCACCTTCTGAAAGTCAACACACAGCGCTGTCCTCTGCACACCCTTTGTGGAACAAGAGGAGGGCTTGGCTGTTCTGTAATGAATGCTGTAAAGGGTGCCTGGCCCCATGGAGGGTGACTCTTTCCAGAGATCTGGGTACAGAAGCTCTGTGCCCACTGCAGACCCCATGTTGGGATCATAAGCAACATCAAGATTGTGTTCATGGGAAACTTCCAGAGAGCTCACATGGCTAGCATGCTGGGACCAGGGAGGCTCAGCCCAAGACTACTCTGTATTTGGTGGAGTAACTAGAGATCAAGTAGCCTAACCTATCTGGGTTGCTATGCACAGCTGGAAGACTTGCAAAGCAAGTGGGAGTGGAGAAGCCATTGGAAGTGTGTTCATTAGTCACCATGCAGTCAGCACATGCCTGGGCCTCCCTTTACCGCTGTGTGTTGCAGGTGAAGAAGAGACAACAGGTTCCTGTCCTTAAGTATTGTTTGTGAGTCACAACTGGCACCTGAAGCAGCTCATCCAGATGGGAGTAGCCCAAAGAGAAACAGAAACACAAAGGGCACCTCAGCAGGGAGTAAAGATGCGCTTCCAGCCCGAGGAGTGGCTAGCTAGCATTAGGGGCTGAGACAGGAGGCTGGAATGAGTTCCGGCCACACTGGGCTACACAGAGTTCCAGGCAAAGGAGAATAAACAGCAGAAGAGAGTGAGGAGGTGTGATCTTGCCTGCTCCATGCTGAAAACAGAGTTGAACAACACAGTGGGTGCTGTACTCGCTAAAGGACATTAATTAGCAAAGAGGAGAGGTGAGCCATAAGCATATACTTTGCTTCTTTTCAAGCACACAGTGTTTACAGTGCATGAGGCACAATCATAGTGTATGTGGTTTCCAAAGGGCTCTGTTGGGTAGTGAACTGACCCCCAAAAATACTAATGAGATGACTAAAAGACCGACTGAAGAAATAGGATGTGGACACAGGATTAATGGAGGGTCAGCTAATTATGGTGGGATTACTCTGTTGCTGATTTGTTGGGGCTGATGAGCGTCACACAGGATTTGGGGAGCAGTAATCACCTACTTTCCCACACAGTCCCTCGGCTTCAGCCTTCAATCAGTCAAAACCCAGCACAGTGCTAGAAATGCCTTTGAAATCCTTGTGCAGAGTCTTTGCCTGGCAGTGGCTGCTGGCTGAGGATTAATTGTTCTCAGGGTTTCTATTTGCTAATCTCCTCCCCAGCTTCACAAACATCCCAAGGTCATGTTTACTGCCATCAGTGTATTGTAATAGAACTTCAGGGTGACAATCTGAGAGTGTATTCTTGTCCCTGAGCTCTCCATGAGTTAATTAACCATCCCTCCCCAAATGAAGCAGAGACATTTCCCTATAAGGAAATTACAAAGTTCCAGATGCCTGAAAGGTAACTTTGCCTCAAAAGCCAATCTGATTTTAATCTGAAAGAAACTGCAACTAGGCTGCAAGGGCCCCAGGGCTCAGAATCAACCAGAAAAATCAGGGATATTAAACATTACCCATGATCTGACTACTAATACATAGAAAGAATTTACTGTTATTTTAGCACCTGTGACTCTGACAACCCCATGGCCTTGTAAACTGACCTGTGAAATGACATTGATTTAACACAGGCAATAAGAATGTAAAAATTCACTTTGAACAGAAATTCTACGGTTCCTTTATGTGAGCTGAGTCCTGACCATCCACCTCTTTTTCTAAGAGAATATTTTGACATATTCTTTGACAGCTTCAAACATGTATACAATATATCTTAATCCCATCCACCCCCAACCCCCCCACCCTCTTAATACTTTCTGACACATCTCCCTCTTACCTTCAAGTCTGTCTCTTATATTTTATAACTCACTGAATCCAATTAGTACTGCCCACATGCACATGAGTGTGGGGTCAGTCACTGAAGCATGGGGCCACACTCTTGAAGAAAAATGACTGTCCTTGCCCCAGTAGCCATCGATTCCGAATAGCTCCTCAGCTTGGGGTAGGGCCTTAAACACCTTTCCCTGATTCATCCGGGAATGTTGACTGGCTTGAGCTTCTGCAGGTTTCATGCAGGTAACCACAGCTGCTGTGAATTCATGAGTGTGATAACCATGTCATGTCCAGAAGTCAGTGCTTCACAGTACTCAGCCCCATCCTCTGACTCTTATATTCTTTCTGGTTCCTCTTCTAGATGTTTCCTGAACTTTGGAAGTCTGATATAAATGTCCTATTTAATCCTGAGCACTCAACAGTCACTTACTCTTAGCACTTTTACTAGTTATGAACCTCTGAATTAATGGCTGGCCATGGTAAAAAGAAACGTCTCCAGTCAAGGTTGAGAGCAGAACTGATCTATAGATACAACAAATATTTAGAAGGCAGTTTGACACCATGTCCATTTAGCAAAACAACAGCATTAGGTTCCCCCTACAGTTTATTATCTCCACAAACCGTGACTTTTGACCAGGTTTACAGTACCAGACATGAATTCCCTACTGTGGAGCAGGCCTCAAATCCAATCAGAAAGGGGTTAGTCACCCCATAACTGTCATGTCTTTATTCATTGCACCAGTATGACTACCCACAGCTCAGGAAACATACTTATTTAGAGCAGTCTGACTTCTTGTGATCATCAGCATTGTTATTTCTCCTGGGAATCCCATTTTCTCCATGACCTAGAACAAGGTTGATATGACCTGAGAAAAGATCAGGGAGTGCCATGACCACATGACACCTATATATAAAAACCAGAAAACCAGTAACAACCAAACCCAAAGTAGCCATGCCTGACAGCACAGGCCTGTAAACCCAGTCACTCAGGAGCCTAAGTGAGGTTGCAGAGTGTGCTACAGAGTGTAACCAAGCCAGCTTGGGCAACTTTGTCCCAAAATAAGACATGAAAACAGGGCTGGAGATATAGGGATATATGGATCAGTGGTAGAATGCTTGCCTAGCATGTGCAAAAACCCTCGGTCCAATCCTCAGTATAGAAACACATACAAGCTAATGAGTTAAGAAAGTGGAAGTCAGCTGAGGGTGGTGGCCCATGCCTTTAATCCCAGCACTTGGGAGACAAAGGCAGGCAGGTCTCTGTGAGATCCAGGCTAGCCTAGTCTACATAGTTAGTTCTAGGCCAGCTGGTGCTACAGGGAGACTAAAATTGAAGACTGGAAAAAGAAACTGGAACCCTTGTGCACTGTTGATGAGGTTGCCAAATGGAAAACAATATAAAGATTTCCCTAAAACCTAAAAATAAGTGTACTAAATGGTCCAGGAATCCTAATCCTGGATATATAGCCAAAAGAACTGAAATAAGAATCTAAGAAATATGTGTATGTACCTATGTTCACTAGAGCATTATTTACCATAGCCATGGTCTGAAAGCAACCCAAGTGTTCACTGATGATGGATGGCTAAAGAGAATGTAGCATATACACCCGGGCACACACAGACATGCAGCAAATACTATTCAGCTTTGAAAAAGAAGAAGATCCTGTCCTATCATACAGCATGATGAACCTTGAAGACAGTGTGAGGTAATGATAACAGAAAGCGAATACCTCATGATTCCCTTTTTATAACTAGTCAGATACATAGTAGTCAGGGACACAGAAACATAAAATGGTGGTCACCAGGCCCTGGGCAGGGGGTGCAGAGGAAAGGAAAAGCTGTTACTTAATGGATATAGAGTTTTAGATTTTCAAGATGAGAGAGTTTGAGAATTCTGTCTCGAAGCAATGAATACACTGAACTGCTAGGTTGGTGCTTTACAATGGCAGAGGTGGTAAATTCTGTGATTTTTTTTTAAACCATAATTTAAAAATTCAATGTAATAAGTGAATGCATAAAAGCTAAGATGAATTCACAGATGCAGCAGTGGGAAGACAGACAGATCTGCAATGAAACAATTACAATATTAATTGTAGAATTTAGGGAGTAGGCATGTAGGTGTTTACTGTAAGACTTTTTCAACTTTTGGTCTAAAGTATATTATGGTGAAATATTGACAAAGAATGAAAAAAGTCGTATAGTAATTAAAATTTATACACACACACACACAAACACACCCTAGTTCATACCTACATAGCCAATATTTATTATTCACTTTGTTTTGTTGAATTGGGTCTCATTATGTCACCCAGTGTAGCCCTGGACTCCTGGGTTCAAGGGACTCCCCTTGCAGGAATTTCCTGAGTAATTGGGACTGTATGTGTATAGTGCTGTGCCCAACTTATGAGTCATTTTTCTTAAAAACAATTAAAGTTCTCTGGGTAAGTAGACTATTATAAAAATAAAAGGACAACTCTTTTACATGAATTAACTCAACGTTTGTCCACCAGGTAGTCCATGTGTGCTGGTTGGTAGAACGGCTTTTAAGTGAATAGAGCCCCGTCCGCTCTGCCCTCCGCATCTCATAACCTGTTTACTTGTTTCTGGGGTTTACATTCCTGTGTCAACTGTGCTAACTTACTGTTTCTCATAGTATCAGCTTTAGACATGCGTTCCTTATTTCCCGCCTGTGGGCTGGGCTGCAGACAGTATTCCATCCATCCTAAGCTGGATCCCCATCCCCATGATTTCCTTCCTCTCCTTCCTCCCTACTATATGCACCGCCTGGGTTCTTCCACCAGTTAGCTCTGCAGCATGAAAGTCATACCTGAACCCCATCTCTGTGCCATCCACCATCCCCTTATCTCTCAATTCTCTGCTCATAGGGTGAGGATTAGGCTATATTTCCATCTCTCCCTCTGGGTCTCCCCAGTCATCTTCCGCCCCCTGACTGTTACCGCCATTTGATGATACATTCATGTACATGCAGGCAAAACACTCATACACGTAAAAATAAAAACAAATAAATAAGTAAACATTCTCTTATGTTCTAAGGCCATGGCGCCAACTGAAGGGGGAGAAAGAAGGAAGCCGAGGAGAGAGGCTGGAGAGAAGGAGGGAGACTGGAAAGGAAGGACAGCGTATTGCTATGAAGAAGTCAGGTATGTTTAAAGGGTATCTCTGGTTTTCTCATTTGGCTCGACCGTATTGATTTGTTCCTCTGCGTCTCCATTAAAATCATAGCATTGAGCAGGAAGGACCACAGGCATCGCTCCTGTCATACATTGCCTCTGACACAGTGGTCCCTGATTCAACCCATCACACATTCTAGTTACACAGAGACCTGATGTCTTCCCTAAATTATACATATCTTGAATCAAGGGCCACCAGGGATCTAGTCACCTCTGTTTTCTGCTTAATCTCCTCATGTTCCCTTTCTATCCCTGCAGTAATAGATAGAGGCCAGTTCTCTCCTCAACCTTGCTGGAAGGTAGCCAGCCCCAATCACTGGTCTGGTGACTCTCTGAGAATTTCATTGTTATGATGTGCTGTGATTCATACTGATGTCTTTCTGTGCCTCACTTGGCCCAGGACATGGCCCTTGTGAAGAACTTTGTGTGATTTTCTAGGAGTACGATGGCTTCCAGTTGCTATGTGCCATGGTGAATCAAGTAATCAAGTAGGGGACCTCTCCTTTGGTTATAGAGCAGAGGAGACAGCAGAGGCTCAGACAGTATATACTGCATTCTAGACATGCAGCTGCCTAACTAAATTGCACTTTCTCCATATAAACTCCAAGAATCAAATCCTAGCTTCTAGTTGCCCAGGGTGGACAGAAAATAATTCCCCATCTCATGATGTCTATGTCCTAGTCTCCAGAACCTGGGAAGAAGTCACCTTATATGGCAAAAGGAACTTTGCAACTGTGATTAATATGACTTAAGATGGGGTGATTATGTTGGATCATCTGACCCACAGATGCTTAAAATAAAAGACACTAACCCAGCAGTGGGGAGAGGGAACCCTAAATGTGGAAGAAAGGGGTCAGTTTGGTGCCATGTAAGAAGGACTTGAACCCGCATTGCTAGGCTTTGAAGATGAAAGAAAGGGCCAGGAGCCAAGGGAGGCTGGTGGCTCTTAGAAGCTGAAAAAAACAGGGCCTACCTACAAAAAGGAACACAGGCTTGCCAGCACCTTGATTTTAGCCCAGTAGAACCCATTTCTGACTTCTGATTTCCAAACGCTTAACATAATGTGTGTCAAGACACGAAATTGTTTCTAACTTGACATTGAATGCATTAGACAGCTAATGTGCGGCCCTGATCCAAGCTGATATTCCCTCAAAGATATAAAAGTAACCTCATAGTGCCTCGGTGCTTGGAAGTACTTTATAAATCATGCACAGGGAAATTCTGAAACTCTTGCAAAGTGTGGCACAGAGATATCTGTGGATTTCTGTCTAATTGAGAGTTTACCTGTTTAAGACTCAAAGATTTTTTTTTAACTTTACGTATTTAGCAAGATAAACATTTTTAACTTTTAGAAATATTAAAGCCTTTCTAAATCAGATTCACAATTTAATATAAATATAATATTATCTGTACATATATCCTCCACATGTATGTCCACGTATATTTCTTAATATTTATGTATACAATGCATAAATACATATTTCTTTTGACTTAGATGGAATACATTAAACTTAACATTCTCATAATCTATGGGACACCTGACTTTAGTATTAATTATTATCCGATGCTATGGTATTGTCCTTGAATTTGACTGTTAGAAAACCACCACATGAGGCAGAGTTTCTGGAAATGTCCCAATTTTAGATATTCTGTCCTCCTTCCCTTATTTTTGTCAGACTACATTTCCTGTTTTTCTGCCTCAAACACTATGACCACTAGTTGTAAAATTACTGTTTTCACAGTACATGTCCCCAACCTACTGTTTTATAGGGAGGGAACACTAAACCATGGATTTTCCTTGAATACTTTAAAAAAGAAATAAAAATGTTTTATAGCTTCCTGTTTGTTATTTTTCAACCCCGAGAAAGAGCTTTCTGCACAGATTTTCTTGTCAATAAACTGATTTCTGGGCTACTGGGATGGCAAGATAAGAAGCCAAGGCCTCAAGACTTTGACTGATTCTGGTGAAGACTTGAGATCCCTTAGTGCCTGCCCTTTGACCTGGCAGATCTGTGATCCTACTTTCAGCTTGAGTAATAGACCTGCATCTCTCCTAAAGACCTTTCGAACCAATCAAGCAAACTACCAGTAGGAGGACCATTTTTCATCTCCTTCTCCCAAATAATGTTTGCATTCTACACCCAATCTGAGAAGTCTGAAATGAATACAGGCCTCCAAGTCCTAACCACAGCCATCTTCAAAAGGCATTTGAGACATTCCATTTCTTAGCAGTCTAGCTGCAGCTGCCAAGGTCACCATCTGCTCAAATGACTGTGACAGGACGTTCCTTTCCAGGAGGTGATGCAGCGAGAACCAGTTCTGAACAGCAGGCTTCCCAGTGCATTGACCCTGCGCATCAGACATATTTGATCAATGGAGACACTTATATGGCTGCCAATCACTCAAGACAAAAAGTGCCAACAAGCCTGTTGGTATAGAGCTAGACTCTTCTGTGTTTACTTATTTTGGTTAGAGCAGGAATGGTGTGTGTGTGCGTGTGTGTGTGTGTTTCAGTGTATATGTGAGTATATGACTGTGAGCTGCATAAGATTGTGGGAGGGGAAGAGCTGGATAATCCTGTCTGTATATGTGCATATTATATGTACATGCTTCTGTTGTGGTTTTGTGCAGTTCTGGGACAATGTGGTAGCATGAGATTGTGTGTGTACATGTATGAATCATATGTGTACTTAATGAATGCAACTGAAGGAGAAACAGGAAGTGGGGAGAGACGGAAGACAGACAGTGGAGACTCTACAGCATAAAGAACAGATAGAAATTAGGCGACAGATGTTAGTGGGCAGAGGCACAGAAGAGATGGCAGGGAGAGGCAGGGCACGAGGAAGAAGGGAGTGGAGACTCAGGCGAGGAGCAAGGCCTTCTCCATTTTCAGGGCTGTGGAAGGCAGTAGCTGTGGAAGCTTACAGGGTGAACAATGCCATCCTTTGCCGTTTTTCTATCTTGTTGGCCACAGACAGTCTGTGATAGCCTACTGCCACTCACCCTGAGACCCAACTCCAACATCTTGGCTGTGGGAGGTGGTACTGTCCAGCTCTATCTATGGCCTCCTTGTCAAGCCTGTGCTTATTTTTCCTAATAACTTAGCAACATCAGACAAAGGAAATCACCCTTGTCCTCTGCCACAACAAGGTAAATAGTGGCTGCCCCAGTCAGGGTGCTTCCCTCCCAAGTCACAGGTAGGTGGGGACAGGTCCTTGCAGGGGACCTGGGATGATGGGGTTGGAGAGAACAGGGCCTGAGAACAAGTGACAGTTAGGCCTGGCATTGAGTACTGAGCTCTGACCATGGAGAGGAGATGACAGCGGAAGAGAGAAGCCTCCAGCAGAAAGGCCAAGTGCATAAACGGTAGAAGGACCCCGGCCTGCTCCCCGGTGGAACCGCCCTGCCTCTTACCAACACAGCTTTCCCTGGTAGGTCTGGGCTCCTCATAGACAGAAGGAATCACATTAGGTCCTTGGTTTTCAAAGTATTCTGGAGATTCTAGAGGGTCCAAAGAGTCAAGTCCCTCACCTCCCCCGGCACCTGTGGGTGAGCCTGGGTGAGGGAGCCTAAAATCACATCTCTCCTTAGGACCAACATGGCTTGCCTTGGTTTTAAGACCGTGAGCTAAATCCCCCTGTGAAGCATGGGCCCCCTAGGATCCCCACTTTAAGACCCTACATAAAGTGATTGGTGGAGGTGGTATTGTTGGGACCCTGAGGCAGATTTGACAGTCAACTTCAGCAGAAGAGAAGGCTTCTTTATTTGTGTGATTAGGGTACCCCAGCACTGAAAATGCACCCAGAGAGGCTGACTCCTAGAGACTGAGGCCCCTGTATGACCATAGGTTGGAGAATTTTAAGAGGTATATCCAATCCTAAAGGGTCCCAGTTTTGCTGCCATAGTTGGACTGGTCAAGCCATAGTTGGTATAGTATTCAGTCATAAAGAAATGGATAAGCTCCTTCCAAGGTCAGTGCCACCTTGCTGATTACAGTGCTGTAGACAACAAAGGGAGATTCAGATGGATGACTCACTGTGTCAAAAGGGCAGGTTCAACTCTGCAGTGGGACAGCGGCCATGACCACCCTTTTTCTGGCTTCATCTTACACGGCATCTCAGATCCAAGGCATCTCAGACAGCCCAGCCCAGTCCCGTCCTTTCATACTTCACTGTGGCCACCCACTTGGTCAACAGGCAGCTGCTGTCCTTCCACTTCTTGGGCATATGTCATTTCCAGACTCTAGAGCTGCCTCTAATGTCACAGCAGACTGGTCATTGTGTGTTCCGGAAGACTCAGAAGTCAGGCAACCATCCTCATTTGAGTTCTCTTTGAACCATTCTCTTGGACATAGAGGCTACAGGGCAGAATGAGGAACACTTTCCTCCATGCCGAAGGGGACAGTGAAGCTGTTCATTGCTAGGCACACTCCGCCCCAAAGTGACCAACTGCTCAAGAGCCAGGTGGATAAATCTGCCAGATCAGTAAAACTGCATCCTGTTCCATCCGAGGGGAGAGAAAACACAGATGTACAAAGCAGAGTCATAATTATATCCCAGAAGATGCTAAATATTTAAATGTCTGCCTGGTGCTGGTGCTTATCAGAGGGAATTTTATGGTGTGGGGTTTTATAAGCGGCAAGCTTGTGTATTGAGTTATTTTTCCCTAATTCTTAAAAAGTGCTATGTCCATATTTTATCATGTGATATCAAGTTGCCTTTTGGTAAATTGTTATTTACCTTAAACCTCAGACTAAGTTTTCACACTGGAAAGTTCTTTGCTGGAGTTGTTTCAAAGCCAGGAAAAATGCTTCCTAATTGGACCGTAGTTTATTTCTGTTTCCAGGAGCAACCACTTCAGATCCCTAGCATGTGGGTGGTTTGCATACATGAGTCATGCAGATGTTACATTCCTCCAAAAGAACCAGCCAGATGCTCTTACCAGGCAGGGCCCTCATCCTAAAACACTGTGACCTAGGAAGTCAGTCCTACCAGGGCAAGCAGAGGCCAGAAGATGAGATGGCTCAAAGGTCCGTGCCTCTTGCCTTAAAGGAAGATGTGACAGCCGTGTGGACATGACTCAGATTTACCTGAGACAGCTGTCTTTGCTCAGCATCTCATTCCCTTAGTCCTGTGGGGAGCTATCCTAAAGGGAAATCCCTCACAAGACACATTTCTGAGAATCCCATTTGCTCTAGCACTTGAACTAAGATTGTGTATAAATCCCTATCAATGGCCCCAAGGAACCTTGTGTCACAAGGTCTCTTACCTGATGTCATAGGCCTAAGCCAGCCCTGATTTTTTAGTTTCATTTAGAGCTCTGCCTTGGGTGGAAGAAGCCCGTCATGAGTTTCCACTCAGGCACAGAGCAAGAAGACAGAAGGTCTTCAGCAGATGGACCTTGACTTCAGTAAATAGGTTCTCTCTAGAGCACATCCACAAGACAAGGGTGTATCCACTCAGCCTGATGACCTGAGTTCCATTCCTGGCACCACAGTGGAAGGAGAAAACCGACTCTCAGAAGTTGTCTTCTGAGGCTGAAGAGATGGCTCAGTGGTTTAGAACACTGGCTCCTTTTCCAGAGGAGCCAGATTTGGTTCCCAGAACTCACGTGGTGGCTATAACTCCAGGTTTAGGGGATCCAATGTCCTCTTCTGGTCTTGGCAGGCATTACATGCATATAGTACACTTACATACATTCAATTAAAACACTCATATGTACAATAAAAGTAAATTAATTTAAAAAGTAGCCTTCTGACTTCCACATGCACACAAGATGAGCATGCTCCTGTAGACACACACACACGCATACCCACACACAGCATATACAAACCAACTATACACAATAATCGTAATAAACACATTTCTTTTAAAAAAAAAGAAAGAAAAGGGTCTACAACCTCGTAAAACAACACAGTCCCTGGGAACAAAGTACTCAAATACCTGAGCCTGTGGGAGACATTTTACATGCAATCCATAACAACTACTATTATTGGCAGGCTTAGGCAGGCTTAAGACTACAGACTGAAGGCAGTGGACAGAGAGGAACCCAGTAGCTTTGTGGACCATCCCTTACCAGACCAGGATTATCATCTGAAACTCTCTTAGAAACTCAGTGGACTGAATCATAAATTAAAAACACAATGTGTCTTATTATGTTGTCAGCTGTTAGCAGTTTATTGGGAATTATTTTGTCCCAGAGACCTCTGTGACAATTAGTCGAGGCAGCGTTGGTTAGGGTCATGGAGGAAAGTTAGGACCAGAATAGAAACGTGGAAGCAGGCAACTATGGCACAGGACTGGGGTGATGTGAGGGACTGTGGATGAGGTCTCACTTATTCCCAGACTTGCCAGTGATGACATTTATTATAGGCTGGGTGGGAAATGTATTTGAATATTTTCCGCAGGCTCATGCTCTCAGTCAATGGTGCTGTTTTGGGAGTTGTAGAGCCTTCTCTATGGTCGTGATGGTTCTCACCTTTAATCCGAGCACTTGAGAGGCAGAGGCAGGTAGATCTCTGAGATCAAGGCCAGCCTGGGGCTACAGGGAGACCCTGTGCCAAAACAAAACAACACAAAACCTCCCACATTTATTCATTAGTATTGTGCGGATGGAGTGGGGTGGAGGTGCACACATGCCGCTATGGTGTGCACATCCGGAAGTCAGAAGACAACATTCAAGAGTTGGTTCTGGTTCTCTCCTTCCAGGGTGGGTTCTAGGTAACCAGCTGGAGTCTCCAAACTAGTGTGGCAAGCACACCTGCTGAGCCACCCCTCTGGCCTGAGGCTGTGAGACCTTTAGGAAGCAGGGAAGTGAATCACTGAGGGTAGAGACTTGAGAGACCAGCTTGGCTTCTGCCTGAGCTCTTTGTTTTCTGAGTCAGAGATGTGCACAAGCTATGTTACAAGCTCTTACAACTGTTCCCTTCCTGCAGGGCTGGACTGTGTCCTCTGAACTATGAGCCAAAATGATTCTTCCTCTTTTAAGTAGCATCTGTCAGATATTCACTCACAGTGAAAAGTAACTAAGTGGTATCCCAGTAGTCTATCTTATGCCTCTTTCCTATTTCAGAATTGCATACAATGATGGACATAGCATTTGGCTTGAACATACTTATTCTTCAACACAAAGACAAGGGTTATTTGACTTGACTGAGATGTACCTAGAGTAGTCATTCATAGAAACACATGAAATAGTGGTTGCCAGGAACTGGAGAGAAGGAAGAAGGTATGAAAAAGTTTGGCGTGTTTGTTGCCCAACAGTCTGAGTGTACTTAATACAACTAAACAGAAGACTGAAAAGCTGCTGATGGTAAATTTTATGTTCTGTATATTTTACTGCAATTCAAATAATTTTAAGTGCATGTTCTTCAAAAGCAATTTGAGCTTTCATATAGTGCATCCTTAGGAGCTATCTGTCTGCTTCATCTGTAGTGATCACTCCCTTGGCAATCTCCCAAACCTAAGAGGAAAGCTGAAAATAAATTTAAAAGCATAGGGCAATCCATTTCCAAATTCACCCTGTATTAGTTACTTTTCTGTTGCTGTGATAAAATACCATGACCAAGGAAATTGACAGAAGTTTATTTGGTTTATAATTCCAGAGGGTTAAGAGTCCGTCATGGGGTAAGGCAGGGGAAGGCATGGCAGGAGAGATGGTTGGAGCAGAAAACTGAGAACGCACATCTTTGCACACACAAGAAGCAGAAAAAGACAAACTAGAAAATGGGCAAGTTGAAGAATTCTCAAAGCCCGCCCCCAGGGACGTGTTTCCTCCCGCATGGTGACGCCTCCTAAAGGTTCCATGATCCTCCTGAAACAGCACCACCAAATGGGGACCAAGTGTTCAAGTATTTGGAGCCTATAGGGGCATTCCTCATTCAAATCATCACCCACTCATATTCCAAAATTTTCCAGAACTGAGAACTTTGCCACTGTGGAGTTAGCCCACGCCTGCCCCTCCCCCACTGCAAACTCGATGACTCACAGTCCTCCAGGCTCCCTCTCACCTCCCTCCTTTTGGGTTTCACTTTTTCCTTCTAGGATATTGTTCCAGTTTCCTTTCTGTTGCTGTGATAAAACACTGACCCAGATCAACGTAGGAAAGCAAAGGGTTTATTTCTGCTTACAGATTACAGTCCATCATTGAGGGAAGCCAGGACAGTAACTTAAAGCAGGAGCTCGGAGGGAGGAACGAGGGAAGGATGCTGCTTCCTGGCTTGATCCTGGCTCAGGCTCAGCTAGCTTCCCTAGACAGCCCAGGTATAAGACAAGACATGTCTCACAGACATGGCTACAGGTCAGTCTGAGCTGATCAGCTCCCCAGTTAGGGCTCGTCTTTCCAGCTGTCTCCAGGTTGTGTCAGTTTGATGACCAGTGCAGATGTTAACTTGAGAAACGCACCCTTTACATCACTGCTTTTTCGTGGGGTTCCTCTGTCTTCACTCTCTCTGCTGGATCAGCATAAAGCTCAGAGGTCAGAGGACAGGGAAGGAAGGGCCTATGGAGACATTTCAGCCCTCAGTTCCTTGCTCCATGTGAGGATACCATAGTTCATCCCTTCAAGAAAGCGCAGCAATCTGCCATCTTGGGAACAGAAACCAGCACTCAAAATGCTGGTGCCTTGGTCTGGATTTCCCAGTTGAACTGGAAGCAATAAATTTCAGTTGTTTATAAATCACCCAGCCTCTGTATTTAACACAGCAAGAAGGGGCCATCCTAGGTCTTATGCAAATGACAGCCTGAGGGTGCAAAGGAGCCTGGATGTACCACCCGGGGGTGTTCAGGGATGAAGAAGGAGGCCATTGAGAACAGAGATGGACCTCTTCCATCAAGGAGCTGCGGGAGAGTGGAGTGCCCAAGGTCCCGGAGTGTCCTCCGAGCAGGCCAGTTTAAACACTCTGCAGGACCCAGCTTGGGATCCTCCTTTAACAAGAGAGCTGTCTCCTACCTCTGCTTCGTTTTTCTCTCCCTCTGCCTTCAGCCCTGTGCCCCACAGTTCAAGGCCTGATGAGACTACAGAGTGAGTTGAAGGCCAGCCTGAGCAGCTTAGATCCTGTCTCAAAACAAAGATGTAAAGATGGGGAGTTAGCAGAGTACTTGCCTAGCACACTTGAGGCCTTGGGTTCAATCTCTAGCACCACACACACTGGGGAGAAGATGGGGTGTAGTCCATTTACAAATCCAAGTTGAGTTTGAGTCTCAAAGGACTACAGGATGCCGAAAGGCCTGAGAAGCTCAGCTGTGGTGAATCTTACTCAGGTTCTGTAAAACATGAAGACACCAAGAGAAGAAAAGGGAACATGGGGTTTTCATCACAATCTAAATGTCACCCTTGTCTATGTAGGTTTCCAAACAGATTAATTTCAGGGTAATTATCCAACTTCACTGTACTGTGTAAATCACTTTGGAGAAACGTGACCAGCTTGTTGAGCAGGCAGCAAAGATCTAGGCAACGGCCCTGGTTCGAGACACCCCCTCCCGGTGCCTCTCCTCATCTCCCCAATCAGGAAGCTAACCTTATCAGTCCTCGTTTAGATGAACAGAACAAGCTTCTGTAATTCACATATTGTCATCAATTTGGAATCTCTGCCCAGCTACAAAATGTGATGTGTAATTTACTGTGACTGGTTTTCATCAAATGAGATAGGAAAGAAAAAAAAGTAAATTATCCATAAATTTAGAGAGCTGGCACATGGTGGAAGTTGACAGAAAGTGCAACATTAGCAGACAGAGAAAAGGTCAGCTCCCAAGAGACCACACAGGAGGAAAATGTACTTCCTGTGAGACTCCACTGAGGTTAGAGACAGAGGAAACCACTGGGAGTTTGGTTGGCCGGGAACAGAGCGTCTTGATTTTCACGGACAGAGGAAAGACTTGATGGAAATTCTGGGGTCCTCAGTGCTGAAAAGGCCTAACCAGTCCCAGGACTTAGAAAGAACCTGATAGAAACCATCAAGTCTAGTCTTTGTGGTCTTTGAACCTGACTCACCAGGTGGCTGAGAGGAAAGGCTTGCTGGGCAGTCTGTTGTTGGGTTTCAGGGCTGGATCACTGCCAACCACAGCATCTACATCAGCTTGGGCTATAGAGCAGCCATTTCTCATAGTTCTAGTGGGAGTCATCCAAGGTCAAGGTGCAGGCAGATTCTGGTACAGGCCCTCTTCCTTGCTTATGGACAGCAACCTTCTTGGTATGTCTTTATGTAGCAGACAGGGAACATGGTGGCCTCTCTTCTTCTTTTTCTTATAAGGGTACTAATCTCATCCTGAGGATCTGAGTGGCATTATTCAAAGCTGAATCTAATCACATCCTAAGGGCCCCTCTCCCAATCCCATCACACGTGATAAACGTGGAGGAGTGTAGTACTTTCTGGACTCAAACCTTCAGTCCCTGCCACATGGAAGCCATTCAAGTTGTAGGTTTAAGACCCTCTGATGCATGCCCTCTGAACTTTACCTTCATCCACACTCAGTTAAAACTGGGCTGTTACCTTTCCCAGTTTCATTTCCTAACGTAGGAGGAAGAAGAAAGACTTAAGTGTAGCCAGTCAAAGGGAAGCGGAAAACACTATTTAATAGGGTGAGTGTGTCATGTTGTGTGTCCTGTTCCAAAATGGACCCAAGGTGCTTTGCGGTGATAAAAACATTAGAAGTTAGTAAGAGAGACGAGGTAACAGGCAAACAAGAGGAAAGGGACAAAATGTGGGCCAAGTCTTAAAATAGAAGGCAAATTCAGTCTATTCAGTGCAGGGAACAGTGCCGTGCTTTCTGAGAGGCCAATAGCATGCTGTCCCATCTCCCTTTTAAATTGAGAGTTAAATGGTGTTCCTCTCAGCTTAGGGGCCTGCATTTCGATGAGTCTGTTCTGTTTTGTTTTTTTTTGTTTGGTTCTCTGACCTAAAATCTCCATTTCAATAAGCAAAGCAGGCTCCATCACAGCCTGTTGACAGTTTCTGTGTACTGCCTTCCTCCTTGGTCCTCTTCCTGGGGAACTTGGCAGGCTGAGGGGGTGGCAGAGGGAGTCAGAGGTTAAGAAAGAATTGGACAGCCTGTACACTACAGGAACTCCATTTCAGAAAAGAAAATTCTTCACGGACCCATTCATTTCCCCTCTAGCATTTAAATGGCTCCAGACTTAATGAATTTCTAGAAAGAAACAAGAGTAGAGAGGCATCCTTCACTACAACAGGCCCACAAAACAGAATTATGTGGATAATGGACCAACATTTTATTCAAGCTGTGTAGACACAGCGAAACAACTGTGTGTATTCAGTTCTGTGATATTTTTATTTGGGGAACAAAGGCTATCTTTTCTTTTGCCTCCAAGACTTGTTTGCCAAGATTATCTTTATTTGAATAATAAACAACACCTCTGTTTTCTCACACATGGTAGCCATTTTTACCCTCCAGAACTGAAAAAACAAAGGACAATAAGAAATAATAATAATAATAAAAATAAAAACAGGGATGTTAAGAGGGAAGTTACACAAATATGATATTAAGATTGTCTCAGATCAGCAGGGTCAAGTTCAATGGCTTTGGCAAAGACAAAAGGATCTGTCACATTCCAGCTCTTCTAACTTCTAACTCTTCTAACACCTCCATCCTCTTCCTTCCAAACTTCCTTACTGGGATCCTCTTTCTAAAAACTTCTTTTTCCTTTCTTTTTTCCTTCCTCCTTCCCTCCCTGTCTCTCCCTCCCTCCTCTGTCTCTCTTCCTTCCTTCCTTCCTGGATCTTATGTATCCCAGGCCAGCCTAGAACTTGCTATGTAGCCAAGGATGACCTTGAACGATCCTCCTGCCTCTGGATCCCCAGTGTTGGGATTACAAATGTGCCCCGCCATGACCAGTTTATATAATGCTGAGGACAGAACCCAGAACTTGCTGTGTACTAGGCAAGCACTCTACCAGCTGAGCTACATTCTCAGGCCCAGGAACCCTCATTAAGGATTAAAGATCTAAGTTCCCACACCTACTACCCCAAGCACAGTGTCTGAAAGTGCCAAAGAATTAATGCCCCTCCACCATTCACATCTGGTTCCCACCTGCCTGGTTCCCATGCCTCCCAGATGAGGAATCACTTGGGACAGGAGGTTTTATGGGCTGAATTAGCCTCCCCCAACAAATTCCCATATTGAATCCCTAACCCCTGGCTGCTCACCATGTGACTATGTTTGAGAAGGAACTTTTAAAGAGGTACCTAAGTTAAAATGGGGCTCTTAGGGTGACTGTAATCTGATCTGACAGGCGTTCTTAGAAGAAATTCAAAAGTGACTGCAGAGTGTTCAGCTCTAAAAGGGACACCCATGTCATGTCTTCCAAGACTCAGGGAACATTGTGGAAGAGGGGGCAGAAAGATGGTAAAACTGAGGATGAGGAAGAGTGCTATGGAATGCTCTGTTCTGGTTAGAGCAGAGCTGCCATAATCACAAATACACAGCAGCTGTGGCCACCTACTGGTGCACACACATAATAAATAAACACACAAATAAAACATCAAAGTAGGAGGGGACTAGTTGAGATGAAGAAGGCGGCAGGAGTGGAAGGGGTTAAATATGATCACAATGTATTGTACACATGAAATTATAAAATGAAAAAATCCTTAAACCCCAAAGTGTGACAATCACAAACTAAGACCACATAAACTCACAGCAGGAAGGGACCATCTGCAAGCCAAGGAGGAAGTCCTCAGGAGAAACCAAACCTGCCCATGCTTTGACCTTGGACTTCAAGTCCTTAGAACCATAAGAAATTAAAACTCGTCATCCCGTCCGCGAGCCTTTCTTATGATAGCAGAGGAGACAAATACTGTGTCCTTCAGAAGGTTTCCCTTTCAGCTTAGTTCACTACATTCTGCTTCTTTTAACTCATCCCAATTATTTTCTATATCACTGCCTTTAAAGATGAAACAGATTTTTAAAGTTATTTCCCATAGTTCTCTATACCTTGCCATCAAGCCATCATTTGATTTTAATGAAATCTCTGCGCTCTAGTTACTAAGTCCTTTTCTAAAGCAAGTGGAGGCTGTCAAGCTCTTCAGCTTGGCAATGAAAAAAACCAGAGAACCGAACCAAGCCTCCAACACTTGTAGGACTTAGAAAAGCACAGGTAGTTTTCTTATTTTTAGTTATGTGAGTATGTGAGTGTGTCTATGTGTGGATTTGTGCAGGATCCCGTGGAGTCCAGAAGAGGGCACTGGATTCCCTGGAGCTGGAATTCCAGGTAGTTTTGAACCACAAATTTAGGCTCTCAAACCTGGGTCCTCTATAAGAAGAGCAAGTGCTCTTAATCTCTTAGTCATCTCTCTAACCCTGAAGGCCATTTTTTTCGTCTTTTTGAAACAAGGTCTCCTGGCCTGGAACTCACTATGTAGACCAGACTGGCCTCAATCTCACAGAGACCCACCTGTCTCTGTCTCCTGAGTACTGGGACTAAAGACATGTACCACCATGCCTAGCAATTTATTTTTATTAAAGTAATTGGTATTGTCAAAGAATTTGGAAAACATAAAAAGTATGACTAAAAAATAGGAGTCATTCATAGATAACAGTTTCCTAGGGAAAATTGCTATTACAGTTTGAAGAATTTCTTCCAGTTTGATTTAAAAAATAAATATCAGAAAGATTTTCTCCCATTGTGAAGCAGCTTCTTAAAAACTTTCCTAGTGGGATTGGAGAGATAGCTCAGCAGCTACTCTTGCAGATAGCCTGGGTTCAGTTCCTAGCACCTGTGTGGAGTAACTGTCCATAACTCCAGTTCCAGGGACATCCTCGTTGGGCTTCCATGGGCGTTGCATGCACATGGTGCACTATATTTATGCAGGAAAAATAAAAATAAATTTAAAACATTGTTAATAGCATTCTATTGTGTAGTTTTTCTTTCTGTGTCATCCATCTACCTGTCTAACATTCATCTTTTACTAGACATGGGGCTCCTAGCAGTTACAATTAGTGACATTTTGCTTTGTTAAGCAACCTGGTTTATTAGTACTCCATGTAAATCTTTGTTTAATTTTCTGATAGTTTCCTTGCGATGGGGTACCAAGAAAGAAACTACAAGATCATGGAAGATAACATTTTCAGTTCTTGAAAGGCATTAACAAACTACTGTCCCAGGGTGATTGCACAGATTGGATATGACTTTTGATATAAAATAATCCAATATATGCAAAAAGATCGTTTATAGCTTAGATTTCATACCAAACTTAAACGTAGAAAAAGTTTCGTAAGACAGAAGATTCTTCCATAGTACTGGAGCACTTACTACAAAAATCTTCAGCTTTTTAATTTTGTTGTTTCTATTTTAAATTACATGTATTTATTTGGGGGTACACCTCTGTGTGCAAAGTGTGCATGTGGAGGTCAAAGGACAGCTTGCAAGAGTCAGGTCTCTCCTTCCACCTTGTGGTTCCCAAGGATCAAACTCAGGTTGTCAGGCTTGGTAGGAAATGCCTTTCCCACTCACTGAGCATCTTGCTGGCCCTGTGATTGTTTCTTAATTAGGATACAAATCATTCGACTTTTCCTAATCAAAATGTAATACAGAGAATTTGAATCTGTAAAGTCTAGTATAAAAGACTGAAGGAATTGTAGAAGTCAAATTTATATTTGTAGTCCAAGGAAGCAGATTCCTCAAGGCCTTAGAGTTGATACTAGTATTCAAATCTGTCTCCTACTCAGAGAAATCTCCCTTGACATTGGAAGCACATAGCAGTGTGATTAGATACTCCTAGACATTTCCTACAAGAACCACCCCTAATTTGGTTGCTGGAATGTGGCTTTCTGAGCACTTTGTGTTGGTTTATTAGAACAGTGGATAGGTGTGCACTGGAGAAACTACTGTTTCTCACCTTCAGAGAATCAAGAATTATCCTTTCAGGGCTATCGACTGATTAAGGCCCTGATTTTACCTCCTTTCTCAGGACTTTCTGAAATGAACAGTTAATAACTGTTCTTAGTAGAGTGTTGAGGTTGCTAATTTTGAAACCTGAGAAAAATGGGCTGAGTAAAGAAAGAGGCAGCGAGGCAAAATGCTGGTCTTCCAGCTTTGAATTAAAAGATTTAGAAGGGGCCAGAAAGATGGCTCAGCAGTCATAAGCATTTCCTGATCTTCCTGAAGACCAGGGTTTGAATCCCAACACCCACATGGTGGCTCATAACTGTAACTCCAGTTCCAGAGGATTTCCACTCCCTCTTCTGGCCTCTGCAGACACTGTACATATGTGGTGTACCTACATACGTGCAGGCAAAACATTCATACATGTTAGGAAAAATGATGCCCCCGACTCCCTTCCTTCTCCCTCCACATGTCTGGCATGGGGAGTGAGCGTGTTTCACTGAAGAGGTTTTTTTTCTGACAAGTTTCACAATACCTTTCAGACAGACGAGTTTCTGCCCAGTCTCTTCCTGGCAAAACAGTAACTTCTTCACTTTCCGAGTTCTTTTATCCTATACAGTCCCTGGCGAGCAGCCATTTTGTCATGGGCACTGCTGCCCTTCTCCAGTAAACTTTGTTCTCACATCCTCGTTCTGCCTTCCTTTCCCTTTCTCCGTGTCTCCGAACATGGGAAACTTACGATACACATAAAAGTAAATAAATATTTTTTAAAGAGTTTAAAGATTCCAAATTCCAAGAAAACCAAGTTCTATACCAGCAGTATTCTACAGAATACAATGTAATTTATATATTCAATTTAAAATTTTCTGTTTGTTTCATTAAACAAGTTGAAAAGTACTTCCAGTAATATATTCTGTTCAAACTGGTATATTACAAATATGGCCACTTCAATATGAGATCACTATAAAGATGGTTATCTAATTCTTTTATGTTTTGGTGGGGTCTTTAAAATCTAGGATTTGGGGCTGGAGAGATGGCTCAGTGGTTAAGAGCACTGGCTGCTCTTGCAGAGAACCCAGGTTTGGTGTCTAGCATCCATACAGTGGCTAACAACTGTCCATAGCTCCAGTTCTAGGGAATTCTCACCCTTTTCTGGCCTCTTTGGGTGTCATACCCACATGGTATACCTATGTACGTACAGGCAAAACACTCATAAAAAGTTTTTTTAGTTAAAAATATCTTAAATCTAAGATACATTTTGTATTTCTAGGCCGTATCAGCTTGCGCACATTTCAGACGCTTGGTGGCCGCGTGTGGCAAGTTGTCTCTCTGTTGAACATCAGAGTTCTCTATAGCACAATTTACTCTCACGTAGATCTCTGCCTGAGAACTTTGTTACCAAAGAAGTACCTTAGAGTAAAGAAGATGACCTAGGTGGCTGGAAAAGGTGGCTCAGTGGATAAAAAGCCAGCCACACAAATATGAAGACCTGAGTTCTGGTCCCACCACCTTCTTAAAAACTGGGAATAGCGGCTTGCATCTGTAACCCCACTGCTGGCGGAGTGGAGACAGGAGGATCTCTGGGATCATTCGCTAGCTAGTCTAGCTAGATGGATAAGCTCCAGGTTCAGTGAAAGACTGGATCTCAAAAATAAGGTGGAGATCTGGGCATGGTGGTGTGGAGCCTAGGCCTACTGCATAAAGACATTGAGTGGGCAGTGTGACCCTGGAGACCCTGAAGGGATGGCAGGTGTTCTGGCCTGCTCTGCCTGAAGCTATAACCCAGGTCCCAGGAAGCCACTTTGGATACGGCATCCTCATTCCTCAACAGTTGCTTAATCTTCTTTTTCCCCCACAAAGATCACCCCAGACCAAAACCAGGTTTTTGAGGGTTCGTTTCCTCGTTCCTAATTTCTACGTCAGACCTACAACCTTCCCGCCTTTACCTAAAGACCCAACCTTTAACTTTCCCGCCTTCTGTAATGGCCAGAAAGGCCTCCTTATATAAATCCCTGCCTTGGTTTCAATAAGTGAGCTGTCCACTGATGCAGTCTCCAGGGAAATTCTTCCTGTTGTACTCTGGGCCACCTGAGGACCTGTTAGACTGCCCTCCATTCTCTGGGATGGCTGGAGCACAGCAGCTGGACTGGAGATGAAGACCCACCCACATGGTGGCACATTCCTTTAATCCCAGCACCTGGGAGGCAGAGGCAGGTAGATCTCTGTCAGATTGAGGCCAGCCTGGTTATATAGGGAGTTCTAGGCCAGTTGAAGCTATAGGGAGACAATAGAGTCAAAAAAAACAAACAATCAAAAACCAGAAAAAAGGTGGGGAATGATAAAGGAAGGCATCTGACATCAGCCTCTGGCCTCCACACAAACACACATTTGTATACACCTGCATCTACATGTGCACATATACATCATACACGCACACACACAATTATCTGGTCTGTTTTTGCTTTTAAATGTTTAAATATTTAAAATAAATTTTCTTACATTTTATTTATATTTATTTATTTTTGAGGGGGAGGGGGCTCATGGCATGGTGTACGTGTGGAGGTCAGAGGACAACTAGTGAGAATTGATTCTTTTTTTTTTCCCATCATGTGACTGGTGGGGATTGAACTCAAGTTGTCAGACTTGCTCACAGGTGCCTTTACCTTCTGAGCCTTATCGGCAGTCCAGCATGTCCAACTTCCTACCATTGGGATGCGATGTCATCTTGTATTGGGCCACATTCATAGCCATTCTGGAATGCATGCAGCCAGCCCTGCAGGTAGGACATGTCTGGAAGTTGTTAATAAGACTTGAGTACCTAAACAGGAGAGGGAGGAGACATAAATCAGTCACAGCCAGGTAACTGTGCAGGCTTGGCAGGCAGTCTGACTTCCTATGCCCTCCCAAACTCCACACACTGCTGACCTTGTGACCACTACCTGAAGGCCATGCAGGGCTCCTCCTTCACCACACACCATGACTGACCGTTCATCACAGCCAACAAGGCTCTGCCAGGCAAAGGAGCCACAGGGTCCCGGAATAGGATGCCACCATTGGCAGACGAGGTTTTCTTATCAGGGCTTCACAGTTGGAGAAAAAGTCTCCTTGTACGGAGAGTCTGGCTTTTGTTTGTCTTTTGTTTTCTCTTCTAGCTGAAGGGAGTTCCTGGGGAAAATGAATGCCAATGGAAGTGGGGAGGAAATCCTTGCCAACAAGAAAAATCCTCCCCAGCTAGATTCCTGCCCCACCCAAAGGACCATGCCAGCTTCAAAGGGTTCAGCAAGTTTCCAGGCCCCCAAGTCTCAGGGAAGCCCCAGGGCCAGCCAGTCCCAATGCAGGGGAGCTAGTTGAGCCTTTCTTCCAGAACAGCCTGTCCCAGTTTCCTCCCACAGTCAGGGCTACATTTTGAGTGTCCATGGCTTCCCTTGCTGGTTTAGATCAAGGGAAGACAGGAAGGCCAGAAACTCAAATGCTTGGGTTTTATAGGGTGGAGCTTCGAAGGAGGACTGTGGAAACTGGATGAGGCCTGGAGACCTCCGTGTTCAAGATGAAGATCCAAAAGGCACACGGCCTTGCCCAGAGCCGCAAAGCTAGATGAGAGTCAAGCCAGGATCTGCTGTGGCTCTGCCTGGCTGCCAGCCTCGATCCTTCCAACTCTTCCAGTGTCTGTGTGATTTACAGCAGAGATGAGATATGTACTAGTGGGTGTTGAAAATGAGGTTTAGAGTGGAGGCTCAGAGAGGAAAGCCTGTGCACTGGGGTGGGGGGTGGGGGGAGGCACATCCAAGGTTATCACCCAAGGTCAGGAATTGGGAGTATTCATAGCCACCAAAGTGAACTTATTGAGAGATCTGCCATTTCCTCATTCAAGGGATCTTTCCTGTGTACCTATTATGTTCTAAGTATCAGGGGATACGGCAGAAAGAAACTGCCTGAAATCCCTGCCCTTGCGTCCTACCCTAGATGAAGGGACAGATCAGCAATAGGTATTGGTGGGCTAGAAGGGGATAGACAGGGACGGACACTGGGGCATACGGAGGAGGGGAAGGAGAGGGACTGCTATTTAAAACAGGTGACCAGAAAGGCAGGTAACATTGCAGCACAATCTTCTAGAAGCAAACTCCTCAACTCTTTGACTCCTGTAAAATAACAATGGGACCGGCTATTTAGCGTGCGTCCTCTGAGTCTTCATACGCGTTCAATTCATGTAGCTCCCCAAGTGTCATGGTGTAGTTACCACTGCCACCTCCCCTTGAGAGCAGAAAACACAGGCAGGGAAGAGGGAGGTGAGTCTCAGGTCATGAGGGTTAAGCCACCAGAAAGCTAACTTCAGAGTCGGCCTCTGAAACAGATGGTCTTGAACAGAGGGCTCAGGTTTATAGAGGAAACATTTTTCTTACTTGTTCCCCAACTGAGCATTTCTGCTAATTCATAATCTTGCTACTTTTACTTTTCTAACTCCAACACTGAGTGGTGAACTATTTATTTACTTATTTGACACGTTTTACTGTGTAGCCCAGGATGGCTTCAAGCTGGCCACCCTCCTGCATCTGCCTGTCTAGAGCAGAGATTGAGATTATAAGTGCATGCCATCATGCCCATTCCTGAGTGACAGGAAGGATCTTGTTGGGTACGGCAGAAGATACATCAGGTGTGAACCCAGTCCTAACTCTCAGATTTTTACATCGGACAGACACATCTGAAAAATGCAGGCATGTTAAGATATGACCCAAAGGCTGCACAACCAATTTCCAAGGAAGCTGAGGACCTGAGTGGTGGAGGTTCCTGCTAAGATCTGCCCAGAGGCTGGGAGGATGTGCCTTTGAAGTGGGAAGTGAGGATGCTGTACACCAGGGCAGGTCTGAGGGTACAATGCCAGGGGCACCAGCAGCTTGTTGAGCTAAAGCAACCTGTGGTCTGGGACGATGGCTCAGTCGGCAAGGTACTTGCAGTTGTAAACCTGAGTTTGACTGGCAGAACCCATGTTACAAACAACACAGAGTATGTTTCTGTAATCCCAGAGCTGAGGAGGTTGAGACAGGCAGATCCCTGGGGTTCAGCAACCATCCAGTCTTACTCCACTTGACATGCTTCAGGCCAATGAGAGACCCTGCCTCATAAAGAAAAAGGGGAACGGTGTCTGAGGAGTGACACCCAAGGTTGTCCTCTGCCCTCCAAAGCACGTGCACAACTGTGTACCCTCACACACACACATGCACACAAAACAAGAAGAGCAAGGAATTCTGAGGCGTTTCCAAGAGATCTTAACATTACGAACAGCTGCCTATCCCTTCTGAGAGGGGTTAGTGAGTGATAGAATCAAAAGTATCAGCAGGTCACAAAATAATTCCAGCTGGCCTGGGATGCAACTGAGATGACTTCCAGATCACAACGCTCCTGGATGCACAGCATCTTGGACCAGCTGGGAAATCATAATAGACTTTCCCACCCCAAAAGAATCCACTTATGTGGCAGAGAGAGGGAAGAACCCCAAAGACCAAGACAGTCCTCCCTTCCCCCCACCTCCACCCCCACTCGCCTCTGTCACCACTGAAGGGAGACTTGGACACGCCTCCTAGTCTCAGGTCCCAATTCTGCAAAAGAGGGCACTGCCCACCCCAGTGGTTTGGGGAAGGATGGAGTAAGCCTCTGTGTGTGTGTGTGTGTGTGTGTGTGTGTGTGTGTAGATGTGTGTGTGTAGTGTGTACAGCAAATCCAGGAGCTCTGCCAGGCCTCCTGGGAGCCTGTCTCTCTGGCACTGTGCACCTGTCCTGAGCTCTAGGTACTTTGCTTCCCAAGGCTCCTGGCTAAGCTTTTGTCTGAATGATTATCTCAGCAAAGATCAGAAAATGCTAGAAGTTCAAGACCTTTTTCTGGTCCCAGGGGGCTTCAGCTAATGACAACTCCTATGCCTCCAAAAGGAGATACCCTAAAGTATGATTAAGTTCCAGGGTCTCAGAGGAAGAAGCCACATCTTTGCTACCCGGTCCCGCCTCTTTGTCCCATTGCCCCCTCTCCTCTGCTGGTTCCTCATAGGGACACTCACACTGGTATTTATCATTGCATGTGAACCTGACTGCACCCCAACTTTGTGCATGTAGCCAACAAAAATCAGCAGGGGGCTTTCATCTTCCAGGGTCTCTGAGGGCCTACGCATCTCTGTGGGCTCAGCCTGCCCTGTCCTCATTCAGGAATTGTCAGCTTATTCCCACTGCACTCCCTGAGTGACCTTTCTCAGGGCTCCAGAAGAGACAGTTCTGGGTGCAGGACAAGGGCTGGGTGAGGTTCATCTGAGCACTTTGTAAGAAAGGCCCGTGCTTTTGGAAATTGTCAAGGGGGGGGGGCACATAACAAACCCAGATTTTTTTAATCAACAAAACTTAAATAGAAACAGAGGCTAGTTATTATGCTACCGGATTTAGTGCTTTTAACAAGAAACACATACTTAAAAACATAGGTCCTCAAGAGTCAGTCTTGCTCTGATCTTTGCTATGACTGATGAGTTTCCAAATTTTGGTAATGTGTAAATGGAGTCAGAGTGGCCCATAAATGTGGTTCAGATCCTTACAATTTCATCTTTATGATTTAGTGGGTACATTTCAACTCCCTTTCAAAAACAGATTGCCTTAAAGCTATTAGTAAATAATCAAGCCTACCTTATGAAGCCCAGTAGCCTTGCTTTTCTGGTGATGGAGTCTTTTGCTTTGTCCCACACATTTCTCATGCTCACAGCCTGGGAAATTGTGTGTGTGTGTGTGTGTGTGTGTGTGTGTGTGTGTGTGTGTATAGTTGAGGCAGAGCATATATCCAGCTAGGGCTCCTTATTTTGCTAAGTGGGTAGCCTTGCTCCAGAACACAGTTGCAGGAGAAGTTTCAGAGGGGACAAGATATATCTGCGACTAGGATAAGAGCCTGGTGGGACATCAGCTTGGAGACCTGCACACAAACATTCAGAATCAAAACCATAGAACATTTCACCCTGGCCCAGGCTGGCACTAGAGGGATCTAACTAAAGTAGGTACCAGGAGGAGGACAGGGCAGAGCCGGGACATTCAAGACTAACATGAGGAAGTCTGTCCTAGACAGGGCTGTGGGGGATAGTGAGTGAGTCAGATTGTAGAGCAGAGCCCAGACAGAAGCAGATGCCTGAGGACGATATCACAACTGGTTACCTCTCAGACCAGGAACAAGTTCTAGTCACCAACCTGGAAAATGACTGGGCAGCCCTGCTTAGAGTGGGGAGCCTAGCACTGGAGCCCCTTAAATTTTTCTGGCTTCTGTAGGTCGTGTTAGAATTGAGCCTTTCTCGAAGAGTTAAATAGGTACTGGTCAAACTCAAACTCAAACCCAGGTTCCTTAGCTTTTAATTCAATATTTTCATTAAATGAAACCCCTAAAGCCAAATGCCAGTGAATTCTTCTGTGACCTTCTTCACTGTACTTCTGTGACCCCAGGTAAGCATGCCTCTGGGGACCAGCAAGTGTTTGCCATGTGGGGTCCTTTCCGTAGGAGGTAACGAAACAGAATGGGCTGGATGTTTATGGAACATTTGTAGAGTGGAATTCTCGTAAAGGAGTACAAAACACTTTTCCACGTGGGCAACCTAAATCAACAGACAGCTTTGATCACACAGAGAAAAGTCGAAAACTATCTTTTTCCGGGTGAACATGTGAAATCACATGAATGAAGATTCCAAAGTCTCTAGGTTCTGCTGGAATTTTGTGATAGCAAATATTGACTGGTGGTGGTGGGCCTCTGGCAGGGTCTTGTCAATGTTTGGGTTCTCTGGAAACTCTGACAGGCTGTAGTGGAGAGAATGAGATCTGGTTGGGCCCCATCTCTGTTACCAGCCAGCAGTGTGTCCTCCCATGACCCTCCTGGATGCTGCCCGCCCTGTTTCTGCCTTTGGAGGGTGATGGGGTTGGACTAGATCTTTTCCAGCTCAATAAATGAGTGATCTTACGACATAAAGTGAGGGCGCCATGGCTAAAATCATCTGATGTTAATTTAGACTTAAAACCCATTTTGATAAATGGTTTGTAGGCTTGGAAGGTGGCCTGAAAGTATACTTTTGAGATCCAAATTGGTCTCTTACAAAGCCCAAGTCAACGTGAGGCTCATAGTGTTAGACAGTTACCTGGTCTCCAGGCTAAGCAGATGGTACAGCATTGGTGTCACTGACAATAAAGACTGGTCTACATGTGGCTGGATCCTGCAGTAAAAAATATATGTTTCAAGTTTTTTTTCCTTTTCTTCTTTCTTCCTTTCTTTTTTCTTTCCATTTTTTGCTGGGTGGGGCACAGTTCAAACAGACCTGAAAACAAATGAGAATATAAATATTTTAATTACAGTCTCTCAAGAACATTAAAACCCCATGAAAGGACACGCTCACTCTCAAAACCTTCTGTCATAGGCCCGACTTCACGCAACCAGAAGGTCTACACTGTGAAGTGTAGACACTGGACAGAAGTATTGGTATTGGCAGCTTCTACTTTGGAACTCTCATAGGAAATCTGGCCACTGGCAATGTCTGGCCCCATCCCAGACATCTACAGCTCTCCCTTTTTCAAGTAAGGAGCAATGTGAAAAGGGTTCTCTTGCAGGTGAAGAATATCAAAGCAGCCATGACAACAGACAGCCTTCCTAAAACAGCTCCAGATTAGCCACACCTATCATGGGACTGCAGAGCGACATGGCATTAAGAAACACTATTTAAAAAATAAAGGATGGAGCAAAAAGGATATTGGAGTCTCTAAAGCATTCCTAAGTTTATTTATCTGAGTTCCAAGTTCGCAGTTAGAGAGAAAGCTCATCTGTGCAAATGGTGTGTGAGGCAGTTGTCTGAATTTATGGTACACGGGGTGGTTAGGCACCCGAGGATGCTGACCAGACCAGGGTGCTGAGCTAGGTGACCAGCTCCCTCACATTCCCTAGGTGAGGTGTCCCTTTCCTGTGCTTACCTGGGCATGCAGATTTCTACCACGGAAAAAGATCTTTTTATGACTGTTAAAAAAAGATAATATAGTGCACAGTGTCCCAGATCTACAAGTGACCTCGTGAGACACTTGGATGCCACATAAAACAGAGCTCTTACTTAGCGCTGGTGATGGTGGTACAGAGGCACCTGGATGTCTCCGAAGTACACATAGCCCAGGAATGACCTAGACTAGGCATGAAGATTATTGTCATGTATTGTTTCTAGAATTCCGTTATGAAATCACATGGCTTTAGAGTGGGAAGATTAATCCATCTCCCTTCAAAAAAATTGTGCCAACAAGATATGTGCAAGATTAAACAAGTCAAAATTACAGCGTGGATGTGGGAGTGGTTCCTGAGACCCTCGCCCCTCCCCCATCAGAGGGGCTATTGCAAAGTGTGACTGCTGAGGGAGGGAGAGCCACTCTCCTCTGAGGGTCTGACTGCTGGTAGGTTGTTCATGCTCCAGTGGATGGCCCCATACACATGCCCATATATGGGCAGCACTGAGTGGACTCAAGGAGTTATTAATATCATTTTAAAAGAAGATATGAAGTTGGGAAAGAGATGGGATAGGGGTCACCAGGGGCAATTGGAAGGAGGCAGTGGTAGATGGTGATAACAAAAATATTTATCTAAATGTATGCAAATTTCAATGAAGCAATTAAAAATATTTTATAAAAGTTATCCTAAGGATATTCTCTGGGAACCCTCCCACTCTTCAAAGTCCTTTCTCACTTTTCCTTAATCAGTCTACATTTGCTGTAGTGGATAAATTTACCCTAATCAACTGCACACTACAGTTGAACTAGTGATCACACACTGTGGTACAACAAATCTCCAGACTGTTCTCATCTTACGTCAGAATGTCCATCCCTATACAACAATGATTTCCTAAGTCCCTCTTCCCAGATACTGGCCTCCAAACTCCACCTTTCATCTCTATGACCACTTAAGATATAGCACAACAACCAGTTTTTTCCATCAAGATTTCAGAATGAGTTCAAGATACAGGTTATTGTTATTATTATTGTTGTTGTTTTCCCATTTCATAGCTGAGGAAACTGAGGCATTGAAAGCTTAAGTGATTTATCTAATTCTACAGCTAGTAAGCAAGAGCTAGACCTTGATCTGGACCTCTGGATTCTAGGTCACAGCCTTTTGCTGTGCTGTAATGGACTGAATAGCAACACCACATACACACACACACATACACACACACACACATACACACATACATACATACACACACACACACTCATTCACATCTACTCAGAATGTCAAGCTATGACATTATGTGGAATTAGGGAGCTTGCAAGTGTAACCAGTCACTTAAAGTTGAGGTCATAATGGACTAAAATGGGCTCAAATCTGAGGATTAATATCATTGTAAGTATGGCATAGGAGAGAGAGAGAGAGAGAATATATCATTGGAGCAACAAGCCAGGGAGTTACCTTCGAGCAGCTAGTGTGAATCATGGAAAGAATCATTTTTCTCCCCTTCAGGGGAGAGATTCTGATGACGCAGTGATGTCAGACTTCTAGTCTCTCCAACATGATAGAGTAAATCTGTACTGTTTTGAGGCATCCAGTTTGTGATTTTGTGTGTGTGTGTGTGTGTGTGTGCTTGATTGGGTGCACGTGTGTGTACAGGTACATGAACACACTTGTGTGGAAGCCAGAGGTCAACTCTAGATACTGTTTCTCAGGAGCCATGCTGCCTTATTTTTGTTTGGGGGATTTGTTTTTGTTCTGTTCGCTGAGTAGGCTAGGCTGGACAGCCAGTGCGCCCCAAGGATCTGTCTTTCTCCACCTTCCCAGCATGAGGATGATTAGTGTGTGCCCATGCCTGGCCTTTTTAAAATAACATTAATTTTATTTGTTATTTTTATTTATTTATGTTTTGGTCTTTTTGAGATGGGGTCTCCCTGCGGCCCCAACTGGCCTAGAACTGGTTGTGTAGACCAGGTTGGGCTTGAACTCACAGAGATCTTCCTGCCTCTGCCTCTGCCTCCCGAGCACCGAGATTAAACGTGTGGGCCACCGCACCTGGCTGTGTTATTCTTATTTTATGTGTAGGAGGGTATCGCCTGCATGTGTCGAATGCCCTTAGAGGTCAGAAGACGGTGTCAAAATCCCTGGAACTGAAGTTCCAGATGGTTGTTGGCCATCATGTGTGTGCTAGGAATCAAACCCAGGTCCTCTGCAAAAGCAGCCAGTGCTCTTAACTGCTGAGCCATCTCTCCAGTCCCTGACTTAAAAACAACAACAACAACAAAAACAGAATACCAAAAACCAAACCAAACAAAATGTGTGTTCTGGGAAGGAACTGAGGTCCTCATGCTTGCAGAGCAAGCACACCAACTGACTGATCTGACTCCCCAGCTCCTAGTTTGAGGTCATTTGTTAAACTCTAGGAAGTGAGGACAGGTATGCTCTCTCTAGCTACTGACTTCCCCAATGGCTGGAGAGCACCGAAGGGGATTCTGATAGTAGGTCAAGGTGCTCAGTCTACCCACCCTGCCCTGCTCTAGGCTGCTTCTCTCTGCTCCCCAAGATGCTTCATGTAGAATTCAGTTTTTGCCCCTGGTCAGCACACATCCTGTCTTCTCTAATTCCAAGGGAAAGCCCAGCCCCATGCTGGGGTAGCAGAAGGGACATAATGGAGTTGTTGACTGTGATCCCAGATGATAAATACCTCAGGACACAGGCCTGGAGACGTGAGATTTTCTTTCCTCTCCCATGTGACAAACCACAGATTAGCATCACCATGTCCTTCTCCCTCTCATGCACTTGAACTTGAATGCACTTGAGTGGTTTGTTCACAGCAGCTCCGTGCATGTACACAGGCGTGTAGTTTTTAGTAGTTTCTGCTGCCCATAATTGTGCTAGCTTAAAGTAAGAAGCAGAGGTCAAGGTTCAGCTGGACAGGAGGCGGGTGTGTCAGAATGGTTGTGGGACATGCTGTTCTGTGGATCCAAGTTGGCAGGTTCACACAGGGGAATCATTGATGCTGTATAAAAGAAGAAGGCGGCCGAGAGGTTGTTTGTGGAATTCAATGTCATGCCAAAGGGGTGCAGAGTTCAATTTGCAGAGTATTTGAAAAGCAAAAATTTCCTCTCATGGGAAGATACTAGCATATCACATACATCATGATGAAGGTTTAAGGGTTTTCCTTAAACTTGGGCTCAAAAATGCCTACTACTGTTTGATCTTTACTGAAAGCTGCCATATTACCTGTAATTCATCAGAGCCCAGTGACTAGCAATTCATAATTCATGGTCCATTGTGCTCTTGAACCGGAAGGGACTGAGAGATGCTCTCCTTTGGCAGATCTTGAAGCCTAAGCATAAAGATTCCATCCAGTCCCTTCCTTGTCCCTTCTCACTGCTCAGTAGGCACAGTGCTTCTCTTGCTTCCCTCTCTGCTATCTTCTCCTTAAGTTTACCTCTGTCTTATATAGTCTTGACCTTACAGTACCTGTAGTTTATGTTCTGGGCTCCAGTGGGGTGTAACTCTCCAACCACCCATCCATCCATTTACCCATCTATGATGGCTGATTTTAATTGTCAACTTGATACAATCTGGGAAGAGAGTCTCAGCGAGGGATTATCTAGCTCAGGTTGGCTTGTGTGTATGTCTGTTGGGGATTGTCTTGATTATGTTAATTGATGTGGGACAATTTAGCCCACTGTGGGAGGCACCATTCCCTAGGCAAGGAATCCTGGACCAAATAAGTATAGAGGGGAGGGGGTGATGATCACAAATAGGCATGCATTCTCCTGCTAATCTTGGTTGTGGATGTGACTAGCTGCTTCCAGATCCTTCCTTGATACTGTTCACCCACCCATCCATCCACCTACCCATCCACCTACCCATCCATCCATCCATCCATCCACCCACCCACCCATCCATCCACCCATCCATCCATCCATTCATCCATTTATCTATCCATCTGCCCACTCATCCATCCATCCATCCATCCATCCATCTATCCATTCACTCACTCATCCATCCATCCCATACTCATTCAGCATAGTTCTATGGATACACCACTGTGCATGAAGGAGATCTCTGATGGATGTTAAGATTATTAGGGCAAGATCCTTACGAATAGTGAAATGATAGTCTAATCAGATAGATAAAACTTGTATGCATATAAAAAATCTCAAATTTACCTCTTTCCATGCAGTAGTTGAGCAAAGTGTCTGAAGAATCAGAGAAACAGTTTCAGTAGGAGGATAAAGAACTTGGATAATTTTACAAACAGGGACCATCTATTGACCTATATTATTTGAAAATTTGGTGAATCATATATTCAGAAACTGTACATCCTGAAGTTTTAAATAACCCTGACTTAAAATATTCTATTCTCTTTTAAATCCATGTGTCCTGGTTATTACTCAGGACAAGCTGGGGCTGCTGTCAGGGCTTCTGAATGCAAACCTTCTTCTCTGTGCCTTTCTCCAATGCTTCAGGCCGATGGGTTCCTTGGCCTTCAATCCTGGAGTCTCCTTTTCTACTGTAGCCATTGAGTCTAGTGCAACCATGTGGTAGCTGTGTCTTCACAGACCGCTTGAAATCCATTCAATCATAGACATGACTAATTCTTGTCACATTCTTCTTTATAATTAGAGGAACTCAACTTACTGTTGCTACATTCCAGAATAAGATCTGTGTCTTCTAGGCCCAGTAGGCCCTCCCTTACCCCATGTCATCCTTTACCTAACTGGACCACTGATTCTCTTCCTGTTTCAGTTTTTCAGGAGAATTAGATTCATGTGGCTTGGTGTGTGTGTATGTGCATATTTAATTGTTCTTTGTTTTTTTTTAAACAAGCACTGTCCCCTTCTACAGGAAACCCTCATTCCTTTCCCCTTTCCCAAGGTGCAGAAACCTACCATTAGAATTTCTAGGAGTTCACAGCCCTCATCAGAGTAAAGACAACGGAAAACGCTAGAGTGTGCATCTCTTGACAGGAGTGCTTAAATATAATCATAGATCTGTCACAAAATATACAGACTTATGAGGGGTTGTTAAAGTTTTCCCTGAAGTGGGAAATGTCTGGGGGAAAAAAAGTTAGCTTAAGTGAAAGAAACAAAGAGGAAATATTAAGCAGTTTTGTGACTTTTATAGAGACACAATGTTGCAAACCTTGACTAATGTTGAAGGGATTCTAGAAAAAGAGGAAAATGAAGTTGTGAGTTGTATGCATAGAGACGGATCTCAACACTACAGTCCATGAAGTTTCAACTATAAGCTCTGTGAGAAGCCAGTGAGAAGAATGTTCATCTTCCATCACTCTGGTATAGACACTGATGGTGGGACCTCCAAGGTAGACACTTAACAAACAGGTGACAAGCTGCTTGTCAACCCCAGTTACTAAGCACATTCCACACCATGGCTACAGAAGGATTATGGATTGTTTGGCCTTAAAATAGAAAAATTGGAGGGGGTTGGAATAGATAGCTTGGTTGGTAAACTGCTGAGTTCAATCCCCAGAACTCACAAAAATAAAGCCAGGCATGGTCACACATAATTATAATCCTAGTGTAGAGAGGCAGAAACAAGTGACCCTCTGGGGTACACTGGCCCACCAGCTGAGCGTACTAACAAAGCAAGGTCTAAGCTAGTGAGAGACCTTGTCTCATAAAAACAGAGTGGATGGCTCCTGAGGAGCAACAGCCAAGGTGGGCTTCTGGCCTCCACAGGAATGCACACATGTGTACCAACACACACACGCACACCAGCATGAACACACACACACACACACTCACACTTCTTTGTAAAGACATTTGGATTTTATCTCAACATAAGGGAGAAAATGTCAAGTTTCTCTGGGTTCTGTAGATGAGATCCGTGAAGAAGGTTCTAGTATCTGCAAGCCAGCATCTTCAGTGTCCTGTGGCCATCAGCCTGGACCTCCAAATCCTAAAACAATTATTTTCTGGTCTGGACATATACAAGCTTCAAGGATGTACCCTTAGCTCTGCACTGTGCAGTATCTGGAGGTTAGACTTCAAGAAGGGTGTGCTGTGGGTGGGTCTGGTGCCCTGTGGTTTACCTGGGATAGAGGGCAAGTCCTAAGGACCCTAATCTTAGAGCCCCTGGGGTGTTACTGCAACCTTCTTTCCCCAGTGCTCCCAGGCACTCAGCCACCCCTGCAGAAATAAGACTTCAAGCTTTCCTTGGCTTAAAATTTCTCTCACCCCTTTGCAGAAGACCTGGGTTCGAATCCTAGCACCCACATAATGGCTAAGAACTCCAGTTCCAGGGGATCCAACACCCTTTTCTGTCCTCCATAGGCAAAGCACAACATGGGTGCACTTGCACACGTGCAGGCACAGCACTCATACACATAAAATAAATAAATAAATAAATAAATAAAAAAAAATGTCTTCCACCCCTAAGCCTGGCCTTGACTTACACACTTATCAGTAGGCAAATCTGCAGAGTCCTGAGCTGCCCAGATGCGATATTTCCTTCCTGTGGTTCTCCTACGAACTTCTCCTTCCCCTTTCTTCTTAAAGTACCCAGTCTAAATGAGATCAGAACTTCAGAGATGGCTAAAATGTGCTGTCTGGCAATACAGCCTCCTGAAGGCCGGCTTGCCTCCTTCAAATGGAAAGCGGTAGTGGCCGGTCCACTCCCAGTGACTATAATGAGGATTGTGAATGAGCACCACGAATGCCAATTTCCAAATGCAATGTAAGAACCCTTTCAAGTGCCTAATCCTAATGTACACTGAGGCGGTGTCATTGGGGTTGGTTTAAAAATCAGGTTGATCAAGCCTCAAATTAAGTTATATTGTTCGTGCACATGTGGAAGAAAGGGACATCAAAGAAAGGATCCGTTTGGATGGCAAACAGAGATAAGTGCCGGCTGTGGACGTTGAAGACATCTGGCTTTTGGGGAACCTAATGCTTGTTTCTTGGTGGGGATAATTAGTAATTAGTGACTTTAATGAGAGCTGGATGTGGCTTTGTTATGTCCTCCAACTCTATTGGGAGTGTGTTTCTGAAGGCGTCTTTTAATTTTTTTTTAATATTTATTTTATTTTTAATAATGTATTTGTGTGTGTCTGTATATGGGTATGTGTGAGCATCTGCATGTGAATGCAGGTACTTGAGTAGGTTAGAAGTGGGTGTCAGATCCTCTGGAGTGGAGTTACAGGTGGTTGTGAGCTGCTCAGTATGTGTGCTAGGAATTGAACGTGGGTCTTCTGCAAGGGTCTTCTTTAACCACTGAGGCATATCTGTCTAGCCCCTGAAGGCTTTTTCATTGTCTAATTTATTGCTCTTTACAGTTTTTCCCCCTTTGAATTTTAGTAAACAAAAATCATATTTCAAGTAAGACGTCAAAGTTGACCTTGATGATGCAAAGTCATAATTAGACTTTTTAAAGACTACTTTATTTTTAATTATTAAAAAATTTTATTTATGTATCTCTGTATGTGAGTAGTTACTGCTTATGTGCAGGTACTCAAGAAGGCCAGAAGAGCATCAGATTCTCTAAGACCTAGAGTTAGGGGTGGTTGTGAGCTACCCAACAGGGGCTCTGGGAACCAACCTTGGGTCTTCAACAAGAGCAGCAGGTGCTCTTAACTGCTGAGCCACGCTCCAGCTTCTTTTAGACTATTTTAAAGGAAACATGCTTTCATGACTCTCCATCTCTCACAATCAACAGAAAATTGTTTGGGAGAGGGCAGTCTTTGGAGTTTGCACACACGGGAAGATAACATTTGTAATTAATGTTCCATTTGTCTTTTTTATGTACGGAAATGTTTTGAGTTAGCCTCTTATGTAACTTTAGCACTGTCTCTTATGATCTTTTTATAGTTTATTTCTGTACAAAATAAGTCAGATTCTACATTGATAACATTTACTTAAAGGGGTTTGGTTGCCCAGGATGAAGCAACATCGACCCTAGACTGGACCAGGCCTGAGATTGAGTCCTGGCTCCACAGGACTAGTGGGGCGACTTTGGACATGGCTTTACCCTCTCCTAGGTTCCGTTTCTTTCTTGGTCATTTGAATAAGGGTAGCCTTTGCTTCCTGGTGATGCTGTGAAAATGGCATAACGCACTTTGCCCCTGCAGCAGACCTGGGCTCAGAGAGTGAAGAAGAAGGGTTGCTGCCCAGGATTTCTGAGGAAGAAGCAAAGTCTGGCTCATCAAGGCAGTGTTATGGTCTGAGGTCTCCTGCTCTACATCAGCCTTCCTGGGAGGAAACCAGGTGGCAGGATGTCCTCCTGCTGTGCCAGCTTTAAACTCTTAGTAAATGATAGGCTTAAGCTCATGGAAGCAAGATCATTCATTCTGTTATGGACACAGACACATTTTATCAGTCTTCAGACAAAGTAAACAGTGAGTGAAAGGACATTCCTCCTCCCCCAGTTCTTGACATCCAAAGGGTGAGAAAGTGGCAGTGACAGTTTCTGAGCAGCCTTTCAGGCACCTTCAGCACAACCAATTAGACTGTGTAGGTATCCCTGCAAGAGAAGAGCCTGTGCGCTTTCTGGATGCCCATTCTCTGTATGTTAACACTACTATAACAAAACACCTCAGACTGAGTAATTTATAAACAACAGAAGTATATTGCTCACAAATCTTTTAAAAAATTGTTTATTATTTTTGGTGTTATGAATGTACTGCCTGCATGTGTGTAAGGGCACCTGTGTTGTGTCATGCCCACAGAAGTCAGAAGACAGCATCAAATTTCCCTGGAACTAGAGTTTTGGACAGTTCTTACCTACTATGTGGGTGTTGGGGATTGAACGCAGGTCTTCTGTAAGAGAGTTAGTGCTCTTAACCACTGAGCCATCTCTCCAGCCCCTGCTCACAATTCTAAAGACTGCATAGTACAAGATCAAAGTACCAGCACATTCTATGTCTTGTGAGGCACCTCACTTCACAGAAGGGCCAAGGGTGCCTCCCAAGCCGCTTTACAAGGACACTAATCCTATTTGTGAAGGTGGAATCCTCAAGACTTAATTTCTTTCCAAAGGCCCCTTCTGTTAATACAGTTGCATGGGGGATTTAATCAACATAAGAATTTTGAGACAGGTGGCTCAAACCTGTAATCCCAGCACTCAGTAGGCAGAGCTGAGGGTCACCACAAATTTGAGACCAGACTGGTCTACATAGCAAATTCCAGATCCTGTTAAAAACAACAACAAAAAACCTTCTAGAATTTTGGGTGTGTATACATTCAGACCAAAGTAGCCACCATGAGGCTGTGGACTGGCCATAAACTCCATGGGCCTCTTTCTCCTTGAGATGTGATCTAGCTACAAGTCCCTCCCATGGTCTTGACCTTTTGATGCCACTGACCAGCCCTCTTGAGCTGTAATTTCTCTCTTTTGGGGCTAATGGAGGCTTTGGATGACAATATTGGGTTCATCTAAGGACTTTTATCTTGCAAAGAGGAAGGACCAAGGCAAGAAAAGATTTCCACCCAAAATAGCTCTGCCCATGGGAAAGACTACGCCCACCTGTGCTCTGGAGTGACGTAAGCAGGCCAACCACCATGTCACATGTATTTGGCACATGTCATCATGGTGCTGTCCGGTATCTGGCTGATGAGAACTGCAGGTAATTAGAGGGAGGTCCTCTGCTTGATAAATATGCAACCTTAAGTGAAATGATCCTAATAGCTAACAAAACTTTCTTAATATTGAATGTCAGAACAAGAGACAGTCTTTTAGGAGGAGATCTGGAATTTTCCACATTTGGTTCCAAATGGCATATCCTTACCTACATACTGCAAGCTGACCATCCATCTTTCATGGGAGTGCATCCTGCTTTACTTCCTGACCTGAGTTCCTGAAACAATGTGGAGCACACTTGCTGCACCTGAAATGCTAGCAAAAAGTACTTCAAAACTGAATGCTGATCTCTGTCGTTTTTAAATAATGGAGCCAACTGTCTTTGACAGTTAGAAGATGGATCAGTCAGTAAGCAGTGGGTCTGGCTTAATTACATATTCATTAAGGTATAGATAACAATCTCAAGGCGATCCACATAAACAGTAAGAGCTTGGTAGTAAGCCGGGAGAAAGAACTGAAGAAGGCATGTGCTCTCATCGTTCATTCCCCACACAAGCTGTCTTCTTTCTCTCTGCTCACCAACACCCACATCTGCAGGAAGGATGTCGGGAGGAGCCTGGGCTTTGCTGTGAAGGGTTTGCTTCCAACAAAATAACTGATCTTCTTGCTGTTCTTTTAATTGTTCTTAGATTTGTTCTCCTTGTAAAAGACTTGTATTTAAAAGAGAGGAAGCACTGAAGGACATTTGGGGACACAAATCAGATTCCATAGATCATATTATAGATATGACAGCACATTAAATTGTTTGGGGGGTAGTGGGAAGGGGTATGTAGAGGGGAAGGGATCTAAATGCCATGGCAGAAAAATTGAAAAAATTCAGAGGCTGGAGAGATGGCTCCACAGTTAAGAGCACTGGCTGCTCTTGCAGAGGACCTGGGTTCGATTCCCAGCACCCACATGGCAGCTAACAACTGTCCATAACTCCAGTTCCAGGGGATCCAATGCCCTCTTTTGGCCTCCACGGGCATTTTGTGACCTGGGTGCACTTACACACATTTAGGCAATACACTCATACACATAAAATAAAAATAATAAATGAAGGAGGCTTTACTTAATGCATCATGTCTTCAAAGCAAAGGCCGGCACAACAGATAAGTTTCAAGTGGCATTCCATTATCCTGGAAAATGGTGAATGAGATGTTAGCATAGAAAGCACTGAGAATACACAGCAGTGGCAAACCAACAATAACTCACTGCCTCTGCCCAGGCCCGGTGGGTCACAGAGCGCATGCCTGACTTTAGACTCACCCTGCCAGCCTCCTCCAGGACACCAGCTCTGTTGGAATGGGGACGGTGAGACACCACTCATCTTTGCTCAGAGATAATCTGAGGTCAGCTTTCTTCTCCTCCCTCCCTGTTAGATGCACGAGTCAGAGTCTGGAGGACTCTGGGATTTCTGGGTTCTTAGGTCACAGGACAGAGAATCAGACCAGGGATACATGGATAGTGGCAGAAACAGAGATCATCAAGTGCTTCTGAGGGCAAATGTGGGCCAGAGATCTGGGACAGAGGTTTGATCGCCCTGGACCACAGTCAGGTTCCTTTATGGATCTTTACATAGGGCCCAGCTGCCTTCTCGCATAGTCACATATTGCTTGCTCATTTTGTTTGCTTCTGCACCTGTTCTGTCCCTCACATGTGGTCCTGATTGGAGGGGGTTTCCAGTCTTTCTGCCAACTGGCTTTTTCATGATACTCTTGATCCCTTCCCCAGCTTTACCCCATGACACACCTCTCCCCCCATTTTGTCTTTTTTATTGTTCTTTAAAAGGGGGGGGGTGTTATTTATCTTTATTTTATATATATGAATGTTTTGTCTGAATGTATGTAAGTATACTATGTGAGTACACTGTCCTCAGAGGCCAGAAGAGAGCATTGGATCCCTTGGAACTGGAGTGATGGATGGTTGTTAGCTGCTATGTGGGTGCTGGTAACTGACCCCTGGTCCTCTACAGTGCTCTTAACTGCTGAGCCATCTCTCCAACCTGTTACTGTTCTTTTTCGAGACAGTCTTACTATGAAGTGCAGGCTGACCTCGGACCTGATTCTCCTGTCTCAGCCTGCTAAGTGCTGAGATCACAGGCTGCTGAGATCACAGGCTGCTGAGACCACAGGCTGCATGTTCCACCACACTCAGCCTCCCTTCCTTTTATTAACCACAACCTCCCATCTGTATTTAGTTTTCTGTGATGTAGTGAATTAAATCTATTTATTGTGTTAGTTATGGAGGTCACAAGTCCAAATGGTCCGAGGGCACCAACATCAAGGTGTCAACAGCCATGTGCCTTTTCCAGGCTCTTTGAAGACTCTTGCTTCCTGGTCTTTTCCACCTTCCAAGCTCACATCCCTTGGCTTGTGGCTCCTTCCATCAGCACCCTTCCTCCAACTTCTGCTTCTGTAGTCAAGGTTCTTTAAAGGAACCAGGTGTTCAGCTTGCTGACTGAGCATCATCTCTCAATCTCAAGGTCATTAATTTAATCACACATGCAGGATTCCTCCATCATGTAGGATAATGTATTCATTCACATGCTCCAGGGCATCAGGCTGCACAGCATCCTTGAGGGGCCATCCCTCTCTCCTTACTGGACCAACTCTTGAGCACTGGGTGGGTGGGAGCAAGGCAGTAACTGTGCATGGGAGTGATGCTCTGGTTGGACTTGAGCTTTCTGAACAAGTTAGGCATCCAGGGCTTTTGAAGGACTTGTACCAAGTCCATTATTTTGGCTTCTTTCTTGCAAAACCACAGTTCATTGTGGATTTTATCAAAACATTGGTAAACTCAACTGACATTACAGTGACAGGTCCATTTGACTTCACACAAAATCATCCTATTCCACAAATCGTAAGGCACCCAGGAAACAAAGGAGAGGGGCTTCTGTTGCACAGCCTCTGCTCTTCACGGTTTATGATTCTGAGTCTTTCAGGGAAGGAGGCAGGGAAGTGACTGGTGCCTGAATAGACACAGGAAAACCCCAGAGTGCTTTTAAACAGGGCAATTTGTGTTTGCACCAAGCAACTGAGTGTACTCAGGCCCGGCCCATAGCTACCATTGTTTGTGTCCTTCCCTTACCTTACAGTAAATAAAATCAGGAGTTTCCCCGAAGCAGACACCATTGTTGGGTTTCCTTCCATAAAACATATGGCAGGGGAAGCCACAATAGGAGCTGTAGAGATGTCCCCAGCCTTCAGGACAATTAGAGATTAAGGAAAAATCTTTCCTTTGAGGGCCTGTGGCCTATGGGGTTCTTCCCTCTACCCTGCTCCCCCCCATTGCAATCTTAAAGATATTTCCCTTAAGACCTCTCTTCCTGTTGCTATTCTTTCTTATTTTTAATATTCTCTCATATGCACAAACCACATCCATGTATTTGTTAATGGACATTTAGGTTATTTAACAAAATTCAACATGTTTCAAGATAAAAACTCTCAAGAAAATTAGGTATAGAAGGAAGTATTTTTTGGCAGCCTGGGTGATTAGATTTATATCTATCTTCAATAAGGCTTGAGGTTAGCCCCCTGACAAAGACCAATTTGATGTCGTAATTTAAATCTATAATCTGGCTGCCATATGTTGGGCCCGAGGGATTAATTAAATAAAAGATCTTACTTTCAGAACAAGCTTGACTAGCAGTGGTAATATGCCAGAAAATAAAGGGATAAAGTCAGTAAATTTGTCATCTACATAAACATCTGAAAACCATGCTTAAGTTTCTTGATGCATAAGATTTTACTGTCTGACTTTAGGTGTCTTTATTGTTGTGTATGTTTCAGGTGTGTGACTCTGTCTCCCTTTCCTTTCCTCCTCTTCTCCTCTCCTTCCTCCTTTCCTTCTTCTCTTCTCCCTTTTCCCTTCCCTCCCACCTTTATGATACTAAGGATCAAATCCGGAGCTTTGCACATGCTAGGCAAGTTTGAGTTTGACTATTTCAGATTCCACATAAAAGGAGATCATACAGTTTTTTTTAGATATATATCTGGCCTATTTCCATTTGCACACATAATATCCTATACATCCATCAATCCAGCTTGTAAATGCTGCCATGGCCTTCTTTACGGAAGGCAAATAATATTCCTTTGTATAAGCATACAGCATTTTTTTACAAACATTTTAAATCCATGTATTTACCAATGGACATTTAGGTTATTTAACAATATCCTTTCAAGATTAAAAACTCTCAACAGGGGCTGGAGAGACAGCTAAGTGGTTAAGAGCACTGGCTGTTCTTGCAGATGACCTGAGTTCGAATCTCAACACCCACATGGCTGCTAACAACCACAGGTAACTCCAGTTCCAGGGAATCTGATGCTGTCTTCTTTTCTCTGTGGGAATTGCATGACATGCATGCACTTAAATACATGCAGGCAATACAATCATATACATTTTTTTAAAAAGCCCTCTCAACAAGTTAGTATAGAAGGAACGTACTGTAATGTACTGAGGACCAGATGTGAAATGCTGAAAGTTGCTCCTCCATGGAAAGCTGGGAAAGGCAGTTCAAGTTCCTGGCAGGAGCCTCACTGAACTGGGGGGTGAAGGATGGAGTAGACTATCTTGTCCAGAAGGCTAAACAGAATCGCATAGTATGTGGACTTTTAGAATTGGTTTCTGAATTTCACTTAATATACATTCAAGTTTCCTCCAAGTCTTTTTATGACTTGGCTCATTTCTTTTTATCACTGAATAATATTCCATTATCTTGGTATGGTGGTTTAGTTAGTCATTCATCTCTCCTGGTGTGAAACTGCTTCCCCAGAAAACTGGAGCAAGGATGATCTAGGTCCCATTATTCTGAGTATGCTTTGCCCAAGGTGGACCTCCATTCCATCAGTGAAGGCTTGTATCCTCAATACAGTAAATGGCTTGTATGATATCTGCAGCTAACATTATGCTCAGTGATGAAAAGATGAATTTTTTTTTTCTCTAAAAGCACTTCTATTCAGCACAGTCCTGGGAATCCAAGCCAGAGCAATTAGGCAAGAAAAAGAAATAAATAGCATCCAAATTGGAAAGGAAGAAGTAAATTTTTCTCTGCAGATGGCATGATCTTACATATAGGAAATTCAAAAGACTCTATCAAAAATGTTAGAACTAATAAGTGAATTCAACATGCTTAATAGTTTCCAAAATATATCTGGACTAGAAATAGAATGTAGATTTTACTCCAAATTCATGAGCATCTAACACATAAAAAAAATAAATGCTTTCAATTATGTTAAAGAAGATATTCTAAAACCTACTGTTAATAACAGTGGTTATGACACTAAGACATCTCGGAAATCTTTTGATGCTGTTTGTTTTCTGATACAGGGTCTCATTATATAGCTTAGGCTGGCCTAGCGTGTAGTCCAGTCTGGCCTTGAGTTGACTGCAGTCTCCTGTTACACTGCAAACGTGTAACACCATGCTCAGCAGTGGGAATGCAATTTTTAACATGTGAATTTTGAGGAAACACTTCAAATGATAGCACATGTATTTATGGAAATTCTTTCAGACCCGGTTGAAAGATAGTCTACTCCATCCTTCACCCCCCAGTTCAGTGAGGCTCCTGCCAGGAACTTGAACTGCCTTTCCCAGCTTTCCATGGAGGAGCAACTTTCAGCATTTCACATCTAGTCCTCAGATACCTGTGGGGAGACTAGGTCCTTGCCAAATGTGGTCAAGGATGGGTACTTCCTTCTTCTGCCGACAAGCCTTCACTGATGGAATGGAGGTCCACCTTGGGCAAAGCATACTCAGAATAATGGGACCTAGATCATCCTTGCTCCAGTTTTCTGGGGAAGCAGTTTCACACCAGGAGAGATGAATGACTAACTAAACCACCGTACCAAGATAATGGAATATTATTCAGTGATAAAAAGAAATGAGCCAAGTCATAAAAAGACTTGGAGGAAACTTGAATGTATAAGTGAAATTCAGAAACCAATTCTAAAAGTCCACATACTATGTGATTCTGTTTAGCCTTCTGGACAAAGGAAAAAAACCACAGAAACTAGGTAAACATGAGTGGTTGCTAGGGATTAGTGGAGACAGGATGACTAGGTGGAGCACGGTGGATTTTAGAGTGGTGAAATACTCTGTGTGCAACAACGGTGGACATCTGTCAATACACTGGTTAAACCCATAAGATGTACAGCACCAACAGTTTACCTTAAACTCTGAATGCTGGACACTGAGGCTCGAGGGGGCTGATTGATTACAACAAATGTTCTCCTTCATTGTATGATGCTGAGTGTGGGGGAGACTGTGGACGAGGGTGAGAAGCATTTGGGAAGTCTACTTTCTGTTCACTTTTAGCTTCTACAGAGCTGGGAGAAATGAGGACACTGGCAGCTGGGCCTCCTAGGAACTAGTCTTTTACTGAGAACCGCAGGGAGAGGGAATCCCATCTCCAGCACACCCATCTGAGTCAGGGGAGGGAGGACCGGGTCATTGTCCAAGCCACAATCTCTCATAATTTGTTGCAGTTTAATAGATTTTCTTGTATCAATTCCCTTGGGACAGTTTCTGGAGACTTTAAAAGGTTGTTTAGAAAGAATTTTCACCACTGTGGTTATTCTCTAGAAAGAGAGGCCTCAGAGCTCCCCATGCTTTAGTCAGGTGAGAAGCACATCTTTATCTCCAGCATTGCTTATCCTTTCTACGGAGCATATTGTGTCATCCTTGGCTTTATAACTTCAGGTACCTATGAGCAATCAAGGAGGACTGACAAGAAAGAAGACCACAGTGCCAGGCACATGGGGAATTCATACTGAATGTGTTAAAGTGATTAACTTACTTTGAAAACAGAGAGCTATGGTCATAAAGATCCAGTATACATGCTCATTAAACAACAAACTAATACTGCTTCTGACACAAGCTAATGTACATGGATTAGAGCCGAATAATCTCCTGGCAGGCTGGTTAAATAGTGGACTGTACTTCCCAGAAGTTTCCAGAATAGCATTTTACAGCAGGCTGGATCCCTATCTTTCCATGGCTGATCCCATGAGTAACTGAACCATAAACTCCTCCATTACCCCATTCATTAGGGTAGAACTGGCAGAGACACCTTGCTATTGCAAATTACTTAAAGAGCTTCAGTGCCTCCAACCCTCACCTGTAATAAAAGCATCTGGCACTAGTTGAAAGCTTGTAACAGCAAGGTGCAAGAAAACCAAGCCATGTTCTTGGCTATGTCAATGGTCATTCAGTTCTTTCCCCCAGAAAGTTAAACAAATAAAAGCGGCTGTTTTTTCCTCCTTGACTTTCTGCAGGGCTGACGTGGACATATAACTCCTAAAGACAGTAGGGCAGGACTTGGGATTCTCAGGTCTTGTCAGCTTCCTGGACTTGAGTAAGCTATTGTTTTTCCATTTTCAGGATGGAGAGATAAACGATTCTTCAAATATTTATTCTCCTTATCTTGTCTATTCTAATAAGGATCTCAGGGGGAGGCAACATGTCAAATGAAAAGGCTAAATATAGAACAATCTCAGTTTGCATGGAGAGAAATGATTCAATGGGTGATTCTTTTCAAACTCTGATCTTAAGCACTAGGGGAAATGAGTGCTTCTCATGTGTTGGCAGGATTACAGAGGTCAGTCTTCCTCCAGGACCCTGCCCTGCGATAGCAATGGAGGGGACCCTTTACTAAGGGAAGCAACAGCAGACCTCCCCTCTCATTCATTGATATTATCTGCTGGCTTCTCTTAGGACTGAAGTTAAAATATGCTTGACAGATTTTGAAATCACCATCTGCCAAGTTTGATTAGGTAGATAGTGGCTACTTACTAAAATTGTATCCTCAGACTGATAAGAATTTGCCTGGAGTCACAAACAGGAGATCAGATATTGCAACTGTTCAAATACATGTACACATATCCAAATTATATATAAATATATACATATGGTCACACATGCAAATAAAACTACATGATCTATACATAATTTTTGTGCATCTCACAACAGAGATATTAGTACGCTTTAAAAGTCATGGAGATGTCTTCAAACTTAAAGGATGAACTCTGCAGGAACAAAAGTATAACTTAAAGCACCTTTTCTGTGTTGCTCGTTTTGTGGGACTTTTTATGGTGTTGGGGCCTTGCACATGCTAGGCGAATGCTCTACCACTGAACTAATCCAAAGCCTCTTAAAATACCTTGACAAGCAGCAAAGTGAAGCCTGACATGCCTTAATGTGTCTTTCCCCAAATTTTAGTTTTATTAAAAGCTGATTTTAAAACGGACATGAAGCAATCCCTTTCTTTCTGAGGAGTTTATCCCATCTTAGAAAATAATTAGCTGGCCTTTACCTGCTACTGGATAATCTTGTTTCACACACAGACAAGGTAAGAAACAAAACACAATGTTTGTAAGACTAGATGCAGCCTTGTGCCTTGAAATAAATGATAAAAAGCAATACATTTTTTGGAATGTAGTTAGATTGAGGTCACAAATCTGTTAGATAACATTAGTATAGGTTGGAAATCCCATATTTTTATAAACTTTTATTTAATGATGTTTAAACATCTTAGATGTTTAAAAGGTCTTAGATACATGAAGGATTTTTTTTCATAGGTTATTCATAAAGAAAATGGAGAAGAGTGAATATTCCACTTAATATCTAATGCTGAAATTTTTTGCTTAGTGGGGATAATATATAATATATAAATTGAATTAACTAGAGACTGGAGTTACATTTCCACTAACAAGACTGTACTTGGTTAACTAAAAGCATTTAGAGTAACTTTGAGTCCCCTAAAAATTCTAAGTGTATTATTTAAGTTGGCTTATAGTATATGTACTATTCTAACAGATAGCATCTTGGGCTTGGGAGATAGCTTAGCGACTAAAGTGCTTGCTGTCAAGTATGAGGGCCAGAGTTCTCATTCCCAGAACCCACATAAATGTTAGGTAGAAGTGGCAGCCTGTCTTAATCCCTGCACATGGGAGGTGGAGAGAGACATTCAGAGCAAGCTGGCTGGCTAGATTACCTGAATTGCCCAGTGCTACCCAGTGAGAGACCTTGCCTCTAAGGTGGAGAGTAATCAAGGAAGATACCCCTGACCTCCGCACAATGATATGTACACATGCACCCAAACACATACACCCACACACATGCAAACTTGCATATCACACACACACATACATGCATATATACATATATATATATATATATAAAACATAATAAAAAGTCTATCTCATAAAGTCTGAAGGCATAAATAACAAGTTATTATTTTGGAATTAAACTTATCAGAACTGTCCTTATACATCCCAAAACTTTCTACTAGAATGGATGAGAACTTGAGGTCACCTGGTTTCATCTTCCTCGTGATGTGGTAAATCCTTGGATCAACTACAAGACAGGCTAAGACATTTCCCTGGCAGAAAACTCAGTCCTCTGTGCAGGAATCACTCAGTGTTTTAACACTTGGTTGTTAATTACTATGTTAAGTGTTTTTCGCTTATCATCATAAAACAATTCTGTGCAGTATTAACCTATAATGCGTCTAGCTGTGCACACAGGAGGCTGGCTGTCGGAGAGGGAACTGGCCAAGAAAATAAAACACAGCAAAAAAACAAGCAATGGCAGTGAGCTGACAGCGACAGACCCTCCGTAGTTAAGCTAGAGGGACTTCGTGAAGCTGTGGCAAGTGCCCGGGAAGTGAGGCTGCTGGAAAACTGCACACTGAAGCGCTCCAAGCGTGTCCCAACACCAAAAGCATGAAGGACTGTGATGGTCTACCAAGGTCTACAAAAGATACTCTGTCTACATCACAAAATGTACCAGCAGACAGTAGGCACTGTTCAAATATTCTTGCTAAAATTCTTAACAATAAAAAACCTTGAATTCTCATCAGGAAAGGTGAGGCACACCTGTAATTACAGTGCTCTAGAGCAGAGGTTAAAGGAGGAGTACAGCTCTGGAGGCCAGCCTGGACTACAGTGAGTATCAGGTCAGCAAGGGATACACAGCAAGGTCACTGGAATTAAAGGTGTGCATCATCACACCCAGCAAGAATTTTAATATTTTAACTAACATTTTTAAAGGTTATGGAACAATCAGGCCCCCACCCCCACATACATACACACTGATTATGGAGGGTCCTTTGCTTGTTGTTTGAGCAGGATTTCACTATGTAGCCAAGGCTGGCCTTATGACTTTCATACCTTGGCCTCCTGTCTTCAGGGAATACAGGTGTGGGCTATTAGTTCTGACTTGCATGTTTGTTTTTGTGGCTTAAAAATAAAAAATAAGACTCACATTAATTCTGAAACATGTTCTTTGAACAAGGTGAGAGTACATGTGTTTAATTCTTTTAAAAGATTTAATATGTGTGTGTGTGTGTGTGTGTGTGTGTGTGTGTGTGTACCATGTTGTACAGGTGCCCTTGGAGCCAGAAGAGGGCGTCAGATCTCCTGGACTGAATGTACATCCCACTGTTAGCCATCTTATTGTTTGCTGGGAACCAATATAGGAGCTCTGTAAGAGCAGCATGAGCCATCTCTCCAGCCCTTCTACTTCTTTTTAATGGCTGCATTGTTCTCTACTACATAATACTCTACCGCATAGATGTTCCGCACTTCACTACTACTGGACGTTTAGGCTATTTTTTTCTTTAACATGCTAACACTTTTGTGTATTTGCAGAAGTATTCTACAGAGTCAATTTTTACAAGTGAAATTATTGTGTCAACAAAATAAGAAAAATGTTTGGCTGGCACATATCCATAATCCCAGCTCTTGGGAGACTATGACAGAACTGTTTGCATTACAGTTTAGACTAGGTTACACAGTGAGATGCTTCTGTTTCAAAAAGAAAATAAAACTATTTGGTTTTGTTAGTGGTCATAAGCAATACAAATCAACACAATGAGGTAATGTTGTAAAATTAAATAATTTCATTTTGGGGGTTGGAGAGATGGCTCAGCAGTTAAGAGCACTGGCTGTTCTTGCAGAGGACTGGGGTTTGGTTCCCAGCACCCATATGGTAGTTAACAATGGTGGTCTCAAACTCCAGTTCCAGGGGACCTGACACCCTCTTCTGGCCTCCTTGGACACTGAACATATGGGTACACTTACATACATGCAGACAAAACACTTGTACACATAAAAACATACATTTAAAATTTGTTTTTGACAGTATAAAGCTGGAGAACATATCAACCCATAAACCTGACCTGTGCTCTCTTAACTGATGCAGTCTCCCCAGGGATGTGGCCTGGCCTCAACTTTCGGAAGGTGTGTAGGGCTTCTCTGTCTCATTATTCAGCAGCAGCTATGAGGCCTAGACTCACCAAGGTACCTTGTTAAGGTAGTGAGCCATTCTGTATAGTCATTAAATTACAACTCAGATTCTAGAGTGGGGACTTTGTTTACTTGGTTATCTCTGGACCTAGAAGATAGCATAAAATGGGCTAAGGAGCTGAATGAACCTGTACATATTGATTCAGTGCAAGCATCTCATTGCTGCAAATCTTCTGGGACTGCATGCTGATTGGCCCTGCTAATTTTCAATTGGAACATTTTCTTTTGTTTATAAGTGTTTCATTTATACAATATTAATTCCATGTCTATTTTATGTTTTGAAAATATTCTGAATTTTCATTTACTTGACTTTCCATTTCTGTTTCACATATGCTTAAAATTTTTGTATGGTCATATATGTTAATCTTCCAATCACTGCTTTTGGGTCTAGGCAAGTTTTAGAAAAACCATCCTCCACCCTGTGTTCTTTATCTTCTGCCATTTTAGTAAAGTCATTAGCTCTTTCAAATTCTACGTGCATAGTATCAGGTAGAGATCAAACTTTCCTAACCAATATTACTTACTGAACAGATTACCCTTTCTGATTCAGTGCTTAAAAGTCTGTAATTTTTAAGTTTATGTGTATGATTCTGATGCCTATATGTATGTAAGTGTATCCTTGTTGTGCAGTGCTCTCAGAGGTCAGAAGAGGGTGTTGGATTCCCTGAAACTGAGTTACAGATGGTTGCCAGCTACCATGTAGGTGCTGGGAATCAAACCCCGTGCTCTTAATGCTGAGCCATCTCTCCATCCTCAGTGTTTGTTTGTTAAGCTAAGCATTATCTTCCTTATACCCCTAAAAGTGCAATAAATTATGGCTTGATTTCCTTTATCTTTTTCTGCATGTGTGTGTGCACATGTGTGCAGGTGTGTATGGAGGCCAGAGGCTGATGTCAAGTGTCTTCCTCAACTGCACTCCACTTAACTGAATCTGGAGCTCACTGACTCAGTCAATGTAGCTAGCTAGCCTGTCTCATGGGTCCTCTAGCTCCACCTTTAGAGGGGATCTGAACTCCACGCTTTATCTACTGACTCCACCTTACAAGTTTCTAAGTAGTGAAAATTAGCTAGTGATATACTGAAAACCAGAGCACACTGAAAACAGAGATTTAGAGAGAAAATATTTAATCTATTTTATGAAAAAAGTACAAAGTTTTAGAAAAGAGGTTTTTAGGTTTCTATGGACAGTATAAATACATTCTTACACTCTATGACCCTGTATGTGACACTTCTTTTGAGCTCGTGAAGTCCACTGTGTTCTCTTCCCAGCTAGCAAATGCACCTGGAAAAAAAAGCCACTCAAGAGTTTGGCCTGGAAATAAATGCAGACAGGGATGCATAAAAATATATTACTCCATCTACATTAAACACTTAAAAATGCACAGCACATAAACTCTTTTAGAACTAACCATATCTAAAATACCGATACACAAACTTGTAAATTCAGTTTTCATTGCCTTGTCAACCACTGGGAGAAAAGGGAAGTCTAATTCGGACTTTAATTATAGGTGTGAAGTCAGCACTGCAGAATACCTCTAGTCTCACAAATGAAATGACAAACCTGATCCACACTCAGCTGGGAGATAGTCTGAGTCTCTACAGTTTGACATGTCTATGAAGTATTATAAGCTCAAACAGTGAGAAACAGAGGTGAATCTCAGTCACACAGCACAATCTGATCTGACTGCAACTTGCAGTGAAGCAATGAGCTGGCTCTTGATGTATGCTCTAGCAGAGGGACTGAAGACCTTCAAACAGTTCATTACAAAACCATCTTTGCATATCATGGGCATTTGTAGAAACACAGTTCCTCACTGAAAGCTTTGTGAAAACAGTTTCTACAGAGATAAGAGACTAAAGCGCCGAGAGGAAGTGCGGGGTTATTTTTGCAGGTGAACTTCAATGACGGACACTACAGGCATGTATGAACAACACATCGCAACTCCCTGTGTAAATAAAAACCGCCCCGTGTTTCTGATGGGACTAAAAAGAAAGAACAAATTTTAAAATAGAAAACAGTTCAATGGCAGTTAGAGACTTGTCCATTCTAACCCTCGTAGTGACTATTCTCTTATTTTGGTCAGTACACTTTCCTCAGAGAACTAGGTAAATAACAAAAATCTCCTTTAAACTGGCTGTATCTCAGACCTTCATTTTAGGCGATGAGTCCTCCTTTTACTTTATTTCAAATGGAAAGCGGTAACTAAGCACATTAAAGTACAAACTGTCCACACTACTTACAGCTTCAGGTTTTCAGCATCAATAAGTATCAATTTTGCTCAACTCTATTTCTTAACCAGGCTTATGAATTCATACCATGCCCAGTCACAAGAACACTCACTGGTATAAGGCAGTTTGGTATTTTGTGCACTTTCTAACTGAAGGCTGATGGTGTACACAGGAAGATGTGTATTTAGAAGTGCCTGCTATCCTTTGGGTCCCGAGGCTTTCGCCAGCATAGAATGCCCGTAGGCACACGGGAGAGCACACACCGGGGAAGAAGAGGGCACAGCAAGCAAAAAGTAACAAACGTTCCATGACTATCCAGGGTTTTAGCTTTTCAACTCTCACCTTTGACAATCATTAACCCTAACAGAAAGGCTACACTGGAAAAAGCCTGTGAGCAGGGCCGTGTCCTGCTCCTCAGTAGCCTCTGTGGTCAGCATGGCCACCCAAGAGCCAGAGGCACCAGTCTAAACCACAAGTCTGAATGTAAAAAAGCCCAGGTTATTAGCCATAAGAGTGCATACAGTTGGATTACCCAAGCCTCTAACTTTTACTGCCATTCCTTCTAGTACCCTATTGCAAAGGAACAGGAGAAAAAGCAAACTTTTAATTAAGCCAGAGTAAAAGAGCGATTTGTGGTTAGAGCTAATTCTTCATTTAAGCTGTGGCACAGGTGGAGAAAGACATGTTGGTGATTAGCAGTGAGGTCTACCTTAATGAAAGCTGAGACTGTCACTTTCCTAAGCTCATGTTTGCTTCCTTGCAGACTGTAGGACTGGGTTTTATGACACGGTACTGAATTCAGAGGCCCACAGTGCTTCTTTATTATCTAGCTACTTGACAATGAAAACGCACTTGCATTCTGCATAGGGATGGCCATGAAAAACCATCACTGGCATGCTACATTTTGCTTCACTCATTTTACCAGTATCTGGTGCTGGACTGACCCTGGGAAAACTTTATTGTAATAGACCTGCACATATCTGAGTCACTGGGGGTAGTTTATGCACTAGTATGATTTATGAAACAGAACAGAAAATGTTATACTTCTAGAGCTCACTTTAGCTCATAAAACAAATGTTCTAAAATATGAATAAACTCAGGGTTTGAGTCAGTCCTGTGCAAAGCAGTTAGCTATTTTTTACAATGCAGTCCTAAATACTGCCTGTAGACCACCCAGCTGGCACTATTGGCACTAACTGGCATTCCTAAATGTCCATTTGCTAAGAAAAAACTGTGGATAATGTCTGAAATTAAGGGCACATGAAATCTTTTGGGAAAAAAACCATTATACAGACCATTCCAAGGCCTGTATAGTAAGAATATGAAGTCATATAATTCAAATAGATTTGAATTTCAAAGAAATTCAAAGAACAATCATTACCAGGACTTCTAGCATTCTCTCTGAATTGATTTTACTATATCGAGCCAGGAAGTATGTATGTCTGAGACGCAACACAGTAGGTAGTCGAGCAGATAATCATCCAGGCTCTGCTACTTCCTAAGTATGTGCCCTTGGTTGCTGGTACAACTACTTAACTCTGCCTCCACTTCCTCAAGAAGACTGTCATGAGGGTTACCTGAGAGTTAATACATTACTGCACTTAGACAAGTACCAATGGGCTGTAAGAACTCAATAAACCAGCTATTCTTCTTGTCCCTGTCCTTGAAGTCTTGAGGAGTGGCCCCAGCGCTCCTCCTTCTGTGGCCGTTTCCCCTCTACATCTTGTAGGAGAGCCAAAAAAGCTCACCTGCTCACTGGCCATGTTTGATCAAGTGACAATGCTGAGCACCTGCAGACACCAGACCCTGCTCTAGGCATTGGGTGCTATCCTAAGGGCTTTCTGATCTTCAGGCATCCACCAACACCCCAAAGCAGCTCCCTTGCCTGAACGCAGCATACGTCTACCTACCTCATCTACAATTTAGGCTGAAGCCCCACTGAGGCAGTGTGTGAAGACTTCGAGGATCCTGGAGCGTCCCACAGGGAGAAACGGGTTAAGATGCCAGGATTCTGCTTCAAGTTGTTGGGTGTGTGCTGTGGGAGTGTGATGTGGCTTCGGGGTATATCTGGATCCTCTATGAAGTAAATTTATTGCCTAGACTTCCAGAAGTTCTTTTAAAAAAACTTTACTATAGCTGTAGGGATGCTTCCTTATAATAACAACATTTGTTTATTTATTTTTTATTTTATTTTATGTGTATGGGTGTATTGCATGCATGCAAATACACTTGTGTCGTGCAGTACCCTCAGAGGAAAGAAGAGGACTGGATTCCCTGGAATGGGAGTTACAGACGGCAGTTAGCTGCCATGTGGGTTCTGGAATTGGAACCCAGGTCCTTTGCAAGAACTGCCAGTGGTCTTAATGACTGAGCCATTTCTCTAGCTCCATATTTTAAAAACAGTAATATATTCTACCATAAAATGTCCTTTTACTTCTTGAGCCCCAATTCTGTTAGGAATACTAACGTGTCAAATGACAGAAAAATACTTTGCTTTAGAAGCTGCAGTTGTAAAGGAACTGTCAAGCCATGTGCTTGTAGCCCTAAATCATCATTATTATTAACTAAGCTGATAAGTAGCACTTTCATAAATTACTAAATTTATTACTAATTGCTAAATGCTGTGTGAACACTGTACTGAATGCATGCAGCAATCCCACAAGCCAGTAGAGCAGCTGTTTTGTAGGATCAGAGGAACCTAAGCTACCACACAGCCCATACTCGCTACCACTACACTGCATCACACGACGACACCAGAAGAACCTTGGCTATTTCTGTCCTCACCAAATCACATACTTTAAAGGAAACTGGGAGATGAAAGGAGTCCAAAATATTCCCTGATCTTTGGTAACAGAAGTGGCTTTAGAGAAAGCTATTCTATTAGTGCTTATGATTCAGTTTCTTTTATACCTTTTCAATTACAGATTTTTTTCTAAAATATTGATCATTGAAAAAAATAGAGAAAAATAGAAATTAAAATGAATCCTCTAGTCTCATCATTCAGAAGCATTACTGACAGTCCTGCTGCAACCATTTTTGTCATTGTGAAATATAAATTTAGTTTTTTTTTTGGCTGAGGATTGAACTCGGAGCCCTTGCACGTGCTAACGATACTCTCCAACTTGATTACCACCCCAGTCTCTGTTAATTGTTCTTAAACAGAATGCAAAAGACAGTATATCTAAACTGAAGTCTTTTAAATTCACAGACAAAAGCTAACAGTAAATTCCTTCATATGTAGAAAAATATTACAGGTAAGTATTTTCATTATGTTCCCTAAGTTTCCAACTTTGCAAAAACAGATAACATCTCAGTGGAAGGAGCTCAAAAGTAGATTGGTCATAAAAGAAATGTAAGTAAGCACTTGAACTGATCTTTGCATCTAAGCACAGTCATAGGGACACACTAATCCATGCATGTTAAACTTTTTTTGACTGCATTAAGATTTATAGCTTTTGGAAGGCCTTATATTCCTATCCAATATATTCTAGTTAAGGAAAAAATTGCTTTTCATAGTCACTGAACTTTGCCAGAGTTGCACTAATGACTAATTAAAGTGCAAGGTTTTCTCTTGTGAATAGGCTAAATATTTGAATACACAGAATTGTATCAATTCTGAGTATAAACTTTAAAACGATTTGTTTGTGAAATGATCTCACAAGCAGGAGGAAAAATTAGTGACAAAATATCAGGTATTGTGTGCAATGTGATGCCGCCCTCACCAGCATTTTAATTAAGGTGGTTTACACTGAAGTTTTACTCTTTTAAAACTATCATTGGCCATAATTTATACCACAAGAAAAGCAAAAATAAAAAGTCTTAGTGAAAACAGAAGGCAAACATAGAGATTAAAAGTTTTTAAAGTAAGCTTCTAATGCTTCATCTTCTGAAAGAGCATTACGACAATTGCAAATCTTAGGAACCTGTTTATATTGCTTCAAATTTTTTTCAAATTCAGGCTAATCCATTACAAGTAGTATTTGAATGTGAACAATAGTGTGGATGGGCAGCAGGCAAGAATGAACATGCTCAGTGAAGCTGTACTTCAAAAAAATCAAGAAGCATTATTAGCTTAAGACTAATCTAAAATTCCACCTAGACAAAGGAAAAATTAAGGGATTCTAAATAATATTCTTGCATATTTAATGTTCATGGAAATATATAATTCATACTTGTTTTTACTATAGTTAAAATAAATTATCAGTCATTTCTACATTAAACTGCATACACTTTGTTCTGAAAAGTGAGACTATTTAAGTGCTTAAACAGGAAAATGATTGTTTTCTCATCCTGGAACGAGAAACACAACAGACCAGATGGATCACACAGTAATTAAGGTTGAGTTCCATGAAGGAACACAACACTTTATTACAGAACATTAGTTTTCATTGATTCTGGAAGGAAAGGGTTTGAGGTAATTATGTATCATTTTAAACAGGAGTCCTCTGCATTTTATATTTGTGTTTCTCTTTAAAAACAGCTTCTGCAGGCTGCAAACTAAATCAAAGTCATGAACTATATATTCTCAGTGCAAAGACTTTAGCTAACTCCATAAATTAAGCAAGCAAACATGACATATCAAAACTACTTCACAAAATAAATAAATGGGTAAATGGATGCTTCAAATCTAGCACTTCTGTCAAAGGAGGGGAAGCACATTATGCCAGACAATCTATAGACAGTTACTGAATAAATACGCAGGGTTCACGTGATGTTTCTGAACTCTGTAATCAGATTAAACCACAAACATACTGAATCCATTTTAGGAAAACAAAAACAAGCTTTTCAACAGTTAAAAAGACAATCTATGACGACAGCAAGAACAATAACAATAATAATAATAAAACTTCCAAAATCTTCAATGGCTGTTTCTTTTGGAATTAAAGAAATACCAAAAACATGTCAGCAAATCACTGTGGGTTTCAGCCCTAATAATTTAAAGGGTATAATGAATTAGGATAAAAATACACCTGTCAAGTGCATTTAAGTATTTTATATTGAAAACAGCAATTTGAAGGTTTAAATATGATATTTTCAACAACACCACAATTCATGATCTTAATTTAAGCTTTGAATATGGGACCAAAATAATAACCCTAAAGCCAAGAGATCTGAATTTAATACTGGAAGTGAAATGTAAATTTCTTAAATGACTAATATAGCCACTTATATCAAACCCAGTCACCACAATAAATTACCATTTACAGTAATGTATCCTAAGACCCTTCTGAAAGTCACTTTGTCTCTGGGGATCAAGGCATTACCTGGTAGGAACATGTTCATTAAAAATAGTGCTAAGAGTAGGCCTGCATGCTCTAGGAGATTTTCTATCAACTTCTCCCTGCATAAAGTTATAAGGCATTAATAATGGCATGGTAAAACAAATCATTTATAATAAAAATAGATCAAAAGTCTCTTTTAAAAATACCTCAAAGGAGAAAAGTCACAGAAGAGATACCATGTAATCACTCGTGTACTCTGTAAGGCTCTACTGTAAAGAAAATACTTTTCTGTTTTGGCTTAATAGATCGTATATAACAAGTGGCAGGTATCCTTATACAAACACGTACACTAAAGCTAGGGCCTATCTAAAGTTACTGTGAAATTTCACATGAAATGGATTGACACTTACTGATAAAGGTAGAAAAAGTTAGTTAAAATACCTGGTACTACTAGTACTGACTGCAAATTAAAACAATATTCTCTGATAGTATGGACTGCAACCCTGTACCAAATAACAAAGATCACAGTACTGTGGTTTAAATCATGGTAAAGGCTTGCCTAGAAAAATGAAGGAATTTGCTTATAACTAAAAACTAAGGAGCATAACTTTATTTTAGTTACAAACTGAACAATGGGTGTCTTAGAATCCAGAGTTAGGAAAAGTACTTTTGAATTGAATGCTGAGTGACGTCAGCAGGGATGGATGACGGGCAGTGGAGGCACTGTTAGCTGGTTAGCTAAAACACGTAAGTGAGCTCTACAGGAGGGGTACAACCTGTATGGGCATCAGTTATTTGTAAAGGCTGACTGAACAAAATCCCCTTCATCATGCAAGCACTGCTGTCTGCACTACAGTAATAAAGAAACACGCTGATAGAGATCAGAGCTTCCACTGACAAGCAACGGGCAGGAATCTGCAGTGAAATTGTTGGTTGATTAGAAATGTTTTCTATGTCTCCAGATGGGATCTGTTCTTCAAGAAGCCACTCATTGCCTAGAAAACAGGAAAGCATATTATTAAGACTGTATAAAAATACAAGGAAGGGGCTGGAGTGATTGATGGCTATGAAAAACTCCTTGCCACACAAACATGAAGACCAGAGTTCAGATCCCCAGAACCCACATAAATGTTAAGTGGGCCTGGCAGCCTACCTTCAATCCTTGAACACAGGAAGTGGGACAGGGAATCCCCTGAGCAAGCTGGCCTACCAGACTAGATGAGTGAACACTGAGTTTAGTGAAAGACCCCTCCTCAGTATAAGGTGGAGAGCAATCAAAGAGGACACGTGACACTAACCTCTGGCCTCCACGTCCATGTGTATATTCACACACATATACATACCATGCACACATATCTATGCAAATAAAAAAAATACAAGTAGGAAATCAGAAACTTCTTAGGAAAAGAAGATCCATTAATCAAATATTTACTACAAGCCTTTAAGTAAGTACCAGGCATTTTGCTCTGTAGAAATGACATAATGTGAGACATAATGACCAGCCAGGGGAAAGTTCCCCAACCAATAATCTCTGTATATAATTATTAAAATTCTTCTCATTTTAATACTATAAAACAAATCATAAACTTATTTCTACTGAAATTAAATTGAATGTTGAAATTATGACTCTTGAGATCCTAATGCCCAGTTAAAAGTACAGTCTATTATGTTGAATAAATAAGTACAGGATCTCTAAGATAACAGATTTTACCATACAGAAAAAAATAATCCTTAAGGCTATAATATGCACTACAAACGAAATTCTGAGAACACATTTGGATACGAACAAATCTGTAATGTTTCTTAAGACAGGAAAATGCCAAAATGCTATCTTAATAAACCTAGAAATAAAATACACAATATTTTTTAGATAGTTTTAATATATGTATCATACTTATGACATATGGAGTTATGAAATACTAGTGGCTCTTTTAGAAAAATATTATTTGTACTTTCTTATGTATATGAGCACTTTCCCTTATGTACAGAAGTGCACCCATGCACTCATGCAATGCCCATAAATACCAGAAGAGGGTGTCAGATTCCCTAGAACTGGAGTTATGAACAGTTATTAGTTGCCATGTGAGTGCTGGGAACCGAACACATGTCTTCTGAAAGAACAGCAGGTGCTGTTAACCACTGAGCCATCTCTCTAGTCTCCACTAGTAGTCTTTTTATGCTTTCTTGGGGGAGGGGGAAAGACCTTAAAACTTTCATATATTCTAACCACTTTATCTCTAAATAATCAGTCTCAAAGAGAAAATACCCTTCAGCTCTGAGTATAGACATTTGCTCTGTACTAGTTTTCAAAACTCTTAAATTAAAATTCTTGCCTGAAAGCTTATTTGAGTCTATACAATAAAAAGAGAGCCAATATTTTTGATAATGAAACAGTTATATCTGACTATTTCACTTTAATATTGTCTTCATTTTATATCACAAAGACTCAAAATCCAGTGATTTGTATGCTAACAAAGCAGAGTTTAAAAGGCTGGTCAATCTCCTATCTAAAAGAGCACTACACTGGTCTCTAATTAAGTAAGTAATCCCCCTTGATGTCAGATGTTCAGACGTAGACAGAACAGATGAACTGTGTCTAGGACTTCCTTCCAGAGAGGGCTGCAGGGTGGCCAAGGTTTGCACACTCTGTATCTAAAAAGCTAGCTCCAAACATCCCAATACTCCTTGGCCAGCCTTCTTCCTTGTGGGGATCAGAGGAGGTAGATTCCCACAGGCTCCTGAACCACCCAAACTCAGCATCCCAAACTCTAACTAGTGGTCTACCTGGCTAGTTCTCTTGGTTTGGATACCACGTTGGCCAATGCAGGCAAGTAGCTTCTGTCTGGAGAATGCCTGTGGTAAGAAGGCATGAAGCCAGGACATGGGTAATGTACAGAAACAGAGGTATATGAGAGCGCGTGACAGAGAGGGGTGGCCAGGAAATGGAAGACTGGTGAGAGTGTGTGAACGAGCACAGGGACTGGGCAGAGGAAGATCTTCTGAGACAACCCGCCCTGCTCTAGAGTTCTAGACCAGCACTGTACTGCTGGACTGCCGACCACAATGTGACCAGGGTCCCGGATGTCTGAGCACACTAGGAACACAAGCAGTACACCGATTCCTCACCACTAGTTAGTGAAAGGAAGAGCTAGTTTGCATGATGTTCATACATATGAAGAGCGGAGGATGCACAAATGCCTAGAGGAGTCACAGAGAGATCACACGAGGACGTGCCACTTTGTTTCTTTTCAGACTTTTAGTTTTGTTTATTTAATTTTTGAGAGTTTTTTCTGATGGAGTCTTACTCTATAACTCCAGTGGTCTGGAATTCACTGTAGCCCAGGCTGATCTCAAACTCATGATTCTTCTTTAGTGTCCTGAATGAATGGGATTACAGAAGTACACATCACACTTGGAGAGACTTTAAGAGGTTCTTTTTGGGAACAAAAGTGAAGGCTAGAATAAAGAAGAGACACAGGCAAGTGTACACCCCAAGAAACCACATTGCTAACAACTGAGAGATAACTTTTGTGAGTCACACAAGTCTTTAATAAAAGGGAAAGGAATACTCAAGGCCGAGAGAAAAGTCTCAGAGTGGGGGTTCATCTGGATTTACTTTGTTCCATAGTTCCCCTCAAATTCTGCCCAGCTGTACAGTAAAAGCACAAACCAAATCAGCAGCGAGTATCCGATTAACAACAGGAACTTACTGTCTGCACCTTAACACTACACACACACCTTCAGCTGTGAGGAACCAGCAGCTGGGTACTCCTTCGGTCAGCTTTGCTCCTGAGGGAAGGTCTAGTCTCAGTTTGAACTGCAGGGTCTGGCCAGGACACACAGTCACTGGGGATAGCCGAATGTTCGGGGCGGACTTTGGTACTTTGGGTACTGCCTTCTGTTTCTCTGGAGGGAAGGGGCCATCTACCACAGCATCCTCAGATTTGAAGACTGGGAGCTAGAAATCAGAAAACAGATTATTAACACATAAGTACTTTCAGTAGAGAGAGAGCAAGAGCAAGAGCTTATTTTAAACTTCAGTAGAAAAATGAAGTTCTCTATCAGCAAAACTGCTACTTTAGTCTGAAGAGGCCTATTTTGTGGGAACAGAAAAACAGTTCACCTTAGCAGTAAGATTACCTGTGAAGGGGACAGAATTAAATTAATTGTCTAATGTTTGTAAATGACAGGAAATTAAAACAACATTTTATGAATTTAAGTACAATGGATAGACTATGTCTCATAATTTTTATGGCCAAGAGAAAACTATATGAAAAGAGATGATACCTTTGGGGATACTCTATTTTTAAAAATTTTAAAACACTAAATTTTTAGAAAAAAAAATCAGTTTTTTTTTTCTTTCCCCAAGCAAATAGATAGAACACATTCAATGGAAGCTGGTAACAGACATTTCTCTTTGAAAATTTATTTTAACTTGTTTCCCTGAGTCTACCCATTTTCAATGTTTTGTGGACTGTGCTTTTAAAGGTTCCTCTGAAGATGATTTGGTAATGGATTCACCATAGGAAACAGAGATTAAGCAATAATCCAAGGATCACTGAATAAGACAATCCAGCCCACATGGCACACAAATATAGCACGTACATTACATCTATGCATAAAAAACAGAGCTGAGGCCTCTATTTTAATTAAAGGTTCATCAAATTCTCTCCAACTTTCAGTGTTTTCCTCAGATTCTCAGAACAGATGGATCTTCTATTTTAGGAATAACAGGAGACCCTCAAAACCTTCTGGTCTGGTTATCCTAGAGCACAAGGGCAGCCACTTCTCACGTCCTGCCTGTGTGCCAACTGCACTGTGGAGGTGGCCAAACCAAAAATGCCTGTCAGTGTTCAGGGGTCAGTATCATCCTTACAAACTGCACTCTTTAAGGCATATTTTAGGATCACTTACCACAGAAATCGTTCTTGTTTCTAAATCCATCACTTTGATTTGATGATTATTCGTGTCTGCTACATATAACAGCCGGCCATTCTCCCCAATACACAAGCCTCCTGGCTCATTAAAAGATGACTCGGTAAAACTGGAACTGATAACATTATTCGTGTCTCCAGTCCCTGCTAATGTTGTGCAATTTTTTGTCTTGGGATCCACAACTTTGATCTGAAGAAGGAGAGACAAATTACCTTTGAAGATCAATCATTTAGCAGGGAAGGGTGTGACAGCAAGAAAGCCAGAGAACTCCTAACTGCCATTAGCATTTTCAGTAAGTCTTAGAAAAATACTAGACATTTCCATATTTTCCTAAAAAAAAAAAAAAAAAAATCAAACATTCAAATTACATAGTTGAAGGGTTGCTATTGCACCCTAAGAGCAAAACCTTTGTGAAATATTAGTTATATCACGTTTCCTTGTTCATTCCAGAATTTTTTTCTGGAATTAAAAAAAAAAAGTGGTTTTCTTCACAGTGGAACAATACTTCCACAATTGAACTTGCTTTCTTTTTCATGAGCATCTGGCACTGTCTGAGGATTTGGTACCTTTAACTTCATAACTGTCAGTTATACCTCAAGCATATTAAATTTATGGCTGCTCATTGCACGACCAGAAGACTGCGTTAAGAACTAAAACAGATCAGATGAAAATGGAAATGCTGAAGATGGAATACGTTAGTGGGCACTGTAACTATGTAACAATTAAAAGATCACCTGCTGGTGTCCTCTTTAGTTTTAACTGTCAATAGCCTGGAGTCACCTGAGAAGGGATTCTAAATTAAGGGACTTCCCAGATTGGATTGGCTTGGTGGCATGTCTGTGGGGCATCGTCTTGATTGTTAATTGGTGTAGGAGGGCCCAGTGTACTGTGGGCAACACCATTCCCTGAACAGGTAGTCCGGAGCTGTGTAAGAAAGCTAGCTAAGTGTAGGTCTATGAGCACGCCATCAAGTTGCCTTCTTGGTTTCTGGTTTCTGCTTTAGTTCTTTGGCTGTGAGGTCCCTGGATGGAGGAGCAGGCAGGACCACCTAAAAGTTACTGTTTGAGTCTCTGCCTTGACTTTTCTTGCTATGGACTTGACCTGAAATTGTAAGGAAATAAATCCTTTCTTCTTTGAAGTTCCTTTTGGTCAGAGTGTCTTACCACAGCAACAGAATGAAACTAGAACAGTTGGTTCACGTATTTTCCCCAAATCTGTCTTCTTCTTATTTCCTATGTTACTAGGCAGCTTTGATGGGTCACAATTCCTAAGTTTTGGTCATAGCTACCAGAATTAACTTAGCATTTTCCTTTATCAGATATTATAGCCCCTGGCAAAAAGAAGCCCAGAAGAAGTGGCCACACTATTGCTGAGGGCTGTGTGTTGGACTGGTACTGGTAGGAGGTACACAGACCTTTAAGTCTATTAAATGCTACGAATGAAAACAAGCTTCTCTCAGAACTCACCTTGTGATTATAGGAGTCTGCTACATACAGTACATTCCTCCTGTTGTCCCACGCAACCCCAAGTGGGTGCTGAAGCTTTGCGCTGATGCCTACTCCATCCACATCACCAAAAGCAAATAAATTCTTTTATTTTTTTAAAGAGAAAGAAACAGCAGTTATTAAAATTTTTTCAGTGACATAAACTGAAAACTAAGGTTGTTGTGTTCCTAAAGCTAAAGCTCTGGTGTTCATGAGAATAGGGCTGGGCATCTGACGTGGGCTAGAAAGGGATGGGTGGAGTCTAAGCTACTTTTCAGTGCTTTTTTGTATTCACAGTAGTTCCACATGTGGTCAGGAACAGGTCAGGTCTGCTAGTGTGCTGCTATTTCCAATCCACTGCAAATGCCCAAGGCACACTTCTCTTCTATCCAATAATAGGCATTTTTTCCTTTCTTTCTCCCTGAAGCCTAAGCACCTCTATATAATCAGCAGGTTCATTTTACTTTTCATGGATGGCTTTACTTGTATTTCTTTATATTTACACTTCCTTTGGTTTGACTTCATTTTAAATCAGAGAGCCAAGAATGAACCCTCCTAAATTTCATTAACGTTGCCTAATCCAGGAAGCTTCTCGTCGTCGTACACAAGACACTTTCTTTACCATGGGATCTCGTTCTCCTCCTACAAGGTGCTTCACTGCTCCATCTTTCAGCGAGACACTTCTCACTGTACTGCTCTCACTGTCTGCTACAAAGAGGCATCTCCAGGGATCTTCAGAGGCTAAAGAGAGGCCTGAAGGTTGGGCAAAGCCTGCCTTGTGAGGATATGCATTGTTCCGATTCTCTTCACTTCCACTTCCAGCAAACCGAAGGCAGGTTCCTTTTTTGAGTTCACTGAAAGACAAGTTCACAAGTGGAACTCACAAAGTATTAAATAAGTGAATGTAGGTGATCAGTCAACGGTGACAGCATAGTTAAACAGACCCAAAGAACCAGTGATGACTGCCTAGGCTCAACTGCCTGTTCACTTTACTGTCGCTGTCCAGTCTGCTCACTGAGTCACTGGGTAGGGACCTCCCCATTTTTATTCATTATACTCACAACTGAAGCCACTCTCAAATACCAGGCAAGACTGGAATTATAGCAAAACTAATAATAATTCCTCATTTTCACTGCTTAGTTTCACACAGTATTAAGGGAAATATCAATAAAAAGATTATCTAGTTCTTGATAGTCTGAAGTTTAAATTTTCTTACAAAATGACTGTGTGTTCTTATACTTAAGTAGGGAATAGTGTTTGCAAGGAAGCCAGGTGAAGCATTATCATTTTAAGAACATGACATGGGGGTACTGGAGAGATGACTCAGCAGTTAGGAGCACTGACTGGCTGTTCTTGAAGAGGACCCAAGTTCAGTTCTCAGCACCTACATGGTGGCTAACAACCACCTATAACTCCAGTTCTAGGGGATCTGATGCCCTCTTCTGACCTCAGTGGGTACTGCATGATATGGGTGCACTTACAGACATGCAGGCAATACACTCAAATACATAAAATAAAAAAAAAAATAAAATATTTTTAAGAAAATGACTTGGCATGATTTTGTTATTTTAACTAATCAACTGTACAAAATCAGTTCTTATATATACCAGGGAAATGTCTATTTAAAGAACTACTGAAAAGCAGGGCACCATGGTGAGCAACTGAGGTAAGTTCAGGGCAGCCTTGGGGGCAAAAACAGGTCTCAAAATGCCAAAAAAGACTACCACAATGATGCCTTCTGTAATGCAGAGGAAGTTTGACACCTTGGTTTCTAAATTTACACCAAAAGGATTAAAGAGAAAACAGGATAGTGTGTTTCACTGTGAGAAAGGAGGAAGCTAACTTAGAATGCCAAGTGAGAGACTATATGCACACCATTTCCAAATATGGTACATCACACAGAAGTCTAAAATGACCGTCACTCTTGACTGGTATAGTCCCATTGCTAAGTTAGGCAGGAAGCAGGGACAGAATGAATAAAAGACAGCCAATTCAAGGAATTTACAAAAATGAGCTGGTCAGAGAAATACATGTAATAGCATGAAAAACATGCAAAGTAAAAGGGAATTACTATGAGGAGTCCAAACACTATAACAAAGTTCTCTTATTTAATGAAAGAGTGGGAGAAACAACATTTAAAACATTAAGGGTCACTACTATTTGAAGACCAGTAATAAAGACAATAAACCATCCATAAAATTCAGATGCAGGTAAATGTGATCTGAGCAACCACTTTCCTATTATAAACAAGAGTGACAACTCTTTTTATTAGGAAATTTAGACAGGCCTTACCATCTATGTCCAAAAAAGCCATCACCAGAACAGCATATTCTGGCAAGTTCTGTTATTTCTGGCTGCTGTTATAATTATGCCTCCTGTACACCATCACTTATAATCCTGCTGTTCAAGGCATTATTGTCATTTGCCTTGATGACAGCTACAGCCTCCTGAATGCTATCTCATCCCCAGTTTTGTCCCACTCTGAATGCTGCTGTGGTTCTTTCAAGGACACACACCTAATCATGTTACTCTGAAGCTTAAAACTTTCTATAAAGGTTTGAAGAATATCCAAAAGTCTTAAAGGCACTCCACAACCTGACCTGCATCGATGTTGCCAGCAGCAGCTTTGCTTGGAAAACCTCCATTCTATTGGGTCTTGGTTTAGGAGGCCTTTTCAGGAAGTCCTCTATAACACCTCAAATCATACTGATCAAAAGTCCAACTTAAATAATCGTGGCAGAGACTTTTTCTACACATTCTTTTTGAATTCTTGTTTGCTGATTTGATTCTTTAAAAAATATGCATTATTTTTATTTCATGTGTCTGAGTGTTTTGCCTATATGTATGTAAGTGCACCATGTGTGTGCAATGCCAGCAGAAGCCAGAAGATGACATCAGAGCCCCTGGAACCAGAGTTAAGGATGGTTGTGAGCTGCAATTTAGGTGCTGGGAATTGAACCTGGGTCCTCTGAAAGAACAGCAAGTGTTCTTAAACATTAAGCCATCTTTCCAGCCCCATGATCTGATTCTTCCATGGACAAGCAAGCATGTTTTTTTATTTTACATTGTTTATGAAATTTATGAAATCATAAAAAGCTTATGACCTCATTGTCTAACACAGTGGCTAGTAAAAGGATATTTACAAAATTTTAAAGTAAATGATTGTTATAAAATATTACTCAAATGTTTTCCAAACCCCCTACCTCTTCTAGGTCATCTGAGATTTAGGGTTTTCAATACAATTGTCCTTTCGACTGATAACTATCACAGTGATGACTAGCATTTACTTCCTACGGTTATTTAACAACTTCATGGTCTATTATTCTTACCCATTTACTTACCTGATAAGACTTTACTGAGCTATAATGTACCAGATATAGTACTTGATACAACAGCACAAAAATGAACGGGATGAGTCTAGCAGGAAGAAATAGTTAAAAAGAAGTGTCTGGATCAAAGAGAGGGAGAGGAAGGAGAGTAGAGAGGGCGAGGTGGACAAAACGAGCAGTACAGCGATGTGGCTACACAAGGTACAGAGGAGAGTATGGTCAGCTCCACCTGGGAGTGAGGGAGAAGTCAGGACACACAGAAGGACAAAACCCTCTCAGCCTCATAAGTTCAACAGTGGCAGCAGACACCTATGTTTACTCTACGTGCTGTGATGAACTCTACGCAGCAATCCTATGAAGTGTAAGACATACAAAAAATGAGAGAACGTTTAAAGGGTTTTTTGCTCACAGAAAGAGGCGGTTGGGATTCTGGTTTTGGCTGAGTACACTTAAGTTGTAGCCACTCTGCCATTAGCACTAGCCACCTGAAGGAGTGCCTGCAGACACCTGTACAAATTTAAAGGATAAAGCTCCCCCAATATTTCCAGTTCCCTCTCTGAGTGCTCAGGACAGCTCCTCCCAGGCTCTGAGAAGTTAGATGCAGCCACACAGCTTAACTGTGACTGATGAAATTTTGAGTCCAAGTAATGTGTATCACTTTTGAGCTGCAGCTCTAGGAGCCAGTTGGTGACTCACTACCTCCTCCTCTCTTGCTCTGCCAGAAGGGCTGGCGAAGCTCCTGAAAGCAGTTGCTTCCTCAGCCTGGGGAGCAGAGGAGTACTCCCCAGCAAATGTACATGAGTGAGCAACAAAGAAGCCTGGCTCCAAGCTTCTGGAATCCAGGCTGCTGGTTATGGTGGCGTAACTTGGCATACCCTGATGGGTACAGTGAGGATGGTGACAGGAAAGAGAATTCTGGGAACTCCACGGAGGGCAGTCTGCTCTGACAAAGACACAGCCACTCACCTTTTCTTTGGCAGCGTGCCGGAGTCCAGAAGGAGCGCCCATATCTGATGAGTCCCTGCCATGGCTATCCACAGGATATCATTTCTCTGGCCCTCTGAACCTTTATAAAAATTAGTATTTATTATATACGTATCTGGTTAATATGAACCTTAATTGCTTCAGAAACTGAATTCATGGATGATACTAATTTTTATAAATTATCTGGTAGAAAAAAATTTAAGTGCTGTGTTTTATTTTTGAAAATTTCTGTATTTTTTTAGTAAAAGGTTTACTGCTATAGACTTGCAATCTTACCTGGAACAATTTCATGAGAACTCAGTTGTTGTACATGTTTATAATTGATGAATCGATTTGATTTTTGAGACAGGGGCTCCCTAGCTGGTCAAGAACTCGTTATGTAGACCACGCTGGCCTTTATCTCACAGAGTCCTCCAGAACACTGGTACAGAAGGTGTGCACCACCATGTCCAGCTCTTAAATTTATTTTCATTTTAGGTGTGTGTTTTGCCTGCACCTATGTGTGGGCACCATGTGCATGCAGTGTCCACTGAGGCCACAGTTGTTGGATCGCCTGGAGCTGGAGGTGCAGATAGTTGTCTGTTAGCTTCCATGTGGGTGCTGGGAACCAAATCTAAGTCCTCTCCAGGAGCAGCAAGTGCTCTTATCCACTGAGCCAGCTCTCCAGCCCATTTGCTCTTCCTTTCTTACATTTTTTAAATATTAAAACGAATACAGGGTGATAATTCAATACTTGTATTTTTTTTATTTTATATATTTTAATATTTAACTATTTACTATAATTTTCTATTAAGACACTGAATGATGTCACAACTTATTACAAGGCAAAAAAGCTGTATTTCTCAAACTGGTTTCGTGGTTAGGACATTTAACTAATTTAATTTAGAAAGTATTTTGAAGTAATTGAGACATTTTAACTAAAGTAGTTTGGTAAGACATCTTATAGAAAGCTGTTTTATTTGTAATTCCTTTAACTTCAAGTAATTTTTGTTCAGACAGAATATTTCTTCCTTAATTAGTATCACTTTCCAGTGTCTTTCAATTTAATGACAACAGAAGCAACCCACAATGACGATGGTTCTCAAGTAATCATTACTATTATGATGCAAGCACTTCCAAAAACTCATTCCAATGCTCAAAGCCCATGTGATAGGAGCTGACAGAAGGTCTAATGTGCAGGTGAATAAACAGAAGCACAGAAAGGTTAGTAATGTGCCAAGCTCACTACTAGCAACTGAAGGAACTGGAGCCTGAGCCTGAGCCTGAGCCTGAGCCAAAAGAAAACTGATGCTGTAACCACTGCATACATTGCCTTCTCTATTCTTAACTGCTATCTAATAACACTGAAAGCAAAGTATTTTAGTTTACTTTACAAATTTTTTACTTTAACTTTTTTACATATCATACACAATTTTGTCTGTAAATAGAAGTGGTACTGAAGTGGTGTCCATATGTTCTGGGGACTGGTTGCTTAATCACTTTAAAATCAGATAAAAAATGTACACAATTTTTAACACATCACATTGCTTCTTCAGTTATTCTAGGGCAATTCTCTGAATGCTACTACAATGACTAGGTCATCTAAGCTAATAAAATATCCCATTATTTCAGATAGAATGGCATTCAAGTGAAAGGTGCTCACAGGCAGCAGCACTCAAATGTCAGCCACAATCATTATTCCATGACTGGATCCTGCCTTTATACCATGGTGTACTAGGTGAGCATAAACACATGTGCAAACACAACAGTCTCTAAAATAGATGTCACTGAGGGTAAAGATATGACACACTGTCTTCCACAGGCTTGTTAATTTTATAATAAGCACTGACTACAAATGTGTTACCAACAGACAATACCTAACAAAGCACTCAGTTTGCAACTGCTTACTTGTATTAAAGCCATCATAAATTCAAGATTATAAACTCTTCAATATTAAACAATGAAAATGAGTTTATGTTCCTGATTAGATAGTGGTATTATTAGCTAAGGAAATGGACAGCAAAATAAAACAAAAGCTTCAGTAAGTAGGATAAACAAAAGACACAAGTGAATAATACTTAGTTTTTACATTATTTGGAATGTTTTCTATTCACAATATTCCAAAGACTGTGCTTATCCACTAACATGTTTAGATAACTATTAATACAAGAAGAACTGTAAGCAATTAACATTTCAAGTCCACTACTCAGTACTCCCATCTCTCCCTGAGTGAACTGAATCATGCTCTTGGCATTTTAATAGATTCTAAAAGAAGACCCATGGAATCATCCCCTCGTCCAACTGCATGGCCGTGGAGCCAAACAGTTCTAGATCTGACCCCTGACTGCTAATTTCTGTCCAATTTCCTCACCTGTCCAGTTGGGGCACTACTGCCCATTCCATAAGATTACTGAGAGGAATGAGTGGGGGCATGTAAGTTAAGTGCCTAGCACGGTTATTGGCACATGTAGTGTACAAAATAATGTCTGCTATCTTTCAGCTCCTACAGCACCTACATGTCCTCTTTCCTCCTCTGGGACCCTCACCCCGAGAACCTAGCATGGGAATTCTGCTCAGATTTCTTTCCGGCTTCCTTCTCTAACACAGGGAGCGCATAAAGATCCCACTGCTCTCTAGCTCATTACCTTGTCTTTCCTTTTTGTGTGTATTTGCTACTATCCTATCCACCTATTTTCTTACTGACTTTCTCTTCTATTCAGTATATCAAGAAGGCAGCAGTAGCTTTTTAAAAAAAATGTGCATGACTGTATAGGCTATACATATCAAAGTACACCTGTGTCTTGCAATGCCCGAGGAGGTCAAAAGAGGACATCAGATCCCCTGGAACTGAAGTTATGGAAGGTTGTTAGCCACCACTTGGGCGCTGTGACTTGAACCTGGGACTACTGCACGAACAGTCTGTGCTCTTAACCACTGACCCTCTCCAGCCCCCAAAAGGCAGCAGTTTTGTTTTACCCTCAGTTTTATTACCAACAACCCGAGCAGTGCATGTCCCATAGTAGATACTCCTTAAATATTTCCTGAATAAGTAAACATCCTGCTGGGCGCCAGAAGAAAAATGTTCTCATTTTGTCAAAATAGCTGTAAGTGCTGAAGTTACCCTAATAAAAGCTGGTGTTTCCAAATGCTATCGAAGATTCACCTCTAATCAAAGAAGTTTGCTATAAATGTAAATCTGTTCCATGATCCTGTAAAACTATGATACTGAAGGAAACTCTGATCTTACCCTAAGAACAGCTTTGGATATTTGAAAGCTATAGTATAGTAATATATACTATTGCATAGTAACTAGTCATGCCAGAACATTTATGAAATGAATACTTACTTTATTATGAATCACTCCAATTTCTTCTTTATATTTTAAAAAGTAAATAAAAATGTAAATGTATTTGGATTAAGTAGTTGTGACTTTCACTTGGAAATTTTTTCAGATAATTTATGTAAGGGTGAAAAACTTGGGACCTGAAAGACCTGAGAACTCTCAAGTTGGAATAAAAATACAGACTCTGGGGGCTGGAAAGATGGCTCAGTGCTTAAAAGCACTGGCTGCTCTTGCAGGGGACTCAGGTTTGGTTCCCAGCATGCATATAGTGGCTAACAACCTTCTGTAGCTCCAGTTCCAGGGGATCCAATGCCCTCTTCTGGCCTCCACAGGCTATTGCACACACAGGTGCGCTTACATACATGTAGGGAAAACACTCATACACATTAAAATTTTTTTTCTTTAAATGCAGCCTTTCAACAAAACTTTTAGCAAACTAAGATCTGCAGACAACCTATTTAATTTGATAAAGAGTAGTTTCAAAAGAATCTATGGCAACCACATCTAATAGCGAAATCCTATAAACATGCCCCTGTAACAGAAATGAGATGAAAAGACCTATCAGTACTTTTATACAGTATCATACAAAGGTCCTACCATGGAGAACAAAATAGGAACAAAAAGAAAAAAGGAAAAAAAAAATAAGGGCTAGAAATAAAATTTCAATTATTAGATATCGCTTAAAAATTATAGAACAATGATTAGAATTCATAAGTGAATTTATGAAGGTTTTTGCATACTAAGCAATAAGAATAAATTCTGTGCCATGAAAAAAAATAGAAAACACATTTCTGTAATGGCACTAGAAAATACCAACCACTTAAGTGCAATCCTACTGAGAGAGGTACATGCCCTCTTCAGCGGCATCACCGCCATGGAATATCATGGACAGTCCATCCTTCCGTCTCTCAGGTCATAAGTCCTACAGTCAGTTTTCTGAATCCTTTCTCTCAGAAGTCACACAAGATTCACTGGCAAATTCTTTCCCTCACTCAAACTAGATCCAGAATCTACCCTATTTGTATCTTCTCTACATTGATCTAACGTACTACCAGGGATCACTGCACCTCTTAACTGACAGCAATCTGTTCGCATTGGAAACAGCCCCTTTTTATCATATCAATGTCTTACCCTAAGAAACCTTGGTCTGTGTGTGGTGGCACATACTTGTAATCCTAGCACTGAAGAGACTGAGGCAAGAAGATGACAAGTTGTGGCCAGTCTTAGATACACAGCCAGCTTTATGCCAGTCTGTGCTATACAGCAAGATCTTGACTCAAACAAACAACAGAGAGAAAGATAAGACTTTAGGAAGGGCGAGTCAGGCAAATTTTTCTTTCAGCTTTAGTAGTTTTTAGAGCTTGTCTTGACCTGGGAGAGCTTTGCCAGTACACATCTCACTGAAATATCGGTGTGGCTTCTGCTACGTGGTTTTCTAACTAGGTCAGTCTGTCTCAGTCACGTTTATTTTACTACAAATGCAAAGGTAAAAGCTTTGTGGTGAGAAAGCCTGAACTTGTTTGTTCTTAGTCTCTGGGCACTTACTTCCTTTAGGAGCTAGAGCAGTGAGAACAAGTGTAGACGCCCAGGCTGTGTCAGGCCAGGGTTCTGGTCTCTTAGGGCTTTGAAGCACCAACTGACCGATGATGATGGTGAGAGGTGTCAAAACAACCACCCAGAGTACTTCCCATTGAAGGAACTGAGCTTAAGAAGTCTTAAAACCATCACCTTTATTTTAGAAAAGAACTGATATTCAAAGAGGTGAAGTAACTTGCTAAAATTCACAAAGCTAAATCTGGAGTTTGGGTTCTTGCGATCTTACTCAGCTAGTGCTGGGATGAGAATGAAAGCAGTGAGCTTGTGCTTTGTCTAGATTATTGCTTGGACCTTTTCCTTCTGCCTCCTTTGACTATGCACTTACGTATCTAAGAACACCTTCATGTGCAGTATGATCAGATCTGCCAGAGTTTCCTACTCCAGAACAAGAAGCTAGGGTTGGCTCTTCTTCGTGATGTTTGTGACCCCCTCCACCACTCCCACCCAGAATGATAAATGTCTGTATAATCTCCTGCAAACATATCTTCCATTTTCCTCCCTTCCTATTTTTGGTCTGGCTTAGCATATCAACATCTTTGCAATTTAAGTAAACAATGCAATAGCAAACGCATGTACTAAAGAGTATTAATTGTCATAATACAGCCTTTGAGGCAGATACTAATCAAACCCTCCATTTTGTTGAAACTGAGCTATTCACAGCACCCGACAAACCCACCTTGCAAGAAGTTGTCACTCCTTGTCTGATGGTTTGTTTCACTGAAGACTGAACAATCTGTGCTTGCAAACAGGAAAATGGAGAGTTAGCCCGGCATCTCTGATGCCTATGCATGTGACAGCATCATTAATTTACACTGCTCATGCCGGAGTTTGGAATCTAAAGCACACAGTTACGTCACTAAGTCTGGGTATTAATTTTGTTTCTTCTAAAAAAAGAATGGGGTAGTGCAGGGAGCCGTCATAAACGCCATTACAAGATGGCGCTGGCTTCCTGGCAGCGTTGTGGTAACAACTCCTAATTAGGTAGTGCTTTGGCGCCAACCTGAATCTTGCTACTGCACATGCGTGCCACATGACCTGTCCTGAGCCTATCCCGTGGCGTCCACCTGTGGTTAGCTACTTGCAGCCAATCAATAGGTGCCCCGTCTCCTTCCGGCTTTATAAGCAGCCGTAGGTGCCTTGCTCCCTGCCCCTCGCCATCATCGCCCATCTGTTAACCAAGAGCTCTCCAATAAAGTGTGATACTGGAAGACTCCTCATGATCGCGTGCTTTCTTCCTCCGCTGGCCGGAGGCGTTCGCCGCAGGGTAGTCATTAATATTTAATTTAAATTAACAGTGCAGTTAGTATTACTGACCTTTTAACAGTCAAGATTAAAATAATTCTAACTCACATACTTGCCCTGAGGCTCAGGGTTCCACCTTCCTGCAATATTCCCAAAGATGATACCCAATGCATTATATTAACCAAGTTTTTGGTGGAGTATCCCACCAGCTCTCTGAGGGATACTGATACATGTTTATGTTCTGTTCTATGCATGACCATTCAATCTGTCATGTTATCATTAAAAACAATAATATAGCTGGCCAACGTGGTGAATGCCTTTGATCCCAGCACTCAGGAGGCAGAGGCAAAGGCAAAGGCAGGTGGATCTCTGTGAGATTGAGCTCAGCCTGGTCTATGTATGAATTCCAGACCAGCTGGGGCTAGAAGGAGACCCTGTCTCAAACAAAAACACAAACAAAAAAACCAAGCAGAAATAAAAGAATATTTTTTAATGTCAAAAGCTGAAAGGGCTTTGGAGAATAAGCATTTTTACTCATAACTATGAATAAAAATTAAAGAAATAATTTTCAATAGGAATAAATTCAGTGAATGAAATATGAAAATCACCTGAAGTTCAGCTCTGAAAAACTCTATCATTTTTAGCTGCAGCAGTACCCTGATGGCCTCTGTGAAACCTGTAGTGTAAACAGATTTGTCTCTACAGTTTCTAAAACTCCTATGAAGCAAGGCCTTGGGTCTCCAGGGAAAAGCAGCAAAGTGCTTTTTCCCCAGGCACAGGAAAAGACTAACTATAACTGGAGGAGGGCAGAGGAGAAAATTCTGTGCCTAGGGATGAGCAGGGGGCTGCCTTGGCTGTAACTAGAGGACTTCTGCTGGGAGAGAAGCATAATTGGCTCCAGACTGGCCACAAACACAAGACAGAGTTCAGCTGCCAGAGAGGAAAAAGGGAGCAACAGAAACTTTTTTCCCCAGTGCCTAGGAACTGATGGGCTTTCCAAGGTTGCCCCATCCTCATCCAGGCCTCATACAAAGTAACTGACAGCACAAGTCTCTCCTGGGGGAGTTGCAAGAGTGTACTGTAGAACCATGGTGTTACTGGGATGAGAGAGCACACCTAGGGTCAAGCAAAGCCACTGAGAAGACCCAGCACCCAGACCATACATCCCTACTATGGACACAACCAAGCAACAGCAGCCTAATTAGAAGAAATGGAAGGCCATGGTGCACTGAAAGTAACCATAATGAAATTAAAACCCAGCTGTCTAAGTCTGCTTCTCTGTTGCTGTGACAAAACACTCTGACCAATGCCAAGTTGGGGAAGAAAGGACTGATTTTGCTTACATCTCCCAGGTCACACAGTTCACCAGGGAGCCCAAGGTAGGAGCTCAGGGCAGGAACCTGGAGGCAGGAGCAGAAGCACAGGCCATGGAGGAACGCTGCTTACTGGCTTGCTCCCCTGGCCCATGCTCAGCCTGCTTTCCTATACAATACAGAACAACCTGCCCAGGAGTAGCTCTGCCCACAGTGAACTGGGTCCTCCCCATCACTCAACAATTAAGAAAATATCCCATAGACATGGCCACAGGCCAGTCCAACGGGGAAATTCCCCAATTGAGGCTCCCTCAACCCGGGTGTTTCAAGTTGACAGTAAGCTATCCAGCACACCAGGCCAGCACAGTTTCTGCTCAAATTAGCTTAGCCCCTCATGATGATGACATAAACATCATTTACCTAGGCCTTTGGAGTTCAATTCCAGATGACTGGGACACAATAAATGAGAAGATAATATAAGAGCCACTTCAAAAGAGCCTCAAAAGGAATCAACACCGAGACTCATAGATTAATTGAAGTTTAGAATAAGTGGACCTGGACTTTGAAATAACTATACTTCGTCTCTTAAAGACTAGGGGAAAAAAGTAGTCAGCATACCTAAATAGATGGGAAATTTCTGCAGAGACAGAATCTATAACAAGTAGAAATGCTGTTGTTTTTGACGCTGAAAACCAAAGGCCAAAGCTTGAAAGCAGCCAGAGGAAACAGCACTTCACATATAAAGGATCAAGAGAAAAAATTAAAGCAACCCAAAAGACAGTGGAGTAGCACCTTAAAGTATTAAGAGGAAAACAAATGTCAATCTAGACTTACACATGGAGTAAAAATACCTTCTAAAATGAAGGCTAAACACTTTCAGTTCAGGAAACAAAAAAAACAAGAGAAAGCATCAAGTCTAAATTAAAGGAAAATTTAAACAAACCTACAGATTAGAAGGAATGATTTCCGTTACACACTTGGAACTAAAGAAAACAGCCACCTTGAAAAACATTAGCAATTAATTTCATTTCTAGGCATTTATTCAAGAGAAGTGAATGCTTATTATCACAAAGAAAAACTTTGTACACAAATGTTAATGGAGGTGTTACTGTACTTGGAATGCTCAGAAACTAGAGACACTGAAATGTTTACAAACTATTATAAACTAAATTGTGGTAAGCCACACAACTGACTGCTTCTGAACAATAACAAAGACCATATTTCTGATATACGGAAAAGTGAAGAATCTTGTACATAATGTGCTTCATGGAAGAAGGCGGACATGAAAGACTATCCTGAGAAAGAACAGAGACTGCTGCTCCCGGTGGCCAGAATGGGTGTGTGGTGACAGGACGTTAGCACAGGGCCATGAAGAGAACATTTGGGAATGATGGAATCATTCTGTATCTCGATTGTGGCCATAGTTACAAGACTGTATACATTTTCAAGATTCATGTATCTTCCTAGTAAAAGTAAATTTGCTTTATATTTTACCTCATTAACCTAAAAAATACTATTTACATCAATTTAATGAGACACAATAGTTTAAGAATCTTTTGTCAAGTTTTAGATATAAAGACACAGTTGTTTTTCAAAATAAAGTTCCCTGGTCACGTTGCAAAAAGTTTGTTCCTTCAAAAATTTCTATATTGTAGGATTACATTTAAAACAAAAATATTTAATTGTATTCTATAGAATATTAATGGATGTCACAGAGCATATTATTTAAGCATCAAAATTGTAGCTTATCAGATAAACATACTGAATAGTTGGATTTCAACCATTTAAAGGTTATAGAGAAAAGCTAAGTTTGTACCTGGGGAAAATGATGATTGGCCAAGGAAGGTTATGGGATGCAGATACATTATCCTTCCTAAAAATGGTTCTAAATCAGGTGCCTTCCAACGCACTTAAGAGACTGGCAGGGTTCTGACCTTTATGATAAAACATTTTTCAGGTTATTATCTAGCATCAATCAGTGGATCAAAAAAGAACTAAAGCACATTCTGGAAACAGAAAAGTATTTGCTAAAAAAGGAGCTCATTATAGTCATTTATATTACAGAGAGAAGTTCTTATATTGAAAGTGATAAAAAAGATGAAATTACTTTTATAAATTTCACTTTATGTTAATTTTTTACAATTTTATCACACTAAAGTATAACTAGGTCAAATGTGTAGGTATTATTTAAAATATATACATATTTACGAAGTATACTTATATTTAGAATAATCAGGCACATCAAGACAATTTTTTAGTCTATCGTTGAGGTACGCCATTATTAAGCCAATTTTTTTGGTCAAGTACATATTCAATTGTATTTGTCTTTGCTACTTTTCATTCTTTTACTTATCTATTTTTATTGTTTTTTCTTTTTTTGACTTTCTGAGACAGGGTCTCCCTAAAGCCCCAGCTGGCCTGAACCTCACTATGTAGACCACCAGGTTAGCCTCAGTCTCACAGAGATTCACCTGCCTCTGCTTCCCAAGTGCTAGGACTAAAGCTTTACTGTTTAATTTTTAATTAAGATACACACATACCTCCAAGGCTCAGGGACCATTGTGGAAGATGGAGCAGGAAGGCTAGAGTCAGAGGAGCTAGAAGATCACAAGGAAACAGAACTTTCCAGACAGCTGATCAGCTAGTCATATGAACTCACAGCAATGGTGAGAGCATGCACAAGTACCATATAAGCTCAAGCCAGACAAAAATTCCAGCACAGACATAGGAAGTGGATAAGAAGCTCCAACCCTGCCTGAGGAACTACTGGCAACAGATGGCAGCTGGGAAGGGGAGATTTAATCTAGTTTAAGGGTAAGACTCTTGGTGACCAGGCTCTAATGAATGAACCCACACAAAGGGCTTTGGGGCATTTGAGGATACAAATCTGATTCTATAGGCATATGTGCATGCGTGTGCATGTGTGCGTGTGTGTATCTAAGAGAACAGGTCAGGGGTGGTAAAGGCCATGCAGATAGGGAAGGAGACCTAAACATGATCAAAATATATTGTATGAAATTCGCAAAATTCAACCTTAAAAAAGGAAAAAAAAATCCATGCAGAGGAATACATGTTATATACGAAGTTTAAGTAACTAAATACCTATATACAGATCTACATGCAAACTTAAGAACATTATTCAAAGGCCCCAAGTACCCCTCTATGATCACATGCCTTCCTCCTTCTATAAGAAACTAGTATTCTAAAATTGTCTTTTTCAGTCTCTTCTAATTTAACTATGTCTAGGTAGAGCTCTTAATGTTTGATTTGACTTAACTTCTATTACAGTTTTTCTAAAAGAAATTCTATTCAAGTTTTTTTCAGTAACTTGCATTTTTAGCTCCTAAGATTCCTGATATCTGTTCATGATGCTGGGTATAGCTTTCTGTTTATTTGCACTGGAGAGTATTCATTACATAAAGATATTACAATGCAATCTATTTTTCATGTTTTCTTCCTGGTAAACCTTTTTTCCGTCACAGTCATAAATTATGGTGGAAGTTATCTTTACAAAAATTTTCAAACATAAAAAATAACTTAAAATAAAACAAAAATTTTTTCCCAGCCACTGTATTCTTCAAGTGTTTATTCTAACATCTGCTCAAATCAGTTATATAATGCTGTAATTTAAATATGAATGCAAAAAAGTTGTTTCTATTTTAAGTGGATGGGTACTTTGGAAAAAGGCTCAATAAAAGCAAGTAGCTACCTAAGTCACACTGTTGAATGTATATAAAAAATATTTTTTTTAGTCCTCACAGTTCTTTGCAGATTCTACTAAATCTCTTCTAACTTTTTTCTTCCACAAATGAACTTTGAACTTTTTAGCTTAAAAAGAAATAATAAGATATACAAAATTTGAAATAATGAAATAAAAATAAAGGAAAAAGGCAAATAAAGACATAACAGAAAGATGCCATGAGCTTATTAACATTGTTAAATGAATGCCATTGTGACCCAGCATATCCTTTGTTGAGGATAACTCTGTCTCTAAGCTCCCCAACAATCAATCTAATGACCCAAGCAGGCATGGCAGTCAAAATTCCTGAATCTTCAATAAATAACCTGAAACTTAGAAAAAAGTATTGCTATTCATAATATAAAAATCAGAAAAAAATTCTCCAGCATACCATCAGATGTCATTTATAAGTAAAACCTCAAAACATTAACAGACCCTCATGAGCTAATAGCACGTAATAGTATCCTTACTGTAGTTTGAAAAAGAAACTAAAATATCAGACAGGCAGCTGCTTTATATTAGATTTTGAAAAACTACTTGATATTGAAAAAAGGTAGCATCTTTTGAACAACTGAAAACATGACCCTAATTAATCTGGCAAATACTGATAATAAATGAGGAGTACTATCTTTGTGATCCATATTAACAGACTATTAGACATAAACAAGAATACATTGAAACTGGAATCTGAAACTAAATGGTCCCTGCAGCCTTAAAAACAAAAGAGTGAATATCTTATTGGAATGGCTGTGCATCTGAGAATTCCTGCTTTGGCATGCTATTACCAGCTCTCGACGAGAAGAAAAAAAATCTGCACTTCATGTTAGATCTCCAGTGGTTAACAGCCAATTTATTTACTGATGTTGCATTTTGCTACTTTGTGTCTTTTGTATCTGTTAGTAATTATCTTAACAAGTTATATAAGATAGATTCATACAAACCTAACCCTTTATTTCTTCCTCACAGAAAGGGGGTAAGGACTGTATTAGTTACTTTTCTATTGCTGTGATAAAAACCATGACCAAAGCAGTTTAACAGAAGGAAAAGTTTAGCTGTGTGTGGTGGTGCACATCTTTAATTTCAGCACTCTGGAGGCAGAGACCGGCAGATCTCTCAGAAGGTCAGCCTGATTTGCATAATGAGTTCCAGGCTACATGGGGATACGGTCAGAAAAAGTGTGGGGAGCGCAGTTATTTGGCTTACAGTTCTAGGGATAAGAGCTCATTATGGCAGAGAAGATATGGCAGAAAGCAGCCAAACAGAAAGCTGAGCACTCAACATCTTATAGGAAGCAGAGAAAGTGAAACTGGAAATGGGGCAAAGCTATGAACTCTCAAAGGCCCAGTGATGTGCTTTCTCCAGTGAGGCCATACTTCTTCAAACAACACCACCAACTAGGGCCAAGTGTTCAAGCTCCTGGAGCCTATAGGGGACATTCTCTTTGAAACCACCACAGGGATGAGCCCAATTAAGCCTGCACCAGCCTGGATTGCTGTATTCTGAGTCCACATCTGGTTCGTGTGGTACCCAACTGTGGCAAGTAGCCCTCTGTGGCATTTTTGTTTCTTAAGAGAAGGTAGAAACCCAAGAAGACAAGCTCATTTGTTCATTTCATATCTGCTAGTTTTCAAGTCCTGCCTTTGCTCAGCAGATCACAGTTGTGCATTTAGCTTAACTCTGAAAATACCTTCATTCTAGATACTTGGCAAGAGATGTCATCTTAAATGCACATAACCTCAACACCTTGCAGGATGCTGGCTCAGAGAAAGTTGTTTCAAGCACTGTCTGAAGGACATACTCTCACAATGGTTATGCAAGTCCAGAAGTTTTTAGTCTAGGTATCTATGCCAAGTCATTGGTGGGCAGGTTTTACAAAATGGTTATAAATTTCAGGGAATGCCCAGAAATTCTATCTAGGATTTGGGACAATTGTTTAGATTCTCATCAGACTTTCAAAGTGGTATGTTACCCTCAAATCTCTTTAGAACTAAAGCATAGAATTACTCTATAATCCTGCATTAATGAATAATTCATAAATGTGGAGAAATTGGATCATAGGATTAGATGAACTTTTACTGGACTGCATTTTCACTTGATGTCATTAGTTTTAAAATATATCCAACATGAACATATGATATTCATTTATATTTATATGTATATGATTTATTAAGTCAAAATACAATCCCAAACCAAATCCTGTCAGTTTAAGAATATTTAGAACTACATTAATTGGAAGGCACAAATCAGATAAAATTCTTTAAATTACAACTTAGTGTGTACTAAGTAAGCATGAACCAGCCAACTAGCCATCCTCATATGTTCTATAAAATATAAGGAAATGTTATACATAAGCATTCTATCTGTATATATTATTGTCTTTGCTTTATAAGCCATAAACACAAATGTATATAACAGACAACATAATCCAAATATTTTTAAGAATTTTTTAATAAAAAAAGTATTTTTAAATCTTACTTTTATTAAGCAAAATTTACTGGCATTTACTGCTGAAATTCACATACCTGAAGTTCCCAGAACAACGTCCCAAGGGGAGCTAATGGGCTGCTCTTCTCCCTGTGCTCCCCCTTCCTTGTCTGCGCCCTGAACGCCTATGCCCGCCACGGTGCTCACCTTCTCAGCTTCTAGGTCAATCTACACAAATTCAGAGGATAGTTTATGCAATGCATGTTACTTTTGCTTTTTTCTTTCAACACTTGAAGAATTCCAATAGGACATATAGAGTACTTGCAAAATAATGTTTTAAAAGCATAATTAATTATAAGGGATTTGTCATGTAAGTGCATAAAGTCAGTCCCGTTCATTACCTTGAAATACAATGGAAGGGACACTACTTCAAGGATGAACTTTAAACACCAAGCAAAATGGAAGACATGAAACAAAAAAACTTTATGTTATAGAACTCTATTTATATGAAAGGTTCAATAGACAGAAAGTCAATTACCTAGAGCTGGGAATAGGAATGGTGATTACCTTTAATTTTATGACAATTCTTAATTGGTAGATGAAACAGTCTAAAAACAATTTAAGGTTATAACCACAAAACCTGTTTAACTTAGAGGTTTCTATACTTAAATGGGTGAACCTTTCTAATATGTAAAATAGACCATATCATCAAGCTAACCACGTAGAAAAACACTGTATGTTTTTCAGGGTCATACATGGACAAGCACACAAAATGGCTGCCCACACATTTACTCATGTGAGAAAATACAAATAGAGTGGGGAGTAGAGCTAGAAAGAGTTCATAAGTTAATAAGAAATTATTCCTAGACAAAAGAGGGGTGTGCATGGAACAATGATGTTTGTGTGTATCAAGATAGGAGGATCATCTGCTTAATGTTCTGCAATTGAAATCTTAAAAAATAAAGTAAATATAATGAAAAAAAAGGAAGGAATAATTATATTTCGATCTTTCCAGAACTAAACTAAGTCATATCAATCATATAATATGAATGACTTCAGGAAAATCATCTTCTGTGAAGACACTACTTAAACAAGTGAGCGTGTGAAACACAGCCCTCTGCTCACTATTCCAAACCACCAAGCTGTGACGGAGGAGAAATGGAGTACTTCCAGAATATTGTAAGTCACAGTCAGATGTCCATGGTAGTCTGACAACATCACAGAAATAACTACTGGAATGGACCTTTAAGGCTTTAGTGATTTAAAAAAAAATGTCTGTAATGGAAAACTAATAAAAACATTAGTGAAGTTCTGCCTAAAAAGGGGTTTCCTGATCAAATAAGCATTTCCACTGACATGCTCAGCAATGTCAGCATATTTAAGCGTCTACAAGAGCTTCCAAAACTCAAAAAACACACCCATTTTACTTTTCAAATTCATAATCTATATTTATGATAGTAAATTTGGGGTTATACATTTGTAACTGTTTTATTAAACAGATATTATCTTTTCTGCTTCCCCTGTCTCTACAACCCAAATGCTGAGATCACATGTGTGTGCCACCACTCCCAGTTTATGCCATGCTGGGGATCAAACTCAGGGTTTCATACGGACTATGCTAGATAAGTGCTCTACCAGCTGAGCTACATGCCTAGCCTTAACCTTTATGTATTAATTAAATTTTTAAAAGTACACATTGTTTTTAACAAGGTGAAATGAAATTTAAGACTGACTACTAATAATTATTTCTAGCCAAAGAAGTAAAATTGAAGAGAGACAAGAATGATAGATTTTATTTATTTATTATTTTAAGGTTTAAGAAAATTTAACTGGAAAGGAGAGAGCTACTTTGTATACTGGGGGCTCTGGAGAAATGAGGTACATGACTTTAAAATACAGAACTGAAAGAAGAACTTCAGGGAGCTTTCTTCTGTGACAAGCATATACCAGCACAAAAAAAAAAACAAGATATTTAATGGTAAAACTATAGTAAGAACCCTTCGAAAAAAGCTGAATAAAGATGATGAAATGTATCTGTGTCACTCTTTAACGTCAAATATTTAATGTAGCAAATAAATATCAGGTTTGCTGACTAGAAGTGTTAGAACTTAAAATGAAAAATTACCTTTCTTATCAGATGATTTTCAGTGTCTGCCACATATATGGTATTATTCACGATGGCTACACCCTGTGGAGAGTTAAAAGATGACTCTGAAAAGATCCCATCTTTTCTTCCTGGGTTAGGTCCTAAAAGACAAGACAGTCATGAGATGATTTTTTTTTTCATTAAAAAGCAATTTCAAAGCAATGTCCTTCAAATAAATAACTTTTAAATTTGTATTTAATACTGGAATGTAAAAAAAATACCACGGTATTTCTGTCTAAAAATGAAAATGCTATTTCTTTTTGAAAAGAAAATGCTTCCCAAGGTATTGACTGTCTTCAGGTTTGGTTTTGGTAAGAACAGAGTTCACAGCTTAGCGGTCACAAGTATACTTCAGAAGCAGCTATTAGAAGAAATAATTTAAAAGCATTTAAAATATCTGTTACCTAGACTGGAAAGTTAAAAATAACTTTAATCTTTTACCAGCTAAAAGGATTTTAAAAAACAATTTTGGAGATATGGTTCTATGAAAATTATATATTCCTTCCTTAGAACAGTACACATGCTCAAAAATGCTGCCAAGAATCCTATACCCAAGATCCTCCTGTCTTCCTGAGTGGAGAAGCTCAGGCCAACACTGCTCCTATCTGCTGTAAAGAATCAGGAACACCCTACACATACTCCAAGAAAGACGGAGAGCCATTCGGGCCAGATAGACTGCACCTCAGGTTTCAAAGTACACAGTTCTAAGGGTGGCCAGTCTAACAGTAAGACACTATCGTCGTTTCTGTGTGGGTGTGTGTGTGGGGGGGGCAACTGAAAGCTTCCAACTCAGTAGTAGCAGACTGCTTCCTAGACTTCCACTGTCACCAACATCAGGAAGAGAGGTAGCACAGTTCCCTAGGCCATGAACAGAAGGCCCCATTAAACTCCGGCTCTACTTTTTTCCAGCTGATAGTTTGGAAAAGTTCTTTATGTCTGTGAACATGATTACATTTTCCTTCTGTGAAGTGATAATACGTAATTCATGGCATCATGTAAATAAAAACAAGATAGCATGCTCAGAACAAAGCCAGGTTTCTGGTTTGGCACTATTATTATACATACTATTATTATTAATGATGTGAACAGTTCCCCAGAAATTGGAGATGGAGAGATGGCTCAGCAGTTAAGAACACTGATAGCTTTTGCAGAGGAGCTGGGTTCGATTCCTACATGAAGGCTAACAACTGTTCTTACCTCTAGTTCCAGGAGATCCGACGCCTTCTTCTGACCTTCAGAGGCATTGCACAACATGGGTACACCTACATACATGTAGGCAATACACTCATATATATAATATAAAATAAAAAATTTTTTTTAAGTTTCCCAGGAAAAAAAAGGGTGAGGTGGGGAAGAAGAGCTCTGTGGTCACTTCAGTTTGGGAAATACTGAGTACTGCAACCTCTTGTATATTCATGAGGTACTTATGCAGAACAAAGAACCTAACAAAAAGGATGATCCCACCACCACCTTTGTTAAATCATATGCAGTCAGTATTTTCTGAAAATATATTACTAAAAAATTCTTTTTAAAAACTTAGCTGGGGGTTGATGAAATGGCTCAGTGGGTAAAGGCACTGGCCACCAAGCCGGGTAACCTGAGTTCAGTCCCTGGGATCTATATGATAGAAGGATAGAACCAATTCCCAAATGTTATCTTCTGACCTCCACACAAGTACCATGGCATGTGCAGCCTCATTCTTCCATTAAAAAAAAAAAAAAAAAGTTGAGGGCCAGCAAGATGATCTTACGGGTAAAGAAGCTTGCTACCAAGAGCCCACATGATCGAAGGAGAGAATCAACACCTGTTAGTTGTCCCCTGACCTCTGCATAAGCACTGGGAGACACATGCAGCCCTTCCCACCAACCAACACACACACAATAAATAAGTAAATCTTAGCACTCAGGAGGATGAGGCAGGAGGATTCCTATGAATTCAAGGTGAATCTACTAGACATAAGGAGTTCCAGGCCAGTCTGAGCTACAGTCAGAGACTCTGTCTCCAAAAACCAAGTTAAAGATTAACTATCAATAGATCAAAATATAGCACTATTCTTAGAAACATGCTGGAGAAGTATAGCTTGCTGCTGGTTTCTTTGTTAACAAGGAATATTCTTCTACACCATTTTGAATGCCATAGCATATTAAAAACATTAAAATTAGAGTGAGAGATGACTCAGTTGGTAAAGTGTGCCTCACAAGCATGAAGGACCTGAGCTTAGATCTCCAATACCCAGAGAGAAGCTGGGTATGGTGGTATGTGTCTGTAACCCCAGTGCTAGGGGGGACAGAGTTCACTAGCCAGCCAGCCAAGTCAAATCAAGGAGCTCCAGGTAAAGTGAGAGACCTTGTTTCAAAAAAGAAGGTAAAAGCCATCAAAGAAGATACTTGATGTCAGCCTTTGGCCTCCATGCACATACATGTGTATGTATCAACACTCACATGAAAATGTACAAATGCCCCCCTCAAATCTTAAAAATCATTTAAAATCAAACAGAGATAAAAGACACATTTCAAGTAACAATTCTCATAACTGTCTGTTACAAATGAAAATACCAAGTAGCCAAAACAAGCATCTCAAGACAGAGCACATGCTCTAACAGAAACAATAAACAAGAGACACAAAAAGTCTAAGAGATAAGGGACTATCTTGGCATAGCATGAAGAGCAGTGACTGTGGAAGATGATGCACTTTTTACACTATGTAAAAAGCTGCATATGTTACCAAAGCATGATGGCTATAAAGACAAACATTCCCTTTCCCTTTGATTAATATGCTTCTACCTGTCAACTCAGCTGACATAAGCAGGATTAATAAAAATGTACTTAAGAGATTTTACTGATCATGTAGATGTTAACCAGAGGCATGTTTTGATCTGAGGCCAAGGAGCTATGAACAAAATGACCTGTGCTTGCATGGCATTTCTACTTTGCTAAACTCAAAGGGAATACATCCAGAAGTTTGCTTGAGTTCATAAGGAAGGAATGGAGAAAAGGAAATTATGTACAGGTCCTAGCTTATTTGTTTTATAATCTAAATATCAAGTTTCTGGGATGCTGTCCTGGGTCTTAATCTTGAAAAAGATATGGCTATATTTTGTTGGAAAATAAAACATAATACTTTCACTTAAAACGTCATATTTTGACATGTATTTTCATAAACAATAAATGTGACATTGTTATTAAAAACAAGATGGAATACACAAATATATTTAAAAGCTATATAACTTAATAACTTTCTCCTTTTGAGGGAAAGTTTTTTGGGTTTAGCTTGTTCTGAAAAGTAAGGGGAGGTTAATCTATGGCAATAGATTAAATAACAAAATAACTTGGTGATAAAATAACACATCAATACTATTTTTATATATTCACTTGAACTATTTTTTTAACTTTAAATTACATTATATAGAATGATTTGAAGCACACTATACCTCCAATACTGTGTTGAATTTGTCCATTCTTCAAAATAACCAAAATTCTATGGTGTCCAGTATCTGCGATTACCAGTCTTTCAGTAGCGTGGTCTACTGTCACTTTGCCAGGGAACAGCAATGGTGAAGGTGGCAGAGAGTCTTTATAGAGTTTGATTCTAATCTCATTCTCTCTGATCTGTCCTCTGTCTTTATAATACTTCAAGGCTATTGAAGTATATGAAAATAATTTATCTTTGTGTCCCTCTCCAATCAGGGAAAATAACATGTTTCCACGAGGTCCAAGTATGACCAGTGTTGGCCAGCAGGAGACTTCAAGCTCTTGCCAAAGGCAGGCATCTGCATCATTAACCACAGGGTGGGTGATGTTGTATCGAAGAACAGCACTCTTAATATTGTCTAGAACCTTCTCATTTGGAAACTTAGCTGAGTGAACACCAACAATCAGAAGACCATCTGAAAAAGGAAAACAATATGCTAAGTGTTATGAAATATGAAGTACCATCATCTATACATTAGATTTTTCTCATTAGTAAACAGTCCATAGATTAAAAAGAACATTAGTATATTCAACTGTATTTAAACATGCATATAAAATGATAATAAATTTAAATCTCATGAAAATCCTGATTTCTACATATAAACACATATGATCAAATTCATGTGCAAGATTAGAACTTTCTATCTTTCAGATAAAGCTATTTAAAAATGTGCTCTTTATTATCAAATGAAGGTGTTATTTTTTATTTGTTTACTTGTTTTATGTGTATAAGTGTTATGCGTGCATGTGTGTTAAGTGCAGCCGTGTTGTGCAATGGCTGCAAAGGGCAACAGATCTCCTGGAACTTGACTTATGGATGGTTGTTAGGCACCATGTAGGTGCTGGGATTCAAATCTGGATCCTCTGCAAGAATAGCTAGTGTTCTTAACCACTGAACCATCTCTCCAGACCCCCCAATGTTATTTAACCTAGAATAATCTCCTGTGAAATTGAGTGGCAATGGCTGCTGTTTGTAAAAAGTATTACAAAATTATTCTCTTAATTTTGTCACCTAACCTTATACAGAAGATTAACAGAATGAATATAATAAAGTGCTGCCAATGTTTTTACAATTTATTTAAAATTCATACTAGATAGTTCTTTCTAGAATAAAATTTTCTCACAGATGGTAGAGCCACTGAAAACTAAAAGCTACACATCTCTTTTACCTAATCAATACATTATTTCATTAAGTTAGTAAAAGAGAAAAGAAAAACAAGAGCTAGGCTGGTATCAGAGAGAACACAATACTAAAGATCAAGACGGTAGAGATAATAAATTCAATCTTTAAACACACCCACCAAAAAATATCTACATCACCATGAAGAACAAATCTGAAAGTCATATATATCAGAGGTGCAACTCCGCCATGGTCTACCACTCTCTTACAATATTATCTTTAGATAACTCAAAATACAGCCATCTATACTATTGTCTGAAGACTAAGAAAAGCAGGTATGCTGAGGAAGGGTCAAACTGAAGGAAAGCATGCCACAGAAAGGCAGGTTTCCAGTTTCACACCCTCTCTGCACTCCAAACTTTACCTTGAAAAGGGTATACTGGGACTCTGAAGCCATATGGATGACCAACATTCCAACTGACACCCCAGTGCATTCGGCCAAAGAACCAGGAAAGCTGGAGAGTGTGGGCAAACAGCAAAAGCAATGGAGAAAGTGATTCCTTATTTCTTAAGTATGAGCCTCAACCTCTCTCAAAGCTATACATAAATGAGGAAAGCAAGACCCAATAAAGTATAGCAAATACTTACTGAGCTGACAGGAAAGAGCTAATAAAAGTCGAGAGCTTGGAACTAAGGTTCAGCAGTTAAGAGCATTGCTATTCTTGTAGAGGACCTGGGTTCGATTCCCAACACCTGTATGATGACTCAAAATTGTAACTCCAGTTCCAGGGAAACAAATGTCCTCTTCTGGGCCCAGGGATGCATGTGGTACATACACATACACACAAGCAGTGCACTCATAATTTATTATATTAATTTTGTGTATATGAGTGCATTGCCTGCATGTAGGTGGGTACACTGTGTCGTGCAATGTCTGAGGAGGTCAGAGGGGGGCATTGGATCCCCTGGAACTGGAGTTTACAGACAGCTGTTAGCCACCAGGTGGGTGCTGGGAGTCAAACCCAGGTCTTCTGCAAAAGCAATCAGTGCTCTTGACCACTGAGCTATCTCTCCAGTCCCCCCAAATAGATAATATTTTTAAAAAATAAAGAAAAAGAAGAGTAGAAATTAGAGCTAATACAGTGGGTTCTCATGGAGTTGAATGTCTAAATAAAGCTAAAAGCATTCGTGAGGGCTACAACAGAACCCTAATTCCACACATCACAAAATTCCAAAGTCCAGGATATAATCTGAAGCTACCTGCTATTCAGATAAGGTAATATGACTTGCTATCAAAGGAGAAGAAAAACAAACTGCTGAAAACCAAGGACTAAATGCCACAAAGACATCTTGAAATCACTGACAAAAGAAGACAGTGAGGAGAAGATGCTTGGCACTGGGTGGTGGGTAGAAGTGGAAAGGATTTGTTTCTACAGTCAAAGTTCTTAACCTGTTTCTCAGCAATTTCATTGGTACAGGGAGGAAAGTATCAGTACTGACTCCTGAGTCCAGTGAGTTAACAGAGCAATCTCTGTAAGGGATTTAGCACACTACCTAGTACACAACAAAAGCTCAACAAATGTAACCATCATTTTTTAAGTTATAAAAACAAAGATAACTGATAACAGAAAAACAAACTTTTCTAAATATCAAAAGAATTAGCAAAATTCAATGGCAAAGAAAATAATGATGAGGAGAAACAGAACAAATGTGACCCAATTCATAATACTTGAATGTCATACTCATACAAACAAATAGGAATGGGCTCCTCTGAGGGAAGGCCTGGGTCACACTGTCTACGAGACACATCTGGAACATGAGGGCTGGCAAAGGTGCAGCAGGCACAGGAGGGCAAGGGAATCTAAGCACTGCAACTCCCATCCCGGCCCCAGAGTCTCTAGCTTTTTCAGCTGGGTGTTAGCCGGTCACTCACGAACTGTAACAGAGGTCTCCAGTTCTCGCTTCCTTGTTCTTCTCTGCCATCTGTACCCACCACTTGTTCAAGCTGAGACACTAGACAGAAGCAGCAGCCTCACACAGACTGGTCAGTCGGCTCCACAATTAGGTAAGGCTTATGGTAAATCTCTTCTCTTTTATTACTCCTAGTGAGTCTGCTTTTCAGAACAGACCATGACTAATACACAAACCTCCACACTGTGCTGGTTTCAGCTCTACATCTACATGTACGAAATCTTCATTCAATTGTGGGCAGTTTTCCCAGTCACCCTGAACTGGACAAAAGTTCTCCCTCTAGGACATTCATAAGAAATGGCACCTGTGTGCACTATCCTCTGGGCTCCTGAACATTCACACTGTTTATTATAGCGTTGATGCATGAGGAGCAAATGGATACAATATCGTTGGCTTGTACTCCTTAAGATTCTTCAAATGCTGCTCTGCTGCAGCCTTGCTTTGCAAGTTATTTGGGGAAAACCCAACAAGTCGAATTTACATGTTTTTGTAAGTGATTTATTTGTCCCATGCTCTTAAGCACTTTTCAGTATTAAAGTTCAAGTTTCATTAAGATATTTCTTGGACTTTTCTGAGTTAACATTCCCTGGTACCTGGTGGGACTTTTCAAAATGTAGAGTCAAGATTTTTTTTTTTTTTTTCATATTCACTGTGTCCTTTGATTCTAATTTCAGGATCAATTGTCCTGATTTACCTAAGGGTTCCAAATAGTCTTGTGTTGGACCTCCTTTGTCTTCCAATTCAATTATTTTCTCCCTATACCATTTTACTCTTTGCTTAGCTAGCTTATTTTCATTCTCCAGTTTTCCCTGAACCCTCTTGGCCAGCCCTACTTTACTCAGTGACACTAGATTATTAAACGAGTTCATTCTCCTCTGGGCATCTTACAATTTATGTTTAATTTGTAATAGTTTTGAACGTTTTCGTCTGTTTCTTTCCTGAGTTCAAAACAACACAGATTTCTTCTCTTTCTTTACCTATTTAATAATTTTAACATTTCTGATTCAAGTTGCTTTTCATTATTCCTACTGTCAGAGGATATTTAATTCATCAAGGAACACTGCTATAGCTGTCAATTTTGTGATTGTTAATGAGCACTTTCAAACGTTCTCAAACCTTTCAAGCATTTCATATGGATGTGACCTGCTTCATCATTTTATGAACAAGGTTCCTAGCTTGAGAGCGCCCTCTTCTGGCAGTTCTGTTTCTGTGCAGTTTTATTTATGGCTATCATTTACGGAAGGGGTAGATCTGTTTTTTTCTCCTAGGTCCTAAACTGTCCCTTTTTATTTCCTTCTTCCCCTCAGAGGCATACCCAGTGAAACCACACCTTGTCAGCACATTTGATTCTCTCTCCAGATCAACACTTCTGAGCCTTCCATCCTTATCCTTCCTCAGTGTTTTAAGAGCCGGTGATAAGTTTAAGATGCCCAAATCTGTGTAAATATTTTGCACTTCGAATTGAAGTTTCTCTTTCGAGGAACAAAGGAATTATGCTGTTAGTGTTTTAGCAACTAAGTCCTCTGAACTACTGTACTCCTCTTTGGAGCCTGTTAATCTTCCTCTGTCCGTGTGCTCAGCACCTACAGGTTTACAGGATCTTTAACTGGAATTCAGTGTAGTTCTTAACTTACATGGGCATTGAAGGTCATGATGTTCTTTGTCTCCTAGTTTGTGAAATGCAGAGTCAAATGTAGTTTTATTTGCTTTTCTTGTTACTTTTATGTGGGGGACAAAATAAAAAACTAGATGGTATGTTTGTTGCTTTTCTCATTGCTACAACAAAAGATTTGACAAGAAGAAACTTGAAGGAGGGGGTCTATTTTGGCTCCATCATAGCAAGGAAGGCGTGGTAGTAAGAATCTAAGCAGCTGGTCACATGCATCCACAGTCAGGAAGCAGAGGGCAATGAATACTGGTACTCAGCGCTCCTTCTCCTTACTCGGTACAGGACCCCAGTCTATGACATTTTTAAAATTTATTATTTTTATGTGTATGAGTGCACTGCCTGCATATATGTAAGTGCACCTGTGTTGTGCAATGCCCACGGAGCTCAATAGAGGGTGTCGGATCCTCCTGAACTGAATTTATGGATGGTTGTTAGCTGCCATGCAGGTGCTGGGAAGCAAACCCACATCCTCTGCAAGAACAGTCAGTGCTCTTAACCGCTGAGCCATCTCTCCAGCCCAGACTATGAAACTTTTTACTCAGTACAAAACCCCAGTCCACGAATAGCACCACTGACAGCTAATGTGAATCCTCTGATTTCAGTTAACCTAATCTAAATAATCCCTCATAGGTATGCTTGGAGGCTTGTCTCGCAGATAGTGCTAGATCCTGTCAAACTGACAATATTAATCATCACAGGTAGCTGCCACTCTTCTTCAAACCTGGAAGCAGCACAGATGCATTTTGTCTGACACTGTTTACAATTTACATGAAGTAAGCCTCGTCTTCCATACTTTGTTAATTGATTAAATAAGTATAATCAGCTCTTACTAAAGAGATACAACAAGTGTAAAGAACAAGGGAAAGATACCTGCTATCTCTACTACCCCTTAGCAAGAAGCTGAGATATATGTAGGTAAAGGGTTAGCAAACACAATTACACGAGAGAAATCAATTAGAGACATAAGAACTGAAAAAATGTTATATGCAGATGATATAATAGTATATAAAGAAAACTGCTGAGACGCAACTGAAAAACTAATTCAAAAGAAAAAAGATTTAGGAAGGCAGAATATAAATTAACACAAGAAGATAGCCTTTATATACCCAAACAATAACCAATTATTGATGTAACAGAAAAAAAACCTATGTACAATAAATTTCCATGTTAAATATATGAAATGCTGTTTAGATAAGTTAAAGAGCTTGTCAAAACACTTTGAGCAGTATTAGGGAAGAAGAAAGCACACACACACACACACACACACACACACACACATACACACATACACACAAATGCAGATCAGCACAAACCTTGGATGGGGTATTTAGAAAGTAACAAAGCTACCTGTGCATTTAACATTCATGATCTCCTTTCTGGGAATTTGCCCTTAAGATCTTCCTCCACCATATAAAAGCCTACCCATCCACAATTATTAATTGTAACTGCAAAGCACTGGAAGCAATCTAAGAGTGGAAATAAAGGGAAATGGCTGAATAAATTATGCAGTACACAAGGTAATATGCAGCCATTCCAAAAATACCTAAAGCTTGAGCTGAAGAGATGGTACAGTATTAAGAGTACCAGCTGCTCTTACAGAAGACTGGGGTTTGAATCCCAGCACCCACATGGTGGCTAACAACCATCTGTAACTCCAGTTCCAGGGGATCCTATGCCAGACATTGCATGACACAGGTGCACTTACATAATACAAGCAATATACTCATACACATAAAATTTAAATAAATTAAAAAAAATCTTTAATAGTTAAAGTACATCACTCAAAAAAAAAAAAAAAGAAATTTAAAATATAGAATAAAAATCCTAAGACAAAAACAGGTAAAAGGGATGGGCAGATGGAATGAGTGCACCTTTCCATTTAGTTTGGAAACTATTTTGTTTCACAAATATTAACCAAGTCATCAAAGATGGAGGGGATTTGAAAATGAAATACAAGCAGGAATAAATGGATCTAACTGTACTTCAAATGAACGATGTAACTTTCAGGGAAGCAGGCAACTGGAGAGACTGAGAACAGACAACCTAGTAGCATGAACTCCTTGGAAAATGGTAAATTTGGGGTCAGGGTTGTTGTAAAAGCACAGGATGATCTGCAAATATTTTGGTGTGAAAAGGACTCTAAAAATGGTGTGAACATAGGACATAGCCTAAAGAAAGTCATCAGTTAGATTTGGGACAATGTGAACATTAAGTTACAGCAATGACTTAAAACTCACAAAACTAAGTAAGAATCCACAAGTCAAGTCCATATATTTACGCACAAATTTCCAATACTGTCATAAGACATATGTCCTACTTACTTCACTCCTAATCAATATATTCCACTATTTTCTTGATCAAGTCATGGCTGGGGAGATATCTTAATGATGAGAAGGTGTGATGAGACAGAGAGATGAAGAGGATTCAGAGAAAAAACAGCACAGGTCAAGAGGACACTTGAAAAATGGGAGACAAGTGACTATGCAGAGAGCATCAGGGAGTGAGCTGGAAACCATGGACAACAGACATGCAGAGGGGCCTGCCTGAGAGTCATGGTCAGAATTCAGACCTGATCCTAAGAGCAATGGAAGCTTCATGGAGAATGGTATTCAAGTTTCAATAACACATTCAACTCAACTCACTCTAAATCCATCCTTTCTTCAGTGTTTCCTACTTCAGAATGGCTCCACCAGCTATTCAACTATATTGGCAAAAGCTCAGACCAAGAATATTTCTGTAATAACCAATCAGCCATTCATAATCCACACTTTATCCACAACAAAGCTCTACTGACCTTATCACCTTCAGGAAGTTTTAAGCTCTTGTCCTGTCTCACAGGGAGTAAAACAGTCTTACCACACACCCTGTATGCATTCCTATCCATAAGTTACATTCCCAGAAGTCAGACTGATCTCTTAAAATCAAACAAATCGATTATATCATTGTCTTGCAAAAAATCTTTCACTGGTGTTTTAGTAAGATCAATCTCATCTTTACAGCATTCTCTACATCTCTCTCCTCTTCCAGGATGTTCTGGCTACCTGCCTTCATTCAGTTCCTCAGGAAAATCACCACAGTATTCCATCTGCTTTCCAAGTCTAGTTATCTAAGATAACCACAGTTCAAAGCTACCCATTGGAAAATTAAAAAGCAGATCGGTCATGGTTTATACTGCACACCCTTCTTAGTGTCATGATGTAATGTCAGACCCACTCCATCCCATCTTCTGGCAATCCTTTTTTCAGGGTATCCATGTTGTATATACTACACACGTAGGTCACTTAAGAGCTGTGTTCGTATCACACCAGTTGGCTTAGGTCCCCTTTATTGTGCTCAAGTAAACCATTACTCATTTATAGTTCTGGAGTGGTGAGATTAGCAGTGTACTTTTGTCAAGGAGAATTTGTAAATGTAACGGTAAAGAGGTGAAGGTTAGGAAATGAAATCGTATGCATAGTAGTGCATCTACAGTCAAGAACAAATATTTTATTCACCATGTTATGAAGGAAAAGAAATTTGTGTTAGTCTTGCTGTCCTGTCTTAAACTGGAGAAATGACATAAGGCCATGGTATATGTAAGTGCTGAGTATGGATGAGAAAGGCATCATAGGGCTCAGTACTACTGGTAGTCAGGGCCAACCACCAGGGTCCTGGACACATGTTTCTCACAGATAAGGGGGTGACTTTATTCCTCTTGCTTTGAGGCCTTGAAACTTAGTGTTCCCTCTTTCTGGAATATTCTCAGCCTTTCTCACCTACTAAACCCATACTTGTCTCTCATATGTTGAACCCAATTTTTACTTTAATAAAAACCTTTCTATAATTCCTTCAAATGACCCTCCCTTATTTACATTCATAGTACCCTTTCTTCTTAGCATTAATCAGAAATCACAAAACTATATCATTATTCAATCATACGCCTCCCTCGTGAGACTGATTCCATTACTATACAGAGGTCTTATGTTTTACTATCCACTGGCACAATACTTAGTACTCAAGAAGTAACATGGAGATAACATAAACATTAAAGGAATTTTATTACTACACAAATTGCATATACATGATATCATATAGTCCAAACAGATATTGATTTATATACAAATATGTAGATTTATGTACAACTAATTGCCAAATATCTAGGCTTCTCATTTTCTAGCATTAAGAACCCTAAAATAAGGCCAGGTGTGGCGGCATACTCCTCTGATCACAGTACTCTGGAAGCAGAAGCAAGTGGATCTCTCTGTGAGAAAAGGCCAGTCTGGTCTACCTAGTGAGTTCCAGGCCAGCTGGGCCAGCTACAAGGAGACCCTGTCTCAGAAAAAATAAAAATAAAATAAAACGCAATGTAGAGATTTTTCTAAAACTATTCTTCTTTCCTATAATAAAAATTAGGATGAAAAGAGTCTTCCCTTCATGAATCCTGCCAATATAAGGATTAAAACTCCGGTGAAAGAAAACATGGAAAGAAGAAGAAAGCAGTGAGGGGTGAGAAGTTAGAGGGAAGAGGAGAGAGGAAGGAGGGAGCACACGAAACAGGAGGTGCTTTGAAGATGCTGGCAACCAAATACCTTCTAGGTAAGTCATTTGAAAAGCTTTCAAAAGCCTGCTCTTCAGAAGGATGTGCACATACAGACTGATTATAACACTAGAATTATGTACACCAGAATGGAAAATGTGGCTTAGCCACAAGCTATACAATAACCTCATTAAACACAAATGTTGAGAATATTGTTTCTCTTATTTTATTTTTTAGAACATTAAAAACACAAAACTGTAGCCTAAAAGGCAAGAATAACTTTATTAGACAAAAAGGATGAGAAGCTACCCAGGCAGAGGAACACTGTGCCACAGTATGAAATGGAAGGGGAGGGCAGAAGAGGTCACTCAGTCAGCAAAGTGCAAGCTTGAAGACCTAAATCTGTATACCCAGTACCCATAAGAAGGGCAGGGCATGGCAGTGTACCCGTGTAGTCACTGCTGGAGAGGCAGACCCCAGGGGCTTGCTGACCAACCATTCTAATCAATCTCTGAGCTCCCAATTCACTGAGAGAGCCCCCACACCATTTCAAAAGCTATAGTGGAGAGAGATGCAGGACGATAACCAAGGTCAGTTTGCCCATGGCCTCAGAATGCGCAGATGCGCACATACATGTGTGTGTGTCCAGACACACAAATTCACATGCACACAAGTACACACTCACAGGTACACATGCACACTGGCATACACACAAGCACACAAACACATGCACAACAATCACATGCACACATGCACGCACACCAGCGCCAAGGGGAACAGTGAAAGGGATGACCTGAACGTGCACTAAGGCGGTTACAACAAAGGGAGATAGAGAAGCTCAAGCAGAAGATGCTGGAAGATGCTTTCACACTTCAACCAGTACAAATACAGAGAAAATCAAAATCATGGAATGCTAAGTTGAAACAGATCAGAGGCAAAACTGAAAGACGATAAAAAATTGACATTGGAGGTCATTATAACATTATGGCTCAGCAGTTAAGAGCACTGGTTACTTTTCCAGAGGACCTGGGTTCAGTTCCTAGCACCCACATGGTGGCTAACAACCATCTGTAATTACAGTTCCTGGGGGATCCAATGAGCCCTCTTCTGGCCATCTTGGGCACTGCACAACACAGGTGTACTTACATACACACAGGCAAACATTCATAAACATAAAATAAAAAGATTTTTAAAATTGACATTGGCTGTTGGTCAGACTAAAAACCTTCAAAATGTGCCATAAATTCATCAATATTTTCAGAGAACCATTCCTAGTTGAAACACAGAATAAAAAATAGATGAGGTATGAAAAAAAGGAATGCATGCAGACAGCAGACCTGATGCCTGGAAGTCCTGCCTATAGAGTGGCTCTTGCCTAGCATCTGGAAGTAGGGATTTGGGAGGGCTCTCACCATTTCCAGAATGGATAAGAATGGCTCACTATGTCCAAACTGTTTGCACAAACCATGTGATTTATGCCGAATACCTGCTTTCCTGTTAGGAGTCTGGAATTTTGGAACATGCCATAAACAAGCTGCCCTGTGCTCATCCTCCAGTGAGACTGGGACAGGAGCCTAATAACCAGCAGTAAGTCCTCTGGCCTGCAATGTCTCTAAGGTGTTGTCACAATCCCTTGCTGGAGAAACAGTGCTCTAAGTGACTCCACCAAGATGGGACTGGGATCTTGCATCTGGTTTAGTCTCTTTGTAGCTCTTGTCTCTTGATTTTTGCTTTCCATGTTTTAATGTAATAAATTATAGCCATGAGTACAATTCCACGCTGAATCCTAGCCCATCAGTCCTCAACTAATCCTTGATATGAATTATCAATTGATGGTGATTTGGAGACTACGACAGAAAATGAAATTTTATTTTAATTTGCTTACAGATAAAGCATCATTATAAAGTTCGAAATGTATTCCTGTAGATTTGAATAAAATGTAAAATGAGAAAAAGCATAAAGTGCAGGATGAATAGTACTATTTTCTCAATGATATCAAAATATTCAGGTTTTTAAAAGCTCAATTCAGTTATATATTAAATATACCTAGTAATCACATTAAAATATGCAAAGCTTTCCTAAGAAACACTTTTGTATAAAATAAGAATACTTTTTCTTTAGGTAACAGTCAGTGTCCTAAATTTGAGCACTATATAACAACAAGCTACTAAGGTGCTGCTAAATAATCTGAGAAATTCTTGTGTAGAAAGGAGAAAGCACATGAGCACCTAACAATTTAATAGAAATATGTGCTAAATTACTATGAATTAATAACCTTAGGGTGTATCTTTTAAAAATGTTTAAATATCAGAACACCCAATAATTATTAAACATTTACCTTTTACTTTAAAATTCCTTAGGATTTATAGCTTTCATATGCTTTTGTGAAAACAATATTGGTCACTCCTGCAAATCTGAATTTAAAAGCTTAATTTATTTATTTACTTACTCATTCATTCATTCTGGCATTTTCAGATATGGTCTTGCTGTGTAGACCAGGCTGACCTAGAATTTATATATACTCTCCCTGCCTCTGCTCCCTGAGTGGTGGGATTACAGGCATGCACCACCATACCAGGCAAGATTAGGTTTTAAATTGAGCCTCTTTAAAGGTATTTTGAATTAATAAGCAGTTCCTTATTCAGCTGAGCATATCTGGTGCACTGATAAACTAAATATTCAATGGGATATAAATCGCACTGCTGAAGATAAGAACATAAATAGTACTGCTCTATGTATGTTCAGAAAAATATGAGAATGAATGGGAGACTTTAGCTGCAAGAAAGAAAATTTAATTTGGTGACAGTATATGTAACTTTGGTGTAATAATCTCCAGATATGTCTTCTTTTTTGACTACGAACTGACTTATCATCTGGCAATATAAAAATCTAAATTGCCAAGATTTTCATACAGCAGCAAATTATTGCAGTAATATTTCTTGGAAATTACAATACTGAGACCATTTAAAAGTATTTTTCCAAAGCTTAAAAATTTACTTCACAAATAATATTCAAAACAGCCAAATGCAGAAAAACAAATTAGTCAGTTAGCCTAGTCTTCCACTCATGCAAATAAGCCATTTGGATAGCAAATCACACTGCATGGTGTGCTAGTAAACTAGCTCTGAGTTGAAAGCAGGACAGAAAAAAAAAGCAATTAAAAAAATTAAAAATTCCCCAATTTGTGGTGTTTGTTCACTTTCATGGTAAAAATACTTCTACTAGGGCCAATTTTGTGATTATAGCTGACTCATAAAACTGTCTTCATATTTAACAAACGGTCCCACTAGCCAGTGCACAAACCAGACTTACAGGAGGCATAAATTTGTCTATATAATATTCATTTTCACAACTGGAGCTAAGCATCATCACCTCTTTTTTTGAGATGGGGACTCACAATGTACTGGCTAGAGGTCATAGAGATCTGCTTGTCTCTGCCTTCTGAGTGCTAGGCTTTAAAGGCCTAGGCCACTGCTACACTGCACCCACCCACTTTTCCTGTAGTTCAGGTTGGTCTCGAACTTCTCACCCTCCTCCCTCAGCCTTCTGAGTGCTGACACTGCAAGCAAGTACCACCACATCGAGTCACTCTTATGTTTTAAAAGGTTTTAGTTTCTATAAAATTATCGTAACCATTTTTAACTGTACCATACAGAGTATTAAGGGCTTCCATATTACTGTAAAACCACCACCAACCATCATCCATTTCTCAACTCTTTCCATCTTGCAAAATTGAAGTTGCCAGGCATAGTGGCTCTTGCCTGCAAGCCCAATTCAGGAAGCTGATGAAGGGGACTGCCAAAAGTTAAGGCCAACCAGGGCTACAGAGTGAGTTCCAGACCAACCTGGGCTAAGAGAGAGGCCCTGTCTCAAATAACACACCCTGAAAGTGTCATTAAATAACTCCTTATAATTCTCACCCTACATCATTTGCTTTCTATTTCTATAATTTTGATTATTCTAAGCGACTCCTTTAAGCAGAATCATACATGTTTTTTTGTGACTGGCTTATTTTACTTAGAATAAGGTTATAATGTTTTTAAGGTTCCTCCAAGTTGTGAGAATTTCCATCCTTTTTAAGATTGAATAGTAGCTCACTGTGTGCATATCCGTTCTCCTCATCCATCAATAGACACTGGTTGTTACTGCATCTTGGCTATCATGAATGATGCCATTAGATGTAAATCTATTAGGACTTCTGTTTCTTTGTGGTTTCATCTTACTAGGTCTTGCATTGGAGACATCTTTATTTCATCCCTGACATACAATCGCATGTTCCTAGAACCTTTATTTCAATAGGATTAGTGATGTTCTCACTTTCCTTTCTAACTTCAGTGATCTAGCTAAACTCGTCAATGGCACTGATACTATCAAAAACCAATCTTTTATTTTTCTACTCTACAGTCTCTCTGTTCTGCTTTCATTCCTTCTGCTAACTTCAAGTATAATTTGCTTTTTCTAGTTCTTTATGTTGTAGGTTCGGTTGCTGATATGATTTTTTTGTTTGAGACAGGGTCTCCCTGTATCCCCAGCTGGCCTGGAACTTGCTATGTTGTCCAGGCTGGCCTTGATCTCACAGAGATCCAGCTGCCTCTGCCTCTTGAATGCTGGGGCTAAAAGGCCTGTGCCACCACACCCAGTTGTTGATTTGAACTTTTTAATGTGTTTATGTTTTCTTTCTTAGCAATGTTTCAATGAGTGTCATAAATTTTTATTCATTTTTGAGTATTTTCCAATTTCCCTGTGACCTTTTTGATTCACTGGATGTTTAAATGTGTGTTTAATTTCTACAAATCATCGAACACTCCAGTATTTCTTTTGTTACTGATTTCTAATGATTTCCTTGATATCAGAGAAGACAGCATATTATTTCTCTTTTAAACTACTGAGGGGCTGGAGAGATGGCTCAGCAGTTAAGAGCAATGGCTCCACTTGCAGAGGTCCCTGGTTTAGTTCTCAGCACCCACATGGTGGCTAACAACCATCTAACTCCAGTTCCAAAGGATTCAAAGCCCTCTTTTTGTCTCCCTGGATTTTCATGTACATGGTACACTTACATACATGCAGATAAAACACTAACACACACAAAATAAAATAGAATTTACTGAAAATCTGTGACCTAATATGGTCTTTCATAGAAAATGATCAGCATGTACTTGAAAAGAATGTGTGTCCTGACACTGTTACGTGGAGTGCTCTACACAGGACTATTAGATCTAGCTGATGTCCTCTATTTCCTTGCTTAACTTTTGTCTGCATGTTGCACTCATTATTGAGAATAAGTACTGACTGAATTCTCCAATTACTAGCACAGAATCAATAACTCTTAGACTAATTTTTATTTGTTAGTCTATTAAGTCATGTAGAAAGCAAGTCCCATATCATGGTTACAATAATGCTAGCTTTTATATATTGTATTTCGCTAAATCCACTTCTTTCCAGGCTTCAAAACATTATCTCATGTCTCTTCATTTCCACTGTAGGACTCTCTTAATAAGGGGCCCTGGCAGCTTTGTCTATCTGCCTTCCATGGCATTTACTAACTCTGACTCTGGAAGGATAACTTGCAATTGTAGAACTCCTCATGACAGTTTTTTCCTTTGAAGAATTTGAATGTATTGGCCCACCAACTTCTGATCTCATCAGAAAACAAAAATCTGATGAGGAAACTGTTGGTTATTAAAGATCTCTCGGGTATGACAAGCTGTTTTCTGTGGCTGCTTCCAAGGCTCTCTTTGCTTTTGCCTTTCAGCAGTTGAGTCTGATCTCGCTGAGGTTCTCTTTGAATTGACCCTACTTAAGATGTCATTAAACTTCTTGGATGCTTATACTCATATTTTCCATCAAATCTGGGGAGTTTTCAGCCACTACTCTTCTATTCTTCAGTCTCTATACAATGGATGTGATCCACCTGATGGTGCCTCACAGGCCTCTCGGCTCTGATTCCTTCAAACAGTTTCTACCACACTCACTAATTTCCACTGCCTTTAGCTTTAAGTCTGGGGAGTCTTTTCTCCAGCGCTTAAAGCCGCCCTCAAATTTCACTTAAATTTTCTTCATTTCACTTAAATTTTCTTCATTTCACTTAAATTTTCAGTTTCAGAATTTGCTTTGTGCTTTTTAAAAAAATGCTTTCTTATCTCTTCACTGTTATTCTTTTTGCTCATATACTGTATTATTTTTTTTTATGTCTTCTTTCATTCTTTGAGTGTCTTTAAAACATCGACTTTAGAGAATATGTCTCATAGACCTGTCATTTGGTCTTTCTAGAGACATTTTCTATGGTTTAAATTTTATCTTTCAATATACCACTTTTTCTGGCGTTTTTATTATTGTTGGTAGGGGTGGTGGTGGTGGTGGTGGTGTTTTTTGGTATTACCTTCTGGCTTTTGTTGAAAATAATACACTAGCTTTGGAAATCACTTTCCCCATTCCCTGGGCTTGACTGGCATGGTTTTTGTTTTGCTGTATGTGTGATGGGGTGGTCTTTTGGAGGGTAGCATGGCTTTATGCCACTGATCACTCTGAGGTACAAATTTAAGGTTTACTTGGGTCTTTTCTGAGCCTCTATCTTCCCTTGGCATACACGGAGACTTTAGTATAGGCAGCTGCTACTGAAGGTCTTCATCCTCTCCAGGCTCTACCAAGAAGAAAAAGAGAAACACAGAGGAAAAAAAAAAAAAGGCAACAGCCCTTTAAATCTCCTGGAAGCTACTTTGCCTGAGGTGAAGGTGTTTGCAATAATGTGGAAAGGTTTAACAATGGAACCTGACTCTTTCTGCACCTCGCAGATCAGAAAGTCGATCAACAATCAGAGGACAGCAGATTCCTTAGGGCGATTCTGTCCACACCAACCCTAGCAAGCAGCATGTAAACTACTTTAGGAACACTGTCACAGTTGCTTGCCATGGGACTGGATTGGGAGCTAGGTTAGCTGTTAATGATCTAAGAGCTGAAACTGACCAAAATTAAAGTACTTTACAATCCAGTCCTTCCTCATATCTTCAACAGACTCTGTCAGCACAAGTATTGTCTATGCCAGAACATTCCTGCTGCTTTTTACTCCTCCATCTTTGAGACTCTCCTACTTACAAGCATTCTACTTCTCAGAAGTGTATTTGTACATACATTAGCTATAAAAATACTTCCAATCAGCTGGTAGAACATGCATATACTGCATAGCAGGAGGTCACTGAATTTCCTCTGAGTGTGGGAGTAACCAAGTAGGTTAATTTCACAGGCATTCAGGTGTGATCTTAGTAAGGAAATGGTCAACTCTGGAATTCTTTACCCAGTACGTAGCGCCATTTCAAAAACAATCTTATTATATTTCCTCCTAATAAGAAACAAATAAAAACAATCTTCCACATTTCCACAACCTCAATGAAGAAAAACTTCTGAATTACTAATGATATACAAAGCAATTCACAGTATGGCCTTAATCAAATTGCCTTTGTCTCCTTTTATTTTTACCATGAACCCTGCCATACCTGAACCCATTTTTAGATCAAGAATTCTATTTGGAGGGCTTCTAGACTGGTTTGGCTGACACCTTCTCAGCCAGGAGGACCTCTCCTGCTCACTTTCAGTTTCACCTGCTCTACTGCTTGGTCTTCAGGTTCTATCCCAATCCGTTGCACTGGAAAATCTTTTCTGAACTTTGCAGACAAAGTAAATTACTGCTCTCTAGGGAGGGAGGGGTCCAAAATGCTTTATTATTAAAATACATTAACTTTACAAAACAATGTACTACCTTGTCATATGATTTATGTTCAGATTTGTTACATATTTCCTAACACTATTCACATAAAAATGTTCAATAAATGTGCTGGCTTGAATAAGAAACAGGTATATAAAACATAGAGAAAAAGAAGATATGGTTCTTAAATCCATACACATCAATTTTTGAAAACATGATCTAGTTACTGGAAACATTTAAGTTTTTGATATTTAGTGATTTTAAAAAACAATCTATTACAACTGAAAGTATCTAAAGCTTTATTTGCACTCTGGTTTTATCATTCGGTCTTCTATTAAACTACATTCCAAGATATCCTTCATTTGTGTATGTGCATGGTCTAGCCTCAGCTGTACCCTTACAAAAATCCATGACCCAATCTCTTTAACAGACTCCAAGCATAGAGCTTCAAATCATTTAAACTTAATTAAATGGAACCACAATATCAATTTTCTTTACACCCATGTTGTTTTTAGTAAAAAGTAAGCAAAATATAAAAACTTGATCATTTTTCAAACTTCTACAGCAATATAGAATAATATTATAAATATAATCTTCTTTACAAATACCATAAGAGGATTTCCTAGAGTGCTTTGAAAAACATTAACTGTAATAAATAATTCTGTACTGAAGCAAGGTCAAAGAAAAAGAATCTGTCATATTTTGATTTTGGTTCATGTCAGAAACCTAATGACATCTCTGCTAAGAACTTTAAACCTTCAGACCACAGTAAGAAGAGTAAAAAATTGAGGTCAGATGTTTCATTTTGTTCACAGAAATTTAGTTAAACCTGGTATATCAAAAGACTTTTCCAGGTATCTAATCATGAAAAAAGTAAATTATGTTCTTAGTCTCAGAAAAAACCTAAATCCTAAATTATGGTTCTTAGACAAACCATTGTCACCAAATTTAACAGTTCATGAAAAAGCAAATTGAAATCAGGTACAGTTATGTGGGTGACACAGGAGAGGATGGCAGGAGGATTCAAAATTTGAGGACAGCCTGCCAACCTGGGTAACACAGCAATATCTTATCTTAGAAAAAGAAAAAAAAAAAAAGCACAGGGAGACAGGAGTTAGCTCACAGGTCAGAGATTACTTCTAGAATCACTGCAGTCTTAACAAATGTTCGTTTTCCTCTGCGCAAACAAGCCGGATACTCTTCCAGAGCTTATGTAGAACAGTCTGTAAGAAACTAGTCAAAAGGCAGATACCTTTATCAGAGTATGTGTGCTCTAATGCATGGAGATCAGGCAACAGGTGAATACAGTTTATGCAGCAGTACGTGAAGAAATCAAGGATGACCACTTTCCCACAGAGATCCTTGTAGACAGAAATGGGTTCTTCTGTATTCAGCCATTCTAATCCTAGAATTCACACAAAACAAATTATAATGATTAAAGGAAACAAAGAAAAGAGATAATTTACCTAAAACTTTCCACTAAAATGTGAATCTTTTTTTTTCCTACGACTAGTACAAATAGTCAAACACCTTAAGAAAAGTGAAAGTACTCTTTAAATTTTGTGGCAGCTGAATTTATTTGTTTCTGTGAGTCCCCCATCTTCTATTACTGAATAACAGAATGTCTCATGATTGTAACAGAGTGTTTATGACGTGATGTTAGCAAGTGTGTGGAAATTAAAAGCCCAAAGAAGGACGAAGGAAGGAGTGGGGGCAGCAGGAGGCGGAGAACGGAAAACCTGCTACTATGAGGCAGTCCGCAAATGTAGCAGGAGAAGAACTACTAAATTCTTCAGAAATAGTGTAATGGTGTGGGGGTGTGGGTGAAATCAACACATTCAGGCAAAACCAAGGGAAAATGTCAAATTAAGAGGCTTGAATTGCATACATAATTATATGTAAATGGGATGAAGGTCAAACTTCAAAATAATAAGACATCAATGAGCAACATGTACGTAAGGACAAACATAAAATGCTTAAGCCTATCTTACTAAAGAGAACTTGATTTGTTCTGGAGCTGGACGAACCTCTAATTACAAAACAAAGTATAAAGCTAGAAAAAACATTAATATTGATGAAGATCTTGTTCCCTTCCCTTCAAAGAAAAATAAGAACTTACTAATTTGTACTTCTTAAAATCAGAATTTATAATTAATATGATTCACATTTTTAACTCTGTACTATAAAGAGTTGTTAAATTTAAAAGTACAGGATCCTATTTAACTTAAATAGGAAAACAAGCATGTTTATTGCTTATAAGTAAATAAAAACAGCTATTACAGTATTATACCCAGAAGGAGACAGAAATATTTTATAACAACTGAAAGCCAAAGCTGGATTGAAAAAGTAGACTCACAGTCCCACTTCTGCATGGTAGGTAGAGTCATTTCAAGATCTATCAATGTATGCCTAAACCTTGACATGAAAGCCTTTTCCATCTTAACTGGGCACTTATCTGTCCACCTTGCCTTAAGAAAAGTTTACCATTTCAGATGGAGAAACAAAATTACAACTTCTCTTTCCTTCTTCACGATCAGATGGCTGAAAGGTTCATTTTTACCAGAGATCTCAGGATCTCAGTACCACAGCATGTCATTGCTATTGTGATTCTTTCTTTCTTAGTCAAGAAGTTCCTTCTTTTCATGTAAAGGGGACATTTTATGGCTTCCCTTTAGCACATCAAATAGACAGCACCATTACTTGTGCGTTTTGGAGTCACTGTTCAATGAAATAAGGGTTTTCTGAACACAAGCACTGTGGTTCTGCTACATTTGATCTGAAAATCAAGACAAGTACTAACTGACTAAGTGAGCAGGCACATGCTATGCTGATATGTAGATGGGATGATTGGCATGCTGGGTTGGGCACAGCAGAAAGGCACATAATCTTCTTGCCTAGATACTCTGAATAGTACACAATTTGAAACTTATGAATTGTTTATCTCTGGAATATTGGAATATTCCATGTAATCTTTTGAGATGGCGGTTGACTACAGGGACCTGAAACCATGCACAAGGAGAGACAAATAGTAACGGTTACAAATAGCAATAACTGGAGTTACTCAATTATATCAAAATTCTAGAAAAGACAATCTCAAATCAAACCGATATTTCCATCAAATAGTCTAAACTAGTGAAGTTTTGGGTTTCAGTGAACACTTAGTTATTCATTTTGATTAAAGTGTTAGCTTTATACCATATCAAGTGATGATACAGAACTGTTAATTGTGTGGCTGGAACGATGGTCAGTGGTTAAGAGCACTGGCTACTCTTGCAGAGGACCTGGATTCAATTCCCAACATCTCCCAGGCAGCTAACAACTGTCTGTAACTCCCTGTTCCAGGGGAATCTGACACCCTCTTCTGACCCCTGTGGGCACTACAGGACACGGGAGCACGTACATACATGCAGGCAATACATTTATACACATAAAATAAAAATAATAAATTAAAGAAAACATAACTACTAATTATATCCATTAACTAATGTGTACTTCACACCCTACTTGCAAAATATTTCTAAGTCTGTCTTCTATGACTTCTCTACAAATTGTTACAAGTAACTTAAGCTGAGGAAATAGAGTTATTCTTTAGTTACTATGCTAGGTGTTTACCAGGCTTGATGATAATAATGTACTTTATACAGCAACAACTACAATGAATATAATAAACTGCTAACATTTAGTAAGCCTTCTTGTTTAGTACAAATTTACCTAAATTACTTCCACATAGTAACCCTGGAAAGTAAATACTAGCTGTAATTTACAAGTGAAAATTAGACCTAAAGAACTCAAGTAACTTGCTCAAAATAGCAAAGCTAACAGAGAGTAATAAGGATTTAATCCCAGGTCTGTCTGAATCCACCCATTATACTGCACATGCCAAAGAATAGGTATTTTCTCGGTTTATCAGTAAACTACAATCAGGAAGTCTAAACATAACTTTATCTCAGTAGCTGCTTTGCTCATTTTTAGCATTCTGTCCTCAGTAACTGGGTCCAGCAGAATACCAGACTACGTCAAATACAAAGCCTGACTGTTTTCTTATGCATAAGACTTGAGTCACAGAGGTCAAATGTCACAGTCATAAAGTAAACTTTCTATAAATACAAACAAGACTAGAAACTGAAACATTTCCCTTAAGGTCTGGCCAGTGGCCTCCTGGTGCACTTACTATTAAGTACCTTCTTACAAAGTTTTCACAAGACACGTATACATTTGTATTTATGACATTTCAAAGTTTCTCTGATGGGGCAAGCTTTCATGCACCCAACTCTTGCAATCCCCACATATTTCAAATCTAATATAACAATCATAAAGAGGGAAAACAAGCCCCCTCAATGAGGTGCAAAAAAATAAGAAAGACACCCAAGACTGCTGTTCAAAGAGGTACTGATACACCTCCCAGGAGACAACTGAACTCTGCCACAAGCAGCCAATTAACAATGCATGTGGTTTCAGTGTCATGCCAGGACACATGCCAACACCAGCAGGCTAAACAGTGCCACTCCCAACCAAAGAGGGTAAAGTAGCTTTTCATTTCAACTGGGAGTATCTATTCCCTCATGCTCCAACTGTTTACATGGCCAGGAGTCAAACCCTGGTAATAAGCTAAAATTCAGATTTTTCAAACTTCACCATTTCACCACTTCAAGGCTAGAAGAGCAACAAATATGCGGTCTTCAACTCGAGAAGTTATTAGCTGGGCAACTTCCCCAATCACACTGTGTCTCCGTTTCCCTTAACTATCTAACAAGACTAATAAGAGCATCTACGTGGGTTTCAGGGAGGATAAAATATCTCCTGAAGTGCTTGGAACCGTGCGTGACATACAGGACGTTATCTTTAAATGTCTGCTAAGATGATCAGAGCTGATGAGGGCGAAACTGGAGACAGACTGAAAGGGCAGGGTGGTCTCGACCGGAAGGTCACCGTCAAGCCAGGCTACTCAACGTTCTGGAATGTGTAGGTCACTGTCATCAGCCCTGGCGGGGCTCAAGACAGAGATGCAGGACCTCAGGCAGGTCCCCGCCCTCCAGAAGCCCCGGGAGCCGTCACGGTGGGCCGTGCCGGGGCACCATCGGGCAGCAGCAGAGCAGGCTGGCGGGAGGGCGCCGTCCCTGGGGAAGGGGAGGACCCGGGGCCGCCCCCACCCGATCCAGCCCCTCACCTTCCGGAAACTCGGGCACCGCCAGGTCCTGCTCCCAGCCGTCCACCTTCTGCAGATACTGGTAGACCAGCTCGTCCTTCTCCTGCTGGGTGACGGCGTCCAGCAGCGCGTACTCCAGCGAGGTCTGCGCGGGAAGCAGGCCCGACAGGCTGCCGCCGCGCGCTCCGGGGGCCGCCATGTTGCGCGGGCCGCTGAGTGGAGAGCTGGGGATGCGTGCCGCCCTTCCGCCTCCCCGCCGCGCCCTGCCACCCTCGCCGGGCCACCCGCGCGTCCGCCGTGGCCGGTGTCCAGATGCCAATGTCCAAAGCGCGGCAGTACCCACGACGCGTAATTAAACTCCCCTCCGGGGCGGCCCACTCCGCCCCTGGCAGATCCCGGGCCGCGGCGGGGTCTGGACGTTCACAGAACCAGATTCGACACGGGAAAAGCCTCTGGAGCCGCTCTTCTGAGGGCCTGAGGGACCCACCGCCATACCCACCCCTTTTAGGGTTTCGAGCACAAATAGTCTGCACAACTTAAAAAGAGCCGACTTAAAAAAAAAAAAATTCATTACTCCACTCTTAGACTAAGATCAGCCGATTCGGCACCGCCAGCGGTAGCGGGAGGAGGTTCCCGCCAGGACTCGAAAGGTAAAGGGGTAGAGGAAGCCTTAGGGGAGAAGGTTTTTAAAGTAGGGAGTGACCGGCCAGTGGCTTTGTCTTGGGTATAAATGTATCAGGTGGCCTTGGGAATGTTGAAAGTGCGGGAGCGAATGGAGTGTCAGGCGAACCCGGGGAGGGGGCAGGAAGCCGAGCGGACGCAGCTGCGACTCTCCGTGGGCTACAGGGCCAGGTGCGCCCACGGGGGGCTTCCCGACCTGGCCTCAGAACCACCGGAGGGGGACGGCCCTTTGGGAGCTGGCTGTGCTTAACCTAAGAAAGGTTTAAGCCTCCCTTCTCTCTCTCCCTTCACTCCCCCCCCCCCCAAATCGTGGGAGGGCCTGTGGGAATTTGCTGGCACATAACCCTCTAGGGAGGCTGGTAGAAAGGGCTCCCCAACTTCAAGACAGCCCCTGTGGTGTGGAGTACAGTGTGGCCTCAGCACAACCTCACCTATTTGAACTTTGTTCACTGTGCAGGGTTTGAACCTACGATAAAGAAAAAGACTGGAGTGGCCCAGACAACTGAAGTTGTTGACTATCCATGAGTCATGAATGAGGACATGAATGACTATGATGGGAATACTTTCAGTAGTAAACTGAAGTAGCCCATAGACTTTGGGATACTTAACTGAGCCACTTTGTGAGTGGACACCTACCCACTTGGAAGAGAACTAGGGTGGTTTCATAGTAATTGCACAAAGTCTGTTCTAAGATTAAGTTGTTGAACCTGTGCTTCCCGTTAGTGCTTCGTTTTCAAGGCATTATTGATTATTATTTTTATGAACCACGTCCTGAAAAGGCAAAAAATAATGAATGAAATAATACAGCAATGTAAAGGAAAATTTACAGACGCTACCGGTGTGATAGATTATCTTAGTTTTATTGTGGTATGAATGGGATAGCAAGCATTCCCAGATAGTCAGTATTCCCTGTGCCAATATAATCATTACCAAAGCTTTTAGATTCCTACCACGTGAGTAGGGCTTTGGTCACTTTTTTTTTTTTTTCCTATTTAAAAAATTTGTAACAAGAAATGGACTCTCAGTGTACTAAAGGCTAAGGCTTTATGGGTAAAAACTCATTTTGCCATGTTAGAAGACACGTCTTGGGGGGAAGAGATCTGGGAATACAAATCTAAAAGAAAACCAAAGCCAGTACATCTAAATAATTATTCTGAGACTATTCCAGAACCTGTTGGAATAGTAACAAATGGGAAATACCAGTCAAAACGAAAAGGCAGCAAAAAAAGAGCCATCAAAGATAACAGGGAGGTGAAGGACCATGGAATGTGCCTTGGAGAAGCTGATTGTCAGATCTCCACAGGCTCTAGTCAGAACTCGAGTTGTGGAGATGGTATTCAACAGTCTCAAGGCAAAGAGACTACTCCAAGAAAGCACTGTAGAACTCACAAGAGCAAGCAAGTGCCCCCAAAGATACGCCCGGTTTATGATGGATACTGTCCAAGCTGCCAGATGCCTTTTTCTTCATTGCTGGGTCAGACACCTCGATGGCATGTTTTTGAATGTTTGGATTCTCCACCAGTCTCTGACACAGGTAAGAACAGACGTGCATGAGGTCAGCCATTTCAGTTCCATGAAACCAGCAAGGCAAGACATAAAAAACCAAAAGAAAGATGAGACTGTGCCAGTCAGTGGTTTGATTCTAAAGAAAGTTTGCAAACCTGAAAACAGATAACATCCGTTTTGTCTTTTCATAGAAATCCCTAAACATCTCAATTATTTATGTATGTGTGGTGGCTGTGCATGTGTCTGTATACATGTGTGTGTATATATGTACATATGCATATGGAGGCTAGAGGTTGATGATGGGTGTCTTCCTCTATTGGGCTCCACTATAGTTTTTGAGCTAGAGTTGTCACTGAACCTGGATCTCACTGATTCAGCTAGACTAGCTGACCAGAAAGCCCCAGAGATCTTCCTGTCTTTACCTCCCCAGTGGTGGAATTACAAGCACTAGCAACCATGCCCCACTTTTGTATGTGGGTGCTAGAGATTTGAACTCAGAACCTCATGTGTGCACAACAGGTACTTTATGGACTGAGCCATCTCCACACCCTCTAGATTATGTTCTATAAATGGTTCATTGAACCTTGGTAGAGCTAAGTACTTTTAGTATGCCCTTACATACTTGACTCTCACAGGGACCAGATAAGGTAGTTGGTATTGACATTTTATAGATGAGGATTCCTACAAATTGAATAATGCAGCCTATTTGTTACCTTATTTTGGAATTATATATAAAATTCTAAGTACACTTTGGTTTATGAATATGGTTATATTGTATTTATTATGCGTGTATACAGGAAGGGGAACTAGGAGATAGTCATAAATAACTAAGAGTCTCATAAAGATGTACCAATAACAGAAGTAATGCCCTGTTTTTATTATCTTTTAAAAACTATGTCATGATGAACATGTAGAAAATTCTCCTTGGATTATGTAGAGAATGAGTTATGATAACCTACTTTTTTAAAGTTATCTCAATTTTTGAGAAAAGATTGTTTGAAAAGGAATATGGTTTTAAAGTAATAAATAGCATCTTGTAAAACTGTGTTGTATTAGTTGATATTTTAATGCTGATTTTAGCACTAGATACTGTGTAATTAACAGTAACTGTTGTCATAATTCCCAAAGGGAGACTCAATGATTTTCTACTTACAGGTTAGTTTAGAGTGCTAACACTGTCCAAGTTTATCCTAGAATCCATTCTCTTCCTTCTTACTGTTTTCAGAATGTCCTGGTGGTCTTCTGTGCACCTCTACAATGCCTTCTCATTATAAGAAGTACACTCACCTCCTGCTGGCTCAAAGTAGGGCTAGCAATGAGCCTTTTAGCAGCCCACCCTATGTGGCAGGTGCACCCAAGCCAGACTCTTATAACCTTGAAGAAAGATGTTCTGTTCATCCGAAACAAACTGAGAACTTGAAAAATGTTTCAGTTGATTCCTTGTTGATGACACAGCCTCTAAAAACAGCTCAGCCTCCAACTGAAACTAACAAAAAGATTCCCACTTCTCTGAGCAGTCAAACATCACAACAAGCTCTACAGTTTACAGAATTTGTGAACAAAGACAAACTGGTAAGAGTTGGTTTGCCTCTTGATGAGGAAGAATCAAACAGCCAAAGCAAGTCACAGAGTATGAATTTGCCATTGGCAAGAAATGACTTCGACAGCTGTGAGATCTCCTATTCGCCTCTGCAGAGTGATGAAGAAACTTATGATATAGACGAAGAGCTGGATGATTCACAACAGGAACTATTTTTTACCCAGAGCTCTAAAGATGACAGCCTAGAAGATGACAACAGCTCTACTATGTTTGAAAAACCTTATGATCCCTTTCTGAAGGACTCAGAGGGAATTTGCCCCACAGTGAATAGCTTTATAACTCAGGATAAGTACAGCAGATTGTATGAATACACTGCTCTAAATGATTCATTTCAGCTTATCTCCCAAGCTGAGAGTAGTGTTTCCCATAATGATCCGGCATATACTGGTGATAATTTTCTGTTGTTTTCACCTGCATTAGCAGAGGGGCATGCTCTTTCTAATTACCCTACCACTAAAGCCAACTCTGATGAGCTAGAAGAATCTCATTCATCTCCAGCAAGAAGTCAGAAACAGGGACTGCAAAAATCAGCTGTTTACAATCAGATTTGTCTGCCATTACATAAGCCTGACATATTGGAACCATTTGAATGGGAAGGCAGAGAGTGCCTACCTTTCCATCCAACCCAAAGTCAAGCTAGAAAGTCACCAAGTAGGAATATGTGTGCTAAGAGCAGTGCTACCTCAGCATGTGTCTGCAGAAAGGCATCAAATAAGATGGTAGATGGTAAAGTCACAACTTTAAATATAGAAAAATATTCTAGTATACTTCTTGCTGGGTCTCCTTTGAAAGCATCACTTTCTGATCCTAAGTGCAGTCCAAGCCAAACTTCTATGAAGGTGATGAAGCAAATGGATATAGGTGTATACTTTGGACTACCGCCCAAAAGACAAGAAGAGAAATCTCTGGGGGAAAGTGTGTCTGAAGGGCTGAATGTGAATCCGGTTGGAAGTCCTACTGAAAAAAGGTCCCGATCTCGTAAGAGGAAAGCAGAAAAATCATTAAGTGACTTAGAATGTGATACAAAGAATTTAAATGAAAGCCAGAGCACTGTGGAACTGTGTGGTGAGAGGTCACAGCATCGAAGAAAGAGACACAAAAAGTCAAATTCACCACAGAAAGGAGCAGCATGTCAGAAGAGGCCAGATCCCCCGATTGACAACCCAGAATTGGGAGCAGTCAGTTTAAGTAAAAGCAAAGTGTTCATAAAAGCCAATCATGGCAGGCTGCAAAGAGGAAACATGAACATTTCAGAGTCATCTGGTGCAGGGGAGTTAAGACAAAGGACATGTCCGTTCTATAAGAGGATCCCAGGTAAGCTGAAATCCCAGATCCAGGTCTCAACCAAGATAGCATTGCTTAACTTCTTGTTCCTTGTCTTTGGGCGTATGTATTTGGAATAATATTTTGTACAATATGTTTTCATTGCTTTTTATGGCACTTCCTGAATCTATCACAATTTTTATTTATTAGGTTGGTTTTTGTTCTTTGCTTTTTTTTTCCCTCCGTTCTCAGCAGTTTCTTACTAAACATTTTGTATGTGTTACTATACTAGTTAAGTAGATATTATAGATTATGGAACGACTAATAAGTGCAGTAGAGATTCGGCTTGCTCTGAAAGACATCTGTGTAAGTGTCATAGGTGGGGTCTAAGCCCTTCTGAGAAATAGGGTGCTAAAGAGTTTCAAAGAAGGGCAGTGGGGCTGGCTGTGTATCATTAATGGCATACATGGTTTGGTTTTTCTTTTGTTTTGAGACAGGGTCTCCCTGTAGCTCCAACTGGCCTAGAACTCGCTGTATAAGCCAAGCTGGCCTGAATCTCACAGAGATCCACCTGCTTCTGCCTCCCGAGTGTTGGGATTAAAGGTGTGTGCCCCCACACCTGGTACCAAACAACGGAAAACAATTTCAGAGCTCAGTTTCTGTGCTTCTGTGGCCCATGCCTTCACAGATGAGTTCATAGAAAAGTGTACACTGACAGGAATTCTATCATTAAAGAAACCAGTAACTCTTCTATGGAGAATATGTAATAAAACTGCTGAAATATTCTTAATTTCAAAATATTTTTGTAAAAGTGCTTTATAGATGTTCTGAGTCTGCAATTCATTCAAAGTACTTGTGTCAAGAATAGCGCCAGTGTTGTTTTAATTACTGTGGTTAGTTTTCTGCATGTTGGCGTGTCATGTGTGGCTAGCCTCACAGACCATTGAAGGTGCCTGTCAGCACTCTGGACTGTTTCTTCCATAGCAGGTTGTAAAGCAGTATTTCCCAACTTGTTCCTGCAGGGAGACGTTTTAGCCCATTCCTTCTAATTCTCTACCCTATTCCTTTCCCTGCAGTAAAATTCAAGGATTATGGTTATAGTTCATCTTTTATTTTACTTTGACCCCTTGGAGGACTGCAAATTTTTATAAGTTATTTGGCCCTCGGCCATTTATTGCCCTGAGAAGTGCTTCAGTCTTGCCTCCTCCTCTTGTTGAGAATTCATGCTTTTGAAGTTCTGAATTCCCCTTTTGCTGTTTTGTAGAAGTGAAAGATTTCAGGTGCCCTGTAAATATCACAGAAATATTCATTAAAACAAGCAAGTAATTGATTTGTAACTGTATTTTTTTTTTGAGATAGCATCCCCCCCCCCCCCCCGTAGCCCCAGCTGGCCTAGAACTCACTATGTAAATTTGGCTGGTCTTGAACTCACAGAGATCCGCCTGCCTCTGCCTCTTGAGTGCTGGGATCAAAGGTGTATGCCACCACACCCAGCTGTAACTGTATTTAAAATTTTATTTTTTGATGCAGTTATTCACAAAGGCTCTATACTGGGATATTTAGTAGACACAAGACTTCTTAACTTTTGATAGATCTATGATTTAAATAAATTATAGTTGAATTTAGAGGTGAATAAATGGTACAGAGGAAAGAGGGCCTAGTATTTACGTTGAAGCGAGGTGTCTGTCTGTGCTGGCTCTTGCTTATCCCTCCATTGGGCATCTCATTGTAGGAACCGGCTTTACAGTGGATGCCTTTCAGTACGGTGAGATTGAAGGCTGCACAGCCTATTTCCTCACACATTTCCATTCTGATCATTATGCTGGATTGTCTAAGAACTTCACATTGCCAGTGTATTGTAGCGAGGTAAGTTTTCTGAATCCTGATTTTGTAAAATGCTGTGGATTTCTAAGCATCTTCATTAAAAGAATGCCGAAAACTAAATGAACCATCATTCTGCTAGAAAAGATAGCAGAAAACAGATTCCACATTAGAGTTCTAAAATCAAGTGACTCACAAGTCCATTTTCTCAGACTTGTGTTTTATTACATGAGAATAGTAAACTGTTTCACATACTGAGTACCTAAATGGTATAAAAGGAAAAAATACTTTATGGAACTTATAGCTTCTAAGGGAAACATTCTCAAATATAGCCAGTTTGGATTAGTATTATAACAGAGAGCCTTGGACTAGGAGACGGGAATACTTAATTCTGTCACCAGCTGGGCTTAGAGAAAGGTGAAACAAATGTCTTGAACTGATTATTAGATTATTAACATTTTAATCCCCATTACTGGGGACTGTAGAATTTGATTTAATCCTCAGAGCATTCATGAAGTGTTCTCTTTTTCTTGGTGAAGCTTTGAGATTCGGAGGAATTAAATGACAAGTCCCAGGTCATAGAGCCAGTAATGGCAAAGTAAAATCTGAATGTGGGTCTGATTCCATAGCCACGCAGAGAGAAAAGAGAGAATGGTGTAGCTACAGTAGATGTGAACAGGTGCTGACACCTCGGAAATAGATTTATTCCAGGGTTTTGAAAAATTCAGAATAGTCAGAAAGCAATGTGGGAAGCCCAGGAGATAGCAAGGGCCAGGCAACAGGGTTGTGTGCGTCCTGCTGGGAACGGGTGCTTTCCCAGGGAAGGAGAGCCTGCGAGTGTTAAGCAGAGTGACACGACTGTCAGAGGGAGTCTTTTCTGGTGTGGAGGGTTGACATGCATAAAGGTGGGAAGACGGAGATTATTTTGCCACTGTGGCTCTAAACTCGATAGAAAGCATTTAGGGTTTACTACACCAGCAATAAGTACGCACTGTCTCACAGATAACTGGCAGTTTATTGAAGAACAAGCTTCGTGTGAAGGAACAGTATGTCCACCAGCTGCCAATGGACACTGAATGTGTAGTGGATGGTGTCAAAGTTGTTTTGCTAGATGCCAATCAGTAAGTATTAAAGCATCTTAGTTGTTCTCTTGCTGTCAGTCTTATAACATCAGCTTCATAACTGCCTATTTTTACAAATTCCAAAGGCTCCCGAATGGTGTGATTAAGAATTGTGTTGGAACTGATGTGCTTGATGTTTCGTAAACTTGTTTTGCTTTGCTTTTTGAATCAGGGATTCCCTGTAGCCCCAGCTGACTTTGAACTCACTAAGTAGACCAGGCTGAACTCTATCTCAGAGATCCACCTGCCTCTGCTTCCTGAGTGCTGGGATTAAAGGTATGTCCTACAATGCCCAGTGTGTTTGTACTTTTGGAAAAAAAAAATTACAATAGAGAGTAAATGTAGAGAGAATTTCTGTGATCTAATTCATATTTTATCTAGTTGACCTATGATATTTCATATTTTTTATATTTTCTGTATTTTTATTTTATGTATATGAGTATATTGCCTGAATGTACATAAGTATACCAGTGTTATGCAATACCCTCAGAGGTCAGAAGAGGGAGTCAGATCCCCTGGAACTGGAGTTACAGGGGGAGGCGGTAGCCACTATGTGGTTGCTGGGAATTGAACCCCTATCCTCCCCAAGAGCAGCCAGTGCTCTTAATTGAACCATCTCTCTAGCCCAATACTTCATATTTAAATACTTTGTTACTGTTGATCTTCAAAAGATGCTTTTTGCTATTTTCTTTAATTATTTTACATAATGTAGCAGTTTACTCAATTTAGATAGTACATGGTTGGTCCTCTGCTCTTCACCCTTTCCTGTAAACCAAAGATGCTTCAGGCTGTAGACACTAAAGAGTTGGAAGATTTTTTTGATGGAAAAAATCCCCTCCCCCTCTGGCTTAATTTCCATCTCATCTAAGTACTGTTGGGATTCATGTTGCCAAAACACAATTACCAACTATGCTTTCACTGTTTTTCCTAGGCTGTTAGCCTCCTGTTGCATAGAGATCATGGGCTTTCAGGGGAAGAAGTAAGACTAACTCTAGATTTGCTGAAATCCAGACCAGTATTGTCACTTCAGATTGCTTTTTTAAAAATTTGTCTACTGGCAGGAGAGATGATTCAGCAGTTAAGAGCACTGGCTGCTCTTGCAGAGGACTCAGGTTCAGTTCCCAGCACCCACATGACAACTAACAACCGTCTGTAGCTCTAGCTCCAGGGGATCTGATGCCTCCTTCTGACTCCATGGGCACTGTATGACACAGGTACACTTACATACATGGAAGCAATAAAAAAAAAAAATTTCAAGCTTTGCTGCCCTTCCTTTTGAAAACGGCCAATTTGAGTTTTAGTTCCCTTGTGTTAATATTATTGAGGTATTCAAACCGCATAATTCATACAAATTCTGATCAAGCTAGTGTCTCAGCCATACAAAACACTATCAGACAAAATATTCCAGGGGCTTTGAGCTCATCTCCTAAGAGGCCTGCCTGTCCTGAAGACAGGACTTTTTGGGACTGTGCAGTCTACAGGTTGGAGTATCCTTCTCTGCACACCAGTTCTTCTGTGGCAGAGATTTCTGAGCATGACCCTCTTGAAGTGGTCAGTTTATAAAGTATGTTCACTTGTTGATATTGAAACATACCCTTGTCTTAGGTGCTCTGTCTGTTACAAACATTCCTCTAAATGGCTTGTTCAGCTGTCCAGGTGCCGCCATGATCCTTTTCCACCTTCCTAATGGTGCTGTCATGCTACACACCGGAGACTTCCGGGCAGATCCCAGCATGGAACGGTCGCTTCTCGCAGGCCAGAAAGTCCACACGCTTTTCCTAGACACCACGTGAGAGAGGTTTTCTTTTTTCCCACTGGTAGCTTTTGCTCTGTATTTTATGGATAAGTATTTGCTTAGATAATTAAAATAATGACTTATAGCCGATTATTTTAAGACTGGAGGGATGCAAGTATACCTGCTAAAGGGCAAATCTAAGTTTATATATCATAACTTTTTTGTTATTTTTTTAATGTTTATAGAAAACATATTTTATATTATCCTTCTTCCAGAGTTGTCTATATAATTATTGGGTATAATTGTGAGGAGGAAACAGAGACCAAATGTAGTTTTGTTTCTGAATATTGAAATTGCTTTTAGTCTTTTCTCCAGAAAGTAATTTATAAGTGATAGCTTGAATTATTCAGTGATATAAATGTAATGACATCAACCATATATTGAAATTATGTATGTATATATATATTATATATATATATATATACTTAGCTTTATTAAGGTATAATTGACAGAAAAATTGTATATATTTATAATACAACATAATATCATATAAAATACCTGATTGAATCATTTAAAATTAATTGTAATCAACATTTCAAGGATTTTTTTTGAATGAAATATTTTAACAAAAAATAATCTTTCAAAAAATAGTTTTTTAATACCCTGTTTTGTCATGGTGGAAAATTTTTTCATTTTTTATATGTATTTTATATATACTTTATGTATTATATTTTATATAATACATAAATTAAGGAAGTTTTAAAAAACTTAGTATGTAGTTTGTCTAACATACAATTCTGCAATTTTTATGGGTATTTATGGGGGAGAGATTGCGAATCTTCCCTCTTTTTTGGTGGCTGGCTCGCAAAAAAACAGTTTTGAAAGTTGAGAGAAATAGTGTTTGGTGTCTGTGGTGTGTTACATTTTGGTGAGATCATAGTTTTCATCTCAAAATATATACAGATAATAGCTTAGGACTAATCTTTCCGTGGACATTTTTGTATTGAACCAGCTAGATCTGTTGTATTCTTGTAATATATATTTAATGTGGGAAGGTAATAGCCTTGTGGACATCAACGTTAATTTGAAATACTACATTAAATTTGTGTTTAGTTTCATTATTATTAAACAGAATTCTTTCACACAAATATAATTCATTTCAAGAGTGTTTTCTTTGATAGTGACTTGGGTTAAAAAGATACTGGGTTTTATACTCTATAACTAATGTAGCTAACTGGCTAGAAATAGTCTTTTAGAGAAGAAAAGTCTTCAAAAAGACTATTTCTTTGAGAATAATAATAATTTTATAAAATACATTATAAAATGTAATTCTGTCATAAATTAGCAGTAACTGAAAACAGTTATCTGAACTCTAGGCAGTGCGATGCCTTGTTACACTACTGTGTGCAGCTTGCTACTTTGTTTTCTAAAGTAGCATCCACCCAGAGACCATAGCTTTCCTATTGTTCTGTCAGTAAGACCTGCATTTCTGTGTCACAGATACTGCAGCCCAGAATATAGCTTCCCATCTCAGCAGGAGGTTATCCAGTTTGCCATCAACACTGCCTTTGAGGCTGTAACCCTAAACCCTCGGACTCTTGTTGTCTGTGGCACTTACTGTATTGGAAAAGAGAAAGTCTTCCTAGGTGGGTGGTAACTGTATCTAGTATACATTAATATCTTATAAAGATCACATTCTTTCTGCATAAAGCCCTTTCAGTCTCTCCTCTTACATTTGATGCTTATTTCCTGAAATGATCCAGTATTACCTTTGAAGTTAAAAGAAAGTTTGATAGTGTTTGACACATTTAAACTTTAAAAATCCAAACTTTATGGTAACTTTTGATAAGTACATTTGATAAGTACATTTATCTTGACATTTACATCTATTAATGTTTATAGGCAAATTCCATATTACATTGTTACTTTAATTAGCTTTGAAGATGAGTAATGCATAGTTGTATTGCATCATTCTTTGGGATAACCATCAGTGAATTGTTAGAGAACAGTGCTCTTCATGGTTTCTGCGTGTCTTCCTGTAGTTTGTCAAACTGGCATATTTTATTTTTTGTTTTCTCACTTCCATGGTATAATTGTATTGTGTCAACCTTTAAAAAGTGAGGCCAGGGCTCTAACATCTCCACATTTAGTTCCTTTCCTTCTGCCCTCTTTATACTTTTGTAGTTTTCAAATAATAAGTAATGGCTTTTAGAAAGAAACCCATTTTTTCCACATAGTTAATGAACAGAATCATTCAACTGCTTGTGGATATTACGGTTAAAGTGTGAATGTTTGTTTTGTGAATTTGTTTTTTATTTGGTAAATTCTTATTTTAAAATTTAAATGGGTTGTAAATTTGTTTTATCTAAGAACTCTAATTTTACTGTTTTGAATCTTTTGCTTTGCCGACAGCCATTGCTGATGTTTTAGGTTCAAAGGTTGGCATGTCCCAAGAAAAATATAAGACATTGCAGTACCTCAATATACCAGAAATTAATTCCCTCATAACCACAGACATGTACAGTTCCTTGGTTCACCTTCTCCCAATGATGCAAATTAATTTTAAGGTAAGTGTTCAAGACAAGAATGATCCAGGAAAGGTAATCTTGTGATTGTAAACTAGAATCCCATTTTATCTGTGTTGATTTCAAGGAATTGCATTATAGTAGAATTGTTTTTTAAAGGGACATTAAATGTTTTTAGCTTGTCTGTGTATGTCTATGGAGTAATAAATATACTCACTAGGACTTCAGAAATTAGTCAGCTAGCACACAGGAAGAAACACAAGTAGACAGATATGCAGCTCTCTTGACTACTCAGTCCTTCCATTCCCATATCATTTTTCCAGTCCTTTCTGGGTGAGTGGGAAAATGAGTGGAGAGTTCTAGGTTCTTCTCTTCAAGTCTCTTCCATTCTAATACAAAGTCCCATAACCCTGGCATATACTTAAAACTTACTTCTTTTGAGAATTAAATGAATTAGTGTCCTGAAAGGAAGTTCTACTATTAGGTCCAAGGTGTAAACTAAAACATGTGACATGAAGCAGGATATGATGCATCATGATTTGGGGGCTTATCTTTCAGAGTTATTTAAGCTGTTCAATATACTAACTCTTAAACACCTGGCAATGGAATTACTAACACTGCTTGTTAAATATGAGTCAGAATGCTGTATACAAAGAAATGTGCTTTAACTTTTATTAACATGTTCATAAAGTAACTTTTCCGAAGCTTTTGAGCATTGGATGCTGATTACTGTCTGTGACATACAAATAATACACTATATAAAGAAAGTCAGGGGCTAGAAGAGTGGCTCAGTGATTAAGAGCAGTGGAGGCTCTTGCACAGGACCTGAGTTCAATTCCCAGCATCTACATGGCAGTTAACAACCATCTGTAACTCTAGTTCCAGGGGATCTGACATCCTCTTCTGATTTCCATGAGCATTGCATGACACAGGTACATTTACATACATTCAGACAACATAGTCATACACATAAAAAATTAAAATAATAAAAGATTTTTTAAAGGAAAATTAAAATTAATTAGTATCTGTTCCTCCAATAAGAAAGCTCTCTCTGTACACCTTTGGGTGTGAGATTAATGTAAAAATTTGGGGACCTGTTTCATGGGTTTGTAATCCATAAAAATTTCAGATATAACCAAGCCAGAGTTTTTTCTGTTGGTGTTTAAGTCAGATTTGCAAGCGTTTGAGGTTTGGGAAATGTGCAGTTAGTGCAGAGCTGGATGAGCTGCTGGCCAGTCAGAAGAGTTCACACTGCCGTCCTGAGGAGATCCAGCGTCATTTTGTTTTACAGGTTTTTTTGGTTAATATTTTATTATTTTTTATTTTATGTGTGTGTTATTCCTGTATGTAAGTGCACACAGAAGTCAAAAGGGCATCCGATCCCCTGGAGCTGGAGTTATGGATGACTGTTAGCTGCCATGTGGGTGCTGGGAATTGAACCTGTGTCCTCTATAAGGGCAGTCAGTGCTCTTAACTGATGAGCCATCTCTCTAGCCCCCTATTTTCCAGTTTTATTCCCTTCTAATTTTGTTTCATTTGAACAAGGTGAAAAGAAATCAAGTATTGTGGAAATTAAAGGTTTGGAATTTTTTCAGTAAAGAGACTTCAGAAATGCAGTATGCTGCAAAGAATGTCAAATAAGGGGAAAAGTGCAATTTGACAGTTACAAGATCTTTGGTGACTTGAACAGACTCTGTTTCCCTGAAGTGATGTTGGAAGGGGCTAGATAACAGAGAGCTAAGGGGTGAAAAAACAGCTCATTCTCCTGTGAAGGTACATAGATGGCCGATAAGCATATGAAAAGAGGCTCAGCATTGCTAGCTACAAGGAAACTGCAGATCCAGACCACAATAAGATACCTCTTGACACCAGTTGAGTAGCTACAGTGAAAAGGTAGACAGTAACTACCATTGAAGGAAAAATTTAACCCCCTGTTAGTGGGATTGCAAAATGGTGATAAATCCTTAAAATGTTAAGTGAACAGTTAAGAGCACTGACACATCTTGCAGAGGACCCAGATTTGATTCCCAGCACCCACATGGCGGCAAACAGTGGTCCCTAACTCCAGTCTCAGGGGCTCTGACACCTTCTTCTGACCTCCACAGGCGTTGTGTGACACAGTACACTTACATACATGCAGGCACTGCACTCATACACAGAAAAAAAATAATAAAAAGCTACATGTGGGCGATCATATGACCCAGTCCTATGTGTATTCCAGTCTTACTAAAGTATATGAAAAGCACTACTCTGTACAGAATGGTCGTAGTAGCGTTCTTCATGATAGCCAGAAGGGAGAAGCAGCCCAAACACCTGTCAAATAATGAACGATTGAATAAGATGTGACATAGCCATAAAATCAACAGGCATTGTTCAACTGTGAAAAGGAATGGAATACTAATACATGCTACAGCATGAATAAACTATGAGAAAAATATTCAAGGTAAAAGAAGCCAGACACAAAATACTGTATAGTATATGATTCAGTTCATATGAAATAATCAGAATATATAAATCTATAGGCACAGAAAGTCAGTTGGTTGCAGAGTTTGAAGGAAAGGCAGTAGACAGTGTCAGCCAGTGGTACAGGGTTTCTTTAGAGGATGATGTAAATATTTAGAACTTGATAGGGGTGATGTTGTACAGCTGTGACTGTAGATACACTAAAAACTGCTCAACCAAGCACTTAAAAAGACTAGCAGTTGTCTGCCTAGAAGACAAGGGGGAAAATAGGCTGTTAAGAGTGTGACCAGAGGTGGGGCTGGAGAAAGAGGTTTGGCTTGTCAGGAGAATGTATGTTGTAGGCGGGTACTAGGGAGAAACTGGTCATACATGAGGTAAGGCAGTAATTGATCAGGGTTTCTGAGCAGTATTTGTTTGCCCAGGAAGAGGATAGCCTCTTGTTTTCCTATGGTTCCCTCACAACCTGCGGCTTTATAGACTGTCTTCTCACACACATGTCCTTCTTTTAGAGACTGTATTTTTAATCAATCCAAACTTAAACAGAAATAAATCTTCAGACAGCTGCAAACTCAACTACGAATTTTTATACAAGAACTCAAATTGGCTTTAAGAATTAGGGAACGTTCATTCTGAGTATTTTTTTAAGGTATGTCCTTGAAAAGGGAGTGACCTGGTGTCAATGTCTAGATTTGTAATACTAAGTCTATATTTTACCACTTCTAAGAGTTAATACTAAAAATTAGTCATTTATGGAAAGGCTAATCTTCATGGTTCCCTGATGAATGTTAAAGAAAGCTAGGAACAGGCAAGTGGAATCTGTCAAAGAAAAAAGGTGGGGCTTGTGTGTTTGCCAATGGGCTGTATAATTCCGGGTAGTGAGGTCTGTGTCTTCTTTCCTCCACCCTGACATGTTGGTGTAGAACTGGAACAGATTTGTTTATTGGTACTGCTATCAACAAGTCTCCCCCTTCTTCCCTTAAAATGGCCAAGTTCTTATCTTCAAAATAGAGGAATAGAAACTGATGATTATCATAATGCTGTATCTTAGGAATTATAGCCAACTTTTAACAACCAAAAATAGTTTTATGGCATCAGAGATAATGACTTTTTAGAAAAAGGCAAACCTAATAGGTGTCAGGGCATCCAAGGCATCTTTAAAGGCTTTGAAATCTAGGTCAGTAGAGTGCTTGCTTTGCAAGAACAAAGACCTGAGTTTGATCCCCAGAACTTCCGTAAAAAGAAGCCAAGCACTGGGCATGTGCTTGTAATCCCAGCAGCAGGGAAGCAGAGATGGGAACGTCCCCAGCTCACTGGCCAGCTAGCTCAGCCAAGTTGACCAGCTCCAGGTTGACACAGACCCTGTCTTAAAAGAAAAAGAAGGGTAGATAGAACCTGATGAACAATGCCCAAGGCTGTCTGGCCTCCACAGACACATACATGTACTTGAACATACTACACGTGTATCTATGTACACACACATTTACTCTGAAATGTTCTAAGTAATACCTGATTCGTGCTCCTGTAGGTGCTGAGCAGTTGACTATCATCGCTGACTTAACCCTGACTGGCTGAATGTGGTGAAATGTATCAGTGACCCTGTAGGTGAAAAAAAAAATCAGGTTTCCTTGTCAAGACATTTTGCTCATAAACTGGTTCCTAATAAACAGAGAAAGACAGTCATAGGTCAGGGATTTTGTGTTGACTAAATTGTTTATAATAAATTTCTTCATGAGGATAGTTCTGAAATTGAAGTTAATGTACAACTAGTGTTACTGGCAGCACTGGGGTGGGGGTTGGCTTATGTAACATCATGTTTTTGTTTATGGCACTAACTTGTGCCTTGTGGTGTTTATAATAATAGCTCTAACTTGTCTTATAAAAACCAAAACTTAATTCTCATTTAGTTCTTCTAGGAGTTTTGAAGAGACAAACAGAAGAGGCTAGTTGGTAATACACGTTGAAAGCTAGACTCTGAGTTTATAGACTACTTGTATGTAGTCTATAACTTATGTGTTACTGCCCTTAGCCTCTGCTTACTGTTTACTTACTAAGGGGAAAGTGAGTAAGAATAATTAAGAAAATAACCAAAACAAAAAAGTGAAAATTTACAGTGTCAGGGGTGCTGTATGCATAACTTTACCTTTTACTGTAAGACGTCGTATTTGGTTAGAAGTACGACTTTCTGTCATAGATACTTTTGTGTTTCTTCAAGATAATAGAGAAGTCAAGGGGGCTAGGACAGTGGCTCATTTGGTAAGAACACTTGCTGAACAAGTATGTGAATGAGTTCAAATCCCCAGAACCCATGTAAATAGCCAGGTGTAGTTGCACATGCCTGTAACCCCAGTGCCTTGTGGGACATAGGAGGATCTCTAGGGCTTGCTGGCCACCAGCCTAGCCCCAGGTTCAGTGACAGACCTGTCTCAAGGGAATCCGGAATTGTGTGGTAAAGCAGGACATCCAGTGTCTTCTTCTGGCCCCTGTGCACGTGCATGGCTGTGCACTAGCACCTGCATATACACCACACACACATGTTCACCTGCATATACACCATGTACACAATACACACCATACTCTCACATTTTAAAGAAGTCAAGGAATTACTTTATCAATGAAGTGAATTTTATTAGTTCATTCTAAGCCTTTGAAATTCTACATTTTAACCTTAAAACCAAAAGTATTAGATTAAAAAAAATTCCTTATGCCACTATTATCTTTAACTGATTTTCTCCCACCTCTTGGTGATTAAGTTTTGGAAATTGATTTTTTAGAATTTTTTCAAATATGACTTACAACTTTAATTAGAGAAATTTTATTCTACACAAGACTTAAAAGAAGAGCATATTACCTCCAATTGTGGTAACATGAACACTTTGAAAGTGAGTCTGGTTCATGTTTAAATAAAAATGAGTAAACATATGAGAAGGTTGCTAAATGCATCCTTAAAATGTAGTATGTGATAGCACACACCTTTAATCCCAGCCCTCAGGAGGCAGAGGCAGATGGATCTCTGAATTCGAGGTATATCTGATCTTCATAGTCTGTTCTAGGCCTGCCAGGGCTACACACTGAGACCTCGTCTTAAAAAATTTTTTTAATTGTATGAAATTCTCAAATCAATAAAAATATTTAAAAAAATAAAATGCACATCTGTGTTGAGTATTATGCCATTCTTACAAGATAATTTCTGTCATTCATCAGCTCCATCAGTGTACATGAGTGGATTTCTTTGCATCAATGTTATCATAGTAAAGTCTCTCCATATAAAACTGGGGGAGAGCTGGGCTTTTCATAGCTGAGTTATGATCTGCTTACACATGGTTACTTGTGTTTCAGATTGCTTCCTTCTACTTTTTTCTAGGCCCTATCTTAGCTTCTTTGGGTAAGTAAAGGGGAAAGCTTTTGTGCATTTTCCAGTGATTTTGTGTCTTTGGCACAAGGTTGTTGCAAGCTAATTTTAACAAGTAGAAACCGTCCATGACAGTGCCTGTGTATCATCTCTGATCATTGCATTTAATTCCACATAATCCATCTCCATTGACCATTAAATCAATATGCTATTTTTATTTGACAGGGCTTACAAAGTCATTTGAAGAAGTGTGATGGGAAATATGATCAGATTTTGGCTTTCCGGCCTACAGGGTGGACGCACTCCAGCGACATAACTAGCATAGCAGATATTACTCCCCAGACCAAGGGAAAGATTTCAATATATGGTAAAATTATTAAATTTCTCATTTTTCAATAATTTAAAAATTACATTTATTCTTACAGGGGGAAGGAAAGGTGTGCATGCATGCTATGGTGTGGATTAGAGATCAGAGAACAACTTGAAGGAGTCTTTGCTTGCTACCATATAAGTCCTGGGGATCAAACTCAGGTCTTCAGGTTTGGTGGCAAGCACCTTAGTTCTTTGAACCATCTCTCCTCAGCCCGGAATTTCTCCTTTTTAATGTTTGTTGTTACTTTATGCTTCTTTAAAATCGAGAACCAAACAAAACAGGTTGCCAAGGAATTTAACAATTCATGCTTCAAGTCTCTCCGTAACTAAACAGTCTAGTTCAATGTGAACCAACATAAAGCTTGACAATATTCAGATATTGCCTGATACAGATCACTGCATTTTTGTAATCAATGATACTTAGGGGAAACAGCAGCTTTGCTCAGAGGGAGGAATACTGTGGTTTTTATACTGGTGTCTAGCTAACCGGAAGTCTAAATGATGTGAAGCTGTGAGCTCTCCGGCAGGAAGGGGTGGGTTAGATGTGGTGACTGGAAGGGTGCCAGCTTGTCTTTGGTGTCTACATCCCTTCGGGGAGGCTTATCCTTGCCCTCAAAGTTGGCTTAGTCCCTTGATGACTGACTGGTTGACTTCTGAGGGTTTTTAGTTCAGAGTAGCTCCCTTCCAACTTTCCTCTAAGATACTTAAACAGTGATAAAGAAGATAGAGAGATTTTAAATTTTTCAGTTTTTTCATTCTTTTTGTGTATATAAAACTTTGCCTTGGAGTGGTCTCACTGCACTAGAATCCAAGAGCGTCCTGCCTGTTGTTCTGCACGGTTTCCCCATATTTCTTCCAGTTTTCCCTGAAACCCACATCTGAGTGAAATGGTTAGAGTCCTAAGCAGGACTCTCCATAAATGCATTTTATTAAGTATATGCATAGAAAGTAATGGATTTTTTTAGGTATCATGAGCTTTATGTCATGTTAATGTTTTAATCTTTATTACCCATAAAAGGTACTAAGTTTTATTACCAGAGCTAAGATACCAAAGATTTTTTTGACAGAAATACTCTAGATTACATTTCTGTTTTGTTTTATTTTGCACCCTAGAATTATTTCTGTTAGTTTCAATTTTAGAAGATGATCTCTGCTTTGATCTTTTAGGAATTCCTTACAGTGAACACAGCAGCTACCCAGAGATGAAACGTTTTGTCCAGTGGCTGAAGCCCCAGAAAATCATACCTACAGTGAATGTTGGCACATATAAATCTCGGAGCACAATGGAGAAACACTTTAAAGAGTGGAAATTGGAAGCTGGATATTGATGCCGCACAGAAGGCTCAGCGATAGTCAAGTGTTAACAGCTAAATCTACACTGATTTGAAATACATTTCATGAGAATAGCCTGAGAAGACTCAGGTGCTCTTTTATCTGTGAATGATGCATTCATGGTTCTGGATGCCTCTCAGCATCATCAGTGATGTCTGAAAATGGATCCTCCTAATGTCCTTAATTCTTAACCTTTCCTCCGTGGAGGCAGTGGTGTTTTCTATCCAGCCGGAGGGCAGAAAACAGATGTTCAGGGACCCAAAGAATTCGTGGTAATGGATATACTACACGTGAAACATTATATATGTAATTGTGGATCTTTAAAATTATGGAATTTTATATGCTAAATATTCATAAATAAAAATATAGAACTTGCTATAATGCCTTTTAGTGGGTTTTGTTGTTTTGTTTTCTAAGAGATTTTATTTTTTAGAACAATTTATATTCACTGCGAAACAGAGTAGAAAATATAGAGTTCCATGTGTGCCCAAGCCTCCATATCTATTTTTATAACCTCTCTTATTGTCAGTATCCCTTACCAGAATGGTGCATGTGTTACCATTAATGAACACATGTTGACAAATCATAACCACCAGTAGTTCCCAGTTCCCAGTAGGGCTCACCGTTGTTTGTCAAAGCTGATAAAATGTTGACAAACACAGCATGACCCATCAACCATTGAGCATCATAAGTTCTCTGCCCTAAAAATTGTCTATGTGCCATGTATTCATCTTTTCTCCCCTGTGACCTCTGGTAAGCACTGATCTTTTTATTGTCTCCATAATTTCATCATTCCCAAGATGTCATATAGTTGGGATCATGCAGAAGCTAAGTAGGTAGCCTTTCCCTCTCTTTCAGCTAGCCATGTGCACTTAGGGGTGCTCTGCCCTTTCCTGACTTTGTAGAATGATTCTAAGATGCTTTCTTCGAATGCTGAATTTTCCTTGTAGTCTACATGTAACACGATTCATTTCTTTGCTCACCTGCCAAAGGACATCTTGTTTGCATCCAAGTTCTCCTAATAAGAACAGAGCTGTATAAACATCCATATGTAGGCTTTTGTGTGGAAATATGTTTTCGACTCCTTTGGGTAAATAGCAAGGACTGAGATTGCTGAGTCATATGGCAGGAATATGTTTAATTTTATAAGAAACCGTCAGACTCTTAAAAATTGCCAAATGAAACCTAATTCTTTGTATGTTAATTAAAAATGTAAAAAGAACTACCAAACTGCCTTCTATGATTACACCACACGTCCACATAGGATATACAGTGCAGATCATTTTTCATGCATGTACTTGGTGTTCATCTCTTGGTTGTTGTTATTTCTTCAGGTCTTTTGCTCAGTTTTTAAATGTTCTGTTTGCTTAGCATTTCATTTTGTTGTTTGTGTATTTTGAAAAACGGTCCCTTTTCATATACACTATTTCTGTCTGACAAGTTTTAAATTTCAATGGAAGTCACTTATTCTTTGATCACCATACCCAAGGTCATCCAGGCTTTTATTACATCATTTAAGAGTTTGATAATGTTGGTTCTTGGATTTATGTCTGTGAGCCACAATCAACTAGCATTTATAAGGTCTTGGTCTGAATTGATTTTTTGCATGTGAATGTGCAGATGATGCAGATCCATTTGTTGAAAAGCAGATTGTGTCCTTGTTGCTGTCTTTATGGTTAAAGGTCATTTCTGGCCTCTATTCTGACCCTTTAATTTGTCTATTCTTTCACCATAGTGTCAGAATATGTCCTGAAGTTGGATGGTGTCAATGCTCCAACTTTGTTCCCTTTCAATATCACATTAACTTTTCTGGCCTCTTGCGTTTTCATATAGTCTTAACAATCATTTAATCATTTTCCTCAGAATAACTTTCTGGGGTTGGGTTACCATTGTTCTGAACATGTAGATCAAGTTATAAAGGCTTGACTGACATCTTGACACTGTCCTGTCTTCCTGTCTGCAACCATGGAACATTTATGTCTGCTTCTTTTGTCTTTCATCAGAGTTTAGTTTTGCTCATATAAAACATGTATATGTTTTGTGAGATTTATACCTAGATGTTTTATTATTTTGGTGCTAATGGAAATGATTTTGTATTTTAAATGTCAGAGTCTCCCTTTCTTGCTGGTATATAGAAAAACAATGGATTTGTGTTTGTGTGTGTGAAGATGAGCACATGTAGAGGTCAGAGGTCAGTCTCTGGTGGTGTTCCTCAGGCACCTTCTGCCTTTTATTTGAGACAGAGTCTCTTTTTGCCCTGAACCTGCAATGTAGACCAGGCTGACTGGTCCACAAGCTTCCAAGGATCTACCTATTTCTGCCTCCCATGAAGTCATTGCTGGGATTACAGGTACATACCACTACACCTGGCTTTTGACATGGGCTCTGGGAATCCCAACTCAGGTCCTCCATCCTTTCAAGGCAAGCACTTTACTCAATAAACCATCTTCCCTAGCCCAATAATGGACTTTTATATACTGCAACTTCTATGAATAAATATAGTATTATTTCTTCATTCCTAATCTAACTGTATTTTATTTTCTTTCTTTATCTATTTTAAGAGCTAAGACTTCCAGTACAATGTTGAGACAGAATGCTAAATTAAAGCATCTAGGTCTTATTCCTGAAATTAGCAGGAAGTAGTCCAGTTTCTCACCATTAAATATGTTAGCCATAGGGGTTTGTAGGTTGGTGTTTTTTTTTTTTTTTTTTTTTTAATCAACTTGAGAATTTACTTTCCTAGATTACTGGGAGTTTTTAATCATGAGTAGGCACTGAATTTTTTTCAAGTGCTGTTCTGAATTTGTTGATACAATTGTGATTTCTTTTTCACTTAAGATTTTAATATAACGGCTCACTTTGAGTTTTGAGGTCAGCTTTGCATATCTGGGTTAAATTCTATTTGATCACTGTATATTGTTGGATTCAATTGATCAATCTTGTTGAGGATTTCTATATCGATATTCATTAGAAATATTCATCTGTAGTTCTTTTTCTTATAAAATCTTTGTATGGTTTTGGGAATAGGTTAATGCTAGCCTCGTGGAACAAGTTAGGGAATACTTCTTGTGTTTCTGTCTTCTGAAAGAGATTGTAGAGAATTGCTGTTATTTATTCCTTAAATATTTGTTATAACTCACTACTGGATCAATGTGAACTTGATACTTTCTGTTCTAGAAATAACATTTGTTACTAATTCAACTTCTTTAATAGATGTGACCCTCATGAGGTCCATTTCCTAGTGTGTGCATTTGGGCAGATTGTATCACTGAAGTGATTGGTCTAGTTTAAGTTGTTTGACTTTCTTTGGGCTCTTAGGATTTATAACAGATATTCTTGCAGTTTTAAAGAGGATCAGTGAAAATAGTTAAACATTTGACTATAAGAAGATGACTCAAAAATCATCCACTAAAGAATGCTGAAAAGTTTACAGAAATGGCACTTATCTGAACTGTTAACTCAGATTAGGTAACTATAAGGTTATACTGCAGTACAGTTATTTTGTAAAGTGGGATAATGTGATTTATTTATGAATCTTTGTCACTCAAAAAGAGATTGAAGAATTGATCCAAAGTGAAAATTTTAGGCCAATACATATCTTAAAAATGTTTTTATGAAATCTAAATAAGAAAATGATCCATATAAATATATGAATGCATATAGATGTATATTCTTGAATTAACTATCAATGAACTAAATTAGGGATTTCTTGATAAATGTTTTCATAAAAAAATTCATAGAAATTGGTCACAAGAAAGATATTGATTGTAAATTTCATTATTTAAAGCTTAGATTTGACTTTGTGGAAATAAGAAGTCCAAGCTATCACATGTGGGGGAAAATATTTTTCAAGGTTGCAGCACTAATTTTGTATATTGTGTGTATATATATATATATATATTATGTATATGTATTATATATCATTTATATTATCAGTTGATTTTACAGGTTTAGAATATTTGTTATGGTTTTGACTTGATGTTCTAAACTTTTTGAAGTTATTAAGGGCTATAATTATAAAAATTTCATGCTGTCTATACTCTTAACATAAAGGACAGGGTCAAATCATTTAGAGTCATTTTTACTAGTAATCTTTTCTTTTTCCTTTCTCTCTCTCTCTTCCCCTTTTTTATTTTTTGGTGGTGCTGTGGATCAAGCCTAAAGCCTTGTCATCTCCAGCCATCATTTCTATTGATATTGATAAATTTTTCCTCATTTTGAATGTTTTAGGAGCAGTCCCAGGCTATTACCTTTTCAGTAACATCTTTCATTCAAACACCACTCTTCATGGCAGCATGGAATAATGTTCTGTTGCTATTGTTTTGAAACATATAAAATCTCAGAGCCAGACTACATAGTTTTTATATAAATCATAGTCCAAACCAAATGTCCCCTGACTCCATGAAGCATATGAAATTGTAATGCATTTTGTTTATTGATTTGGAGATTTTGTTTTGCTGTGTATTATTGGTGATTTAGCATAGAGCTTGGTGTACTCTAGGCAGGTGCTTTGCCATTAAGTGGCAGTCTCAACCTTTTTTAATTTTTATTTTCAGAGAAAATGTTGCAGGTTACCCAGGCTGACTTTGAATTTGCTATATAACCTAGGCAGACCTCAAACTTGGAATCCCCCTGCCTTAGCTTCTTGGGTAGCTGGGATTACAGATATGTGCCACCATACCTAGCTCTGAAGTTCTTGTTTCTAATATCCAATAGTTTGGTAAAGCAAAATGAAAGAAGAAATTACGAGCAACCCAGAATAGATGGATGAGAGATAGTTCTTAACATTCTGAGAAATGGGCAGACAAGGAGAAGTAGATTCAAGTTGACAGAGGGAAATGTTTTTCTTTATATTTACCTGAGACTTCCTAGAAAGCTTCTTTATAGTGTTCCTTGACACAAATACCTTATAGGAAAGGATGATTTCCAGTTCTAGAGACTTTGATCTAATAGGAAAACCTTTCTCCCTTAATGTCAGTACCTTTTGAGTCTAAGTATGTCTTATTCTACATTTAATCACGTGCCTGGGTATGAAACTGCTTTCAAGACATCTAATTTAAAGTGATGTTCCATTCAGTTAGTTATATCCTTCTGGATCAAGTGCATCCAGAATTTCCTTATTTGATCCTCAATAACCATTAATAACAACACAAAAAACTAAGAGGAGACTCTTTTGGCACTAATCCCCAAAAATGATCTATAAGAATTGATCAGTTTGCAACTTATCTGATGGTTTTACTCCTGTGTATTTAGTTCATTTGATGTTGAATGTAGAAAGATGATAATAAAAGGCTACTTGAATGGCAGCAGAAGCATAGGTTAGCTAATGCAAAATGGAAGAATTCAGGAGTGAAAGTTATTTCTAATCTGAATAACTGGACACTTCTACACAGCAGTCATTTGAATATCATGATAATTATGTTTCACTCTTTGCTTCAGTATCCACTCCTTCTTCCCAGAAGACATGCTCTTTTCTTATAATAGCACATTCCTCCAGGATTTTGCAGTTAAATTTTTGATAAACCAAAATAATTTATAAAACATTTGCCATGGACCATCCCAAGTGAATACAAGGCAGGAGAGCAGAGAATTGTGGGATTTTACATTGTTTTTCTTAAGCATCTATAGCTGGGCCAGAACTAAGGTGGGGTAGAGAAATGCCCTGGGTGTGGGATTTAAAGAGCCATCCCTCTTAAAGCTGACTGTGCTGCAGGCCCCTGAGGATGAGTGTCTCTTTGAATTCTGTACTAAGCCTCTCTTGCCTCATTCATAGCATCTGATTCATAGCATTTAATTATGTTCTTTGGCTCTTTGAGTGACTAAAAATGGATTTTCAAGGAAATTTTTCAGTAGCTCTGCCTTTAGTATACATAAGAACATCAATATTATAATCCAAAATTAAGAGAGTGAACTTGAGTGAACTTCCAGAATGATCAGTATTATTCAAGCTAATTAGTAACAAGCTTTCCTGAAGAACCGAAACCTAAATTCTTCTAACATCCTTCCCCATCATGCATTGCAAATACTTTAAGGCCAAGACTTATGTTTTATTCATCTTAGGATACAGTACCTTTCAGTGTCTGGCCCAGAGACAGGGCTCATAAATGATAGATACTTGAACGGACCTTGAATAAACAGTGACAAAATCCATCTACATTGTAAAAATTAGTTCCCAAAATTCTTTTACATGTATTCCCTCCGTGAATATAGTTTTGTTCCAGAATAACCACTGGAAATAAAAAGTACTAAAACTAAATGTTCAGTGAGCACATTCAAAAATCTGTTACTTAAATTGAGTATAGGAACAATTTAGAGAATTATTTTTATTTTTTATGTTTTTGTCTTTTTGAGATAGGGTCTCCCTGTAGCCCAGCTGACCTACAGAGATCTGCCTGCCTCTGTCTCTGTAGTGCTGGGATTAAACACATGTACCACCACATCCAACTGAGAATGATCATTTTTTAAAAAAGAAACTGTCTGGACCTGGTGGAATAGACTTGAAATCCTAGCTCTTAAAGAGGCTGAGGCAGAAGAATTTCAAATTCAAGATTAGTTTAGTCAGCTTAGTGAGGTTCTATCTCAAAAAAGTAAAACTCAGAGCTGGAGAGATGACTCAGTGGTTAAGAACCCTTGCTGTTTGTCCAGAGGACCTGGGTTTGATTCCTAGCACCCACATGGCAACTAATAATGGTCCATAACTTCAGTTCCAGGTGATCTAATGCTCTCTTCTGGCCTCTGCAGGTCATTGCACACATGTAGTGTACTTACATACATGCAGGCAAAATACTCATACACATAAAATACAATTTTTTTAAAAAGTAAAACTCAGGCTTGAGAATATAGTTCAATGGTAGACTTGTACAAGGATAAGTCAAGTTGGAGGGGGTTGGTGGGAATAAATTTCAATTTCACATCCTGAGGGAGGTGAGGTGGGGTAGTTGAGGTTGATGATCTAGTTAATGAAATAGAATATACATAAAGCTAATTTTAGAAACATAACAAAATACAGACAGTTCATGGGGGATCAATCATGCCAGGCTTTAAACAGCTTATTTAATCTAAATCAAGCTCAGTTTTATGAAATACTGCTTTTATGTTTTGTATTAAATTTTGTGGTTTTCAGTTCCGATAGACTTACAGTAGTTTACATCAGGATTTAAAACACCTGAGAACATAATGTGCTTTGTTCAAAGTATGATAGATGTTTTTCAAGAAAAAAACTTAATAAAGGCAAGTGGCTTTATCAGTATAAGCCCCTCTGTTATTTCAAAGTGGAAAGCAAGAGCTTAAGATCATAAATGATATCAAAGCAGGGCTCTAATTCGTTATTAAATGATGCTATTAAGCATTTTTAAGTTCCTGTGGACCAGTATGGACTTCCCGTTGAGACTCTGCACTCTGATTACATATCACGTGGGATAAGCAGCTAAAACTGTAAATAAGCTGAAAGCAACCATGTCTGCACGGGAGATAAAAACCATAGCTCCTGTTGTGCTAAATCTGCCAGTTTGGTTTTTGAATTGTATCTTTTATCCATGGAAGGAGGGCCAAACCCTGTTTTTATGGGGTTTTAAAAGATTTTTTTTTTTCTAGCTGAAGAGATAGCTCAGTAGTTAAGAGCACTGGTTGTTCTTGCAGAAGACCCAAGTTGGAATCCCAGCATCCACATGGTGCCTAATGACTGTCTATAACTCCAGTTCCAGGGGATCTGATACCCTCTTCTGTCCTCCATGGACACTGCACAAGGTGGGTGTACTTGCACATGCACACATGAGGCAATACACTTTCACACATTTAAAAAAAAAGATTTTTTTTCAATTTATGTGTATGTATGGTGCATGTGTGAGTTTATGTGTGCCACGCGTATCCAGGTGCCTGTGGAGGCCAGAGTGAGTGAGAGCCCCTGGAGCTGCAGGTAGGTGCTAGGAACTGAACTGGGGTCTGCTGAAGAATAGTACACATTCTTAATTTCTGAGTCATCTCTCTAGTCTCTTATTTTTGTTTTTAACAGCTTTATTCAGATATAATTCATTTACCATAATATTCACCTACTTAAAATCTGCAATTCAGTAGTTTCTAATACAGGGCATCCAGGACCATGGTCAGTTTGGGAACATTTCATCATGCAAAAAGAAGCCCTATCTCCATTAGCAGTCATTTTTCACTCCTCTGTCAATTGCCTCATTTTGCCCCAGGCAGCAACTAATCTTTCTGTCTCTCTCTATGGTTTTTACCTACTCTGGGCATGTATCATAAACTTATAAAATATGTCTTTGATGATTGACTTTCTTCAGCATGATCTTTTCAAGATTCATCCATGTTATAGAATATACTAGTGCTTCATTCCTTTTATGAACAGAAGAAGTTCCATTACTTGAAAACTCTGCATTTTGTTCATCCCTTAGTCATTCATTAGTGGTATGTGAGTTGTTTCTATTCTCTGGATGTCATAAAAAATATGCTGTTAGAAACATTTCTGTGCAAGTTTTTGTGTGGGTGGCTCTTTTCACTTCTCCTGGATCTGTAGGATCAAGGGGATATGGCAACTGTATTTAAAGTTTTATGGAGCCGTCAAAAGCTTTTACAAACGGCAACAACAGTTTGCTTGCTCACCAGTAATATACTCAGGGTTCCATTCCTCTACATCTCCCTAGCACTTGTTTCTGATCACACTCATCCTGGTGGGTGTGTCTCAGTGTTGCTTTTATCTGAGTATTTGTAATAATTGACATTGAGCATCTTTTTTACCAACTCAATTTTGGAAGAAAACAATATATAGAAAGCCCTTCAATGGATACTCTATATTATTTATTTTAAACATAACTTTGTTATTCTTCTTTGTTCATTTTATCTTCTTTTTAAAATTTTTTTCTTGACGCTGGAGAGATGACTCAGTAGTTAAGAGTACTGCCTGTTTTTGCAGCAGACCCAGGTTTGATTCCTAGCACCCACATGGCAGCTAACAACTGTCTGTCTGTAACTCTAATTCCGGGGGTTCTGGTGCCCTCTTCTGACCTCCAAAGGCATTGCACAACATGGGTGCACTTACACACATGCAGGCAATACACTCATACACATAAGATTAAAATAATAAATGGAATTTAAGTTATTTTTCTTTATTCTTGAGAATTCTATACATGTATACAATGAAATATCATGTCCTCTCCGATTTCCTCCCATGTTTCTCCCAACAAGTCCGCTTCCCAGTTTCATGTCTCTTATTTTTATCACCCGCTAAGTCTGATTAGTGCTCTCCCTATGTGCATGGATGTGGAGTTATCCACTGGAACATGTGAAACCTACCAGTGGCCGCACCCTCTGTCGTGGGTTGAATGAGAATAACTCCCCATAGACCCGAGTATTTGATCACTTGGTTCCCAGTTGGCGGTTCTTTTTGGGAAGGTCATAGAATCTTTGGGAAGCATAGCCTTGCTGAACGACCAACTGTGTCACTTGGAGAATTCATTGCTTTGCCCACTTAGAGTTTGTTCTCTGTGCTTTGTTTGAGATTGAGGGTGTGAGTGCTCTGCTTCCTGCTCTTGCTGCCATGCTTGCTACTTACTGCTGTGCGCCCCACCATGATGGACTCTTACTCCAATGGAACTGTAACTCAAAATAAACTTCTTCTGGGGGCTGGAGAGATAGTTCAGTGGTTAAGAGCACTGACTTCTTGCAGAGGAACTACGTTTGATTCCCAGCACCCACATGACAGCTAACAGCTGTCCATAAACTCCAGGTGATCTGATGCCCTCTTCTGACCTCCTCACGCATTGCATAATATGGGTATACTTACATACATGCAGGCAATACACTCACACACAGAAAATAATTTAAAAAATAATAAGATATTTTTAAAACAAACTCTTCCATAAGTCAATTTTTGTCATGGTTTTCTGTCACAACAGCAGAAAAGTAACAAATACACCCTCTAAGATGTCAGGAGTGCTTTTGTAAGGGACGGGGCCTGGAGAGTACCTCCCCCACCTATGCTAGCATTTGGTTGGTTTGATCTTGTACCCATCTTGTAGTACCCATCTTGAGTGTGATCATGATGTCATGTCCAGAAAACCACATTGCACAGCACTCCTCCCGATCCTCTGACCCTTACGTTCTTTCTGACTAGTTTTCTATGATTTTCCCTGAGCCTTGGTATGTGTGTTTGGTGGGGGGAGGGGGTACTGGAGGGTTGATAAAGATGTCTCTTATTCTCAGCACTTTGATCAATGATGCAGCTCTTCACTGACTGCTGCCCACCACACAGAGAAGCTTCTCTGACCAAGGCTGACAGCAGCCAGAGTCTGTGGGTCAAAACAAAAATATTCAGAAGGCAATTTGATAACATGTCCAACTATTTAACAAAATAACAGTAGTAGGTTCTACCCTGCAGCCTGTGTTATTTAAAATTAATGTAGTCAGTTTTAGACTTTAGCTTTGATTTTCTAGAAAAATGATGGAGTTCAAAATGAAAGATTTACAATTTTGCTCCAATGAGAACGTTAAATTAATAATAGGATAAATTCTAAGTTCACGGTAATGTTCCAGGGGACATGAAGTATTGCTACACAACATATTCATATTGCAGACAGGAAGCAAAATAAACTTCAGAATTATTATCTGGAATGAAAGACTTGTGATCAGAGGCTTTAAAGTATCAAAATACATAAGTCCAGCTGACCTTCAGTAAGCAAAGTCCTGGAAAAACTGACCCATGAGTCCCAGCATGGTGGTGCACACTTTTAATCCCAGCATTCCAGAGACAGAAGCAGGTGGACCTCTCTGAGTTCAAGGCCAATCTGGTCTACACAGTGATTTCTGGGCCTCCAGTGCTACATAGTCTCTCTCTCTCTCATCTGTCTCTGTCTCTCTCTCTCTCTGTCTCTCTGTCTCTCTCTCGCTCTCTCTCTCTCTCTCTGTCTCTCTCTCTCTCTCAAACAAAACAAAAAAAGTACCAAAGATTTATGGGGCTGGACAAACGGCTTAGGGGTTAAGAGCAGTGGCTCCTTTGGCAGAGTTTCCAGGTTTAGTTTTCCACACCACATGGTGTCTAACAACCATCCGTAACTCCAGTTCCTGGGGATCAAATGACCTCTTCTGACCTTCATAGACATTGCAGGCACATGGTTCATGCAGACAAAACAGTCACACACATAAAAAACAATAATAAATAAAACATTTTAAAGTGGCCTATGTTGCTGCTATAAACACATAAAAAAGTAAATCTTTATCCAGTTCTTAGATTTTAAAATTGTAGCATGCTATCAGAGATCTTATCTGGAGGCTATATAATTGAATATCTATATAAGTAAACAGAATATTTGGCTCCCTTTTTGTCCTAAATCATGTAATTCCTGGTTAAGATCAGATTCTTAAAACATAACTAATAAAACCATAGTGTTTTAAACAACCCAATTATTCAGATGTCATGCAAATAGACAGTCAGCCAAGAAACATCTTCTTGTTCTAAAAAAGAACCTTGAAACTTTGTTTATATAAGAATTTTATGCTCCATCCAGACTGCATTCTTGTAATTTATTCATATGTACTAAAATTTTTAACAAGTTTCTGACGAAGAACAGGTGAGAAAGTCAGGAGTCATTGGAGGTCCAGCACAATTCTTTGGTCAGCATCTGAAATCCCCAGGCGAGAGGAAACAGATGGATTTGGTTACATTGTCCTTGCTGTGCCAAATAAACAGTTGGGGAAAACATTCAGTATCCTTTAGCCACATATCTGCTTCTAGGCTAGGAATGCTGTGAACAGTGAGGTTAGCCTTTTCAGCTGTTCAATATTTAATGGCAGAAGCTTGAAAAAAACTTAATACGTAGTGTAAAAATAATTGGCATCCTCACTGGGTGACTTAGTGTGTTCATTTGGGGAACATTTACTGAAAGCTAATTATGTTAAGTCTCTGTGCTGACAGAGGGCGGGGTGAGATTCCTTAGGGAGATTTTCAGGGACAAGGTAGCATTTAAGATGGAATTTAAACAGGAGTACTACTAGGGTACTTGCAATGGAGAAAGAAATTAAATGACTATCTCTGAAAAATAAAATCAAAGGTGGCTATGCATAGAACCTTTGTCTTAAGGAAAAGATGGACAGCTTCCATATAGCCTAAAAATATTTAAGTGTCTGCTAAGGTAATCCAGGCCACATGATGAACAGTTAAAAACAGCCTAGAAGACAGAGATTAGTAGCCTTTAAAGGACTAGGAGAGCATCCAAAAAAGTCAACAAAACCCTAACACACTGTAGGTCGAGTAGAAGACTGTGGACACAGGAGATGTCGAAGCCAGGGATGAATGAGTGGAAGGGTAGAGCTTTATTACATCAAGCCACCCCAGGGTTCTCCTCTGATAGGGAGTGTCAGTTTAAAAAGAATAAAAACAACCAGACAAAGATGCCTCTAAAGGCATCTTTCCTATTGCCTCTTAAAAATATCAAAGGGGGAGTCTCATTTTCAATTTATATATAGTCAAAAGTATTGCAAAAGAATAAAATTCTTCAGCAGAAGTGTTACAGGATGGGCTGGAGAGATGGCTCAGTGGTTAAGAGCACCTTACTCTTACAGAGGACCCAGGTTTGGTTCCCAGCACTGGCATGGTGGCTCACAATTTTCTGTGACTGCAGTTCCAGGAGATCCATCACCATCTTCTGGTCTCCACGTGCATTGCACACATGGGTGCACTTACATACATGCAGGCAAAACACTAATACACATAAAAATTTTTTTAATAAAAAAAGTTAAGTGCTTATGGTGTTTCAGTTACATTGGTGGATAGATTATATTAATTTGTCCTGTTTCAACCTAAGATTCACTAGCAGAGTGATAAAGATACAACACACACACACACACACACACACACACACACACAAGGTTCACAGGATTGAAAGATTAATAGTCATTGTCAATGGATGAGAGATCCAACCAAATTATTTTGAAAGACAGAAGATATGCAAACTGGTTAGAATAGATAATTTGATAAATGATACCATGGAAAGGCTGGGATGAACTAAAGCTGTGTGTTTGTGTATATAATTATATAAATGATAATCAACAGACTTTATTAACTTGAGGTAAACTAAAAGGCAAACTAATCCCGCAGTATATGATATTTCTAATACTCATGATGATGCAAATACTTATTAATCATTTAATAATATTAGTTATTTAATAATAAGAATTAGTGACTCATTCTGTTAACTAACAGAAACAAGTAGATGTGAGAGATAATGTTCAAATCAGCTCTCTGCTGAAAAATTTCCCATGGCTTCCAATTGCAATTCCAATAAAAGTGAAGTGTCTTACTTTGGATTTTAAAATTTCTGCAATATCTGCTCCCTGTTTTCCTCCCTGATCAAATATCTTCCCACTCTTTTCAGTTTTTAACTTCTCTTCACTGACAGTAGCCTTCTGTTTTTTTTTCTTTTGTTTATCTGTCTTTCTGTCTGTCTGTCTGTCTGAGGTAAGTTCACATGTAGTCCATCCTATACTGGCCTTGAACTCACTATGCAGCTGAGGTTGACCTTGGACCTTCCTGCCTCTGCCTCCTGAGTGCTGTAATTTTATATGCCACCAAATCCAGCTGCTTTATGTCAAGTTCTTTGCCTCATCAAGGCCATTGCCATTTATCCTTCCTCCACATAAAATTTCATTTTGACAGAAAATAAGTTGGCCTCTGTTACCTATTCATCTCTTCTTTCACAGGAAGAGAATTTTAGCTCAGCACATGGCTGCCCGGAATAGAAACTACATTTCAATTTTCTCTTATAGCTTGGTGCGTCAATGTGACTAAGGTCTGGCCAAAAGATGTGAACAGAAGAGATGGGAAATTGCTGAGTTGGCCCTCATACAGAAAAATTATGTTCTGCTTATCTGCCTTCCTTTTTTCTGTTTTGAGCTCAGAGATAAAGGCATCTAGACCTTTTCAGACATGGAGCTGAAGGAGCAAGAAGGTAGAAGGTGCCTGGGCCCTGGACGGGTAGTCCTTTAGCTATTGTAAGGCAACCCAAAATTCATTTGCTAAAGCCATTCTCATAAGGTCTCTGTTATATGCAGCCAAAGTGTACCCCATGCATAAAACTTTCCCTCCACTGCCAAAGATTCACTTCCAGGCTTTTCTCCATCTTTTAGTGCTCTATTCAGGTATCACCTCAGAAAAATGTTGCATGACCACTCTTCTGAAAGTCAGTCTTCCCGGTTTCAAGCACTGTTGAACTTTTGGCACAGTACATAGCACTATGTTGAATTGCTTTACTCAGTTATTCTCTTTTGAATTGCCTCAGTGATTGCCTTTCTCCTATAGCTCAAGTTTCATGAATGAAATGACTGTCTGTTTGGCTCACTGCTAGATCCCTAATACCTGGAACAGTGCCTGGCACATAGTAGGTAAACAGCATGTATTTATTGACTGATAGACTATATCATGTTGTGAAGTCAATAGACAAAATATAAATTAATCTTAAGGACCAGTATGCATATGCTATTTGGAAATATAGAGATAAACTGGGAAAACAACAGTTATAATATTTGTAACTGGCTATTTCTAGAGACCAGGGCTTCAGAGGAGTGTAACAGGGTGCTACTATGTATTTTTTTTACCATATGCCTTTGATACTGCTTGATTTTTAACTTGTGCATATATAACTTTGGAAAACATCACATTTAAAAATAAGTATTATGTGTCACTCAAATGATATGGCAGAAGAATATTTAGTGATCTGGAAAGATGCTTACAACATGAAAATAAAAAGATGTCACATAACATGCCATTGTGTAGAGCAAAGTATCGTTTTATAAGCATATGGAGCTTGTGTGCATAAAAACATGGCAAATTCCCAAGTCCAGTGTAAATGGGTATTCCAGTTTTAAAAATAGAACTAGCGGTTCTTGATGAGAACATTGAATAGATATTTGAAGATCAGATTTGAAGGAACACAGTTGGGGCTTCTCCCTGGAGTCCCTGTAGCCTTGGGCCAGCCCTCTGAGTCATTTAATAGGGAATTTGATGCTTATCCTGAGAACAGTGAGGAACTGTTGAAATATGTTAAGTAGAGGTGGTGTGATGAAGACTGGTTTCTAGAAGACCAGTGAAGAAGGTGAGAAGCTGGCAAATGAAGTAGAAGTCAGTATGGTAATAAGACAAGAAACTGTGTGTATCTAAACCAGGAGGCAGCAGCTGGGTGAGAGAAAAAGAGGCCATCTCAAAAACAGCAGCTGGAGGGTTGGCAGGGTCAGTGAGAGTAAGGAAGTGTCCCCGGCCACAGCTCCACTGGGGCAAGGGCAGTTTTGAGCATGTTTACTGTCTCATCCCAGAACCTGCCTAGCCCAGCTTCTGGTTGACACTCAATAGCTTTTTAAAAAAAATAATAAATCTTATATCGTGGTAGAAAGAATGGGAGGAAGCCCATACGTATACACAAATTGTTCTGCAAGTAGAATAATTAGAGTTGCACAGATCATGACTGTGTCGAATTGAACAGCTCTCTCGTGGCAGTTGCCACTTCTTTTCTTCTCTTCCCTTTTCACTTCCTTTCTTTTTTCTCTCTCTTTTTCTTTCAGATCAAAAAACTGTTTTACTTGGGACCAGTTTGAACACTTGGTTGAATTGCCATAGGCTTTTGGGATTCCATCATGGTATCTTTGTTTTTATTTTTTTTTTAGAATTTCATACGTGGGTACTGTATTTGTACCATTTCCACCCCTTCCTCTCTCCCCTCCAACTCTTTCACATTCCCTCCACTCCCTTTCAATATCTTGACCTCTTCTATTGTGTGTGTGTGTGAGTGTGTGTGTGTGTGTGTGTGTCAGTGTATGTGTAAAACCAGTCTACTGAGCCCATTCAGTGATGGGCATGTGTTTATGGCTGACCACTTGGGACTGGACCATTTCGTTCTCCAGGAATGAAAACTGATTCTTCCTCTCTCGGCTCCTCTCTTGGCACTGTAGCTCTTCCTCTAGTAACTACTTTTGATCCAAAGAGGAGAAAAGGATGAAGGTTGAAGCTTGGGACTACAGTCCCTGGATGAACAAGGTCTTCTCAGAGCAGGAGGGAGGCACGTGAACTCAGTCTGGATGTGCTAGGTTATAGATGGGGCTTGTTCAGAAGTGAAGATAATCAGTAAACAGATGGATATCCTAGAAAATTTTGGCTAGATATAGGTGTGCAGACCATCAACATATAAATGGTAGCTACAGTCACATAGTGAAGAATATTTTACTAGGATGTTGAGAGATTTCACAGAACCTCTAAGCAACTCTCAAATCAAAGGACAGGGGACTCAGGGAGGCAAACAAGGGAGCAGCCAGAGTGCAGGGAGGGCGATCTGCTGCCTCAGAAGAAGGGACAGTGAGCACCAGGGAATACTGCCAATAGCCGTAAAATTAGTTCTGAAAACTAATTTAGAAGAAAACTGTTGATGCTGGGGCAGCGTGTGATACACAAAAAAGTCGGGGATTGGGAACCATGCAGTTATGTTAAGAACACTGAGTGATCCACCATATTTTCATTCTTTTGAATTTTTTACCTCTTCCAGTTATTAATGAGTCTTTGAGCTTATACTTACCACTAAATTGTCACCTTCTTATCAAAGTTCCAGTGACTGCTTTGGCAGCAGGGCGATTTTTCCACTTGGTCACATCTGTAATCAGTCACTATCAGTGAGCTGACAGAGACTTGTTTGTGCTGGTTCTGAATGTGGCTTCCACAAAACCAGGCCTCCAGACACTTGGCTTTCCTGCTTTATGATCACACCCACAAGTCCTGTAGTCCTGTGTGTCCTTTCCATCTTTCCAAGAATAAAGACAGACACACAATACACAGTAATAGGTTCATGCCATTAAAATTAAAACTTTTAATTAATTAAAATATTAAAAATATGATGCTTCCATCAGATTCTTCATTATTGATTGATGCTTGAATTGTATATTTTTCCAGTTTTTCTTAGCCAAGGATATTCTTAGCACATAGTTATTTCCTGAGTACAAAGTTTATTTTCCTTCCCTCAGGACAATATTTCTCTTTTTCCATTCCTGTGTGTATGTGTGTGTGTGTGTGTGTGTGTGTATGTGTGCGTGTTCATGCATATGTGGGTTCATCTGTGTGTACCACCTTACTTTTAAAAATATTATATTTATTGTCTTTATTTTATGTGTACACATGTTTTGCCTGAATGTATATAAATGTACCATGTCTGTGTAATGCACCACAGAGGCCAGAAGAGGGTGTTGGGTCCCCTGGAACTGGAGTTCCAGGTGGTTATTAGCTATCATGTGGGCGCTGAGAACTGAACCTGGGTCCTCTGGAAGAATAGCAAGTGTTCTTAAACCAAAAATCATCTCTGGCCCTCTCCACCTTACTTTTTGAGGCAGGGTCTATGGTGATTTGAATGAGAAATGTCTCTCATAAGAAGTGTTTGAGTAGGAGGGTCATGGAACCTCTAGGAGGTGTGGCCTGCTGGAGGAAGCATGTCACTGGGGGCGGGCTTTGAGAGTTCATAGTCTTGGCCCACTTCAGCTTGTTCTCTACTTCCTAGACATACTTGAAGATGTGAATGTTCCAGCTTCCTGTTCTAGCCACCTCTGCCACCATGCCTCCCTACCGCGATGACTCTTATCCCTCTGAAACCATGAGCCAAAAAAAATCACTTTCTATAAGTTCACTTGGTCATGGTGTTTTATCACAACAACAGAAAAGTAACCAATACAGGGTCTCTCACTGAACCTGAAGTTTACCACTTAGCCAAACTGGCTGCTAGCAAGCTCCAGAGATCTGCCTGTCTCTGCCCCTCAGTGCTGGGGTTACTCCCAGCTTTTGTGTGGGTGCTAGAGGTCCAAACTCATGCTTACACAATAAGCGGTTTTCCCACTGAACTGTCTCCCTAGCCTCTTTTTGAAAATAAAAAAATCTCTTCTAAAAACGCCAAAATATTATTACTTTTCCTGTAGATTAACGAACCCTGACTCTTGCTTCTACTTGAACAATCTGAAGTCTCTGTCATCTTTCCTTTGTTGTATTTTTAGAAGCAATAAGGAACTTGGCAAATTACATGGGGGATAATAACAACTGAATTGTTTTGTAGTGGAGAGTACCCTGTATAAATGGAATGTTTTCTCATTGTATACCAGCTGTTTTGGCATCATGATAGACACCATGATTGATTTTATGAATGAATAAGGAATTTCAGGCAGCTACTAATAGAGACAGAAGTCTTAGGGGAGAGGATGAGATGAGGTTAGACCCCTATGTTGGCTAGCTTCAGCTGTCAACTTGACACACCTGGTAAGAGAGAACCTCAACTGGGGGATTTCCTGTATTGGACTGGCCCATGGGCGAGTCTGTTAGCATTTTTTCTTATTGTTTAGTAATGTGGGAGGGCTCAGCCCACTGTGGGGAGGGGGTATCACCTTTGGACAGGTGGCCCTGTGTTGTATAAGAAAGCAGGCTGAGCACAGGCCAGAAGGGCAAGCCAGTAAGTAGCATTCCTCCATGATGTATGTTTCAGTTCCTAAGTCCCTATCCTGAATTCCTGTCTCAGCTTCCCTTGACAACGGGCTGAGTTGTAAGCCAAATAAACCTTTCCTCCCCAAGTTGGTTTTTGGCCAGAGTTTATCATAGCAATACAAAGCTTATTAAGACAACCCCACACATAGAAAGCTCTGGTGAGAAAGCCATGACAGCCTTCCATAAAGGACTGGTCTCTGCCAGAGCCCCAGAGATAGTTAATGTGATGGATGGTAGGTGCTGAGGACGTTTGAAAGATGGGCCCCAGTGGGCAAAGCACCTCTGCTCCAAGCATGGCTCTTTACTACTTGGTTGTTGTTGTTGTAGGAGTGATGCTCTAGATGGAACCTAAATAAGTGCCGTGCCACTGAGCTCCACCTTGAATCTCTGGATGGCCCTTTAGATGAGGAAGCCCTTCAGACGGGACAGTCACTAACTAAAGGAAGAGGAGACTTTTGCCAGCTTCAATGAGGCAAGGTGAAATTAGCCAAAAACGAGCTGCACTATCACAAGAAAATCCTGGAGTAATTTACAAGTAATATAAATATTTCATAGTCCTGGGGGCTGGGAAGGCCAAGATTAAGACAACATTGAGTTCAGTGTCAAGTGAGGCTCATTCTTATTTCCAAAATGGCATGTTGAATGCTGTCTGCAGAAGAGATGGAATGGCAGATGGGTGTCACCCTGTGTGAAGTCTTTTATGAGGGCCTTGTAATGTAAATTATATTGGTAAGTTGTCATGTGCTATTAAGTTTGTTGAAATCAGACTCTGGAATGGAGCAGGCTTTCCTTGTCTACTCCAAAACCCCGTGGGTCGGGCTGGCTCCCTGGTGCTGTAATGAGGAAAGAGAAGAGTAGCAAGCAGTTAAAAGTATTTAAAATACTTGTTCTTCCAGAGGACCCAGGTTCGATTCCTAGCATCCGCAAGATGACTAACAAACATATGTAACTATAGTTACAAGGACTCTATTGCCTTTTTCTGGCCTTCACAGGCAGGCCTTGGACAACACAAGTGCACTTACACAGGCAAAATATTCATACACATAAAATAAAAATAAATAAAACAGTCTAAAAACATTGCATCCTTGAAAACACAGAAGGTAAACTATTTCCAACAGAGGTTACAGCTCTTTGTCCCAAGAAATAAAATGCCTCCAATAGGAAAGAAAAGATGGAAGCTCACTCAGAGAGTGAAACTTCAGCTGACTGCCTCAACTTCCCCAGGAGTTTCTACTAGATGTTTGTAAGCCCCTAATTTGATAATGGTGCCTTTGTTTACTCTCTCAGTCAGCTCTTCCCAGTGTCTCTGCTGGATGTTGTAAGCTCTATTAAAGGTCCCACTTCTTCATACTATTGTGTTAAGAGATTCTCTGGACAGGCTTAGATCAGGCAGGATACCAGGTAGAAATGGCGACTTCTCTCCTTGGCAAATCACTATAGAGGTCTGGTGCCTAGTGGGAGCACACCCAGGGCTGCTTTGCTTTTAGGAAATAGGAGTTGCTTTCTAAAGTTCATTCTCTTCTCTCCTGGGATTCTTCTAGAATTACACCTTCCACAACAAGGCAGTGGGGACACACACTGCTATGATTCAAACCCTACTATTTATGGTCCACCCATTTATAAAATTCTTTTCTGTCCATTCCAGCAGCTAAATACCCAAAGACAATGATCATTTTCCTGTTTGTCCATAAAGGGTTCACAGAGGCTCTGCATCATCTCCTGGCTTGGTGAGAGAGGATGTTTTTAACAAACTGCTATCACACTGCTCAGATCACTGTGTCAAGACTAACAGGGCAGCTGGTTTGCCTCACTGATAAAAGAATGAAAGATCTTGCTTATAAATAGCTTTAACTGTTTTCACAACTCTTAAATTAGTCTTGCTGCCCTCACATCCCCTAAACACGGCTTTAAAAGCCTTGTTCCCTTCCTAGGATTTGAGTCGTCCTGGTTACCGATATTGATAATCAGTTCCTGGAGCTACCTGCTCTGGCTGCCTGTCTTGTCTTCCTTATGCGTGGTGACTTTGATGTTGGGAGGACTGTCTGTGTGCCTGTTCCTGCCATGGGGGTGGCGTGGAATACAGAGGAACATTTCCTTGCCAGGATCTGAGCCATGGTGTGCTATTGAGTTTTTCCACTATTTTACAGCATGCCTACTATATTCAACTTTAAAAATAAGAAGGGTAGTTTATTTCTAATCAGTGCTAGGACTGGGGGCAGCAGTCTTTTTTTTATTTTTCTTAAAGTTCAAAATCTCGTCTCTTAAGTTCTGCTGTCAGTTGAGATGTGCCAGCTTCGTCTTAAAAATAGTTACCTGGTGGATGGCATGTCAGTCTCTAAAAGACAGTGTATAATGAGAGGGAAAGAGAATATACACCTAAATGGACTAAAAAATGGAGAAGGAGGGACTAGGAAAGAGGAGAGAAAGAAGGAAAGGAAAGAGAAGGGGCAGAAGGAAGGCAAAAGGCAGTGACATGATGAAACGAGCCCTCCCCACCTTTTAAACAAAGCATTTGCCTGTGTCTGTTCCCAAGGCAGCCAGAAACCTCCACTGAAGAATCAGCACATTAAAAAAGAACCTTTAAGGGGCTGGAGAGAGGGCTCAGCAGTTAAGAGCACTGGCTGCTCTTGCAGAGAACCAGGGTTTGATTCCCAGCACCCACATGGTGGCTAACAACCATCTGTGATTCCAGTGCCAGGGGATACGACACCCTCTTCTGCCATATGTGGGCACTGTGCAACACACATGCACTTACGTACATGCAGGCAACACACTCTTACACATAAAATTAAAATAGTAAGTAGAATATTTTCTTAAAAGCACCTTCAAGTTTCTCATGAGTTTTTCTGTGACCTAAGGGAGCAGTTATCCCCCAAAGTAGCTTGAGAATTCACAGGGAGGTTCAGACCTCAGAATTACCTAAGGCTGAGAGGGAAGAATGAGGAAGAGGAGGAGACGGAAGAAGAGGAGGAAGGAAAACAGAGAGGGAAGAGAAGGCAGACGAGGTGAAGGAAGTGGAGGAAGAAGAGAAAAGAGGGGAGGAGGGAGAAGAGGAGGGAGAGAGGAGGGGGAGGAGGAGGAGAAGGAGGAGGAGGAAGGAGAAGGGGGAGAGGAGGAGCAGGGGGAAGAGGGGTAGGGAGAGGAGGAGAGCAATGACATAAGTCAGTAGTGCTCCCAGAAGGGAGATCTAGAAACAATCTGCAGGTATTTTTCCTTTGTTTTTAAACTGGAAGGACTTCAGGTGATTCTTATGCCAACAAGACTTTCCACAGGACTCACAGCTGGGTTTTCCCCTGCAAAAAGTAAAAGGCAGCCATTCCATAGTACTTGAATCATCAGGAAAGAAACGTGGGGGTGTTGTTGCCTACCTCTAAACAACCTAAAACACCAAAGAAATACATGTGGGCAAATCCCGAGACAGAAGGGAGATTCTGCATGCCATGCTACACAGATGTTCAGCAGAGAGGAGCCAGGAAGAAGAACTCAACTCTGCTACTGCGAGAATACATGTAAGGACACGCCTGGAAACAAAGAGAATGGGGGATTGGTCAGGGTGTCTCAGGACACGGTGTTGCCTGCTGAGTTTCTGGTGAAGGTAAGCTGCCTTTTGCCCACAATGGAAGCACTCTCCCTTGTCACTGGGCATATACAGCTCTGTTTGAATGCTGTTGGGTCAGAAAATGCAATGAACTTTTAATATTTCCATAATCTATGATACAAAAACTTTCATACCTACAGTCCAACCAAGGTGACTGCTATTGGGTTTTATCTGTCATAGAATTAATACACAGAATCTTCCAGAAGATGATGATAATTGACCCATAGAGGAGAAGGAGGTAAGGGTCATGGAAAAAGGCCCTCCCCAAACTAACAATATGGTGAAAACACTGAGTGCGCTTGAATGCTTGGCACGTAAGGCTTGCCCAGAGCTAAGACCAAACAACCCAGCCCCCTATGCTTTTCAGTCTATCCTGCTTAATAGTCCACCAACTAAGCACCAGTTTTCATGGGTAAGAGTAACATAAAGCAATTCTCATCTTTATGTAGACTTACAGTAAATTATTTTAAATAAACAAATGAGGTAAAGAATTGTAAAACCAAAAGAAATGGTTATTGACAGCTTCTGTCATATCAGAATGAAAGGTTTTTAGTGGTTAGTAACTCGTTTTAAACATGTCATTAAATTAGTAAATTAGAAAATTCTCTGTTCTTTATTAATAAAGTTTATGGTGATGAATTAGGAAGTTCTCCATTTTTACTCCATCCTAGGTTTTGATAAATACTACTGATACATTGACCCCACATATTTACTGTTGGTTTTACATTTTGTTTTTTCTAAAGATGGGCAGATGAGGCAGGTCCAGCCAACAGAAGGCGAAAAAGCAAATGCTGGTCAAGGACCAGTGTGTGCAGATACCTTACTGAGGGTAAGGCTTGGAGCTTTTGGGGTGTAGCGTAGGGCACTCGGGGCACAGGTGTTGTCATGAGGCCTGGCTGAGTGTGGCAAGGAAGCTAGGTTTTATGCTGGGGGATCACAGGACTTTGCCAGTAGCCCAAAACTTAGTTATCAAATTTTTCAATGAATAAAGATAGAATAAGAGAACAGAATCATCCATCTTTTCTTGTTATGTTAATATTTGGTTTGACTTTTTGTTGAAACTAGTCTTTTGAATAGATGATATATTATTTTGAAATATATGAATACTTGAAGCAATGTGCAGCCAGTAACTAGCATAGGACTCCGTCATCACAGACATTGAAGGATTACTTTACTGCTAATGGAAGAAAGCACACAGATAATACTGAAGGATCAACAGTGTCTGTAAAACATGAGTGAAGGGGACCATCACTGCAGTAGACATAAACAGTAGTAAATGATGTCCTAAATAGCTGGTTTTACACTCAGGAACCTAAAACAAAAGCTCAATGAAAAATTTCCAACTAGGATAGACTGTAATCACCTAGTAGGAAAGTGACCTTGAATGTTAACATCAAGGGATGTGATTTCAAGGCTGCATCACTTCCAAAAGATTAGCGATGTCCCATGTCCCTCCTACATGACCAGTGTCTTTGACTTCCTTTATCCATTGGGATGTATAATTGAGAACTTAGGCAAAACTTTCCTGAACGCAGTTGTGTTTTTAGCCTGTATCTCCTAGTGGAGTGAAGATGCTCCTAATTTTATAAGATGCATTAGTTACTTTTCTGTTACTGTGATAAAACACCATGACCAAGGGAGCTTATAAAAAAAGTGTTTATGTGAGCTTATAGTTCCAGAGGAATCAGAGTCTTATCATGGTGGGGAGGCATGGTGGCAGGAGGTGGCCAGCACTCAGGACACAGAGAGACTGGAGACTGGGCAGGCTTAAGAACTCTCAGAGCCCACCCCCAGTGACACACCTCCTCCAGCAAGGCCACACCCCCTAAGACCTCCAAAACCAGTGCCACCTACTGGGGATAAAATGACCAAGTGCTTGGAGCCTGTGGGGGCCATTCTCATCCAACCACCACATGAGACATTCGGAGTGAGATCATCTCAGATTCACTTCTTTCAAATTCCACTGTCAAAACATTGCAACTTTTCTACTCTTGGTCTCTAGGCAAGCCTGTGATTTGTTTCTCTTTCTCAGGAGCATTACAAGTAGAGAGGGGAAGAACCTCAGAACTTCTGTATCCCTAAGAGATAGGGGAAGTAAGAAAAGGACTTGGGGGAGAATGGCATTGCTAAGGCAGGAAGTAAAAATGAGCCACTGACCACAGTGAGAGCTGCTTAGAAGAAAGGAAACAAACTGTTACAAAACCCTGAGGAAAATCAGTTCAATATAGTCAAAACCTCAGGAGTCAAACAGCCTTTATGGGGACTCTTGCCTTTCACTAGTATGTTATTTAATCTCCCTAAGCCTTAGTTCCTTCTTTAAAGTTGATTAATAATCAGTCTTTATTTTTTAGAGTACCAGTGAATGGCAAACGAGGAGTGTCTTGCATTTGGGGTACCTTATACAGCAAGTGCAGGCAGCTACAGACTGTCCCTCCTCCCTTCCCTGCCCTGCTCTTCACAGAACGTCATGTTAAAGACCCTGGAAGTTTTATCCCAATGAATTCCAGCATGGCAGCCCCAGCCTCTGTCCATGAGTCTGGGAATATAGCAGTTGAACCTGGTTCACTGTAGTTTGTGCCCAGTTCGATTTGTCCCTTCCTGAGAACACTTGACACTTGTCTCTGGACATTTCTTTTTACAGTGCTTTGAGCTTATGCTTTCAGAAAACCCCACTAGGTCTTATGGTTATCTAAGCATAGTCTTCTACCCCGAAACTTTTCTATTTCCATTCTGGCTACTTTCAGAACTCAGTAAGCTTGTCTGCCATTTATTCTTATTAGGTTGACATATACTCTTGATGGAAAAAACGCTAATGTAATGTCAAAGTTTGAGGAATTCAATTCTGGATCACTTAACTAATTCTAGAAAGATGTTCAAAGGTCAATAATATTTGCAGTTTCCCATTCAAAGAAGAATCATCTATCAGTAATATCTGATCAACTTTTCAGTTCCTCTGGTCTGGATTGACTTTGTATTACGTATGAAATCCATTGGTTTGAGTGAATTTTCAGGTTAGCCTTAGATGGTCATTCCATCTTGTATTAACATTTGGTTTTTGGTCAATAAGCATTTGGCTCTTGAGACACATTACTATGGCTAAGTACCGTACTCAGAATAGAGAAACTGCCCACTCTGACCCTAAAAACCATGTCCACCATTAGCCATTCCACTCTTCTAATGCTGGGCCTGAGACCAGCACATATATGCTGAATCTTCTGCTAGGAGACATGGATTACAATCCTAATTGTTTTACTGCCTTTATTAGCTCAGAGATTGCATATCAGAATCAAGATATGCAGCTGAAGTTGATGATTTAACCCTGGAAACTTCCAAGCACCAGAACACCCTCCAGTCTCTACATCACACAAGGAACACTTGGCAAAGCTGTGTATGGTACTTCTTTGTTGTGCTTGTTTGTCAGTCTGTGAGACATTAACCTTGTGGAGATTTGAATTCAATAAAAGCTATGTACTTCCTGTAAACCTCAGAATAGGGAAACAGCAAAGGCATTTCAATTCCTGCAAGTTCTTTCTTTAAAAAAAAAAAAAAAAGAAAAATACTAGCAAGGATGTGGGAAAAGGAGAACTTTTATCCACTGCTGGTCAGAGTGCTAACGAGTGCATCCACTATGGGAATCAGTGTGGAGATTCCTCAAAAAGCTAGAAATTGATCTACCATATGATCCAACTATACCACTCTTGGACATATACCCAAAAAACTCTTTCCCCTACCGCAGAAATACCTGTTCATCCATGTTCATTGCTGCCCTTTAAAGAATAACCAGGAACTGTAAACAGCATGGATGTTCCTCTGATGAATGGACAATGAAGGTGTGGTGTATGTATATGCACAATAGAATATTATTCGGTTAAGTAAAATTATTGCATGCTCTCTCTCATAGCTGGGTGCTGACTTTGAAATCTTAGCTATGCATGTTTCAATTTGAAAATCCAGACATGTCAATAAACTAATAAACAGCTGTGGGGGAGGGGGAGTTTCCTGGGAAGGGAGGTAGAATGCACTGATATAACGGAGAAAAGGGGATTAATAGAGTATAAAGAGTTCATCGGTTTGAGGAATGAGAAGGGAGAGTGGGGACGGATGACTAAAGACCTTTTAAAAAGCCATATGGAAACCTACCACTCTAGAAGCTACTTGAAGTATATATGTATATATCATAAAAATATATTAAAAGGAGTTATCTTATAACAGGAGGCACTGCCTCTACTAGACACCCTAGGCTAGCAAAGTAAAAGTCCAGTGCCAGAAATGGACTCCCTCTTTTGAAGCTGTTAATCAGTCATCCCATAGACCCTCACATAATTCTGGCTGACCATTGCCAATGGTCTTGATTGCCCACCAGAACTTGATTAGATCCTATTGCTAAAGACACTACATACATGAAATGTAGAGCAAACAAGAAGAAATCAAGCTGATACTGACTCCAAAGCCTCATCTCTTCTGTCGAACTTTTAAAGTGCTGGAAGGTGCTATGCAAGCTACCTTAAGAGAAAATTTAGTATGAATCTTACTCAGCTGTGAATCCCGCAGGCTACAGTAACAACTGGCCTGGAAGACACGCCCACCAGTGCAATAGAGGCACAAATAGTATACAAGTAACCAGCTACTTCCTAATTGGAGTTAAAGTCTTCATAAGATGGAGCCCATACCAGACGTTGATATCAGGCCTACGAACCTGAGGCTAGATAGTCCATAGGCCATATAAAAGAGCCTAATACAGTTATTTTGCTAAATAGATTTAGTATTAAACTGATTTCGAATGACTTATTGTTATACCCGTAGATTAATGCATCCCTCAACACTCAGCGGAGAAGTTTCTTCATGTAGCAGATGGTGATTAACACAGAGAACCATAACTAGCCAACATACAGAAAATAAGGTGCTGCAGACTGCTTATTCCTGAACAGGACACCTATATCAAACATCTGCCTCCCAAGGCTCAGGGATTATTTTGTAAGAAGGGGCAAAGGAGGTTCTTTGTAAGAGCCAGAGGAGGTGGGCGATCAGAAGGAAACAGAATTTCCCAGACAGCTAGTCAGTAACTCATGAATTCACAGCAATGGTGACAGCATGCACAGACCCCAGATAAGCTCAAACCAGACAAAACCCCAGCATAGATGTGGGGAAATGGCTAAGAAGTCCCAAATCTACCTGAGGAACTACTGGCAACTGATGGCTGCTGGGAGGGGGAGATTCAGTCTCATTTAGGGTGAGACTTTTGGTAGGTTAACCAGGTTCCAGTGAATAAGCCCATGCTGAATGGCACTTGGGGACACAAACTTGACTCTGTAGGCCTTAGCATATATTATACATATAATATATGTGTGCATGTATATACGTATATAAGAGTACAAGAAATTTGATGAAAGGCTAATAAGGGCGGTTGCAGATATGGCAAGGGATCTAAACATGATCAAAATATATTGTATGAAATGTGCACATACTCAATAAAAAGGGGAAAAGTGTGGCTATTCTGCACTTTAAAAACCAAGACCAAATTCTATAGCATTCTTGATAATGTTTTGTATTGACTCTAAATGCCAACAATACAGAGGCCAACACTTTCTTGGATTAAAATAAATGAGAGCCAGTACTCTGTCTCTCACTTTCCTCTGTGGCCTGATAACTCCCCCAGAGCTACTACTTGGCTGTCACATCTTCTACTCCGACTCATCACCTAGTGTCCTTCCTCATATGAAACCTGCCTGGGAATGGAGAAAGAAGGATACTTCTGTACTGTTTAATTCTAGTCTCCAGCAGCCATTCAAACCATCTGATCTTCTGTGTGTTTCTTAATGTTTCTTTCTGATCTAGCCACAAACCTGGAAGTTAGCGGTCCTGGGAGCAAGTTCCCTTTTTTCTACTGAGTAACCTTGGGCACGTCTTTCAACATCCTGGGATCTTTAAGCCTTACTTCATAGCTGAGAATAGTAGGTCAGATAACTTCCAACACTCCTCTTAGGCCTAATGAGACTTGTATTACAGAATCTCTCCCTCCCTCCCTCCTTCCCTCTCTCTGATGCATGTGCTGGGCAAGGTGGACAGCGAATGTTTTCCTCTATTGCTTCTCCTTATTTCTATTTGTATTTTTTTGAAATGTGGTCTCTCACAGAACCCAGAGCTCACTGATTTGCCCCGGCTGGCTCCGAGATAGGCTGTCCAGTGAGCCTCAGGATCCTCCTGTCTCTGCCTCCCTTGTGCTGGGTTTACGGGTGCATACTGTTGTATCTGGCTTTTTACATGGGTATAGAGGGTCCAAACTCATGTCCTCATGTTTGTGTGGCCAGCACTTTACTGACTGAGCCATCATTACAGACTTGTCGAGTGTCTCTTATAAGCAATTAGGAATTGCCCTTCATTAGCATTCGTGCAGTTGAGGAGTTAAAGCACACAGAGTCAAGTTTTACCAGAATAAGGCTCTGTGTTATGAAACACCCTGGCAATTGGCTGTTGAGGCTCACAATTTGGATCGCAAAGCTTGAAAATAATACTGAATATAGTTGGTAAACAAATCTGTGAACTCTTGGGAGGCCAAATTTCATCAACAGTCTTTTGCAATTTGTTGGAATAAAGACAGACATCTGCAAATTGTAGATATTTACATGGATGAAATACAATACTCCAAGGGGATTATACTGTATCTCAGTAAAAATGAAATGTCTAGTCACCATATTGTAAATTTAATTCCAACCAAAAATTTTATTAAGCCTTTTGAAGGAGGAGGACATGGTATATAAACATTTTAAAACTCTGGCTGCTCTCCAGAGGCCCAGATTCCAAAACGAAGCAATTCTCCTTCAAGCTGCTGAAAAGATGATGTCCTGTTTCAGTCATGTTTAAGAAACTTCAAATGAACCATTAACTTCTTAGGAGCTAATGCTTGAAGCACTTAGAAAAATCAAGCCACATGCAGGTATTTAAAACATTGGTCACACTTTGGGTGAATATTCTTACCCATACATATTTGACAATGACACTTCAGTCCTTAGTTTCCAATGAACACATAGTAGACCTTCAAAAAAAAAATTACTGCTAAGTATTTGACCCTGAGATTCCGGTATACCACAAAGCACACTTTAATTAAAATAACACTTGTGCATTTGAAAATTTTTAAAGGGGTTTGCATTCCCATTATCTTTCCCTCTAAACTCCATTGTACAATGGAGGAAGTTGAAGCTGATGGGGACCAGCTTACTCAAAATCACATGTTTATGGCATTAAGATTCTGCTGTTAGGGACTGGAGAGGTGGCTCAATGGTTAAGAGCACTGGCTGCCCTTAGAGAGGACCTGGGTTTAGTTCCCAGCCCACCCACATGGTGGCTCCATGTTACATAGGATCTGATGCCCTCTTCTGGCCTCCTCAGGCATTGCATGACATAGGTGTACTTACGTACATGCACTTGAACACATAAAAAAATTCTGCTTAAAATAAAGTTTATGTGTATGTATGTATGTCTTGTGTGAGTGTATGTCACATGGGGAGCGGTAGTGCCCAAGAAACTAGAAGAGGGTGTTGTTGTAGTCCCTGGAGCTGGAGTTACAAGAAGTTGTGCATTGCCCTATATGGGTGCAATGTACAAGGGTCCTCTGGGAGAGGAACATGCACTCTTCAACACTGAATCATCTCTCTAGCCTCCAGATTCTTCTACTTTTAACTTTCAGTTCCATGATTCTTTTAACATCATGATGATTTAAAGCACAGAGAAATAAGACAGATTTAAATATAGATGTGAGTTAAAGGATGCAAAGGTTTTGATAGACAGGAGGAACACATTTTGGAGATTTGTTATATGACACAGTGATTATAGCTGACAATGCATAATAGACTTGAAAATTGCCAGCAGTAGATTTTAAATGTTATCTCAGCAAAGATAACTATGTGAGTAGATGGATATATTAATTAGCTTGATCTAAACATTCTACAGTGCATGTGTATATCAAAATATCATGTGGTACGCCATAAAATAAAAGTGAATGTGTAGGTATGTAAATAGGTAGATAGATAGATGGATGGATAGAAAGATGTATTTTTCCTAACATCTTTGCATTCTTGGAAGCAAAAACATCCTTGAGAAAAATCTCATATTCTGAGATTATTTTTTTTCTCCCCTACCCTTTCTAGGCTTTCAGATACTTTGCCTTGGTTGCATGCATTGAGCCTTCCAAATATCAGACCTAAGTATAAATTTCAGAAAAAAAGTCAAACACCTCAACATTAAGAATAATTCTAAGGAGTTCTTCAATCCATAAAGATTCTTTGGGTGCTCAGTGTCCATTGGCTGTGCTTTGTCACCTGGTGCCTGGCCTGGTTCTCCTTTTTATTTCTCTCTACTGCTATCTGCTGGTTGTAGATCTGTAATAGTAATTTCCAATATAGGCCGTGTGATCAATCCATTTATTTTCTGTGCATGTGTGCACACGTGCTTATGGGTGCACATGAATGTGAATGCATGTACATATGAAGACCAGAGGTCAACCGTGGAGGTCTTCCCAATTAGCTCTCTCACTGAACCTGGAGCTCATTGATTGGCTAGGTTGGTTGGCCAATGAGCTTCAGGGATCTGCCTGACTCTACTTCTCCAGTACTGAGATTAAAAACCTGCACTGCTACGCTTGGCTTTTTTTTTTTTTTTCTACATGGGTGCCAGAGAACCAAACTCAGATCTTCATGATTACACAGAAACTACTTACTGACTAAGCCATCTCCCTAGCCCCTGGTCAATCACATTTCTGAGATCAAGTCCTGTAGAGTGATTCACAACTGGCTACATAATAGGATACATGGGACATTACAGATTTTGAAGGCTAAGTTCCGCTTTCGAGGATTCTGATTCATTTTGATCAGGGAGGTGTTACTGCTATTTTTTGAAAAGCTCATGAAAGAATTCTACCATGTAGCGAGGGTTGAGAACCACCGACCTAAGCAATCAACTCTTACTAGAACTCATGATGTGAAGGTTAATGGAACTGAGGAAAATCTGAATTCAATTTTTCTATATCTAGACCAGTATTCAATTCCTCTCATGTTCTCAATACAAGTCTTTTAAACTCTGTGTGCTTTTTATGGATTAAGAAAAATTGAAATCAATTATTTTCTCTGCAAGTTCTTAGGATTTTCCTCATGACTAACCAGGAATTCAGCCTAAAATCAGTCAGTTCTATTATTTTATCACATTTCATATTATGGAATCCTAAAAATAAAATGAGCTTTTAAAAATGTATAACTCAAAAAGAAGGAGGCTTTCAGTTTCTGCTAACATTCTTGTAAACTTAGCATTCCTCTGTCGTAAGTTCTAGCACAGACTGAAAAACCAGAGACCTACTTAGGTAACAGGTGGGTTGAAGAGGCAGTTGATCTGAGATTCAGTTTCTGTCCCATCATGAGGAAAACAGAAAATTTGCAAAGTAAGAAAGTATTATAAGCTTTAAACACACACATGCACACACATACCACCCTTCACGTTGTATAAATTGATAAATGAGTGGGAATAAAGGATTGATTTTCTTGGGAGTTTAAACAATGATTTCAAAGACATTGATTAAAAAAGTAAGCACTGCTTCTGTGTTTCCATGAGATGTCCCACAAGTCCATAGGTCAGGAAATACACCCTGGCAAACGTCAACCAAATGAGAATGTGGCATTCTTGTTCTCATCCATCCTCATGAGAATTAGGATGGTTTTTTTAACTTGTTGACACAGGATGCCAGAAGGTCTTTTTTTTTTTTTTTTTATCAACAGCTGTACCTAAGAGACCCTGGCTCTGATCTGGAGCCCCTGATAATTGCTACTGTCGCATTTTTGCCTTAATTTTTGTGATCTTTCTGAGGAAAAAAAACAATAACACCAACAGAAACTCTAAACAAACAGAAGACACATCTGGTACCATTTGGGTTTTAGCCTCTTCTTAGCTTGCAAAATGTATGGATACACAAAAGCTTCACATCCTTGTTAAAGAGTAATGAGTTCTTGGTGTAATGAAGGAGAGTTGTCACTTTATTTAGAAAAAAGGCACCCTTTAAAATAATGCAATATAACTTATTTCTTGACTAGATAGATCTAAATTTTACTGACCTTAAAAAATCTCATAAATATAGCTCTTACAGAAATGAAAGAAATATGTTCCTCAAAAAATAAAAAAAATTGGGGCTGGAGAGATGGCTCAGCAGTTAGGAGCACTGGCTGCTTTTGCAGAGGACCAGGGTTCAGTTCTCAGCACCCACAGGGCAGCTAACTGGAGTCCATGACTCTAGTTCCAAGGGATCCAACTCCCTCTTTTGACCTCCTTGGGCATTGCATGACATGGGTGCACTTACATACATACAAGCAATGCATTCATGCACATAAAAATATCAAAATAGCTATTAAAAATAGAGTTACCATTTAATCTAGCCACTCTAGGACTGGGTAAATATCCAAAAGAAATGAAATCAGAATGTCAGAGAGACATCTGTATGCTGCATATACTGACACACACTATTCACAGCAGCCAAGAAATGTAAATACCGTGTCCAGCCCGATGAATGACTGAAGAAAATGAGGTCTGTGTTGGAATACTTTGGCTGAACCAAACAAAAGAGTGAAATCCTCTTAGTTGTGGCAACATGGATGGAACTGGAGATTGTCATGTTAAATGAAACAAGCTGGACACACACACAAAAAAACGAGAATTGCATATTCTCATTCATATACTAAAGCTGAGAAAGCTGACTCTGTGGAAGCTAAGAGTAGAGCAGTAGTTGCTAGCAGTGGGAGAGGAGGAAGGGTGGGAAATGGATGGTTAATGAGTGCTAGCATAGGTCACAGTCAGATAGGAGCAAGAGGCTCTGGGGACTGCTGTACAGCAGTCTATGTACGGGGACTGTGCTATGTACGGGAACTATGCTATGTATGGGGACTGGGCTATGTATGGGGACTGTACATAGCAGCTATGCAATGAACACTTCAAACAGCTGAAGAAAAGATTTTGAAAAGAATTTGCCCAAATAATTGATAAATGAGAAGATGAACTATGTTGATTTAAAAACTATGCAAGGCATAACAGGTATTGAACACTGCAAGGTACCTTTTTACTATGAACAACTTTTACATTTTACCTATTAATTGAAATTTTAAAAAGGAAATATGAAGGAGGGCTATTGTCAAGTTCAGTTGCTTTTATTCTTGTTTCTTGATTTTGATTCTGAAAATATTGTACAACCATTTATTTTCATGAGTGAAGAAATAAATTACAAATCTTGGGAGATGTTATCTTGAAGTGATTTGAAAACATCCCACTCAGACTCTTGTTTGATCTGAAAGATTAAATTATTGTTCTGTGAACTTGCAAAAACTGTAATTTTGAATTTAGCTAAGATTCCAGTTCTGGTCATTCTGAACAGTTCTAGGGCGGGATGGTGTGATTTCAAATTTCCTATAAAGTTATTTTGTACATGGAAGGAACTCATTTCAGTGCCCTCTGATACTGAGAATTAAGCAGCCAATACAAAATTCTTGATTAGTATCAGTATCAACCAAAATGTTATCACTAAAATGAATTGTACTTGGTTCCATTTAAAGGTAAGTAGGACTCAAGAGAGATGACTCAGAGTTAGGAACACTTGCTGCGCTTGCGGAGGCCCTGGTTCCCAGCAATCACATCAGGTGACTCACAACTACCTGTAACTCCAGTTCCAAGGAACCCAGTGACCTCTTCTGGCCTCCTCAGGCACCTGCATTACCAGCACATGTGCACGTGCACACACACTAAAACATAAATTTTAAAAAATCTTTTAAAATAAGTAGGGGCTGAGTATGGCAGGCTTTTAACCCCATCACCTGAGAGGCAAAGTCAGATTGGGTGCTGTGAGCTGCAGATCAGCCAGGGCTATATACTGATACCTTCAAAACAAAAACTAAGCAGGGTTACTCACAGAAACCCAGTGTACTGAATTTACATATCACGAAATTGTTTGAGGGGGAAAGCTAAATTTGGAGGCCAGGTTTAAATGAGAGGAAGGGTAAACTAGAGAATTTGTCACTAATGTTAGAGAAAAAGAGACACCTAGGAGGGCCAGACTTAACTCCTGATGTCTTGCTTGCTGGTCACCAACATCTCATGACACAGAATCCATCACTGACATTACCTTTCTTTGTGGTTCTTTTCAGACATGGTGATCTGCTGCAATATTTCCAGTTTCTTGCCTATTCCAAACAGTGCACTTTATGCTTTGAATGTTAAATTCCAGAGTTATTGATATCCAAAGATGTTGCTAGGGAATGTTAAATTCCAGAGTTATTGCTATCCAAACAATGTTGCTAGGGGATGTCTGATCCATTCCAATTACCTTGCAGACATGTAGCAAAATTATGAAGTGAAAAATATTTGAGACCTTTATAAGACTTACACATGTGGGACTGCTATTTCTCAGGACGAAAACAAGTTATTCAAGAGATTACATTTGTCAGGAAATAAAAGCCAAGATAATATTGGCAACAGAAACCACAATCCAGCAGGACTCAAGATTTTAGGAATAATAGAAAATTCACAAAAGGTTGTGATATTGTGAGCCTGTTAAATACATTTAAAACTTTCATATTTTTTTAAAATTATTTGTCTCATATAGTCCAGGCGGGCCTTAAACTATGTAGCAAAGGCTATTCTTGAATTTTTGATCCCCTTGTCTCCATTTTCCAAGTGATAGGAGTACAGACATGTGCCAGGAGACATGTGCCACCATACCTGGCACATTTTAAATTTGGGGATGATTAGCTTAAAATGCCTTCATTTAATCCAGAGCACACTTATCCTGGATTTTCATGTTAGAATCCCATTAGCTTTAAAAAAAAATTATATGCCAGACACCAAGCAGGGTCCTGGTCATTGAAATAATTATTTTCAATTCAGAAGATCAGTCCATAAAAATTCCCTAAAAAATTGACAGAAAATACATGATTAAGAACTTAATATGGAAAACAGATCTATTATAGTTTCTATGCTGGTGTTGACCTACCAAAACACAAGCTCCATGACAGCAGCTGAGTCTTTCACTTCTTTCATCCATTGCTAATTGCTTTGGTGCTCTGACTAGTACTTCCAAGGTAACAGATGCTAGAAATAGGTGTGAAGTCAGTGGTTTTTCTGAAATATAAACTGGTTGCAAGTAGCCCAAACTAAAGTTAGGGAGGAACCGGGTTAAACAATGAGCATTCTGTGCTTGGATCTTATTCCTTCTTTTGGGTAGTGGTTGGTCATCAATTTGGAGTCAGGAAGGGATATTTTGTTGTTATTTTTACATGTGTTTGTGTATGTACCCATGTATACCTGCACCACATGGATGCAGGTGTCCACAGAAGCCAGAAGATGATATCAACTCCTCTGGAGCTGGAGTTACAGGTAAGTTGTAAGCCACTCAATGTAGGTGCTGGACAGCAACTCTGGTCCTCTGCAAGAGCCCCAAGCAGTCTTAACCACTGAGCCATCTCTCTAGCCCCAAGGAAGGGGTTTTCGCTTTGATGTTGATGTTGATTTTTGTTTTTCAAACCTTCAGAATATACTTACAGCCAGGCACTCACCCTGACAATTTACAAAGCCAGAGATGACAACAGGTAGAAAGGTTATGGTTAATCTGTGTGTCTTCAGTGTGTCTTGCATCCAGAGAGTATGCAGATTTGTGTTGGAATAGACAATTTAGGTTGTAAGTGTAACTTTCTGTTTTTCTGGGCATATATGCATCTGGGCAAGGCTTGACTCAAGGCTGAACAAACAGACGTAGTTATTCAGTCCTATTGGAATGATTAAGTTTGGTTTTATTTCCAGACCTGAGGGAAAAGCAGTGAGCATGTGGAGAGGTGCTGTGCAGTTCCCTTCCACCTGCCAGGGCGCAGAGGAAAGGCATCTGCATGATTTCTCATGTAGTTTTATGCTGGCTTTATGGGTGCTGTACTGAGATACTTTGGTCGCTAAGCCTTATAATACCAGAACCCTTCAAGGGCTGTGTACATTGATGGTCACTGGCTAAGCTTGCTCCATGCTCTCCCCTCCTCTGTATCAGGGCTCATACCACAGGTCTGGGGAGATCTCATGGCTGTATTTTCACTGAAGGGCAGCAAAGGGAGTTGGCAGTCATGGAGAGCTAGAGGCTCCAGGGAATGAACTTCCTTGCTCGGTGGCACCTGTTTTTCAGAGTGCAGTGGTCAGTGCTGAACGCTAGCTTCCCACTCCACTTCCTTTCCAAAATGGGAATCTTTGTGTTGAGAACTATAGGAGCCAGAATTTTCTCATCTGAAAGGACTTGTGTTTTTTAATGGATATTTGTTTTGGCTTTTAATAATTGTCATTCTGAGCAAGTCAACATAGTGGGTAATCACAGTGGTCCCTGAGTCACTAAGGAATTCCTTCTGCCGCACACCCTAGGCACTAACTCCTGATGACCACTAGGGCCTCCCCTTGAGAGTTCGTTTACACCATGAAGTTGACTGACATGTTGACTGTTTGCCAGTACTGATGAACCAAAAATGTAGGTGTGGCTGTATGTATCAAGAGGTAGTGACTGGGCTTAGAAAATGGCATAAGAAGAGGAACTGAATTCGAATTTCCAGAATCCATGTAAAGCCAGGCATAGTAGCACATATCTGCAATCCTAGTGCTCTGACTACAAGAGAGATGGGAAGTGGAGACAAAGGAGTCCTCAGAAACTCTCAGTGCCTCTGCCTGGAATACACATGAATGCTAGGTCACATGCATGCCTGCCTGCACGTGTGCGTGCATGCATGTGGGCGCACACACACACACACACTAGAGCACCCACAAAGAAGCTGTGGTCATCAGAGGGAAATTCTTTTTGAACCTAAAATGATGAATGAAAAAAGTTGGCTCAGGTTTGCCTTGATCACTTCCAGACCCCGGAAGTGACATAGTTAAAGCATTTGATTGCTCTGTTTTATGGATCATGTCATTACCATATTAGAGGTCTTTAAATTCTTGAATTGTCTGGGGCATAAAGATGATCAATGTTAAGATAGAACAAAAGCATCTAGCCTCAAAATTCTCTGTTACAATAACATATTGAATTATGTTATTAAAGGCATTAGTAAATGATAAAAAAAAAACCTGAGAGAGAAACAGGGAGAAAAATATCAATAAGCATATGAGAAAATGAATCAAAAATAGCAATGATATTTGTTTGGAACTCTGTTGAACACAATGAAATTAAAAGAAATTGATACTGTAAAACAAAGATCTCCAATTGTCTTTCTCTAAAGACCCTTGGGCAACATGCTTCTAGAAACATGTTACCTTCTAGTACCTTCACCTGGCTTCTATTTGTCAGTTGAATTAAGGAATTAAGGAAGTGAACTTCTTTGTTCATTGACAAGCCAACTTTTTGTTCTTCTCAACCTGGAATAATAGGCAGATTATTGTTTTAAAAAGTTATTAGATATTAACCTGGAAGAAGGGAGAAAAGAGAATTTTCAAGGTTCTGGAAACCACCTTGATTTTTATGCTAACGTCAGGTAAAGCAAAGAAAGTGTGAGCGCTATTGATATTGACAAAATATGAAACAATGTGGTGAGTATGTGGAAAAGATCAAATCATGTGAGCTGGACTTGCTGTTCCACCAAAGGTAGGGCAAGCTTTGTGAGTTTGGGGAAGTTTGGGGGAAATATTAAGATATTGTCTCTTAGTATTTTGTAGAGAACATTAGTTCATACAGACTGTTACAGTAATTGCTGAGGCCACCAGCCTGACTGCATATTCCTCTCCAAACACTTCTGTCCAACACATGCCAAGGCGTGGGGGTCAGACCTCAGCTGTACAAATATACCTGGGAAAATTATTTAATTTCTTTGAGTCTTAGCTTCTCCTTCAGCAAAATGAGAACTTAACTCTGACCTCATAAAAATTATTGGGAGCCTTACACAAAACAATACTTCCAAACAGTTTCCCTTTCATTCCTCCTCATTGTCACTCATCCCCTTAGTCTCAATTTAAGCTGTCTCTGCATCAAGGGTATCTTAGCTTAGATGAAGTTCTCTTCCTCTGAATCCCTGAATCACTTATGGTTTACATAATGGTTCTCAGCACTTGAATATATTGTTCCTTATGTTACACAATGCTTGTTTCATGATAATTAGTGGTATCTTTCTAAGTAGAGTTAGAATGATAGGACTCTGGGTTACCAGACTTTCTTAAAAGAATGTGTTATCACTTGTCAAAAAAGGAAGTAGTGTTTCCCTTTTAGCAATGCAGTAATTGAGACCAACTGAGAATTTTTCAGACGTAAGGGCTAAAAGCAATGGAGTAGCAGTTCAGCAGAACTTTCAAAGGCTATTTTACAAAGTAGTTCATGGGTTTTGTAGGGAGGTGAAGAGGGGCTGAATCCATGACCTTCAGATGATGACCTAACTTCTCTAAGCTTTTTCTCATCTGAAAAATGAGGCTGGCATTACTTACTTTGAAAGTTGTGAGAAGATGAAAGATAATAATATACAAAGACTTCCTAACACGGTATCTAGCGCCATCGAGTAGATGCTCAAAAAGACCCCTTTCTGATCCTTCCTGTATCTTCAAGAATAGACGAAAGTGGACTTCTTTAGTCTAAGCTCCAGACTCAATCATCACCGAACAAGTACACTGTTTATTGATTCAAGAACAAAGTGGAGACCTTTTGTTAGTGGTAAGCATTCCGTCTCCTATCCCGAGAGGCTCTGATCCATATGGCTCTAAGAATGCATCTGTCTGTGTGACCAAAACTAACAGAAGGGCTGCCTGGTTGGACCAGTGTGCTCCAGAGTTGCACCTTACAAATGGCTTTGCACTGTGAAATTGTGGTATCCGTGTCATTTTAACCTGAGAGACATTTATCATTATGATTATCAGTAGTAGTAGTAGCATGCTTCAAATGTCTTCCATATACAAATGATCAAAATATGGCTTTCCAGATCACAAAGAGTTTTAAGTATTTTCTCAGAATAACAGGTACAGTTGAACATCCATATCTGTAGAATCAACCAACTGTAAATTGAAAATATTTGAAAAAAATTCATCTGTATTGAACACCTATTATTCCCTAACAAGGCAGTAAATCTATTTGCATAGCATTGACATTGCATTGGGTATTATAGCAGTCTAGTGAGGATTTAAAACATTTGTATGTAGGCTATATGCAAATGCTACATTCAAAGAGACTTGGGCACCATGGATTTGGGTGTCTCCCGGGAATCTTGGACACTCAGGGATGATGGTATATTTTCACGTTTTTTGTAGTAGTACATACTGTCGATGAAACCCATAGAAAGTGATGTGGAACACAGGTGGGGCAACTAGTTCCGACTGGCAGGCGAAGCAGAGAGAGCTGCAAAGAATCAGGATGTTTGAGCTGGACTCAGGACTGAATGTCTGCCAAGGAAATAACTAGTTTACAGCACGACGGTGGCCTCCCCAACTCTTCCCTTCGTGCCTAATCAGAAAGAGTTAATCAGAGCAAAATGATATAGTTTTAATGACCTAGATGGTCTACACCTTCACATCCAGCAAGTAGGGGAACAGAGGCTGTAAGTATGAAAACTGTTCGCAGACCATGAATAATGTGCAGATATCTAACAGCCAACCTGAGCCCATACGAAGGAGGCCTCATTCTTGGACTGGTGGAGACACTTGCGTCGGGTCTATTTACACAGCTCAGCAGCTAGAGATGGCATCAAAATGCTTACAGCACGAATAAATCCCCAGCCCAGCTCAAACTGAGCTTATGTAAGCTGGGAGGAATTTTGGCAGAGTCCCTCACAGTTTCACACACTTTGTTTGGAAGTGTGAGATATTAATTAAAGAAAACCTGGATGACAGCATTCAGCCTAGTTATAGCATCTTGTCCACCATCTGTAACGCTGAGGACCAGTTTCTTCTAAAGCTCCCCCTCCTTTGTTGGAGCCCCCGCCTTCACCACTTAGCTCATCCCAGGACTTCTGGTTTCTTGGGTGAGAACTCTCACTATTTGGTTATTGTTTATACATTTGGGCTTTCTGAAGCTCTTTCTCACTACAGTGTTAAGTTTTGTGTGGCAGTGTAATGGGATTAGGAGATAGCCTTTGAGGATTAGAGGTTGCATTAACATTGAAGGTGAAAATAATCTTCCCCCTCCCCCGCCAGAACAGGAAAAACCTTCCAATCTTAAGTATGCAAAAATAACAACCAGGCTTCCCCAGAAGTTTCTAGAAGAAACCACTTGAGGACATACTTTAGAGCATCAGTAGGTTAGCCAGTATTGACAGCTACTCAGCTGCTGGTAAGCCCAGGGAGATACTATCTCAGGAACTGCTTTCGCTGTCTTTCCCCTTCTCCGGAACATAGTTCTGTACATCCTGCTTTCTGGTCTTTGCATGTTTTCTTCTCATGTGCATACGTGTGTGTATGCAAGTACACATGTGTGTATGTGTATGTATGAATATGTGCACACATATATGTGTATCCTTTTCTCTGTTCAAGTTGTGCATTATGCAGGTAAAGGTGTGTGTGTATGCAGGCACATATGTGTGTGTCTGTATCTCCATGTGTGTTATGTATGTATATGCAGGTATAGGTGTGTGTATTCAGGTATACATGTGTGTCTGTGTCTCTCTGTGTGTTGTGTATGTATACAGATACAGGTATGTGTCTGTGTGTAAGCAGGTGCATGTGTGTGTCTGTGTCTCCATGTGTGTTGTATATGTACACAGGAACATATGTGTGTATGTAGGTACATGTGTGTGTCTGTGTCTCCTGTGTGTTATGTATGTACACAGGAACATATGTGTGTATGCAGGTACGTGTGTGTGTGTGTGTGTGTGTGTGTGTGTGTATAGGCCAGAAGACAATCTTGGGTGTTGTTCCTCAGGCATCCTTTACCTTTTGTAATACAGGGTCTCTCACTGACCTAGAGCTCACCAAGCAGGCTCACGGATTGGCCAGCAAGTCCCAAGGATCTGTCTGTCCCAGCCTCCCCAGTGCTGAGATGATAAACTCATGTCACCACACCCAGTATTTTCTAATATGGGACCTGGGAACGGAACCCAGGTCCTTGTGCTCACAGGGCAAGCACTTTACCAGCTAAGCCGTCTTCCCAGCCTTTTCTTGTCTTCTCTTATCATCCTTTAGCTCTAAGTTAAAACTCGTGTAGCCATTTATACCTTTATATATGGGAATCTTTCAGCAGGACCCTGGTCGTTGGGGTTAGTTTTATTATTGAAGATGTGTGTATAGGTATAGGAACTATCACCTATAAAGGGGTAAAGATTCTTGTTAAGCAGGTAGCCAACCGTTTCTGACACAGGGATACCAAGTTCATGTGAAGTGACGTTTACAGAAGTTTGTAAGACAGTCCATGGAAAGGCTGTTCTGGCTTTTATTCTGTATCAGCTCCATATGGAACTTATCTCCAAGGTGGGGGATGCTTTAATATCTAATTTCCCTACTGTCTTAGTGTGCTTTCAATTGCTGTGATAAAAACACTAATCAAAATGAACTTTTGGGAGGAAAGGGTTTATTTAGCTTACATCTCCCAGGTTCATCACCGAGGAAGACCTAGGCAGGAACTCAGGGCAGGAACCTGGAGGCAGGAGTTGAAGCACAGACTATGAAGGAACACCGCTTACTGGTTTGTTCCCCTGGAGGGTGCTCAACCTGCTTTTTTTATACAATACAGGACCATCTGCCTGGAGTGGCACCTCCCACAGTGGGTTGTGCCTTCTCATTTCACTCAACAATTATGAAGATTCCCACAGACATGGACACAGGCCAATGAAAGGCCCTGACTGAGGTTCCCTCTATACAAGCGTGTCAAGTTGACAACTGAAGCTATCCAGTGTACATACTCTAAAGTCTATAAGGATATCAGGGGTATTTTAATAAGATAATAACTTATATCGCATTAATTCACCCCATACAAATAGAAAATAGATTTTTACCAGACTATTGGATTTTGGCATACTCACAGTTATGAGACCATCACCAATATCTAATTTCAGAATACCTCAGTCACCTCAAAAATCGCCCCATTATCAATAATGTCCCTTTTTCCACTTCCCATCATGCAGTAGCAACTGCTAATCTTTCTAGATATTTTCTATTTGAGATATTTCATGTCTAGAAAATTATACACTATGTGCTTTTAGGTCCTATTTCTTTTACTTAGCACAATGTTCTCAGGAATCATCTGTTGTAACCTAGATCAGTGTTTCATTTCTTTGTAGAACTAAATAATATCCCATTATATAGCTTTGTTATTTATTATTCTTGTCTAGTAATCATCAATTGATGCACATTACTACTTTTTGGCTCTTCTGAAATAATGCTGTTGTGAACATTCATGCGCAGTGGCTCAAGTGAACATATATTTCAGTCCTAAAGGGAAATGCTTATCCCTAAACAATTTCATAGCCATATCCTTCTAAGTCTCTTACACAAGTAAGCCCAGTTCATTCTTGTTATTCAGGGGCCTGTTGAGCACTATGCTTTTCCCTCAGCTCAAAAACTGCCAGTGGTGAGGCTGAAGAAGTGGCTTAGTTGGGAAGATGGTTCCCACACAAGCATGAGGACCTGAGTTTCATTTCTAGCACCCACTGGGCACAGCATTGGAGAGGCAGAGATGGGAGGGTCCCTGGAGCTCACTGGCCAGCCAGTCTAGCCAAATCAATGAGCGCCAGGTTTTGTGAGAAACCCTGTCTCAAAAACAAGATAAAGACCAATTGAAGACAGCATTTGATATCAACCTCTGACCTACACACACATGCACGCACACACACACACACACACACACACGAACACATATACACAGACAAATTCTTCAGAAATGTTGATGGTGACAACTCATAAAGCAGTCCTTCAGGATGCTGGAGAAGTTTTTTGTCCCTTCAGTTATATTTGTATGACTATGAACTGGGGATCTGTACTATCCCAGAACATCAATAAAATTCTGCTCGCTCTTTGTGATATTAAAATCTCTCCTCAGACTCTCTCCAAATTTATCCTCTTATGAAGCTTTTCCAACACCAGCCAGAGAGGATTAGTCTTTTAATTCTTTTGTGCTTTTAACACTGAGTTTGTAGATTAACAGAGGATTGAGGGCAATCAGATTTGTCTCATAGTTAGCTGTGGATATATTTACCTTATCCTTGCTTGAGGATAAAGTTTACAAAGTCAAAAGGTCCCTAGTCCCCTCCCCTATTTCTAGGACCAGCCTAACTCTTAAGACATCAGAGATATGTGTAAGTTGTCAGTTAACTGTCACATAGAGAGAGGCCCATCTGAAAACACATGGTATAAAACACATGAACTTGTCACAAAAGGAGCCTTGGTAGACTCCTCCTAGTTCCTAGAGTATAGTTATATAGCTCTCCTGAGCAAGAGGCCAGAAGATGAATGCATGCTACTGAGACACAGGCCCTGATTTGCCTTGGATCATGTGCTCCTTGTTTGTTCCTGTCTCCCGTGTGGATTTTCCACCTCAGAGCTCTTTTACCTCTTCTTCCATAGGCCTTCCGGCAAGGAATAGCTCCAAATCTAGTCTGTCTGGTTTGAATTCTGGCTCTGTCGTGCACTAGCTAACTATAGCCTTGAGCAAGTATTTTAGTGTGGTCTGCTTCATGGGCCAATCACAGCCTTGATGTCATAGAGCTTTTGTAGGATTCCACAGAGTATGTGGCTCATGCCTGGCACACAGAAGGCACCCAGCCTATGTGAGTCATGATTAACACTCTGTTTCATCATGGCTTCCTTCCTTTCTGAACTCTGTCACCACAAAGTGTGGAAGTTAACTGTTTTCTAATTTTTCTTTAAGAGTAGTTTTATCCCCACTCTTGTCTCTGACGCTACCATTCACCAAAAGTACACATGAGAAACCACCACTATCCTACTATTGAGACCACTGAGCCCCAGGTCAGCATCACAGAGTCCCATATATCAAACACTGATGACTGGTACTCATTCAACCTTTCGAAATCACATTCATGCACTATGACTCATGTCCAGTTGTCACAAATTCCAAAATCTGCTGCATAAGCCCATACATAAACAATGAAGAGCTTAAGAATGTCAGAAAAGGTCAACAACTTTTGAAAAGACTGTGATTAACATAATCTAAAAACTAAACTTACACATTAGTGCCTTCTTAAGTGAAAATAATATTAGAAAAAGCAACCCTGGTATGCTCATGTTTCAATTCCTCATTGTGAGGTCAATAATTTTTGTTAGAGTTTTAGACCCTGTAATTTCCTCTGTGTCTTTATGACAGTTTCCAAGTCCATTGCCCACTGCCCAGAAACCTGCCTATTGTTGAGAAAACAGCTTACATCGAAAAGACCTATAGCTTGGCTTTCAAGTTAATTATATATGAAAGAAAGAAACAAGAAAATAGTAAAACAAGTGTCGCTAGAGTTACGGATGTGAATATTTTATTTGAAAACATGACCAAAACTGAATGATATTTATGAAATTGGTGTTTAACACAAAAATGTAGTGATTTCTTCCTTTAATATATACTTATTAAGAATGTACTCTGAGCTCTGCACTGTATTATTTGCTAGAGATACAGTGGTAAATAAGATGTTCCTCTCTTGGAACACAAGATAGAATAACTGTGTCCACTAGAACTTTCTAGGAAGATGGAAATAGGCCATTTCTGTGCTGTCCGATATGGCATCCAGTTATCATCCAAGGTTAAAGGATACTTCAAGTATGGTCAGTGCCTTTGACAACTGCGATTTTAAGCTTTGTTTAATGTTGATTAGTGTAGAGGTAAATAGCCGCAGGTACTGGAGGCTGCTATGTCAGGCAGCTCAATTCTGGAGTCTAGTGCTATGATACAAGGTATTTTAGAACCATCTAGCCAGAGTTGCTATGGAGAATGGCCCAAGAGCCCATGGGATTGTTGATCATTAGATAATGATTTCATTAGCTCAGACATTTTAAAGAGCTTTCTCAATAAAATACATGCCTTGCATTTCCACAAGTTCATCTTCAGGAAAGAACCCTGATTTGGTCCAGCTGAGCCTGAAAGCCCGGAGGCCTGTTTGTGATGTTTCACATTCTCTTCATCCCGAGGGAAAGTCAGTTGGCACAGGCTCTGAAGAAAAGAGGGTAGGACGGGGGCAGAGTCACCATGACTCCTCACCTGTCTTCACTCCCTGGTATACATGTGTACATATACTACATACATACGTGTAAATGTGTGGTAATCTGCTTTCCACACAGAAAAGAATGCCTTCCTGGAATTCAGACATGTCAACAGCTTCGAGTATGAGTGGATACTTGGCTCTGGGAAGTCATTCCATCTCTTACCAGCTGTTCTTTGGAATTCATTCTGAAGAGCTCGCATCCTCAGTACAGAGAACCAAATGGAAACCTCCAGACAACCTTGAGGCCTGTTCTGGAGATCTGAGGCACCCCAAGGGGATGCAGAGAGGCAGTACCACAATGCCCCACCGAAAACGGTGGAATGCAGAACATGTACGGGCTCAGGAGCCATGGGGCCAGCACAGAACTGGGTACCCTCAGTGAGTCACTCCCCATTTCTGAGCTTCTCAACCAGACTAAAGAGCCACACCAGTTCAGGCCTGATGTAATTTGCTTTCTGTTTCTGTGATAAAACACTCAGGACCAAAAGCAACTTAGGGGAAGAAAAGAGTTTCTTTCAGCTTACAGGATACAGTCCATCATTGAGGGAAGTCAGGGCAGGACCTCGAACGGGAACTTGAAGTAGAAACCATGAAGGAATGCAGCTTTCTGGCTCTGTCTCAAGGCCGGTGTTTAACTCCTTTTCTTATACAGCCTGGGACCATCAGCTCAGGGAATGGTGTTGCCCACAGTGGGCTGGGCCCTTCCACATCAATTAATAACAAGACCATCTCCCCACCGACACGCTCACAGGTCAGTCTGATCTGGGAAATCCCTCAATTGAGCTTCCCTTCTCAGGTGACTCTAGGCTGTGTCAAGATGACAATTAAAAGTAACTAGGGCAAGACCAAAGATGCAGCAGCCAATAGGCTCCAAGCCAATCATTTTTAAAAAATATCTTATTCATTATTTTTATTTTATGTGTATGAGTATATTGCCTGCATGCATGTAAGTGCAGCTGTGTCGTGCAGTGCCTGTGAAGGTCAGGAGAGGGTGTCAGATCCCCTGGAACTGAAGTCACGGGTAGTTGTTAGCCACCATGTGGGTTTTGGACTGAACCCAGATCCTCTGCAACAGCAGCCATTGCTCTGAACCACTGAGCCATCTCTCCAGTCCCTGCAAACCATTCTTATCTCTTTTATTCTCCAAGTAGGACCAGAAAAGGATTGTTGGAATGAGGTCAGTCTGAGCATCACCCAGAAATGTCACAGATGGTGTCTTCACTGAGGCTGGCTGTGCACAAGGCTACAGGTGCCCGGGAGGCGGGGGGGGGGGGGGGGGCGCTGTTCGCTCTGCTGAAATTGTATGACATCCTTTGCCGGCCTTGGCATGGATGGCTTTTCAGCCGTCTCAGCAGGCTCTCTGGCAGTACTCTCAGCTAGACGGCAGAAAAGAACAAATATCTCGATTCCCAGGGACCTGGACCAGTTTAGTCAGGATTTTTCCTTGTGGTCACTAACCATTCTTGGAAGAAAGAACTGAGGTTGATCCCTGGGGACATGTGACTGCCCCCAGCTCCAGGAAAGGAGGAGCTAAAGAGGACAAAGAGGGCCTGGGCCCCAAGGAGTGGCACTCAGGAATGGTGAAGCTGTGACTTCCTCTGTCCACTTCAACTGTCAGCAGCATGTGCCTGAGCCCCGTCAGGGAGGAGTTACTTCCTCCAGGCCCTGGCTGTGCTGCTGCCCACATAGGAGAAAGCAAGAGGGGGAACTTCCCTCAGAACTGGGTTTCTTGTTGGGGGCCGGGAGGGGGGATGATGGGCGTTTGCCTCTCTTAGGGTTGTTGAAAGATAGGTCTCACCCCCTCTCCCCAGAACAGTCACACTGCATGTTCTACATTGTCCCGAGACTCACAGGCCTCTTCACTGACCCCTAGAATCATGCACCATGGAAATGTGTGTGACCCTCAGTCTGCTACCAGTCAAATCTCCTGAGAGTGCTGTTAAGATACAGACTTCAGAGTCCCACACCACACCTGACCTGCCATATCCTGAAATTTCCTTTGGAGAACAAACTTTTTGAGTAGGAGAAACACCCAGAGCATAGTCCTCACTGCAAAGGCTTCCTGCTCATTCTGGGGCAGGAGGCAGGTTCTGTGGTTAGGAGAGAGTGGAACGGCTGATATGCTGCAACTGGCCAGGAGTTCTGTATTTTTGTTCCAGCACCAGCTGTGAGCTGGGTGGATGATTAACAAATAGCCCTCAGGTACCCTTTTGTCTTCCTGAGGACACAAAAGGATCTGGTGACTGAAGGTTTGTCTATCTGCTCTTTTTAACTTTTATCGCCCTTTGTGCCAAGCAAACCAGGGGCTGGATACTTGGGTTTCAGAGCCATTAACCCATCCACACAGCTGGCCATAAACGTGTTAACTTGATGGTTGGTTATTTCCTTTGCAGAGGTGGTTTGGATTTTTATTTTTGATGTTCTTTAAAAAAAATCCATGCATGTATACACATTTATTTATTTTCCCTTTATGCTCATAGCAAAAGGAAAAAAAAATACAAGTGTTAAAATGCCTTTCCTCCCAGGACCACTTGGATCATTCTTTTAAAAGATAACTCTTTGGGGTTGGAGAGATCACTCAGCATTGACTGTTCTTGCAAAGACCCGGGTTCAGATCCCAGCATCTACATGGCAGCTAACAACCATCTGTAACTCCAGTTCCAAGGGATCTGATGCCCACTTCTGTCCTCTGCAGGCCTGCATGACACGGGTGCACACTTATACACATAAATAAAAACAAATAAATGCATTTTTTAAAAAGATAATTCTTATTGATGATTTCAAGTGCATTACTGGAAACTGGAGGGGAAGGACCCCATTCTCAAGGCAGAACACACTTGCCAGAGTGCTTACAAGCAGAGCATGCACCCAAACTCCCAAACTTCCCAACTTCCCAGAGGGCTGTGCTTCACTAACTAGGACTACAGAGATCTTGTGTAAGGTACACAAACACCAACACTTCCACTTTTACCAAATGTACTGCAACTGGCTCCTTACGTTTGTTTGTTGTTTGAGACATCGTCTTGCTATGTACCTCAGGCTGACCTGGAACTCTGTTTAGCCTAGGCTGGGCCTTGAACTCTCCTATATCATCCTGCCTCTTTATTCTTAATATGTTATGTACATTTTCTCTGCACCTTGGTCAGTTTCTATGTTAATCACCATCTGCTGTATGTGACTATAATATTGTAACTATAACTAATAGAAAACTACTATTGGGCTCTCCCCTATGCCTTGTGACATGTCTAGCCTCAGGTTCCTAAGCCTGATATCAATGTCAGATATGGGCTCCATCCTAGGAAGTGGACCACAAGTCCGATTACAGAGTGATTGAGTACTCCCATAATAGTCATGAGTGAGTACTCCCATAATATTCATGAGTACTCCCATAATAGTCATGAGTAAGTACTCCCATAATAGTCATGAGTGAGTACTCCCATAATAGTCATGAGTAAGTACTCCCATAATAGTCATGCCACTATTGCAGCAGTGAGCATTTCTTACCAGGCCAGTTGTTGCTGTAGCTCACAGAATTCACAGCTGGTTAAGACTGATGGTTATTTTCTCTTCCAGCAGCATGCATAACACCTTCCAGCACTATGAAAGCTAGGCAGTAGTGATAAGGCTTTGAAGTCACCACCAGCTTGATTTCTCCTTGTTTGTTCTACAGTACTGTGATGGTTTGAATGAGAATGTCACCCATAGGTTCCAAAGTATTTGGACATTTTGTCCCCAGTTGGTGGTGCTGTTTTGGGGGGTCTTGCTGGAGGAGGCATATCGCTAGAGGGTGGGCTTAGAGACTTCTTAAGTCTTGCCAGATTTCAGTCTCTTTCTGCATCCTCTGCCTGCTTGAAGATGTGAACGCTCCTCTAGTCATCTCCTGCCATCGTATCTCCCTGTCCTGATGGACTTTAATCCCTCTGGAACCTGGAACTCTAAGCTCAAATAATCTCTTCTTTTTATAAGTTCCCTTGGTCACAGTGTTTTATCAGCAACAGAAAAGTAGTTAATACAAGTATGCTCATCTATATAAAAATCATAAGCAATCATCATATGATTTTTATTATCCTAAGCAGTGACAAGGCATGGCAGTCAAGTGTTTTTCATAGATATCTGTGTGTTCTTTCTAGGAGAAGAAAGAGTAAATAGATGAGCATACTTTATATTTTGTCAATCATGTGGGTAATGAAAAATGAAATATATCAAATGTCTCTTCTGAGACCAAAGATCTTTTCTAATATAAATCCAGAGAAAAGACAAGAGTCAGGAATTTTGTTTTCCAAAATTGGTTTTAGATTGCTGGTTCTGCCCTCAAACAGCTATGCAATTCTGAGCCATGAAGACAGTACAGTGTTGATCTTCTGAAGCCTTCATTTCTTCCACATGAAATGATAGCCTGGTGGGAACTTCTTTCTCAGCCCCTTTGCCCCAGCATTCCCTGTTCTCTTCTTTGGCTTTCCTGGTTATGAAAAGGCATTCGATGCTTTTGCCATCACAGGATTGATTTGTTAATAAACCAATCAATTAAGAACATCCAAACAGTTCCCTAATTACTTGTGGAGCGAGCAGATCTTGACTGGATATAACTCATGACTGCTTCATCTCCTGAAGTAGTTACTGTCTTTCAGAAGGCAGGTACACTGAGACTGGGAGTCTGTCCGCCCCGTCGCGGGCTCCTAGGTTGCTGAGTCACAGGAGGCATTTGGGAGGATGCTGTGGGGGTTTTCATCTCTCTTGCCTTCCTGAAATGAGTAGTTCGAACTGTACGTTCCCTAACAAAGAGGTAACTGTGTGGACCATGACCTCACAGCCCACACAGTGCTATTAATTAGATCAAGGACTTACCCAGTCAATGTCTGCTGAGTTTGGGACAAAGTCTCAGATAATAAGGCCTTCTGTTTTCACTGTATTCCTTAGTCATTTTGGACTTTCTCGGTGCAACAACAGAGACAGTAACCTCATTGTGAAGACACAGGTGCACTGATTCAGAGAGGTGTGCTGGCTTGTCTGTGGTCATGGGGCTACATGGTACAGGACTCCATCTTCCTGCTGCCACTACTCTCCAGTTGCTTTCTTCTGGTTAATTTTGATGGCTAGACTCCTTTTCGGTGCTCTCTCCAGTCCTTGCATATCCTGTTGGACAGGCTCACCCTCTTTTAATTTTAAGGAGCATGTGCAAGATACAGCATGAAATGTCTCTGAATTTGGGATCCGGCCAATGGAGAGTTTTACTTTCTAAAACACAACAAAGGAGACAATTAAATGACTGAGATCATCCGTAAAATCACTGGTTTTCAATCTGTTATCCTTCACCTCCCTTCAAGGTGGTTTTGCAGGAAATCCTGTGATGAGCCAAAGGCAGGTAGGGATGATATGACCCATACAGTCAGGTGGGAGATTAGACTTTCATTCCCTGATATCTACTGACCTAAGATTCTAGGCAGATTCTAGAAAGCACCAATGGCTCCAAGAAGGGGCCAGTTGCTCCAATAACTCAAAGGACCTCTTGAGCCCTGAGAATCAACATGAGACCACCAGACAGGACAGATCCAGACAAAGTGGAAGGAAATTGAAGGTGTATTTTTTTCTGCTGCAGTTCATCAAGAAATGTCCCTCAAAATGCACACACCATCTCTTTTGCCTTAAAAAGTTTTTTCACACCTTTTATTCAGTGGTACAGATAGGGGAGGGGATCTAAATATGATCAAAATCTATTATGTGAAAATCCCAAAAATTAAATAAAAAGAGAAAAATTCATACAATGTAAAAAATTATCAAAGAATCAAGAAAAACAATTTTTAAAAGTTATCAGAAAAAAAAAAAGGTGAGCCTTGGGACTGGAAAGACCGCTCCGTGGTTAAAAGCACTGGCTGCTGTTGCAGGCTTCGTTTCCCAGCACCCAAAGGTGGCTAATAACCATACCTAATTCCAGTTCCAGGGGATCTGATGCCCTCTTCTGGCCTCCACAGGCACTGCATGCACCTAGTACACTTACATACATACATACAGGCAAAACATTCATACACATAAAATCAGAATAAACAAACAAATAAATAAATAAATGGCGAGCCTTTTGACACTGTATCATGAACATGAATAGAAGTAATTGTAATTACATGGAACACTTACTCTGTTCCAGTCACATTACAAGCATATTACAGCACATAATCTCATTTAATTCTTCAACAACTGGTACAACCAGTGTCCCTAATTTTACAGAAAACTGAGGCACACAATGCTTCAAGGAGCTACACCGCTCTCTATATGCCAGTCTAATTTCATGTGAGTTCTTTTTACGCCTTGTACTGTGTCATAAACCCAGTGCCCTGTCTCCTAGCCCAGTGCTCTCCCTAAACACTGCTTTGGAAGGAAGTATTATGCATATAGAGAGAAGGATTTCATTCATCTTCTGAGTACATCACAGGCTCCATCTGAGATTTTGATCTTGCTCCTCGCTCTCTCCCCACCAGGGCTGGGCGGCCCGTAGGACTCACCTCCTTCTGGATGCATCGGGTAAGAAACAAGGACACCTCCTCCAGGCTTTGTGGTTTCAAGTCATTCACAGCCAAGACATGATCTCCATGGTGGAATAAGCACCCTAGGTGTGGGGGGCCTTCCCACTGAGACACACTGCAGTGGAAGACAACATAAAAGTGAGACAGATGTCATTGTGGAGGACAGGCCAGGAATGGGACTTGCAGGGTTGTCTCTCTCTCTGAGACGGGTCACCCCAGATCTGAAATTACCTACCTCCTTTTTCTGTCTAGAGTAACTTTTCCTCCACCACTACCTCTCAAGTCCAGTGCAGGCAAACTGCCCTTGCAAAGCCTTGCCAGCTCTCGTCCCGTCTTTGCTGTAGTTATCCTTCCTTGCCCCAAGACTTATATTTACACACTGCAAGATTACTTTAATTTTATTTTTTTTTTAGATAAAATGAATTTTTATATTTACTTAGCCATGTGGTTGTCCTTTTCACCAGGTTATGTTGTCCTGGAAATATAAAACTACCTTTTTGTTTCTTTTGTTGGTATTTGAAGTTTTATAGCTCCAAGAAAACAGAGGATGCTCAATAAATGTTTACCAGAAGTGAGCTCGTAACATTGAGTTTTTAAATGACTAAAGAAGTGAACACATGAGAAAGTTCAGTCACAGAGATGGCCACAGGCTCATCAAGTATTCATTAAGTCCTAAATGGTGGAAAGATGGAAGGTTATCACATTGTAGCATTTTCTTCACATTAAAGAACTAGCCTATAAAAACTCAGTCTACTGGGTGTGGTGGTGTACAGCTGCACACCCTTAATCTCAGCACCGGGGAGACAGAGGCAGGCGGATCTCTGAGATTGAGACCAGCCCTGTCTACATAGAAAGCTCCAGGCTCCCCGGGGCTACAGACATTTTTGTCAGAGTTTCTGAGCCCAGGTTAACTTTAGTTGGACCATGGAAATCTTGGGCCCTCATATATTTTCTTTCTTTTAGATCTTTGATTCTTACTAACTTTGTTCACTGCTCGTTCATTCGGTATTCACTGAGTAATGTCTGGGAACAACATTCTTGACAGATGTGTTCTCCCTGTCCTCACATTTGAAGATTCAGAAATATGCTGCTTCCTAGACTTTTGGATCTTTAACTCCCTCAAAAGGCTAACCTCCCGTCCTTGTGTCTAAAGTCCTTCCTGTGACAACATCATAGTCCAAGTCCCCAGTCAGCTTTGTCGAATACAGTGTTTCAGTACAAAACCGTTCTCCTCCCATTTTTGAATCTTGTTCATTGTCACTGTCATTCAGATCCCCTACCATATCCGTCCTGCAGCTTCTGTGAGAGCAAGGTAGTTGAGGGCATCGGGAGGAGAGAGGAACAGGTTCAGCGTCTTTACTTGGCTCTCGTCAGGGATGTTGCTGAGACAGAAAATATTTGTAAAAGTCACATCAGGCAATGAATTGTCCCTGGCTCTGAGCTGTCCTTTCTGAGTAAACTTTTGGCCTCCTGGTTAGGAGATGACATTTTCTTGCTAAAGTTTACCCAAAATATATGAAGAAAAAAAGTGAATTTAAGGTGCTAGAAATCATTCATTAGTATCCTTGCCTGTCCCTCCTGGGATATGGCAGTGCATTGTAGTCAGTGGGGTGAAAGGCAAAAAATGGACTTAATTGATTTTATAATCAACCATATCAGGTCAATTTGCATATTTGTCTGCTGGAAAGTATTCCACACCAGAGGACATGGTGAATAATTAAAATGCAACTCTTAACAAATGTGCTTTACATTGCTTAAAATCCCAAGCCTTTTCCTGGTCTACATTAAGCTGCAGGAGACTTGTTCACCCGTAATCATGTTAATGGCAGAAGCTAGTGACTACTTTTCAAATCAGTGTGGTCTTACGTCCCAAGACCCAAAAGACTGGCCAAGGAAGAACATTTCAAAGTAGTTGAAAATGCTACCCCAAGCCTTGGGGCCCACTTTGCTTCCAACTCTGACATTCACTGTCCTTGGCTACCACATCAGTGACACAGGAAAGCTGGTCAAATTCTTGTCTGTCTTAGAAATTTTAGGGACTACTTCAAAATTTGAATGTTACATGCAAATAAGGTAGCTGCCTTGCTCTTAGGACCCACCAAATTTTAGAAATCAGAGATTTACTTGAGTAATATAGACAATTTCACAACAGTTAGTGAGGCCGACCCCTTTTTATCATCTGTGTTCTCTGCTTCTTGATTGGCAGGTAAAAGATATGGATCACTTCCTGTGTCTTCTTCTTGCAGGTGAAGCCTCCCATCTTGGGTCTCTGGAGGAGTCTGGGATTCCTCTTGGCAGTCAGAAGACGTAGTTTTTTCTTTGAAAAAACTAAAGTATGAGAAGTTCAAAAAGCCCCCTTTTAAAGCACATATAAACAATGACACATACATGAATTTCATGTTTAGATGAGTTCCATCCCCCAAGATAACTCATTATACATGGAAATATACCAAAATCTGACAAAAATTCTGAAATCTGAAGCATTTAAAACAAGCAACATTCAATGTGCATTGAACAGTGTACAGAATGGAGTCTTTGCATCTGTTTGGTGCCAATTTGTGCCAAGAACTAAAAATGAATTGGGGACTGGAGAGATGGCTCAGTGGGTAAAGCACTTGCTGTGTAAGCCTGAGGACCTGCGTGAGTTTGGATCCCTAGAACTCACAGCAGCCTGCCTCTGTAATCCTATGGCAAGATGGGATATGAAGACAGGAGAATTCCTGGAAGTTCACGGGTCAGTGGTGAAAACACAAGAGACTCTGCTTCAAATGAGATAGAAAGGGAGAACCGACACCTGGGTGACCCTGTGACCTCCACACGTGCTGTGTGGTATGCACCCACAGTCACACACACGAACACACACAGACCCACACAGAGATTAAAAAATCATTTGACAACAATTGTTCTATTAAAAGCAGGTTAACTAAAATCAATATTTAATAGGGCGATTGTACTTACTAGGATCTCATTGACATGTAATGGCTCTCAACTCTTTTGGAGACCTGGTCTGGACTACTGGATTCAAAGGATTCACCAGAATTATTGGACCCAGTAATATTCTCCAACTAAAGACAAAAGGAGTAGATATAAGGATGCAGGTCTACACATCAGCCAGGTACCTCCTCCTTCCCAGCACTGCTGCTCCGCATCTTGGATAGCATGCCTCCATTGCATGGCCAGTGGCTCCTTGCAGAGAATATCAAACCTTACCCACAGGACACTCAACTTCCAGTTTCTGACAGATTCAAAGTCTGTTTTTATCCCTTCCTGGGATTCCCCATGGTCCTTTCTAGATACACATAAGATTTTCCTTTCTGCTTCATTACTAGGCATCAATGCCATGAACCCTTTCCCTGGGTGCTTGGCTCTACTTCAGAATCATAGAAGCTGGCTAGGTCAAAGGACAGACACAACACAGAGCTGGTCTCAGACCACCAAGCTCATAGGCAGTTCAAGTTGCTTCAGGGACCTCTACAGTCTTAGAAAGTTCTCCTCCTAGGAGGTCTTCAACCAGCCCTACAGAAGTAAAGGTTAATGACAAGGATGGTTACCCACCTAGCTCACCACTAACCTTTAGTTGGAGCACTGCTTTCAGTCAAGCCAGTCTTCTGCACAGATGCCCCCTTACCAAAGTACAAGAAGTTCAAAAAGCCCTCTTTTAAAGCACATATAACATATGACGCATCTGTGAATTTCATGTTTGGATGAGTTCTTCCAGACCCCACATCCATGTGGTTTCCTTTACCCTGGATGCCCCCTTTCTCTTCTGCCCCCTGGAATTGTGTTCACTTAATTCACACCTTTCCTTCATCAACTTAGCCCTCCCGGTGACTACCGCAGTTTCCCTAGATACTGTATTCCACAGAGAGCCTACAACTTCTAGCTTATAACCAATCCTTAATACATGCCTGATTGATGGGTTGTCCTAAAGAATACTAGTATGTGTTCTGTGCTCAGAAAAGCTTGAGAAATGCCTTATGTTATGTGTCACTTGGCTACTTATAATGTACCACTGCTTACTAAAAGCTCTGAGAACATGATCATTAAGAAGCTTGTATAAATTACGTACATTTAGTACTTCCACAACTGACTTGACTCCATAACGCTTCTTTTTTATAACTATTTTTGATATTTTTATTTTATGTGTCTGAGTGTATTGCCTGCATGTAGGTAGGTGCACCCACATTGTGCAATGCCTGCAGAGATCAAAATGAGGCATCAGATCCCCTGGAACTGGAGTTATGGATGGTTGTTGGCCACCATGTGGGTGCTGGGAATTGAACCCACTTCCTCTGTAAGAGCAGTCATTGCTCTTAACCACTGAGCTATCTCTCCAGCCCCCAGAATGCTTCTTTAAGTGAGCATATATCACTGTCTAGTAGAAGACCTCTAGTCTGGGAGATGACGCTATTGTCCCTCCGTCTCTGGCTTCATTCCATTCTATTTCTGTGTCTACCACAGATATAGCTGCTGGGTCAATGTGCCTGGAAGTCGGTTCAAGCCTTGTCAGTTCCCTACATAGAAGCCATTTTGTCCCTATGCTGCCCATAGAATGATGTCCGCTTGGCAGTCAATGCCCATCATGGTCTGGCTTTTTTGTTGTTGGTGCTGTTAGTTCTTAACGTGTCCTTCACACACTGAATTTCAGCCTAACCAAACAATTCACCACACATAGCCAGTGCCAGTGGACTTTGAAGCCTTCCTTGACTCCAGTGGAAAGAGAAAATCTATCCTATATCTGATGCTTCTAGACTACCTCTGCCTCTTTGTGTACCGTTATCTTTTGGTAACTGATAAGCTGTGGACTTGGAGAGCAGGGACATCTTAGGCTCATTACTGTAGGCATCACAACTAGTACCATGCAGGGCCTAACACACAGAAGGGCTTCCAGTTGATCAATAGGCTGACTGACATACACCACACAGCTTATCACCCAAGGACCTTTGCCCTTACCTTTCCTTCAGTTCAGAATGTAGAATGACTACGAGAGTTGAATTTTTTTCCATCAAGGTCAGACGTCATCTCTTAGAACCTTCTTGGTGTCTGCCTGGGAGTCAGCTCCCCTCCTGCCACCTCTACTGCATGCTGGGGACTGGAGAAGTGCCTCTCTTCAGCACCAGCCCCTTTCTGTCTTGCACTATTGGCACCTATTCAAGCATCAGCACCATGAGCAAGCTGATCCTGTCCACACAGGATCCACCTTTGAGTTCTCCTGGGCTCAGCCTATTGTCTAGCAGCAGTGTGTGTCAGGGATCCACAGACACCAGATGCATACTGAAGGAGTGAGTGGTTAATGGGTGGGAGGACTCACCTCTGAAAGGATGCTTCGAGGATTGAGATAATAGCTCTCTTCTGCATCTTGAATGGGTTCTGGTAAGAATTCATGTAGAGGGTGAGCTTGCCTGAAACCTGGAGACCATTTTTCTATTATATGCTGAACAAAAAAATGCAGAAGAAATTAATGATTTCATTTCTTTTTCCTCCCTCCCTCCCTCCCTTCCTTCCTTCCTTCCTTCCTTCCTTCCCTTTGTCTTTATTTCCTTTCTCCCTTTCAGACAGAATTAAACCACATACTTTTGGGGAAAACCATAATAGATCATTGGGGCTTGGCCAGATCAGAAGATCTTCCATTGTAACACATAGAAACCAATATAATTTGAACTTGCCTCTTGAATCTGGGTCACCTCTAATAATGTAAATATATAAGCATTTTTCTTTACTATGTGGAGTTATGACTCAGAACAAGAAGCTTTCTACTATGGGTGGCATTGTAAGTCACTAAACTAAATCATAGTGTCCCCGCCCCCATCTTTTTCCTGTTGTCACCCCAAACCATCTGAAGAGGTAATTAGCCTAGAGCCTAGCCACTGCCCCCTTTCTTCTTTTGACTCGGAAGTTCTCTTTTGTGTTGCACTCACATTCTCCTGCTGTTTCCATAGCAGTGCAATTAGGTAGTGTTGATCATGTGACAGTATGAATTATAGGCTTCAAGGTGATGTAGGTTCAACCAATTAATTATTGCCTCCTTCCTCTAATAGATGCAAGATACTCTACTAATGGAGCTGCTTTGTAAGACAGAAGAATTGATATGAAGACAATTTAATTCTTCCAAGAACAGTGCTTTATGGCAGGGGGCTTTGAAAAGACCCTGAATGTTCACTAGGAAATTCTTGGAAGGTGACTTTGTATGTGTGTATGTGAGTGTGTGTGTGTGTGTGTGTGTGTGTGTGTGTGTGTGTGTGAGAGAGAGAGAGAGAGAGAGAGAGAGCAAGAGATTCATGACCTGTGTGTGTATAAGAGAGAGACAGAGACAGAGAGAGATGCATGACCTCTGATGGTTCAACCTAAAGCTTTTTTGTTCTGTGAGAGTGTAAAAATAACACACCTTAAGTTGAAATCATTCTTCAAAATCTGAACTTAATCTTTTGTGGGCTGCCGATAGCAAGCATGATACTTTCTCATAAGTCTGGGTAGCAGCAGTGAACCATAGCTTTTCCTCAACCCTGAAATTTCAAAGGAAACAACGGACTCTCCAAAGTGTGCTGTGTGGCTAAGCTATGATTTTTAGTAGGTTAGGGGTATTAAATGCATTTTGAAGCTATGGTGTTTTTAATTTTTGAGGGGTTTGTAAGGATGTGACCCCCACTGAAAAGTCCATGAGTGTCTGTTCTTAAGTGTTGTCCATTTCTTTTAGTTCCAAACTTATTGTTGTGCTATGGATATACCCCACCAAAACTCATGTTGGCAATTAATTGCCATTGTAACAGTACTAATGGGTGGAATCTTCAAGGGTGATTAAGTCGTGGCAGCTACTTCTTCTTGTACTCATGAATGCCATGACTAAGAGAAGGGTTTGTATGTGTGTACATGCACGTGTGTGTGCATGCATGTGAAGGTCAGAGGACAGCCTCAGGTATCATTTCCTCAGGAGTTCTCCACCTTGCTTTTTGAGACAGGGTTTCTCACTAACCTGGAACTTGCCAAATAGCTATGACGACTGGCTGGCCAGTGAGGCCTGCCACAGGGATCCACTGTCTCTGCTTTCCCAGCACTGGAATTACAAGTGTGCTCTACCACCTGGCACGGGGGTTGCCAGGCAGACATTTTTCTGACTGAGCTATCCTCCCAACCACAGGAATAATTCTTACAATACATTAGGATTTGAGAAATATGGGCAAATTCAACTTCAGGTGATAATCAGTAAGACTGTGCAACACTGGTTGACTCCCAAGTGCAGTGACCTGACATAGGAAGAGGAGATTTTGATTACCATGTCTGGAAGACTGGTCCTTGGCGAGGCTGAGCTGATAACCTCCGCTGGGTTAGAGAGACCAAAGAGAGGGTCTGAAATAGGCCTTTTGTCTCCCAGTGAGGGCTTCTCCTGCTTAGGAAGAAGGAATTTTGTAATCAGGGCACAACCCATCTCTTGTTTGGTATGAGGCAACGGTACCCTCACCCCCCCACTACCACCTGGGCTCGCTGCTTCTGGGGCCTTTCTAAAGCTTCCAACATCTGGGCAGCCCATTAGTCAGTGTCACAGCCCTAGGACAAAGGCTGATCTTGTTGGTGTGACTTTCTCATGTTCCCAAATCCCTGATCCCTGAAGGCACTCAACGTGGCCTTGAGATGCTCCCTGAGTGTCCCTCAGCCCATCTTCTCCACTGCGTCCCCCTCTGCACCTGGTCCTCTCTGCTCTTATCAACTCTACTTGGAGATATGTCTTGCTTTCTTCATCTCTTTGACATTTGTTCTAACCTAGAAATGCCCAAAGAATACCTATACCTATATAGAAGCTCCATCTGTAATTGTTTCTCTAAGAAAGGATTTGGGTAAACTTGCAAAGCCCATTATGGAGTCAATTAAAAACTCTACACCACTCACCTGACACAAGAGACAGTATATTAAAATGCAAAACATACAAAAAACAATTTTTTTATAGAAGCCTCCTTGGACTTAACCATTCATGGGGGTTGGTTATATGTCTTGAATCACAATGATGGAAAATACTGTATTTTGAACTACTATGAAAAATTGCCACCATTAGCTTTCATTCGTTCTCCCAACCTAAACTGTCTGCATTTTGCTTCTCTCACAAAACACAAAAGTAAATGTTTCCTTTTGTTAATCATGAAATAGCAAGGACATACATTTCCGTTGCTTATTTATTCCTTGTATTAACGCCAGTTGCAAAGGAGAAAGAAAGGGCTACTATTGTTTCTGTTGAAAGAAGGTTGTGTTCAGGTGCCCTGGAATGTCATTAGCGATAGAGTCACCTCTGGATTCTGGCACACTCCTTTTATTCCCTGGCAGAACGGTGACATGAATGAGACCCAGTCTTTAATCTTCTCCCTGTTGGTAGGAAGAAAGTTTCAGCCGGTGTGTGGCAACAATAGCTCCTGCACTCATTTCGAACTCAGAAGGATTCATTTATTTTCCTTAGAATAGGCCATGAGAACAGTTACAATGAAATAGAAGGTCTTTTTTCACCATGTATTTTGAACCGCCCACTGGCTCCTCACTATCTCCACATCTACACTCATGAATTAACCCTTATGTCACCTCTGGGAGGAAAGCTCAGAGAAATCAGAAAGAAAGCAGTCACCCTGGGGCAGAGCTTTGCAGCTTCAGTAGTGATCTCTATGCTGTTCTGCAGTAAACCCCCCTTCCCTGTAAGTCTCCGGGTCTTCCCCACCCTCTTAGTAAGTGCATGTTTAGGAAAAGCACTAGAATGAATTTATATAAATCCCATCCTCTTTTTCTGTTGATTCGCAAGACAATATAAGAAAACTTTGGGCTTTGGGTCAAACTGAAACAGATCAGGACCTCATGCTTGGCTTTGGCCTTTGTTATAGCCTCCATGCAGCCTCCTCCTGCGCCGCAACCTTTCCCTCCAGCAGATAAGAAGGCATGAGAATCCACTTGGGCAGTTCTGCTAGCACCAGGAGCTCCTCTTAAAAAGTGAAGATACTGGGGCTGGAAAGATGGCTCAGCCGGTTAGAGGCCTGGCTGCTCTTGCAGAAGACCGGGGTTTGATTGTTAGCACCCACATTGTAGCTAACAACAGTCTATAACTCCAGTTCCAGGAGATCCGATGCCCTTTTCTGACCTTTGCAGGCACTGCATGACAGAAGTGCACTCACATACATGCAAGCAATACACTCATGCACATAAAATAAAATTAATTAATAAAACATTTTTAAAAGGTGAAGATACCTTCAGGGGAACATACAGTCCCTTTCTGATAGAAGTAACTTGCACAGATGTTTGTGTAACACATTGGTTTGCACAGAATACATCTGGGGTGAGTTGTGCCCCTCCGCCATCTACTTAAGGTCTAGTTCCAGTTCCTAGTCCAGAACTGTCACCTGTTTTGAAAGAAGATCACTGCAGCAATAGTTAAACTGAGGTCATAATGGAATAAAGGTACCTCCTAATCAAGTTATTCTGGTATCCTTGTAAAAATGGAAAATTGGACCCAGAGATTTGTGCATATGGCGAACACAATGTGATGGCTGAGGTTTTGTAGTCATAAGCCAAGGGACCACCAGAAGCTGGGAGACAGGCTTGAGACAGTCCCTTCCTTCCCCATTGCTTCAAAGGGAGTATGGTCCTGACCACACCTTCATTTCTGACTCCTAGCCTTCAGAACACAGAGGTAATACATCTCCGTTTTTCTAAACTTTGCTATAGAAGTCTTAGGCAGCTAATACGATGACTTTTTGCTTGTTAGTTGATTGGTTTGTTTGTTTTCAAGACAAGGTCTCCCTATAGCTCCAACTGGCCTGGAACTCATTATGTCACCAGGCTGGCCTTGATCTCACAGACATCTGCCTGCCTCTGTTGAGGTTAAAGGCACATACTACCACGTCCATCTAGTATTACGACTTCTAAAACTATTTTAAGGGGCTGGTGAGATTGCGTAGTTAGTAAAGTGCTCGCCATACTTGGTAGAATGCTCTAGATGCAGAAAACTAGAAGTCCTCTAAAACTTCAGCTAACATTGCCAGCAGCCTCAGAAACTGCCACTGACCCTAATCTGCCTCTGAGACTGCCACTAACCTTATCAATCAATCACACCCAGAGTGACCACTGCCGGAACTCAGGGGGAACTGTTTGAGACAGCAGGCTCAAGATAGCCTGTCCTGCTCCAGCAAGTGGCCCCAGAAAATGAGACACCTGCTTCCTCATGGCCTAGCCTCCATAGGAGCTCTAACTCCCCTCATGCACAGCACAGTGGCTTTCCATTCTGTGAGAAGGTATCTGTCACTTCTCACTGCTGCACTTGAATAAACACAGTCTTGTCCTCTTGAAGGTCTGGTTTTGGTCTGTTTTCCTGACTGCACCTCCCTTCCTGCTCTCTGACTTCTAACAATACCAGCATGGACCTGGGTTTAATCCCTAGCACCTACATAGAAAACCAGGCATGGAGTGTGCTTCTAATGCCAGTCTGGAAGGTAGTAGAGATGGGTGGGCACTTGGGACTTGCTGTTCTTCCAGTCTAGCCTACCAATGAAAGACCCTGCATTAAAATACAAAACTGCTCCTAAGGAATGATAGCTAATGTTGGCGTCTGGTTTCCAACACACATACACACACACATATGCACACACAATTTTAACACAGAGTGAAGACTGCCACTCTGCATCTGAGTTTGCAGCTCTGGGTTTCGGAACATACTCATTGTTTATTGATTTATCATATATTGCTTCACAAACGTAGACACAGTCTTCCTCATCATCTACTGCTTACCTGTCACGGCCAATGAGGAAGTAATCCCTGCTGGTGGTTCTTATGGACATCACCTCATCATGGTGGCATTTAAACATCTTCTGCACAGATTGCATCTTTTCCTGGCTATTTATACCAACTTCTACACTGGCACTTCTGTGAGACACAGATATAAAGTCCTAAACCGACGCAGTTACCAAATTAGGAAGAAAACCTATTTGCGTTTTATATCTGAAATCAAATTGAATAAAACTGATGATCTCCTTGACTCGTTTTTAAAGATTGTCTAATAATTTGCATTATGCATCTCATTTCAATTATTTCTATCCTAGAAAATAAGCTTAGACTCTAGACCTGGCTCATCATCAATTGAAAATACTTTGTTCAGCTTGAGATTTAACTCATAAGTTCCTATTGCAGTTGGATTCTTGAGTCCACAAATCACTTTCTTTTCCTATAGTATTTAATATATAATTTCTAAAGAGAAGACAAAAATGGATTACATAAATAGTTCTTAAATTCTATCATGGCTTTAGAAAGTAGTAATTTTACTCATACAACTCCCTTTACCCACCAATTAAGTGAACCAAGGTCCTTAACTAAAGATGTATGAATTAGCAATTGATCAATACATAATATGAAATAAATATTTCATGACCTTTTACCCAAACTGTTGATTATTTTAGTTCTTTTTAGATCCACAAATATTAAGACAGGTTTTAAGCCCTTGGAATTTTTTTTTTCAGTGACTTAGGTTTAAATTTTTATGTAACCTGTTAGTACTTGACTTGGCCATATTTGTTGTTATAATAGTTGTCTGGCTTTGGTACACACCGATCAATTTCGATGGAACCTCGATGTTGATGATCTTTGTAATAGGAAAGACTAAGGCCCTTTCCCTTATTCTTTGATAGGATAAAGAAACGCTTTTTCCAGGAGGCCTGAAAAATGAAAAGATTTTGCAGCTCAGTTAAATCTCAGAAGAGCAAGAATTTTTTTCCAAATGCTCATGCGGCTAGTGGGAGGCTTGTTAAAGCAGAGAGTACTTACTGTGGAGAAGAAAAGCTGAGGAGGTGGCGACTTAATGAAGTAATCTTGTTTATAGACTTCATTTTCATAACCAAATGTAAATTGTTTGCCTAATAAAAGACAGTGAATAGGATTCAGTTTGTTCTCTCATAAATTCCAGAAAAGAACTGCTTCATTTGGAAAATATTGTTTATCTCTGGGAAGGTCTTCTTCAGTTTATTCAGTTATTCAAAAGCTTATACACAATGGCCACCCTACCCTCAAACAAAGGGCCAAGTAAAGACCAACAGCTGGCGCCATCATTCAGATGGCTTTAGACAGCTCCATTTGGCTTACACCTGTCCTCCATCCCGAGGTGGGAGCAAAGGGTCATCTCCATTTCTATAGCAGGAGCAAGATAAGGCTGCCTTGCCCTTCCAGCTTAGCAAGTAAAGCAAAACCACCTGCTACTTAAAAGGAGGTACAGAAGTGTTTTTCTTTTGTGGGGGGAGCAGGTGGAGTTGCTCTACTGTAGGAAGGGCAGGTCAGAAGAACTACCTCATCTGAACCACTGGGTACAATGATCTCAGCATCTCTATCCCACAATCCTGATTCCATCTTCACTTAACAAAGAAGCTTTAAGTCTTTGATAAGGTCTGCCTTTTCTAAATCTGAGAGCAAAGCAGATCTATGATCTGTGATGGGAAAGTAAAACCAAGACTTTAAAAAGCATTTTAACAACATTGTTTTCCTAATAATGAAAATATTCCATAGTTCATGCACACTATTTGGAAAATATAGAAAAGATAAAAATTGCCTTTAATACCAGGTCTTACAGAGAAGCAGTTAACATTTCTGAGCTCTTTGCTTAAACATTTTCAACAGCAGTTAATTCTACTTTTGTTTGCTAAGCAAAAGGATAACACACACACACACACACACACACACACACACACACACACACCACACACACAAGTCCTTCACATATGGCCAGAAAAAGTGCCTGTTCCTTCCAGCAAGACTGGAAAAAGTTATAATTTATAGGACATCAGGTAGAATATTCAGAAAAGGCTTGCCTCAGCAGTGAGGAATAATTAACGTTAAACTGAGAGCTATACCAGACCCATCTGACAAATCATAAAAGCAAGTCTTAGAAGATAAAGTTGTTCCCTAGAAACTTAAGATTTATAAGAATAAAAAGAAATAAATAAACTCTGTGCCCAATAAGGTAAAATTTGTAATGTCTGGCAGTCAGTCAACAGTGTCCAGGCATGCAGAAGAGGCAGAAAAATATGACATAGAGTAAGGGGAATAACTAATCAATCAAGACAGATCTAGAACTGACACCAGTGCTAAACTTGCCAGAGAAAGTCATTTAAACTGTTATTTTCAAAGTCTGGGAGAGCATAAGACAGAAAAGACCCAAAGTGAACTTTTAGAGATGAAATCTATGGTGCTTGGGGGAAGACTTTACAGCAGAGGGTAGCCACAGCAGGTTGAGTGCCGCAGTAGAAAACAGCTGTGTACAGAAGGCATAGCAATGGGGCCCATCAAAGCAAACAGGAAGTTTAAAAGGATTCCAGAGCATAAGAAGTTCACAGGCACACAGCGGACAGCCTCAAGTGACCTACTATGGAAGCAGTTGGAATCACCTCAAGTGAGGGAAGGTGACAGAAAAAAATATGTGAAGAAATAGTTCTAAAAATTTTACAAACTTAAAATTATAAACTGAGACTCAAGCAATTCAGTGAACTTCACGAAAAACAAGATACTAGAAAAGAAACAACACGGACGCACACCAAAATGAATTTACCTGGACTGGTACAAGTTACAAGTTAATGATAAAGAACAAGAAATCTCGAAAACAGCTAGTGGGAAAAAGTGCACACAGAACAAGGATAAGGAACAAAGGTGCTTCATTTCCAACAATGCAAGCAAGAAAAAGTGGACCATCATAGAGTCCTGAAGAAGTGCTGTCGCTCAAAATCCCATATGCAGCGAAGATGTCTTCTGAAAATGCAAGCAATTTGGAGACATTTTTGGACGTGCAAATTCTGAAAGAATTTCATTACCAGGAAGCTTCCACTAAAAGAAATGTTAAAGGAATCCTTCTGATGGAAGGGAAATTACACCCAATGGAAATCTGAACATATCGAAGGCATGAAGAATAACTGATGTAGAAAGTACAAGAGTAGACATGTGAGACTGTTTTTCTTATTATCTGAAGCATTAAAAAGTTGATGGACTCACTGGGGGTGGTGGAGCATGTCTTTAATCCTAGAACTTGGGAAGCAGATGAAGGCGAATCTCTGTGAGTTCAAGGTCAGCCTTGTCTATACAGCGAGTTCCAGGCCAGTTGGGGACTACAGGGAGACCATGTCTCAAAAAGCCAAAAAAAAGTCAATGGACTCAACAAAAATAGCAATGCATTCTGCAGATTATAATAGACATATACGTAACGTGAATTCCAATAGTAGCATAAAGACTGAAGGGAAAATGAAAATTTCAGTTCTGTAATGTGCTTATATTGTCTGTGAGAAAGTATACCATTACTTGAAGTTGAACTGTTACATGTTCAAAAAAAATATAAACCCTAAAGTAATGACTAAAAAAAAAAAACCACACACACAGTTTATCATTTATAAGCCAATAAGACAGAGTCACGGACAAAGTACTTAGACAGCACCATAGATGAGTCTCAAGAGAATTATGCTAAGTGAAGGAAGTCAGAGGAGAGTGACTGTGTGATTCATTTATGCAAAACTAGCAAATAGAGTGACAGAAAGCAGAGCCATGGGGCGGGGGAAGGGTGTCAGAGGTAAGGATTACAACCAGATGTCAAAAAACTCAGGAGTGATGGTTAGATTCACTCTATTGATTGTGGTGAGGCTTTCCCAGGTGAATAAATCTATCAAAAACATATCAGATTATCTAATTTAAATACATGCAGTTTCTTGTAGCTTAAAGTAAGCTACAGTCAATCTATTAAAGAATATGAGCAGTGAATGACCATGACAAGTCCATGACCAAAATGCCTCAAAGGTGACTGGTCCTACAAGGACATGGTCTGGCACAATCTTGTACCACCTTTCTGCATCCTCAGCTCTTTTCTCTCATTCCACCTATGACCCCATTTCTCTCTACACATCCTGCCTCTGTACCATTTCAGGGCCTTGGGACATGTCTTCTCATCTGATAAGATGTGTTTTCTTTTCTAGCCTCTTTCAAGACCCGCCACACGAGGCTGAGGAAATGGATCAGCAGTAAAGTGCTTACTACATAAGACTGAGGACCTGAGCTTGGATCCCCAGCACCCACATAAAAGCCAGGTATGGTGCCAGCATCTTTAACCTCACTGCTGGGGATGGGGAGGGGGCAGGGTGTAAGGTGGATACCTGGAGCTCACTGGCCAGTCAACTAAGCAGAAGCACTGAGCTTTAGGATCAGTGAGAGACCCTGCCTCAAAAGATAGTATGGAGTATAAACAAGGAAGACACTTGACCTTTACCCTGGCCTTCACTTTCACAAGTGTACAAGTAACATACACACACAGACATGCACACATGAACACATACATATACCACACACACACACACACACACACACACACAAATCAAATAAAAATAAAATCCTCCACATCCCATGAGTTTCAGCTCAAACACCTTTGCCATAACATTTCTCTGGATTCTCAGAATTATGGCAGATTTTTCCCCGTCATAGTCCACAGCATTTGGTTCCTGTTTCATGATCACAGCATGGCCTGATTAATGAGCTGATCTCAATTTCTTGATACAGCTATTTGCCTGTGTTTACTTCAATGAGATTATAAATTCCTTGAGCACAATGACTCCTCTGGATTAAACTGTACACCCCTAAACTGTACACCCCCACAAGATGAAACACAGGACTTGTAGTAATAGGTTCTTTGGAAACATTTTAGAGTTGAATTGGAGCATTTGCTTTCAAGTAACTACATCTTAAACTGCTGTTCTAACCACTTTCCTATAATGAATTTTGTGAGTATATAAGAGTGGATGTTTGCATAATGTGCATTGAGTTGCCTTCCTAATAAGCCCTGATGATAATTTAGGCAGCTTCTCTAAATGAGAAGTTCATGCAAAATTAAAGGTATATATTTGAGCCTTAGCTGTGCATAATTTATCATAGGTACAGTCTTTAAGGCACAAATGGAATATTTGACCAGTGAAAATCAGAAAATGCTAAATTTCTGGATAAGTCACCTCTTACACAATTAAGTGACTCCAACTGCTTCTGTTATATTCTCTAGATCAAGAATCACTATCCCAGAATGACACCTGTTGTCTCCACTAAACCTCTCCTGGGTAGCTTGATGGACCTTATTCATCATCTTTGGCAGAAAGATTTTTCTCCTTCTTAGTATGTCACTTGGGTACCTGGACTCTTTGGAGGTCTGGTTTCCATTCTGGCTAGCTCTTCTCACCTGTTGGGAAGAAGGGTTATGCAACAGTTAGCCTCTAGGCACAGACATCAGTAGGTTACATTGACTAGCCACAGCATCAGTAGGAGTCAGTCTGGGGTTTATCAGTGCTGGTTCTTGCATTTCCAGTTGTGTGTGTGTGTGTGTGTATGTAGGCCAGAGATCAAGTTTGGGTGTCATGCCTCATGTAGCATCCAACTTGCTTTTTGAGACAAGGTCCCTCACTGGTGGCCTGGAGCTCACCAAGTAAGCTAGGCTGGCTGGCTGGTGGGCCCCATGGATCTGCCTCTCTGCCTCCCTAGATTATAAACATGTGCTATCTCACCCAGCTCTTTTCGTATGAGTTCTGGGAATTGAACTCAGGTCCTCAAGCTTGCATAACAAACACTAATTGACTGAGCGATCGCTCCAGCCTCTCTAGTATTAGTGAACGCCTCCTCCCTGCACCCCAAAACCCATGGTAGCCACAGTGATGAAGACAAATCCAAGGAGCCTGTGTTCCCCCAATGGTCTGTGAAGACTGCAGGGGTGGTCTTTCTGCTCCTCCCCATGTCACAAGAGGCTTTGATGATAGAGCCAAGGGGCCAGAGTGCAGTGGGAGACGACAACACCAAAGAGAGGTCAGAGCAGACAGAGGCAGAAGTACTAGAGAGGTAGAGGTCAAAGGATAGCAGATTCAAGACTGGCCTTGGCTACATAGTGAGTTTGAGGCTAACCTGGGAAAACTTGAAATCCTATTTTTCAAAGCAACAACAAAAAGCCCCAGGCTTATATCCAATGTGAGACTTTCACTGCCTGAGGAAATGGGAAGAAAGACTTTTCAGCGCACCCCTCCTCCAACCTCCGTGCCGTGGGGCTCAGTCATCCGTCTATGCATCATTTAGCCTTGTAATGCTGCAGAAAGCTCAGCTCTCCTAGCTGTGGAGGAGAATCTGGCTGTGAGTGATCTATTTTAAAGCAACGTGTTTACCGCAAACAGTTTTGGGGTTATTCTTTAGAAAACAAAATCACTTTTCCTGATAAAATATTTAACTGTTTTAAAAGATTTTATAGTTCATAAAGGAGAGGGATAAAATTTTCCCAAGGATGCTAGTTTGAGAACATCCTCTGCTGCACAGTTTGAGCAGAATTCAGGCTTAATCCTTTCCCTAGCACGGGGGTTCTGAGAGGAGCCAGAGGGAGTGCAGGAGCCCCAGGCACAGCACCAAGGCGTGTGGTTTGGGAAGGCTGTCCTATTCTGGGGGTGTGGCGGGGAGCTTATTGTGCTAATGAAAACTTGGGTTTGAAACAAGATGAGTGAAGTGTCTTGTATCTAGTCCTCCAGTCATACTGGGTTCCACGTCGATGCTCACAGATACTTCCAGTGCTCTTCTCATGCACTGGGAATGGCGAAGTGTGTTTTCAAGGTAGCTTTCTGATACCCATGAAGGACTCCAAAGCTACGGAGGGGGAGGGAGACTCTCTTCCATGGTCTCCCCATGATACAACAGATACACTTGTAGTGTGTGATGATTTAGTAGCTAACTGTGAAGTCTGCATTTAAATTTCACCCTCATTAATAAGGAAAGATGTGATCGTCAATACAGTACGGTTCCTCCACTTAAATGGAGGCTATAATACTACCACTCTCAGGATTGCCAGAACTACTCAGCTCCAGAGCACTCATCGTACAATCAAAGCTCAGGAATGCTAGCTGCCAGGTCTTTCCTAGCGAAAACATTCTGTGGTCGTGTGGCTGTTAATACTAGCTGATATTACCTTCTAAGTAAGATGCATATAGATCCTCATCACAACACTCTGAAGCTTGCATCATCCTTAGAATGATGTAACATCCAGTCATAGACAAGGAAACCGTTAATGGAAAGATGAAACAACTTGTCTTTGATCACAGAATTAAAGCAAAACAGAGCCCAAATTCTAGCTTCAAGATTCTAACGCCAGTCTTCAAGATTCTGTACTTCCCCCTACTCAAAAAAGGAGACTGTGCCAGATACGGTGGCACAGGCCTTTAATCTCAGCACTGGGAAGGCAGAGGCAGGCAGATCTCTGTGAAGCCAAGGTTAGCCTGGTCTACATAGGAGGTTCCAGGCCAGTTGAGGTTACATAGTGAGTCTCTGTCTCAAAAAAAGACAGGAAGAAAGAAAGGAAAAGAGGGAGGGAGGGAGGGAAGGATGAAATGTTTTAGTTTTGCTTGCGTTTCTAGCCACTGGCCCCAAATGAATAGACAACCCCCTGCTACCTGTCCAGTTTAGCTCTTTGATTTCATTCAGGAAGAGCACCCCCATATTTGTTGCCTAACCTGTTCATCGTAATCTCACTGGGGATTTGATAAGTATGATATCGTAAGAGGTCTTATGTTCCTCCGGTTGCATAGTCCAAGAAGATTATAAAGAAAAAGCTAAGACAACAAGGTTGCTCAATTGCAAAAATCTTCCAGATCACCATAACCTAGAGAAGCCACATCAGTCACGCTCTGGCAGTACTTACCAAATTGCTGGGCGAGTTCTCAGTGAAGTGCCTTGTCCCTGGCTCTCCTGAGCTATGGCGTCAGGGTGAGGATCAAGTACAGGCTCTATCTGAAATGTGAACCAACAGGAAGTTCTCCACAACCCCTGGGAAGATTTCACTTTTGTCCCAAATTCAAACTGTAGCTGGTGCCCAGGGGGAAGTCCTGGGCTTTCATTCTTGTGGCTTGGCACAGAATTACACCTGGTGTTCCAGGTATCAGGAGGAAAAAAAAGCAAACAAATTTAAAAAATTCCTGTGAGACTTTGGACCATAGTCACAATAATGCTTATTGAGGACAGTGCCAACCTGGACTTGACCTTCTGCAGTGACTACTTCTGAAACAATTGCTCTGCTTCCCACCCAGCAGTATCTCACCAATACATCTTCCTTGGAAAGATTGCTTTGTACTCGATGGGGAAACAAAAGCCTAGCTTTTCCAACACACTGGCTCCTTCCTGCCGATGGCTTCTAGGAAGAGCTGCTCATTCATGCTTGATGGAGGATTTTCATCAGTGTGGGGAACGGGTAGGCATGCTGTCCTGCACAGACATCTGACACCTCTTCAAAGCAAACAGGTTACACAAATGGTTGTCATTGGACCCATGCTCTGGCATTTGGCCAGCTAAGGGGCTTGCATATATTTTCACTTATATTGCAAATAGACTGAGGGAAGGAAAATATGCTAATGAGTTGTATCTTGTTATCTCACCTTTAGAAATCAAAGGACATAATCTTTATTCTTAATCTTTGTTATCCTCGCAAAAATAGCTGGGCTCCCATCATTCGTGATACAGTCTTGCAAATTTTAAGACTTCTGAATCTTTTCTTTCTAGTCTTCATTGGTAAGATAGGTTGGATAATTCCTTCTTTTTTCCTTTGAGACAGGGTCTCATTACATTTCTGAGGCTAGCCTGGAATTCACTATGTAGTCCAGCTTTGTGATGGATGACTCTGACTTCATAAAATCTTTTTTTAAAAATTAAGACATGTCTGCACACTTTTAATCCTAGCACTCGGGAAGCAGAGGCAGGAGGATCTCTGTGAGACTGAGGCCAGCCTGGTCTATACAGAGAGTTCCAGGCTCTCTGGGGCAACAGGAAGACCCAGTCTCAAAAAAAAAAAAAAAAAGACTCCACATATAAAATGCAGCAGCAGTCCTGGTTAGCCTTCAACAAAGGTTATTTTTCTTTTACACCCAATGGAGGGAGTGGTCTTGTTGGTTCCTTTATTTGGCAAACTTCCTGGGCTCCAGGCATGCAGAAGCCATTGGTTGTATTGTTCATCTGTAGCACAGGGATTGTTTTGATTCATTTAGGAGAAATATTTTCTTGCAATGTATTTCCTTGCTGTTTCTTTGGGTCAGCTTTTAACTTTTTTTTTTAAACAGAGTTTCCCTAGCCCCAGCTCGTCTGGAACTCACTGTGTAGAAACCAGGCTGTCCTCTAGCTCACAGAAATCCTCCTGCCTTTGCCTCCAGAGTGTTGGGATTAATGGTATGAGCCACCAAGAGAGATGTAGCTTTTGAGTCTTTTAAAAATACTCTGTATTTTTACATTTGGTCATTATCTGAGAATTATTAGTGATAGCTTTAGTTGGTCTTACAGTGATTGTGTTGGGCTCTAACTGGGAACCACAAGCTACAGACAGCGTATCATCGTAGCAGCAAGATGTAGGCAATGAGGAGAAAACTGCCTTACCGCTTGTATTCCTAGGTACATGCGAACTTCCTCTCTTTTCATGTCTGCCTGTCCATTCACCATTTTTTTCTTCTTATTTTCCAATAATATTACAAAATTCTTCAGATGCTGAGGGTATCCCCACAGGTATCTAGGAAAGCTACTTGTACTGTTGATACAATTGAAAATGAAAACAAAATCTGCCTCTAGTGTCAAATATGACTTGTGAGATATATACTAACATACTATGGTTTCCCTTTTAATTATCACCACAACCTGTAAACAAGGCTGTCAATCAAATACCTTTGAAAGTAAACAATCATCTATGTATTTGAATTTTTAGGTAAATTATTCCAGGCTAACTAATTTGCTAATTAGGCTTCTCTATCATGAGATTACTCTTCGACTTGCTAAACAGTCTGTATTGGGTGACGATACCTAGTATTTATCGGGAATTTTAGATTCACCTAGAGTCTCATTTAATCCCCAACATTTTGTAGAGTGAGAGTGACGACTTCTTCATTTCAGAAGGAGGAAACTGTAATTTTGAGATGAAGTAGCTTGCTAAGGCTATGCAGCTCGTGACAGAAATCCACTCTGGTCTATCTTCACTCTGCAGCTGGCATTTGCACCTTGCACTCTGCTGAGTACTGGGTTGGGACCCTGGGATCTCAGCCTGCTCTGCTTCTGATGGGCAAGGGTAACCTGCATAGGCTGCCAGAGCTCTCATAAGCCCATTTCTGTGCTTGCTCAAAGAGTTCTAGGTCTCCAGTCAGGTCACACTACGATGATTATGCCCTTGGACCTGAGCCAGGGACTCGTCAGTAAGCAGACTGTCTGGCTTCATGTTGCATGCCTATCGTCCATGTGGAGAGTATGTCCCCGTCAATGCCACCAGTGAAGTAGTGACATCAGTCACACCCCAGGACATCTTTGCTATATCTGTTCTCTGGAACAAAGAATTAAAAGAGGCCAGGAAAAGGCTACAGACATGAAAAAAAAATAATAAAGGTGTCCTACAAATTGTGTTAAACAATGTTAGAGTGAAAATTTATTTCCTATCCCTTGTGTGGTGGTGTCCAAACCATCCTACCTTTGTGAAGAGAAAGAAACTGATAATATAAAGCATTTACACAATTTTGCATGTGTCCTATCACTGAATTGATGTTTTTGACTGCAAATGAAAATATTACAGTGGCTTATAACTTATTCATCAGACAGTGTGTAAGATGACCGAGCAAAGCAATTCCAGCTCGATTTGATGACCCGAAAACAGAAGGACAGTTTGTGGGTCTGATTGCTGTGGTCACAGTTGGCTGTCATATGCTTTTGTGTTCACAAGAAAGCATCTCGAACCTCAGAGAAGGACTGGGGGAAATGCGTATCCCCTCTAAGTCCCTTCCATGTCAAGGAGGAACATTTTTCCTTTAAGGCCTGAAGAAGACAGGCATCTGATTGGGTTGATCACAGGTCACCTCAAGGCTAGTCATTGAGCAAGAGGAAATGAAGTGTCCTTGGCATGAACCAATCATGGTTCTTCACACTGGCATCTGAACCAAACCATAGCTCTCTCAACTGGGAAGATGGAGAATGTCAGCTGTGCGTTGAATTCAACCCCCTCTCTAGAATCAGCTCCTGGAATGGGTCTCTGCACCCAGGGCACCTTGACCCGTGTCCACTCTGTTCCCATTCTCTAGTTTACTCTCTCCCAACTCCTGCTTACCTGCCAGATCTTAGCTGTACCCCTGCTTTCTCAGGACACAGCATCCTGGCCCTGTGTGAACTTTGGAGCATATTTTGTCACTTGCCATTTTATATGCATTTGTCTGCTCATTTAATTGATGACTGCTCATCCTCTACCAGATGATACAATCTACTAAGGTGATGCTATAGATGTTTTTGCTGACCATGGCTTCCCCACAGCTAGTTTAAACATTTATCATACTATGTTTATTTGTGATGTGCCTACTATATATATGTATATTATATATTACACATAATATATATATATATATATATGCCAGTTATTGTATTACGGATAGTCAAGCAAAAAGACGAGCATCTTCTGAGAGCTCATCATTTGGCCAGAGAAACCCAGTCTAATATTCCTGTGATATTTATCTGTGCTTGACTTTCTTACCTCAGTCCCTTGGCCACACCTGAGACTTCGAAATGACCCATCTCTGCACAACCTTGATCCATTCTTAGAACCACATCTTCAACAGTACCTTCCTAGTGTTGCTGCCCTTTGCCTCACTTCACCCCATCTTTGCTTTGCCTTCTCTGAGACCTCCAGATCCTTGATCTTCCTCATTCCTTCAGGTGAATCCTGTGCTCACTGACTTTTCTAGCTGAAACTGCCTGCAAAAGTTGACGAGTTAGGCTGGGCTTTGCACCAGAAAACCACTGGAGGGATTGAGTGAGCACCAGACCCAGGTGCTGTCTTCCCACTGGCTGGATGATGACCCACTCAGTGGCCTGATACCCCGGACTTTGCTCAAACAGGCAATGTCAGTTAGCCAAACCTAGCTGAAATTCTCTTTTCCCTTTAAGTTCTTCTTTTCACCTGGTTCTCTTCAGCACCAATCCATTTTCCAGGTCTCACTTGTTTGCTTCTCTCCCTACATGCAATCCTTACGTTTCAGAACCCTCAGAGGTCCCTCCTCAGGTAAGTCCTTCCTCTGTACTTCTCGATGCTGAGTTCAGATCCATTGAGGCTGGTGATGGCAAATGTGGCAAGGTTTGTATTTGTCTGCTCTGTGCCATTCTGCAGCCACGGAACTGAATGGAAAGGAGCCTTCATTCTGGGCTAGTGCTTGCTCTGGGGACGTAGAAGAGCCAAGAAGTTAAATAGACTCACAAAGGAGGGCTCCAAGGATGACCTGTGCAATCAGAGGTTTAAAGAGGGAAGACATAGAGATGAGTGGAGAAAGGATGGGAAGGGGCTCCAGGAGTGGGTTCCTTGGTGAGATCAAAGGCCAGTGGTCCACAGCGGTTGGAAGAGTGAGAGGTGGTTCTTCGAAAGAACAGGTTTGAGTGATTTTGAAAGTACAGCAACACCTGGGTGCGGGGGGCGTGGTAGACTGTGTCAAATCCCTGGGCTCAATCCCGAGAACCCATTCCCCCAAAGTAGATCAACTGCAGGAAGCAGGTAGATGAACTGTTCAGTCCAGAAACTCATTGGTAATGAGGAGATCAAGGAACTGAGTGCTAAGGTGTTTCATCCTCCACATGGGGGTCCAGTCTATGGAACAAAATCTTTTTGAAGTTTCCTAAAATATTTTTTTTTGAGGGAGGAGGGTTCTCTATAGGAAACTGAACCTGGGTTGTGGCCTAAAAAGGTTTAGAAACAGGAAAAATAGAATAAAGGTACCAATCTCCCTACCTCCCCCTAACACACACACACACACACACACGCGTCCATTATACTTGGATTCATTTATGAAAAACAAGTGAAGACACACATGTCCAAGTGGGCTCTTCGATCCACAGAGTTATAATTCTCTTTATTTCAAAATAACATTCGTGACTGAAAGATTTTAGACCCAGGAAACAATCAACAAAACATCCCTGCAGCTGGGGAAGGGATGATAAGGAACTTCCTCCATTTATTTCCCTTTCTTTCCTCTTGTCCTGAATCTTAATGTTATCAATCTGGTTAGACTTGGTAGACAGGGAAAGGGATAATACAATAGAAAAGACAGAGAGTAGTGGAAGAAGAAAGAGACTCCAAGAGTAGGGGTCCCCATCCAGAAGCCTGCTTCACGTAGCCCATCACACTGTATAGGAGTAGGGGTCCCCATCCAGAAGCCCGCTTTGGATAGACCATCACACTGTGTAGGGTACTAAATGACTTCTGGGTCTTGCTAGTCAGTGAGCAGCTTCTCTGCTTCTCTGAATCTGAATGGCCCAGTTTATTTGCTTTGAACTTCAAATATAACAAAAATGACTGTCCTTCATTTCTGGGATCTGGAGAAAAAAGAATAGGCTTTATATAGATTTATACGAATCATAAATTTGAGGAATCAGACAAAACCCACAAATAAGATGCTAATTCCAAGTAGTATTCTGTTTTGGTCTTTTGCTTTTTTGTCCTGGGAAATGTGTGCATTTAATGTTTTCATCCCTTTCAACCTTTTATTTCTGTAAAAAAATAGTTAAAAAGAAAGAATATTTAATTTTAACATTTATCCATATAAGTTGGTGAGCTGGATAGCTTCAGTTGTCAACTTGATACACTTGGGTAGAGGGAACCTCAATTAAGAAATTTCCTCCATTGGATTGGCCTGTGGCCGTGTTTGTGCGGCATTTTCTTGATTGTTGAGTGACGTGGAAGGGCCCAGCCCACTGTGGGTGGTACCACTCCCGGGCAGGGTATTTTTGTATTGTATAAGAAAGCAGGCTGAGTACAGGCCAGGGGAGCAAGGAACAAGCCAGCAAGGAGCCCTCCTCCATGCTCTGTGTCCAGGTTCCTGCCCTGAGTTCCTGCCTTGGCTTCCCTTGATGATGGACTGTGAGCTGTAAGTCAAATAAACCCTTTCCTCCCCAACTTGATTTTGGTCAGTTTTTTTAATCATAGCAATAGAAAGCTCACCAGAACAGTTGATTAGTGGGCACTGAAGGAAAAAAAAAAAAAAGAATCACACATAGACCTTGATGTGCATTATGAGTACTATATCATGTGTGAAAAGAACCAGTGTATTTGTCAGGATTCTGGTAGAAAAACACTAGGCTGAGTGGTGGCATGGAAGACCGATACTAAAGGGCCGTGTGCAGAGATGCTGAGCAAGGAGAGCCGGTTAAGGTACCGAAGTACCTGGTCGAGCAGTGCAGCACCTTTCCTGTTGAAGCCTGAAGAAATCAGAGGTGAGAGAGGAAAGCGCTACCAGATTCTGCGGAGAATCTTAGCCATGGAGGAGGTGCCACACTGCAGCAGCAGAGGCTCTGGCAGGGTCCAAGGTCACTGTTTAAACCCTGGGTGGCACAGAGAGAGAAGAGGTAAGGATGAGAAGAAGCCGGAAAAAGAAGGTTAAACAGGAGTAGGCAGAGGACTGTGGGAAGAGTCAGCAGTGTGACATCAGAGAGAAGCCACGTTTGTAAAGGAGGGAGGCGGTCAGCCATGTTGCGTTTGCTGTCGGAGGGTGACTGAGATGCAGGCAGAGAACGGGCCACTGGCTTTGGCTAGATGAAGGCAGTCGTGACCAGAAAAACCGCACTTCTGTATGGGTAGGGAATGAGAAGTCTGATTGGAGTTGCAAATGGGAGAAGGAAGCCATCTGTCTTCTGAGGACTACCAGGGCGGGGAAGAGTGAAAGAACGCCACAGCTTGAGAATCATGGGAATTCAGAAATAAGAGCTCTTCTTTCAAAGGAGGAGGAGGAAGAGACAGAGGACATGGCATCTCTGCTGGTCATAGGGGCTGACGTGTGATAGCGTTTATCTACCTTCCGACCCCTTCCACACCCCGGGTGTCTCTGGGCCCCAGTGAGGCACCTTCTTGACTCAGGCATTGGCAGCAGTCAGAGGCAGAAGGAATGTCAAGTTCCATGCTAGGGAAGCTGGGTTGAAGGCCTCTCTTCTTCTGGGCCGTATAATGTGTGGTGGGGGGCATTTTGCTCTCACAAGAAAAACCAGCTTGGTCATGAAGATGACACTGGAGAAGTGAATCTGAGAGTTCCACAAGGCCACTTGGCCAGCTCTGAACCCAGCAATGTTTGATTTCCATTCTCCCTTTAGATGTCCCCACTATGGTAAGTTGAAATCTCTGGACTGTTTAAGTCAGAAGATGACTCAGCATAGTACTTATGAGGAAGGAGTCAGACCTTCTGAATCACTGCAGCCTTCTGTGATCTTAGAGAATTTATTTCCCTTCCGTAAGCCTCAGTTTCTCCATCTTGAAAATGATAACTATGACAAGGTCTACTTAAAAGATTTGTTATGAGGATTAAATGAGTTTATATTTATAGAGATTAGCTGGATGTGCCTGCAATTCCAACACTTGGGAGGCAGAGGCAGGAGGATCATCACCATGAGTTTGAGGCAGGCCTGGGCTACAGCACGAGTTCTGGGCTACACAGAGATACCCAGTCTCAACTATCATCATCACGGTCATCATCAGAGAACTTAGAATAGTGTTTGGCATGTGATAATACTTCATAAGCATTTGTCTGATAATGAAGGGTGTGGAGTCTAATTTGTAACTGAGTCCCACTGGTAAAAAGAGAGGCTAGGCTTCCTCTCAGAGCTTGAAGACTTTCCAAAATATTTCATGTGGGGACAATTCAGGTGTCCAGTCATCCTTATATTTTACATGAGTAAACAGACTATGGGAGAATCAATATCATCCACGGGTGAACCTGGTAATAGACACTATAATGAAGAGAGGCTCAGCAGACCAAGAATCAAGTGAGTCTGTGCTATAAACTCTGCTTCAACTCACTGGAAATCTCAGGTCTGTCCCCCTTCTATTGTGTTGGGTTACTGACTGGTGGTGATCAGATGACCTCCAGTTACCAAGCAGGTCTACAAGTCTCATCACCTTAGCTGAGTTTACTCAGCCCTCGACTTGAGCTTCTTGTTCTACCTTTTCTCTCCTTGATGTATTCACCAGGGCATCGTCTCCAGCACCACAGCAGATCTATCAGCCCTGTGCTCAAATCCCTCCTGTGGTTTCCCACAATGGTATCTATCCACTGTGTTCACATGGTTGAAAGGCCCACATTATCTGGCTCTGTCCCTACTGGTTTTCTTGGTGTCTCTCATATAGGCCCAGGTGGGAGCTGCTGGAGGGGCTTTGCACTTGCTGCTTGCTCTGCCTGGAGCTCTCCTCCTGCATATAGCCTCCCTCACTGCTCCCAGCTTTCTGCTCAGATGTTATTCTAGCCAGAGAGGTCTTTCTCAGCCATTCTCTCTTAGCCTGTCCCCTTCTCCTTTCACTGTTTATGACTTTTCATATCTTACTTGATCTTGCTATTCAAAAGTTCCTGCTACATGAAATTATATTAACTATCTGTGTTCCTGACCAAAAGATAAACTCTATGAAGACTAAGACCGTTTTGTTATTTGCTATATTCTTAATACCAGGAACAGTGCTTGGCACATGGTTCAATAAATGCTTTATATAATATATAATTATATTACATATAATATTATACATATCATGTGTGGTTATTTCTTTTCAGATGTCTTGGATAATTAAGGACTTCCCATGGAGCTGTGATTTGCTTAGGACATGGCTTGGAGAATGTTTATGGAACCGCCTACATCTCCTGTCTTTATTCCAGAAAGAGAAACTGGTCTTCAACTTCCATAAGCCCTGTCAAGGTAGGAAAGAAATCGTGAGCCAACCATGATTTTGTTGAAAGTATAAACCTTCCAACACAGTCATTTTCAGTTACAAATTGATCTTTTTTGCATCTGCAAAATGAGAGAGAACATTGTTCCCATTGGGTATGTGACTTGTTGGGATGTGGGTGATCAATCACAGGAAATTCTTCCCTGGTATTAACCAGCTGACTACTTCCAGTTTATATCCAAATCTCCTAGTGTTTAAAATGGCTATGCTGGTTTGCCCCTGTAATAGTTACTTTTTCACATGGCTGTAACAAAGGATCTGATGAAAGCAACTTCAGGAAGGAAGGGTTTATATTGCTTCACAGTGTGAGAAATAGTCCATCACGTAAGGGAAGGCACGACAGGAACATAAAGCAGCTCGTTACATTGTGTCTACGGTCAGGAAGCAGAGACAGATGAAGGCAGGTGCTTAGCTAGCTTTCTTGTTTTCATGAGGTTGGGGACTCCCACCTATGGAATGGTGCCACCTTCATTTCCCATCTCACTTAACCTAATTAGAAAATCCCTCACAGATATGCCCAGAAGCTTGACTTCTTAGCAACATGAATCCTGTCAAGTTGACAATCAGTATTAACCATCACACTTATGTGGTTTCTAAACATTTTATTATTTTTTTGAAAAAAAAAAAAAAGCTTATTGAAGGAGTCAGTCTTTACAAATTCCCTCTGTCGTTTCAGTGGGTGGTGTTTTCCTCCCATCCCCTTCTTTCATCTCGTCTCACTAAAGGGGGAGACCTTCTCAAAGCTCCAGTTTCTCAGCTCTTCAACTCATCCTTCCCCAGGCGTCTTCTTCCATCTGGAGAGGTTTGACACAGGTTCCTGGAGTCCAGCTCAGGCTGGGCTGGGTTGAAGTGCTGCCTTACACTGGTACTAGAGAAGATGCCCATTGTGGAGAGTCATCATACTGAATCTCTGTAGCTAAAATCCTTCTGGAGGGGTGTAAACATCCACCCCCTCCTCCCTTGATCCCAACAGGAAACCCAGGTACGATTTCACCAAAACGCAGTCGGGGAAACCAGTGAGTTTATTGAGCTTATGTACAGAACAATGGGTGAGGGTCTACTTACAGAAATGTGGGTGTTCCCCACCCCAAGGCAGCACTAGAAAGTCTTCATCCAAGCTGGGATGGTGGCTTCCCCACAGCTGCATAAAATGGTGACAGCCTCCCCTAGGCTTCCTTTAGCCTATGTACCCTGAGTCCCTCCCCCAGACCACTGCAACTGGGCCAAGTGATTAGTTGGGAGGTGTGGCTGGACTCAGATGAGGGCCCCTTGACTCTCCCTGTCCCTCCTTTGTGGCATGTGAGAGTCACCAAGATCAGTTGTGATGATCCTAGGCAAGCAGCATACTTGGGAAGATGGTGTCTGTCCAGCGTCTGTCGGAGGACAGTCCTTATACAAAAGTCCCTCTCCTTAAGGCCTTTAGACTCTTAACTTGCTGTTATGATACATCTCATTTACACCACAAGGATTTGCCTTTTGCTTAATGACTCAGAAATTTTATAGAAACACCCACTAGAGAAAGAATCAGAGTTAGGATTTGAATCTGGGGCTGTCTGACACCACAACCCTCTTTCCTGTACAACAGGAAAAAAGATGGTACTAGGTGGCTTATGGCTTTGCTAGTCAAGTTTTGTATCCTGTTTAGATTGGCCTTTTGAAACTCCTGGGCTTTAAAACAACCATCAAGTAGAACTCCGTTCCACGTGGGTGGCTTTGAAGATTCAAAGTGTTAACAATACAGCAATCCATCAAATGTACACATATTCTGGGAAACCATATTTTTAACCATGAAAAAAAAAAAAACAAAGAAATGTCACCACAAAGCTTTTGAAGAAAGACGTGAGCAGCCATGTCAGCACAGTAAACTCTACATCAGCCCAGGGCCTGTTTTTTAAACAAACACATTTGCTGAAGAGAAGGGGCAAATAATTTATAGCTGATTCTGGGTAACAGGATACCAATATGTACCAAAGAAGCTGTTCTCGACATGTCCCATATCTTTTTTGATATAAGATATTCCTTGTACTTTAGTGTTCTGTAAATATTTGTATAATTCATGCATACTTGAGAGGAAAGCTTCCTTGGGCCAAACCAAATTGCAATTAGCAACCCCAAAGCAAAAGAATTTCTCTCTTCCATCTTGGAACTTCATACAGCTGGAGGCATCAGAAAAGATAATTTGCATGTCCTAAGCTTTAAAGAATGGGTTCTATACCCTCACATATATAAAAATTTCACTTGAGAATTATTTGTTCTTTTCCCTACTTAATGTTAATCTAGATAATAGTAATTATGAAAGGCATTGCAGAAAAAGATTCCTTTAAGAAAAAAACAAAGCAAAACAAAAACAAACAGCGGTAATGAAGGCTAGGAAGATGGCTGAGTGGTTAAGAGAGTGTAGTGCTCTTGCAAAGGACCTGAGTTGGTTCCCAGCACCCATGTTGGGCAGCTCGCAACAATCTGTCACTCCAGCTCCAAAGGATCTGATGCCTTCTTCTGGCCTCCACGGGCACCTGAACACATATGCATATACTCACCTATACACATAATTAAAACTTTAAAAAAAATACATATTTTTACAAACGTCAGAACTGATCAAGAGAACAGTGTACATTATGGAAATGAGTCACTTCTCTCATCTAGAAGCAACTGTTGAAGTGATTTATTCCAGAGGAAGGAGAGGGCAGGGATCTGGGCCTACATGTTGAAGGCAGTCTGCTGGTTTGTGCCTCTCTTAAACTTCACACCCTTCCTCAACAAGTTGCCCTGAGCTTACAGTTCCTCTGCAGACTCTTGAAATTCATGGCAAAGCTGCCTCAGCTCTGAGCACATTAATAACCGGAATCCTTTGCCACTCAATCTGGGGAGAGGATATTGCATTATTTCTTTCTTATTGCTGGCAGAAGCAATTTAAGAGAGATGAGGTTTTGGCTCACTATTTCAATCCACCATGGCAGAGAAGGCAGAGTGGAGTTCACCACAGCAGGAACACACAGCAGAGGTCCCATCATCTTGGCAGATCAGAAAGCACACAGTTAGAGCCTGCCTATCATCTGCAAAGCCTACTAACAACCCACTTCTGCTAGCTAGAATCTGTATCACAAAGGTTCCATAACCTTCCAAAACAGAACTGTCAGCTGGAGATCAGGTGTTCAAATACAAGGGCTGGTGGGGACATTTCACATAGAAACCAAAGCACAACCGATAGATAGCTAGGTCTGCAAACAGCCAACACACCACTGGTCCTTTGATGGTCTTTTCTGATTGCTTAATTTAGGCTTTGCTGCCACTGGTACAGACCTTCAAGGGAGCCTTTTAGTATTTATATAAAGCATGCTGTCCTAGGGCCACTTAATCCAAAACTGCAGGCAATTAGTTAAACATAACAGATTCCTGGTTTCCATCTCTGACCTATAGAAGTGGGAATCGAGTAAGAAACTGCCCTCCATAAGCCAATTCACAGGATTTTCAGGCTCTCTAAATCTTAAGATTCACTGAGTAAAGAAACCACCTTCTACCTGCCAGCCTGAACTTCCTCTCCTCTGTGGTCTCTTTAGCCTTGGTGGAGGCTAAGCTGGAAGGTGTTTCTTTGGCAATCTGTCTGAATCCCTAGGCAGAGGACAACCCTCACCTGTATTTAGAGTGGAATGTATACAACTTTTGCAGCCACTATTTTACAAGGGTGACTTCCTCGCCTTTTGGGGATGGGCACCATTTCTTAAATTACCAAAGATAACATGATAGCTGACAATGAGTTGGACTTATTAAATGTTTTCTGCACTTGCACTTTTTGGAGACTTGAGTTTGACATCACAGATGACAAGGCATGGTCAAAGAAGAATCCTTGAAGGAGAAAAAGGAAGTGGAGGGTCCATTATGGCCTCCCCATAAACCTCACATCATCATCACCATCACCATCATCATCATCATCACCATCATCATCATAACCATCATCATCATCATCACCATCATAACCATCACCATCATCACCATCATCATCATAACCATCACCATCACCACCATCATAACCATCACCATCATCACCATCATCCATCATCATAACCATCACTACCATCACCATCATCATAACCATCACCATCATCATCATAACCATCACCATCATCACCATCATAACCATCACCATCATCACCATCATCATCATAACCATCACCATCACCACCATCATAACCATCACCATCATCACCACCATCATCATAACCATCACCATCACCATCATCATAACCATCACCATCATCATCATAACCATCACCATCACCACCATCATAACCATCACCATCATCATCATAACCATCACCATCACCATCATCATAACCATCACCATCACCACCATCACCATCATCCATCATCATAACCATCACTACCATCACCATCATCATAACCATCACCATCATCACCATCATCATCATCACCATCATCTCCAACATCTTGATATCACTGTCATCATCTCTGACGTCTACTAATTATTGATCTTTGTTCAAACATCTCACTGAACACTCCACTTACATCATTTCCTTTAATGTCTGTATTACTTTTTTATGTGGATGATGAAACTGAAGGATTGCCCAAGGCTACATGAGTATTATGTGGTCAAATCGCACAGCTAAAATTAGAACTTGGATCAAATTCAGAGTCTATTTTAAAAAACATTTGTTATTTATTATTTTTATTTTATGTGTATGAGTGTAATGTCTGCATGTGTGTAAATGCACCCATGTTGCGCAATGCCCATGGAGTCAGAAGAGGGTGTTGGAATCCTGTGGAACTGGAGTTATGGATGGTTGTTAACCACCATATAGGTGCTGGGAATTGAACCCAGGTTGCCACAGGAGCAGCTGTGTTCGGGGTCCCAGCACTCAGGGCCAGCCCAAGGGGGACTGAAGGATCTCCACCATGGGGTGAGGGGGTGAGTAGGCACGGAATCAAGACACCGACTCCGGGAGTTGAGCAGAAAGCCAGCAGTGGTGGTCTGCTGCAAACTCGTTTGTACAAGAAAGAACAGAGAGTCTTATAGGTCTTGTTGTTAGCCAATAGCTTTATGGGGTGGGGTCCTGACCACAGCTAATCGCAGTTTGCTCCCAGATGGATCAGGTTCCCTCCAGGTGCTGGGCAGAAACTGGCTTCACAACCTACTGATGTGGAGCACCACACCCATGAGAGCCGTTCCTCCATTCCTCCTGGCAGGTGGCCTGGCTAGGCCCATCCTGCATTATGCCCAACACAGCTGGTGTTCTTAACCGCTAAACTATCTCTCTAGCCCCAGAGTCCAATTTTTAAACATGCAAATGCATCACTGTGAAAAAAGGAAAGTAGCTTTACTGATTGCAAGATGTCTTAAACAACTGAAGCTAAAACTAGCAAAGTAGACCAAACCCACCTTGTCATTAACGCTTCCTTCTCTTTCCTTATGAACCCCATGCTATTTGCTAAGTCATAGTATCAAAGCTCAAGAAATACCCAGTCTTGTGTATCTGAGGCCATAGCCCTTTCCAAATTTATATTCTGGGACATACTTGGGTTTTAAATGCTTGAAACAAATGTGCTTAAAATCTGTAGTGGGATAAATATTTATAGTGCCATATAAACTAAAACTCACTCCAAAGGTAGTTCATCATATTGGACCATTGTGTTTCCAAATGCTGGTCACATACTTTAGAAGGCTCTTCATGCATGAACCTACAAGCTAATGGCATTTCCCTGTCCACATCAGTGCTGAGGTGTTGGTTAGGACTTTCCAAATACGTCCTTGGTGTGTTTATGCTCATGATTTATGAATCCAAAAGATTTAGTGTCTGATTCAGAACAAGTCTCTGAGGTCTATCAAGAAAATGATCTATGGCCTGAGGGCGTACTAGAAAAGAAAGAATACTTCTGTTGGGCTCCAGGGTTGGGGGAGGGAGTGAGGAGATGGGGTGGAGAAACAAGTTCCAAGGAAGGTCTCAATGTGAATAGCTCCTGTCTCCAGTGAAAACACATAATGTATCACTGTCTTCTGTTTCTCAAGATACTTCAAAGCCTGAAAGGAGAAAATATGAACAGTCTGATTATAACACTCAGCCAATACTTAGAGTGGAGACAAGGATAGTGGGTGAAAAGTATATGGTGTATATGCCATGAGGGGTTGCTGTGGCTTGAATGTGACCCCAAAGTTTGTGTGTTAGAAGCTTATGCCCCAAATTCACATGCTAATGACATTTTGATACCCTTGGGAGATGTATTAATTACTTTCCTAGTTGCTGTGATGAAATACTTGCCAAACGCAACTTAAGAAAATGTGGTTATCTTTGACTGTAGACTTGAAACAACACAGAATCACTGGGAACAGAGTTTTAATGCAGGACTATCTAGATTAGGAGGCCTCTGTGGAGGAGTATGTTGGTTACATTAACTGAGGTGGGAAGACCCACCCACTGTAGGTAGCATCACTCCCTAGGAAGGGGATTCTGAATTGTATGTTAATTCATTGTTCTCTGCTCTTGACTATGAATATAATGTGACTAGCTGCTTCAAGCCCCTTGCGGCCTTGGCTTTCACACAGTGATGGTCTGCAACCTGGAACTATGAGTCAAATAAACACTCTTTCCCTTAAAGTGCTTCTGTCAAGGTATTTTTATCACATCAACAGGAAATGAAACTAAACAGAAAGAATGGATTTATTTCAGCTCACCATTTGAAAGGTGACAGTCCATGGTGGCAGGGGAAGGTGTGGAGGCAGGAGCCTGAGGTGGCTGATTACATCACACCAGCAGCCAGAAAGCCAAGCGATGAACGCTGGAGCTCAGGAAGCTTTTTTCCTTTTTATTCAGTCCAGGACTCCAGCCCATCAGATTCCAAATGATTCCAAATCCAGGCAAACTGACAATGAAGATTAATCATCACAGGTGGTGATTAGGGCTAGATAGTAGCATTAGGCTTCACGGGAGGAGGAAGAGACAGTCGCTAGTATATTTGCTGTCTCCCTGTGCCATGATGCAGCAAGAGGGCCCTCACCAGAGCCAAGCAAATGCTAGCTAGCTCCATGTCCTTGGATCTCCCAGTCTCCAACTGTGAGTTAAACAAGCCTCTATTCTTAATGAGCTACCGCATAGTATTCAGCCACAGGAAATAGACCAAGAGAGTATTATGCAGTTTTAAGAGAGTTTTTTTGCAACAGGTTAAAATTGCTTGAAAACTCCAAAATATATGGTATACATATTCTCTGCTAGCAGCTCTGTTCAGTGCAGAGGAAAATAGAATCACATAAACATGTGATCCTTGCTCACAAAACTGAGGTTGCAAATCGAGATGCACATGTGAATCACCCGGGACTGGATATAGGGAAAACGTAGGTTCTTGCTAAGTAGGTCTGAGGGTAACCTGGGAAGTGCCCCCCGGGGATACTTGGGCCACTGCTTTTAGTTCCCTCTGGCTTACAGAGTCAGTCCTTTCTACAGCTCTGCATTTGCAGATCCAACCAAGGATCAAATATATTTGGGGAAAAAATAATTGTAATCTGTACAGAACACAAACAGACTTTTTTCCCAAACTATATATGTATACACATATATATATATATGTGTATATATATAAAATCTCAACTATTTACAGAGCATTTCCATCAGGTCAGATACTGTATGTAATCTAGAGATGACTGAAAATATACAGGAGGGGACCTGAGGAGATGACTCCGTAGGAATAGCACCTCTGAGCAAGTGTGAGAACTGGAAATGCCAAGTAGGCACGACTGCCTGACTATGATTCCAGCCTTGGGAGGCTGGCTAGATAAGACTAGCTAAAACAGGAGTGACTGAGGATTCTGACATCAGTCATGGGTCTGCATGTGAATTCACCCACACACATGCATTCACATATCTGAACACCACACACACAAATATATATGTGTATGTACATATATGAATAAAAATATACAGGAGGATGTGCACAGGTTTAGATGCAAGTATGGTGTTATTTGATACAAAGGACTTACATTTGGTGTCCTGGGGGCGGATCCTGGAACTAAGTTCCCATGGATACCTAGGACCATGGTAACAAGGATGAACTGCTGTGTAAACTGGTGGCTACCACAGCTGCTCACCTAGCCAGTCGTTTTCTGGAAAAGATCTTGAAAAATGAAAAGTTGGAGGGAAGAGTGCACCCAGGACATCAAAAGGCAATCCTTGGTCGGTAGAGTTGCTGGCAATGAAACAGGTCAGGTAATATGCTGCAAGACTGGACGAAGGCCAGTCAGAGCCTGTAGCCTTTCAGAGGATGTCAGCTTCTTCTCAGAGGACTTCATTTCCTTGAGGTTTCAAATCCGGCATGTGAAGCTGGGCATGGTGGCACATACCTTTAATCCTAGCAATCAGGAGACAGAGACAGGTGGATCTCTGTGAGATTGAGGCTAGCCTAGATTACACAGAGAATTCCAGGCTAGCTGGAACTACAGGAAAAATTTGTCTCAAAAATAAAAAACAAACAAAAGTCTAAACCAAGGGGGCTGGAGAGATGACTCAGTGATTAAGCACACTGGCTGTTCTTGCAGAATACCTGGGTTTGAATCCCAGGACCTACATGGCAGCTAATAACCATCCATAACTCCAGTTCCAGGGGATCCAACGCCCTCTTCTGTCCTCCACAGGAATTACATAACATGGTGCACACGTACACAGATTACACATAAAAATAAAAAAAAATTTTTAAAAATCTAAATCAGACACAGGCAATTAATTCTACTACTTTAGTTTGAGATCTATTTGGGGCAATTCATAGACATAATGGGCTTATGACAGTTTGTAGAAATTTGTTCAAAAATAAAGCTGAGGACAGTCTGTGAGTATATAAATAGCCAACTGCTTAAATAGGCTAGTGGCACCCAGAGGAAAAGGAACAAGTAGAACCCCAGATCTGCACACATGACGCCCACACTCATGGACACCACACAGAACACTGTCTCTTATATGATGAAGGCAGCGAAGTCTCATGCTTGTGCAGGGGGATCTTGAGTTCTCAGTAACAAAAACTGGTAAAGAATATTCACCAGGACTGGCGTCTACCAGAATATGAAAAGGTAAGAACATTTAGTAAAGGCACTTGCCATGGAAATCTGGCAACCTGAGTCTGACTCCTGGAACTCATGTGAAGGGAGAAGGGAGAGTCAGCTCCACAGAGCTGTCCTCTGACCTCTTCACACGCACTGTGCTACTCACACCCCACCACATGTCATTCATACGCATAAACAAACAATAAAAGCGAAGTGTAACCATGGAGATAGGAATGGACATAAGCCCCATGTGGAATAGGTCTTGACAAGCAAGACTGGCTGGTGGAGGAGAAAGAATGAAGAATCTTGAGCAGGGTTTAAGGAACACAGATCCAGGTTGTATAACCCTTATCCAAAACGCTTGGAACCAGAAGTGTTTCAGATTTCAGACTTTTTTGGATTTTTGGAGTATTTACATAGACTTTATTTGTTAGGCATCTCTAATCCAAAGAAAACCCCTCAAATCTTAAACTTTTCAAGCCCACAAAAGCATTTTGTAATGTTTTAGATATGGGGTGCTCCATCTGCAATACTGCTTATAACTAAAACTGTTCAGAAAATTTAAAATAAGATAACCCAAGATGTTTCTGGGGATCATGTAAAAACGGAAGAGTTCTGCACTAACAGTGGACACTGTGGTGGTTTGAGTGAGAATTGTCTCCCACAGGTCCTGGAATCTTCTAGAGGTTGTGGCCTTGTGGGAGGAGATATGTCACTGGGGGCACGCTTTGAGAGTTCATAGCCTTGTCGAATTTCAAATTTGTGTCTCTCAGCTTCCTGTGCTTGCCAGGAAGAAAAAGCCTTATCTTTCTGCTCTGGCTGTCTCCTGCCATGCCGGCCTTGCCATGATGGAGTCTTCTTCCTCTGGAACCAATAAACTCTTCATTCTATAAGTTGCCTCAGTTATGATGTTTTATCACAGCAACCGAAAAGTAACTAATACAGACCTCCAGAAGGATGTTCAACCCCAAAGCAGCACTCTCTCTCATATTTACATATATCTATATATATCTATATCTATATATATAACTGCTACTCATTATTATGTAGCTTCTGGTTCAGCATACATATGAATACAGTAATACAGCATACAATATGAATATATGTAAAAATTTAAAAACAGGTTGCATTTTACCTTTGAATAAAGAATCTTTTGGTTCATTAAAATAAATACATAAATAATACCTGGGGTTATTTCTTTCCTTGTATTTAAACTTAGAAAGCAAATAACTAGAGTGATGTTTTCTACTTCAAGTTCAATGCCCTTGGATATCTCTATTTCTATGCTAGGGATTTTTAAGGGACAGCTTACTTTGCAAAGAAGTGCCTGTGGGTCCCGAGAGTCATAAGGTAGATAGATGTTCAATTCATAATCTCTACTTAAACTTTGATCATCTGGTATATGATGGCAGGAAGCCAGGGGAAAGTCCAATAACTAGCCTTAAACTTAGAAAGATCTTATACTAGTTTTCATTTGAAAGTCTACTTTTACAACATTTGACTTTTTCCAAATTAATTCCCATCCCAAACAGCCTTACAAGTTGATTAACTTCATATATGAAGAGTTTTAGCTTCCCAAGTGAGTATGTATTTACTAGATTCTAGCTGCAAAGTAATTATGTCTTATATTTTATATGGAGGGCAAGTCCATTGGGCCAATTCTTCTGTTTTCTTATTTCCTTACTGCCCTAAATAACTTCAAGAAGAAAGCAGACCAGGCCAATAAGGAATTAATGAACCACATTTTAATCAATAAATAGAAACATTTGTTAACCACTTATTAGGCAAAAATTTATAAAAATGTATAAAGAATTCAAAAGAAAAGTACACCCTGAAAACAAAAGTGTCAAAAATCTTTGTTCTAAACTTCGTCACTTATAGAATCAAAAGTAACAAAAATTACTTAAAAAAAAAGAGCCTTGGAATATTTGAAAGAAGTCCAGGTATATTTGAAAGACAAAAACATTATTTTGTACATGATGAAAAAACAGAATATTTTGTAGCACATATGTAGATGATCCAACAAATCAATGAATAAATGACTGAATGAACTGCTGAATACCTGAGAGTATGACTGTTTAAATTCACATTACAGGTCAGGCTTCCCTCCCCTGCCTCGCTGTCCCTTGTTCTGTCAAGTGTCTCAGGGAACCACAGTTCCCTCAGCAGCTGGCTTCCAGGTATGCCTGGGATGGTAAATACTGGTGGAGGATGTGAGCCCAGGGGTGAGGATTCCTGGGTGAGTCTTGGTGTCTGGCTCTGCTCTGACTTGGTTTCCATCTCAGATGGTGGCTTTGTCCTTGCCATGGTTCCATTTACCGCGATTCTCTGGTCCTAGCTCCCAGGACAAAGCCGGACCATGGTTCTTATTTACATGGCTAATAAACAGGAAACCAACCTCTTCTCACGGCATCACTGCCTCAGCAGCTGATGGCTTTCTGCTGTTTGTCTCTCTTTTAAAATGACCTGCTTAAGTAAACTGTCCGTATTGAACTCTCTCTGTTCAAACCCCTACAATGGCTCGAGATTTCTGGACTGGGTCCTGACAGATACATATGAGATTTCTGGACTGGGCCCTGACAGATACATATTAGAGTATTATATTTTTTCTCCTCTCATTTACCTGGGAAAGTCTGCATGAAAATCTGTCCTAAGCCAATGGGAAAAAAAAAAAATCACTCAAACTACACAATAGCCAGTTTCTGCAATATTATAGGCCAATAAGTATCTGAGCTGTTTGTTTTTGTCAAGAACTGGGATTCTTTTTGCAAAATTCAAATACAACTCTGTCTCTCCACCAATGTCACCACCAATGTCAGTCTTCTCCAGGGGTCATTTCACAGCATGTACTACGTGTGATGACAATGTAAAAGAAATATGAATAGGAACTTTTAAGAGGAAATTATAAAGTCATCCAATGAACAAAACTGTATATTTAAAAAAAGTCTGGAAACCCAAAGAACATCATATATCATTAGAAAATGTCTTCCCTGTTGAATCAATGTATTTTCCTGAAACAAAAACTTCTTAACGTTTCTGGATATTTCAAGAGATTCGAAACAATAAAAACAATAATCTGACTCATCAATGAATGCTCGTAGCTTCTCAGCTAGAAAAGATGGTCAATGGCCGAAGTAGAGTTCTTTAGTGAGCATGGAGACCATACAAGGGATCTGCTTCTTCTCATTAAAGCGGGGGTCAGGAGACTGGGATTCAAAGTGCCTGGCCACCGTGTAATTCACCCTGGTGAGGATCTGCATGATCTCCAGGTCTTTGCCGTGCTCATCAAGGACGGAGCAGAGGGCCTGCACAAACCAGGAGCCTTTTCCAGGGTTCCTCCAGGAGTAATAGCCTTTATTGGGAGAGAAATGAGAAGACATGTTAGCTCACTCTGGTAGCTGCTCTGCCCACCCAGAATGAACTTTTAGCAATGGGGACGTTAGGTATGCTTTTTAGAAATGACTTTCCTCTCCTCTGCATGCAAGTGACTAATGAGAATTATGCTGTCGACAGCAAACACTGGAGTACCACATTAAGACGCTGAGAAATACTTTGGGTGCTTCAGCCCCTCCCCTCGCCCCCAAAGAAATCTAGTAGTAGACACTAAAGGGCAATGTTGGTGGATATTCCCAGAGAAATATCCTACATCTGTTTACAACCCCAAGAAATGCCCCAGAGACAGCGAGGCCATTTCCACATGGAGATTCCACAGGGAAGGCACAGGATCACCTCACAGCTTTCCAACTCCTCACTACCCTGTTTGGGTTGAATGCTACTTTCTAACCCAAGTCCAGGGAAGTAAGTTATAAGGTGCCCCTGAGAATTTTCAGGTGTGTTCTCACTGCTGAGGGACACAGAAACATCTGCTACAGGAGTGAAGACAGAAATGTTGGGGTGGAGGCAGGAAAGGCTCTGGCCCTGGCAGGTAGGCACAACCAGGAGAATAATGTGCTTCTCATGGACCACAAGTGGTATCTGGAAAAGAAAGCGGGATCCTGGGTTTTCCTGGGTCTTGGCTCAATGGTCTTCTGAAAGGGCAAGACTTTAGCAGACAGAGGATTCACAAGAGTCCTGGAGGATCCCAGGAGCTAGGGACCTCATAGTGACCAACAAGGACACAAGGAAGAGCAGAGCCTAAGAAACCCAGAAACTCACAAAAGCAGCTAACTTTAGTCATCTGACTGGTACAGGGCTCAAGTTTAGAGGACCACTAGATTCCTGCTTGACTTTGCTTTTCTCTTGGGTAGAGAGGAGTTTGGACCCTGTGAGGTGATACTGTGCCTTCCCGTGGACTCTCCATGTGGAAATGGCCTGACTCTCTCCCTGCCTTGAGCCTAAGAGAATCTAAAATCAGATCTTGCAAATGGGAAAGCTGGTGGGAAAGATGGAGGAACAGACTCCTGAGAACCTTCTAAAGGGCTGATCTGGAGCTGACACTGCGCTTCTAAACGGTTACTAGGAACTACAGGACAGAGGTCAGAGGACGCAAGTCAAGGAGGTGGCCTGTCCCTGCCCAGCCTCACTAGGTTACTACGACGAACAGGACAGTGTGCGGATCCCTAGCTACAGATGAACGCAGTGTCAGGTGGAGTTTCATGCACTGTCTCAGGCTAGACACTCCGGTGACAGTGTTGCCGCTGTTTGTGACTTTGAAGCACGGCCACAACATTGTCTAGTGTCTCAGCCTGAGCAGTAAAGCTACGGAGCTGCTGCCCTTTCGTCACAGAAAGGAAAGAGTGCATGCCTCCCAGTCCTAAGGACAGCAAGACACACAAGAGTTCTATCTGGTTCCATGCTGCCGCTTCCTGCCCTTCAGCTGGTCCAGATCCAGTTTGACAAGCGCCGAACCAGCATCACTGTCATTTCCAACACCCTCACTGGGCATAAAGGTTCAACAGGCAAGAAGCACAGAGTAAATGCTAGTGGAAATTAGAGATGCTCTTGGCATTTTTATCTGTAGCATGCATACTGGCAACTATCAGCCCAAGACTAGAGCTGGATGGGATTAGTTATATGACAATGCATTCATTTGTGGGCAGGGTCTCATTCAACATAGTGGCCTGGCAAGGCTGTGTGGATTACTATCTCCTTAGCTTTGTGCCCATTGATCTCTGACCTCTAGGGACTACAAGGCAACCACCTGAAGTGCAGATGTCATCCTCTGACTCTTTGACCTCAAACAGTTTCCTTGCATTTCTTTATCAGGGTGAAGTTCAGGCTGCTTAGCATGGCATGGATGGTCTACCACAATAGGCTTCCTCGATTGCTACCGAGGCTTTATTTTTCCATGACCTGTCATCCACTGAACTAAAGAGTGAATGGCATCCTTACCCATCTCCAAGTTCACATGCTGATGCCCCAGTCTTTACGGGAGTAATTAAATTAAACAAGGTCAGAAAAGTAGGTCCCTGATGCAGCAGGATTAGCACCCTTATTTAAAGAGACGCCAGAGCTTACCCCCCAACGCCCACCATGTGAGGACAAAGGAAGAAGATGGTCATTTATAAGGAAGGGGCCGTGATGCAAAGCCTAGGTATTGAAATCTGACCCTGGGCACATCACCAAAGCTCATTCAAGCTCAATTATTTTTTTCAACTATAGAAGCAACACCACCTTTTCCTACACAATTACTATAAGGATGTTAATGGAAGAAAACATATAAAATATGCTCTAAAATTATAAAGTATTGCAGAATTTTATAATTTACCTATAAAATATAATTCCTAGTTATAATAATGTAGTTACTTACATGATTATAATTATTACTCATAATAAAATAGCCTTATGATGACTGCTAGTAATTATAGTATACTACTACTGCTAGGAGTAATAATAATTTTTCCTATGGAGAAAAGGGCCATGAGCCAGAGAATGTAGAAGGTTCTAATATGTTAGGAGGAAGGGAAAATGGATTTTCCTAAGCTTCCAGTAGAGATGAAGCCCCGCCCGCCAATTCATTTTGGGATTTTTTTGGCCTCTAGAAGTCCAAGATAATATGTTTATGTGACTTAACCTGTTTTGGTCAGAAACACAGACTGAGTATCTCTTATTCTAAGTGTTTGGGAGTGAGTGCAGGTGTTTCAGGTTTCAGAGTTTTTCAGAATATTTGCAAAGACTTTACTGGTTGAACATTTCCTGGTTTCCTGGTCTCTGTGTGTGCCTGTGTTGTTTATGTACATGTTTGTGTGTATGCACCTGTGTGCAGAGACTGGAGGCTGATGCTGGGTAAAGCTCTGTAGCTCTCTACTATTTTTTGAACTTGCTGATTCAATTGGATTGATGGGCCATCCGTGATCCTCCTGTGTCCACCCCTCCAGCTGGGGTTACAGGTGATACTGCCAGCCTTCACTTTTATGTGAATTGTGAGGATTCAAACTCAGGTCCTCATGCTTGTACTGTAAGCACTTTACTGACTGAGCCAACCCCACTGGCTGAGTGTTTCTGATAAGGAAATAATGATATCTGAAAGGCTCTAGGACCCAAGCTTTTGAGCATGATACCGTTGCTCAGTTTCAAATTTTAAAATACTTTTGAGTTGGAGATGCTCAAACTAGAACTGATTATTTTTGCAACAGAAACTAATACAGCCCTCAGGCCTGCACTTTTGATGGCGGAATGGACTGATAAGATTAGCAGACAGTGGACAGGATACCTGGAACTGTGGAATAAGCGAAGAGGAAGTCGGCTTCAACTGGGATCTTGTATTGGGGATTAGCATCAGTGTCGTTGATGGTCCCAGAGTCCACCTGGATCCCATCGTCAAGCTCTGTCCCTCGGCAAGCCTAAGGCATATCAAAGTAGAGGTTACACCATGGAGCTGAGAGCAGAAATGTGTGTATCATTCCCTGCTGTGTTCTAGAAACTGCGCCTGTACACACCAGGAGCTCCGTGGCCATCTGATCAAGAGGCAAGCAGACACCAATACAAGTCAAGTTACAGAATAAAGTTTTGTGATGTCTTACAGAAACAATGCAAATACATTTGCCAACCACTTCCAGCAGAAAGCCCCACCCCCCACCTTCATACCTCATAGAAACAGTACATTGATCTGCACAGACAATACCATCACTGGCACTCTGTAAGCTTTTCCTATATTCAATCCCACTGTTTTTGAAAGGCACTTACCTGAATGAAGAAGAGTTTGGGCTTCTCTAACAGGGTTTTGCACCGATCTCCCCTAAAATGAACTGTCAAATCTTTTATTGGAGTCACACCATCTTTCCCATAGATTACATCTTCTTCTCCGTGGCTTAGCAGGATGCAGGCGAAGCAAGCTGAGTTGCTGTGGTCCTCCTCAGAGGCTACAATGAAGCAATGTCAACACTGATGAGTTAAACTCACATTGCCTGGGACCTCAAAGGTGGTGATCTAGAAATAGCTCAGGAGGCGCCAGTGACCATTAGGGACCAGGAAGGGGTGTGTGATTAGGTCCTTTTCAAAAGGCTGGGCTTGGTCTGGGCCACCACTCTAAAGAGAATGAAGATTGCCAGAGAGGAGATAGAGAATTTCTCTCTGTTGGAATCCGGGATGTGGTCTCAGGAGTACCTGTGAGCACCCCAAGCTGGAGCTCCATGAGGACAGCTTACTGGGGGTCAGGGCACCTGACACCCTTCTCAACCTCCATCTCACTGTCTATCTGTAAAGAGGCGGTTACAGCAGCTATTAAACAAGGTACTGTTTTCAAAGTGAGGCACATAAGAAGCATCATGCAAGTGTTTGTTGAAGAAAAGGAAACATCATGCCAAGTGAAATGAGCCAGTCATAAAAAGGACAAATGTTGCAGGATATTAGTTTTGATGATATACGAAAGAAGTCAGGCTCACAGGGAGAGAACAGGAATGTTCAGTACAGGATGTTTCCATTATGGAAAAATAAAAAGAATTCTGGAAGTGGGCGGTGGTGATGTTTGTCTAATGTGAATATGCTTAATGCCACTGAACTCTTGAAAATGCTTATAACAGGGGCTTGAGAGATGGCTCGGTGGTTAAGAGCACTGGCTGCTCTTGTAGAGGACCTGGGTTCAGTTCCCAGTACCCACATGGTGGCTAACAACTATCTGGTCTGTGACTCCAGTCCCAGGAGATCCAATGTCCTCTTCTACTTCTTCAGGCACTACATGACATGGGCACACTTAAAGGAATGCACACAATACATTTATACACATAAATAAAATATTGTTAAAAGATTAAAATATTAGTGGCTTTTATATTAAACAGAATTTGTCACAATAGAAACACCACATCTATCTGGAGGACTAAGTCAGCACATCTCAGAGACACCTGCACATTTATGTGTACTGCTGAACTAGTCACAATCCCGCCAGGAAACAGAAGCAGCCTAGATGCCCATCAAGAGATAAAGAAAATGTGGTACATATACACAGTGGAATTATATTCTGCTGTAAAGAAAAATGAAATCATGGCAATTGCAGAAAAATGGATGGAACTGGAAATCACTGTGTTAAGTGAAATTAGCTAGACTCAGAAAGAGAAATACCACATTTTTGCTTATGTGTGGAATCTAGATTTAAATATACATATAAATGTGTGTGTGTTGGGTGTGTGCGCGCACATATTCTGTGTATGTAGGCTATAAAACAATGAGGGGGAGGATGAGATCTTAATTGGGGAGGGCTAAGGCAACAGAATACACGTGATTAGGAAACAGGAAGGGAACCCTGGGAGGGCAGTAGGGTACCGACACATATGTATGAAAATGACACGATGAATTGAAACCCGTTCTTTTGTATGCCAAACTAAAAGATTAAAAGGAAAGAAGGAAAATAAATGAAAATCTAAGACTCACTATCAATCTGGGAATCCAGAGAGGAATCACAGACCAGAGCTGCCTGGCTTGGCTCCAACTTATCTGCAGCTCTGGGACACTAACTAACCTGTTAGCTAAGCACCACACTTGGGAGACAGAGGCAGGGGGCACATCTGTTAGGTAAAGACTATATAGCAAGAATCTGTCTCAAAAAAAAAAAAAGATTTAGGATTTCAGGGGTACCTCTTATATGCTGAAACGCACCCAGGTATTTCATGTGAATTATCATATCTAATCCCTTTATCTTCATTTCACTACAAATAAATAGAATTTCAGAGTTTTGCTGTAAGCTTGCCTGAGGGTAGCATGACCTTGGGGTTTCTCTGCCATGTTTTAGGCATTTGGGCTGCCAAGGCCTGCTGCCTCATCTGCTCACTCTCCAGCAGGTGTGAGCTCTCTGTGCATAGATCTGCACAGGGACTTCTGTATCTGTTTTGATAGGAGAGTGACATGATGGTTATGAAAGCTGGCACTCCCAGCTTTGGCTCAGGTGAATTAAGACAGAGCTTGAAAACCAGAGTTTTGTCCTCAATGAAACCTATCACACTGTCAAGAAAAATAACTGCATTTCTGTCTGGAGAGGACAATAATGAAGACAATCTTGACAGTGTCTGCTCTGGGATGGAGTGATTCACCTTTCATGAGAACAGAAACTAGATCAAACCCTTTATGCCCACGGAGGCCTGAGTACCTTGCTAGGCACAATCTCAGTCTTCTCTCTGCTGAGCTTCCCTCCAGTTCTGAGGAACACATGGAGCTGTGTCCACATCTCAGAAATCGGGAAGATACAGTGGCCTTACCTGGGTCAGCCAGCTGTGGGAACTCAGGCCAGCCCTATATTCGAATTTTTCATACTAGCATATAAAAGTTGCTAGGTGTGGTGGTTCACACCTTTAATCCCAGCACTCAGGAGCCAGAGGCCCCGTGAGATCGAGGCCAGCCTGGTCTACATGGTGAATTCTAGGCCTGCTGGGGCTACAGGGAGATCCTGTCTCAAAAAGACTAAAAAACAAAAACAAAAGTTAATCGTCTAAGACTCAAGTTTGAAGAGGTTAGGAAAAGATGTAGAATTAGAGATTTTTGTTCTATTTTTAATTATGTGTGGATGTGTGTCTGTGTGTGGGTATGTGCACCTCTGTGCAGATGCCTGTAGAGTCCAGAAGAGGGTGACAGATTAATTGGAGCTGGAGTTACAGGTGATTGTGAGCTGCCCAACAATCTGGGAACCGAACTCAGGTTCTCTGCAAGAGCAGTATGCACTCTTACTGGCTGGACCATCTTCCCAATCCCAAGAAGATGAACTGAAAGGAAAATATAGGCTAAAGTCTTTTTTCACAGTTGTACAGCTAAGAAAAGCGGTAGTCTACCAACTGTTGTCTGCGGGTCCCTGTCAAATGAACAGGTAGGACTCTGCTTTCAGACACTTGCCCAAGTGTGAGAGCACCCTGCTGGCATCCATAAGGTATGTCCAACCTATGGCCTGTGGGTGGCATGTGGTGGTGCAGGACAGTGAGAAATGGTAGGCCCAACTCAAAATCATAAACTTAATTAAAGCATTACAATTTCTTATACTTTTATTGACTTGGTTGCCTGGTTTTTGAGCATAAGCTTTATAGATGTTGTGTCCCAATGTCAAAAGGCTGGACATGTTTGTGTGGTGTGGATATAGGAAATGCTTTCCTGGAGTTGAGTAGATCCTGGGGTGTGGTTTGGCCCCTAATTTACTCCCCGTTTCTCTTTCACCCTCCCTGAAGCTCATCCACACATTTATAAGGTGGCACGATGCAGGCCGACACAGCAGAGGTGTCCTTAAGGACCTAATGAAACAAAACTTGTGGGCTGGTGTACACAAAATAAACTATAGGGATTACACCTACTGTTTACCACCAGAGAGGTTTCTGCCTGAGCTCTATTCTGAGCAGGATGGACTTGCTATCTCCTGAGGAATCAAGCTTTTCAAAACTGTAGCCACTTTATATACCTACTAGTCCTGTTGGAATTTAGGCTGATTTCATCATTTTTACTAAGATACTGGAATGTTCTTAACAAGAACTGCCTCTCCTGGGACAGACATGAACTGGTCCCAGGAAGAAGGCTCTCCCATGCTGAAGTCACACTGTCCTGCCAAAGTATTCTCTTGATACTGGCCAGGACCTGCTTTTCTCAGCACAGGTAAAGGGCAGACAAGGACAGTACATGCTTACCTTGTTTAAGCAGATCCTGCATCTTGGCACAAGAGCAGTCATTATAAACGGTCACCTCAAAACCGAGACTTCTGAAGCACTTGAAGAGATCCGCTGCGTCCTTGTCTGTTCCATTGCGAACGCCCATTCCTGTGGGAAGAAAGGCGGGGAGAGATCAGCAAAGTTGAGGGCAGGTTCCCATCAGGCGAGTGCTAGAGTTGCCAGGGCCAGGGCCAGCTCCAACGTGAGCGTCCATGCAAAGTACAAAGAAACACCTTCCAATGTCACAAGTGAAATGAGAAGCAAACTCAAAGGAGAAGGGACTCCGCGTCCACAGAGGTGAGCTTCCTCATGGAACCTCAGTCATACGGGCCTGTGATGACTACTGCTGACTATCAACCTGATGCGAACTAGAATCACCCAGAATAGTCCTCCAGGTACCTGTGGGGGATTATCTTAAGGAGGTCAATTGAAGTAGAAATGCCCAGCCTAAACAGGGAGAGCAACACCACTCTCCCGGAAGGAAAAAGATAGCTCGTCCAGTATTCTCACTCTGCCTCCTGACTGCAGATGCAGCATAACCACTGCCTCAAGCTCCTGTCACCAGGACTTCCCTGACACAGTGGACTGTACCTTTCAACCTTGAGCCAGAATAAACTGGCTTCCCTTATGCTGTTCTTGCCAGGGTATTTTATTACAACAACAGGAAAGTTAACTACAAGCTTTCTACACATGATGGGGGCGGGGCTTAGATTGCAAGTTCTTGGATTCTCTCCATCTCTTTCCCGTGGATACAGGAATACCATCTTCAGAGGGGTTATCAGCCTCAAATGGGCACAGCTGTTCTCTGACCAAGGCCTGGTACAACTTAAAGAGAAAGTGGAAGGGATCAGGAGAGGCTGGCCCAGGGCCCCAGCACCTACCTGTTGCTTCGTTGAAGTTCTTGTTATTTATAATGATGCATTTTCCCACTTTCTGAAAATCCATGTTATACATATAGGTGGGCACTTGGTCCCTGGTGGTCCTGATGGAGTGTGTGGAACCACTTTTCTTCTTTTTCCTTGGGATACATACAGTCAGTTAGAGGGTGTGGAAAGAGTCTGGGCAGTTGTGGGCTCAGGGAATCCATGATATTTGTGAAGAAAAGAACTGGGGTGGACAGATGGCTCTGTTTAACTGTCATGTTTAAATGGTAGATCCTGGCAAATTTCATTAGATGTCAGAAAATGCAAATTACAGTCACAATATGCCAGCAGTTCATACTCCCGGAACGGACACGCTGTGAGAGAAATGGAGTGCTCAGCACCTGCCGAGAACTTGCAGAGCTGGTGGGGGCCTATTTTGGGCGTCCACTGTGGAAAGCTGTCAGAATATACTAAAACTGAACTTACACAAACCCCATGACAGAGCAACCACCCTGGGCGAGGCAAACGTTTACTAAAAGGCAGAGCTACACTGTTAAGACATGGAACAATGTAATCCCAGACAGGAAATGCTTATGTTATCAAAGAAATGCTTACAATCTAGTGGCTGACCTGTTGAATATTCATGTAATAAAGGAAAACAATGAGACCCCATGAGCTACAAATCAACCTTGTAAATACAACACAGCAAAGAGCCAATATACAAACATATACACACAGACTTCAAAGAACCTGGTACTGGAAGTTTGGAGATGGCTTCACCTACTGAACCTGGAGTTTGCTGTTTTGGTGGGGCTGGCCAGTGAGCCCCTTGCTTCCTACCAGTGCTGGGGTTACAGATACTCTCTGCCACACCTGGCTTTTATGCGGGTGCTGGGGATCTGAACTCAGGTCCTTATGCTTGCTCAGCAAGCTCTTCACTCATGGAGCCCTCTCACTAGCCCCTGTATTTTCTTTCTTGGTACAGGTAAGGATTATAGGCACACATCAGCAAAAATTCATTATGTATAAACTTTTCTAGGTGGATGCTATATTTCATGGCACTTACATTAACAGAGAAAAAAAGAAACAGTAATTGAAAAAAGAATGTTAAGTTCCTCCCCTCCTCCAAACAACTGTGGTTCTGTTGGCCAAAACTCTGTGGTGAGAACATGGTCAGCATGGGAGGGACAGGGGACCAAACGGGACCTGAGACTGGGAAGAGCCCTGCTGGTCTACCCTCAGTGTGAGCTTCAGGGGGACAAGACAAGGGTTTTTTTTCTTTTTACCTGTTCTGAAAATTGCTGAATTCACAACACCAGAACGAGATGCTCACCACATAACGCACTGAATAAACATGTTATTCAAATGAATGAATCAACAGAGCCTTATCCCTTCACTGTAAAGATATAGATGCTGAGGTTCACAGGGAGGCAGGGGGTTGTCCAGGACACTCAGCTAGTGATGGGCCAAGCTGGACTGCCACTTGGTCCTTAGGCCTGCACATGGGCGCTGCCAAATCCCGTGCCTGTGAATATTGAACACCATGTTTCTCACTGGGTCTCCCCTAAAGATGGAAGAGGCAAAGTGACAGTGTAAACTCAGGTGGTGCTGGACAAACGTGGGTTCAAGGGCACTCTCCCTGCATTTTTCTAGACTCTCTATGGGAGTTCCTCAGCACCTCTGAAAAGATGTGGCCTTTCTCCTCCCTGTTCCTGTGGATCCAGATTACAGATGAGCTTGGTGCGTCCAACCTGCCCTGCTGATTCCTTCTCGCTCTTGTTGCAACTGAACACGACTCCATCCTCTACTTTTACAAGGTCACATTTCTTCCACAATGCCGTCCATCTTATTTTTAAAAGACAACTACCCAGAATCTGATCTCTCATTCCTCTTGTCTTCAGCCCTGCCAGCTGTGCTCCAGGCTTCAGTTCCTAGATAAACAGTGCCAAGGAGCACTGGGCTTTGGGTAGGCAGAGCTCTGGACTTGAGCCAGTGAGTTGCTGCCCTTTGTAGAGTGCCAACTTCCTCCTATAAAACAGAGTTAGTCACATACAGCAGGTACAGCCTACTGTTCTCTAGAGGAACAGAACTCACAGAATGGTTATCTATTAAAAGGGGATCTATTTGATTGCTTTACAGGAGAGCTGTAGTAGTCCAACAATGGCTGTCTCACATCAGAGAGACTGAGAACCCAATAGTTGTTCAGTCTACAAGGCTGAGCACCTCAGGAGCCTCAATCTGGAGCTAACGACATGGAAGGTTCACACCGGAAGCCTGGAATGCTGGTTCCAATATCAGCAAAGGAATCAGCAGCAGCAACACAGGAAATTATCTGAGAGGTGAAAGGGAAGGCCAGGCTAGCAAAGGGCAAAGAAGCTTTCCATCTGGAAACAGCAGGTGATAGGATTCTAAGTAAAGCCACCTGAGATAGGCCACCTGCCTGTTCAGAGGTCCTTCACTGTCTCAGGCCCTGGGAGCGACAGGCAGGTGTCCAGCTGATCCTTTAAGAGAGTCTACTTAGTCCACCTCCCAGGCCAGCCAGGCTGGGCCAGTAGCTGGCTTGGGAAAAATGGAGGTGTGTTGGAAAAACCCTCTTAAGAGTTTTGATTTTCTCATTGATAAACACAGCCCTTATTATCATTGTTAGGATCAAACAAAACCCTCTTAAGAGTTTTGATTTTCTCATTGATAAACACAGCCCTTATTATCATTGTTAGGATCAAACAAGATAAGGTATGTGAAAATGCTTTGAAACTAAGTTCAGAATAAGCAGTCTACTTATATCATGGCTCCTTGCTGACACCTGCCATCGATGGGTCAGAAGTGTCACAGAATCACTGTTAGTTTCCAATGTGCATTTGGGCAGACAAGAAAATTCAAATTCAGATCTGGCTGGGATGTGACTCTCTCTGAACCAGCCTGCATTCTTTACATGTGTGCTTTCTCCACACAGTCATTCTTTGAACAAACACTGCCTTTGATATTAAAATCTGGGAAAGTACTCACTCATGGCTCAGCTTGCTTTGGGGGAAGTTGGAGCATAATCTGTGACCTTTCTTCTTTTAATTTTTTTTTTTTTTGTATTTTGTGTGTATGGAGTATTTTGTATTGTAAGTGCACCGTTGTGTGCACAATGCCTGTGGAGGCCAGAAGAGGGCACCAGAGAACCTCTGACATTAAAGTTACAAACTACTGTTAGCCTCCATGTGGGTGCTAGGAACTGAACCCAGGTCCTTTGCAAGAACAGCCAGTGCTCTTAACTATTAAGCCATCTCTCCAACCTTTTTTTTTTTTTCTCTTCACAGGGTCTCCCTGTAGCCCTAGCTAACTCAGAATGTGCTGTATCACCCAGGCTGGCTTTGATCTCAGAGATCCTCCTGCCTCTGCCTCCTGAATACTGGGATTAAAAGCATGTGTTATCATGCTCAGCTCTGTGACCTTTCTTAAATCAGGTCACCTGATCCAGGTAACCCCACAACAAAGGCAGCTTTGGGACAGGCTTTATCTTGCATTCTGTGGACCCCTCAGAAAAGACCAGAATTGGAGAGAGGGAGAGGGAGAGGGAGAGGGAGAGGGAGAGGGAGAGGGAGAGGGAGAGGGAGAGGGAGAGGGAGAGAGAGAGAGAGAGAGAGAGAGAGAGAGAGAGAGAGAGAGAGAGAAAGTGGACAGTAAAGTATGGCTTTTGGCAAATCAGCCAGGGAGAAAGTGGACAGTAAAGTATGGCTTTTGGCAAATCAGCCTCATTTATGGCAAGAGTTCTGCATCCTTAAGCTACCTGAAGGCAACTTGGGGACTGTGAGGGTAGTAGGACACCTTGGCAGGCTGGAGGACATACTTTATTCAGAACAACCCTTAAAGACATAACATTTGACTTCTATCTTCTGTAATGATGAGCATTCCTAGGATGGTACTCCGTCACAAACATGCCGAGGCTGTTATATTTTTAACTGCCATCACACAAGCAAACAAGGCCATCGAGCTTCCTTTCTAAGATAGACAGGCTCAGAGATGTAGTATGTGGAAAAGCGGCTCTGCTTCCATCAGAACAATCCTGGGAACTGCTTCATGATTTAAAAAATGATTTATTCGTTACTAATAATTTATTAGTTATTAGTTAGAAAGGGAACAAGATTGGGGGAAGTTATACATATATTTTAAAGACAACACTGCATGGGTACAAAAAGTACCTAGACATTGAAAGTGACATGAGATTCTGACCTGCAGTAAATACAATGAAAAGGACAATTTCCCTTCCCAAGCCTGCCCCTAAACTGAACTTTAAAAAAAGTTTTAAAATCACATTTACTTATTTATTGTGTATGTGTGTGTCTGTGTCTGTGTCCACACATGTGACACAGTATGTGGAGGTCAGAGGACAACTTGTAGGAGTCAGTTCTCTCCTCCTACCCTGTGGGCCTCAGGGACTGAGTTCAGGTTGTCGGGCTTGGCAGCAAGCACCTTTATGCACTGAGCGCTCTCACCAACCCTGAACTCCTATTTTTCAAATGAGTCTAAATCTGCTTCTGATTTGGGTCAGTTTAATATCAATGTCCTGTAATCCAAATGGCTTTCTGTTAAAGCCAGGTCTTGCCAGACCAGTGACGTGCACTGGAGAGTGATAATCCACACAATTCCTCAGAATTTACCTTCCTAAGAGGCAGCTTTGGGCAAGCAAACTAGGGGATCAGCTTACAGCATGGAACGCATGGAAGAGGGACAGTGGAAGGAGGAAGTGACTGTTGAGAAAGCATCAAGAAACCAGACAAAAAGAAAGGCAGGATGCCCAAGGTCCACTGCGCATGAGTGCATCTGAGTCACCTGCCACCTAACACCTCTGCAGGTCCGGGTATCTGCTTCTCTGGGGTTCCTCCCTTTCAATCCTATTCTCCCTTTGAGAATGTGGGGCTGGGCCCCATATCAGTACTGACTAATAGCCCAGCTTCTCCTGTTCACCCCTTGGCCATCACTGCCTGGTCAGGGGCACCTGACCCTGAGGCAGGGCTAGTCAGCCTACTCTCCGGGAATCTGAAAACTGGAATAAAGGGATCAGTCTCCCCAGAGTGGTAAAAATGAGACAAGTGGTCACTGGGAGTGGTTGCAATGCAAATTGTCAGTGACCCTATTTCAACATGTGGCCTGGAAGGACAAGAGGACAGGCTGGCAGAGCAGGGTCAGTGCAAAGAGGAGGAAAGGTGGGGATGGGGAGGACAGCGGGTGACGAAGGAGCCCAACATTCTTTTTTATCCTAATTATGTATTTTTATGTGTATGAATGTATTGCCTGCAAGTATGTAAATGTACCTGTGTCATGCAGTGTCCACGGAGGTTAGAGGAAATGTCCATCGGATCCCCTGGAACTGGAGTTACCGATGGTTGTTAGCCTCCATGTGGATGCTGGGAATTGAACCGGGTCCTCTGCAGGAGTAGCCAGTGCTCTTAACCACTGAGCCATCTCTCCAGCCCCAGGAGCCCAGGGCTCTAGTAGCCTCAGTATCCCCCTAGAAACAGGAATCAGGTCTGGATGGTATAAAACTCTACCCCAGGCTTCCCAAAGGCCTCCAGTCTCCCTTCTGACTACTGACCCTACTCCAGGTTCAGTGCTCTCCTCTACACACACTGCCACGCAGTGACAGCTCATGAGGTTCACGGGGACACAGCAAGACCCAGGAGAGCCCCCAGAGGGCTCATGCCCAGCTAGTGGCTGCCCACAGGTCTCCTGACTCTAAACACGCCATCTTGGCTCAGTGGGCACCTGGCCTGCTCAGACAGGGCCCTGAAGGGCCAAGTCACATTATCTCCCAATGTGATGTCTCATCACCTCCTCAGGGCCTATAGGTTCTAGCTTTCCCTTCCAGTCTCTTCTTCCAACCGAGTTTTTCAATAACCAAGGAAAAAATGATAACCAATCACATTGTTCCCTGCGTGGAGCCATTGGGTGGTTCCTGTTGCTGAGGCCACCAGAGTGCTCACCCCTATGCACAGACCCATGAGGATGGCTCCATCACATCTTGCCTCACATTCTTTCTTCTCATTCATCTCATTCATGGAATCACAAACCCATGAACTTGCCCAGCTTGTGCCTACTGCCTCTGCTGTTGTCCTTTCCTCTGCGTGGGCTCTCAGGGCTCCAAGAACACACATCCTTTCCTTCATGTCCCTAGGGCCTCTGTTCCTTCCTCCACTGCCGTCCCCACCCACCACTCTGGGTCTTGTTCCTGCTTTTGTGTGTACATTACCCATCACCTGACCTCAAATTTCAGAGCCACTATACATTTCCTGCTAAAGAGTAAACTCCACATCTGTTTCTTTCGCTCTCCCTTTCTCTCTCCCTTTCTCTCCATTTAGTCTAGTCCTAAACTCTAGGGTTCCAGCGACCCTCCTGTCTGCCTCCTGAATATCTGAGACTACAGGGATGCATCACTACACTTGGCTGTGGAGGCAGGATGTGGATTCATTACCTGCTGTTTCCCAGCTCCCAAAACAGAGCTAGCATACAGTAGGTACTCATTAATAGTTCTGAACCAATAAAGAGCAGAGCATGCTGGCAAAAAAAAAAAAAAAAGGCAGAGGCCCTGGTGATTCTGTCTTAATCAGGAGTACTCTGTGCACGTGAGGGTCGGTTGGTCACTTCGGAGACAAGGGAGGGGTGCTATAAGTAATTTAGGCTGCAGGTTCTTCTGCCGGGACATGGGCCCGTTGTTTTTTCTTGGGTCTTTCTTCTGTGTCTGAGAGCTCTCAAACCGTTGGAAAGTCTTTCAGACTAAGATTTTCTTCCCCACCTCCTCCTCACCCATTTCCAATTGTGAACCTTCAAGGCATGAGGTCATTAAGAGAGCAGCCAGACAAACCAAGGCTTCTTCACTTGGGAATTTGCTTATATGCAGCCAACAAGACAAAAATGAAGGACTGGCTTGATGTCCCCTGGCTTTCTGGACCTCAAAGGGAGACTCTCTCATCATCATCACAGAGCTCATAAAGGAGGAGGATGCTCTCATGTGGTCCAGTTTCAGCAAGGGGCACAGGAATGGGACAAACAAGACTGCAGAAGCAATGTGCTACTTTTCGAGGAAACAGAAGAAAAAGTTATATTTAGACTGGCTTATATTTGCACAAAGAGATTCTTGTTGGAGATAAATCCATAGCATCTGGGGCTAGACTGATGGTTTGAATCTTGCTCTCCCACAGAGTTGTGCTATTGTGGTGAGATGCTGCCCCTCTCTGTGTTTCATTCTCCCTATTTGTAAAGAGAATAAAAATGGTAGTATCTACTGCAGAGCTTGTAAACAAGTAAGTAGTCAAAAAACACTGAAAGTTTGGCATGTAGTTACAGGTAAGCAAATATTAGGATCATTATTGATATTATCATGGTCCATTGTGAAAGTGCTTAGTGTGTCATGGGAGCAAGACAGCAGGCCTAAGTGCAAGAATTTTCACTGTGTATATCTTTTATGTGCAAACCAATTATTAAAAATATGAATCTAAGATTACTATTTAAGAGCTGAAAGTTTGCAAAAGACTTCAAGATGTAGCGTATCCTGAAAATTACTGGATTTCTACATTTCTTTTTGGATGTTCTAGTTTTGTTTTGTTTCTTTTTTATTTGCTTTGTTTTGAGACAGAGTCTCCCTGTAACCCTAGCTGGCCTGGAAATCTCTATGTAGACCAGGCCTCCATCTCACAGACAGCTGCCTGCCCCTCGTCCAGGATACTGGGATTAAAGGTGTGCGCCATGTGAGCTAGATTTGAAAGGCTTCTTAACTGTCTGGTTACCCATCTTCCATTCTCACTTTCTCCTTCTTCCTAACTTCTTCCTCTTCTCTGTGACAACAGTAACAGGAATACAAATAGTTACGCAAAGGCCATTCTTGATTGCTTACCTCTCTGTATTTATGATCTTGTTTAATCTTTACAAAAGTTTCTGTGCGGCATTAGCCCCACTTTACAGAGAAGGGGAAGTTAGCTTGTCTCCTATGCTGCACTAGCAAGCAGAGCCTGGATTTCCACTGAGCTCTAACACCAACCCACCTTTCACTTTTCTCTTCTAAGGTTGGAGGCTACAACTCCTAAACGGCCTGTGACCTTCTGCTATTGTACCTTTGCCTCTGGGCCATGTCTAGGGCCCATCGGAGTAGAGAAGACACCAATTCTGTGTTCCTGGTGGCTAACCACACTCCCATGTAGAACAGAATGTCAGCTGGCTATACCTCTCTACATGACCATAGCCTTTCAGGCCCTGGGCTCAGCCCCCATCACAGGAAGTAAAGCCTTCTGGGAAGGGCCTCTAGGCAGCCACACACACAACTCTGGAATCCATGTGATTTGAAAGTAAGCTGAGCATTAAGCCATTTTAATCGTGGCTGGTGATGTTACTGAGAGCCCCCCTAGTCTTTAGTATGTCATCTGGAGTCCCCTTGCTAAAAGCAGAAATTCCTCCTGGCTCAGCCAGAGGTGTTTTTGTATCCTAACAGCTAAAAAGGAGTCACTTTTTGTCTGAATATTAGGGGTTAGAGCCAAGCAGATCATCAGATAAGCATCTACTATTGGCCAGAAGAATGGGCCCCAAGGGCTCCTGGGAGACTGTGTTAATTAATTAGCTCTGGGGAGAAAGGTGGTCAATCCCCAGTGGGGGCATGAAGAGAGTAAAAAGCTTTGGAGGATCCAGATTAGGGATTTCCTTAGAGCACCAGCCCCAGGGACAAGTCAAAGTGGCTGTCCTTATAACCTTTCTGCAGAAGGTACTGGAACATGAGGATGGCTGCCAATACAGACCCCAGCAAGGTGGGCTGGGCACATCTCAAGGCTGAATCAACAGATAGGAGTCTTTCTCCCAATGTGACAAAGATATAAACAGTACAGGAAGTACTTGAGGGATTTTAAAACCTGTGATGAGCAAGCACATGAATATTTCTATAGTCTCAGGCTTTACAAAGTCAATCAGCGGTCATTAAGGTCGGTGAAGCATGACAGGCGGAGGACCACATAAAACCGGCCAGGGAAACCGGCCAGGGACTTTCCTTCCTGTGTGGATGCGCTCATGCATGGGTGTATGCCTGGAGGCCAGGGGCCAGTCAGGTGCCTTCCTTGATAACTCTCCATCTCAGTTTTTGAGGCAGTGTCTCTCACTGAACCTGGAGCTTACTGATTCAGCCGATCAGTGAGCACCAACTACCTGCCTGTTTCCACCCTCAGGGCAGGGGTTATAAATACTGTGTCTAGATTTTACATAGGTGCTAGGGATCTGAGTTCAGGTCCTCATGTTTGCACAGCAGCCGCTTGACCCACTGAGCCTCCTCTCCAGACCTCTAGCTGGTGATTTTCTAAGCCAGCTCCTATTACTTCAGATTCTACACCCCCAACCCCACACCTTTGTCTTTCCCTTTGCTAATTCTCTGCAGACAAACCTAACCTTTATCTTAGTCCCTTTGACATTCAGAAGACTTCCCTCCAAGAAACACAGAAGTCTTGTTTAGGAGGCTGTCATTTAAGTGCAAAGCCCTTAAATAAATCAGACTAGCGAATTAAAAGTTCTAAATCCTCTTAAAAGCTTGTGTGTTCCACAATTGGCTACAGATTAAAAAAAAAAATTAATCTGGCCAGTAAGTCTTGGAGCTTAGGGCCAAACAAGCAAGATCACAGCAAACAATGATGGCTTTCTGGAAGAATGACAGAAAATGTTGCTGAAGTGTGTGCTAAGATGCCCTGGGGCAGGGACATACACAGAGCAGGGGCAGGTAGGTTGACTACCACCTTCCCCGCTTCCTGGGCTGGGTTTCCTCGTTTATGTGGGTACATACCAATCTTTTCACTGACCAGATGAATTCAGATAACCACAGGATTCTTCTAGAAACTCAGATAACACCAGCATTGATTACCAGGAAGGAACCAGATTATTCTGACTTCTCAAGCAGAAAGCCATTTCTTGCAACCTCAGATTTCACAGTGAGAGGCCAACTCAGTCATTTTCACTACAACCAAGTCAAGAGTCAATAAAAAAGATAACTCTAACTCTGCAGGTTATTTCTATAAAAGGGACTGCTGGAAGAACATATAGCAACTGTTACCAGAAAACATTATGGGCTAAAAAAATATTCAGCCTACTTGACTAGGAAGTGAAAAAAACTCAGAAAGCAGAGCAGACTTTAACAATCCACTCTGGGTGCCAGTATAATTTTCTCTATCACTGGAGTAGATAAATACAAGTTTTATCCTCTTACAGATCCCCCAAGCTGCTCAAAACGTGAATTATATCCTTCTAAATTTAGAAGGGAATATAAGCACGCAAACCCACTCCTATTTGTTTTCTAAAGTGCTTCCCTGAATAGGATTCCCAGGAGCCCTCTCTCTGCAGACATTCCATAGCACACAGTAAACAGAGCACCAGCAAACAGCACACAGCTCACTGGGGCTGTCACATCTGGAACCAGGGCTCTGGCTTTTGTAGCAGCTTTGTCTAAATATTTTGGGAATGATTCATTCATGGTTTCAACATTTCAGCAGAGGGCATCCCCATAGTCTTCTCCATACCAAGGCCAAAGGCAGGCTGGATGTTGAAGAGGGAGAGGAGAAAGGTACCTGGTATCCCAGTCTGGAAGAAACCCCCTCTGCAGCAGGACCAGGCTTCGTCCTGACATCTCTGGGAGCGAATTGCCTTCTTCTTGATAATAGTAAAAGTTCAACATGCTTGGAGCTCAGTCACCATAGGAGGCTGGTACAGGCCGCAGCCCTGAAGGCCTGTCACTGAGTCAGCACTGAGCTGCCCGCTAGAGTTTTCCATAGGACCATTCAAGCTGGGGCTGGGAGGGTCACACTGGCCTCCCGTCTCTCTGCTGACAGGCAGAAATGACTGGCCTCCACACTGAAGCCCTCACTTCAGCCAAGGGATGGCTCCCTATGGACAAGTGACAAGCATAGGGTCCAAAGAGGTGTGTGTGGGGAAACAAGATTTCCACAAACATGAGCTAGTCCAGCACCTTCAAGAATGAGCAGAAGAGGCAGATGGGTAGACAAGAGGCTGACTGTCAACAGCGTAAAAGACTGAGCCGCACCGGTCTGAGCATGTTCATACGTGTACACATGGTCTCGCCACCCCAGTACCCAGCGTACAAAAGGCTGTGAACAGCACATACATGCACGGCACATGTAAATTTGTGGCTTTGCAAATGAACAGCAATAGGAAGTGAATCCAACAGTTCATGCTCTCGAGGGTGACTTTTTGTTCTAAAGGTAGTCAAGCTAGTAATTAATGAGTACGAGCCTGCAGAGGTCTACCAAGTCCGTTTCCAGAGGGGCAGCTTCCCTTGCAGAAAGTGAATGATGCAGAAGCTGTAACACTTTCTCATCTCAGCTCCCCAAAGGCAGTGGGGGAAATGCAGACACAGAAGGGCCCAAACACACAGAAGCAAACAGTCCAGCAATGCTGTCTTCCTCGCTGTGCTGGCGGAGGGTGGCAGCAGGGACCAGGGAAGCTGAAGAGATGTGGTGGCCACACCCACTCCCGGCAGTCCTCCAGGCACCTCTAGCCTCAGCTCTGTGAAGAAGTCGGAATCTGCTCCTTACGTTTTTCTCTCAAACTGATTTTTCAAAAATACAGGTACGGGGCAGCAAACTGTTGAAAAGCCCCAACCCTCACTTCTCTTTCTTTCTTTGGACATGCGGTGCTTCTGTGTGGGGGCCTGAGGGTGATGCTGCGAATCATGTTCCGTAGCTCTTCCACCCCATTCGCTGAGGCAGCATCTCTCAGTCAAACCTCAAACTCCATAGGGCTATGTTCACTGGCCAGCTTGCTCGGAAGATCCCCCATCACAGCCTTCTGAAGCTGGAATCATGTGTGGGCTGCCACACCCACCTGGCATTCACATGGGTTCTAGGGAGGAAAAAAGGGCTGAATTCTCTTAACATGGCTTGACAGACTGAGGGACAGGCAGCAAGATATGTGCATAATGACTGCAGGGCCCAGGCTTAGAGCTCACGGTCTTCAGTCCTTGTTCTTTTAACATATTTAAGTGTGTGTGTGTGTGTGTGTGTGTGTGTGTGTGTGTGTCTATGTGTGGGTGCCACAGTGCTCTCGTGGAGGCCTGAGGGCAGTTAGTGGAAGTTGGTTCTCTCCTTCCACCGTGTGGGTCTGGGGAATTGAACTTCGGTCTTCAGGCTTGACGGAATGTGACAGTACCCACTGAGCTACCTCAATGGCCCCTTTTATCCTTATTCTTGCTTTCGGCTGAGCAACATGCAAACTCACAGCAAGACTCACCAGAGAGCAAGATCCAGCTTTAGTCACGCAGTGTCATCATGCAGTTTGTTATGTGGGAACACCTGTTCGTTTCAGAAGTGACGGCTTACACCTTCTCTTGCAAGACAATTATTCTATATTAACAGTGTTTGCAGTTTCCACTACTGTCTGGATGTATTCTGTCCCTGCCAAACTCACACTGAAACGAAACTGCCAATGTAATAATATTGAGGGGAGGGAGGACCTTTAAGATGTGACTGAGCTGCCGCTGTGACAGTAACAATGTAGTTCTCCAGGCATGGGGTAGTCTAATGTGCCCATTTGCTGGAACTACTTTCTGCCAGGAGTGGAAGCAGCATAATGTCCTTACCCAGCAGATGTTGACACCTTGTTCCTGGACTTCCCAGCCCCATGCACCATGGTCCGAAACAAACGTTTGTTCTTTATGCATTACCCATACTCAGATATTCGGTAACAGCAACAGAAAACAGACTAATATGAAAACAGACTTTTCCTTTTCTTGGCTCCTTTCTAGTTTTCTGGGGTGAACAAACAGAAACCTAAGATGCCAGGATGGGAACCACACAGTAGAAGCTACAGATGCGCAGTCCCTGGGACCATGTTTGAGTGTTTTGTGGCTCACTGCTCCTGAAAGTTGCCCTTGGTCCACTTTACTGCAGGGTCAGTGCCAGCCCGGCTGCTGCAGCTGTCAACATACCATCCCTCGGCTGAAGTGAAGCAGAAAGGGAGCATTGTGAATGAAAAATTAATTTGCTGATGCTCTTGGGTAGAAGATCAGGGCTGCGCTGTGGGTGGAGTAACGAGGCTGCACTGCTCTATGCCTGCATCCATCCTGGTCCTGCTGGGTGACAGCAGTGATGCCCTGCTTCTCTCTGGCCTTATTTCCCTTGTTCACATAGAAATGAGTTAGGATAAATGACCTCTTAAGAGTCTTCCTTCTAGTGGCTACAACTCCTTCTCGCCAGGTATATTCAGGAACTTTAAGAAGTGGAGTTTCTTTAATAGATTCTCATACCAATCCAGCAGGGATGAGGAAACTGAGGTTGAGAAAGGTCACATGGCTTCGGTAGTCCCTCAACCAGTGAGAGGGAGGCAGGGCGAGGATCTGAACCCAAGCTGTCCAACCGCACTAGTATTTCACCCAAGACCTTTTGAGCTTCTGCTAAAACATTAAATCTGTTAGTCTAAAACCAAAATTGGTGTGTAAGCATCTATAGCATTCAGGAGGCTCAATGGAAAGGTTTTTATATTGAAAAACAAATGCCTCTGGAATAATTTAATGTTCCTAGGTTTTTAGGAGTCTAAGACGCGTCCTCTTTCAATCAATGGGTGTCTCCACACTCACTGGAACATACCCTAGAATGGATATCATCTGTTTAGTGTAGAACACTCTCCCTGGGATTGGGGAAGGTCTGGCCTCTGTTCTTGTCTCTTAATTTCCCAAGTATTGTTTCCTCTAAACTTTCATCCCTTTTCTAAATGAAAGGCAGACACCTGGTCTTTCTTATAATTACCTAAACAACACATTTTAAAATAGGGAGCTGTTTATATATAGCACACATCGGTGGAGGAGCCCAAGCTACAGGCCAGGAAAAAGAATTATAAGCGAGTGGCATTTATTACACACTCTTCAGGGGATGAAGGCTGAAAAACAAAGACCATGCCAAGGAAAAAGCCAAACGGCTAGAGTCAGTCCCTATCAGGTTCTGAGAACCAGTCTTTTCTCCCGCCCTCTTCCACAGGGACCTGGAGGGGCACATAGGCCCCCAGAGGCCCGGAGAATCTGAGTCCGTGAATTCTGCTGGCTACTTTCCTTTCTTGAATTCTGATCTTGTGTGTGGCTCACATGGGAGCCTCTGATTTCATGGTGACATGCTGGGATGCAGTGTCTTAGAGGGATGAGCAGACTGCTCTGGGCTTTGGACCTCTGATGGCTTAGCATTTGTGCCATCAAGACCAGCTCACTCCCATCTAGTGGCCTCCACCCACTTTCCCAGGCAGAACCTGTCCCTGTTCTGGCCTGAACAAGTTCACAGGTCTTGGCATTCTGACTGCTCTCTAGTGCCCCCTTGTGTTCCTCCGAAAACTAAAATTCCAGTTCCTCCTCTGGCGCCTCTTGACCTTCCCTCCCCACAGCCTCTCACAGCTACTCCTAGTTCAAAACTACAGTTCAGCAGTTAGCTGTTATATTCTGTGGCTATGCCTAAGCATTCAATAAAAACAACTTATAGTCAGGGCAGAGACTACAGGGCTACACAGATGGCAAGAGACCTGTTTAACTGCTTACAAGTTACTTTCTTTATCAAGACTATACTCCCTCCAGGGCTTTAAGGGCAGCAGGCCTGGTGCTATCAACAATGGCCTATATTCAAGGTAGACTGTTCCCACACTGATTTCCTCTGAAGAGTTAAAAATAAAAAACCATAAATACTTTACTAATTTTAAACTATCTTGAGTATTTTCCCCTTTGTGCTTTTCTGTATTTCCTATGCTATTCTCAATAGTCAGAAAGTTCGGAAAACATTTTAATATATAAATTTTAAGAAAAGTAAAGGACAACTTGGATTACTCAGGACAAGTGGCATGGAACTAGAATAAAATGATGCGGTTCTGCCATCTAGTGGCCTTGAGGTGAAAATCCAGGAGCCTGTGCAGGCATGAACTCAAAGAACAAAGTCCCACTCAGGCTTCTTGGAGGTTCTTCCTCTTTCTGGAATACTTGCATCCTCCTAGGGGTTGCAAATTGGTGGGCAGTGTGTCCTTAATTAGGGACAGGGGTGTGGTACTGATTCCTACCACTGTCTCACCTGAGGGAGATTCTGAGCACGTCAGAGAAGGGAGGAACGGAAGGGAAGGTGCCTGTCTTGTGTGGCCAGGGGCAACCAGGGGAATCAATTACACTTCCCATGGTACCCACATTTCTGGTGATGGTGGGTTAGAGCATCCTGAGACACAGACAGATGGAAGCTGGGGAAATACCCTTGAACTTCCCAGCTCTGTGGGATACTGGTGACCTCCTGATCAAGGCTGCAGTGAGGTCACCACAAAGGATTCTACGTCATTAGGAAAGACAGAAGTTAGAGTGAATGGTGTGTGATAGTGGACACCCACTCTCTGCTTCAAACCACTCTGTTGTCTATGTATCATCTAGCTACCTGTCATCCATTTATCAGTCTATTAGGTATCATCCATTTTCTATTTATCAGCTATTGCTCTATCACTCTTTTTATCCAATTATCTATCACCTATCACTCTATTATTAATCAAACATCTATGTATCTTATATATCTATCACTTTATTATCAATTTGTATATCTATCATCCTTCAAAATATCCTCTATCTTCTCTTTCTATTAAACTATTTATTATCTATCTTATATATCGCTGATGACTCTATCATGTGTCTATCACCTACATATCTATTTATCATCTATCATCAACTCATCAGTCTCTGTGGTCAGCAGGGGCCCCTTTCCTTGTGGTCTCTCTTCTGCGTCTACTTCTACTTCGTCACAAAAGTCCGGGTGTTCTCTCTAACAGGCACCTCTGGAGTCTGGCTGCCCTGTGCCACCTGCCTCAGTTCCACTGCATCTACCAGGTGCTTCCAACCTTTTGACATTGTGACTTGTGATCTACAAAGTTCAGGCTCAAGAACCACACAACTGAATTATAGAAGAACAACACCCCCCGCCCCGATCTTACAGTATGTTTTATGTAAGTTTACAATTTTGTGTTGGGGGGCTACATTCACAGATATCCTTAGCCACATGTGGCTGGTGGGCTAGGACTTGGATACATTTGACTCTTGGATACTGGATACAGTCCAGCTTGCTGCCTCTCCTAGTAGGGCCCTCCTTCTCTGCAAGCCTGCATAGCCCACAGCAGCTCAGGGGTCTGGTAAAAATATGTGTATACCAAATAATTTAAAAATATTTTATTATTTTCATTTTATGTGTATGGATGTATTGCCTGCATGTATGCAACTACACCTATGTCATGCAACACCTGTGGACATCAGAAAAGGGCACTAGGTCCCTTGGAACTAGAGTTACAGATGGCTGTTAGTCATCATGTGGGTGCTGGGATTTGAACCTGGGTCCTCTGCAAGAATAGCCAGTGCTCTTAACTGATGAGTCATCTCTCCAGTTCACCAAATCATTTTTTACAGAAAATTTTTTACATGTATGTGGTATGTGCTTGAGGGTATGCATTTGTATCACACATGGGTGTGCAGATTGAGTGTGCATGTGTGTGTGGAGGCCAGACATCAATCTCAGGTGGGTGGTCCTCAGGAACTATCCACCTTGGCTTTCTGAGACAGGGTCTCTCATTCATCTGTAACTCTCTAAGTAGGCTAGGCTGGCTGGCCAGTGATCCCTAGGCACTAGCCTGTCTCCACCCCAGTAGAGCTGAAATTATAAACACACGTCACATACCCTGGCATTTTTACATGGATTCTGAGAGTAGAACTCAGGTCCTCATGCTTGTATGATATAAGCACTTCAGCAATTAAGCTGTCTCCCAGCCTTAAATTGAATCCCTTATGACCTATTTTCAGTAAACATTTGACTTGTACACTTATTTAATATATCTATATATCTGGTGACACAAAAATTTCTTGGGCGAAAAAGGATCACGAAAGGAAAAAGTTTAAGAAGCCCTGGTTTAATACACAGTCAGATGCCTAAAGAAGGCAGACAAAAGAAACTAACATTTCACAGCCTAGAAGAATATGACATTAAATTGCCTTCACTGTAGCTCAGAACTGTTTAATAATTCAATAGTCACGTCTTACATTTCATGCAACTAAAATAAGCATTTTAGAAAATGGCATTTAATTTAAATATTTTGCAAGGATACAAACGTGTTCATTTTGATAACATAAAACTCGATGTCAGCATTAGTCATGCATAGGACAGTGGAACCCAGGAGTTAAGCCAAGCTTATTCACCTTCCCCAAAGGCTGAAGGCGGAGGGGCGCACATCACAGAACATTATCTGACTGTGCAAAACAACAGGGCTTACACCTAGGTCTTCCCTGGGGCTTGTTTAGGAGTAAGCTTTAAGAGGATACATGACCAGATCCTCAAATGTCAGTCCTTAAAATTGGCCTATAAGGCACAGTGTCTATTCCTAGTCTCCCATCTCCATTGCATAGGCGGAAGAACCAAAGATTCCTACACGCTATGCAAGGCTCCAGCCATCTAACAAAGTGACAAGTGAGGTGCTCTGTCTCTGTGCATTCTGGAATCAGGCACCAAGGTTGGGTTCCCTTACATGTGAGAAGCGGGAGGCCAGTTGTACCAATCCAATTATACACTAAAAAGCATATTAAAGAAGTATATTTATTTATATTTTAGAATGGAATGAGAATGATGATGGCTCTCGTTAATGATCATGCCTTTAATCCAAATGATTCTTAACCAGTTCCTCATGGTAGAGCGAGTGTCTTATGAGGGTAGAACAAGCACTGACTCCAGGAGGTCAACACAGTTGGTTTGGTGCTCCTTCATTCCTTCTCGCCTTCCCTCCCCTCCATCCATCCATCCATGAGAACTCAGGACTCAGAAGCATAATGATTCTCATATGACAAATAAGACATTTACTGAACTGAAAAATAGTATCAAACCTTTACTGAGAGAAAACAAGTTTGGTGGTGGTTTGACAAGCTGGCTTTGCCAACTAGATTCTACAGCAATTTGCATACATGAATGAACTAAGTTAGAAGCTCTGTCGATGCAATATGTATGTAGCACGCACATATGTATATGCATAAATATATTAAAGAATAATCTAGGATGCTTAATGATATGCCTTAACTTATTTTAGTTTTGGAATATTATGAGTTAAATAGATGTGCCTCATCATAAAAAGAGAACAGGCTTAATAAACAAATGTTGGAGAGGTTTTGGTATAGTCTTCCAAGAAACTGGAAAAAAAATTCCCCAAAGGCTGAACAACAGGTCAGGCAATTCTCAATACTTTAGTTTCAATGTAAGCCAGGAAGGACCTGAGTTGTTGTTTTTCTGTACAGAACTCAGACGGAATTCAAAGAATTAAGCAACACTACTATAACAATATTCTACTGTCCCATGAATTTATTCATGAGGTTTCAGTGCTTTTCTCTCTAAAAATGAAAAGGAAAATAGGAAATAATAATAAAGTTGAAATTACTCATTCCAGAAGTGAGTGTATTTGTTTATTAATTCATAATCTTTCCAAAAGACCACAGATTCCATTACAACTTGCTCTTTTTACTTAGTAATTATTTTGATCAGTAACAATTATAAATGTTAATGATTTACTATTTATTTCAATCAACTGTGAGTTAACAAATGAAGATAAATTTCTTACAACACTCATGAGAACCGGAAGACACCTTCCAAAGATGTGAAGATACACAGATACACATGAATGCAAGAATAATGGGACACAGCTGTATGACGAAAGACTTTCAAGTACCTAAATCTAAGATATTCAAATAAAAGGAAAGTGAGGACGGGGAGAAAAAGGAAAGCTCTAGAGCAAAAATAGCACGAACATTTGAGATGTTAAGGTACTGTTCATGTATTTAGTGGATAAAAGCCGGCTATAAAGTTACTTCCAATTTTGATGCCATTAGATACACTTAAAGATTCGTAAGTGTGCACACAAATTCTTTTCATAATTTTTGAGAAGCACAATACACCAAAGACCTTACTTAGACTTTTGAAAGGGCTATTAAACAATTCCTGTTTGTCTTCTACTTCATGAGAGTTACTTAACCCAAATATTCCAAAAGCAAAAGTGGAATACTACATCCTTTCCAACTGTCTTAAGAAAAAACGTATGTCACTTTAAACTGCAAGGGAACATTATATAAGTTTTACAACATTATATTACACATTTTGCCACTGCTCTAAAGGGTGTCCTCTGGCAAGTAGGTTAACCTAGATCAGTTCACTTCCTGGCTTTTGAAATTCCCAGGAATCGGAGCTGTAATTTCTGGTCATTTCAGTGGATATTCTTGTCCTCAAATGACAACCAGTGAAATCTGAGCCCATGATCTTGGAGTCCTTCCTACTTTCGTGAGCCCTGTCTGGGATGATATGATCCAAGGCTATCTCTGGGTATTACAGGGAGGTGGGTGTTGGGCTTCACGGGCCCAGACGTGTGGCCTAGTGTAACTTTCCGAGCCTCATTCGAGTTTTGCGGCCTGTCTCTGACACTCTACTTCCGCATAGGAGTGACTCAGCAAGGCACAACAAAAAATGGCCTCTACCTGGCTACAGCCTATGTGGTGAAAAATGATTGGTCCTTCACTTCCCACATTTTTAGCCCAACCCCTTACCTCTACCCTATATAAGACTGTGCTTGATGCAATAAAGTGAGATCCTGCTTCGACAGTTCTCCTGGCTGGGTGTGGTGTTCTCCGTGGTGGAGAGGGTCCTGGCCATCCTGCTCAGCCCCTGGAGGAGGCCGGCTGGACCGGCTTCCCCACTGTCCTACCTGGCCGCCGGCAGGTGGGCAGTCTCATGAATCAGCTCTTCCCTTTCTGAGTACTTCCTCTTTCTCTCCTTGGTAGGACTTGGCCTAGGAAGTACAGCAAAGTCCCTTGTTATCTGTGGGGCATGTGCCACCAACAGGTGCCCGAATCACAGATGGCATGCCAATCCTACTGTGTCATGCACTTTCCACCGTGATGAAGAAGCTATGATGGACTGCAGCCAGGCTCACGGTGTGAGGTGGGACAGCACACCTAGCAGGTCTTCTCCCTTCTTTTCAATTTCATGACTTCATGACCCATTCTCTCTCCACCTTTTCCCATTTTCATGTGAGTGTGTAGTTTGTGGTGTGCATTTGTATGTATGCATGTTTGCATGTGTGCGTACACATGTGCAAGTGCATGTGGAGGCCCAAAGTTGAAATTTGTAATTATCCTCAACCACTCTTGCAGTTTATTCAATGAGGTAGAGTCTCTCAATCAAACCCAAAGCTCTAGATAAGGCTGGTCTCACTAGCCAACTTGCTCCTAAGAATACTGTCCCCACTTTGTGAGGCTGGAATTGTGCAGAGGCCACCATACCTGCCTGGAATTTACGAGGGTCCTGGAGATCCAGACCCTGGTCCTCATGCTTTGCATGGCAAGCTCTCAACCAACAAGCCATCTCCCAATCTCCAGATCTGTTCTTACAGCAGAGCTCAGCAACCTGAACAGAGATTTTTTTTCTTTCTTCACTCACTGAGAACTGTCATCTTTTCACTTAAAGAAAGCACTCTGTGGCCTCCCTTTGGCATGTCTGAAATGCCAGCATCAGGACTCTTCCACCTTTGGGCCATTTCTAAATAAAATAAGGGCTACTTGAAAACCAGCACTGCCATAATTAGCCAAGATGCTCAGTAACTAACAGCTAGGCAGTGGGCAACACCCTGGGCAAGAGATGATTTACATCCTGGATGGGACAGAGCAGGGCTGTGCAAGATTCAGAATGAACTGTGTGCAGCTTAAGACTGGTGAATTGTTTATTCCTGGGATTTTCCATGTAATGGTCTCAGATCATGGTTGACCACGCGTAACTGAAATCCCAGAAAGTAAAACCATGGATGGGGGTGGGGACTACTCTACTAAAGGGTCAATGCTGCTGACCCTCAGACAGCTGTGGCTGCTTGCTAGGGAGTTCCACGTACTGCCCATCCATGATCAAGGTTAAGGAAGACTCAAGGTTCCTCTGTAGCCTGAACCCCCCCTTTTAAATGGAAAGCACACCGCAGACCCTTTAGGTGAGTGAGTAATGTTGGTACTCTGGAGACTTGTCTCAGTTCTACCGTTTACTGACCCATCACAAAAGCAAGTGATGAAACATCAAATTTAGAATTTTAAAAGTAAACTCAAGAAAGGACAAGAGGGAACTGAGCCAGTACTGCCTTCAACCCTAGGAGCTTCTTGAAAGGCATGGGGGGGCGGGATTGTCACCCTGGTGCTGACTGTCCCCAGTCACTTGAATTCTTTCTACCTTTCCGACACATTTGTTCCCAACTGGCACAAGCGGCCCCAGCCCCTCTCTGGAGGTCACCCCGATGAAGACAGCCTCTCATTCCTAGAACTGTCACCCAAACACAGATGGTGAGTAGCAGGCTCCCACAACGTTGGGATTGCTCTAGAGACAAGAGGGTACGCCTGCTATTGTCACGTACAGCTAGCAACATCCTGTGCAGACTCCACATAGAGCACAAACCTCTTTTTCTGAACGTTCCTTTCCCATGTCGAGGTAAAGATGGTAGACATGAAGCAGGTTTCAGAGGCTGAGAGGACCTGATGAACCAAGTAAAGAAAACTTACTGGAGAATTGATGAGACAATTGAGGACCGGCCTGGCTTAGCATCCACTGCATCTACACTCGGAGAATCTACTTCTCCAAGTTCTGAGGCATGGTCCTGATCATCCGCCATCTGGGAGAAAAAAAAACCAGAAGATTGAGATTCAAAATGCGTCACTTCCTTGTGATTTGTGTGTGTGTGTGTGCACATGGACGTTCACGTGGGTGTACATGTACATGTGTGTGCCAGTAAGCATGCACATTTGTGCACATGCATGTGAAGGCCTAGAAGTCAACCTCAGATGTTGTTGCTAAGGCACCGTCTACTTTGTGTTCTGAGACAAGGTCTCTCATTGGCCTGGAACTCACCAATTAAGCGAGTCTGGCTAGCCAATGAGCCCCAGGGACGCCCTGTGTCTCTCTTTCCCCAGTGCTGGGATTACAAGTACGTGCCACCACGCTCAGCTTCTGAAGTGGGTTCTGGGGATTGAACTCAGGTCCTCCTGCTCGCACAGCAAGTACTTTACCAACTGAGCTATCCTCCCAGCTCCCTGCCTTGCCGCATTTTAAAATGACACTTCCTAGGTCACACAGCTCCTAACTGAGCGCAAGGGGTAAGCAGTCTCGCATATTCAAGCTTTACTTACTGCACCCCACCAGCGCAATAAAATGTCAGCCATACCCAGACCTCGTTCCAGAGACCCAGTAATCAACAGCCAAGAAAACAAAGCCCTTGACCTTGTGGAGCTTCAGCTCCAACACCCATGATTTTGCCAAAGGGTCAGTATGTACAATAAGCAGCCGAGAGTTTGTCCAAGACCGCAATAGGGAGATCCTCAAATTCCTAGGAAGTCATTCAGTGTTCAACCTTTGCTTGGTATCATTCAAGCAAAGCTCAAAATCAGCACTAGCTTTGGGGCACTAAACTTTATTGTCTTCAGATGATTTTATACAGTCCCACCCAAACAGACTTCCAGAAAATCATTTTCCTGCTCAAGAGCCTTCAAGAGCTTGGAGAGAGAGCTTAGTCAGTAAAATATGAGCATGAACACCTGAGATTGATTCCTAGAACCCACATAAAATCCGGGTGTGGTGGCTAGTGCTTGTAACTCCAGCCCTAGGGATGTAGAGACAGCAGTTCAGAGACAGGTGGATCCTTGAGGCTCACTGGTCTGGCCTAGCTGAACTGGCGAGCACCAAGGTCAGTGAGAGACTCTGCCACAAAAAACAAGGTAGAGAGTCCCAAGGACTGACAACACAGATCTCTGTCACACATACACACTCTCAAAGAGATTTATTACTTAAAAATTCAGGTCCTAACCATCTCCTTGGATTTAAGGCTCTTCATGACCTAGGAAAGGTGTCAACAGACTATAATCCACCACCACCTGTTTCTGTGAGAATTCTACTGAAACAGCCATTCATTCACACACTAATTCTGTTTGTTTTAACTCTGTTGGCAGACACAAAAAAACATTACTACCTGGCTGTTTAGCCCATTTTCATTCCCCACTTGGCTCTCGCATTTATCATTTGTTTGTGCTCTGCTAATTGCTTGGCTCCCGCAGGACAATCTAAACTCATTGTGGTGGGGCAGCTGGCAGACAGAAGGCGCTTATTAAATAAATATTAATTGAATAGAAGCTGGAAGAAATGAATACCCATGGGAAAAGAATTGGGTAAACAGGATGATTGTTCCAGGGAGAATCCTGATTGGAACCACTTCCCACAAATCAAGTTCTGTTTCATTCCTCATGAAAAGATTAGGGATGCACTTTCAGCAACTAAAGGAAACCTACCCGGGCTTCAGTTTTTACCTGGTCTCAGCCCCTGAGCACCTTCCCTGTGTAAGTCTCAGCGGTCATATGCAGTATCTGCATCCCTGTTACAGCCGGCCTAGGGGTGTTTTCACTTAGTTGGAAAAGAAGACAGCACCTATTTTATGGAACATCCTGTGCTGCAGAACACAACAAGAAACGATGTCTGGGGTGGAAAGGAAAAATCCAGCACAGAGGAGTGTCCATGGAAGCCAAAGGACAGCCTCGTGGTCTGCGCTCTAGGTGTCACTATGAGGTCACCTTACAACTCTTCAGAGAAAGATGATGTGGGAAGAGTATGAGGCTGGGCAGGAGGGAGAGATGTGAGTCAGGAAGAGGCCTGAGGACACATCGTGGCCTGGGGGAGTCTCATGGCCACCTCGTTTCTCAGCACATCATGAGCCTACCTACTATGGTCAGCAACACATTTCTGGCTGGGAACCAGATTTTTCAGATGAGGATCCCCCAAATGTTTCTTAACAGCAGAGATAACCCATCAAAGGAGATAAGTAAGAGGCCAGGCAGGCAGAAGACAGCAGTTTCTGTTCCATCTTCACAGAGACCTTATTACTTTTAAAGTGGACTATTACCAGAAAAACAGATACTTGAATACTTTCAGAATCAACAAGTCAAATAGAAGTCCAAGTCCATATCAGAAAAACACACTACCTTCAACATGCAGTGTTAAACCTCGACCCTCTTAATCTTTAGGGCTAAATCTAAGATTCAGAAGGTAAGGAGAGAGAGAGAGGGAGAGGGGGAGCTACAGAGAATGAGAAAAGAGGGAGAGAGAGAAGGGGCTCCAAAGGAAATGAGAGCAAGGGAACAAGAGAGAGATACAGAGAAAGAGAGAGGAAGAGAGGGCAAGCTATGGAGAAAGGGAGGGAGGGACAGAGGAGAGGGGGAGTTACAGAGAGTGAGGAAGAGAAGGAAAGAAGGATCTCCAGAGAAAAAGGCAGTGAGTGAGCAAGCCAGAAAGACGAGAGAGAGAGAGAGAGAGAGAGAGAGAGAGAGAGAGAGAGAGAGAGAGAAATGGGGGATGGAGAAGGAAAGCGGGGAGCTAAAGAGGGAGAGAGGGAGATGGGAGAGGAAGGAAGGAGGGAGGGAGAGGGAGAAAGGCAGAGAGAATGTCCTCTTCTTCGGAGTATAGGACTCTACTGGGATGCCAGCAGCCAATGGTGCAAAATACTTGCACGTGTATGCACTGGAGAGAGAAAGAAGAGTTTCATGTTCCCTGTCATTCTTCCCAGAGAGACAAAGTAAAACAAGAGAATCAACAGCGACTTATGGAGTAAAGAAAATGTTGATGAACCCTGTATCTGTCAAAGAGTTAATTTTCAAAATAGACAAGGAACAATTAAATAGCAAAAACAATCAACAACAACAAAATGGGTAAAAGACTTGGCTGTTTTGGATCTGGTAGGCTCCTGCCCGCAAAGGCCCAGGTGTGAAAGGTTTGATTTCCAGCATTGTCCTACTAAGAGGCACTAGACAGAACCCAAGGTGAGGCCTAGTGGGGGGTCCTCAAAGGAAACAATGAGACCCAAGCCACTTCCTCTTCTCTTTTACTTCCAAGTCATGAAGTGAACACCCCAGTTATGCTTAAATATGAAATGTTCCCCACAAACAGGCACATGTATTGAATGAAGGTTGATACCTCAGCTGTTGGGTTGAGGGAAACTTCAGGAGGCGAGGCTAGCTGGAGAAGCAGGTCTCTGGGAGTGTTTTGGGAGGGGAGGTGATACTGTGGCCTGGATCTTTCTTATTGCTCTCTTCTTGTCTGCCAGGAGCCATGAGGCGAACTTCTTTGCTCTACTACCACATACTCCAATCACCTGATGCTCTGTCTCACAATAGGCCATAGGGAGAAAGCCAGCCAAGCGTGGACAAGACTTCTGAAACCAGGAGCCAAAATAAATCGCTTTTTTTTTTTTTTGAGACAGTGTCTCCCTGTAGCCCCAAGCTGGCCTGGATTTTTCAGAGATCTGCCTGCCTCTGCCTCCTGAGTGCTGCGATTAAAGATGTATACCACCATACCCAGCTCAAAAAACAAAGAAACAAACAAACGAACAAAAAACCCAAACCCAAACAACAACAAAAAAAACTTAAAGGGAGGAATTTACTTTAAGTTGACCTCTAGGTACTGGCCACAATGAAAAACTGGCCAGCAACCCACCATGATGTGGTACTCCAGCATAGGTCCCGTCATAGTATGGGATCCAGTTGATCATAAACTGCAACTTCCAAAGCTGTGAGCCAAAATAAACTATTTTTAATTTCAGTTGATCATCTCAGGTGTTTGTTATACTACTGGAAAGCTGAGGAACACAGACTTTAATAGATATTATTTTGAACCAACCCTTCTAGCTGACGAGTTATTGACAGCTGATGACTGGCTAAAGAAGGGTTAGCTGGTTTCATTAGGGGTTTGGCCCCCTGGTAGGTTGACCATGCTGTAGTGGATAGCTCCACACTGTCAGTCAGCATTACTCAGACTCAGTGGGTTATTGAAAACTGAATAGAAATCTGGGCACAGTGGTGTACACCTTTAATCCCAAGACTCATTCAGGAGGCAGAGGCAGGTGGATCTCTGTGAAATCAAGGCCAGTCTGGTGTATACAGAAAGTTCCAGTCTCAGCTAGACTACAGAGAGACCCTGTCACAGACACACATACACAAGTTGGAAGGGGGAGGAGGAGGAGGGGAGAACTAGGAAGTGAATGTGATCAAAATACATTGTATACATGTATGACATTACCAAAAAATAAAAATGTATTGGAGTTTTAAGAAAATGTGTTGGATGTCACGAATCATCAAGGAAACGCAAACTGGAAGCAGGGTGCCCTATTACCTAGTGTCTGTTAGGGTGGTTCTGACAAAAAAAAAAAACCAAACAAACAAACAAAAAACAAACAAGCAATAACCAGAGTCAGTGGCAATGCAGAAAGGGATCCCTGGTTCACAGTTGGCGGGAATGCAAACTGGTGTAATAACCTGGAAAACAGGATAAAGTTTCCTTTAATAAACTCAAAATTGAAAGACCATCTGAGCCTAGGGACCCACCTCTGGTGTACCTCCAGAGGACACGAAAGTAGCATCCTAAAGAGATATCTGTGTTTCCTACACACCGAAACATTCAGAGAAACCAAAATGAGGGGGTTTGTGTGCTGGAAGGCTGTGGTCCCCTCCATGATGTTCAGAGGTCCAGGGGACTTTAAGAGATGACACCCAGTGGGAAGCTGCTAGGTCTGGCTGGGGCTGCTGCTCTTGGAGGAGGTTAAGGCAGTTCTTGTGGGCTCCTTAGTTCTCTGAGAGTGTGGATATTAAAGAACAAACCTGGCCATGCTCTGCCTATTCCATATTACTGTTGATATGTGACCACGCCCACTGGCAAGTTGTCACATAGAAAAGCAGTTTTTCTCTCTGTTTGCTATGAGGGATGGGCTTCCAAATATGACTGACAGCCAACTAACCAATGACTTAAGGGCGGAGGTTTAATGGAAACGCAGGGAAGGCTGGGAAGGAGAGAGGCAGGTGCAGTGCCAGGTCTCCATCTTGGGCACATGTTCCAGAGTTCCAGGGGGACTGTGATCAAAATGCAGGCTCCGCCATAGGAAATCTCCCTCTCCCTCTCCCTGGGGATGAACTCCTTGTAAGTAACATGGAATAAACTAATCTCTCTAAAGAACATTCTCTATCCGTTCATTCGGTTCAAACCTGGGGGTGGGGTGAGGCTGAATGCCGGGCCTCACTGTGAGAGAATTCATGATACACAAGTACTTTGGCTACTGGGATACCATCTGCCATGAGATCTTCACCAGATCTACAGTGATACTGAAATCATACCCTTGAACCACAACAAGTTAACTAAATAACTTTATAAAGTTATCCAGCCTCAGTTATTTCGTTATGGTAACAGAAAACAAATACTCTAAGCACTAACAATACAAGCCACATGGTGTATAATCTGCCAGGGCTGTAACTGTTTGCCAACTAACAGCTTACTTTAATTACCCTTTTTTATGTTTTAATCATCGAAAAGCGTAGGGTACCCTATTAATATGTCTTTACAAATGGAACTGAGCAACCTGATGAGCATATGATAGAAACAAAGGATCCAGAATGGTCCAGATGTGGAGCCCAGGTGTGGCCAGGGAGGGAGGCCTAAGTGTAGTCACCAGCAGATGTGGGCTAAAATCAGCTCTAAAATCTATGAATTAGCCATGGAACTTCAGAAAAAGTACTGAACTTCTGAGCTCCAGGGTCCTTGTCTGTGAAGTGGGAAAGTAGGAGGACCTAAGCCACAGGGAGCCTGGGGAAGTCAATGAAGAATGCATTTAAAATGCTGGGCTTGCTGTGCCAGTGTAAAAATTCCATATTCTGTTAGCACCACCACCTTCAGAGTGAGAAAGCATCCCACTGTCATCTTTCCTTCACAATCATCTTAAAACACATCTGAGTCTGAAACAGCTTCTTTACAGGCTGAAAAATAATCCTGTAGTATTTCTTTTTCCTTTCTTTGGGGTGCTGAGGATCGAACCCAAGGCTTTGGGAAGGTTAGGCAAGAACCTACCATTGAGCTATAGCCTCAGCTCCTGTAATGATTACTTTACGTGTTTGTCTGAGTGTATGTATGTGTACCATGTGCATGCAGTGCCTGTGGAGACCAAAGAGCCACCCTGTGAGTCCTGGGAACCAAATCTGGGTCCTCAGCAAGAGCAGCAGGGGCTCATAACTGTCCAGCCATCTCTCCAGCCTTCTGAACATGCTTACTAGTTGTGTCAATACCTTGAGGCAAATGGTATGGAGTAGGGAATCACTTCCGGGAAACAGACTAATTGAACCTGGTTCCTAGCAAGGTGACATTATCTAATCTGCACTCACCTTTTGCCCAAATAATGATATTCTCCCTAAAGTTCTGAGGCCTCCACTCTCCACATCACACCAAGGTGTCACCTGAGGACCACACAACTAGGTAACTGGAGACTTTGCCCATATCTTGCAGAAGAAATTTCAGTTTCTTCAGGGAGCTTAATTACCTGTTCAAGGTCTCACAAGATTTACCAGTATGGGGGTTGGGGCCGGAGGTCAGGCTAGTCAAACTGAAGGAGGAAACATTCCTTAAACAGTCCAGTTCAAGAGAAAAGATCTGGGTATAATTCAACAAGAACTACCTACATCTTCAAGTGATTTCACTTTTCCATAAATCAGAAAGTAAGGAGCCTGCACCACCAAGTATTTCAAGCTGCTTTCAGGAGCCCTGCAGCAAGGGTGCCCCAACAAATCAGAGCAGCCAAGCAGACTTCGTCTGGACACAGTGCCACTGTGCACCCTAACTCACCCCACTGCCCGCCCCAGGATTCCCATTTAACAGACCAGGTGCACCTGATGAAGCTATGGAGCTGCAGCCTGCAGGCGACGTCTCGCGGACTAGAACCCAGGTCTAACCCTGTAGTCCTCCCAGTGCCAGATATCTATCTGTCCTAAACCTGGTCTTCCTTCCCAGTCACATCCCGAATGGTTCCACCAGTCGCGAGACCCCAGGCTAGGCCCACAAGAGAGTTGCGGGGAGGGGGGGGATCTGAGCAAAGCCAGCGAGGGAGGTGGCGTGGGGGGCTGACTTCAAGGCTCAGCGACGCCCCCTGGAGTCACTGCACCACCCAGGATTCCCCCAGCCTGGTGCGTAAGGAAGGGAAGAGGGTGAGAACCGGGGCGGGAGGAGGGAGCGCGTAGGAGGAAAGCGCGGAAAGGGCGCCGGGGCCTGAGTTACCTTCCCACGGTGGCTGGCCGGCCGGAGCTGGAGGAGGCGTCCCGTGCTCAGCGAGGGAGGGTCTGGGGCAGCTTCGGCCGAAGCGAAAGTAAAAGTCTCCAGCGGGAGGGGGAGGAGCCGGAGGGGCGGGCCGCGGGCCGGGCGGGGCTGAGCGCGGCGGCCCAGGGAAAGGAAGGTGGGCCCGGCCCGAGGCGCGCTCCGCCAGGCCGGCTGCCGGGAGAGTGACCCGGGCTGCCCCGCGCGCCGAGTCCCCGGCCTGTGTGCCGTTTTGACTGCACGCTCTGCCAAGCTGCGTCCAAAGCGGCTCGAGCCGCCACGTGCCCGGTCCCGCCCTCCGCATGATTGGCGGTGCGTGGGTGATCCTTGGGGCGCGCGCTCTCTGGAGCTGCCTCCCGGCGAAGGGTCCTTCTGATTTGGTTACCCTTTGCATTTTGGTTGTGCACTCCGCAGAACTGACGCGGTGCATGGTCCAACCCTCTGCAAAGGGCCCTGCGGATCGGAGCCAGACCCGGCGCTGTCTCAGCGATACTTTTGCAAAGTTTCCCGCGCCACCTGAGAGCAAGCTAAACAAAGTTTGCAAGTATCTGAGGGATCAACGTCGCCCCGCGCTGTCCCCGGGAGCCAATCTGCTGTAGAACGGCCTGTGCTCAGATTGACCCAAAAAACGCGCCCGGCAAACTTCGTGGCGGCGCTTAATAACCGGGCGCTCGTCTATCCACGCCTCTTCTACCCGGGTGTGCATCTCGGCTTGTTACTACACAGGATTCCGTTGCAGTTGCCGTTGCCAGAAGGCTGGTTTTCCTTGACCCCATGCAGTACAGTTCGCATCCCCCAGGAGCCTCTGTGTTACCTTGACCCCGCGGCCAGCTGTAGGGTCGCCAGGGTCCAGTGACTTCGAGGCGTTGCCCCCACTCGCTCAGGCCTAGAGCGCAAACTTTGTCTTAAGTTTCCACCTCGCAACACAGGCTTGCCTGAGTGTTACGCTTAGAATTATTCAAAAAATACTGGGCGCCCCCCTGTGTCAGGCACTGGGTGTGTTGTTGGTATTAAGGGAGAAGACAGCACACTTCTATAGACTCTCCTTCATTTCCCCAGTACACACAGGAACAGGCACGCACACACAGAGGTACACACCCAAACAGGCCCGAACAAACCCGCCGGCACTTGGAAGCCTTAGATGGCTTCCCTGCCCCAAGAGTCCTCAGAACATCAAATTAATTTACACTGAGGCTAGTTATCGGAGAAACAATTGTAGTTTGGGGCATACCAGAGATATTTGGTTCTAAGACCTACCAAAACCTTGAATGAAAGGCTATGCATTTTCTGGTGTGACCCCAGGCAATCACCACACCATAATCTATTTTGTTTGTCTGTTTCTCCTTGAGCCTGAGAACCTCAATACTGTTTTCAAAATCTCAGCAGGTAAGAAACACTTAATTGATGCTATGAAAGACTAGCTCCAGGCAAGTGTGAGGGAATACTTGTAAGCAACTGGTGTTCTTAATATGGCTGCCCTAGTTTTTATTTAATGCTGTGCCCCTGAACTCTTGGTACTAAATGTTGGGGTAAACTATGACACATACTAAAATATTTTAAAATTTATTTTTATTAATTTTTAAATTGTGTGTGAGAGAGAATGGGTATGTATACCTGAGTCCAGGTGCCCTCAGAAGACAGAGGCATTGAATCCCCTGGAAGTGCAGTTACAGGTAATTGTGAGCTACTGGTTGTGAGTGCCAGAACCCTAACTCTAGTCCTCTGTAAGAGCAGGATATGCTCTTAACTGCTGAGCCATCTCTCCAGCTCAATAACTTGCTTTTTAACAGGATTCTACTTGGAATCATTTGAAAACTGAAGAATCTCATTAAGCAATGTTGCACTCTGATTTATCTAACTTGTAAACCTAGAGTTCTGCAGGTTATACCAGAGACATCCCAAAACAATGCTAGGAGCTGGAAGGGGCCTTGGCAACCGTTCTCTACTCATTGGTGGTAAAAGAGTCTTGGGCTTTGAGAAGTTGCTCACACTTGCCATGATGGAACCAGAATCCTCTTTCCTAGAAAGACAATGGAGTTTGCATCCCCAAGAAGCCACCAGACGTGAGATCAGGTAAGTGTTATGCCACACCTGGGAATCTGTAGTTGGCTCAGATGGAGCAACACGGTGAAGGGAAATCCCCTTTTCTCTGTTCTTTATTGTGGGCTGGTGTGAGGATTACCACAGTTATTGCTCCCAGGCTGGATTATCACAGTATCAACCATTAAAACCATAGAAACGTGGAAGGGAAGAAACCAGTGTGAACTTTCCCTCTGTAATAATTATACTGGCGTTCTGAATTTGAACCATACTTTCTTCTAAATGTATCTCCTTGGTCTCTCCAGCTACAAGTGGAAAAGTTCACACCATGACTTTTGTTTCATGCATGAAATTATTTAAAATGTTACATAAAATTGTTTTCTTGCTGTATATAAAGATATATATGAAACATGAATGACTCATATTTTTGTATGAGTTGCATACCCAATATATCTAATGACATATATGTAAATATTCCAATCTCTACGAAAAGAAAATGAACTCTGAAACACTTGTGGTCTTAAGCATTTGGATAAGGGATAATCAACCCTGGCAGGTGGTGGTCCCCTTGAGGATCAACCTTATGCTACAGTCTCCCCCTCATTTCCTGCCTTCTTACTCCTACTTCCTGGATTACATGTCTGAATGTATACTTCTAAATAAGGTTCTTTTACCTAAGGCTTTTGACTTGGCTTCTGTTTTTTGTAGACCTGAGGCTGAAACCCGTATTATCTGAATTCCTCTCTGAGGCCAGAGAAACTTCATGTGCTCACTGACTTGGGTGGGCTGATATAATCCAGATGTCAAGGGGCCAGGGCTTGGACTAAGGGGCTGGAGAACTGGGGAACTGTTGTATGGGCCCAGCACAGTGTCTATTGTCTTAGTCCATTTTCGGTAGCTTTAACAATACCGCAGATAGGATAATTTATGATGAACATAGTTTTGGAGGGTGGGAAGTGTGAGGGCATGACACTGTCATCAGAGAAGGACCTGCTTGCCATGTCATCTCTGCAGATGACAGAAGGGCAAAAGAGAAAGAAGGGATGACTCCATTTTCATAACAACCTACACTTAGTGATGACATTAATCCATTAATTGCTACTTATTATATCTCCCAATACTGTTACACTGATGTAGCGTTTCCAACACCTGAAATTGGGAGGGGGCGTCGTACGTTTAAATCTTAGCATCTAACAGATAGGTAAGTCCTGTGTCTGTCTTGCAGTGAGTACTTCCTTCTTCCTCCTAACCTGACCTACTTTCGGTTCCACGGCATGGCTTCACCTCTCCACTTCTGATATCTAATGAAGCAGAAGCAGTCCCAACTCAGACCAAACGTCTTTCATTTCGGCAATCCTTGCTTTCACAGTAGGGCTGAGAAGTGGGAACGGCTGTAGAGTGCAGTCAGCCATTGATAGAGTGGAAGTGCACCACAGCTTTTCCCCTAAGTGAAATCGGCTCCAGTTCCTCAGTCGTCTTTCTCTGCAGGGGAAGGTTCATGCTCACTGGTTTAAGGGGAGCCATTCCCAAACCCCATTCCCAGCCAAGGCTTGAGCAGTCTGGGACGGAGCAAAGCACCCAGCATCTCATGCTAGTGGTGGTCCTGTGCCTGGTCCCTGGTGGAGACTGCTGAGCCAGGTGTCCCTGCTTTGAGTCTATCCCCTGCTGAGAGAGCAGCCTTGCATCCCACTTGCTGTCCAGTCCAGACCTTCTCCTCCCTTTGTCTCTTAATTTGCTTTGTGGCTTCCTCTCCCCTGACTGTCCTGGCAGAACACAAAAACACTGATTTCTCTCCTTACCACACCCAACCTTACCTTTCAGAAGAAGCCTTACCCTCAGAGCCCAAGATCAAAAACTGGTAACCTGCTAGTGTTTTATTTAAATTTTTACACAGCATTTCACGTATAAGTGCAGATTTCTAGCTTCCCTGGAAAAATCAGAATGTTTGCTGATGTAGGGAACTTGTCCCCATCTGACATCAGGAGCTGACTGAGACGTGCTGTTTACTTTGGATGGGAAGAGGCTCATTCATTTGCTGGCTTAGTATTGCCTCTGCCTTACTTCTGGCCTCTGTAGACGTTGGGGTATGATCATTAAATGTATTCCAATAACTTCCCGATTCTTACTGATTACTTTCAAGTGCTGGGTTTCATTCTAGGTCCTGGAACCTAGGAGCAGCAAGATGGATCCACTATTGTATTTTGATGGAGGTTAACACAATTCTGAACAATAGTTAATGTTTAATGTTTCAGGTGGCAAAAACTTCTATGACGCCCTTAAAGTCCTGGGGGAGGGTGGGCATGTGAGGTGCCCTTTTGGAGAGGATATCTCTGAAAGTGACAAGGTAATATACAACCACAAACTAAACTCACTGAAACCTTCCCAAAGCCAGGGGGAGAGATTTTTTTGTGACCAAGCCATCTCTGTTAGGGCCTCCTGGGCAAGGGAATGAACAGAAAGGCCTTTTTAGAAGATTCTAGAACAAAATATAGAAGCCCAGACTGCAGGATTCTCATGTGTTCTTCTGTGTTTGTATTTCAGTAGAAGGTAGACATAAGCGAATATCTTGCTAACGGTTTAGTCTTGCTACTGTAGAATAGCTAACATGTAAATCTGGTATTTTCCCTTCTAGGGGTGTGTGGATCAATTCCCCTTTATTCCTGTATTTTGGGGAGCTATCCTGTCTGCATTAGTCCCAGGAGTCCTATTGCCAGCTTTTCTTATCTGATCCCCAGATGAGTGTGTGTACAGCTGTTTATTTAAAAGCTTTTTTCCTGGTTATGATCACAGCTAGTGTCCAACTGCCCTACGCGTCTAATCACACTCCAGGATTTAGTTATCCACATACACATGAGACTGTCGTGAGTTCACTTTTCTATTTCCAGAAGCACGTCAGCTCCAAATGCCTCCACCTTGTCTCCCAAACGCATGCGTGCTGACTGAGTTGCCAAAATAGTCCCTTGACTAAGTGGCAGCTTTAAAAACCAACCGGCTGCTGACTTCACACCAGAAGGTCAGCAAAGTAAAGTGGATGTTGGATTGTGAAGGATCGAGCACCCAGAGGAGTTTCACTGCGGTGGGATTTTGTAGGCTTGAGCAACTCAGCTGGGGGTCCTAGTGGAGATCTTGCCTGTTGCTTCTCGTTGTCTTTGGTGTTTTCAGGTCAAAATGAATGTGCAGGCCTGTTCCAGGTGTGGCTATGGGGTTTATCCTGCTGAGAAGATCAGCTGTATAGATCAGGTCAGTGGACAAATTCTTGGTCTTTGGGAATAAAGGCAATTCTGGGACATTTATCTTCATATATGTGGAGTTCTTTTGAACCATATTTTTCTACTTTTATTAGATTTTATTCATAGCTATGTCCCCTGTTAAAAAATGTTCCTTTCTAGCCTATTATAGTTTGTGGGTAGTTTATATATTTTGCCATCATTTTATTCTTAAATTTCAAATTTTTACCTTAAAGAATGTGAACCCTGAATCTAGGATGAAAATAGGTAATTGCCAGATCTTTTCTATGTCACTTTCAGATATGGCACAAAGCATGTTTTCACTGTGAAGTCTGCAAGATGATGCTGTCTGTTAATAACTTCGTGAGTCACCAGAAAAAGCCGTACTGTCATGCGTAAGTGTCTGATACCCTGCCCACCACTGCTCGAATTTCGTTCCTTTTTCAGGAAGTAGCCACCTGAAAGATCAGATCCTAATCTCCAGGCCCAACTCCAAGAAGTACCTTCCCCAAAGTGTCTGTATCTCTATATATCTATAGATCCAGTCAGGGAGGAGACGTAAAGTGGAATTGTATGCAGTGGCCAGAAATTTTCAAATTTTTTTACAAGCAAAAGACCAAATCTACGCACTGTACCTCAAACACATAATGAAATATGAAGAATACTATAACTACCACAGATGTGCATAGACTGAAAGTGTTTCCTTAAATGATGTTCCAATCCATTTCTAGTTTATCAAAAGTTTTTCAAGTGACCATACTCAGTGGAAATTTATCCTTAAGTTAGAACTTTTTATTTTGGGGGTAGATGAGGGTGGGGTAAGATTCGTTGCCTTAAGTTAGAACTTTTTATTTTGGGGGTAGATGAGGGTGGGGTAAGATTCGTTGCCCAAGAAGTCATGAACTTAATTAGTAAGTTTTAAACCTATCAATTTTAAAAGGTAGTCATCTTTTATTTTAGGGAGAGTCACACGGACACCATGAATAAAATACCTTTCTAATTTTAATGTATTTTACTTTTTATAGCCATAACCCGAAGAACAACACTTTCACCAGTGTTTATCATACTCCATTAAATTTAAATATGAAGTCATCTGTGGGATCCCTGGGTGGGGTAAGTCACTTAACTCTGAATTTTGAAACAGACTTTAAGGAAATCCCTTGGCTCAGACACCTGTTGGTTTTTAAGTGTCTCTGTCTATATATGAACTAATTCATTTCCTCCACATACAAATGCAAAGTGCACTTAAGTGACAGATGTTACTTTAGTCCTCCCTCAACATTAGGAGCCATTACACAAGATAAAATACACAGGATAACTTAGGTTCAATATTCTAGGTCCTTTATTCTAATGTAATCTTCATGTCTGGCCAGTTCAGGATATAGTGATATTAGTTTATTCAACAGGCCTTACATACACTAAGTAGTTCATATATAAAATCTACATGGTTGAAAAGTATTACAGGAGCCCTTCTTTTTTTTTCCCTCTGCAATATCTTGATATAGAAAATTAAATCCCTCCAGTTCCATCCTTGAAATTCTCTTGAATTGAGTAATGGCTTGCAATTGCCTGCGATCTCACTTTCTCCTTTGGGTAGGCATAGCTCAGAGATATTTTTGATAAGACAGGAAGTTTGGTTTGGGATGAGGGGAGTTGGGATGTGGAGGTAGACAGGGGGCCACTTTGATAAATCCAACCATGAAGTTTTGTCACCCATCCAACTGTTGATGAAGCTTGTCCATCTGTTAAAATGATGAATCATTGGCCTTCTCTTGCCCAAGCCCCATGAGAAATTGCTCTGTGGGATGGAGTTAGTCAGCTTTCTAAAATCAGAAAATTACCTAGCAGGTAGAGGGCTCTCTAGTAATCTCGGTTCTCCCAAGATCCCCTTTCTGATGTCACCGCAATAGGCACTGGTACCCACCAGGCTGTCCTTCTTAAGCAAGTGTGTGTTAAAGCTACTGTCCTTGAGTGTGGCTCTCTAGACTTCCTTTGACCAGACCTGCTTCTCTAAGCTCTCTGCATTAATTATGAATTTACTGTTTCTATTAACAAATATGTAATGCACTGACAGGAAAATTGCCTAATTTTCTCCACACACATCACAACCCTGTTAAGTAGGTACTGTTCTTATCTCAAGGAAGCTGAGGCTCAGAGAGGTTATGTAACCTCCCCAGTTCCATCCAATTCACTGGGTACACATCCAGATCTGCCTGGCTGTAGACTCCATGTCACCTGTATGTATATCCAGAGGGTGGCAGGCTGAAAAAACAGTGGCCAGAAATGTTCAAACTTCCCAATGTTTCTGTTAGTGGACAGGGAGAGGTACTTATGGTCAGAATGTCATTGGTGTCTCTGACACTCAGTACAGAAAGATCCACGCTGTCTTTTCTGGTCTCCCCCAAGCCTCAGCTGGCAGATTCACCTATAGTTCCACAACAGGACACTTAGTATTTACCTTTCCTTGTGGTAGCAGTGGACTCACTAACTTTTAACTGTGTGTGACAGGCCCAACCTGGCAGGATTCTAGGATTATCCGTCGTTCTATTTCCAGCCACAGGCAGTAACTCGAGTTTCCCAGAAGGCCTGCGTGTGTCTCTTTGTTTGCAACTATGTGACTATATTACTATGTGTAGATGTGCATATGTTTGCATATGGGCAGAGTGCATATGTGTGCATGAAAGTGTAACTAGATATGATGCACATATATTACATGTGCATGTGATGCATACACAGGTATATATATGCATACATTTGTGTGTATTGCATATGTGGATGCTATGCAGATAAATCCAACCATGAAGTTTTGTATAGTATAAATGTTGTGCTATGCATACATTCATGTGTAGGTATGTGTATGTATGTGTGTATGTATGTATGTATGCATGTATATGTATGTTTATTTGTGTGCATGTATTGGGCACATTGGTGTATTGCAGTATGTATGTTTGTGCATGTACCTGTGTGTGCACCTGGTTTGTGTACATGTGAAGTTGTATATGGTGTGTGTATATGTAGTATGTATATACATCTGTGCATGTGTGCATGGTGTGTGTATAATGTACATACATGTGTGCATACAAACAACTGACTAATGGGCCCCTTTCTTCTCTTCTTTCACTTGGAAAAAATTGAAATGAATATTCATGGCTCTTCTAGGGCCCAGATCTTAGAACAGCCTTAGGGTGTATGATGGATGAGCTTTTCACCACCACCCATCCACCTCTCTGAGAGACGTGGCCCACTCACAAAGAATCACATGTATTGTGCATGTGCTAAAATTTACGAAAGGAAGGAAAGGCACGCTTCAGGGATGATGGTGAAGGGGAGAGTCAAGTACAGACTTTCAGCTGCATTTGTGGCAGATTTATGTTTTCTGCTTCACAAATGCCACTCTTTGAAAATAAATAAATATTTGCTAAGACAGAATTTCCTCTTTGGTGAGAGTGAATGGAACTTCTCAAGAACTCAGCATTTCAGCTTTCTTCTGTTCCGAGAAGGAACTTAACTCCTAATGCTTAACATCACCAGGGGCATCTGTGGCTTTCGGCTTTTCCCCTCAGTCGTTTCTTCAGTGTGATCCTGACCCTTGTGGAAGGGCTTGGAGTTGCTGTGGGGAAGGGTATCAAATCAGCTTTTCAGACATGGGCTAATGCACCAGTTTTGGTCCTGTGTTTCTGATTCCATTAGTCTGTGGTTCTCTATGGGGTCATTTTACCCACTGGGGACGTTTGGTGATTGTCTGGTGATATTTGTGACTGTCACAACTGGAAAAGAGAATTGTTTTCATGGATAAGAACTGATGGTGATGCTGAACACCTACTATACAGAAAATCCCCCAAAGCAAAGAATTAACTGGCTGTATCAGACTGCCTGCCTGAGTCTGTAATGCTATGATAGTTTCTCAGAATACAAGACTGAAGGCATGCAAAGATTTCTCAATCAAGTGTTAATATGTGCCCGTGGGGATGCACCAACCAGCATTAAACAGCATCAAATTTAGGAAATCAGTGGTAGAACGAGCCCTTGACAGGAAACTGGAATTCCTAGCTTTAAATTTTCTCCCCAGCCTCGTGAACCCATTATCTATAAAAACAAAACTTTAGCTTACAAAAGCTGAAGATTTCGGGGGAGGGGCCTCATCTCAGATCTAATAGATTATATTATCTTGGCTTAGACCCAAGACCTTCAGAGTTTTTATTTTATAGTTAGTCCTTTTGTAGTTCTCTTAAAGAAGATTTACTTTCCCTTGACTCATGAAAATATTGACATGTCAGTTATCCCCAAACTGATCTATATGTGGACATCACAGCCAGAACTGATTGATACAGAATTAGTACAGAAACAGGAAGGCTCTAGTACAGCCAACAAATCTTGAAGAAGACAACTAAAGGATTTAGTTTACCAGATTTCAAGATTTACTATAAAAGCAATACCAAGTCACTTAGTAGAAGATTGGCACAAAAATAGACAAACTAGTGGATGAAAATACAAAGTCTAGAAATGGAGCTGCCCGTTTATGTTCACTTGAGTGACAACAAAGACATCACTGCAGTTCACCATGGTAAGAATGCGCTTTCAATGAAATGCTGGAAAGATCAGATGTCTGGACATCCAATGATCATAGCCAAATGGCTGAGAAATGATACAAGTGAATATTTGTATTAAAAAATAAACTTGGCTCTTACCTTAAAGTCATATATATATATATATATATATATATATATATATATATATATGCATCAACATAAAGGATATTGACAGCCAAAACATGAAGGATAAAAATTATATCTTGGAGAATTCCTACATGAAATTGGAAGGTGGTGCTTTCACTAGTCCCAGGGGTGGTGAGTACACAGACTCTAGGAATACTTTGCTGAATGTTAAGCTCATAGAGAATTTACCTTAGCCTTTTTTTAAATGTTTAATTTTATTTATTTATTGTGTGTGTGCATATGTATGTGTGAGTGAATGCCTGCATGCATGGAGGGCCTGCCTCTGGAGGTCAGAAGACAACTTGACGGAGTTGGTTATCTCCTACAATGTGGGCGCTGGGAGTTGAACTCAGATGGTGGCAAGTGCCTTTATCCACTGAGCCATCTCACTGGCACAACCTCAGCTTCTGTAATTGCACTGCTCAATGTGTGTTACCTGCTTGGACTCACAGATGAAACTGCAGTGAGACTGACAGCGAGGTATGCCTTGCAGGACAGACAAGATGCCTTGCAGCTGAGACTTGGGAGAAATCTGCCAAATTTAGCTACACATCTATTTTCTTTCTCTTCTGTAATGAAAACATTACTGACATCATTTTTATTGTATACAGGTCAATGGTCAAGAAGATGGTGAGCAGTTTAAATCAGTATTTCACTGGGACATGAAGTCCAAGGATGGGGCAGGAGCACCTAGCAGACAACCATTGATGAATGAGGTGAGAAAGGATAAGCTGGTTTGGAAGGAGAGCGAGAAGAATGGCATACTAGGCAAATGAAGCCCATTATTGTTATTACTTATAGAGGAGATCAGTAGCTTTTTTTCTATTTTGTTTATAATTCCAGCTGCTTTAGAGAAGATTGAGGCACATTTAGGGCGGTGTGGCTACAGACTCTGGCTCTCCTTTAGAGACCTTCATCAAATTCTCCTGTGAACACTTTTTAACTGTATCTCCTCCAGTTCAAGTTCATTGTCATGAGTGTAACAACCATGACTTGCCTAGGAGATGTCTCACTCTTTGGCTCTTACCTTCAGTCTGCCCACTCTCCCATGATGTTCACTGATCCTTGGAGAGGGTGTTTTAGATATTTAGATATTTACCCTATTTAGGGTATGCTACCATTACATATTCTGGGCACTTGGGCCAGTTACAAATCTCTGCATTAATCAGAGCCCACAGCAGTAAGTAACTTCTCTGACAAAGTTCAAGAGCAGTATTAACCTATAGATATAAATATGATTATACAGAAGGGAGTTTGACCAGTTGTCCAAAATATTAGCATTCTGTTCCCCTCAAGGGCCTATGACTACCCCAGCCAGGGGACCTTGACCACTTGGTGAATTCAGGGTTAGCCTGAGCAAATATGACGGTCTCACAAAAAACAAAATAAATAAATGAATGGATAAAATAAAATAAATGAGGTAAGAGGATGGGAAGGCAGGGAGGCTGACAGGAGGGAGACGAGGACCGTGCACTGGGTATTTCACTCATTTGGACAGACCTGGGATTCTCGCTCAATCTCTACCCCACCCAGGCAGACCACCTGCCTAACATCCTGTTCTTCACCCGACTTCCTGTACACGTAATCACCCAGAAATAATTTGTGGCAAGGATACTTTCACTTTCCTCAACAAAGGACTTTGGTCTCATTTTGCAGAGACCAGTCCAGAGCCAGCTGCCTCTGCAGGCCATTTACCCCAGGTGGCTCCTGCAGACCTTCAGGGTTCCCATCACACAGCAACTGCCATGTGCCAGGCACAAAGAGACACAGTACAAAGTTCCTGCCTTCAGGGAGTGCACAGCCTGTTTAACCTGTTTTTCCCTCTTTCTTGCCACCATTTTCAAAGGTGAGGGCCTCTGGCGTAAGTATCGATCTGCAGTTATATCTCCCTGTGCCAAGCCTGGTACTGGCAGGAACTTTGCAAATGTCTCATGGCTAGTAATGCAATTGTATTTTAGGAAACAAACTCCAACCTGCCTTAGTGTTGTGGAATGATGAACAGTGTGCAGGTCAGGTACTACACTGGACCTGTGCACAGTGTTAAAATGTTTACAGAACTAGGCATGAGTTCCCTCCTGTGGAGCAGGTCTCAACTCCATCAGACAGCAGTTCTATCATTCATAAAGTAAACTTCAGAAACCTCCTAATTCATAGGGCTTCGTGAAGATAAAAGGAGTAGATAAATGCAGAGATATTAGAATGGTGTTAGGTACAAGAATATTGGCTATTTTAATTTTATTGATAACTGTGCCAATTTCTGTTTGATAATATTTTTGCTTTCTTCACAAAACGATATCTATTCTTTTTCAGCTTGTGCTTTTCACTCCACGGGTACCTTGGGGGTATTTCCACATCAGCACCTTTTTCTAGCTGGTGTGAATGTGTGGCGTATGGATGCGCTATTGAGAGCATACATGTAAAGTGCTAGCCTGTGGATGGGCAGGGTTGTTTACATGTTTTAAATGATAAAGTTTCGACAAACACTCTTGTCCATGGTGTCTTTTGGAGGTAGTGGGTGCTTCTCTAGGATAGATCATGAAAAATGAGGTTACTATGTCTAAGGGTATATGTCTTTTAATTTTCACAAAGGCTGTCAAATTTCTTTCTCATGCAGCTTGCACTTTAAAGACATTATACAAATGTTTTCTAATCCCTGCTTGCTCTCTTTCTGAAACACTTTATTTTAATTTTATGTGTATGAGTGTTATGACCGCATGTGTGTAAGTGCACCTGTATTGTGCAATGCCTGAGGAATGACCAAAGTGAGGCGTGGACTGCAACTGGACTTATATAGATGGTTGTTAACTGCCATGTGGGTACTGGGAATTGAACCTGGGTCTTCTGCAAGAGCAGCCAGTGCTCTTAACCTCTGAGCCATCTCTCCAGCACCATTGTTTGTTTTGCATGTTTGTTTATTCCCAAAGTTATATCACAAATATTTTAAAAGAAAAGGTTTTCTTTTTTTTTTCTTTTTCCATTGACAATAGTCAGTCAGGAACTAGGTGGTAGATTTTTGAAATTTTTTCTGATTATGCTGACTAATCTATGATCACCTGTTTTGGGGACAGTCTCCTGACCAATCCTGAGGAAAGATGTAAGCAAAGAAATGTTATGGTACAAGTGGAAGATTTCTATGACATCAAAAGACTTCAGGGAATTAAGTTATTTAGGGTATTAAGTAATTTGTAGTCTGAAAATCCTGAGCATTCTAGCTGGCTGGCGCCATGCTTGAATAGGAGCATTTATCTTGCCAACACAGGGATTGCTGTGAGAGTGGGGAGTAGGATGAGGGATCTTAGCAACTAAATGTGCAGGGTGCATATTTGCAAGCATGTGTGTACTTCCTTTGTAGAGAAACTACTGGCCAGGATATGGAGAAGGGAATGCGTGGTGTCCAGGAGCTCTGCCTGACCCTGAAATTGTAAGGATGGTTGAGGCTCGACAGTCTCTCGGTGAGGTAAGGAACTTACAAATTACTTAGTAATTATCAGGTAACAATTTATTTTGGTGTTCCTCAATTTTTAAGATTGTGGTTGACAGAGTACCATGACCCATGATTAGTCTTGTCACCATGGCAAAGAATACTTGAAAGAAACAACTGAGAGTTTGTAGCCGTGGTTTGTTCACGAGAGCCCACCAGGAAGGAGAGAAATCCGGCTGGAACCAGAGCCAGACACCGTCTTCAGAAGATGGTAGTGCCTACTTCTGACAGTCAGGCCTCACTGCTTAAAGATTCCAAAGCATTCAAAATAGCACCATAAGCTGGAGCACAAATGTTCAAGACATGAGTCTATGTACGTGTGTGTTGGGGGGGCATTATGCCACAGTACCCTTCCCTTAAGATTCCCATGTTTGGATATCCGGAACCTATTACTTACTCTGTTACCTCACACATCAAAGATGTAATTAAGTTAAGGATCTTAAGATGGGCAGAGCATGGGTGCTTAGGGTGGGCCCAGGATAACCACAGGGTTCTCTTTAGCCAGTAGGCAGGAGGGTCAGAGTCAGAGAAAAGGCACTGTAATAGCAGAAGCAGAGGTCAAAGGCATGTAGGGTCAAGTGAGGAGCACGGGGCCTCCAGAGGATGGGAAACACAGAGAAAATGATTCTCCTCTAGATGCTCTAGAAGGAGCCATCCCCTGACCGCACGCATCAGACGCCTCACCTCCAGATCCATGAGACAAACTGTAGAAAGTATTGAAGTATTGAGGGAATTCTAGGTTGGGTTGCCAAAGTTTTTAACTACTTGCTTATAGTACTCCCTGGCCTTCTGCACACTACCTGTCTTTGAAGAATCCACCTTGGACATTACTTCTAGTTTTTGTGACTTTTTTCCTTTAGAAAATGGAGAGTAAATAACAGAAGCACAAATGCTAAGCCCACCTCTGTCCTATTAGAAAAGCTAACCCTAGTTGACTCAGAAAGTGGAGAGGGGAAAAACAAGAGAGTTTCCTCCCAGTGCTATAGAACAACTTCTGGTAGGCGAGTCACAGCCAGTTCTCCTCAGCATTAATGGTTGTGTTCTAATACAAGCCGTGGAGTCAAGGGCATCTGAGAGGGTTCTATCAGGCTCCATACAGCTTGATGTAGACATTGGAGGGGATGCCCTTTGACCTGGGGAATACGAGATCTTCATTCTCAGTAGTGTTATTGAAATGCCATGTTCAAACTTCTTCTGGGGACTGAAATGTTTCCCAAGTACTGTATGAGTCCAGGGTCATTGGCTTTGCTGCTGTTTGAGTAGGTCTCATCCAAAAGCAGATGGTTCTCCTACTGTGGTTCTGACCAACAGGCATACATGGAAGATTATGAACAGCAACAAGGCAAGGGGAGCTTTCCAGCCATGATCACACCTGCCTATCAAAGAGCCAAGACAGCCAACCAGCTGGCCAGCCAGGTGGGTATCCCCAGGCGGGTATCCCCAGGCGGGTATCCCCAGGCTTGTTTGTGCCATTGATTGTGTTAATGCAGCACTGGAGTTCAGGATAAAAAAACGTAAGAAACTGTTTTGTAGTACTTTGGAGAAAAGAATGTTTTTATCTTCTCCCTATAATTTTATCTTCTGTGCCATGATGGAGTCACATTTACAAATGCAGAGAAAACTGTATAGCTCACTCAAAGACTGAATCAGAGTATTGCTCGAGGTTTCTCAATTTTCTTTTCATTGGATGTCAGACCCACCCAAAGCTCATTGGTTAAGACCTCAGCTCTATCATGTATTAACTCTGTGACTATGGACAAATTGCTTAGCCTTTGTTCCTTAGCTCTCACTTGTGTAGTGGAGATAACAATCGTCCCACTGGATGTGACTGTCTGTTAGGGGGACTGATTCCATGAGTTGCTCTTTACTGACACTTAGAAGTGCTTATCACGCTGCTGATTTTGGTGCATCAGCAAAGGTACTTTTGTGACCACAGACTTGGCACATTTGTGTTGAGCATGGCCTAAAGGGGTGGTTTCAGGAGACTGTAAGGACTCTAAGAGGTGGGCAGGACTTTGACGCTGCTTCTCCTCATCAGGTGCAGTACAAGAGAGGCCATGACGAGCGCATCTCCAGGTTCACCCCAGTGGCGGACACCCCTGAGCTGCTACGAGCCAAGGCCGGAGGACAGCTTCAAAGTGATGTAAGACATGATATAGGCAGGCTAGGAAGATGGCTTCATGAACAAAGAACCTGCTGTACAAGCTTGAGGACCAGAACCCAAATAAAAGCCAGACAAGTGTGGTAGCCCATCTGTACTTGAGAGGTGCAGATGGAATCACTGGAGCAATATGGCTAGCCACACTCCCCAGAACTGGCAAGCTCCAGGTTCAGTGAGAGACTGTGTCTTAACATATAACATGGGGAACAATTGAGGAAGACACCTGACATCCATCAGCTTTGGGCCTTCACATGTACACCCACACATGGTCAACTGGTATCTGCTACACATGTGGGCCCACATACATACAAGCACACATATGCACATGCATGCATAATACCACACACACACATACATTCAAAAAACTAGATTCAGGCCAAGGCACGATGGTCCTCATTTAAGATCCCTCATTCTTTTGTTGTCTGAGGGAGAGGGAAGGGAGCGTGGAAGAGGAATCTGGGTCCTGCTTGGGTACAGGAAGAGCATTCTGAGGTCAAGTGCCTTAAGCCAGCCAGCACAGGCCTTGCAAAAATGCTTTAAACAGAAGCCACTAGATTAGATTTGTACCAAACCAGATACATCTGACTCATCTGAAAAGACATCTGTCTATCACTTGCCTTTTTGCAGTCCATATGCCCACAGCATACTAAGACCAAAAACTGAGTATTGGGCTAGAGAGACAGATCAGCTGTTAAGACTACTGGCTGCTCTTGCAAAGGACCCATTTTCAGTTCCCAGCAGCCATATGGCAACTAACAACCATCTGTAGCTTCAGTTCCAGGGGATCTGACTCCCTCTTCCAACCTCAATGGGCATTGCATGATAAGGCGTACTTACATACATGCAGGCAATACACTCATAAAATAAAAAATAATAAATTCTTTAAAATTGAAAACCTTTTTAAAATTAAAAAAACTGAATATCATTCTGAATGGAAGATCCAAGCACAAATCCAGAGTCACCTTAGTAAGGGATCTTAGTAAGGTAACAGAGTAATAGGTTCCAGATATCCAAACATGGGAATCTTAAGGGAAGGGTGCTATGACATAATGCCCCACACACATACATGGACTCATGTCTTGACTGTAGCTCCTCAAGGGCAGAGACCTAGTCCTTTGCCCAGATCCACTACTTTCCCCACACCAGGTACAACAGAAGAGTGAGCTGAACTCCACAATGTGTTTCTCTGTGCCAGGCATTCGGCTAGGTATTGAGACTGAAAAGCAGATGAGATGAAGGTGGTTCACCAAGCCAGCCTTCCAGGGATAGTGAGGGGGCCCATGGAGCTCTTTAAAGCTTATTTTATTCATTATTTTTATTTTGTGTGTGTATGGCTGTACTGCCTGCAGGTATGTAAGTGCACCCATGTCATACAGGGCCTGTGGAGGTCAGAAGACGGCATCAGATCCCCTGGAACTGGAGTTAGAATGGATGGCTGTTAGCTGCCATATGTATGCTGGGAGCCGAACCTGGGTTTGCTGAAAGAGACCTCTGTCCAGCCACAGAGAGCCGTGGAGCTTTTAGCATAACATCTCTCATAGGTAGGGTTGCTACATGTCATTTACTTTTTTTCTCTTTCATTTTCCAGGTGAGATGTGCAGAGGACGATGGACAGCAGAGAGGGAAAGGCAGTTTTCCAGCTATGATTACACCTGCTTATCAGATAGCCAAAAGAGCCAATGAGCTGGCGAGTGATGTAAGTGCCTGTGGCTATGTTGCCATGTTAAGGAGGAAGCGGAAAGTTAACCTGGCTGGGAAGCAAGCCTCCTGTCTGTTTCTGTATGTTTGCTAGAGCCAAGAAGTAGTTTTCCTTGATGGTTGGTTTTCAGTCATTTTCATCATGACAATGACCTGCCACTTTTATGCATGTCTGAGATATATTTCCTAGACTCAAGCAGAGAAAGAAGACTCTACATTTATTTATAAGGCTTTATGCAGGGGAGGCTGAACTCATCTAGTTTGTCTTTGCTCTCCAAATAGGTGCGATACCATCAACAGTATGAAAGAGAAATGAAGGGAGTGGCTGGTCCAGTACTTGGAGCCGAGGGCACGACAAAGGAATGTGTAGACCAATATGGCCAGGTACGCAGTTTCTGGAGGCTGGTGTTCTCCACAGCCAGTTCTGTGTGGCCCTCTACAGCTGTGACAACCTACACACATAGGATCAGGGTTTGGACTCAGGTTTAATGAAAGGTGATTTTTCTAAGCTACAAAGTAGCTGGTAAGCAATATATAAGGCTCAGTTCAACCCACTTTGGAAAACAGATTCTAAGCACTTTTTAAAAATATAAAGAATATGCAACAGTACCATAGTTTCATCAAGAATAAGGCACTTTCATCTATTCATTGGAGAACTGTTCCAAACACTTAGATCGACTAGGTTTAGTCCATTACTGCATAAACAATGAAAGGGATCAAAATGTATATCATCAGGAAGGGCTGGGGAGATGGCTTAGGGGTAAGAAGATTTTCTGTGTCAGTATGAGGACCTGAGTTCAAATCCCAACATCCACATAAAAAAGTTGGTCATGACTATGTATGCCTATAACTCCCAGAGCTGTTGGGAACTGAGACAGGAGGATCACTGGGGCTTACTGGCCTCCAGCCTAGCTTAAGGTTCAGTGAGAGATCCTGTCTCAAGGGAATAAAGTGGAGACTGATACAGCAGGATGCCAAACACCATCCTCTGGCCTCTGCATCCACATATCTGTACACAGGTGTGCATATCCCCCCCCCCACAATTTATGTCTTGAAAAGTATTGATATTTCACTAAGCAACATGGCTTATGTTCTTAGGAAGTAAATACCTCACCTAGATAGAGCAGTATAGTCTAGAGAGCACAAACTTTGTTCCTAGCTTTTCTTTTTAAACGAACTTCATTTAGTCTAGCCATAAAAAGGTTGAGATGACAGACTCAAGTTTTTCTTCCACATCTCTGGGTATCATGTGGTATTTGCAAGGCTTTGTAGGAGACAGGAAATAAAAGAAGTTCCACTTTTCACAAAAGTAAAGAAAAAAATTAGGAGTATGCACACATTTGTGCTTGTGTACATGTGTTGAAATGATATATTCAGTGAGGTTGTGATTTTTTTCTTAATTGGATAGTTTTAATTATTTGTCTGTGAACAAACTCTGTGACTTGTAAAGGAAACTACACATGAATTTACTTTTCTACTTTAGGAAACCAAGTAACCGTAAGTGGGCACATACTCATGTGAGTCTTAGGATGTGTGTGAAGATGGGTTTTGACTCCTTTGCAAATGTCCACCTGAGCAAGAAACGCTTGGGTTTGGATTCAAAAGGCTGTTTAATCAGACTATTCAAACAGTGATAAGCATCTCAGTGCTTAAACTTAATGAAAATATGCTTTATTTGGAAGGCTTAGAACAGCTTCTCTATAAATCAGTCTTATTTTTAAAAAAACAAACCTTGCAGAAGCAAGTGGAATGGCTTCCAATTGTAATCCTAGCACTGGGAGGCTGAGGTAGGAGGATTGCCATGAGTTCAAGCCTGGAAAACATAGTGAGTTTGGCCTAGTCAGGGCTACATAGTGAGATCTGTCTCAAAAAAAATTTCTTCTATATTTGTTCAGTATTTGCACAGTCTTATGTACCCCTAGTTATAACACGCATGTAATTTCATTTGTGTCCACATACACATGGAAAACGATAAAGCCCATTAACAAAAGATTCTTAGAGCTTTCTTTCCCCCTCCTATCTTACTTTTCCCCCTAAACTTAACTTTTCTAACTTGCTACCTTTGACCTAGAATGTTCTGGTAGGCAAGCCAAAAGGAGAACTCAAGTTAACCAGTTTCACAGGCCGGGGGGCGGGTAGTAAAAGCAAGCTTGAACACTAAATTTGTCCTATAGTTGAGATATAACTTCATAGTGTCAAATTGGACTCCTGCTCTTTAGAGCATGTTGACTGAAGTTTCCAGCCCTGCTAATAACAAACTCAAGAATCAAAGTGGGTGTTGTTGGATGGCACCATTAGCAGCTGTTGAGAGGACTCAGTCTAGAGTAGCATTTTGCTGTTTGATTTTGGATAACTTGCCAAGGCATGAGTGGGAGGGAGTTAGAGAGAAGCAGGCAGACAGGCAGATAAACTATAAATATCTGTATTGCCTTAAGCATGAAGCAGTTCGTTCTTCTTTTCAATGATTAAACCCATGGAAAAGACTATACTATGCAATACATTTATTATTCATAATCAATCAAGTACCCAATAGAAGTCAGTATCTTACAAAAAGATTTACATATACACACATGTTCACACACAGATTTTAAAATAAAGTTACTAGCACAAAACTATAGAGCAGGAAAAAGAAAACCACAGAGAACCCATCCCCCAAACTTAGAGCCTTCTTTTTCCCTTTCTCTAAAATCTTTCCTTCTTTCACTATTACGTTTGACCCAGAACATTCTGGCAGTCAACCAAAATTAAGCCTGAATACTTAGATTTGACACAAATACTTGATTTGAGAAAATGTATCTTCCAGAGTCCAGCCTGATACTGTTAGAGGTAGGCCTCTGTCCTGGAGGAGGCCTCAGGGAGAAGGTGTCACAAGCCCAAAGGATTCCATAAGGGCTGTTACATGCTGGTGGCCAAAGTGCAGATGAGCAAGCAGCTAACTCTGCCCAGGGCTGGTCTGGGATAAGGGAGACTTGTGGACTCCCAAGAGAAGGTGCAGCTAGGTAGATGTCACCACAGTGAGCCCTTCTCACTTACAGGATGATGGTTTCATGAAAGAGAAGGTCTTCCTTTATGGAAATGGTGTGGGTAAGAGACAGGAAAACATTAGATGGAGAGGATAATCTTTGCTCTTCAGTGCTCATTTACTTCCATTCTAGAGAGTTTGATGGCGCGTAAAGTCTCTCTTTGTAAGATTACAAACATTTTTATTCTATTCCAGTTCTGGTTACATGACACATATCACTAGCAGGGGTGGTGGTGAGGAGTATTGTGATGTCAAAGAATCCTTCTCTAAAATCTGCCATTGGGTCCAAGTAAGGTAACATATGAGACAACTAGAAAACAACCATTTCCTTGACATGAGTTATAATAGTCCAGTAATGGCATGGGACTAGGAGACTGACAGTATATCATGGTTTATATGATGATGATGATGACTGGCAGTATATCATGGTTTATATGATGATGATGATGGCTGGCAGTATATCATGGTTTATATGATGATGATGATGATGTTGATGATGATGATGATGAGAATGGAGTAGTGGGTCAGACTCCAGGGTCTATCTTATCCATTGCATCATAGATCTCTGGTGATCATAGACCACTGTGGATGGGCTATTCCGGGGTCAGTCTCTTGAGAAATCACTGCTGAGCCACACTCATTCTGGGAGGCGGGCATTATTGATCAAAGTTTTTGATTGCCTTCTCAGGGTTACTCAGAGTGTGACGAACCTAGGGGAAAGGGCAGCTTCCCGGCAATGATCACACCAGCTTATCAGAATGCCAAGAAAGCCAATGAACTCGCCAGTAATGTAAGTACTGTGCATGGATGACCAGCGGAGCCACGGAGGCAGAGGAGGATTGGGAGGTAGAGGGCTGCACCTACTGACATCTAAACATAACATACATATCTTTTAGAGTTGTTTTGAAGCAGAATGTTAACTCAGCCCTCAATCCAAGTTTCTGATGTCTTCTTTATCTGCCCAGAGTCTGATGACATTTTTCTGCTTCAATGGAGACTGAGATAGACAAACTGCACTATACAGTTTGGGTCATTTAAAGAAAGTGCAAATGCTGGTCCAACCAGATAGTCTGGGATTAAGAGTTTGCCAAGACTCCATTGAGAAAATGAAACTTTTGGGGAAAGTTCATTAAAAGAAGTCCTATGATTATCAAATTGGGTGTAACCCCATAAGTGATAAGTGATTTTTATTTGAAGAATGTTACAGCTGGCAGTCCTTGAGAGACAGGCTATAATTAAACTTGGTCAAGTGAAATGCTTAATGCAGGCTTTAACGTGTCACGCTGAACTTAGACTCTAATTGGAGCCTAGCATTCATTTCTTTTTACCCCTTTTGTCTTCTTCACTCTGCTATGTCAGTGAGCACCCTCAAACCCAGAACAGTCCCACCTTTACCCCAAGAAGGGAAGAACAGGCAAGAGTTGGAGAAATGGGATTGAAATTTAGGACAGAATGGGATTGGAATTGTGAGGATGATTGTCTTAAGAGCTCCCCTCTCCACCCCAGGCAGAATTAGGGAATGAAAGAAGTGTAGAAAGACCAGTAAAAATTAATACAAGAGGACCAAGCAGTTTGTAGGTTGAATAGAGACTGGAAAGAAAAAGTCCATGGGAATTTTCCTTCATTCAGAAAATCCCATTGAGCAAATGTTGACATTAAACCTAGGATCATTTCAGAGCCATTTCTCTCTCAGAGCATGGCAACCACAGCTTCAGACTCTGCTTGTGTGTTTCTTTCAGATAAAATACAGGCAGGACTTCCATAAGATGAAAGGCGCAGCACACTATCACTCCCTTACAGCCCAAGACAACTTGGTTCTTAAACGGGCTCAGAGTGTGAACAAGCTTGTGAGTGAGGTGAGTATGGGAAGAGAACCACACTCGTGTGCTGTTGTCCTCTTTATCTTCAGGCCAGTACAAGTGTGACACCATGCTGGGGACGGTGGCATACACCTGTAATCCCCGCACTTACTTGAGAAGTAGGGGCAGGTGGATCTGGCGTTCAAGGCTAGTCTTAGATATATAGTGAGTTGTGAACTGGCCTGTACTACATAAGGCTCTGCCTCACAACAAACAAACAAACAAACAGATAGACAGGCAAATGAACAAACAAACAGTGTATAACCACATATACCATCCCTGTGCTACTCCCAAAGAATGCATATAGAATCAAACAAATTAAATCTTTCTCTGGCTCAAAATTATTTCCCCAAATTCTCACAAGATTGTAGATATTCAAAAGTGACAGACAATAGGGTCATAGTTTCCAGAAAGATTACTAGATGACCCAGCTTTTAAAGGTTTATTATTTTTTTAATCATATGTGGGGGTATATGCACTTGAATTCAAGTGCCCTTGGATGCCGGAGGGTGTCTAGAGCTGGAGTTCCATTCAAATAGCTGTTCTGAATGATTCTAATACTCTGGACCAGAGGTCAGCACACTCTGACATCAGTGTCCAACCCAGCTCACAGCCTGTTTTTGCAAACGAAGTTTTATTAGGACACAGCCACAATATATTTGTTTAGATATTGCCTGTGGCTCCTGTTCAGCTCTCAAGGTGGATTTGAGTGCTTGACATGAAGACCGTATGACTGATAAAGCCTGTAGTGTCTATCACCTGGCCATTTGTTGGCTCTTTGCAACTATTGGGACATTACTTTCTCATAGCCCTGGAACAGGGCAGTGCTGGTCTGATAGAGACATTTTAGCAACAAAAGTAGAACCAAGCCACTGGGTAGAGGACAGGACAGGTACAGTTCAACCACCCAAGAATAGCACTGTCAACATTTTGACCATTCCTATATGAATATGAATATATATCTGAATATATATGATTATAAATGATTATCAAGACATGTATTTATAAGGGGTTGGAGAAGTGACTCGGTGAGTAAAGCGCTTGCTGCACAAACATGAGGACCTGAGTTCCAGTCTCCAGCACACCTAAAACCCAGGGTAGTGATGCGTACCTGTTCCTCCAGTGCTGTGGCGGGGGTGAGGGGTATAGACATGGTTCCTGAGGGTTCACTGGCCAGTGAAACAGCGAGCTCCAGGTCCACTGAGAGACTGTGTCTCTGGAAATATGGTGGAGAGTGATAGAAAAAGATACCTCACATTGACCTGTGGCCTCTGCATGTGCATTTATGGGTGTATGCGCCTCCCCCCTAAACATGCATGCACACATGATACAGGGAGAAACTAGTCTCATTCATAAAAGAATTTAAGAATGGACTCAAACGAAATTTTATTAGATAATTTTATTAGAATGTAAAGAAAAATCCTCAGGACAGGCAAGCTGAGAATCTCAGCAGCCGCCTGGAGAAGAGTGGAAGGGAGAAGGAAAAATTTCACGAGGCCATGCAGGTTTAGAGTAGGCCTGGAGGTCAGCCATGTGATGGACTAGCAGCCATGTGGCAGGGAGAAGGAAGCTTCAGAGGAAAAGTAAAGAAATACAGGATGCTGGGACAGCCCAAAGTGTTAAAGAAAGCATGTTTAGACAAGGAATATGAAGATGAAAAGGAGAGAGATGATATTTTCTGAAGAATTCAGAAAAGCAGGCAGACTTCCAGAAAGTCAACATGTCCATGGCCTGATCCAGGAGCACTGTGCTAAGAGGCGGGGCAGGCAGGAAATCTCGTCGACTGGCTAGGTAGTCTACCCATCTATGTAGCATGACTTAAGGTAAATTTGCCTTCCTAGGGCTGGTCCTATGATCAAGTGGTTGACCAGTGAAACTGGAAAGGTGGGCCTCCTAACAGACTGGAGACTTTATTTTTTGACCAGTTAATCTTAAGGGACTTTCTTCTACTCTAACAAATATACACATACATGCACACAAAGACCTTTTTAAAAAAAGATACAGTGTTGAGTTAGAATGAAGTTGCATATGCTGTCTTGTATTTTTTATGTTCTATAATATTGTGAGCATTAAAATAAAGCTTGCATATTTTAAATGGCATATCCCCACCACATAATTTTATCAGACACGATAACACATGAAACAGTAGTGTTTCCTTTGGTAAGTGGTCCCAAGGGTGCTTTCTATTTCATTTTGCCCTGTGTTCATCCTGTAAGACAAACCAGCTCTGCCTGTAATAGTGGCACTCACTCTGAGCTGCTTTCTGCAATAACCTGGGACTGACTTAGACTATTTAATAACAGCAGCCTCACATCTTCTACCCAGGCACCCAGGGGAGCTCACATAGCCAACCTGTTTTAAATGAAGGATGCTCTGCATCAGAATGGGCTCATTCATTATATTCCTCTGTAAAGTGTTTTTGTTAAATGTTATTGGAGTGTGTGTAGAGAGACTTACAGGTGGACATGTCTACGTAATGAGCTCTCAGAAAATGAAAAAAAAATGTAGCCAAAAGTCTTGACATCACATGACTACCCAAGACATTTCACCACTTTATTTCCAAAATCACTTTTGCCAATATTATTATTATGAATTATTTGGTGCTGCATAGTAAACCCAGGGCTTCCTATCAGTTAGACCCTCTGTCACTGAGTTATATCCCAGCCTCTGTTTTATAGTTTTTGAACTTTATGAGGTATTACAGTATCTTCTGTTGAGGACTATGTATTTATGAGTTTTCAGAATAAAATAATGTGCTCTATTGCTTGTTTTTATAAAGAAAACACATACTGTAGGTATCCTATACCTGGTATTTTAAAATCTTGAGTTGGAATTTTTGCAAAACTATCCCATAGCTGAGTCTTGGAAGTATTTTCAAGAATGACTTCAGGTTCGGTTCTATTGAGCAATTGGTGTTTTGGTTTCTAAGGTGGAATATAAGAAGGGTCTGGAGAGTAGTAAAGGCCACAGTATCAACTACTGTGAGACCCCCGTGTTCAGGAACGTGAGCAAGATCTCAAAATTCACCAGCGACGTGAGTTAATGTCTAAACATTTGTCTGGGCACCCCACCTCCCCTCATGTGACTCTGAGTCCTCAGGGCAGGACCTGTCCGCACTGTCTTGCTGCATCCCTTCTCTGACCCCTAACCTTTACCTCCTTCCCGTCCTGTGACTCTGAGTCCCCAGGGCAGGACCTTCTGTGTTGTACAGTGGCTGCTTGCAAGGGAGCCAGACTGAGCATGCAGCATCTCCTCTCACTGTCACTTTGTGCTTTCAATTTAATAAATGATTTCGCTTAATCTTTATAGTCACTCCAGGAACCAGCTATTATTTTACCATTTAATATATGACCAGGTAACTGTTAGAGTAGCATTTGAAAATTTGAACATTATCAACATTTAGGACATATCTCATTATTTCACACAGTTGCCATAGTGACTAAGTTTTACACCATAAAATTTGGAAGGATCAGGTTTTATTCTTTATATGTTGTCATCCCGCAATATCCATGGAGATTGATCTATTACCTCCTTGGCAAATACTGAAATCCACAGATACCAAAGTTTCTTATATAAAAATGGTTCAGTATTTGAACATAACCTTCATCTTCATATAGACTTTAAATCGTCTTCAGATTATTTATAATATACAATAAAATGTAAGTGCCACATAAGTAGTTAAACTGGGTTTTTAAAGGAATAATGGTAACAGTCTGTGTATTTTTAATATAGTTGAAACCTTCTTTTCAAATATTTTCAATCTGTGGTTGGTTGAGCCCACAGATGTGGCTCCCGTGGATACAGAGAACTGACCGCACTTAAATAGGGTGGTGTTGGGGGTGGGCAGCATGTAGTGACTTGCACCTACATCCAGTGACCACATAATCAGGCCTTGTCCATTGGCCAGCTCCACATTCTCATGGTAGTTTTCATACTGGACAAGTCTGGTAAATTTAAAACTGAAAATGTAAAAACAGAGAAATCTTCTTGATGCTTTCAGTGCCCAGGGTATCTGTGTGCATGGGGCTGCCTATTTTATTCTAAATTCTTGTGCTTGTTTGAAATTTAAATTGTTAAAGAAGCCTTGTGCTTTTATTCAGTGGTTGAATCATGTCCATTTTTTTTTATTTAGTTCATTAAAATAAATAGTTTAACTACAACTAGTTGGGAAGTTTTCACTGAAAGTTTTATATTTCTGTGTAGAATAAATATAAAGAAAACTATCAGAACCACATGAGAGGTCATTATGAAGGAGTTGGCATGGATCGACGCACACTCCATGCTCTCAAAGTTGGCAGCCTGGCCAGTAACGTGAGTGCTGTGTTTAAGGGGCAGTGGGGAGTCAGCTGGTTGGGGCATGAAGAATTAAGTCAGTTAGTTTTCAAACTCTCTTTTAAAAACATTTGTCTTCTGCTAGGTAAAGACAGACTCCTCCATCACACATTTTTTTTAAATGTTATCCAATAATAAAGGATATATGAACATTTTTTTCAAGCTTCCTTTGGTTTAAAGAATACTTAGGCCTGTTTTGATATAAGCCAGTATGATATAAATGTTCAGTTTCTGAAAGATAAAAAGAAATGAGTGAATGTGATTTATATTGGAAACATTCTGGGGTTCTGAAACTTTTGTGGCTTATTTGGAGTTGGCTAGTTGGCTGATGGGTTTGTTCATTTAGTTTGAAGATGTACTGTGGTCATATACTGCTCAAGGTAGTGAGGCAACCAAATATATCAGGTTGTAGCATGGAATCTCCCAATCTCCGGCTTTGTCAATCCAGTTCACAAGCATGCAAATACCAGATTGTAAATCATGGAGGTAAAGAATATTTAAACAAGACTGATTTCATGTTTAAACTTTATTTATTTATTTATAAATGTATATGACTGTTATGCCTGCATACATGTAAGTGCACCTGAGCTATGCAGTGCCCATGGAGGTCAGAAGAGGGTGTCGGATTTCCTAGATCTGGAGTTACAGATGATTGTTAGCTGCCATGTGGGTGCTGGGATTCGAACATCAGTCTCCTGCAAGAGCAGCCAGTGCTCTGAACTGCTGAGCTGCTTCTTTAGCCCTTCATTTCATATTTAAAACATATAAATGATAGCTTTCCTTTGCCTGAGGACATCAGATTTGACTGTTGGAAAGATAATTGAAATACTCTGCAGATTCTTAACTTTTCATTTATTTTCCTGGAGTTTGCCAAGAAGCACGTTCATTGTATATCCATGTTCAAGTGCTCATTTTAAACAAAGACGAGGAGTCCTCTAATTAAAAAGAAAGATAAAATAAGTGTACTCCAGATGGGAGTTGACTAATTTCATACTAATTAAGAAGAATTCAAATTAGTTAAAGGCGAAAGTGCGAACATAATGTACTTTTCCTTCGAGATGATGAAAATGAATTAATTTTGTTTCTGGCTATTTAAAAATATTTATAACATTCAAACAAGGTCAAAAGAAAGTGGGAGCTCATTTCTCTTTTCTTTGGGTCTCAGGTTGCCTACAAGGCTGATTATAAACACGACATTGTGGACTATAACTACCCAGCCACTCTTACTCCAGCCTACCAAACAACGATGAAACTGGTTCCCTTGAAAGATGTAAGTCCTCCACCAATACCCTTTTAATCCTTTTACTTCATCACATTTTGCTTCCTTTGTATGGAGCAAGTCTTAGGTGGCAAGATTGGAAGACAGAATCCCATCAATTTTTAGGAGAATGAAGGGGCTCAGAAAAGGGGACTCTCCTTCCTTTAGGAGATCCATGCATGCATGGTTGGAAACTCATGCTTTCAATGCAAAATATGAATGACTCTTCTTTTGTCTCAAAAACATTCTAAAATTCAGGTTTTCCTCTTAGAATTTGGAGGGCTATGTTTGCTTGACACATTTTTAATAATTGTTCCACAGCAAGGATGGCCTTAAAAAATTTATAGTTGCTGCCAGGTGTGGTGGCACACACCTTTAATCCCAGCACTTAGGAGGCAGAGACAGGCGAATCTCTGTGAGTTCAAGGCCAGCCTGGTCTACATGGTGAGTTCCAGGCCAGCTGGGGCTATAGGGAGACCCTGTCTCAAAATAAAATTTATAGTGTAGTATGTTAAAGATTAAAATAAGTAAAATGAATACAATTTGAGAGTAAATGGTAACGTTGACTAAACTTTTTCCTCAGAGGCATATTGGCAAGTGTAGATAGATAGATCACTTAATTATTGTAGCAGTGAGCTTATTTGGAGTTTAGCATCCCAAACAAAGTAATATACTCCATTAAAATTATTGCTTTGTGAACACATGAATTTTACTACACATTTAGTATGGAAAATTTAGAAAATATAGAAAAACATAAAACGATAAACTCAAATGATTCTATCTGTGCTTACTGATTGCCTAGTGCCTCAGTTCCTTCAGGATCAGCACAGCTCCAGTGATTGGCTGGGGTTTTCCCTTTGGCAAATAGAATCTCAGCTCTTCTCTCTTTTGCTCAGAGTAGGTATGATGACATTGATTCTGTTCAGTCTGAAACAGTGTCCAAAACATTAAAGGATGAGAGTTGGCAAATGGTATATCAATAGCCTATTCAATAAATGGGACTTTGCCAATGGGAGAGAAGCAGTGAATAGGAACAAGGAAGACATAAAGGACCCGGGCTTTGTGTCCTTTTTCCCAGGAAGTTTTTATGGATTGACTTACTTGTTTCATCTTAAATGGAACTCAAACTTAAACTCAGCCACTTTGAAAACTTTATTTATATTTTCATCTTTTCTGAAAAGTCTGAAAACCCTAGGAAAAGTGGCCTAGGTCTTATGTGGCAATGATTGGCTGGGACTGAATAGTGGTTGATCTACAAATATGTCTTACCTTCCTTTCCTTACTGTCCTGGCTGTGGTACGCTTCTGAGTTTATTATTTCTAGGTGCCTTAACATTCAGGAAGTTTGGGGAGCCTGTTTATTTCAAGAGAGCTTGCGGTCTTGCCATCTGGTAGCCTTAAAGGTGGTAAAATAGCTATGAAATTAAATAAAGCATGGCTCCTTAATTAGAGAGTACTCCTTTAGATGGATCTTTATAAACACTAATAGAATTAAAATGAGACTCTATCTTTAGCATAGCAGCCTTTTAGAATGTAGATGAAAGCAATGGCCAAGCATTTGTGATGCTGCAAAGATGTGATTAATCATGGAGACTGTTAATTATGTCCTGCAGAGAAAAGTAATTGTGGTCTGTGACATATTTAGTGCAGAATTATCAGGAAGTAATGTGCCATTTAAAAAATATAGTTTTCATGACATTTTATCATACATCGTTCTGAATTCTAATAAGACTATTATGAGTTGATAATTTTTTCCTCTGAATTAATGCATTAGGAAGCCACAGTAAAATTTCATTAATAGTTGACTTTGAAATGACTTTATACTCCTTAGTTTTCCCTATATACTCAGGACATACAAAAACTTTTCTCCTTGAATTGCTCAGGAAAAAGCACAAATCAATGGTGTCCTTTACTCTAAACCCAACAGAATAATCTGTACCATGCCAGAAGTACTGTTGTGTTCCTACATTCTGTTCTAGAGGCGATTTTACCAATCATTTGTTTTGTACTTGGAATATATTTCCCTGTCTAACCAGTGCAAATTTAAGGGGTTCTCAATGGGGAACCTTTTATTCATCTGTAAGTAATAGTCCCAGACACACCAGGTTTACAAGACACAGAGCTTGAGAGCTCAGACTGAGTGCCATCTTCCATGGCACATGCCCAAGATGGCCATCCAAGCTCTCACTCTTACTGGCTGAGCAAATCACAGTAGTTCCCTGTGCTTTAGTTTCCACATTGTAAGGTAGGGATAATTATAGAATGGTTCAGAGGATTAAATGAGTTGGATGCATAGAGCATTCGGAGTAGTGACAAGAACACAGTAAGTGCTCTGTGTTAGTCGTAATTATTATTAGCTGGTATTGGGAAAGGTGAGGGTGAAATGAGAATAGGAAAGAACTGGAATATACTAGCTGGCAGCAAGTGGCCCCAAGGTGGCTTTTAAGTTTATTTCATTTGTGCCACTGTTTTTTTTTTTTTTTTTTTTTTTTAATATTGACTTACTTGCTAGCACTAATAGAGGGACTGGAGAGATCACTCATTGATTAAGACAGTACACTGTCTTGCAGAGGACCTTAGCTCATGACTACCTGAATCTCCAGGGAATATGATTTCTTTTAACCTCTGCAGCCCATGTGCACTACCCCCAACATAACATACAATACAAAATGTACAGTAGAGCCCCTGCAGGAATCTGCAGCTGCTGTGAATTCATGATTGCAATGCCTCACTACCTTCTGGTTTTGCCTTGAGAAGGGAAGAGCAGCGACAAGAGGGGCAGGCTAGAGGCCATGTGGGCAGGTCCACGCAGAGGTGGCAGAGGGCAGCCTGAATCCTGGGATGCTAAATGGGGTCATGGGCCTTAGGCAAGCAAGGAGAAATAAAATCTGTAGGGAAGGTATGTAACGGTGAACTGCCGCTCTAAGCCGATCAGAATATACACTCTAGATACCTTCTCCCACAAAGGTCCCTGAGCCTTAGAGGGGATGGTGTGTAAATGTCTTGTTCAGGACAGAACGCTCATCTGTTACTCGTCCTCAGCCTCTTGTGCAGCCAGGAGTCTCTGTAGTCTCTGTCTTTTACTGGAAAGAGAACCTTATTGTTACTGATCAAGGCAGACAGTAACATTTGCCTATGGGTGTAGGCAGAGATATTTAGAAGGCAGTTTAATGCTGTGTCAATTTAGCTAAACGACAGCATTCAGTTTCTTCTTAGGAGCTATAATCTCCCCTGTGCTGGGTTTTTGACCAAGTCTGCAGTACTAAACATGGATTCCCTACTGTGGACCAGGCCTCAAATCCAATTAGTTACATGAGAATGGGTGTGTCTAAAGTTAGGCTGGATGGAAGTGGTGCTCAGGAAACTCTATCCCTCATGCTGAACTATTTGTTACTGAGATTCAGGGAGAGGGAGAGTCCTTGCTTTCTAATGTATACCCACTGGTGACCCCATCAGGCTCCAATGGATATTTCCAATTCAATGGTCACATGGTTGGCCCTGGTTAAATTAAGTGGATCATAAATCAAAACCAAAAATCATGAATCTGGGAAAGGGTTTGGGAGGGATGAGGGGCTAGGGCTAAGGTGGAGATAAGAGAGGATGGGGGGAGGGAATAATCAGAATACATTATAGACATGTCTGAAATGGTCAAATGATAAAAGTAATCAACAAAAAAATTTTTAAAGAGAGAGATTCATAACCTAGTTCAGGAAGGCTTATTTCTTGGCGCTCTGTCTTTACAAGTTACAAAATGCTATGGACTTTTAAAGACTGAGAAATTCAATCCAGAAATTTATGTTTATTTTTAGAATTATGAATAAAATTTGTATACATTTGCTATGTACATGCTTCAAAACATGTATACATTGTGAAACAACTAAATTGAACCAATGAACACATGCATTGCCTAAGAAATTACAGTAGTTTACACAAGAACATGGATTTATGGCTTCTTTGTAGTAATTGGAAAATAGGGCCATTCTGTGTTCCATGCTGATTGATACAGGATGATCACTTCCTCCGTCTGGGTGGCAGCTGCTACCCTCAGCTACATTCCCCACCACTCCAACCTGCTTCCTCAACCATCAAGCTAGGCATTGAGACTTGCACCCAGTGGTGCTCTGGTTCCCGTAGACTGCTGTGACCTTTGGATGACAGAATCCCTAGGTGGGCTGTCATTGTCATATCTGGGAGGAAGCAGGCAGATAGAGCAGGACAGGGAGGAAACAGTGGGAAGTTGCAGTGGTGGCTGAGGTGTGGTCCCTGGGAAGAGCAGAGCAGCCACAAGAGAAACCGGCCAGAGGTGGTGGAGAGATGGTGGTGGGGAGTGGTAATGCAGTCACGCACGCTGGGGTCCTGGATGGGGTCACGGGCCTCAGGCTGTCAAGGAGATATGAAATCTATAGGGGACACATTCATTAGTGAGCCGTCGCTTTGAGTGAAGCCACAGCCTAGCAGATTCCTGTGTGGAGGCTCAGGTGTTCTGAGAGACTATATCTGTGTGGAGTCCTGGCATCAAGGACTCATCCGAGACATCTATGTGAGCATATCTGTCTCTAGCTTTGCTTGCTCTTCAAGGCTCCCGTGCTTGTTGAATGAACAAGTGGATGAGGCCTGACAGGTAGAAAGGAAGAAGGTCAAGATTAGGGAAGAGTTCACTTCTTCCACTTTGACCTGGATTTCAGGCTCACCTTGCTGTGAAGTTGTGAATGGGGCTCATTGGCAAACCACAGCACCAGCTTCTTTTCTTTCACCGTATTCCCCTGTCCTCTGAGTAGGTTTCTGGGATTCTTGGTCAGTTTACCTCAGCCCCCAGCCCATTACCTTCCCTTTAGCCTCAAATCTTGGCCTTGACCTCGCTGTTCAATTTCCCTTTGCTTCTGCGTTGAATCATGGTCATGTGCATTTAAAGGAAAATACGATGGTTGGATGAATGTATTCTCATGTATAAATGGCTGATGAGATGAGATCTACTATCTCCAAATATCTAGCAGTGGGAAACCTGGCAGTAAGAACATCAAGCTATGCCCAAAACCCAGACTCTTCTTCTGGGAAGGTACTAAAATATAGGCAGTTTTCTTGGAGACTATGGGAATGACCAAGCTGGAGCTGTGCACAGATGTAGACATATTAGGACCATCCCGTCAAAGGTTGCTGATGTTGCCTGACTGCCTCCTCAAAACACACCTAGTAAGTCTGGGAGCATAGCTCAGTGATGGAGAGCTTGCCTAGCATGCACAAAGCCCTGGTTTGATCCCCATAACTGAATTTTTGAATCATTGGTTGGACTTTTTGTTCTTTCATTTTTCATTTAAAAATTATTTAGTGTTTATTTTTATTTTATATGTATGAGTGTATTGCCTGCATATAAGTGCACCATGTGCATGCAGTGCCCTGCAGAGATCAGAAGAAGATGTTGGATCCCCTAAAACTGGAGTTATTGATGTTGTTAGCCATCATGAGGGTGTTGGGAACTGAACCCAGGTCCTCTGGAAGTACAGCAAATGTTCTTACCCGCTGAGCCATCTCTCCAGCCCCCTCACTTTTCTTTTTAAAACATGTCTCTTTTATGAAATACTAAATATGTTGGAAAAGGATGTTAAGTATAGACACCTTGACTTCTTTTAAAGAATTATTTTATTTTTAATTATGTGTATGTATGGTATCTGTGTGTGCTTTGTACCTGTGAGTGCCAGTGCTTGGGGGACAAGAGGTCCTGGATGCCCCTGGAGCTGAAATTATAATCAGTTGTGAGCTGCTGGACATGGGTTCTGGGAACTGAATTTAGGTCTTCTACAAGAGCAGTCCTGTGTACTCTTAAAATCACTCCAGTCCCCAGAATTTTTATAAAGTCACCTTATGCCTATTTTCATTGGGAATGAGCCTAGGAATGGGATTACTAGGGCAGAGAGTTTCTGATCGTGCTCAGATGTGGTTTAGGTTCCCATGCAATGCTACAAATCTGCCTTTATGCCAGCAACATTATGAGTTCCCACAGCTACCTTATCCTTGCTGATACTTGATATTACCAGTAATTTTATTTTATTCTCTAGGGGTGAGTATGAAGAGCCTTTCTCTGGTTGATAATATGGACCAGCATGTCCACTGGCCAGTTAGGTGTCCTATTTATTCATTGCCTGTGTATGTCTCTCATTCCTCAACACATTGCTTTTGAGCATTATCTTAGAGACAAGGGCAAGTGACATCTCCCCTGCCTGTTTTTGCCCAGGTCAACTACAGGCAGAGCATCGACAAGTTGAAGTACAGCTCAGTGACCAGCACACCACAGATTGTTCAAGCCAAAATCAATGCCCAGCAACTGAGCCATGTAAGCGGTCTGCACCTGCCCAGCTGGCCCTCTCGAGACTGTAAGAGACCTCTGCGCCAGTCCCTCAGGGTTTGGCTTTTATGTCTCTCTACAGCCATGAAATGCTCACTTTAAAACATTTGTTATAGAGAATGCCAATGTATTTAAAAGTAGACAGTACTATATGGAAGCCCCATGAAGCAGCTTCAACAACTCACACCTACTCACTTCTTCATCCTCTCTTACTTTAAAGAAAATCCCAGATTAGTAAATCTCTTAATCTATAAATACCTTAGTGTGGGTCTCTAAAAGGTAAGAAAGAGAAACATAATTATATAATTTTAATATACCACGCCCAAAAGACCCCTAATAATAATTCTTAATTGTTTCTGTGTCCAAGGTCTGAGGTTAATTTGGGGGTAACATCAGATGGTGTTATATTCTTCCATTGGAAATCACCTGTCAGTTTAATTTTTTGTGCACATGTGATTCAAGATGTATTTTTAATGTGTAATTGATAAGTACACATTATCAATTATTATTACTGACAATACTGATTTTTGATTATTGTTGAGGGTCTAGCCAGCATATAGCAAGATGTTTAGCACTGACACAGGTTAAAAATGTCTTGTAAACTCACAAATTTGAATGTTTCTGTGAGTTGTTTTATTTTTCATTTCTTCAATCTATCAATTTAAAACATTCTCCCAAATTGTAGGCTTTCTTGCAAAAGGCCTTTTCTAGGAAATCCTTCTCAGCAGTGAGTCTCAGGGGAAACTGGAAAGAGGATATTCTCCCTCAATCTTTCCTTCTGCTGAATAAAACTATGCACATGTATCTTTAAATACAACAGGTCAATTACCGTGCTGACTATGAGAGAAATAAACTGAATTATACATTGCCGCAGGATGTGCCTCAGCTGGTGAAGGCCAAAACCAATGCTGAACTATTTAGTGAGGTGAGAGGGCAGGGTGGGGGGGGGACCGTGGTGTGGGTAATGGACAGATGTGAAAAATGAAGATACTGGGATGGCCCAACTGGTAAGGGGCGTTCTGTTTCCCAAAGAGGTTTGTCTCTAAGGTATTTATCTTGTTATCATTTTGAATTTTGCCATCTCATGACCCATGGTAGTTTACCAGGGATGAACTGGTCATAGACATGTACTTCTCATCATGTGAATGTATGTGTGGTGTGTCAACATGCATAGCCATCATCATTATTCTTATCAAATGGTAACTTTGGGTGTGGAGGAAACTCAGATTTCAAGAATAATCTTGATTTAACCATCAAAGATTTTGGAGTCACAGAGTGGGCTGTGACTACACTACTGGTCTAGATAGGATGTTGGGGTCAGGAGAAGAAAGAATAATAGAGCTACAAGTTTTTGCAAGCCTGTTCTAAACTGAGATAGGTGATGTGATATTGATATATGGCATTACATGATATGATGCAGATAGACCTGGGTTCAGGAGTTAGATCAGCTTTTTTTAACTTGTGGCCCTAGGAATATTCTTCATCTTCTCTGAGCCTCAGGATTATGTGAAGATTTGTAGTCTGGATAGAAGGCCTTTAGGAAAGGGACCACAAACAGTGCCATTATACCGTACGGTATCAATACCTTACATCCCTGTGGCACTTTACCAGTTCAGGGTTTGTATGCATGCTCCATTTCCAGTTTCCTCTCCCAGAAGCCCTGAGAATAATATGCATTTTACAAACAGTCAACCTCAGCTCAAAGAAGCAGCTGCCCGAAGTCACGTGATTAGGCAATACCAGAGCTAGGAGGACTGCATGGGTCTTTTCTTTGTCCTGACCCAGATGAGTGGCCCCAAGGAATCAAAGAACTGTGTTAGAATTACTGTTACCATTTTGATAATAACAGCCAAGACTCTGGCCTGAAAATAATTGAAGAAATCAACTTTTCTTTAAAGAAAACTCCTCTTCGACTTTTGGCAGGAATACAGCTAGCAGCTCCTGTTCACCTGTGCTTTTGTTTGTCAGGTTAAGTACAGAGAAGGCTGGGAGAAGACAAAGGGGAAAGGATTTGAGATGAAGCTGGACGCCATGTCCCTGTTGGCCGCCAAAGCCTCCGGGGAACTTGCTAGCAATGTAGGTTTCTTCTCATTAACTCAGAAATGTATAAGGAATGATTCCAATGAAATGTCAGCCATCCTGCTGGAAAAAAATGACAACTGTTAACATTGTAAACATCACCATTCTTTAATCTCCTTCTGGATTCATGAAAGACTGGGAGGGTTATTTTCTTTCCAGAATTGTTCTCTTTTCGCTTGTTAAACAGAGTTGCTTCCGTGACACAGTTGCTCTCTGGCTCACAATACACTTTCTTCTTTTTCTCAAGATTAAATACAAAGAAGAATATGAAAAAACAAAAGGCAAAGCTATGGGAGCTACCGACTCGAAGCTTCTACACTCTCTGCAGGTGGCCAAGATGAGCAGTGAGGTAAAACTCTTCCTCTAGCCCCCAGCTCCTCACTTACCATTGTGGGACAGTTGTTACCTTTTGATTGACTTCCCCCTGCAACTCTTTTCTTTTGGAGACCTGTACAAGAAGTTTGTTTTCTTTACTTTACCGCCATCAGCAGCACCTACCACTACCACTACCGACTGTACTGAGGAATTAAGCGTTAACATGAATTTCAGTGGGAGAAAATCACATCTACACCGTAGCAGGGAGTTGGGCAGTAAGCATGTAGCTTATTATGATGACGTTCTGGATGAATCTTGTGGTCACACATACGTGGTATTCTAAATATTTATTGAACAACTGGGCATCCCAGGCTCCAGCCTATATGAATCCCGTTGCTTGTAAATAGCTGTAGTGTCTGGAGACTGACCTTGGTCAATGTCATTTAACAAAGCCAAGGATCGGTTGGTGGTGAGAGCTCCTCAGGGAGAATTCTGCCAGAAGGGACACCTGTGGTTTTCAATCAATTCTTCCTTGCCAATTCAGAGCAGGCACATGACCTTCGAGTTCCTGTTTCATACTTCCTGTTCCAAGCTGTGAGGCCAGCTTATGCAGTTCTGTTAGTACGGTGAATATAATTACCTGATAGGTTATTAAGGGACCATGGCTTGACTGAACTAAGAGAATTGGCATCCAAATCACTGTTTTAAATGTCATAAAACACGTCTTTTTAAAATAAAAATTATGTGTGTTTGGCCTGCATATATGGAAGTACACCCATGCTTATGAAATCATGAAGGGCAGAAGGGTCAGATCTGCTGGAACTGGAATCATGGTAATTTGTTGGCCACCATGTGGGTGCTGGGAACTGAACCTTGGTCTTCTGCAAGATCAGCCAGTGCTCTTAAACTGATGGGCCATCTCTTCAGCCTGAATAGTCTCATGACGTACATAGTCATGAAGCATAAAGAGAGAGTGAGAGCCGGTCTTAAATTCAGAGAGACAGCAAGCTGCCACCTTAACTAACATCATGATCACCATGATCCCCACCGCCAGTCATCATCATTGCGTCTGTCATCATCACTGCGTTCTCATCGCTAACGTGGACTGCTTGCCTGTCGCAGTTCCTATTCTAAGCACAGTTCTGCAGCTGCTTCAACACTCACTGTAACAGTTCTCTTGAGGAAAATGAGCCCCGTGGAGATGATACAACTTTTCAGAGGTTTCTGAGCTGGCAGAATGCAGATCAGCTTTGAACTTAGACTTGTCTGGCTCTGCAGCACGTGCTTTGTTGTTGTCCTTCTTAAAGCCTCTGGAGACAGCATGAATAGTGCCCTTCTCCTAGAGCAGACAGCTCCAAGAATTAAGATTGGTGAGAAGTGATCCTTCTAGAGACAAGATAGCAGGGAACACCACCGTTATAGCTCCCTAGTGACACTGGCTTACAGAGCCAGAGCCTCAGTCTACCTTTCTGGCAAGCAGGTGGCCTTGCTCAGAGTGCTGATTTCTCTTGAAACCCCAAGAGTCTTTCCTGTTCCCACATCACTCCTCAAGACCAGCCTTTAACCAGTGAGCCTTGTTTTGGTGCATTCAAGGTTGAATATAAGAAAGGCTTTGAAGAGAGTAAGAGCCACTTCCACCTTCCCATGGACATGGTGAACCTCAGGCACGCTAAGAAGGCCCAAGCTCTTGCCAGTGACCTGGACTACCGGAAGAAGCTTCATGAATATACTGTGCTGCCTGAAGACATGAAGACTCAATGGGCTAAGAAAGCCTATGGGCTCCAGAGCGAGGTGAGTGCTTACCGGATGCTGGTTCTCCCCATGCATCTTGTCATTGGATTTGATCTTGGGATGATTTTGAACCTATGCACATGTCTATTTCATAACTCAGAGGATTGGGAAGAACTGGAGATCTTCCAGGTCTAGGGAAGACAGGTGCAAAGGAAAAAGTCAAGACAGTAAGGGGTCACGATGAGGCTGGGGCTCAGAGCCACTGTGAAAGTCAAGATGTACTGGCAATGCGCATGAGCAAGGGGAATAATGTTGCAAATACTACTCAAAAGATACCAAAGGCATTCTTTTGGGTCTGTTGTGTTTTGGCACTAAGATAGTCTTCACTACCACAAAGAGGAATCCAGTATCAGTGGCTTCACCTTCCAAAGAAAGGTCTGTTTGCTGTAAAGTAGGGGGGAGACGTTTTCTGGGAGGACAAATCTGGATTTTTTTCCTGACTTTTCTGTCAACTCTGTTCAGTTTGTATCTTTGTATCTGATGAGAGCTTGGTGGCATTTCTCTTACAGCTGCAGTACAAGGCTGACCTGACATGGATGAAGGGAGTTGGGTGGCTGACTGAGGGGAGTCTCAACCTAGAACAGGCCAAGAAAGCTGGACAGCTGGTCAGCGAGGTAATCTGAGTGTCTGTCGCTGGCCTCCAAATGATTTTCAACCCCTGAGTCACTGGGGCTCTGAGTCCCTTTTCACTCCTCCTGGGACTTTATTTTCAGTGTTAATTAAGAAGTAGGAATTAAGAAGTAGGGCATTTCTTCATGTTTGTACGTGGAGTGTCCTAAAACTTCCTTCCTTCCCACCACACCCTTAAACTTTCCAGAGGGGGGCTGTGTGTGTGTGTGTGTGTGTGTGTGTGTGTGTGTGTGTGTGTGTTTGTGTTTAATTTTAGTTTTCTTGACACATATCTCCCTCCATAATTCAAACAGATCTTGAACTCCAGATCCTCCTGTCTCTGTCTCCTGGGTACTGGGATTCAGTAGTATGCCACCATGCCCAGCTCTATGGAGGTATTTTTAAGAAGCTTACCACTTTCCTTTAAGAAGCAGTTTCATTCACAGAATAATTTGGTCTAGAAAGATTATGCAAATAAAATCTCTGAAAATCTAATATCCCAAATGTTCCAAAATCCCCAAAATTCTGAACACGACGTCACAAGCAGGACATTTCATATCAGGAAATTTTGCTTCATGCACAAAACTATTAAAAATATGACATGAAATTACCTTGAAGTGGATGAAGCGTACACAAAATATAAATGAATTTAGATTTGGGTCCCATGCGCAAGATATCTCATTATGTAAAAATATTCCAAAATTTAAAAAAGTTTAAAATCTGAAAAACTTCCCATCCCCAGAGATGAACCTGTGATGTCTTTCTTGGGCAAAGAAAATAGAATCTTTTTGAACCAGAGACTGGTATTTGGAGTAAGTGTTCTCTACCGTCACTGCAGACTTGGCTTGGGGCAAACACTCAGCCTGTGCCCCCTCTTCCCATGACACAAGAAGGCAGAATAGGAGACATCCAAAGCCCCTGTGGTTATAGTCCTGTTTATCTCTTTATGTCGTGGGCAGCTGCTTTGGCAGCAAGCAGAGAAGGACTTTTGAAGGACATTTCATTTGGATGTGTGACTATTTCAGGAACTTTGTTTGGGATCTTTAAAGGGGATTCTTGGTTCTGGGCCAGGAAGGCTGAGTCAGCCAGCCTATTCCTTACAAAGGATAATACTACTGATAAAATAGCTACCATTTATGGACCAATAACAATTCAGTCACTGGTATAGTTAATTGATCACTTTGAATGTGTTAATTAATGTTTCTATTTATTGGACACAATGGTTCTATGTGAACAGGTACTGTGGTTACTACATAATTATTCCCCTTTTATACTCAAGGAAAGTGAGAGTTAAGTCACTTTTCAAATCAGTAACAGAGCTAAGATCTGTACTCAGTTGTAACCCAGTGCCCGCCCTGGGTAACATCACATCCCCAAGCACATGTTTTGGAATTTATTCTCCTTTTCTCATCTTATGAACTCTTCTCTTAAAGACACAACTAGATTAAAATATAAGTAAGTAAAGCAGAGAGAAAAGAAAAATACCTCGTGGTTCCTATTATTTCACTATTTTGAGACCCAGGTTGAGCAACAAAACCCCCATCTTGGATCAGGATGCAGTGGGAAGGGGATCCAGAAGTTGTTTTCAGCCATGGAAATGTGGGTGTCTACTCTTGTCTTGTGTTGACCTCCACTTTTTTAAGCTCCTTCAGGGCTAGGGGGCTTTATCTCCTTCACATTTTTTGTATGTTAGAATGGATTCTTGGCTTCAAAATAAGTACTCATGGTCCGACCAGTGCTGATCCTGGGAATTTCCAACAATGGAAGGGTGACATGACTTCCTTTATTTAGTTGTGTGGTGAATGAGGTCTTCTATTCAGAATAAGAAATAGAGAGGAAAGTTGGCAATCTCTTGAGAGTATTTTCTCTAGTATTTTGTGTCTGTGTGTGTTTGGGAGCCTGAGATTCTTTCTAGATCAGAGTCTAATGTTTGCAGTGAACCTTTTCTTCTGCCTGTGCCTTCCTCCTAAAGGAAGAACTTTGGGCGCCCGCTGTTCTCTTCACTGTGTTGTATTCTGTTGGTACTATACTGGTTTTGCAGATGGCCCCAGAAGTTTGGTGTCACCAGCCCATCTCTGATCTTGGCCCCTCATGAAGCTTCTGCTTCAACACACCATTCACAGAGGCCACCTTTCTTATCCACTTTGGCAGATCCAGTGGGAAAGCCAGAGGAAATAATCTTCAGGAAAGATGAGAAGGTCCCATGGGGGACTGAATTAGCACATTTGTGAAGTTGCCAGCCTGGCTGTGGGACAGGGACACAGTGAAATTAGACCTTGGTGATCTGGAAATAAGAAATAGACAATCAAGTATAACCTCTGGCTTTCTGTTTGTGACTTTGGGTATTCCTCCTTGCTTAGAGCTGGTGCTTGTTGGATGATCATGGGGACACCAGGGATAGTGGTGATGGAAAGGCACTAGCCACTGTGCCAAGGACTTGTCTCGTACAGAAAGCATAGCATTAAAATGTCTTCTCCCACCTCAGATTGAAGGAGCTTTCACAACTTTCCTCATTTTACAGTCAAAGGGAGAGAGTCTTGGGTCAGTTCAGTGACACACCAAGTTGGGAAGCTGGAAAGGGGTGGAAATAAGACTTAAACCTCTGCTTTTACGATTGTAACATCCAAGTTTCCCCTACTTTGCCCTCCAATGTCAGACCAAGATTTGTAAAATAGAAACATCCTATTGCATACCATGAAATACAGGGTTCATTGAGGAGAAATATTGAAGTGCCCATTCAGTAATGGTAATAAAAACAGGCTCATAGGAGGCAGAGGCAGGGGAATCACCGAGGCTCACTGGCCTGCCAGGATAGCAACGTTGGCAAGCTCCAGGTTCAGTAAGAGACCTTGTCTCAAAATACAAGGTGAAAGTGACCAAGGAAGACACCCCAAGTTGCCCCTTGGCCTCCACACACATATGTACACACACACGAAAAACAAGCTCACCCATGCAGGCTGGCTGACATGGGACTGCATGATTCTGTTTTAGCTGTAGGGTCCATAAGAGCATTCTTCCCCAAGAAATGTTTCGGCCATAAAAAGTGGAGATGTGTATGTGCATTCATATGGGGACAGCCCTATTCTAATGCTTTGGTGTCCCCTTTCTTTGGAAACAGAAAAACTACCGGCAGAGGGTTGATGAACTGAAGTTTACCAGTGTGACTGACAGCTCTCAGATGGAACATGCCAAGAAGAGCCAGGAGCTGCAGAGTGGGGTGAGTCCTGGGCTGCCCTCTCTCTCCCAAGTTGCTGTGTCATGGGCCTGGAAACCTCTGGAAACACAGCAGGTGCTGCCCAGACATGGTGCAGGAATCAAAGAGCTGTTCCCTAAAGCAGGCTGAACCTGGCATGCCTCACTCAGGCTTCAGATTGTCTGCAAGCCAGACACCATCAGCCCTGCACACTCTAATTTCTTCCCCAATCACTAACATTGATGCAAAACTGACTTTTTTTCTTGTTTGCTGCCAATATTCCTTAATTCCCCCTTTTCTTTTTCTAAATTTCACCAAAGACTGTAATTCTGGATTAGCAGAGAGTTATGTTGGAAGAGGACAAGATTTGCCTATGACTCTGTGCCAGTTGAGTTCAAATACGGAAGGCAGAGAGACAAGGTGCCATTTGTGTTACTTACAAATTGGTGCTCAACCCAGAGCCGTACTCTTCGTTGCTACAGCCTGGAATTTCTAGCTTTCCTTCCTAAAGGTCCGGAAGATGCTACTTACCTGCCATAAAGGACATTGTCAGCCCAAGTTAGAATTAACAGGAAAAGAGGGAAACTCTAGTTGAGAGTGGAGGCGAACAAGAGAGAAAGAGAGAGAAAGAGAGAGAGAGAGAGAGAGAGAGAGAGAGAGAGAGAGAGAGAGAGAGAGAGAGAGAGAGAGAGAGAGAGAGAGAGAGAGAAAGGGCAGATCCCTGTTTCCGTGGAGAAGCTCGCTGCCTCTTCTGGCTGTCAGCACCTCCTAGCGCACGAGGTGGTAGGTAGTGAGGTATTTTTCAGTGGTCATTGGGTGATGTAGATGGCCACAGATTTGGAGAGTCAAGGGCATTTCTGGGGAAAGCTGTGGAAACAGAAATTTGGAGGGGTTTTTAGGTTGGTCCCTAGCCTTAAACTTTTAAAAATATTAAAAAGTTTTTATTTTGTGTGTGTTGCCTGCATGTGTGTAAGTGCATTAGTGTCATGCAGTGCCCACAGAAGTCAGAAAAGGGTGTTGAATCCCCTGGAACCAGAGTTACAGATGTTTGTTAGCTGCCATGTGGGTCCTGAGAATTGAACCTGAGTCCTCTGCTCAGCCAGTGCTCTTAACTGCTGAGCCATCTCTCTATCCTCCCTTGCACTTCTTTTCAAAAACTGTATTGTCACTTAATGTCTGATCTTGTGATTGTATATCTGGTGTTTTGATAGGGGGTGGTATGTTTGTGTTTGGTTTTGCTTTGTTTTAACATGAGGGGCTCTCATTCTGTAACCTAGGCTGACCTGGAACTCACTAAGTAGCCCAGGCTTGCCTCAAAGTCTCAACAACCTTCCTGCTTCAGCCTCCCTAGTGCCAGGATTATGAGGATATATGTATTTAAATTTATTTATAATATTTGTATCTGTTATGGGGTCTGGTATAGTCTGATACATGCATATAATATATAATGATCAAATAAGGGTAATTTGCATTTCTAGTATTCAAATATTATTTCCATGTGTTGGGAACCTTCATGTTCTTCTTTCCATTTCTCCTTGGAATGCAAAATTAATTGCTGTAGACCATGGCTAGCCTGTTCTGCTGTATAATAGAGCTATTTCCCAACAGCTGTGTTTTGGTCCCTATTATGCATCCTCTCTCTGCTCTTCCTGACTTCCACCCCTTTTCTAGCCTCTAGTGACCTTTATTCAACTTTTCACTTCTATGAGATCAACTTTTTCAGTTTCCACAAATGAATGCAATCATGTGGTCTTTGTCTGTCTGTGCCTGGCTTATTGTACTTGGCTCAGTCTCTTCATTTCTGTCCATGTGGCCCCAGTTGTGATAGGCTTCCTGTCCCTGCCCCTCCCTACCTCCTGACCCTGCTCTCCCTCAACAGGTGGCTTACAAGGCAGGAAACGAGCAATCTGTCCATCAGTACACCATCAGCAAAGACGAGCCTCTCTTCTTACAGGCCAGGGCCAATGCTGCCCAGCTCAGTGAGGTACCACAAGGGGAAGTGGTTGGCTGTGGGCTTTGTCTCCCTGTGTCTGGCTACCTGCTCATCAAAGCCACCAACCACATTGGTAGTCCTGTGTCAACTATTCTACACCTGGTCATCCCAGCAGATCTGGATCCTGACCAGTGCTTTGAGGGAGAGGAAGACAACCTTTTTCCAGCAATGGCTGGCAAGGGAGTAATAGATTGCAGTGTTGGGGGAGTGGTTAATCCAGAAGTTAGCGTTGAGCAATGGCAGAGGGAAACTCAGATGTTGATTCCAAACCCTTAGGTTTGGTCCTTAATTCTGCCACTTGCTGGTGTGTGACCTAAGACCAATTTCTAGTTGTCCATTAGTAAAATGATACTAGGCCTTGTTCACTGGGCTTCCATGAGTGCATGTGCATAGGACGCTTGAGGAGTGTGCAGTGGTGGCTGCCTGATGCAGCTGTGTTCACAGTACATCCTCTTGACCCTGTATACCTGTTCTTGGCTCCCAAGTCCATGCGGCGCACACTGAAAGAGAGGGAAGCTTTCTGGAAGACTGATCTCGAAACTGAAGGTGTCAGAGAATGGGAGGGACAAGGGAAGGCCCAGGGGGGACAGGAGGCTAGAGTGGGGATGGCACAGGAAAGAGAAAGAACAAAGTCTCTTTTGGGCTGTGGTCTGCTGCTGGCATGTGTGAACAAAGCCAGAGAGCAGGCCTTCTTTGCTGTGCTGTACAACGTTATTCCATCTTTGGGGTGCCTTTGAGACTTCTGTGATGCCTCCCAGCATATTTTTTAAGCTTTGGGGATTAGATTCCTGTTTCTTTGAAGCCCAATCTGTCAAGAGGCCTTCAAGCTGGACAGCGAGACCTGGTTGTATTTAGGCTATGAGAGCCAAGGGCTCTCAGGTTCTAGGGAAATATGTCTTAGTTGTTGCCTTGTTGGGAAGGTCATGATATGGATAATTGGTCCTCTGCTAAATCTCCCCAGAAACTGTACAAGAGCAGCTGGGAAAATCAGAAGGCAAAAGCATTTGAGTTGCGACTTGATTCCTTGACCTTCCTGACAGCCAAAGCCAAAAGAGACCTGGCTAGTGAGGTGAGTCCTTCACCAACTTGAGCAAGAGGCCTGGGGTCTGCTGCTTCAGCCTAGGCAGGTTCTTCATCCCAGAACCTCCAGGTTCTTATGGGAAATTGAGGATTATAACAAGTCCCTTTCGATGAGATAACCATTCCAGTGGTGAGCAGATGGTTGCCACATACTGATTTTCAGCAAGTGGAGATGGTAGTAACCATGGAACTTAGCAGTTGGAAACCTTGACTATCCAAGGCCATCTCTTTACATGTGCCATTCCGACATCGTGGCCTATTCACAGCTCAGGGCACAGACTGCAGTCTGAGAGGCCTTGGATAAAATCTTCTCTCTGTCATGTGTTAGCACTGTTATTCAGGCAGATTGTTGCTCCTTTTCATGTCCCATGTCCTTGCTGGTAAGCTGGCAAGTGCAAGATGATCACGTGGAAATGAAATGAATTGATGCCTATTGTGTTGCAGCCCAGCATGGTAGTTTATGAGTCAGTTGAGAGCTGGGTGGGCCAGGATGTAAGCAAAACTTTCCTTCATTGTAAAGTTATGCTTGAAATAAGGAAGAGAAGAAGGAAGGGATGGAGGGAGAGGAGGAAGGGAGGGAAGGAGGGAGGGAGGGAAACAGAGAGAGAGAGCAAGAAGGAGAAGGTGAGCATGTTAGTGTACTCAGAAGACAGAGGCAGGAGAATCGGGAGTTCAAGGCTGTTGGACTCTTGAACTCCCTCCCTCCCTCCCTCCCTCCCTCCCTCCCTCCCTCCTTCCCTCCCTCCCTCCCTCCCTCCCTCCCTCCCTCCCTCCCTCCTTCCCTTCCCTCCCTTGCTTTCTTGTTTTGGGAGAGGGTTGAGGTATTGCATCTTTATGTAGCCCCGGGAGGCCTGGAACTCACTGTGTGGATGAGGCTGGCCTGGATCTCACAGAGATCTGCCTGCCTCTGCCTCCTGAGTTCTGGGATTAAAGATCGGCTCCACCATGCCTGGCTTGAACTCCTTTCCTAACAACAACTCTCCTTTGGATGTTCTGTATCTTTTTTCATTTCTTGACTGCTTTTTATTTATAATGTTCTCGTTATTATCCACAGAGACCCTAAAGTGGCTTTTTGTGGAAAACAACAGCCCATTTAAAAAGAAATAAAAAAATAAAATAAAGAGATCAAGAGAGGGATAAAGAGATGGCTCAGCTGCTAGGAGTGCTTGGTCCAGAGGACCAAAATTCAGTCCCTAGGACTTATGTTGGGTGGTTTACAACTGTCTGTACCTCCAGCTCCAGGGAATCTGATACTCTTCTGATCTCTTGAGGACACCCACGAGAAGGTGTATGCCCACACACGTACACATAAATAAAAATGAATTTAATCTAAAAATGCAAAATGATTTTTAAAGAAGAAAGCAAGCTGGAGGGATGGCTCAGCAATTAAGAGCACTGGCTGCTCTTTCAGAGGACCCAGGTTTGATTCCTCAGACCCACATGATGGCTAACAACCATCTGTAACTCCAGTTCCAGAGGATCTGATGCCTTCTTCTAACCTCCTTGGGCATTGTGTGACACAGGTGCACTTACATACTTGTAGGCAATACACTCATACACATAAAATAAAAATAATAAGAATAAACAAAATATTTATGCTGGCCATGGAGGCGCACACCTTTAATCTCAGCTCTTGGGAGACAGAGGCAGGTGGATCTCTGTGAGTTCAAAGTCAGCCTGGTCTACATAGCAAATTCCAGGCCAGCTGGGGCTACAGGGAAATCCTGTCTCAAAAAGACCAAATTAATTAATTAATTAAAAAATAAAAAAGAAACTAAGGGAGGGAGGGAGGGAAGGAGAGAGAGAGAGAGAGAGAGAAAGAGAGAGAGAGAGAGAGAGAGAGAGAGAGAACTCAGATTGCTAGAGAAGAAATGGCCTCTTGTAGAAATTTGGGAGAGATCTGTTACAACAGTTTAGCATTCAGTTGAGCTCAGGGCTTTCTGACAGCCTAAATTGGAAACAATGAGTGGTGATGTTTCATTTCACAGTTTGATGAATTCTGTAGGATTCTGTCAGTTGGCTTTGTGTTAGTCCTCACACCCATGTTTTAAAGCCTCCAGCTTTTTGAGGAGACTGGCCTTGTATAGCTGATCTGTGGTTTTCATTTAGGTCAAGTACAAGGAGGATTATGAAAGGTCCAGAGGGAAACTCATTGGAGCAAAGAGTGCACAGGGAGATTCAAAAATGAGCCACTCACTGCAGATGTCGAAGCTGCAGAGTGAACTGGAATACAAGAAAGGCTTTGAGGACACAAAATCCCAGTGCCATGTTTCCCTGGACATGATCCACCTCGCCCATGCCCGCCAGGCACAGCATTTAGCCACAGATACAGGCTACAGGACAGCGTCACACCAGTTCACGGCTCTGCCCACGGACATGAAGGTGGAGTGGGCCAAGAAGGCGTATGGCCTGCAGAGTGACGTAAGCTCTGAGAGTCTGCAAGTACACACAGGGGAAAGTATGTAAGGTGTGCTGGTGTGAGTGTTCTCCCAGACCCTTCGAGACATCAGTTCATGCTTCTGGAGTATCTGTTTCTGGATCCCTCAGTGGGAACACTTTCCCTTGTAGTTTAACTTGTTTTATGCTGTGCTGATTTTAGGTCCTGTACCAAAAGACAGGCAGAGCCACTTTTTCTTTCTTGGGATTCTGATTGACTTACATTTTCCAGGCTTCTTTCTGTTCTTGGGGAAGAATGTATTTGTGACATTCCCCGTTGTGGTGAGCTGTGAGAGTGCTGACAGTTCATTCCAGTTCTCGTGGCCCCCACTTGTAGAATGAGCATCTTGCTAATAATCTTCAACAACCCTTTCTCCTTCCTGCTTGTACCCCATACTTGGTTCAGATTTCTTCCTGTGCTTGGTTGATTCTTGTACTAGAATGTGTGTGAGAGGGTCAGCTGTAGATGGGCTGTTACACAAAAGTGTATGTGTATGCGTGCGTGTGTGTGTGTGCGTGCGTGCGTGTGTGTGTGTGTGTTGTGAGAGAGAGAGAGAGAGAGATCATTCTTTCCTGGTAGAGTTGTTTCATGATAGTTAAAGTGTCCATGTAAATAATTTTTTTGAAGTTATTCATTCAATAACAAGTAAAGAAATGGGAACTAGCCAACTCCTGTCCCCCATGGTGACTGATGGGAAGGAGGAATCCGCACGGTGGGAGGCCCCAGGTGTCTTGTGAAAATCCTTGCAATAGCTTCCCCGTAGGTTCCTTTATGAACCCTCATTGTCTTCCCCCTGCATGCCATTTTAAACAGGAAAACCGATATATCAGACAATGCAGATGCTCCTGTCCTGAGGTAGACCAGAGTCCCTAATGAGGACGGAGAGGCTGACTCAGCCCTTCCTGCTCTGAAAGTGGTGTTGGGTGGGGGCCTAAAGCCACCATCTACAGAGAGGGCTCTGATTAAAGGGGAAATTAATTTTTATATTTGGTTGCCCCACCCATGACTGTGCAAAACCAGATAAGACAAAGTAGCGTTCAGTTTGACTCAGCTGCCACCGAGGGCACACTGGGAATGTTAACAGCCCTTTAAATGCCTGCTCACCAACAATGGCCTGCCGTTCTCTCCCCCCTTTCTTTCTCCTTTGTCAGAACCAATACAGGGCTGATGTGAAGTGGATGAAAGGCACCGGCTGGGTCGCCACCGGGTCATTAAATGTGGAGCAGGCGAAGAAGGCAGGAGAACTCATTAGTGAGGTGAGATTTCCTGACAGCGTGTGTGACGGGGCCTGGCTACATTAGGCGTGCAGCGTTTCTGTATAAAATTAAAATAATTTCCACTCAAAAGGCAAAGAAAAAGGCAAAGCCACATGAAAGGCCTCCGAATCAGGACTAGGGCTGGTAATTAGAGAGAAGCCACATACCAAACACACACCAGTAGGGGCCCATACAGCCCAGGCAAAAACAAAGTGGGTGACAAATGATATTATGAATAATAATGACAATCAAACAGAGCTCAATTGCTACCCACTAACTTACCTTTTTAATGAAGCCGCACAGGAGAGGCGATGAAAAGATGCATTTGTGGCACCCGGGACGCCCTTTTATAACATAACTTATGCACGTTTTCTCCCTCTGTCTAGCACAGTGTAAACAGTTTGTGAATCCTCACATGGTGTCCAGCACAGTGATGTGGTTGGTTCTTTCTTGTGGGAGGGGTATGTCGCTTCTTCTGTGTTTAAATTTCACTCTTGCCAACATACAGCCACACTGACTGGACCCGAAGGTGGTAGCTCTTATGAGATGAGTCATTCATCCACATTTCTGGCCAGTTTCACTGAACAGAAGTTTTAAAGATGGTGTCAGGCAGGTACAGCCACCTTAGCACCCTTGGCATCTGGCTAATCCCTTCCTTTCTGGTGAGGTGCTGCTCTGGGTCTTACTCTCTGGCTTCTAGATGTCAGGAACACCTTCTGCCCAGTGGTGACCACTAAAGGACAGCTGGTAGATGTCCCCTAGGGGGTGGAATTGCGACTGAACTATGCACCTTAGAAAGCTGTGGCTTCCTTCAGCTCAGAGGCCCACACTGCACTATCAAGCCCTCTAGACAAGCCCCTCCTCATGTTTGTTGGGAAAGGGCTGTGCAGGATTCTAATGAGCATTTAATTGCCTTTAAATTAGACTGGTCTTTCTAGAGTTTTCTGGACAGGGAGGAGACTTTAGTGGCATGGCCTCTGAAGATTTGAGATTTAACTATAAGCATTCTGGGTCTTTGTTTCAAGGAAACTTTCTTATTGACTGCATAGTCGAAACAGAAAGACAGCCATATTGTTTTTGCTAACACACTTGCACAGTGTTGATGTTTCCCACAAGACTTTATTTAGTTAATGGATACATTAAAAAGTACATTGCTAAAGTTGTCTTGCTCCATGGACTGGCCTAATTTTTAGAGTCCTTAATCAACATTCAAGACTCAAATAATTCTGAGACCTCAGTTGGGCTGTTCCTGTCATGCTTTGTTCAGTTTAGCAAAAGAAAGAACCTCATGAAAGGCTGTGGGAATAAACATTCTTGATCTCAAACTGTCAGTATTGGGACCATTCTTAAAAGGGAATGAGGACTAAAGACTGCTCGATGCACAATTTAGAGCTCCAGAGCATTCCTGTGTAGCTAAGTCTGGCACCACGGAATCCTTGGAGAACTTCTTTTGCCCAGAGTGGTGGTCTGATTTTGTCTGCTTGCTCTTCTCTTCTTGCAAACTTTCTCCAAAAAATTTGCGTATGTCTTTACGGCAGATCGTTCCTAAAACTGTATGTAAGTCAAGATATATTTTAACAACTTTTCCCAGCTCTCTGTTTCTAGGTTAGTTGTCAAATTGAACTGGTTTAATGCCAGACACTATGGAAAGAGCCATAAATATGTATGGGCATGTATACACACACACACATACACACACATACACACATACACACACATACACACATATACACATATACACACATGCACACACATATACACATATAACACACATACACATACACACATACACACATATACACATATACACATACACACACATATACATATATACACATACACACATATACACATATAACACATACATACACATACACACATACACACACATACACACACACACACATACACATATATACACACGTATACACATATAACACACACATACACACATACACATATATACACACATATACACACATAACACACACATACACACATACACACACATACACATATGTATACATACACACATACATATACACATATAACACACATACACACATACACACACATACATATATGTACACACACATACACATACACACATACACACACATACACATATGTACACATACACACATATACACACACATACACATATACACACATGCACACACATATACACATATAACACACACATACACATACACACATATACATACATACACACACACACACAGTTGTTAGAAGTCATCTAAACTTTTCTGTAAAGCTCCAGACAGTAAATATTTTTAGCCTGATGATTGGTGAGTGTCCATTTCGAAGAGCTGAAAAATGGGCATGTACAACAAGTAAATGAATGAGCATGGCTTTGTTCCAATAAAACTTTATTAAAACACAGGTGACTGACCAGCTATAATGGCACCTAAGACAAACTAGTACACAATACAAAAAGGAGCAGGTGTTTAGAAAATAACTTGATTTGGGGAAACATAAAGTCCATAATGCCACTAAAATAACAATATTTCAGACCCTGAAACTTATGCTTTGATTAATAGAAAAAGCAATGAATTTAAACATGATATCCAGAGTATCTCATATGAGTTACCTAGATCTTTGCCAGCATTGAAGGTTTTTGTTGCTTTTGTTTTGTTTGTTTATTAATTGTCTTTCAAATTCTGCTATAACTTCTTTCATTAAAGTACCCCTTTCCCTGTTATTGAGCCATACTCTAAAGTGGCTAAATAGTGAATACAATCTGAATGTTAAAGGCGAAGGTTTTGACTGTGACAACACCTGCCAAGTCCTTTGGGGGCAGGAAAATAAAAAGCTTCAATGGATAATATAACTAGGAATGCTCTTTTTTGCTTACAAGAGCCAAGCTAAGATACGTAAACAACTGCGACACAGTATTTGAAGCCTCTAAAAAGAATCACTTCCTAAGTGTGTACCCTACAGTATTTCACTGGCATAATCTAATTTTGAGATGTTGTCTTTGCACCAGGTAGAAATACTTTAATGTTAATTGACATGAGGTTATTCTTAAATTGAAACAAATATTAACCTGAAGGTACCTAGGATATAAAAATGGAGGAAGCCGAATAATAATTATGTTCACAAATTCACTCTAATCTCAAGCAACCTGTGATTTTCTCTTTCAAATGGCTTGAAAGAGCAGCACAAAATTCACAGCTTTGATCTTTTCCTGCTCAACAGAAGAAGTACCGTCAGCATCCAGATGCTTTGAAGTTTACCAGTATTAAAGACACTCCGGAGATGGTCCAGGCTAGGATTAGTTATACCCAAGCAGTGGATGTAAGTGATAATGTATATACATTATGACTCTGAGAGTGGGCTCCTCTTTCAACGGCACGATTGAAGCGGAGGGGATCTCGGGCTTGCTCCTTCTGTGTCCTGAGGATGAAGGGATTCCTTGTCCTTTATGAGGCTCCCCTTAGCGAGGTTGCTTCCTCATTAGGATGCAAATGGGGCGTTCCTGCACTTAGGGTGCCAAGTGGGACTCCACACCCCACTGCCCCATGGATGCTCTCCTTCCTGCCATTGTCATAGCTCGAAGATTTGTGGTTGGGAGGCCTCTGTCCCCTTCTCCTTTTGTTCTAAAGTGCTTTTAGAGTTAGAAATTTAAGCAAAATACTCACTAATAGAAATATGGAATCCAAACTTCAGGCTTCTTGGGGTCCAAGGGCTGGAACTGGCATTGTGCTCTCATTTCCCCCAGGCTTTGAAAATGATTGGAGTCTGTTTTATGCATATCAGCTTGACTTTTAAGCCATTTCCAATATTCTGTATATGATGGAAATCAAGATTTGACCCAATGCCCAGTTCACTAGGGACTAAATGGAACACTGAGGACTTATAAAAGCTCACGTTAGCACAGGCATTAGTTGTCTGGCTGCTTCTACCGAGAGAAGTACACAGATCTCCGTGTAAGGCAGACTTGGCTTTGAAATATCTTCAAACTGTTCAGCTTCCCACAAAGAAAATGTATAAACCTTGGGGATCGGGGTTTCAAAATTTCTTCTGTGACTTTGTAAGGAATTCTGGTTGTACCTTTTCCTCTAGGCACCCCCTCCCCCAAAAGAGCCAGAGTGCTTGTAGGATATGTAATGGGAAGATTCTCAAGTTTTGGGTTTAGGGAACTGGTTTCTTGTTCACCAGTTCATCAGAATCAAATTGAATTCTGAGAAACAAAAATAGTTGGACATGAATTTCTTGAAGAAGGGAAAGAAAGACAATCCTTTGCTACATCCTCACCCTAACCAACTCTAGGGGGCAGTGCTGTGATGTGTAGGAACAGCCACATCTGATAAGAGCTGAGATCGAAAAACATGATTTAGAAATGTTCTTTGGTGATTGATGCCAATTTCATATGCCATTTAGCGAACTAGTAGGCTGTCAGAGACCCAAATCAGAACTCTCAGTGAAGAGGACCTAAACTTGCTAAGAGGATAATTATTAGGTCAAGAATCCTGAGGTTAGGGAGGACAGAGAATGGAGGTGAGCTTGGTGAAACCTCACCTGCAGAAGGGCTGTTTCCTGTGTGCCTTCTGGGTTCTAATACCTTCCCACAGCTGGCAGTTAATAACCAGATGACTCAGTGGTGACTAAACCTCTTTTTCCCTGGTTGACACTTGTCTTAACAGTGTACAAGAGCATAGCATCCATAGAGTGGGGAAAGTTTCAGCCTGTCATGAGCTGGAGGACAAAGTAGAGGTGGGGAGAGGGTGACATGCATGTCACCGTGCCAGTTGTGAGATCTGGGTGGAGGCGGGGTGCTGTGATCACATCTCTACAACCTCTACAAGGCAGCTGCAGTCCCTGGTCTCCCAAAGTGCAACTTAACTGCAGACTGTGTTGGGAAGCTTCTGGGTTTAACACAGGAACCTGTCTCCACCCACAGAGGCTGTACAAGGAACAAGGAGAAAACATAAAACACCACTATACTCAGACTGCTGACCTGCCCGAAGTCTTGCTGGCGAAGCTGAACTCCATGAACATCAGTGAGGTGAAGCTGGCTGGAGGGACACTGGGTTCTATGCCAGGAGGGTATGGGTACCTTCATGGGCATGTACCGGGCCATGTGCTGTCATCACCTTGAAATTTATGATTGCTTTGAACAAGGAGACCCACACTTGTATTTGTCATGGGTCCTGCAAATGACATAACTGGCCCTGCACAAGAGTCAAGCTTGTTGAGAAACATGAGACAGGAAAAGCGCCAGCCTTAGTGCCTTGGTGTAAATAAGCTGAGGTGTAGGAGTAGCTCAGTAAAGCCAGCTGTATCCAGTGTCTGTGCCATGGAGCCATTTGGGGAGCTTAACTCCTCTCCTCTGTAGTCTCTGTAGGAGTCTCCCAGCATTCCTGGTCTTTGGTATGGGCATGTTGCTACTCTTTGTATTGGGTAAAGAACTACACAAATACAACTGTATGCCTCCTTAATCCAATGAACTTGCTGCTCAGAGAGACCTGAGTCTGTCATACTCCAAAGCCCTTGCTTTTAACCCCTCTATGGCTCTACCTGCCAAGAGTACATGGGAGGCAGGAGCTGACTCTTAGATAATCTGTTCTAACCCACAAGCAGCAGGGAGTTAGAAACCCTCAGCAAACCAGATTCCCATTGGGGAAAACCAGAATTTAGGAGAACAGCAGATTTGTGCCTTTCTCCTTGCCAGACCCGCTATAAGGAATCCTGGAGCCGACTCCGAGACGGTGGATACAAGCTAAGGTTGGATGCTATTCCGTTCCAGGCAGCAAAGGCTTCGGGTGAAATCATAAGTGATGTGAGCCTCCAGTACTGCGACAATGTTTAATCCAAGCCTGTTCTCAGTTCTTCTGCCTCTAACCCTTGCCTTCTTTTGCGTGTGGATATAATATCCTCTCCTGTCCAAATTTACTCTGTTAGGGCAATCAGACAATGATCAGTGAGAAAGAGCACATCTGACAACAAAAAATTCCCTAGCCTGGGGTACAAAGTCAAATGCTGGGCTGTAAACATGGAACCTGGGCAGATGAAATGCACCCTCCGCCAAGAGTTTTCATAAAGCCAGTCTGTGAAGAGCCCGTTAACAATGCCTGCACCTTCTCCCAGCCTGGGCCGCCCAAGTGCTAATGCTCCTGCCATTTCAAATCGGAACCCTTTAGTCATTGGGAGTCTTGCATATGAAAGAATAGACCTTTTGACGACTCCTGTGCTTTTCCTTTTAACTCACCCACTTACTGTCAAAAGAACAAAACATTTTCGCCCAATGCCCACCTCTTCCATTCCGCGTCCCTTGTCCCTGAGCTGTTACTCTCTCTGGCTCTCTTTCCCTTTAGTACAAATACAAAGAGGCATTTGAGAGAATGAAAGGACAGATGCTTGGCTCCCGGAGCTTGGAAGGTGACCTCAGCCTTGCACATTCAGTGCATGCGACCTCGCTGCAGAGTGATGTAAGTGGGAGGAGATGCAGGGAGTTGTGGGGTTCTCCTGATGGGGCTCCTGACACAGCCGGCTCAGGTCCTCCATCCTTTTGGGAGTGGGTGTTGGTTCTGTTGCTAACTTACTGTGTAGCATTAAGAAATCGCCTCTGATTTCAGCTTCTTCCTCCATAAAATGAGGTTGGATTCATGAACCCCTTAGTTTCTTTCTGGGCTGAGCATTCTTTGATTTGGACTGGTGACCATGAATAGCTGTCTATGGGATGGCCTTGGCCTGCAGAGGTATTTTATGTGATCTGCTGAGTGAATTATTATAAATGTTTAGAAATGGAGAAGATTTATATGAAAATTCTAGACTGCTTGCCAGAAGCTAGACTAGATTCCTGAAGCCTATTATAGGTTGAAGTTGCTCATTAATGTAGATGAAGTATTTGTTTGTCTGGGGATACAAACACACACACACACACACACACATACACACACACCTTATTATTCATGAATATAGGTACCTGACTTGCCACCATCCTCTGACAATCGACTGTGATCCTGTGGACTTTGGCACATGTCTATACATGCTTTCCTTGCATATGTGTTAGCTGCCTAGTGTCAGGGATAAAATCACTGACTAACATGTTACAGAAGTCTGGCCTCAGCAATATCTCATTTAACTGTCAAACTGTCTCTCTCTAGGATCTCCACCTTATATCCATCTCTTTTTTTCTTCTCCTGTCCTATCTTGCTGATAAGGAGGTCTAGACTCTCAGTGGTTCATCAGTCTCTTGGACAGAGCCAGCTAGAAACAGGCAGGCCAGGACTGGAGCCAGCTCCACCCACTTCCCACAGCTCCATATATTCACTGCCATTTTGTTCTCTGCCTTGGTTTCTCCGCTTCTAAATCCACTTTCTGTTCCCTCCTTTCTGTTTTAAGTTGCTGACCTCTGACTGTAGGCTTAGATGAGAGTTGGCCTTGGCCTTGAGCTAGAGGTGGGACATGATCAGTGATGTATAGGAGGTTAGGGCCAAGTTGCTGAAGCTTTAAGGGGAATGGGAAGGAGGCAGGAAGAGGAAAAGGTGGTTCCTAAGAGACAGGTTCCCAAGGAAGCCCTGCACCTGACACAGCTCTTCCCGGGCTGCTGGACCTGATGGCCCAGAACCGGCTCCCCCACCCCCTTCTCAGGATGTGTGTTAGATCTAGGAAATGTCCACCCCCAGGACTGGCTCTCCAAATACCCGCTCACTCCTTCTGACTTCCAGACTGACTAGCAAGTGGTGCTTGATGAAGCTCTTCTGCTAGCTGGGGTGAAAACTGCTGGTGTCTAAACCCTGAACTTCAGCAGATATTGGGGAAAAGATACAGTGGGTGGAACACAGATTACAGGTGCCTTCTTGATGTAAAACATGGGATGATCTAAAACACTAAGTCAATCACTGACAATAGATCTGTCCCTGTCTGTGTTATCCCCTAGAAAGGAAGCTGTAGTCTCTTGCTAGCAACTTCTAGGGGCTGAGGATGGTGAAGTCAGAAGCAGAGTCAAGGGTACTTATTTGGCCAGTCTCTGCAAGGATGGAGTGCCGGCCATGCAGCAGCATCCATGGCTGATGAGACAATTGCATTATAGTTGCTTTCCCTGATGGTCCTGTTGCAAATAGCAGTTTTGAAATAATGGCTGTTGATCTGTCTGCCCCTCTAGGTGAATTACAAGAAAGGCTTTGAACACTCAAAGGCGCACTTCCATCTGCCATTGGACGTGGTAACCTTGGTTCATGCCAAGAAGGCTCAGACCCTGGCCAGTGACCAAGACTACAGACATCCGCTCCCCCAGCATACATCCTTGGCAGAAGACCTGAGGCTGAGCTGTGCCAAGAAAGCTCACAAGTTACAGAGTGAGGTAAAGAGGTTGGGCCTCTCCCTGAGGTCCCTTCTCCTGGCAGCTCAGATCACAAGACAGTGACTTGCAAGCAACTCTTGGCTGGGTGAAACCTCCAGAGGTCAGGAATCCTATACCTTCATCTTCTTTGGAAATCTACCCTGAGAGTTCCCAAACAACCCTCAAGCACAATTATACCAAACTAGTAAGAGCAACTTTCACTGAGTATTTCTGGTGAATTCAAAGCCTTGTGTTTTTATACATTATCTCATTTAGTCCTCACAATAACCCTGCCTTCACAATCTTTTATCCTCATTGTCTGCAGAACTTGTTTAAGACACATAGAAGATAGGTAGCTTGTGTAAGATTACTCAACTCTATATAAGAAATGGGAGTGATGGGCTTGAACAGGAGATGTCCTCCAAGGCTGTTGGTTTTACAAGATTTGCCAGTGGTTTTGTCCCTGGCATGAGGATTGCTGTTTCCTGCGTCTCTGTCCTCTCTTCTGAGAAAGGCTAAGGTGTGTTGGGAGAGATACTCGGCACCCATGCTTTGAACTCCCCCACTATGGGAAGAGTGCAGACAGTCAGGCCCTAGAGATGCTTCCTGGGGTCTTCTTGGTCCCTTCAAGACATCTTCAGACTCCTCAGACTGTCATGTCCAGCTCCTGATGCCTGTTCTCCAGGGCAAGGAGGCTCTAGAGAGTTGGCAAGTCTTAGAGGATGTTCTCATGCAGACATGGGGAAGATCCTCCCAACAGTCATCAGCATTCTGTTTGGTACCCAACATCCTTCCTAACTTCCTAGACTTGCCTCCTCCAGGATGTGCAGGCAACAGGCTCATAGAGGAAAACGAGACCCACCCAGAACCTCTGTCCTAGTTCGGCAATGCATGCAAGCTGGCACTCGGATCCTGAACCTATCATTTCTTGGAGTGTTGAATCTGTGGACCGCATTTACTGAATGACACCAACTCTCAGGAATCTGAAAAACAGGCATAGGGATGAGGGACCTGCCACACTCATCTCAGGCCATTTGTCACCTAGACAGAGCGCTTGTGCTTACTTTGTGGCTGTGATGGAATTGGAAGGCAGCACACCCAGGGAGCACCTTACTGGCTGAGGGAGTGAATCTGGGGACTCTTTAAACTGTTATTCCAAATCACTCAGGTACATACATTTCCTCTCACCTGCACAGACAGACGCAGCCCCAGACTGGTCTTTGCCAGATCATTTTGGAAGCATCTATTAGTTTTTTCTTAACCCATGAGTAATTTATGCCACCTGCTGCCACTTTCAAACAAAAGTTTGAAAGATCTGTTAAACCATTTGTACATTTACCCCCAGACACCTGACTTTGTAACCGCAATCTGCTCCAGAGTTTATGTTTTGCTAGCCCACATTAAAACAAAAATCTGTCTGGCATCCCTGACACAGCTACTCACAGATAAGTGACAGAAGCAGAATTATTTACTTCTGGCCTACATTTTCCCCCCATGAGCATTTACTAAGCAGCACGTGCACAATAGTTGAATATATCACATCCCGACAGACCCAGTCTGCCTGGAGTTCTAGTTGTGATGCTGTCAGATGATATCCTACGACCTCTGGCTTCTCTTGCTTTCTTATTCAGAGAGTGCTGCTTTTCTGATGCTTTGTAATATTTCTTGTAGAATTTGTACCGCTCGGACCTGAACTTCATGAGAGGTGTTCCCTGTGTCATTCCTGGCACATTAGAGATTGAAGGAAGAAAGAAAGCATCTGAGCTCATTAGTGAGGTAATGGGGACCCCCTCTCCCAGAGTGGACAACAGTGGTGTGCGATTTCCATAGCAGATGCCCACATTGCTGTGTTTCCTCCTGCTCAGGCAACTGGAGGTTAAGCTATAGCTGCCACTCAGCCCCCTTGCCTGGTGCATCTATTCTTATTGGAGTCTTCATTCAGACTGCATGCCATTTAAGAAAGCTTTGTGGGGGCTGGGGAGATGGCTCAGTTGGTAAAGTGCTTGCTGAGCAAGCATGAAGATGCGAGTTCAGATCCTGAGCACTCATGTAAGAATCCAGGTACTACGGTGTGTACCTGTGATCCCAGTGCGGGTGAGGAGGAGACAAGAGGATCCCTGGGGTTCCCTGGCCAGCAAGTCTAGACAAATCAGTGAGCTCCAAGTCCCATGAGGGACTCTCTCAAGAATAAGGTAGAGGAGCTGGAGAGATGGCTCAGCAGCTAAGAGCAATGTTGCTCTTACAGATAACTCAGGATCAGTTCCAGCACCCACATGGTAGCTCATGACTGTAACTCCAGTTCCAGAGGATCTGATGCCCTTTTCACACAGTCATCTGCATGCATGTGGTGCACATATATACACTCCATAACAACACACACACATACACATAAAATAAGTAAACCTTTCCTTAAAAAAAGAATAAGGTGGAGAAAATAGAGGGAGATACCCAAAGTTGACCTCTGGCCTCTACACACATGGGCATGTGACCTGTAGACACATGTTCAGACACACACCATATATGTACGCATACATGCCACATGCACAGATATGCCACATTATGCACAGACTTACCACACATATACAAACATATACACAGACTACACATACCACACCATACATGGGCATGTACACCTGTAGACACATGCTCCTCACACATGCACAGATATACCACACATACCATATCTCTCTCTTACACACACACACACACACACACACACACACACACACACACACAACTTTAATTAGGATTTTAAGTGCTAGCTGTCATCTGGTCTACCTTACCAAGCTGACTTCTTCCTTTCTCAGAGTAAATACCGCCAGCATCCTGGATCATTCAAGTACACAGCTGTGACAGACACTCCCAACCTCCTTCATGCAAAGTTCAGCAACCAGATTACAAATGAGGTGAGATCTCTTAAGGCTTTTCAAGGATGGCTTTTAATGTCTGTGGTTTGGGGGTGGCAGGGAGGGAAGAACATGAGTGTGTCAGGATTTGGAAAGAAAGGCATTTTATGCAGAGCCTACACATCTTCCAGGGGAAAGAAAGTCCAGTTGGGCATCTGGTAGCCAGCAGTCTGGATCTCCTAAATAAGCTACCACATCAGCCTGCCAGGGCCAGGTTAGAATCCCAACCTTAGGCCATACCTTAGAGAAACCAAGGAATCATTGAATAGGGACCTCAGCTGAGTCTTTTGCACAGCGGGATCTGCGAAGAGCTGCTGTGTGTTGTCTAGGCAGTGTGTGTGGGCTCAACACTTTTACCTTGGCATCCTGATGGTCATTTATGGGGACCTTCTATTATCCGAGGACAGGTCTTCACGATGGCGTTTGGCTTTCTGACCCTTCTACTTCATGCTCAGTGCTCATTGGATCTATTTACCCCACTATTTACTACCCTGAGCAAAAGAGAGAGGAAGGAGAAGGGGTCTCTCCCTCTAAAACATCATCTTTCCCACTCTCCTGGCTCTCTTCGGGCAGGTCAGCTGAACAGACATGTTATCAAATCATCTTCAGTTTTTAATACTCTCGCTCCCCTAGCTTTCAGAAGTTGGATAGAGATTTAACTATCGTTACTATTTGCCTCTACATTCAACCCAAGTCTTCAAAAGCAAGAAATGGCAGCTGAGGATACGACAGTCCAAAAGAGGCAGCATCCACAATCTCCCAAGAGAGGCTATCCATTTGAAATTTATCCTTAACCTTTCTTCCTCTGTGAGCTCTGGCTGGGGGCCAGAGTGATCTCTAGGATGGCCTCTGATCTGGGAGAAGTCGGCAAGTGCTGACTCATTCCCGATCACAGGGACAGATTCTTCTGTCTGATGAAGCCCTCCAGGGCAGCCCTGACCGGGTTCACTCTTGGATAGGATCCTGACGTGGCAGGAAAGGATGCAGACCAGGGGGACATCCTTCCATCGGCAGGACTTCTGCTGCGCCTCCTGGGTCTTAGGAGTGCCTGATGCTGTGTCAGAGGCAGGAACCGCAGCAGCAGTCCTCCATTTAGTCACTGTTTCCTGGCCTAGTGTTTAGCAGAGCAGTTTGCAGCTCCTCAGGAGTTGTTTCCATTCAGCTTGATTTGATCACGCACCTGTCTTTACTGAAGTGTACGTCCTCCTAGGTGTGTATCAGGTATAGTTCCCAGCCTTTTGCTGCCATGCTTCCCTGGCTGCATGCCCAGGGCTTACAGCATACACACAACATTTGTTTTCTCTCTCTATTTACTTATTTATTGAATAAAAAATATCAATATTGTATTTATTATTTTTATGTGTCCAAGTGTATTGTTTGCATGTATATAGGTGCACCCATGTTGTGCAGTGCCCACGGAGGTCAGAAGAGGGTGTTGGATGCCCTAGAACTGGAGTTACAGACAGTTGTTAGCCGTCATCTGGGTGCTGGGAATCGAACCCGGGTCCTCTACAAGAGCTACCAGTGCTCTTAATGGCTGAGCCGTCTCTCCAGCCCCTATTTATTTATTCATTTATTGATTTATTTTTAATTTGGGTGCAGCGCCTCTACAAAGCAGCGGGAGAGGATGTGAGACACCGGTATACAACAACCCTTGGTCTGCCTGAGTTCGTCCGAGCGAAAACCAATGCAGTCAATCTGAGTGACGTAAGCCTTTCTCCCAGCTGAAGTTCATGCATGTTCCCAAGCCATCCAGGATGTGTCCACAAAGTGATCTAACAGCCACTTTGCTGGCAGTTGCAGAAGCTTTTTAAGAGTGCACGTTTTAGGGGCCCATGTTCAATCCACATGCATTTCCTTATATGTTATATACATGTGTGTACTGAGACCTTACCACAGGGGGTGTGCTAATGACATTTTGCAAAACAAAGCTTTTGCTGCTTTCAGTGGATTCTCGAACACCCTGTTACATATAGAAGGGTGTATCTCCTTTGTTCATTGATTCATATAGTTTTTAAAAAAGATGTACACGTGTTCCCACTTTAGGCAAAATACAAGGAGTCTTGGCGTAATCTTCGTGCTCAAGGCTACAAGCTGACAATAGATGCTCTGCCCTTCCAGGCTGCGCGGGCCTCCGGAGACATAGCCAGCGATGTGAGTGGAATGTTCCGACCTCCCATCTCTCCTCATTTCTGTTAACTTCATGTAAAACAATGTGTGCGGCTGATTTTCCTGAATTAAAGCAAATCTATAACCATGTGAGACAAGATGTCATCTGCAGAATATATTAGTTCTGAATGAGGTCCTTTGACGGAGGGAGGGAAGGCTGATCACAGGCTAAATTCATGCAAAGGTCTCCAGCAGAAGGAGGTGATGGCTCGCTTCTCACTGCAAAGCTCAGGCAAGTGGTCATTTAATGTGGAAGCAGCCTGTTTGTAACATCACCCAGAATGAGAAAGAGACAAGCCTCGGTGATTGCCTCCCCCTTGGCTGAGTCCTCCTGCCACAGCATCAGGCTTTGCCAGCTGTTTCATACATCCATAGCTTTGGGACATGAAGGTGACTTCTCTTTCCCACAAACAAATCACAGAAAGTGTGGACTTCAAATGAACAGATCCTGTCTTTAGGGTTTAATGTTTTGCCACATATAAGTGGATAAAATACAGATTTCTCTTTTACCCTTTTTGCTAACATTCTTTTGGCCATGGGAGACGTAAAGGGAGTGGAGTGCTTACTTTGGTTCTGAGGATCTGATTTTAATTAGTCGGGAAGAACAGAGCAATGTTTTCATCCTTCAGCCCTGAGGGAAGTAGGCATACTCTCAGGCCAGCTGACCATGGTGGTGGCTCTTAGAATCATCTTCTATACAAAGAAGAGCTGGTTTTCCCCCAGAGCCTGTGATGGGCATGGTAGGCATGAAGCAGCAGTGTGCTAATCAGCTGGTCCTCTCTTCCAGTTCCTCTATAGGCATGACTTTGTGAAGGAACGTGGGCAGCTCATTGGGATCCAGAGTGTGGACGATGATCCACGGCTGCGGCACTGCCAGAGGATGGGCCAGCTGCAGAGTGAGAATCAGTACAAGAGGGAGGCGGCAAGCCTCCAAGCCCAGTGTCACCTGCCCTTGGACATGGTGCACTTGGTCCATGCCAGGAAGGCCCAGGCCCTGGCCAGTGACCACGACTACAGGACACAGTGCCATGAGTTCACAGCACTGCCTGAGGACCTGAAGATGGCCTGGGCCAAGAAAGCCCACGCCCTGCAGAGTGAGGTAGGGACCTTATGGTGGAATGCAAACTAACCCAATTGTCCTTCTGCCACACTGAGGGTTCATCTCTGGCCCCTTGAACACTCTTCACCCTGAACAATGACCTGCTTTACGTATGACATCTAGATTGGCATCTTTTATTGAGCACATGCTGTGTACTCAGCATTTTGCTGACCTGTTTTCTGTCTCCCTCCTATAAAAACTTCTTCCCAGGGAAGAACAGATCGCCTGAGCTCCTGCTCTAATTTTCAGACCTCCCTCTCTTCTCCTTTCCTCTCTTCTTTTCCTTATTCCAAGAATGTAGTCATCAACAATAGAGTAAAAAGCTTGTGGAACTTCCATTACTTAAAGGGGGATTAACCATGATCTATAAGAAAAGCATCTTACTAGACTTAAGAGAAAGGGATAGAGAATTTTATGCAAACAGAACAGTAAGATCCAAGGGCATGGACATGAGCCGGGAGCAATCTCGGCATGTTTGAGGCCAAACAGAAGCAAGTAAGGTCCAAGACGATGGCTCAGCGGATGAAGGGCTTGCCATGCAAGAGTGAGGGCCAGAATTCAAGTCTCCAGGCCCCACATAAGAGCTAGGCAAGTATGGTGGCCACCCGTAATCCTAGCACTCAAAGGTAGAGACAGGTATCGCCAGAGCAAGTGGACTATCTAGACTAGACAGAAATCAGGAAGCTCCAGGTTCAGTGAGGGACTCTGCCTCAATAAATATGTGGATCGTGACTGAGAAGACAACTAATGTTCACTTAGAGCCTCTACATGCATATGCATACATGTATATGAACACGTGCACACACATATGCCCCACACTCATGCACACATGCGGGGGTTGAGGTTTGAGTGAAGAGGGGAAAGTTTGAGGATAGAAAGGGTGGAGCTGAGGGTCTAAAGATAATGCAGCTGTGACTGACTGACTCCTTTTTCTCTTTTCTTTGCTGAAGCTCTGGAGCAGAGACAATTGTTTTTTTCTAATTTACAGATAGGAACAGATAATAGAGTTGGCTCAGCTCCCACCCTCTGAACCATGTGACTGTCTTGGGAGAACTTAAAACAGGGGTATCATACAGGTATCGAGCCAGAGACCCTCTAAGAGAAAGTCCTTCCCCAAGCTAAGACACAGAGCAAGCTGGGGAAGAGTGGTACCAGCCTCCCCCATACATTATGCGGGGAGTTCTGCAGCCAGACTTCTGAGGTTCAACTCTTTCATGCTGTGTGAGCTTGGGCAGGTCCTTTGTCCTTGTCCAGCCTTGAACATGATAACAACAGTAAAGTTTTCATGTCCAGTGCTTACATAGGACACATAGAATGATAGGCCCGATACCCCTGTCATATCTCTAGGCCTCACAGCAGCCATTAAGAGGAAGGCACTCACATTTTAGAGTGTAACCTCATCATCTATACCAAGGCTTCTGACCTTTGTGGCATCTCAGGCCAAACATTGGCAGTTTATTCAGAGCACTGAAAGACATTTAGCAGGACCCCCAGTCTTGAGTCTATATTAACCATAGCAGCAAACAAAAATGTCTCCAAATATTGCCAAATGTTCCTCGGGGAGCAAAATTAGCCCTGGTTAAAAATCAAGTTCTCAACTGAGAACTGATCTGTAAAACAGCACCATGTTTGGTCCACAAGAATTTTAGAACAAGCAAGTGTTCTAATAAATTCTCTCTCCAATGCCCAACTCTGGTTGCTTTTAGGGCAATGCCTGCCCTCAGTTCAATTATAAATGGCAGTAAGTGGGATATCATAAACATAGAATTGGTTATTGATTATTTTAAATACCGATCTTATTAATGACTTATGAATTGTGGTTTTTTGTTAAGCCAGAAGCTAAGTGCTGAGTGGTCAGCTCTGTCCTTTACTGACTGACTGACTGACCTGGAGCAGTCACTTCATTTCCTGGGCTCCATTTCAGAATCAGAAAATTAGCAAGGTTGATCAAATCCATCATCTCAGACTTCTGATAGTTATAAGTGGGTGCTGGGAACTGAAGTGGAGTGCCCTACAAGAGCACCCTTCACTCTTAACCACTGAGTGGCTCTCCAGCCCCTCAGTGGGAGTTCATTCAGTTGAACTTCTGCACTTCCCCACCCTGGCCAGAAAGAAAGCATTAGATTAGGCCAAGCCGAAGGGTCTGAGAAGTGCTTCCCACTTGAATTAAGCTCCATGACGCTTTCCTTCAAAGCTCACCCTACCCTGAACATGCTGACCTGAGGCTCTCCATCATGAGCACACGGCAGTGACTTCCATAATCTCTCCTGTCAAGTGTGTGCTGTTTCCTACCCTGGCATGATCTCGCACCACCAGAACTGTAGGGAGTCTTGAAACACACATGCCCCACCCTTCCCCAGTGTGGTGACCTCAAAGCTCTCTGGGCTTTAATTCCCCCCATCAGAAACAGTAACAACAATAGCTAAAATGTATAGAACCATTACTCCTGGGCCAGGGTTATTATAAATATTTTGCATAATCCCATTTAATATCTAGGTAGGTGCAAGTTTTACTCTCATTTTTACAGGTATATAAATAAGGCACTCATCACCTGAGTCAACTGCCCAGGGCCACAAACTGACAGGGAAATGAGTCTTCCAGAATCGTACAGCACAGCTAGTAAGCGGTGGCACAGGGCTTCCAGTTCTGGTTGCCTGACTCTTGGGTCAGTCTCTCTGGCTTCCATGTGTGGTTGGGATATGCAACGAGTACTCTAGCCTGTGCCCTTGATGACTACCAGCGTGGCTTGCCCAGAGCACAGTAGCTCGTAGCTCTTTTGAGAGTCAAAAACCACCATTTGATCACCAAAATTGTTCTGTGGGTAAAGATAAGAATCTCTCCTTTGCAAAACGGAATGAGCATGCATTGAGGTAACTGGGTCTAAACAAGCCCTGCCTGGGCGTAGCGATATTATTTCTTGTTTATATGACAGGTGTTCCCTTTCCTCCAGGTTCTTCTTGGGCACGATCACTTGCTGGGACCCCGCACTAGTTGCCACTCAGGAACTAGATACTGTGACCATAGTATTTGTAACCCAGTGCTTCAAAGTGGGGGTGTTGGGAAAAGCCTATGTGAGAATTTTCAGGTGGCCTATAGATCTTATATGGGCCAGAAAAAGCACACAGCTGCCATTTGGGGAAGTCAGATTTAGCTGAGCAGTCTGGAAAGGTCTATTCTTATCTTAGAATCATTCTCTGAAGCTGTCTTTGGGTAGCTGACTCTTCTTGGCTCCCCTCCTTTCTCCCTTTTTTTCATCACGAAGTCTGGGGTGGGTGTGTTGTTTTTAGGGTCTGTGTGAATAGTCAAAGCTGGCCTGGGAGCTGAGATATCAATAGATGATCTGTTTATAAGAGAGTCGGAGGTGCAGTCAGATCTTTGGGGGACCTGCATCTTGCTTTCTGACTTACCTGCGATCGTACTGTTCAGCTCAACAAAAGGCAAGTTGAAAGAACGCTCCCTACTTCATCTTGCTTATGAAAGGAGCAAGGCCTGGCTGTGAAGAGGCCCCGTAGGATTATTCTCCCCAACTTAGAAATTTATCCAATTTTCTCTGTTCTTTATCAGAGTCGAAGGCAAAAGCATTGCTGGTGTGGACTGAAAAGATCGCTGTATGAAAAGCAATCTTACTGACATGGGGTTTTGAAACCTGCTCCTGAGCCTGAGTGATGCCTCCCTTCACCAGTCGGAAAGCTGTGTGGAATTGGCACAGGGGCATTAACCAGCAGACAGTAGATCAGAAGCGGGCCCTCTTTGAGGCCAGCTGTGAGGAGCGCTGTGAATCCTGAAATGAAAGAGAACTAAAGAGGCCGAGAGGCTGCTATCTGGAGCGATATTTTGCGTTACAGCAGAGCTTATATCTAAATTAGAGAAATGCCATCAACTTCGTTTAGATCCAAATTTCAGATTTCCTTAGAGAGGCTTTTACCACCTTTAAAAATACCTAATTTCCATAAAGAAAAGAAAGGCATTCAGGTGATGGTGTCATCGTAGGCGATGCAGGCTGATCAAGGACTCCTAATAAGAATTTACAGTTTGGGGTTCCAATCAGAGCCACTGTCATACTGCTGCTCTTTATTTTCTCCCAGGATGGTGGTTTGTCCTAATCTTCTGAGCCTGTTAGATTAAGAAAGAAGATAAGGCTTTGCAATATAAGCAAATCATAATGAGTTACAGTGTGAGCAGGTAAACTGAGGCACAGACCTATTTAAAGGGCTTAATTTTTTGCTAGCTGGTCATATTTAAATTTGTTTTGGTTTTTAAAGTCCTGTTGTAGTTGACCCCTGCCCCACCTCCCCATGGCCACTATCCCAAGAACAAAAATCTAATGGTCTCTTGTCCCTGAGGACACCCAAGTTTTTTCATGAGAGGGATTGTTTTGACCTTCAGATGTGACAGAGAGAGACTGAGTTGCATTTTGGTAAAGTGATTTGCTCTGAATTACAGCAGCTTCTAGCCACGGCTCAAAACCCTTTGATCAGCTGGATGGTGTGGAGAATGCTTCTGTTTGGCAGGTGGTAGATTGCCTCACTAGCAGAATGAACCCAAATAATCCCCGTTGATCCTTGGATTTGAGCACATAGCTCTTTCTTTAAGTGATGGCCCATGGAAATCTTTGCCGTCAGCTTCAAGTCCTGTTAATGGGGACTTCTTGCACCTTATCACGTTCTGTTATTTTATTCCTAGCAAATGTGAAACTCAAACAGTTGGATTTGGTGTACAGAATCTGCACTCAATGAAGATGCTGAACTGTTGGAATGAAACGTTACTACAGAGGCTGTTACAAATCAAGGACCTTCTTGAAATGCTCTCACAGTAGTAGGCACTGTCCTGACAAAAGCGTATGACTTTCTCTCTGCAGTTTCGCTACAAGTCAGACTTAATGGGCATGAAGGGCGCAGGATGGCTGGCATTGAGATCACCCCAGATAGAGAGCGCAAAGAAGGCTGGAGAGCTCATCAGCGAGGTAAATCAACCTGACCTACCTACACGACACAGACAGCCTAACATTTCCTTTTAAAGGGAGAATTTGTTTATACGGTAGAGATCCCTCCAAGAGGAACCCAGGGATGATGGACTCCCAGTATTTTTTCAGGGGCCATTTGCAACTAAAAACTAACACAGTGAGATTTCCCTGCAACTGAATTCACTGCTGGGGAGTTAAAGACATTAAACACATTAGAAGCTTCTCAGTAGATATGTTATACACAGTTATGATACAACATGATCCACAATTTTCATTGGGGGTGGGGAGATCTGTGTCTACCCGTTAAGTTTGGTCAGTGTGCAGAGCTCGTCTGGCTTCCGGTGATGGTAACATTGCACAGAAACAGCAATATCAACTGGTTGATGGTCTGAGGATCTCTAATGGGAACCCCTAATCTAGACTCCCTTTAAGAGGGACTCCACTATCTTTGGTTTTCTTAGTAACAAAACTTATTTGGACAGGGTCTGAGCAAAGGCCTAAGGATGCCCACTGCTGCCCTTAAATGAACTCCTTTTATAGAAGGGAGCTCCTTTGAGAGAGTAAATATTGGTCACAAAGGAGAGCCTGGGTCTTTCTCATGGTCTTGATTGTCAGGCATCCATCAAATGGAGTGACTCTTCCTCTAATAATGCCATTGCCATGCATACATTTGGTCTTGAGAAGGTGAGCTGAAGATGGAAATGGTGTTTGGCCATTTCATGGGACTCTTCATCTTTCTCTTGTAGACCAAATACCGCAAAAAACCAGACAGTATCAAGTTCACCACAGTGGTTGACTCCCCAGACCTGGTTCATGCCAAGAACAGCTACATGCACTGTAATGAGGTGGGTTCTTCCATGCATTTGCTCTGATCGTGCAGTGGGGTTCTGTGGCTTGGTGCTAGATGAGAATGCAAACTTTCTGTCTGGATGATTGTGGGTCCATTGCTAATATCTTCTGCCCTCAGCCTCCGTATTTGCAGGAAGAAAGGGTTGTAAAGATAATGATAGCAATCATTTCATACAGTTAAGTGACTTAAAGGAAGATTAAATAAGTAAATGAAAATAAAGCTTTTTAGCAAGTACCAGGAACACAGTAAATCCTCCCTAATTGCCACTGATTATGGTTTGATTCATAATCATAATACTTAGCAATATGGATGGTTCCTTTTGAAACATGAGATCAGATGGCATCTTAATTGTTGATGGAAATGAAACTAAAAGCCTAATAGAACCTAGGGAGAAAGAAAGAACAGTTATATTCGAAATTTTCTTCTACTTTTGTGCCCTGAATAAGGCCTGTTTCCTTTCTCTTGTGTTTATTTCAAGGACCAGGAAATTACATGTATTTTCTTCCCTGAATTCTTAAGAGTTTTGTTCTGTCAGGCAGAGATAGGGCTGCCTTGTCTTCTAAGAGCCCAAATGTCCTGACAAGTTCCCACCTTCAAAGTCCAAACTGGATTTGAGAATGGACCAGAATAGAATATTTTCACCTCTAAAAATAAATGAGGTTCAAAAACTTTCTAAGTTGTTCCAAATGCTTAAATCACTGTTCTAAGAATAACAATTGCAACTGCATCTTTCTGGGACCTGAGTAAATTATAAAAAGTTTAAGTTTTTAAAAAACATAAAGACATTTTATAATAAGAAAGCTTATTAGCTGTGTGTATCATTGCTATTACTGTTAATGCTGAAAAACAGGGCCTCAAAGGCCTGAGGTTGTATCTTACTACCAGTAAGCACTTGCAGTGGGTTGCAGAGTCTCAGAAATATGCGCCTCTCCCAGACGGTATGAAACATACCAGTGTGGCCACTCAGGCTGTTGGTTTATGGCCCATTTGGAATGGATAATGAGAAATATTTCTAATAGTGCCTAACCCCCACTTGTCTCTGGCCACATAGGCACCCTCCACCCAGCAAAGAGTTCTAGAAGGATTATCTCTAAAAGCTGGGCTGGTTCTACTCTGTCCAGCAGATGGGAGGACCAGGAGAGGGAATCAGTTGCCTTTCACCTGGGTTTTCAGCAAGTGCAATTCTACTTTGGTTCTGCTCTGACTGTGAGCCTGTCTCATCTTCAGCGCCTGTATAGGTTGGGGGATGCCGAGTCCTTGCACAAGTTCACCCTGATCCCAGACCACCCGGAGTTCACCCGAGCCCGCCTGAATGCACTGCACTTGAGTGACGTAAGTGAGGCTTGTGTGATGTGTGTCTGCTTCTGTAACATTTCTAGGCCCAAAGTTTATTTTATTGGTTAATTATTTTAAATCCCAAAAAAGAGGATGTGAAAGTTAAGGAACACTGGATGCAGAGTGGGACAAACTGCCCGTGTGACTTTCTGTCACTTCCTTTGATGGGCTTCTGCTTCCTCTCCTGTAAAACAGGAAGAAATTGGGCACCTTCCGGTTACAAAGTTCTGATTTTAGGCTGGTTCCAGAGACCTCCATATGTGCTGGGTAATGGTCAAGAGAGTGGGTCCCAGGCTCTAGCAGGTTTAGACATACTTGTTTATTTCTGGGACCCTTCTCCTTAGCCATGCAGTGCTCCTTAGCCATTCAGTGAGGTGCACTGTAGGGCTGGAATGGCACCATCTCACCCTGAAGTTTGGAAAGATGTCCCCAAAGCCCATCCTGTCCCAGTGCAGTTGACTCTTGTGTGTGAGGAACCCTGCCCTCCAACACTCCAGTTTCCCTTGGACATGTGCCCTTTGCGTGCATAACCAAGATGCTGTTTCCTAAACCGTGGCTTGTTGTTAGCAGGGGTTGCAAGCCCCTGGTTGTAATAGAATAGGCAGCCGCTCAGCCAGTGATGCTGTGATCCCTGGATAACAGGTAGAGAGGCGGCAGAATCAAAAGACACCGTTAGATCGGAATAACACAGGCTGAGTGTGTCGGCCTGGGGCAGCGAGCGGCCTCCCAGAGTCCAGCCATTCTTCCCTCCCTGGCCTAGCCATTGTGTCCTGGGGCTGCGTGCAGATAGACAGCTGCTGCCGTTCACCCCAGAGGTGGCTGCCTTGCAGGGGTTGGAGAGAGGCGCCTTCTAGTTAGCCTGTGTATTAGTTTGTTGGGGTTGTAAAGCCCTGTGGGATCCCATGCAGTGAATGCACTGGTGCTTTGTAAATATGAGTTATTAGGACCATTTGATGCTTTTGAAGGATGTATAAGGGATAATTTTAGAACAGCAGCTCTGGTGGGCTGGCCTCCATTTAGGGAAACTGGACTGCCCCCTCTGCAAAGCTGGCATAGAAGGTCCAGCTCATTAATTCCCAAGGATGGGGAGCCCAGGCCTCCATTGGAGGGACTCTCAGAGGACCACTGCCAAGAGAATGGAATGAAATTGCTAGTTCCTGTGGGTCCCAGCTCAAGGAGGACAGCTACCTCAGGCTGGCAAGGGAAGTGTGCTTGCTCTCACAAAGTAGGGTGACAGCCTGCAGAGTCCTGGAGCTGAAATTAGCCACCAGAGCTCATGGGGGTGTGGAGAACTCGTGAACCTCATTTGAAAGAGCACTTCTTCAGGGGCGTGTGGAATGCGCACAATTGGATCAAGTGCTCTGTGAGGAGTATGTGGAGGCAAAGTGACCTTCCTGAGCAAAGAAAGCCATTGAGATGTGTAAGGCTGCTGAAATAACTCAAAATCAAAATGACTCTAATATGTGAGGATGAGGACAAAACTGTGCCCACTGTGATCAAGAAGAGGAACGCCCAGGGTTCCAAATCAAAGCGCCTGCGGAATCTAAAGAATCCCAGTGGCAAGGCAAAAACCTCAACAGCATAGAAAGCTCTGGAGGAAGCAGTCACAAGCAAGCAAATAGTGTGGCGGGGGCAGGAGAAAGAGAACAGGCAAGCTGGAGACAACCCCAGTTTAGGCCACTCTCTCTACAGGTGACCCTAAGCGTCCCAAGCTCCCAGGCTTGGATGCAATAGCCACCCACATAGGCAGATGTGGAACTTCAAGTTTGTATAAAGTCTGGTTGGTATCATTAACTGACCCAGATCTGGGGTGGAGGCTCTTATTAAGAAGGTGCTGTGTCTCTCTCATACAAAATACTAGGGATATTGTCTCTACTTTCTAACCTGGTATCTTTGGAGGATATCCACCTGTCATCAGAACAGGTAGCACATTGCTAAAAGGAGTGGTTAACAGGTTAGTCTCTGACTCTTCCTCTCCTGTGCCTTTTCTAGTCCTAGGTGCTAAACTCAAGGGTGAGCCAATAAATCTAAACATTTTGCCTCTATCAGTGAGCTATCAATTAGGTGATTTTCCCTGCAAGGACTAGGTTTGTGTTTCACAAACCTTGTGCATTTGACTTGTGTGTTGGATGTTGGAACTGGAGGTCATGGTGAAGGTAATTATAACAACACATACGGCTGATGAGATCCACCTTACTTGACCCAGGCACTCCATAGTCCCCTCCTGCCAGGCCTAGGGCAGGAGTCGATGTAGCATCTTGCTTTTCACCTGCTCTTCTTTGCTTGTTTAATTCCTCCAAGCCCCTGCAGAACAGAGTGCCTGACTTCCACTCCAGGTAACAAAAAGATGGTTCTTAAGGGGCCCCTGACCTGCTGCAGCTCACAGAATGAGTGAGCGACTGTCACAGTCTGGGGCTGTCACACTGTCATCTGTTGGTGCCGTGGCTCTCCTGATGTTCTCCTTCTCTGAGGTGGAATAAAGGAGAGCTTCCACTGGGATCTCCCAAGGACTCCTTTCATGGAGACATTGCCTTATCTTGAAAAAAAAAAAGAAAATAGAGCTACTCGAAGGCACAGAAAATTTTGATGCCTTCATCAGTGATGTGGCTGTACTTGAGGACCAAGAAGATATGATTAGAGAGTCCCAGGGGGGCAGGGTCTGGAAAGGGGATACAATGAAAGGGAAAGATGGAAACATGTAGGTCAGGTGCCCTGTCAGCTTCCTGACAATTCATTTAATTCAGGTGTGGCGTGCATGTAAGGTATAACATGCCTCCTAGTGATGGAGGGGGTTGGGTGAGGCATCAGCTAGATTGAGCCTCACACACCAGGGAGTCAGTGGAACTGGGCTCCACAGAGCAGTGCTGTCAGCATGTGGGAAGCAACTGGGGTCTGGAGCTTCAAGTTCTGGTGTTGGGAGCCCTAAAACCCGAGGCAGAGAGAGGGAATCCAGGGACAGGGAGGATGGTAAGGGGCCTCTGAGAACAGCATGGTGAAACAAGTGAGCTACACCCATAGACCACAATGCCTTAAGAGCAGAAGCCCTGTATGACTTGTTAACCCCAGAGCTGGAGAGTTCCCAGGATCACAGGGAGGCCATAGGCTATGACATCCCTGGAGAATAATAACTCATGGGGTGACCAAATAACATGTGGGCAGTGGATTTGCTTTCCTTACCTATTATTTTGTTTTCTCAATCCAGAAAGTCTACAGGAATGCTTGGGAGCAGAACCGGGCTTGTGGCTATGACTACAGGCTGGATGCCATCCCCTTCCAGACTGCACGGGTATCCAGAGATATCGCCAGTGATGTAAGACCCCAAACTCTCTCCGTGACCTACAGAGTTCTTAGTGGTTTGCCAAGCTCTGCTGAAAGGCACAAGATAGACACTAGACTGTCAGGCTGTCTCTTTCCACTTTAAAATTTGAGACTGATTTCAAAGGAAAGAAAGGCCTGCTTGCTAGGATCTTAGAAATTTGGGAATGGAGAGGGTTTTGTTTCAGTACATCTTTTAGGAGAGGCACTCAGCAGTTGATGGCTGAACACCTAGAAGCTGCTTCTGACTGACTGGTTGATTTGTAATAAAGGACCTTTTGTGCTGTGCTTGCTGCATAAGACTGAGGACCTGAGTTGGATCTCCAGATGCCATGTAAAGCCAGATGCAGTAGTATGCACCTGCAAGCCCAGATATACTGTGTGAAAAGAGAAGCAGAGACAGGAGAATCCTGGGAGAGTCACTGGCCAGCTGGCCTGGACTATGCCACAGCAAACAGCAAGAGACCCTATCTCAGAGGCAAAGACTGACACTCGAGGTTGTCCTCTGTCATCTACAAGCATGTGGTGGCACGTATGTGCCTGTAGACACACACATGAATGTGTACAGAAGATTAAAATAAAAAGAAATTTACCTATGTAAATTGACTAAATCCTTCCCCTTCAGTGATTTGAAAACCACTAGACTGGGCACCCTGAAAACAAGGCGGATGGAAGGGAAAATGGACACACTTCTATTTCCATTGGCATATTAATTACAGCAGTGATACCAAAGGGCATGAATTGAAGTTCAGTCCCATATCATTGGATTCTCTCAATATCCAATGGGGTGGAGATGCATTCTCTCATTTTATCAGATGTTCAGAGAGGCTCCACAGCATGCCCAAGGCCACACAACTGGGTTTCCTTGAATCCAAAGCTTGTGGCCCTATCCTACTGCTGAGCTTCCCACTGAGAATCCTGAGGTCTGACCCCTCTGGGGAGACTGGACTGAAAGGGGAGGTGGGTTCCCATCAATTCACTCTCTGACTTGCAGTTCCGGTATAAAGAAGCGTTCCTGCGGGACCGGGGCATGCAGATTGGGTACCGCAGCATTAACGATGACCCAAGGACGAGGCATTTCCTCCACGTCGGCAGGCTCCAGAGTGACAATGAGTACAAGAAGGACTTCGCTAAGAGTCGCTGTCAGTTCCACAGCCGCACAGACCAGCCTGGCTTCCTCCAGGCCAAGAGGAGCCAGCAACTGGCCAGTGATGTGCATTACAGGCAGCCCCTGCCTCCGCACACCAGTGACCCACAGCAGCTGGGCCTGAAGCATGCTCAGAAGGCTCACCAGTTGCAGAGTGATGTGAGCCACCTTGATCCATTCTCTATTACCTTCTGGGGGAGCCAGCCAAGAAGGCATAATGCCAGTCATTACCATGTCACACTGTGGCCATACCTGTGGCAGATGTCTTCCAAGCATTGTGCCATGTGGTTCTTACAAGCCCAGTAAAGCCTTACTTTATAGATAAGGAACCCAGGACTCAGAGAGGTTAAGTAATTTTAGTTCTCACAGCAAACAAGTAGCACATCTAGGGTATCTGGTGTGAGATACAAACCCTTTTTTTTGTGGTACTAAGGATTGAACCCAAGGCCTCATGCATGCCAGGCAAGTGCTATACCACTGAGCTACATGTAAGTCCAAGCCCTTGGTAACTCTCCTTTATTGTTTCCAAGAGGTCTCTTAGTTATTATTTAAGCCAATCTCATATCTTTTGGGAAGCACCTGAAACTCAGAGAAGGGAGGCAAGTTTCCTAAGGCCACAGAGCAAGTTAAGGTGGGAATTGAGACTTGAACCAGGTCCTCAGGCCATTTCACCCACTGGAGTTCGCACCACTTGAATGGGAAGATGCAAAGAGTGGCTGCTTGGGAGCCTGTGCTTCACATGACTGCTCTTGGTCTTGACTCTACCAATGACAATATAGTCTGCATCTCCTGGTTGCCTTTTAAATCCTACTTACTCAAAGTCCCCAAACCCTGGTGCTGAAGTGTTCTTCTTGCTTCCTCTCCCCGCCAAGGTCAAGTACAAATCTGACTTGAATCTGACCCGGGGTGTTGGCTGGATCCCTCCTGGCTCCTACAAGGTGGAGATGGCTCGGCGAGCTGCAGAACTGGCCAACGCTCGGGGCCTGGGTCTCCAGGGGGCTTATGTGAGTACCAAGCAAGCAAACTGCACCCTGCCTTGCGAGACCACGGGGAATACAAACTCATTGTTGCTTTTCAAAGTTTATTTTTGGTCAAAGGTCAGCTGGCTCTAAAGAAGTGTGAAACACAGCTCGAGCAAGGCGCCTAATTTCACGGGTCTGAGATGACCGGGCGGGTGACACATGGGTTAAATTTCCTGCGGGGTTTTCTCTGAAGTCACAACCATTAGTTCTACAGAGGCAAACCTACCAGGGCGACATCAATCCCGGGCCAGGGCAGCCCAGGCTGTGCTGACTGCTTGCTCGTTACAAGCACAGAAAGGGTCAGGGACTTGCTGGCTCCAACAGTCTACATTTTGAACCCTACTTTGTTCAAAAGAGAAGCACCACATCTAAATGAGACACAGGCTTTGCTTCTTTATCTTTGCCTTGAGGGTCCTTTTTCTTGGGCAGGGTGGAAGAGAGGACAGAGAAGGGGAGGGTGAGTCTGTTAGATGTTCGCCAGCATCTTAGCGCAGCTTGTGGGAGCAGGGAGGAGCTTCGTTTGAACTCGGGGGGTATGTGTGATTTTTACAGGGGCAGGAGGGGGCAGTGGAGTCTCGAGACCATCGGAGCAGGGAGGTGAACCCAGATGCCTTCGAGATTCTGCATGTCAACAGGAAGAAGGCTCTGCTGATGTGAGTGAGCAGCCTCCACTCACATCCTGGAGAAAGAAGGCACAGTGGAAGGTTGCTTGCCAGAGGCATGCCTCTGTGGCTTCAGTCTGGACAAGCTGATTAAAAATGGCACACCAGCCCCATCTCTATCTTTGCCTTTATTAAAATAACTCTGAAGCAAATGGAGGAGTTTGTGTTTTGGGTCTTCTCTCTGATGCCTGGATGAGACTAGTTGGTTCTATGGAGGACCTTGTTGGCATGGGCTAAGGAGTAAAGAGTCAAGGTGATGTGTCCTGGTGCTGGGCATCGGCAGTCTCACATTTACAGATGTCCAAGGGGGTGACAGTCTCTGTGAATTCTGGCTTTCTAGAGGGTACAATTATTGGAAGAACATTAAAGCTAGTGTATTTTCTGTTTGCTCCCAGTGGGTAGGAGACAGAGGAGCCCCATGAAATGGTACAAATTCCAGTGTAGCAAGGCCCAGGCTGGGGAGTCCTGTCTCTGCTCAGAGCATGAACGTTCAGCCTTCTGGGGATGAAGGCTGCCCCCAAATCCAACTTATCTGGTGTTGAGAAGGATGGGGCTCTGAGGCTTAGAAGCCAGGCCTCAGAAGTCAGCCTCCCTCTGCATGGTGGCTTTGATCCAGTTCAGGAACTTGGTGACTTGGGTGTAGACTCCTGGCTTCTTCCCACATTCCTGGCCCCAGCTCACGATCCCATAGATGTAGGAAACACCATCCTTCTCACAGGTTAGAGGGCCCCCAGAGTCACCCTAAAGGAAGAGCAACTTGAGTTTAGCCTTGTGAACCAATTACAAAGACTTCCCCATTTGTTGTACCAAAGGGTGACAGGTAGAGTTGCCTGCCAGCTATACTGGGCTTCTCCAGAAATCAGTGCCAAGGCTTTTCCTGATACTCCCATGATGCATCACTCCAAAGGGAGAGAAGCTACTATCAGTTTCAGTCCCTGAGCCAGACGCTCAGGGCTGCTGCTGTGGGCAAACCACTCCTGACTTTCAGTTCTATGGTGTTATCATAGCCAGTCCCAGGGATACTCAACTTCTTCTGGCACCTTCTAAAGGGATGATGCTTTGTTTGTACAGAGAGGAAGGAGGGACTCAGAGGCAGTATGTCCTCTAGATTCAACCTGGGCTTTGGGGATAGCTCTTTTGAGCTCCATTAGAGCTCAGACTCTAATGCCTGTTGGCCATGTGACCTCAGGTCTTAGCTTCTCAGTTGTGAATTGTGGATAGCCACAAACCCTCCTCAGGAGAATTGTGAAGATTCATTGTGAAGTGCACACAACAGGGCCTGTTTAAGCCCTCCATGGAAAAGGTAAGGTCAGACCTGCAGATGGAAGGCCATGAGGAAGATGGCTTGCAAACCCTATTGCTTAGACACTGCAGCTAACAGCTTATATCAAATGAATTCTCTCTCTTGATGTTAGCCACTCCCTTATCTTATGGTCACCATAGGCATCTGAGGTTGCAGAATCCTTTTGGTGATTATCAGGGTCATATAACACGAGACAGAACCAGACTTGAAACCAGTGACTATTAGCAGCCAATGCCTTTCTGTGCAGTTCTTAAAGTAGTTCTTGTATAGAGAACTGAACAACCTTTCTTGCTACCTAACTTCTCAGGGATTAGGAAAACCAACACCCACTGCTCTTTCCCAACCTCTGAGTATGTGGTTCTCTGTGGCCCCTTGGGTGGAGACAAAGGATCAGAGCAGAGCCACAGACCGTGGAGAGAAAAACCTCAACTTCCCATCCTAAGCAGACTCAAAGCTGACTAGTTGTTTTGGGGTCCCTTTATAGGGAGGCTCCATTATGGACTAGGATAAAAATATGTCAGGACAGTTGGGTGGTTTATAATAGGCAGAAAATGCTAAGCTGACACAGTTCTGGGAGCCTAAGAAGGATGACTCCTGTGTGACATGAGCCCTGACAAGAGATGGGCCTATGGACTTTGACTTAGGACAGGGGCCTGAGGTTACCTTAGTACTGGTTGATAGAGTTGATGGAGTTACTACTTCCTCTCTCCAGCAGCATCTTTGAATCATCACAGACCTTAGGAGCTTGGGGGGAGGGGCTCCCAAAAGTTCAGATAGTAAAGTAGAAAAGGCTTTGGAGTCCCAGGGATCTTGGGACTTGTTCAGATTCCAGCTCCACCACTTAGTGCTCTTTTGTCATTGCCCTTGTTGATATCTCTAAGCTTCTGTAGCATGTGATGGTGGCTTCTCTTTAGCAGAAGCTCCAAGAGTTAAAGTACACAACCCAAGCAACCTGGCCACCATAATTACTATGCTGACTCATCCTGGCTTGCTGTGGACTCCAATCTGCTAGCCTCTGCCTCAGTACCTAAGTAGGTGGCCCCTAACCCTGGTTCCTATCCTAAGGCTCTAACTGGCCTCTGTGCTCATGATTCTCTCTGCCTCCAAGTGCCATCTGAAGTCTCTTACCTGGCAGGTGTCTGTCCCAGGTTTCTGAAGGTTTCCTGCACAAATCATATTGTCATCAATCGTGTGGTCATAGAGTCGGCGGGAGTTGCACAAAGAGTTAGCAATCAGCTTGACTTTAGCATCCAGGAGCTGACGGGACCCTTCCCCTGTAGGAGAGAGAAAAGAGTCAGTACTGTGGGGACTAGAGTGACACCCACCCTACTAGAATCAACCAGTAGTAAGGAGATACCAATAGCTTTCAGCTCAGACAAAAAGGGTTTTTCCAGAAGATGGGAAGAAAAGGCCCATCTTTGAACATCGGGGCCACTCCCTGCATCCCTTCCCATGCCCACGTAGACCTGCATGCACTGATGATACTGAGACAGAATCATTTGCTCCATCCTCTGTCTCACCAACTAGATTATGAGGTCTTGGAAATGACGATGCATCTTAACCATCTTTAAACTTCCTGTGCCTAGTAGAAAGATTAGCACATAGCAGAGTCTAAAAGAATGAATGGATCGATGCACAGATGGATGCACAGTAAATGAATGTATGGAAGGTTTCATGGATGGACTGATGGATTGATGCATGAATGGATGAATACAGGGATAGACAGAAGGATGAAAGGATGAACGCCCTGGTCAAATAAATTACCTGCTTCCTAGAAAAGCCATCTATTCCCTACAGATAATGAACTTAAAAATCCTTAGATTTGAACATATAGCCTTAGAGGACTGTTTGTGAAAAACAAAAGTATATAACCCAAGGCCCTTTAAGATTCTCAACGGAGGCATCACCATGCTGAGCAGACCCTGTTAAGGAAGTGAAAAGACTTAGATGGACTATAGCAAAGAGAGCTACAAAAGGAGTTTTCTGGGCAACTTCAGTCCACAGTCAGAGCTTTCCTCTCCCCAAAGTCTGGCAAATGTGCTCATTTTATTTCACTTTTTTTTATGAATGCAGACCAATTTAAAGTGATTTTTGCTTTCCATTATTAAGGATACTAAGATAGGAGTGACAAATATAGTTTGAGTGTTTGGAAAAGACTTGAAAACACTCTTCTGACTTCCTTTGCATTTAAGGATATAGTTCTCGTGTTCATAATTTCAAGCCTTTAAGGTAAATATAACTATTGAGAAAGTGAACTGTTCAGAAACAAAACTAAGAATCTATTGCAAGTCTGTCTGAGACCAAAGTGCTGTCTGACTCCAGTAGCTTACAATGGAATCACCTCCACCCTTGAGTGCCTACCAGGCACCACCCAGGACCGCATATATGCTTAGCCTCTTGGCAACCTACTTAGGGAAGGAGAGAGATCTTCGTTGGTATTCAATCAATGCTTGAAGAAGTTTAAGCATCTAGGGCAGGGGACAAGATACCATTATGGAGATCAGGTTCAACCAGGAAAAGTTCTGTACAAGTGCTTACATTCAACTAGAGTTTAAACAATGAGGCAGATACTTTCTTTGATAATACATTTTGAACTTGAGAGCAAGAGAGCACATGCATTTGCACCCCCCCCCCCTCCGCCGGACTATGTGTAGCTCTCCTGAGTGTGTGGAGAGCACATGGCCAGACTCACCTGTTTCCGTGACACCCCAGCCAGAGATGTGGCACTCAGTCCCAGAGGGAAAAGGGTCGCTGGGCAAACATATGGTCTTCACATACTTGGATTCTACAGCACAGTGACCATCTACTGGCTTTAACTTGAGCAATGCTGGATAAGAAAGGGAGTGGAGGAGGGGGAGAAGCAGATGTGATACCATCTTTTGGTCGGAGAAGCATTGGCTTCTGCTTGCTTTGGAATGTGATTTTGGCAAGCCCCCCCGCCACACCACATACACACACACACACACACACACACACACACATGACTGAATCTTCCTCTACAGTTCCCATTTTAAACTTCCAGGGAGGGGTAAGCCAGAGGGAGAAGAATATCGATAATCGACAACAGTAAAGGGATTCCAAATCATTTTCTCAAAGGGAAGGAGCTGTTGATGAAGGGGTGAGAAAGAGGGGAGGGAAGGGGAGGAGGAGACCCTACAAAGGGTAGCAGGGCACAGTGCTTCAGAACTGAGCATTCAGTAGCTTACAACAACAGCACTTCCACACCCAAGCATCCACCGGGCGTTACACGTGTTCGTATATAAATTGTGGCACAACACATAAGGAGCAAAGAGTTATGTAATCGCATCCCCCTTGTATGGAACAGAGAACTGAGGATCAGAAAGATGATCTCAGTTGTGACTAGTAAACTAGGAGAACTGAGATTCAAGGCTGAGCACTTTCTATGATTCACCACCCCTCACCTTTCTTTAATCAAAAAGTTTTGCACATGTATCTACAAAGCTAACACACATTTTCAAGACATAAAAAGTTCTGACAGAGATTATGCACCTTACAGAATCCATAAAGGACCCCAAAAATCAAGAGCACTGTCTAGAACCAAACCCCAGCTTTCCATCAGTGGAGAAATCCACCTGGACCACAGGAGACTCGGGAGACACTTGCCGATATCGTTGTGGGGAATCTCTTCTCTTTCGTTATATTGTCTGTACTTCAGTATCTTCTCCACTCTGAAGATCTGCTCGTGGAATTCTGTCTTCTTCAGGTCCTGGTCCCCTAACACTACTTTTAGATCCTTAACGTTTATGCTATAAGGGAAAAGAAGATAGGAACTAAAAAGAGAAACACAATATACCTTTCCCTATGCAGATATTTACCAACTACTTGCTATGAAGAAAGAACTGCAGAAGGCATTGGGAGTACCAGAATTAACAAAACACATATATCCTAGCCCCACTTGTCTCTCAGTAGCTAGTTAAATGTGACTCAATATATTCAGTGCCCACAGCGTCCCTTTGGTTTAAGAAGCTGCTATTTCCCCTCTGGTGCATTTACCCTAAGCCTGCCAAAGCCACCAGGATGCCACTTGATGGGCAGAGGTAAGCCTGTTTGCCACCAGCCACATTGCACCCTGCTCCCAGTGGGCACCTACTCGGTACAGTGGGCTGCAGTGAGCACCCAGCAGGGGTGGATCAGTGCGCCTCCACAGAAGTGGCCTTTGGGCATGGATGTGGTCAGTGGCAGTGAGGTCTGCAGGGACACCTGCCACGGGTGCTTGCCCACCGTGCTCTTAAAGCCTCCGTAGATGCGTTTGACCTTGCGTTCAGCTATCTCAGTCTTCCCGCAGGAGTCAAACCCTGCTAATTCCACCACAGGGTCTGAAGGGTTTCCTTCTGGGTCCGTAATGTCTGTGAGGTATATGAAAATGAATCATACAAGTCAGCCTCCTTCTAGTGACTCTGAATCCACAAGCTGAGCAAGTGTCCAGAACTTAGAGACTACATGCCATGGGTATGTAATTTGGTGAGTGATTGATATTTGTTGGATAGCATGATTAATATAAAGCAAGTCCATAGAATTCATGATAAAGATATTGCTTTCATCTTATTTCAAAGTGTGTCACTCCTAACATCTACAAGTATATATACAAGTTATACAAATTCATCGTATAGCACACATATCATTAGTGCACACATCACCATTAATGCACACTCATGTTTTGGAGGTGTGTTTATTTATTCAGATGAGGCAGAATAGAGATAAGAGAGTCTCCCAGAAAGCTTAAATATAAGAACGAGTGGGAAAGTGTTCTATGGGTGTGTCCTTGTTCAGTTCTTTCAGATTGTAATGAGGGAAAGATGACATGTGATTCAGGGAGGACTTCTTAGAGAAGGGATGATTGAGTCGGTTCTAAAAGAAAGGCTGGAAATGGGCAACAGCAGGTATAGGATGGAATGTTATAGACAGGCAACCACAAGAGCAATGGAAGACATGTAAAACAGGTCAGGGAGGGAATCCCCCTGGTGAGATAGCGGGGCACGTTTCTGATACGGGCACAGAGGTGGGCCAAGGAAGCCTGACAGGAAGCTGAGAGGCCGGACTTCAGGCCACAGTGCATCATGAGAGGCTCCGACGGCCCAATCAGTGCTGATCATCATTGGGCACCTAGGTCCTGGCACAGTGCCTGGCACACAATGCAGAGATACTGAGTACATTGACCTGGGGTCAGGAAAGATGAGTTTAGTGCTGGACCATCTGGCCTGAGCCAACAGAGGTATCTAAGCTTGTTTAGCATCCTGAGGGTTAAAAAGGATTGAGGAGCAGTGATATGGGAGTAGGTAAAGTAGGTAAAGGAAGGTACAGGATGGAAGAGAGTCAAGTGCCAGGAGCATCACCTTTCCACCCCAGGACCTCTGAGCTTACCTGGATCTGGGCAGGCTGTGACATCACAGTACTCCCATTTCACCTTTTCACTGTTAACTTTAACGAAACACCAGGGCTTTTGGTCTCCATCAGGGTTTCTAAAATAAATTTTTAAAAGTGACTGAGCATAAAGACCTTAGTGTCATGGGGGCATCCTGGATCACAAAACAGGGCATCTAGCTCCTGCACTCCCTCTGGGATCACTCTCCATCCGAATCCTCCAACAGGTTAGCAAACCTTGGCATACAAGAAGAGTTATGGATTTTTGACAAAATGTTAACTTCTAGAGGAGAATCTCAAGGACCACAAAGTAGTTTACAAACCTGTGTCAGACCCATGGGACAATGAAACTCTTCATGGAACAAATAAGGTCCCTACTGAAGACTGTTGGGGGAGTAGACAGACCAAGAGACATGCTGGGAGCTGGATTCTTGGGTCCAAACTCAATCCAGGCATGGGGACCTGAAAAGCTGGCAAGGAGTCCCTCCATGAAGATTGCAACACGAGAGAGCAACTCACAGTGAGTATAATAAGAATGGAGTGGGCATTGTGTGAAAAGAAAATCCTCCTGTTCATGGAGCCAGCTCAGAGTCATGCAAACATCCCTGTTCTCCACATGCAAGTCACCCAAGTCATTGCACTTGCTTAGATGAAAGGTGGAGGAAAGAGCCCAGCACAGTGGTCTGGAGATAGAAGAAGGGGCACTTTGGAAGGAGTCATCCCAGGAGGGTCTCCGTGTCATCTTTACTTGGGAGCACCTGACCTTCTGTGACAGAAACCTTAATGCTTACCAGACGCTCCATTTCCTCTCTTATGCTTCTCTCTGGATGTTATAGGAGCACATGACTACTTCCAACACAAGAAATACTTATTAGAGATAATGTGCCACTTCTAGGTTGCAGAAGTCTTTTATTTTAAGAAATGTGCCATTTTCCAAAATGTTCTTATCTTTCCTGAGTGTTTGAGATACTTGATGGAGTTAGATGTCCCCACCATCATCACCTCCAGTCGACATGGAATATGTAACTTTAGTAAGAAATGAACTTTGATGCATGTAAATCACTGAAACTTAGGGATTATTTTTGTTACAGCAGCAGAACCTCACCCATCCTCACCTATTCTGAGAAAGATAATCTCTTTAGAAAGGAGGCTCCTGAGTTACAATGATCTGTTTCAAAATCAAGCAACCAAGAAGGAGTCTACAGACAAAGGCCATTTGTACCTGCAGAAGTTGTGATCCCCAATCCCATGGGTCTCAGCTTCCTCCATAAACATGTTGTAATTCTCCTGCAAGAGGAGGTGGGAATTCCAGTAAAGGCACGGGTTCTGGTTGACTGTCCTACTCACTTTGCCTCGGTAAGAGTAGCCGTCATCCATGTAGCAGTCATCCGGACCTCGGAGAGAGCAGGCCACCTGTGAGAACTAATAGCCATGGACACGTTGCTCCCAAGAAGTCTTGGTGGATGCATCAAAGGGCGCTAGGACTGGGCCTGAATATTTGTTACCTTTAGGTTTCATCACAAAGTTCCAGAATGTTCCACATTCAACCCAGCTTTAAAATATGAAAAACCTGGTTGAAGAGGTGGGTGGAAAGTTGATTCTTAAGTTTTTGCTTCCAAAAGAACCAGGGGAGATGGGGAGAGGCTCAGGTGTGCCCTGGTGTGCTTGAGTCACCCATGCTACATCCCTGACTATCACCTTTATATGGATTCAAACATGCTCTGTGCCTCTGGGTTGGAAGAGCGAGGCGAGAGCGCAGTAGAGAAGGACTCCGAAAGTCTTGCTTGTCCTGAGGCTGAAGAAGTGGAGACTCATACCTATTTCGCAGAATCTCCCCCTGTGCTGGTCAGGACAGGCACAGCGAAACCTGGACCTCTGCCTGTTCCTGGAGCAGGTACCACCATTCTGACAGGGACTCGGCTTGCATGCAGAAAGCACTGTGGACACAGGAAGCGGAGCCCGGAGGACATTTTAGAGGGAGGTAATGCCCCTCCCCGAGTGGCACTCTTTTGGTGTCATCAAAAGATGGGTCACCAAAGGAGAAAGACAGAACCGTGGCCACCTTAGCAACTGTAACATGAAGCTGAATACTGTGTATCAACCTGATTGAAGCCATGTGCAAAACAAAAACCAAAACAAACAAAAAACCTAGATGGGTCACAGAGTAACGAATAGCAAAAGGTGTAGAAGGAGATGGACATTTGCGCCCTTGAGAGCTGTGTGACCGTGAATAAATTAGTCAACCTCTGAATTTCAGTTTCTTCATTTATGAAATTCTCTTCATTATTAAAAAAAAAAAACAACTCTCACAGAGTTTTTAAAGGGAAAATGTGTGAGAGGAGTGACTCCCTTGGGATGGTGTCCTACTGAGAGCAGTGACTCAATTCACAACTCCCTGAAACAACACATCTCAGGGATAGATCAGTGCCTACTTCCTAGAGGAAGCACATTCCAAAGTGACTCAGAGCAATGGGAAGAAACACAGATCCGTGAATTCCCCCTGGATTCCCAAGGCGTGATGCATTTTTTTTTTCAAATCCTCATTAAGAGGACTATACAATGAACACTTCAGAAACATCCGCATTTCCATACAGGTAAGATGCTCACGCTGCCGGCACTGGTCAGACCAGAAAAAACATTCTGCACAGAAGAGCCTTGGCCACTTACCCTTGGAACAATCTGGCCCGGTGTAAGGGTGTTTGCAGGCACAGCGGTAGTAGGGCGGCTGCTCGGTAATGAGGCATTCGCCTCCGTGGACACATGGATTCTTCTGGCAGTTATTTCTCACTGTTTGAGATCCGCGAGAAGAAAAGCGGAGGGCAGGGCGTTATTTGGGACATATTTGACTTAGAGGGACACCTGTTTAGTCCAGTGTTTGGAGCTGGGGTGGCTGATGGTGGCCGTAGCCCTCTGTGCCCAAGGCCTTGTCCATGGTCCTGAAACGCCCAGCTGCTCTGGGACCAGGCTTCTCTTAACCCTGGGTCCTGGGTAGTTGCTTCTTATATTCCAGCCAGTTCACATCACTTTCACTTTCTAACAAAAACTTTGATAAATGTTCAGACCTCCAACAATCAGCCCCACATTTCACCTCTCATCTCATAGCTGAGTTTGTATTCCATTTTACACTTGCACCATTTTCCCGAGGAGACACAAAGGGATGACGCCTGAGTGTAACGTTTATACTCAACTATACTGAAACATTTACTGATGGAAAATAAGGGTTGAAATGGAAGGGATAAGTGGAGAGGACAAAGGAGAGATATCAGCTATGAAGCTTTCTGGGTACACCAGATCCTCACCACTTCCTCCCTGCCAAGAGATGACCCCTAGATTGGAGAGAAGTCAGGGTCTCCCCAGGGGTACAATCACCTACACAAGATCTCTTCCTACTTCTTGTTCATAGTATCATGCATTCCTGCAGGAGCACCTAAGAGCAGACCCCAGAAGGATGGCGGGACAAAGAGCTCAGGATGGGAGTTTGGCACTTGGCCTCTCTGCTTTCTGCTTACCTCCTGACCAGCTGTGCACAAGTCTACTGTCTCTGTTCTTTCCATCTGAAAGTAGTCTTTATGTGCCCTAAGATGCTTCCTGCAGCCCCATTTGAAGACAATACTTCTCTGTTATAGTTAGTTTACGAATGCTAAAAGCAAATCCCTCAGTTTGGGGCATATTTAGACTAGATGCCATCTGTCATTCCTTATTATCCCCAATATTCTTAACTGCAGAATGAGCCCATGAGTCCCATGTCATAGTGTGAGGGAGGATGTTGACAGATTCTTCTTGAGACAGTGCAAAGGTATGATGTCACCGTGCATGGCCACATCACAGGCATTTATAACCCTTCCCTTAGTATCACCCAGTGCTCTTGCAGCTCCTAGGGATGGGGGAGGAAGGGTTTCTTGTTTAATTGCAGGGGAAGAAGGAGTCTAAAGGAAATGTGCTCACCAGTCTGACATCTGTTCCCCGAGAAGGGTGCTGGACAGTTGCAACTGAAAGTGTCCCCTCGGACGATACAGTCCCCACCGTGTTCACAGGGGTTGGACTGGCATGGATCTAGGGCACAAAACAGACATTAAAGTCAGAAAGAGAGATCCAAGGGGAAGCCTCCACGTTGCATCTAATTTTAGTCACTTGCCCCCAATGAGAGAGTAACAACAGACCCATTGTCTGGACAAAGAGACAACCTGTCATCCTTCAAGATCAAGGACAGCTGCAGTCACACGCCCAGGGAGAGGGATGCAGGTGAGCGAGGGAAGGGGCGAGGCTTGACTCTCGCTGTGTCCCCTCAGTGTGCTTTGGATGGGCCTTTCTCATTGAGAAAGTCCATTTCCCTCAGTGATTTTCTCCTCCCATCTCGCTGGGAGTGCCACGGGGTCTGTCTCTGATACTGAAGGCATTTCACAAGCCTGAAGACCTTCCCTACCTCCGGTGTCCAGGGGCAGAGGTCAGGCAGGAGTGTGGAAAGCAAACCCACCCCTTATGAAACACAAGCTTTCTGAACATCAGGAGAAAGAGCAAAGGCAAGAGGGTGACAGAATTAACAGAGCAGAGGAAATGACCCAGTGGCCTTCATCTTTCTTCAACTCCTTGTTCAGTTAGATTTTGTCATATTTCATCTGTGCCTTTGGCTTTTTCATGGTTGTCTGAAAGGATCTTCCCTTGGGGAATTCTTTATCCTTCTGTTCCCATGCATTGTTCTTTGGTTCAGGAACTAGGATCCTGGGGTTGGGCTCTTGTTTTGATGGTCCTTTCTGATGTTCCCCTGGTGCCCTGTATCTTGGCCCTGCCCTCCAGGCCACTTTGCAGTTCCACAGCTTTTATACCGGCTGCTAAAGTGCTTCCCATGCCTTCTCCTGGCGCGGTCACGTGGCTTTACTTGGACCCCGCTTCTTATTTTCCTTTCTACACCATTGTGTGGGCGAAGAAGGCATAAACCGAAACAAAACACGCGAGCACACACACACTTACATACACACACATTTACATACACACACACACACACACACAGCTGTGAAAAGATTCTGAATAAATGGCTAGGTATGCTATCACAGCATGGAGGACGCAGAGACAGGTGGATTCCTGGGGCTGGCTGGCCAGCTAGCCTAGCTTAATCAGGAAGCCCCATGCTACTGAGAGAATCATACCCAAGGTTGTCCTTTGGCCTCTACTTGCATACCCCTCCACACCTCACACATGCACATGCATCCCCACTCACACAAACAGACACATACAGAGAGAAAAAGAAAAAGAGAGATTCTACATAGCAAAAAGAGAAACTCAGCAAAGACAGAGAGGGAAGTCTCAAAGCCAAACTTATGAACGCTCAGTTCAAATGCTCAAAACTGACTTAGATTCTCCTGCACAATTAGGATTTAACTTGGGATCAAAATGTCTTTGAACTCGACTACTCTTCACAGTGTCAGGAGATCTGGATGATGCATTGACTTACCGTATGATGTTGGCTAAGTCAACTCCTCTGCTGGCCTTGCTTACTTCACCTGTTAGTTGAGGGTAACGAGACACTTCTAAGCACCTTCCCTGTCCTTATAGTATAGGACTCCAATGGAGGAAAGACAGTCTAAATAAACTTTTCAATATCTATTTTACTATGCAGGCCAGAGCAACAGGAGAGAAAGGCTTTTGCATATGGTCACATAAAAATTTCCTCAGGCATGCTACCTCCAAGTTGGCACCTACCATCATCCGCATAATACCAGTCAGGGTTCTCGAGAGAGGTCGGCATTACATTGGTGCTTTCTTCTGGATTGGAATCCGTGTAGCTGTAGTAATCATCAGGAGTCCAATCTGCAGGGGCAGAAACAGGGCAGAAGATACCCTAGTCATTAGACCTAAGTGAGTCCTTCTTTAATTAACTGCATTCCTAATTCCAGTGAACTCTAAGTCCTGAAGGAGGAATTATGTATTTTTTAGCCCTTTCTCACAGATGCAGGAAGGGTCAGGCTCGCCAACTTTTCATTTGGGAGACGAATTACCAGCAAGTCACGGTTGGTATTTGGCAGGGTCAAGAGCATCTCGTTGGAAATGGAGGCAGGGGTCAAGGCCTGACTTTCTACCAGCTGCAACCTTGGATAAATTTATTGTATTCTCGATGTCTTGGCTTCTCACCTCAGAAGACCAGGGAGGAGGCTGATGGCCTCCAGGTCCGTAGTACTACATAGTGTCCACCAGGGTCAGAGTACATGGTGCTGGAGTGTCTCACTGAATGTTTTGTGGATGGTTTCTCCATGAGACTTTGCCTGTTGTCTTGGTTTTATGTATTCCAAGAAACTTGACACTTTTCCTATTGTCATCTATAAAGTATGAAACAGCTAATCCTTATTGAGCTTTTTCTATGCACTAGACCCTGTGCTAAACATTTTCAGGCACTGTCTCATTTATCATCATAAACTCTGGGAACCTGGGCTAGGGATGTAGCTCAGTGGGTTGAGTGCTTGCTCGCCTCGTCATGCAAAAGGCCCTGGATTTGATCCCAGCACAAGGCAGGGTGATGCACACCTATACTTTTGGCTGTATTAATATCTATTTCCATGCCTGTGATAAAATACTCTGACACAATCATCTTAAGGAAGGAAGGATTTATTCTGGCTCAGAGTTCAAGGTACAGTCCATCATGGTAGGAAAGTCAAGGTAGTAGGAACTTGAAGCACTGGTCTCATTACGCCCACTGTCAGGAACAGAGTGTGATGAAAGCCAGTGCTCAGCTCACTTTCTCCATTTTATGCAGCCTAGGCCCCAAGCCCAGGAAAGTGAGTCACCCACCCCAGTTAACATAAGCAACATGCAATTCCTCAAGGCAAGCCCCTGAAGGACTCTTATCTATAAACACCTGTCAGAAAACCAAAAATAAGTCCTCTAATGAAAAAAAAATCAATGAGGAGTTTGGAGATACCCACAGGTGGAAAGCTGGGCTAGATTGGAATTTGAAGAAAGCAGGTGTGTGCATTTGTCTGGACTCAAATTCATGGTTCTATGGAGCCTTGGAAGATTCTGGAAGCTTTTTGGCCTGCAGAGAGAAGTTTGGGATTAGAAGAAAGTTGGGTTCATTTTGCTCTTTTCAGCTGATGGGAAGAATCCAAGTTGGCAGTGAAAGCTGGAAGGAAGCTCTCCAGAGATGCATATGATAACGAGGCAGGAGAGAATGCAGACACCTAACTTAAAAGGTACCCAGACAGAGGCAGTGATGGTGTGGAGCACCGCTCTCTACTGAAGCCCGATTATCAAGCCTGCTATCTGATGCATCTCCCCATCCCTCTGCTACAGTCTTTATCTCTGTGGCTTTTGAAAAAAAAACAAACAAAAAACGACTTTTGCACAATGGCTGTTTTATATTTCCCATTAAAAATGGAATAATCTTTTTATTTCTTTTTTGAACACGCCAACTCTGGTTCCTTGGCAAAGTTTCACCTCATTTATCACAGTGTCAAGTCGAGACTGCCTTTGCTTGCTCATTATTTCTACTACTTTACCCGACTATGGAAATACTCCCAGAGGAGGCCACCTTTCTAGGTACAAGGATCTAGGTTGAAGATAAGACCACTGTCTCCCTGGGGCAAATAAAGTTTCCTTCTATAAAAGTAATAAAGCAGAGGGAGGGAGGGAAGGAGGAAGGGAGGGAGAGAAATGCTTGTCTGAGTCCGTCATGAAAGATTTCAAACTGACATTTGGAGGAGACAATGAATTGATTGTATCATTGATTTTTTTTCATTAGAGGACTTATTTTTGATTTTCTGACAGGTGTTTATAGATAAGAGTCCTTCAGGGGACCCCTAGAATGCCCACTACTGCTCTACAAATTGGATTGCAGATTGACTAATCTTAACTGCATTATTAAGAATTGCTCACCTTGGGGTTAAGGAGTGGTTTAGCTGGTACAGTGCTTGCCACACAGGCATGAGGACATGAGTTCAGATCCTCTCCCACATATGTTAAAGGCCAGGTATGGTAGCACATGCCTGCAATCCTAGTGCTAGGCAGATGGAGACAAGAGAATCTCTGGAGCTCACTGGCCAGCTAGTCTTGCCAAATTGGTGAGCTTCAGGTTCAGTGGGAGGAACCTGTTTCATAAAAATAAAAATGATAGGAATAGAAAAAGACACCTGCCATTGACTTCTTAACCTCTCTATGTACATACACATACAAATGTGTTCACATACACACATAAACATGCATACACAAATACCATGCCGTTTGAGGACATGAAATGAAGAAGAGTCTTACATACAGCATTCTCTGATATCTCTAGGTGATGGAGGATGGATAGAATGTCTACTGTAGGATTTGGAATTGAGCCCAGTCCTGTATGTGTAAAGTCTGCTGCTCTCTGAGTGAGCTGAGTAAGAATGAAAACATGGTGGTTTGTGTTGTAGTTATGTATTTAAAAATACTCCGGATGCTTTCTGTAAGAATCTATAAACTTGCCTGAATGCTTTCCTGGATAGAAAAGGAATTACTGTCAGGCACAAAATCTGGTTCCATTGGAAGATACTTTGGGGGCTGGGGAGATAGCTCAGTCAGTAAAGTGCTTCCTTTGATGGCAGGAGAACCCAAGTTCTACCCCCAGGTCCCATGGAAAAAAAAAAGCTGGGCATGGTGACATCTACTTGTTGGAATCCCAGTGCTGGCGATACCGAGGCAGGCAGACCACTGGGGCTCTCTGGTCAGCCATCCCCACCTACTTGTTGGAATCCCAGTGCTGGTGATACCGAGGCAGGCAGACCACTGGGGCTCTCTGGTCAGCCATCCCCACCTACTTGTTGAGCTCCTGAAAAACGAAAGTTCCTGACATCGAGGTTGTTCCTCCACACGAATGCTGGGGTCCGTGCATGCCCACACTCATATACACAAACTTGCATCCATACACATACATCCATAAACATTCAGCACGTGATAAAAAGGAGAGAGAAACTGCCTGAAAAACAGAACGTGAATGGTGCCTGAGGAACGGTGCCCAAGGTTGTCCTCAGGTGTCCACATATACAGACAGACAAAAGAAGAGACTACTTCAGGTGCAAACTCAGATTACTTGAGACTTTTTCTGAACTTCTGGAAAAGGGTAAACTTTGGGAAAGAAAGGGAGGCTCTTAGAAGTATTTTATATTAAGTTTAAAAAGAAATCCTATGGCCTTGTCAGTTTATTAGAGTGTTTCTAGAAATGACAAGGAAGCATGACCAGAGCACCGTGAACACATAATCCTAATAGAAGATTATTATGTACTGGATATTCTCTGTGTGTCAGAAACTCTAGCAAATATGCACATCCGCAGTCTCACTTAACTACTAAGCAGCCATGTGGCAAGAAGACCATTATTCCTGTCCTACTATTAGGGGGAGAACCAAGGCAGAGAGGCATCCCCACTCCCAGGCCCACCTAACTCCTTTTCAAAGCCTGGCACCTTTGTGGGTTCCATTTCAGAACCCTCTTGGCTTTTGGGTCTTGGGAAGGAGCCCCCATCAGGAAATCTTCAGTTAGCACACATTCCTCGTCTCTGGGCCAGAATTACTGTGGTCCACAGTGAGCGCCTCTTGGAAAGAGCTCACAATTCCTGCCATGGGGACTCTGCAGCTGTTCTGGTTAAAGAGCTTGCCAGATGTGTGGAAAGGAGTGAAAATCCCCTGAATGTCATCCCTGTTGGCACCATCCGTTACTATGCCACAGACGGCTCCTCTGAGGGCCTTCCTCAAGCCCCAGTTCTGTCGGCCAACATGTGACGCTTCCAGGCCGGCGGTGGGGCAAGTGCATCAGAGTGCTTCGCTGGCAGGCAGCAGGACAGCTGATGGATGGGCATAGCCTGTGGTGCTGGGCAGAGCCAAGCCAGCTTTGAAGAGGCATTTCCGCAGGCCTGCTGGCTACATGTCACCTGCTTCGGGGAGATGGGCAGAACTTGTGCTGTTTGATGGCCTATTCCTCCTCCACCCACTGGGGACTGTGGACCAGGTACCTTCTGCTCTAGCAAGGCCCTCTCCAAGAACTGTCCCCAGCAAGACCAATGAAGGAGGCAGCTTGCCTGCAGTCATGAGCGGGGTGTCTCTGCAACATGGTGCTATTAGAAACATGCAGGGAACAAGTTTCATCAAAGCACAGCCCCCATGTACAACTGACCCAGTTAGGGATGCTCTTTAAACATCATCTCTTTTCAGGAAGGCCCATCCAGTGTATCTCTCCTTACTCCACAGCCAGAGACCAACAGAGCACCTTGAGATGGGCTCTAGGTCCAGGGCCAGCCTGCGTCATTTACTCATCAAATTCCCAGAAGCTATTGGAGAGTTCTGGTACAGATCAGTGTCTCAGGATGCTAAACCCAACACTCTCCGCTCCTTTGTAAGTTGTTTTTCAATTTAAATTTTCAAGTTGAATGTGCCCAGTGATGGGTACCCATTACCTCATAGGAGCCCAACCACCCAGTCTGATTTCTGGAATACTCTAATGTTGGGAAATTCTTCCTGTCTGTAGATCAAGGCTGATCCCATGGCTTCTAATCTATTGAAATAAAGTGAACCTACCCTCTTTTCCGCACTTTTTTTTGGTAGGGTCATTAAAGCTGTTCACGAGGTTCACTGCCTAATTCCAGGGCATCAGAAATGCATTGGAGACATCTTTAAAAACTTTCTGGCAGATGGCAGTGAAATGTCTAATGGCAAAGATTCTTCTTTAACATTTTTTTTTCATTTTCACATGGTGTGTGTGTGTGTGTGTGTGTGTGCGTGCGCATGTTTGCATATGTGTGGGCACAAGAGTGTGTGTTGGGGAGAGTGCACATGCACATGTGTACATGTACCTGTAGAGGCCTGTGGTTGATGTTGGGAATCACCTTTGATTGCTCCTCTGCCTTATACATTGTGACAGGTTATCTCAGTCTAACCCAGAGCTCTCCGATATAACTAGTCTCACTAGCCAGCTTGTTCTGGGGATACCTTGCCTCTACCTGACCTTTCAAGGCTGGAATTACAGGTCAGCTGTCATGCCCAGCCAGCATTTACTTGGGTTCTGAGTGTTCAAACTCTGATGCTCACATTTGCTTGGCAATGCTTTAACCACTGAGCCACCACCCCCAGCCCTTAAAAATATTTCTTAATTCCCAAAGTTTAACTGATAGAAGATGAGTAGGTCTTGGGATGGAAATCTTATCTTCTGCGCTCCTATCTCCTTCCCTGTCTTACCCCGTAGCATTTATAGTTTTATCTTTCTGATCCCCAAGCCCAGGGGTCCCCTTACTGATGTCTGGGCAATGTGAGCTTGAGGCTTGGAAAAACATGGCCCTTCCAGCCTTGGCCCTTCCATCCTTGGCCTGCCTCTGGACTCCATGCGTGTGTGGAGTCAGGATGGGAACCTTCAGAGTAACTGGGTTCTCTTATGTTCCATTTTCTCCCTTGCTTTGGAGAAGGCTCATACAGACTCACATTTCTATTCTATTCCTCAAGCACATGGGATGAGATGGAGACTTGGTGTCACCTGCTCTGAACTGCCACAGTCTTTCACTGTATCCATTGCTCTTTCTTGGAGAATAACAATGGTTGATCCAGGTTTGGCTATTGGCTACCTTCTTTGCTCCAAGTAAGTCCTTGATGCACACTTGAGTCATGTCTGCCTTCTCAATGGGCTGGCTGCCTGCTTTGGTCCTTTATGGGTGACTAATGTGGGCCCCTCCCTGTGGAAATGTCTACCTCTGGTCCAAGGTAATAGTGAATGAAATTTCTGTCCCAAATTCAGAATAGGGCAGTAGTGATGCCCAGTCCAGTGTGATGTGGGTGTCAGGGAGAGGAAACAGGAAGGGCTCAAGAGGACATTGTGAGTCTGGGATAGACAGCTTATGGGAAGGAGCCCATCCCACAGGGCTATCACAGATGGAATATTTTCTGCATTTCAGACACTACACTACACAAGTCTGTGTGCTTTGATGCAATCTTCTGGTTGGCTTGCTTTGGTTTGGTTTGGTTGTTTTGAAACAGGGCCTCATTAGCCTAGTCTGGCCTCCCACTTTCTATGTGACTAAGGCCAGCCTTGTACTCTTGATCCTCCTGCTTCCATCTTCCAGCTGACAGGATTACAGGATAATCCCACCATGCCCGGCTTTGAATGATCTTAACTCAACCCCATAGCACAACTAAACCAATGCAGTGGGACATGGCATCCACCCCAGGTCTAACTGACTCCTGGTCCTATGCGCCTTGACATCAGTCTAAGACTCCTGTGGGTTTGCTGGACACTGACCAAGTCTGAGGCTGGTGGTGGAGGTTCATGGAGGAGGTCATCATCCTGAGGCCAGCTGTCTAATGCCCTGGCTTCTCCACCAGGGGACAAGGTACATGAGGTGGCCCTTTGCTCAGTCACACCCTGTTTTCCTCTGTCACTGTTGTCTGTGTGGCTAAAAGCCATTACTTCTCCTTTCTGGGCCTCAGTTTCTCTGTAAAATTGGGCTGTTTATCCACACCAGCTGTTTCTCCTTTCATGTGCTGAAACTAGCAATTCAAAGTTGCATGGAGTGTCGGACAATTGCAATGTTTCTGGATAAATTCTCAAAGGTTTTCGTGATACCCTGGAACCGGCTGAGTCCCCAAGGTCCCTCCATTGCTTCTATGCTCAGGCACCTTCCTGCACCCCAGCACAGCCCAGCCCATGGCTGGGGGAAAGCCTAGGGTAATGATGTACTTACCTGGGTCTGGGGGTTCGATGAAAGGCATCAGGGAGAACTGAAAAACAAACCGACAGAGTGAGTGGCCAGCAGAGCTGCCAGCACCTTCCCCAGCTGACCACAGCCAGTGACCACGACTCTAAGACCTGCTGGGAGCCTTCTGAGGGGAGGCAGAACCTACTTAAAGATGCTCTTTCTCCTGCACACAGCATGGTCCTTCTTCTCAGCAGGTTCAGGACACACACACACACACACACACACACACACACACACACACATTGGAACATGGCTTCCTGAGTACTGCTCCAGTTTTAACTAGTCAGCTATTGTCTGACCACTCATGACATAATGGCCTTACATTCTCACAACCCCAGAAGGAGGTTTGTATCAGCCTTGCTCACAGAGAACACGTAGACTAAGAAGTCATATGATCAGGAGTTATGTCCGAGTCTGAGTGGTTTCCTAGGGTGGCCCCCTCTGTGGATTAGGAATAGCCAGATGCTTAAAACTCTCCAGAGACTTCTCATTGTTCTTGGAAAAGAAGGCGCACCCTGACCTACAAGCCTCTTCCCATGTTTCTCCCTCCCACTGTTCCTTACTGGGCTTTGGCCACATCTGGCTTCAAATTGGGGCAAGTCAAGCTCCTCTCACCTCCGCACTGATGATTCCTTCTATCTGGAAACCCTCCCCCAGGATCTCCACCAGATCTGTTTAGATGACATCTTTTCAAGAAGATCTTTACCAAAAACCCATTAAGTATGACATTTCCTCACCTCCAGTCTCTTCCATGGTTGTGTGTGTGTGTGTGTGTGTGAGAGAGAGAGAGAGAGAGAGAGAGAGAAAGAGAGAGAGAGAGAAAAAGAGAGAGAGAGAGAAAGAGAGAGAGAGACAGAGAGATAAGGACTCTACATGTGTAGGTGTGCAGGTACACATGTGTGAGAGTTCCTGTGGATGTGGGTACACATGCATGTGTGTGGACATGCATGTGGAGACCAGAGGACACCTCAACTGTTATTCCTCAAGTGCCATCCACCTTATTTTTGTGGGACAGGGTCTCTCACTGGCCTGGAACTCAACATGTAGATCTCCCTGTCCTCACCTCCCCAGAGCTGGGGTTGCAAGCACACACCACCGCACTCTGATTTCTACATGTGTTCTGGGGATCAAACTCAGATTGCTGTGCTCAGCGGAGGTGAGAGGAGCTTGACTTGCCCCAGTTTGACTGAGATACTTCAGCCCAGGCTTTAATTCTCTGTTAAGCCATATTGCAGGCTGGGAGGATGGCAGATTAGAGAGAAAGAAGGAAAGAAAGAATGGGTCTGGACACAGAGTAGTGAGGACACCACACCAATCAATAGCATTCTTGGCAAAAATGCATGTCTTGAATCTGCTGGTGAGGAACAGGACAGATCCAGATCCTAAGATCCAAATCACAGGGTATTCCACAGAATGGACTTTGATCCCACCAAAATGTCAGCATCCTAAGAGCAAAAAGGTAGAGGGCTGGTCTTTATTAAGAGACAGGACAAGGAGAAGCAGTGTACCATTCTGGATTAGGACATTGTTGAAATTGTTGGGGAATTTAAATATAGATGTAATATGTCGTATTATAGTGTCAATGTTGAGTTTCCTGAGAGTAGATGATGATATTTCACATCTGTAGGACAATCTCTTTATTCTTAGAGTCACGTGCTAAAATATTTAGGGTGATATCTATTCTCTATTTGGAAATGATTAGACAAACAATCAAAACAGAAAAGGTGCACACAAGAGATTGAGAGACAGCAGGAGTCTGACAGAGCACTGTTGTTGATACGTCTGGGTGAAGGGTAACATTGGATGACTCTAGTTTTGGATAGGTTTGAATACTGACAAAACAAAAATCCAGGGCTGGGAGGAATCCAAAACAACAAAGGAGACCCATTGGCGTTACTTGTGATTGTGCCTCTGTTTAATCACCTTCTGCTTCCCAGCCCTGTTTTTTTGGAAACGACACAGGGGCACATGTTTAATTTGGGGGTGTGGAGGGACGTCAGGGGTGTTCTTGGGCCTGGCAGAACAGAGAGCCCAAGTGCTAGGGAGGTACTAGAAGAAAGGGCAGGAGGAGGGGGTTCCCAGGAAGCAAAGTCCCTCCCTGACCTCACCCTCACCACAGCCAGTGACTTTTCTGTGGCCCTGGTTCCCTGCCCTGAACTCAATGGTTCCTCCATTGAACTCAGGGCCTGTGTCTCTCTCTACCTGGCAGACACTATCTGAGTTTTTCTATTTGCACTGAATAGGGTGGGCTATGCCTGGCTGGTGTCATCCCTGAGAAGTAGGCAGGGAAGGAGAGAGGACTCTAGGGACGTCCTCTCTGAGCCTAACAGGGAAAACCTCTCTAAGATATGTGCCAGAGTTAGAGTCGCAAGTCTCGGCTTTAGCTGAAGCCTGTGGGCAGCTGCTGCTGTACCATCTTTAGCCAGCAGGTGGCAGACGTGTCTTTTCTAGGCAAGGCTACTGGTGTAAAACCAAATCAGAGGGAGGAGGATTCCCTACAGAGCCTCCCTGCCCCTACAGACCCCTGCAAGGACCTCATACACACTTACTGACCGTCTGCGTCCACTCACAGAGAGGCTGTGGTGCGAGGTGGAGGTGAACAACCCAGCACCTGGCTGTGTATCTGGGTACCAGATGGGACCACATTGCTGCATCCCGAGAACTAACTGCACTTGGTCAAAAGCAGGAAGGATGGGCACCTGTTTGCTCCTTCCCTTCCAGCATTATGTGCTGTTTTTCCATGGACAGGGAATGACAAAGAACACTTTCCCCTGGAACTTTGAAATTCAAAGATGAAAGTTGGTGGAGGAAGTGGGGTGTGGAGGAGGTAATCAAGAAGGGGGTTCTCACCTCACGTGAAGAGCCGACAGTGAGCCAGGAGCTTTGCTAAATGTATTATGTTCATGTTTCATTTCTTGTGTGTGGCACCTGATCATTCCAACTATGATTATGACCATTTTTGAGGCAAGGAAACTGTGGTTTGTATGGTTTGCAGAGATCAAGTTATCTCCAAATAACTCAGAGACAGCCGGTCTTCCAACAGAGTCCTCATTCCTAGCCACCCTACTATAAGGGCTGAGGGCACCACAGCCTTCCCACACTGCAGAGGGAAGATGGAGGTGGAGATTGAGGGGTGCCTAACCAGAAAAGAGGCAGGTTTGGGGCTATGTTAAGATCTCAAAGTCCTTGTTCTCGGGAAGTTTTGTCAACATCCCATTCAGAGGGATCCAGGCCTGAAAGGCCACAGAGAAAGCCGTCTGACCACAGTGCTATCTGGGAAAACACAAAAGGAAAACGCTTACCTGAGTCAGTTCCCTGCGGTCAATGCATCTCAACAAACATCTCTGTCACCCAAAAGCACGCAAGTTACTAGCCATTCCTCCTGCACTTCCACCCTAATTTCACTGGGATTTACACAGCACGTGGTCACAACTCACCAGTCTTTCTCAGAAGGCTGGCACAGTTGCTTCCCACACATGGAAAGGCAATTCTTAGTTCTGGATTTAGGAAGACTTTTCCAAATATAACGGCTGGTCCTTCTCCTCCACACTTTTTACTTCTTATTGAATCCAGGGTCTAAGACGCTGAGCTTCCCAAGGTCAGGAAACCTCTTGGTGATGCTAAACTTCCTCCAAAACCAGAGGGCTTTCCTTAATATCTGACCTTCCCGGGAGAGGGTAGTGCTGAAGAGGGAGGGGCAGAGAGGGAGAAGGTTTCTAAATCTCTGAGTCTTTTGGTCTACACTCTAATGGTCTTAGGGTGAGGCCATCACTGCCTTGTCTCTTGTGCGTCATCCGAAATCCAGTGATTACTTCAACTCGGGTCCTTTCTCAGCCTAGAAGCCTGGTCCTTCTTGAAAACAGAAGCCTGAACATTAGAGTTGATGTGTTCTAGAAATGACACGTGTCTGCTGAAAAAATGTTGTTAAACATTGGAGGGGAGGGAGGGGCAGGCTCTGTCCTTCAGGGTACAGCTCATAATGGGCCAGCAGCAGAGAAATCATTCTCTTAGTCTATAAACTTGAGACTTGCTTCCCAGTCACCCTTCTTCATGGGGTATTTACCACATACTGGTGGTAGACCAGATGTTGCTGACAACCAGGGAGGTACTGCATTGTTCCTAGAGACAGCCTGGTAGGAGAGACTGTGCACCATGGCCAGGTGAAGGTGGCTGCTGGGATGGACAGAGGGCAGGAACAAGGCTCATAGGTCAACAGGCCTGTCCTCACTGTGGAAAAAGAGCTCAAGGTCAGAGCAAATGGTGGGGGTGGCAGAGGACAACAGTTGCCAGGGTCCAGGTCATTAGCCAAGTGCACAAAGCCACTCACTGCTAATTGTGGTAAAAATATACACGACACGTTACTTATCATTTCAGCTACTGGTGAGAGGAACATTCTGTGGGACCAGTTTGCATAATCATCACCACTGTCAGTATTCTAAACTTTTTCACTGCCCCAGCACAATCTTTACTCACTAAGCAATACCCCCTCTCCCACCCCTCATGACCTCTATTCTGCTTTCTGCTTCTGTGAATTTGCCTATTATAGACAGTGCATCTAAGTGGAATCTTTCATCTTTTGTCCTTCTGTGACCAGCTTTATTTCATTATGTACAGTGTTTTCAAGGTCTTTCCATATTGTAGTGTCTATCAAGCCTACCTTCCTCTCTCTCTCTCTCTCTCTCTCTCTCCTCATCTACGTGCTCATTTTTTTTTTTTATGGGTCCATCTGTTGACAGACTCGGGTTGTTCATGCCTTCTGGCTGTTTTGAAGGATTCTGCTACCAACATCTTATGCAGATGATATTAGTTCACACCCTTTCTTTCAATCCTTTTAGATAATCCCTAGATGTGAAGTTACTGGTCAGGTTGTAGCTCTATCTTTAACATTCTTGGGAACCACTGCGCTGCTTTCCACAGCAGCTGCAAACCTTCACGTTCCCACTAGGGATGCCTGAAGTTTGAGGTCCTGGTGTCCTCACCAGCACTTGCTGTGGTTCGTTACTTTTATATCACTGTGATCAAATATCTGAGAAGCAGTTTAAGGGAGGAAGGGTTCACACTGGCTCACAGTTTCAGGGCGCACAATCCATCGTGGTGGCTGGCACAGCTCTGTCCATCTGTGCCGGCAGTCACTTGCCACAAAGCTTGATCATATATTAAAAGCATCAGAAAGCAAAGAGGTTGGGCCAGAAGTGAGCCTGGTTTATAGACCTCAAGGTGTGTCCCTAGCTACTTATATCAACCAGCCTGCACACATATTCACATACAGACAAACAGGCAGACAGACAGACAGATGATACAGAGAGAGAGAGAGAGAGAGAGAGAGAGAGAGAGAGAGAGAGAAATAATAAAATAATCTTTTAAAAAATAAATCAAGGTAGGTAAGAGTGAGTCTGTTTAACAAAAGCATTTAAGACAGCTGTGGCAGAATTTCTGCTCCTTCGTGACTGAAGTTTGGAATGCACTGATCTAATGACTTCGTCATCTGGTAAGACTACTGATCCTTTTGGTGTCAGGGAGTCAAGATTCCTGGTTTGTGGGGGAAACTGCTGGAAAAAGTCAACTTTATCTCCTGGTAAAAGCCGAGGAATAAGCAGGATTCTGAAGCTTATTCTGAAGCTAGCCTGACACCTCTGGCTTCACACTGAACACACTTGTAATCTCTGGACAGAGCCTGGTGTGACCATCCATGTCACCTTGGCTTTAAGTCTAGAAGTTGGATAGATGGGTCTGAATTCAGGCTATAAGTACAGAAGACGACTTTAGATAGACAGGTTTGAATTCCGCTCTGTGACCTGCCACGAGCTTCATCTTGGCCAGGTTATCCAATTTCTCTGTAGTTTAGTTTCTTACCTGTGTAGTCAGAGAGACACTGATCTTAACTTGTAGACTTATCAGGAAGTTTAAAGAGTGCAAAGCATGTGGTAAAGGTCAATAAATGGCTGATAATAGTATTATTATTGCTATTATTTGATAGTATTGTCAATGAGTTTGTTTTACTTTAAATTTATTACCACCATCATCATTTTGCCAATCATTAGGTGCACCATGGAGGTGAGGCAGGCCCAGAAGAGCCCTCTCAATGCAAGGTCTTCCAGGAACTTGTTTGTTGGGTCAATCACTGGCACCTCACATCAGCCCCATCCCCCACCATTTTTTCCCTGGGATTTTTGCCAAGCCCTAAGCCAGAAAACCTTGTTATATTAATTATGAAGAAAAGACATGTTTTATTTAAAATCCCGGCTGCCGAATATTCTGCCACGCTGTTTCTCTGTGACAGCAGAATTGCTTTTGCATTTAGGAAACCCTAATGAATTTAGAATATAAATATAGCCGTGCCTATAGACACATGCATCTTCCGGCGACCTGATTTCCCTAAATACCAGTGTATACTGCCAGAGCTAATGAGTGGGACTCCTCTTGGGATCTAGCTGTTTTTGTTTCTTTTTTTAATCTGAGAAGTTTCATTGAAATTTTATGCTTCCCCTTTTCCGGAAGATTCTTCCTGGGTTAGTACAGAGGATAGGACCCATTTCCTTCCTGTTTCCCTAGGCGTGAAAGAGACAGACATTCTGGGGTCTTGGGCTTTGCAAAGGGTGGCTCCAGTGTTCCTGCGGATTCGGGTGCCGAGACTGGGGACTGGTCCATTCCAAATTGGCTCCACTTCTTTGACATTTACAGTGTGTTTGAGGAACAATCACATAGTTTCTCCTTTCTTCTCTCTCTCTTCCCTTTCCCTCCTTCTAGACAGCACACTAGTAAGACGGAGAAGGCACAGAGCAGTAGACCATGGGATCGGGGAGACTCACACACACCCTTTACAGAGCTTGCAAGAATATGTGCCTAGTGTTTCAAGAATAGCTGGTGTTCAAAAATCCTTGGAAATCTCTATCTCTATGTGAGATGTTTTAATTTACAAATGCTGCCTGCCGCGGGGGGGGGGGGGGGGATATTCTACGGCAAGCAGACCTTTCACCTGCCCTAAAGTGAGAGCAGAATGTGCTCCAAGCTGCCAATTCACAACCTTGGTCTACACAATCATTTTGGTATCTCTATAGCTGGGAAAATCCCAGGGGTTAAACAGTGAAGAAATGCAAGCATTTTAATTGAAAATCCCCTGTGTGGAAGGCAGCAGAAGACACTGTCTTTGTTCCTCTCTGGGGACAGGCCTAACAAGCATTATTCTCTAATTTCTGACCCTAGAAGAGGTCAAATTTCATGACAACTAAGCCTAGGATGCCTCGAAACACTTTAAGAAACACGGAGGAAGAAATTTCTAAGACAGTCCCTGGCTTTCTTACAGTTGAACAGGCATTCTGTGAGGATGACAAGTTGGATGGGCCCTGTCCCAGGCTTGCACAAAATAGTCTGGCAATTCGAAGCTTACTTTTACTCTGGAAAGAAGGATAGCCTCACACAACTGTGCTGAAGACAAGTGCCTAAAACGATCTGTATGATGAGCATGCACAGACCAACGCAGACTAAAACACGAAAACATATGAAAGATGCTTAGAGTTCATAGACGCAATATCTGAGCCGCATCTCTGACCAGTGACTGTCTCAATGAGAATCTCAAGTGGGACTAGTGAGATGGCTCAGTGGACAGAAGCATTTGCTGCCAAGATGGATGACAGGAGCTTAATCCCTAGAACCTACATGGTGGGAATGAACCAACTCCGATAAGTCGTCCTCTGACCTCTATACGCATGCTGTCGCTCATACACACATACATGCACACACACAAATAAATAATAATAATAATAATAAATGTTTTTTAAAGAGGAATCTCTGATAAAGATGGTCTTAAGAAGTTAGCACAGTGTTGACTGTACCTGCTGGGAGGGTCCCCTAGGGTCTTTCAAGGAGTGTCACCATAGATGCTGAGACTGTCTTTCTTCAGTTTTAGAGGCACATGGAGCCTGTTATGCTCTCCCTGGCAAAATAGCCCTGTACTTCTATCAAGGACCAGGCCCCTGATGCCATGTTCACCAAAGAGCTGTACTTAGTCAGGACCCCGGACTGTTCTGGAGAGGTCTAAAGCTGGACTGTGTCAATTCCCAGCTCTAGGACTTGAGACTAAGATGCTCAGTAAAATGGAACCAGTGATGGAACCTATGACTTAGGGTCCTTTTGGCAATGAACCAAGTCACAGGAAACCCAAGGCCTAGCACTGAGAACTCTACTACATGGTAGCAGTTGGTTCCTACTATTATTATTACTGTTACTGTTGTGGCAGGATCTGCCACTATAACCCAGACTGACCTGGAATCCACAATCCTCCGGCCTCAGCTTCCTTAGCACTGGGAGACAGTTGGTTACTGTTTTTAGCTGCTTACGTGGGAGAGGCCACCCAGCCCATCAGTCTATGTGTTTCTGTTCCTTGAAAAAGCCCCAAACTTTCCCAAGCTTCTGAGCAATTTGGCCACTTTGCCCTGGTTGCTGTTGCGCCAGCCTGTGGAACGTGAGCTGCCTTCCTGACCATCTGTCTGGCATACATCTGGGCAAGAAAACATCCTAAAGCCCCAAAGTTCTCTCTTTGGAATTGACTAAGCTCATTGCCCGAAGGCTAGTGCTCATATTCTCTCTTTAATCCATTATTGACTTACAATTTCATTGCTAACCCTAAAAATTCACTAGAACGTGCTAAACAAAAAAGGGGGGAATTTTTCAGGACCATTAGCCCTTTGTGAACTTCAAACAGATTACATCAACCCTTCTCACCTGCAAACGTTAGGTTTAATTCCTTCTCATACTTTCTATGGGCCGCTCATAATTTCTACCACTTTTCTATACACCTGTGGGATCTCTCTCTCTCCCCCCACCCCCAGATGTCTACCAAGCGATCATACTATGGACACACTTGTTAGCCATCTGTAACCACAGCCAGCACATGTGCCCACATAGTAATTTGGAAAGAAAACCCTATCCAAGGCAAGTCACTTGGCATCTGAATAAGAAAATGAGGCATCTGAGACTAGTTTACTGAAAATGGGTGCAGGGAGGCCAAACTCTTATCTTCTGAACATGCCGATAGGCAAGGCTGTCATTTAATTTCATTCCTTCAGGAAACACTGAAATATAAAGGTGCTTAACAAAATTCAAGAGGTTTACAGTTGTCTCTCAGCTCTTGCCCTCCGCCCTCCCTCCTTCACCCTTTCTCTGTCAAAGGCAATATACTCTTATATAGAGAGGAGTTGTGCTCAGTCTGGGCATTGTCAGTGAAAAGAACTAACTAGGCAAGGCATTTGTCTCATCAATTGAGAGCTTGCCTAGCACACACACTAAAGGCCTTGGGTTCAATCCCCAGCACCATAAAGAAAAAAAAAAAGAGCTAACATTTATTGGAAGCCACATGTGTGTCATTATGACCTTCACTAGATTAGCAATTGCTTGTACGGTGAGAGGACCGAGGCTTGGGGAGATTACGTTTCTGGTCACATACTATGTACCTACCTTGTGACAAAGCTAAGACTCTGTGCCTGGTTTCAAGGCCTCAGCCCACAGCCAGTATGGAACCCCGAGGTGTTCTATTTCAGTGTAATGCCCTCTTCTGCTGGTCCCCAGAGATCCAGCTGCCACTTGGACGATAAGGAAGCATAGATGGGCCAGCATCTCCAGTACTGGGCTCACCCCACATCTGAGTCTTGAGTCCTGTATTCCAAACCTTCTCAAAGTGCTTTCCCCAGGCCTCTGCTCCCTCTCTCTACCCATCCTCTATAGTCCTGGGAAAAGGAAGAAAAGTGCTAACCACCCAAATTGAATACAGCTAAGCAAATCCTCTCCTGGGATCATTCAAGCTACTAGACTCTCTGTGAAACCAAAGGCCAGGAGACGTTTTCGCTAGTGTCAAACTCAGATGTCTAGAGCTTCAGACCCATGTGTGCTAGTGCTGGTAGCCAAATCTATTTTCCTTGGGACGGAGTGTGTGTAGCTTCCCATGGTGCCCCAGAGGATTCCTTGAGATGCAGGCCAGATTTCACCCACACCGCAGAGCGTTTTTGTGACCCAGTCTCTTTTGCTGGAATAAATTTGTGGAGGTTCCGCTCCAAGAGGCTCATGTCAACCACATAGCACCATGGAACCAACCGCTCAGAATTCTAGACTGTTGCCTGCAGGAGCTCTTATAGTCAGGACACATTCAACTTGGCAAAACCAGCCTTTCCTAATTCAAGATTTTCCTTGCTCCCGCCCCAGCTGGTTTGGTCTTGTTAATAACCTCAGCATCTCTCAACCGTAGAAATTGGAAGTGACCACTTACCCCAATGGCTGACTCCCCAACCAGGGCAATTAACAGTAGAACATGGAGATCTGCCATCCTGGCAAACATCTTTGCAGTGGAAGGCCTCTTGGTTTGGTTTGCTCTCAGTATAAGTTCTTTTCTTGTCTCTGCCTTTAGGGGAAGAAATGTCAGTCTCGGAGGATTCCGGAACAAATGAAGAGGATGCAAATTATTAACTAGGCATCAAATACTGTTTAATGTTTAATGTTTTGCAAACCAACTATCTTGATTAAACAAATGGTAACTTGGGGGTTGGGCATAGGCAAGGGGTGCTTTGTCTCCAGCAGAAGAAAGTCTCCAAAAGATAACAGCCAAGATAAAGAACTCCATGGCTTGTGGGTGCATACAGGAGCTACTGAATATTCAGTGCCAAGGGCCTGGCCGTGTACCTGGCATCTCAGTCACAGGATAAAAGGTGCCAGATCAGGTGAGGAACCTGCCATAGCCTCTGCCATCGCTGATTTGGGAGATTGCTGATAGGTTTCTGATGCTTCACATCTCAAACAGAATTAAGGCTTGGATGGGCCCCTAATAACATTGCACTTTATATCTATGAAAGATAAATTAAAGGATATCAAACTGCTATTGACAAACATTGATTCTGGGCTCTGTGGAGTATTGCCTACAGCTGCTTGTTGGCTTTGAAAGCTTTCTTTTAAATCTCATTACAGAAGGTTTTTACTTTTTAATTATTTCCCCCTTTCCTTGGAGTCGTTCTTTAATCAAAAGGAAGAAAAGAAGATGGTGTGCGTATTTGGGGACAATTGTTCCCATTGTTCCTTATTTAGCCACCTTGGTTACAGGTGACACTACAGAAAGCAGCAGTTACCTGGGAAGCATGGGTTCCTGTGCACTCGACTGATCTCCATATCCGTGATTCCAAGTTCCCATAAGCACCTGTCTCCCACAGAAGTCTCTGCATGGGCTCCAGGAATCCTCCAGGCCCGAGTCCTCAGTGTGGGCTTGGAACTGTGCCAGCTGAGCCATGCCTGAGAGTGCTCACCCTTCTCCCCAGCGGTCATACCATGGGACACATGTGCTCAGACTGCTCAGTTAGCACCTGCTCCCACCTGTAGAAGCGGTGGAGGACTCCAAAGACCTCGTCTAAGAGAAGGCTGAAGTCAAAGCCCACTGCCATGTGTGTTTTTGTCTTCATAATACTTCACAAAGCCGTCATGATATACCTGGATTGCTATCTCATCGATATCTGTTCCCTCTCTGCCCCATTAGACTGAGTGCTCATGAGGCCAGGCATTATGTCTGATCACTACTGAGCTCCTAGTATTGATGCCTGGGCACTTGACAGGCACTCAATAGATGTATGTTGGATGAAATGCTCAGGTGAGCAATCTCTTTATTGCAGAGACAGTTGGGCATTTCACATCAAGATGTCTTTAACAGCATAGGCAGCTCCATGTGACAAGAAAAACTGGTTGTGAAAAAGCATTTATAAAATGTTGAACACACTTCCACTTGATGATGAGCACCATATTGATATTTTTGAATATTCATTGAGGTCTACTGTGGACCAGGCATTAATGACAGAGACATGAAGGACGTGGGCATCAATTTCCCTCTGTGTGTGTGTGTGTGTATGTTTCTGTGTGGTATGCACATGTTCGTGCACATGTGAAAGCCAGAGGTCAATGTTAGATGTCTGCTTTTATCATTCTTTACCTTATTTTTTGAAACTGAGTCTTTCATTGATCCTGATGCTCACCGTTTGGGCTAGAATGGCCAGTGATCCCCAGGGATCGTCTATCTCTAACTCTCAGTACTGAGATTAAAGGTGGGTGCACCATACCTGACTTTACGTCAGTTCTGGGGACCCAAATTGGGGTCCTCATGCCTGTGCGGCAAGCACTTTCTTTATGGAGTCATCTTTTCAGTCCAAGAACTCTCAAGAAGCACCTGTTCTGGAAAGGTAAGGTAGCTAAGTTTAGTTAGCGGTAAGTATAAAGCAGAAAGAAGCAGACACAGGATAGAAATCCTCTAGGAGGAAAGTTTGAATATTTGGGGGAGTGACCGGTGGTTCAGTGGGTCGCTGGGGTATTCTGAAGATGACACTGAGTAGTTATCTGATCTCAGAGCAAGGTCAGAGGCCACTCACGGAAGACATCTCCAGCTTCTCCGGATTCAAGGCTGGAGTCTTTGCTGTATCTACATAGGCAGTAAAAGGTAAAAACAGAAATTATTAGGCAAGCCAGCTGCTCTATGACTCATGGGACTCCAGCGTCTCCACGGCTTCTTTTGCTAGTGAACTTCTCACTTAGTGGAGATTCCCAGAAAACAAATCAGAAGCTCTTCTTCCTGTGTCAACAGGAAGTGACTCACATAGATTTGGTGTTCATCAGTTATCAGGCTTAATTTCTTTGTTACATAATCTTCCCTTTCTTTTAAGCAAAAAAGAGTCAGTTTGATACTTTTTGTAACAACTATAGGCCTTGCATACACTATCTCTTATTTCCCCAAAGTTTTGTTATCATGATAATGTGAATTGACTAAACTTCTACACTTTGCCTTAAAGGAGAGAATTCCCTAGAAGACACTTAATCCATTTAATTCAGTAGGACAAAGGGGGCTGGTTTATCATGTAATCGGTCCTTATCTGAGGAGCTGAAGCAAAGTCACCTGGGATCTCTGGTTTTTGGATTCAAACAGAGAGCCTTCGGTGCTCACCTGGTGGGAGTTTCAGATGTCACCCACTAGTCAATACCTCTGGGTATCCTGTGTGCCAGGTTCTCACGTGTTGGGTTACACACCTCTGAACAGAGAGTCCTGTCCTGTGCAGCAAGCCTAGGGAAGCTGGTTTCTAGTGAGCTGATTCTTCTACCCTCAGGAAAGACGTCCAAGACCCATCCTTTGATGTGCTGGGCTAGAGGTTGTTGTTAACAAAACACATGTTGTGCACAATGGGCGTGGCTCATGTTTGCTCATTGTCTTCAAAGCCACAGTCTTCTTCCCGCTAAGCCTTCAGCATATAGAGACAGTATCCTGGACTCAAAACAGACCTGGGGTTGAGTTCCCTCTTGGACACACCCACCATGTGACTTTTGGCCAATCATTTACCATCTTTGAGCTTCAGTGTGCACATCTGTAAAATGAGATAATAAGGGCAGACACAAGGTAAGGTGCTCATTGCAAGCCCTGGCAGAGAACAGAACTCTGCAGAACTCAATGGCATTCAGAGAAGACTTTCTCGGGGGTGACCACTTTCTTGGGAGAAATCAATCCCCTATCTTCTTTGGCTTCTCTTGGGGGCAAGGCCAGAAAGCTTTTCTGGGTGATCCATCCAGAGAGCATAACTATTTCAAGTTGTTTCTGACCATAGAGTTTCTACTGTGGCCTCTCAGTCTCGTCAGGTGTCACACATTTATGGCAAGAGCATGGCTATTTTCCAAGGCAACTGGACTAAAGGGCCGTAGCTTGCAGAGCACTGCTGTGGAAGAGACACGGAAACACCTCCCAGTGCCCTGGACCTTTAGGGAAAGAGCACCGGACAACATGAGAAGAGCCCTGAGCTGACGCAATGCGGCCTTCCTCAGAGGCCCCATGCAGAAGGCATGGCCTTCCTTCCTTGTGGCTAGCACTAGACATTTTTGTGGGGAGAAGGACTAAAGCTCATTCATCCCACAAGTGTTTGCTGAGCACCTGTCCTGGGTCTGGGCAGTGCTCTAGAGAAGAAAGAAGACAGAGAAGGTTCCAGCCTCATGGAGTTACCATACAATGACTCTTACTCAGTGATTAGTTGGCAAGTACATGCTTGGTGTCATCGCTGAAAAGATATCTTTAGATTATGGTTACAAGTGCTATTGCTCTTTTGTATTGTCCTCATGGCTCCCTGTCCCATCTGGTAACTTCTAAGTGGCACCCACTTGGGGGTGGGCAGAGGAGATGGCTTGTCCACTTGACCTGAGATGCTCACTTCTCTCCACTCAAGGCCTCTAACCAGTTGCTATTTTCACATCTGCCGTGTACCATTTCTGTGGCCTGAGAGACACTAGGATGTGTCTAGACCTTAAAAAGTCAATGTTCATTGGGCAGGTTGGATTTCTCAGCACCTTCCTTACCCCAAGCTCATGAAAGTCTTTTTAACTCCCATACAAGGCACTTTGGCCCATTTTTCAGTGAAGTGAGACCCAGAGAGGTTAAGCAATTTGTCTAAGGTCAAGCAGCTTGAAATCGGGCCACTATTTAAACTCTTCTGGCTTTAAGGCAAGTGCTTTTTTTCAGCACAGCACAGACTTTCAGCTGTTGGGATAGGCCCCCTAAGAACTTACTAGGGAGCAAAGGTCACCCACTGCCTGACCAGCTTTCATCTTCACTCTTTCCTGTTACTTTTTGGGGCCAGTATCCACACATTATTGAAGAAACATGTCTTTCCTGGTCTTAGGTTGAGTATCTGGAGAGACAGAGCTACTTCGATAAAAGTTTATTTGAGGAGGTGCTTTTAGGATTCATATGCATGGAAGAAGTAGGAGCAGGCAGAAGGAGGGGTTGAATTGCAACGTAGTCATAACAGAGACCCATCCCATGGAAAGTTCTAGAGATAGGATGTGCCTCACAACTGTCATACTATGAACCAAAAGGAGTGAGCCTCTGTACCTGGATGTTGTCCCTGGCTCTGAGCTAACCCATGGAAGGATTGTGGCCTTAGGTAATTTTCCAGGAGCAGCTCTCAGGGAGGAACTCGGCTAAGAGCCCCAGGTACCCAGCCGCTGGCAGCTGAAGAACAGGGGGCCTTACTGGTAAAGAGCGTTCTGGAGATACCTCACAGCATTCTCACAGAAGCTAGACATCAATTCTTGTGTCTTTTAGGACAAGTGCCTGACTCAGGAAGTCCAAATGCTCAGTCTAGTTTTGAATAAACATCCCTAGTCTCTCTGCATGGTCTAATCAGAGACAGCTGAAGTCAAAAGCATGGTCAGACAGATCCATGGGCAGACGACAGATGTTGTTGTATTAATCAATACTCAAGAGAAAACCGGAATGTTATTGTGGGAACCCTTGTTCAACTAAGTTACAGAGTCATGGCTAAGCTCCTGTTGGCTTCCAGTGGGAAAGGGGAAATCTGAACATTTGTTGTGATTTACATCATCAATTTTCTAGAAAAAAATTAATAGAATTTCTTTTTCCCCTCGTGGGAAGTTCCTGATCCATTTTGATCTTTAAGAAAACACAGATCCAGCTGAATGAACTGGAAGGGGAACCCCAATGTCACAGTGAAACCCTTGAATTTCTAGTGGCGCTTCCGTGTGGTAGGATGGAATGTATTGCTCTGTGGGCTGAGCCAGGAGTCTGAATGGACCCATGATAGCAATCCTCTTCTCAGAGGCAAGTTTTGAATTTCCAGTACATAGTAGGTGCTCAAGCAATGTCAGTTGGGGAATGGAAAGAGTGAGTTGCATCTTCCAAGTCATCTTAGAAAATGATACCAGTATACACACGGCTTCTCAAATTTCAAACTTGGAAATTATTGTTGGAAATTATTCCTCCTTTCCTCTCCCTTTCTAAACCCAAGTCATAGGTAATACCTCTAGAAGGCTTTATGAATCCTTCCAGTTTTTCTATTCTGTCAACTTACCCTTGTCCGAGTGGACACCACTTCCTGCTGGAATCCTTCTGCATGTCTTTCATTGCTTAGTCTGTTTTCATTCTTGTCTTCTGTTGAATTCATTTTCTACCCTATAAAAACCAAGCAGATTGTTCATAGTCCTACATAAAACCCTTTAATATCTTCCCTTTTAACTGAACAAATCCCACATCCTCCCTGTCTACTTCTTCAGCCCTAATTTTGTGCCCTGTGACTTAATGTGCAGTCTTCCATATGGTCACCCTCACTGCTGTCTTCTCATTCCCTCACTCAGGGGCTTATATGAAGTAAGCAGCAAAAAATATCTGCTGAATTAATGCATAGAAAGATGAAAGAATGATGGGCAAACAGATGAAGTATAAAGGGATGAATGGATAGACAGATGAGTGGAAGGGTTCATGGGTGCGGGGTTGATGGATGTGTGGACAGACGGAGTAGATGGTGGGGGACTGATGGATGAAAGAATGGGTAATCAGAAATAGTGACGGATGAATAAATGGGTAAGTAGGTGAACAAATGTATATATGGGTAGGTAATTAGACGGATGTCTATAGGGATGGCTATCCCTCAGATGGACTGAGGGATAAATGGACAGATGTGCAGATGAGGGAACAGTGGCAGCCGTGTTTGATTACAAGACAGAAGTTCATAGCCAAGCTATGGGCTCGAACCTGTAAGGTGCTCCCCTTTGCCACAGGAACTCTGGCTTGAAGTCACTGGTAATTCTGACTCCTGTGCACCATGAGCTTTGGAAAGATCTGGGAACTGCTAGTCACTAGTGTAGCCCAACTGTGGCACTCCCAATGCAGCCCAGACCAATCTGGAATACACACTTTAGGTACCTCCAATCCCCGAGTCACTGATCTGCCCATTTGTACTTGCTTCTTTCTTTAATCTTCCACTGGGACTTCAGTCTTACGTCTTGCATTTTAAATTTCCTCTGTTCCTGTAGTTGTCTGTGTGTTTTTCTCCCTGATCTCTCCCATTCCATCAATCAGTTCTGCGGAAATGCAGCCTGCCTCCGTGGATCTCCGTGGATGCCTCACAGAGCCATCACCTGGTTGCACGATGCTTCTTGTTCTTGGCGCATCTTTGATTTATTAAACATTTTTGAGTAAAGTTCTGCATACGTTTTGCATGTTAGAAAACGTCTCCCCTCCCGTCTGTGGGATGAGAAACCTGAAGGAGAAGAGAGATCTTGAGATTGTGTGTTTTGTTCTGTCTAGTCTTCCTAGCTTTTTGAATACAGTGTACTGATATTTTCAAAAGCCTCTCACTTTGAGGGAAGGGAGACCTCTGAGCCCCTCTCTAAAATGAACTTGTAGACACTTCCTGGCATTGCCTCTTCCCAAAGCACATTTGTATGCTAGTTCTGTATTCTACTAACAGCAGCCTGGCTTAGCATGAGGAAGAGCCAATAGAAAAGCTATTTACTTGCTGTGTAATCTTGAGCAAGTTGCTTAATCTCTCTGAATCTTAGACAAGTTTTGTGCTTAAATATGCAAGATGATATATATAACATTGCCTGAAACACAAAAGTGCTTTATCTATGTTAATTTACCTTCTGCTCTTTTTCCACTTTGTTTACTTTTGTTTGTGGAGCTGGTGTTTGAATCCCAGTCCTCACATAGTCTAGGCAAGAGCTCTATCACTGGACTTATTCCCAGTACTGTTTTTCTTTTTACTTTTCCTTTTGAGACAGAGTCTCACCAAGTTGCCTACACTGACCTTGAACTCACTTTGTGGCCCAGGCCTCAAACTCATGATCCTCCTGCCTTAGCTTCCCAAGGGCTGATGTTACAGGCATGCACCACCATGCATGGCTTATTTCTAATTTCTTATGGAAATTACACATTGACGGAAAGTGTACATTGTTCTCCAAATGGGCACAATAATCAGTGGATTTTTTTTAATAAAAAAAGGAGTCAGACAAGAGTGGAAATAGCCACAGATACACAGACACACGCTACCCGGCGATGTGACTCCTCTCATTGAATCACGCATTCTTTCACTGGTTTTTAGAAGTCGCTGTGTGATGGGTACTACAGCATTCTAAGGTGCACAAGACACCATCTTTGTGGAAAAATCCAAATAAGAAATCCACAGACACCCATGAAACTGGGACCTTGCCAGAGCACACGGCAGGGGGGAGGAGGGAGGCACTGGGCAGAATGGTGGATGCACTTGGTTATCACCCATCATGGCTAGATGTGAACACTCCCCTTCACCTTGTACTCCAATCTGAGACGTTCCCATAACCCTAAACTGCCACCTAAGCAATTATCTTCCCCAAATGCACATTTATGTGTGTGTATCCACAGGCTATGACTATGTAGATTATGGAGATGAGAAGATGGAGATTGACCTCACTCTCAGTCCTTGCATTTGAGCCTGCTTCCTTCTGTGACATGAAGATATTAGGATATACCCTATAGGACTGAGATTGCGTCGGTTAAGATGGGCCAAACTCAAAGTGGTTTGACTCTGAGAGTATGTGAATGGCCCACCTTCGACCTTCCAATATTACTGTCTTTGGGTTCAATCTCTAGCATGACAGGAAAAAGGAAGAATCCAATGTTACTGTCCCTCATCTCACCAAGAGCCCAGTTGGCTAGCATAAAGAATATTAAAAAGACATTTCATACAAATGAGCAATTCTCAAGATAAATGATAAAGTGACGTCATGAACGGGCACCTTTCCCCTGGTCTATGCAACATAAAAGGATGTAGAAAGAAGGCTGGTTGTCCATTGCCCTTAATGTGGACATTCAGGTCTGCCCCACTCTTGAACAGCTCACTTGCCACCGAACTGTGTTTGTAGAGTGACCCTTTCCCTGAAAGTGGTGTAAGAATGACTGAAGAGGCAGCGTGAGGACTTACAGGGACCTCCCCTTGGGTGGCTCCAAGCATCTGTGTATGCTGCGGAACTGCTTGGTGGTAAAGGCACTCGGGGGCTAGTACAGTGAGCAGGAAGAGGTATAGCTCCTCCTGCTTCGCACCAAAGCCCCCTGTTATTTTCAGAAGGGCATAGAAGCTGCTGAGTGTGTTACTGGCTCAGGACAGTTCATGCCCTCTAAAGGGCTTTGAGATGTGCCTGCCAGGTGATATGGCCCCAATGCCATCACTGCTCTATGACATATGACCAAAGGGCAGATCACACAGAACAGGCAACACAAGTCCCTGAATCTGTGAAGTCAGAATGGTGCGCCTCTGATTGAAGCTTGGTCTCCCAGGACTTACAGCTTTCTCCTGCACCAGCTCAGCACCATGGAGCAAACCAGCAACTTCCCTGAGCCTCAGTGGTTCTAAGTGTAAAACACAATTCATTTGACCCATTGAGGTGATGTTATTAAGGGCTAGAATGGTTCAGAAGTGCAGTGCCCTCTCGAAGTGAGGAACTCATTCTTTCCTGATCCCTCTGACCATCTAGTTCCCTGAACTGTTGTGTATTGATTTGTGGGATGTGACAGTGCCCTGTGCCCTGCGGCCCTTCTGTCCCTGCTGTATAGTTACTGCTTGTCAGTTGACCTGGCAACAGGCGATTTTGCCTTGAGGAGCTTTGTTTCTCTGGAGTTCGTAGTGGCCCCTGACCTGCTGACTCTGCATTTTCCAACTTCGCGGGAGAAGCTCACCCTCAGGCAGAGTGCTCTGAAGAGGACATGTCTGCGCAGGTCATCTGCTTGTACATCCATGGAGCAGCTTCCACCCAAGTTCTCTCAGGCCCACCCTTACCTCCAGGCTTGTGGCTGAGGTGCTCAACATCTGTGCCCAGACTGGTATTATAACCTCCAGGTTCTTGGTCTTGAAACTGTGTTGGATGAGCCTTCTAAAATGCTTACCTGGAGGGTCACTGTCTGTTTAAAAGCTCATCAAGGTTGCCACACTGCCTACAGGACAAAGTCCAGACTGGTTGATATGGCACGAGAGGCCCTGATAATCGGTCCCTGGGAGCTTTTGCTTTCTTCTCCTTTTGGCCAGGGTCACCCCTAACCACCATCCCCAGAGACATATCGTGAACCTGTACCCTATCCAATATCTGCAATGTCCAGTGTCTCATACCTGTGGATCCCTGATGAGGAAGGTCCTCTCTGCTCTCGGGGCTTTGAGAGCTCCTGTCAGAGACCTTCTTCCCCTGGAATTTGGAGCTGGATCTCCATTTACAGAAGGACCACTGGGGCATCTTGCCTCTCTATGACTTTAGGACCCTGGTGCCCTACTTGTGGGGACATTTTGAGGCTGAGACTGTGGTTCTTGCATCTGTGGATCTCCCACACATGGTACACAGTAGATGCTCATTCACTGTCTGCTGAATGTATGGATGTGGCTACATCACCTTAGGTACGTAAGATAACGGGGAGCTCGGAAGAGTGTGTGGCAGGAGACAGGGAAACAGGAAGCAGGCTTAGAAACGGGCAGTTGAGTCTCTGGAGATGCTAGGTCCCCAGATCCAGTCTGGGTCTATTCAGCTGACTGTCTTTAGAACTGAGTCAATAGGAACGACAGCAACAGTCAATAAACAAGGGAAACATCAGTCAATGGGCCGGTGAGAGCTGATTGTTCTTTACAGGGTATTACTCTGCAGTTTAGGCTGGCCTGCAACTCATGTAGTTCAAGTTGGAGATCCTTCTGTCTCAGCCTCCCCAGTTCTAGGATTGTAGGCATGTGCTACCACGCCTGACTTCTGATTCTTAACCTAGGCAGAGTCCTCTCTCAGTTACCAATGGTCCTATGGGGGCTGATTCAGCCTGATCTTCCTTCTGGTTCCCATTCATATCTTTTCAGGGAGCCCATGCTGGGGCCTGTTATTAACAGACAGGATCACTGGGACCCTTGTTTGCTTATGCAGTGACCTGGGCTTGTTCTTCAACCCGTTAAGACAGGTAAGGTAATATATGTGAAGGTTCAGGGCAGGGTACATTGCGAAAGGTGATCAGTGCAAAACTCCTTGCCCTGGGTTGCTAACAGAAGGGGGTCCAACAGCTTCAAGTGAACATACTTACTGCAAGAGAACATGAGTAACGGGCTTCATGAAGCATCCTGAGGGTTCTTTTGTGAAACTGGCATTCTTCATTGAGTCCTTGTCATGAGTACCTGAACAAATCACAATAAAACCCTTTGTGGTTTGAATGATAAATGTCCCTTCTAGGCTCAAGTATCGGAACACTCGGTCCTCAGATGGCAGTGCTGTTTGGAGGCAGTCATGGAACCTTTAGGAGGTGCAGCCTTGTCAGAAGAAGCATGTCACTGGAGGTGGGCTTTGAGAGTTCATAACCCAGTTCTACGTCCAGTTTGTTCCCCATGATTCCTGTTTGCTGTTGAAGATGTGAGTTTTCAGCTTCCAGTTCCCGCTGCCATGAATCCCTACCATGATGGACTCTTATCCCTCTGGAACCATAAACCAAAATAAACTCTTAGTTCTATAAGTTGCCTTGGTTATGTTGTTTTATCACAGCAGCAGAACAGTAACTGATGCCCCCACTGCAATCATGCCTGGCTTGTTCTCTAGGAAGAAATGCACATTCTCTTGAAGCTAAGCTTGCTGAGCAGCTGCATTTGGGACTGGACTCTGTGATCCCAAAGAGGCCAACAGATCTCAGAGGCCTCTGGATCTCTAAGTCTCTTTCTAGATGGAGCTCTTTCCAGTCCTTTCTAATGAAACCCATTCTCTCTGCTCTGTTCTACACAGGTGTCTTTGAAATATTTACATTGGAGACAGCTCAAACCCCAGAAAGGGACACCCTAAAGTGCAGAGTTGTCACAAGCTTCTACTTTTTTGAGAATCTCTTAATTCACAAATGATACTCTGACCAAGTGGTCAGGTCCTTACTCATACCTGGTGGGCCTAGGCTGGGCTAACTCAGCTGGGCTTGCAAGAACATAGCTTCTATTGTGTTCACAGCATGGCCTGGAATGAGCCACATGGGAATATTTACAACCCAGAAACTGGCAAATAGTGTAAGAACACATATTCTCACTGGTCCAGAAAAACCAGCTGTTTCAAGTTCACCAGCAAGCCAGCAACTGCACCCCCCTGGAGATGAGAGACAGAGAGGGCAAGAGACCCATTTCGTAGTCGTGCTACACAGTGGTTGGAAATTGTTAGGAAGGTTTGAATTTGACTTCCAAGTTGGTACAGAATAGGTAGATAGATTCACACATAGTTATATAGATAAATACATAGGATAATGGCCCCCAAAGATGCCCATCCATCTCTCAGGACCTATGGATTTAAACCTCACATGTCACAAGGGATTTTGTAGATGTGATTAAGGATGGGAACCTGTGGACTCAGGTTTTTAAAAGCCACAAGTCCTTGAAAGAAAGCAGAGAAACTGTCCCAGTTGGGTGAAAAAGACGAGAGAGGAGAAGGCCGACAAGTCCAAAGTGTGAGATGTGAGCCTTTGAAGATGGAGAATGGGAGCCATGAATCATGGTAGCCTCTCCAAGCTGAGAAAGCCCTCTGGTCATATATGGCAGGAAAATAGGGATCAGTGAGGAATACAGCCTGCCTACACCTTGATTTTAGTCCACAGAGACCTGTAGCTCAGTTGGTAGAGTGCTTACCTAGCATGCATGAAGTCCTGGGTTCAGTCCCCAGCACTGCATAAATCTGGTGTTTGCAGCCTACGCCTATAATCTCAGCACAAGATCAAGGTTACCCTCAGTTTCTTAGGGAATTCTAGGCTAGGCTAGGATACATGACCCCTTAGGGGGTTAGGGCAAAAGGAAATAGAGTGGGAGGCAAATCCAGGGAACTGATGGTAAATGGCTAGGGTAGAAAAGACAGTCCAGGAGGATGATGCTGGGGGCTGTGAATACGGATGACAGAGGGCCGGGCAGGTCACTGGCAATGAAGCAGGGGAACAGCGGGAGGGTGCTGATAGTGGCAACGAATGAACTTCAAGGTGGGGGAATGTGAGGGAACAGTGGAGAGCTTGGGCCCCATCTAGAGGAGCCCTCACATCAGCACCCTGGCCTTGCGGGACTGTGATTCTAGGTGGCCAGAGAGTTTACGACTCTTGAGGAAAAAGCAGCTGGAAGCCCAGAATCATTCTGATTATCTATGAGTTTGGTGACAGGGTCACTGCTGAATTTAATCCTGCTCAGGCCACATGAAGACAGCAATGGACCAGCTACAGGCCTGTGTCTTTTGCTCCTGGCTCCCTCCTGATTTGGGCGTTCTATGTCGACTCTCTCTGAAATGAATAAACCTCAGGATGGTAGCACAGTCACCAGTGGGGGCCTTATGGAGGAAGAGGCTGGACTTCTGGCTGCTGCGGCCTATGTGATTTTTTTGTGAAGGGGAGAGCTGGGATCACCTCCTCCTCGTCCCACCTCTCTAACCCATTACACACCCCACCTCCAGAGAGAGGAATAAAAGGGCATGTTGTTCTAGCTTGCTCGCCAGTTCATGGGATACGAGCTAACTTCTCCTGGGACCCTGGCCCTTGTTACTGAAGAAGCCAAGCCTGGGGGTGGGGTAGACTTACACTTGAACGATAAGAGGGGTGACCCCCTCATTTCTTGCTTTCTTCCGTTTTGCTCATGCCTTAGTCAGACTTTCAGGGAGGAGTGCAATTATTTGAATTTCCTGTCAGAAACTAATTTATATTGCGTTTGTCTGGATAGAATTCAATAGTATTCTTCCCAAAAGCTACTATCTACCTATCTGTCTGGGATAATTGATTCCTACTTTTCCTATAGCACTAGATTGAGTTTGCTGAGGAAGCAATTTAAAGTGGCAAATTGCACAGACAGAAGCAATCAAAGCAAGAGTAGGTGCTCTGTGAGAGATTTCCCTAAGCAAGGTTTCCCCTCCTGAAGGGTTAGATTGAGGTTCCAGGGTCCAGGTGAGACCTGCAAGGCAGCCATTCAGAGTTCACTGTTTAAGGCTCTGAAGACCTTGTAGGAATCAGTGCCTTTTGTCACCAACATATTAGTTATCTGAACAAAAACAGCTTAGGGGAGAGTTTATTTTGGCTTACAGTTTGAGGGCACAGCCAGTCATGATGTGGAAGCTCGAGGTCTCTGGTCACATTGTGTTCACAGTCAAGAAGCAGAGATAGATGAATGACGATGCACAGATGCTCCCTTTTCCTTTTTGATTCATCCCTAGACCCCAGTGGGGAGCTGGTGCTGCCCACATTCATGGTGGGTTTTCCCAACTCCGTGGTGAGTCTTCCCACCCCTGTCAACTCTTACTGGTGACACCTTCATGTTCAGAGTTGTGTTTACACAGTGGATCTGAAATCTAGTCAAATTCACAATGAAGATCGACCATCACACCAGAGAAAGCTTCATTCCTGAAACAGCCTTGGTGAGTCCCCCAGGAACAATTCAACGGTCAGGCAGGCTGTCAAGCAGAATCACAGCCCTTCTAGACAGCTTCCTTGGCTCTTATTAACTTAAAGGTCACTCATTTTGGTAGTCACTTAGTTGGTTAACACAACCAGCTCTGCCATTCTAGTGCCTTTGCTGAATGGGTTATGGTAACAGTTGCCTAAGTAATGTTTCAGATACTTCAAAGCCTTTTGATTTTGTTTTAAGGGCTTACTGTGTAGCCCAGGCTAGCCTTGAATTCACTCTCTTCCTGCCTTAGCCTCCAGAGTGCTGGCTCATGGGTACACACTTTGAAGGCTGCTTTTGCTGAAACCACTGTCTCTTTATATGGGTCTGTAGACAGATGGGTGAGCAGAACTGGGAGAGAAGACATGTCACCTCTGTCTACATAAAACGTCTGTCTCTTTTGCTGGCTTAACCTTTGGGTCACACTCCACTGAGTTCTCCATGAAGACCTGCTAATCACTGAGAGAGGTTTAGTTTGAACTATAATTCAGGGTTAACTTGATCTAGATGTGTCTTTCTCTTCTCACTCCTCTTCGAAGGCTAAAGACATGTACCAGCCTCCATGATCAGAAACAGTAGACCGTGAATAAATGAGGGAGTAAAACGAGGTGGCATTCAAGTCCCTGGACGATCTCTGCTGTTCACAGGGAAGTTATGAATATGCCTCCTCTTCATTAGCATGTGTCATCACTTTTCCTGTCCTACATGTGACTCCTCAAACTCCTTGGAGTTCTGATTTGCAGTAAAAGTCCCTCTGGCCCATCATTTGCCCACTGGCTAACGCAGCCATTCTTCCCAAACACTTGTCCCTCGGACACTGGCTTTCCAGAAGAGCTTCGGACCTTGGTCTGATAACACTCTGAGTTATAGTTTCCTTAGAGTCTTCCTGAAGGTTCAATGGGGACAGCCATGGGAAGTACTTTGTTATTTTTCTTATTTCGCCCTATGTCATATGGATGAGCATGCGGTCTAGACTACATACATCCGAATGTGAAAACAGTCACACACAGGCACACTGCACACCATGTGTGTTGTTCTCAAGCTGCTCTGATCTGCATCACTTTGCATGGTGGGTGCTGAACTCCCAGTTTCCCTTGCCTCTGATTTCTGGGTGGGTTTAGCCACTTAGGGGCACTGGAGAGAGATTGGAAATGGCAGGAAGTGCTTGCTAGGGTGTCTCTCCTTCTTCCTTTGCTTCTGGTAGCTACTCTGGAAACTTGAAGATCTCCTTCACCATCTTAGCACCCCCAGGATCTAGTGAAATCTGACTAACTACAATAACATCCACATGCTGAGTGCTTAATATACATCTTGCCTTATTACATAATATCAGGACCCCGAGAAGACGTCCCAGTCATCGGCTCCAATTTGTGGGCGAGTCTCAGAGAAGTGAACTTGCCTATTATCATCGCAGCCAGTCAGTGGTGCAGCCAGAAGGAGATGCAAAGTGTGCTAGAGCTCATGCCCATCTTACTAGCCGAGGTGTGTGCGTTACATGAGCAACTATGCTGGCCTGGCTCAAGGCTCACTTTTATTAGGCAAATCTGGACCCCAATCTGCAGCCCCAAGAAGTAGGAAGCTGCCCCTCCCCCCAAAGTCTATGGCAGTTAGTTTTGACAGACTCATGAGCTGGGCCCTGGAAGCTGCTGTGGCTTTGATGGGAGACCAGACCTCATGCAGGCACTTCCAGGAGATGGCTTGCTTTGAACAGATCACTCCATATAAAGGAGGAGAGAAAGTGGAGGGGTGGAGGAGGGAGAGAAAGGAGAGGACGCTGGGAGAGGAGGCCCCCGATTTCACAAAGCCCAACCCCACCAGACAAGTCTCTGATGACCAAGAAAAGGCTTTGAAAAGTGAAGGGCGGTGCCTCAAATCCAGCTCCCTGAAAGTGGAGGTGGTTCCTGGCAGAAATCACATGGGGACCCCTGCTGTGGAGCCAGGGGTACCAAGGAAGAGTTCAGGTGATGAAAAAATAAGAAAAGTTAATAGAGCTCTGCTCTGCCATGCATCTGCCTGTAATCCCTGTCTTCTAATTCCCAGTGGGAACCCTGGGGGCAGAACACGCTGGGCTGCGTCGTCTTCAGGCCCAGCCAGACTCCACACACCCCAAAAGGTTGCGCAAAGCCAGAGTATGTTCTCTCGGCTTGAGATGAAAGAGCCTTCATGTTAAACGTGGCCATGCAGGCGCCTTGGTTTGACTGCCTTTCCAGCTACCTTCCTTCCTCTAGCAAACCCCCAAATACTTGCTGTGACAACATCTGCAGAGGGGACCACAAAAATGAGGTGTCCCTGCCTCTGGTTAGAAAAAGGGAGCCCAGTAGATGCCTCCAGCCCATTCTCCAGGAAGAACATCCTTAAAGAACAAAACCTGGGCCGTGTTCAGAGGCTCCCTTTCCCCACTGTGCTTAGAAAAAAAAATCAAAATGCCTTACTGAGTCAAGCAGACTGTTTGATCTGACCCCTTGTGTCACCTTGACCCACTGTCCCTTCTGACGGCCCAGCTCCACATAAACAGCCCCCTCTTCCCAGCTCCTGAAATACATCTTTCTTCACCACCCCTGCTACAGGGCCTTTGCACACTCACTTTCCTCTTCTTGGGCCTCTACTCATGCTGTTCTTTGTAAGCCTGGCTCCTTCACAGTCTCTGGCCTTGGCTTAGATGCTCTGTGCCATTTTCCTCCAGAGGAGAGATCAATTCTTTTGTATATCAGCATCCTTCCTAGGAATTCTACAATATGTAGTTATATATAATCAGCTCCCTTCACTGGTCTCTTAAGTCCCAGCCCCAGGGTTCAGGGACCAGGAGGATTTGTACATGGTTGCACCCTCAGTATCTAAACACAAGGTGAATGTTCAGGGAATACTTGCGGAGCTGTGGCTGGCTGGCGCAGGGCAGAAAGCAGAAACACCAGGCTAGGAGAGGCTGCAAGAAGGCTCCTTGAGAGGAGAGAATGTAATTGACAACTGGGGGCTGATGGGCCAAAGGGGACCCCAACTTTTCTATCAGTACCCAATTCTCCAGTAGCAAACACCGCATGTGTGCAAGTGGGGTGATGTGGATGTGAGTCTTTTATTTCACTTGGGTCCGTTTCTAGAGCCAGAGACACCAGCTTCTTGTGCATCTGCCCCAGTCCAGCACGTGGCATCAGTCATTCTGAGATCACACTAATGAAGATGTGGTAGAAGGGATGGCAGAACAAAGGGCAGACATATGGCATATTTGCATGCAAATGATGTGTGGGCATGGGCATCATAACTGGTTCTCCATCAGGAGCCGGCAGCAATCAGGCTAGTGGTACTGCACAATTAGAATGGAGCTGAGAAGTTCCTGGGGGACTAAGTGTCCAGTACAATGCTCATGAGTTTCTGGTGATAACGATTTAAACAAACTTACTGCATTGCCAGGCTGTGTTAGTCACTGACAGAATGATTGACTGAAGTAAGGGAGGAAGGATTTATTTTGGCTCATGCTTTAAGGGCATATGGTTCGTCATGGTGGAGAAGGCATGGTGGCTGGGACTCCCATCCATGGCAGTGGGAGTTTTCGGCATAGTCAATTTACATATTGGTGGATCGGGAAGCAAAGAACTTGGGACAGAAGTCAGGTGGCCTACAATCCTTAAAGGCCACCTCCTCAGCCCGACATTCAAAAGGCTCCACAAACTCCCAAGACAGTACAAAAATATGTGCTACACAAAAATATGGCATATATAATTAAAGACAGTACACAAAATTTAATAATTAAGAAACCCCACTACGTCAATGATGTGTATATTTACTGTATTTTTAATAATGTGTATGAGTGTACCACCTGCATATGTGTAAGTACACCTGTGTCGTGCATTGCTCTTGGAGGACAGAAGTGGTCATCAGATCCCCTGGAACTAGTTATGGATGGTCGTTAGCCACCACGTAGGTTCTGAGATTTAACCCAGGGTCTTCTGGCAGTGCTCTTAACTGCTGAGCTATCTCTCCAGTTCCATTTACTATACTTTTTAATCATTTTATTCAAAAAATGTTTTATTTATGAGTATATTGCCTGCACATATGTAAGAGTATCTGTGTTGGTAGTGACTGTAAAGATCGGAAGAGGGCGTTGGATCGCTGGAACTGAGTTACAAATGGTTGTTAGCTGCCATGTGGCCCCTTAATCATTATTTTAGAGTGTATTTCTTCCATTTGTATTTAAAAATGATTACTGTTGGGACGTTGCACTTACATACATGCAGGTAATACACTCATACATATAAAATAAATAAAATATTTTAAAATGATTACTGTAGTCTCATATAAATTTTCTATCTCAACCTCTCACTTTCTCTCAACAGGGGCTCACCAATGTAGCCCAGGCTGGCCTTGAACTGCTTGCCTTAGACTCCCTGGAGCTGGAGTTCTAGGTGTGCATTATCACACACATACCTAATACTTCTCTTGATTGCATCAAGAGGTCACATGGAGTAGATGACCAGTCAAGCTCTGTGTGGATAAGTATGCCCTGATGCCATAAGGGCCTAAGGACATGTCACTCAGAACAGATCATGTTGTTGAGGGACCCATGATCTATGACTATATTTTTGAATAATATTTCTGAATGCATTGTTTAAAGTGTGGTGACCAACAGAGGAACTAAGAAATTGGACTTAGCTACATGAAGGAAGGAAGGAGGGATGGGTGAGAAGTTCTGAGTGCATAGAGTCCTTGTCTGCTCAGGTCAAAAGTCAGCAGATAAAAGTGCCAAATCGCTAAAGCAAGGAGCAGATCACTTACAGATGTAGAGCTGATGGCCAGCACTAAAACCAGGAACAATTAAACATCAAAGAAGTTGCCTCTGGGTGTCTAAAGGAGGGTTGTTTTCCATTAGAAGCCAGTTAGTGCTGTGAAGTTTTAAAAAATAGTATGTTTCTGTAACTTTGTTACCACTAAATATTTTAAGTATACAACTTGGTGGTTTTGATAGATTTTAAAAATACCTCATATTTTCTTAGATATGACTTTTTTATATGAAAGGATCAGTGATGTGGCGGGAGGGATGCCTTGAAGCTGGAACTCTTGGCAATCTGGGGAACAAGTTGAGACTGTGATCCTGTCAGTCTTTTCCCAAGCTGGCAGGCTGGTGGCAGGGGCGGTCTCCTATTTGGGTGTGTCCCTCCAGTTCTGCCCCACCTGTGTTCCGGGGAAAACCTTAGGTCTCTGTGATGGATAATCTTGTCAGCTTGACTGCACTTGGAGTAACTGTGGGAATGTTTGTGAGGATGTTTCTAGGGTTTAACTGAGGAAGGAAGACTCCCTGAATGTTAGCATCTCTTGGGCTGGGGTCCCAGAAGGAATAAAAAGGAGCAACCTGAGCACTACATCTCTCTCTCTCTCTCTCTGCTTCCTGTGGATGCACTATGACCCTGCAGCCTGCGCTCCCCGTCATGACATGTACATTCAAAGTATGAGCCAAAATGAACCCTTCCTCCTTTAATTGCTTTTATCAGGTCATAGCAATGAAAAAAAGAACCCATTGAGTCCTGGGCAGGCATGCCTGGCCGCCGTCTTTGCTTGCGGCTATAGGTAAATGACATGAATTAGAGAAGCCAGAGTCACTGAGCAGCTGTGCATCAAACTCAAAAGCTCCCCAAAAGTCTACATCCCTGCAGAGCAGGCCACGTCTTGCCCTGTGGTGCAGGAATTAGGATGGGGGTCTTGGCCCTTTCTCAAGGCCCTTTCCAATGGGATCTCTTGGGACCACAGATACCACAGAGGGTATCTTTCATCTTCACTTGATTCTGGGGCTCAGTCTGCATCTTACATGGCAAATTCTCATAACTTTCCACAGGAGGGGACAGCAAGGACCACACGTCTGCAGCTACTTGTCAGAGCCTCTTGGGTTCCCTGCTTCCTACACAACTGAGTTAAGCTTCCTCCTGATCCCCATGAAGCTTCCCAGCCAGCCATGCTCAGTGGCCCTTCCTGTGTGTGGGGTTCTGTCACATCTCTCTCTGCTCCTGACAGTGGTTCCTTATGTGTATAGACATTGCAGTTCAGCCTTCAAAGTGTGACGATGCAACCATTTGGCTGTTATTTTAAGCCACCAACACCTCTATATGAGGTCTGTCCTCCTAGAAACCCTGAAGCTTGTCAGAAGAGGCACCATTTCCATCCAGCTGGCATCCAGCTGATCTATCTCTCCTGCCCTCCTTTGACCTCTCTGATGTCAACCACCTTTAGCCTTCCAGCCTGGACCTCTTCTTCTGAGGAGGCTAAGGACCTGGGGACAGAAACTAGAGTGGTTTCTCACTAAGCATTCTGAGGCCTTCTGTGAGAATCCTGCCTATGATGGAAAGCAAGGCTGGCCATCCTGCCCCTTGGCCTTTGAATTTCCCAATGCCAGAACTTCTGATGGTACACACCAGGCAGGCAAGTGGTCCCTAGGCTGAGCTGGGAAGATGCCATGCACCTTAACAGGCCATGGAGGCATCATCTAAGTACCCTGTGCTCCTTTCCTTTCCCATCCCAGCCCCTCTGCCTATCCTCAAAGAAACTCTCACCCTCTATTTGTCCTCCACCGGCTGGTCTGTGTCCTTTGCTGCAGAGAAAAGGACAGAGTCTGCTGTTCTGCAAAGCGCTCAATGTCGGGCTTTGCCGAGGGGCTTTCTCTTATCTCCCGCTCTCCTGCCTCAGAACGAGGTTTGGCTGGTTTCATTGTGAGGATTAATCTAACCCAAGTGTACAATCTACTTTTCTGCATGGAGAATACTCTACAGTCTGTTGTTTATCTGCCTTCCTCCTACCCCACCCTAATCTTTGGAGCTTAAAAGGCTTAGAATGCTTCTTAGGCATGGGATCATTCTTATAAGGCAACTATTGATGAGCTAAACAGGAATGATTTTGAAACTTAGTGTGAGAACTTTGCTCTCTGATTGCACTGCAGTGCATCAGGGAGAGAAGCTGGAGGAGCTTCTCTTGTTGTCCCAATTTTTTTTCTTTGCATCCTCAGATTTTTTTTTCTTCCCAGGGAAAGCAGGACCATTATGATCTTCACTGAGAGGGAGCCCATCCCTCCACCCATCCAACTGACACCCAACTGATGATGTCTAACAAGATTGCCTTACCCCAGCTCAGCCTGAGCCCCAAGCATACCAGCTTACCTACAGAGGAGGCGCCATAGCCTTCCCCAGCATCTTACCTCTTCTCCAACCCTTTATGGCAAAACAACTTGTTTCTTGAAGTTTAGGATTGCTTTCACTGGTATTTATTATTTCCTCCACTGCTCACAACCCAATGGGTAAGTAGGGATTTCCTATTTACCAGCCTGGGAAACTGAGCCTCAGAGAGGAGAAAGAGCTCACTGAAGAGATGTCATCCACTTAGCTATAGTGTTGGGATTTAAATCCACGACTCTGACTCTACAGCCCTCTTGTGGTCCAGCAATTTCCAGCAGTAAAGAATAAAGCTGCAGAATGGGTCAGGGATGGAGGGTGACCTTAGGCAGAGGGTGAGTACTTTAAGATACCGAAGAAGGAAGATCTGTGAGTCATTCCCAAATGGAACTAATTGCAACCTTCATGTAATAGGAGGGGAGAGGAAAGGACCTGGAGCAAGGTGTCTGCTGAGATGAACAGCAGCAAACAATTTACCTGCATGCTCAAGGAATTAAGAGTCTAGGGGTCATGGCACCACCTTGAACATGTCAGAGCTGACCTCTCACTTGGAAATAGGGTAAAGAATGCCAGACAAGGCCAGGTGATTGAAACTGGTGCCTCCTCTTGGGAAGACTGGAGGCTAAAGGCTTGGCTTCTTGCTCATGCCATGAGCTTCGACAGGCTGAGCTAAAGGCCCGAGAATTTAGAAAATGCTAGGGGGATGCTACAGTCCCCATAGGTGCAGATTTCGGAGAAAACTGGAAACTCAAGCTGCAGGCACCAGCTTTCCAAACTTTGACCCTCCTTGTTGAGAAAACTGAAATGCCCAGTGCTTTCTTTTCAGTGTGTGCAGAGTCTCACTTTGAGGGGCCAAACTTGGCACGAAAGAGAAAGAAGGAATTTAGACCCAAAACAGAGGCTGGGATGCCTTTGTGGGAATCTGCGGATGTTTCTCTTCAGTTTTTTTTTTTTGGAGAGTGGGGGTACAACAAGGCTCCAAGCTGTCTACTCTAAATCATCTGAAGAGTATATGATACCTACTTGGGGACCACAGAATACCCAGTGGTGTCCTAATGAAATAATAACAGGCCAGATCCTGCTCCCTAGAACGTCTACAGGGAAGACTTACCGTCCCCCTAGACAGGGATTAGGGCTAATAAATCACACGTCAGGATGCAGGATACACATAGAGCGCCAGGGCTATGTACACACAGGGCCAGCCCAAGCACAGAAAATCCATCACCCTCAGCTTAGTCACCCAGCAGGCGCCAACCAGCAGGAAGTGGCCTGCAGTGCATCCTGTGAAGTCCTTGGGTTGGAGAAGGAAATGGTCAAGCAAGGACTATTTACCCCTGGTGCCTCAGAGATATGGCTGTTGCTTTTGTGAATTAGTGTCACCTACCTGAGAACACTTTGTCCAATCTTGGGTCTTTCCCAATGTACCCTTGGCATTTTAGGCCTGAGAAGTCTGCATCCGGAAGGATTGCCCTGTGCCTTTGAGGATTCTTAGTACTGTTCCCACTGTACCTGCTTCCTGCCTCCAACAACTCCTCGTACCCTAGTGATGACCAGAAATGACCTAGGACATGACTGACTGACCTAGGTAGTGAGTTGGCTGAGCCATCCCCAGCAGAGACTCACTAGGAAAGGCAAAGATTGGATTTGGTTTACTACTTGACTGCAGAACATACTCATGGATTCTTGTCTTCTGCAGATCTTCATGAATGGCACATGTACGTGGCCTCAGCTCTGTTTCTGCCACTCCCTTGCTCTATGCAAGCCACGCTGGCCTCCCCACGGATCCTCACATGCACCCTTGCTAACACAGGTCTGAGATGTCCTTTGCACTGTCTCCTTCCATATTCAGATGTGTTGTTGTTGAGCAGTCCCGAAGAACTGGAGTGGAGCATGGGTTCTGTAGGTGTGTCTCTAGTTGCCTGTTCCTGGGTGGTTCAGTGCTGGGGAGATGTGGGCTTGTGCAGGAACAGCGTCCTTGTTCATCAGTGTTCCCTTAGCACCTCACATAAGATCTAAGAGGCTTTGGGAGGTATGGTTTGTGAATTCTTTATAGTGTCCCCTCTTCCAGCTGTGAGGTGGGAATAAAATAGAAACCACAAGTAATCCAGGAACTGCATGCACTGGGGGGACACCAGGCCAGCTCTGCGTGCGACTAAGAACTTGGCTTGGAGCCAGCCTAAGCTAGTTCAGATTCCTGAGGCGGGGAGTGGGGGCGCGTCACACGCTGGCTTCAGCAAGTTGCCGAGTCTCATTTTACACATTTTGCACATCTAGGGAATGAGGATGACCCCGTCCTTTCCCCACAGGAGCACGAGGAGGGGAGCATGATGCGATGCCTAACACAGAATACCAGACATTCCCAGGGCAGTGAATGGGACTTTGATTATATAGTGAGAGATATGAGGTGCAGGCTTATGCTTAGGGGCGCTGGGATCACATCAGAGTCTAAGTCAAAAAGATTGGAACAGGGTGGGAATACTGATGCTAAAGACTGTGGGGGGCACTGAGCTCCAGGCAGTGCTAACCTCGGAGGGATAAAAGCTGCAGGAACCTTGGGCTCATAATCGCCATTCAGACTGCACTTGACTTACAAAACTCCTGCCCGTCCTCTGTCATATTTGATTCTCACAACACAGTGGGCCAGAAATCCCTTTCCCAATGACCAGGAAAGAGAGGCTTGGGGTATCCCGATGGACATAAAGAACAGCGAGGTGAGACGGGACCCAGATTCTAAGCCAGGTCTTCTGACTCTAAATTCACTCTGATTTTCAAAGAGTGAGAGCATGATGAAAAATACTTTTGATACCATTGTGATCACGGCTACCATTTGTTGCGGGCTCCGATGTGCCGGGTGCTATGCTAAGAGCCTTGAAGTCATCACTGTGTTTCATTGTCCCCATGGCCCTGTGAGGAAGGTCCTCTAATCCTCCACTGTGTGCAGGTGGGGAAGCAAAGGCCCAGAGAGATTAAGACACTTGCCTATGGGGCAGAGCTGTGATTTGAACCAAGATGAATCTGGCTCCAAATCTGTACCTGTGACCCTTGTGAGATTTTGCCTGCTCCTCAAAGCAAGGGACTCTGGGGGCCCATTTAACCATGACCTAGTGCTGTTTGAAAGATGAGAAGAGAGAAAGGACACTCTCCACACCTTCTGTTTAGCCGAGCTCCAGCAACTACAAAGCTTCCTTGGGATGGGTAGAGAAAGAGGTCAGCTGAGTGCTGGGCAGAAGGTGGACAGGCAACCCACTCAGAGAAGGACCCCACAGAGTGCCTGCTGCCACCTACCTATTCCGAAGCCCCGGGGGGAGATCACTTTTCCACTGTGCCTCGCCCGTGGAGTCAGAAATAAAGGATGCTCTGATGGTTTGAATCTGTAACATCTCCCCAGTCTCATGTTGGGAAAATTTAATCCTTGGATTATAGCACTGTTCTGAAGGCTGTGGAGCTTTTAAAGGGTGGGGCCTGACTGGGAGAAGAGGTCATTAGGGGTGGGCCTTGGAGAGCTATGCCTGACCCTGGTTCTTCTAGATCAAGCACCATGTGAATAGCTACTCCTCCCCATGCTCCCACTGCTGGGGTTGGAGCCATTCTTCCCTGCTGAAATCCCTCTGACACCATGAGCCAAAGTAGACCTTTCCTTCTTGTTTTGATCATAATGGTACAAAAGCAACTGAGAGATGATGCAGGTACCACAAGTCTCTGCCTTTCCTTCTATGACATTTCTGGGCCTGACAGTGACTCAGGAATGGAAGAGCCTCAGAGGATCTGCACCTCACTTCAGCGGGTCCCTGGGGCATGCAGTGCCTTTTCTTCTTCCTGAATGTGCTGCGGCTATCTGAGATCATGCTAAGAGTCGAAGATTGTTGCCACACTTTTATGCCAATGGCTTCAAGGGACTATTAGTTTGATATTATGTCCCCTTAGCCTCAGTGGCCTTTTGCTCTTACTCCAGAGCCTGAGAGGTAGAGGGTCACTCCACTTTTGCCACCACCCCCTTCTCAGACCTCCCGAAGACCAGGAGGAGAGTAAGGAGTACAAACCCTCCATTACACTTATAACAAGGAACCTGGCAGCTCTAGTGCTGGGGCCTTCACCTACAACCCTGGCCCTTCACCTCTGGCCCTGGGCCCTCCACCCACCTTCGGTCGTCTTTGAGTTGCTCAACCTGCTAGGAGAATGAGTGACCCTGCAAAGATGTTCTCACCTTTCTTATTGAAAGGTAGAAGAAAAGATCCATAGGTTAATACAGGACTGAAAGAAATGGTCTCTGACTTCTATTTATGCACAGGAACCAAACCAGGTAATCAGAGGCTGGAACTCACCCCAGAGAAACAGCATTGTAATAGCCCAACTGCCTTTGTTTAAATGTTTTCTTTGCCGCTTAATATCTAGGAGAATTTGGGCAAATTGCTTAAGGTTTCTGGGCCACAGAGACTCTATGTAAAATAGGGTGACTCTTTGCATGTAGGTCACAATGAGGGCCAAGTGAGTGTTACTAGTCTAGTACAGCTTCTGACATAGAGTGATTGTTCAGTAAATGTTAGCACTGGTACTAGAATGTATTTTAACCCTCCCCAAATAAGTTACCTCTCCCTCTAAACTGAAGCCCATGTACTAGAGGGCAGGTGACAGAATCTTCCCAGTCCTCCCAGGATCACAAACCTGGGGACTGCGGCCACTGAGCTCTGAGTTTCTGTGGAATTTCCAGATCTTCTCTTCTGTCCCTTACTAGATGATGCACTAGACTTAGATGAAAGAAACTTTCCCTGTTGACACCTCGTGTTGTGTTTCTCTGTGTCCCGTACAGGTGCAGGGAGTCATGCCATTCATGAGAAGATAGATTAACTGTTTCAAATTGGCTCCTAAAACAGTTAGGTGATTGGATAAAAAGATGCTTTTCATCCATGCAATTATGTGTCAAGTCCTGAACTAAGCCTTCATATGCATTATTTCTTTTGATTACCATCCTAGCCCTATGAACTAGACACTCTATTATCTCTGCTTTATGGATAAGTGAACCAAGGGTCAGAAAGGCTAAGTATCTTACCCAAGGTCACCCAGCTAGGAAGTGGTAGAGCTGAGGTTCAAATCCAAGTCTGTTTGACCTTCGAGTCCAAGGAACTTTTTTACCCATTAGGAAATAGAATCTTGAAAAAAATGAATTGTCCCTTTGACCTCTCTTCTGATTGCTTGGGTATTTCGGTTAAATGTATGCTTTCTTTCTTAGCAATGGGGACATTAGGGAACCCGCACATGAGATTCTTTAATCCAAAATACCAAAAAATTTCTTTTTCCTACTCATTTTAGGAGAGGTTGTGAAAAGGATACTTGACCCAGATATACTGTGTCTCTTGGGATAACCAGATCGCAGCGAATACCTCTTAATTAAGCCATGACCTTCACCCAGTTCATCTGTTTGCTGGCTCTGCTCTTTCTTTTCCTACCCAAACTGCTTTGAGTGAAAACGAGCCCCCAAAGCATTAACAGTCTTCTATCTTTTCTCTCTGTAGCTCCAGCGTGGGCTCCAGTCTCAGCATCAGCAGCCCACAGGAAACTGCAGCTGGATGGCCAGTGACTGAGACAAAGCACCTCCTCTCCTCTCACCCCAACCCCTTCCCGTCCCCCTTGTTGTGGAACCCGGGGACAAAAAGGCCATGCAGAATGCACCTCTTCTTTCACTCCTAATAAACCAGGAGGAAACGGGTCTCCCAAGGCTTCCTTCCTTGAAGGTACCTCCCTCACACCATGACCTAAGCTCCAGCCTCTCTTGGCCTCCCAGAGAAGTCTCATCCCCACAGTTACCACCCCCTTACCTGCCCAACACTGTGTAAGCTTCCCTGTTGTCTTTGGCTTCCGGAAAGTCTGCTGTTGAGGACTCCGTAACCCAGCCCATCCTGAGTTCACCTCCTCTTTCTTTTAGATCCGCCTTCTCACTCTCAGGTCATCGTACTTCACTGCCTCTGGCTAAAGTGCCTTCCTCCTTTCTCTACGCTGCTTTCATCTGTCCAGATGCCATGATCTGGAAAGATAGCCTCCATGGTCTGACATCCCCCGCTCTGCTCAGTTGTTGTAACTGCCTAGAGCCCTCTATGATGCATCTCTGAAATGGCATCCATGGTCTACATAAAAGAAGGCTAAACTGATTAGTCTGCCAGCTAAACTGCCTGCCGTGAGTCTAGGAGAAAGATGTTGTTGATCACTGATGTCTGTTATGGTTACAGAAGGGAGAACTTATTGATGGATAATGTCTGCCGTGGATAAAAGAAGAAGACATTACCAGTTAGTTATGTCTGCCATGGATGGAAGAGGGAGAGATTTTTGATTAGTGATGTCTGTCATGGATAAAGGAGGGAGAAATGGAAGTGGAGTTTGGCAGTCCTATGATTGTCTTGCTCATCATGGACTATCATATCAATAAACATCTTATTGCAAGGACTCTGGGAGGGGAAGAGAGAGAGAGACAGAGAGATACAGAGAGAGACAGAGAGAAGGCTGTGGTTAGGGTTCCTTCATCGGGCTCTAGCCTAGCTCTACCTCACTTCCTTTCTCTCTCTGTACCAGACAGGTAAGGATCTCACTTAAAGTGACAGCAGCTCTGATGTGAGCTCACTGGGTGCCAGTACCACACTGAAATGTTGTCCCCAAGCCGGTCAGTTCCACTCACTGTCAAAACTCTGTGAAGATCCTCCTGATGGGCCATGATGTGAAGTGACAGCCTTCACAGAGATAAAGTGGCCTTTTCAGGGCTACCTGGGGCAATATGGTGGGACCAGAGATGCTTGGCTCCAAACCTTAGGTGTTAGACTTATTTCAGTCCCTTTCTTGGTACTTATACTAATGGTGAGTCCAATCCTGAGCCTTTTGCTTTTTGGTGAAGTTGCTACAAATAGATCATAAGGTCTTTGATGGCATAAGTTTGTCATATAATTTAATATCTTTCTCTGTCACACTCAGGTACTATCGCGGTGTCTCTTTAATGATGCTGTTTTGGGGGTAGATCAGGCCCTACTAATTATCATATATATATATATATATATATATATATATATATATAATTCTCTTATATTTTTAGAACTCTGAAATGAAGTTCAAAGATGCATTCAGAACCTGAGGCCCAGGCTTAAAACAATGCAGGAAGCGGGGTCCTGAAAAGAAAAGAAACAAACAAAAAACATGCTGATATTGGGCGTGGTGGCACACACCTTTAATTCCAGAACTCGGGAGGCAGAGGCAGATGGATCACTGTGAGTTCAAGGCCAGCCTGGTCTACATAGGGAGTTCCAGGTCAGCTGGGACTACAGGGTGACTATGTGTCAAGAAAAAAACAACCAACCAAAACAACAAAAAATCACTGCTGCTCCGGAAAAAATAGCCCCTTTGATTTTTCTCTTTTCCTGTGCAGTAACAACTTTTGGCCACAAGAGGACAGTAAAGACAAAGCTACCAAGACCAAATCCCATCCACCTCTCTGGCCTCCTGGGCAAGGGGAGTCTGGCAGAGATGACTATTTTTTTTTTTATTATGGGTGCTGTCATTAATTTTCAGATGAGTTGTGTCACAGCAGGCTGATGCAAAGATTTGATAACTTCCTTATGACTTCCTGAACAAAGCTGGAACTGGCATTTAGTCACACGTCTCTCTGTTCTGCCTGCATTTATTGAGCATCTACTGTGTTAAAAGCACTGTGCTGTCAGGGAGGGGAGAAAGGGTGACACTGGATAAGTAAAATGATAATGCTAGTACAGTTTTTAAAATAACCCCAGAACCTGAGAGGCTCTGGGCATGTCTGAGATGCAGGAGGGCATCTTGGAGGAGGTTATGTTTAAGCTGTATTGGAGGGCAAAGGCAAGGCACCCTACATTAAGGGAACTGTAGAGGAGCAGCTGCAGGTGTCACCAGAGCAGAAATGTGCCCTTTGAAGCTCTGTCTGGACTGGAATTTGATGGCCACCTTTGGATGCAGGCCCCTGGTTTAGAAATCATCATAGAAATTGGAGCTATAGACTCTAGTTAAAAAGGAACAAGAGGAACCATGTTTTGTGATAGAAAAGTTTTGTGATAACAGCTTTCTGAACAGATACATCAGAGTTCCTGGCAAGGGTGTCTGTGAACAAGTCCCATAGGGCCTGACTCTGTGTAAGAACACAGAAGGTCCTCCCAAGTCAACGTCCTTCAGTGGGCTGAGGGTCTTGGACTCCTCCGGACTCCAGCCAGCAGTCCCTGAGCATGTAACTTTCCAGCTCTACTTTAACCCCGAGCTCTTCCTCTTTTGCTCCTGCTGGAGCCTTGCTGGGGAGTCTTCCTGTGTGAGGAGGTCCAGAGCTCCCTGCCCATCCCTAATCCCAGCTCCTGGCTCTGCCCACGCTTGTCTGTATGAAACTGGATTTTCCACTTATTCTCTCTGCCTGTGTCATCATCTGAGAAATGGTTATCCTCTTCCTTTCTGGTTGAGAAGTCACAGGTAGTCACAGTAGCTGTGAACTTGGGGCCCAAGTGAGGGCCTGAGCTGAGCAAACAACTTACCTGAGAGTCTTGGGGATGAGGCCTGGGGGTGTTAGGAGCCCCATGGCAAAGGATGTTTAATCCCCATGAAACCCCCAGTGGAGTCACGTACCCTCTTTCCATCAGTTTGTGAAACCCCAGGTGGAGAACAGCACCTAGAAACTACTGGGCAAGGTTGCCACTGTCATCCCTGGTTCTGTCCCTTAGCCCAGGACATCTGGAAGCTGCTTGCAAGGGCTAAGGTGAACCAAGGAGAGTATGATGCAGGAACTCAGATCTGACACTTGGGAGTGCTAGAGAGCAGTCACAGCCCCTTTCAACTGCCTCCGGGTTGGGCCAGGGAGGCTGATGTATGGTACAGTCCAGACTTGCGCTCACAGGAGGCACTTGGAAGGGGGTGGGAATTAGACAAGGGTCCTGCTGTGCATATTTTTTCATCATCATTATCACCATCATGTCACAGCAGTAATAATGAAAGCATAACACCACACCAGGCATTTCCTATGCAGGAAATTATCACAGCAGCACTTCTGAGTAGGGTGCCCTTAGTATTCCCATTCTACAGATGAAGGCACTGTGGCTCAGGGAGTTTAAGGAACCGAGAACCAAGACATACTAAAAAAGCAGCAAGAAGCCAGGCCTGAGAGTGTGAGCCTCTGACCCCAGCTACTCAAGAGGCTAAGTAGGACAACATGAAGGTTTAAGGCTAGCCTGTGCTGCAAAGTGAGTTCAAGGTCAGCCTAGCAGCTTAGTGAGACCCTGTCTCAAAATAAAAACAGTAAAAAGAGAACTGGGGATGTAGCTTTGTGGTCAAGCACTTGCTTAGCGTGGGAGAGGTTGAGGGTTCAATCACTTGTCTCTGTCTGTCTGTCTGTCTCTGTCTGTCTCTGTCTCTGTCTCTTACACACACACACACACACACACACACACACACACACACACACATAGAACCAAGATTCAAGCTCAGTGCAACTAACTTCAAAGCTGAGACTTCTGCTTCTAGCTGCTTCTCTGGAAGCCCTCTCAATGGGAAGGGAAAAAGAAAAAGACTCCTTAGTTTTTTTTTTTTTTTTTCTTGACAATTCAGTTGCCCTGAATTAAAGTGAATCTAGGACTGGCAAGACTGCGCAACAGGTAAGGGAGCTTACTGCCAAGCCTGATGAGCTGAATTCAGTCCCCAGAACCCACATGGTAAAAGGAGAGAACCGACTCCCACAAGCCACACGCTGTGGCATGTAACTGCCCCTTACACCCAATAAGTAAATAAATAAATAAATAAATGTAGTAGTTTTTAAGTTTATCTAACTCAGAGGCAGGGTCTTAAAACCAGTTGATGATTATGAGCTTAGGAGTGACAAAGCATAACCCCATATGGAGAATGTGGAGGCCAGCCCTGGCCTCCTCTCTCCCTGTCTCACCTTGCAGCCCTCCAGCCTGGGTGGACTATTGCAATGTCCCCTTTCCTGCCCTACAGCAGGCCTGCCCTCCCCACCTCCCCACTGGAAGCCAGACATACTTTGTTTGAAGTCCACATAGACTATGTATAGGTCTGAACTGGTCTCCTCAAGCTCTCTGGGCCTCAATGTCCTCAATCTGGAAGATAAGTATCTTAGTTACTTTTGTGTTGTTTTGATAAAATATTCTGACAGAAGCAACTGAGGAAGAAAAGGATTGGTTTTGGTTTCCAGTTCCAGAGGGGTTACAGTCCATCAAAGCAGAGCAGGCACAGTGGCAGGAGCCAGAGGACAGCTTATCACTGTGCATCCACAGTCAGGAATCATTGGAGAAAGAACAGGAAATAGAGACAGGCTATAAACCTTCAAAGCCTATCCCGGGTGATGTACTTCCTCCAGCAAGATTCCACCTCCTAGAGGTTCCTTATCCTCTCCAAATAGTGACACCATCTGGGGAGCAAGTACTCAAACACTGGGAGCACTTCACACTGAGACCAAAATAATAAGAAGTCGCTGAACTGCATACATCTAAGGTGCCGCTGTGTATAAGATGCTCTGTTTATCTAAGGAGGCCCCGAAAAGCATGAAGCCAGAAAAGATGCTGTTTGGCAGAGTGTGGTGGTACCCGCCTGCAAGCCCAGTGTTTGAGAGTTTGAGGCAGGAGGATTACTGTGAGTTTGAGGCCAGTCTGGATTGTACTGTTAGATCTTGACACACACGCTAATTAAACTGTATCACAATGCTGGAATGCCGTGTATCAGAAGAACATGCACGTTTTCATGATATCTCATGTAGTGGATGTTTGTTTCAGAACTGACGACCTTTTGATCACCACCCTTAGCAAAGTGCCTTGCTCAGAGTCATTGCTGATTGAGCATGAGGCTCATTATCGCATTGTCCTCCTGTTGTCTAGGGTCCCTGTTGGAATTCCCTCTGCCCTCAGGGGCCTCTCTCCAGTCTTCTGACTCTTCTTGCCTCTGAGCTCTCCAGAGCAGTTCCTCCCCAGGCAAGTACTTGGACCCAAGTCCCTTCAGAAACAGAGAGAAGAAAGTACCTTGCAAAGTTCTCAGGGAAGATTTGATTCCTCTCTCTGTTCTCGGCAAGCTTGTCAGACTCCTACCTGGTTCTTTGAAAGTTAGAACATTAGCTGGGTCAGCAGGGGAGCCAAGTATACAGTAGAACTTTTGCGCTGCAGTAAAACTTTTCTTTCTCCTGAGGCGTGAGGGAGTTCTTTATCCAGCCCCAGCTCAGCAAAGCTCGCTCTTGGAATTGCAAGGCCTTTTTGCCTGCTTGAAAGACAGCCACAAGCTGCCTGAAGAGGCCAAAGGCAAATTCAGTGGCTGCCAACTCCCTGCAGCCTCCCCAATCCACAAGCGAGGAGCCACTGTTGCCTACAGTTGGTGATTTACAGAGGAGTTCAGTCATCCATCACTTCACAGAATGGGGCCCCTGACAGGTCAGGGTGCCCAGCCTCATTGCACACACACAATTTCTCCATTGCCTTGGCCTCCTGGCTTTGGACCCCTTGCTTCCCCCTTGGCTGGAAATTAGGAGGAGAGAGAAACAGAGGCAATCTAGGACACTCTGCTTTTGGAGAAAGTTGGCCAGGACTCTGCATCTCTAGGTGGCCCATAGGTTCACTTACACGGGCCAAAGAATGTTGAAGCCACTTTCCCTGGGCCCTGGTGACCTGGTGCAGAAGAAGGATGGCACTTGCCCACTCACGGTCAGGGTGATCCCTACCCATCTCTCTGTGCACCAGATAGTGACCTCCCTTGTCCTCAAAGCATTTAGTGTCCAACAGATATGGAATATTCCAGTGCAGCAAAAACAGTTCTCAAGTCATGGGATGGGGAGGGGGCGCCCAGGTGACGTGTTCATTGCGGTTTAATTTTTGTAAAAATGAGCCATATTTTTGCCTCTTGTTTGTCCAGTGGTTGATTCTTCTTGAGAAGGCAAGGAGGAAGAAGCAGGGTTAGCTGGAGGGAGGGAGGGAGGGAGGGAGGGGGGGGGAGGGAGGGGTCCCAGCTAGGGAAATGCCATAGCAGCCCTCCCGCATCTGAGCCCTCAGCCAAGGGGACTGGCAGAGGGGAAAACCCAGGACTCATTGAACTCGAGAAAGGTTGAGCTCTGACCCTAAGAGCTGGAGTTCTTGAAACCATCACTGAAATTAGAAGAGACTGAGGTCCAGAGAATGGACCAGCTCAGCCTCTGTTTCTTCGTCTGTTATAAGGGCTTTATCAGATGGGTCTAAATGCCCTCCTGCCATTTTCAAATCCAGCAGGCTCTGAAGGTAGAAAGCCTTGTGTCTTTCCCCAAAAGATTACCACCCCAGCTCACTTAGCAGTGAAATCTGACCTGAATTGATACGAAGCCAGTTACAACTTTTCTTTGTCCCACCAAGTGTGAATATTCATAGTTTTCATGCAAAATTTGAATCTGTTTGATCAAAGGGCACTACTGCAGATCCTATGGGGGAGGAGATGTGTGTTATATAATATACAGTCTATGCCCCAAATTATTCCTTCTCAAAGATCTGAAAGGAAAAAATATCTCAAGCTGGGCACACTGGCTTATGCCTGGAATCTCAGCATGTAAAGTTTGACACAGAATGATCCCTGAGAGTTCAAGGCCAGCCTGGGCTACACAGTGAATCCACACCAGTCCGAGTTACAGTAAGAGCAAATATGTCTTAAAAAACTAACACATTCTCAGAAGGCAAGATCGTAAGTTCAAGGTTAACCTGAGCCGCTTCGTGAACTCTGCCTCAAAATAAAAAGCTTAAAGAAACGAAAACAAAGTAAAGAGAATGAAAAACTACAAATCAACAAATGTCCCAAATTAAAGCCCCCCAAACTCCATACAGTTTTAGAAAAAGATCTAGGGACCTTCCTCAAAAGATTATTCTAAGAATAAAATAGTAAAACCATGAACCACTGTGTAAGGACTTGGAATGTTCTTCATAATTCTGAACCCACCTCCAAATGGCTGTCCTGCCAGATTTGGGCCCCAGAGAGAGGATAACACAGATTCGAAAAGACACATTTTCTTTAAGGAAACAACAGGGCCTCTTCTCACAACTCTGGGATAAACCCCAGCATCCTTCTCTTCCCTCAAATCATCTTTCTCCCAGTGAATTAAAATACGTATCCAAAGCTCCCAGTCTGCCCATTAGTGGCATTTATAAATAAAGACACTTTCTAGACAGAACGTGGCACAGTCCACAGCTTTATTCACAGCTGCTTTGGGTTGTAATACTCCCTGTCGGTTATGAAGTGGAAAAACGTATTCACATCTGTCCTTGATCTGCTAAGTCAAGAACATAAAAATGCAGCAGCACAAAGACATTCTTGCATGCCCCTTCCAAAAGGGCAGTTCCCATCCACCGCGGGTTAGCAAGAGCTTCCCTACATATGTTTTTGATGCTGAAACTATAACATTTGACTTTTTTCTCCTTGCTCCAAAGTGTTATCCAAATAAATAAGAATTAGATGATGTTTGTTTAAACTTAGATGCATGACCTAAGGTTCTTGTTTCTCTTCCGACTTCAGCATACAGCCTAGCTACTTAATCCCTACACTTAAAAAGCAAGCTATTTATTTATATATTTATTTATTTAATCAAATCCACTTATGTAGCAAAGCGCCTCTTTCTTGGCCAATGCACAGGCCAGGAGGGTGTTTCAGATTCTCACTGAGACAGAAGGAAACCAACATTGAAGCCATGGCTCTCCAGATGTTAGATGGCCTTACCTCCTTACCTGGGTCAGTGGGGATTCTCTTCTGGATTTTGAATCTTGGAGTTTGAGCCTTAGAGTGTAAGTATAGGATCCCTTACCCCACTGGAGGCTGTGATTGTTCAGATCCTGTTGCTTTTATGGTAAAGTTCACATCTGATGATGTGGGTCTTATAATGGTCTTTCCTCAGTATCACCTGGTACCACTGCCTCTCTTCCCTCCAGCTCCCAGTATACCGGCCCGTTTCATTCCCCCCACTCTGATTTCCACCAGTCTCAGGGCCTTTGTATGTCTCCTGACTTCCTCCTGAATACATTCTTTATTTCTTTTTCTTGGGTCACTATTATTTCTCCCCTCTTTGTCTCATGTTAGACGTTCCTTCTTTAGGGCACAGATATTTGTTGTTACCTAGAGTCAATGGTAGCTCATCATCATTTGTGATTGCCTTTCAAATTTCTGATTCAACCACCAGACTGTAAGTCTCTCAACAGAAACCATGTCTGTTTTTGTTAGTGTTTTATTTTATCTTAAGTAGGTAGTACCCAAGACATCTTTTTAAAAACTTTTATTTTATATGTATGAGTGTTACTTGCATGTATGTAAGTACACTGTGTTGTGCAGTGCCCACGGAGGCCAGAAGAAGGGGCTGAATCCCCGGAACTGAAGCCTTCATGTGGGTGCTGGGATTCAAATCCTGGTCTTCTGCAAGAGCAGTCAGTACTCTTAATCACTGAGCCGTGTCTCCAGCCCTGCCCAAGACATCTGCTATTTGTGAAAGGCGGGAAAAGAAGGAAGGAAGGAAGGAAGGAAGGAAGGAAGGAAGGAAAGAAGGAAGAAGAGTAGCACACATAAAGGAGGAAACGAGGGATGATATCCAAGAAATTGACCAGCCCTGTGCGTGGAGCATTTTGTAGATTTAGTAGAACCAGAATACTTTGCCAAGAGCTTCCATTTGTGTTGTGTGATTAGGACAAAAGGTCTTGCCTTGTTGGTCTGCATTTGCTCTCTGGCAACAGTTGATGGGAATAACAAACTAAAGCCCTTCAGAGGAAAGGCTGGGCAGTGCCATAGGCTGGCAAATGCCAGCTTTGGAAAACTCACACCTGTTCCTGGGAATCTAGAAGAACTCCTGCGGCTCAGGACTAGTTTCAGGCTCAGGGATGACCTGGGGGAATCCACCATGCTTTCATCTCTGGCTGACCTCCAGATGCCACACAGGCAGCAAGTGAAGGTAAGGTGGCATTAACTGAGTGCTGAAGACATGCCCCGACACCCCAGAGCCTGTCTTCAGAGGCTGCGGGTGGGGTGGGAGTCCGCCTGATTTTGCTCTGTACATTTAAGGGAAGCTCAGCTCATTCACTGGGAATAGAAATTTGAATAGTCACAGATGACAGAGAATGGGGAGCTGAAAACTTAAGTTTAGAGAAGTTACTATACAGGAAATGACTGCAGGTGTCAGTCACAGATTGGGAAGGAGAATCTGATTCTGAGCAGCCACATTTTAACTTTCAAAATGTCCAGTTAGCAACAACAGCCACAGAGTATGAGGCAGACAAAGTAATAAAAAAGATGCCAGGTGCACAAGGAAAAGAACAATCAACCGTTTCTGAGGGAGTCTAGATATTTAACTTACTAGATCAAAATTAATAAATAAAGGGCCTGGAGAGATGGGTCCGTGGTTGGGAGGGTCGGCTGCTCTTCTAGAGGACTTGGGTTTGATTCCACATGTCAGATAACAACTGTTCCTAACTCCAGTTCCAGGGAATCTGACACCCTCTTATGTCTTCCAAGGGCATTGCATTCATATGGTGTACTTACATACACGCAAGTAAAACACTCATACACATAGAATTAAAATTAAAAAATGAATAAATAGATAAATAAATGTTTTGTTTTTTTGATACAAAGTCTTGCAACATAGCCCAAGCTCACTTTGCACTTACAGCAATCCTCCTGCTTCAGTCTCCTGGGTATTGGGATTACAGGCATGCACTATACCACCTAGTTAGATAAAAGATTTAAGTCAATTATTTAAAATATGTTAAATAGCCTAAAGGAAACCATATGTGAAACAAGATAAAAGAAGAAAAGAAGGAAGAAAGCCATTGGAACACAGTAAAAAGATGTAAGTTATAAAAGAGAAGCCAAATAGAAAGAAGCTATGTGGTTCAAAAATACAACAACCAATATGAAAAATCCACTAGTTGTACACAAAATTAAAAACAGACGGCCAGGGAGATGGCTCAGTTAGTAAAGTGTTTGCTGTGCGAGCACGAGCACTACAGTACCAACCACAGCACCCATGTAAAAGAAGCTGGGTGCAGCAGTACATGCCTGTAGTCCCAGAGCTGGAGAGGCAGAAAAAAAAATCCTCTGAAACAGGAGGATCTCTGGGGTTCACTGGCCAGCCAGTCTAGCAAAGTGTCGTGCTCCAGGTTCAATATGAGATACTGAGATACTGTTTCAAAACATAAGGGGGAGTGCAACTGAGGAAGATATTGATCTCTGGCCTACATACATCAATATATCCATATATATTATATATACACACACATATGTGTACATATGTATGTGCACACACACATATAGGAAGGCAGTAATGGCAGAATTGAGGCACAATAACAAGATATAGAACAAATAGCAAAATGAAAGATAAAAGTCCTTCCTTATCACAAATTACTTTAAGAAAATGGTTTACAATGTCCATTTAAAAGGCAAAGCAGAGGGGCCTGGAGAGATGACCGAGTGGTTAAGAGCCCTGGCTGCTCTTGCAGAGGACCCGGGTTCAAATCCCAGCAGGTGGCTAACAACTGTCCCTGTCTGTAACTCCAGTTCCAGGGGATCCAACACCCTCTTCTGACCTCTGTGGGTACTGCATGACACGGGTGCAGTCATATATATGCAGGCACTACATTCATACACACAAAATAAATAAATAAATAATGATAGAGCAGAACTATATGCTGTCCACAAGAAACTCATTTCAGATCTAATGAGGCAAATAAGTTGAAATGGAAAAATATATCCTAAAAAGACTAAGTAGCCAAAGTAACTCTACCAATATGCAGCATGAGAGACTGTGAAAGAGATAAAAGAAGAACTTGTATTATGACAAAATATCACTCTAGAAAAAGACTAATAAGAGAAGATCATCCATCTCAAACCACAGATCCCTCAATAAGAAGGAGAAGGTTCTAGAGAACTGTTAGTTCTGTGCATGAGATGGAACTGAGAGTCCAAAATGAAACCCACAAAGTCAATTGGCTTTGAAAAGAGTTTCAAGACCATTCAGTGGGAAATGAGTAATGTTTTCCACAAATGGGTCTGAGATAATTGGAGGATATATACCTGGAATAGAATCGATGTGGATTCCTGCCTCTTAAAATATGCAAAAGTAACTCCAGGGAAGGAGATCAAAAACCTACATTTAAGAGCTAAAAGGATAAATTATTAGAATGAAGTATAGTGATAGATCCTCATGACTTTGCAATAAACCATGATTTCTTAAATGGGACATAAAAAAGAAGTTGCAAAAGAAAAAGGCTAATTGGACTTCACCGAAATTAAAATTTTGAGTTCTCAATAGTTAGGAGGTAGAGGCAGGTGGAGCTCTGTGAGATAAAGTCGAGCCTGGTCTACATAGTAAGTTCTAGGTGGACTGGGGCAGGAAGGCCCTATCAAAACAGCAACGAAAGTAAAATAAAATAAAATTTTATTTTACTCTTCAAAGAATGTTATTAATGAAATGAAAAGACAGTCTACAGGATGACATAAAATATTGACAAATCATATACTGGATGTGGATTTAGTATCCTGAATATAAAAAGAACTTCTAAAGTTCATCAAGAAAATGACAACCCAGGGGCAGGAGAGATGGTTCAGTGGTTAAGAGCACTTGTGGCTCTTGTAGAGGAACCAGGTTTGGTTCCCAGAACCCACATGGCAGATCACAACTGTCTGTGACTCTAATTACAGGGGATCTGACACTTCTTCTGACCCCGGCAAGCACCAGGCATATATATAAAAGCAGGCAAAACACTCTACACATAAAATAAAAATAAACGTATCTTTAGAAAGACAGTGCGATTAAAAATGTGTGAAAGATGAAATTTGGCATTTCTAAAAATATATGTAGAAGGTCACAAAGCAAGTAAAGAGTTCACCTTCGTTAGTCATTAGAGAAATGCAACCCAAACCACAGTGAGATATCACTTTACATCCATTAAGGTGGCTAGCATGAAAAAAAAAAAATGACAATAACAGGCTAGATCTGGGTATGGTGGCTCATGCCTTAATTCTAGCACCCTGGAGGGTGAGGTATGAGTTCAAGGCCAGCTTGTCTTAGAAAGAAATGTTAGTAAGGATGAAAAGCTATTGGAAGTTTTCTACATTGCTGGTGGAAATGTAAATTGTTGGAACCACTGTGGAAAATGGCTTGGCAGTTCCCCAAGAAGTTAAAAATAGAATTTCCATATGATCCAACAATTCCACTCTTAGGTATATTCACATAATCATTGGAAACATCTGTTCAAAAACATGTACCCAAGTGCTTATAGTGGGATTATTCATAATACCTCCAAAGTGGAAACAACCCAAATGCCCATCAACTGATAAATGGATAAGCCAGATACAGAAGATCCATATATAGATTGTTTAGCCATAAGAAGTACTGAACCATTGATAAATGCTACATTGTGGTTACACCTTGAAAATATTATGCTATGTGAAGAAGTCCAGACAAAAAGCCACATATTGTGTGATTCCAGTTTTGTACAAGGTCAGGAAAAGTCAAATCCATAGGGATCAGTGACTGCCAGGGACTGGGAGGAGGCAGGAATAGGGAGTGAGTGCTTAAAGAGAATAGAGTTTCTTTTTCAAATGATGCAAATGCTCTGGCATTAGATAGTGGAAGTGTTGTAACGAAGGCATTGGCTGCTGAGGTTTCCTCAACACAGTGTCCCAGGCAGACATTACTAATCAATCAGAGGTATCATTCAAGAGGAAACCTACTCCCTTCCCTGTCCTATAGGGTATTTGTTCTCCCTGGCAGATATTGTGATAGCCTATTCCAACAACCACTTTTTAAAAGGATTTATTTATTTTTATGTGTATGTGTGAGTGTTTGCATGTATGTAGGTTCACAGTGTGAAGTACCAGAGAAAACTCAGGAGTCAGAGGCAAGAGGCTTGTGAATTCAGGAGCAGCTTGAGCTATATAGTGAGTTTCAGGCCATCCTGGGCTATAGAATGAGGCTCTGTCTTGAAAAAATTCCTAATAAAATGGTTATAATGGTGCATTTATTGTCAAGTTCATTTTATGTCTAAAATATTGCTTATTTGCTGATCAAAATTGTGCAACATCCCTGCTATTCTATTATAGTTGATGCAGTAAGAATCTAATAGGGCTCAAGTAAACTCACAGGAAATTTGATCTGCTTAGAATACTTTTGGCTACCAATAGTGTCAACTCTCAGGATGTTTACTACTCAGTAAGTAATTAGAAGCTAAGATCTTAGGATGGTCTGAAAGCAAGGCAAGGTCATCAATCAGCAGTTCCATTTTGAAAAAATATCTTAAAAGTTAAAACAATTATTTTAGTCATTAATTTAAATTTTTTGGTCTATTTTGAGACCAGGTCTTCCTGATTCCCAACTGGCCTGGAACTCACTATGTAGATCAGGCAAGCCTCAGTCTCACAGAGCTCTGTAGGCGATCTCAGAGGTGTCACAGAGATCTCCCGAGTGCTGAGCTCAAAGGCATGTGCCACCACACCCAGCTATTTTTAATTTTTTATGTGTATGATTATATTTCCTGCATGTATATAAGTGTATGAGTGTTGTACAATGCCTGTGGAGGTCAGAAGAGGGAGCTGTATTCCCTGGAATTGAAGTTACAGATGGTTGTTAGCTGCCATGTGGTTGCTGGGAACCAAACCTGGGTCCTCTAAAGAGCAGTCAGTGCTCTTAACTACTGAGCCAGGCCCATGGGCTCCATTTTTAATGTTTATATTTTTATGTTTATAATGTTTATGTTTATATTCAAGATAAGAAGAGAGAAAGGTGGGCCACTAGCTCACGCTTCTTTGTATGTGCCCCTGCCATCAGGAAAGTGAAAGACTCCCAGGAGAGTCTCCCAGTACATCTCATGGTTCACCCATGGCCACACTTAACTTCCAAGAGGGTTGTGAGCAAGGACCTGTTTTTCAAAAATGGCTATTGGGGGCTGAAAAGACCACCCAGCAGTTAAGAGCACTTGCTGTTCTCGCAGAGGACCTGGGTTTTGTTCCCAGCACCCACAGCAAGTGACTTACAACAACCCGTAACTCCAGTTTCAGGGGATCCAACACTTTCTTTTGCCTCTTCAGCCACCAGCACACAGGTCATGTACATACATACATGCAAAAACACATACACATAATAGTAAACCTTTTAAAAGAGTGATTCTTGGAACACACTAACATAGTATCTGCAGGGAAAGCAAATCTTTTGGGATCTTTAGGGAAGGGAGTAGGTTTTCTCTTGAATGATACCTCTGATTGGTTAATATCTACTTGGGGCACTAGCCTTCAAGATGGGCATTTGACTAATAGAGAGTAGAGGACGCTTAAACAATAAATTGGAAAAAATAAGATACATATTTGTGTTTGTACCCTGAGCTAGAGAAGCATATAGTTACACGACTTTGTATACTTACACACATGCAGGTTACAGCAAGAACAGCTAAAAATATAAAAATGCAAGTCACAAGCCGTGATATCATCTCTGTGGGTCTCCAAGTTCCATGGAGTCAGTGGGAAGCAGAGAAAAGTAGATTGCTTGGTTCACTATGTCTATCAGGTATATCTCTACCCATAGGCTGGACACTAGACTTCGAGAATCTTCTGTGACCTCTCATGAAGTACCCACTGGGTATGTCAAAGCCAGTGCCTTTAGTGACATTCTTCTGTACAGTGTGACAAAGATGCATAACAGCCCTCCATGTGAATTGATGGTCCACTTAACCCCAAGAGCAGTCCAGTGAAGTCATGAGGAATGGCTGAGATCCATGCTTCTCTGATGATCCAAGATGCTTCCTTAATCTGAACGCTAACACCAGGGTATAAGGATGATGAACACTAACCCTGGGGTGTATGGGTGATGAACAGAAGCATTGGAGTGTTGGGTGATGAACACGTGTCCTAGGGTATATGGATGAACAAGATCTGATCTGCTTCACATGATCAACTGGGCTTTCAGCAGTTCATCCAGAGCAGGAGCTGGAGAGCATCCTTTTAGTCAAGAACCCAGAGTGGGGCTTGCAAGATGGCTCGGTGGGTGAAGTGCCTACAGACAAGCCTGAAGACCTGAGTTCAATCCCTGGGATCCAGATGGTGGAAGAAGAGACTGGTTGTCATAAGTTGTCCTCTGTCATAAGTTGCCCTCCACACATGCACCAAAATCTAATCATAGAAAAATAGCTCAGAGGAAACTTCTGGAACTCAAGTGTTTGTATTCTGATTGTGGAGCAGATTGTCCGCGTCCACACCCACATTCAGCAGGTATGTGATCCTGGTTGAGTCTATACTTCCATAACTAGCCTTTCTTGAGTAGAAGGAAGTTTGTAACTGGATCTTTCTCACAGGGTGGTTGTAAGGTGTAAATAAGTGACTAAGTATGAAATTATAATGTACCTAGCACTTAGTAGGCCCTCCACCAATGCTAACCAGTATCCTTGCTTGATGGTGCCAGGGAACACAGAGGTATGTGCTATGGTGTTCAGGGAGGGTTGGCATCATCCTCTGGAGAAAGCTGATGAGACTCTGGGACCTGTTCTAGAAGCAGCTCCATGTCACCCCTGCATAGAGGTGCCAAAAGAATCTTTTCAACTCCTCAAGGGAGCTGCAACCCCAATTTACTCTCCTGGGGGCGGGGTCATTCCACTCCATTCTTCCCTCAAGGGTTTCCTGCTACTCAGTGGCAAGGACATCCTAAAGCCTTGTTGTTCAAACAGGAGGATGATTAAACAAAAGTCAATGAAGAAAGCTTTTACTCCAGGGAAGCCTCTTTTGCCTTCATCCGGGAAAACTTCCATCATTAATTAGGGAGTGTTTGAGTTCACCAAAGTGGTCAATAATTTAGAGACTTGCTTTTGAAATATAGGACAAAGACAAGCAAATCCAATCCATCTCATAGTGACAACTCCAAAGCCTCTCCCACCTCCACATGCTCTGCACATGCTCTGCTGGATCTTCTTTTGTTTCTCTTATATGTCCCAGTTACCCAGACACTTTCAGGGAAAGCCTTTTACTTGGCATCACACTAAGAAATGTACCTTTAAAGCCCGCTGTCTTGGCAGGGCAAGGTAGAACAAGGTAGAGTAGGGGTCTGGAAAGTCTAGTTCTCTAGAAAGCTCAAATTAAATGTATTGGTGAGCTACTGTAGCTGGGCGGTAATGCTGGGTAACCAATGGTATAATCTCGACAACACCACAAACTTTTCTTACCTATGGGGCTGTGGGTTCACTCGGGCAGTTGTGCTTCAAGCTGTGGATTTGGTTCAGGACTTTTTGTGTTTCTTGGATTAGTAACTCCTTGGGGCATGCTCTTCTCATGCTGAGTGTTAGAACCTAAAGAGGGGTAGGTCGTAACAAAAGTGATACTTTGTACATCCTGGACTGAGAGAAGTCATAATCCTGCTTCTGTCATATAGCCAGAGCAAGTTACCTGGCCGAGTCTGGTATCCGCGGTGCAGGATCATACAATCAACTCACAGGGAACTGGATAAGGGCAGAAGGGACACATCATTACTAAATAACACCCCTGTCCCACTGAGTCTGGGATGAAGCCCAGAGGCCTGGCTATTCGGTGTTGTGAAACTCAGGACTCAGGGAAAGAAGAGCCAAGGCTGCTGACTCTAGTCTATTTCTCCCATTGAACCCCAGAACAGCATCCCATCTTCTCTGATAACCCAGGCAAGGGGAATCTAGAAAACTGATTGATATCTGGCAAAAAGGACAGGAAGGACTTTCTGCTAAAATAGATCAACTTGAGAATGACCTAGACATGGAAGTGTTGAAGGTTCTACTCCTCAAGCTGATAGAAGGCAAGGGCCATGTCCGCCTCTAGCCATACCTACTTTTCTTGTTTTGAAACAGAGTTTCATGTAGCCTAGGATGGTTTGAAACTTGCAGTGTGGCCAAGGCTAACCTGGAGCTTGTGATCCTCCTGCCTCTAACTCTCAAGTGCTAGGATTACAGGTGTCTGCCACTACAAGATTATTACAGGGCTGAGGACTGAACCCAGACTTTTGCTTACTTGGTAAGCATCTTCCAGCTGAACCATGTTGCAGGCCTCCACACCTTCTGCTTTTAGTAATCACAACCTTTCAGAACCTCCCAAACACATTTTCTTGTGCAAAGAAAGGACTAGTTCTTCTAAACATCCCTCAAGGGCACATGTCTTCAGAAACTGTCCTAGAATGCAACCCAAGGAGAGATCTAGCTAAACTGGTCTGTGCGAGGGTTAGGATTCAAAATGAGCTCCACAAACTTGTTTCGTCTTGTTTATCCACATCAACTACAGATGGCTCACTGTAACTCTGGGACTTATTAACCATGACTGCTCATCAAGGTCAATACTACTGCATTAAAACACGCCAAAAGACCACTTGTGCACCAAGATAGAGTTCTTGGGTTGAAACATGGATAGATCACAGCAGTCTTGTCTTCCCTCTGGTGGGGCTCCTTTGAGTTGACATTTCAGACTACAAGCACATAAGCCAGTAACAATGATGTGTCATAGTCTAGTTAAATCGAGAACTTGCTTTAAGGGGTCAGGAACGTGAAACTGGGTGAGGACTCCTTGTCAAAGGAGTGTCTTGGAGAGACCTGAAGGAACATACAAGGAACAATGAAGGTATCAGAAACAGAGTGCCAAGACAGAGGGGAGGAACAAATGGCAAGGAGCAGGAATAGGGTCTGCTTTAAGTGCAGGAGAATGTCAAGTCGTGGATCACAGAGAACAATGGTAGAAGAACGAGAAATAAACCTGCGGAGGGGCAGAGTCAGACCACATGGGGCCGTGAAGTCTATGAACATTGATCTTGGACTCTAGGCTCATGGGACAGCTACTGGACCAGATGAACTTGTCTACCCCCAAGCCATTTGCCTCCTGGACACTGGCCTTTTTGGGTATGTACAAAGTCTATTCCAGATTAGAGTAGGGGAGGGGGCGGTGTTCCTTCTCAATGTGGACAAGTATACCAAAAAGATGGAATAGTCAACAACTCAGTGAGTCCTACCTGGCTCTTGGGGTGCTCCTAGGACACTAAGAAGTAAGTCATCCTCCAGGGAGGAAATGAATGAGAACTCCAGTTCTACGATATGCTAGACACTGGAATCATCTCCCCTGTGCAAATCAGTGATTCTACTCAGCACTCTCCTTCCAGAAAGTTCCTTCTGCAGCTCATTGACAAGCAGGCCTCTCCTCTCACGAGCTACTTCTTAACATGCCATTATGCAGTGGTCCTGACCTTGCTGAGCCCTTAGGATTGACAAACCAGCAAGGGGAGAGTTGTAAGCAGACAACTAGCTTTATCATCCAGTCTGGGGCACTGCAGCTCAGGGGCACTTGGAAGAAGAAGATGGAGCCTTTTACAGATGGGCCTATTTCTTGGTTCAATATGTAGATCTGGATCTAAAGAAAAAAGTCACATTTGGAGACTCACTGTGAAATCAAAGAATTGCCAACACCCCCCAAGACAAGTTGAGGATCGTTCTTAATTGACACCACGGTGGCCCACACATGGTTAATCCAAATCTCCTCCCTCTAACCAGGAAAAAGCTAGAAGTGTTTCTGTTTTATTTCTCACTCCCATGTTTAACTGTTTTCCCAAACTGTTCATATTTCAAGAAGTAATTCCTTTGTCCTTTTGTAGCGATGAAGTCCTTTCAGCTTTTTGTGTTTACTCAAATCTGAATCACCAAGGGCTTTGTCAGACAGGCCTGCTATCCTTGGCTTCTAGGTATAATTAGTGCCCATTATAATCGTACAACTGACCAATCACAGGCAGCTCCTCAGGGGACGAGGGCTGGGAGAGAGACTATTAATAAAGTCATATTTAATAGAGTCTTGTCTTGCCAGGGGGACAAAAACTCCATCTTTCTGGCCTCCTGCCTCCAAGATCTTGCAGGTACTCCAGGCCTCCCTTCTTGAGGTGGTAACTCTCACCGATGTGAGTGGCAAATAAGCTTCAAAAGAAAAAGAGTCACACACACGGGAAATGACTGCAATGTTTATGGACATTGCCAAAGAGGAGCTGCCAGCATGCTGTTAGTGGACACGTGCACTTTGCCACCAGAGAACAGAAAAAGACAAAAAGAAGGAGAAACAGACTCTTTGTATTCTGCTATTTCAACTGGGCAAGAGGCGACTGTATTTTCCCCCTCTTAAAGGCTTTCTTTGAGCCCGAAACAAACCAATCAGTCATCCATTGCTAGGAAGTCAATGTGTAGTGAATCGTGTCCCATTCCTTTCTCTGTCTCGCAAAGACACATAAGGGTTTACATAGTTATTTACAAGAAACAATGCAATCCCATAGTCACAGCAGTAAATTTCCACCACCAAATAATTCTACTTTTCTACACTCTACAGAGTGCTGTTTCAGCTTCTGTTTCCCCTCCCCTCACTTACATAAAGGATTTAAATTTTCAGAGTCATGGCTTCCTCTGGGTAAGGAATCAGTACCCTCAGTTAACAGACAGAAAAAAAAAAAAGTATAAAGGGATAGCTCACCTCACTTGAGTTCAGCCAAGCCAGGAACCAAGAGGCTTAGTTCCATTGTGTCATGAAGACAACACGGAATAGTTTATTCTGGTGTATGAAGGCCTTGGTCAATTCTGTTCCCCGATTGCCAACCTAGACTGCAAAATGTTCAGAGTATATTAAAAAGAAAATATTGAATAAGAAGTTATAGAAGATTTTGGAAGTTAACTTCAAAGTATGCATAGGCTTTCAGAGACAACCATAGCTGGAGGACAATGCTTAAAAAGTCCTTATTTAGGATCTACTGCAATTGAGACAGAGAGTGTAATCTCATTTTAGAACCGAGAACCATGCCCAATGCAACAGGAAGTGGGAATTTATAGCTAAGGAAAAAGCTAGAAGGGATGGGAATGAAATGGAGACAATGCATATAGAAAGTTACCCAGAGGGTTCTCCCAAGGCAAGGGGAGTCTTGCTAAAGCAATTAAAGAAGATGCTGCTGAAGACAGCAGCCCAGGTGATTAGATACCAAGGATAAGAGATTCTCTCCAAACCAACTCAGCAGGATTTTTTCTAAAACTGAGCTATTAGGGCCCAGAGAGGATAGGGGCCAATGTGAACACCTAGCCATGAAGAGGACAAGAAAAGCGCCTTTCTTGTGACCACTCCTGGAGCTCAAGGGCAGAAGCCCGGAAGGACCAAGTCCAATACACAGAGGAAGATGTAGCAAAAAGCTGTGAGTGAGTGCTCCCCGCTCCCTGAAGATGGAGTCAGTGTCTCCTCCTGAACTCAGAAGTTCATTATAAAGCCTAAGCCTCTAACTGGGTCCCCTCTTTGTCAGGGTTGGCACTGTGAAAACACATATACTTAAGGGAGTTTACTCTCTGTCTGAGTTCTAGTTGGGGTTTACTGCCTTAAAATAAAACCAGTACATGCTGGGATCTCATCCTAAAAGGCAGTATTATATGAAGGACATAGCAATCAGATACCTCTTTTCTGATTCAGCTTTGATAATGGCTTCCCACTTCACTGTAGGGAGGAGAATGGAGACTGGGGTCTGGTCCCCCATCTGCTCCTAGCTAGAGGTCTTATTCCAGTTCTTCTGCCTCCTACTTTTTTTATCCACAGAGTGGGAAGGAGAGAGCTCAACAGATGGATTCTTAAGGGCACTTTGACCCTGAGAAAACTTTGGTTCTGGGTACACCTGGTTCTAGGTTCATCCCTGCAACTGGGAGATTATCTTGTAGTTAGGGAGTTAGGAGTACAAATCACATCTCAAACAGACCTCCAAAGGGGCTTTGATTTCAATTTCCTTGTGCTTATGTTCTAGGGCCATCAAACAGGGGTAACAGTGAGTGTTAGAAATCTTTAGTTCCACAGCTGGTTTTGTTCAAATATTATGGTGCTTGTTCTAATAAGATTTGATCTGTATAAGTGAAGACTTAAGTTGCCTTAATAAAACATCTCCCTTTTCCTTGGTCCAGAAGGCTCTCTCTTCTACCATCTTCCAGAATCAATGCCCTCTTTATGGTGTAGATAAGAGTCAGGTGACAACACTGGGCCAGGAAGACCCGCTAGCTAGCTCAAACTCTGCTGTTTAGATTGTGTCCAGATTGTTCTATGCATTTTCAAGACCTTCTCATCCCATGACCCAGAAATAGAAAATAAAGACTACAGAAGAGTAGTCAGGGATTTGTGGTCTTAGGTAAGCTTGTCTAAAATCCCTGGATTTGATCCCTGGGGTGGGGGTTGGGGAAAGATGGTCATTCTTTTTCTGGACATTTTTTCATCTCCAAAGTCCATTTATAAAAGTTCAACTGCAGCAAGGCATGGTGGCACACACCTTTAATTCTAGCTCTTGGGAGGCAGAGGCAGGTGGATCTCTGTGAGATCAAGGCCAGTGTAGTTTACATAGTGAGTTCCAGGCCAGCTGGGGCTACAGGGAGAACCTGTCTCAAAAATGACAAAAAAAAAAAAAAAAAAAAAGCTGGAGGGATGGCTCAGTGGATTAGAGCAAGAGCACAGGCTGCCCTGGCATAGGACCTGCATTCGATTCCCAGCACCCACATGGCAGCTAACAACTGTCCGTAACTCTAGTTCCAGGGCATCTGACTCCCTCTTCTGACCTCCATGGGCACTGCATGACATGGGTGCCCTTACATACATGCAGGCAATATATTCACACACATTAAAAAATAAAAAAGACCAAAAAAATAAGTTCAATTGCAATGCCAGGTAAAGGCACTTGGTATCAATCCTAGAGACCTGAGTTCGATTCCCAGAACCCACATGGTAGAAAAGAGAACAGTCTCCTTCAAGTTGTATTCTGATGTCCATATGGACCATGGCATGTATGTATATGCTCCTGAGTGTACACACAGACCCCCGACATCCAGTCACACAATCAATTATAGGTCCACAGGGAAGGGGTTCCATTGTTATTGCCCTACAGCTCAGAAAGCATGACAGGGTACAACAGGAGCGTCCCCTTTCTTCTCCCATCCTTAAAAGCAAGGCCCTAGCTGGCCTCCTCAGAGCCTGATTCTTCAGCTGCTGTGGTTGCATAGTCCCCCCACCCCAGTGCACAGTATTGAATAAATATGCCTGGCCCTGTTCCATGAGGGAGTTCTGGAGAGTCACAATTGTTATTTCCAGGAATTCACAGACACCAGCAAAAATTCATTTCCCAAACGCATGGCTATTTTGAGAACCAAATCTCCTGTGCCGTAGCAATCAAATGGGGGGCCTTTCAAGTCTAGCTTTACAATAGAAACCTGTTCTGCCTTCAGCTGCCTTTTACCTACAAGAATTCAATAAGAGTGAGAGAGAGGCCATTAGAGTCTCCTCTTCCCATCTCTGCTGTAGCATGACACACATTCCTGGCCAACTTTCCTGACTCTACATCTTAGTAAATTCTTCCTGACTATAGTTAGTGACAAGCATGTCAGAAACAACAAACTCCGTCATCTATATGGCTTATCAATAATTTAGTCTCTTCCCCCTCGTGAGAGCCTGTGTGTTTTGCAATAATGAAATATATGATTTTAAAAATAAATAATAGGCTGTTGTCAGCCCGATTGTAGCTGCAAGTTATGAATGTGATTGATTGATTGAACATTTGACTTCATCCGCTCCAGCAGGATCAAAGAAAGACTCTTCCACCCGCCTAAGGCCACTAGCAATTTATTTAGAGACTGTGTTCGTATCCCAGCAGGTAGCAATATTGGACTGAGGTACACAGAAAATCAGCTCTTTGAGGTTTTTTCCAAGTCTGAGGGAAGCAACAAATGAGATTTTTTTTTTTTAGTTCATTAAATCATTAACCACTTAATTACTAAAAACAAGACATTATAAGCGTTCCTTTTAGCTGGGAACAGGAGGAAGGCCACTTTGCAGAGATCTGGTATGGCAAGGTGGCTCTTTTGAAACAACATGACAGTCTGTAATTTTTTATTTATATGGCGCTGTATTTTTTTTTCTTCATCTTAACTAATCAGCGTGGCAACAGCCACACTGACATCCCAAAGTGACAGGTGTCTGAATTACAATGAGCTATCTATACAACAGCCAACGTGGGGGAAGGAAGAAACAAAAGAGAGGAGAAGACGATGTGTGTAAAACAAATATGCAACCGCCAGAAAATGGGGTACAGGAAAGACCTGGAAGAGGAAGAACACAATCCCCCAAATTCAGCCAGAGCTGAGCTCTTCCTTGTCCAGGAACCTTACAAGAAACTGCCCCTCATTTCCAAGGAAGATGGCAGGGTCAAGTTGAGTCTCTCGCCAGCTTCCTTGAGCCTCTAAAAGACCCATTACCAGAGGCTTCCCCAAGATGGAGGGAGCTGTTTGACATTCCAATGAGCAGAACTGATGAGACTGGAGGCTGGTCCTAACCAGGGTGCTGGGAATAAAGGAGACTGCATGTGCGGCCCGAGGACATCCGCTTACTGAGGGACAGCCCATCTTAACAAGCACAGGTTAAGGTCTTAGTTGTTCTGGCAGGGGAACGGAAGAAAGGGAGCGCGTCTTCCCCTCCTAGCTCCCCACGTCCTGCGCTGTCTGACCTCAGGCAAGGCAATTTCATAATCATCTGAATGCTTTTGACTTCATAGGGCCTTTCATCCACGGATCTCAAAGCACTTCACAAATTCCAATTCATTAACCTTCACAACCCACCCTGGGGGACACGGGTGGGCATGTTTTCCCTGTGGTGGGAATGCTTGGCTAGAGGCAAAGGAACACAACTCTTCCTTCAAGGTCACCTGAAAGTTGACGGAGAAACTCAAGAGTGAGTTCCGATTCAGCTGGCATCCACACCAGGAGCTGGTGATGCCTGGGCCTTGAGTTCACCCTCAGAGTTAATTCCTTTTCTTTTTGTTCTGACAAGATACCTGGCATGAATCAACTAAAGACAGGAAGGATTCATTATGGCTTACCATTCAAGGGGATACAGTTCATCATGGAGGAGAGGACATGGTGGCTCTCATTTCCATGGTGACAGAAATGTGCACCGGGGACCCTCACCTTCTCACATTTTGGTGGACCATGAAGCAGAGAGTGGACAGGAAACGGTCAGGACTGTAAAATCTCAATCCTTCCTCCTCCTCCCTGCAGTGACTTACTTCCCCAACAAGGCTCCACCTCCTAAAAGTTCTATAACCTTCCAAGACAGTACCACTACCTGAAGATCAAGTGTTAAAGGCATGAACCTGTGGAGGACATTTCACATGTAAAGCCCAGCATCCTCCTTTGTGCTGCTCACCTGGGTCTGCACCTTCTGTTCTCACACAGAGTGAAGGAGCCAGAAGTCCAGGAATCCTCGCTGTTGGCTGTGAGTGCCACTTTCACATTACAGGCCTCATCCACTCCCTCCAAGGAACCTGTGGCCACCTGGAGAGTCCCATACAAGGAAGACACTGAAACTAGAAGATCTTAAAGAATTTAACCCAAAGCCACTTAACTCATGGATACTAGAGCTGACGATCCATTTGAATTTTTTAAGTAATAATAACAGCACATAAATATTTCCAGCCATTCTGGAAGCATCACTTTGAAGAAGAATCTGTTTTCGTGCATGGAGTTTTCTGAAGCCAGGGTCAACTCATGAATTGAGTTTATGAGGTGAAACAAAAAATTTCAAAGCCAAGAAGGTCTTGTTTTCAGGGGGGAAGATATAGAAACCAAAAAGTAGCTCTGAAAAATGGGTGAGATGTTAGAGGGCAAGACTGAGGGAAGGTAGCAAGTACCCCAAACTAGTTACGGTGGGATTCCTCCCAGGAAACAAAAGGTTGAAAGCTCAAATCCTGTCTCCCTGGGTTTTCCGGGACTGTCCAGCTGATCTTGAGACTGGTGCGCTTGTCCTTCAGTTTTAAGAAAATAGCCTCAGCCCTTTGATTATATGCAGCCACTGCCTCCTCTGGGAGGTCAAGAGGAAACTTCATTCCTGGAATTCCCCCAGGGAAGATGCGTTTCCTAAGTCACCATGGTAATCTCAAATATGCAGTTTTAGTTTGGAACACAACTGCACACACTCCTCATAGATTGCGAGGGTCTCATAATGACAAAAACCTGTTTCCACTGCAGTCTATTTCTTTTCATTTTCCCTGAAAATATCAAACTCTGATTGTTACTGAGACCCAAGCCTGAAATATTCCAAAGCAGCTGCTCACCGGCTCTCCCTCCCAGGTTCTTTTCTCTGCTGTGTTCAATTCTGGCTCCCTTTCCATTTGCAGAGACAAAGGACAAAAATATTTTAACTACTGGCCTATCTCCAGGAACACAAGAAAATGAAGCAAACACCAGAGAAAAGTGAATGACAAAAGAACAAAGTCAGACGGAACTGCTTGACTATCCTCCAGTACCACCGTGCAGGTTAGGACAATGGCTTCTTCTTCCTCTTCCCAACGGTCAGTGCAGGGTTCAGATTCTTAGAGTCAATTCAAGACATAGTAAAAGAGTTCTGAGAAACCCTCTTGTGGAAATTACTAGTCACTCAATATGGATCCTGTCTTTAAAGACTACCTGGTTTCATCCTGCAATTCTGTGGAGGCTATTCAATGGGAATGATTTGGTTGGGGTCCCCTGGAAGCAGAGCCTGAGAGAAGGATTTGATACAAGGAGTTTCTCTGGGAAGTGATCCCAGGAAATTCAGTAAGAAGAGTGGGGAATGTGAGAAACAAGGATGAGAGGAAAGTTGATTTGATGGCTATGCTAATGAATGATGAATATGGTAATGAGGTGGATGCTGGGGGTCAGTGAGCCAATCCTTTGAAGATTATCAGGCATAGAGCAAACCTTACAACTGTCACCCAGAGTAGCAAGGAAGATGGGATATTATTTACAAACTTGCATTGCCACTGGGTAAGGACTTCATGGGTCATTACCTCTGGTACACAGACCAAGCAGGTCTCATTGGCCAGAGAACAAGCTCAGACGCGTGACACAGGACTAAGAGTAAATAGTTGGAGTGATATCAATTTTAGCTACTTAAATAATAAGTCTCATGGAAGGGAAATAAACATAGAAGAATTGCAGTGTTGCCTAACACAGTGTATTGAGGGGAGGTTACGTAAGTTTTGATGTACCTGCTCAGCGTCATATCACCCACTGTTAACTTTGTTCAGCCACATTTACTAGCAGACTCTGTGTTCTATTCCAGAGTCACTAAAATGAGCAAGGACAAACTTGGTCCTTGCCTCCAGGACTGGTCTCATTTGCTAAGGTGGGGTTTGGTCTCTTATAGTCCAGGCTGGCCTCGAACTAGCTATGTCGATAAGGATGACTTTGAACATCTGATCCTCCCTCTCTATCTCCTGAGTGCTGGGATTACAGGTGAGTGCCACTACACCTGGTTTATGTGGTACTGGGAACGGAGCCAAGGCTTTGTGTGTGCTTGGTATGTACTCTACCAACTAAGCCAAGTCCTCAGTCACATACCATGTGATCTTAATTCTGTTTTCTAAACTGTTTGGAAAAAAAGACTGGGAGGAAATGCATCCAGTGCTTAATAGTGCTTCTCTTCTGGTGACGAGAGATGCTTTTTGCTTTTGCATTTCTCTTTGGGCCGAATTTCCTATAACGAGAATGCGTTCTTCTGACAAAGGAGAAAATAATAATAATAAACTTTGCTTGAAAATAAGAGGCAAAAAAGTCACCTGCCAAGCAGAAAGGAACTCAAAGCTGGCCTTGCCCGCCTTCCTCCATGCCCAGATTCTATGCACATCTAGCATTTCAGCTTCCCTGCTGAACCTGGAACCAGCATCTAATGCTGAGTAATTTGGGGCACTTCTCAAGCAGGACTGGGACCTGAAGGTTGCAAGCATCTCTTGATTAAATGTGAAGTTCTTAGGGTACCACAAAGAAAACGAGAAAGATCTAGCCCTTTTATTTTTTTTTTTAAATTAATGCAGGGAAAGAGGAAGCCTACAGTCATGTTGTCCAGGCCAGCTCCTCGGTCTGCTGATTAGCTTTGAAGTCATCTCTAAGAGTTAGGCGGTGACTCCTGTCAGCAGGTCCCCTGCTTCCTCTGTTAGAAACGTACCATCCTACCGGAGGGAAGGGACTTCCACACTGGGGAATTTTCTTGCCAATCTTTTCTCTAATAGACTCTTGAGACCTGGGGATGAAAGATGCGATCCAAATACAAAGTGTTCTTATCAAATGCGTTCAAGATGTAGCAGGAGCTATGCTTGAAGGAGCAGAAACAGGACAATAGTCAGGTAGTGGCGTTTGCTGGCATAGTTACAATTGGCAAAGCTCATCTTGAAGTATTTTCCATGTAGTTAAAAAAGTTAAGCATCTTGGAAACTCTCTCCCTGGGTTACCACAAACCCTTGGATTCTAAATTACTTCTGATAGATGGAAATATTGTCCTTCTTCAACCTTTCATTAATTCATTATTTGGTAATAGGTCCAGGCTGCATTGTTGCCCAAGCCAAGGAGTTCCTGTTTCCATGGAGCAGTTTCTCAAAGATTTTTCATCCTAAGGGTCTGTGAGAATTCCAAAGGGAACTAAAAAAATTCTGTTTGGATGTATGGCATGGCTTTGGTGAATCAATTCTAATGAAAGGCGCTCCGTGTGATGGGCACCTGCAGTTGAGGGTCACGCTGTTCAGTACTGTCCAAGGTGTGCCCTTCACTGAAGAAGGGATGGTTGGCACAGTAACAAGTATTTTGCAAATGAAAATGTCCATGATTAAAATTTCAAATGTGTTTGAAAGTGGTTGGTGAAGATGAACAGCTCTCTCTTCTATGGGGCTCTTTCTGGGTTGGAATAGGCTGGAACCTTTATGAAGCCCAAGGAGACAAAGAGAACAGATAATATTTGCAGGTTCTTGAACACAGGCTTGCCCGGCTCATTGTGATTCTCCATTAGTGAAGTTCACTTGGCATCAGATCTAAGTCAATGATGTTGAACTTGGAGCGTGTCTCTGCTGCCCGAACAGTGGGTTGAAACACACTTCCCAAGTCTAACCTGACTAGAGTGCAGGCCCAAGAATATACATTGCTCAGTTCTGGATGCTGTGGGTGTTGCTGGGACAGGGACCGTACTTTGAGATGTAATCTTGTAGGTGTGATTTAGTGAGTCTGGAGTTTTCTAGCCTGTCTTTTGACATAATAAATGTACTATTTCCCAGTCAAATGCATTGCAGTGAAAGGATATATGATTTTCAAAGACCAGGATGGAGGGCCCCATTTGCGAGCACAGTTAAGTCTACCATGAAGTTATAGGGTGCGGTAAGAGCCTGAGCTTTGGTGCCAATCACCTGACTTCAAAGCCCAGGTAGATAGAAGATCCCTTGGGTCTCCACGCCCTTACGTATCATGCAGTTATCATAGTGGACCTCTGTCACCTGGGCAGGATGTACGCACTGATCACTGAATTAAAGTCAGAGTGGCCCTGGTTCTCTGTATGAGACCCACATATTTCCTTGTGGAAGTGAGGGCACCTGAGATTCCAGCCACGGCTTCCTCTTGCCCCACCCCCAACTGCATGTATGTAATTCTGCCCTAACTACAGTGCTCTTGGGGGTACTAGAACATTTAAGAGGCGGAGAGTTGGCTGGGCTTGGGACTCCAGTGACACAGCTTTTATGAGTCGTTTCTCACCAGTTTTTAGTGATGCCACTGCCTTAAAGTCATCCACGCTCCTGTGAGTGACTCCAATAACCCACTGCTTCACTAAACTGGTCTGGGACAGAATCCTTCGTTGGTCTGCCAGGGCCCTATCTGAGGTAAACAGACGTTTCTTACATCTTCTCAGGAAAAGTAACTCAAGAGGTATCACGGCCTTTACCTGCCACGACTGTGAGAGGATGAAATCGGACAGCAGGGGAAGGCATTTAGCATCGTGCTGCAGGCTAGTACTCAGTAAATGGGAGGGGAAAAGCCTTGCTCAGAGGGATAAGGCAGGAATTAGGAAGAGGAAGTGATGCACCAAGGCAGACAACAGACACAGTTTACCAAGCATTTGGTCTGTTTCCTTACTCTGTGTGGTTTGGGATTGCTAACATAGGACTGAGGTTAGGACTTGGATACCAGAAGCCAGACTGGCCTCTCAGACATCACCAGAACTCAGACTTTTCCCACAGCTCCCATCGTCCACAGTGACACATAGTAGATGTTCATTATGTCTGTGTTGAAGAATCAATGTGTCTGACAGATGGATATAAATGACTGAACCTCAGGAACCACTGAACAGAAGCACTGACAGTTTTGCTGTAGTCCGTCTGACTTTTTTCCCTTTCAGAACTAACAAGAAAAACAAAACAAAACAAAAATAAAACCAGATGAGGCTCTGGTTCTGAAAGGCACCGAATGAATACACTTGAGTTATTATCTCAAGAAAAATCAATGGCTCTTCTATCCACCACTATCTGAGCCTTTGGCGTTGACTTAGAAACACTGATGCCCTTCCAGACCGATGCTCTCCAGAGTTTTGTAGGCTGAGCACACAAAGTCCAGTTTCCCTGCTGGCTGAACCAGCAGGAAATCATTTCCTTCTTGGAACACAGAGTCATTGCTTCAGGTAGTAACATAGCTCCAGTGTTCCCTGCCTTCCAGCTAACATAACAAGTGGACAGTTTTTAAATGGTGTGTGTGTGTGTGTGTGTGTGTGTGCGTGTGTGTGTGTATGTGTGTCTGTGGGTCTATGCTTCTATGTATGTATGTTGGGGGGAAAGTAGGTCAGACAACTGTGGAGTTTAGGGGACTATCGGGTGAGTTTTGGAATCGTCTTGGCAGAGTTGTTAAGTGGAGGTGAAGAGGCTAACCCAGAACTAAGCACAGAATCACCTAGGGACTTTTAAATAATGACATATTCCTATATCCCACCAGAGACGAGATCCAATATCTCCATCTTAAGACGCTCTTTCAGAGATTCTGTGATGAAGAAATAACAGAAATTTATTCTGTTTAGGTCCTGGAGATGCCATTACTCTGAACTATTTCCAATCTTCTGCAGCCATCAAGGGGTCTTGTGCTGGAGAGGATTCCTTCCGAGGGGTCCTTCCTGCAGGACCAACCTGACGAGTTTAAGAGGACAGATGTTCTCTGAGAAACCTTCAGGGGTATCCAAAATAACCAAATTCATGGAAGAGAAGATGGAATTGTGTTGTCAGGGCTGAGCAACGGGGAAATGGGAAAGTTAGTAATCCTAGGATAAGGTTTCAGTTATGAGAAGTGAACAAGCTCTAGAAGGCTTGGACTATAGCTCAGTGGTAGAGTGCTTGCTTAGTGTGTACAAGGTCCTTGGTTCAATCACCAGTACTGCAATACATACTATATTATGTATATAACATATATCTAAAACTAAACTAACACTTAAAATCTGCTAAGAGTGCTGATTTCATGTTGGGTGGTCTTACCATATGAGGGTTTTTGTTTGTTTGTTTTTAAGAATGAACAGGGAATTTGGGCGTGGTGACCTTTAATCCCAGTGAGTTCAAGGCCAGCCTGGCCTACATAGTAAGATCCAGGCCAGTTGCAGCTACAGGGAGACCCTGTTTCAAGAAGATCAAAAAAAAAAAAAGCACCTACATGGTGGCTAGTAATCATCTGTAACCTCAGCCCTCTTCTGGCCTTGATGGGAACTGTACACATGGCATGTGGCACATTTACATATATGCATGCAAAACACTCAGACACATAAAATAAAAATACAATTTTTAAAAAGAATTAACAGAAGAAAAAAAAACACATAATATGAAAAAAAAAGAACCAGAGGCCGAGCATGGTGGGTCACATCTATCATCGTGGCACTTGAGAGGCTGGCACAGGAAGATTTCTGTGATTCTGAGGCTAGCCTAGGCTACATACTACATAGGGAGTTTCAGAACAGCCTGAGCTATAGGGTGAGATTCTGTCTGAAAAAAAGGCCAGGTAATCCCAATATGTAGAATACAAGGCAGGACAGTCTGGCCTATACGATAAGTTTATGGTCAGCCCGGTCGACATAATGAGACCCTGCATATTAGTCAGAGTTCCCTAAAGGAACAGAACCGATATATGCATGTGGGGAGTTGCTAGACTGGCTGACAGGGTAGAATCTGAATAGTCCAACAATAGCTTGCTATACTAGAGAGGTTGAGAATCCAGCAATTGCTCAACCCACGAGGCTGGATGTCTCAGTAGTCCCAATCTGGCACTGAAGGCCTGGAGGATCCCTGGAGTTCTGCTGGTTGATGTTAGGATCTGAAGAAGTTTGTTCTAAGATTGGCAAAGGAATGTACAGCCGCAAGACACATAAGCTCACTGGTGAGAAAGAAGGCAAACAGCCAAAAAGCCAAAAGTTTCCATCTGCCATGTCCTTTCTAATGGGCTGCCACTAGAAGGTAACGCCCACGTTTAGGGTGGGTTTTCTGGCTTCAAATAATCTGAAAGTCTCTCACACTTCAGTGAATTCCAGATCCAGTCAAGTTGACAACCAAGATTAGTCATCACACCCTGTCTCACAAACAAAACAAGAACTTGAAAACTCCCAGGCTTCCGTGGCTTCAGCCATGTTTCTGTATACATGTTTTAGAAAGTGTTCTTACTGAAAAATAACTGAGAGGCTAATATAGTGCCCACATGGCAGCTTACATCTCTCTGTAGCTCCAGTTCCGTGGGGTCTGACACCCTCTTCTGGCCTCCAAAGGGGCTGTATGCAAGTGGTGCATTTACATAGGTCCAGGCAAGACAATCAAAGACATAAAATAAAAGTAAATTTAAAAAGAAAGTAGTACACATCCAGGGCATGGAAACAGGCTTCTCAAGTGTCTTATGTGTTACTTAACTGTGCCTTAATGGCCATATATCTTATTTTGTGGCTTCTGAAGTTACATAGCTCAAAGGATGTCATTTATAACTGGGTTCAAAGACTAGACAACATTTTAAAATTAAGGGGAAAATGAGCAGGTTTATTTCTTTTTTCTATTAAAGAAAAGAATTTCCTTTTGTAAGTGAAATTGTAAGGTGGCTTGTGAGGCTTAGGTTTAGGTTTAGAGAGGAGGGAGGATTCCTGGTATAAGGGAGCATTGCTGGTGTCAGAGAGGACTGCTGGTGTGGTTAAACTGAAAAGTCACAACCTTCTGACTGTAAGCAAACATTGTCCATTTGTTGTTTGGGAAAATAAGCAGTCTCTGTAGGCATGTGTAATTTCTTCAGTTGTACGGAAGAAATTTTTTACTCTTCCCCAGCAAGGAGTAGATTTTAGAGCAAACAGGATTTTAGAGCAAAGGGCTTCTTTCTTTCCCATGTCCTCTTAACTTGCCCTGCCTTACTCTCCTGCCTCATTTTAGTCAGGGATGCCCCTGGCCCAGATTTTCCACAGGCTTCTCCCCACTCTGTACTCAAGAACCTGCTCTTTTGACTTACTGGTCTACTTCTGCAAAGCCTGTCACCAAAAAACACACATACTCATCTGTTCTGAACATGTCTCAGGCTTCGAAGCACACAGAGGTCTGCAGGAGTTTATGGAGCCTAGGAGGAAGTGGTCATCAACTCATCCCTTACACTAACATTCCCTATCTAGAGTCCCACTCTGAGACAAAATGCAGAGAACTAGGTTACCTCAGGCCAAAGACAATGTTGGTGCTTGGCTGAGCCACACCACCCTTGGGGAGCTTAATGGTGGCTCTTTCTGAGGATAGCCCCACATCCTTTTCTTATTGGTATATTTTGACCAAGCCTTGATATGATTTGCCTGTTAATATTTCTCATGACCATGGCACCTTCCTCTTGCTGACTTCCATCTGGTGCCAGCTTGTGCCTGTCTGGCAGGGCAGTCTTTGCAGGATCATACTTTTTACTTTCTTTCATTTAACCCATTGTGAGTTTCAGGCCACCCCTTAGCACTGGTCTACTGCTTCTAAGGGTGAAAGGCCACATCTCAGGGTGAAACCAAAGCTGACATATGCATCTTCAGATCAAACAAGTCTGAAGTACAGAACCATAAGAAAGTGGCAGGAAAGACTGCTGAGCTAAAAGCCACCAGCCAGACACAACAGCACCTGCGTGCAATCCCAGGACTAGGAAAGTGGATGCAGGAGGATCCCTAGTTCAAAGCCAACCTCAGCTACAGAGCAAGTTTGAGGTCAGTCTGAGTGACATGTGACTGTATGATGAAAAAAGGCTTCCAGGAATACAGAGGAGCTGTGGTCCTCCCTTGTGAGTTGGAGCTATGGTCCCCTACTGTGGTCGGGAGCTGTGGTACCCTCTCATAAGCTTGGAGCTGTGCTCCCCAACCATGAGCCACAGTTCCACATTCCTCTGGTGGTGGGCGGTGGTGGAGCAGATTGGAGGATGGGGGACTTCCCGATGCTGGGGCGCAGTTTCAGCCTTTCGTTGAGTGACTGCACCCCCACAACCCCTTCCCCTGGGGGTCCAGGTTCTGCATGGCAGGGGCTTTTCCTCTCTATGGAGTTATTCTGGGGACAGGGCAAGTTTCTGTTACTTGCAGATTTTAGTCTTGGAAGAGCTGATTCTCAAAAATGGACTGCTCACCTCCCTTGATGGCCAGGTATGGTCTTGACTCCACATGTAGTCCTGGACACCCAGGCCTTGAAGTTGGACCTTTCTTATTCCCAGGCACCAAGAGGTTTTCTATCATCTTTCTATTACTCTTCTACAACCCCAGTGTAAAAGTGTGAAACAGCTCATTGAACTTCTAGAGATAAAATCACAGTCCTGTGAGTTAAATTTGTTTTAGAGAATACAGAAATAGCTGCATAAAGCACTGAAAATCTGTAAAAAGGAATGTCATTCCACCACTAAATATGGTGCTAGTCAAAACGTTAGAATAATGTAATGTAACAGAGACAGAGTTGCATCATGAGTGTAGGGGCTGTGTTCTGGGTCCCATAGTTCAAAGGGCCCTGTACATGGCTTAGTGATCCATTGCCACTCTCTTGACATTCTCAATAACTTATAACAAGGTACCACACTTGCATCATTTTGCATTGAGCTCACGATATATCTGTCAGTGTCCATCCTCCTGCCTCTTAGTAATAGGATCTCCCCTTAAACACACACACAGAAAGAGAGAGAGAGAAAGAGGGAGAGAGAGAGAAAGAAAGAGAGAGAGAGGGAGAGAGAGAGAGAAATCCCACACTAAGTATTTTTTAATGTAGGAATTAATTCACTTTTAATCTTTCTTGGTGTATGCTTATGTTTCTATAAATCCTGAAAGCCCAGTGAAGGGAACAGTAAGATGAAGAAGAGTGTTGCATTGTGGACACTCAGCCACTGTGTTAGTGTTTATTATTAACGTGATGCAACCTGGAATCACTTGGAAAGAGAGAACCTCAACTGAGGAATCTCCCAGGTCGTATCGGCCTGTAGCCACGTTTGTGAGAGATGGTGTTGACTGATGATTGATGTGGGATGGCCCAGCCCTCTGTGGGAAACACCATCCCCAGGCAGGTGGAGCTAGGCTGAGTAAGAAAGCTAGCTGAACAAGAGCCAGGGAGTGAGCCAGTAAGCACTGTTCCTCTATGGTTTCTGCTTGAGTTCCTTTCTTGATTTTCCTCAATGTAGGACTACAACCTGTAAGTTGAAATCAAATTTTTCCTCCCCAAGTGGCTTCTGGTAATGGTATTCATAAGAGCAACAGAAAAACAAATGAGAACAATCATCCATGTTGATGGACCGGTGGTTTAAATATATTAGGGTCAAATCAGGTACAAGGTGCAGCAATGCCAGCAGGGTAGGGTGACAGTCCTGAAAGTCACTCTTGGGAATACACTACTATCAAGTTTAGATACAGACTTGCTTTTTTCAAATACTGTTAGTGATGTTCTCAGAAGTACAAACTTTGGAAAGCTAAATAAGTCCCAACTTGGCAATTGTGATTTTATGTAGAATACCAGCTTTACTTGATGGTCTGACTGTCACATTACTTGGATATTGCCCAATAATATTCACTAGAATCCCTCAGCCTTTGTTTAGTTACTATAAATTATAGATATTTGTAAATTTTCTGAACACAATATTTATTTGTTAAATCGGTTTGATTAGATATTCATAGTAATACATAAACAGTATACCAATCATTGAGCCCATCTAAGAATTACTTCCATCCAGGAGTATAAAAATCTTTTTAAATTCCAGGATTTAAAAAAATTAATTTATTTCTATATCACATTTATGAATGCTTTGCTTTCACGTATGTAAGTGCACCTGTGTGGTACAAAGCCCACAGAGGCCAGATGAGGGCCTGGAATTGAAGTTATGGATTGTTGTTAGTCATCATGTGCATGTTCTGATAAGGCATGCTGGGAATTGAACCTGGGACCTCTGGAAGAGCAACCGGTGCGCTCTTCATCAGAGTCATCTCTCTAGTCCAGATTCCAGGACTTTTAAGTATTACTAGGAGTTCCAAATTCTCCTTTGTAAATCCTGAAGATTAGCAGGCGTAATTTAGAACACCAGTTCTACATAGTTCTGTTGGTGATGACACGCGCCATCCTTCACTGGAAACTAATAGCTAGGAAAGTTTTGTTCGATGGGACCTGAGTAGAAGTGAAATGGACAGCTTACAGGGAACGTTGTGTGGCCTCCATTCCCTCCCGCACCCCCTCCACTGACTCGGAAAGGCTAAAACAAGAGAAAACTCAAAGAACAGGATGAGATCACATATCTAAGGAAAGTCAGAGCTGCCCCTCTAGCCTGCTGTGTGGATGATCCTGGGAAAACTAGTCGCCTGCCCTGAACCATCTTTAGACAGTCATATGATTGAGAATCACATTCTGCTTTATTGAGTTTAAGCCACCGTATTTGGACATCTTTGCCAAAACAATTTAACCTATAGTTACATGCACAAGAACATGTTATGCTATAATGCTGCTTAATAAAATATATAACGTACATCACTAAAATATATACACAGATATAATGCCTGGGAGAGGCATAGAGATGTAGCTCAGTCAGCAGAGCACTTGCCTAGCATAAATGAAGTCCTAGATTCTATCCTCAGCATTGCACAAACCAAGCATGATGGTACTTGCCTGTAATCCTGGGACCTAGGAGGTGGGAGGATCCAGAGTTCAAAGTCATCCTTAGCTAAATACTGAGTTTGAGGCAAGCCTGGCCTACATGAGACCCAGTCAAAACAAACAAAGAAGAAAACAAATGAAAGGAAAAGAAGTAATCAAGGAAGGAAGGAGAAATCCAGTAAGAAGAGCACTAGAGAGACGGCACAGCAGTTAAGAGCACTGACTGCTGTTCTTGCAGAAGACCCAGGTTTCGTTCACAGCACCCACATGGTAGCTAACCACCATTCATAACTCATGTTCCAGGGGGATCTAACACGTTCTTCTGACCTCCATGGGCAGTGCACCATACAGGTGCATTCACACACACAAAGCAGTGCACTCATACACATAAAATAAGAATAATAAATAAATAAATAAGAAATAAATATTTCTTAAAATCCAGCAAGAAGTAAGAGTAGAAGCTAACTCAGACACGGTTCTAGAAAGAGATGAGGCAGCATTTTCTACATAATCACTAAACTAATACTTCCAGAGCACTACTCATGGCTGGGCAGACTGAGAACAGAGGTCAGGAAATACATCTTCCCCATTTGCATCAACTCTACAGAGAAGTTAGAATGGAAAATCTTTGTAAAAAATAGCCAGACAGGTGGTATTTTGGTCCTTCTAAGTGGGTTGTGCTGAAAAGAGTGGGATACTGGTGAGGCTGGGGGTTCTGGACAGTGGCCCTTCCTTTCAGGACTGGTCACTGCCGGCACGTGTGGAAGCAGCTGGTGGCTACACGAGGCGGTGACCATCCTGTTGGTGATCATTCAAGAATGGACAGGAGGAGCTCAAGGGCTTCCATTTCACAGTCCTCTCTTAGCCCTGGGGTAAAGAAACCTGGAGCACAGCCTGGCCCCATTAATCTCTGTGACCAGAGGGCCTGCCTTATCAGAGCGCACCTGACTAGCTGCTGGGCTACCATCTTGGGAAGACTGATAGTGTCTGTTTGCTTTGGGTTTGGGGGAAAAGCAAAGACAGCTGAATAAACACAGGAGTGGAAATTCATCACTTGCTTTACACAGTAGCTTTAATTTTTGTAGACTCTTTTTTTCAAGCAAGAAACTTCAGTGTTTTGAAGTCATTAAATATTCCTCAGGAGCCTGTCTGAGTCAGCGAGAGGTGGCAAATTTGCTGCTGAATAATGGTTCAGGTTTACCAAAGACTTTATCCTCCTATCTACCCATCTACCTGCTCAACTAACCCCACAGCTCTGCCAGGCCACTGCCTTGTGTTTCCGTCCATGTACCTACCTGTCAGGGTCCATCTTTCACCAGAGGCTTCATTACCAAATAGAGGCTGAGTGTTCACTTTAAACGACTGAAAATAATGAAGGAGAAGTTGGTGCAATTAACCAAGCCCTTGGCAGCAGGCTCTGGATAGAAAGGAACTAATTATGAGCCCCAGGCATCACTGATGCATTATATGTGCCACATCGGCAAGTCACAATCAGGGAAGTCCCAGAGTCAAGCGTCTTTCAGGACAGGAGTGAGCTAGGGCAGGCGTTGCCTTGGCAAACTCCTTTCCCCTTTCCGTCTTCTGTAAAGATGACCCACTCTCACAAAGCAGAGTCCTTGGTGCCTACCCTCTCTTTTCTTGTATTTCTCTTCGCTAACAGAGTTAAGATTTTACTTAGATCGAGAATACGCCCAGGAAATTGACTATATTTCCGAGTCTCCCTTCTAATTAGAAATGGGCAATGAAATAGGTGGAAGTCAATCCAACCTTCCAGGAAGACTGTCCCTTCTCCCTGAACTTCATTTTCTTACTTAGAACATGAAGGGACAGAATTCCAGCAACCATTCTGTTACTATAAGGCAATCCTAGGGTTAATCCAGGCACTTAAGATCAAAGAGCAGAAAGACAGGAAAAGGTCATGTAAGGTACACACAAAGCTGTCATTCTGCCATAGGATTCTTAACCTCCAGACCTCTTGCTATATACCTCCATGTATTGAAGCTGTTCATTTAGAGGTCTGTCTCTAGCAGTTAGTCCAGTCTTAACAGATGCAATATACATTCTATTTCGGTTACTCCTATAAGTCCTTCCAGAGTCCTCCAAACCTTGAATCACTAACCAAGGCAGTCATTGATTCTTAGACACTGGTTTTAGTTCTACCAGAGGGCTGGCTCTGTGGTCCAACTGGTGAGCTTGGAAGATGAGCAGGGATGGTTCTCAGCCCTGGGCCCGGTTTCCAATTAGGATGAGCTACTGTCTTCACACAACCTTGGGTTTGCTAGCTGCCCTCTGAATAAAAACATATGTAAGCTTCTAGAAGGTGAAGAGCCTGCCTTATCCATCCTGATGTCTCCCAAAGACCCTACATAATGCCTCAGTAGGTCTTGGGTATCCATGGGTGGGATACAGAAAAGCCTAGCCTCCTGCCTCACCCTACTACTGGTATGTGACAGGCAACATATGAAGTCACCAGCCTCAACCCTGGGTCACTAAAGATACCTGTGTTTTCCTTTCCCAGAATATATTTTTGGACTCACTGGCCACTTCAGATGTGAGTAGAAAAACCATAAACCATGTGGTTTCTTCTCCTCAGTGCAGACTCTGTTGTCCACTCTGGCCTTGTCTCAGGCCTGGCCTCATCAGCACCCCAGGCAGTAAGAACAATCCCCAAACCCTAATCTGGGATAAGGATTTTCAGTGAAGTACCTCCCAGGCAGTAGCCCATGCTACAGTTGGCCTAGAGTGAGGCCATCCTTCCCTTGCTACCTCTCTGGCTTTGGAAAAATGACCTTCCCAGGCCTAGCCATAAGATGACAATAACATATTGATTTTACAGAGTCGCTATAAGGAAAAGAGTCAATGTACAAAAGCCCTTAGCTGTGTTGCTAGGACACGGGGAGCCCTTGATAAACACTAACTGACAGAATCAGCATTATTAAAACCCAGTTGTGATGGTTAATCATTATTGTCGATTTGACAGGATTTAGAATATCCATGGAAACACACCTCTGCTTGTGTCTATGAAGGGGTTCCCAAAGAGGTTTCAGTGAGGAAGGAAGACCTACCAGGAAGGTGGGGCGTACTATCCAGAGCTGATGTTCCAAACTGAAAGAAAAGGAGAAAGTGAACTGAGCATCAAGAGTCGTTGTCCTCTGCTTCTGACTGTCATGTAACCTTCAGCTGCCACTCTCCCGACTTCTCTGACATGATGACCTGCACCCTCAGTCATGAGCTAGCCTGCACCCTCAGTCATGAGCCAGAAGATGTTTTCCCTTCTTTAAGTTGCTTTTGTCAAGCATTTTGTCACAGCAATGAGAAAAGTAGCTAAAACACTAGTTTAACTTGTGGCTCCTGCCTCTGTGCAAATAAATCGGCGACTGTTCAACTGCTTTAAGGTGCTGGTATTGGTAAAGAATCCAGTTCCATTTTGGAGAGGCGAAGCCTACTTTAAATGATGACCTATTTCCTTGTTTTTCTGACCATCCCTAATTTTCCTTCCCTTCCTTTGTTTTAGAAACATTATCTGTCTGTTGGGCCATAAGGAAGCAAGATTCCAACCCAAACTCTCATTCAAGCATCTTTATCACCTGGCTAGTCTGGCTGGTGTTTTGTTCTCTGGAGTTTACATCAGAATTTTGGGTTACCTGCCTGTTTTCTCCCCAAGACAATCCTGCCCATGGTTTCTGAGGTGTGGTAAGACAGGCAAAAATGTAAAGATGAGTGTGGGAATAAATGTGTAGCTGTATTTAGCCTTTATTTGAGGAAATCGGCTTTCACCACAGTCCAAGTTCAACAGAAATGACCGTGCAGACCAAACAGTGGTTAGTCGTTGACACCCAAAACCACTTGCAGCCCAAATTAGACACAACAAACCTAGGGAGGAATGTTTCAAATCCAAACCTTGTAACACCCCCTCACCCCAGATTCCTGTCTGTATCAGAGAGAAGAAGAACACAAATACTAAGAGGAGATGGGAGCCGGAGGGCACCCCTCGGCCCCAGGCTAGAGCAAGTGAGAACTGCATTTGCCAACTTTGGGACTGAGACAGAAAAGCTGGGGGAGCTCATGAGAGAAGACCCTTGGTCCTGCTTCTCCTCTATCCCCACAGAGAGGAGCTGTCAAGGCTGGGTCATCCCATTGTAGGCCTTTGGGATGAAAAATGAAAACATTCAGGGATTCAGTCTGTGAATCCAGCCAGGAATGAGAAAGCCAAGGTCTAAGCTAGGCAGGAACACGTGCTCCAGAGTAGCTTAAGACCAAGGACTGGGGAAGCAACCACTGCAGGTCCAGCAGGAAGAGGAGCTTGAAGAGGCTGTTATCCACACAACCCTGGCTGATGACTTCTGTGAGAAATATAAACCCCATGTTGTAAGCAGCTGGGCCTGGTGATACAGTCCTGTAATCCCAGCTACTTGAGATGCGGAGGCAGGAGGCTTGCAAGTTCGTGGCCAGCCTGGGCAACTTAGTGATAGCCTGGCTCAAAAATAAAACTATAGGGGGAGGGAGGGTTATGCAAGGAGCTATGAGGATAAGGAGAAACAAGGAATCAAGAGTAGTAGGGCCATAGGAGACTGGTGTTATCAAGGGAGAAATGGGGACAATGGAGACACTGTAAATGGGGAAGGTATGGAGGGAGGGTTAGACAGGAAGAGAGAGAGAGAGAATATGCCTAGCTAGGTAAAACACTGGAGGGGAGGGAATCATATTAATCTAATAACCTAATGACAACTTGCACATACAATATCTCTACATGAGTTCATGTGCATAGCTGAAGGCTACATAACAAGAAACAGTGCCAGACGGGAGAAACCTTCCTTTGAGTTGTTGGCCAGGATAGTCCAAAAGAACCCCCAGATTACACAGGTTATTGTCACAGCTCATGATTGCCTCCCAGAACTTGAAGGTAAAACCCCATTTCTGAAGAGAGGATATACTTTGGAGACTGGATTCGGAGCAATGGAGCTGGAACTGACCTGGAAGTCACTTCCCCTGAAGGCCGGCTCTCCTAGCTCTGGAGAGCACTACTCAAGATGCTAAGGGAGAGCATCAATCAGAAGTCCAATGCCAGCTTCATGACCACACAACCACATCAGTGAGCAGCACAGCAGGGGTGCGGAGCAGCTCCTTTAACTCGAGGGAAATCAACGGCTGCCTAATTGAACTTAGAGCCCATCCAATGGGAGGAAGCTCAGCTGTGATGCTATAATCACAGCCAAATACACATGGCTGAAGAGGTCATAGATCTTAGAGAAATCCCCAAGGTTTTCACATCCTTAGACTAATGTAACTTCTCACTAGTGCAAAATATGTATCCTTACATTTGCAGTCAAGTATCCCCATTATCACTCATTAAAGAAGCTTCTTTTGCAACAGATAGAGACCACTACAATGTCCCACAACTGGTCACACACAGACATTGTTTGAATTGCCCAAGCCTAAGCAGCACATCTATAAGGCAACCTCTGCACCTAAGGCTCATTCAACATAGAACAAGTGGTAAAGAGGACAATAATGAATCTCTCAACTCTTATTAATGAAGCTCCTTCATGCACAGAGGGCCAGGAACACAAAATGTCACAAGTGGCTAAAGCATGGAGATTAGAAGTCTGCAGAGTGTGGGTCCCTGGACAGGACTCCTATATTAAGCTTCACTCACCCAGGGCTCAGGGACCATTGCAGAAAGATTGTAAGAGCCAGGGAGTAGGTGCATGACTATATGGAAATAAAATCCTACAATAGCAAGCTCCTGGGACCTTGCTTATATGAACCTACAGCAATGGTGTTGACTGCTTAAGACCCATGAGAACTCAAGTAAACAAAATCCCAGCGTAGAACTGGGGAAACTGGGCAGCAGACTCCCATCTTTACTAAAGAAATATTGGCAGCTGATTACTGTCGGGCGAGGAAAAGCTAGTCTTAAAGCAAGGGACTCTGCATAGGCTGACTAGACCTCTGTAGATGAACTTGCACTGAGGAATGTCTGAGGATACTAACTTGACACAATAGGTCTTAACACAAATGACACAGTGTATGAATTCTTGGGGTGTGTGTGTGGGGGAAGGGTGCCAGTGAGGAAGGGGCTGTAAAAATGATTGATTGAGGTGTTTTATATGAAATACACAAATAGAAAAAAAAAGTGATTTTAAAAATTATAAAGAATTTAAAAGGAGGGGAATGACTGCCTGGCATATGTAAGCCCTGGGTTCAATCCCCAGTGCCACAAAAATAAATAAAGTGATTGAACACATTTTACAAAGCAAACAAATCCATTGTCTGAATCTCACTTTGGGGGTACAGAATTCCTGCATATGGGAACAGGAAGCTTCTTCTCACCTGATCTCTGAAATTGGGTGTTCCAGAAGGTTTTGCATATATCCCTCTAACTTCTCTGACCCAGTCTTCCTATTGTTAACTTAATCCCATCTATGAATTCATCCTCAGCATTGAGAAATTGCAATTAAAAATAATAATTAAATAATAATAATTAAAAAGTAGTAATTAGAAAAAATCAAAGACAAACCGAGACCAAAACCTTCCAGGTCATTGTGTCAAAGACTGTGTATTTCTTCTATTTTTTATGTATTTCATAATGTCCCAGAATGACTGGTCATGTTAAAAACCATGGGAATAATAATAGTTCCAGCCCGCTCTGAGGTCCTGGGGCAAGTCTGGTCAACGGTTTGGGACACACTCTGGGGGCTAGACTCTTTCCACTCTCCTCCAGCTTTCAATCTGAGGCTCGTACTACAAGCCGCCTCTGGGCTTTGACCATCTAGGCAATGGCTCGGCAGGACTCTGTGGAGAATAAATTCTGGAGGGGAAAGCAATGCGTGGGCAGGAAGGGTGAGTTCAGAGACTGCCAGGGGGGCCTACTAGTACAGACCGTGGTGGGTCCTCTCAGCCTTTACCCTGCACCGAGCACTGACTGTCCTGGAGCCTGAGGGGAGGACGTAGAGCAGAAAGCACACCCTGCATACAACCCCATTCCGGGCAAGACGCGATAGCAGCCGAGCCAGTCAGAAACTTCTAAAGGTTGGCATCCTTTCCCGAACACAGTGCGCACGGCTATCTGAGGGAAGGCAGGACAACAGCACAACAAAGCAAAAGGCCAGACAGTGCTCCCCAGCCCTTGATTAAGCCTTCCAGGGCTGCCTGCTAATCACCGCGGAGGGAGAAGTTCCCGCGCCCACACCAGCCGGGCACAGGCACACCCCACAAGCACACCCCAGCCTCTCGCTTTGTTCCCTAGAGCTCCAACACCAGGGCTGCTCAGGAAGAGCTAGGCGCTTGCAGAGCATTGTGGGTACTGACATGCAAATGAGGCGCACAACCAAGCGGTGCCACACTGCTTCAGAGGACTTGAATTTTTTATGGCCTGTATGTGCTTTTTGATGTTTTCATTGTCTCCCAGCGTAACTGATATGCATTCCGGTTCTGACAACTAGAAGTTATGGTATTTTTTTTTTCTCTTTTTTTCCTGGCGCTGGTTTTCTATACCTTAAAAAAATTACAAGGAAAAAGAACCAAAAGAAAACAAAAAAACAAAAACAAAAATCTACAGTGACAAACTGAGGTTACTTGAAGAAGGGGAAGATTTCAAGCAATGCAACCAGGAAAAGAAAACATGTTGATTCTCTTCAATTCCTTGGAGTAAAGCTACTCCAGCTTGCCTACCTCACTTAAAGGAACAACTTCCAAAAGGAAGACGGCGGGAAGAGTGAGCTTGTTTTTTAATGTGAGGATGGTCAGTGGTGAAGACCTGGGTACTTGTGAAATCCTCCCTCAGCTGTGTGTAATTGTTTTTAATAAGTTGGGGACTGTCCTTTTGAAAAAGTGGGAGCCTACTGAATCCCTCCTCTACACATACAAACAAGCACACATAGACACAGACATACACACACAGAGAAAAACACACAAGCACACATTGACCCACACAGACACATAGATGTGTACATATGGATATAGACACAGACACATGCAGAAACACATAGACACACGCAGACACACATAGACACACACATGCATACACATGAACACATACATACCAGACATACACAGATACACATGAATACACAGACACAAACAGACACAGAGACACACATACACAAACAAACACACATGGACATAGACAGACACATACAGACACACATCAGACATAGACACACACAGAACACAAACAGACACAGATAGATACACAAACACACAGAGATCCACACATACACACATGGATACACACATATGGACATACACGCAGACACAGAGACACACATACAGATGCATCCAAACAGACAGAAACACAGAAATGTAGACAGACACACATAAACACACTCACACACTGACTGACTGAATGTTTACATCCCTTAGGTTCCCTCCATCATCCCACCAAACACCTCAGGCTTGGTGGTATTTTGGGTTTGGCTGAGGGAAGGAATTACTGGCCACATCACCACAAAGGCATCTCTGAGAGACTCCTGCCAGCACCTGCCCACCCCCACCCTGATGGCTAAGATCATCTGAATACTGGGCTGGCTCCCTAGCGGGGTCGATCTGTGCTCAGACAGCACCTTCTAAGTAGCAAGAAGTCCCATTTCATTCCACCTTTCACAGTGACAAAAAAGACAATATCCATAAAGATTGCTGTAGACTTGGCACGTTTCTCACCAGTCCTTGGTCTTACAATACATCATTGTGGCCTCAGAACCCACCACTCTCTGCCTTGTTCCAAGCTCAGCCTGTTCCTTCCCTTCAGCACCAAGCCTGTGTCTTCATTGGTCTTGGCCAACTCCAACAGATGAAGGCAACAGTCCAACTTCCCAGGGTCCCGGCTCACCACCCTTCCTATGTAGAGCAATGCTGACTCTTTGCTCATATATATATATATATATATCTCCTCCTGTCACTTCCTCTTCTGTTCACCTTTGCTGAGACCAGAGGAGGCTCCATGATGGAGGTTCCCAGTGATGTCACCAGGGTCAGAACAGCATTCTCTCCCTATAACTTTTCTTTACCCCAGCTCCTGGCCTCCTTCCTGGCACAGAGTCAGTGCTGGATATTTCTGAATAAATGAATGCAGTACTTCCTTGATGACAAAGTGGCTGTAGGCACAGACTTTGCAAACCCTTCTCACCAAAGTCCTTGCAGGTGACTGACATCATTTCCGTTTCACAGACATGAATGGAGGCTGTGAGCGGATGCATGGTTGGCCCCAAGTCCCCAACCAAGTGGCATCCTGTGTCTCCGCAGGTAACTGTCGTTTGTTCCCATCTTCAGAGCCCTTCTACGAGCACCATTCATGTGACCTCACAAGGACTGCGTGAGAGCTGTGAGTGGTGAGCCTGTTTCGTCAGCATGGTGGCCTGAGTCCCTCTGTTTCGTCAGCACGGTAGCCTGAGTCCCTGCATTATCTCTACAGCTCTGTCCTCTTTCTCCATGACTTCCTTGGAGTTAAAAAAAAAATAAAAGAGCTTGATGCTGGGCACAGTGGTACACGTTTGAGATGCAGAGGCAGGAGAGTCTCTGTCTACATAGTGAGTTCCAGGCCAGCTGGGGTTATAGGAAGACCCTGTCTCAAAATACTAATAATAATAAAATAAATAAAAAAACCTGACTCTCCCACAGTCCAGGCTGCAGGGGGTGGTAGGCATGTCAGTCAGTGACTTGAAGAAGCCGGGTTACCTTTTCTACCTCTCAAGGCCTCAGGGTCTTGCTTCACCAAACTACCTCAAGCCCACAAGAATTTAGGATCCTTCTAAAAATACTCAAACGAGTTTCCAGAAGTATCTTAGGTAGTGAGAATCCAAGCCCACAAACCATATAAATACATTTAAATTCTCAGTAAATGGTTTCCACTCTTCTTTTTATGACTGAATAGACTCTAAATAGAAATGTTGGCAACTAACTCTTTAATAACCCTACTTATATTTAACACATCTAAGTATAAACAGCACTGAGGGCTCCTGTACCAGATCTTGGTTTATTCACTTTAAACCTCAGAGCCAGACAGCCCTGATTTTGTTCTGACTCCAAAAATAAAGAAGGACACAAGTGTCCTCACATCCTGTTCATCCTCCAGCTCCTGCATCCTTCAGTGTATCCAGCTGGAGGCAACTCGGAGGTGATGGAGAAATGGAAACCAGGCTCAGTTTGTAAGTCAAGACTAACATGAGGAAGGCTTTGTGGTGGGGACTACGGTAGAGCTCAAGAAACTCAACTGGTACAACTTAGGGTGAACACAAAAAGAAATAATATACTAAGTTTGCATAAAAGCTCTTCCACCCCCCCACCCCGACCCCATGGAACTCCTGCTCCCCACCCTCACATTGTTTAGATTTCAGGCTCTGGGAGGACATGGATTCCTTCTGACATTTAATAATGTCTGTTGACATGCAACATCCCTGCTAGGCTTTTTTTTTTTTTTTTTAAATGATGTAAGTTCTGTAACTGATACCAGTTGTCATCAAACATCATAAAAGCCAATCATGCCTCGAGTCATCAATATTTATTGTCCCTGGTAAGGGAGAGGCTGTTTTCAGTTCGGGGCACATGGGTTTAATTTTTAAGGGGAACGGCTGAAGCAGACACACCTAGTATAAAATATCAGATCAGCAAGGATCTGAAGACATAGTGCAATTGAGATGTTCAGGCAGCTGAAAGGACGAGGATGAGGGTGAGAAAGAGGGGGAGATGAGAGAAAGGAGGAAAGAGGAGAGAAGAAGAGGAGGGAGGAAGAAGGAGAAAAGAGGGAGGGAGAGGGAGGGAGGAGGGAGGGAAAAGGAGGAAAGGTGACCCACAGAAGAAGCGTACATATTATGCAATAAAATGTCAGCCAAGCCTGCGGATGCAGGTCTGTGATCCAAGCACTCAGGAAGCAGCAGAGCGAGTTCAAGGCTAGCCCTGGCAACTTGCTGAAATTCATCTCAAAATTTAAAATTAAAAAAAAAAGAGAGACCCGGTGTGGTGGTGTATTCTGTAATCCCAGCACTCGGAGAAAGGAGGATCAAGAGGGCAAGGTCACCTTGGCTACATGGAAAGTTCAAAACCAGTCTGTACTACATGAGAACTTGTCATCAACAAAGGCAAAAGACAAATACAAGTTTAAAAGAATTTTGGATACAGCTCAGTGATAGACAGTTTGCCTAGAATATGCAAGGCCCTAGATTCACTCTCCAGTACCCACCCAGATACAAATTAAATGTTTATTTCTGCTGAAATATATTCAGATTAGTAAAGTGAGAAACACGCGTGTAAAAGACAGGCTGAGTGCACTTTTTAAAAAGTGGGTAAGGAGATGGAGCAATGGCTCAAAGGTTAAGAGTGTTTTCTGCTCTCTCAGAGGACCCAGATTGGTTCCCAGCACCCACACAGACGCTAACAACTATCCATAACTCCAGATCCAGAGGATCCAATGCACTCTTCTGGCTTCCATGAGCATCACATGACATGGATGCACTTACATATACTGTACACACATACACATAAAATAAATAAACAAAAATGGGGGGGGGACAAAGATGAGAGGAGAGCTGAAGGGAAAGGAAAGAAAGGAGCAACGAAAAAAAATTTCTAGAGAGAGTGGAAGACGGAATGGTGCAGACAGGAGATTCAGGAGCTTCACCTAGTACTCTCCGGGGTAGCAGGGCCTGACAGGTGGTGGCTCCATGTGCTGCACACTCTGTGGTCCTAGGGGAAGATCAAGTGCCTGCCGGAGTGGGTAAGGACTGCCTTTGGCACCCCACCTCTTCTGCCTGTGTTCCCTTCTGCTCAGAAGTCTAGATCTTTCCTGGCGGTTCTGGAGGACTCTAGATTCTTCTCACACTTGGAGTGCTCCGTGCATCTCAGTCACACTGAAGTATACATGACAGAGCTTCATGAGAGAGTCCTGATACTTTCCACCCTTGTTTTCATTTCTGGCTTTTGTTTTGTTTTGTGTTTTGGTTTTTTTTTTTTGAAACAGGGTCTCCCTGCAGCCCCAGCTGGCCTGTAACATCATGTAGGCCAGGTTGGCCTCGATCTCATGGGGCTCTGCCTGCCTCTGCCTCCTGAGTGCTGGGATTAAAGGCATGGGCCATAATACCTGGTTGCTTTCATTTCTAATGAGGAATTCTGAGATACTGTCAGCCAGGCTGGGGGACTTTAAAGAAGCACAATACAGGTGTATGACATTTCTTTCCGTAGACAAATCTATTTTGCCTCCTAAAGTGTTGTTTTGGGAACATTCTTTGTAGAACCATAAATCCTTTCAAAGTGATGGGTTTAAGAATTCTGCTAGGGTTAAAGAGATGGCTCAGAAGTTAAGAGCACTGGCTGCTCTTGCAGAGGACCTAGGTTCGGTTCCCAGCACCCACTTGGAGGCTGATAACCATTGGTAATTCCAGTTCTAGGGAATCCAATGCCCTTTTCTGGCCTTCTCAGGCATTGAATGACACATGTGCATTTAACATACATGTAGGCAAACACTCATGCACATAAAAAAGTAATAAATTCAGAAACATTTTTTTTAAAAAGAAGAAGTTTGTCTAGACTTAGAAAGCCCAGGACAAACCTTGGGCCCTAAGGCCTCTGTCTGGGATTCTAGTCTGACTGCTCAGACTAGAAGGTGAGACTTTGGACAGGAAAGGGAGGGGATAGGATGAGAAACTTTGTCCTTTGTCTTTTGAGTTCAATGGGACTCTTGTAGAGACCTGGGGGTTAGGAGGGACAGGAACCAACTCACTGCTCTGCAATGTCCTTGAACACCCAAATTCTGCCCACACTGGCTTTTGTGTTGATGTCAAAATCAGAGGGAAGAAAGGAGGAGGAGAAAGCTTAACAAAGAGAATTTCCAAAAAAGCTCTTGGTGAAAATAAACAGGTCAAACCTCAAAGGAAACCAGCAAAGTCTTTCTAATGCCTAGTTACATAACCTGGTCTCTGAGATGGAGTGGACACAGTGACTTGCCCTCGGTATGGAGGATTCTGAGGCAGGGAGGGCTCAGAGGGGGTCCCAGAGCATGTCTGAAGGTCCTGCAGAACCGGACCCAAGCATCTTCAACATCTTTCTTTCCTTGAAGACTGAAGTCAGTGCTTGGGTTCTCAACACCCCATGACGACCTGTATGTCTCCTATCTGCATTGACAAGTGGACAGATACAGTGTTCCATGTTCTCTCCATCCTATCTGGACAAACACCAGGATCCAAAGACCACCTGAGTGTCTTTTGCTAGCCTGAATTCTGGGAGCCCTTGGATATAGCCTGGGAATCCTCAAAGATGGCCTGGGATGGTTCTGCAGGCTGTTCTTGCCCAAAGACCCAGCTAGCAACCCAGATCTCACAGTGCGTGCCTATTGATCCTGTATCCAAAGGACACTCCCAGATGTCCTTATGTTTCCAAAGGATGGTATCACTGGGCTCCTGTTTGCTCACTTTTCCATTTTTTACTAACAGCATCTTGTTGCTCTTTTCGTTTATTCTGTCTAATCATCAATGTTCTTATTAAACATTTTTTCACAAATCTATTAGCTATTCAGTTTCACCTCTGGGAATGCCTTGTTGGATTTCCTGCTCCCATTAAACTGATTTGCAATATCTTGTCCTCTAGACCCTATTTCTGTTGACGAGGTTCATTATCTCCTCCTAATCTGCCACCATTAACTATGATGGCTCTAGTGCATGCGTTTAAATAAATATTTTTAATTATAATGTCAAGTTCATCAATTTTTATCGTGTGGTTTGGGTTTTGGGTGTCTTAGTAAAGAAATCCTTACCACTGCCAAGCCAAAATTATGTTCTTTTTTTTGCATATTCTTTTGCATATCCAACGTTTTTTCTTTCATATTTAGGTCTTTCTAAGGTCATTTTTAATGTGTTTTGAAGTAGAGCTACAACTTCATTCATCTTCATCTGCCATTACCCCAGTTACCACAATAGTAGGTACCACATGACTCACTTCTTTCCCTCACTGAATTCTGGTACCTCCTCCTCACAGACAAAATTCCCTTCCTTTGCTTATCTAGCCCCACATCGGTATCCCTCTATTTTTATGACCAGTTCTTTGTAGAATGTTTAGTTATTAGAGAAAAGTTTCCTTTCTTTGTTCTTATTTTTCAAAAAATGTCTTCACTGTTTGAATAGCTTTATTTAAATGAAAGATTCATTAAAAAGATGAAAGAAATTTCATTGGCACTGAATAAAATTTTAAAGCATGTTGAGGGAACTGGTAAGTAAATACGTTCCTAAGTATGTTCTGTGACTCTTTCTGTTTGCATTGTGTTTTATTTAGGCTTTTCTCTGAAAGGATCTTGTGTGATCTTCACTTAATTTCCAAATACTCCCAGTGATGGATGTCTGGCAGATGACTGTGAATTGAGTTATACTATATTCTTCGAGTACATCATTGTAGGGATAGTGGAGTCCTTCCCCTACACCTTTCAATTTTTCAAGCATCATCTTTTAAAATTTATTTTTAATTATTTGTATACGTGTATATGTGTCTGTGGGTAACATGCATGTCAATACTGGTACCCATGGAAACCAGTGGTATCAGATCTCATAGAGCTGGAGTTATAAGGGGTTGTGAGCCATCCCATGGGAACTGAACTTAGGTATACTGTCAGAACAGTAAGTGCTCATAACTGCTGAGTCATCTATGTGGCCCCCAAACATTAATTTTATTGAGACAACAATTTATAAACAATAAAAATCACTCATTTAATTGTTGAATTTATTTGACTAATGTATACACCTCTTTAACCACCTGCACAATCAAAATGTAGCACATTTCCGGGTCCCCTCAAAGTTCCTCATACCCCTTTGGAATCAATTCCTACAGCTTCTGTTCACCCAAGGCAAGCCAGCCTTGGCTTCCCAACATGATGACTGACCTGTCTATAATTTCACTTTCTGATAGTTCTTTGCTAGATTTGAGAATACAACTTATTGTTGTGCGTTGACCTTGTATTAAGAAATACTGTTAAATTCTTATTTATAGACTTCTTATTTTATAGGTAGATGGGCATTTCATTGCATTTTTAATCTGTTTTTGTTTGCTTGCTTGTTTTTGAGACAGTTTCATTATCTATCTCAGGCTGGCCTCAAACTTGAGGGGTCTTGCTTCAGCCTATATGCCAGGATTACAGGGATGTACCACTATATCTAGCTGGATGCCTTTTATTTCAAAGGTTTATTTTTTTTTTGTATTTATATGTATGTGTGAGTGTATGCTGTGTGTTTGCAGGTCCCCATGAAAGCCAAAAGAGGCGACCAGATCACCTGGAGCTGGACACAGGTGGTTGTGAGCCACCTGACTTGAGTGCTAGGAATTGGACTCTGGTCATCTGAAAGAGCAGGAAAACACTCTTAACCATTAAGCCATCCTACCATTCTCTGGATGTCTTTTATTTTTAAAATTTCTTTTTTGTTATCTTATTGCATACCTTATAATCCCCATTATAATATTGAACATACATGGTGAAAGCAGATATCTTTGATTATTTCCAATCTTAAATGTTTCAGTTTTTCACCCTTCAGTATGATGTTAACATGCGGTGTTCTATAGAAGATCAGTATCACTTTGAGGATGTTGCTTTAAAGAAACAGTCAAGGTAAGTTTCTGCCTTAGTAAATTTATAAGCTGAGTTATAGTAATTGATTTTGAATGTTAAGCCACCCTTGCATTCCTGGGGGAAAAAACCCACTTGGGTCACAATTATTATGGTATTATCCACTGAATACATTGTTGGCTCAGATTTAATAATATTTTGGTAAAGATTTCAGTATGTGTATCTGTGAAAGATTTGATCTATAATTTTCTTCTCTCACAATATTCATAATATCTCTGCTTTTTTGCATTCAAGAAATCTGTTTCATCCTGGGTTAGAGATTATTCTGTTTTACTCTATTTCCTGAAAGAATTTCTTAAAATATTTTCTTCTCTAGATATAGTTTTTGCCAACAAAGCTGTATGAACTGAGACTTTTCTTTGTAAGAAGTTGTTAAATTTCCTTATTCTTAAAATCAAATGAAAGTTAATTCATGTTTGTCATCTCTTTTTGAGTCTTTCTTCAGTGAGTTTGTATTTTAGATATGTTGTTTTTCGTTGTATATAGGTTGCAAATTAATTGGCATTCTATTGTTCCTAATAGTCTCCTATTTCCATTTTAATATCAGTGGGCTCTGTAATAAGCCTCCTCCTTTATTACACATACAAATTATTTCAATCTTTCCTCTTCTGTTTAAAAGTATATTACTATTATTCATATATTTAAGAAACCACCTTTAGTTTGTCGATTATTTTGTTTTTGTTTTCTATTTCACAGCCCCCGCCCATGTTTATCTTAAGATGTCTCCTTCTACTAAATTTAGGCTTATTTTTACATATTTTTTTTGAGTTTCTTGGAATATGAGGTTAGATTAGAAATGATTTCTTTTCTAAAAGGAACACTAGTGGCTGTAAACATTCCTTTAAACAGCATTTTAACTACATTCTGTAAAATTTTGTTTGTTTTTATATTTTTATATGTGTATTTTATTATTTTAAATTATGTGTATATGTGTGTGGGTGTGTGCACATGAATAGAATATGGGTGTCTGCAGAGGCTAAAAGAGGGCATCAGATCCCCTGGAGCTGGAGTCACATGGGAACCCTCTGCAAGAGCAGCCGGTGCTCTTAACCAGAGCCATCTCTCCAGTTCTCTGTATGTTTATATATGAAGATTTCTCTCATCATTGTGTTTACATTCTCCTTTAAGTCTCTGAGCATACTAAGATGCTTGTTACTAACTCCCATCATTTATATGCTTTTCATGTTTATTTGCTCCCCCATGAATAACATTTTCCTGCGTCTAGGTATTTAAGAATGTTTTAATTGAATCCCAAACATTGAGAATTTTATGTTGCTGAGTGCTGGATTTTGTTCTTCCAGACCACTGGGCTTGTTCTGGCAGGCAGCTTAGTTACTTGCACATTGGTTGCCCCTCTTGAGTCTTAAAACTTTTATTAGGATGGGCTTAGAGGACACTTTATTCTAGGCTTGTTTAGTGGATGAAGATCTGCCCAGTCTACCCAATGATCATAATTCAAGTGTCCTTCAGACAACTCTGGATGTTGACTTCCCAGGTCTCCGATGCTCTTTGTATGACTTCATGGAATTTGGTGGGCAGATTCTCATTTTACTGGTCAACAGACATTCATAGAAGCCTTTCTTTGCATACCGCCTTCTGTGTGGTTCCCTGCTCCACAAGTTCTCATCTCCCCAGTCTAATCTCATTCCTTAACCCAAAATGAAGCCATGTGCTGACTCCTCTATATTCTGTATTTCAGAAAACCTATTATATAATTCAATATGCTAATGAAAAAGAAAAGTTATATGTTTGTCTCAATAGATTTGGAATATTTGAAATAAAATCAATACCTAATTTTTTTTTATTAATAGGGTCTCTCTGTGGCCCCTGCTAGCCTGGAACTCATTATGCAGACCTGGCAAGCCTCAGCCTCACAGAGATCCCCCGCTTCCAGGCTGGGATTGTGGGTCTTACTCTGGTTTCATTTTTTCAGGGATCACAGTCTTATGATACTGGTTGTCCACTGCCTTTAAACAACCATTTCACATTTGAAACCACTTGAAGCTAGATTGCTTAAAAAAAAAAGAGGACAGTGTATATCTTTATCATATTGACAGCATTAGTGGAATCATCTGAATTCTTGCAAGTTTAATTTTTGCACAAGTGTTTGGCATTTAGCATTCATCCAGGTAACATTCATCCAGAATTAAAAAATAATTTCATTCTGAGTTAAAAAATAAGTGTCTGGGTGTGGTGGCACATGCCTTTAATCCCAACACTTGGGAGACAGAAGCAGGCGGATCTCTGTGAGGTTGAGGCTAGTCAGATCTACATAATGAGTTCTAGGCCAGCAGGTGCTACAGGCAGACCCTATCTCAGAAAAAGAAAAGAAAAAGACAAAAGATCAACAAAAAATTAGGTATTGAATTTTATTTAAAACATTCCACATCTATTGAGACAAGGATATAACTCTTCTTTTTAATCAGTATGTTGAATTCTATAGTAATAGGTTCTCTGAGGTTAATCCACATTTGCATTGTGACCTACACCCAGCTTTGTCTTTATGTATTTTGCACATTCATTAGATAGATTCAGTTGGCTAAAGTTTTTCTAGGATATTGTGTTTTTTTGTTCTCATACAAGTTTCCAATTAAAGCAGTCTAGCTGTGAAATATATTAGACTGCTCTTCCTCTTTCTGATTTCTTTTTTTAATACTTTGTTATTTTTATCTTATGTATATGAATGTATTTCCTGCATGTGTGTAAGTGCACCTATGCTGTGCAATGCCCATGGACAGATGGGGGTGTCCTCGTGGTAGGTGTTGGGAATCAGACCTGGGTCCTCTGCAAGAGCAGTCAGTGCTCTTAACAACTGAGCCATCTCTCTAGCCCCCTCTTCCTGATGTTTGAAATGACTGTTAGGTAGGGATTATCTCTTACTTAATCTTTTAGTGGAGCTGATTTCTAGAACTTCTAATAGTAGGCTTAGCATGGAGCTTCTTGGTTACTCTTTCTATGCATTATCCATGCTATATACATGTCCACATTCCTTATGCTACCTCTAGTAATCACTTATGTCTGTATTAGCTGTGTTGATTGTCAGATCAGTTATCAGCCCATCACAGTGCTTGTATTCCAGTAATCCCTAATCTACTTAATAATGGCCCCAAGATATAAGCCTAGTGACACTGGCAATTCAGATATCCAAGTGAAGCCCCATACACCCACACAGTGCTTCCTTCAAAAGAAAAAGGGAAAGTTCCCAATTTAATTTAAAGGAAGAAGAAGAAGAAGAAGAAGAAGAAGAAGAAGAAGAAGAAGAAGAGGAAGAAGAAGAAGAGGAAGAAGAAGAAGAAGAAGAAGGGGAGGAGGAGGAGGAGGAGGAGGAGGAGGAGGAGGAGGAGGAGGAGGAGGAGGAGGAGGAGAAATGTCCTATTCTGAGGTTGCTAAGATGGAATCTTTTAACTACAAAATAGAGAAGAACAAAACCCCCCAGAGATTCATGTTCTAATTTTGCTGCCACAACTCAGACTCTAGGAGTTCCAGATGCAGCACATATGTGCTTAGATGAGGTAGAGAAGGTGTTGTTTGTTTGTAAATAAAATCTGAACAGAAACACATTGCTTCTAATGTGTTTCACCAGAAAGCACCAAGCCTGTGTGAGACCCTCAGCAAGGCATCCCCTGAAATGAATGACATCAGATTATTTACTGCACCTAAGGGATGGCCTCACAGATTCAGGAATAGCTATGCACAGGACTTGGCTTCGAGTATCTGTAGGGTAACATATCCCCTGTGCATGTGGGAGACTGCTGTATTCTCTAATCTCTTATCTATCAATAAGTGTTTATCTGTTTTCATTGTGAAAGATACATAGAGATAAATAGATCCTCTCCTTCTTCCTTTCTAAAAACCAAATTTCCATGGGAGATCCTGATGGTTAAAAATTGTTTAGTCTCTAGGGTGGAGTGCTTCATACTTGAACCTAAGCAGGAGATAAAATTCATTGAGCTAAACCACACACACACACACACACACACACCAAGCAAAACTAGGCAATTATGTATAAAATCAGGGTATTATATCAACGTCAATATCCTGGTTAAGATGTTTCATTTTAGTTTTGCAAAATATTACCGCTGGGGAAATTGGGTTAAGAGTGTATTGGGTTGCTCTATCTATTTCTTATCCTAGAATGGTTCATTTCCCATCTTGACGCTTTGTGCTGGTCTTTTTTGTTATTGTGGTTTCAAGCTATCCCTATTTCACAAGTAGCCTCAAGCAACAATTAGTTCTGCATGTAATTTCTGAATCAAATGGTGGCTTTGGGTGAGAACTGTGGGATCAGTTTGGAAGCAGATGTAGCCTGAGGTAAAGTCACCACCTGCATTTGAGGGAAATTGGGGGTGGGTGGAGGGAGGAACAGTGGATGCACACTGTCGTCTGGTACACAGGCTGGCCTGCAACTCACTATACAGACAGTGCTGACCTCAAATTCATGATGCTCCTGATTCATCCTCCCAGTGCAGATGAGAGTAACCAAGCTGGGCTTCCTGGAACCCTTTAACCTAACAAAATCTCATGCCCCATATCAGACATGCTGAAATTGAGTCACGCCAAGATCATATAAAGTCATTCATCAAAAGAACACTAGGAGAGGCTGGGAAGATCGCTCAGTTAGTCAAGTGCTTGCCCCACTTAATCCTGCTGGTTTCATTCCTAGCACTACGTAAATGGACTATGGTGGCACATGCCTGTAAGCTACGTTACTTGAGAGGTAGAGACAGGAGGAACAGAAATTCAGGGTCATCCTTGGCTACATATTGAATTTGAGGTCAACCTGGGCTGTGTAAGACCTTGTCTCAAAAACAAAACAAACAGAAAAGCATTAGGGTATTTGGGGACTGAAGGATTTTGACCAGAATCTTCCAGTGACAATACTCTTTCTATATCATTGACTACTGAAGCCATTTAATCTTCCTCAATCTACTTTTCCTTATGTAAAACCTGAAACTGTTGATCTAGATATGTCAAGTCACCTTCTACAACTAGTGGACAATTGTGTACAGCTGTATCTTTCTTTTTGCTATTATATAGACATTATTTTACCAGCTTCTTTAATTAAACTCACATAGATAAGAACTTTCATATTTAATACAGTTATCTCTGTATAATCGGGAAAAATAACTTTAAGGGTTCTAAACCAGTATGACTGTTAATTTCTATACACTATCAACACAATTCATAAAATTAGAATATTTTTTTCCTCAAATGACAACGTAGCTAAAGTTTCCAAAAAATTCAAATTCTCCATATATATGTGTGTGTGTGTGTGTGTGTGTGTGTGTGAGTGTGTGTGTGTGTGTATGCCTACATAAGTATGTGCGTGCACACACACACACACACACAGGGTTTTATTCCATCTCAGGGCCATGTGGTGAGCATCTTTTTTCTGTGCAGAAGGGAGGTCACTGTAGAATTAGTGAACCTAAATCATCAGTGTGGCAAGCCCAGAGTTTGTTTTAAAATATGTAAATAAAATTTTAGTTTATAAAAAGGTAAAATGAAAACAACTGCACTTACCACATTTGAGGAGCATCTGGAGATAGAATTCACACAGCGAGAACGTGTAAGTCATGGTGGGCAGGGGGTTCGGTGGGTTGGGTAGGGACAGTGGGAAACCAGGATGGTTGAGGAGTCAACCTTCTCCATAGAAATAGTGTAAGAAAACCTTCTTCCTCTGCCCCTGCCATCCATTGGTGTGAAAGCAGAAAAGAAGTCTATTTGGACCTTTCTGTAAACTGCTGAGTATGACTCATGAGTTAGCAACCTCGCTTCTCCCCGCTGCCTGAATATGCCTTTAAGGAACCAGGCCTTTCAGATCCTGTCACTATGGTAGAAGAAAAATGAAGTTCAGAGAAAGTAAGTGACTGGCTCAAAGTCATACCTTCTTTGATAACAAGAGTCATTCAACTGATCTATGTCCATTCTGTCAGTCAGTATAGGCTAAGCTGTGATATGGTAACAAACAGACCTGTATTACAGTGACATAGTGTAACAAGCTTTATTTCTCACTTGTTCAAGTGTGTCCTGTGTTGATAGAGGAATCTTTTTGTGGCAATCATGGACATAGTTTGGCTGATGAAGCAGCCATTGGTGCAAAAAAAAAAAAAAAAAAAAAAATTGGTTTTCAAAAGCCAGAGGGAAAGAGCTTTGGAAGTCTAACCTCCTGGGTCTGCAAGGGGCTCAAGTCAATTCTCTCAAACTCTTGGATCAAATCTAACCACAAGACTAAATAGAGCCAGATGCACTAGGAAGGGAATGAAAGTGGACATGCACCTAGAAATGTGTCTAAACAGCACTTTCCCGCCACACCCGCCCTTTGGTCTCAGCCCACCCGAATCGTGCCATCTCTCACGTAAGACTTTCTGCATCCCCACAGACTACCCTCCTAAAAGTTCTATTTGCAGTGTTTGTGCCTGGGGACATAGGAAACGGGAGAATGCAGATTGTGCTTTTGAACTCCAGAGCTAACAGCATGAAGCCCAAATCCCAGCGCCATGCTGGGCTGCAGAGCCTGCCCTCAGCTAATATAGGTGGCCCTCAGGAGCCAGCTGTCAGCTTTAGTTTCTCCATTTGGAGCCACGGGGCCAGAACAGGCCTGGGGCTGTGACAGGTTCAGGAGAAGTCTCTAATTTCATATTCTGGATCCACTCCACCCTCCTGGGAGTGCGCCCGGCACAGGGAGGCCAGCTTGCTTTGGGTCCTCCGGTAGAAACTAAGCAAGCGGGCTATGTAGTGTCTCCTCTGCCTTCTCTGTTCTCTGTGCCTTTTCTGTGCTGTGAAACTGTGGTTGAGGTACAATCTGATAGTCTCATAGGATAGATTAGCAAGAGCTAGGGCAAACCCTCCCCTACCCTTGAGTTTTCAGGCAAAGTCAGCTGCTGGCTGCAGGGATGTCAAGCCAGCCTACACCTACAGGGAGTGCTGTCTTTTGCTTCTCCTTTCTCCCCAAAGAAGCCAGTTTCTCTCAGTGTAGACTTGAGCATTAGAGGGAAAATTGCTGCCAGGTTTACCTTTCCTGTGTGGACAAAGGACTTTAGGAGGATAGGCTGGCATCTTCTGTCTCTGCTCCAGCCCCAGATGGATCTCTCAAGTATTTGATAACTATGTAATATCAGCAATAGAGAGGGAAGGCCCAGAGTGACTATTTCTTTTCTAAGCACCCTCCCCGGGTGATTTTCACGTATAGTCAGTCTGTAGAAACCCTTCTGCAGGCCAACCTCTTCATTTAAAGGTGGGACAGGCCTGGAACAGAGGAAAGACATTGCCAGTGCCTCACAGACCAACAGGGTGGCACCCTTGGAATTTTTGTTCATGACAAGACTGGAATTCTATCTCTGTACCTCTGACACAGAACACGAGGTCTGAATATGGGTTAGATGAAGACTGCATCCAAATGTCCCCACTATTTTATTTTATTTAACAATTATAAGGCACCAGCATTTAAAATGCTTTATAGATAGCCTTTAATCCTTAAAGCAACCCCTTGTGGTCATAACCATTTTCTCCTATTTTATAGAGAGACCCAGAGAGATTAGGAACATTCCCGGAAGGTCACAAGGATGTCAGGTGGTGGTGCAGAAACTTAAGTTGCAAAAAACTAAGAGAACAAAGGGTCTAAGTTCACGGCTGTGCTCTGCTGGGGCTCTCTCAGTGCTCTTCAAGGCTCATCACTCAGTTCAGTGCTCAGCAGGCTCCAGTAGGGCCCAGCCTCTTTCTCTTCTTCTCTTTTCCTTTCACTCCCCCTCTCTTGCCCTAGGTATTATGTGCAGCCAGCCCTACCCCCTCTTTTGACACAAGGTCTCTCTGTAGCTTCCACTGGCCTGGAACTCTCTCTATAGAACAGGTTGGCCTTGCTGTCACAGAGATCAGTCTGCCTCAGGTGATCCAGGTGCTGAGATTACAGGCGTGAGGGAATGGCATGAGACATCTGCCTCTCCAGGTCCCTTTCTCTCTCATAATTTACCATCTTGTTCTTTAGTCTTTTCCTTCAGGAACCCAATCTCCGTAGATCCACACACTTCCAAGACAGCTGAGAGGTGCCAGTGTTAATTATTGTCATCCTGACAGTTGCACCTAAGACTGGCCCACAGCAGTTTCTGTAACAGTGGATGGGCAGGACTGCATCTGCAGGTGGCTCCCTGACTTGGAATGCAAATAAATGTGCCCATCTCCTCAACAGCCCAGTTTGGAACCATATCTAGGAAGCTTTCTAAAACACCTGTCTAGGCCTTATTCATTTGCAATGCTCTAGGCATCTGAATATTGAGAAAGGGCAAGCGTTGTGTTCTGTTGTCCAGCGCAATTGTCTTAGACTTACCAAGTTTTCTATTTAGAAACCCAGGGACCATGTGCTGGGCTCCCTGATCAATAGGCCCTATCAGCTTGGATTGATATTTCAGTGCAGTGTTATCCAGCTTCTGAGCAAAGCTTTCATGAAAATGCCATGCCCACTCTGGAGTTGTTAGAGTCCCATGGCTTGACTTAAGACAAGCAGATATAAAGGACATGTTCAGCCTCCCTGAGCTGGGCCCAGAAGGGAATCTCTTCAGACTTCAGACCATGTGCTTTGTCCTAGGAAAGTACTCCAAGAGATGCCTAAGAACTTAAAAGCATACTCTACAGTTTTCGTAAGAAAAAAAAGTTCAAATTTCCCAAATTATATCCAAACAAAAAATTGCCTCCACCCTGTTGATATCCAGCTAGGAACAGTGAGGAGGACGGAGAGGTCGGGCGGGGAGAGAAGGAGGGGATTTGCTGGCAGGAGGAGCAAGCTGGGGCACACTTCGCTCTAGTCTGAAGGTGCCACAAGATGGCAGCATTTCTGAATCTTCTCCCTGGGTCTGGGTGGGCCCTCATGGTGCTGGCCTCCTTTGGCCTGAACATCAGCCCCATGTTCGGCTCTAAGAGTGTGGGCCAGTATGATCTTCTTTTGGATAGGGCAGACGGACTGGATCTCCGTGGTCCACATTCAGCAGTTTCAGCAACAGCTTTCAACCCAGTATCCATGTGGAAGTTGGGTTAGATTTTTATGAGAAAACACTTAGTTGGCCAGATGTGTGAGGGTGAAGAACTGTGGGATACCTTAGAAAGTACATCCTGTTAGTCTCAGCTTGTGTGGGGAGGATTTCATCTATTCTGACTGGCATCCAGCTCTCCCAAGCTTCAACATCAGTACCAGTCTCTGGCGGTGACCTAAGATGCAGTTTTTGTGGTGAAAACCCTTCTTGGTGTCTGACTTGGATCCCCCATTCATTTATCCACTTGTCCACAACCATTTGGCATCTTCAGAGCCAGGTGCTCAGGGAAACAGCATGATTACTCTGCCATTATGGAGCCTGCATATAGTATGTGAGGATGGCGGTCAAGTTCATGGATCTGGATTATAAAGTGGCTTGCAAGGATATATAGCAGGGATTCTAGAAGGTTCCATTACTTATTAGCTGCATGACCTGGGGCAGTTGCAAGTCCAGGAGCCTTTGTTTGGTCTTTGAAATATTTTATGGGCTGTTCATGAGAATTAAAAAAAAAAAAATGCAAGCAACCACACCTGTCAAAAATGCTGGATGAGACTTATTTTTATTGCTGTTATGCAGTCTCCTAACACTAGGGGCGCTATTTACACAGCCTGCACATGCAATCTTGTCTCAGTTTCCTCATCTGTAAAGAGAATCAATAATTTTGATGTCATCATGGGATTTTTTTTTTCTGTGAGGGCTAAATAAAGTTATGTAAAGAATGTTGAACTTTAAATCTGCTTTTGGAGTAATAACTAGGGCTTCAGGGTGATTATTAGAATGTGTGTTTGGCTAATTAATGGCCAACCTTTATCTAAGAACTGCCTCCTCCTGCTCCTGCCTGAAGGACTTATTCATGTACTTGAACCAGTCTGTGAGTCTACTCTCTGTCTCTGAGCATTCGTGGTCTGAGCAGTGCCCAGCTCTAGATCACAGAAGTAAGATCTGTTCAACCAACTGGGCAGGAGGATTTGCAGAGAATCATTCAAGGCAGAAGGGAGAGAGGGAGGAAGACCACACCTGACTAATATAGTGGCATCTACCTCACCTGCTAAATGTCAATTAAGCATCTCTGTTTTGTAGAATAGGAAGTTGACCCAGAAAATGTGTTATCTTGAATGGTTTTCTAGAAGGAACTATAAGACTACAGCTAAGCTTGTCCCTACTCTAACAAGAGGCACTTGAAGGTTCTATGATGGGGCCACCCCTTTTCTGACCCCAGTTTTTGGCCTTGAATGAGCTTCCCTGCCTGCACCACTATCCCTGAGGATGAGCATATGACCAGGGCTGGCCCACATATAGATGTCACAACTGGAGTAGTGAGCATGTAGTGGTCGGGAAGGGGTGGGAGGTATCTCAGCCAGACCAGAAGAGAATCAATCCTAAGGTTTTGCCAGAGCTTCAGGATAATGCATTCTCTTCCAAAACATTGCTAAACCAACTGCCCATCTGCCTAGAATTGCTGGTGGCCATGGCATTGGCCCCTGAGATGGATGGAAGCTGGCAAGAGGAGGTGTAGAAAATAGATGGCAAAGCAAAGATTCCTCCCTAGGAGGAATTCCTCCCTACGTGAGCATTCAGAACCCATCACTTTTCCACTATGTGAGTTTGTATATTTCTTTGGATATATGCAAGTTTGCGTTGAACTTTTGCTCTCAGATCTGCAAGCATCCTGTGTAACACAGAAACATTCTCCAAAGAGAGCAAGCCAGGTGCTGAGAACACAGTGAAGATTTTATTTGAAGTTGATGTGACACTTAGCATCACTCATTAATGTATTATGTTGCAGAAATTAAAGATATTGAAAATCCGTGCTATACCTAATCTATGTAATTGAAAAATAGCTCAGGTCAACATTCTGTACAACATTATCTATTAAATCCAAGAAATCTGCTGCTCTGGAGTTAGAAAGATCTGAGTTTGAATTCACCCTCTGCTAATTACCCTGGACAAGTGTCCAAGACCCGTAAGTGTCATGTGTCTCAGCTTATTCATCTGTAACATGGTGATTTTAAAAAGTAGTTGCATCACTGGGTCATTAGGGAGAATTATCTGAAATGGTAAGAATATCCAGCTGCAAACACATCTATAAGGTAGGAAATGGGAGATTAAGAAGCTTGCTCAAGATCAGCCAACTGGTAGGAAACAGGGCGGGGATTTGAACCTAGGCATGTAGCACAGATCTTTGAGTCCTGATCACTGTGTCAACCATCTCTAGAAGCTCAGAGAAGTTAGGAAACTTGCCCAAATGTCATTCCCAAACAAATAAGGTGAAGAGCATTTTACGCACTGAGCTGTCTCCCTAGACCACATCTCTCCTCTTATTTGTGAAGTATTTTGGATTTCAGATTCTCAGGTTAGGGATGTTCAACCTGTTCTTTGTTTTAATATATTATTTATTATATAATATTTATTATATTATGTTAGTGCACCTGGTTGTGCAATACCTGCAGTGGTCAGAGGAGCGTGTCACATTCCTGTGGAACTGGAGTTATGGATGGTTATTAGCTGCCATGTGAGTGCTGGGAACTGAACCAGGTACGCTGTAAGAGCAATCAGTGCTCTTAACTGCTGAGCCATCTCTCCAGCCTCTCGACTTGTTCTTAATTTTTTTTGTGAAACTGAAAAGCTGTAGGAAAGCAAAGAGGGTGAAAGCGGAGCCTCCCAGACACGGGATGCCTTCTTTGCTTCCCTAACTTAAGCTCCAGATTTCTATTCTGAGGAGCACAGGTTCTGTGAAGTTCTGTGAGGTGCTGAAGCTTTTGTTCCATAAAATAGAGTTCCATGGTCAACAGTTGTTTCAAAACTGTGGAATCAGGAAAGGCTAAATGGGTTTTACAGTCAGCTTCTCAGCCTTGAGCAGCTTCCTCTGCAATGGGTCTTTCTAGAACCAAACATCATTTGATCACAGGATTGGATTCGCTATCTGCTGTTTCTGAGAACACCATTGGGAAAGACTGTTCTGGACTGTCTCATTCTACAACCTTGAGCAAGATGAACATTTAAAAAATTATTTCATTTAATGTATATTTATTGAGTGTAGACTGAGTACCCTTTATCCAAAATGTCTGAGGCCAGAAGTATTTCCGATTTTGTGGTTTTCCCCATTTGGGGGATATTTATCTAAACTTTGCAGGTTGCGCATCCCTAATCCAAAAAGAGCTCCAAAAATCTGAAACCTTTTATGTGTGATAATCAGCACTCAGAGTTTTCGATTTTGGAATATTTGGGCTTCAGGTTCTCAGATTATGAATGGTCAACTTGTACCGAGTTTGTAGCAGGCTTAGAGGTGATAGGAAGGCAAAGAGGAAGACTCCACCCAGATCTTATGACTGTGTTGTCATGATCACACTTGTGCTTATGCTCAAGACTGTCGAGGAACCGAAGAGATGCAGGTGAAGGCTTTCCAGGAAAGGAGAAGGCACACTGGAGGAAACCCACAGCGACATTTCCAGGCCCCCGAGGCAGAAGCAGACTTTAAGGTAACATACACGATCTTATTGTGATGCCAGCAGCTTCAGTCACTGGGCAAATGTGGCTCAGTTCACCCTCTCAGGCTAACGGAGCACAGGGTTTGATCTCTGAAGACCTTCCTAAGACTTGCTGAACATTGGGTTCTACCGTACGTTTTACTTAATTCTCATTTTATTTCTTATACGTTTCATCTCTGCCATGTGTGCACTCCTGTCTGGTTTTCTGTCTTTTTGTTTGACTCCTTTGAAGATAAAGACACCTTGCTTTTTTATTCTTCAACTCTACCTACCTGTCATAGCTTGCTTCATCTGTCAACTTGGCCCAAGCTTAGAGTCACCTGGGAAGAAGGACCTAAACTGAAGAATTTGCCAGATTAGATTAGTCTGTGACTCCGACTATGAGTCAGTTGATGGAGAGGAGCCTGGCCCAATGTGGTCGACGCCATCTCTAGGCAGGTGGGCCTGGGATAGATAATAAAGTGCCTGAGCAAGCCAGTAAGCTGCATTCCCCATGGTCTCTGCTTCAGTTCCTGTCTCTAGGTTCCTGTCTTGGGCTCCTGCTCTGGCTTCCCTCACTGATGGACTGTAGCCTATAAGCCAGAAACCCTTTCCTCCCCAAGTTGCTGTTGGTCATGGTATTTGTTACCTCAACAGAAAGCAAACTAGAACATCACCCAAATCTCCAAGTTCTTTGCAAACATTTTTCATTCCTTTTTCTGTCCTCTCCTTTCCTTCATAGGATGGTGCTAGAACGGGAGTCGACTGGACTTTCCTTTCCAAGTATAATTGCTTGTTGTTTCAGAGAGGAGAGTCCAGGGAGGGCACAGCCTGACCTCTGGGAGCCTCCAGGGAAAGGCTTTGAGAGCTATGGATGAAGCTCTGAAAATGTGTGAGCTCTCAAGAGAAGGAATGGGGACCAGATACTAGAGGAGACAGAACTGGGCACCCGGGGAACTTTGGGGTGCAACAGAGTGCCACTCAAGCACAGGTAATGAAATTCTATGCCTTGTAGAGAAGAAACCTCCCACATCTCAGCACAGAATCCAGCATCTCTGGGTTGGGTAGTGACCATTACAAGGCTTCTTCAAGAGCATTCTTAAGCCATGCACAAGTGGAAACCAGAGGAAAGAAAAAAAGGGCAGGATGGTTACAAGTGAAAAAAACAGGACAGGAGAGATGGCTCAGTGGTTAAGAGCATGCTCTGCTCCTGCAGAGGACTCGGGTTCATATCCCAGCTTCCACATGGTGGTTAACAACCATTTGTAACTCCAGTTCTAGGGTATCCAATGCCCTCTTCTGACCTCCATAGCCACTGCAAATCATGGGTGCACTTACATACATGTAGGCAATACATTCATACACATAAATTAAAATAAATAAAATAAAAAAAAACAACAACAAAAAAGCCAGATTTGGGCTACTGAAGATCACATACCCCATGAGTGCCAGGGCCTTGTCTTTGCATTTTTGGTCCACCACTCTATTCAAACCCCTAGTATAGCCCCTGGCACACTGGATATATTCATAAACATGGACATGGTTGAATACTAAATAGTAAAGGTTACTTTAGGGGATGTCTGTAAATGCATGGTTATTTCTTTAAGAGTGCCTCATTCTCAATGGTCATGATATCAAGGTCTTGTGCTCCTGATTTCACCCTCAGTAATAATCACAATGCAGCTATATCCTAGACCTGGAAGACCTGGAATACAGAGACTTTTCCTGGTTGGCGTGAATTCATCTGGCCAGTTTAAACAGGCAGAGAAGAAACTGGACTGGGCATCCATATGTTATTCAGGAAGCAGGTCCAGGGAACAAAAAGGAAAAGTTGTTTCTAATGAGTCCTTCAAAAAACCTGATGACCATGAAGCAGCTTGAAAAGATGGAAGTTATTCAGTCGGGTTGGATATCAATCAGATTATTCACATCCAAGTTGGATTGATAGGTAGGTAGATGGTAGTTTTTCTCCAAACAGAAAGTTATCTCCTCCAGCCCCAAAAGATTGGAAAATTTATGGTGGAGGAATTTAAGGTCTTAAAGTGGGGGGAGTAGGTTTGCCGTAGAGTTTACATGTAAGTCTATGAGAGTTCTTAAAAACATATTTATAAGGAAATATGTCCAAAAGCACATATCTGACAAAGACTCATACCTAGACTGTATTTTATAATCAGTTTTCAAGTCCCACCAACAAAAACATATGTGATCCAAAGAAAGGATGGGCAAGAAATAGGAACATACATTCCACAAAACAAGGATAACAGAGGGCTGGTAAGCACATGAAAAGATGTTATATCATGAGTCATTGGGAAAGAGCAAGTTAAAACCAAAGGGAGATATACATTAAGTGAGGTAGAAAATGTGAACAATCAGGATCATTCACGCTTTGCTAATGGGATTGGTACCACCACTCTGGAAAGCAGCTTAGCAGTTTCCTATACAACTAGGCCTGTGAACCCCTTATGACCCCACAGTGGTATCTACCACTACACAGTTGTCCACAGCAGCTTTAGTCATAACACCGCAGACATAGAAGCATGCAGAAAGCTGTATGTCTATGCTATGGATCCTACTCAGCAAAGAGGCAAACTATTGATAGACAAAACAACATGGATGAGTCTCCTAAAACGGTCCCAAGAGAACACAGCCAGCATTCTTAAAATGAAAAAAAAACAAAAAAAACCCGGAGATGGAGAGCTCATTTGCCTTGCAATGAGGGTAATTATGGGGAGAAAGGAGCTCTACGTGGTGAAAGACAACAGGTGGAATCCCTGTGGTGATGGAACTGTTCTGTATCTTCTGTAGTGTTGGCAACGTGAATCTAGACGTTGCATAGGACTGAGCTCAATCTGTTGCCACATGGTGGGAACCGCACTCCCAGCATTAGAGTCAAGGCCATGAGAAGGGCAACAGAAACCAAAAGAAAAATGCTTTTTCCTCACCCCTGAAGTGACTGCTTGACTATATGGAAAATCATGACAGAAGAGGAAGGTACCCATGAGACTCCCAGAGTACATGCTGCCTTGTGAGCTGGCTAATGCACAGCATGGTGTTTCCTGGTTGAAGCAGCCCACGTCATCTTTAAGTTCCAGGGGACCTTTGAATTTGAGAGTGCTTACATGGGTATTTCAGAAGAGGGCTGGGGCTTCGAAGTTCTGGCAAAACAAATCTATAGAATTGTCTCCATTTCTTCCTAAGGATGACAGGGAAGGAAGAACTGAACCAAACCAGAGACCAGCTGAAGCTCTTAGTATAGAGCTTCCCACATCTCAGAAGCTGAATATATCTGTAGGCATAAAATAGGACTTTGACCCCAAACCTGTAGCAGCTTCTTATTTACAGTAAATAACCCAGAAAACCAGACTCCTGCAAAAAAAGATGTTTGATATCCAGAGATATTCCATCCTATCATAACCTGTTTTGAATGTCTGCTATAACTTAAGCTTGCATTGAGCCCAATTGCTACCATCAGTGATTATATCCAGGAAAACAAACAATGACTTCTCTAATGATGGCTCCAGGCAGCCAGAATTAGATGAACCAGAAAACTTCTATAACTTTGCCACTACTTGAAAATCAAGACAACCAGAGAAAGCCAACTGCAGGCTCTTAACTAACCAGATGGACGGCACTTCTAGCTAACCCTCTCAGTCCTTAGGCCGACAGCCTCCAGTCATGCCACACCAAAGCTGGCTTTTCCCTATGATACAGCTCCTTTGAGTCTCTGCCAAGTACAGAAGTTGGTGATCAACTCCCTGTTCCAGCAGGCTCAGAATGAATGGGTTTTGCTTGCCTCATCTTTCTTGGCTTTTATTTCCAGACACCTTTCTAGATACTAATGAAATATATTATTTCAAGCAACTGATGGAATCACCTACTTTCCTGATTTGGTCTCTTGCTATTCCTTCCTTTGGTCTGTGAAGAGAATTTCTTCTTCACAGACTCCATCCCTGTGCATAGGTTTTTACTGAGATCTAGACTGGCTGACAGGCAGCCTCAGGCCCTCTGGCAGAGCAGGAGTGGTCAGTGTCATCCTTGAACTCTGTCCTCTGGCCTGGCTGGTCCCCCTACTAGACTGGATATTCCCACCATACTCACACCCCACCCCAAGATAAATTGATGCTGTTCTCCTTGTCTAACTCAATACCATGTTTCTTTTGAGAAATTACGGTGGAGAAGGAAGAGCTGTGTGTTGGCTTTCCATTCTGCACTCATCAGCAGTACCGCACCCTCACCAGCACTATCTCTGTTGCTGTGATGTGAGGACTCAGCTCTTCCCTTCTCTGCATAACTCTGCCGAGTCACCTGTCCAGCTCCTCCCATCCCTCAGGCGGCTGGACATGACAGAAGTCTCCAATGGACCATTCTGTGGGGTTCCCTGTGGGAGGAGGGATAACTGAGCTAGTGGTATCTCTACAACACACTACCCAGAGGCCAACCCAAGGCAGAATTACATTCCTGTCTCCCGCGCTGGAGCTCTTGTACCAAATGGTACCAGTTAGCACCACCAACCCCTGAGCCCGCCACACCCTCACTATCATTCACAGCACACAGACTCCATTCCCAGAAGCATGTTTTTCAAAATGGAACGATCTGAGTAACTAGTGTACATTGCCTGCATGTGACATTGTGTAATACCTCTTATCCCCTTCCCTCTCTGTCCTTCACCACCCCCTAAAACCCACTGTCACTGAACATCATTAAAAACAAAACAACACAACAAAATTCCAAATCCTCACTCCCCCATCCCCTTACAGGCCCAGGTCCTGGGGAGCCGGGGCACAGGAGAGGCTATCTCCTCTAAAGTGCAGAAATAAAAATGACTTTCTCCTTTCAGCACTGTTCCCTGATGCGCCTCTGTGATCAGTATCAAATGCTCAGTAGCAAGGATTTCTGTGGAGCCTCTCAGCTAAAATAGATTGCACCTGCCCGTTGCTCTTTGTGAGGGAACAATGGGCATAACAATAAGGAGCTGGTATATTGTTCACACATGAATAGTCTCCATTCTAGGTGTTTGCTGTTGGGCCCTGCAGATTACCTGCAAAGAATGTCCAGCTCCCTCTGTGGAGAAAGGTTATGCTCCAGGCAAGCAGTCCAGGCTGTTTTGAGGTAATGAATCAATAGGGGCCTGCAATTAACAGAGTCTGATTTCCAAATGGTAGGAGTTGCCTTTGGAAACGGGGTCTGTTTTCTCCTTTAGTCTAACTGCACAGCCCAGGGTGTTTCTAGGCAGGGATGGGGGGGCAGAGGAAGGGGCAGAGGGTGGCAAGCCAGGCTTCTCTAGGGGCTTATCTGGGTACACTCTCGGGGAGACGAGACCCTTATGCATGCAGTTTGGATCCAAGCAGCAACAAAGGCAGGTAGAGAGGCAAGAGTGTCTTCTGGGATTTTTCTGGCCCAATTTTTTTGTTTTTGCTTTTTGGTAGGAGGAAGAGAATGTTGGTGACCAGGGATGGCTCACCATGTGGCCTCGTGAAGCACTGAAGAACTCCTGCTTGTCCAATGTGGTGCTGTAAGCGGAAAAAAAAAAGAACATTCTTTGACTGCAGCATGCATAACTAAAGTCCTGTCATTGCACCATCATCATCTAGCACTGTGACCTGAAGCAAATGACATAACCTCTCTGAATGCCAGTGTCTTGTCAGTCAAGTGGGTATTGTCACTTCCCTGAAAGGATCTTGGAGTGTGACAATGTATTCATTCAAGAATAATCCAGTATTTCCTATAGTTGGGGAGACACTACAACACAGCTCTGGTCAATCAAAGGGGCCATCTGGAGGTAGAACTTCCTGGAAAGCTATTGGTTCCTTGATTTAAGACACTGATTTTTTCCTTTTTTTCTGTGCTTTCTTCCTTCGTGGAATGCAGTCATGGTGCCTGGAAGCCAAGGGGCCGCCATCTTGCACCCATAAGGTAACTCCTCAAGTGCTTAAATAAATGACAGAGACGGAGAAGAGGGAGCTGGAGGTGTTGGTGACAGTCCTTGGCCTCAACTGCCTTCACAGGAGCCAGTAGATCCCTGTGTGCTGAAGTCATGTTTCTGGAACTCTGTTACATGTGGCCACACAGTCTTTAAATCATGCCTGGTTATACAACATCACACTGGGAGACATGTCATCAGGACATTGGAGCTTCAAGACTTTGCTGCTTTCTCCTCCATCTGTCAGCCCCTGCATCCGTCCTTTATTGTTGTTATTATTTGCCTATACTTTCTTGCTTACTAGTAAATCAAGCTAAATTAAGGCAGAACAGAGGCAATCAGAACTGAGGCTCTTATATAAATACCTGCCTGCATCACTGAAGGTGCTGGAGTTAGTTAATCAACTCCAAGAATAAGAACAATGAAGACACTGCCAGCCAGACTGACTGGGGCAACCCTTGCTAAGGAAGTAAACACAGGAACCAACAGGCCCCAGATCATAATGGTAATAAAATTTTAAAAGCTTCTTGCCTAATAAAGAAAGCTTTGCTGAATTCTTACCCCTGGGGAAGTAGACAAGCTTGTCCAGATATCTAAAGTGACTTTTCATAGGAACTAAGGAGTGGCAAGGGCATGTCTTGGCTAAGGTTAGAATGGAGCCTGTGACCCAGTGGGAGAGCTGGGATGGGGGTCCTAGTGACCTGTGAAGGTCGATGTGCTGACCCTTCAGCTGTGGGCAGTGTGGCTTACAGGCTGCTCTGCAAGAGCATTTCAGAGTAAAAGTGAATCACAAATGAACTAATCACCATTAATGTGGCGGCTAGAAATGCCAGTCTGACATCCTTCCTAATGGCTGACAAATGTCAGGGTGACTTGTGTGCTTTTCTTGTTAATTGAATTGGTTAATTAGGTCCCAGAGGCCTAGCTGCTAATTATGAGCTACAGCCAAATATAAGCTTAAAAAACAGAGAGAGAGAAAGATGCAAGGAAGTTAAGACAAAAGAGAAAACACACATGCACTCATGCAAACAAGCCCCCCAACTCCTTTGTGTGCTTTGCCATCCACACTGTTACGGTCTCTTCATTCCTGACCCGCCACATGTTACTCTCTTCTTGATGTGTTCAAAAAATTTATTTTAAAGGCAAGAAAAGCTCCAGTTCTGCCTTTTTCCACCAGGAGCATCTGCTCAGGCAGTGCCTTGTTCATTAGTTTTCTGCCAATTAGCAAGGGGAAAAAAAAAGTGGGGGGAGGCAGGAAAAAGTCCAGATTTACAACCTAATGTGTTACCGTGTAAAGAAAGATGCAAAGGTGATCACATCTACCAGGCCCAGTTGATTGGTGTTTATGAAAACTTTTCCAGGACTTCTTAGCAAATACTCTAGACACAGGGATAAAGACCCAGCCATCCTGAGCAGGACCTGCTTTACTGGGGAAAAGGGTGCCTGGAAGCCCAAGGAGGGCTCCAGAAAGTTAGAGCTGGAGTTATCTCTGAAAACTGCCTCCAGGGGCTGGGAGACACTCAGTCAGTAGAATGGTTTCCAGGAAAGACTGAGAGCGTAAGTGCAGATTCCTAGCAGCCAAAATCCGGGCAAGGTGGCGTGCTTCTGCAACCCCAGTGCCGAAGGTTGAGTGGAGGGTAAAGGCAGATGGGCTCCTGGAGCTCACTGGCCAGCTGGTCTAGAAGAATCTGTGATCTCAAGATTCAGTGAAAGACCTTGCATCGAGAAATAACGTGGCACAGGGCTGGAGGGACAGCCCAGTGGTTAAGAGCACTGGCTACTCTTGTACAGGACTCTGATTCAGTTCCCAGGACTCACATGGCAGCTAACAACCACCTATAAGTCTGTCTCCAGGGGATCTGACACCATCTTCTGGCATTACACTTACATACATGTATACAAAATAGTCATACATGTAAAATTTACTTTAAAAATTTTCACACTTTATTTTTTTTTATTGTATATGTACGAGTATATTGCCTGCAAGAATGTAAGTGCACCCAGGTCCTGCAATGCCTGTGGAGGTCAGAAGACAGTTTCAGATCCCCTCGAACTGGGGTTACAGACGGTTGTTAGCAGCCCTGTGGGTGCTTAGAATCGAACCTGGGTCCTCTGTAAGAGCAGCCAGTGCTCTTAACTGCTGAGCCATCTCTCCAGCCTGTTTTTAAATATTTTAAAAAGAAAATGAAAAATGGAGGAAGACATCTTTATGTTGACCTTTGGCCTCCATATGTGTACTCACACACATGCAAATGTACCTGCATACACACATGTATATATACATCACACATACACACAAACACACACATCTTTCAGTACTCAATCACATGATCTTATTTGAGATCTTGCTTCCATGAGGGTTGAACATGGAGGCTATCTTCTAGTCCTGTATGTCTAGCTCATGATGCTTCTGGAAGCCGGCCAGCCAACCTAAATGGCAGATAAACTGGCCAGCATTCTTAGGTTGATATGAAAAGAGGGATGGGCACAATCAGATTCTTGCTTCCAGAAGTGCTGGCAGCCATAGTTAGAGGCTTCAGGGTTAAGCTGGATCCATGCTTACCACTCTCAGAGTGGGTTAGAAGGGTCTTAGAATTTGGAAATCTGACTAGAAGCTCACAACTTCAAGAACATATGCGGTATGTGACCCAGACCCAATTGGAGTTGTTTTCTCCTGGTGGATTTAGATTGAACTTTGAGTCATATACACAGTGCGCCTCTCCCCACCAGCTGCAGAGCCGGAACCCTCTTCCTTGTTTCTCCCAATTCCCAGCCTCAATTTCTGAGAGTCCCATCCCTTGCTCCTTGAGATGATGCCACAGGTCAGCTACAAGCTGGCTTTGGTCCTTTGCTGTTCTCAGATCTCTAATCATAACAGCTCTGCCTTTCATCAAGACTTAAGGAGTCAGGGGCAAGGGCCACAGCCCACACTGAACCTTCCAGCTCCAGCACCCTGGTCTTATGTGACTACTGGAAAAAAAGATACCAGTCCAAAATGATGGCTTTCTCCCACTGCCCAACAAGAAAGTCCTTAAAATCCCAAATGGGCCCCACAAGGCGTTACTGAGTCACTAGAGATGGGAAAGAAAATGGCCACTGGAGAAGGCAAAGACAAGGAAGTCAGGGACTCGGCCCCCAGTGGCTTCCTCCCCCAGCTATGCAGTGAGGCCTAAATCTTCCTGTGTGGAATATTGACCTGGTGGTATCGACATGCCACCTGCCGAGCCGCCTTTCCTTATCGATAACCAATGGCAGTACCTAAAGTTCAAACACTGCTGGGCGGCTTTCATGTTTGTAAACAGTATTGATGTGCATAAATCAGGGCCCATCAGACCACATGATTAAACAAGGATAGAGGCAGAATGTTCAGGAGAGTCCATGAGGAAGCAGCTAATTAAAATCCGAGCTGGGAATGAAGCTGTAAATAGAGGCCCATTAATATAAAAGCCTTCAATCCTGGACCCCACAGTACCCCAACCCGGGCTTTCCCGGGCTTGTGACCTACTGTGTTGCCTTTTTTCCCTTAGGATAAGACAGTTTGCCTTACCCCATGACAGCCTCTTAGGTCGGTGACCCTGAAGTCAGTTCTAGAAATGAGGCCCTGCTATGGGAGAAGACAGATCTGAAATCACCTTGACCGATGGTACTAGGATTTAGCCTAGAAAACAAATGCTTAGAGCTTTAAAGAAACATCAACAGAAACCTAAATATAGTATTAAGTATTAAGAAATGTGGGAAATAGCAACTCTTTCTACACAATGATAAAAAGAATCTAATTCAAGGGCAAGATTCTGCTTCCGGCTGACTCGCATGCTCAGTACTTGTTACTCTAAGAGTTTTGCTTATTTATTGAGATAAGGTCTCATATAGTCTCAGCTGGCTCCAATCACTATGTAGTCCAAGCTGGCTTTGAACTCTTGGTCCTTCTGCCTCTGCTTCACAAATGCTGGGATTACACATACGTGCCATCATGCCTCATTCTAAAAAATTTTTAAGGCTGGACATGGTGGCTTACACTTGTAATCCTAACATTAAGGAGGCTTTGTAAGATAGCTTCAATTGTCAGCTTGACACACCTCAACTGAAGAATTGACTCCACTGGATTGGCCTGTGGCCATGTCTGTAGGGCATTTTCTTGGATGAGTCTATGTGAGTGGTGCCACCCCTGGGTAGGAGGTCCTGTGTTGTATAAGAAAGCAGGCAGAGCACAGGCCAGGGGAGCAAGCCAGTAAGCAGCGTTCTTCCAGGGTCTGTGCTTTGGTTCATCCCCTGCGCTCCTGCATGGCTTCCCTCCATGATGAACTGTACGCTGAAGGTGAAGAAAAAAAAAACCTTTCCTCCCCAGGTTGGTTTTGGTCAGTTCTATCACAGCAGTAGAAAGCTAACTAAGAAAGATGTTCAAGGCCAGCCTGGATTACAGTAAATTCTAGGAAACCTGCTCTCAAAGTGTTTTTCTATTATTGTGTTTCAAACTCTTCAAAAGCACCATGTCAGAAGTTTATTTGACTTAAAACAGCCCTGTGCAAAGGTTCCACCTCACTCCTGGAGTGATGGGTGCAGGAGGGTGACAGCTAGTTACAGCTGGGATGAAGAACCTCTTGTTCCCCAAGTGATTCCTCAGCAAACATCTCAAGCACTGAGTATCAAGCAGGGAGGAAATCCGTGCTTATCGGTGCCACACTTTCTGCTTTTCATTTTGTTAAAAAGCCAATGAATGTAATGGCCAACATTTATCTAGCACTGACTGTGTACCAGGCACAATCTTCAGTATTTCACATGCATTTAGTCCATTTCATATTCATTAACAACGATAACAAAAACCCCAGAAGGAGAGCAGATGGTTAGATGCACTCCTGCCTCAGTGAGTTCGTTCCTCCAAGACATCCTGGGGGTAAAGCAGACATGTAGCTTCATCTTTGACATGAAGAACAGAAGCCTAGGATGGGGTGGGAGTGACTTACTCACAGTCAGAGGGTGGTCGGTACAGGGGTCCCCGGTCCTGGAGGACACATGGATACACTATCTCTTTTATTGTTCTGAATTTTCTTTAGTTAGCATACAAAAGAATGAGCTTTGTTATAACATGTTCAGACATATATGTGTCATAGTTTGCTTATATTTGCTTCCCAATTGCCCTCCCTCACCTCTCCTCCTGCAGGTCCCCTTCTTTCCCCAAAATGGTTCCATTTCTTCTCTCATGGCACAGAGTTCACACATGAGAGAAATGTTCTTTCTTTCCTTCTCCAGTGATTTTTCTCCCTCCTCCCCCTCCCTTTATGTACTTCCCGCCCTCACATGGCCTTCCCTTCTATTTCAGCGTCACACATGCTCACACACACAGATACACACATTCATACACACACATACACAGATACATACACACACACAGATACACACATGCATACTCACACATACACAGATACACACATACACAGATACATACACACACAGATACACACATGCATACACAGATACACAAATACACACACACATATACACATAGATACACACACATACACAGATATACACATACACACATACACAGACACACACACATACACATATATGCACACACATACACACATAGACACACACACACACGTACTCCTACATTCACTTCTCCATAAATGAAAGAAAACACACCATATTTGTATTTCTGAGTCTGGCTCATTTGGCTGAACATGATGATCTTCGGTTTTATCCATTTCCCTGCAAATGACAAAATCTTATGCTGCTTTATGGGTCATCTTGCTTTTGAGGAGGTGGCATGGCCATGGTCCATGCTTTACTCCCAGGAGCTGTTTACCACAGTCAGCCATGGCTCCATCTTCTGAAAGATTATCTATTGGCCTTGGGGAAGGATGAGACAGTCCAGCATGACACTCATCTTGAAGAGAGTGGAATCTGGTACTTAGGAAGGCGAACTCTCTAAAGATGTGTTCTCTGTTATTCGGATTAGTGGGGATTTCCCACCCAAACTGACCCTAAGACTGCTCTTTTCTTAGGTGGGCCCAGAGAAGGTGTCATTGGCTGGCTTGGGAGGCAGGAGAACTGCATTTTGTAAATGACCCAAGGTTCTGGAAAGAGGGAGTCAGGGAGCTCATGAGTGAGCCGTATCGTGTTCCTGGTTTTAGGTTAGCTCTAGGACTGGAATGCTTAACTCATGTGGTTTTCCAAGATTAATCATAAATTACAACAATCTGCTCCCCCCTTGGGGTATTTCATTTGCATTGTTTTCTCTCCCAGAGGGTTGAAGGAAGAAAAAATATCCGGCTCCACAGCTTTGGAAATCAGCTACTTGTCACTCACACACTGGAGTGGGAGTCTGAGCTCATGTCCCATGCTCTAGAGTCCTAGTCCAGCTCTCTAGCCAGCAGGTTTCAGACAGCTGGAAAAGACCCTATTCCAAGACACTTGAGTGAGGAAAGTCAGTGTGGGCAGCTCTAGGGTAACTTGAGCCTCCGGCTTCTGAGCACCATCATTTATCTGCAGGCCCATGTGTAACTTTCAAAACCAGGCAGTTAGTCCTCTGTATGCACGAGAGGGTCGGGAACAGGTCAGCGTGCTCTCTCTGTGGAAAAGAAAATGGCAGTTCTATCTCAGTGAAGGGAGATTTGTGTGATGAAATGGGGGGTGGTCTTTGGCTGGCTAAATGGGACAGCTACCTAGACAATGGTCTGGCTGGAAAGCTGTTGACCACCTTTCAGATGGATGACTCATTCATTGTCCAATTTTGTATTTATAGGGTGTCCTCAGGAGTTGGGTGTGGGAGTGAGGCATACTAACTCTATTCTCCAGATATGAGGTTCCTATGTCTGAAGGAAGACCCAGTCAGATATTGAGGAGGGTGGGTCATCAAGGCCCCAAATACCAGAATGATAAAATACCAGTGCTCTGCAACTAGAATGGTGGGAAAGCTAAGACCAAAAGCCAGGGGATGGAGCAGGAGCTGTGTCATGTGGGCAGGCCTCAAATGGTGAGGTCAGATAAAGACTGAGGTCTCTCTTGGCAGGTCTGGGGCAGCACAATTCATGGCAGATTCTGCTCTTCTCCCAGTCGGATGTTGCAATATTTCATTTTTGAAGCAGGATCTCCTGCAGCCCATACTGGCATTTAACTTGCTCTGTAGTTAAAGGCTGGCCTTGAATTCTGATCTTCCTGCCTCCACCTGCCAAGGGCCTCCACCTGCCAAACACTACAAGTGTGAGCCACCATGCTGGACCTTAATGCTGCAATATTTTGTCTCACTTAAGCTTCCTGACTCGGGAATAGGACTGTCCCCAGCAGAACAAATCCTCTAGACTCAGGTGAGTGAGTGACTTCCCGGATACTGGTTAAAGTATCACTACTAAGGGATGATGCAAGTCAGAAATCTGACCAGCGAAGTAGGTTCTTCAGGAAGCATGAAGCTCAGCCAGGTTGCTCTAGGATGTCTACCCACTTCAAGACAACCAAGCACTCTAGAAGCTTATTGATGATTTCTCTTCCTCAAGTACATTGATTACTATCACATTTATCCATTTACAAATCTACCAGAGACTTCTTCAGGAAACTGGAACAGTTACTGATTGCCAAAATGAAAAGCCCTTCCTGTTAGCCATTCATCAAGAATGCACCTAACCTCCATTTTCATAGCCTCTCCTGCCTTGCATTGGAGCTGTATCCGGGAATCTGTCAGTCCTCAAACACACAAGGTGAGAGTCCACCTTAGGCTCTCACTGTTGCTTCTCCCTCACCTGAAATACCTCTTCCTTCCCAACTCTTATTTGTGTGTGTGTGTTTGTTTGGTTGGTAATACAGGTTTCTACTATGTGGTCCAGGCTGACCTGAAACTCATGGCAGTCCTATCTCTGTCACCTTGAGTGCTGAGATTATAGATTTGTCCCATCATACTCTACTCTCAGTCCCGTATTTTATTTACCAGATTCTTCCTGTCTGACTCAGAAGCATACTATTTGTTTTACCTCCAGGGTCTTAAGCAATTGAGACCTGTATTCGTTTTCTAGGTCTGCCTTAACAAAGTACCCCCAAAGCAGGTGGCCTAAGTGGAGGAATGTTACCACACACTCCAGGAAGCTGGGAATCTGAAATCAAGGTGTGAGTGGGATTGATTCCTTTTGAGGACTGTAAGAAAAGGCTATGATCCAAACCTAGTAGGTGGCTGACTTCATGCTTATGTGGTATGCTTTCTGTGAACCTGATTCTGAGTCCAGTTCCTCCAGTACACCTTCTTTTTAAGATTCTTTTTATTTTCTATTTATGCATGTTTGTGTGTGTATGTGGGCATATATGCCACATGTGTGTGAGTGCTGCAGAGAACAGAAGAGAGTATTAGATACCCTGGATCTGGAGTTACAGATGGCTCTGAGTAGCCCAGTGTGGATGCTGAGAACTGAATGCGGATCCTCAGAATCCTCTGGAAGAACAGTATACATTCAACCACTGAGCCATCTCTCCGGTCCCCAAATTCCCCTTTTTATGAGCGTTACAGACATATTATATTAGAGTCTATACTGATAATTTCTTTTCTTCACATGAAGAAGACCTGGGGTATGAACTAGGAGGGGACACAATTCAGTTTATAACAAGAGACGTGGGTGGTAAAAACTGAAAAGGGCCTAATAAATTATCCAGCTCATTATAATTATCCACTTACTACAATATAGGGAAACTGAGGTCCACACAGAAGCAAAACTCAAACGTGGGTCTGTTGGTTTTGGGGTCCCGCTCTTGGCATTACATCATCCCATGTCTCTCGTACTGACAATTTGCTTCTTTTCATTATTTTCTCCATGGAGAAACTGAGGCAGAAAAGAATGACTAGCCTTCACAAAGATCACAGAAATACAGCCGAGAACTGAAACCATCTGATTCCAATGTGTAATAATTCTCCAGTCTCAGCATCCTTCTGCAACAGCTTCCCAAGTTGGCAGGATTTTCCGAATATTAACCATTCTTTTGACACACCCATATCAAACTACTGTGGATCAGACACTGCAGTTCCACGTGAAGTGAGGGCATCCACGTTCAGTGGCATTGGTTGGCCAGGAACAGTTTCCTCCATCTGCTAGCATTAGTTCACATGGAATTAGGAAGGGGGTAGACACAAGATGAATAGGATGAGCCCCTTCCCAGGGACTCTGTCTGACAAGACAGAGGACATCTCCTTGTATAAAGGAAAGGCAGAAATGGAACCATTAGAACTCAAACAATCAAAAAAATGCTTCACAGACATGCCGACAGGCCGGTCTAATTGAGGAAATCCCCCAGTTGAGGTTCCCTCTCTCCAAGTATCTCAAGTTGACAACTGAAACTCTAGGACAGTGCGTGATAAGGAGAGTGTTGCTGGCTGAGGTGTGAGGCAGAGGCCAGCATGATACGGCCACTTGAACCACCTCTTCCTAAAAGAACAATGCTTCATGGAGGAAAAGTCAGGGCAGAGATCTCACATGTGGAGGTGTGTCTAGCCAATGTGTCTGCTAGGATGAGGCAGGTTTGCTATGCTTACACACAGCTCAACAACTCAATGGCTTACAGTGACAAAGATCTGCTTCTAACTCATGCTAATATCCACTGGGACCAGTGATGACCCCACTCTATAATGTCCCTTTCATCGGACTCAGGTTGATGAGGCAGCCTCTATTTGGAACTTCTGATGAATAGTTTCTCAGCCTTTTGGCTAAGATTGAGGGTGGAACTCCAATGGCTTTCTGAAACAAGGAAAAGACATTTGGCAAATCATCCGTAGCTCTAAGGGCTTCTTCTTGGATAAAGTTCACATTTCACTGGCCAGATGAAGTCACATGGCCAAATGTTATGTCAACACGAAAGAATGTATGATCTTCCTGCAGAAGGGACCATCAAGGAGGAGGGGGACATCCAATATGACTAAATGAAATCCAATGTACCACGTCAATATATGCAACTATGCATTAGTGCTCAGAGTGACTTAGGACTGCCATTTCGTTTCTTTTGATCCCAGTTTTCTTGTTCAGTGAATGGGAATCATAATACTCTACCTGTGAGACAGGGTCATTGTGAATAGCAATCAGGAAACAGGCTATGGAATTGCTTTCTAAGTGACTCTCCTTTATCCAACTCCCTTATCTACCCACCTCTTGGCCATTGCAAGGCTGACCATTAGTCTACATTAAAAGAAAATAATAGACAATTTTAGCATCTGTATTTTGTAGCAGAGGAAATAGAAGCTCAAAGAGGTTAGCAGTGTGTTCAAGGTCACACAGAAACACTAAAAACTAACATAGGTTCTCTTTTAAGGACGTTGTGTGCATTACTGTGTAATCCTCACAACTCCTATTTGAAGTGGGGGCTTTCACTGTGCTCGTTTGCAGATGAGGACACTGAAGCACAGAAAGGTTCACATCATCCAACAATTCTGAAAGTCCTAGGGGTTGGCATCCTAAGATGCAGCGCGCACGCATGCACGCAAACACACACACACACACACACACACACACACACACACACATTTTAACACCCCTGAAACTGAGATTGTCTTTGACTTGATGGCACATCATCGCTAAAGATTCTACAACTTTCTTAGTGACATGAAATGAAGGTGCCTCTTAAGATTGATGACATCTTTCTTAGAATCGATGAAATGTGATACCCGTTTTCTTCTCAACTGTCCGCCTCACTTCCCCTCATCAATTTGAGGTCCTTCCTCTGGGTTGGAGGGGAAACTAGACATAGCCATGACCTTGTCATCATGCTGTCCGTCTGTCTCCAGCCTTCAGTATGAACACGCAGGAGGAGAAGTTGACACAAAGGGGGCGAAGGAGGCAGAGTAGCTGTTCTCTGGTCCTGTGTGGAATGGGATGGGTACTGGGGAGGGAGTACAGCTCGTCCTGCCTGCATCTCTCTGGAGTCAGGGACTGTGCAACCCAGGGTCCGGAGCTGCCTGTTCTCTCCTGTGCAGAGACAAAGTCAGTTGGGAAACACAAATAGGAACTGAGAGAAAATGCAGAAGGCACGTCGACAGAGCTGGAGTTCCTGAACAAGACACGAATCTGTGTCCATTTCTTGGGGGGTAAATACTACCACATGTTCCTGAGGCCCTCACATCATTTAGTCTGTGCTGACATGAATCCCCTTGGAAGAGTTAGCATTTGGTTAGGTAAACGTTACCCTCTGCTGCCCCGCCTCACCTCCGCCTTCTCCAGCAATATCTTGCAGATGTTGGAACAATGCATTGACCAACTTCTTTCCCACACTGGAATGCTGGCCTGGGGAAGAATGAAGCAGAGCGCTCCGGACGCCTCCGACCCTCAGCTACGGCCTCCTACATTCTCCTGCTTGTGTATCAAGTCTCTGGCTGCTTGCTGCCAAGTATTAAGTGCTTGTTCCACAAACCTGGTGTAGATTATCACTTTGCTGTATCGATGTATCTAATAGAATTAAATAGTTGGCTCCTGCCCAATAACAGATGTGCTACATATAATGCAACAGTAATAAGATTGAATCCACCATATAATATTGGGGGAGAGTAGAGGGTGACTTGCATTTCTCTAGCTTGGAAGTCAACTTAAAGGAAAAAGGAACTAGAAGAGGCAGCCATGGTCTTGCACTGTGTGAGCTGGGAGTCTGTTTCAGATCCCTGGGGAAGCTTTGCTCAACCCCACATGCACCCATGACATGAGCATGAGCTAAACAAGGGGAAAAGAGGACATGTTGGAGCTGGAGGTGGTCTGAACCAGCTCACAGACCACCTGCTTCCTCAGCCTGTGCTGTCTGGCTCTGGAAGGCTGCAATGAGTTCAGAGCAGGGTCAGTTCTTACAGGCTGCTCCAGGGGAGAGGGGACCGATGAAACCTCAGCTCAGGAGGTCAGCACATAGACAGACCAGAGGGAAGCCAGAGGTGTAGAGGAGGACAAATGACAATCTGGTCACCGTTTGGTGATCTCTTGATGTTCCCCATGTTGACTCCCAAGGGGTGTGCAGGCCTAGAACTGTCCTTACAGTGAAAAGGAGACAGTTCTCTGGTGCTCTGGGAGTTGACAACTCTGGTTCTTGGGACTGCCAGTCAGGAGACCCAGAAACATGGCTGCAGTGAATAGGTAGGTGGACACAATCCTGAAGATCAAGACATGTCTAGCCACAGGAGTGGGATTGCTACTGGGCTTCAGTACTTACTGTGAATCCAGAGCTTGACTTTTTTTCTGTGCTTTGATCTATTTCTCCCATAGCGTGTGTCTTCTTTCCTTATTGTCCTTCTTTCTTCTGCTCTTCAATATAATGGCTATATCAATTAGCTATTGCTGAGTAACAAACAAGTCCAAAATTTGGTGTATATTTTACTTTTTTACTCAGAAGTCTATATGCTAGTTTTTTGATCTGAAGGAGCTTTGACCCATCTTGTCTGTGCTTACTCACATATCAGTCAGTAGATTGGCAAGGGGACTGACTGGTATAGGATGACCTTGACTCCTAATGAATTTTACAACCCTTCAACAGCCAGCTGTAGCATGATCTGATGCCATGTCAAAGCCCCGAGGAAGAACAAGTTCAACTGTGCAAGAGGGCTGACAAAGAATAACATATGTTTCCCAGCTTTCTGTTTATATTACGTTTTCCAAGATCCCATTGGCCAAGCAAATCCCATGGCTATGTCAGAACTGAAGTAAGATGGGTTCTCCAAGTCCTGGGGGGAAAGGCACAGACTAAGGAGTCACTGAGGAAAACAACTGAAACTTGAAATTTTCCAGAGAAGGCCAAGTTTGTAGATCAGGGATGATTAAGGGGGTAGGTTTATGACACGTGCTTGCATCCAAGTCCGTTTTTAGTTCTTCCAAAGAAGTGGTCCTGAAGTTGTTGGACTAGTTTCCGGGAGTCTGCAGCTAGACATGTCTTCTGTCTTTTATCTTTCCCTATGATGACACTTCAGGATCAGAGACTTCTGTTGTCCCTTAGCCCACCAGACACACAGACACACAAACAGACATAAGCACACACACAGCAGCTCTGGGCTGGTTTCTGAGGGTCCTCCCCACTGCACCATAGTTCCCCTCTCCCCAGAATAATGGGCAAGACAGAATGCTCAGGAGTGAGAGCACAGAGTACAGTCCCTGGGATAATGGGTCAGAAGACATGGATTCAAATAGATGGATTCAAACAAATGAGAGACTGAAAAGAGACCAGATAAGGCAAGGACTCCCTCATGTACTGAACCGAGGCCAAGCCAAAATGAGGTAAGCAGACCCATCTGATCAGTGGAACTAAATCTAGGATTGCATCATCAACTATTCCTAGCAACACAAAAAGGACCCCCTAGGAAAGTCAAGGTGCGCTGCATGGCACAGTGTTTAATGAATATCTGTGGGCTGACAAAGAAAGTACCCTAAGACTCCAAGAGAATCTAAACCAAGCTTAGGAATGAGGAAAGCTGAAGCATTGGAGCCGTATTTGTTAAGAGCAGAAACCAACTAAACCTTCAACAATGGGGAGATGATTAAATGATTTACAGCACATCTATGTAATGGCATGTGGTACAGTCTCTTAACATGATGTTTTAAATTACATTTTTATGACTGGAGGAGAGGTTCACCATGTAACTTGAAGTGAAAAAGCAATTTATAAACTATGAAACACAATCCTAAGGAGGCATAAAATAGTGTGGTTGTAACAGTAGTTTATGAGAGATTTCTATATCTTTATGCTTTCTATATTTTTCCAAGTTTCCCATAATGAGAATATTTCCTTTATGACTATGAATATAAGCGAAGTTCTAAAAGGGACATGGATCTTGATTTTGAAATGGGAACCATGCTATTAACTTCTTGTTAAGTTATATCAAGCCCTCCCTGTGACTGCTTCTGAATGTTCACTGGTAGGGCTTCCCATGTGTGATATGTGGTTGGTGGTCTCTCATCTGACTTTCCTAATAGAATTGGGTTCCAGGAGGGTGGGTGGTTTTGCCTGTCTCATACTTTGATATGTCCACAGCGCTCATCACAACCCTATAAAGAACAGGTCTTCAGGAAGTATTTGTTGAATGCATGCAGGTAGGAAGGATCGCTCTTTCCTTTCTATCAAATCCACTGGGATGTCTGGGGGCATCAATATTAGGGGCACCTTGCTTGATCCCACAGTGGAGGGTTAGAAGCGGAGCAACTCTGAGTACTCCCAGGCTCTGATGGTTGCGTCAGCAGGGAATGAGTGTGATGATGAACAAAAAGAAAGTGCTTACCAGGTCTAACTGCACAGGAAGGTGTGCATCTGATCAAAGTGTACCTCAGTATAGAATATAAGGAAAGGCGCCATAAAACATGGTCACTGCGTCCTCCTTGAGATTCCAAGTTCTTGTCATCGCCAAGAATCAATAAAGGTATTCTTGGTCCCCTCATCTCTTTGAAGTCACCACTAGAAACATGTGTCCATTCCTCTTACCCTCTTCAGACAGACGACACGCTCCAAGCTCTTGCTCCTCTCTGCCTTCCTTCCATCCCCAGAACTCACTTCTGTGTCTCAGCACATCTTTCTTCCTAGGGCTTTGCAGAACTTCCTCAGTCTGTGCACACTACTTCCCAAGGACATGAAAGTTACCTTGGTTTCAGGCTCTTCTCTCCTCTCTCTCTCTCTCTTTCTCTTTCCCTCTCTCAGCTAACAACCACCTGTTATTCCAGTTCTTCTGACCTCCGTGGGCATTACATGACATGGGTGCATTTATATGCATGCCAGCAATACACTGATACACATAAAACAAAAATAATAAAAAAAATTAAAAGATGATTAAATGCCACTAAAAGAAAAAACAAAACAAAAACAAGCAGTGACAAGGAGACTACAGAATTAGAAGAGGCACACTTACTGTTTAAGGTCTTCCAAAGTTCTCTTCGGAATATTTTCTCCAGTCTTTAAAGAGCTTTTCTACATCTACAGGGACTTGAGAAAAATAAAACAAGTATTTTTATCAAGGGTTTAGTGGGGCTTCTTTTATTTGTTATTTAGTGGGGGTTTCTATTTTTTTTTAAAAACCCACATATATACAGTATTCTACTTTGTAATAACACAGCTACCCATATTGAGTTCTTCCTCAATAGACAGTGTGCTGAGGACCTGATCTGTGAGAATTTAATTACCTCAGCCACCCATGGACTAGCATTGCTATTGCTCTCATTTTATAGATACAGAAACTGAGGGGCTGAATAGATGGCTTAGTGGTTAAGAGCACTTGATGCTTTTCTAGAGGACCTGAGTTCGGTTCCCAGAATACACGATGGGAAGCTCACAACTATCTGTTGAAATGACAAAACTCACTCCATTTTATTCTGACTTTTGTTCACACTGTGTTTCTGCCTAGCAGATCCCCCTGTTCTTACTACTTCAGCTAGGCAGAACAGTCCCATGGAGGCTGCACCAGCAGGGTGTGCATTCAGGGCGTACACTGTTTCTACAGTTTCCACAGTACTGGGAAACTTACAACTAACCAGGCAGGAGTTCTCTCCCAGCTATACCTGCATTTCAGAGAGTACATTGTTTCTACAATACGGGGAAACTTTTTTTTTTCTAACTGAAATTTAGAAACTTTTTTATTAACTGAAAACTTCTTTGTTAACTGATCTGCCCCTGGTATGGTGTAACCATGGTTATTGGCTTTGCTGCTGCTATGATGTAATTGTGGTTTTAAGCTTTATAAACCCTGCTTCTCCTGGGGGTCGAGAGTTCTCTTGGGTGTGAGCCCACTCCTCACCGCTGGCTTTTTTGCCAAATAAATGCACTCTTAATTCGCCCATCACTATGTGACACTCCTCTGTGCCTGATGCTCTGTTAGAACACCGTAACTCCAGCTTAGGAGCCCTGAGGCCCTCTTCTGTCCTCCTCTGGCACCAGGCAAGCAGGTAGTGAACATACGTATATGCAGGTGCTCATACATATGCATAAAGTAAAAATAAAAATACTTTCTAAAGAGGCTGGAGAGATGGCTCAGCTGTTAAGAACACTGGCTGCTCTCTTGTAGATGACCCATGTTTAGTTCCCATCACCCACATGGTAGCTAACAAGTGTTCGTAACTCTAGTCATAGAGGATCTGACACCCTTTTCCGGCTTCTGGGGTCACTGCAAAACACTCTTACACATAAAGTAAACATAAATAAACCAATAGTAATAATTTTAAAATGAATAAATATAATAATTTTGAAACGTGGAAACAGGTGCAAAGTGTAAGCACCTTGACCTCCTCATCTAACCAGAGTCTCTTTAGTCCAATCTGGAAGATAACCACCATTTATCTCACTATGTCTATGATGAGATGTGTTCAGCACAGACATGACTGCGAGTGCATACATACACACACACACATCAGGAACACACACTGTTGCTCCTTAGAGGAAGAATCATCACCACAGAAATGCATTAAGGCGACTTTGCCCTTTAAGACAGATTTAATCCCCTCTTCCGATGGGTCAATAGATCTGTCTCTGTCCACATGCTGCCATGATTGGTCTGCAAGGAGAAAGTCTAACCTAGTTGGGGCCAGTCAGCTCCTTCCGGCAGATTGCAACACTTGAAGTGGTTTTGGCAGAAGTCCTGATCTGCCCCCTATCTCATCACAGAAAGGGAACTAGGTGTAGCTTTAGGCTGTGTAAGTGGAGGAAAGCGCCTGCCGATAGCAGGAGAGATTGAGGCCAAGAGGGAAGAAACAGAAATTAACAGTGACAGAGGAAAGCGCAGACTAGAGGATCCAGTGTCTCTAAGCATTTCCTTGCATTTTGTGAGCTCTGCCCTGAACTTCTCTTTACACTCAAGGAGATCAAAGATGCTTACCCCAAATTATGCACTTAATGGCAAAGCTGAGCTTGCAGCCCAAGTCTCCGGCTCCCAGCACAGTGCTTCTGAGAACACCCGTAGGCTGGGGAGTTGAGGGGAGGAAGAGGAGGAGGCAGAAGGCTTGGGAAGGGAGAAGGCAGGAGGCTCACTGCTTTGGGTAGTGCGTGCCCGTAGCTGAGGCATCTGTGTTCCCATCACTCCATGTTCCGTGTGGCTGCCAGCCCAGCCCAGCAGCAGCCCAATCAATGCCTGACTAATGGGATCCACCTGTGGGCACTTTATTTAATTATCTCAATTGGAAAGGAGTCAAGATACTGGAGTTAATGTCCTTCTGCTTTCTGAGAGCGAATTATCACCTGTAGCTTGGCCCCAGGCACAGCTGAAAGGGGTCACTAGCAGCACTGTAGATGCACTGGCTGCATTGTAAGCACTATTTCTCATCTGGGTGGGAAAGGTGAGTTTAGCATGACAGAGGGTCGGAGAACATCTGAGCCAACCACCTACTTTCAGAGAGCAGGAGACCATGCTAGATCAGAATGTTTCCACTGGAGGCACAAAAAAGTTCTCTGCATCCTAGGTCCCATAAGCAATAGTGTCTGCCTGGTATGGTGCACTTACTGAGTGACAAGCTCTCATCAGTTGTTAGTACCAGTGTTCACAGTAGCTCTGAAGGCGGCTTTACTGACACTTCTGCCTGGGAAGGATCTGACAACTCACAGAGTTTAGGTAATGTGCCTGGACCCACATTGGTAGGTAACTAGGCTAGGATTTAAACTTAAACTTGGTTGATATCAATTTGGTAGGTGTCTGCCTTGGCCCTCCTCATGGAAGCCAAGCACATGATTAGTTTTAGAAATGCAACCAGTTCTTTTACTCATTTTGGTCTAAAACTAGTTAGGCTATCCTAACACTACAAGGGTTGGGTACACGAAAAGAATGTAGAATTTGAAATCAAAGGTATTAACTTAAGATTGAAGAGACGGCTCAGTTTGTATAAAGCATGAGGACCTGAATTTGGGTCCCCAGAACCCATGTAAAAAGCTAGGCAATTATAATCCCAGTGACGGTGAGATGAGAGGCAGAGACAGGAAGATCTCTAGAGCTTGATGGTCAGCTAGCCTGGCCTACCTGGAAAACTTCCAGGCTGATGAGAGACCCTGTCTCAAGCAAAGAGTGGAAGATGCCTAAGGACCAGTGTCTGAGATTGTTCTCAGATGTCCAAAGGCATGCCATGCATTCACACACAAGGTACACATATAGAAATATATGCACACACTTAAAACTACAAAATAAAAAAGGCATGGATTTGATTTTTGGTTCCACCCTCCTTTTCAAAACATTTTTTTAAATTTATTTATCTTTATTTTACGTGTATGAGTGTTTTGCCTGCATGTATATAAGTGCACCTGTGCATGCAATACCCATGGAGGCCAGAAGAGGGCATTAGATTCCCCTGGAACTGGAGTTATGGATGGGTGTTAGTTGCCAGTGGGTGCTGGGAATTGAATCTAGGTTCTCTGCAAAAGCAACCAGTATTGTTAACTGCTGAGCCACTTCCCTGGCCCCTGGTTCCACTCTCCTTATCTGGATGATCTTCCATAAATCATTTAACTTTTCTGACTTCAGCCCCTACATGAGGGAACTCATTATATCTGCCCTGTGTCATGGGGTTTCCCAGACCCCAAGTCAGATAACATATATGACCACTATTTACAAATTCACCCCTTTGTTTGTTGTAGTAACTATTATTATTGGGTGGATTCCAAGCCTCACTTGACTTCTCCAGAGGCTGATAGTAATATAATTCACAAGCAAGAGGCCTCAGCTTATAAAGTGAGGTCCTTAAATGGGAACTGGGTTCCTGCTTAGAAATTCTTTCTTTTGCTTTACACTGAGTTCAGTGTTAAACAGAGAGTCCCTCTGTGCTTTCAAAATGACCTGCTTGTTAATAAATACTGGATAGAAATCACAAGTTACTTACAAACTTTCTGGAACTGAAATTTAAGTTATTTTTTTCCTTCTTTGCCTAAAAGACTATTCAAGGGGAAAGTTTGGTCCTGTTACAGAACAATAGATAGGGAACCATTCTTGCTGCGCCCTTCATCATTTGTTAAGCGAGGAGACTATTTTTAGAGGGGGAGGGAGACAAGGGCAAGAACAGGCTTGCCTTGTCTGGACCAGTGTGCCGGAGAGCCACAGCACCAGTGCCTCTGCTGGGAATGCCCAGCGCCATGAACTCCTACAGAAGTGTTCGGTGTGGGACTGGGGGTGTAGCCCAGTTGGCAGGGCACTTGCATAGCATGCATGATGCCCTTGGTTCTATCCCCAGTGTTGGATGTGGTGGGACATCTGATTTGAGCACCAGAAACGTGGAAGCAGGAGGATTAGAAGTTCAAGGTCATCTTTGACTGCATAACAAGACTAACTTGGGGTGCCTGAAACCTTGTCTCACAATACAAAGATGGGAGAAAAAAGAAAGAAAAAAGGAAGAAAGGAAGGAAGGAAGGAAGGAAGGAAGGAAGGAAGGAAGGAAGGAAGGAAGGAAAGAAGGAAGAAAGACAAAGAAGATACTTGGTGTCAGCCCATTCACATGCATCCAAGTTTGTCAAAGACATTTGGTATTGACACTGGGTGCTTGATCCAACCTGAGCCACCTGGGACAGCTCTTCATTCTGCGCATACCTCACCTTTCCCCTCTAGGTCAGGTGAGTTCCAGGGGCTTAAGTCTAGACTCTAATAGGAAGAACTGTCTCCGTCCGTTTTCTGTTCCTAAAACAGAATACTTGAGACTGTGATTTATAAAGAATAAAAATTGATCTAGAAAGATGGCTCAGGAGTTAAGTGTACTTGTTGCTCTTGCAGAGGATCTGAGTTGGGTTCCCAGCACCCACATTGAGCCTCACAGCAGCATGTAACTCCAGTTCCAGGGAATCCAAGCCCTTTTCTGGATTTCACCGATACCAGACACACATGTGGACATATAGATACTATAGCCATTCACACTTACACATAAAATAACAATAAATAAATATTTAAAAAAATAAGAAGAAAAGTTTATTTTACTCCCTAGTTTTGAAGACTAAGAAGCATCATTCTCAGCTCGCAGTGAGGTCCTTGTGCTGTTTCAGTTGCTAGTGCAAATCAGAAGTACACGCTGTGGGCAGAAGAGAGAAGACAGTGGGCTGTCTCACTCCCTAACAATCTGCTCTTTGGTACTTAATCCAGGCCCCTGAGACTGAGAACGCACCCAAGAAAGACATTAATCCACTCAAACAGGCACCGTACTCATGACTAACACCTGTGCCACTCTAGCCCACCTCCCGAGGAATTTATGAACTCTTGGGGACACATTTGCATCATAACAAGAATGAGTCTCATCCTTCTCTCTCATATGGGGTAAGTTTCTGAACCTCTCTGAGCCATGGTCTCTTCACTGTAAGTGAGGGTAGTAGCCGTTTGCCTCACGGAACACTGTAAAGATGGACCAGGCACGTTTGGACAGAACCCGGTGCAGGGCAGTCGCAGGGGACCTGAGGATCTCTCGTTACTGCACCTGCCTATTCCCACTCAAGTTAGAGGACAGGATGCGTACCCCGAGATCAGTTTCGCTCCCTCTCCTTCTTCCCCTCCCAGCCTGTCTTCTTTTTAGCCTTGGCCTCGCTGGTACTGCCTCTGCTCCCAGCTCTGCTCCCTGGTTCTTGTTCCCCCATCCTGGGATGCATGATGCTGTTTCTTTCACAGTGCATTATTCATTTCTTGGCAGGCAGTGCTGTGCTCATAAGAATTAACATTTGGGTTTTATTTACTGGCTCCCAAAGTGCCAGGATTGCATGGGGGATTCAGTTGCACAAACTCTCTTGATGGGAAATCAATGACAAATTGAGAGAAGGGGGGTTCAGAGGATCAAACAGCAAACCCTTGCCAATCCATGTTTGAAAACTCAGCCCTGGCTGATTTATTGCCTAGCCCACAGTGGGGTGGGGGAGGGTTCACAGTCTCTCTGTATTCCCCTCTCTGAGCACCAAAATGAACAGTTAGACTCGTTCCCAAATCTTACATGAGATTAGTCACAGGATATTTCATTTTAAATCCAGTGGAATGTTTTCCTAAATCAGATGAGACTTTTTCAATGTTTATGGCTGTTTTGTTGGAATTCTCTTTGGCTCCGGGGGGGGGGGGGGATTTGAAAATTAAATACATTTCCTTTTGGTGACCTGGGGGCCCCAGCTGAGGGAGCTGAGACCCTAGATTTGGGCCAGCAGTAACTTATGAGCCTTGTTCCAAGAAGACTCTCCCATTGGCCAGCCTTCTGGAGCACCTGCAGCCCACCATTGTGGCCAGGCCCCTCATCGTCACAAGCCTTCCTTCCGTGAACTGGCCTGCTGTGCACCCTGGGAATGGAAGATGCAACCAGAATGTTCTCAGAATTAAAGAGGAAGGCTGAGCCTGAGCCACTTGGAAGAGAATTAGAAGGTTGTGGCTGAGGCTCCTAGCAGAGCTTTCCTGTCTGCCTGAGTTGTGGCTAAAAACAGGGAATTCTTTTCAAAGTCCTGTGGCCAGAGGCTCTGGGTTTTTTTCCAACGTAGGTCCTGTGTACTTGTCCTTCATGGAGAAGTAATGAAGAAGTAATGGCTAGAGAGAAATGATGTAGAGATGAGGTAATGGCAGCAGAAGCATTGTTAACTACCCTGTTGTGAACACTCTGTTCTCCAAAGCCTGCAGCATCTTCCCTGGAGAGGGTGGAATGCTCATGGGGTGTTTTCCCATTTCAAAATCTTGAGTGAGTTTTTCTTTTCGAATTCAGCATTTCTGCCTCTTTCTGCATTTGCTTTTTATCCACAGATGATAGGCCAGTCTCAAATGGAAACCAAGGCAGCAAGCAGTGCAGAGCCCAAGCTGGCTAAATTTGATTCTCATTTCAGCTAATTCTTGACTTTGTATACTTGAACAAGTGACTTAATGTTACTGTATCTCAATTTATTCTTCTATTAAATATAGAGAATGGTGGGACTCACCTCATTGGGTTGTTGGGAAGATTAAGCAAACTATGTAAATTAGTCAGACAAGTCCCCAGTGTACACACAGCAGGCTCGGCAAAGTACTTGCAATTATAAAACATGACTTAATCCGAAAGATTGATAGCACCACAAGTTACATTTCTAAGAGAATTCCATCCACACAAGAAAAGCACCTGAGGCACCTTAGGGGCTGTTGGTTGAACAGGGATGGAGCTTAGCTGAGCATGTTTCCTCTGGGGAGGATGGCAGCCCCAGAGGAGCCACTGGAGTGTAGCATTTACAAGGATTGCTGCTTCTATTTTATTACTTATGTCTGTTTGAACGGAGTGGAGTGCAAACAGTAGGCTCCAGTCAAACTGGTTTAAACAAGGCATTCTCCTGCTCATTCACAAAGTCTGGAAGTAGAAGATTCTGGACCATGAGCTTGAGCATCAAAAATACAAGGTTTTTTTCCTCTCTGTCTCTCCATGCTGGTGTTCAAGGGACTTAGTGCCATCCCAATGTAGGTTACATCATGGTTGTAGTAGGATGACAATGACAACAGGGTGCAGGGAATGATGATGGCTCAAGTTGGATTATCAACTTGATTTGAGTCAGAAATGCCAAAGAAGTTAGTAAAGCACAATTCTGGGTGTGTCTATGATTGTGGTCTCATGGTTAAATCATCAGGACTCTGACCTAATACAATGGATTGATTTCTCCATGGGTTCTCCTTGATATAATGGCATCTGGGAAGGTAGTGAAAGGTAGGGGTCACCTAGCTCAAGGATACAGGTCATTGGAGGCCATGCATGTTGGGAATATATTTCCCTGGCCCCTTTCATCGTCATCTCTGCCATGAATAAGTTTCTCTACCAAACACTCCCATTGATATAGTGTTCTATCCAAGCACAAATGGCTACGTAAGCACAGGAAAAACCCCCTGAAATCATGAGCTGAAACAAATCCTCCATCCTTTACGTTGTTTATGAAAGGTGTTTTGTCACAGCAAGAAACTAACTAATACAGAATCTAAGGAAGTAACATAAGAAGATACTTTCTGAAAGTGCCTCATCAAGGACAGGCATGCTCAGAAGTCTCCTGTCAACATGTCCTCAGATTTCATTGCCTTCAATTGATTTTCTGCTCATTCTGGACCCAACCATTTGCTAGAATGGTGAGAATCTCCTCTAGATCTGTGGCCTGAGTACTGAACATCATGAATGCTATTCCATGGGAGAGGGGTGGGTACACACCAAGGCATCACATCAGCGTCCACTGTTCCACAGGTAAGTGCCCACCACATCAGGTAATTAATAGCAATGTTCAGGGTCACATGACTTTCCAGGAGTTCCAAAAAGTCCCAAAATATTAATTTTGTAGACTCTTCTGCAGAGTGGAATTTCTAGGGATAAAGTTCTAAATTTAAGACTTTTAAAAATGTATCTGATGAGCATTAGGTTCACCATGCATCTTCTCCATACCAAAGTCCTCAGCTTTGACTTGAATATTGTTTTGGAAGTGGCAAGGCATTAGCATACTACACAGAGGTCCCTAGCAGATCCCCAGCACACACAGACACAGACGGACAGACAGACATACAACATATACAATTTTCAGGACATATCCCTGCATTCATGCCCTTTTTTTTTTTATTATTCTCTTTCTCTCTGTTCCTTTAGAGGCCTTAGAGGTCTTGAAGTTAACCACTTCCTTTAGGAATAGCAATATCTTTCCTTTGTATATCGAATACTTATTATTGTCTGTCATGTCTGATGTTAAGCCCTTCACAGACAATATCTTACTTTTTACTCACAGATCCTATAACGCTGCCTTACAGGTGAAGAAAAAAGTGTACCTAAAGCCATATAATCAGCAAACAGAAACTGAACCAAGGCTCAAGCCTGGGATGTGAAGGAAGCAAAAGCCCATCCTCCCGGCCACTCTCAGTGTGCTTCTAGGCTCCCCAAGCCCACTGGAAACTCCTCCAGTTCCTCTGGCCTGTGCACTTCTGCTGTTTCACATGGTGACAGCCTCTGAAGGCCAGGGGCCGAGTTTGAATATTGCTGGGCCCCCAACACTCACCCTAGCAGAGACCCCTGTCTCCAGTAGATGTCATTGGAATTGAACTGCATCCAGCCCTTGTCTCGGCACCGCCCAAAACAGCAGTCACTGTGTAGAGACTGCCAAGGCTCCCCCAGCCCAGCCTGTGTGTGTTCTGTGTCTTAGCCAAGTCTGCCTGCAGCAGGCCACTGTCTCAGACAGTCACTGGAGCAGAGCGTGGGTTCTGTCTGAACAAAGCATGGAGTCAGCATGGGTCCCAGGCTGGTTGGCTTAGCCGGGTCTTCTCAGCACAAGCGTCTCAGAGACTCTGGCTTGCTGACATGGCTGCAGGTCCCTGTGCCTCATGCTGTCCATGGAAGTATTCATGGATGTGTGCGTAGCTCTTCCAGGCTAGCAGCAAGCAACAGGATACTGGCCCAGTTTCCTTCCTCCTTTAAAAGACTGAGAAAGCTCTTGACCTCTGGCTGGAGGAACAAGAATGGAACAGTTTCACAGCTGCTTCCTGTGGGTTGCGTCCTTTGGAGCACCCGTTAAGAGCTTTCGGCTGGGCCACACATACACAACTTCTAGAGGACAGCTCTCCACTTGTTTCCAGAGCTCAGCCAAATTGAGAGTGTGTGGCCACTGGTGTTGCGGGCTAGTCATGGAGAAGCTGCAAAGCCTAAGACTTGCGGAATCTCCTGGAAACCAAAGGCAATTGCTGACATCTGGAGACTATGGGCTTGGGTTCCAAGTGCTGGTCATCAGCTATAGTTATGGGAGGGAAAGTATCCCGATGGCTGAAGCTGGAGCAGAGAGAAAGCCAAGTCTATCGCCAGTCTCAGAGATTCAGAAGTTTGCTACCCCTTTGTCTCTAAAGTAGAGTCCTCAACTGGGTAAATGAAGTTTGAGGTTGAGGTGGTAAAGTTGATTCAGCAATCTGCAGTACATCTTTAAGCTGCTTGCTCTCATCTTCTGTGCTTGTTCTCTCTGATCTCGCCCTTTCCCTACATCTATGTGGGTAGAAAGAGGAAAGCAACACCACTTCTCTGAGTCAAGAAGTGTTTTTCCTTAACCTTGATCTCCTGGCCTCAGGGGAACAGCGTTTGAAAGACTTGGGACTATTAAGGAAAGGTGTTCTGAAGGAATTAGAAAAGTGCTTCCATGTAGCCATTATATAAGACTAAAGGCAACAGGATGTTTTCTCTTATTCCTTGTGTTTAATACAAAGCAGACTAGGAAGGCAGAAAGATATAAGTGAAACAATATAAAAGAAAATGGTTTGAATAAATCAAAACAGCTGAGTGATCACAATAAATGTAAATGGTCAAAGCTTTCATATTAAAAGATAAAGACCTTCATGTTGGATTTAAAACTACTCCATGCTGGTTGTGTGGTACTTAGAAGAGATCTTTATAAAAATGATATAATAATGTTATAAATAAGGGAGAGGTAAGACAAAAACCAAAAACCAAACCCATCAGCTCCCAGTTCCACCAGAAGGCAAAGGGCATTAGGAAGCAAGGAGGGTGGCTACGAGGCCCATCTTCCATCTGCAAGAAATAATAATTAAAATGTATGGTTGCTTGGCGTTACTCCCAGAGTGGCTGTGAGGGGGAACACTGAGTAAACCAGGTCCTAGTGAGATCTCCAAGAGTCCACGTTAAAGCTTTTCCTCCATTCATTCCTCCTCCCTGCCACTTTCAGAAGGCAAGAGATACATGGAAGTCCCTTGGGTGGATCACTGTGTCTCTGACCAATCTGCTTACAAAAGCAAAGATGCTAAGTTAAAAAGAAATCTAGATGTCTCCCGATGGATTTCACCATCACCAGCTCAAGCTCAGAAAACAGCTTCAAGCTGGACAATTTGGAAATTCTCCTAGGCAAGAGGTCAAATAAGGGACGCAAAAGCACAAAAACAGTGTGTGTGTGTGTGTGTGTGTGTGTGTGTGTGTGTGTGTGTTTGAGATAAGATCTTGGGTCTCTTGTAACTGAGGATGGTCTTGAACTCATCATGTAGCCAAGGATGACCTTAAACACTCAATCCTTCTACCTCCACCCCCACCCCCACAAATGCGTGTACCACAGAACAAATTCTGTGAATGGGCCAACTGAACTGCCCATTTTACAACCAAGAGAAATGAATGCAAAGTGAAACAGGTCATGTTGCTAGAGGAACTGAGGACCACATGTTTATATGCAGATCATCCAAGGGTGGACTACAGAAGGATAGGAAATCTTTTAGATCTCTTACATTGTATGTAAATATGACTATATGAGCCCAAAGAGGGTCCACAGCTTTGTGCATAATTTCAAATGGATTCATAGCTCTAAATACTTTAGAACCATTGATTGCTGTGTAACTTAAAAACTAAAACAAGACAGTGACTTGGGCCCTGCAAGCCCTCACAAGTCAGGTCTCAGGGTTCTACAGATGTTTATCCACCAAAATTGTAATTGTAGTCAGCAAACTAAGCAGAGAGCTCAGCCCTATCAGGAGAAGTGACAGGGAGCCACGGACACCGGGCTTCAGAGGAGCGGGGCACGGATTTAGCAAGGAGCACTGTGGTCTCCTCTCCTGTCTTCCAGGCCCTCCCGGACAAGGAGCCTTCCTAGATTCGGACATCTGTTCCCATCGTTGTTCAATACGGTCTGCTCCTCTGTCATCTCTATACATTTCTAGGCTGAGGGTTACAAGATGATGGGGAAGAAAAACAGAAAAGAACTAATTTAAGAAAAGGGTTTGAAACAAGTACAGGGTCAAAACACACCTGACTCAGTCCTCTCTTCTCTTGTCGCAGCTCTGCGTTGGCTTTCAGAGTGAAGCTGGTAGGACCCGATCCCATCATTTTACACCCATTCCTCTGAGGAATCCATGGTATGAAGTATGCACCCCACGAGGGACAGGCCACAGCACAGGGGGCCTTGGCATGGACTGGACTCTAGGGAGCTTCAGAGGGACATGGCATGCCTAGACGGTTCTTTAGTACTCCAGTCAAAATGGGCATCATAGAGGCCGAGTTGGTCAAGCCTCCATATTCACATAGCAGAACCTTTTACTGTAGGCATCTTTTTCTCCATAGCCCTCCGATTTAGTTTATTTCTTAGTCTTGGGCAAAGGCATGGAGAGAGATCCAACCATTCTCTCAATAGGAGTTTCTTGTCTTGAGGGAACCCAGAGTTGCTAGGACCGAATCTCAGGCAATAATATATTCCAAAAATGCATCTTCTTAAAAGTTAGCACTCAAGTTCACGTCCTGCATCTACTTCCAGGCTGTGAAACCTCAGGAAGACCCTTAGCCTCTCTGTTTCATCTGTGAAATGAAGACTATAACTTTATTGTATATTATAGTCCTTTCATAGGAATTGAATGGAGTTGGGTGTGGTGGCACATGCATTTAGTCCCAGGCAGAGGCAAATAATCTCTATGAGTTCAAGGCCAACCTTGTCTACATAGTGAGTTCTAGGCCAGCTGAGGCTACAGGTAGACCCTCTCACAAAGACCAAAAATAAAAGAAAAGAAAAAGGAAAAGAAAGGAATTAAATGAAAGCATAGCTGAAGTATAAAGTCCCCTTTAAAAAGTACCTGGCCCATGTATGCACTTATATAATTAGCAACTGCCACTTTCACTGTTATTACTAAATAATGTCTGGATTGAGGATCAGTCTGTCTGAATTCTGGACCCAGACCTTCAGCTAATGTTTTTCCTAGCCTTCTTCCACTCTGGGCCCTCATTTCCCCATCTGTGAACTGAGATTTCTATACATAAGGAAGAAGTCACCAGGCTCAAGTCAGATTAGAGGCTTTAAAGTGCTTTAGACAACATCGATGTTAAGATGATGGTTGTCAACACCTCTGGAGTGAGCAGGCAGCTACCACATGCAGCGGCCTCATTAGCTACTCCAGACTCATCATGCCATCTGCACATGCTTCCTCCTCTCCCAGCTCTGCCCTCTTGTTGTGAAGTTCTAGGCTCAGAGGGTTCAGTCCAGTTTTGACCTAGCAGCCAGGGTGTCCGTTGCTGAGGCCCCAGACCTGTAGGATTTTTAAAAGACGTAAAAGAAGACAAAGTAGTCTGTCTTCCAGTCCCTAGAGGACTTCATTTATTTATTTATTTATTATTTGTTTGTGTATTTATTTAACAAAGGTAGCATTTACTTTAAAGTTAGAATTTAAAGATCACATCCCTAGGTAATTTTCTTTATTAAGGATGAAGGTTGACCAGAGTGAGCCAAAGCTGAGTGACAGCAACAGAACATGGGGCCATTTAAGGCACCTCCTTCTGCCTGGGCAGCTATCCCTTGTCATTGTCCTCAGGGTGGCAACTGGGGCTGGGCCTGCTGTGGTTGCTGTCCTGCTGGGCCCTGGGGTACTACAATCGCCACAGCAGAGGAGACAGCTTGGTGCTGTGGTCTACAGTCGCAGCAGAAGTGGTGGTCACGTCTGAAGATATAGGGTAGGCAGGGACTGGCATGATGGTGCCAGGACACCCAGCCTTCATAACAGCAGCTGGGTGGAGGGAGGTCTTTCCACCGTGACCTGTGCTCACAGCTTGTGCAGCTCCCACCTCTGTCTAGTCATCCTTGTTGTCAGAGGCCACCAGCTGGGCCTTTCTAGTGACACACACATTCCAGGTACAAAGCAAAGTGGGAACAAAGGCTTGCTTTGGGCCTGCACTCCAGCCACCCTTGGTGTGGCTGTGGTCCATGTTCACAGGAGAGCTGCTCCGGACTCTGACCTGGAGCAGCAGAGAGGTTGGAAGTCAGTGACTGGGCCCAGCATTTCTCTAGAAATTCATTGACTTTGTAAACTTCATGCTTCTGACTAATGACCTAGGGTCTTCAAAATGACCCTAAGAAACGGACCTTCAGGGTAAAGTTTGTCTAAGAACTAGAAAAATGTCCCTATGGCAAGCTATGTGGTAATTACTACAATGACTCTGCTGATTCTTAGTCAAATGGAGGTACATGGAACACCAAGCAAGCTCCTAGCACTTCTAGAAAGTTCTTTAGCACACCGGCCAATGAATGCGTCAGAGACCATGATGATGATCATGATGATGGTGTGTCTTTCCTAAGGGCCAGGTAGTTCTGAGCACAGGCTCCACCCCACCACCCCACCCCCACCATTCTCAGGAGGGAGAGACTAACTGTGCTCCACTCTACGGATGATAAGATGGAAGCTCAGCACAGACTGTCTTCCCAACACCATCCACCATCAGGTCAGGTGTGGGGGATGCTATTCTGGAAAGAAGCAAGTTCATGTGGTCTTCTAGAAGGTGCTGGCCCTGGGAGCAGAGAGGAGTCTAAGCTGAGCTTGTTATCCTGGCACTATGCCATCACGTGACTCCTCAATGCCATGGAAGATTATCATCGCTTCTCTTCTCGCTAATTTGTCCTCACTGAGCACAGGGCACTGGACACATCAAACTCCATCACTGTGGTACTGCAGACAGGCTGATTCAGTCATTCACTGGTTTGCTTTATTCCTTCTATTTAGTCCTATCTCCTTTCCTCTCCTCCCATAGACAGTTCATGTAGTATGCAGACAGGCTGAGTCAGTCATTCACTGGTTTGCTTTATTCCTTCTATTTAGTCCTATCTCCTTTCCTCTCCTCCCATAGACAGCTCATATAGTATCTAACATGAATTTTTGTTTTATCTGAATGGCTGCCTTATGTCCAAGTGCTTTTGAAAATATTTTATTTGTTATTTTCACTGTGTGTGTATGTGTGTAAATGTACTCATGCTGTGCAATGTGTGTGGAGGTCAGAAGAAGGCATTGGATCCCCTGGAACATGAGTGACCGGCAGTTGTTAACCACCATGTGGGTGCTGGGAATCAAACCAAACTCAGCAAGAGCAGTCAGTGCTCTCAACTGCTGAGTCATCTCTCCAGACCCCCAGGTTTTTTTCTTAAGAGAAAGGTTTTTATTCTATTTTTATTTTGTTAGCACATATTATTTGTGCCTAATAATGGGTTTTATTATGATGTTTCAATAAATGTACACAATGTATTTTAATCATACTGACCCTCTATTATTCTCTCCTATTCCTCTTCTTCCCAACCAGGCCCCTCTCTAGTACTTTTATGCCCCCTAGTGTGTGCACATGTGTGTGCACATGTATGTGTGTGACTCAGTGAGTTTAGTTAGAGTGTCTAAAGGGGTTATTTTCAGAAGCATGGGCATCTTACCAGTGGCTTCAGTACTGAAGAAAACGTCTCCCCAACATATTTCTTTTAATGTATGTCTTATTCCATTTCTTTTCTTTGTCTTTTAAAATATGCAAGTTTATGTTTTTTAAGAACAATGGAGTTTCATATATGTGCCTTTGTACAGAGTCCATGGTATTCGAATAACCTAGCAGTTTCCTAAGGAGGAATGATGGCAAATAAGACATAGGACATACAGGTAGAGTTTGGGAGAATAAAGAAGAATGTTCCACCAGGGGAGCAGTTTTGTGTTTAGATGGATCCTCCCTGGCCTACACAGTGATGGAGGCAAACATCACATTCAACAATATCAGCCAGAAAAGGGGAGGTAGGGAGAAGTCGTAGCATGGTGGGTCCTGGGCCGCCACAGCCTGCCACGGCTGCCCTGACAAACCTATTCCTTCTAGGGTGTCTGAGTGGCCCTGCCACACAGCACTCTACCTACTGCACTGCCGACCTCAGCAGGGGCCATGGTGGCTCTGGGCCTGTGGCGGCTACTCTATGGAGTCATAGGAGCATTCTCCATGAGTTTTTTACATAGATGTTTGATTCGCCAGGCTACCAAGGCTAGGGTGGAGGGATTTGGCCACTGAATGTGACCCCGTCTTCTGACTGCTCTCTGTGCCCTCTCCCCATCCACACTGAACCAGAGAAATGGGCTGACTTTTGACTAAATCAAAACCGGTTTCATTTTTTTTAATTGAAATTTCACAGGTCATCAGCCTACTCCGTGGCCCACTGCCCTTAGAAAGGATGGGAAAATAATTGGAATCATATGAGCCAGTTTGATTAGAAAAGTGAATGTGGTTTGGAGCAAACGCCTGGAATCCTGTCATTGGTGACTAACTTGACCTTCCATTCCCCTAGTAAACCCACTGGAGAAGAAGCTGCTTTCTGGCTGGGGAAAAATTATCTCAATTTAAGAGGAGAGAAGTCACTTATCTCCCCAGAGGCCAAGACTGCTTGCCTTGAGCAAACAGTTGGAAGTGAAAACTTCAGCTGACCAATAATAGGGAGTTTCCCATTTTTTAACAGATGGTGCCCCCTGCCCCCAACCTCCAGTCCACGGAAGCCATTAGCTTCTGGGAGTGAGCTCCATGGACAACTGTAGATGAAACAACTTTATCTAGAGAACAGAGTTTGCTGTGAAAACTATTTCTCACTGGCAAACAACTCTAAGAACAATGACACCAGGCAGGGAGAAACCATGTAAATATATTTGTATTAGGGTTTTGCAAAGAAAAAAACTTATTCCTCCTGTCTAATTGAAGCCTTGTACATGTACATTTGGGCCAACACTTCCCCTCCCCAGCTTCTAGTTACAGATAGAACTCTGCCACTTTGAGTTTGTGTTTTCAATGGTTCCCATCTAATGCGTGAGAACATGCACAATTTGTCTTTCTATGCCTGGATAATTCCACTTTAGCATAATGTTCTCCAATTTCCATTTATGCTGTCGCATCCCACTTTGGAGGTATTCACCCAAAAGATTTGAACTCTTTATGTCTAAGGGATGCCTGCCTTCTGGTATTCAAGGCAGCCCTGTCCCTAAGAGTCAAGTTACAGAGTCCATCAAAGAGAATTGCTTTCTTTAAGCACCTAATAAGTCCCAAATACCTCCATTCTAAAACTCAGAGTGGGGAATTGTCTCCAGCTGCCGGAACTGTCCTGATAACCTATTTTGACTCTTCAGAAGCCAATCCCTCAGCCATGTCAAATGTAGACCAATAATGACCCCAAACAACATAGACCATAAGGGCCAATGTGTCAGAGCCAGGAATGGCTTAAACCAGATATGCATATAAAATAGAACTACTAAAATACCGAAAGGCTCTCTTTTTACTACTTCTTGTTAAACATGCTTTTCCAAGACTCCCAGCTACCTATTGGTCTTCCTTTTTCTTTTTGGCTTAGTGAGGTGAACTACCTTTTCCCCATAGACCTTTCCTGCAAATTGCTTTTCAATAATCCCCACATAGCCCGCTGGCAGCCGTATTCTACATAACAATGCAACCCACAAATACATCACCTGCAATTATAACTACAGCTTTGATGTAAGACCAATTTAAAGATAGAGAATCTCCATCTAATTAAGGCAGCTCAAGCTCAGGCTGATAAGGGCCACCTTCATTACAGCTCAAGTGAGCTGAACGTGGCCTGCAAGAGTCAGGAATCGGCTGGGAATATTTTCAAGGCATTTCAAAGCACCCCTCATTGTAAAACAGGATTCCCTGCTCTATGTATACTTGGACGGACTCATTAACAGAATTTTCACTTCCTCCCCAGTCTACCCTTGAGAAAGAAAAATCTCAGCATTTGAACATGACAGTGACAAAGGGAGGTCCCAAAGTGCAGGATGATTTTATTGGATCAGTCTAATGATGTCATCCTTACTTACAGAACTCTAGTGACTTCCCATTGCTCTTAGCCTGAAACCTCATCTCCTCCTTGCCACAGCCCTCAAAGCCCTGGAGATCCTGGGTCCCACTTGCAGGCTCACCTATACCACATTGCCATTTGTCTTGGTTACTGAATTCAGTCACCACCTGGAACGATTCCCAACTCATGGTTCTGGTAGTTGCCATTCTCTGCAGGATATCTTGTTCCTTGCATGGCTCGTCCCATTTAGACCCAATGTCACCTCCTAGGAGTGACTCGTCTTGCTTTCTATTTACAGTAGCCACACCTGTCTCCTGCTTCATTCTGTTTCATCCCTTTGTGGAATCTCTTTTCCTTTTTGAACCCTAGAGGGTCTCTAGTACCTAGAACAACATCTAATAAGCATTCGACAAAAATTTGTAAGAGGCATAAATTAACAAAGGACCCACAGTCTCTAGTTAATGAGCCAGTACCATATGCAAAGCCACTGTTTCCATAGCTACAAGGACCCGACAGTGTAAGGGTTTGCAGGGAGGGGACTCAGGTGCCTCTTGTCATACTGACTCTTTCAAGGCCATACATGGATGTACCCAGCCTCTGCTTGGACACTTCTGCTGGTATCTTGCTTTGTTGCTCATGGAAACCCACTTTTTACAAGGTTGATTTGAATCACCTTGAGGTGACTCTAGCAACAATATTTCTCTGAGACACTCATTGCAGAATGACCTTCCCAAGACCAATGCTCCTCAAGAGTGATCACAGAAAGGAATGCATCATTTTGGCTCTTGGCTTTCACCACCTAAGGGACCTTGAGGTCAGAGTCAGAGCAATTACAGAGAGTATGACATTGACTGAGTACATCCTACATGTCCTCAGCAAAGTCACTGGGACCCAACTAATCCACAGACAAGAGACTGTTGGGTACCCTTTCTCATCGGTTCCATAAGAACAAATGATCTGTGCTTAGCTTTGGCCTTGACTGTGGCAGTACTTGCTCTTCCATAGCAGAGGCAATGATTCACCAGGAGTTGGTTTGGCCAGCCGGTGGCCAGGGAGCATCAGAATTCCATAGGAGTGTCTGTATGCTGTCACCCCACTGCCTGCACACTGTGTAAATGATTTCACACCAATGGTCAAATCAATTGGGTGTTTCTCTGATTGAGAATTGGTGGGCTGGAGTGCTTTCTTCTCTATACACAGGGCACTCCAGGGATGGGGAGTGATGTCACAGGCAGAGGGACAGGAGGTGTCCAGAAGAAAAAAGGATGAGGTCACAGCACACGGTGATAATGTTCCAAGTGGAGTTTATGGGTGTCACTCTGAAGCAGAAGGCCCAGTTGCTGAAGGCTCTTGGTCTACTATGCAGAGGGCCTTCAGGATACATATGTGGGTTTTGTGACATGAGTGTAGAAACAGAGGATGGTGCTTCTTTTAGTTCCTTTTGGCACCTAAGTGCCTGTAAGTGGTCCTCCCTGCTTTAGAAAACTGACTTTACAGGACTTGGAACAAAGACCCAGTGTGAGGCCAGAAGTCACACACGGTGGGGTCGAGGGTCCAGGGGCCTCTGGTGAATAGGGAAGAGGTGGTATGTGTTGGTATCCAGGGCACATGTTGGGCTGGAAGAAGCAGGCTAGACTTAACCTTCCTTGCCTTCAGCATAGTTTCTAGAAACTGACTTTCCCCAGGAGCATCTCTATCATTTGTCTTCTAATGAGACAGATCTGGAGAAATCCATAACAGTTATAGGAATTCCCATCTTAAAACTTCTCCATCTTAAATCCTCCAGAGTACGCTGAGGTTACCCCGGGTAGCTGGAGCAAACAGTTCAGCTACTAGTAACATATTTATGTTTTCTTCAAGAATTGAAGGCGACAAAAATCTAATAGAAGAGCAAAGTTCAATACCTCACAGAGAAGTTTGCAATAGTTCATGAGTATATCTGAGAAATGAAAACACATAACAAACATAGGTAAATAATTGAGGAAGGAATTAAATGACCCAAAGATGCTGGGCCTTGTGCTGACCATGGGGAGGGATGGGAGTGACCCTATGAAGTCGAGCAGATGAGACTGCTATGAGTGTGGTCAAATTCTGCCCCAGCCCCCAAGTATTCAGATACTTGGATCTGCAAAGCACACTTCCTAGGTCATGGTCTACCAGCAGCTACCTGACTCCTTGTCAGGGGCATTAGGCAGGACCATTAGGCTGGACCCCTGCTTCGTAGTCTCCTGGCATCTCCAGGAGTGGGGTGGGCTGTGTCAGGTGGACAGGGAGGTGATCTCGGGTTACTGACACTGTTTCCTGTGTATTGCAAAATCTATTCAGGATTCCTAATGCCTCCCCAATAGAGATCGATAGTGGTCTTCAAGTAGATGCGATATTTTAACTTAGGAGAAGCACCATGTCAACACTGCTGTTACACAAAAGCCTTTCAGATACATGGCTGTACTATAAATCATCCTACCCAGCCTCCTCACAGCATGGAAACAGAAGCCCAGACGGTTGGACTGACATCTACAACCTGTTCTGCACACGGGCCTCCACCTGCCTGTACTGAGCGGCTCAGAGCTCAGCTGCATTAAAGCTGATGGTGTCTCCCAGAGGCTGCTCACTTCAAGATGGCCTCCCACCCCGGGGAAAACATCGAGCTACGGAATCTTGGTCAGTGGTGTGGGGAAACCTCAACCCCAGCCAGGGCAGAAAGGTCACTGTGCTTAGTGACCCTTAACATGATCGTGCTCACTCAGGAATCCTTAACTGCCTCCTATCCTTGCCTCTGCCCTGAGTTCACTGGTCTGTGCAGAAGTCCCAGACTTAGTTTCCCTATCTTTCAGGCATATTTAGATAAAATTGTTTCTAAGAGGACTGAAGCTAGGAGACTGGATTAATAGGCAAGTAACTACAAACCGAGTGGCTTATATCAGCAGAAATGTATTGTCATCGTTCTGCAAGCTTTCAGTTTAGCATTAAAGTGTGGGTGGGACACATTGCTTTTGAAGACTTCTGAAGACAGTCCTCCCTTTCTGTCTTGCTTCCCATAATTTCTGGGAATCCCTGGCTTGCGACGACATCATCCCTTCTCTACCAGGTGTCTCAAAGGCATCTTCCCTGTGTGTCTTGTCTCTGTCCACATGTTTCTCTTCTTACAAGGACAACAGCCACTGGAATACTGCCACCCTGATACAGTCCAAGCTCATCTTTTGTTTACAAAGAACTGTGTCTAAATAAGGCCATACCTGTAGGTGTTAGGGTTAAGATTTCATGCGGGGGCAGGGACACTATTCAACCCACTGCTTAGATTCTACCTTTTCTTCCCAGTACATTGAGTTATGGATTCTGAAGCAGCAGCTGACTATACAGAAAGTAAGTACATATACTATGTCTTGTCAGCCAAAGGTGAAAACATGTCCCCCTCTGCAGAGATTTGGGACATATGTGTCCAACACACATCCAAAGAAAGCAACCTTGGATAAAAATCCCCCTTGCCCTTTTTCTGGAATCTTCTTTGGTCCTCTCTTGCACAAGATGATGGGACAAAAGGGTTTGGAGACGGCTTGAGTCTGCAAAGTTGGGATGAGTGAGGCATCATCCCGGTCACTCAGAGCATTCTGTTCCAAATCCTGCCTTTGAATTCCTTGTATGGACCATGCATCCTTGAGCACATTACTTTACTCTGCAAGCCCGAGGATGGTGAGGATAAGTTAGAACTTGTCTCCTAAAGCCACAGTGAAATCAATCAGTTCAGCCATGGTAATGTGTTATTGCTATGACTAGAACTCAGTAGGGGCTGGCTGGATGATGGTCATTGGCCCACATCTCTCTGACAGGGAGAACTATTGCTGGTTCTAGGAATGAGAGTCAATAGACTCCTGACAAGTTTTGCTAATGTTATGACATGAAGATATATCTGAAAGGTCAGGCAGGATCTACTGCCAACAAGAATTTGGAACTTTGAAGGATGTTAACTAACACCTAGTAGGTGCCCCACCTGGTGTTAGGTGCTTTGCACTCCCCACCTTGTCCATTGTGAACCTAAAAGGTAGTGCCTGGGTTTATACTCATTGGAAGGATGAGAAAAGAGAAGTCTGGGGCATTTCAGAGACGTTCTCAGATCACCCAGCTGATCCTGCAGCACGAGGCTTCAAACTCAGGCAAAATTAATTCTCAGCCTCTATTTTCTATTGGCACTAGATTCCCATCCCAGCTTATTTTTGCAGGGAAGGATTAGATCTAGAATGGAAAAATCTTTCTTTATCCTCAGGGATCAAGCCAGCCATGCACAGCAGTCTCAGAATTCTTGCCTGGACCCAGGCCAGACATACCCTGAAAGGAAAGAGTACCTACCCCAGGCCTCATTATCTCCCTCAACTAGCCTGGCAACCTGCTCTGCAGCTTCTGTGTTAATGGTCCCCACTCTCCATTCTCCACTCTTCTCAGCCATGGAAGAATCACATCATTACCAGACCTTCCTCACACTGAAGGCTTGGAGCATTGGGCAGCTAAACACTTGCACACAACATAACTGTGACAGCAGCTCTGTACCGCAGGGGAGTGGTTTCCCATTCTCAAGCAGAAACACAACACCGAGGTGCGAGCTGAGTGTGCATGCATCATGCTTTGCAGTACGGTGACCTGGGAACTCTTTCCTTACTTCCCAAGTACCTTGGCATTGCTGGAGCTAATGGCCAATTAGAACCTAGCAGCCAATGCTAGTATGATAGCTAGAGTCAGGGCAGGTAGAGACTTGGGAGAGACACCAGACTGCACAAGGCCCCATCCACATACACTCCTAGCTGCCCACCTCTCTAGCCGCCATACATGCATATATAATCCTTTTCTTCCTGCCTGGCTAAGAGCTTTGAGGTTCGTTGATGTGAACTCATTTGAATGCCAAGGGTTTCCTGAGACAGGAAGTGCATTATTGGGGTAACACGGAGGACCATGAGGTCCATCAGAAAGCTGAGATTTGATTCTTCTGGTCATGGGCAAGGTACCAATTGCTCCTTAGCCTCAGTATCCTCATCTGTTAAATGCATAGCATACCATCTGTTCTAATTTCGTTTCTTTTGCTATGATAAAACACTCTGAACAGAAACCAACTTGGAGAATGAGAGGGCTATGTTTTCAGGTCACAAGCCTCCATTGTGGGCAGGAGCTCAAGCAGGAACTTGAAGCAAAAACCATAGAGGAATGTTTCTTGCTCTCTAGCTCTTAGACTCATGCATAGCTAGCTTTCTCATACAGCCCAAGATCACCCGCCCAGGGAATAGTGCTGCCCACAGTGGGCTGGACCCTGCTACATCAACTAACAATCAAGACAATCCCCCATAGCCCAATAGTTCAGTGCCCATCGTCCAATCTAGTATAGGAAATTTCCTCAATTGAAACTCCCTTCTTGGATGACCCTAGGCTGTGTCAAATTGACAATCAAATATAACCAGGGCACTCTCTTCATTGTGTGAGAAGTAAAGAAAGCATAGGATGCCCTTAAGATGACTCATGAAAGATCAACCACCTGCAGTAGATGTGACTTGACTTACAGCCTCTCCCAAAGGGGAGTGTTGGTTGGAGGATTTGGACTGAGGACTTTGTTGCAACCTCAGGAGCAGGGAGAAATAGGACTCTGAAGAGTCATGGAGTTTCGTTCCACAGGACTGCTATCTACCTCCCTGTCTAGGCTTTGTGGGAACAGGGAGGGGCTCTGGAGAAGGGTGCTGGAAAAGAAAAGTGAGCTGAACTTCCACAGTCTGGCTGGTACCTGAGGGAGATCAGGCCAGACACGTCGGTGCCTTTTCATTAAACTTTCCCACAGTGGGAAGCTTTGGGAAGGTTCCTTCCACTTTGCAGGAGAGAAAACAGAAGTTTGGTGACTATGAGGCAGGTCTTAGGTCAGCTGGCTAGGTGATGATACTAAGATTTGTGTCTATCTCTGGCTAACCTTTTCAATGACAATGGGAGTCCTGTACCAGAAGGCAGGCAGAAAGTTGGTAGAAAGGATCAAAATTGGAAAGTGCCTCCATCCATTGGCCTAATGAGTTTTTGGTAGATGAAGAAACCAGGTTCAAAGAGATTAAGTAACTGGCCCAAAGACCCAACGTGAGACCAGCACCCAGGGCCGCAGCATGCTGCCCAGGCCTATCACAACAGCTCCGAGTGTTCACAGTTCAGGAAGGTGGACCTGCATTTGGAAGGAACAGAGGCCTTTAAAATGTGCAGAAAGAAAGTTCAAGAGCCCCTTGGTGAGAAGTGTGGGTGAAGCACATCCTGTCTGGGCTCCAGTTTCTTTCCTCCTCAGGGGGTTCAGTCTCCTGCAGAGCCTCTTTCTCTCTGTGTTATCTTCAGATTTCACAGCTGACTCTGACCTTGAACACTATTTCCTTGTCTCAGAGAGAAAGGATCAAACACCTTACTTTCGGGATTCCTGAACTATTGTCAAGAGGATAACAGAGCCCGAAAATGCAATTTCTCAAGAAACGTTTGGGTCTTGAAAATAGACCTGTGTCAAGAGGCTGGGTCATTTCAAAGAACATTCAGACTGATCTTGAAAGGATTTCTGCAGCTGTTGTTGAGAGCTGAACCCGACAAAAGGGGATCAGGTTAAAGGTTCTTATTAAACCGACCTAAGATCACAGCTCTGGTCTGCTCGGGTGCCTCCAACCTGAGCCATCATCACAATGACAAGAATGCTATTCTCAATGATGACTATTTATTGGATGCTTGTTTGGTGTCTGTACTTAGCATGCTGTATCATTTTAGCTTACTCTTACATGTGACCTGCCTTTGCATTCGCCTTCCTATGGAAAGAAAATGTAGACGATGCTACTGTCTTACAAATGAGAGAACTGAGGATCAGAGAGGCCAAGAGACTTGCCAAAAGGCACACAGAGGTTTAGGAGGCAGGTTTTGAACTGAGATTCGAGCCATCAAGCTCTGTCTTCAAGTATGAGCCCACGGATTAAACAATCTCATGGTTTTCATATCTGTCAACAGCTGCTCCTTTCAACCAGCTGTGGTCAATTTCCTACTCTTTCCTGTGAGCTCATGTCTAAGGTAAGACCTTCATCTACCAACAAACAACGCACATGGTCACTGTGACGGTATGAATGCTTGGGTCCCCTGATCTCCACTGTGGGATTCCTGGCTCTCCTACAGGAATGAGATCTGTATCCTTATAAAGAGGCTGAGGAGGCACTTTCCTCCCCCTCCTTCTGCCCTGTGGAGAATGAATCGAGAAGAGACAAGAAGGTACTGTTTATGAGGAAGATGTGTTTCTTTGGGTAGGACCACATCTGCATCTTTTCAGGGATGAAATTCAGTATGGTAATTAAGCCTCAAGTGCAGAACTCCTTAGATTCACATTAAGTGTTGTGGATTGATTGTGTCCTCCAAAAGCACCTATGAAGTCCTCATCCCCACTACCACAGAATCTGACCTTACCTGGAAATAGAATCCTCACACATGTAAATCCACTTAGGATGAGGTCATTAACGGGTTCACCTAATATGGCAGCCTGAAGAGAGAGAGAGAGAGACAGAGAGAGAGAGAGACAGAGAGAGAGACAGAGAGATACAGAAAAAGATACTACATAGCAATGGAGGCAGAAACTGGGTCTGTTCAGCTGCCAGTCAAGACTGCTAAGGATTACCACTAACCCTAGAAACCAGGAGAGAGATATGTGACAGACTGTCTCTTAAAGATCACAAGAATTTTCTCTTGCCCCTCTCTGACCTCTGGTTCTAATCAGCCCCCAAAGTTGTGAAAGAATACATTTTTGTTGTTGACAGCCACCACTCTTAAGGATAGCAGTCATAAGAATTGATTCTATACGATGTGGCTGTGGACAAGTCACTTCCCTTCTGTGCCTCAGTATTACATTTGGCAATAATCAATAGCATCTACTTTTTAGGAATGTTCAAAGATTAAGCAACATGGCATCAGTGGGCAGATTCCTGGCACATGGTAAGTGATATGGATATTCTTTTTTTTTTTTTTCTGTTTCAGTGTTTCTTTTACATGGGTAGGGACCACCATTTTTATTTGATTCTCAGCTAGGTTATATCTCAAACAAGGGTTAAGAAGCACTGTCCTAAGCTTTCCACCTCCACTGGACTGCGTCAAGGGAGAGATATAGCCTCTGCAACAGCTCAGTGAACCTGTCTCTGCCCTTCTTTCTCCACTTGATGATTGCCTGTAGCTTCTCGCTGTTCCTCAGAGGGAAAGCACTGGATGTCTCTGGACACGTTCATGCTGGTGTAGCTTGAGGTGCTCACAAGAGATGGATACTTTCATAGTGTCTTTATAAGCACTCACAAAAGAGAAAGCTTGTCTCCAGTTTACAGATAAATAAACCAAAGAATAGCCCACTTTAACTCCCTCCTGCTAGAGACGTCCTGCACCACCCGCCCTGCCAGATATGTATCTTGGAAGACTGTGGACTCTCACCTATTTGACCAAGTTGATGGGAAGAGCTAGGGATCTAAGAATCAGAAAATATTGGGGACAAGTCCTCAACAAAGGTCACAGCTAGATGCCACAGAAGTGCTATTTGGTATTATATGGAGAATCAAAATTGTTTAGGAGTCAGAAATAGAATGAAATCATCCTATTTTTTCATGCCATCGCAGGAAATTGTTAGAATCCACCAAATCACAGTTCTTGCCGATTCCTGCCAAGCCCTGGATGTCTCCATGTTTAACCCCAGCCACTCAGCAAGTGATGCTAAGGAATGAGGGATGCTCTGTGCTCCGTGGGCAGGTACCACACCAACCCAGGTGCTTCCCCTTTAGCCTCCACTCCTAGGACAGCCAACTCAGCTCAAATCCAAAAGTCTACTCAGCCATGTCCCTCAAAGCAACAACATCTTTTCTACTTCCATGAGATATCTCACTCTTCTTTACATGGCTGAGCACTCTCCTTGAATGCATGGACTCCTTCAAGCCATCCAGGGAGAAAGTCCTACTTGCACAGAGTTGCGTGTAGTAGTCTCCAAGAGGCTGGAAGGAGGATTTTTCCTGGGCAACAGAATCACAACTGCAGAAATCAGGCACTCAGGAGACAATAGTACCAAAGTGTCCCTGGCCAAAAGCTCAATCTTTGACCCCACACTGTGGTCAGGTATATGTGCTGTCACCATCTGCCACCTGCTTATGCTAGGAACTCGGTTGGAATGGTTGCTTCTGTTTCTAAGCTGGCTCGATCCTTTTGACTGATGTTGAGAGTTTGTTTAGATAGCCAAAAGTAAAAAACAAAGTTGTTAAATCCATCTTTTCATGAAAAACAATTTTTCTCTCCAGTAACTTAGTTGTTGAGTAAAAACACTAAGTAACAACAGTTGCTATGCCATGACTCTTGCACACACAATGCATTCACATACACAGCCTAGAAGGGATCAGAATGAAGAAATGGTTAGATTTTAAAAACTTTTTACTTAGTTGTTTTTATTTATATGTAAGTACCTCTGTGAGTTTATCTGTGCCACATGTGTGCAGGTACCATTAACAGCAAGAAGAGAACGTGAAGTGGAGTCATAGGTGGTTGTAAACTGCCAGATGTGGGTGTTGGGAACCCAACCTGAGTTCTCTGCAAGAGCAATAAGTGTGCTTTACCACTGAGCCATCTCTCCAGGCCTTGAATGAATGTTCTAGACAGCAGTGAGAAATAACCTGCCTGCTTTGCTTCTGAGAGGAAAAAGAGAAATAAATATGAATCTTCAAAACCAAGTTTCTGCATGTATACCTTTCCTAGTCTTTTTTCTTGCCCTGCAAATGTTATTTTGGGTCTAATATTGATTAGCACAATGATTTGAGTCTCACAGTTTGGAATATCTCTCCCAGAAAAAAGTCTTGAAAAGAAAGGATCTGAATCTGCTCTGTCCCAGCCATTGCAGGTTATTGTAGACTATTTTACCATATGTGAGACAAGATGCCACACATGCGGGAAAACCTGTACGAAGTATGTTGACACGAATGTCTTCCTCCATGGTAACAGGAAAGAGATTGTGGAGACTCCAGCCGGGCTCCCCAGAGACTCCAGGATCTCAGTCAGTTTGTTCGGCTGGGCCAGATGGTGAGTAAAGAGGGAGGCAGGCTAGACAGAGTCCAGCGCTGTATATTGATCTCCAAGCGCTCTGAGGTTGACTCATTAGGGAAGCAAGTGCCAAGCTCCTTGGAAAGTTTGAGTCTTTTTCTCAGCCGTTATTCAACAATGTTCACAACTCAAATTTGGGGTGTGAATGAACAATTGTCTTAGCTTGTTTCATGTTTAACAGAATGCGTGAGATGGGGTAATTTACAAATAAGAGAAGTTTATTTGTCTTGTGGTACTGGAGGCAAGGTCTGAGTAGAGGGGACTGCCTCTGGCGGGGGTCTTCCCATGATATCATAGCATGGCAGAAACCACCACGTGGTGAGAGTCAAAGCTCAAGCCTCCTTTCCACTTCTTATAAAGCTACTAATTTCATCCTGGGAGATCCATCCTCATGACTTCATCTAATTCCAATCTAACTCACAGGCTCTACCTCTAAATGCTATTAGCACATATACCTTAGGATTAAGTTACCAATTCATGAACTTTTGGGGGACATGCTGAAGCTGTGGCAATCACCAATTCTGGGAGTTTCTCTAACAGCCATTTCATATTTGTTATACTTTAAAACATTTAAAGCTAACAGCATTTACAAACTTAGAGTTTGTAACACAGTTCCATCATTCAACCCCCTTGTGACCTTGAGAGCTTTATTCCCAGGTTCCCATCATGAAAAGATGTTTCCAATACAATAAAAATGGACTGAGCATCAATCACTTCCTAAGTGGGATGTTTCCTTCTCTCCACTTGTGTTCTAAATGGTTGAAAAAGAGAAATGTTGATTGCATCTCTAGAACAAGGTACCACAGCCTCTGCCTCCCAGCTCCATAGTCAGCCTCCCCAAGAGCACCATCTAAATATTTATCACAGCATCACACAGGGTAGGCGTGAGTTCATTAGTTGTTCTGATCCTCAGCATTCGATGTGAGAAGAGCACAGCGAATACTGTAAATATTTGCCCAGGACTCCGATTGGAGTTTGGTTTGGTTCATCCACATCTCCCACAGGCAAGACAGGAGCCAGCTCACACGCAAGGCAGGAGAACCCCACAGGGACATGGGAGGACTATGGCTCCAAGCTGGGACAAGTGCTCTGAGAAGCAGCAGCAAAGCAGAGGTGCCCTGAGCTTAGAGTTTCTATAATGGAAGCACCTTTAATTATTCATCAACATGAGGGCTTAGCACTATTTATAGTATTAAAGTTAATCATTTATTTAGCACAGTTTCGCCAAAAGAGTTCAAGCTAACCTTTATCATGCTCATTAAGCAGCAACTTGTAATAATTAGTACTTGTTCATTTTCTGTCTCCTGGTTAGACCGTAGATATCCCAAGGGCAGGACTAGTATCTGACTGGTTGGATGTTTTATCCTGGGTTCAGAGTGATCTTTTACTTAGTAGATATTTAATGTATATTTATAGATTGAACACATCAATTTAGACCTCTGCTTTTCGTTTCGCTTTCAAAGATGCACAGGCAAGGTATTATTCTATGGTTTAAGCTCGACTAGGTAAAGCTTCACAATTTGGGCCACTTAAATTTAAGTCTCTCATTGACAGACTTTGGGGCCTTCTAGAGACTTTGCACAGAGATTTGGAAGTCTTTTTCACCACTAACCAGCTGTGTGGTTTTGGACATGAATTTACTTAAACCATTGATCAAGAAGTCTCCACTTGAGGTTTTTGGATCCCTAGACATTCGTGCTTTGGGACCATGAAACCCCTGAAATTACATACGCAGCTGTGCACAGCCCAAATGTACCCTCACATCTGCTGAGAGATAGCGTCAAGCAGTTTCCCTAAAGACTGCATACTGAAAATAAAGTTAAGAATCCCTCTGTTTCTTTAAAAATTGAGGGTGATGGTAGGAGACATTAAATTAGGCATGCTTTGCATATAAATCAAAGTTGTTAACACCATGCTCACCCACATCCAGACCTGGACACCCTGCCCAGCCCACCCTCCTCCTGGGGTTTCCTTCAATCTTCCTTCGTGAGATCATTTTCTCATCTCTGACCCAGGCTCCAAACTAAATGGCTGCACTGGCCAGGACTTAGGACTTGCCAGTTGGCTCATCGCCGAGGTCCTTTCTGGCCCTACATTCAATTTTTTTTCCTTCTCATCTTTAATCAAGACTACAACAATGTACAGCTGTGTTGTTCCATCCCAAACCAATGTTCTTTTCTGTTTGAGCTTCCTTGAAAGTTTGGTTTTGGGGAATATTTGAGAAAAGGAAGGTGAGTATCTATGCAGGACTGTGAAGGTCATAAGTATAGGCTCTGGTTTATACAGAGCTGAGTATGTATTCAAGGGGACACTGGATCCTGTAGGTAGGATTCCAACCAAGCAGAAGTGAGGTAGACCAGTTGGCCTCTAGCAGTTTCTAGCAGCTATGTGTCAGCATTCATTTAATGAAAGTAATCTTTATCCTGATCCTTCTGCCTGTCAGTCAGTCCCCATCAAACCTCTCCAAGTCCAGACTTTTCCATTTCTAAGACTCAGTGAAAATGCAATTTTAGGGTTGTTGAGTTGACTTAACAGGTAAAGACCCTTGTTGCCAATGCTGACAACCTGTGTTTAATCCCCATAACCTGCATAGTAGAAGAACTGACTGCAAAAAGTTGTTCTCTGACCTCCACATGAGTGCTATGGCATGTGCTCTCATGCATAGACACAAATCTAAAAACAGAAAATGCTTAGTGATGCTTTCCCTGGGTGTGAGGGAGGTGGCAGAATGACTGTAGATATTCCATCCTTGTATTTTTATGGGAAACGTTAAAATCTAACCAGCTACTCTGAATGCTGATACCCATAGTAACAGCAGCATCACCTGGAAACCTCCTGAATCCCAACTACATCTACTGTAGTGGGATATGTATCCTTTAGTGCCTCCATGAGATTCTGGAGTGCAGTCAGCCACGAGACCATAGAGTAACAAGTCACTTACAAGTCTTCTATAAAATTGACAAGTATCTACTGAGATCACGTATAAGTTCAAGTTCAGCTGAAACTTGAAGAGTGTTACTTTCCTGATTAAATTCTGTTCTATATCATTTTGACATTAAATAACGGCCCCAGAGACACTGGATGCTGAAACCATAAGCTTCTCAGTCCAAGAGAAATCACTAAGGAGAAACCAACCACCAATGACTTCAAAATGATGGGAAAATAATCTATCAAAAAGTAAGTGCTCTTCCCTTGCGCCCCAACTCCATAACTCTGGGAAAAGTACTAAAAAGCAATGAAAACAACACTCAGGTGTGAAACAGATTATGACTCACAGCTGGAGGCAAAGAAGTTGCAATTCTATCCAATTACACCAATTTAATTGGGTGTTAAAAATATCTTAGGTCCCAACAGTAGTTCCTTGGCCAGATGGAGATCTGTGCTAAGAAGAGGAACCTATATTAGAAATTGTGATTTGGGGACTGGAGAGAAAGCAAGACATATTGCTTAGAATGCCCCATAGTGGGTATCATTTTGACCTTAATGAACCTGAAGCCTTGTATGGATGTTAAAGACTTCAAGGCTGTTCTCAGGAATTTAAAAAGCAAATAGGTAGATACTTGCAAAGTCTTTCGGTTCACAGATTACTAGAGAAACACATATAATTCATATTCTGCCACTCACTTCTTGCAAGTTTCAAATCAATCGCCTTGGATATTCAAAAAAAAAACTGGATACAATCTGGATGTTCAATTTAAGAACAAAAGTCAAGAACCATGTGCTACCTGGTTATATAGCAACCACTGTAGCCAGCACAGATGCTCATGAAGAATTGCTTAATGACACGGGAAATGCATTTGGTGGAATGTTAAGTACAAAGTGTACAGACATTTGGTGGGGGAGATAGCTCAGTGAGTAAACTGCTTGCTGCGAAGCATGAGGATCCATGTCAAAAAATCGGATATGGCTATATGCACCTGTAACGTCAGATCTGAGGGACAAAGACAAGTGGATCTGAGTGGCTCCCTCACTGGCCAATCCGGCCAGAACAATGAACTCCATGTTCAGTGAGAGATTCTGACTCAAAAACGTAAGGTAGAGAAGTGACGGAGGGAGACACCCCGTGTCTGCTTCTCACCTCCACTTGTGTCCACACAGATGAGCACATACACATGTGCACACAACATACACAAATGTGGGGACAAAAGCATCAACAATGTCCAAAGGACATGAAATCACAGCAAACAATTTAAAGTGATGTCTGCTTAACGATGGATTGATAAGCAACATCTTTCTGTTGTTTTACTGGGTATTCCTAAATTCTCCAACCTAATATAGTCTTTTTGTACCCAGAAACAAAAGCAGACAGTAAACGCTAGCTGCCCTTACTTCGTGGTGCTGTGTTGGCTTCAAGGCCTGTCCTCTGTATCTGCTTTGCAACGTTCTCTCTAACCTTCTGTGTCAAGTCATTCCCCTTCTGGCATTTTCTCCCTGCTCCTCTCTGCCTCTCCAATCTCTTCTTATCCTTCTACCTTTCCAGGTCCCTGCTCCTCCACGGATACCATAGGGATCATTCCAGTCACAGAGCCACCTCCATTCCCTTTTCTGGACTCCTCAAGCACCATGTCCTCTTCACTTTGGAATCTTAGGGTCCCTTACTGTCAGCATGGTGTTTCCAGGTCTAGACCACACAATCTCCAGAACCCCTGGAAGTAGGGATGAGATAGGAGTGTTTCTACAGCTCTTTATGACTCCAACATGTAGCCAGAATTGGGACTCTCTCCAATCAAAAGTCACATCCAGTATACACTCTGGCAGCCATTGTCCCAGATCCAAATGCCTACTGAGTCAATCCTACATAAATCATAGAAGTTTATCCCACTGTTTCAGGGCTCAGCTGCTGCTATTACTTCTGTCAGCTCCACATGTCTGAGATGCACATGGCCCCAGGCTCCATAACATTCTTCTGGTTGATTCAGGTATAGTTGTCTTGCATTCCAGTAGCTATGTCAGTGTCAGCAAATAAAAATTTAAAGTACCCAATTATTTGCTTTTCAGATAAACAATAACTACTTCGAAGAATAAGTATAACCCAAGTGTGACTTGAGGCATACATATCCTAAAAATGTATTCCTTGTTCACCTGGATGTGAATTCAACTGGCAGATATATCTTATCTACAACACTTGGGTCAGAAAAGTGATGTCTATACTTGAGGGGCTTTATTTCCTACAGTTCTAGAATGGTGCTCTCGTGTAGCCAGGACTGAACCCTCCAAGCAGCTGAGTTTCTGACTGTGGAACAGACTTCTCTGGAGTCAACAGGGAGGCTCTGTCATAGGCAGAGCTTGAGAGTAAAATTTGCCTTGCAGAATTGTAGATGAAACCAAAAAAAGAAAATTAGGCTGCATCAAGGGTATGAAAGTCACTAACCTGTGGAGAGAGGCTCATAGTACAAGTTCTAGAATGAGATGGTCCTGAGTGTGGATCTTACCTCTCCCTGCCAATAATGTATTTTAGGCAAGTTCATTATGTTTCTCAGGCATCATTTTTTTCTCATCTATAAAATGGGAATACTAATCCATTTATTGTCTAGTCAATTAGCCTGAGGTTTAAGTAAGATCACATTTATGAAGTTCTTAGCATAGTATTGGTTCATTGTTGTTATTACTACAAATACCCACATTCTTCTGTTTTAAATTCATCCAACAAGCAAAGGGCTCACTGCTGGGGGTTTTACTTCTCACTTTTCAGCCACCCCTCTGGTCACTCTCTGACCAACACCGGTATGAGCAGACTGATGACTGTGAAGGGGGTAAGAGAAGGCCCTGCTACGGGACAAGTAGAGGAGATTCTTCTAGAACTTGAAACTCAAGACGGTTTAAACAAGGAAGATCCCAGCTGGTGGAATTTTATGCAAATCATAACCAAGTGGCTGGCCCCTGTAGGAGAGTTTCATACACCTGCGTGTGGTCCCACAGCAGTTCCAAGTGGATGAGTGGCCAGGGTCATAGCAAACACTGGGGTCTTTGATCAGTCCCAGCTGCTGGAACCAAGGGCCAACACAACTCTGGTGTGTCATTATTCTTCAAATTCCTGCAAGTCAAAAACCATGTTTCTCTCTCGGCACCTCTTTCTACCCTGGGGCGATTCAGGATCACCTTGTCTGATGCTGCCCACAACCCTCCCTGCCAGAACAGAGAGACATTAACCAGACTTGATTTTTTCAGTTTTTCAAAACCAAGTTTGAAAAATATCACCTGGGACAGCCTCCTCCTCTCCCAAAGCCAGTCTGCCCGCTCCTAGCAGTCCTCACAGAGACCCGTCAGCTCCAGCCCCTGTAAACTTCCTGCTCAGATCATGACAAGCTGCTGTGCTGAGAGAAGGACTGCACATGACTACACCAGGCCCTGGGGTGCACTGCACAGAGTCCAGGCTGGAGGTGAAAGTGGGGCCCAAAGAAAGTGGGAGGAAGGAGCCAGAGCTCCTGAAGCTGCTGGCTCGGCCATTCCTTGAAGTTCATCTTCTTCTCCGGGCCCAAAAGATCCAAAGGGAGCTATCACGACGCATTTTGTGCAAAAGCATGGTGAGCAGAACATCCCAGTCCATCACTATGTGGGTGAAGTGCACAGTGCTACAACCTTTCTGCCTCTCAATACTCCTTCTGTAAAGCAAGGGCAAGATCTTTGCTCTGTTTACAGTGGATGAGAGGGTCAGAGGAGATTCCAGTAAGAAGCGCTTAGCCTTGTGAGATGCCCTGAGGGTGTTCTGGATATTCCTATCATTCTGTGTCTTTGTCTACTAAGTTAAGGCTGAGACAATCAAAGGGACAAAGAATTCCACAGTCTCCATTCACTGGACCAAACCTGAGTCTGGAAGGCAACTCAGGAACCCAGGAAACACAATTGCTATCAGGATGTCCTGTGTCCCCACCATGAATCTGGGCTCTGTTTCTAGGATCTGTTCTGAAATGAAGGAGATCAACCTAGAGAGCAGTAAACGGACATGGACTCGTCAGCGGCTTTCCAGCGGTCAAGGCAAAGAGTGGCCCATTGGCTAAGTGTGATCTAGAAATGGGGTTGACCATTTTGGTCATTTCACTTGGTGAAATGAAGTGAGAATGTACAAATGTGCAAAGGGAGATGGGTTGGTCTTGCGGTTTCCCATCTGTTCTCATTTGACTTTGGGGATTTGGCACCTCTGACAGACACATGGAGAACAGACTTTTCATCTTGAGTGGGACAGTCAGCCTCTGTGAATGTAAATAAGTGTTAGATTTCACACGTGATTGCTGGAGGAAAGAGTCCATGAGGAAGAGAAAACATATTTTCAGTCTCTGTGAGGGTTTGGGGCTTTTAGTTAAGAAAAATAACATACAGAGCTGGAGAGAAGGCTCAGTGTTTAAGATCACTGACTGCTTGCAAAGGACCAAGGTTCAGTTCCCAGCACCCACATGGTGGCTAACAACCATCAATAACTTCAATTCCAGGGGCCCTCTTCTGGCCTCCACAGGCATTGCACAACATACTGTACTTAACATATATGCAGGCAAAATACTCATGCACATAAAATAAAAATAAATTTTTAAAAATTAAAACATAAATAAATGAAAGGCAAGCCTTTTAGCATGGCATAACCAACACGTGTAAGTAATAGTAATTGCTAAAATTTTTTAAATATTTTATTTATTATTTTTATTTTATGTGTCTGAGTCTATTGCCTGCATGTGTGTAAGTGCACCCATGTCCTGCAGTGCCTTCAGAGTCAGAAGAGAATGTTGGATCCGCTGGAACTGGAGTTATGGACCATTGTTAGCCACCATGTGGGTACTGGAAAGTAAACCCAGGTCCTCTGCAAGAGGAGTCATTGCTCCTAACCGCTGAGCCATCTTTCCAGTCCCTAAAAAATTAGTTTTTCAAGAAAAAAATGAAATAGACATTCACAGGACATTACAAAGGAAGCCTGCTCCCCCCTGGGCGATACTGAAATTTGAACAACTGTCAGCTGGAAAGAAAGCTGATCCCATTCTGTGGTCGTTGGGAAGGCTCACCTGACCATCTACATGTCTTCTTTGTTTTATGTTTGCTACCTACCAACATCTCCACAAGGCTGGGGAGGGATGGTATTTGTATCTATTTTAAAAATTGGTTCACCTGCTGGTGAACATAGCTGAACATTTAAAACTACCCTGAGTTTTACTTTGCTGTGTTATTTGACTTTACTATTAGCACACATTGTGCTTGATAGAGACAATAATTGTTAAAAGTAGTCACCTTAATGGCTGTAGACACAAAGTTACCTCAATCATGGTTATATTGTTGGAGATGTGGGGTGAAAATGAGAGATGGGGTAGATGGTTTGTTCAAGCAGAAAGGCAGCTTCCTTCTCCACCTACTCCCAACACCAATGTGGGGAACCCTTGTTGGTCAGCATTGTTCTTGGGGATCTCAACCATCCTTAACCATCTTGAGATGTACCGCCCCACCTCATGAAATTAGGTAAAAGACATTCATGAGAATGGTAGAATTCGGGCTGGAGAGATGGCTCAGGGGTTAAGAGCACTGGCTGCTCTTGCAGAGGACCCAGGTTCCATACCACATGATGGTTAGCAATGGTGCTTAGCTCCAGTTCCAGGGGATCTGATGCCCTTTTCTGACCTCTGTGAGCACTGCACGACACAGGTGCACTTAGACACATGCAGACAATACACATAAGTATACACATAACATAAAAATAATAAAATATTTTAAGAAAATGGTAGAACGCACTAGAGTTGACAAAATAGTTTTCATTATCACCATTCAGAAGAGGCAAAAGTGAGACTCAGAGACATGAAAGGATTTCCAGCTCCCATAGCTGAAAGGGGATGGAGGTAATACTTCTGATCACATAGCCTGCACCTCAAACTTAGCCACATGCCAAAATAACTCAGATCAGCTTGAAGGATCTTGGGCCAGATTGTCTGAGGCCATATCCCAGCTCTGAAGTTCTGATACTTAATCTTGATTGCCAAAATTGGATTGTGAGAATATTTCCAGAGACAATTAAATCCTGACGGCTAACGAATGGCTCTGTCTTCGGGTGGCATTATTGGGAGGTGGTAAAGATGGTGGAAGTGCGGCCTCGTTGGAGAGTAGGTCACACTTAGGCATGCCTTTGAGGGCTGTGTCTGGCCTCTTCCAGTCTTCCCTTTCTCTGCTTCCTGTCTGCCCTGATGTGAACTGCTCTGCTCCGACACATCCTCTTTGCAATGGGACTGACACCTTTGAAACCATGAACCAAAACAAATAATTTCTTTTAAGCTATTTTCTCAGATACTTGGCCACATAAATGCAAAAACTACCACTGCAGAAGCTCACTTGTTTTGTCAACACACTCTTGGTTCCTGTTCTCTGAAATGGGAACAAGGATAGTAGGACCTAGTTCATGAAGATGAAATGAAATGACAGGCATGGGTCCCTTAGCTCGATGCCAGACTCGGGACTTCTCAGTTCTAATTACTGATCTTTTCTTACCCAAATAAAGATCAACACTGGAGAGAGATAGAGATAGAGAGAGAGAGAGAGAGAGAATATGATATAAAAGATTGCTGACTTAGGAATCTTAGGAATCATTGGGCATAGATACATTTAAGCTATTCGTATTTTCCATGATATCAAGATTTCCTGGTATGCCTTGCTTTTCAATATTCTTTAAAGAACAGACCCAATTGCCACCTACCTACGACAGAGATTTCGCCCAGCTGAGACCTTTGCTCCCTGGCTCAGAATCCTCCGCCATGTAAAAGAAGGAGTTAGGTCCCCCTCAGGGACCTTGTCAATGTACCTTTTTTGTGTGAAATAAAACACTATTAAGTTATACACTTGAATATTATGCAGCTGTTAAGCGAAATGAAATTCCCAAGTTGATGGATGGAATTGGAAACATCCTGAAAGAGGTAACTCAGACCCAGAAAGACAAATGTCTCCGTTTCTCTCTCATAAAGGGGTGCTAGCTTTCAATCTTTAGATAGTGTGTTTAGACAGCATCTGATTGCTTGGAACTGGAGTTATGGACAGTTGTTAGCTGCCATGTGGGTGATGAGAAATGAACCCCGGGCCTCTGTAAGAGCAGTCAGTGCTCTTAACTGTCAAGCCATCTCTCTATCCCTGGCTCTTACAATCTTTCTGCCCATCTTCCCCAATGATCCCTGAGCCTTTGGAGGAGAAGGTGTGATACAGGAGTCCCATTTAGGGCTGAGCACTCTGGAGTTTCTTATTCTTGGCATGCTGATTATTTGTGGGTCTCTGTGTTAATTGCCATCTGCTGCAAGAAGACCTTCTCTGGTGAGAGTTGAGAGATATATGAATCTATGGATATAATAATAAGTCATTGTGGGAATGGAGAGATGGCTCAGTGGTTAAGAGCACTAATAGTTCTTGCAGAAGACCCAGGTTTGAATCCCAGCACCCACATGGCAGTTAACAACTGTAACTCCAGTTCCAGGGGATCTGATGCTCTTTTCTGTCCTCCGCAGGCACTGCATGACACAAGTGCATTTACATACATGCAGGCAATACACATAAAATAAAAATATATACAAAATATTTTTTAAAAGATTACAAGAGCCACAAGGAACTGCGTTGTCTGAACACCACAGGGTAGTTGTGCACATGAACCCATAGTGTTTATGACAGCATGCATGAGACTTGTGCAAACCTAAGCCAATAGGGGCCCAGCATGGGCTTGGGAGACAGGCAGGAAGCCCCAGCCCTAGCTGAGTTGGCAGCTCTAGGAGTTGGAAGAAGGAGAGTCAGTTTTCCTTAGTGGAGTGACGTCTGGTAGGACTGACCAGACTCCAGGAGTACATGAGAGACATGGAATAGAATCAATAGGTCTTTAGAAAACAAGCATTAAAATTAAAACATTTAAAACTAAAGCAAAGGACAGAGAATAACGGAAGACACAAAACTTGGGTGGGAGAGTGGGGGGCTGGAGGAGGAAGGAGGATCTGAATATGATCAAAATACATTGTATGAAACTCTGGAGTCAATGAAAAAAGAGGAAAGACAAAAATCACTTTTAAAATCGCAGCGTGGGGAAAGATGTGAGAATAATCTGGAAGGTAAGAGGACAGCATGCACAGTTACCCACAAAGCACAGGGTGTGTGGCACCTCAGAGTGGCATTCAGATCTTGGTACTCTACCATTTGGTGATACTTACATTTTTACCACAGATATGCATTATTTGGCCCTAAGACACTGAAAGAATGGCCCCATGCTTAGTGTGTGTGTGTGTGTGTGTGTGTGTGTGTGTGTGTGTGTGTGTGGCGGGGGTTGTATTATGTAGAAACCGCTTCTAGACCCTTCTCCCTTGGAAGTTCTTTCTCTTTAGGATGTTACTTTCAGATGAAAGATGTTACCTCTATTTCTGCCGAGGGCCTTGCTTACTCCAGTGATAGACTTTGTTAATTTGAAATTGGCCTATTATTTATCCACTCACCCAACAGCTGTACCATGAGGAACACCTGGTAGGAGCCCCGGAAGCAAGGCAAACAAGCAGCTGAGGTGACAAGCTGCTCAGAGGAGGTGGCTGTTGAGCATGTTCTATCACAGAGATTAACTGTATATCACCAGTCCTGGCCTTGTGTTTCGTCCTTATGACATGTGCTCTGATGGGATGAGGGCCAAAGGAGCAAACCCACACTCAAGAGACCTGACACAGACCAAGAGGTCTGTACATGTGCTGGGAACTGGAAGATGAGGAGACTCGCTGATGAGGTGTGAGGCTGGCCATGTTTGGGCTGAGCAGGAAGACAAGGAGGAACAGAGCTTCCAGGGACAGGACAGAGCAGACAAGAGGCTGGGAACCTCAGAGCCCCGAGGGCCCAGATGAGCTGGAAGATACAGGAAGGCGCCAGATCGTGTGGTGGTTTGCAGAGTGTAGGATTTTAAACTTTTCCCTGGGAGCAGTTCAAAGCTCCTGAGATTTCTCCTCAGGGGCTCGTTCCACAGCGGCCCCTCCTCCCCAGATTCGATCACAACAATTAATGGGAGCCTTATTGTGAGCACTTGGATGTCAGAATCAAGTCACCATAGAAGAGAAGAACCTCTAAGTCAACAGGACGGTACCTCACCTCTCCCTTCCTCTGTTTGTCTCCTGAGGACCAGACGTAAGGCTGAGAAGTAGAGAATTCGAAATCCACCCCAAGGAGATCTGAGCTGAGCTATATCTCCACTCTCGCAATCCTGCTAAATGGATCCCAACAGGTATTAGAGATCACCACTCTGACCAACTAGACAAACAAACCAAAATTGGTGACTCAGAAGGGAGTGGGCACTTGCCTAAGACCTCCTTGCCAGTCCTAGGTACTCTGAGAGTCCCACCTTGGCTGGTTGTCTAGGACAGATTTCCCTAACTCCTGTCGAAAATACATATTTATAGACTTAGTTATGTGAATTCACTTGCTCTTAGCTCAGAGAAGTAAATATGGGACATTTTTAATGCTGCACAGAAATGAAGGTGTCCTGAAGCCATCCTGACCTCAGATCGAATGTCAAAGCAGCTGAATTTTTCAGCAGTAACACAGTACTTTTTTATAGAATGGGAAGTCAATTGAGAAATCATAAAAAATTAGAGTTGGGAAGGAGCTCTGTGCTCACAAGGTCAGAGCCCTAGCACTGTTCCCTGCTGTGAAGGGCCTCCTGTTTTGTCCACTCCAGTTTTAAATATCTCAACCAATGGCTCATCCCTGGGGATGCCTCTCGACAGAGCGACAGATCCTGCCTATCAGGGCTTCTCCCCTGCTACTCAGTCTCCCTTTTCTTTGCCTTCCCAGCATCCCATTTGTCTTTGGCAATCATATAGACCCCAGCATGCTGCCTTTTGAAAACAAAAGGCCTTGTCTTTGCCCTCCCTTTCATTTTCAAATCCCACTACCTGTGGAAACTTCCAGATCTGAAAAGAAAAGCGGAGAAGCAGGAGGAGAAGGCAAGCCAAACAAGCAGGTCTTAGTTCAGAAAGAAATCATTTTAAGAAGCTGCCACTTCCCTCTGTCCCCCAGGCCTTGACAAGATGTTTCTGCCACGGGACCCTGCATGGAACCTGACTGTCTAAAACAGACGGGCGCAGACACCGAGAGTGTTTTCTGGACAGCCAGGGCTTAGCTGCCTCTTACCACGGGAGTTGGGACAGAAGGTGGCAGCAGAGCACTAGGCTCCGAGGTCCCAGCATCCCAGAGGACGCTGCCTGTCCCAACCCTTTCAGGCATCCGACCTCCACCAGCACAAAACCTCCGGGTCAGCCAGGAATGCTGTGCTTACGCCAAGAGCGATCGAGCTGTGAACCAAGACTCCGGGCTGCTTTTTAAGACAAACCCCAAACAGCCAGAAGTGTGTGAGCATGGTTTATTTCTCCCTGAGAGCATCCTGCAGTCAGAGTTTAATCCAAAAGATATCAAGTCCCAAACAGGGACATGGGGGCGGGGCGGGGGGATGTCCGGGATGATCCAAATACATCCTAGTAGTTCGTGTCTAAAGAAATTCAGAATAACTATATCCGTCTCTGTCTCTCTTTACACGAACGGGGCCTTTCTGAATTTGCCTCTGGTTTTCCTGCTTTCCTTTGCTGTTTCTTTACTGATTTGGTGGTGTTTGCATGCAGTCCCTCCAAAGCAGAGAGTCACACCATAAACATTTCTGACTTAGAACTGGCCTCCTGCTGGGGAGCCAATTAAATGCACTGCCCACCAGGGAGAGTGTGATATTTTTTATTACTTTCTAATTTCGGGCCCTGAAATGGCTTCAGTGATCAGAGCATTCTTCTGCTTAAGATCCTAAAGGAGCCAGCAAAACCACGCTTTTGATTTGTATTTCATTTATGGTGGCCTGTACTTGCCAAGTGCACTCCAAGGATTTCCTTGGGGCCTCAGAGCGTTGCAGGAGCTAGAGAAGCAAGACAAAGAAAATCATGACAAAACTTTTTCTCCGAGTTGCCTCATCATACTGGGAAACTGTCCGTTACACTGGGAAAATCTTTCTTTAAGAAGTTGGTGAACTGAGATAAAGAAAAGGATAGAAGAATTGGAACAAAACAATTTTGGTGGATTTAAATCTATTTAAACTACAATAGTAAACCAAGACCATGCTCGGATTTCATTACCACTGGCCCCAGTAGTGGGGCTTCCTAATGTTTACTAAGGCAAAAGGAAATGTTGTTGGGCTTCTAAATACATTCCCAGGAACCCCACAGGAGGTGTAAGGATGCTAGCTTCTAGCTGCTCTGTGTTTTATGTTTTCTTTCCCTTCTTTAAAGAGTTAGCGCTAAACAGAAAGGCTTGAAAGGGTGAGGGTGGGGGTCCAAATAGATTCTAACGAGGAAGAAAGAAATCAAAGTCAAGTTCTCACTGAATGTCTGAATTTATTTTTGCAATAAGTAAGAATGCTTTAAGATCTAGAAGTGCTTTTGGATAACACAAACCATACTGAGTTGTCACCCACAACCCAGTCAGACAGCCAAAAGCTCAGGTTATGAGCCCATCCACATTCTGACTACTTGCCACCAGGGTCTTCACTGAGATTTTTCCTCCTCCTTCTTCTTTTTCTTTTTCCCTGACTTACTTGTTTAGCCAGAAGGAAACTCTGAATGTTTATCTGAAATACCTCTGTGGTATTCAGGGGGGACTTTCCTCTCCAGCAAGGGCTCCCCTTAAAAACAGAAGCTGTTTCAATTCCCATTAAATTACATACCATGCTGTGAGTCTTTTACTAGTGAACAGTTAACTTTAGTGAGACTGACATGTTGAACCCTGCTCAGTAGCAGTTTTCACAAAATGTGATCCAAAAATTAGCATTTGTAATTTTATAATAAGCCAGCTACTGTGTGTGTTATTATACAATACTCTGCTAAGATAATCCTTCCTACTTTTAAATAGAAATCCCATGGGAACAAAAATGTTTATCTTGATTGTGTACAGCCTCCTTAAGTACCACTTTATCATATGATTTAAAGTTCAACAATTTGGCGGCCAGTATTTATTATTTAAAGAAAGGGTAAGTGTTTTTCAGTGTCTGTCTGAATTTACAGTCACGAACCAATCCATCTCTCTCCTTCCACTCTTCCGTTCCCCTTTCTCCTCCCTTCCCTTCCCTTCTTTCTTTCTGTCTTTTTCCTTTCCTTTCCTTTTTTAAACCTAAAGACTAGCTGTTCAGTTTTAAAAGACCATAACAAATCACTCCCCCCTCAGGAACGAATAATAGTAGATTACTTGAAATGGACAGCTTCCTCTTCAGCGGGGAGTATTCCATCTAACTTTGACTGAACGGATGATGTTCCAGATCAAAATATTGCCCAGGTTTACAATGGCAAAGAGTTGAACCAATTGTACAATAAATGGAAGCATCAATGTGTGAATGAAGGGATTTGAAGAGATTGGACACAGAATGGAGACTGAGGTGTTTCATGTAAGCTTTCCCTGGGCTATGGTCTCGTGTCCCCAGTTTACACAGAGTACCTACAGCTGCACACATGCTCCTCAGCAATCTCTTACCTCTTGTAGGAGACAACAGATTGTTGGCCTCTTGGAAGTAGCACCATTTCAATCAACTAAATTGGCATGTTGTGTTTTATAGTTTCTAAAATTAAGGCCAAATCCAAATAAAAACATGGCTGGTGCGGAACTGTTTAAAGAGGATCTTGTCATCTGGATGCTTCAAATCTGTTCATTATCAAAATTAGCTACCTTGTTTGTTCTAGTCCCATTATTTGAATACGTGCTGCTAATTGACCAACCTGTAATTAGGCACTGCTAATAACCAAGCTTTCCAGGACTCTGGTTTAAACACAGGACTTCATCCGAGTTCCAAGACTGAAAAGAGAGCGAGGTAGAGCGGAGATACCGGTAGGACTCTGTCCAGCTCCAGCTCCCCTCTCTCTCAAGGTACGGATGGTGTGTAGAAACAATGCTGCTTTATTCCCAGCATGGAGCGAAGACAAGTTTTTCCAGGCTTCTCTGAGGAATGTCCTTCTCAATATCTGCATGAATTATGAAGCTGGCTTGTAACCAGATGTCAAGGGCTTTGGCCTTCCGGAACGCTCAGGATGTTCCCAGTATTTAACTCATCACGCCCCTCACATTTGTCTCATTTTCCAACCCCTACTCATTTGGAGGTTAAGAAGGAATTGGGGTTTCTTTTTAAGTCACTTTGCTTTTACACAGTTTCAACCCATGAAACTCTGGAGTTTGTTGACAGAGTGGAAGTCGGGGAGGGGTGCTGAGAAGATGTTGAATAAACAACCAAACAATATTTAATGATGCACTTTCCAAAGGGGACTTCTGGCTGCCCACCTACACTTTAAACCATGGCTGGTGCTGCGGTCCCTTCACTGAGACACTTCCCGGGGATGCAGTAACTCCAGGAAACGCACCCCATGAAAGCCTTTGCAGGGAGCAAATTCAGTCTTTTCAGAGCCAAAGCAGATTCTTTAAATTCTGTCTTTTGCACCCCCAACTTTCCACTTGAACATTTTATTTAAAATTTCCTTCATTATCCTTAACATATACACTTTTCCAAAGCAAAGAAACACTCCTTTAGAGTCTCTGTGTGCCCATAAAATTCCACCTTGCAGATTTTATTAATAATCATAAAAACATCAGTGCCCATCTGGATCACTTTGGAGGGAGAGGGACAAGTTTTCTTTAGAGCATGTTGGGACTGTTAGAAGCCAATGTAAGAGTACAAAGGGGTTAACACAAGGCTGGGAACTGATCAGCCTCCTCCTCCCGACCACTCACCATTCGCATCTGAGGATGCACCGCAGTTTGCAAGCAGCACCTGCTGTACCTGCAGTTAGACATTCAGGATGGAATGGCTGTAGACAGCACCAGCGTTCAGACACAGCTCCCCACACAGGGATGCCATCTCGGCAGGTTGTGTATATATGTTTATCTGTGACTTGAAGGGAAGCACTACATATTTTTATAGCATGAGAATGTGTCTCTTGGTACTCTGAGAAGTCTAGAATGAAGTACTTAAAATGAGGACTTTCCAGCCAGCCCTAAGCATTGGCCAAACAGTTTTCAGTTGTTGACTGTCCTATAACAGCAACCAGAATCTCAAACAAGGAGGGGATCCCCACACAGGGACGCTATAAGGTGGTCCCCAGGAAGAAACTCCACTGTGTGATGATGACCTTTCCTTCAGAGTGCCAACCTTGGACCTTAAGCCCTGCAGTCAGACTAAGCTTTGAAGAGAGAATTAAAAATCCTTAACGAACAAAATTCTAAGAGTTGTGGTATTAGCTTTACTGTTATTGTGATACAATGTTTGACATAAAGAACTTAAGAGGAAGAATTATGCATTTTGCTCATGGTTTTAGGGGTTTCAACCCATCACCACAGGGAAGGCTGATTCAGCAGCTCATTATGGCAGGCAGGCAGGAAGAGTAGGAACAGTAACAGGAAGTGACCCTACAAGATATAGTTCTGAGGACACACCCCTAGTGACCTACTTCCTTCAATCAGGCCCCACCCCTTCCTCAGTTCTATCACCTCCAAATAATCAACTCAGATTTTGAATTCATCAGTGAATTAGTCCATTAGTTAGATTAGAGCCCTCATGATTTAACCTCTCTGAAAACATCCCCCTCACAGATAGACCCAGAGGTACTCTTTACTAACCTTGTAAGTATTTCTCAGTCTATTCAGGTTGCCACTCAAAATTAACCATCACAGATCTCAGGAAGGGGTATGTTGTACAACACAATCACCCAATCAATATGAGAGTTATTGACCAAGCAATTAAATGTTCTTATAATCTACTGATATCAAGGCACTATCTATGACCTTCAAAAATTTAAGACTGTAATTCTGGTTGTGGATACTACTGACTCCTGCCTGGTAAGATGCTGTACCTATTCCAGACGCTTCACTTACAGCATCTCTAGTGATCCTCCCCGTAAGCCCCAGGCAGTCGGGACTGCTATCATTTCCATTTCACTTATAAGAAAATGGAGATGCAGAGACATCAATCACCCCTCCCATTGTGACCCTTCCAGAGAGAGGCAGATCCCATTCACCTTGGCATCAGAGCCTATGCTGTTATGGACACTGAAATCCTTCATTTTAACAGGGGCCCCAGTTCTAAGAACCATCAGAATCCTGTGGTTCAGTCTTGGAAGAGGAAGGCAAGAAGGATCTAGAACTGCTATTCTTTGAGATTCAACCTTTGTTAGGTAAGTCTAACCTTTGTTAGACTAGATACATTTGTGCATTTTTGTTGCTGTTTGGGTTTGTTTATGGAGACAGGGTCTCCTGTAACACCAGCTGGCCTGGAACTTGCTTTGGAAACCAGGCTGGCCTTAATCTCACAGAGATCTGCCTGCCTCTGCCTCTTGAGTGCTGAGATTAAAGGTGAGCATTACCACATCTGGATAGACTAGATATATTTGTGTCCTCCCTCTCTCCCTCTCTCCCTCTCTCCTTCCCTCTCTCCCTCTCTTCATGGAGAGACTAGGGATTTGAGAGAAAAGCAAAATGAACAGTAAAGGCAAAGGGGAAGGGGAAAGAACAGAGGGAAATGTGCAGGATTTGGGGATCCGCCTTCTCCTTAGGGGAGGTGTGAGCGAGCCTGTGACGTAGATGTCCCCTGGCGAGACATCTTTGTCCTCCATCAGTTTAAGACAGCTGCCCTTTCAATTCTGTGTGAGTCGGGGTTCTCAGCCTTGCCAGTACTGACATTTCATAGCTGGTCGTTGTTGTGGGATTTCATTGACTGCATGGTGTTTTGCGACATTGCTGGCTTTCACCCTCTCTATACTAATGGCACCCTTTCCCCTAGTTGTAACCAACAAAGATGTCTCTAGATATTACCAAATATATCCCAGGGACAAAATTACATGTCCCTTGGGTTTAGGTTATACAATACTTCTTCCAGAAAAAAAAAAAATCATGTTTCCCTGGGCCCTTTGCGCCATAACCAGAAGTGAAGTAAGCAAATGCATTTATCTGACAAGTACTTGGTGTACACTTCTGACTGTAAGGCCAACTTTTTCTCCAAAAGCTGTTCCAGAGAACATAAATCCATAAACATTTCTCATTCCTGACACCTCCTCAATTACTTTACTTTGAACGTCAAGCAAGTGTTTAGAGAAAGAGATTATGAGCCTGAAGTGACCTCAGTGGATGAGGGCTGGTGGGGAAGAAGGGCAAGGAGGTTTACAGATGTCACTCGATAACATCAGGATGAGAGAGAAGAGTAAAAACATGTAACACGGGTTCCACTGTTATTTCTGGAGATGTGACTGCATCGTTTACAATGTTGGAGTATTATTTTAAACCAATCTTTTAAATGTCACTTTTTGACGAAGACATATTTTGAATGATGACCTTGAGGAGATAATAAACATCCACCAAGAGGAAATGTGTGGAAAAAAATCCTTGGGACTTTGAATAAAACTTTCAGTGATAGCATCTTGCATGGACACAGAGTGCTACGTCTTGAACAATTTGGAAGTGGAGATAGTGTGTGATGGAGACTAAGCTAGATGATTCCAAATGGCTTCTGTGGCAATGACGGTGGGTGACAAATACCTAAAGGTCTGGGAGTGTGAATGTGATTCTTTCATTACCTACACTTTTTAAAAGAAAAATTTGTGGAAATAATGTGTCTAAACGTCAACAATATGTGATATACATATTTTAACATGGAAGTCGATAATTTATTATTCCATGGAAGTTATATATTCAAGGTGGCATTCTCTTTAGAAAATAAGATGTGCTTTAGATATGCCCTTATCTTACTCTCCAGTAGATAGCCTATCTAAGCACCTCCTGTTTTCAAGACTTTTTGCATATCAAATGGAACACGTGTTTCTGACCTTGGAGAGATTATGTTCTCCATGGGAAAACTGGACATATGTGGATGTGGCAGCTTTCACTTGACTCGCTGTGATGTAGCTCAGAGACTGTGCTGTAAGGAGAAAGAACTGAGGCCCCCAAGAGGTGCCTCCAGAAGGCCTCCTAGTGAAAGACTCCAGCTCAGCAGTCCCTAGCAAGGATTCAGGGCCCACAAAGTTTGGCAGTCTCTTTCCTGACACTTCCATCCCTAGCTCCAGCTCTATCCTTGTGGATCCCTGACCTTGGACCTTCTGTCCTTATCTTCTACTGTGCACCCTCCCTTGAAGGTGTATCATTTTGTACCTGCTCTTGTCTCCATCTCCCTGGCTTGGCACCTGACCTCTCCACTCCTTTTCTCTTGAAAATTTCCAGCCATTCTTCAGACTTTATCTTGCTTCTCTTTCCTTGGAAACCTTTCTTGGACCCCTAGTTTTGGTCAGGTTCCTTTGTTTTCAGCCTTTAGAACCGGAAACTGGTTCTTCTCCTCGCAGTTCTGTTTCTCACGAATCTGTTAGTGTTGTTGTTACCTACGTGTCTCTTCTTTTGTATTGTAAGCCCTGTAAGAGCAGGGCTCTCAATTTTTTCCACTTCTTTGTTACCAGGACCTGGACCAAAGTAGACACTTGATGAGTAACTGCTGAATAAATTCATGATTAATTGGATGTGCACCTGCCACAACCTTTAACCTTACACTCATCATTGCCATTCATTGTTATTGTACAACCAGCCTAAGATCCAGTAGCTCTATTGCAAGGCAAGCCCTACATGTATATTGCCTTGTTTTTCCTCATAAAATCCTGTGATGTAGGTTCTATTATTAATTATACTTTCATTTTCCATGTGAAGAAAATGAGGTTCAGAAAAATAAGCAACATGGTCAAAGTCATAAGAGCAGCTGGGATTTGATCCGTCTTCGGCCAGAGCTCTTCTGCTGGTTTCTTGTTATAATTTGAATGTGTCCTCCACAAAATTAATGTATTGGAGGCATAATCCCCAATTCTTATGTTTATAGTGTCTGGTGATAGAGCCTCCGGAGAAAATAAATTAACCTTAGATGAGGCCATGACAGTAAGACCCCCGTCATGGAAGGGAGATGAAAGCGAGCAGACACTTGCTCTGTCTCACCGGATGATGTCTCCCACCATGCGTAGATGTAGCAAGAAGGGCCCTCACCAGATGCTGTCACCTTGGCATTAGACTTCTCAACCTCTAAAACTATGAGCTAAACTAATCTATAAACTTTCTGGTCCGGGGTATCCTACTATAACAGCAGAAAGGAGCTGAAACTTACGTTATACTTTTCACTTTTTATATTCTGTTCATATCATCTACCCAGGCAACTTGGTACCAGATCTAACACCCCCAGGAACTCCTGATCTTTCTCATTCCCAGCCTCTTGCTGCATCAATTATATATTCTTCTCTTAGGGATTTTGAATGAGGGTAATGACTGCAATTAGTCTTTCAAGTAGGAGTAATTCTGGGTACTGTGGAGGTTTGGGCTGGTTTCCGTCCACTAAGTAATTGGCGCCCTGCCTTGCAGAGTCAGTCTCACTGTTTATAAACATACCTCATACATTCATATAGCCCTGTTGTATTACTCCCCTACCAGGACTGAATTAGGAAGCCCGCAGAGGCAGGAAATACATCTCCTGTTTCCATATGACTCAGGACATCTGGCTCAGTGCTGAGCTCTCAGTGAGGACACACCTATTACTCCTTTATTGGCTGATGACATCACAGTGATTTCCTTAATGTAGCAACTCAGAATTCGGAACTGAACATAAACAAGCTCAGTCTTGGATGTCATTGCCTTTGATGTCATTGCCTTCTGCAGAAAGTAATCAAACTCTGGTCTTTAATGGAAGCAGAATATTTGCCTTAAAATATTTGGGGAGGGCAGTAGTGCCCAGAACCCCCATGATCCACATTTAATCCCACTTGTGGATTTATGAGAAGAGACACAGGTCTAGGTGGTCCTCCTGCCAGAGCTCTGTCCTGGGTCTCTGAGTGACTTGGTTCACTGCTAGACCTCTGAGTGACTCTGCAGGAAGCTCCTTCTTCATTAACACCACTAAACACACCGAGTTAGCACAACCTGCAAAAATTAGCCTTTCAATCTTCCTCTTACATGCTTCCCCAAGACATTAAAGAGACCCACTAACAAGGCATCTGTGGATCTTATAGGAGATCAGAACAGCAGCAGGAATTTATAAACCACAAACAATGGATCAAGAGAAGAATCAAACAGAAAATGGAAAATATGCAATAAAGAGCACAGTTAGAGTTCCTGGACAGGGAATACCCATAGCTGTCATACGCCAACTTAAAGCAGGCAGAAGCTCTGACAGTGGGGCTAAAGTGAAATAACAGATGCATTGTTTCTAGTGGGACTTGCATCACTATTTGGCCTAATTATTTGTGATGTTTCACTCATCATTTGAGAAGCTTCTTCAGAGCAGAGAAATAATAATTTATCTCTTTGAGAACAGAGAACAAAGGGCTTCCTTGCTTCCCAGAAGCTCTCCCATCATTAGTAGGAGGGAGGATCTATCCAACAGCAGAAAGTTCTCTTAACATTCCTGGTTACCTCCCCAAATAACCCCTCAGTAGACATCAACGGCCCATAAAGAGGAAGATGCTGAAGACTCAGGACTTGTGCAGAGGTAAGAGAGGTGTAGTTAGGGACAAGGACAAGTCAAGGAAATGTTCCCTCCATTCTTGCCCTATGAAGACTCGTGTGTGTGTGTGTGTGTGTGTGTGTGTGTGTGCGCACACACACACACACACTTTAACCATACAGTGGGAACATAAAGCCTATTCTCTGGTTTGCTTCTTTACATGCCCCTTCATGTAAAGATCTCTTTCGGCAGTGAATTATAGGAAACTTGAAATAACAAAACCCATAAACAAGACAGACTTTATTCTCTGTCACCCAGACGTCAGCATGAACAGGTCAGAGCTGAAACAGCGGCCCTACAACCAGCAGGATCTCAAACTCTTTCTTTGTTTTTCTTCTACCATCCCTCATATATGGCTTCCAGAATATGGTTCAAGATGGCAGCTTCATCTCTAAACATTGTGTTCGCTTTCAGATAAAGGAGGAGGATGAGATGGCCCTTTCTCATAATTATCCCTCCCTGGGAGTAATATATAATACCTGTAGTTATGACTATAGCCAGATGTAAGGCCTCACTGGACTCAGCTGACTTCAAGGAAAGCTGGGGAATATAATCATTATTTATGGAACCCACGGACTTAGCTAAAAGTCAAAGAATTCTACAGTCACCAAAGAAGAGGACAAGAGATATTAGGAACAACTACATGTCTCTGCAGCATGCACAAGGTGTTAAGAGTGTTAGGTTAGGTCTTTCCCAAACCACAGTACTCCCTTCCAGCCACAGGAATAGATTCATTTAGCTGTGGTCATAGTGTAGATCCAGACACTGGACTGTAGTGAACTGGATCAAGAGTATATAGAAAACTCAAGTTGCATTAACCATATTTCCTCTTCTTGGAATTTGGAATTAGGTGCTGATTGTCAGTCTTTCAAACAGTAATGATCCTGGTGGTAGAGAACTATTCTGCGGAATCCCAGAAACAAAGACACACAAGAGTCAGGCCAGCCAGGGCCAGGGAAAGTCTGAGGGAAGCGACCCCTTATGCCTGTTGCCTTTCTGATTCAGGAGTTCAGCTGCATTCCTTTCTTTAGATTGGGTGAGATCCCCTCTCCCTTTCGTGTCCTGATAAAAGTACTTTAGTTTTGATCTAAACTACTTTGAGTAGATTTAACTTGTCTTCAACCAGAAGAATCTGGTCTATGACAAATCTCTGTGGGGCTCTGGGTCCAAGTAGCTTCATCATCCTGCTTTCCTAGGCTTAGACAAATATATACCCATCTCCCTTAGGACTGGGTCATCAAGGCTAACAAATCTATCAAACTGACTTACCTTGAGATTTGAACTGCTCTTCTTCCCCATAAAACATTTTCACTAGATCTTGAACTACCTAGAGATGCCACACAGTCCTATGAAGTACTACAAAGGAAGGACACTGCTAGAAACATTAGAATGTGAGGTTAGGATTGGTAGAAATATTTAGGGCTTGGTGGGCCATTTGATGTACCTGTGATCACCCCTAATATAAAGCCATTTGCTTGGCGTAAGAGGAGGTCCGAACCTACAGATCCTCAACATGGGGCTAGCTTAATGATAATAAACTGTCCTCATGATTGTGCCTTACATGCAAATACTTGCATCCAAGAAGTGAGGGAGTAGAACTCAAGATGTCTGTGCTGTGACTAGGGGTTCCTCATTGGTATCTTTCAACTATTTCATACCTAGAGAAGCCACCAGATTATTGGTTTTTTTTTTTGATGATTTGTCTATCTAAACCAGATTCCTAAGTATAATGATCTAGCTCAATCCTTTGGTTTCTCCGAGACTCAGTTTCCAGCTCTGTAACATGAGGGTGGGGGCATTTGAATTCCCCTCTAATATGGAGCTTTTATGAAGCCCCACTTCATAGAGAGGACAAGAACACCCAATGGTTTCTCAAGACAGAAGGGAAAGCACATGCCGTCTCTGCTACTGACTAGCAGTAGTCTACACTGCTACACTAGCAGTCTACACTAGCAGTAATCTGACATCCAGAAAACAGACTTTTTAACCCTAAATCCCACTTTCTAATATGTGAATAGAGCAAATGGTGTTAGTACCTCCCTCGGGGAGGATGGTCTGCCTTGGAGCTAAATATCATATTAAATGTTCTGTAGTGTCACAGACACGTGGCATGTGTTCAAGGAATGTTCATCATGTATGCCTCTCCCAGATGTAGATCCATCTTAGTAATTTCCACACCCATCCCTAACTCCACATGACATGCACGCCACCATCTGACTGACTTGTTATAGTCGATGAATTTTTCTTTTATTAATTAACTCTATATGAAGCAAAGGAACAGAGGGAACAGGCTTATAAAAATTATGGAGTTATTTTCCAAATAATCTGACTTGGCAAAAATAAATGAGATGAAAATACCTTACCAAGCAAATGTCCTATTAATTTGCAAACTATAGTGTGTATTTCAGTAGAAATTTAATCCATATGTCTCTGATTCTTTACCACATACTCTTGTAAAGTTATTGTTTAAAAATAATCATTTGATATTTGACAAACAACCTTTCCTTTTGGACAGCCCATGGGTCTGCTGGCATGACAGTTGTCTTGAATGTTAACGATATTAGTTGAATCCCAGGATACCTCCCTACACACATACTGTGGACTGCAGTCAGCCACATAACTCTCCTCTTGGCCAGTTGCATTTGGGCTGGAGTGGTTATCTAAACTATGGTGGCTGGTCATCTGTGGGCATGCCAGCCACCTCTGAATACAGTATGATTTGAAAAGATAAGTTTAGGCAGTCACTGCCTTGGGAATTTGAAGAATGTGAGATGGAATGAAGTTGTCAGTCAACTATGAGATACTAAAGATGCATAGACATGTAAATGCTTGACTGGAGTCATGATGGGTTGCTTGAGTGGATCCCCCAACAGATCATTGAGGTGATTTGGGAGATGGTCCAAAACACATTGGTTAGGGAATGGGAAAGTGAGACAGGAAAGGACACAAGTCAACCAAGTACCTTTCCATAGTGGGTACTGTACCAGAGAGCTCTGAAAGCCAGAGCAGAACATATGTCAAGGGATGAGGGAAGGTAATATTTAGCCTCTAACTGTGTGTTAAATATTACCCTTAAGGCGATTTGATTCCCTACAGTTTCTGCTTGCCCTGTATAAGGTTCACAAAGGAGTCCTAAGTACTGATAGTCTAGACCTGAATAGGTGTGCCCTGAAGTGTGGACTGGTGAAGGTGCTTGTGCAGGGAACCAGTAGCACCAACGCACAGGCTTCCATGACTGTGGCATGGGAGGCAGCGGAACAGAACATAGATATATACACACTTGGTTCCATTTCTTCTTCAAACATAATAGTTCAGTTTTTTCTAGATTCCCTCGAAGACTGTATCTTTATAGCTACTTCTCCTATTCTCTAGATCAAATTTGAATGAATGTCTGGTTCTTGTACAAAAAAAAAAAAAAAAAAGAATTTAATTTCACTGCACTATCAGAAAACACAGCCCTACAGAACATGGAGAGGGCTTTCCGGTGTCCCCCGCCACACACCCCAACACACTGGTAAAGGGTTGCACGTAACAGAAAATAACATTCATGAACTTAACAAAAAAGCAAATCTACTGGAAGATTTGAAGTGCAAAGGAATAGAAAGGAAATCTGCAGAACCCTATTAGGGACAACAGGAACCAGCCATGAGGGCTCTGTGACAGGCGCCTACTGCTATTCTCCCTGAGGACCTCTGCTGTAAGGTGCGCCAGCCATGCCTTCTATCCCTGCCATCCAGTTAAAAAGCAGAAACAGGGCCAGTTAGCCAAACTCAGGTCCCATAACCATTGCTCCACTATAGATGAAGCAGGAGAAATTCTTAGATGATTCGGAGAATTCCTAGAAGAAAATGCTCATAGGAAGGAAGAAAAAGGCAGGGTGGCATAGAACACAGGCATGTGTACATGAACACACACACACACACACACACACACACACCTACTACAACTGTGGATTCAGGAAACCTGCTGTGTAATAACGGGAATCAAAGATTATAACACAATATAAGAAATGCCGTAGAAGAAGTATGTACATACAAAGAACTCTGGAGAGCCAAAGAAAGAAATGATAATGACAAGCAAAAAGGTTTTGCTGAGTTCCAGTTCAGCACGAGTAATTACTGCATACCAGGCATTGTACCCACTGTGACACTTAAGCAGAGTCTGGAAAGATAAGAAAGTGTTTTCCAAAGGCTGAAAGGGGGCAATCTGGAGGGAAAGAGGAGCGTGTGTAAAACATGGAGGTATGAAATGGCAAAGGCAGGGACTGTAGGGTTCAGGAAGAGGGTATGTGGTGGAAGGAACATGGAGATAGAAATGATCGGAGGTTATGAAGTCACAATGGATCATTCATGCCACATTCAGGAGACTGGCTGCATCCCAGAAACTGTCAGACATGAGGAAAAGCATTATAGAATCAAGCTTTAGATGACAGAGATCTCTGGCATATGTGGTGGAGGGATCTTAAGTCCATTATGAGATAAACAATTCAGTTGTGGCCAGAAGGTTAGCCAAATGTCTAGAGTACTGTTCCAGGGGTGATAAGGTGACTGAGTTAGCTCATGACTTAGAAAGGGAGGAGTACAATTATGAGCTGTCTCTGGAAGGCGGACTTGGTGACAGTTGGTCATTAGTCTTCACAAGTGGAAAAGGAAAAGAGAGGATATTAATGGGGATGCTCATGAGGTGTATTCAGCAGTAATGCCAAGGGCATATCATTGTGGAACAGGGAAGGTCTAGTCCATTCTGTACCAGAAATACAGTGGTCATCGATGGACCTTCAAATGGGTCTCAGAATTTGACCCAGGAGAAAATTATACAGAGGAGAGTCTGCCAGAATCATTGCTTACTTTCTTGTCCCTGTGACAAAATATTTGGCCAAAGCAAGTTAAAGGAGGAAGGATTTATTTTGGCTCACAGGTTCAGGGAATTTCAGTCCATTGTGATGAGGACATAATGGAAAGCTCAGTATACAGTGGTGGGATCTTGAGGCTGCAACTTCTCACATCTTGGCAGACAATAAAGCAGAGCACAGGACTGAAGGCAGAGCTGGGCTATAACCCTCAAAGACCTAGTCCCTCTGACCCACCTGCCATGCTCCACAAACTCCCAAACCGCTCCAGTAGCTGACAGCGAGGTACTCAAACATGAGTTTGTAGGGGACATTTCAGGTTGAAAGCTGTAAGTGGGATCTATTTGTCCTTGCCAGACTGCCCGTGGGCCTCAGAGGCACCCATCCTCTCTGATCCCTGCTTTCCAAGCTCTTAACTTTCTGTTTAAAACCTTGATGCATCTCCTTTAACACCCACTCTTTCTCCATACTTCCAAGCTACACTTACTAATTTTCTGCCTCCCTCTCTACCTCACCATCTAGAAAGCCATCCATTTCCTCCATGTCCACCACCGACTTCCCCAAAACTCTGCTCTCCTGCCTCCAGAGCCCTAAGAAGGAGGAAGGGGAGGCTGGGAAGCAGTAGACAACACATACTTGGGCAGTTTCCACTCAGAATGCCAAGAGAAAGAGAGAGAGAGGCCAATCATCCTCTGCCTGGTCCTGCATGGCTGAGATTTTGGGCAGCCACAGGAAGACACCAGTCCCTTAGCTTCTACAGAGGAAGTGGGCACTGGACTTTATATCCATGCCAAAGTCTCACAATGTGGTTGTTGGAGAAGGTAATTCCCCAGTAACAAAGAAAGCACTCAACACGCAGTAATGTGGTTGACATGCTCTAGAATCGCCTAGGAGACAAGCCTCTGGGCCTGCCTGTGAGCAATAATCTAGATTAGGTTATTTGAATTGGGAAGACACAGGTCTACTGTGAGAGGCTCCACTGGACACCAGTATTCGTCACCCCCTTCTTCCTCACTGCAGATGTGACCATCATCCAGTCCTGTCACCATGTCTTCTCCATCATCTTAGTTTTCCTTCCTTCAGTGGCGTTGGTCAGGTATTTTGTCACAGCAATAAGGAAAATAAATAATACACATCAGTAAACAAAACCCAGTGTCCCTGATGGCACAGAATGGACTGTAGGTATGAACAGAGGACCTAGAGGGCCACTCGGTACCCCTTGTCCGTGACCTGTTAGAAAGCAGTCCTGATGGCTGTAGGCAGGTGGCTCTGAGGCCTTTGGGCTGGAGCAGGGAGGCTTTGCTTGGATGTTTAAGCCTTCTTAGGCCCATGGACTTGAACACCTTGTACTAAATGGAATCTTTCCCTGGGAGATTAAACAGCTGGCTTTTTCTTCCATCTAGGATACTTAAAGTAAAAAGGAAGTAAAACTGAATACAGAGAAGATGGTCACAGAGTTCAGAGTTCTAGTCTTGATTTCCCACAACTAGTTCTGTGGCTTGAGGCAAGACTGTCAGTTTCCATCCGTGTAAAGCAGGCAGTCGGGGTCTCTCATTGGAACTACTAGCTGCTTGGAATAAAAAGGAGTCGCAATTGTAAATGTTTAAAAAAAAATCATATAAATAGATGGTAGAGGTTCCCCATTAGCAATCACCCAGATTAGAGTGTGATTATAAATAGACTCTGCCTACAATTTTCTTGCAAATTTACACACACACACACACACACACACACACATGCACACACACACACACATCCTTGGAGGTTTTTGTATTACCATTGTTCTTGGGTTTTAGCCGAAAACTATTAAATGTCCCCCTTGGGGGTGTAATTTGTTTAGGAGTAGGGCTGAGACTTTTATCACTCTTTCTATAGCAACCTAGATTTCTTTGGGCCTCTCCCAAGTCAAGAAAAAGTGAGAGCATAATGCTGGCTCAGCATTTTAGTTTCTACAGGGACATGTGCCAACATGATATGGATCAGGGCTTGGGGGAGTTTTCAAGTCAATAACACACAAATGAAAATAAAGTAAGTTTGGGCAAGCAGCCTCTAAGTTAATATTATGTTCAGTGCTATGAGCTACCTTCCCCTGAAAATTCTTTGCCCCTAGAGGTACTTGATGGAAAACCAAAAAATTGGTCTCCTAATTTAGAGGTTTTAATCCTAGAGCTTGAAATCTACCAGATGCCAAAACGTTTGCATGGGTTTCTTCCAACTTTCATTTGAACATTAATTGCAGCCTTTCCTTCCTTTATCTCACCCTTCCCTCCACAGTTCTAGAATTTCTATTCCACTTCCCTGGCATAGGTTTGAATGTCCTGCGTAGAAACAGTTGTTCTCTGTCAGTGGTTCTGAATACGTTGGAAGTCTTTCCAAATTGTAAAGTCTCATCTCACTCCCAGAACCAGCCCACCTCTCTGACTGTAGCCATGGCAAAGCTGGATTTGTGACAGGGAGGAAGCAAAGATAAATAATTAGGCCCTAAATGTCTTAAATTCAAAAAACAAGCCTGGGAGGAAAGTTCTCTTAGCCAGAAAATTGGAAAGGAAATTTGGCTTTGTGAAGAGAACAGAGCTTGAACAGTTGTCAGGTCCTTCTGGGCCCGCTCATCCCTTCCGAAGATGGAATCTCCATGGAATTAATGTTCCCACATAAACAGAAGGGTATGCTCTGGGAGGTGGGAGGATACTGGTTTAGTGGTTCTGGCCCCTGAGACTGGAGACGGAACAGGGGAGAAGCAGCACCAGGAGAAGGTCAGATGAAGAGTCCAGTGAACTTCTCTGAGGAGCCAGATTGGAAGGGACCCTACAGACAGTCTCCCACAGAGTCAGTAACCAACAAGGAACCACAGCATTCAACAGCCTAAGAGAAACTACAGTTAACATTCACTGAGCAATCTGAGGAGCTGAGTGAGTCTCCAGGGGTCAGGCCTTTAGATCTGAGCATAGTTTGACTGTAATTTGACCAGAGGATGTAATTGCAAAGGCAGCTCTATAAGCTGTATCTAGAGTTCAGAAAAACTGCAAGATAACAAACATTACTTGTTTCATGTTGCTGAGTTTTGAGGATGTTTGTTATGCAGCACAATATGATTATCAATCTTTTTTTTTTAAATCCATGGTTCACACACTGAACTTGTGCTTCTGGTCAGTGGCCTGTGCATTTACAAGGAATTATAAATTAAATTAAAATTCTTACAGTTACATCCTATGGCATGCCAGTTTCTCTGAATTCTAGGCCTCAACCTACTTTTATTTTATTTTTGTTTTATTATTTATTTTGTGTGCATATGAATGTGTGTGAGTGTGTACTGGCCAAGATGTGTATGGAGGTCAGAGGATAACTAATGGGAGTCAGTTCTCTCCTTCCACTATATGGGTCCCATGAATCAGCCTCAGGTCAGCAGGCTTGTCAGCAGAGGCCGTATTACCCATTGAGCCATCTTACTGGCCCCTCAATCTACTTTTCAATCTCAACTGGTTGGAAGGAGGCAGAGGATGCTATAGAGCCTGGCTTAGCCTCCAAGGATGCATACCGACTTTGAATTGATCCCTTCTCAGCAAACTAGCTGCCAGTGGACACATCCTCACTTACATGGCCAGGTCACATCTTTTAAAAGAGCTAATCAATGTATTGCTTGAAAGTAACTGTCATTCTGGGGTAGATCTAGGAAGCCAGGCCATATGTTACAATTAGATATGAACTATTTCTTAAAGAGGCTCATGTGTTGAAGGCTTGGTCCCTGATACAAACAGCGTTCAGAGGTAGGGCTTTGGGGAAGTGACTGAATAATGGTGTTGCCTTCATCAATGGGTTCACAAATGGATTTATAACTTGATAGCAGTATTCAGAGCTAAGGAAAACTATGGGGGATGGGGTTTAGTTGTAGGAAATAAGGCACTGGAATATGTCATTGGGGGTAAAGCTTGTCCTGGGTTTCTTCTTATGCTACTTCTTCTGCTTCCTGACTACCATGAAGTCAGTCACATGCACCTTTGAAATCAGGACCAAAATAAATCTCTTCTCTTTTTAAATTGTTCTTCTCAAGTATGTGTCATAGGCACAAAAGATCTGACTAATGCACCATGACTATGATCCGGGTAAGATTTTAATGATATTTATACACAGTGGCGCAATACCACGTTATGGTGATGCCTGAACAAATACAGCCTCACTTTTAGCATTCATTAAAATCAAGAAAAGGGAGGCTGGAGAGTTAAGACTACTGGCTGCTCGTGTAGAAGACCTAGGTTTAATTCCCAGCATCCACATGGTGGCTATGAACTATCCTTAACTCCAGTTCCAGGGTGTCTGGCACCTTTTCTGGCCTCTGCAGGTATTGCAGGGACATGGGTACACTAGCCTACATTCAGGCAAAACACCCTTACATGTCAAATAATTTTTTTTTAATTTTTAAAAATAAAAAAAAAATCAAGAGAAAGATCTGAACTTCTTTGAGAATCTGTTCCTTCAGATTTGTCCTGGAACTGCACTCTTGAACCAATGCCTTACTTCTCTTTATTGAAACCAACACCACCATGAAATGTGGAAGGAAAAGCCGGGTCTTTCTCATCAGGGAATCACCTTTTCTGCTCCCTACTGACCCAGAACAGCACACACAGTTACAAACAGATATTATCAATCTAATCCCAACTGTTGCTTGCAACACAAATGGAATGATCCATTACTTTCAATGAATGTTTGCTGCATTGAGTGCTTGATATTCTCAGCATACACACCTCCATACATCCATTATTCTGGGTCTAAGATAAGGAAGGGTCATGAGGGAAAAGCTACATGTTTCGGTCACAAGAAGGGTCAAGGCCTAGTTAGCTTCTTTACATTAGAAACAAACTGAGACAGTGTTAAGTGATCTCAGAACTTAAGATCAATTTTAGTTCCAAGGTTAGGTAGAAGTCATTCCTACAATGAGAATTCTGCTCAGTGATACCGAAGTTCCACGGAGCCCGTGATAGTCAGTCAAGCATCCAGCCATGTGACACCTCAGTTCCCTCCTGCTGTCTCAGTCTGAATCCGTCTCTCTCTTTTTCTTACCTCCTTACATTACCTGGCCTTAGTTCTTGTCTTCCAACTTAGATATCGCTTTCTCTGGGATGCTCTTCCTGACATTTAGATGGAGTCTGAACTGAGCACTTGTCCCATCCTCTCCAGCCATTCCCTCTACTTCCCCTGCCACAGCACTTGAATCTCTTCTCACACTGAAGCCCTAAGACAAGCTTGTCTGTTGGGTCACTGGTGCATCTTTGATACTCAGCACAATCTCAGACGCTTAACGATGGATATTAAGTAAATGAATGTATTCTTCAAGTTGCTTCCAGAGTTTACCCAAAACATCTTCCTATCAAGACGTGGGCAAGCAAAACTCCAAATACAGAATGTGGGCATTAGGAAGAAGTTGGGGCTGAAAAGGACATGCATATTCAGAGGAGTGGAAGAATGAGATAGCTTTCCAGATATACAAGGCATCATTCATGGTGGTGAATTCACATGAGGGTGTTCAGTTGACCTAAATTTTCTAGATAATTCTGAGTCCTGGTTCGGTCCATAAACTCTTTTGCCTTCCATTGTCACTCCTAGCAGAGACCATGGATGGGTTTCAAGGCACTGGCCTTCCTCCTGTCCACTGTCATCCCTTTTGGTTCCAGTTGGCGCCCTGGTCAAGAATGCAGAGCTTTCCCAGGCTACTTTGTATTTCACTCAGTCTTGCATTTGAACTACAGTGAGCGTTAGTGCCTGGGATTTTCTTTGAATGTGTTGATGTCAAACTTATAAAAATGTCATTAAAATATTTTTAGAAAAAAATTATTGAGGTCTCAAACCCTCCTGTCTTTGGTAATTTATCTTAAACCAAGTGACTACAAAATATAGCCACTATGAGGTCTGCTGTCCCCTGACTAGCTCTACAGAAAAAAAAAACACTTTGGACAAAACTGAACCAAAAATTCTATATTCCTCTAGAGGAGGAGCGAAGGACACAAGCCTTTATTTTTACAATGTATCATATTGTCTTCTCCATACAACTTACCTTGTGCAGGGCTCGTGGCCCTATGAAGGAGCACTCGTTTACACTCTATGGATAGACGCAGGCAGAGAGAAGCCACTCCAACCCCCACGGTCTCGCCACTACCACAGAGCAGAGCTGCGGTCTGACCCCGCTTTGCCTAGCTCCAGAGTACATTTCTGATCATTCTGCTTTTTGTCTGACCTAAGTACTGGTTAGTTGCTAACAAATTTCTAATTTGAATTAAAACCTTTAAAAAAATTCTAATTTCATATAGATAGGTGGCAGACTTCAGCCTCTGTTCATCAAATATTTTCAAAATATTTTGCAAAGATTATTTTCTTTCCCAGTTCAATACAGCCTCAAGCTCCAGATCTGGCTAGCCAGATTCTCTGTTTCTAAACTTTCGAGCCCTGAGGCTCTTTATGGTGATGTAACTTCAACTCCTTCAACTCCTCAGCAACATTCCTTCCCACTTATATAACAGAAGGGATCCTCGTTTTGGAAGCCAGGAGCTTCTGCTGCAGTTTCCACCCTGGAAGAGGCAGGCTTAGAATGTAAGGATGCATTGCTCAGTCCCAACTCTCTCTATGGAGGGACTCGGGGCCACTTCCAAATAGCTGTTTGTATAGATAAGAACTGATCATCAGTACTAAGGAAATAGTTCAGGTTTTAAAGTGGTTGCTTTACAAGCATGAAGACCTGAGTTTAGTCCCCAAAACCTAGGAAGAAAAATCTAAGACTTGGAATCTCAGCGCTGGGGAGGCAGAGACAGGGGGACCCCTGGGGTTTGCTGACCAACCAGCTTAGCCTACTTGTTGAGATCCCGGCCAGTGAGAAATCCTGTCTCAAAAAAACAAAACTCCAAACAAATCCAAAATAGAACAAAAACAAAGTGAGTGGTACCTGAGAAATGAGAGTAGAGGCTATCCCCTGTCCATGTACACAGGAATACACACACACACACACACACACACACACACACACACACACACCCCACAAAGAACTGATCTTGTGAGCTCTTCAAGTTTCTGACAAGTTACAGTGAGAGCCACACCAGAAAGGAAACCAGAGCCCCAGGAACAGGTCTCCAGGCTCCAGGAAGAAGGGCTCCCCGACAAAGGTGGGTCCCTTGTTTCTTGTTTCCTTCTCCCAAGACCTTCCTTTCCTTGCTGGTCTCCCCACCCTTCTCCCTTAAATCTTTCCTCTTCTGTTTCGCTAACCCCAGCTTCCTTTCCTCTCCACCCCCCTCCTCTGGCTGAGGAATGCCACCGAACAGTGGAAATGTCCCCCAAAGATGCCTTTGGCTACAATTTGAAGAGCCAGAGGACCCACGAGGTGAGTTAAATACTCTTGATGAATCTTGCAATCGCATTTATTTTGAAGGAACAGGAACACATTTTTTTTTAATTTCCATTCATTCTAATTTGATTCTGAAGTCTCTCATTGATTAGAAACAAATTTATCTTCATTTGACAACTTTATGACCCAAATCAACTAGCTCTGTCCATTTATCTGATTTAAATGCAACCCAAAGACTGGACTGCTCTCACAGGCAAGGCTGGCAGTCCTTGCTAATAGTACAGGTTTCTCATAGCAAGCAGGAGTTCTCAGTGCGGGCGTGGGGGCCTGCTGGTGAGGATCACCTCCTGAGCGGCCATTATTCAACAATAGCAGGTGATTCACTGATGGAAACAAGTGCTTCATGTTTTTTATTTAAGATTTATTAAAGCTCTTTAGAGGTTGTTTTTATAAAACCCAGCCTTTAGAGTAGCTGACCTTAAAAATATGTTTATCTAAGCTATATTCCCCAACCCGTTGACCAACATGATAAATAATTTATTTAACGTTTCCTTAAATATTATTTGGTTTGGTTTAAACCCAAAGTAGAAACTTTTCCCAAAAAGGAACACTGTCTCATTTTTGTATACAATGGAAACATTTGGGAACAAATAAGAGAAATATCTTTTTCACAAATTTTGGTTTACTAAGTGGACACTTGTTAATCCATGGGGTGCAAAATAAATGCAGTGACGTTTGGATTTTAAATTAGAAGCTGGGGATTTGGCTGATAGCTAGGTGCTTATTTTGAACATTTCCGTATACTGGTAGGAAAATAAATACCCACAAATAAACATGGCAAGTAGGGCACAAAGGGATTATCAATAGGAAAATGCCCCCTGCCACCCACATAGGAGCCACCATGCAGACTGAGTTCACAGTGACACAAGTCTTTTTCTGGAGTTTTTGGCAAATCTGGAGCTTAGCTATAATGGCACATCTTCAGGTGAACTTGTTGAAAATCCCCTACTTTCTCTATAGAACTATCCTTCGATCCATAGATGTATCAATCACAGAATCTGTACCCCAGGGCTACAGAGGCAACTCGAATATAGAATTGACAAACCAGTTACCCTCTCTGGGACCTTGTGGTTGGTCAAGTCAGCCATCTTAAGCTGATTATAATACTTTTCAATTATATATGAAATAGGAGGAGAAGGCACTTGCTCTTTGAGTCATAGTTCTACATTTTTTATATATATTGTGAAACTGGTCTATGGGGGTTTCATTGGAATTTGGCTGGAGCTTTCTCCATGCATTAGGATAGGGGTGCTGTACATCACGCTGAGCACCTAAGATGTGCAGTCTCATTAATGTCTCCCCCAGGTGCTGTATGGCACTGTTCATTTCAGAGATAAGGAAGAGAAAGTAAATACTTGCTCAAGGTCACACAAGAATGAACTGTGGAGGTTGGATGAAATTCCAGGTCTAGAGTGTCCTGTCCCTTCCCAGACCCTGGATGGTATACTGAGGAAGTAAACTGTACAGAAATGACGCTGCAGGAGATCAGAGATTCAAGAGGGACTACTAAGAGGTCACCAGGAAGCAAAGAATGATGAATTAGTTTAAACTCCTACGGACTGGCATCCTAATTCTGCTACTCTCTTCCTCTATGTTCTTATATACACGTCTTTAACCCGAGTCTCTGTCTTCTTGACCATAAAACAAGGCTAATAATACTATAATATAAAGTCTCTAAATCTAGTTGCAAGCTATTCCTCCACCACTACCTGCTTGGCCCACTCTTTGCATCAAGAGAAGAGGTCAGTTTACTCCCCTTACATCAGAGCTGGTCTCAGGACTTGCTTGAGCCAGTAAAAAGTGAGGAATAGTAACATTCTCAAATTTTCAAGCCCATGATTTGAGGGTTTGCTTTTATCTCTTTTGGAACCCAGCCCCCAATTTCTTTAAAGAAGGCCAGCTTAAGTAATAAATGATTAGATGCCTGTGATGGCTAATCTTGTTGTCAACTTGACACATCTGAGAAGAAGGAACTTCAGCTGAGGAATTTCCTCCACCAGATTGGCCTGTGGGTGTGTCCAAGTGGTATTTTTTAAATTGCTAATTGATGTAGGAGGGCTCAACCCACTGTGAGTTGTACATCCCTATAGCTGAGCTATTAAATAAAAAGCCAGCTGAGCTACCAGAGGGAGCAAGCCAGTAAGAACATCTCTCCATGATCTCTGCTTCAGTTCCTGCCCTCAGATTCCTGCCTTGAGTACCTTCCCTGGCTTCCCTCAATGACGGACCATAACCTGTACTTCAAAGAAACCCTTTCCTCTAAAACTTGCTTTTGACCATGTTGTCTATAGAAACAACAGGAGCAAACTAGAACAAGGCCCATCTTGAATGTTCAAACCCTGACCAAACTCCTCCATTAAACACAGCCTCACGAAAAACTCTAAGCAAAAACTCTAAGAAAATCCGGTCCAGCTGAACCCAAGCCAAACCATGGAAATGTAAGAAATGATAAACATCATTTGAAGCCATTACTTTGGGAGATGATTTGTTACTCGGCAATAGGTAACTGACAACCTAACTTCACTGGATTGTTGGGAGGATTAAATAGGCTAATGTATTTGAAAGTAAGAACACATGGAATAGAATTTGACATGTGCCGTATGTGCTTTTTTGGGAAATACTTTGTGCTTAATACTGCTTGAGGCAATCGGGATACTAAGGATAGCTAGACAGCTAGGTAGTCTCTCACCTCCTGTGGCTTATGCTGGAAGAGGGGGGAAAATAAATGATGGAAAATAAATATATAATATTAAGCACTGGTTATTGTCAAGAAGAGTTGTAGCATAACAATTCTGTATTGCCTGTGTCTGTTGTAATTGTCCTTTGTTGCCTTCATGTCATCTACCTACCTTGATAGTGTGTTCTCACAGGGAGATTGAAGTATTTCTCATCTGGATCCTCTGGGTTTGGACAGTGGTGATGCTCCATGGATACAGAGAGTATTAACTGACTGTGTGAATACTTACAGTGGGGTAAGCTATCTAGGCCACCCATGGTGGTTGAAGCTCCTGAGCTGAGGAGACCACGTATGTATTCTATGGAACATTCCATCTTCCTGCTTTACAAAATACTTGTTGTACCCTGCCTATCAGGTTCACCTCCATGGTTATGCTGAGGAAGCCCTGCCTTACTTGGAGCAAGTAGCAGGGAGCACCCCTCTTGCTGGTCTACCATCTAGACAGAAACTTCTAGAACATCATCAGAAGAGAGACGTACACATATATTTTCCTCAAGCTGAGTCCTTGTGGAGCCCCCTGACATACAAGAAACAAGTCAGTCCTCTAAGAACAGAGGAAGCCCAGAGGACCTGCAGGCTGTCTCCTTCTGGACCACATAGTCAGCCTGAAGCTTTCTAGAACTTGCTGGGAAGGAGGTAGGATGGAGTCAAGGTCTGTGTCTAGCAGCAGAAACTCTGTCCTTTCTCCTCACCGACCCACTTCAAGGGGCCTGCTGGAAACAATATCTCAGTTGCCTCTCGCAGAATATCACATCTGATTTCAAAGAAGACACTTCAGTTGTACACAGCCCTAGGGCCGGTGGGTGAGCTTCCCCTCCGCCCTTCTTTATTCTTCACTGGACCAGATGGCAATAAGGCCACTGTGTCCTCTGTGGTTCCACATTCCACAGAGGAGCCGTTGCTATTTGCCAGTCTAAGAGAGAAAGCCCTTCTTGGGACTTCTCCCACAGAGCCCTCTCTCTCCCCTCCTTTGCTCCAGCTGCTCCTGGTTCAAGCCGCTGCCTGCCCTGGCTAATAATGCCTTGTCACGCAGTGACAGAATTACGGTCTCACACTGGTTTCACATGTCACAAATAATTGCGCTCATGGCGCATCATATTGAAGTTGTCAGGACTCTCTTACGCCTATAATTTGTGTGAGTTGATCATACTTTGGTAAATCAGCAGGTCGTGACCTGTGCCCTTTAGCCCCAGTGGCTGGCTGAGAATGACCTACAAATCTTGTGACAGGGAAACAGAGAGGGTATGAACTGCTCAATTGCTCGTGTCGATCAGCTGCCACGGAGAAAGCCCAGCCACTGCTTTTCCCTGTCCTCATCACTGCAGATGGCCTAAGCTGGACCTCACATCAGCCCAGCTTACTTTCTTCGTGTCTGCCTGATTCCTCCCGAGATCTTAGCACTACCTCTCTCTCTCCTTTCTCTCTCTCTGCCTTTTTCTTTGTCTCTCCTTGTCCCCTTTGCCACGAAATCTTTTTGTGCCAAACCCAGTGTCTTTCTTCCATGTGTTTTAAATAAAACCCTCTGGTGTCCATGATAAAGTGAATAGCCCTTGCTCTCAGCATCCAGCCTATCTGAACAGTGCTCAGTGCTGTGGTTAAATCCTGCTGGCAGCTTTATGAGCTCTGTTGCTAACACTTTATTGGGTAACACATTCACAAATAGTGTTTCCGAGCTTTTGTTTCCATTAAGGTACAACATGTACCATCAAGTCGCATTTAATTCACTGCTTTGGTTTTACCCACGGTATCGCTGACTGAGGCCTTCACTGTCCACACTGCTTTTATTACTCTGGATGTTCAATAATTAGTTTCTTTTTAAAAGAATCTGTGGAAAAGTGAGATGACCAAGTTCTAACCAGACTGATGCTCTCCAAGTGTGCTAGAGGGAGATTAGAAACACAGTGATTTTATGTAGGTCTGTCTCCGGTAAAGTTGTTATAGATCAAGTGCCCAGAGAGTGGTAAGAATCTTTGATTTGAGGGAGAAAATGGCACATGAAGAACCTGGACAGCTTCCTGCTGTTCTCAGGTTTGTTTTTTTTTTTTTGAGACAGAGTCTCACTATGTACCCTTGTCTGGGCTAGAACTCAATACATAGACCATGCTGGCCTCAAACTCCCAATGGTCCACCAGTCTCCACCTCCCAAGATTAAAGGAGTATGCCTGGAAGCTTCCAGTTCTTTACATGTCACTGCATCTCTGCAGAGAAACCAGTAGGTAAGGTATTCTGAAACAACATGGTGACGCTGGACTGCCCACCCTGACACCAGGAAGAGAACAGGAGGAATCACAGATGTAGGGGCTGGATAGATGGCTCAGCTAAAAGCTCTTACTTCTTTTCCAGAGTCCCAAGTTCAATTCCCAGTACCCAAGTCAGTCAGCTCACAGCCATTCGAATCCCATCCCAGGGACCCAATGCCCTCTTCTGATCCTCCCTGGGTACCCACACATGCATGGCATTTACCCACACAGAGATGCACACATTATACGCCCATAAATAAAAATACTTCTTTAAGAAAAATAAATAGCAGATGACAGAGCAGCTGATGGACATGTGACCACAGAGCCAGGTCCCATACTGGACAGGCACACACACTTCATTTCTGAAGGCCTCAGTGAGAGGACTTGAACCAAGGTTGATCAGTGGGCCACAAAGACAGCATAGAGATGCCTCAAGGGATACAAAGTCAAGTTTGGCTCTTTGGTTCCTTGCTCCTTCTCTTTTAGCTACAGGCACAGAGCCATGAGGATGTAATTTTCGGGCAGTCAAGCAGTTAGGGCTGCGAGATGGAGAGAAAATGTAGTATCTAGGTCACAGTGATAAACCTCTCAAGGCCCTGCAATAAAGCAAGCTTGATGCAGATATGGATGGTTACAAGTTCTGGGTTCACCACTCATCTCTGCTGAGAGCATTTAATGCAGGTAGAAAGATGGGAGGTTAATTATAGGACCACCACTAACCAGCTTGGTGACTTTGCCAAGGTCTCAATGTCTTCACATGTAATGGACCGGCACACAGTAGGTGCTGAATACATCTTCAGTTTTTTCTCAGTTTAGATTTTTATTTGTGACCCATAGAAGTTAAACAGAATTCCAGAAGGTAATTATTAGAAAGATGCTGGACACTTGAGTGAGGCTGTGGAGCAAAGCACGCAGGTGCAGTCACTGGGGTTCAGTCTGATTCCAGTGCTGCCCCACTGGGCTCCGGACTACTGTGAGTCTTTCTGAGCTCTCTCCAGATTAAGAGTCTCAGGCATCATCTGGTGAGCTGACTCCAGATCACCTGGCTGTGGCTGCAGTGCTGGCAGGAGAGAATGCCTCTCGGACAGGACCTGAGGAAGGGTTAGACCAAGACACAGTGAACTAACTCTTCAGCCACATCTTCTCTTCATCCTCCTTCTTCACCTGGGACTGAAGGAGGGAGGAGCTCATGGGCTCACGGGTTTTGTTCATAACCACTTTAATGTGGTACAGTTTTTGTTGGCTTTTCAGTAAAGGAACGAGAAGACCTTGCATCTGAATAGTCTGATTCATGTACTAGTCCAAGTCATGCAATATACAAGTGACACTGTTTGACCTCCAAACACTTAGACTCTCCGTCCCCGATAAGCTGTGTCCATAAATGGCTTGATGAGTAACTGGGGGAAATTTCAGGAAGAAATAAGGCAGGAGCTTCCTCGGGTAGCCACAGACATGAGCTATGAGTTATTTTAGACTAGATGCCCCTAATAAGAATGGCCTCTGAAGACCTGCCTTGACTGGCCAAGCAAGATGGTGGCTCAGTCAAATTCATGGACAGGGAGAGAACAAAGAACAATTTAGAAGATTCAGTTACCTACTCCATTATTGAAGAATTATGTCCTAGGCACCACTAGGCTGTGGTTTTTTTTTTTTTTTTTTGCGTGTGTGTGCTATTTGGCTTAGCATTCAAAATAAGTTGTTGAGCTGTCATTAACATCCGCATCTTACAATGATGGAATCAAGGCTCCAGAGATTAAGGACATAAGAAATAATAGGAGCAGGTCGCAAAAGCTGAGCCTTTGGAGCTTTTGCTTCAAAGTAGGATATGCCCATAGATGATGTCCCTGGGTGGCAGTACCATATAAACATGACACAGAGATTCCAAGGCACAATATCATGGGTATTTAACAAATGCCGGACGATCTATCTCATAATCTCCAAACAAGTATTGTTGGGACTGAGGGATCAAGAGACTAAAAGCTTGAGGAATATTTCATGATCTGGAAAACCTCAGTTCCTTTAATATGAAAATGTTCACCATAAAGTATTAAAGACGTAAGGATTCAAAGGTTGCAAGAGGGCGAGGAAGATTAAGAGATTCTTTCCCCCAAATGAAGTGCATGGCATATCCATTACGGGGCACGGAGATTTCTCCCCTCCCCCACCCTCTCCACTTAATAAGGAAAATGTTGAAAACTTTGAAGAAATGCCTTCTTTGTTCTTTAAGTTTCATGATTAATTAGGTATAAGCCACATTTCAAAACGCTTCGTCATTTATTTGTAATTCTCCCCAGAGCGTATACAGTAACTTGGCTCAGAAAGCACAGATTACATTGCAAATGCCACTCAGAAGCTGGAACTCTGTTCGTTTCCTCTCTTCCTTTCTCTGCTTTTGCTGTTATACTTGAATGGAAGAGCAAAGCTGGATTTCAGTAGGAGAGCACACCCTGCTCTTTTCAGATTTCTCCTGCCTGTCAGGAACCCCCAAACCAGGCTGCAACTGTGGTAGATCGAGATGGCAGGTCAGTCTGTGCCAGATAAGTAAAGATGTGTGTTTTGTTTCAAGTCTGTCTCTACATCTCAACTCCTGTCACACTTCACGTTCCAAGAGTAGCCCCCAGTTAGCAAGGTGTGGTGGTGCATACCTTTAATCCTAGCACTTGCGACATGGAGGACAGCCTGGTCAACATAGCAACTTCCAGGCTAGTTGGGGCTACAGAGAGACCCTGTCTTGACAAAACAAAATAAACAAATAAAAAAGTGGCCCTCAAGGGCAATCTAGCTAGCAATGAAGTGTACTTCTAAATATATGGGATCCACTTGGGTCTGACTCAATTTTTAGTCCAATTTTTCTTATCTATGAAGTGGGAATAATAATCTCCTTGGAGGTCCATCAAGTCACTTGTAGATGTAGAATTAAATATGATTTGGCATAGTGCTCCATTCAGAATGTGCCTTCTATAAGCATTCACTATTATTTTTATTATTTTCGACTTGGCCCGCCTCCCAGTCTTAAACACATACAATGTGTATGCATGTACACATACGTACATACATTCTCCTGGGCTGGATGACTTTAGTGCAAGTTTAAATCTGTCCAGAGAAGTTGATTCAATCAGAGAGTCTTCCAAAGACTGGCAATCTGTAGCTATAAGCCGCCCCCCGCAACCATACACACGTCACACACGTGTGCACAGTTACACACACATGAGGTACAGAATCTGAAGGGCACATTTGCTGATACAGGACAGAGGCTTCTTCTTCTGGCTTTCCGTCGGATTCCCGGCTCACTACTAGGCCATCCTCACCTTGGAATTCCCCTTTCCTCTCCCTTTTGTGGAAAACATTTCTCCTGAGTTCAGATCAGAGACAACATTGCAGGCAGTCCTCTCTCTGTTACTGTTGCCGTTCACTGGATGCTGTGGTCACTTTAAGATAGGTTTCAGGTGGTCAGAGCTGTGGCTTGGTGACAGCAGGCTTCATCAGCTGAGGTTGTGTTAGCAAAGTACCTCAGACCGGGGATTTAAACACCAGAACTGTACTGTCTCATAGTTGTGGGATCCAGATGTCCAAGGTCACAGTATTGGCAAAGTTCTTTCCTTCTGAGGGTTATGACGGAGAATCTTCTGCATGACCCTCTCCTCACTTACTTCCAGTAGTTTGTGGGCAATCTTCACTGTCCCTTCCTTTATATAAACTAAGCTCTGCCTTCATCTCCCCATGGCATCTTTCCTGTGTGTCCAAATTTGTCATTTTTAAAGGACATTTATTTGGTTTAAGGACCACCTTAATGACTCTATAGTAAATGGATTAATTATCCCCCAAAGACCATTTCCATTAAGGCCATGGTCAATGGTACAGGAGATTAGAACATCAAGCTCTTTTTATTCTGAAGACATGGGAGAAGGGTGAAAGACATCAGTCATCACACACCACAGAGCCAGCAGGTAACAAGGAAGCGTGGCCGGAATTTGGGAAGGGAAACCTAAGTCTGTCTTTAGCAGCAAACTTAGATAGTTCTAGAATGGTAGTTCCCAAGTCACATTAGGATCACCTTAGGACAAAGTTTAAAAATAACAAACAATGATACTGGAGGTGGGAAGACAGGACCAATGGGATGCAGGCATCACTGTTTAGAAGAGAAGCTTCACAGCACCAGACTAAACACGCAAACACACCAGGTGCTTTCCTTGGTCTAGTCAGAGAGACATGACTTGTTTGAGGACTTACAGTGTTACTCAGGATGTTTAAATGACTCTTAAAAAATTAAACTGACCTTTTCTATAGAATTCTCCCGAGATACACAGTGTTAAAATTCTCCAGATGGTTGAGATTAAGGAAAAATATACTCTTTCCTAAAATATACACCCCGTACCTTATTGTCTGTCTGCTTTCATTGGACCAACTCCTGCCTAAATGAAGAGGTAGAGGCCGAGGTTTCCATTTTGAATACTGTGAAGGCTCTGAAATGTGAAGGGAAAGATGTGATAGGTCAGGATGAGGTCAAGTCTATGGTGGCCAGAATGATATTCCAGACATACATTCCAAGCGGATGGATGGCTCAGTGTGGTCTGTGATGTGCTGATCACTGTGCTGAAGTAGGATGCTGGTACACGAAGGACATGCAAGAACAAGCAGTGGGTAAGCTCAGGCATGGGGGAGAACAGGAGGCAGGAGCCTTGTTAATGATAACAACTAACACAGGAGCCTGTGATAACTGTGATAACAGCAGCAATGTCCCCATCATGTGCATTTTTAGGGAAATGTTCTACCTTGCTAAAATTCAATTTTGAGTTTTGAGCCACTTGAGTGATTGCATCCTCCTCTGTGCTCTAGAAACACAAACATAAAGGGTATTCTTTGGAAATTAAATACATTTTCATTGGGAATATTTTATTTAACAGCTTGGAAGGAAAAGAGAGACCTAAACGGGCAGTTCAGTCTTTATAGCCTGAGAGCAAGTTCTGAGAGATGGCGAAGGGAGCACAGAGACCGTATAAAGGACCCAGGAAATGACTCATTCCCACGAAATGGCACTTTCTTATTTCACAGAGAAGTAGAGGAAAGGGCATAAAAGAAAACAGGACGGTTGATGGAGGCTGCCTATCGGGTTAATGGCAAAGTCCCCACCCCCAAGGATGCAAATGATACCCCTAGCCCCAGCATTTTAGCTCTAATATTTACATGCCAGGGGCTGGAGAGCTGACTCAATGGTTCAGAGTGCTTGCTGCTCATACAGAGAACCCTGGTTCTGTTCCTAGCACTCACATCAGGTGGCCCAAAGGATCCAGCGCCCTCTTCTGGTCTCTGAGGGTAACTGCACTCATATGCACACAGCCCCACACAGACTCACATGCATATAATTGTTTTTAAAAAGTGAAGAAAAAAAAAACAATGGTTTATCAATGTCCACAGATTTTGTCACTCAGTGCAGTCCTAGCCGAGGAAGTCCAGTAGAAAGTGTGTGGGGAGAGGAAGGGGCAGAAACTGCCTGGGTGCTGTGGGGCTATGGACCTAGGAAGCAAGAAGCCCTCTTCTGCCAAGAAGTTAATCTCCAGTATTTATTTGGGTGCAGGGGAAAGTAGAATAATGGGGAAGGTCCTCCATGTAAAAGAAACTCAAAAGCTTTGCAGACTGACTTAGGTGTAATCCTTATGGGATCCCTAACAGCTCATAAATAACTTTTAATGAGATTTCCAGCAAGTGAAATGGCACATGAGGGAAAAACATATTCTCTCTCTCTCTCTCTCTCTCTCGAAATTTTGCTATTTTGTGTTCAATAAAGCACATACTTTATGCTGTTGTTTGGCAAGCCCCTAACTGAAAGAAGGGGAGCCATTTCAATAAGAAGAGATTAGTACTGAAAATATTTAATTAACTGATAGGACAGGAAATGTTTGAATATGTCATTGAAAATACTTGACATTGACCACTAATCTATAGAAACCTACAGAGCTGAGTTTCAAGCATGTTCCGGAGTTAAGCAGAGAAATAAATCAAGGTTTGCAAATGTCATTTAAGTTTTCACCTGTCCCACGATTCAAAATTATTGGCTTCCCAATGAAAAGCATATGTTGTGTCCCTTGCCTGGGGAGCCGTAATGAAGTGAGGCGGACACTCTCCAGCCTCCCTCCCATCGTGCCTCTCTTTATTTCCCATCGAGTGAAAATAATTACTGTATCCTTTGGGGAGTGCTTCCCTGCGTCTGGTCCCCCGATAAGCCTTGCCATGCTGGCTTCTCCAGCCCTGCTCTCTTCCTTCAGGGACCGCGGTTTGATTTATGAGAAAATAGTTGGCAAATTGCGATGTCCATCTTGATGGATGACATCATTTGGACCATTTTGCTGATCATGTATGACTACCTTTTTTTTGTTTGTTTAGCTTGGTTGCAATTGATCCTCAGCTCCAAAGCTATAAGGGGGGAAAAATAGCAATTGACTCCTCTTGGAAAGGCCACCAAGCAGAAAGATCTCTGGCCTTTTGTTCCCTGGAAAGTCACCAGTGAGGTTCAAGCAATTCACAGAGAACTCTTGTGGACACCATCTTAGGCAATCCAAAAGAATAGGCAAGACTGATTAGGTTTCCTCTTTTGCAAGATAGGACAAGTGAACTCTCAGAACCTGAACGCTCTCTCCAACGTCACAGCACTAGTCAATACCAAGGGCTCCAGGCTTGGTATTTTGACCCTAAGAAAATGCTCTTTCTCTTTGCCTTGCATCTTGATGGAATGTGAACACTCATCCAATGTCAATATCTACCTCCCTCTGCCTTAGGCTGTTTTTCTCACCTGTTCCTTTCTCCCCCAGTAGCTTCCTAGCTGGTCTCCAGTCTTCTGATGACTTCCTGTCTCTCTGCTCACCTCTGCCAGCACTGTAACCCTACAAAAAACAATGAAACTATCCATGTTGCTGCTGCCGTATGTATGAGCAACTTTCAGGGTTTCATCACCCTCCACTCTGTCTCTCAGAACTTCCCACTTTATCCTCTTGAACCTAAAAGACCTAGAAAGGGTCTAAAAGGATCAAGTCCAAGACTGTAGGGAAGACTCTCAGGCCTCAGCTGGCCACCTCTACTGCTTCCCAGTTTCATTTCTACATTCACCTAGACCCCCAATTCAGCAACCACACCGACTGTCCATGTCTTCACACAGGCTCTTCCCTCAGCCTGGAAATCTCTTCCCTCTCAACCTGGAAGTTCCCAGAACACAGACCACCTTCTACAGCATGGTTTCATGTCCACCCCTAGATAGGGGGGCAGCTACGGCCTTGTTGTCTGCACCCCACTCCTGGAAGCAGGTAACCCCTTGCAGCATAAGCATCATGGGTATGTTTGACTCCCCACTAAGATAAATGTCTCCACTTGTCACCCCACAACTACCAGTGCCCAGTATTCTTGGCACAAACTCAGGACTAGATAAGGGCATGTAAAATGAACAGAAACCTTTAACAAACCTCCCACTAGGAAACTTTTCACACGTTAACTTAATCTCAGTCACTTACTTTGTATGGTTTATAAGAGCTTTTGTACCTTTCTTTAGAACCTTACAGTTGAATCAATGTGTCTTATGCAAACCCAGTACACGATCCCGTTTTGTCTTCATGCTCGTCCTGTGGAGCGGCTCCTGCTCACCCCAGCCTCTTGTCATGGCATGGAATTGAAGGCCAGCACTGGGTTTTGCATGCCTGGGCTTGGCTTGCCCTCACCCTGCCAGTTCTATGTGACCTTAGTTTTCTCCTCAGTAGGTTTGGATGTTCATGGAACTATCAAGAGATAGTTTACTATGGAAATTGGTAACAAATGAAGACCTAAGGAATAACCAACTATAGACATGAGCCAAATTCAGCTAGTTTTTCTTATGTGGACTTTGAGCTACTGATCTTTATGTTCAATCTATCATCTATATCTATCTATCTATTATCTATCTGTCATCTATCTCTCCATCATCTATCAACCAATCATATACTTACAGTGGTGCTGAGTATTGAACCCAGGGCCGTCTGCATGCTAGGTAAGCACTGTACCCTCTGTAGTATAATCCTCAGTCATGGGTCGCTTTCTTAATCCAAAAGAATAATCATAAATATGTTGTGACAGATGGAAATTATATGCAATTCACATTTCAATGTCTATAAATAACATTTTCTCAGGATGTGGCCCTGTCTGCTTGTTAACATACTGTCCATCACTATGTTTTATGTTTCAGCAGCAGAGCTGATTGTTTATGTCAGAGACCTTCAACCCAGCCTAACATGTTTAATACTGAGGCTGTGCTGCAGAAGTTGCTGGTCCTTGACCTAGATTCAAATCCCAGCTCCATCTTTCATGTACTCTGTGACTTTGGGGTGGCAAAGCTCTACACTGTGCCAGTTTCTCTTCTGTCAGGAGATGACAGAGCAGGCTCCATTGGGTACACTGAGATCAAGCCAGGGAGTACACAGCATAAAGAAGGTGCTTACTACGGACCCGGGAAACACTGAAAATATTACTAAGCTACCTTCCCACAGGTCCCAAATTTGCCAAACTGTAGCGTGGACTGGGAAGAGCTGCCGATGCCTGCTGTGTGAATTAGAGACTGAGAGTGGTGATGCGAGTCCAGGCCAGGGGAAATAACCAGGTAGGGTCACCCAGGAACATCTAAGCATCACTGGTCCCAGGGTTCCACGAGTCCCAGCGGGACACAAAACCAAGAGTTACAAGTTAGATTTAGATAGGATCAATTCCAAAGTCAGTAAGGAACAGTCTGGGGAGGAGACAGAAGATTCTGGAAGCTCTCCCTAGGTTTCAGACAGTGCTCGATCTAGGGACTTGTTTAGAGAGACAGGTTTGTCATGCTGGTTCCCCATGCAGAGACAGGAACTCTGGGTGGTTAAATGTTTGCCCAGAACTTGTAAATGACTAAAATGACTTGGGCTTTGCCTCCACCCTGCCTTGCCAGCCTTCCTACCCCATGCTTCAAGTTCAAACTTTCTCTGTTTCTTAACACCACAGCTATATCGAAGAGAAACACATTTCTGTGGTTGTGTTATGGTGTTTTCCTCCAAGAACAGAGAATAGTTTTGGGTTTTTTTTGACCCATCAAGTTCGAATCTTCTCTTACAACATATTCCTGGTTGCTGGGTGGATGGAAGGCACATGATCCATGGGCTGAGACTTTCAGCAAGGCCGCTGAAATGGGTCATTAGCCTACGGGTCCTTTCATCTCCATAGTTCAGTGACAACTCTGCAGATGGCTAATTGTTTAGGATTTGAGAGCAGCAGTGATTCTAGATACATTGAAAGGAGAATGAAAAAAAAGTAGACAGAAAAGCAGCAAGTAACTAAAAATCTAGGCCAACCATAAGCCTATAGATTTCAACAGACACTTGATAAAAATGTCTTTATAATGTCTACATGTCCTCGCGAGAAAGCTCCAGATCTGCAGTTCCTATTATTTATTATTCCTAACAAACATGATCACTGCAGAGCAGTGAGTTCAGAAGTCATCACCCAAGGGCAGACTGGAAGACAATTCTGAATAGTCGAGTGCCACAAAATGTTTGCGTTGTGCAGTTGAAAGTGGGGATTCTTGTTTATTTGACAATTTTTCTCTCTTGGACATTGTATTTAAACAAGTGTCTCCTTTTGGTCCAGTATTTCTTCATATTTATTTATAGAAGAACTTTTCCTTTCCTCTTTCTAATCTGTTTTTCATATTTTGGTGAAAGGGATAATATATAAAACTTTACAAGGGTTTCACTTTCTTTACATTTCCTATGTGTGGGCGTCTGGTGTTCTCATTAAGAGATATCCATTCATGGACTTACCACGTCTTTAATTCATGCCACAGCACAGTGCAGAGATGTGAAGGATACACTGTCTTCCAGTGTGTTAGGATGTTAGGAAAGTTCTCTTTAAAAAACCAGTGGAGCTCTCTTCTGTTGCTTTGAGTCTGTTCATACTTTTAATTTCCAAAGATTCCCCTTGCTATCTTTTTTGCCAAATGGTAAAATATTTTCTGCACTTTGCTCAAAGCATGTTTATTCCTAGGACTATGGGCCTTAGAGCTGAAGAGGTGGGGGGGATATAGAGTTTCCTATTACAATGAACCCTCAACATATATTCCTAGTGAGAACACCCCACATCCAGTCAGACTTTGGAAAACTTGAATCAAAGTTTATAATCTCCTGAAAGTGATATAACCCAAAAGATTGGCTCTGTTTCTGTGATGTCATTGATACATTTAATTATGTGAGAGAAAGGTTTGGATTGGATGCATGAAACACAGGCCTGTACACACATACCCACACATGCAAATGGCAAAAATTCAGCCCTGAGCCAAGACATTAAGGATAAGTTCAGAATTCCCACTTCAAGAAGTTTTCTCTGAAAACGCAGAATATACTTTTACCATTATTATGGTAAATGCTTATAATCACTTGTAGTAGAAATAGCTGATAGAAAATGCCATTGTTGTTTTGCGTTAAATGGAGGTAAGGAGGGTTCCCTTAAACCAGGCGTTCAGTAATTTGCATTTCTCTACTAGACTGAGAGTTCTCAGCAGTTAGACAGTCACTTCTATACAGAAATCCATTTAAATTGACAAGCTGATGAATGAGCTGCCCAAGTACCAGACATGGCCGAGGGTAAACATATTGGGTGCAATGTGTTTTAATGATGTCTAAACAGTCCGATGTCGGTATACCTAGCTGAGCAAGGTCTGTTGAAATCAAGCCCCCTTGTTTTCTTCAAGCTCATTCTTGGTAATTTATGAGTCTGAATGCGGTCGGCAAGTTTGCGCTTCCTGTTGTTCGCCTTTCCTCAGGGTTGAGTCCGGACTCGGCTCCATTAGGCTAGCAAATGAGCTGCCTCAAAGTTAAGTGGTTCCTGGAAGCTGTAGTCCTAGCAGCAGTCGGGTCCCTTGGAATCAGGATGAATCATTCATTCTCTTGATTTCTCTGGCCTCCACACAGCAGTTGGTATGTGGGGTCTAGGAACGGTCCTGAACAAAACAAGTAAGTCAACTAAAAATGATGGGATATAGAATCAAGTCTCACCTATGTTGTGTCATTTTAGCCCAAAGTGTGTGATTGAACAGGTCAAGGCTTCAACTACAGAATTTAAGTTACAAAAAAAAAAAAAAAAAAAAAAAAAAGGCAACGGATAGAAGAAGGAGCTGAGCAACATTTCAGGAAAGCAACCAAACAAATCTAGATGGAAGACCATCCAGCAGGACCTCTGGCCAGCCCTCCAGAATGTGTCAGTGACATCAGAGGGATGTGCCACATAAAGAAGATTGGTAGGCCATAGCAACTCAATACAGTAACATTGTTTATGCAGAGGCTTGGGCAAAAACCTACAATGGGCATATTGGGGTCAGCTGAGGAAATTTAAATACAGTCTAGTTAACTAAAATAGGAAGGTGAAGACTGTTGACACGCAAAAAATGTAGGATGCCTAGGGTAATCTCACATTGACTGAGAAGAGCTGCGAAGCATGCATGGTGTGTGTGTGTGTGTGTGTGTGTGTGTGTGTGTGTGTGTGTGTGTGTGTAAAGACCTAGAAAGGTGCTGGAGAAATGGCTCAGTGGTTAAGAGCACTGGCTGCTCTTGCAAAGGACCTGGGTTTGGTTCCCAGCATCCATATGGCAGTTAACAGCCATCAGTAACTCGAATTCCAGGGGAATCCAACACCCTCTTGTCATCTCCACAGGCATTGCACGACATGGGTGCACTTACATACATGCAGGTAATACACTCATACACATAAAAATAATAAATATTTTGTTAAAAGACCTGGAAAGGTATGCACACATACAATAAATTATGGAGGTAATCTCTGGAGGAAAGACATACTCATTTCCTCTGACTACTGTAAGAAATCACCAGATACAGTAGCTTTAAACAGGACCGATTCATTTCTTGTAGTTAAGAGAGGCAGAAATCTGATGTTTCACTAAGTTAAACTCAAAGGAAGTTTAAGGGAAGCGTCCTTCTTTGCATTCTCTGGCTACCAAGGGCCACCCGCATCCCTTGGCTCATAGCTCCACTTCGCCTTGACACCTGCTCCTCCTCATGTGCCCTTCTCTCCCTCTGCATGTCTCACACATTGCTTCTTCAGACGACAGTCTTTCCAGATCCCTCTTATGAGAACCTTTGTGATTGGCTTGCCAGTCCACAATAATCTCTCCATCTCAAGATCTTTAACTTAATCACCACAATTGCAAAATTTTTCTTACTAGATAAGATGACATATTCACAGGTTTACAGGGTAAGAAGATGCACTTCTTTAAAAAAAATTATTATTTTTTATTTTATTTTATGTGTAAGAGTGTATTGCCCACATGCATGTAAGTGCACTCATGGTAGGCAAAGCCCACAGAGGCCAGAAGAGGGTGTCGGTGTCAGATCCCCTGGAACTGGAGTTACAGACTGTTGTTAGCCATAATGTGGGTGCTGGGAATCCAACCCAGGTTCTCTGTAAAAACAGCCAGTGCTCTTAACCACTGAGCCATCTCTCCAGCACCAGATATACACGTATTTAGAGAGCATTAGTGGCCTTATTTGGCCAGGATGGTAGAAATGGGCTTCCTTCATCCCTGAAGCTTTGCCTGTCTATATTTTTATATGCTGCGTAGAGATTTGTCCTTTCACATTTAAAGCAAGATAGTCTATTTCTCTTCTCACTTGAATACTGCAGTTCCAACTCACAGAGAACAAAGATTGTCCCACAGATGGGGTCCAATCCCATCTAGTAGGGAACAGGATGGAGGTTCAGGCATTCCCTTCCAGATGCAGAGCCAGGTGTCTACACTTAACCCTTTCAGCACAACGGCAGCAAGGGCCCACCATCATTTACTGACTGCCTTGTGTGCAACGTGTTCTCTGTAAATTTTACCTCTGTTTGTGGCCCTGTTTTATAGGCAAAGACCCTGAACCTCAGACACACTAAGTAACTCGTCCAAGGCCACAACTACTCTGTTATAGAGAAAAAATTCAAATCCAGACCCTGAAAGGAGGTCTTTACACACCAAAGAGCATTCTCCCACCAAGTGATTCATGACATACAAACTCTCTAGGTCCCAGTCAAATTTTCTCACAGGACACAACTGAAATGGCCAAAGCATTCCTCAGTAACCATGAGCAGGTAAACCTCTCCTGGAGCTAATGCCCACAGTCCAAGCAGAAAGAGGCCTTCACAATCACCAAGCCCGAGCTTCTCACCGACTCGGTAAGCAAACCGAGGGACATCAGTGCAGCCAGTCTGCGGTGAGAGTAGAACGTTGGGGCTCCTGCCTGCCCACCGGCCCAAGGGTCTGTCTACTAAAGCGTAAGTCTCCTTTGCTCGCTGTCATAACTGTGCTGTTCAGCCTTCTGGCTGCTAGAAAAATACTCTTTTGTTCTGGTATGAAAGAGAAAAAAATGAACTGAATGGAGACAGTTCAGATTGTGTTGATGCTTGACTGAAATGAAAGGCACTAGGAAAAGCAACGCAGGCTGACTCAGCCTTTGATGTCATTTGAGGGGGACCCAGCTGAAGGGAAGGCATGTCTGCACAGTGGCTGGATCCCCAGGTGCCCCACTCAATCTATCCTCTCATGCCAGGGAAGGCTCCAGTGATTTCCCAAAAGACCACGAACCTCACCAGCCCCTGGATCACAGGCCCTTTCTGCCCCATATTTCATCTCTCCTTGAAAATAGCCCAGAAGGGCAGTAGCTTAGCGCTCAGGTCAGGGCCTGACTCAGGTTCCAGTGGCAGGCTTGCTAGATTCCTTGATGACTATCCAGTTGGTTCTGGTTCATCTGACCAGATGTATGGCACAGACCCAGAGAGCATGCGTGCCATGAGTCACTTGACTGGGAATACGCCCTTTGGTGTATAGAGGAGGCCTCCCTTTGGCTGGATGTGATGTTCTGTCTGCTCAAAGTCTGGTCTGGCCTTCCTAGCCCTCAGCCTTGCTCAGTCAGGCCTCTAGTACGACTCTCTAAAGCCAGCTATTGGAAACAGCCTCCACCCTCATTTTCCTCCTTGCCCGGTCTTCCTTTGCCCCTCCAGTCATCCTGCCCCTGCAAGGCTTCTACACCATCCTGAGGTTCGCTTCTGACTCAGAGATGCTCTAAAAATAACTCAGTGGCTCCCTTTTGCCCCAGGACACGATGGCTGCTTCTCTGTGTTTTCTGCCCAGGCTGGTTCATTTCCCCTCAGTGTGCCCTGCTGCAGATGCCCTGCGAGGTCAGCACTGCCCCTGGTTCCTGTGATGGCTTCAGCACAACTTCTGATGCTCACAATTCTGAGTGGTAGCATGGATTTTGACAATGTCTGACTTGTTCAGTGCTGAGGTTAACCCTGCTGCACATAACCAGAGTCTATGCTAACACATAGGTCAAGAGGCCAAGGGTACCAGGACCCCAAGGCTGCTAGAATCATCTGCGGCCGCACCTCTGATGCCCAAGGAGGTGAGGCGGGGTTAGAGGCTCCCTCTGTAGGTTTCTTGGGGACACAGGGAAGAGGATAAGGGAACAGAAGATGATCTAAATGAGATAACTCCACCTACTGCTCTCTGCCTTTCCTCGTGGCCTGCACCACCCCTTTTCTAGGACAAACCCACTTTCTCATGACTCCAGACCTTGGCAAGGAGCAACCTACAGCCTCCCAGTTAGCACAGACATGCCTGAATCCTAGAGCAATAACTTCCTGAGGTGTTCCATTCCATGGTGTGATCCCAAAACAATTTTACTGATAAAAATATGAATCAGTTTGATGCTGTCAAGGACACCAGAGGAAAGTAACTTCTTTCTGTTTCTTCAATTTTAACTAATAGCAGCTATCAAAGGTGTGAGAGAAATGTGTGGACAACAGCTTGAAATAGGCTGGGGATGTCGCTCGAGGATAGAGCACTTCCTAGCCTATCAGGGATCCTGGATTCCATCCTCAGTACGACAGACTAAACGAGATGAAACACATCTCCCCTATCACTCTGACTTAGTCTACTGACCTGGAAACGCCCTGCCAGGGTCCATTTGCAAGAACGACTTTCCAAATGCTTTTGCATTTTGCAAATGAACAAACCAGGGAAACCAACAAATTTTCCTAGGGTTTCTAGAAGCCAGATCTCTTACATCCTTTGCCAGGACCCCATCTCTGCCCTCATTCTCTGCAATCATGGCCCAACCAATGCCAGCTCCAGAGATCCTGCTCCCCACACAGGCTTATCTGACTCTCCAGAGCTGTGGCAAACCCCCACCACAGGTCCACTCAGCCAATTCTGTCATGCTTTGCAGTTGAGGTTACAAAGATCAGAGCCTGAAGAAAAGTCCTTCTTTTTAGATTTTTTTAAGTAGAAAAAAAGCAAAAAATAAATAAAGAAATAAAGAAGAAAAACAAAATGGATCGTTTTCAAAAAATCACTCACAATCAGCTGGAAGGTATTCGGTGAACTTTGTTTTACAGCATTTTGTGGCCAGTTACAAATTTGGGTCATGCCCTGCAATCAATCTCTGCCGGGAACTTTCACTGAAGCTATCAGGGGAATTAGAAATAAAATGTTAGAGGCCAGATCAAGAATGCACAGATGAGCTGGGGGAATGTGCGGCTGGCTTTCTGGACACAGGATGAAAGAACAGCTGGATGACTTTGGTCCAGCCCAGAACCAGGTTCTCATCCAATGTCACTCAGAATTAAAGCTCCGTCTATCGCTGATGGCACTGACTTAAGCACAGAGACCAAATCATCTCTCCGTGATTATTTTACTGGCTGCGAGACACATGGAATAATGGATAGAGCACAAAACTGTCTGTATCTGAGAAACAGGAGGGAACGGCCATGTCCACAGTGTGTTCTATGCCTTATCGGTAAGAGTGAAACTTCTTTGCCTGGGAAACTAAGCAAATCTCTAAAAGAATGAGTTCAAATCTCTCACCCCAGTTTGGGGAGTGAAAAATCATTCTCTTAAATAAGAATTTTCCTTTGGGGATGAGGGGTGGACCTGACTTTCTTCTTCAAAAAAGCAAGTAAGAGCAGCACCTGAGAGAACCATCTTCATCTTATCTGGAGGACCACAAAGATACTTGGGATTCTATTAAGCAGACACAAGCAGACTCTTGTCTCCCCTGGATTCTTCCTCCAGGAAGACTTGCCCAGCAGTCAAAATTGGAGACTGCATTCATCCATCTAAGACTTCCTAGTATTTCAATGAAGAGACTAAACACTAAAATGGAATTCCTTGGGGGAAAAAAACCTGGATCTTAAACATGGAGGCTCTTACTGACATCCTATTTAGTAAAGCAATCCCTCTTTATTTTAAAGAAGTACAATGACCAGGCTCCAGTGGATGAACTCACACTGAGGGACATCTGGGAACACAAACTTAATTCGATAGGCCTTAATATATATGACAGAATGCATGAAATCCAGTTGGAAGCATACTGTGGAGGATGCAGACAGAGTAAGGGTCTAAAGATGATTAAGATGTATGAAATACACAAAAATTCAATAATAATATATAGTAAAAAAGAACACTGATCTATAAAATTAGTAGAAATGGTGATCTACACTCCAGTCATTGGCTCTTAGAGATGCCAGTTAGAGATAACAATATAATAGTCCTAACCACAAGAAATAGTTACCACTTAAAATGGTGACTTTAAATGTGTTAGGTTCTGAGCAAAGTGACTTGCATTAAATAACTTAGTGAATGCTTATAAGAGCCCCACAAAGGGGTAAGGGTATAACTTGGTTGGTAGAATGTTGGTATAAATGTAGGAAACTCTGGAATCAATCCCTGGCACACATAAACCAGCACTCAGGAGATGGAGGCCGGAGGGTCAAGTTCAAGATTATCCTCAGGTACATAGCAAGATCAAAGCCAGTATGGATTACATGAGACCCTGTTTAAAAGAAAGGAAGGGAGGGATGGACGGAGGGAGGAAGAAAAAGAAAGAATCCTATTTATTAGAAAATACTCCTGTCATTGCTGAAGTATAAGTAAAGAAAATGAAGCTCAGAGAAGTTAATTTGCCAAGATGGCTGAGCAGCTAAGTCACAAAGCTGGGATTCAGACTCACACCACTATAGTCCCTCTTCTGACTTCTTTATCGCTCCATAGCTGAGAAGGGAGGGAAAGATTATAGACTTCGGAGGACTAGAGAGAAGTCTCTAGAGAACAGAGTCGAGCTAGAAAATACAGAACTAGAGTCCTGCAGGAAGTCCTCCAACACAAGAGAGGGGGAGTTGGGCCCCATTTGGAGAATGAGAAATGGGAAGAACAAGGTTCAGCATCAGTCCTAGGAGCGGAGGGGAAGGGAGACCAAATAACTACAGATACCTCTAAAGGCCTAAAGTTTCAGGCTGGAGGAAGAGGGTGTTGCCTCTGTGCAGAGATATCAGCTTGGGGGGCAGGGAGATACGGCAAGGGAACTTTGGACTAGAATACCTGTCTGATCCCATGAAGGAGAGAAGGAAGGAAAGAAAAGGAATGGAGGAAGGGAGGGAGGAAAGGAAGGAAGAAAGAATGATCAGAAAGTAGGAGTCTCAGATTGCAGTTCAAAAGAGAGCTGACTTAGGCTCGGGGTGTGGTTCAGAGGAAGAGCACTTGTCTGACATCCAAGAAATACTGGATTCAACATCTAGCACCTTCTACCATCCCCATACACGCCTAGACCAAGAGTTGCCTTGAATCTATCAGACATTGACTTCTGTTGGTCCCCATGTTCAGGGGCAGAAGCAGTTCACAGGAAGTACAGCCTCTGTGTTATCTGGGCGATGGATCCAGAAGAACAGCTGGGTCAGCAGACTTTTCACGGCCAGAGGTCTGAGCGGTATAATTTCATGGCCAACATAATTTTCTGTCCTGTTGCTGGCTCCAAAATGGAGTGAGAAGGCCCTGGAAATTCAAGTGGAGGGATTGTTGACTCCCCAAAGAGTCACTGTGCAGACTGAGTGTGAAAATATCTGTGCAGGCCTAGTACAGGACTTGACACCCAAGAAATCCCCAGAGGACAGTATTTGTCTTATTAAGCAGTTGGCAGACTGACATCGTCAAACAAAGCTACACTCATGTCTCAGAGCTACCCAGGACAACCAACTACCTTATCCCAGGGAAGACTCCAGAAGCATCTAGAGACTCCAGCCCTCTGTACATTCCCCCTCCTGTCTACTCCTACTGGCCAAGGAGAGAACCACACTGATCCTCATGATGTTCCCACAAGCACTCTAACCTCCCATTGATCCAGTTCCTCTAGAGAAGACAGAGAATTCCGCATTTTGACTTTGACCTAAGCCTCTTCATTGGAGTAGAATTTTTGCTTCTAAATGTAAATCATACTTGCTCCTTTCAGAGATAAAGACCAGTTTCTGCATAAAAATGGTTTTGATTATGAAATGAAGGCTGACAATTTAGGCAAAAAGATACTATTTGGAATTCTACAGAAGGTTGGGAAAGGCCTGAGGCCAACCATATTGACTAGCAGGCTAAAGAAAATAGTTTCCTGCTCTGTTGACCCCTTGGGCCATGCCATTCTTGCCCTCCCTGGTGACCATTTCATTTAATTATTGGAAGGCAGAGTTTTATGGACTATTTGCCAGATCCTAGCTTTGTTGGAGGTACCTCAGGTTTCAGATGTTTACAAGGGTTGACCTGGTTAAGATGCCCTTTGTGCAAAATGCATTCAATTCTGAGTCTAGTGTGGGATGGAGGAAGTTAAGAAACCACAGGTAGAGAGAGAAGAACTGAAAATATCTCTCTAGAAAACACAGCAGAATGATGTGAAGATGAGAAGGATATCCACCCACAGAGTGATGCTAAAATTGGAGGATTCTACCATGGAAATGTGTTAGTTTTGCTCCATGACCTTGGAGAGATAACATTGGGGGATATTGTGGGAAAGTCTCCATTGAAAAGCCTGTCACTGCCTTTCTGTCCTGCACTGAGAAAGAGCCCAATTTTCTGGTATTTGAGAATGAGTAATATTTAAAGGTTTAGGGAAAATTAGTCAAATGCACCTTGATTATAAACACATGGACCCATTTCATTTGGCTATTTTAGAACATGGGTTTTAACCAGCTGCCATTAATAGTGAGCACACTGCCTGCCTGTTTTTCTCTCTTCTTGTAATAGACACGGCAGAAGGAAAGTAATATTTAGTCATCTTGGATCCAGAGCAGGAAGAATTATTGAATATAAATTGTATCTTCCTATCACACGAAACAAAATGAAACCTTCTAAATTAAATAAAAGGATAATTAACCATCAGGATTAGGGTAAAAAGCATTGCATTTCCTCGGGGCTCGAGTTACAAAGATATGTTTTTGTAAAAGAAAGAAAGGTCAGTTACCACTCTTAAACGTGTGTATTGTTTTATACTAAGCCCTTTCAGTGGCCTCTCTGAGGGACCGTTTAGTTTGTATTACACTCTAATAAACTCCAGGTGTACAGGACAAACTGAATAATCAGAACCCGATGGCCCAAACTAGTTAAAAATAATGTGGTACATTCCTGGTTCTCTGCATTTAATTTATTGTTAATCATTGTTATTACTTACATTTATTGGGTAGTTTTTCCAGATTTATTAGGCACTACATTTAACAGTGTTATCGCTTGTAACTGACCATCAGTGGAATCGAAAACATATTTTTGTAAAGTCTCTTAGCCTAATTAGTACGTTGTTTCCTTCTGAGACTAAACAGACTCCCCAAATGACTATATTAGTTTCCCCTTGAGTCAGAGGGGGACTCCGATACAAAACACACTCTTGCCAAAACCACCTGTTGGGCGATAAGAGAAGGGATGTCATTACAGAGACTCCGAGGCGACCTTTCCATCTAGAGTGGGGCAACGTAAGATGTATTCTACTGAGTGCCTTCCTACAGCATGGCTTCTAGGATGTCAAGGAAGCACAGGTGGGGACCGATCTGCTTTCCGCCTAGAAGTCTAGGACCCAAAAGCCAAGCTTGGGGTAAATGGGAGAAGTGATCCCTTTACTGAGGTTCATAAGCAGCTGCTATTAATGTGCTTGTACTCTTCAGCACACAGCATAATGAGATGCACCAAGAGCTGCTCTATGAATGAGGAATAAGGGCCAAAAGCAGTGACCTCCACCTTTGGTTGGAGACTACGGGAATGGTAAAAAGCCAGCTGGGAGCAGGAGGCATGATTCTGGGGCTTCTCAATCCCATTCTGTTGTGTGAACTTGAGTGAGTCATAAACTATCTTGCAAAGCGCAGTTTGCTCTTCCAAAATGAGATGGCATAGTGATCAACTGAGTGTGTTCCAAACCCCAGCTCTTGACCCTTCTCTGAATCTGTATCCTTTGTCTGGTGGGTTTTCAATTCCTCTTACTACAGAGGCTGAGTCCATTTCTCCACTGAGGACCTGAGGAGCTCCTGCAACTTGCTTAGACCAGAAGGATGCAGAAATGAGCACATTTCTAAGCAGGGGCCTTGGGTATCTTTGGTGTTCCCTCTTGTTGTCTAACCTTGCATCTCAGGGGAAGAGACACATGGAACAAATCCAAGTCACCCTGGCCAAGGTCAGCCCTGGTCAGTCAACAGTCAGCCCCCTTCCAATACAGGAGTATCTGGGGGAGGGAAGCAATGAATGCTTATTATTTTGTGATACTGGAGTTCAAGGCTCTTTGTCATGCAGCATTATGGTGATGATGCTACACATGGTAGCATTAAATAATCTCTAAGGCCATTCCAATTCGAATTCTGCCAGCAACTTAGAAACTGATCAAGCATATGGACAAATGCCTAGCCCTGACTGTACCCCCCAAGGGACACTAGCACGCCTCCTAACCTCCCTAGGCTAATTACAACTCTGTCCTCTCTGCAGATCTCAGAGGCTGGGCCCTTCTAAGGGATATTTTCAAGAATAAATGGAATATATTTATATATATAAATTTCCGTGTAGAAACCATTTTGAACTATTCAAAATATATGTATACGATTAGCTAATTCTTAACCATATTAATACTACATCTTCTTAGGGCTCTTGTAAGGGGCCATTACTTAGAAGACAAGCAACAAGTAAAGCAGATGTTGTTTTGCATCCATGGGGGGAGGTCTCTACAAGGGAGCCATGTCTAATGCCCTAAATTAGTATTTTTGTGTCAGAACAACTGTAAAGTGGTCAGTTTGGTGCCTCTGAGGGCACTTTTCTCACCAATGTTTATGGTTTCGATCCAAATTACTTTGACCCATGGTTTAGCCACATGGAGATAGGAAATGGGCAATGGAATGAAAAAGAGAGGAAAGAAGGCAGATGCTCCACTGCTCGCTCATCTTTTCATTCAGTCAAGACCGCAGGAGTTTATTATGTCATAAGCCTGTATCTGGATTAGTGGTAATTGAGACCCAAGTTCTGCCCTCCTGTGGGTTCTAGGTACTTGACAGAGGCATTAAGGCATTTATCCTGCTTCCCTAATATGAACTAGTTCTTCAGATAATGTATTAGAAACTGAAGCAATGTTTCCCTTTTTAGAAATATCCTACCTAACAAACAAGCAAAGAAAATATTATGTGGCTGGGATATGGCTCAGTAGGTAAAGTGCTTGCTGAAAAACATGAAGACCCGAGTTCAGATCCTCAGAACCCATGTAAAATGCTGGGCATGACGGGCACATGCCTATAATATAAATACTTGGTAGAGACAGCAGGATTCTGGGGCTTACTGGCCAGCCAACTTAACAAAATCAGTAAGCTCCAGGGTCACAGAGAAGCCCTGCCCCAAGAAAGAAAGTGGAGAGCAAATGAGGGAGATAGCCGATGTCAGCCCCTGGCCTACACACACACATACAAACACGTACATGCACATACACCACACACATCAGCACACACAAAGGAGGTTAGAGTATCACTGCTCTTCCCCTTTGTGATGAATGAAGGCCTCTAAGTTGGTCATTGAAAATTGCTAACATCAAAGAGGAAAACTACCTAGATGTTAAATGTCTGAATGGAGGAAGACACCCCCTCCAAAGCAGTCTTGCCACAAAATAAAAATAAAAACCAAATCAGTCAAACTTGGAGCGAACCACGGAGTCGATTTCTAGGAGCGCAGAGGATGATCTGATCAGTAAAATCTACCTTGACTCAAGTGAGGGTGTTCCTCAGATAATTCGTGAAGCTGCACATTCTGTGCCTTATTCTTTGCCAGCATGGCATTTTATAAGGAGAACATAAAAACTGCATCATTTTAAAGCATCGTAATTGGTATACAGGTTTAGGGAGAAGTCCGGGAAACTGGGAGGACCAAGGGAAGCATTGCCCCTGTTCTGGGGAAGGCAGTTAAGCCAAAAGGGAGACAGAGAGTTCTACTTAGAGCAGTAGTGTGGAGCAACAGCCTTGGAGCACCGAAAAAAGCATTGCTAATCCCAGTGCCTGCCCCAGACCCTGAAGATAAATGAAGCATTTGTTACGTAGGTGACTTGTACGTAGAGTTGAGATTCTTCAGGTTTATTCATTTTGTATAATTGCTGTCACAGTTTACCACAAATTTAGTAGCTTAAACTACATTGACTGCTGTCTTGTAATTCTGTAGGTTAATAGCTGAATGTGTTCTATGGGCTAATATCTAGGTGGATGAAGGCTAGACTATGTTGTTTTCTGGAGGTTTTAAGGAAGAATTTATTTTCTGACCTTTCCTACCCACATTCCCTTGGCTGTGAACACTTTTTTTCTGTTGCAAAAGCCAGCAAAAGCCAGTGAGTGGGTCTCAAGTCCATCACTGTAACCTCCCGCCTGCCTCCTCCACTTTGAAGGATCCATGAATTGTGTCAAACCGAAAGCCTAATCTAGGACTGTTTCCATATCTAAAGGCCAGTTGACTGGCAGATTTAACTCTACCCAGAACCGTCATCACCCTTTTCCATGAAACGTAACTTATGCATTGGTCCCAGGGATGTGTCCTTGGACATTTTGGGGAGTTATTACTGCTTACCACTGTGGGCAAACATTTATTGAGCATGTTCTGCACTGGTTCTATCTGTCTGGGCGCAGGGATGATAGATGAACACATTAAGATCCTTGGGATGAGGGAGCTTGCTGCTGAACTAGGGAGGCAGCATAGCAACAGGTGACCACGTCAAATCAAAGCACACCAAATAGCCCAGCTGATTTGGAATAAATGTAGGGAGGAGGAGGGAGGTAAAACCAGTTGTGCCACTGGCCTCCAAAAATACTATATGTTAATTCTCTCTTTCTTAACATCTGGAACCAAGACTGAGTATCTCGGTTTATCTGACCCACTGCATCAGTCAGTTTCTAAATGGTCTTTTATATACATATTTTTAAAGTTGAGTTTGTGGGATAGGGGCAGGTGCTTACGTTTATCTCTGAACTCCAATTTGGGCTGATTATTTTTAAAGATCCAAAAGCATTCCTGGTATAATACTTTTCTGTTTGGGGTTTCCAGTGAACATTTATTATTTAAAAGCAGACTTATAAGCATGTCCCCCTTTGCCAGCCTGCCTCGGGGTACGAGTACAACAAATAAAGAGTATATTGAAAGAGAATATTTCAAATAACTTGTGCCATCATTAAAATATCAAATTAAATAACAGAAAATAAACAGATTCAAGTTTCCTTCTGTAATCAGATATTCTTTGTTAAGGGCTCTTGAATATATTGTAATATAGACCATGCCAGCTGTAGCTTCCCAGTAAAATATTCATCTTATTGCCCACCCCCCATTTAAATAGTGAAGGAAAATATGGAAAGCACCTCCATTTCAACAGACCTCCAAAACTGCCCCCATTTGTGGCTGGAGAGATGGCTCACGGTTAAGAGCATCTGGCTGTTCTTGCCGAAGACCTGGGTTTGAATCCCAGCACCCACATGGTGGCTAACAACTGTCTGTAACTCTAGTTCCAGAGGAGCCAACGCCCTCTTCTGTCCTCCACAGGTACTGCACGACACATTCAGGCATAACACTATAAATAAAAATAAATTGCCCCCGTTTGCCTAAGATTTCATAGGATCTTCAATCCAAATCCTAAACCAAAAACCTGATTAGCACAGTCTACCATCAATATGTTCTGCTCCCATCTATGGGAAAAATGCTTCTCAATCAGAGTCTAGAGTTTAGAGACTAAGCAGGGGCTCAGGGGCTCAGTGGTGCTCTTAGCATTTGGGACAGGACCATTCATCTAAGTATGCCACGGTCATCAGTATTCCTGCCCCCCTCCCTCTGAACCCCAACTAAATGTCATTCATTGTGTCGAACAAAGATGTCTCTAAACATTTCTTTACTCTCCCTCACTTCCAACAAAAACCTTAGTCCGTAGTGGTTTTTCCTCAGTCATGACGTGCCCAAAGTATGTTCTGTTCATAAGAATCACTACCATGTAACCATGGTTGAGACGTACCAGGCTCACTGTGAGCCAGTGTCCCACCCAGCTGTATGCTGACATTCCTAGCCTAGACCTGAAGATGGTGGGACCCAACCAATGCTCATGGAGGAACTTAAAAGCACAACACAGGGGTCAAGGGGCCCAAGTTTCAGTCTAGGCTTGCCACTTCTCTGCTATAAGACCTTACACAGTGACTTATTTCTGTAAGTCTTGGTTTCTTTGTCTAAGAGTAGAGAAAAGGCCATTTTCAGTTCCTGGGTTATGTGAAGGCTGAATGAAGCAATTCATGAGAATCACTGAGCACTATACCTGGCACTTCCACTCACTAAAGGCTGGTTTCCATCACTGGCTGTGTTGTCAGACATGACAAGAATGGAATGGCATTCCTTAAGTGACATGACAAGCAGTTTCCTGCTTACCCGACACGCAGTAGATGCTCAGGGTTTTTTCTTGGTCTTTCTTTAGTCTTCAGAAGGCAATATTTCTAGGTCTCAATTGACTTCTTATAGTTTACTGGAAATTTATTCCCATGCTGATTGTTCATGAAACCAAAAAGACTGTGTGTCACTGACCCAGGAAAACATTGCATTGAAGAATGGCAGAGGCAACCGGAGACGTGATCCACATGTGAGATTTCCATATGGTCGTCTGTATCTCTGCCATGGCAACATCATTCACATATTTACTTGAGCCAAAAACCTGCGACTCATCCTGGAATCTTTGCCCCTCCATCCATCATTGAATCCATCAGCAAGTGTGTTGTGCAAATACACCTTGAGCCTGTCAACTTTTCTCTGATTCCACTGCCACCATTCTCATTCAAATCATCATCATTTTCACCTAGAATTTTGCAGTAATTTTCTTCATCTGTTCTTGCCTTCCTTCCTATAACCCAGTTTTATGTTACACAGTCAGAGTGATTCTTTAAAAACCATACAAGTCCCTTCATTCCCCTACATGGAAATCTCCCAGAATCCTCTTTGTTGTATTTAGAATAAAATCCCAAGGCCCAATGTCATCCGATGCTGTCTGCCTCTCTTGACATCATCATCTCATGACAAGTCCCCAGCTTATTCTGCCTCAGCCTTTCTATCCTCCCCTTGTCAGTGAACCAAGCTCTTCCCTCTTAAGGGTGCTGCACTTGTTCCACTGGCTAGAACATTCTGCATCTAGATCTTTGCAATCTCAACTCAGACTCCTCAGAGTGGCCTATCTTCTGATGTTCCCTAAGACCTAGAAGAACGTCTGAACTGTAGCAAGTACTTCATGGCTGTTTATGAAGGGATGAATTAATAAAGAAACAAAACAAGCAGACACAGCTTTTCAGAGGATGAGGACCACACCCTGAGTAAAGGGTGACAAAGATCATTCTTTCTGTGAGGTTTTCATCTAGTTTGGGAAAGATAAGTCCACACCCTCAAAACTCCCAGCCAACTATGTTGGAGAAAACCAGAAAGCAGGAGTCCAGAGAGACAATGAGCTGAGGGTTTCAATCTCACAGGCAGATGAGTGTCCATCCATGCTAAATGCCACACGTAGCTGTTAGAGTTAACTGCACAGTCAACAACAGCCAAAGCAAATGCTCGGGCTCAGCCCAAAGCAATATCTGCAGCTTAGGCTGACATTTCAACACTAATTGGATTACTTTGTCCTTCCTGGAAATGCATGATCCGGTCGCATAATGGGACACTATTCAATTAGGAGGTTCCTGGTTGTTCTGAAATGTATAGGAAAAGTGGTTGATGTTTAGAGAGGGCCTTGGGAAACAATGGAATCTGACTCCTGATGCCCAAACTCAGCCCAAGCTCATCTGCCTCTAGGAAAGCAAGTCAGTAATGTTTTATCAATGGGGAAAAATGCTCATCTCTTGGTGGGAATAGTCTCTCTCCCAGGAATTTTTCTGCAGTGTCTGAGGTCAGCGTTTCTTAGGGAATGCACATAGTTACATCCAGGGCTAGAGATGTAGCTCGGTTGGTGGAGTGCTTGCCAAGAAAGCACAAAGTCCTAGGTTAGATCCCCAGCATCACAGAAGCCAGGTATGACAGTGCATGCCTCTAATCCCACCACTGGGGAGTTCAGAAGCTCTAAGTCATCCTCAGCTACTTAGCAAGTTTGAGACCAGCCTGAGATAGATGAGGCCCTGTTTCAATCAAGCAAGCAACCAAACAGACAGACAACAAAATACCCCATTATTGAATTCTATCAACTTAAATATTTTAATCCCAATGTTATCAGAAGACATCCAAATACAACTACTCATTGGAAGCTATGGAAAAGGATAAGGTCAGTTCTGAGGAGTGAAGTGTTACAGAAGGGTTCTGAGGCTGCACGGGAGGATGGCCAGAAAACAGTAGAGGAATCAAAAGACAAATGGGGTGGGTACCTTAAAGAAATAGGCCTGGAATTCCTAATGTCCCTCTACCTCAACTCCAGTAGCATTCAACAATAAACTCTTTAAAAAGCGGCAACTTTTTGTCTTCTCCTATCAGGGCCTAGATCTGGGTAGAATGAATGAATCAGACATCTAAAGAATAGACATCAGAACAGAAGATTTTCCAAACTTCAAATTGCAACAGTTCAGTTTAATACCCAGAAGACATCAAACACATGAAAAATACCAGTATAATACCATGTGTGCCAGAATCACATCTGTCATGTTCATCTCTGGGAGTCCTGTACCTAGAATGGCAGAATCATGACCAACTCATACCAGTTTTTCTAAGACTGTCCCGCTTTTAAACCTGAAAGCCCCATGTCCTGGGAATCCCCTCAGTCACCCTCAACAGAGCTTTCAGCATGTATTTGTTGAATGATTGAAAGATGTGACAATCCCACAGAGCTGCTGGAGGATCAAAGAAATTATATCTATAAAAAGTCTTTGAGAATTTTAAATTGTGTCCAAATGGAGAGTATAATCCAATGTCAAGTGTGATTATTGTGAAGATTTGTGCTGATTGACCATGGGGACTGTTGGATATACCTTTCCACTCATCCTCAGGCCCTTGCTACAGCCAGCTTATAGAATGGCAGAGTCCCAGTGGGAGTACGATGGGAAGTGGTGGGATGTGGTCCTGAGACAAGCAAGGCTTACTGCCTCCAATCCATGTTAAACTCTCAGGCTAAGGCTCATTTTATCTGTGTTCTGACCCATATGTCAGACTAGGAATGTATACCACCACCAAGTCCTTTCACCACAAGGAGAAAGAAGAAGAGGCGGAGGTAACCAAACTCGTCTACAGCAAATGAAATCAAAACGTTCTTACAATGTCTCCACATCTCATCTCAGTCCACACTCACCACCAGGAGGACAGTCGTCTCTTCCATTTTCTTTATCTAAGGAACAAGTAGAGATGCAAACGGCAGCAGCCCCAAGGGATTAAATCTGTTCTCTTCTTAGGGGAAGAAGGACAGTGCAAGGGCGGAAGCACATGAGGCCAGGGGCATCGGCCAAACAAGGGCGGGGAAACATGAGCAAAACACATTTTCACAGAGATTAAATATAAGTGAATTTACTTCCTCACTGTTCTTTAGGACAAATCATCTGCAGACTTCTACCCTTTGAGGTCTTTGGATTCAAAATGGTGCTTCTTTTGAACGTGGCTAACCACTTTAATGAACAGGACCCTGGTTGATTTGTGCTGCACTTTGGTTGCACCTGGTAGGTGAGAAAGAGCACTGACATTTATCTTCAGTTAAATGGTAAGTGAGGCTGACACGGAAAAGGCAGAAAGAGAAAGGGATGAAGATATAGTGCTGAGGCAGAGTGCTTGACTACCATGAACGAAAGGGGGTGGGTTGGAGGGAGGAAGAGCCAGACTGAGAACCCCAAATTGAGTCCGACATTCATTGAAGATGGAAGAAGAGGAAACTGTGGTGGAGGTTGAGAAAGGGTCTAGGCCACTGATAGGTCATGTGGCATGAAGCATGTCACACTGAGTATCTCCAAACTGTCACTGTGAAGGGACATGCTGTGGTGTGCACATGTCTGCCAAATCTAACCCCAGTTTTGTTTTCCTCTACTCATAAACCCTCTGAGCATGCTTATGCAGACACAGAAATTGCCAGAAAGCCATCAGCATGCTTAACAGCAAGGCCTCAGCTCAATATCATAATAGCTGAAGTCCTCAGTACTCTGCACCACGGCATTCCAAAGGCTCTGAGTGCATCCATTATCAGAGTTATGCTCCCTGAACTGAACAAAGGAGGCTGAGAGGATGTCCTCATTTGGCTGATGAAGAGGAAGAAGCAGAAAGACATCAACCTGAAGTGACCTCCCGCTGCAGGCTGGCCACAACTGATCCTAAATCTTAGCTCCTTCCTGCCAGTCAAAACCTCCAACTGGTAACTCTCTTTTCCAGGTCGTCAGAATAGAGGCGAAGAGCTTGGAAATCTAACTGCGCTTGGAGCTGACCTCAGCCGAAGTTCGACACTGATTCTAGATATGAGTAGGCACTATTCCAAGCAGGCCTCGGGGGCTTATGCATACAGCCCCAGGGCTCAGTTTCTCCTAGTGGTTTCAACAGAAATTGCCTTCAACTCTTTTCACTGCAGCCTTTGTGAATGTCAAGGTTGGAATCTAGACATTCACGGGGTTTCTTGTGAACTGTCAGCGGGGCCCTTTGGACCATTCTCTGTAAAGGCCCAAAATACCCTATCTAAATTCCCCTGATTCCTCAGGGATGCAAGAGAATCAAAAGCGTAGCAACTGGTCAACCAAGAAGCCCTGATGAAAACCACTGGGTCATATTTTTCTATGAGCATTGTCACCTACTTGAAAGGGTGAGTCATTTTGCCTGTGTCAGGGAGGTAGAGGAGTCACATGGATAAGAAGGATCCTTTTTTTTCCCTTTAGCCTACTTCTCCAACCTTTTGCATGAATACTCATTGGTTAGCCCAGCTCTTAAAATATCTGGATGGGTTGTATAAGACCCAGCATCGCGAATGTTTGTGCAAGGTCGCTGCTTGCATTTATTGAACTGGAGTCTTTTATTTCTCAGAATGAATGTTCTTATTTCAAAAACTTACCCAAGTTATAAAAGCAAAAATAATTTCATATCCTCCCACAGAGCTGGAAACTTAAACTCAATTATGGAAGAATTGGGCTAAAGAATCAACATTGGAAAAGGCCTAGTTTTGTTTCCCGGTACAAATTAAGCAAAGAACTAGAGGAAAGAAGACCCAGAAAAAGGGATTCAAGACTTTTTTTTTTTATCATTTCCAGAAAACCAAAGTTACTCGAGTAATTTAGGATAAGGCTGTGTTTCTCTACTTTTATTTTTAATGAGAGATGCTTTTTGGAATTTCTTGGCACAGTTTAAAGAAGCCTCAAATGCTCCTTTTCATCCAGCCAAATAGAAACTGGAAGAGAAGGAAGGGAGCATGGGAAGAGGTAGAGTTCCTGCAAAGGTTCCCCTGAGCCCCCGGCGCTCTGACAGCAGAGGGATCCCACTGGGATGCTGCCAAGGAAGTCTTCACAGGCCCACTCCAGAGGCTTTGGTCAACCATGTTGGATTCCCAGAGTTCACAGTGAGATTTAAACAAGAGTATTTTACACATTTACTGTGCTTTCAACTATCTTTTGTGGCTTTGTGACAGAACACTTGTCTAAGATGCCTAAAGTCCAGAATCTCCAGCACCACAAAAAAGTGTATGTTTGTGTGTGTTAAGAACAAAACAGGGTGAGGAATCTGGAAAATGCTTGCTCAATTCAAATTTAAAACCTTGCTATTTGGACCATCCAAGTTAACAGAGCAAACTGGTTGTTATGTGGGTCTGTATTTGCTGCAATAACAAACAGCCCTTCCCCCCAGCATCTCAAAAATTTAAACATTTGTCTTTCTTCTTCTCCTACCCTACCCCACCCCTATGGTGCTGGGGATACAACTCTGAATATCACACACACTAGGCAAACGCTCTGCCACTGAGCCACAGCCCAAACCACAGCACCGACGTCTTGCTCAGGAATGGTGGGGATTATTGCCACCGGCTGTTGTTCTGCTGAGCTCAGCTTTGCTCTGCTCTGCTCGGTTTGGCTTAGCGAGTTGTTCTCCTTCAGAGACGCAGGCTGAAGTGGCCTCAGGTCTTCCTGGTAGAGCACAAATGCTCAAGAGGATCTGTAAGAAGCACTTGCTGTCACTCAAAGTCTCCCCTCAGAACAGGCACACTGTCTCTTCCGCTCAAACTCACAGGTCGGGGCAAGTGAAATGGCTGAGAGCAAAGACAAAGAGACAGGAATTGTTGGTATAGAGAGAGGAAAAAAGAGAACTTTGTTGGATACTGTATTAGTTATTCTTCTGTTGCTGTGATAGAATACTTGGACAAAAGCAACTTTAGAAAGAAAGAGTTTCCTTTGCTTTACAGTTCCAGAGAGATGCTGTTCATAATGGTGGTAAGGCTAGGCAGCAGAAGCACGAGGCTGCCATGGCAGTCGAAGAGCAGAGTGAAAGAACAGGAAGTGGGACAAAACCATAAACCCGCAGAGTCGGCTCCCCATGATACGCTTCCTCCAGCAAGGACCCACCTCCAAAAGTTCTGTAAGTTGTCCAAACAGTGCCATCAACAGGTACCGAGTGTTCAAATACATGAGCCCATCAGGGACATCTAATACTCAGACCACAACAAATACCACTGTCTACCCACCGCAGTCTGGCCTTTTGGTCAGATACTTACATTCCGCCTGTCAAAAAATATACATATTCATCTCTCCTACCCAAACACTCAGTTCATCCTATCATGACCTCAAGCTTGAATCCAAGGATCTCAGGATCTACAGCAAATTTCAAAGTGGTTTCTCTTGATCAGAGACAAATTATTAATGTAGTACTCAGTACTGGACAGAAGAGTCACCCTGAACATCCCTACTTAGAAAGGGGAGAAGAGAAGTACACCACTCAGTGATTGTGATGCTTAATTTCATCCGTTAGCTTGACTGAGCCATAGTGTTTAGGCATTGGGTTAAATATTATTCCAGATGTTAGTTGAGGAAGATTTTGTATGAGGTTATTGTTTAAATGGGTGGGCCTTGACCAATCAGTTAAAAGTCAGACTGGAACATACACACTGATCTTCGCCTGGCAAGTTCTGCCAGCAGAAGGCTTTTGAGTTGGAATTGCAGCTCCTACCTGGGTCTCTATCCTGCTAGACTACACAGACAACATTGGATTACCAGTCTCCATAATCCTGTATACAAACAAATCAGCACATGTTACTGGTTTTGTTTCTTGGGAGAGCTTTAACATAGGGCTCACTGAACTATGGAGCACTTCCTGGCCATCAGCTTGTGGTGGGTGAAGACCATCTTTGCTGAGACCTGGGTCATGTGCTCTGGAGAAGCTCCTCCTTCCCCTTCCTCAGCTACTCTTCAGGTTCCTGAGCACACTCTCAGGGACCCTCCTTCTTCACCATCCAACTTCAGATAACATATCTGTCTTGGAGCCTGAGCAGCTGCCTCATCCTGCATCCCACCTATGAATCCTGGAGCCCAGAGACTGGTGTGATGTCCTGCCTATTCACTGAGCCTTTACTCCAGGCTGGCAGTACTTTACACTGTATAGTTCTCTCAGAGACTAGTTTTAGTCACTATTGTTGATTTTTCTTTTTTAAAGACAAGATCTCATGTAGCTCAAGCTGGCCTTGAACTCCTGATCCTTCTGCCTCTAACTCTCAAGTACTGTGATGATAGACTTGTGCCAACATACCTGGTTATGCTGAATTTTAATCAGTTTGGTTCCAGGAAGTTTTATGGCCAACAGTGGCATTCTTGAGACTTTTTTTTCCTTCCAGACACATTTAATTGGAGGGGTTCTGAACTTAGAAGGCCTTGGTAGGACTTTGAAGCCCCTTATCCTGAAATATTCATGCAAGTCCAGGGACTTGAAAGGGATAAACGTACACCCATTAGAGGTACTGACAAACACATGACCATCGAGCTTTCACTTCAGTGCTTCCCAGGACTGAGTCTTCATGTGGAAATATTTTGTTGGCTAGAGATGTATCCTTTAGTCTATTTCTGGGAAGTTCTGGATTTTTCCTTGTCCCCTTTATGCCTAGAAGCAGTAAGAGGATTGTCAGAGAAACTGAGAGGATAGTAGCCCCAGGCAAATTCCAAATAAGAAGCAGGACTCCAGCCCTTAAAGAAGCTAGGAGGTATTGTTCTAGCAGGCCTGCAAAGGGGAGAAGGCCCTAAGACACCAGCAAGCTAGCCAGGAGGGCAGCACAGCATAAGTCTGGCACATCTGAACAGGGACCGTTAAGGGCACTGAGGCTGTAAAGGACTCACGAGGAGCCTTGAATGTCATCTGAGTGTGACATTTGTCCAGCGGGTACCTGAATCTCATCTCAAGCAGTTATGTGGTGATGTCAGACACGACTCGATGCAGGCTGCCTTTCTTTACACAGTGTGTATCTACAAGAGACAGCTATGTCTCAGTTCGGCTTTTTAAAGACTCATAGTTCTATTTTTAAAGCTTTAATACAAAGTAAAGGAAACTGACTGGTAAGGCCAATTTTGCTGTGATAGACAGCTAAGGGCAACCTTTTGTGACAGTGCAGTGGACGGAGACTCAGGTTGTGGGGTGGGGGTGTTCGTTTCTATGTTTTTCAGAGACTAGCTTTTATTCTGAAAGCTTCCCTTCTTAGGTATGTCCACAAGTCCAGGCTCAGACAGGCAGGCATGGGCAGGCTGCTCATTGCCTTACAGCGTAGTATACATTGAGATGGTGTCTCTGAGTGAGCATCCCAACTTCTTAATTCTGACAGCATGTCAGTAAACACACCAAATGTAACTCACCTTGGGAGTTAAAAGCCTGGAGAAGAATGCTCCACCTTTCTTCCCAGGCTAGGCTTCTCTGCACCATAGCTGGCCCAGTAGGAGTCTAACCACTAGCATAGACCTGAGCACAGGGTTAGACCAAGTCCTAGCCACAGCCCTGGGCTCTGGCCTCAGCTCTGCTACTGTGCTTCTTGAGAGGACTCACCAAATGGATCCAAAGGAAGGTAAGAGAGATTCACAGTCTAATTCGTCATCATCTTTCCACTGATGGACACTCAGGGTTCTATTTATTCTTAAATTTGATTTATTTTTATCTGAGTTTATGAGTGTTTTGCCTGCATGTATGTAAGTGTGACATGTTGTGCAGTGCCCACAGAGGCTGTAAGAGGGTGTTAGATCCCCTAGAACTGGAGCTACAGATAGTTGTTTGCTGCCATGTGGGAACCAAACTCAGGTCCTCTGCAAGAGCAACCAATGCTCTTAACTGCTGAGCCATCTATCCAGCCCCACATTCAGGGTTCTTAACCAAGAGAGTGATCCAGAACCACTGACCAAACTTGGAGAAGACAAACGCTGAATGTCTCCATTTCTTCAAGGTTCTAGTGCATGCACGTGCGTGCGTGTGTGTGTGTGTGTGTGTGTACGCAGGTGCATATATGTTCAGGTATACATGTGTGTATGCATGTGGAGTCCGGAGGATACATTAGGTGTCATTCCTCAGTCACCTTCCACCTTATTTTTTGAGACAGAGTTTCTCATTGGCCTGGAACTCAACAACTAGGCTAGGCCAGCTGGCTGGTTAAGCCCTAGGGATCCACCTGTAATCCTAAATGCTGCAGTTACTAGCACTGCGGCCACGTCTGGCTTCTTTTACATGGATTCTGGGGACCAAACTCCTTATGCTTGCAAAGCAAGCATTTTACCACCGAGTCACCTTCCATCCCCTCTACTTTGCATTTTCACACAGTGTCTCCTGATATGTGAGGTGTCAGGCCAGAATAACTGCATGGAGGCCTAGGGATGCTGGGTGGTGTGATCAGGAAAACCAGCCTGAGCTGGTAAGAACCTCAATGGAAGTATCCCACAATAGCTCAGAGGGCTCTGTTACTTTCCTTGTGCAAAGGCTCCCAAATAACACCTGCAGACATATTGTAGTCAGCTTGTTCATAGCACTTAATGTACTGTCAATTACCATCATAACTGAAAAACAACAACTAATATCCCCTCCCCTGTCACACCCTCGCACCTGCCCTTACCGAACGACATCTGCCCAGGTTCCCAGAGTCAGTCTTTGATGGTCTAACCAGAGTAAAATGCCAGAGAAATACTGCAAAATGGAGCTCAAGTGTCCCTCGTTGTGAAATTAAAGGTTATTTCATTCTTGGTTTAACAAGATGCTGTCTTTCAGGTCAGGAAGGTACAAAATTATAACGTCTAGTTCAATTTCAATTTTTAAATAAAGAGTTCCATCTTCAGAGTTTTCCTTTACTTTTATAAAGCAATACAGAATCTTTATGTCATCAGGATATTTTACCTTAGTCGTTCTCTTGTTTTGATTCCATCAAGTGAGAAACGAGAGCAGTTATTACCTATCAGTCATAGGAAGCTAAAGTCTTCACAGAACCACTGAGCTGTCTACATTGCCTTTCATGACTGTCCCCACCCCCACCCTCCAAAGCTGGGAAGAATGAAGTCCTAAGTTCTGTCCAGAACAACCTAGGGACACGGGGCGCTGAGTGAAGCTGAGTGGCACATGTCAGAGATTTAATTTCACTTCCTCAACTTACTTCTTTTGGAAAACATCTTCACGGGTGACCTGGGCGGAGGGAAGGCAAAGTGAAAACAGACAGCAACAAAGGGCCAGATGGATTTGAAATAATATGTCCATAGTCCGTGTAAGAAGCCTCCAGCTTGAGCAGTGAGGAAGGAAACGCAGTGGCACTTGATATGACCAAGCTCAGACTACGAGCAGGCAGGGCTCCCTGCCCCCATGCACCGCTCTTCAGTCCAGTTTTCTTCAAAGTGAAATGATTCAGGAAGCACAGACAGAACAGCAGGATTTCCAGCGTGCTTCAGTGGTTTGAATGAGAATGTCCCCCATAGGCTCAAGGTCAGTTCCTGACACTGTTTGAGGTGTGGCCCAGCTGGAGGAAGCATGTCTCTGGGGATGGGCTTTGAGAGTTCATAGGTCTGCCCCACTTCCAGTGTGCCCTCTCCCGACTTCCTGTGTGCACCTGAAGATGTGAGCGCTCAGCTTCTGCTCTAGCTGCCCCTGCCATGATGGATTCACCCCTCTGGAACCACAAGCCCAATAAACTCTTTCTTCTATAAGCTGCCTTGGTTATGGTTTTTATCACAGCAACAGAAAAGTAACTAATACAATAACAATAAAAGACTGGAATGAGAGGGAGGAGGCAACTGTATAAGCCGCACTCCTTCCAACTTACATGTGGCTGTAGTCTAGGGTTGCAAGACCTACTCACAAGCACACGGGAGACAAGCGGGCTAGTAATAAGATAACCCATGATTGCCATGAACCTACTTGGAGCTAACTGCACCTCCACCTTTCTTATAAAACTATGTCAGCCTATCAGTATAGAACCTTGGGAAGCCCATTCTCTCCACAAGACTCCCTGCAGGGCAGACATTGCTCTCTTGTGGTTAAAGCATGTCCACACATACTTCCACATGGCTTCCATGAAGAGGCAAGCCAGATTCTCCCCTCTCTGTATGATCTGGCATTTGTGACATGCTTTTAATGAATCAAACTTGCTGGAAATGATGCTCTGTGGTTTCCAAGACTGGGTCATAACAAAGGTACAGTTTCTGCCCGATTCTGTCTTTAAGAAATTTGCTTTGGGAGCTAGTCTGCCATGTTGGCAGGAAGCATAGCCATCACAGAGGCCCTCCAAAAGGAGATGAGTGCAGCAGCCTACATCACTTCATGGTCTAAGGAAAGTTTGACAAGAAGTCCCCCAGCCACAGCCACCCATCAGGGAGCCCTTCATTCCCTGGGTACGTGCTAGCCTTGGTACCCCTGTAGGGTATCATTGGCAGAGGGCAGTCCAAGTAAAGTGTGACTTCAGTGCAAACATGAAGGGCTTGTTTCAGAACATCGCAACCTCTGATCACCAAATAATTCAACTCAGCTGAGGCAAGAGCAGGCCTGTTGTGCTGTCATGGTGCCCTGGCAGCCTGAGAATAGCAAATAACTACTGTGTGGGTATAAGTAATCCACGGAGAGTGTGAGAGAGGGTATGTCTGCAGGCATCTGGGATGGCATTGACCACAACACTCTTCTTGAAATGAGTCCAAAGACCTCTGTGAATGACTTGAGGGACCCTGCGAGCTGCCTGTGGGAGGTAAACCCAAGGCTGAGAGGTCCAAGGAAGGCAGAGTCGTTGTATTAGTTGCTTTTCTTATTGTGACGAAATGCTTGACAAAGCCACCTAAGGAATGAAGGGTGTGCTTTGGTTCACAGTTTGAAGTGGGGAAATCACAGCATCGGAAGTGTGAGGTCACACTGTGTCTGCACTCAGGTAGCAGAGGGTGATTAATGCTGGTGCTCAGCTTACTTTTTCCTTCTTACTCAGTCCAGGACCCCTGCCCATGGGGTGATACCATGGGTCTTCCCACCTCAGTTAACCCAATCTAGACACGCTCACAGACATGCCCAGAGATTTGTCTGCTAGGGGATTCTAGACCCTGTGAATCAATATTAACCATCACATCCACCACGAAACCAAGTTGGACCTGACAGGAAGGGCCAGAACAGCACCGTGAACAACCTCGGGTGGTCTCTGATCATCTTCAAGGGGAGTAGAGTTTACCTGGAAGCTTCAGTTAAAGAATCAAGAAAAGCAGGTTTCCTTTACAAACTGCTTTAAGTTCAGGAGCAAAATGGCACAGAACACAGACACTAGTGACTTTAAGGGTAAAAGTATGTAACGAGCAAAATAAAGGGAGTACTGGCTTTCAGAATAACAGACAATATCCTGAGGACCTGTGAACAACTTTAACTGTACGAATGGCTATTCATTGTCTACCCTCCCCCACCCCCACATACACATCTTCTTATACTAAAAATGCCATCAGGAATTGTTGAAAGGCCCAAAATCCTCCCACAGATCTTGTCCTTTAGGAAACAAAGTGAACTAGAGCTTCAAATTCTACTTATGAAGTTTGCACCACATATGATCTGAAGTTTGTTTTCTTTTTGATTTGACTTCTGGGAAATATAGAAGCAAGTTTACAGCTTATTATTACAACTAGAGTTGTGTTTATATTCTGACCTTTTAAATACTATCATTTCTTCGCCTCCCACTAACTCTCACTGTGTCTGTTCTAATTTCTATAGGCCTTAATCTGCATGCTTTATTTGCGTATTCCCATTTCTTTTTCACTGGTGATTTTAGTTCAAACACAATTCCTGTAGGATACCTGACATTTACTCTGTAGGGGAAGTATCACTTGCATGACAGGAATTCCTGTTTTATAGAAGAGGAAGTTGGGCATCGGAAGCCACTTGCCCATCGGGGAAGAAGCGGTCAAGTTTGTGGCCAGCCTGGCTCCTGAGCTTGTGTTCTAACATACTGTACTGTACTGGCCTTGATAGATGAGAACAGGAGACAGTCAGCCACAGATGAATGTGTAAGTGCCCATACTCCCAAACACACACCTTACATAGCACCAGCTCCACCCAGGCAAATCACTCAGGGCCTTCCAGTCCCTGCTGTTTCTTTAGACTTGAAACTCAGGACAGACAGCTTGGGAATGCCAGCCAAGAGTGCAGTCTGAAAGGAAATAAAAAACAAAAACAAAGAAAAACAAAAACAAAAAACCCAGGAGCCCAGACGAGCAGTTTGTAAAGGAAGGGAGGGGAGCTGTGGCTCTGCTCGTTTCCACCCCCACGGGACTGGTTCTGGCTAGTCAGCATAGCTCTCTGCCGCACGCAATGCCCTTGACATTGTTGTGCTGTGGACGAACAATGTGCCTTGGTGCCCTCTGCAGCCCTGTGGCTAAGAGCCAAGCCAGCTCTGTGAGGGGCAGAGCCGGGGCCAGGAGCGGTGTTACATCGATCGCACCGTGCTAGTGTGGGCTGAGTCAATATCTGCTTGACATGCTGCAAAGTGTCCTCGAGCACGCCGGGAGTCTGACTCCTCGAAAAATGTGTTTTTCCTTTTCTTATAGAAGATAAAGTAGAAGAAGGAAAGGAGGGCCGCAAAAGCAGACAAGATACTGAAAAGACCCAGCCATATTTCAGGCTCTTCAATTATTTCCCAGTAGTAGCATTTTAAGTCGTTTTATAAGAATTCTGGAGCACTCATGTACAAACAAGGAGTTAAGATTTGTAGGGAGCTTGCCACATACCTGGCACCATGCTAAAGCCCTTGGAAGGCAATGAAGACTTGCTGCCACATGCTCTATTAGGGGACATTCATTTCCTTCTTGTGCTTTGAGGAACATTTCTGGATATCAAATACGATACGTAATCTCCTCCCATTCCTGTACCGTGTAAAATCAGAATGGCTTCATTAATAGGGGCAACAATTTGTCTGACCCTGTCTTATTCTCTTGTCTCTTTCAGATCCACCTGTGTGCAGCAAGTCCCGTGCACCCCCATTTGGTTAAGTGTGGCTTTGCTCCCCCTGGGTACTACGTGGAGATGTGCTTCGGCTCTCAGGCTTGCCTAGGTCTGAGAGTAGGTCTCCCTTCTACGCGTCGCCATTCCACAGGTCACAGCTGCAGGTTAGCTATAAACACAAGCTGCATCGTCCAACCTAGACTGAGAAGTTAGAGGGATGGTGTTTTCATCTCTACCGGTCTGACTCCTGGGTCTGCTTTGTAGTCTGTATCAAACTGTTTTGGGATCAAGAATTTTGTAGGGTCATGTATCTCTAGTCTCCAAAGTGATCCTGAAAGATAGACGTTAATATTGGAGAAGATGAGTCATTTGTTCAAAGAAACACATGTAAACTAAACATCTGCAGACAGTCTGATTGCAGAGCCTTTGTTTTCAAACATTAATCATTCTTACTTCTTATTTTAATCTCATGCCAAATCTACATGACGGGTAATATCTACCCATACGTCAGGGGAAAGAAGACTTAAGCATCTTTCCCAGAGTTATGAAGAGGTTTTGGAGTATTGACATTTCTCATACCATTAGCAACACTGGGGGGGGGGTCCACATTTTAATATTCTTATATTTTTACTGCAATCTCGCATACATGGTCCTAAGACCATGCCACAAGCCCATCTTCTATGAATGCTAAGATCAGTGCACCCCTGAGTTAAGGAACTGTACCTGGCTCTGGAATGTAGGGGTTCCATGACATTCTACAATTGTGTATTAGAAATGTGTGTGTATATGTGCAGGTGTGCATACATGTGTGTGCACATGCATGTGGAGGCCAGAGGTCTGTATCAGATGTCTTCCTCAACTGTTTTCTTCCTCATATTAAAATTTTCAGTTATTTATTTTTATGTGTATGGGTGTTATGTCTGCATGTAATAAGTACACCCATATCGTGCAGTACCTGCAGAGGACAGAAAGGATGTTGGATCCCCTGAAACTGGAGTTACAGATGGTTGTTAGCCACCAAGTGGGTGCTGAGATTTGAACTGAATCTTCTGCAAGAGCAGCCAGTGTTGTTAACCACTGAGCCATCTCTCCAGTCCCTCTCCTTATATTTTTGAGACAGGGATTTGTGCTGAATATGGAGTTTAGCAATTTGGCTATGCTGGCCACCCAGTAGCTCTGGGGATCCACCTATCTCTAGCTTCCCAGTACTGGGCTATCAGATACAAATCAACATGATCAAGCTTTTAATGTGGGTGCTGGGGATCTGGACACAGGTCCTCATGCTTTCATGGGAAGTAATCTATCAACTGAACCATCTCCTCAGGCAGGGTTTCATTAAGACAAGTTTTTTCTAGTAACCTAGGTTGGTCTCAAACTTGCAATTCTCCTGTCTCAGCCTTAGAATTATAGATCTAATTACAGGAGTGTGCCACTAGGCTCAATTTGACATTCTGTAAATTCTTAGGGCAAACAAGAAACTCCAAATGGAAAGCACTTAGTGTGTACTAAGGAGGATGGTTCTTTGGGAATCTCCTGTTAAGTTCATCCAGAGTCAGGTTTTTCAAAGATAAATCTTTGGAGCATGAAGAGGAAGCAGCAGGATCTCCCTACCCCAGCTCCTGTTCTAAGCATTGTGATGATTCCAGCAATGGAGCTAACAGCCTAAACAGCATCAGAGTAGCTCATGTGCCACAAATTCCAAGACAAACCAAAGTCATTGTCTTCAACTGCATGAAGTTCAGTTTCACTGAATTTCTGTTTGAGCTCCTCAGGCAACCTAGTAGAACAAAATTAACCTTAGTAACTATAGGGAAATTTATTAGCTTTGGCATTTCCGATCCTATCTCCTTTTGGAGTGTATTTAGATCCTACAGACAGAGCAGGGAGAGCTTGAGAGAGTGCATTACGTAATCCTTGACCAGCATTTGTTCTTGTCGGTATCTGCTGTGTGTTCTTAATCCCATAGGTCCCTGCTCAACTACATCTGTCCCTGCTGCCATTCAGGATGTCTCTGACAGAGGTCAATGTTGGTCTTCATAGTCCTTCTCCCTGGGGGAAGTGAAAAATTCCCTGGGGCTGTCTTAGCCTTCTCTGCCTCCACAGGCTCGTTGCCATGGTAACTATTGTCCATGAGTATTAATCAGTCTTTTGGGGGGTTGTTTTTTTATTTTTTCTCAGCACTATAATAAAGGTACCTGAGATGAATCCTTTAAAAGAAGGAATATTTATTTTGGCTCACAGTTTCAGATTCACAGTCTGTGGTGGGCTGGCTCCATTGTTTTGGCCTATGGCAAGGCAGACATATCATGGCAAAGCTGCTTGTGTCATAGTGGGGTGGGGCAGGAATAATATATATGTGTGTATCTCTCTCTCTCTCTCTCTCTCTCTCTCTCTATATATATATATATATATATATATATATATATATATATATATCCTTCAAACACACCCCCAGTAACCCAGTTTTTCTAACCAGGCCCCACTTCCTGACAGCTTATTCAGTATTGATAAATTAACACATTGAATTAACCCATTAGCATCCTTATGATCTAACACGTCTCCACAGTAGCAGCAGATGGGAAGCAAGCCATGTGATCTTTTGTGGGGGAATACTTCCTATCCAAACCACAATACCATTGTAGCCACCCTCATATGGGACAATCTGGGAACCTAGAGCCCTTCTTGGGACCCATCTGGGGATGGGGAATAAGTCTTCTTTACTCCAAACTTTCAGGTACATCTGGGGAAACCTATTCCTTCAACCCCACAGAGATGGACAGCAGAACACAAGGACTTCTCTCACTCACACTGAAGTTGAGCCTCCCTGCTCTGGCTCACCAAATTTGCCTAATGCTATAATAATGACCGCGTCTGGGTGAGACAAACTATCCCTTTGGTGTTCTTCCTCTCCTGAATCTCAGCTCTTGAAATTCAGAACTCAGAATCATGATGCCTTTTTACAATGGCAGCCCTCTTCTTATGTAATGAATCATTCATACTTAGTTTGGATGGGTGGGTGGTAGTGATAAGCCATGTTTAAGAAGCATCATTGAATGTCTTTAAAGCCTATATAACTCACATTCATGAATCTTAGAAGTGGCATTTTCCATAAGATCACCTCTTGTTACATACTAAACCCCCCTCAGATTTAGTGCCTTCAGTAACACCACGTGCTGTTCCATATTTTCATAGCTCAACAACCCAGGCCATGCTCAGTTGGGTCCTCTGACCCAGGCTCTCTTACAATGATACAAATCAAGTATAGGTCAGGGCAGCAGCCCCTCTAACAGGACTAGAGAAAGGACCTACTTCTACTTCTTAAGTCCTCAGGTGACGGTGGCCAGGGTTCGGTTTCTGGCACACTGCTGAACTCCTGGGTTCTTCACAGGGGTTCCTCAGCTCTTCCCTGAGTGAGCATCTGACTCAACATAGCGGCTGTTCTCATCAGTAAGCAAGCGTGAAGGTGAAAATGAGTGAGAAGCCACGGCCCCCATCACCTAGCCTCAGAGCTCACGTCGCGTCACTTCTGCCACTGTTCTTCGGGGAGAAGCTTCAAGCCCTACATGCAGCCCACTCACACAAGAACACTGATTCCAGAAGGAAGCCGTCACTGGCTGCCATTTCAGATACTACCTACCACAAGCTGGGTTGCTTCTACCTAAACTGGAGTCACAGGTGAATTAATGAATAGTGCTCAGCAATATAAAGGAATGAACTACTAACAGATTTATTAGCATGGATGAACTCTATTACCTTGAGTGTCAGTTAGATACAAAAGGGTAAACACCCTATAATCTATCTTATGAAATTTTAGAACAGACAAAACTCACCTGTGGTGCTAGATCAGTGGTTGCCTAGGATAAATACAAGAGAACTTTCTAGAATGAGAGATATTTTGAATGGAGTGTGATATGGAGTACATACATTTTTCAAGACTCCTGGAACTATACAGTCAGAAAGTCATATATTCACTCTTTGTAAAGCTGCATTTCTATTTTAAAATATTTTTAATACTTCTATTGTTACCTCAATATTATTCTACAACCCAAGACACTCCTGTTTTCCCAGCCTGGAAAGGAGGTGTGACTTCAGATCAGATTTACTTCCTGTGTGGCCTGGGGCAACCTCCTTAACCCCTCTGAGCTCTCCAGTTCAGCAAGCATTAAATATCCATTCTATGGGAGATTTGTGGGAGATAAAGAAGAAACAGAACTCTGCCAGCTCTCCCCAAGGACCTGTAAACTAGCATGAGAGGCACACATATAAATGAATATAAGTTTGAGAGATAAGAGAGCTGGGATGGATTAGTGATGTCTGCCCTAGGCATGGAATAAAAAAGTGGTATTTGTCATTCCTACTCCTTGGGATTAAGAGATTTAAATTGAGTGTCTTTTCCTGGGTTCTGTTAGATCTGTGTCAAGACACTCAACCCTATACCTTGTTCGGTGTAATTTAAATCAGACATTTTTTTATTGCTTTCTGTATATTAAGCATAGTCTATCTTTTAAATTTTTCTATGACCATCCCTCTTGGCCATTTTTAACATCCGTTCTGGCTCAACTGGAGGATTTTATTTTAAACTATCCATGTAAGGAAAGAAAGTATACAAGTCATTTTTCCAATCTTTAAAAGTTTTGACACAGGGGGCCTGGGGATGTGTGTGCTTGCCTAGTGTGTATGGAGTCCTGGGTTCTAGCCCCAGTACTTCATAAGCCAACTATGATGGTGTATGCCTATAATTCCAGAATTGAGGAGGTAAATATAAGACCATCCTTGGGTACATAATAAGTCTAAGACTAGCCTGGGATACACAAGACACAGCCAATAAATAAATAAATAAATAAAAAGTAAATAAATAAAATCAACACAGAGACTAATGACAATACATGATGAGACAGAACATCTATTTCCCTTCAGGACTATTGACATCATGAAATAAGAATTTCCATATCAGTAAAGGTATAGTTATGGTGTGGTCCCTGCAAGAGGCAAGCTAAGCTTCTCTATTCTGCTTCACTGAATCCTCATCTCTGTCCACAACGATCCTCTGTGATCATCCTTCTCATCAACCCCATTTAAAGACTAGATGGGTGAGGGCTTTTCAGAAGGACTCGTGAATTACCCCAAAACACTAAAATTCATTTTCATGGAACTAGTTTGTTCAAAACATCCCTGATGAGTGACTTTGGACAAGTCAGTTCCCTCTTAGAGCCTTGATTTGCCCTTGAAAATATGGCTACTCAACTTGATGACCAAGTTTTCATATTTATTTCAAAACTAAGATGACAGAATCCTATGAAATTCACATGTACAGTATTGTGACATCTATAATTTAATAGCACTCACTAGTTGACCATGAAGTTACATTTTCTCGCTGCCAAATGGGGAAATGATTCTCTTTCCAGGTCATTACAAGTAGAGACTGCACGGATCATATTTTCAAGATGTCACGCCAATCCACCACCTGCATAGAGTTAATGTATTCTAAAAGCAGTATTCAGTGTCTTGACATTGAGAACCTGGGACTGGGTTATGTTTCTCAGTCAAAATGTAGTAAAATTCACGTTCGGGAGGTTTTTCACTATAATCCAATAGTATCTTAATGGGCCCTTAAGCCTCAAACCACATTTTAACCCCTGAATACTCAGGCAGGGCTTGGTCATATCATTTTTCAATAGAGACATTTCATGGTTTATTGATCTTGCCCAAGAATAAGAAAAGACACTTATGGGGGAAAAAGAGTTTGGCTCAACTTATAAAACTAAATGGATCCTGAGCTAGGAGCTTTAACAGAGTTTGTGTGCTAAACAAAACATTGAATGAACTGCATATAAACACTGGGTCCATATAAACAGTGGTGATTATCTCCTTTATGGAAGGTCACAATAGCTGTACTTTATTGAGGACGAGAGGATTTATCCATGACAGCACAGCTCAACTGCAAGCATTGAGCTTCAAGCAGATAGAAGGTTTCTGTTTTCAGTGGTTTGGGTCTGCAAGTGAGGAGGAGGAGAAAAAAAGAAAGCAAAAGAAGAGATGGGAAAGTAAGAAAGAAGAAATTCAAGGGACCACATTCATAGTGGAGATAAGTCACTTAAAAGGCTGTGGTCTGTCTACCTGGTCTGCATTCTCCTTGGGCATCTTTCTTGTTCAGAACTTTTTTGATTAAAGAAAACTGAGGAAAGAACAAAGAAGGGAGAAGCCAGAATGCCCAGCCTTGACTTTAGAAGTGGCAACCTTTTGAACACTCTCATTCACAGACGTGAAATTAAAGGTAACTGCAGACTGGACGTGTGGAGACATTGCCTTCAGCCTCTTGGCTTAGAAGTGACACCCCAAGGACAAAGAGCAGCTCTACTTCTCCCAGGCTGACACATTCCAGAGCATCCCAGGACAGTCCCATAATAATGTATCCCCAGAGTTCCTCAAACATCACAAAAACCTGACATTACTGTTCAAACCAAGTGCGATATGGTCGAGACTTCAGATCCTGATGAACAGAATCGAGAGATTAGAATCAGAACTAGTGATACTACTAGGGATCCCATGGTGTCTATCAGAACTCTTTTACTAAAGTAAATAATCACAGTAAAATAATATTCAATCAAAGTAATCAAAGATTTTTCTTAGTATTTCTCCATATATGTTTTGGGTGGCGGGATAGGGAGAGAGGAAGGGGAAGGTGTATTTACAAGGCTTTGTGGCTGGTTAGTATCCCAAATTCAAATCTGCTGGGACCTGTGATAGACAGTACATCACCATGATGACTCATGAGCAACAGATATTCCTTCTGTCTTAACAAGACAGACCACCACAGGGTAAAGGCCGGAACCTCTTTCAGCAAAAGACACAGTGAGCAACACTCAAGATATTCACGGATGTTTTTATAGCTAAGATTTTTAAAACACAAAGCATTCTGGGTATAGTAGAACACGCTTTTAATCCCAGAACTTCGGAGGCTGAGCTTGAGGCCAGCCTGATCTACATAGTGAGTTCCAGACCATCTGGGGCTACAGGGAGACCCTGTCTCAAAACAACAAAAACAGAACAACAACAAACAAGAACAGATAAAAAAATAAATTCAAGCAAGTAGGTAAAATCCCCCCCAGGAAGATCTAAAATATTTCACTCACTTTTCCGTTTCTGCCAAGATGAACATAACAATGCATTCACCGACTCAACCGGCATCTGAGCGTTTGCCTTATGCGAAGGTTATGCTAGACCACTGCAGACGGAGTCATAAGAAGGACAAGGGGGTTTCACATCCTCGTGCAATCATGGCCTAGTGGGAGATACAAACATAATACAACAGTCCCCAAAGAGAGCATTCACAGTGAGGGAAAAGAAACTCTAGTATAGGCCAAGAAAAGCCTCCCTAAAAAAGGTAACATACCATGTTACCTAAAGCAGAAGAGTCCACCCTGGGGAGGCTGAGGAAGCCCTCCCAGGCTGGGGCCCCAGCTGGTGCAAAAGCTCAGAGGTGAAAGGTTCTGGATGTACCCAGGGGCTGCCAGAGGGCAGCCTGGGAAGGAGGGAGCCCAGCCGTGTGAGATGAGACTGGAGCCCTGTGGGCCTGGGTGGGGGGTTTGGATTTTATTCCAAGCACAATGCGAGGCCATTGAAGGGTTTAGCAACAGTCAATAGAAAGGAGCATAAAAGGCCTATTGGAGGCTGGGCACAGCCCCATAAGCCCGGCATTCAGGACCTCACTAAGCACTCACTGTATTGTCTCCAGGACTCTTTTCACAACAATCTCGGAGCCCCTGATTTTCTCAGTTCTTTCTGTCCCTGGCTCTCTTATAACTCCCAAATGAACAAGAACAAGGGAGACAGAAGAAAAGCCCCAGTCCCCAGGGGCCCGCTGTTCTGCTGAGGACGCAGGATATACAGCAAAGCACCACAGCACTGGACGCTCCATGCTGACAGCGACCCCGTAGGTGGAGGAGGCAGAAGGGAGGCCAGAAGACCAGCACCTTTGCCAGGGCCAGCCTCTTGGGGCCCTCCAAGGGGCTGGAAAGTGAAAAGGCCCAAGCCCCAGGGGCCAAAGGAGGAAGTCAGCACAGATTCACGAGCCAGTTGGCTTGGGCCTGGGACTGGAAGGAGCTTGAGATCAGGATCCCAGGTCAGTCTGCTCTGGTTTTGTGGCCAAGGCCATCCTGAATGATCTCAGTTTACACCCCTCAACACACACACTAAAAACATAGATCCTGTTTCATCTTCCATCTTCACCCTGCCGTTTTCCCAGAGCACTGATCCCCAACCCGCAGATTTCCACTTGGGTTTGGCCATCATGATGTCTGTTGGGAGTTTGCAGAGTTGGAGGGTAAAGTGTTCCTGGTTCCTATCCCCTCGTTCCCTTAACTCCAGTCTGTGGATCTGAATCACTAGCCCATATGTGTACTTTCTGGAGGCCTCAGTTTCTTCAGGGACCTGCCCTCCTGGGTCATCCCATCACCTTGCAAGCTAAAAGGAGTGATGACTTCCTGAAATCAGAAGCACTGGTGCTTTTGGTCCCTCACAGGCTTCCATACCCCTGCTCCCTACACTTTCAACAGCATTATCATCACCCTGTCTTCATTAGCATCTTCAAATAAGCTGTTTTCTCCTTCTTAGTGATCCCCACATTGGAGCATCATTTGGAGATACTTTTGTGGGACATAAGCCAAGCAAAAGGATGCCTAAGCAAGTCTAGTTGGTCAGTCACAATATCCAAAAGGCAGAAAGCGTAGATGCTCATGGAAGAGGGTTGCAGGAACAAATTGTAGGTGGTACATGTCATGGAATCTTATCCAGACAGGAAAGAGAATGAACTATGGATGCATGCTACAACAGTGGGTGAACCTCAGAACTATTTCATCAAACAAATGAAACCAGGCACAAAAGGGTCACAACTGTACACTTCGATGTAGGTGAAATATGCAGACTGGGTAAATCCAGAAAGACATAATGCAGACTGGTGGTTGCCAGAGGAGCTAGAGAGAGGGAAGACTAGGGAGAGACAGCTTCATGGACAGAGGGTTTTACTTTGAAGTACAGAGAAGTTTGGAAGAAGACAGAGATGGTGGTTGCACAAGACTGAGTGTGCTGAGTGCCTCCAGACCGATTCCTGAAAATGCTTCATTTTATGCTATGTGAATTTCATTGCAGGGCACTGTTTAAAAATAAAAAGAAAGAAAGAAAGAAAAGAAAATCCAGGACTGGAGAGATGGCACTGGCTGCTCTTTTAGAGGACCCAAGTTTGGTTCTAAGCACAATAGCTGGCTCATAACCCTCTATAATCTAGTTTCAGGAGGTCTGATGTCCTCTTCTGGACCTCACGGGCATCAGATATACACGTTACACATAATTGCATGTAGATAAACACTCAAGCACATAAAATATGTGTGCATATATATAATTAAAATACATACATATATATAGTTAAAATACAACTCATGGCTAATAAAAATTAGGCTTTAAAGGAATACAAAAGCAAAGTGAGTTGTTGAACAGCTAAATGAACAGGTTGAAATGTGATCTCTAGAGAATAAACATTTGTGTCCTGACTCCTCTTCCTCCACTGCCCATCTCATTTGTTTGAGCTTCTCATTACTGCTTATGATAATTAATTTTGATTGTCAACTTCATGAAATATGGAATTAACTAAAAGACATGCCTCTGCATGCATCTATGAGGACATATGAAGGAAGCATTAGCCAAGGAAAGAAGACCTTCCTGTAAACTGAGCAGCTCCTTCTGGCAGGTGGCTCAGATCTAAAGAGGTCTGAGTTTTCAAAAAACCCTGCCTGCCTTCGCTTCTTGCTGATAATGTGTCTGCCCTGTTATTGTTGCTGCTGTTGCTAATGCTGCTATCTTTTGCTGATATCAGACTCCAGCCTCTTCAGCCTTTCAACATGGACTGAAGATCAGCAGATCTCCAGGAATAACCCAAGCCTTCAGGACCAGATTGGATCTGGTAAGACATCCAGCTTTACATATTAAGCAGCTACCAAGTTCTCATCCTTTCTATGGTAAAACAGCTGTTGCTGGACTACACAGCTGCTATCCTGTATGCTGTTCTCATAAATCCCTTTTTATAATATATGCATGCTTTCTGTTGGTTCTGTCTTTCTAGAGAACCCTGTTCCATACTCTGTTCACAGAAAGGGAAGATTGGTATGACTGACTGCACATGTCACAAGAATTTCACAGTGGTGGTCTACACTCTGAGTTTTTTTCTCCTGTCCATCCTCCCCCAACATAGCCATAGGATTAACTGTTTTTAATCTTTTATTTTGGATAACTATAGACTTACAGGAAATTGCAAGATGATGACATGTTTTCTAACCACAGAACCAGAAAACTAGTATACTATTAACTAGACTGCTGACCATATTCAGTTTTCATTAGTTTTTACATGCACTCCTGGATATGTGTGATGTAATCAGTTAATACAAGAGCATTCTGGAGTAGGATGGCTGACATCCTCATAAAATGTTAGTTTGGGCACAGGTACTCACACAAAGAGAACACTATGTGAAGACTGGACATGTGCTACCACAAGCCATGGAACTGCCAGAATATGTGAGAAAGGTCTAGAATAAGCTCTTCCTTCACTGTCACAGAGAGCATACCCGAGGTCTTCTGGCACCTAAATCTCAACACCTTGCCCTTTACCCTCCAACCTCCAGAACTATGAAATATATTTCTGTTGTTCCAGCCACTTTGTTTGTGGTACTTTGTTACAGCAGCTGTAGCAAACTAATACATTGCATGTCCCCAAAATGTGTTCCTTATTATTGCAGAGTGGTGCTCCATTGTTTGGATATAGGAGTTTCTTTGAATTCTTTAGCCATTAAAAGGCCCTCAAGTGGTTTCCCATGTTAGGCTTTTGAAATAAAGTTGACTTAAATATTTATGTACTCATGTTTTGAAGTTGGTATTTTATTTCTCTGGGAAGATATCTAAGAGTTTAACCAATTAAGGTAAACACATGCTTCGTTGATAAGAAATTCCCAAACAATTCCCTCATATCAAGAAATTGTTTCGTATGTTTTAGTTTGTTTTCTAAAATTTGTTGGAGAAAGGATCTCTATAGCCCAGGTTGTCCTGGAACTTACTACATAGCCCAGATTGGCCTCAAACTCATGTTGATCCCCCTGCCTCAGCTTGGTAGGTAATGAGATTACAAGTGAAAGTAGTGAAGTCTATCTCTTTTCATAAATTTTTATCATGAAAAGATACCATCCAATCTCTGATAAACACTCTTTCCATTTTTAAAGACAATTAAAGACTCCTGGAGGAAGAAGAGGAGAAGGGAGAGGAATTGAGTTCGGTCTATAAAGAGTGCAAACAGGACAGAAACAAAGTGTTCTGGTAATGCAGTGATCAAACAATTTAACTCAAAAGAACCATCTCCAACTTGGGTTATCTGAATGAAGTCAAAATTCAACTAGCACTGACTGAATAAATACCATATGCTAGGCACCAGTCCAGACACTGGAAAGACCAAACAAATTAAGATGGTGTCTTGCTCCTCCAAATCTATCTTTTGAGTAAGAGATGAGAGTACATACAAGTCACCATCACACTATCTAGGACAATGAAGGAGGGAGGAGCAGTGAGACACATGAAACGCAGAGTGGAGGCAGGCCTGAGATGAAAATAAACTCTGCATGAATCAGAAAGTGAACATCTAGACTCAGAATCACTTTTTGACAACTTGAACGCTAGGAAACACAGTGTGACGGTTAGATTAATCACAAAAACAAGAAGTGTTTTATTGAATTATCTGGATCATCTGTCTGGTTGAACCCATTCACTCATGGGTGGCCTCTAGGCTCCAAAAGCTGATTCCAGGAAAACAAATTCACATTCACATTCACATTTGTGTCCATAGCTGGCCAGTTCTCCTTTCTGGTTTTTTTCTTCCTCCCTCCTCACCCTAACTAAGGAATTCAGGCTGGGCTCATGTGTAACTCTGGCCTTCACTATCTCTTCTCAACTGAGCGGCTTCAAGGTCCAAATGAGGACTGGTTTAGATCATTCTAATAACAAAATTCCTCTGCATAATGTGAGTAGGCCTCACTTGACCTACCTTGAGAAGAGCAAACGTTTTATTGACCTAGACTATATAACTCCAGAAATCTCTTACCGCTTGACTTGACTCTGGTATGGGACAAGGCTTGGCTTTCAGCACTGATATTGTCTGCCTTTCCATTGTCTGTATGAAATATGGGGAGACTAGGACTGAACCAATAGCACAGTCATTCCTATAATATTAATCTATGGTGACAGATCTGGTCACAAACCAGAAATGGGATAGGATAGACGCTTCTAGTTACTTCAACATCCATTTCAGTCTATAAAGAGTACAAACAGGACAGAAATAAAGTGTTCTGGTAATGCAGTGGTCAAACAATTTAACTCAAAAGAACCATCACCAACTTGGGTTATCCGAATGAAGTCAAAATTCAACTAGCATTGACTGAATAAATACCATATGCTAGGCACCAGTCCAGACACTGGAAAGACCAAACAAATTAAGATGGTGTCTTGCTCCTCCAAATCTAGAGTAATGAGAACCTTTGAGCTTTTTTGGATGTGAGAGGCAAGCAGAACACACTGTCCAGATTCTTTTTTGCTGGGTGGTCACATGACTGTTCTCTGGCCAATGAGATATTATCAGCCTTCAAAATAAGTGCTCCCTTCTCTCTCTCTGTTCCCCCGCCCCAATATTTCTGTTTAGTCCTACCTTCTCTCAGGGCAAGGTGACAGTCATGTGGACAGTCATTTGGAAACAAACACTGAAGTTAATACTTTATGGCTAGAGAAACAAGAGATGAGATTCTGGGTTTTCATCTCATGGAAGTGGCTTCCTCAACCAACTTCATCCTCTTGGGGAAACTTACAAAAGTGAAATTAACTCATATCTTACTTATTTAAATCAATTTCATTTTGGTCTTAGACATGGGGTGATATATATTTGCATTCTGCTCACACATGCAATCACACAAGGGAGAGAGCTAAGTGATGGATGAGGCAGAAGAAGAGAGAAGAGGGGAGGCAATGTTATCTACTTAGAAATCAGGTGATGGGTGGGAAATCAGGTGTGTGGGTTGGCTCCCTACAATTGAGGCATGTGGCAGTTATGCAATTAACACTGCTGGCTAAATGCTTCTTCCAGCAGTCAATGTCCAACCCTTAAGTATAAAATTCTCACTTTTTTCCTGGCCATGGAAGGAATTTCTCAGTCAGAAATCTGCCCAAGTACCTGAGAAAAACAAATCAAGAAAGGAAAGATTTATTTTGGCTTCTAGCTCATGGATACAGTCCATCATGGCAGGGAAGGCATGGCAGCAGGCCTGGCATCTGTCTGTGGCAGCAGAAGGCTGTTTGCTCACATCTCTGTGATCAGTAAGCACAAAAAGGAGAATGTTGGCTCTCAGCTGGCTTTCTCCATTTTCCTTTCATCCAGTCACCACGGGATGGAGCTACCTGTATTCAGGCCGGTTAATCATCTCCAGAGATCCCCTCACAGACACGTCCAAGGATGGTTATCACGAATACCCTCGAATTTATTTTGTAGTACAATCAAGTTGACAATCAGAATTAACTATTGCCCCACCATTCCCAACACATGGATAAATGCCACCCTTTAGATTTCCTCTTGAGGGTTGGCTTGTCAGGAGAGAGGTCTTCTGTCCATGGTGTGTCCTTGCTGGGACTCCACTCATGCCCTTTTTTGCAAGTCCACTTGCCTGACCATACATATGGCTGTCCTTTCAGCCTGAGGAGTCCAGGAGGTCAGGGACCATACTGGATGCAATCCACTGTATCCCCAAGACTACCTACAGGCTGCACCTAGAATGCTAGAGGCCCATTGAGTGAATCACCAAGCCAGAGACTGACATTCCCAGTAACTTAGGAACCTGGGAAGTTTCAACCCACAGTAGACTCTGTGTGGTAAACCCTATCTCCTGGCAAGGCCCAGAAAGATGCCCAAACACTTCCCTGAGAGAAACAAGTAGGGACTGCAATATCCAGCCGGGGCTGCTAATCATTTATGACCCTTGCTAGCCACTTTGCTCTGAAATATTCCCTCCCCTTTGGCGGTCACAGAGTAGGGAGTCTGTTTTTCCACCTTTCCTTCTCACTTGCTTTTACGCTTCCTGTGGTCATTCTGCTGTTCAGAACTAGCATCCTGGCACACAGCTTCCCCGCTGCCTACTGACCCCTTGCGGCCTACTACTTCTAATAAGCTTGCCAAGCCTGCAGTGCCAAATACAGGCTATATCATCACTGCCCTTTGCCTCTGACTTTTTCATATCTTATTAAGGCTCCAACCGGTTGAAGCAGTTTCTTCAAAAGCCACACACATTACTCAAAACAACAACAAGAAGGTCCCTTTGGGGTCCTCTAGCCTCATAAAAGCCCAGTAGAAATTACACAAAGATAAAAACTCTTTTAAGTGAAAATTCTATTGACCCTGAGTACTTGGTAAAGTGGTGATACCTACAAATTGATTTCTCCAAAATGGATTAAGAACTCCTATAACCCAATAGCTTAGAAAACCCTAATAACCCAATTAAAAATGGACTGAGGACTTGAACAGACATTTCTTCAAGAAGATATACAAAAGGACTGCAGATAAATGAGATGCTCAATGCCATTAGTTGTCAGAGAAATGAAATTAAAACTCTAAGGAGATATCACTTTATACCCATCTAAATGGTTACTATCAATAAATGAAGGTTAAGAAATGTTGGCAAAGATGTGCAGAAATTAGGGCCCTTTTATACTGTTGATGGGAATGCAAAGGTGGTGTGCAGCCACTGTGGAAAACAATGCAGAAATTCCTCCAAAAATTAAAAATAGAACCAGCATGATCCAATAGTCCCCACATATGAGCACTGTTCTAGTTTGCTTTCAATTGCTGTGACAAAACACTCTGACCAAAACGAACTTGGGGAGGAAGGGGTTTATGTGGCTCACATCTCCTGGGTCACACAGTTCATCACTCAGGGAGCCCAAGGTAGGAAGGAGCTCAGGGCAGGAACCTGGAGGCAGGCGCTGAAGCACAGGCCATGGAGGAACGCTGTTTACTGGCTTGCTCCCCTGGCCCATGTTCAGCCTGCTTACTTAGATAATACAGAACAATCTACCGAGGACTGGCACTGCCCTCAGTGGGCTGGGCCCTCCTATATCATGCAATAATCAAGAAAATACCCCATAGATATGGCCACAGGCCTGTCCAATAGAAGCAGTTCCCCATTTGAGGTTCCTTCAATCCAGGTGTGTTAAGTTGACCCTAAAGCTATCCAGCACAAGTGCTTATTCAAAAATCTGGAATCAGAAATAGAATACTATTCAGTTCTTTAAAAAGTAAATACTGGGGCTAGAGAGATGGCTGAGTGGTTAAGAAGAATTATTGCAGAGGACCCACATTCCAGTCCCAACACCTATGTGGGGCAGCTCACAAATGACAACATCAGCTTCGGGGACGAGGTACTCTCTTTTGGACTCTGAGGACACCCGCATTCATGTGTACATACCTATACACAGACACACAAATACATAATTTAAAAAATAAAAATAAGTAAATAAAAACAAATACTGCACTATAGTTGAACCCTGAAGTCATGCTACTATGTAAGAAAACCAATCACAGAAAGACAAATTTTGCAAAATTCTCCCAATATAAAGTATAGAAATAATTTAATACCGAGAACTAAAGAGTGGCATTGTGGTTGTCAGGAGGAGGGGGAAATGAATACTTGATTATGAGCAGCATAAAATGTTAGTCAAGCAAGTTGAATAAGCTTTAGAGATCTACTGTACACCAGTGCCTACAGAAGGTATATTTTATGTAAAGTGTTCTAATCACAATAAAAGATAAAGATTATTAGGTTGCCAGATATGGCTTAACCAAGTTTGGGGATGCAGGGGGACAACCGAATTTTCTTTGTAAAAATGATTTAATCTGACACTTCATGACCAGTGAGTGATATTTTTAGTAAGGAACATTAAGAAAATGGAAGCAATTTTTCCATTGTTTCTCTGCTCCTGGACCTCTCATGTCTACTTACTGGAGATCCTGTTCTGTTCACAGTGATGGAAAAAGCAGTCCACAGCATCATGGGATTCATTTCCCCTGATCACAGTTGATTGAACCTAGAACTAATTCTGATCTGAGCCAAAACCAATCAAATTATTTCTCCTCAGAATGTAAGCCAGCTGATGGATCACCTGTGTGTCAGTGAACTAGGAGGAACCCTAGCCCATCAAGTCTGGCATCTGCTGAAGTCAACCAAAGCCATGGGCAGGAGGAGAAAATAAGGCTGGCTGCAGATGTCAGCCTATACTATAGGGACAGCTGCGAGCAGTCATCTATGCCATCAGAGAGACAAGCAACATCCCACTCCCAGTGAGGCCAGGCTGCATTTCCCACATCTGGATCTCGGGAGCTACCCCTGAATGCTTAGAATAAGGCTGCTATATTTTCCTGGAACTAAGTTAAACAAACTTCTTTTTCCCACAACCCACAACCCTTAGGCCCAAGTCACTAGGGAGGGCTGAAGTCTCATGTTACATGTCTGTAACATGGTGAGTGGACTTCTTGTGCCCCCACAACACCTGCTTCCTCCCTTGATGTAAGACAGATTCCTTTGGTATTCATGGGGTCTGTCTGAGCATTTTGTAATGAAAAATAAATTTTCTATATCCTTACCAACCTTACAAGTTACAGCAAGGACTCTAGTCTTTATCTGAAGAGCTCTAAGAAGGGATGGACACCTAAAAGTCAACCAACAGACACCTGGCCAAGGCAGTGACCAGAGCCAGCTCAAGGACCAAGGAGCTTTTTGTCTGAGGCCTGGCAGAACTTGCTGTTGTGGGCCAGGACTTGTGTTGCAAATCCTGACATCGAAGGATTCTCAGAACACAGTGAGACTCCAGCCTGGGGTAGCCAAGTTCTGTGTATTACTTCCCTGCTAGGAAATAAATAGCCTGGCCAGAGAACTCACAGGGGAACTTCTTACCCTGAGGGAGAAAGCTGGGGCCCATTTGTCCTGGGACTGGTCATGGAGCCTCACCTACTGCACTTCTCCGGAGATCATTGCTTTGCTGACATTTATCTGGCCCCTCAATGAAAGATGATCTGCCTCTGAATAGTGATTAGAGTAAGAGCCATAGTGCTGGGGCCTTCAGGGAGATTTTCTCTGACTTCCAGAATGGCCACCTGTAGGTGGGACCACTTCATCTTGCAGCTAAGTAAACTGAGACTTGGAGAAGGTTATTACATCTTATCAGAAGCCACTCTGCTGGTGATAGAGCTGGGAGTCTACTCTTTCAAGTAGTCCTCTGGAGAAAGGTACACTGTGGAATGGATACAGAAATGAAAGTTAAAGGGTTAAGGTTCTTGCCCAGATGATGGGCAAAATTCAGATTTGAACCCCATTCTGTATGGGGTTGGACCCATTCACAGGTTCTGGGCTAATGAGGTGACTTAGTAGGTAGAGACACTTACCACACAAGCCTGGTGACCTGAATTCCGTCCCTGGAACTCACATAAAGAACCAGTTCCACAAAGTTGTTCTCTGACCACCATACCCACACATATCATACACACAGGCACATAACAGTAACAAACAAAAAATTTTTTAAAACAAAGGCTATGCTTGAGGGCCCTTCCCAGGGTCTCCACCAGCCACTCTCTGGCAGGCCCTGAACAGGGTTGGTAGATAAAGTCTTACTTAGATACTGACTGATGTGTTAAGGTGTCGCCTCCTTGCTCATCCTGGACTGCTGTCAGCGCCCCTACTGGTCTGGATTAATGCCAGTTCCCCGCTGGCATCCACATAGCCACTTGTTGGACCTCACATCTGCTTTGTGAGTCAGCTGAAAGTGTCCCTCAGTCCAAATGAGAACTCCAAGACTACAGAGGTGGTAAATGGAGGAGCTGGGGTTTGATCACAGACTGTCCACAGCACTTCAAAGTGACTTCAAAAGAAGTGTCATGGAAGACCAGTAAGTCCTCAGATAAAAAGAAATGAGGGGTTTTGGGAAGATGGCACAGTAGTCGACAGCACACACTGCTCTTGCAGAGGACCCAGGTTTGATTCTCAGCACACCCACATGGCAGCTCACAATCATTTGTAACTCCAATTCTAGAGGATCTGACACCCTCCTCTGACCTGCGCATGCTCCCACACACAACACGGTGCACATAAACTTACTGAAGCACACACACACACACCATAAAAAAATTCAAAAAGAATTAAAAGAATTAAAAAATGAACAGTAAAAGGGCAGAATTTCAGGCAGAATGACAAGTGTGGCCTCCACACAGGTGTCCTTGGGAAGCATCCCAACACCCAAGGCCCTTGACACTGAGTCAGCAGTCTTTGGATCTCAGAGGTCCTCAGGAGAGTAGCTCTGTTTCCTCAGACGACCCCTCCCCCAGCTTGTGGAATTAAGCTGCCATTGTGATCACATCAGAAATCAGCAATGATTGGTCAATGTCCGTTGTCCATTCATACACTTGAACTGAAGGAGGGCAGGTGTTGGGGGGGCGGCGTTTCTAACTGAGATTATCATTTGCATGCAGGAGTGCTCCAAGGATTCAGGCTAGAAGGGGAAGAGGTAAGCGGCAGTGGCAGAGGGAGAATTTGAGCTCTGTGTGATTGTAACAGCGGCCTCTGCTGACTCTACAGGGGTATCTGGAGCTGGAGGGAAAAGGACATGGCTCAGTGTTGCGAGTCCAGGTAAGGGCCAGAGGGCTTATACCCACAACAACCCATGGTAGCTTGCAGAATGCCTCACCATAGGAGAAGAAACAAATGAGCCAGCTCCTTTTGATGCAAGACAGCTCCTAGCTAGTATCCTGTATGAACCAACCCTGCCAGCAGCTGAATAAAGGAACATCTTGGCCATCAAGGACAGCCGGTACAGCACAACATCCACTGTGATAGTCTTTGGAATGTGCATGACATAGGTACGTGCAGTTCTGGACACACACACACACACAACGTATACATGCATACACACATGCAGCCCCGACTGCCTGTCTAAGCCTCTGCAACCCACCTGATCCTTTCCATCAACTGGAACATTTTGAGGAAGAGGCTACTTCATGCTGGAAACCCTCAAAAGCATCTGTCTGGGAAGGCCTAAAAGATAACGCCAGAGTTACGTCTTCTAACTCAATGGTGTAACATATTTGACGGTGATGTCAATGTCTTCTGCTTCTCAGTTTGCAGGAGCTTTGTCAGCAATGTCCTCATCCTCTGCCCTAGTGATTCCTTTTGAATATCATCCAACTACTGAGCCAAGTAATGTAAGACCTGTGGCAAGACAAGGAGAATTCAAATTTGAAGGTGAGTCAATGTGAGATATCACTCTTGGTGAGGGAAAGAGAGAGAGGGAGAGGAAGAGGGAGGGAGGGAGAAAGAGAGACAGAGAGAGAGACCGAATACCTCAAAACTCATGCTCTTCTAAGAGCTAAAGTATGAACAGTAGAAAAACACCAGTCTCTAAAGCTCGTGATGGCTTTGGCTGGCTTCGTTGCCATTAGGGTGGCTTATGTTGTGACTCAGTTACGTAATAGATGGTCGCCTAATTCACCCAGTTGTATATAGTATTTTAAAAATCCATTTCCCTTCGTAAACAAGAGTGCAACTTTAACCACCAAACCACTCAAGATCTTAACCCCAAGCCACCTTATTTGCATTTTTTTCTCACACAGCTTACATTTTTCATTTCTTTAATTGGACAACTTTGAGCACTGAGCTGACCACCAGCTTTGCTGGGAGATATCACTCTCTCTATATATCCATGTGCCTTTTTTCTCTGACTTTCCAGAATTAAAGGAATGTTTAATCGCCGTGGGCCACTTCCACAGTTCTGTCTGCTGGACCAGAAGATGATACAGAGAACAGAAGTACTCTTAGTCCCTTCCGATTTTCAAAATATACTTTATTGTTTTTATTATGTGTGTGAGTATATTGCTTGCATGTATGTAAGTTCACCCATGTTGTGCAATGTCCACAGAGGTCAGTAGGGGGCGTCAGATCCCCTGGAACTGGAGTTATGGACAGTTGTTAGCCACCATGTGGGTGTTAGCCACTGGGTCCTCTGCAAGAGAAGTCAGTGCTCTTAATTGCTGAGTCATCTCTCCAGTCCAGTCCCTTCCAATTTTTGACATCTCAAATAGTGGCCTCAATTGTTGGGAGTCTCTTAAACATGTATAGTGCTTCCTTACAAGCTCTGAGAGCCTTCAAGAAGCTCATAGAACCTACAGGATCCACTAAAACTTCAGAAGGCAAAAGAAAAATCAGTAAGGGATGTACTAAAAACACCCTTCAAGTGTTACCCCAACTGCACCTTCTCCTGACACTCTCCTGCATTTAAGCATTTCACCCAAAGTTTATAGATCCACCTCAGTCTATTTCCCCATTGACTGGGGCAATACATTAATACAGTCTCCTCATCATAACAGATGCAGATGGAAAATTTATAATGTAACAGTTTTTAAACTTGCCATAAGGATTTTCTCTTGTTCACATTTTCCAAGAGGTTTTGTTTCATTGGTTTGTTCGTTTGGCTGTTTCTTCTTTGTTGTTGTTATTATTATGACAATTATTATTATGATGGTTGCTGCTGCTGCTATTTTTAATCTTCCAGTTTCTTGGAGAGTCTTTCACTGGGACTAGGTCTTCAGGGACCTTTAACATTGGGGCAGGTTCATGCTTGACTTGCAGCCACAGTACCACTCAAGATCAAAGAGGCAAGGCGGGATTAATGGAAGAGAGTTGCTGTTTCTTTGTAAGAATTTCTGGATGTTAACCATCTCTGACCGCGTGTCAACTCTTTCCAACTTCATTCATCAATAGACTCTCTTGAAACCTCATGGATTCCCTGGCCTATAATCTTCTTTTGTTTCTGTAATGAGATGAAGGGAAATAACTTCCATTGAAATAAAGTCCAATTAATTATGCCTCTGAGTCAATCTTTTGGATCATGATAAGTAGTTTGCAGTCAGACACACCAACTCTCCTGGAATATGTATGCACACACTTGCTCTGGGTATGCTCTTTAGAAAATAAGGAAAATCGGGCAACGTTTAAGAAGAAAAAAAACCTCAATAATTGATTGCAGTTAAATATTTTGGCAGATGAGCCATGATTTGGAAGACAAGAAGACAAGATTGATATGCCTTAAACCTTCTGGAAATATCCTTTGACTAGAAAAAAAATGAATTCATGTTTTCTATTGAAGTCCTATGAAGCTATCTAAATTGTCTACAGATAGACTTCTGGTGACCAGTAACGGCGATGGGGAGAGGGCAGGAAACAGGAAGGGTAACTGTTGAGACAGAAACTTTTAACTCAAAGAAAGGTTTCCTTCTGGGCTTGAATTTTTGTGAGAGAGGGGTTGATGACTTTGGATAAAAGTTTCCATAGGTTTTTGAGCCAGGCATTATTAGTTACCATATAGTGATTTTGAAATTTGTAGACATTCCCTATGCAGAGCTGGCGGGGAGGGTTGTTGTGGTACATGCTTATAATCTTAGCACTCAAGAAGCTGAGGCAGGAGGACTGTCGTGAGTTCAGTGTTAGCCTGGACTACATAGTGAGTACCAGGGACTCTCATAACAAGACTTTATCTAAAAAAAAAAGGAAAAAGAAAGCGAAGTTGGTCGTATACAGATAATGTCTGTGAACTGCAATATGGAATGATTAAGTCATTTGAGTAGTAATTCTCAATCAAAAGGAGTCCAGAATAGATCAAGAAGAGAACCCTGGGGAATGCCATCATTTCCAAGAAAGGAAGGCAGGAAAGAGATGCCGGGAGAAGCGGCTGAGACACACTAGCCAACATTTATTGGTTGCTTAGAATGTGCTGGACACAGAGCTGAGAACTTTCTGAGCACATACAGGGATTGACTTGTTTCTCAGACAGTGAAACTGAGGCTCAAGGTCAATTCAATTAAACAACTGAGCCAGTCTGTCTCCAAAGTACCAGCTCTTGACTATTGACTGGGTATTCTGGAGGGACTTGGGGAACAAGGATTCTGAGGACAGAAGAGATTAAAGTGTCAATAATGGAAACTTGCTTTTCAGTTTGAAATATTCAAGATCGAACATGGGTGAAAACTAAAGGATCAGCAATGAATTTGACAACTACAAGGAAGGTTACCAGTGACCTCACAAATATGTTTGCCTCTTCCCACCCCCAAATGTAGCACAAATTCAGAGTCCATGCTAGTTACTGCTTGACAGTGATGCCATCCTGTAAGCCAGCAAATTTCTGTGGAAGACCAGGTAGTCAGTAGTTGGGGGGAGGTAGTCAGCAAAAGGAAACACAGAGAAGATGTGAAGTAATGGACATGACTGTGTTCCAGTAAAGTTTTAGTGTTTAAATTTTATTGAATTTATATATTTTTATAACAAAATGTTTTGAAAATTATCTATAGACTGCAAGTTTTCAGTGAATTTACAAAGAAAAGGGATTTAGTTATCCCTTCTCAGCTCAGTCATTTCATGTACAAGTTCACCCCATCTGAAAGCATCCCCAAAGATCTACAAACTCTTCAGATTCCACAAAACTGAAGAAGTAACAAGACTTAATATGGATGCAGTTACCACTAGTCAAACACTTCTGTGGGTCTTACTGAGACACCCAGGAGCTTGTGTCACAAGTAACCTCTGAACCCAGACATGGTGGTATACCCCCTCATCCTAGCACTCAAGAGGTTGAATGGCAGGAGAGTGGCAAGCTTGAGTTAAGACCAGGCTAGGCTATATAGTAAGACCATGTCTCAGAAAAAAAATCCAATTCCTACTCTCAAGTGACTCACAGTCTATGGAAGAGAGAAAGGTACATATGAAACTGCTGTAACAAGATTCTCTAAGGGACAATGTGATGATAAAGGTACCAAGCTGGGGCTGGATGAGAACCCAAGAATTCAACATTGATTTTGACCCTGCCATATGCCACAAAATGTATCTCATCTAATCTTCTCAACGCCTTCTTGAAGTTGGCCCATTCCTTGTGTCTTATGGTTGCAAAACAAGAAGGGGGCCAAGTAACAGAGACCCTACCCTAGTCTACTGGCCTCTTAGAGTTCTGGTCTCTTCTCCACACCACCGTGTCCTACAATGTGAGCAATGGACCTTCCTGAAAGCTGTACTCTACTATTGAAAGCATTTCATTACCGAAGAATTTTTAGGAAACCAGTCAGTCCTCTCCTAGCACATGGAAGGTTCTGATAAGTACAGAAGCGCATCTCATACATGCCGGACCACTGAGCGCCCGCGTGGCTCCTGCTCACCCTCATCCCATGCTCTCACAGCACTGCATTCTGAGTGGAGAAGACAGGTTAGAGAGCAAGCAGTCCAACACAGGGAGCTGCTGGGCTCTAAGGGACCAGCTGAGGGACAGGCTAGCAGTACCCTTTGTGGGAGCATGGTGAAGGACCCAAATGAAGTCCCCTCCTGGGTCTGAGCATGGGGTGTGAAGAGCGGGCACATACAATGATGCTGAAACACAGAGGTAGGTGAAAGGAACACAATGACAGCCCAGCCTCTGACAAGTTAATTTCCCCAGTGGAACTGGAGCCCACATGGCCCAAACGAATACACAATTTGCCTAATTTTCCCTCAAGGGACGTGTCTTCTCTCCTCAAGGAAGCCGCTGAGGAGTTTCTGTCTCTCACTTGTAAACAACCGTGGATAATGTCTTCCCATGATCTTCCTGTGGCACTGGCCTTTGGATGCTCATTTAACCTAAATTGCTGACAGCTCTGTGGGGGTCCCTAGAGGCCTTCACCCACTTGACAGGCAGCCTCCCTTCCCTGTGCTGATCTTAGTATCGCAACCCTGAGCGACGACTGACAGAGGGGCCACAGACTCCAGAGCTTGTCATCTAGAGAGGCTCCTTGGACACAAGTGTAGCAGTGTGAACAGTAACTGATCAGAATTAGGGGGCTGACATCACGAGTGTATTGAACCCTCTATGGTAGACATTACACCTTCATTTATACTCAGATCTTGGGAACCAGTCTGAGGTTTGAATCCCTTTGTGTGGAGGGGGATGTTTATATGTGTGTTTGTGCAAGGTGTGTGTGTGTGTGCACGGGTGCGCATGCGTGCGGATGTGTGTTTGTATATGTGCATCTGGAGGACAGAGGTTAATGATGGATAACTTCTTCAGTCATTCTCCATCTTATTTTTTCCAACAGTGTTTCTCACTGAACCTTAAGTTCACAGATTTGGCGAGGCTGGCTAGTCAGTGAGACCCAGGGCCCTCTTGTCTCCACCTATCTGGTGCTAGGATTAAAGGCACACACCACTGCACCTGGCTCTCACATGGATGCAGGGGAACAAACTCAGGTCCTCATGCTTGTGTGGCAAGCACTTTACTGACTGAGCCATCTCCCTAGCTCCTGAATCCCATTTTTGACTCTTCCAACTATGGGACTTTTGACAAGGAATTGATCTTCTCTCAATCCTTGACCTTTAGCTCTAATCAGGAGTGATATGTTGTGGGAAGAAGGATGTGAAATACCTAGAAGTAAGCTTTGGAGACACAGGCCTGACCAACCAGATAAAGTGACAACCAACTGACTGATGTTTACACTTCTGCCCTAGAAGAATCCCTGGGACTAGAAAGAGAACCAGGTGACTACAGCCCACCAGCTAACTGCCCATTGCCTCCTGGAGTGCTACCTAGAAACAGTTGTATGAGGCAGAGCCTGCAGGTTCAGTGTGGACAAGAAAAGTCTTCACCAGGGATGTAGGTTAAATTAAAAAACATGAGCCAGCGTGAAGGAGGGAAGGAGGAAGAGCATGAGCAAAAGCCCAGGGATCATCCCATGCAAGGTATGTCTGGGCTGCCGGAAGAGAGTGGCCCTATCTTCCCCTATAAGGACCGAGGACAGAGAGAAGGCAGAGCAGAGAGGGGCAGCTATGATGACCACAGAAAGCTAGTCAGATACTCAGCCTGGTGCTGCAGGACACACACAGCCTTCAAAGTTCCCACACTCGGGTACAGGGGATTAAAATGGCCATCAAGAGGAATTCATCAAATGGGACCTTTGCAGATAGAATGGAGGGGAAGGACATCTGGGGACAAGAGAGAGCAGCCAGGGCACCAAGTCTGAAAGCAGCAGAATGCTTTTTCAGAGAACAGAAAAAATAAGCAAACATCTAAACCCTCCAAGGGCCCCTCTCCTGGCTGACCACCACAGACTCTCTCTCGTTACCTTCCGGGAAATCGTTCATTCACTTCCAGGAAACAGCTTCCACATTACGCTTGATGATTTACTTTTTACAACATTAGATTAATCACTTGCATCTGAAAAACACACACACAACCTAAGAAATCAAACTTCTAGGCTTTCTGAAGAACTTTTCCTAGGGATGACATTTAGATATTTTTTATGTATATAAACTGAAGTTTTCAAAGATTAGTCAAATAAAAAGCCAACATCTCCAGAAAAAATTTTCTATCTGAAGCCTAAAAACTACTTAAGACACTTGCTGCACTGGCCTGGGCTTAAAAGTGAGGACACTTCTGTTGAATGTTTGCTGGAAATCAGCAAAACAAGAGGCAGGACAGTGGTCTATCTGTGAGCTCAGGAGCCCTTAACTCCTCTGAGCTTCTTTCTTTCTATCCTGCCTCCTGAGAAACCACCTCCTCTTCCGGACCCAGCTCTCCTCACTCTGGGTACAGCCACACCACACAGTTAGAGTAGAAAGCTTCTGCCAGAGATGAAGTTTCACAGTCTTATCATCTCTGGCATTCAGTGAAGACAGTGACGCTCCTAAGCAGGAGCCTAGAAAAACCAGTCAGAGCCCCATTTTACATGCCTTCCCCTCACTGACTTGTCAAAGGTCCTGCCTGTCCCCTCTCATCGTCAGGAGAAAAAGAGACAGAAGGCTGTTCTGGCTGGGCAGCCATCAGCAGCACAGAAGGCTCCAAGGGAGAGGAAAATATGCGGCATTAATATTTAATGGTCCTTTCCATTTTACCCTAATAAGCCAAGCGCTACGGCGGGCAAAGCTGATTTATTTTGTCAGCAGAGGAAGTATTTCAAGTATGATGCATGTCATTGGGTCACACAGAACCCATCACACAAAAACACACACTGCAGACGCATCCAAGACAGAAACTTCTGGACGTGATCCCCAGATCACGTCTTTGTGATGTCTTACACACAGCATAAAGTTTGAGTGAAGACTAATTGCAGGGTGGAGGGGTGCAGGCATAGAACTCCTTACTACACCCCCAACTTGGGACAAAGTACTGTATTATGGCAGGAAGAAAGGGGCTCTGGATTCACGTGGTACGCAATGCCAGCACCCACTCAGAGCTCCTCTGTCCAGTTCTGCTTGCCTTCACACTAGTAAATCCATAATGCAAACTGTCTGAGGGTCTCTCTGGCCACCACAATCACTCTGTCCTTTAACAGAGCAGGTTGGAAGAGTTAAGGCCCCTGGAATAGCCCAGAATCACTATCAAATGGAAGTATGAGACCCACAGCATCACATTATACCATTTTCACCTGTCTGATGTGGGCTCTAGACTGGCACCAAGAAGTCTCCAGTGGGAATGAACCTATGGTAGCCTATAGCCACATCCTGTTCATTAGCACACTGGATTTGGGGCTTCTTCTACTCCCTCACAGTTTCCTCTTGAGTCACCTCCCCGCCGCCCAACATAAGCTTGCTCCAGAGTCATTGTCGCAGGGTCTTCTAGATAAGTGATTCCATCCTGACTTTCTCAAGGCAGCAGGTGTCCTGATGGTAGTTCTGAGAGACAAATGAAACAGTGATGGAGAGATGGCTCAATGGATGAAGCACTTTCTGCACAAATAAGAGGAGCTGTGCTTGATCCCCAGAAGCAGCATAAAAATGTTGGGTATGGTGACGCCTGCTTGTAATCCCAATGCTGGGGAGGTTGAATCAGGCAGATCTCTGGGGCTCCTTGTGAGTTCCAGGCTAATGAGAGACTCTGTCTCAGAAAAACAAGGTGGAGCCAGACCCTCAAGCCCAGCAATCTGGAGGCTGAGGCAGGTAGATCTCTATGAGTTCAAGACCACCTGGTCTACACAGGGAATTCCAAGTCAGCCAAGACTATTTCAGCTGAAGTGCCCTCTTCCTACGTGATTATAGTTTGTGACAAATTGACAAAAACTAATGGTCACAAGACTATTAGAGAGAATTAAAGGAAGGGCTAAAAGACTGTGGGTAGAAAGCACCTGCCTCTAATTTATGTAACCTATCTGTGTCATGGACTGAATTTTTCACACACACCCCCAAAAGATGTGTCTAATTGTGACCCAAGTAACTCCATTTAGATGGAGTTAAGGAGCACAGAATGAGAGCATCATAGATCAGCCAGCTGGCCTTTAAATCAAGTCATTTGTGTACTTACAAGGGAGAAGCCAAACATAGTGGCAGAGACCTGCAGTCCTAGCTACACAGGAGGCAGAGGCAGGAAGTTCATAAGCTCAAGGCTTCCTGGACTACAGAGCAAGTTCAAGTCCAGCCTGGACAACTTACAGAGATCCTATCTCAGACTAGAAAGGTTTTTTTTAAAGGTCTGGGTGGTGTTCCATGGTAGAGCACTTGCCTGGAATGTGTGAGGCCCTGGATTCAATCCATAGACTAAGAAGGGAAAAAAGGAGAAGGACACAGAAAAGGAGATCCAGGAAAGACCATATACACATGAAGGCTGAGATCAGAGCCAAGGATGCCTTCAGCCACTAGCAGCTGAAAGGGACACAGAAAGAACTTTCCTTAGGGCCTTCGAGGGCAGCATGGCTCTGTTAACATGTACACTTTCAGACTTCCCATCTCCACAACACTGAGATATAGATGCATTCCTGTTGTATTAAATCACCTTGGTCGTTGTTATAGCAACCTTAGGAACTGCCACTCTGGGTAAGACCCAAAAGTGGTACCAAGTTTTTACCTGCACATTTCCAGGTCACTAGGAAGCCTAGTGAGCTGTGACCCTGGAGCACTTGTGTTCTGGAGCCCAAATGGCCTTGACCAAACTTACAGGGTCAATGGCCAAGACACCAGGCAGCTAGAACAAGTTGAAATCACATCATAGGCTGAGCCAGGGTCAGTGTGGTGACTCCCTAATCTGAAGCTTCATGTCCTCTTATGCTTTTTAAGAAAGAACCACCTACATTCTGGCGAGTAAACCCTCACCCGTTGCTTTATAGGTAAGCCTTAAAAACTCTCTAGTTTCTTACAGATAATGATCCCTGATCTTCAGAACAGCCATAGATATGAATATAGACCCGAATGATTGGTCCATTTCATAGATGAGGAAACTCAGTCCCTCAGTCTAATGGCTGCTGCACATTCCATGATTACTCAGAGCCAGAATACAAACACTGATGCACCACATCAAGGATGATATCCCCACATAAGAGCTCATTCCTAACAAAGATAGTCAGTGAACAAAACTTACCAGTTGTCTAAATGAGGCTTTAAATGGATGCAGAGACTTTAGTGAGCTGCACATTCAGAAGCAAAATGTGTCTTTTCAACAACAAATCCCTGGCAGCTGAAGAGAGGTTTGTGTCAGCACTTGGTCTTCAAGGCCATTGTACCCACAAGGAACTTGAGGTACGAGTCTAGGGGCTCACAGTCTTTGCAAAGACTTTCAAAGGTGCTTGAGATCCAAACTATCATTGACCCCAAAATACAATACACAAAGTACAGGGACTGGGGCTATGGCTCAGTCAGTAAAATGCATACCAGACAAACATGAGGACAATCCCCAGCACCCATGTAAAAAGCCAGGCACAGTGGTACATTTACTTGCAATCCCAGAGCTGGGCAGGTGGAGGCAAGAAGATGCCTGGAGCTTGCTGGCTCACTAACATAATTGGTGAGTCCCAGGTCCCAGTGAGCAATCCTGTCTCAAAACACAAGGTTTACAACTCCTGAAAAACAACACTGAAAGTTGACTTCTGGCCTCCATGCATATGCCCATACATAGGCACACGTGCACACACATGAACACACCCAGAGCTGCACATATGTATATACAGAGGATGGCAAAGTACAAAGCAAACATAAGTAAATGCCTCATTAATATTTACAAATGTCAATCCTTATTAAATTGAATATGCACTAACAGTTTATAGCCTTCTAATGTGATGTACAGGTTAGATTTTCTTGCTTTGCCATGTGCAATTGGCTGTACAACCAGAGACACCATAGCTAATCACAAAATAAATAAGCAATTGCAACCAACCATCTAATTTCGAAAGCAAAATTGTAAATAGCCTTCGAAGTTTTTATAGCAAGAAATAAAGTTTGCTGTAATGTGGGGGCCTTTAATGCTTTTGACATGATCTGAGATGGGCACACCCAAACCGAGAAGTGCCCAAAGCTAAGAATCAAAAATGGCTTCAGTTACCCAAAAAGTTAGGCATTCATCACTTTGGGCTCATTTTGTCAACAGGGAGAATAAGATTAAGGGAAATGTGTATCTTTCCACTATATATTGGCTTCAGACAATGGGACTCATGCACCATTTTTTTTTTCTTTTTTTCATTAGTTGTGTGCCTTCTAGCAGGGACTGTATGATCTTTAGTCTTGGATGGGAATTATGTATGATTAAAAACTGCTGATTTCTGAATCTTAGTATAGCCCAACCTAGTGCCCAGTCATAGGAATAAGGCTATATTATCAGGGTCAGGGGAGGGCAATTCCAAAAAATTTAATGACTGGACTATTAGCACTGTAAGGTCAGGGGCTGTATCTGTCTAATCAGAGTCATGCATTTGAGCAAGAAAGATCACTAAAAAAAAAACAACTTATGCTCTGCAAATATCAGGTTTACAAGCTCCCTATCAGTAGAGCACTTGCCTACCTTGCACAAGGCCTTGTGTTTAATGCCCATGAATGCAAAAGAAATTAGTTGTAGGAGTCCATAACTGATTAAGATGATAATGGAGGAGTTGGAGAGACAACTCAGTGGTTAAGAGCATTTAGGGCTCTTGGAGAGGACCTGGGTTTGATTCCCAGCACCCACATGGTGGCTAACAACCATTCATAACTCCTGTTCCAGAAGATCCAATACCCTCTTCTGATCTCCATGAGCACTGTATGACACGGGTGCTCTTACATCTATGCAGGCAAGACACTCATACACATAAACTAAAAATAATAAATAAAACATTTTAAAGGCGCCAATAGGGAGACAGACACACATTAAACATTTACCTGCCCCATGTTTCTCCTTACCTCTGGTCACTTCGTACCCCTACTACCAAGTGTTACCAAATTCTGTTCCGAGTTTCTGGAATCTCTCTGACAGACAGAGTAGCTAGAAGATAAAGCCAATGAAGAGATTGCCGAGCAAAATCTGGGGAGCTCTTGAATACCTGCCTCTAGCCACTCCTGAATCTAGGTCTTATTAGCTGAGGTCTCCTTTTTCTTGAGTCAGTTTGAATTGGGCATTTGATAGTTGCAACGTTAAGGATACTGACTGAGGAGATCAAGTATCCGTTTCTAACTCTTTTCTCTGATATTTTAAAAGAATCCCACGAGGAGTTGGTATACGGGTAGGGCCATGCTTTTGGAGTCATCTGAGTAAAAATTCTGGTAGGTATTTTTTCTCCTTGAAAAAATTTCCAGCTGTACTTTGTGGTGCATTCCTTTAATTCCCACACTCAGGAGGCAGGGGCAGATGGCTGTCTGTGAGATCAAGGCCAGCCTGAACTACATAGTGAGTTCTAGGCCAACTAGGGTTAAAGGGAGACCCTGTCTCAAAAAGAAAAAAAAATTAATGTTCATGGACCATATATTTAAGCAAATAATAATCATCAGAAAGCTAAAGAAACTCCTACTCTTAGTAAGAATAAAAACCCCGTAGAAAAACAGATGGAACATTTGAACAGGTTCTTAAAGGGAACACTCAGAAGCTATGCTTTAGCAGCTCTAGAGGTCATCAGGGAAACACAGAAGAGGATCCCAACAAAATCCTACGTATTCCTGTTAGAAAAAAAAAAAAAAACAAATGAAAGTAGCCAACCAAGTTTAATCACAGACACAAGCACCCTGCCCTGCAGCTTACTCGAAGCCTATTCAACCTTAAACTTGCCAACTAGGTCGACAATTCCTGCACAGGTCAATTCCTTGTCTACTAAGAACACCTTTTGGGGTCACATCCTTGTCAAATTGTCATAGATGCTTTGGGATATCAGGTGTCATATTCTATAGGGAAACCATTACATGAGCATAGGAGGTCGTGGCAGGCAGGAGCTTGCGGATCATACTATGAGCAGGCAACCTGACGACTGGTACCGAGACTGTTATTTGAGTAGAGAAACTTGGTAAGCAGAACTTCATTCAGCTTCCTTAGCAAGGTTTAATTCAGCAAGGTGAGCTTCGCGTTAATGCAGAGGTCTCCCTTATTGCTGGGAAAATACCAAGCTGCTGGCTGTAATTCAGACACGAATGAAGGAGAACTGCGGCATCCACCTGAAGATAACTTTGTTCACTCATGAAAATAGGAGGTGATATCCAGAAATAACAGCCTGAGGGGAAGTTGGCAAGGGAGAGGTCAGCCCAGAGCTTTTCCTGTTAATCCAGATCTCAGACAACTGCACCACCAGTCCCTCGAGGAAGAAAGGGGCATCAACCCCGCCGCCTCCTGCCCCACCTCCTCCTGCCCCACCTCCTCCAAGGCCTTAGCAAAGAAGCACGTCCTTGCTGAGGTCACTAAGGCTTTTCTACAAAGTCAAGCATTTCTCTTTCTGATTCCCACCCGCCTCTCTTTGTTTCCCTCTCTTTACTTCCTGATTTTTCCCTCTTCTTTCTTAACCTTGGGCCCCAAATAGAACCATCTGGAAATGTTCAACAAGTAACCCTACTCAAGTTCTACTCCCTGAGATTCTGTTCTATTTGTCTCTGGTCAGACCCATGGATTGGTGTCTCCCCAGGTAATACAATGAACAGGGTTGGCAATCCTATGCCTTCTAAGGAAGTCCAACCTACAGCCCGTGCGCCACATGTAGCCGAGGATGTCTATGATGTCACCCAATGCAGTTATGAATTTACTTATAATATTTTTGTGTATATGAATGCTTCGCCTGCATGTATATAAGTATATCCGCAATGCCTGCAGAGGCCAGAAGAGGGTGTCAGATGCTCTGGAACTGGAGTCACAGATGGTTGTCAGCCACCACGTAAGTTCTGGGAACCGAACCTGGGTTCTCTGCAAAGAGTAGTCAGTGCCCTTAACTGCTCAGTCATCTCTCCAGCCCCCAAACTTTATTTTCTTTTGCAATCATTTTTTTATAAGTTAATTGAGAAGTTCTCTGGTGACAACGCCATAGTGCAACATCACCAAAAATAAATATCTATATGCTCTTGCAACTTGCAGGCTTCATGTTGCACATCCTGGATTTTATGTGTGGTCCAAGACAATTTTTCTCATCTAATATGGTTCAGAGAAACCAAAAGTTGGACACCCTGTAAGCCTTAGCTCAAAGAACTTACTTGTTTTTTTGTGGGCAGTTGCTTGTAAAGAACTCATCTGTCACTGACTTTTTCTAAAATATTAAAATGCAAGAGATGTGATGAAACCTTAGTAGGCAAGAGATAGCTCAACTGCTAAAGGACCTGCCACCAAGCCAGACAGCCTGAGTTTAATGCCAGGAACCTATGTTATAGAACGAGAGAACCAACGCCTATACGTTCTTTGATTTCTACAAATACGCTCTGGCATGCACAGGCATACACACACACACACACACACACACACACACATATAAATGTAAAAATAAACTTAGTAGATATCAAGCCACGGACTAGAGCGAACAATGGGCTCAAACTGTGGTCTGTAATCTACAGCCCCAGCAACATCTGGGAACTTGCTAGAAAAGCAAACTCTCAGTCCTTCCCCAAAGCAGAATCAGAAACTTGGTCAGGCCCAGAAATTTGTGTGGCACATATCTATAATTCCAGAACTTGGAAGGCTAAAACAGGAGGATCACAAATTCAAGGCCAGCTTAGGCTATAGAGTGAGACCCTGTCTCAACAACAACACAAAAATCTCTCTAGGTTGGGGATTAGAGAGATGGCTCAACAGTTAGCACTTCCAGAGAACCTGGGTTCAGTTCCTAGCACCCACATGGTGGCTAACAGTCATCTATAACTCCAGTTCCAGGGGACTGAATGCAAAATACTCATGAACATAAAATAAAAACAATAAAATATTTTTACCTCGTCTAGGACAGACTGGAGAGACAGCTCAGCACTCAAGAGCATTTACTACACAAGCATGAGGCTCTGACTTCGTATCCCAGCTCTAAACCAGGCACAGCTACAATTATGCCTGTAACCCTGTGATGCAGGGGCTAGAGACAGGGAGGTCACTGGACTGCTGGCTGCCAGTCTAGCTCCGGCTTCAGTGAGAGACGCTGTCTTAAGGGAGTTAGGCAGAATGTGACAGACAGGACACTCAACATTCTCTGACTTATGTGCGCATGCAGTAGTGTGCACAGTTGCACACATGCATGAATACACCACACATACCATATATACACAAACAAAATCCTTCTAGAAGGGAAATTTGTAGAGACAGAAAGTGGCTGCCAGCAGCTGAGAGGGTTAGAGGTGGGCAGGAGATGGGCAGTTATTTAATAGGACTAGAGTTTCATTATGCATGATGAAAAATGTTTTGTGCATGGATGTTAGTGATGGTTGTTCAATGGAAATGTGCTGAATGCTAGTCAAATACACACTTCAGCAGGTTTAAGTGGTGCGTCCCACATTCTGTATGTTTTACTTTGACTTTAAAACAAATAATACAGCTTAAGCACAGTGGGTGCTTCTGACTTATGCACAGCAGAGTTTGGAGACTCTTGCTCCAGATCCTGAAGGATGGCAGCTCATTCATTCATCTGAGCATTAAATTATCATCATACCCCATGAGTCACGTGCTAAGTACCAGGAATCGTGCTCAGCCCCAGGTGAGCATCATCTGTGAAGAGTTGAATCCAATGTAGCAGCAGACATGAAGCAAGGGATTTTGCATTGCATTGGAAATGACAGTTGAGACTACACTTTGGGAACAGCGTGAAGCTGAAGAATGCTGCACTGTATTTAACCCACCTGAGTGGGGACCATGAAAAAGAAGACTCCCCTGAGAAAGCTAATGTCTGAAAGATGTTTGGAGGTCATGTAGACAGAAGTTTTGGGGAACAGCATCCAAGCACAGAGACCACGGAGGAATATGGCCTGCTGGCTCCCTCCCTGGCTCATGCTCAGTTCACTTGCTCATGTAGCCAGGCCTTCTTAACTAGGGATGGTGCTGCCCACAGTGGACTGGGACCTCTCACAGCAATCATCTGTTAAGACAACCCCCTATGCCCACAGGCCAGTCTGATCTGGGAAATCCCTCAAATAAGACTTCTCCAGATGACTCTACCTTGTGCAAAGTTGATGGCTGAAGATGGGACATCCTACTAAGTACATGTCTTCAATATCGTTCACTCCATGTCATTATGGCAGAGACACCTGGTGCTCAGAGGGGGAAAGCAACTGACCCAAAGTCACAAAACATTATGCTGAAGCTGTGTTCTGCTCCCAGCCCAAGGCCATTCTTGGCCCTAGAATGTGAGAAACAGTACACATGACTTCTATACACTAGACAGAGGGAAAAAAAAAGAATCAAAACTCAAAATTATACAAAATAGTTCCAAGAATTCAGTCAGTAGAAAACATGAAATAAAACATCAGAAATGAGTATAAATACATCAGTGATCACAATAAACATGAGCAGATACTTTTTTTTATGAAAAGTCCGAGACATTTCAACTTTATTACATCTAACCACATGCTAATTGCAATACAAACTAGAAATAAAATGAGAGAGAAAGGTTAGAATGAAAGACTGAAAAAAGATAACCCAATGATGTTCCAACCAAAGGAGAGGCGATGCAACAATATTGACATTGGTAAGAATTTTAAGCTAGAAGTATTAAATACGATAATCTAACGGGAAGCCTGCTGTAGTCCTAATAGAAACAATCTCTGTACTGAAAGGTCAAAGCACATATCTAAAGAAAAGCAATATGACAGAGAGAACAGGGAAGTATCTATAAAGTTGTGTGTGTGTGTGTGTGTGTGTGTGTGTGTAAAACTGTGCATTCAAATGATTCCAGACTGTAAACCCATTTCACTTTCCTGTTTCAAGTGCCCAGTCATATTCTGGGTTAGTGGAAATGCCTCCTCGCCCCCATTCTAAAACCTCATAGTCTCTAGATAGGCCAGAGCTTCCTCAAGAGTTCTATCAATCACCTAACTCTCCTATGTTAACACTAGATAGAGACCTTCAAAATCATTAATCTCTCTTCTAGACCCTGACCAACTCAAACACAGGTGCCTATACAGAACACCATCCCAACAGTCAAACAACTCTGCAAATAAGCAAATTAATGCCTGGTGAGTCCATATTGCCCCACAAAGGAAGTGTGACCATTTCAGTCCAACAGGGCATCCCACAGGGTGGATCTGTGCTCTCAGACCCGAGCATAAGGACGAAGCACTCTAGGGAAACACCACCTCTGGCAAGCATCTTTTGGGGAAGCAAGCCCGGACACTTGGCTGGGCATAGTAGGACCCCAGCTGCCGAGAATTCTTTCAGAGCCCCTGTCATGCTGGGCGTTTCCAAAGCAAATGTCCCCAAGGTCCACGCAGGACCATCTGTTTCCCATTTGGAGAAGTGAGTCCTACATGGCAGTTTGTTAAGAACTACCACTGAAAGAAAGAAAAGAGACAGCCTCCTAAAACACCCAACTGGTCCTGCCCTGGGCCTTGCAGTTTTACAATAGCGCACGGGACAGCCAAACGCTGGCGGAGTGCCTGCTAACAAGAGGTCTCAGTATCTCTGCCCCCATCCATCACAGCCCCATGCCAAAGCCTGAATGGGGCACACCAGCACTGGGTGTTTATGGTGTGGCCACTGACCATTGGCTCTCTGTTCCTAACAACACCATAAGGCCTCAGAGCCGGCTTCTCAGGAGCCAAGACTGGTGGGGAGCCAGCCCTTGGATGCAGCTCAGGACGAGCTGGAGGTGGAAGATCGTTTCCGCAGTGGAACTTGGGGTCAGACAGAGCCGCGACCGCTGCTGGGAATTTGACTATGAGGCATTGTGTCTCTTCTTGCCACCAATTGTCGGCCCTGCAGCCTGCTGTGGGGACCCCTGAATGCACTGCAGACATTTTTGGCAGGCCAGCCTCGGTGCTGGGCTCAAGTTCATTAATCTGCCTGCCGCTGAACTGCTCTGAAAAGAGGAAATTGTTTCACGCTCCCTGAGAAACAAGGGGAAAAGGTTGGAGCGGGAAGAAGGCTAGGCTGAAGGCATGCACAAGCCAGGACTGGGGTGCTGTGGCCTGGAGCCCCCCGGCACCAGAAACAACAGGCAGGCCCTTTCCTGGAAAAATCTAGAATGCACATAGCACTGCCGTTAATTAGTCCAGTAATGGAGGCTGGCTAGAATGATCCAGAGTCACCATGGGTCTGAAACAATCAGGGCCTGTTCCCTGAGAGAGTTGAGGAATGGGGGTTGTGTAGCGGAGGGTGCAGAAAAGAAAACAGGCACAAGAGGACCGCGCAAATTGCAGTCATGAATTTTAAAGGCAGAAGACCAGGATTGTCCCAGAGTAGTATAGGGACTTTCCTTTCCACATTAAATGAACAAAAGCAATCTCAGTAGCAACAGAGGCCTGGACGGGTGAAAGCTAGAATTCAGAGGCAGGTGGGGCTGCCTGGCCTTGTTCACTTCTAAGTTTTAAGTTCAAGTGTAATAGCAGAAAAAGTCACCATTTATAATATCAAAGAGGTCGCTAATGTAAAGGCTCAGGCTCTGCTGCATACTTGGCTCCTCCCCCGAGTTACAGGAAGAGCCAGGAGCTAGGGGAGTCCCGTGTTCCAGAAACAAAGGGGGAGGCATTTGGAACATCCAGGAGCAAACCAGGATGAAAGGACTGGCGAAGAAACAAGAGGCAAAGGCTTACAGCGGGGCAGGCCTGGCTCTCCAGGCAGCAGAGAAGCTAACTGACCTTCAGGTCACCTGAGGGTCGGAGTGACGGCCCCCAAACCCTGGTCAGACACCTGCCATCTGAACATCTAAGTGTATTCTTCATGTCCTTGTTTCATTTTGGTTACGGTTGAGAAACAATGTGATTCCCCTCTTTTAGTACACAGTTTTGGTAAATGCATACCATAAAAATCAAGACATAAAATTTCCACAGTTGCAAAAATTTCCTCCATGCCCTTTGAAAAGTATTCCATCCCTTCCCCTGGACCCCTGGCCTCCACTGGCCCACTGTACATCCCTTTGGCTTGCCCTTTCTGGGATTTTCTCTACATGAAATTAGGTGTTACTTCACGGGTCTGAGTCTTGACTCAGCATAGTGTAACGCACTTGACAATCAACAGGCTGCTTTGTGGTGTTCCGTTCCTTTTCGTTGCTGAATACTGGGCCATTGTCTAGGGGTACTGGTTTTAATTTATTACCCCAATAGGGAACATTTTAGTTGCTTTCTTTCTCACCTCCTTTTGATACAGTCTTTCTGAGATGTTTTTGCCAGTGGAGATTATTTTAAAAGTTTATTGAGTCATGCAAACATTTTGGCATAACCTCAAGGGATCTAAGGTCATTCTAGATTGATTTATTTTGGTTAACATTGGCACCTCCCAAGCTTAGTATAAATAATTAACTCTAAAACTCATCAAGATGCTGTGTTGGGATATTTGGTTTGTATTCACACATTTCTGTACTTACAGGTTACAATTCAGTGGCTTTTCCACAGCCACTGAGTTGTATATCCATCACTTCAATCAATTTAGAGTATTTCCAGTATTACTATAAAGCTATGATGTCTTAGCTGCCATCCTCCAGCATTACAGCCCTGGGAAACTATTAATCTGCTTTCTGTCTTTACAGATGGCTAGTCTGGATAGTTCATATATGTGAAACTGTGCAGTATATGATCCTTTTTTGTCTATCTTCTTACCCTTCTTATCATCATGTTTTTCAGGTTTTATCCAAGGCATTCGTTTTGGTTGCTAAATAATATTTCATTGTAGGGACATACTACATTTTTACTTAACAAGTCATTGGTTGATAGATCAATTCTGCTTTTGGCTCTTGTGAAGGATGCTGCTTTGAAGTCATGCTGAAGTTTTTCTGAGTGCATATCCTTCAGTTCTTGTTTGCATATCTCTAAGAATAAAACTGATGGATTATATGGTAACTCTATGCCCAATCATTTGAGAAACTTTTTCTGAAATAGTTGCAACGTTTTAGACTCCACCAAGATGCTTTGAAAGAATAAAAGTGTGATGCAAATGGCTATGATTTCCTATCAGTCACTGGCATGGAAAGGACATTTGATCACTGTAACAATGTAGGCAATCCCATGTGTAACATAGTAACAGTGACATGCTCCTGCATTCTCTTCACCCACCACAGAAGCCTTGCAAACAATTTGGTGTGTACATTGAATCTTGTTCTTCCTCATGACACATGTATCTACTTTTATAAAAATGAAAATGCATTCCTATGACACATTCAGCTCTAACTTTTAAGGCATTTTCATTTGTTTGTTTTTGACACATGATCTCCCTATGTAGTCCAGGCTGGCCTCTGACATAGGGTAGTCCTCTTGTCTCCGCCTCCCAAATATTGGAATTATATATATGAACTACCATGGCCAGCTTCTAGCATTTGTAAACATTAGTTTCTACAAAGTGATCGAATACCACTTTCACCATTGGTAAGTGCACTCATATGAATGTGAAGCCTCCATCCATCCATGGAACTCTTCTGTCTTCCTAAACTGAAATTCCACACTCACAAAATGATAAGCCCACCACTCCTCCCCTCAGCCCATGGTGTCCAACATTCTGCATTCAATCTGTGAATTTGAATGTCTCCTATGAGTGGAATATACAGCATTTGTCTATTTGTGTCTGACTTGTTTCCCTTAGCACACTGTCTTCAGGATTCATGCACACTGTAGTATGTGTGAGAATGTCCTTCCTCTTTATAGTTGAGTAATATTTGGTATATTTATGCATATGTATGTGTCTATATTCACATATTTGTATGCAAAAACATTATACATATCTGGTCATGCATACTTGAGTTTTCTTCACCTTTTAGATACTATGAACAATGCCTTTATGAACATGGATAAATAAATATAAGTATCTATTTTTTCTTTAATTTTAATTATTTTTATTATAAACCTTCCAGCTTTCTTTTCATTAAAAAAAAAAAGTCAAGTAGGGGACGGAGGGATGGCTCAGTGGTTAAGAGCACTTGCTGCTCTTGCAGATGATCCAAATCCTGGCACCCAACGGTGGTTCACAACCATCTCTAACTCTAGTTCCAGGAGATCTAGTGCCCTCTTCTGACCTGCCTGGGTACTGCTGGCACCTGGGCAGAGAAGGGAGTACTGAACAGTAGCACCAAAGATCATTAGAAATGGCATATAGAAACCTACCACTGTGGAAGCGTCCCAAAATACATACATATACATACACATACATAAAAGTTTAAATGGAGTTACTCTATAAGAGGGGGACAATTCTCCCAGAAACCGGAGGATATCAAATTAATAAATACAAGCCCAATGCCACACATGTTACCTCTTTTCAAGCTGTTGGTCATCAGTAGGGTCCAATAGACACTCCCACAAAATTTACAGGCTGTTGCCATTGCTCCTAGTTACCCTCTAGAACTCGATGGTAAGACCCTATTGCTGAAGACACCACATAGTTGAGTTATAGAACATGAAGAAATCAAGCTGGTACTGACCAGGAAGCTTCATGGTACAGACATCTTTCATGGAGTGGGAAAGCTAGCTAACAGAAACTCTAAAATAACAGCTTCAATGCTTAGCTATCCCACCAGGAGGACCACTATCCTTTGCCTAACATGGATCACTCTCAGGGTAGGACTCCAATTGACCCTCCTTGGCCATATGCAAAGTCCTTAACTAATGGAGAAGCAAGGAAGAGAAGAGGCAATCTTGGGACTGATGTAAATTCAGCTATAAGGAGGGTAGTTTTTGCTGCGAGAGAGCCAAAAAGATGGTGTCTGTTCTCAGCAGGCAGGAGCAGTGGCCACCATCACATTTTGCCTGCCTTGGTCAAAAGACTCCATGGAGCAACAACAACAAAAAACCTCCCCACACATCATGCATGGCTCTGTGGTTACTGCCACTCTATGTCACATTGCCAGAGTGGGAGAGACTCTGAACACACTGCTTTAGAAAGAATGCCAACCTCAAGTCTATGGAAATCGTCAACCCATGCAAGCCTAGTCTCCTTTGCTGGAGCAGACACTGCATTATCTAAACATTTTCATCATCTGCTGCTGCTTCCAGCTTCCTCCTCTCTAAGTCTGGCTCATCTGTCAGCGGACCTTGTTTTTTCCCCACCGTAAGGTATAAGAACATGAGGTGCCCAGATGTACCTCTGTTTACATTGTACAGAACATGAGGCCCTGCGGGTGGCTCCCTGCTCATCCCTGGCTCCTTTCTCCAGGCAGTCCTGGCCTCTGATGATTGCTGTAAGCCAAATGCTCATGGATGAGCCTGGTCATTATGCTGCCTCCTCCCCCTGACTCACTGCAGACCTGACTGCCTAACATATCTGGTTTCCTCATCAGAAAGAGGCCTGAGGTTTCTTCGCCTTTTGATTGACTGTTAAATGAAAGCCAGGCCCTTTTGTTTGCTGTGGGGTTTTTTGTTTGTTTGGTTTTCTGTAGGATGTCATGATTAATTTTTCTCTGGCCAGCCTCCATGGACCAGCCATAATACTTGGCACCTTCTCTTCTTTGTCTCCCAATTCCCTTCCTGTATCCTGGCTCCACCTGAGTGAACGATTCTCTTCCCGCCAAGGGTCTCCAAATACCGCATGCCTATAAGTATTTAGGTCAACAATGTAAGCTACCCAGAGGCCAGGACTTTGGGAAATAGTAACAATGCGTATTTAAAATAGACTCTCATGAGCTAAATCGAGAGCAAAATCACAAAATGTGCATCAAATAAATAGAACCACAAAACTTTCATTTTCAAATGACTTGTTAACCAGTTGAAGAAAGAGCTTCTAACACTGCTGATACTGTAACTCACTGGAGAATGAGCCCCTGGCGTCACTGATACTGAAACTCACTAACTTGGCAAAGGTATCAAGTGGTCACCTCCAAAGCATTTTCATTTCTACCCATTCATTTCATCTCGTGCAACCTTAAAACAAGGCGATAGAATGGAGCTTGCTCTAATTCCGTTGTGCCAAGAGCAGGTTTATTCTCTGGGGCTGGCCTCCATGGAGAACCTTCTGTAAGGAAACCCCTCCTGTGCTTCAAGCCCCCTAGAGTCAAGCAATGGAAGAGCAAGCATGAGGTCTAGTCAGTCCGTGCTTCTCCCGTTCACATTCCCAGGGTATCCAAACAAGATCTGCTGGAATGAGGCAACAGCCTTTGACAACTGTTGAAGGAAACCAGCTGAGCAAATAGGATAGCCCCATTTTCCTGCTGAACACGCTGACACAGGAAGGGACAGTATAAATCATATCATCAGTGGGGCCAAAAGGGAAACAAATTCTTACATAATCTGAATTGTCTCTGGAGTCTAAGGATTTTTCTCACCTGCACACTTGATGCCTGTGACTTCCAGGAAGAAAGAATTAGAAGGGCAGATTCCATTCAGCCTGTCCCACTGTTATTCCAGAAAGCTAAGAGTAGAAACCCACCAAGAATCATTGTTTATATGCTAGGACTTTGGGCGCTGAAGTTGAAAGCATCACAGAATCTCTGTTTGAACTCTGAGGTTTGGATGCTTGGCGTCCTTCAAGTCACTAGTGGTTCTTTCACAGGATCTATGTGGTCTGGTCATTGTTAATGGATGGGCCCCACAGAGATTTAAAAAAAAAAAACAGAAAGGGGAGGACTGGAGGGAGCAGGATCCTTGGAGCATTGCAGAAGGCATGAACCATGTTTAGATAACAACAAAGCAGAGCAAGTGGAAGTTATAGTTCGTTGCCCACTACATTCAGCACCCATCTCATATATCTCAGCCAACTTTGAGGTTCTTAGAAAGATTAAAAGAGGATATTTGCTAGGAACTCAGCAGGATGCTGGTCATCCAGAGGGGGGTCAGTCGAGGCTAGATCTCTGCTTCCCTGAATTCCAATCCTGAGCCATCTTGAACAAGCATCTAGACACAAGAACAAAAGTGACTTCCATTTGTAAGGACCACAGATGGTCTACAGAACATGAGCAGGAGATAGATGTGATGATAAGCCGGACTAAGCAGGGTCCTTCCTGCATGCCCACCCTTAGGAACCGAGGTAGGGGTGGCTAGGACATTCTCGATACCTATGAGGCAATCCCACAACTACACAGAGTTTAAATAATCTTACCATCAAGGTAGATTCTTGGATGCAGCAGGTATACTTGCCCTTGAACTGGCCCCTTCATCTTTCTCATCCTGTTTTCTGATTTCTGAACCCTAAACAAAGGCTCTCTAAGGCCCCATCTCTTCACGCTGTCATAACTCTCTGCCTCTGCATGCTGTGATGGTTCTCCTTGCACAGAGTCAACACCTCTGGCACTATGATTTCAGCTGTCATCTTTCAATGGGAGAAGAAAGGATTGGGGTGGGTGGGCCAAGGCTACAGAAAGGCCCCAGCCTCATTAGAACCAGCTGGTTCTCACCACTCTCAAGGCCACATTACCTCTAAAAACCTGCTAAAGTTTGAAAGCACCTCACCCCCCATCCTCTAGAGAGATCTACTTGGAGTAATTGATGGGTAAAGTTCTCAGGAAGCAAATTGGGATTTCATCCCAGAGGGTACCAGAAGAGGTCACCCAAGAGATGCAATCTGTAGGCAGTAAAACAGACCCCTCACACTGGGCTCCCAGGACTCCCTCTGGGGAGTCCATAGGGACCACCGAGTCTATACAGACAGGAGTTGGAATCCTGCTGCTTCTGCTCCTAGAAGGATGTTGTATCCTCTCCAGCTAAAGCCACCTCAGTTGAATAATGGAGATGCACTGAGGTTACCTGGAATCTGCAGAGACGGGGGCAGGTCGGACACAGAAGTCCCTTTCTGAAGTCCCAGAGAAGAGCTTGGTGAGATCAGGTTTCTAGCAGAGAGGAAGACTAACCATAGAGCTATGTCAAGGGACGGAGCCCCGGCACTAGAAGAAGCTGGACAAGCCTATTGGAGAGATCTGAGGCAGACCCAAAAGTTGGGAAGCACTGCTGCCTGGGACTAGGTGTTGCCGTAGGCACCTTATGCTTCTCTGAGGGCCGTCACCCATTCGCAGGCACAGTTCAGGGTTTCTCAAGTCTGGGGCCTGAGACACCAATCCTGACTCCTACAACACAGGAATGAAGGAACATGGTGTGAGATGTTTAGAGTGTGCCCTGTACAAACACACTTGGCCATGGGAGAGAGTCACTTCATGTGACAATCCATGTGCCCAGTGGGGTGTGCTGGCCCATAGAGGGTAGCCTTTGCTAACTCACACAAAGCAGTGTATAGGTGTGCAGTGATCCTACTTTAAGCAACCCTCTTTCTGGGTCTCTCCACTTCCTTAGCCCTTGAATGTCTGCAGAGCATCTATGCGCCTGGTCACTAAAGAAGAGAGAGACATATTGTTCCTCAGAGCTGAAGGTCTGAGGGACACACAGAGAGACATGATAAGAAAGCATAGGCAGACTGGCTGGGGGACCCAGGTCTGAGCTCTGGAGTCTCTCACAACTGAGTGTGTCCTCCTTTTCTTTGCCCCACCCCCACTTGGTAGGTTGGAATTCAGCGAGATGGATATACAGTTCCCATCACACCAGCTGCTTTTCCAGCTCATCTCATCTCCAGCTTGCTCTGACCCAGGCTCGTGGCCCTTCACCCCCAGGTGTAGTCAAAAGGTCCTTTGTCTCCGAGGATTGTGGGAAATTCTTTCCTTCCTCCCGGCTAAGAGACCTGCCACTCTTAATAGGCTCAGTATTTGATTGTCAACAGATGGAAGGTCAATTCTCAGAAACTAAGGGCTCTGGGTCTGAATTGTTTCTTTAAGTCTTTCCAACTCTCCACAGAATCCCAGGCCAAAATGTGGGGCTGAATCCAGAATCAATCCAACTCAAGCTTTAGAAAAAGTAACTCCAGTTTTTAAACAACAACAAAAAATGTGCTCTTGGACACATGGTGTGGGTGTCCTTCTCAGAGTCTGGCTTTTCAGAACAGCACAGGTATTAGTCCACGGTGGCTGAATCATTTTAAAGATATCTAAAGCTGGGTGTGGTGGCATATGACTTTAATCCCAGCACTTGGGAAGCAGAGGCAGGAAGATCTCTGTGAAGTTGAGGCCAGCCTGGTCTACATAGTGAGTTCCAGACCAGTTGGGGCTATCTCAAAAGGACAAAAAAAAGAAAGATATCTAAAACCCCAAAACACACATACTCATGCACATACACACATGGATATCCATAAGTGCATGAAGCATATATGTATACATTCATGCATGCACACACACGCACACATACACACACACACACACACCACAATGCACTTAATATCTCAAGGCTGAAATTCACTAAAATATTGTTTCCCAGAAAATTCCTCCCACTTAACTAGAACAGAGAATGTTATTTTAGCCTTATACCTCCCTATATACAGGTTCAGGACAGAGAGAGAGAGAGAGAGAGAGAGAGAGAGAGAGAGAGAGAGAGAGAGAGAGAGAGAGAGAGAATATGAATATGAATGTAAGCCAAATCCAAATAGAAGCAGGATAATAGTGAGGTAGAATACCCAGAAAATTTCCTGGTAGGTAGACAGCCCACCTCCTCAGATCACCCAGCAGTCAACTGAAGTGTTGGGAAGATATGCAGATCTCCACTGTCACATGGGTCAAGTGTTGGGGTCAAAGCTCCAGTCAGCCAGTAAGAGACCATTTCATACTGACATACTGAGAGGCTATAGCAGCCATTTGCAGACCCTAATATCACATGACTGGGTCCTAGAAATCTGCTCCATAAACAAAGTCACCCAAAGGAGTCTTCATCCCCGGGCTACTTGGAACAAGAAATCACTTTGGATAAAAAGGAAATAGTCATGAAACAATGAAACATTGTGACAGCTTGGAACCTAAGAGCCACACGACCTCCTCCCCTAGAGGATGCTGGGCTCCAAGCAGAGACTTCTCCACATCAGCCTCTCTTCCTGAGTCTGGTCCCAAGTCTCTCTAAAGTCTGATTTGGCACAAGAGCAGAGTAGCATGGACCAATGGCAAGGAATATGCAAATCTGACTTAAAGAAACATTCTCCATTCAAGGGAAAAGGAGCAATTTCACAACTATGGATGGCATGCAGGGACATACATGCAAATCCACCTGTAAGTTCTCACTCCACTTAATAGTTTATGAACACTGAACAGTTGGCTATAATCATGATGGGGAACCATTAACAATGCCCAGTGCTTACTGAGCACTTACTATAAGTCCAAAATGGAAAGCTGGGATGCTCAGGAAAGATTCTGAAAGGAGGCTTTGCAGGGCAAGTTTGAAGTTCGTGGCAAGAAAGATGAATAGAAGAAGCCTGAAAGTGAGATTGCAGTTCTGAAGGTGAGACTCTTGCAGCAAGTCTGGGTGTCACCTGGAAGACCTGAAGGTGCTCAGGAGCCTCACTTCTCACTGAGGAAAGCACAACTCCTAGCTCGCTCAGGTCCCTTTATGGAACTACAGAGTCCAGGGCCGAGAGAGGGGAAAAAGTTTTGACAGTTTCATTTTATTTTGTTCTAAACAAGAGATAATATGAAATGGGCACCTGGGAGTGGTTTGAATTAACAACCCAGACTGAATGAACAGCTGCATCCCAGAGAGGGGGTGGGGTGCTTCCTGCTTTGGACCGTATTTCCTTTCAGCAACATTACATTAACACTTATGAAATACAGCCGAAAAGCCTGGCAGTGTTTAAGCGGGAGAGAAAGGGACTTCCACCCTGTGTGCAAAATGTACTTCCAATTAATTGGCCATGTAAGCCTGGGTTTTCAACTAGGCTGCAGAAGTCTCAAGGTTAATGAAACCATTACGTGCGCAAGGGTGCTGAGGGAGTGGCGGGTGGTTGGGGAGGGCTGGAATTGACAATGCTTTCCCAGCTTTGCCAGGCAGCCAGGTTATTCTTATACTATAGTACTTATCAAAGTCAGGTATGTGGGTGGAATGGGTCTCTAAGAGTGTGTGTGTCTGTGTGACCATGCTAATGAGAACAATTCTGTTCCTCCATCTGGTCTCCATTAGCCATGATTATGACAGACCCGCCTATGCTTATTACTATCAGGATTAGCTAACCCCATTATTACCCAGGCCACCTTTCTCAGGCTGTCCCACCAAGCAAAGGAGACAGGGTTTCCTGTCATCTAAGCCGTTTTTTCCTTCTCCTGCTCTGGAATCACTATAAACTCTCTCACCCCATCTTAATCACAAGAACTCTAATAGACGCTCCAGTCCCGAGTGACAGGCCTCTGCAGGTGTTGGGGAAGTGGAGGAGGGGACAGTCAGCTGATGTGTGTGCACTCTCCCGTCCTCCCCCATTTGCTCCTCCGTGCTCCTGGCACCCAGCTTGCTTCTTGCAGGTGTTTGACAATTCCCTTGGACCAGTTACCTCAGTTTCTTTGGGTGGATAGAGAAAACTAAGACACATTAAAAGCATTATTACAAAATAAGAAAAGCCTAAGAGACCTGCAGGGCCCCCTGGGGAATACTTGAGCCTTGCCCTCTAGTCTGTGGCTTCTAGGAACTGCACCTCACTCAGCTGCCCCCAGGTTGGAGATGACTTTGGGGCTTTCTGCGGAAAACATCAACAGAGTCGTTAAGACTCTTGGACTTTGCACCTCCCTCTGCCTTGCAGGCCTGTGTCGCTCACTTTCCCTAAGGACTCTATTTCCTGGTCACCCCCACCCCCATTAGTAGGAGAAATAAGTGCTTGCTTCAAGTGGCAACAGGAAACAGGAAGTATAAAAAAGAAGTTTGGGAAAGAATTTGATGTTTCTCAAGATGTCCCAAGAGGCCACTCCGAGGGAAGTCAGAATGGGATTACAGGACACGTACTCCATGTATGGCTGAATCTAGTTCCTGCTTATTTACAATGCAGTTAGATATGTGATCAGGGTTTCTCAGGATCTGCTCTCCCAGCATTCTCTAGGGGTACCTCAGGTAGGCAGTCCTCGGCCTTCAAGGCAGACAGGGATAGCTACAGCTCAGAAGATGCTGTTCCCCTTAGCCCAGGGTGGCAGTGGTCCATCAAGACGATAAAAGCGGTTAAGTCAGGCTGGAGAGATGGCTCAGGCGTTAAGAGCACTTACTGCTCTTGTAGAGGACTAGGTTTCAGTTCCCAGCACCCACACCAGGCAGCTTCCAACTGCCCATAGCTTTAGTTTCAGGGGATCTGGAGCACTCTGGCCTCCTCAGATACCTACACTCAATGCATGTGGTGCACATAAACTCACACAGGTACACGCACATACCCATAAAACAAATAAGTAAATCTTTAAAGCAGGCGCTTCTGCTCTAGAGAAATTATTTTTGCCCTGCATATATCCGCAACTATCCTCCTATTTTTTTCCTCATTTAGAAAGTCAGCCCCGAGCACCCTTACCTTGTTCCTGTTCTGCTCTAGCCAGTGTGATGGTTCATCTCGAGGGTCATCTTGCTGGGATTTAGAATCATAGAAACACACATCTGTCTGTGTCTGTGAGTGTGTTTCCGGAAAGGTCTCATTGAAGAGGACAGACTCAAGTAGATGTTTGGGCTGGAGTCCCAAACAGAATAAAAAGAAGGGGACTGAACACCAACATTCAGTTCTTTCTACTTTCTGGCTGTAGATGTCATGTGATCAGCCACATCGCTTTCCCTATGCCATGCCTTCCCAACATGATGGGCGAGACCCTCAGCCATAAGCCAAATGAAAGCTCCTCCTTCCTTAAGTTGCTTCTGTTGGGTATTTGTTACAGCAAGGACGGTAACTAATACAGCAGCGAGGACAGAGGGCACTGAGGGCTCTGTGACCGTCCGAGGCTCACCTTTCTGCAGTGCCAGAGCTGGGACTCAGACTCCAGCCTCCTTAGCTGAGGGCTCTGAGGGCTTTGGACATGAAATCAAACTCCTCTCTAGTCCTCTGTCACACTCCACCACTCTCTCCTGACCAGTGGATGTTGACTTCAGCCTTCAGGCTACCAATCTGAACCATCAGGGGATGAGGAATAAACCACATCGAGACAAGGCATGACTCTGCATCTCACCTCAGATGTTCAGGGAGTGTCTCAGCTTTAACTGGCTGCTTTGGGCACAGAGAAGGACAGGTGTTCTGGTAGAGGCAGCCACTGGATCTCTCTGTAGGGCTCCTGTCTGCTTGGGAAAGTCGTCCCAAGTGTTAATCCATTTCCACAGCCCATTGGCACCACAGGACCCAAGAGTTGTAAATCCTGAAAGGACAAGTTTCTTTGTGGGCAGTCTGGAAAAATACATAATACCCAAATATCCCTTTTCTAAGTGAATTCTAAAGCCCGGGCTTTGGGAAGCAATTGAGCTTTTGTGAAGATGCACAAATTTTACAACTGTCATCAGACCCCACTGGAGGAAACCTCACCAGCACAGTCCCATGTCCCTGTGCTTACAGGTAATAACTGAATACAAACGAAAAGCTCTCGCCAGTCAGGAATGACTTGATTAGAGTTCCTAGAGAATCAGGAGATGAAAGATTGGCTCTAAGTCTTCGCTGAGGACCCAACAGAATAATGACTCACTCTAACTGCTTAGTTCCTAAGTCAAGAAAACAAGCAGATCTCACATTAGCCACCATGTCCACACCATAGTGCACAAAACTGACACCATGCATGAGGCAATCCAGGCACTAGAAGACATCAATTTGGAGCCTGGGAAATTAGAAGGTCATTGTGCAAGTTGTCTAAAGAAGTTCAAAATATTTTAATAGAACTCAATAGCCATGTTTAGGGCTGACAAAGAGGCTGGGTATTCTCCTAAATTGCTGGCAGCAATGAACATCAGAACTTTGAAGCCTTTAAGAGGTAGGACTGGTGGACGGTCATTAAAGCAAGCTTTTGAAGGTTATACCTACCCTTGGTTCTGATCTGTGCTCTCTGCTTCCTGTTCCACCAAGATATGAACAGTCTCTTCACATTCTAGCTGCAGGCAGATACCTGAACCTCAGTGGCCAGCTAGCCTAGTGAAGACCAGAAGTCTCAGGTTCCATGACAGACCTTGCTTCAAAAATGGAAAGTGAAAAATGATCAACCTTTGGCCCTTTTACACCCATACATATGTGTGCACACTCACTCTAAGAAGTATGTGAGAGAAAGAGAGAGAGAGAACTGGATTTGATATGAAATAGCTGTTGCCAAACAGAAGGCTCCAAAGGTTTTTCGAAGCATGAAAGGTGATCTTGGCCACAAAGTCATGCCAAACTTCAGCAACTTTGACCCCTACCCCTCAGCCAACAGATACCTCTCTGACTGCTCAAGTTGTAGCGGGGGTCAGGGGGAGGCTCGTGGGTCATCTCAATATATCTAATCACAAAATTTACTTCTCTCTCTTCTCAAACTATTAAAGGTACTATTCTCTCAAGAATGGTTGGTTAAGCATTGATAGGAAAGCAATTTTATTGAATAATTCACTTTAAGATGTGAGGATAGCCTCACCGCTCCCTCTTCCTACGGGTATTTTTAAGTAACATGAATTCATGCCTTCTCAAAGTATAGTCAAGAAACCAGGTGCACTGCGATCACCTGGGTGCTTGTTAAAGGTGTGGGTTTCTGAGAACCAGTTCTAGCTGATTCACTGTTTCTTCTGGTGGGTTCCAGGAATCTGCATTTGAAATAAGTTCCTTTGATTTTTATGTACCCTAAGGCTGGCAACTGGTGGGGACTGGAGGACAGATGGTCCCTATGGGCAGAGAGCCCTTCAATTAACCCCCCCTCCTTCCACACTGGGAGCACTGACACTGGAAGACAGGGGTGGGCAGCTCCTGTCACACTAAGCCTGTGTGCTGTTAGGACCTGCACTTTAACAATGAGGAAACTGAGGTTCAAAGAGATGGCAGAAATTCCCAGTGTTCTAGAACTTTTACACATTGGCTATAGATTTTTTTTTTTTTAGCTGTGAGTACTTTTGGCTTATAGTTGAAACTCTGGGGATTCAAAATTAACATCCTTGCTTCTGAGCTTCTTATACACACCACAGAATGTTTCAGCCTCATGCTCTACCTTGTTCTGCTGTGCTTTGTTTAAATGGACTTTTATGAGCTGGTTACAGTTCAGTTTCACACCTACCTTCTTACCCACAATTCTGCTTGCAAAGACCAAGTTCTCAAGGGTGGCACCATGCAGAGCAGTCAAGACACAGCCTCTGGGGCACTTCTGCTTATTTTTCATGTGGCATTTTCAAATTGGTTTAGGCAGAACTCTTCTCTAAAACAATAAAGACTATGTGTTTCCCGCTGAATTTTTTCTCCAGTTCAAGCACAAATCAGACTTGGATTTGCTGGAAAGACTCAGTTGAAGAAACAGAGTGAAAAATATACGGTACTTTCCAAGCACAACAACTTCAGTTTCTTTAACCACTGTGGCTGTTGAGCTTGTCGCACAACTGTGCCTTGAAGCTGAATTCATCTCCAGCTTCAACAGCACCAGAAATGTGCCCAAGTGGATCTTGACTGGCTTTTGGGGTTGGGCTTCAGGATCTCGGCTGAACATGGCTTCGTCCTTGTACAGTGTCTGCTTAGGAAGACAGTCAGCTCTCAAGAGCCTCATACCTAGGCTGTAGATTTTGAACCCTGACAGTCTTTTAAGGAAAAACCTCTCATGGGTTTATTTCTGGTATCAGGTCAGAACTTGTTTTAATAATCACTTCTTCGACTTGGAAGGCTTGTGAAGACATTAGTAAAATGAGAGAGAAAGATGGAGCGGGGATGGGAGGTAAAAAACAGATGTAAGTGGTGAATTACTTAGAACATGACACTCTGGAGTCAACCTTCACTGAATATTCAGACAACAGTTTAGGCTGATTGATGTATTATAGGTTTTCTGGAGAAGGATCAGAATTTGGAAACTTTTCCCTTTCGTACTTTGATTACACATTCATTCTGATTTGAAAGGGATTATGTTCCAAAGAGCCACACACTCTAGTAAAGGGGCTGGTTGGAGTTCTTTCCAACTGTAATGATTGTTTAATGACCACCCTGTGTCAGATGACTACCTGAGGTCCTCCAATCACCTGGGTTTTAACAAGCACGCAAAGAAATTGCACAAGTTTCTAATTGACAGCAAAGCCAAGAGTAGGCATGAACCTCCTTCCTGCAGAAGAGGAAACTAGTGCTGAGGACAACCTGGCACCCATCCCCTAAAGGGGGAGTGTTCCCATCAGACCGCATAGCACCTTGACTCCCCCATAAGGATAAAATGTGATATTTAAGAGACCTGTTGGAGAGACCAAGGCAGGATCAAAGCACATAATGAAGGTCTAGCAACGATCACTAAGGGAATGGAGTCAAGGACGGTCTTCTCCTCCTTACTGCAGATCCAAGCCCCCCTCACCAAAGGGCTATGGGATCCTTCAGTCCAGTTCAAATGAGCACTGAACCTGTCACAAAGTTGGTGCAAAGATGAATGAAGCCATCTTTACTCTGGAGGACCTCATGCTGAGAGCAGGATAGAATGTCACAGCAATACCCAGCGGCCACTTAGATCTTCTCAGCACCACAAGCTGCTGAGATAACAGGTCTGCGAACATTATAGGTCATTGTTCCCAACTCCAGGTGATAGAAACTAAGGCTTCCAAAAGTTAGGATCTTCCTCCAAAGTTGTGTGCCCGAAGAACTAACGGAGCCTGACTTCCTAGGTCCCCAGCTTCTTAGCCACTCTGCCATGCACAGAACTTTGAGGTATTACATACATGAAGAGGCAGGAGTGCCCAAGAATAAGGGAGTACTGAGAGTAGACACTTCCCAGCTGAGATTCCATTCTCCATCTACCACTGACTAGTCGTGAGACCTGGAGCAGAAAACTTAAGAAGCCCCCTCAGTTTTCATGACCACATGGGATGATCTTAATAGTAGAAGGGGGTGCTAGAGAGATGGCCCAGCGGTTAAAAGTACTGGCTGCTCTTGTCAGAGGACCCAGGTTTAATTCCCAGCCACTGACATGGTAGCTAACAACAGTCTGCAACTCCAGTTTCAGGGGAATCCAATGCCCTCTTCTGACCTCTGAGGACATTGCACAACATATGTGCACTAACATACATGAAGGCAATACATTCATACACATAAAAATAAAGCTAATAAATCGATATTTTTTTAAAGTAGAAGGAAGCTGGGCATGGTGACACATGCCTTTAATCCCAGCACTTGGGAGGCAGAGGCAGGTGGATATCTGTGAGCTCAAGGCCAGCTTGGTCTACATAGCAAGGTCCAGGTCAGCTGGGGCTACAGGGAGACCCGATCTCAAAAAAAAAGCCATAAATAAACAAATAAATAAAGTAGATGGGGAAAAGGACAGAAGGCATGCATCCAGCACTTTGACATCTAGCAAGTCACATCCTAGATGCTCAGTTAGCATTGCTCTCCCTCTTCCCCCACCCCACTGCTTTGCAATTGGCAAATGGTTTGAGTTGGGGATGGGTGTGGGGTGTTCCTCACAGCACTGTCTGTACTGCACGGGAATTGGAACAACCTGATGTCACATCACTTAGAAATCATTAAGAATATCATAACAAAAAGCAACTTAAAGGACAAAGGGGGCTTTTTTCAGCTTATAATCCCTGTTGACAATCCATCATTGTGAGGAAGTCAAGGCAGGGTCATCAAACAGCTAGTCAGCTCACATCCACTGTCAAGAGCTCAGAAAGATGAATGCATATATGCCCGCTTGCTGGTGCTCAGTCTTATTTCTCCACCCTTACAGAGTTCAGGACTCCCTGCCTAGGGATTGATGCCAGCTACAGTGGACTGGTACTTCTCACATCAGTTAACAGAATCTGCCACAGCTGTGCCCGTAGGCCAACCCAAAGTAGAAAACTCCTCAACAAGCCCCTGTCCGGGCTGTATCAAGTTGAGAATTAAAGCTGACCATCACAGTATCTATGTGAATAAAGGCCCTGAAAGCTGTCCATGTCCAAATCCCCAGAACCTGTGACTATGCCACGGTAAATAGAAAGAATTCATCAGAGTTGCAAATAGAATTAAGGTTGCACATTAGCCGACCCTCAGATGGGCACTCTGCTGGATAATTCAGGTGGCCCCAGCACAACGAACACCAGATCCTTATAAGTCAAAGAAGGCAAGACAGGATGCAAAAGTAGTTTAAGTGAAGAAGCCATTCATGCCCATGAGGCAGTTCCTAGAGCTAGAAAAGATGGAAAAACAGACTCTCTTCTGGAGCTTGCAGAAGGAACAGAGCCTTGCTAGCAAATTATTTAGTCCAATGTGACCCCTCTGGACAACTACCTCTAGAACTGTAAAATACAAATGTTTTATCCTTAAGAATGACCCTGTGTATGGTTCTAGCTTAGAGCACCCACAGGAAATGGCTGTGATATCTATCATATTAACAGGGGCATCTGCCTGTGGAAGAAGGAGGAGGTAGACTGTAGAAATGAAGGAAGAGCAGAACGTGGGCTGCAATGCATGTGGCTTCAAAGCCAAACGTGGCTCTGAACCTGTGGTGGAGAAAGAGAATCAAAAGAGGAAAGGGGGATGGAGGGAAGATGCTACTGACCAGCAATGTGTGTTACGCTGGGCGCCTCAAGTCCAGCCAAGTGCCATGAATCTGGTGAGTGGAAGTGAACTGATACCCTGTAAGGATGCATACCACAAGACAGAACTTCAGATAGGGAGCACTTACAAAGGGAAGTGAACAAGTTTAAAAGCCAAGCTATGGTGAGGGTAGATGAAATCAACTTTTCTGGATGGGCAGGGAGCTGGCCAGGGTATGGCACTGAGCCCCCTTCCCTGCCACACTAACTAAAACGTAGTTCTAGACTGGGTCCAGAAGACTAATCACAGATAGTTTATATTAGTTACTTTTCTGTTGCTGTGATAAAACACCAGAATCCAAAGCAAGTTCTAGAAGAGTTCATCTGGGCTTACAGTTCCAGAGGGCTAGATGGCCAAAATGGTGGGGAAGGCAAGGAGGCAGGAGCAAGAAGCTGAGAGACCACATCTCAGCCATACACAGGAAGCAGGGAGCCAAGTAGAAGCAGGATGAGCCTATAAACTCTGAAAGCCTACCCCTAGAGATGTACGTCCTCCAGCGAGACTCTTTATCCTAAAGGCTCCATAACCTCCCCAAACAGCACTACCAACTGGGAGCCAAGTGTTCAAATTCATGAGCCTTTGGGGAACATTTGTCATTTAAACCACAAATGTCAAGCTTGCCTTGGAAATGGAATCTTAATATCCATTTTTATAAAATCTCTTCTTGAAAATAGAAAACAGATCACCCAACTCCTTTTAGATACGAGCATTGCCTTGACACCAAAAACCAGATGAAGACAGTAAAGAGAAAACTATAAACTAGTGCCGATGAGATGGCACAGCAGGTAAAACACTTGCTGCGTAAACATAGTGACTTGAATTTGCTTGATCTCTAAAATCCATGGAGAAAGTTGTCCTCTGCCAAACACACGCAGAAAGGGAGAGAGATGGACTGTGGGAGAGAAAGAGACAATAAGAATATTTTTAATTGCAAACTAATATCTCTCATGATTCTAGGCATAAAATCTCTTCAAAAAGTATCAGCAAGTTAAATCCAGCAGTACACAAAAAGACTTACATACCATGACTAAGTAGGATTTATTCCAATATACAAGACTAGTTCAACACTGAAAAATCAATATAATCCACCATAGCAGCAGACTGAAGTAGGGAAATCATATGATTAGAACAACTGATACAGAAAAAAGCCATTGGACAAAATTTAATCCCCATTCATGATAAAATTATCTCAGAAAAGTACAAGTAGAGAACTTCCTCAATTTAGCAGAGAACATCTACAAATACCCATAGTCAACATCATGCTTTTTAAAAAGATTTATTTTTATATTCTAATTCTATGTATGTGTACATGAGTACAGGTGCCCTCAGAAGCCAGAAGACACATCAGATTCCCTGGAGCTGGAGTTACAGATGGTTGTACCCACGTGAGTACTAGGAAGCAAACCCTTCAAGAATAGTGCATGCTCTTAACCACTGAGCTGTATCTTTCCAGCCCCCAAGAAAAAACATGTAGGGTTGGAGAGATGGCTCATCAGTTTAGAGCACTGACTGCTCCTGCAGAGGACCAAGGTTCAATTCCCAGAACCTACATAGCAGCTAACAACCATCTTAATTCCACTTCCAGGGGATCTGACATCCTCTTCTGACCTCTGCAGGGACTGCACGACACAGGTACACTTACTCATGTTAGGGAGATAGTTCAGTTGGAAAAGTTCTGATTCCTGTGGCTTGCTGGATAACCAGCCTAGCCTCCATGGAGAATTCCAGGCCCAAAACAAACCCATGCATGGTACCTGAGGAACAATATCCAAGTTTGTCCTCTGGCCTCCACACATGCACACACACACTCATATACACATGTGCAACCTCACACATGCACACTTATGAACACACACATATTTTTAAATTTCATATATTATTTCTATTTTATGTATTGAGTGTATTGCCTGTATGTATGTAAGTGCATCCGTGTCATGCAATGCCCTCAGAGGTCAGAAGAGGGCGTCAGATCAACTGGAATTACGGATGGTTGTTAGCTCCCAAGTGGGTGCTGGGAATCAAACCTGGGTCTTCTGCAAGAGCAGCTAGTGCTCTTAACCACTGAGTCATTTCTCCAGGTCCCCCACTCAAATGTTTTTATTAGGGTATGGCAGCTATGCACTAATGAGTTTCACTGCAACTTTCCCATAGCTGCACATAACATGCCTTGGTCTTATCTACTCCTTAACATCGTGCTTGAGGAGACCAGAAACGAGGCAGGCACGTTCACTCTCGCTATTATTCAACACTGGAATGTACTGGGGAAAAAGCAATGTACTTAGTGGGTCTTGTGAATTGCTCAATGGTAGAAGCCTTGTGTCTGGATCCCCAGCTCCCTTCAAGACAGGGAAGGACCTCAGAGAGACAGCACTGGCACTCCACTCTAGGTCCCTAAGCTATCCAAACAGTAGGATACTCACCTCAAGTCCCTCCCACTAGCCTTGCTCACAAGCTTTAATATTTTTAATGGAGTATTTCCCCTTACCACTGATTATTGGATTCAAACCTTTATTGAAGCCCTTTGTTCTTTTGAAGCTAAAGAGCTCTCCAAGTTACCATCAATCCATCCTAAGCTAAGAGAAAAGGATCCAGTTGTGAGCTGCCCAGCACTAGCTGCTATCAGAATAAGAGCTGGCCTTTTCTAACTCTCCACAAATCACACGATGCTTTCTTCTTCATTGGTTCCTCACATCAGACCCTCTCCTTTCACCTCTCTGCCTTTACTGGGCTCCCCCCTGGCAGAATTAATTGCTCCCTGCTCAGAATTCCCATAGCACTTCATAGGTGCACCTCCTGCCATGCTCGGCACTTTCTATTAAAGCTCTCGCTCCGTGCTCCCTGTACCTGGCTTAGACCTGAAGGGCTTGCACAGCAGTCCATTTAGCATCTTCTCCCCAGCACCTGGCATGGGCTCTGCTGTAGAGAGGAACCTGATAGCAGGACTTAGGGGAAGCTCAGTTGCCAAATAGGGATTATGGACACATAGAAGGGACTTGGGGACTTGGAGCCATAGTGGAACACTGGAGATGGAGAAACCAGACACAGCTAGCTGGTAACAGGGCTGGGCTTTGACATGGATCACTTGCCTTTCATTTAGATAAACAAATACTTTTTACCTGCTGGTGTCCTGCCCTGTAGCTCTGGAGGGACCACACCCCAGGAAAGCAAAGGAGGGCTTAATCCATTCCTCTCCGTGGAAGCCAAAAAGAAAGAAAGAGCCTCGTTCCTGCTGTGCAGAGACACAGCTCAAAATCAGAAAAACCGCCCGGACTCTAAGAGCCTCAGAAAACAGAATGCAAACCACAGAGCTCAGCCTATCACAAGTTCAACAAAGTTTTTCCACGTTGAACTCTGAACTTTGAGAAGTCTAGAATCTTTAGCGATTGCTTATTGCCCGCAGGATAGACGCAGTTAGTCCCGTGCCTTCTGGGCATGCCCTTAGCTGAAATCCTCATTGAAGTTCCTGGGCTTCGGCTTTCAAAACTGCTCAAATTCCTTCACTCAAGTGTTCTTAGCACTTATGTTGATAGGGAATACTTCAAAGGATACATCTTTACTTTATCAAATCTGATCTAATTTTGCAGATGGAATCAAAGTGGTTCATTTTGAGTCTAGTCGAGTTTGCCAACCAACCCGGAGAGGAAGCATCAATGCTTTGTCGTCTGGATAATTAACCCAAGCAGACAAGCTCTGAAGACACTAAGGTCTTTGGCCATTTTGTCCCAGAGACCCCTGGTTGGAGACAGGGGTGTCCTCTCTGAGTAGGGGACATGAAGAAGGAAAGGATGGATCCCTGACACTCTCAGGCCCCAGGGTGCTGATTCTTCTTCACCACAGCTGAAGACAGAATGGGTGTTCCAGGGGTTCTATGAAGACAGAAAACATAATGAGCCTCTGTGTGCCTGGTAGTCTTTAGAGGGAGCTCTGTGTGGTGTAAGGGAGCCCCTCGATGCCGGCAGCCAAGGCCCCAAGTATTAACCTTCACCCGGGGCTGTAGGAACAATTATGCACCTCGTCTTCCAACCTGGCACTTTTTATAAAATCCGAAAGTAGATGTCAGTGCTAATTTGGCCCTGATACCTGTGTTTGAAGCTGGATCCAGGCTCAGCTTCAGCTCCCTAGCCAGACAGTAATTTCCAACTGAGCTATTATAATTGTTACAGTAAAATGTCTGTCTGCATACAACACACAGGGTTGGGGAGGGAGGAAGCCATTGATTTTGGTGTTCTGAAAAGTCCCTCTGTGGCTCAGAAAAGAGAAGGTCCTGGCTGGGTTTGCTTTATCATAAACGTCTCTTTCTCTGTAAAGGGATAGGCATACAAGGCAGCCCTCCACATTGAAATGAACACGAAGGAAAAAGGCTGGAGGGGGATGGTGGATGCAGTATGCCATGTCCTCGGCCCTGGGGTCCCCTTTTAAAAAAGCCCTTCAAAACCTGCCCCCTCCCCAATATGAGCTGCCCACACCCGGCTCAGTTTTGGACATCCTTGGAGGGAGTCACACTCAGCTGCCAGTCTAAGATGGGTGAGTGGGAAATGATCCCATGGTTTCTGTGTGAGGTCCAGGCAAATCAGTCACTGAAAGGCTTTGTGGCCCAGATCTCTGCCCACACATTCTAGTCATCAAGCAAATGAGGGCTTCACTCTTTCCCATGGAGAAGAAAAGCAGGCCAGGCCTGTGGGGTGGAGACTGTCCCTCCCTTGCTTGTTCTCTGTACCACCCAACTACAAGCTCGCCTGTCTGCCTGCCTAGAGTCCTGTCGAAGCAGAGCCAAGCACCTTCTCCCTGTGGTTGTGGACCTGTGACCTGGACAGCTACACAAGTCACAACATATATACATACACCGGGGAGAGGGGGTTCCTGCTCCCCACTGGCTTGAAATTCCTCACAACTGCTGTTTGGTTTAAACAAGGAGCTCAGATCTTCATTTTGTAAACCGTGTAGCCATTTCTGCCTCCCACCAGGATCCACATCCCTGCCCACACTTCATCCTGCCTTTACAGATGCTGTTCCTTCTGTGTGGACCGCTCCTCCATGCCCCCGGCCAACGCTGCCGTCTGTTTCCTTCATGACCGTTCACCCTTTGGTGTCAGCTGATTGTTACCTCCTCCAGGAAGTTCTCTCTTACTAAGTCCAGTCCCCTGATACAGGCTCTTAGGCACGCATGTTCCTGTCCCCCAGAGCTCTGGCTAAAATTTCAGTTCTAGACTTGTTAAGATGTACTTACATGCCTGTGAGTGCTGTCTGTCTCCCTTTCTCTAGAAACTATTCAAAGGGAGTAGAAACTATGGTTGATTTTTTTCCCCTTCTTTACCATCGTAGCCAGAACAGTGATAGACACATAAGTATTCCATAAACACTTGTTGAAATATTTATATATAACTTAAAAAGAGAAAGCAGCAGACCAGTGTTTTATAAGCAAGCTCAGCCTTTCGGGCTTCATCCCTCCTTTTGTCACTGGCTGTGTGGTGTCAGGGACATTTCCTGACCTTTTGGTGCTTTGCTTTCTCAGCAGAAAAGAAGAAGCTAAAGAGGGGAACTCAGAACCGTGCTATGGTTGAACACTCAAGACACGACTGACCTGGTCAGAAGCCCACCATCCAGCACAGGTATTTCAGGGAGGGACTGCTGTGCACTGCACACGAATGCTCAGGGTCTTTTCTTTCCTTGGGACAACCTTGGAGCAGGAGTTATTGTCCTCAGGGTGACACAGTTATCAGGTGACCCAGCAGAATGGGACTCCATTACAGTCCATCTCCTTGTTTTTAGAATTTGTGCATCATGGACTGTGTTCTAGCCTTCCTGAGTATCTGTTTCCTCATTGTGGCATAGGGATAGTTATGGACACCTGTCCTGGGGCTTGCGGCTTTAGGGGATACCAACCTTGTGAGGCCCTGGGTACAGGGATACTGCAGTGTGATTCGGCTCTGTAGGGTGTGATCAGAGTTATAATACTGCAGTCACTCTGGTTCGGTGGAAGGAACGTGGAAAACTTTAAACCAGAGTTGACCTGCTCCCACAGTCACAGCCACTAACCTTCCTAATGAGGATTTGGATTATTCAGATAACAGAGGGCACCTTCTAAAAGACCTCCAACGGATACTGACCTGGATGGATCAGAGCAGCAACAGTGCCTTGCCTTCAGAAACAAAGAACACCGTTCCACAGCAGGTAACACAAGACACGTGTCCTGGCACCAGACCCTGAGGCTGACTCCTCTCTTTCACCCACTTCTCCTTGTCCCAGAGGGCAAAAGATGAATCCTAGCAGGACCTGTTCCTTCTCCACACATCTGGAAGGTGGACACCATTGTGCATCTAGAATGGCTAACGTGTACTTATCCAGGTTAAAGCATAGATCTATCTCCGTCCTCAGTCTTGATCTTAAGGCTTTAAGGAAAAGAAACACTGTTTCTGTCTTCAGACTGCCACAGGCTGGTGGGGTGGTGCCTTCTGCCTATGCCCGCTGCCCTTAGAACTCTCCTTGCCTCCGAATCAGCTCAGGCAGATGAGGACAAGAGATTAGACAGGAGGGGCTGTGAGTGCTTTCTGGACCTGCGACTCCCCATTGTGATCTGAGGGCTCTGGATGGACATGAACTGCAATGGGGCTGGAGAGGTAGGGGGCTGGTACACTGACCTCCGACATACCCGAGAGAGCCCTACAAGTTTCAGATACGCACCGGGGTTCCAGGGAGGATTTTATAGAGAGTACAGCAGTGTATCTTCTTCAAGTTAAAAAGAAATTCTTCCTCATTTCCCTCATTTTGCAAGAAGAAAGCTGAGGCCTAGGAAAGGTGCCTCGAAGTCTATGCAGAGTTATTATAGCCCAGGAGAGGCCCAGAACCCAGCGCCACCCAGACATGAGGGCTGAAGAGTGGTGGATCTAGAAAGGTGAAACTAAGCATCTGGGCATGAAAATGACTTTTGAAAGGGGAGAATCAGGAAAGTCTTGGGAAAAGTTATCTTTCTTGTTGTCAAAAGCACCAGACTAAGCCCAGTCACACAGACCACCTTGTTTCTCCACCCCTTGCATTAGGGATAACTGAAATATTTCTCCCTCATGTGAAGGGGGTGGGCAGTCTTCTCACCCACAGCTCTAAGACATGAATGTCTCAGGTCCTCCTTACAAAGAGCTCCCAGGCTTTCTGCCATCAGCCACCAAGCTGTAACAACTCATTAATGGTGACCATTGGATTCCAAATCAAGCACTCATGAGTTTGAGTTAATAACTCTCCCTGGACTCTTTCAAGGCTCGTCTCATGAACTTTGGAGTGCCATGAGGCCATTCTTAACTGAGTAAGGTAGCTTTTGTCAGAGCGCTGTGGCTCTGTGGTCACTAATGACTACTAAGTATGTAATGAAAACCTCAGCCCTGTTCTCTCTGGTCATTGTTAGCTTCCTGCTACAGTGGAAGGTGAAGCCCAAAGGATTTTGAGCATGAAAGACATCCAAGGTCATCTAAACAGCTATATTCTACAAATAAGGGTGCTAAAACTCAGACCACCAACAACAAAAAAGTAACTTGCTCAAGTTAAGAAAAAAAAGCTATATAATAATAGATCTATGCCTCTGGGAGGAAGTTAGGAAAAACTGCACCTCATCTTTTTCCAAACAGTGACTGCCTCGTCACAAACCAAATGCACTATCTTTCTTAAGCTACTGTGGCTCCCTCTATCCAGACTCCAAATCATATTCTAAAAATTGATATCCTGTTGACAAAAAGCCTAGCTTCTGGGTAAGTCATAAAACCCCATCCCTCTGCCATCTCAATCAGCTGAACCATGTTGGAGAACTTCTAACTTGTCAAGCTAAAACCAGTCTATGCCATTGACACTGGGCCGTACCACACCTCACAGCTGAGAAAGGACTCCACTCAACTTGATCTTGTCTGAGCTCTGCTACCAGAGTCACCAATGAGGACACGATAAACTGACCTGGAGACTAGCCAAGACTACTAGAAAGAAAGGCTTCTTTCCATGTAAGAGGGACAGTGTCATAGTTGAGACACTGAGCTTTTACTTAGGAATTAGCAAGACCATCTTCCAAATCATAGAGCAGACCCCAAATCAACACAGAACTAAGGAATACCTATTTATTCTGGTCAATCAAAAGAAACATAGAGCCTAGACCAAATCAAGGCGTCATGAGGAGGCTAAGGGAAGAATTTCAACTCCCTGCTCTGATGGGTAAGACTGACGGCTCATTAGACATCGCTGCACTAACTACTTCCATCCAGCCTTCTTTAAATCTTTCACAATTTTATATCATTCATTCATTCATTCATTCGTTCGTTCAAGAAAGTCAGAGTCCAGATGATGGTCAGTTCCCCATCAACACTGGACACCTTTTCACCACCCTGGCCCAGCCAGTCTCTACTCCAAAATGAACATTCAATAGAAGTGAAGCCGGCTCTGTGCATTTTAAAGAGTTAGCCTATTTTCAACTATAAAATAATATGTGGCATAGAAAAACAGCATGTAGGATGAAAAAAAGATCCTGTTTAGTTTCAGTGTGACATTTGCCTCGGGGAAGAAGAGCAGAGCTCATTGGCAAGCCGATTGTTGAAGCCCTGACCAGCCAGTTACAAAGTGTCATCATTTAATATGCCAGTCAGCTCTGTCTTTTCCAGGCCAATCACTCCTTTTGTGCTGGGGAGAGGGCAGAAGTGGGATGTAGAGGAGAAACAGAGCAGAGGGAATTGGGGGCAGCAAAATGAAGGGGCCATGAGCACCCAGGGATGAAGACTACAGAAGTGTAGTGTTTTATTGTTCAAACTCGTTCACACCTTCAGATGGGCCTTCCCGGTACCCACGGGGTAGACCAGTCAGAGTCCAGCAGCTCTTGGGTCATTTCAGCTGCCCAGGTATGGGATCTGTAAATTAAAGATCCAAGCCCATCTGTGCCTCAGACATGTATATCTTGGGTCCCAAGGTCACAAAATGTCCTTATGTCCTTAGAGCTAGGGTCATCTTCTGGCTTCAGATGCTATCATAAGTATCTAGTCTGTCAAGTTATGGGCAAAAAGGTCAGTAGATCCAAACCTATTACTGCCTCCTGCAAGCTCGACATATTTCTGTGTTTAGACATCATTGCAAGATCTCAGCTCCCTTTCATGACCGAGAGCTTTGTATCCAACTTACCATTAACAGGGTTCAGCCAACGAAGGGCTTTTGACTCTCTCTCCCCCCACCGCGGCCCCCTCTCCCAGTCTGTCAGCCTTTTCTTCATCAACTATATTTGTTACAATCAAGTCCTGTCAACTGTCACAGCTTACATACAGACTGCCAGTAAATATGTCTTTCCACTCATTAGACATTCCTCCTAGTCACCTTGGGATTTCTACCTTGTCTATCTCACTCCAAAAAACTTTTGTTCAGAAGTATAAGACACCCACTGAGCTATGTCAGCTTGCGGCCATTACCTCGGGAAGTGACAGAAAACACCCAACTGTCACTCATTAAGATCCATTTTTTCCAGAGTTGATGTAAGTCAGACTTTGCCCCCAAAACGAATCATGATTTATTTAATATATTTGCTTCTACAAGTGTCAGCTCATCAGCTTAAAATGTTCCTCCTTTAACTCTATTGAGGACTGTACAGAAAGTTTTCTTTGAAACCTAGTTTTTGCTTTAAGGCTTAATAATTAAAACAGAACCAAGAACAGTCAAGACTCTGCTGCTCTATGGGTGCACTTTGGTGGCCCCTGGTTTCATAATTATATGTACAAAGCAGTCATGTTGGAATTATCACTGGACACGCTGGGAAAATTGCCTCCCACTGAGAAGGCTGGCTTTTTCTGCCGGGCGCACTGGGCTGGGGCAAGATGAAATGAAAACCAGGAATGATTTGAAAGCAGGAACAAAAATAACAATTAGGGAAGGGAAGAGCAGGAAAAGGCAGCTTCTTAATTGCTCAGCCCGAGCGCCAGCGGGCAGCTCCCTGTCACACGGCAGGACCCAGGAGGACCTGCTGCCGTCCAGGGGCCTGGGGGACACAGATAAAGGTAAGTGTGTTGGCTGCAGCTTTTGGGAAAAGATGCCCCAGGCCTTGCTTTGACCTGGATTTGGGAAGAGATCAAAGCATGAGCCCAAGAGGAGGGTGATTTGACGGACTGATGGCTTCCTATGGGGGTCATTCCAGCCCAAGGTCATTTCTAGTCACCCTTCACTCTACTTCAGATTCACTTTGGCTGGTCCTTTCTCCCAGGAGAAGAGTGGCAGAGCACTGCAGAATGGGCTGCCTAGAAGGTAGAAAAATGCCCAGCAACTTAACATCCTCCCAGACTCCTCAACAGAAGCTGTGACTGGCCAAGCTGCACCCAATACAGGCCTGCTTGCTCCTGGATCCAAGGGTGAGGTTAATCCTGACAGCAGCTCTGAACACCAAAATGACACAGACCTTCACACACCCCCTTGTCAGGGATAGTCCTGTATAATGAGGACAAGGGGGCTGGAGAGATGGCTCAGCAGTTAAGAACACCGGCTACTCTTACAGAGAACCCAGGTTCAATTCCCAGGACCCACATGGTGGCTAACAACCATGCATAACTCCAGTATCAGGGGACCCAATGCCCTCTTCTGACCACCTCAGGCACTGAATGACATGGGTGCACTTACATACATGCAAGGCAATACACTCATACACATAAAATAAAAATATAGTTAGGACAAGAGCCTAGTAGAAAAAGAAAGGCAAATAGCCAGACGAATTGCCCAAGATAAGACCTGAGGGCTGGGCAGAAAGTGGGGTTCCTGTCATTGAACAAGTTCAAACCAGATCATTGATAGGGTACAGCCTGTGGAAGCCAAGCCTTGCTTGGAAATGTAGGCTCAGAGTTACTCAGATCCCTCATAGGTGAATATCTTAGAATTCTGAGACTATAATATTTTGCCAGATGTTGTTTTGTGCCTGTTTCTACATTATCAAGACAGAGCAGAATTCTCAAATCCCCTCTAGGACCTGGCCTTGGAGTTACCTACTCTAAGGGAAGTAGGTACCGGATTAACAGGAGCCACTGCGAGTCTGAAAGAAGCATTTAGACACAGGCTCTGGAAGGCAGGTCCCCAGGAAGTAGAGAGGCTACCACTTTGTTCAAGAAAGCTGCCCTGTTTCCTTGAATCCATTTTCCAAGGGAAACCAGAGATAGTCTTAAAACCCACGTTCCAGAGAACCTCAATCTGCATTCACAAAGCCTTCCCAAGAAGACCTTCCCATGGCTTCCCATCTTGTCAAATGAAAGCCAAGTCACAGAAGCCAGTGAGCCAGGCCCCACCTCTTCCACTCCTGCCCAGCCTTCATGATGGGCCTCAGCTTCCAAATCATATCTCTGGATTGACCTCACTTTATAATATTGAAGCATCAGCAGTCTTGTATAATTACATAAGACTCTTGAGAAAAATGATACAGAACCAGCTGCACATACCATCAGGAAATGAAAATGAATACCAGGGAGAGGAAGAGATGAAGTGTGGGGGGGGGGGGTGTCCCTTTGCAATGGCTCTTCTAATTTTCCTGGACAGTAAAGTCAGACAGACTGGAACTGGAACACTGAGAGGGTGGGTCTTCCATCCATTTCCTTCAAGATTCACAGAATGGACAGTTTGCCAGGTAGAAGTTTTAGATGCAAGCTCTCCACGGAGAGAACATGTCAGATCTCTACTGAAGTCATTACCAGAGGATAGCTTTCCTAGGAAACTGGCACACTCTTCCAACCCAATATCATGTGATTTTCCACCCCCCTCAGCTTCCCAAACAGTAGGAATGGGGCCATCAACCCCCAAGTACCCACTGCATACCTACTCAGAATCTTGACCTAACTCAACAGGCAAAATTCGGAGGAAGAAAAAAAAAAATTGAAAATCAGCCTGTAAATGGAACCTTTCATGTTGCCCAGCACTCACAGCTCGGAAGGTAAGATCAGAAATGGAAATGTTTGATGAGGTTAAGTCCATTTTCAACCCTTTATTCCAGTGTTTAAAACCATCATCTGTTTTAAGAAGTGAAGAGCTTTAATGTGCTGGGTGTACAGAAGGCACTGGGCTCCTGTTCCACATAGAGCACCAGGAGGCAGGGGCTGTGGAACATGCTGGAACCTTTTTTGCCTCAACCCTGTAAAGAAGAGAAGCCCTTACCTGCTGCGATCTGAAAATGATTACTGATGTTCTACAGCTGGGCAGAAACAAGAACCTGCGTTAATTAGAAATCAGGGTGGGAGATGTTCAGAATGGATGCATCTCCTTGGAGACCCTAAGCCAGCCCCTTTCCCCCCAAAACAACTACAAAAGGAAACAGGTGTGAGCTCTTCCCCCGTTGGAGGTCTGGTTCCAGAGCCTTTCTAAAATCCCATTTCTTCCTGGAAGTGTCTATTAATGAGTAATCCCCCGCCCCTGCTTTCTGACCCCCAGAGCATTTGCCTTTTATACTATTCATGGTTGACCCTTTAGTATAACATCATTCATTCCTTTGCTCATTCATTCCCAGGACCCTGTCAAAGCTATGCTAAGGGCTTTCCTTAGATTGGAGGTGGAAGACAACTGAAAAATATTTTAATAGAAAAGAAAACAGACATCACTGAGGGTGGGCATGACCAAGGTTACAACTGTCTTAGTAGAGCCTCTAGGCTCCCAGAGATCCCCATAAACTGGTCCTCACTAGTGGTTTAATATCCCCTGCCTGGACTCTGTTTGGTGGGGTGTATGTGTAGGTGTGGCAGTATACAGGTATGTATGGGTGGCGTGCACGTATGGAGGCCAGACATAAACCTCAGGTGTCCTTCAATAGCCTTCCCCCTTGGTTTTTGAGACAGGCCTCTAATGGGAACCTATAACTTGCTGATCCAGGGATCAGCCTGTTCTTACCTCCACAGCCTTAAGATTACAAGCATGTATCATCATGCCCCCATTTTTACACAGGTGCTAGGGATTGAACTCAGGTCCTCATGCTTGTAGGGCAAGCACTTTACTGAGTCATCTCCCTATCTCCTGGACTCTCCTTTTAGAAATTATTTTCATCATTCACTGGGAAATACCAACAAACCTTCCCACCCCGTCAGTCTCTGGGCTCATAGATCAGTGATTCTTAATGTAGCTGCCTGTTAGAACCACCTAAGAAGACTTAACATATATCTGCATCTGGGTTCTCTTCTGGGGGTTCTGATTTCATTAGTATGGGGTATGGCCTAGACACGGGAGTTTTTACCACCACTCCAACCCCCCAGTGATTCTAGCAGGCCTCCAAGGTTGAGAAGTGCTGTTCTAGAACCCAGACTCTCTAACTGGAATGTGCCTGTACATCCAGGATGATGTGGTAAAATGTAGTTTCTGATATAGGAGTGTGGACTAGAGGCCAAGATTCTGCATTTCCAGCAATCCCCCCAGCTGATGTCAGCATTACTGGTCTGAGGACCACCATTTTGAGCTAAAAGACTCTAAAACTGGGTTTCCCAACCTCAAGACTACTAACATTTTGGACCGGAAGATTCTTTTTGACGGGGTTAGAGGAGACTATCTGTATATTGTATGGTACTTAGGGGCACCCCTCTACTTCTCAGATGCTAACAGCATCTCCCTCAGTTGGAGGCATTACCAAATGCCCTTGGAAAGAAGACTAGGGACTCTCAGCTGAGAATCACTGCTGTAGAGGACAAGTATTGAGATACAGCATCTTAGGGTCCTCTATGTCCCCACCCAAAGCTCTAACACATTCCCCCACTATCTTTCCACACTTACTGATTTATAAGTTACTCAAAAGTGAAGATTACATCCCATGCATTCATCAGAAATCCAGGAAATACTTAGCACCAAGCAACTGCACCAAGTTCAGAGATGGGAAGGAAATTAGCCAATCTGTGGATACACTTTCAGTCTTCAATGCCACCCTTTTGGGTAGGTCCTAGGGTTAGTCCCGTATTACAACTCAGATTAGAGAAATGACGTGATTTACCCCAAATCACAAAGCTAACGAGCAATAGAAACAAATGTGAAGATTACTAGCTTCTCTCTCCACATTGCTTCCCAATGGAGCTCATAAGCCAGAGGGCAGCCAGCACAGACAGCCAAGCTCCAGACTCCAGCTTAGTGTGATGAGCTCCGGATCAGCTGCCATGGGAGGAGGACCACACAAAGAGAGCCATCAGGACAGTGGGAGGGAGGAGAGAGACCCCTTGCAGAAGAAGACACGTAAGCTGAATCTTTATGGACAAGGGGAATTTCATAATGGTCCGTTCACTTTTGGCTTCCCAACCCCACTGCACTGTCAGCTTCTTAGAGGGAAAACAGTTTGTTGTTTATTCTTCTCTCCTTCATTTCTTCATTAGACATATGCCTAATTTGAGTCCTGATTCAAACAACTATAAAAATATGAGACAAATAGAAATTTGAACAATGGCTATCCAAAAAGATATTAAATGATTCTGAAATGTTTACGTGCGTTAATGGTCAATATTTTAAGTCTTTATTTTTAGGAGTTCATATTGAAATTCTTACTAATGGGATGAAATGTCTAAGCAGGAGAGGGTAAAAATATGGGATGGTCAAGACTGACACACACTTTGCTCAACTTCTACATTTCAGTCTTTTCTAACACTTCTATTGGGGTACAACTCAGATGCCGTACGGCTTACCCATTTAAAGCATGTCACTCAGTGATGTTGACTGTATGCAAGAGTTGAACATCCATCATCACAGCCAAGTTTTAATTACCCCCGAAGAGCCCCTGTACCTCTTAGCCATAACTCCTCACTACTTTACTCCCTTCTCAAGTCATTGGAAGCCACTAATGTACTTTCATCTTTGTAGATTTGCTTATTCCGGACATTTCGTCTAAACAGAATTCTACCATGTGATCGACCTCTTTCACGTAGTGTAACTTTTTCAAGATTCACCATGCTGCCGTATGCACCGTTATTTCTTTTTGTGACCAAATATTACTATCTTTTATGTGTATACCACATTTTCTTTTTTCATTGGTTGATGGGCATTTTGGTTGTCTCCATTTGGGGGCATTTTTGACTGCGACTATGAACAGTCATGAGTAAGTTTTTGTGTGTGTGTTTACCTTCAGTTCCCTTGTCTGTATGCCTATGAGTAGAGTTGTTAAATCATACAGTCACTCCATGTTTACCTATTCAAGAAACCAACAGTCTGTTTTCCAAAGTATCTGTACCATTCATATCCCCACAAGCAACATTCCGTCTACTTTCAGATGTTTGAAATGTTCAAGAATAAAATTTAAAAATTTTCAAAACCTGCCGGCACAAGCTGGAAACCACCCACGCATGATCACAATGCTGGCAACTGTGGTTTGTTTGCTGTGTTGTGTCTCCTGACATGGGCACTCTGAGATAAGATCACAGCTTGCTGTCATTGCTTCTTGTTTGTTAGGTTTTAGGTACATATCTTCTCCATTTCATTTGGGATGGCATGACTCTTGAGAAAACCCAAATGATTCAAGTCAGTAAATGATCCACACTGGTTCCCAGAGCAGAAGGAATCGGAGCCTTGTTTTGCAAGGCTGCTCAGCAAATGCTTGTGTGATGACTCCCCAACGTAATTACATAAAATGAAAGCCACAAAGGAAATAATTGCTACAGTAAGGAGGAGGAAGGGGAGAGAGTCTTCAGACCCCAAGGTTAAATGCCTGGGCGTAAAGAGATGTAAACAAGGGAAGTCTTTCAGCAGGACAATTTTGGAAGTAATGGCACACAGAGCCACATTCTACGGGGGGACAGCAGGCACTCGGCTGCATTATACCATCCCAGGTCCCCATTTTCTCCTGTCAAGAGGTCTTTGACTGAAGACACAATTGTCTTCCAGTGAAAGGCTAAAATGCTATGTGGATGACTTGAATGATGGGCCGTAACATCTTGGCTGCTCAAGAAAAAAGCAATGCTAATGGATTTGTGCGCTGAGGAAGGTGAAAGGGGATGGATGAGAGGCCCTACTCGGCCTGCAGAGCACGGTGGAGTCACCTTTTGGGATATCGCTGGGGAAACCAAGGCTGTGGGAAAAATAAATTAATAAATATTCCACCCTGCAGGCAAGGTCAAACTTATAAACTTACTCATGACTGTTCACAATCGCAGTCAAAAATGCCCAAGTGGACACAACCAAAATGCCCATCAACCGCTGAATAAAGAGAATGTGGTATATCCACCCTTTTGGCTCCTGGATCCAGGTCTGTATGGTTAGCCTAGGCTGAGTCTGGTTCTCAAATTTTTCTAAGACTGAGCAAGTAGTTCCTCATGAGCACAGGACAGGTCAGTCTCCCACCCACCACATCCCTGTCCCAGGCCTCCCAGCAGCCCTCTCCCTCAGGGTCTCAGAGTGTTTAGAGAGATTTCCAGGACTGTCAGGTAAATTAGTCCACTCCTATTGCAGGTGTTTACAAGACCACTAAGATACTCAGATGTCCCCTGTCATGGGATAACATGGTGAAAGGAACTTCATATGCATAGCTATGCATATAGGAAAGACCCAGGTCCTCCTGCTCTAACACTCTCCAAGTAGAATTGAATATCCTGAGGACTGCAGATGGCAAGCTCACATGCTCAGCTAAGACAGGGTAAAGAGCCTAAGATTTCACATTCTAGTGTTTTAGGTAAGCACATCTCAGGAGTTTCTTTGGAAGGTCTTGATTTCAGGGGAGATTGTTGTCTGTGAGTGTCATGAAAGGGGAATAAGAACACACAGCTCTGGAAACGCTATAGCCCTTTCCTCTCTCTACAAATGAGGAAACTGAGGTTCAGAGAGAGGGTGAGACCTTTGAGCGTTGCAAAGCTAATCCTCCTCCAGCGTTCCCTGCTAGTGAAAGGCCCCATTGACAGTAGTAAAGGAACCAGAAAGTGAAGCCTGCCTTTGAGGTAGGCCATCTCTACCCCTTCCCATCCGATCCATCCCTGATTCACCCTTTCCGAACACTTCCTTTGCCACCACCTGAAGTAGGCTGGCACGCTCTCTGCTTAGGACTCCGACACCTGCTAATGTCCCTGCTTAATCATGCCAAGACTGCTGGTACAGTGATGATTACAGGCATGTACCTGCCTGTTTAAAACCCATCAGAGGCCAAAGAGACAAAACTTTAAATCACAATAGTCACCAAATCACAAGTGCTGCCTGGCCCCTTAGGAGTCTTCCATGACACCTTGGACCACGCCACGCCCTCACTCTTTTTGTCTGAAGCACACTTAATTTCTTTCTCCCTCCAAATAGGCTGCATTCTCTTTGACCCCAGGGCTTCTCCACCAATGCCCTTCCCTTTCTGGAAAAGTCTTGTCCCTTCCACACTTAATTCACTTGCAGGCACTGGCTGATGGGCTTCCTTGGGGAAATTGGCTGTGACCTGGCACTGAGGGAAGCTACTACATGCCATACTCTTATCGCCAAGTTTCTTTCCTTCTGATCACCCATCCTAGTTTATAATCATATGCTCATTAGTGTGATGAAGCGAAGACAGTCTACGTCCCTAGACAATAAGGATGAAGTCTGCTCTGTTACACTGTGTTTCCCAGCACCTAGCATGGTGCCAGACACCAGGCACACACTCTGTCATTATGCACCTGTATGATGGGACAGTTGTTAAAATATTGAAATGATTCTGCACCCCCTGATGATTAACTCCTGCTACCAACCTCCCAAGCATCCATGATACAGCAGCTGAACTATTCTCTCCCCTGGAGCTTTCAGACCTCTCTGTAATTTACTAACTGATCAGTAACGTTGCTACAGCACTTAAAGATGGCAGCTAACTGTCCTTAGTGTCATTCCAGTCCACGCACAGTAGGCACATAATAACCATGGGTTGCCTAAAAAAAAATTATAGTAGAGCTAGGATTTCAACCTAGGGCTTGTAACTTCCTTTTGTTTTTGTGTTTCTGGTCCCTTCCCACAGTTAGTATAGCGTACTTTCTTAAGCTCCAAGCGACAGCGACACAGTAGGGATTATGCCCAAGCCTCTCAGCACCCCTACTCCACACTCCAACCTACCAGAGAACCACAGCAGACACACATGTCTACCTCCTTACCCGAGCGTTAAATCCACACTACATAACACCAGGACAATGGCAGGTGGAGAAACTTCTCTCGCTATCAGCCAAAACTCTCTAGAGATCCCTACTCCAGAAGAAGTCCATTTACTCTTTAAAAGGGTGAGGCAGCCTAGCTGTCATCTTCCCACCGGTCAGTCTCCCCTAAGAGAAGTAAGATTTTATAAAAGGACTTTTCTTCCATTAGAGAAGATACTCAGGCCTGGTGAGATGGCCTGCTGGGTAAAGGTGTTTACTGGCAGCCTGACCATCTGAAATTGATGCCTGGAACCTACATGGCAGAAGGAGAGAACTGGCTCTTGCAAGTTGTCTCCTGACCTCTACATTTATACCATGGCATGTGTACACACGCACGCGTGCACACGCACGCACACATTAATTTTTTTATAATAAGAAGGAACTCAGTTGTGAGCAGGTTTTCATTCTTATCACCATCAGGATCTCAGGGGGGATCCCCAACTTCTGGGCACTGAGAAAAAGTTAGTTTAGGTTTTTTACAAACTAGAGTTTAAAGTGAAATGACAGGTATAATCAACTGATCTGAGCTCCGAGGGAGAAGAACTATGAGACCCATAGAGGGTGTGTGTAAGGGCAGGCTGACTATGGCAGCTGGGGTTCAGTATCGCAGCAGATCCTGAGAGACTGTGCAGGCTGTCTGCTGAAGGACAAAGAAGCTGGGGTGTTCCCATCCCTCCTTGACTGAGGAGTCCTCTGGGGGCACTAACTACTTGGGCATTTCTTATTTGCTCTGTGATCTGGCCATAGTCAGGAGTCATGGAGTATTTGAGGAGTGTCTGATAGTGATCTCGTGGGGTCAAGGGTCATATACAGGGCCTTCCATAGCATCTGCTACCATGTTCAAATGCCTTTTAGGAGGATACTGCTAAAGGTCATGTAGGAGACTTCATTTGGGGCAGTGTGGTATCATGGGAGAGCTTGAGCTTTGAGATCCAAACTTTGAACTTTGATATCCATTGACTCTGCCAGTCACTAGCTGGGCTACCAGGTGAGTGCATGTCCCAAAGTCTTGTTGTTTTCCATCTGTAATGATTATATTAGAGTTTAAGTTAAATGCTATATAGAAAATGATTGACAGAGTGCTAGGAATATTATTAATGACATCAACAGAATAATAATTGCTGTTAAGATAGAGCTCTTCCTCTTGGGTTCCTCAGAATCTAGAAGGTTAACCAGACTGAAGGAAGGGGAATGCAACTATTTTTCAAGTGCCCTCTGGCATTCACTTTCTTTTGATCTTCAACTGTTCTCTGTTGAAGGCAGCTTACTATAATGAAAATGTTGTGTTGTTATGATGTAATGGAGCTTAAATACCGATTTTGACATTCATTGGCTGTATGACTTTATGTGTGTTTCTTAGCCCTTCTATACTTCTTCATCTTTAAAATGGGCATACTAATGCCCACCTTGACAGCTACTGCAAAATGACTCACAGTATCAGGGAGAAGAGGAAATCAACAGTGTTGGCTCCTCCCACCATTTCTAGGGTACATGAATTACACTATGTCAGGGACATTAAGAGGGCAGGTATTTCAGATCTCTGTGTAAGGCGAGAGTCATACAACAGGCCATAAATGAAGTTAAGCTTATCAGTTGCACTATGTTACAAAAAAGAGCATGCCCTGCTGGTCTGGGACACCTAAGACAGAGCCTAACTTAGCTGCCTATCCCCTGCTCCCAACACAGTAGCTGCATTTAGTAGGGAACTTTTTAATATTTATGAAATACATGAAACAAATCTGACCTCTTTTTTGACCAGAATAACAGTACAATAAAAATAGACTTCAAGAGAATGGAGAAATGACTCAGTAGTTAAGATTACTGGCTGCTCTTGCAGAGGACCTGGGTTCAGATTCCAACACCCACACAGCAGATAACAACTGTCTGTAACTCCAGTTCCAGAAGATCCAACACCCTTTTCTGACCTCCACTGGCATTGCACAACATGGGTACACTTACATACATGCAGGCATAACACTCGTACACATAAAATAAAAACAAGAAGAAAATAAGAAATAAATACAAAACAAGAAATAAAAACAAGAAGACAACATGGACCACACTAAGATCTTGGAGGACAAGTATGGTGGTGCTTCTTGGTATCCAAAGACAAGCCAGCTGATTAGGACTTGCTTCAACAACATTCTAGCTAAACAGAATGAAATGTCTCCTCAGACCAGGATCAGCTTGCCCTTTTGTTCTGAACCATTGGTCTGATAGACTCTTCTCTGAAGAGAAGAGATCTCCTTAAGTCCCACTTCATTTAATAACTACTATCAACTCTCCTTATCTTTGGGTTCCTAATCTTTGGGTTTTGTGACCTCAGATTCAGTCAACCAAAGTTTGAAAATATTTGGGGGGAAAAAGAAGATAGCTAGTACAGATAAATCTCGACAGCATGTTGAGTATTATAAGTAATCTAGGAATGACTTAAAGTATATAACATATGTATAATTATATACAAATACTATACCATTTAATAAAAGAGACACGTATCACAGATTTGAGGGTCCTACAGCCTCTCTCCTCTTTTTTTCTCTTGTGCGCTCTCTCTCTCTCTCTCTCTCTCTCTCTCTCACACACACACACACACACACACACACACACACACACACACAGAGGGTGGACACCAAAGGGAGAAATACAGGGCTATTCGAAGCTCAAATGGCCAAAAACAGTCTTACTATGAAGCACCATCTACTATCTCTGAAGCACCATCTACTATGCACATCCACTATACTGCATCCCCTGAGAGTTTGTTCAGAAAGGTAGCATCTCCAGCCTGTCCCAGATTACCTGGACCACCATCTGCATTTTACAAGCCCACATGCAGAAGTCTGGATCATGTGGACACTGGTATTTCTACCTTGGCTGCACACCACCTGGGGAGCTTTTATTTTTAAAAAATTTATATTGGCAGCTAGAGAGATGGCTCAGTGGTTAAGAGCACTTGCTGCTCTGGAGGGCCAGGGTTCGATTCCCAGCATCCACATCAGATGGTCCCCAACCATATATAACTCCAACTCCAGAGGAACCGATGCTCTCTTCTAGCCTCTGTGGGTAACCAGACACGCACATGGTACTCGTACATACATGCAGGCAAACACTCATACACATAAAATTTTTAAAAATATGTTGATGCTTGAGTTCTCCCTTCATGATGCTTAGACAATGTGCATGGAATGCAGTCTGGGCAAAGCGATTGGAAGGGGGAAGTGGGTGGGGAAGGGGAATCAGGGAGGGGAGGAAGAGGAAGAGAGAGAGGAGGGAGAAGAGGAACGTGCTTACAAGTCCAGCAGACGGTTCTAAGTTGAAGCTTAGGAGAAGAGCCCTGCCCAGATCACTACATGCAGCGAATGCAGAATTCGTTTCCTCCTGGAGAATTATTTCCCTGAATTCTTCATGGCATCTCCTATCTGACCACTGTGAAGAAAGTTTTAATGTCACCTCAGTGCCCAACTCCACAAAGCTGGGTTTCTGTCTACTAAGAGGAAAAGAAAGAGCGGAGGCCCAAACCCAGCCCACTCTTTGCCCCTTCTATGTGTCTACACTCTGCTGAGTCCCATCTGCCTTCCTGTGGCTTGTACATCTGGTTCCGCTCCTTGGAAATATCTTCCCTTCTCACTGCTTTCCTCCCCTTGGGGACCACTTTCCTGGTTCCTGCCCAGAAGAATGACCTGAGGCCAGCAGGATCTAGCCCAGAATGTCCCCATGGCCTCCTCCTGAGTCCAGACTTCCAGGTGGGCTTTTGAAGTGATTACATCAGCCTGTTCATCAGAAACGGTCCAGCCCTCCCAGGAATCTCTTTGGGATAAGTACAAGGCTCTGGCTAATTTTAAATGTAATTAGAAGATTTTCTTCCTTTCTTCCAAAGCATGCTCAATTTCCATACCTCCCCCTCCTTGGAATACATTTCTTCTGAGGTCTTCTTTTCATTTTCAAAATTTTCCAGACCCCACCCCTAAATCAGAACACTTACAAAAGATGGAAATCCTGTGCTTAGTTGGTGTAGTTTATCAGCAAATAGCATTTTATAACACAGAAAGGCCTTTAGTAGGATGTGGAAAATATCATTCTCCCCACAACACTAATAATAAAGAAAAAGACCTTAAATTTCTTTTCTCTAAATTGCTTTTTATAGCCCATTCAGCATTTTCAGGGACATAATTAAAACATCAAACAGTTTTCCTGCTGGTTATGCTAAAATTTGAATACTTGAGACAGCCACTATTATTAGATATTAAAATGGACTTGAGTATTTATTAAAAAGATCCTCTTAAGGAACTATTCATTTGGGTTTTCTCAGTTTAATATAAAGACAGGTCCCGTAATGTGAAAATACCTGTTTCTAATAAAGACTGTAATTGGTAGCAGGAGGATATTTTTAAAAAATATAAAATATGTATTTTGTTCACTATTTTTCTAGTTTAATGTGACTAATTTCCCCCTCTTCAACTTTATCCCCAAGGAGAAACGTCTAGAAAGGAAGGCTATTACCAATACATGAAGCTCAGTAGTTTGCTTTCGTTGGATGTAATTGCTGTCAAGAAGACTAGTGGCTGGGTAATTTTGGTTTAAATGAGTACATAGCCTGAAAAGGGATAAATTAACCTCGGAAGGACTGAGATTAGATCCCAGTGAGAGATGGTCCTCATCGAAGGCACACAGAGTCCAGGGCAGGAGGGACTCGCCCCTCCTCCCCTAGAAAGAAAGGGAAGATGATTCTGGAAGGAAGGGTGGGGCAGAAATGATAGCAGCAGCTGTGTTTGATTTTCTAGGGGTTTATGGACACTAGTTTTTTTTTTTTCCCCCATAAAATGCCCAAGCCTTCTCAGATACTTCTCAGACCAGCTGTTTGGACATTGTTATTGCCAGCATATGACATGATAAGGCTGCCTCTGACACCCTAGGAAGAGAAGTGGAATGGGGTTGTGACTGCCATGTGACAAGTGGCCCAGTCTCCTGGGGGCCTGCTAAAGAAAAAGAGACTGGTAAGCAAATCTGCATGATTATCCAGGGCAGCCATCCTCTCAATGGCACACAGCAAATTGATAGAACTTTTGGTTCAGGGAACTATGGCCTGGAGGCCCAAAACATGTTGGCATTTCCAGGCATGGCCATTAGCATCGTATCGCACCAGCTTAGGAAAGCGTGTCCCAGGAAAAATAAGGCTCCAGAAACTTGCAACAGGTGTATCTCAACCCATGCCCTTGAGTCCTGGCCTGTGTGTGTGTGTGTGTGTGAACAGATGTCTTCTTCTGTGTACAGGCATACGTGGGAGTTTACATACATGAGGAGACAGAGAACAACTCAGATAGTGATCCTCAGGTGTCATCCTTCACTTCTTTTGTTTTTTTGTCAATCTCTCACTAGCCTGAAACTCATCGAGTAGGCTAGGATGGGTGAGAGAGTCCTGGGACTTGCTTGTTTCTACCTCCCCAGCACTGGGATTATAAGAACAAACCACCATAATGTCTTTTTTAAAAAAGCAGGGGTCCGGGCCTCATACAGTCAAGGCAAGCACTTTATACTGGCTGAGCCAGCTTCCAGTCCCTTAGGCCTGGTTTTCTTTGTACAATGGAGAAAGGACCAGTAGATTTGTAAATATTAGCCAGATGTCCCCTGCCTGCCAGCCACTCAGATACTGCAGAAAATAAAAATAAAATAATAAATGAGAGGTGGCAGAGTTGATGTCTGTGACTGGCAGACAAAAACCAGGACAAAAACCACTCTCTACTACCAGCCCTGCCATCTAACCCTAAGAACTCTGGGGAGTATACAGTTGGTGCCAACTGAATGCTGAGAGTATACAGTTGGTGCCAACTGAATGCTGGCGTTTGTGGGAAATGATGGAGTGACCCATCAGGTCCCAGCAGCTGAGAAGCCTGGCTTCAGACTTGAACTTGAGGCTGGTGGATCTACTGAAGAGCCTGATGTAGGTGAGGAATTCTCACAGCTATACTCAAGGGAAGCAGGGAAGGAAAAAAAAAAAGATGCATTCTTTGACTGAGACTCCGTTGGCACTTTCAAAGCAAAGAACAGATAGTTTCAACAAGAAGTGAGAGATTTCCCAAGGGAGCAGTTCTTTTTCCCTCCCCCTGCTTCTTTGTCCTCTCAAAGAACATCCTAGCTCCCAGCCATCATCAATTTGATGATGCTGCCCAGTGTTACTTTTGAGAGAAGCCAGGTCTGGGAAAGGTTTTCCTGCCAAATTCTTCTGATGAAAGCCTTCTCCTCCTTAGCTCTCTAACTCCCACCCACATGTTGAGGGTTAGCCCAGACCTCTGGCCCCCAGGTCAAGGCCCCTGTTCGGCAGGTGGAGGGCATACTTGGTCATGTCACAGCCTCCCAACTGGAGCCTTGATAGGTGGTAAACAGAGAAGGAGTAGACCTGAACAGAGCTGGCAACAAATATGTATCTGAAGCCAAAGAATTTTGTTTCGCTGCCCTCTGTTGAAGTCAAAACAGCTCCCAGAGTATCCTCGGGAGAACAAGACACTCTCTCATCATGTGAGGTTCAAAGATCCTGGGAGGCGTGTGGCGTCGCTCAAAGTGTCTGTATGTAATAACGCCTCTATGATGTTGTTTTGTTTCTGGCTTGCCTTTACCTGAATTATCTGAAGACATTGTTTGAGGCTATGAAAAAATATGAATAATATTAGGCCTTGAGATCAAAAATCATTTTTTATTTCAATGGTTGTTAGCTGCCAATATCCCATGCGCATTTTTCAATTTCCAAAGCAATAGGGAGATTCTGTGGAGATCATGTGAGGGTTAGTTTTTCTTATCTTTATTTTTGTTGTTATGCTTGGGTCTTGATTTTTGAAATTGGTGAAAACTATTTTATGTCACAAAACTAATCAGGGCAGGGAAGCCACCATTTAAATGTCGGATCAAAAGGAATCATCCAAGTATGTGTAATGACATGGTGCCCAATGTAACAAAGTACTTATTTCTTTGCAGGATGTCCCTGCGTGTTCCAGTAGTGCTGTAACCCTGGACAACCTGTGGCAAGAGATACAAATAACTTTCCCTGAAAAAAGACAACTCTCCAGCCTGCCCTTTGAAACAACAGACAAGAGGAAGGTGACCTTTTCTGCACTAGTTTGTCCATTTGGTCTGGCTTAGCAGGAACCAAGTTTGAAGAACTAAACAGAACTTTGATTTTTTCATTGTTATTCTTATAACCGAATCCATGGGCAGTGCCTGACCCATGTGCCAATCAAATAAGCACCAGTTACAGCTAGCTAGTATGAGATTCATCCATCCACTTCCAGGCAAGGGCCCTTGGATGTGCTATGTTTAATTCTGAAGGCAAGATCTTGAGCATCTGCCATGTTCATGGTTTCCTGACCAAAAGCAGGACAGCTGGCTCTGGCTTGACTTACCCTCCAGCTAGGTCACAGGTTTGCACATTTCACCCCTGACTGGGCCCTGGTGTACTTACGCTTTCCCCATTTCCCCAGTTATTGAGGTTGAGTCAGAAGGTTCTTGGTGGGTCAGCCTTCATTGGTCATGTTCCCACCCAGCTCCTGAAGCACAGTCAACCTTCCTTCCCCTTCATCCAGCTGCTCTGACTCCAATGCAAGCACTCCATGACCTTGCATATCTTACGGTATTGAAGTCATGCTTTGATTCTTACAAAGGCTCTTAATCTGTTTCATTTCCTCCTTTCCTTCTGCTCTTGAACCACTGTCAGATATCCCACAGAAAACACTTCTCTGGCTTGTCCTTACCTTGTTCAAAACCCATCAGTGGTTTCCCATCACCTCTCGATTAAGCATATGCCTGAAGACAACCAATCCTCTACAACCTGCCTCTACCTCCCATTGTTTCCAGATTATCTCAAGGTTTACTTCTTCCTCAAAGTCATTCTTGACAGTGGGCCTTATTCTCCTCACCGTGGAGAGTACCATTTGGCTGTAACTTTATCTTCTTTCCTCATTGCCCCCTAAGTGCACCTTAGTCTTCACGCACTGCTCTGCTCTCTCCTCCACATACATACTCACACCGCTGGCTCTTTCTACAATGCCCTCTTCCAACACTGTCTTAACCCTCACTCTGAATTCTGCCTTTCTATTCGATAGATGTAAATGAATGTTCAGCAAACACTATTCATAATATTAAGAAAATAGAAGCAAACAGTTAAGTGAATTATTGGACAAGCATACCATGTGTGCTGGCTGATCCTAATGTGAATGCCCTAAAGTGAGAAATGCCTGGGTGATTAGTGAAGCACACTTTTGGGTGGGTCTGTGAGAAACCCCAAGAGAAGGATGGATCCTGGGGGTTCTGAGCTAATGAATGGATTTGTAATCTGATGGCATTAATGGGAGGTAATGGAAGCTTTCAGAGGTAGAGCCTAGGTGGAGGAAGTAGTTCACCCCGAGTATGTTCTTGTCTGTATCTTGTCCTGAGTCCCTCCCTGCCTCTGTCTGCTTCCTGGCCATTATCAGATGAGCAGCCTCTGCCATATCCTCCCATTGTTATGATATTCTGCATCACTTCAGGCCCAAAGCAATGGGCCTAGCCAAACTTCCAAAACTGTGTCTTTCCTACTTTTAGGGTACTTTTGTTTGGTAGTTGTCAGTGACAATAAACTACCTTGCATGCAATGAGTATAAATCACATCTTTGGTAACTGTTTAATGACTTATGAAAACCCATTATTTTATTGAGTAGGCCTCAAAAGCAGTCATTAAACCCAAGCCCACTTTTGTGAAAAATATGTGTGTGAACACACACACACACACACACAGAAAAGACTCACAAGAGTCTTGACTTGTGACTAATCATGACTAATTTTCTTCTTCGTACATTCTAATATTTTCTATAATGAATGCAGAATGCTTTCATAATTTATAAGTTCTAGAAATAATCATTAACTATAAAACACTGAGCAAAAAACACCCTCCCATTGCTCCAGGATTATCTCAAGGTTTACTTCTTCCTCAGTCATTCTTGACAGTGGGCCTTATTCTCCTCACCGTAGACAACTACCATTTGGATGTAACTTTCTCTCCACTGAGCCTCTTCCACGGCACATGGCCTACACTGCTTCTCTCAAGCACCCCTGCCTGGTTCTGGGGACTGCACCCTGAGCCTCACATGTTTTGCAAGTGCTCTACCACTGAGATATATCTCAATCCTTTTGTTTTGAGACAGGATCTCATTAAGTTGCCCAGGCTAGCCTTGAACTCATTTTGTAGCCCAGGCAGAACTTAAAGTTGTGATCCACCTGCCTCAGCCTCCTGAGTATCTGGGATTGCGGGTCTGTGTACAAGGCCCAGTTCTGTTTTCTATTTGAGCTATTGTATCCATCTCTGTCCTACCTATGATTGTTCCTCATTCAGGACAGATACACAGCTGAGCCTGGATAAGTGCTTTCTTCACACAGATTCTACAGCTAAAGGTTAAGTAACCAGATATTGTAAATAAAGCAGGGCTTCTAAAACTATTCCCCTTATAGACCCTTTTTACCTGAGAAAATTTTACCTCACCTTGAATAATAAATATATAAATAGGTATACAAATTAAACCTCTAATGACAGAAATCACAAATAAATTTATTTTAAATAATTTTTTGGCATGCATATAATCTTATTTATTAAAGAAAAAAATTAAGTTGCATGCTAACAAGATAGGTATGCTTGTTTATTTTTACATAAATAATTAAATCTGGGCTGAATATTTGATACTGCAGGACAAGGAACATCGTCAACACTTTTAGAGTTGAATGATATTTCGATTTTATAATCATCAGTGCTGAGAATGAAGCCTTTCATAAACACATAATGCAAAATGCCAGAAGATTCTTTCAGGGCCATTTCAGGAGTTGTTGGAAATTCTGTCCTAAATCATAAACCAAAATTCATTGGATTTTTTTTGAGACAGGATCTGCCTATAGTCTGAACTGGTCTGCAACTTGCTATGTAGAGCAGCCTGGCCTCAGTCTCACAGAGCTCCACCTGCCTCTGCCTTCTGAGTGCTGAGATTAAAGAAAGGCCTGCATCACCCACTGAATGACTTTTATGAGATTCAAGTTATAAGGTCAAGCAGCTTTATTTTTATTTTTATTTTGTATGTGTCTGAATGTATTGCCTGCATGTATGTAAGTGCACCTGTGTCATGCAATACCCATGAGAGTCAGAAGAGTGTATCAGAGCACCTGGAATTCGAGTTAAGGATGGTTGTTAGCCACCATGTGGGTGCTAGGAACTGAACCAGGTCCTCTGCAAGAGCAGTCAGTGCTCTTAACCACTGAGTCATCTCTCCAGCTCCTCCCCCTTTTTTGACATAGCATCTCACTATGTAGCCCTGGCTAGCCTGGAACTCACAGAGATCTACCTGCCAATGCCTCCTGAGTACTGGGATAAAAGGCATGCACCACCATGTCCAGCCTCAAGCAGCAATTTTTAAAATTAAACATTCAAACACAACACAATCCAAAAATATATTAATTTGACACATACTGAGGAAGGGTGATTAAACCAAGTGTTTCTATTAATGACAGAAATGCTGCTATTCATAGCCTTCAATAGTGCCAGATCTGAGCTGAAGCATCTCAGGCAGGCTTCATCCGTTGTGTATGGTGTGACAGCACACAGTGCCGAGTGAGGACACAACGTCTGTTCAGAATAAGTCTGAGCAAAGTCACCCAGGGCCACACAAAGGAACACTGCCAGAAACACCTAAACTACATTACACATTTGATTTGGAATTTTTATTCATTGTATATTCATAAACCTTTTGTTGTTGCCAAATTTTTCTTGATTCTCCACCCTACATTCAGCATTACAACCTCACATGGGGTCATGACTCACAGTTTAAGAAGCTAGGGTCTTGGACCTGGAGAGATTGCTCAGCAATTAAGAGAGTTTCCAGAGGATCTGAGTTTGGTTCCCAGAACCCACATCAGGAAGCTCACAACCACTTGTAACTCCAGCTCGAAGAGATCTGGATCTCTCTTCTGGCCTCCACTGGTACTGCACTCACGATCACATACTCCAACACAGACACATGCAAACACACAAATAAAAAGTAAAAGAAAAAAAAACAAATAAAGAAGCTAGAGTCTGAACATCTATATCAGCTATGCTGGACAGTCTTGGGTTTTTGTCTTTTCCCTTCTTTATTGATATTTTTTAATACTTCTGCAAGCAACTAGTTTGAAGAGAATATATCAAATAACTTTGATTTGTTCATTTCTTAAAAGAAAAAAAAAATGGAGAAGCCGAGTCCAACTGATATCTGGCCTATCCTTGTTAGTGAGTTCAAGAGGTACTTAGCAGAATGGCCCATAGAATAAAAAGATTACCTTCAGGATTTCCTAAGGATATTTATCCCTAGGTGGGGAAAGATATTCTCATTCTTCAAAAATCTTATAGATGTGAAGCCATTACTCAAACCCTTCCCCATCTCAGCCTGGCCTAGCACAAACCAGATACTATAGATTGAGACCAACAGCCAGTGATCCATGCTGACCTCTACCGTCAGGCTCTGACTCCCAAGAGTTAATGTCAACTTAAACCCATCTGAGAGCCTGAAGAGTCAAGAAGTGCCACATACAACAATTTTCCCTTTTGGTTTTCTGAAGCCTTGCCCACGAGAACATTTCAGCAGCCCTCACTGATCCTTCCTCCTCACTATGCCAGGGAAATGCAATACACCCAGGTGCAGAGGGGGCACTGGCTGAAACCACCCAGACAGGTAGCAGCTCAAACACACGGGGCAAGGGGAACACGTTCCCTACTTTTGAGAGAAACCAATATGCATGAGGAAGAACAAGTTAAAGTTCCCATAAGTCAGTCTCCCTGTATTCATGCCTCTGATGGGTGATATTGATCATCAACTTGACAGCATCTAGACTTTCTAGGAGACAAGCTTCTGGGCACACCTGTAAGGGATTAGAAAATCCCTTGAGTTAATTAAAGAGAGAAGACTCACCCTAAAATGTGGGTGGCCTCATTCCGTGAGTAGGGGTCCCAGACTGAATATAAAGAAGAAACCGAGCTGAGCACCAGCATCTCTCTCCCTGCTTCCTGACCGAGGATGCAACGTGACCAACTGCCTTAAGCTCCTGCTGCTATGACTTCCTGTCATGATGGATGACACCCTCAAACTGTGAACCCAAATAAACCCTTCCTTTCTTAAGTTGCTCTTGTCAAGTATTTTTGTCACAGCAATGAGAAAAGCAACTAATACGCTACCTTTCTCTGAATCTCCTTCAAATCCCACTTAAGTCCCACTCCATAGGGGAATCTATGAGGCTGCCTAGCAAAGTGATTTCCTCCTCTGACACTCTACACCCATCTCATGAAGCTCTATGAAAAGTATTGACAATGTTCTAGTTTGCTTTCAATTGCTGTGACCAAACACTCTGACTAATACCAACTTGGGAGGAAAGGGATAATTCAGCTTACATCTCCCAGGCCACAGTTCATCATTTAAGGGAGCCGAAGGCAGGAACTCAGGGCAGGAACCTGCAGGCAGGAGCTGAAGCACAGGTCATGGGGGAACGCTGCTTGCTGGCTTGCTCCTCTGGCCCGTGCTCAGCCTGCTTTCTTATTCAAGACAGAACAGCCTGCCCAGGGGTGGCACCACCCACAGTGGGCTGAGCCCTCCCGCATCATTCAACAGTTAAGAAAATAATTCTACAGACATGGCCACAAGCCAGTCCAATGGAGGCAATACCCCAACTGAGGCTCCTCAAGCCCGGTATGTCAAGTTGACAACTAAAGCTATCCAGCACAGACAATGTAAATCGAGCACTCAGTGTGGGATGGACCACGCCATTGATGCTCAGTAATTAGCATTAATTAATAAGTTCTCCTGCAGTCTTAGTCTTATGTCCCCAGTTGAAGGTTGGCTCCTTGGCAGTCGGGATCACTTCTTCAGAAGTATAGCTTAAGCAGTTCATCATCATCCAGAAATGGATTGTTCTACATCTCAGGAATTCCCTGTGTGGTTGAGGATTTAATTTGGAGTACGGCCACAGATACTCTTGGAGGAACTGGTTCTAACTCTTTCTCCACAACCCCTCCTTGAACTCCAACAGACAGAGGAGTCAGGCTGGTTTCAGCCGGTGTCTGCCTGGAGACACCAATGAGCAGTCTTTCAGCCCTACCTTCCTTCTTTCTTCACCATGACTTCTGCCTCCGCCAATGGGGATCAGTCCTTGCTCTACCGTCATCATATCCAGCTCTCCTTCTGCCTGGTGATGGCTTTTGACCATTAACACTTCCTGCTTGTGTGTGCCTGCCTCACCTGCTCTTTCCTTTTCTTCTCCTCTCATACATCCATGGCATTTAGATGGAAGGAAGTAGGTGGTCTGCCCTTGGCATTGTGAGATAGTCCTCCTGGGTCACAGAGCATCTGTGGTCCTTGGATCGACCCGTGATGTGATCACCACCTTTGTCTTTGTTTCTGAGGTGCTTTATCTTTTCTTTACATTCAGACCAGTGATCATTCTGGAAAATGATAATGAACTCCAAGATAAGACAGCTTTTATTCTCCCTCTTAATGACACCCCTTCCTGTGAGCCTAGTTCTTGGTAGATATAAAGATGTTCCATGTTCAATTAAGCTTGTCCAGTTGATTCAGTGAAGTATTTGCTGACCAAAAATCTACTGCTCTGGGCTGGTTGGCCTCAGCTTCTAAAGGATGAGTGTGGTTTTCACAAATTTCCCTCATAGAAAGTTTCAGGTAAGCTGGTGTGATTTTGTAATTTCATAAAGACATTTGACATCAGAAGCTTCTAGGGCTCCAAACGTCTGGTCTCTGTGGCCTGACCCAGCATGAGGCGAGATGCCAAGAGAAGAGACGCCGTTTGCTCTGCAGCCCTCTGCAGATAATTAGCGTGGCTCGGGCGCAAACAAATTCCTGCCTCCTGCTCATCTCCATGGCTCTTGTAGAGGTCTGGGAGACAGGGACTTTTTCTTCCTCAACCGAGGCACGTGGAGGTGACTGGGGAGAGGCGCAGGAAAGATGAAAACAGCCTCTTGTGAAGCGACACGCTCTGTGAACTTCTTCTGATTTGCAAATGAAATTTCTCCCACAGACAATGCAGGCAGCACAGAGCCCTGATTGAAGACACAACTCATGAAAGTCTCTAATTCAGAGTTGGGGGGCAAAAAACTCCAGTCACTGAAAGTAGAGAGCAGAGCTGGAAATAATGAACCACATTAACTAAGAAATCGCAAAAGCCATCTCTATTAGACAGCTGTTTAGGTCAAAAGGAACCAGACGGGAGACACCAGGAGGAAGCCCAGGCTCCTCGGGATAATTGCAGCACAATTAATACAGGGTGAGTCACTGCCCTGATGGAAGTGGGCTCCCACTGCTGCTCAGAGGGAGAGGGCCTCAGACCAGGCCCCTCCTGTAACCAGCAATCCCCTTCCTCGCCATCTGTAGAAATGTCCTCCGGAAATAGGTCAGTGAGAAGACATTGCTTTAAAAAAAAAAAAAAAAAAAGCTAGAATCCACAGATATCAACACAGACAGGGCATTGCCTAGAAACCTGGTAACAGATTTAAAAGACTTCCATCCCAGTGTGGGGCTCTGCCAGCAACTCACAGCAACAGTCAGGTATCAAGAGAGGGCAAAACAGAAATAACACATTCGACACCTGCAGGGTGCTGGGTGCTAGGACAATGCTTCTACCCCATTATCCTATGGGATGAGGATTTTTAGCAAAGGTAGGAGTTGACATGCATGGGAGGAGAAAAAACAGGGATTAGTCAATGAACATGCACCCACATTCTTCTCTGATGGCACTTGTCTCTCTTCTCCCTGGAATCGGAATCAGGTAGAGATCTCTGAGTTATGAGGAAAATCCCATGGCCCTTTTCAGACCCACACCAGAGTCTCACATGGAGCAGAGTAGAGACCTAACCCTAAGGCCACACAGCTCCAAACCAAATTAGAAGAATGAAATGCTCAGACTGTAGTGTTGATCTGTCACTAGGAGAGTGTGTCAGGGGCAGACTTGTGGGTGGACTCTGGATGAGGAGGTGTCTCTGAAGAGATGAGGTGGCCACAAATTACACTCTAAAAATGGCACTCAGTTGACTGTTATTCTTGCTGGGGGTGTTACTAATGGCAGAGTGCTCGCCTAGCATGTACAAGGCCCTGGGTTCTGTCCTCAGTATTCCCAAAATTAAAAGAAAATTTAATTCCCTGCTCTGAAAGTTTCCTGGTTGCTATAATCCCAAATTCCTCTCTCCTCATCCAGGGGTACCTTTGAAGGTCTGAGTGATTCCTGAGATACAGAAGGGGCAAGAATGAGCCAGAAGAGCATTCCAATGAACACACCTGTCAATTCAGAGACTTCATGAGAAAGCAAATTCATTGAGAATCTAAGTTATAAGCAGAGGTAGACCAGAGCTGATTAGTACTTGCTCACAAAAGACAACTGTTAGCTGGGCATAGTGGTACATGCCTGACATCTTAGCACCTGAGAGGTAGAAGCAGGAGCATCACAAGTTCAAGGGCAGCCTGGCCTATGTAGTGAGTTGCAGATCAGCCCAAGCTGCATAGTGAATCCTTGACTCAAAAAAAAAAAAAAAAAAAAAAACCAGGTTGGATGAGACAGCTCGTGGATACAGGTGTTTTGCTTGAAAGCCTGATGATAACCTGAGTTTAATTACTGGGACCCACATAAAGGCAGAAGAGGACAACTCCACAGTTGTCCTTTGATCTCCACATACACTCACCATGGTATGCATGAGTATGTGTACACAGAGAGAGACAGAGAGGCGGAGAGGATGAGGAGGAGGAAGAAGAGAGAGAGAGAAGGAGAGGAGGCAGAAGAGGAGAAATAATAAGAATAATTAAATTTTATTTTAACCAAAAGGGGGGAAAAGACAAAGTTCATCTTTCAGGAGTTTGAAGCCTGACATCTGCGATCTGCAGTGGTGGAGGAGAAAACTATAGTAATTGACGAACACTAAAAATCAAAGCTTGTTTTCCTCTTTCCAGAGATCTAGCTCCCTGGTGGCAAGTAACAGAAGAGCCATCAAAACAGCTTAATCTGAAGGGAACTTTATTTGCCGTTATGACTAGAAAGTTCAGTGGGTGAATCACTTTTAGAGACAGTTACATCCTTGCCTGTCTGTCCTTCAGCTCTGCTGCCTCTATGCTATTCTAAGTCTACAGAGACTGTCTCTACCTGGCAAAAGAGATGGCATGTGCTGTGGTTTGAACGGGCTTCATTCTCACCAGCATTCATGCAGAGGTTTGGTCCCGGGGTAGTAGTGTTAGGAGCTTAGGACTTAACCCCATTGAGAGGGGGTTAAGTCCTGGGGCAGAGTCCTCATAACCCCATTAATACCTTGCTATGTAAGTTCTCACTCTTCTAGGACTGATCAGTTATTGCCAGCATGGCCTGCTGCAAAGTGAGCCTACCCCTCAGGCTTTGCTTATCTATGTGTGCTCACTCGCCTTTGACTTCCCTCCACGAGTTGAAGCAGCAGAAAGCCCTCACCAGAAACCAGGCAGATGGTAGCGCCATGTTCTTGGGCCTTCCAAATTCCAGAACTAAGAGCCCAAATAAACCACTTTCCTTTAGAAATTACCCAACCTCAAGTATTCTGTTGTAGCAACAGGAAATGGACTGAGAACAATTACTTGACCCATATTCACTCTAATTAGGCAACTCAAGTAAGGATTATTCCCCTACTGCATCTACTAGAGAAGTGAAGAAATGATTCTGATCAACCTTGGATTCTATTCCCATCCCCAAACCAACCACCAAAACCAGGGAGCTGGGGAACCCTAACTAGGCAGCAAGGATCATGAGCCCTGCCCTGAGAGAGGGAAGTGGCCACCACAATTGATGTTAGGGCTTTTTCCAAACCTTGAGGCAGCTCGGGGTGTGCCACTCAGTGGTAGAGTTCCTACGCACCTACATAGCGTGTACAAGGTCCTGGTTTGATCACCAGAAGTAGAGGGGGAAAAAATGTACTAGAGACTAATATGTGGCCAACCCCTCTGACTTAGGGGAGCCAATGGAGTGGAATTAAAACTTTTAGTCAGTGTGATGCTTTGAATGATAATGACCCCCACAGGCTCAAAGTATTTGAGTACTTGGTCATTGAGTCGTACTGTTTAGGGAGGGGCATAGAACATTTAGGAGGTGTGGCTATGCTGTAGGAAGCTCGTCACCGGGGGAGTGTAGAGCCTTGCCCATTTCCGGTCTCGGTTTCTCTCTCCTCTCTCTCTCTCTCTCTCTCTCTCTCTCTCTCTCTCTCTGCTTCCTGAAAGTGCTTGAGGACATGAGCACTCAGCTTTCTGCTCCTCTGGCCTCCCTCCATGCCTCCCCTACCATGGCAGACTCTTAACTCACTGCAACCATAAGCCAAAGCCAAATAAACTCTTCCTTCTAGAAGCTGCTCTGCTCGGGGTGTTTTATCACAGGAACAGAGAAGAAGCTAATACACTCAGCATGTCAGTGCAGTGGAGCCTAGAAAGGATTTAGGGAGTCCTCGCAAGTAATGAAGACAATCCACTTAAAAGGATTCAATCATTACCAAAACATCATAAGAAAATAGCTGACCGCCCCGGGTAGCACCAGCTACCACCATATGAGCTGTGATGAAGATGGGGTAAGAGATATCTGAACAGCTTAAGCAGATACCTGGCAGCTTGTGAATGCTCTGCAAGTACAATTGTCATTAATATTGCAATCATGCATCTACTTGACCTCCCATTCCTCACCCATTGCAGAAAGATAAAGATCCTAAGAGCTTCCTTGGAGGGATGCTGAATTTGATTGAGACACGGTCATCTAGAGCCTGGTCTATCATGCCTCTCCATGTAGACAGTTCTATCAGGTGGAAACATTGCTTCCTCAAGCTTCCTTCCTCTTCCCTCTGTCTTTGAATTACCCAAATACGTACTTGGCATTTTCCTTCCTTTTATCCAAACACACCAAGCAAGAGTCAAGGAAATAAGACAACCATTTTGTCTCCAAACTGAACCTTCTGGAAATGTGTTTCCCCAGCAGTTTTGTTCTTGTTGTTTTGCTAAGAGCAGGTGGGCTTGATTGAAGAGAAGTCAGTTATTAGCAAATACTTTCTCTCATGCTGAATGCCTGAGAAACTTGTGCAAGTTCCTGAAAGGATAGAAAATAGTCTTCCATCTCTTTGATTCAAAAAAGACACCGAAGAGGGCAGAATGCGGCACACAAGATCCTTAGTGGAGTGGTAGTATCAGTGTGTGTTGCTACATTTGACAGTGCCTCGGTGATAGGACTGGGCATAGAAGTGACGCTCAGGGGGAAAAAAAAAAAAATTCAGAACAGACAGATGGGAAGAGCTTTGTCACTCCAAGAATAATAAATGTTTGCAATGGCCTACCGCGCAAGGCTGTGGAGGTAAAGACAGCCAGTTCGTCCAAGTAGCAATTAGATGCTATCCTGGGGGAAACACCGTATTACAAGAGAGGAGCATCAATGTGCCAAATGGCTTTTCACGCTTCCAGCACTGCCTATGTTCTTTTCGTACCCTTAAAGGTCTGCATTCCCAGAATACGTGAGCACAGAATTAGGCCCAGCAGAATGCCCTGGGAAACTGAGCCAGGAGAAACAGGCAGGGCCACAGCTTATGATGCTTAACAGTGATATCGATCTCGTTTCCATTGCTTCTTAGGTCTTGAGCTGGTGCTAGTTAGGGAACAGGAGACAACTGAATCCTCCAGGTACCCAACTATCCCTGCTCAGCTAGGCCCAGTTATGCCACATGAAACTTACTCCACACCGAGGCTTGGGGATTCAATGCTATATACAAATGGAGCAGTAAAATATAATAAATAGAAAGGGCCATTGGCCAGGGCTAGAGCCCTCCTTCCTGTAAGTCCATCCTGATTATTCCCTATCCCAGGATCAAGGACCTAGATTTTGGGTTCATTTTCCCCACATAGGTCAAGGTCGAAGTTTTCAGCAATTTTCCAGACCCTGTTTGTGCAGCTGTCCTTTCACATATCTACATTTAAGGCAAAGATATAATTCAAGTCAACTTCTTTACTTAAATTCCAACACCAGCATTGGCTTAGTGGTGTTCCCCAAATCTTCCTTGCAAGCCACATTAAAAAGACTACGCAGGCCTAAAGGGAATCTGGAACACAGAGGAAGGGAAATGATTGAAATGAGCAAATATGTGAGAGGGGCCAATGTCAAACACAGGAACTGAAACTGAAGTTACTGATCTACTCAGACAGCAGAAGCAGCTTGGGCATTTGTACAGTTAAGCTCTGAGGATGTAGCTCAGTGGTAGAGCACTTATCTAATGTGTAAGACTCAGAGGTGGGGGGAATTTGAGAAATGTACACAGGTGAGCTAAAACAGTATGAAATAAAGGATAACTTCATCATTTAGGGTACTGAGAGGAGATAATCATACAGAATACAGTACCAGCCCAGCATCGTGGCATAGTCCTTTAATCCCAGCACTCAAGAGAAAGAGGCAGAGGCAGACATATCTCTGTGAGTTCCACACCAGCGAGGAATACATAAGGAGACCTTGTTTCAAACCAAACAGTACTGGCAGTTCAAGATATGACAGAAAGCATGTTATTATTGTTATTGATATCTTCTGGTAGGATTTCTAGATGGAAAGAATGGAGAAAATAAAGCAAATAATTTTAATGGAAGAAAATGTGTCGAGCTGATTCTCCACTAAGTTCTTCAGGAAAACAAAAAGAACTTTAAATATATTATGTAAAAGCACACAAAATTAATGAGAGAATAAAACGTATTTAACTTTTCAGGCAGAAAAAAAAATCTACAAAAGAATAAGAAAAATTGGAATCTCAGTAGCCTACTGGGAGAAAAAAGTAATATATTCAAATTTCTGAGGGAAACGAATTTTTCACCTATAATCTCATGTCCGCTCAAAGAACTACATTCTGTAGAAAATAAATATTTTATGTACAATAACTAAAATGAATAATAAGAGAAGGTTTTTGTCTGACATTCCTAAATATTGCCACACTTAAATTCTCTAAAAGACTTAGAAAAATCAGAATAAAACGAGCAAGGAATATAAGCATTCTAGATGTAGAAGATGGAGCATTTAGGAAAATCTTGAAGTTTTAGTTCCTTTTCTGTTGCTGTGATGAAGCGCCATGGCCAAGGAAGGCCACTTACAGAAGAGTTTATTGCTCTTACAGTTCCAGAAAGGGTGAAAATGAAAGACAGCTAAGATTCAGAAAGTGCACGTGCCTTCCACATTAACAGAAGAGTAAAAGAAAAGGCATGTGTGTTAAAATACATGGGAGGAGAGCTGGAGTGATGGCTCAGAGGAGCACTTGCTGTTCTTCCAGAGGACTGGAGTTTGGTTCACAACCTTATCAAGTGGTTCACAACCATCTATAACTCTAGATCCTGGTGATAATAAATTATTTCAGTCCATGTTCAGTCTGAGGAACATTTAGAGTCATCAGCGAATCACAGATAAGCAGGAGGCACTAGGACCCTGTCTTCCCTTGCTAGCAGCTGGTGCCTGCTTGTCTAAGTACATTCAGTTCACTCTAGGCTGAAAAGCTACAGGAAGTCTGCTACACAACTGAGCCCAAGTATCAGACTGGCTGCTCTTGCAGAGGACCTGGGTTTGGTTCCTAGCACTGGCTTGGTAACTTACAACTGTCTTCTGTCCTCTGTAAGCATTGCATGACATAGGTACACTTGCACACATGCAGGCAAAACACTCATACACATAAAATATATATATATACATAAAATATACGTCTCAAAGAGGACTGTGTCCAGGAAAAGAGACATTATTTTCAAGGCACATGACAAGTTCATCATAGAACATATGATGAAGTTAAAACAATTTTCAATCCAATTAACGATTTGAAATAATATGCAATATATTATCTCACAGCAATAGAATTAGAAACTTATAAAACCAGAAGATATCCTGGGAAATTTGGAAATATTAAGAAATTCAATAATACATTTCTAAAATCGTGATGGGACTGAGTGTGGTGATAAGCACCAGCAGTCTCAGCACTTAGGAGGCTGAAGCAAAAGGACCATGCGTTTTGGTCCTGCTTAAATTACATAGTGAGGCTCTGTCTTACAACGGAGCAAAGACATGCATAATAAAATAAATATATGACTGTTTTCACTAGGTCCTGCAACAGACCTCTTAACACATTTGGAACGTAACTGTTGCATACTAATGAGATGCCTTCACAAAAGGGATCCCTAATCAACTCCCAGAGAGGGAAATGGAAAGGTGGCGTGAAGAATGAACTCCAACTAGTAACATCTTACAATCTTCCCAACATCTTGGGAAAAATTTCCATGTATTTCATTCTTAAATATGGATGAAAATTAAGGAAAAAGAGCGGGAAAGGGCTAAGGCTGACAACAGGGAAACCTATTTTAAATTGTATTAGTTTGAGAAACAGAAGTTTTGTTTAGAAGCTTTTGAAGAAACCACTGAGGAATGTGATGAGAGATATAGATAGACAAGACAGAGGATAGAGAGATCAAGTTAGAAAATAGGAATGCAGAGCCAATGAGATTGCTCAGTGGGTAAAATCACTTGCCACCCAAGCCTGATGACTTGACTTTGATCCCTGGAACCCATGGTGGGTTCTAAAAAGAGAGAACTGACTTCTGAAGGTTGTCCACTGGCTTCCATGCACACAGTAGCATGTATATATGCCTGCACTCCGACACATACATCATACACACAAATAACAATAACATCAACAATAAATTATTTTTTTCTAAAAGAAAATATAGTCGTTGAAATTAAAATGCCAACAAGAAAGCAGAATTAAAGAGAAGTCACTGTACATATGAAACACAATATAATAGCTAAATGAGAAATGTTTCCTCAACATTAGACTGTAAGGGATTAAAGAAGAACAGAAAGAAAACTTGAAGGAAAAATATCAAATTTCCCCAAAATCAAATATGCAGTGTTCAGACAGTAACAGTAGAATGAATTTAAAAATCAGGTAACAGCAAATGAACATATTTCAAAGCATCAAAAGTAAACAAAAGATCCTTAAAGTAATCTTAGAAAATAAAAGGTTGCTTACATAGGAAGCAGACTCTGACTGACACCATATTTGTCATCAACTCACTGGATACCAGGAGATGATAGAGAAATGCCTTTGATATTTTCTTCATCTAGTTTTATACCCAGAAAAACTAGCATTGAAGGATGAGTTGTACAATTAAGACATTCTTAGACATAAAAATACTTAAAAGTTTCACTTCTTCATTCCTACTTTGAAAGTTACTTGAAATCATATTATTAAGGGGCATGGGCACATAATAAGAAAAAGAAGAGGAGATCCAGAAAAGGGCAGACTCAGTCAGACAGGGCAACCCAAAGAGGAGATCCAGAACAGGGCAGAATCAGTCAGACAGGGCAGCCCCAGGAATGCCAGAATAGCATTTGCCCTTCAGCCCCTTGAGCATGTTATTTGTAGGTTCACTAGGGACTTTTGGAAGGATATATTTGAGAATAATGGGGAAAGAAGATTTTGGAAAATATTAAGAATATAACTTTTAGAGGTGGGAGAGATGGCTCATCAGTGAAATGAACCGGCTGCTCTTCCAGAGGACCCAGGTTCAATTCCCAGTACCTACATGGTGACTAAAAATCATCCATAACTCCAGTTTCAGGGGATCCAATGGCCTCATCTGGCCTCTCTGAGCTTCGAATAACATGAGTGCACTTAATGTACACAAAACACACACATAAAAGTAAATTAAAAAAATTTTTTTTAAGTGTGACTTTTAAAAAATTACTTAAGGGGCTTGGAGAGATGGTTCAGCAGTTAAGAACACTGGCTACTCTTGCAGAGGACCCAAGTTCGATTCCTAGCACCCAACTAACAACCATCTGTAACTCCAGTTCCAGGGGATCTGACACCCTTTTCTGACTTCTGTGGACACTGCATGACATGGGTGCACTTGAACCTATGCAGGCAATACACTCATACACATAAAATAAAAATAATAAAAAATATTTCTAAAAATAAAACAAAAATTACTTAAGAAAAAGAGAAATGTCATTAGAAATGCTTCAACACTAACAAGAAATTTTCTAGCAGAAATATAACGGGTAAAATGAAGCATTGTTTTTAAAAAGTTACTCAACTTCACTAGTAAAATTATAAAACTGTTAATTTATCAATCCTAGCTAACAGTTTAATAGCTTGAAGGATTATATACAGATATAATGACATAGACACTATGTTGTCAGAATCTTTTTGAAAGGCCATTGTGTGATAATGATAAAAAGTCTAATCCACATTATTTTTTTATTCTGAATAAATACTTCTGGAAGCCTCAAAAAAGACAATACCTGCACATACGCCAGGACTGTCCATTCTAGCATGCCTTATAGTAACCAAAAGAAAAATAGTAACAGCTTAAATGTGGATCAATAGGAGTTGATTTTAAAAGATAAATTATGGTAGATCCATGTTGGGAAGTACCATGTATGGAGTGACATGGAAAATTCAGGATACATTGTTAAATGAAAAACTGCAGATTGAAATGGATATATAAAATGAAGTTGTTTTTTTTTTAAGTATGAACATATATTTATATATGGTAGTGGAGAGAAATGTGCTCTAGGAAGAGAAGCAGGATTCAGGATGGGGGGAAAGCTGATGAGACCCTTAAAAAACTGCACTATATCTTTTCACTGACTGGCTCTTTCATCGGGGAATGGTTGTAAGCTGCATATGGTGGTACACACTTGTAATCTCAGCATTTCAGAGGTAGAGGCAAGAGGATTAGAGGTTTAAGGCCAACCTTAGCTACATAGTGAGTCCAAGTCTAGCCTGGAATGCATGAGATCTTGTCTCAAATAAAATACATTTATGATTAATTTTAGAATGAATAAACTCCAGAAAATAAGGCCAATGTTCTCTATGACAAAGAGGTGATTATCCTACCATACTGAGGGTGCCAGGAGAATCCAGCATTCTGAGTACCACACACAATGGGAAGTACATCACAAATTGAACCAAATCCAGAAGATGATAATCAGGATTGTGAAAGCATGGCGATCAAGGTCAAATGTCTAAATGATGAAATGATGAGACTGTTTAGCCTGAAAAAAAAATTAATGTGATCTGAAAAGACACAATGTGTGTGTGTGGAGGCTAAATTGACACTGGGTGTCTTCTTCAATAGCTCTCCATCTTAGTTTTTGAGACAGTCTCACTGAACCTAGAGCTCACTGGTTCTTCTGGATTGGTTGGCGAATGAGCCCCAATGACCCTCTGTTCTCCACCTTTCCAGCTCTAGCCTAGGCTTTTTGTTGTTGTTTTTGTCTTTGAGACAGGGTCTAGAAGTCACTTTGTAGACCAGGCTGGCCTTGAACTCACAGAGATCTGCCTGGCTGTGCCTCCTGAGTGCTGGGATTAAAGGCATGCACCACAACACCCTGCAGCTTTCCTTTTTTTGTAGTGTGGGTTCTGGGTCATCAAATTCAGGTTTTCAAAATTTACCAACTGAGCCATGTCTCCTTTCCAGAGGGCATGATTTTTAAAAAAGAGGTAGAAGCATGACAGCTATCTTGACATTTAGAATTTATTCTGTGTAATATTGGGACAGTGGACAGAAGACGTGGGAAAAAAAATCAAATTCATAGGACAAATGAAATTTTGTTTTAATGTGAACATATTTTAAAATATGTTCTATTGCCTCTTAAAAAGATTCATTATGTCTTTAAGTTAAAATGATGATATGTGGTTATTGAGTAGAGACAGACATTCTTATCTATAACTGTCTAATTGAAAGAGCCTTTCTGGAAAACAACTTGGCAGTATATATACATATTTAAAAAAAGCCTTAGAAGAGTATCCATTCTCTTTTAGTTAGTGATGTCAGTTCCTGGAATTGATCTTGAAGAAATAATTTTAGTGTATATCTACAAATTTAATAAAAGACTGCTCATCACAATGTTATCAGTCATATCAAAAAGACCAGAAACAACTTGGGAGGCTAAAAATATGAATCTATTCATTGGTTATGATCCTTTCATGGTGTTATGCAGTCACTAAGTTATGTTTAAAAAAGAAAATGAGAGTGGGATATGGCTCAAAGGTTAAGAGCACTGGCTGCTCTTGCAAAGGACCTAGGTTGGGTTCCCAGCACCCACATGGAGGCTAACATCCATCTGTAACTCCAGTTCCAGAGGATCCAACACTTCTTCTGGCCTCTGCAGGTACTATGTACACATGGTACACTAACATAAATGCAGACCAAACACTCATACACATAAAATCTTTTAATCTATTTTTTTTCTAAAAAGAAAATGGATCAGGCTTGACTGTACACCTTTAATGCCAGCACTTGGGAGGCAAAAGCAGGTGGATCTCCATGAGAAGGAGGCCAGCCTGGTTTGTGTGGCTAGTTCCAGGTCAGCTGAGGATCTCTGTCTCCAACAACCACCACCAAAACAAGCAAACACATGAAAACCCCCAAACAAAACAAAAGGAATGAAGATGGGTAATTTTAGCTACTTACCAGGTGAAAAACAACATGTGACATATCTCCAGTCCTCCTCTCTAAAGGATGTACATACATATTCATGAAATGTGCATACTATCATACAGCTTTATGCATTTAGAAACTAGGCATTCCTGTGGAAATACTGTGTACTCAGTACTGAGCAGGACAGCTGCCAGGTCCCTACCCTTAAAATGCTTGGAGAGCTGGGAATGAAGTTCATGCCTACAATTCCAGCATACAGAAGACTGAGGCAGGAGGATTGTCATGAGTTGGAGGCCAGTCAGAGCTGCAAAGTGTGACTGTCTCAAATACCAAAAAGATGTTTGACAGTTAAAAATGAGTTTTAATCGCCTACCCCACTGAGTCTTTTCTTTTGCAAATACAAGCTCTTCAATTATTTTGCTTTTTACATCTTTTAAGGATGGAGGAGATAACCTACATGAATCACTGCTTCAAAGTTCATCTGGGGCAGGCTGTCCAGAAGTGGACCCTCCAATAGTAAATAACCCCACTGGGGAGATAATCAGTGAAGTGCTACCATGTAGGTTTGATCCCTAAACCTACATTTCAAAAAGCAGGAGGTGATGATGTGCTTATAATAATACCAACACTGAAGAAGCAGAGACAGGTGGATCACTGAGCACACTGACCAGCCAGCCTAGCCTACTGGGTGAGTTCTAGGTCAATGAGAGACTCTATCTCAAAAGATTAAGTGAATGGCTCCTGAGGAATAGCACCTATAGGTTGACCTTTGATGTGTGTGTGTGTGTGTGTGTGTGTGTGTGTGTGTGTGTGTGTGTATATATATGTATATATCCTCCAAGAGCACATGCATTCAAGTACAGCAGTACTGAGTTCAAGTACAGCAGTATTGAGAGGCAAGCTCTTTGGAAGGCAATTGAGTCATGAGGGCAGGATCTCATACTTCTTGCCCACAGCCTTCCAGCTCACACCATTCATTGCTTCCATCTTCAAGGATGCAGCCCTCTTCAGACAACTGAACATCCTGGTACTTTGATCTTGGACCTCTCAGACAGCAGACAGAATGGAATGAACTATTCTTCACATGAATTATTCTTCATAAATTACGCAGTTTGTTGTATTTTGTTATGGTGAGTGACTAAGACAGACTCTAATTTAGGAAAACTTGGTTCTGGCTCGTATGCCCTCAATAGCCTCAAGAACTTTCTTGACCCTTCTATGACTCCCACTACAGTCACTGGAAGTCAGCCTTCCAGTCCCTCTGAGTCTTCTCCTCAGCTCAGCACCCCCATCCTTTCCAAGTCATTGTTGTGGAAACTCTCATCCACTTGGAAATAGATTTTGTGGGACTTCCCCAAACTCTCCAACTCAATCCATCTTCACCCTATGTTAACAAATAGCTGACTTCTTAACCAATGTTGTTACCTATGTCACAGGCCTGATGCAGATGATGGGTGTTGTCACATAAGCAGGGGCCTCACCACACCCGAAAACCTGAGGAAGAAGCATCTCAGCTTTTACCTCAAATTCCTGTCATATGCATTAGGAAAGGCTACTGAACCCACATGAAGAATTTGGGATTTTCAGGTTAAATGGCACCTCCAGTCCATGGTCTTCCTTGAACAGGGATCAGCTTCATTAGCTTACCTTACTCTTCAACAACAGTAGGAACTGTTGGTAAGACAAGAACAAGAGGAGGACGTGCCCCGTCCATTACCCGGGCTCACAGAACTGCAGAACGTGGATCTGAATGCAGAGACATGCAACTCAAAAGCTCAGGCTCTTAACTAGGATTCCTTAGTTGCTTGTTCTTCACCTCCCTCACAGACACTTTCTCACCTTCACACTGCATGGATGGTGATACTCTGAATCTACTGATACTATGAATACTCTGAATCTACTGACAGCACATCCTCGACCTGGTGCATTCTCCCGTGGTGCATCTGATCTTTGGGATAGGTGTTATGAACAAGTAAATTTTTGGATCAAACAGACCTGGGCTCAAATCCCTTATTTGCCTCTTACAAGCCTGGGTTTTGTCCCTGAATATCTCTGAGCCCTGTTTTCTTACCCAGGACACATGGGTAATATCCTGCCCCCTGAAGTTAGTTATGTGGGTTATAAAAGATCACACCTGCAAAGCCCAGTGTCTGGTGCTTTGGTCCCTAACAATGGTAACCATAGAAATTGTTATTAATATTAAAGGCTTAGGTGTGGGCTCTTATTGTGGAGGACAGCGGTACCTGCTGAATATTCTTGATGACCACGTTTTCAGTAGGTCAGTTCAGGAGATTGAGGCAAAGGCTATGGAACACCCAGGCTGCTGCACTCACCACATGGCCTGGCATTTTTGCTTCTTATCATTGTTATTCTTTCTGGTTGCCCATCAGCTTGCATGTCTCCAACCTCACAGATCCCTCTTAGCAACTCTCAGGGACTCTGTGAAGCAGGAAGCATTGTCTCCTTAAGGCACAAAGATCAAGATCAAGCTGCCCAATGGAGCTGCCTCTTTCTGACTGCCTTCTTCTCACATCTCTGAACAGCACACTGTGAGTAGAACACCCTTCAGTAAGGGTACTGGGAGGACGAGGCCTTGTCAATGCACACAGAACCATCTGCTGGGCCCTCTCAACAGCATAGGCTTTGCGTCCCAGAGCCAGGTACCAGCATGGGTCAAGTTCGTTGCCAGTCAGACTCTGCCAAGTACCAACCAGCTCAACTACACTAGACTCTGAGAAATACATACTTTATGTCAGAGCCGATGCCATCAGCTTGGCCGATTGCCATCAATGGCACCAATAGCCTCTTAAAGGCTCTGAGAGCAGAGGGAAAGTGGCAAAAAGCCCATGGAAGGTGCCAGATGAGGCCGTTTGGGACTCCAGATCCATCCCTGGGTAGAGACTAAGAGTCTTCCCCAAGAAAGCACATTGCAGGAGAAACAAGGTTGTGGCACAGCCTGGAGAATGTCAGGGGAATGACAAACAACCAGTTCTTATCCCAGCTCTGCAGCTAGAACAGGTCTCTCTAGCTCTGGGACTCAGTGTCCTCACAGTGACTGTTCAAAGAGTCTACTGTGGGCCAGGGAAATGACTCGGTGGATAAAATGCTTACTGTGCAAGTTCAGATTTACTGAACTTCTATAAGATCTGGGCAGGCAGGACAGCCACATGTAATCACAGCACTCAGGAGGCAGGCAGTCAGAGGACACCTGGAGCATGCTGGCAGATTAGCCAATATGCAAACTCTGAGTTCAACTGAGAGAGGCCTTGCCTCAATAAATAAAGTGTAGTGTGATGGAGGAAGACACCTAATGTCAACATTGGGCTTCCACATGTGAGCACACACATTTGAACTTATGTATACACAGACACACATGTTCGTACTTCACACACATAACAGCAACAAAAAGTTTGCTTACTGTAAAATGCTGCATGGATTGGAAACAGTAGAAATACAGTAGCCAGGGATGGACCTCCCTGCATGTCCTCTGTTGCCATTATCAGGCATAAGAAACTACAAAAGTGAATTGCCTAAGTCGTGAGGGTCTAAGGACCCAGGCAAGTGGAGGCTGTGGACAGAATCGGGACTTCTTTCTGCTCCTCCCACTTTCCAAACAGAAGGGTCCTGAACCCAGGGTCAGGTTTTCTTCATCACTTTTGTCCTTCCTGCTCCTTTCTCTCATTACCTCCTTCCTTCCTTCTTCAGTCCCTCTTCGTTCTTCCTTCCTTCCGTCCATTCCCGCTTCATCCCGCTCCTTCCTTCCACTGCGCCCTCTCCTCTTCCTCCCTGCTTTCTCACCTCCTGCTATGACTCTGGTCACTGATAGCTTCTCTCCACTTCACCTGCTTTCTCATTGCCATTGGGGGGCCTTTGTCCTTTCTGTGCCCCTCTCTGGCCCAGTTTTGCCATACCGGCTCATCTTTGGGATTTTCACTTTAGTTATTTCCTCCTCCGGGCTGGGGGAGTGGGCCCTTGCTGGCTTCTCCTGATGTCCAGTGTCCACGAATGATTGTTCCTCATCAGGACTATGAGTTCTCTGGGGGCAAAGACTACTTATCCCCTATCATTCTTTGCAGTAGGGTATCAGAAGTGACGTACTGATTGAATGAATGAGAAGCCATTTTTCAGAACACACAGCTAAAGGAAGAGGCCTCAGTTCTTACCTCTGAGTCTAGGGTTCTGTCTTCCTTTCATTCAGTTACTTCTTCTTTGTGCAACAAGTGTCTGTTGAGTTCCTTTAACAGCCTCGGCCCTCTGCCAGGTGCTGGGCATACTGTAGGGAGAAAGGCAAGTTCTTTACTCTCAAGGGGCTTGAATTCTACAGGAAATGACAGAAAATAACACATAACAATGAACGGTAGAGACTGTGACAAGTATTGCAGGACCATTGAAATGGACCAGTGTGAGAGAGCGGGAGCTAGTGAGCACTTCAGATCAGGTAGAGAAGGGAGGCCTCTCTAGGGACAGAATCAAAGAACTGGCTTGAGAGCATGAATGAAAAGAGTATCTTTCTAGGAAATGGACAGCTGGTGCCAGAATCTTGAGATGGGGTGATTGAAGGGGAAAAAAAGGTCAATGTGATAGAACACATTGGACCAAGGACAGCATGTTTCAGATATGACCAGTATAGCAGGGATACTTCCTGTAGAACTGATGGACCATAATAAAGGACTTCTGTTTGGTTAAGTGGACTGGAAATCCATTAGAGAGTATGATGTCAGTGTTAATTGTCAGCCTGACAGAATCTGGAATCATCTAAGGAGCATATTTGTGAGGGATTGTATAGATTAAGGTTAGCCTCTGAGAATGTCTATGAGGAATGGTCTTGATGATGTTAAATGATGCTGGAAGATTCATCTTAATTATGGGTGGAACCGTTAGGTAAGGTGAGGGTAAACGATCTTGGGCTGTATCAAGTAGATACTGTATCAAGTGAGCTGAGCCCCAGTATGCAGACATTTGTCTCTCTGCTTCTTGACAGCAGATGCAGTGTGGCCAGCTCCCTCAGCCTCCCGCTACTGTGACTTCCCCACCATAAAGAACCGGAGCGCAGAACTGTGAGCCAAAATAAACCCTATCTCTCTGAAATTGCTCTGGAAATTGCAATAGGAAAAGAAACTAAGATGTGTTTTTAGTGATTTAGTGATTTTAAGACATTAGTCTGTCGACCACGTGGACACAGGATGGAGGGAGATTGGACCGGAAGGTGAAAAGATCAGAGAGGAAGTTGGTCTGCCAGTCCAAGCAGAAGGTGATGTTGGCTTAATCTAAGATGGACATTACAGAGAGAAAACAGACAGGCCTATGTTGGATGGAATAATTGTTTTGATAGAAAAGTACTCCCGGACTAGGTGTGGGAATTGGTGATGAAGAAAAGGGAATCAAAGAAACTGGGTGGCCGGGGATGCCTTTACCATCAAATGTAAAAGGAGAGTAGAAAAGAAAGCTTAAGACAGATGACCAAGATTTACCAGCCCCTGTTAATTTCAAAATGCCCATCAGGCCCCTAAAGGAAGTGTCATTTCAATGCTGGTTATACAAGATTGAGGTTCTGTGGGAGGGCAAAGTTAAGCACAAAGATTTGAAGGTCATCTGCATTAGGAAACATTTAATAGTATAAATCTAAGTTGGATTACCCAGAGAGTCAGTGTGGAGATTCAATGTTTTGGACTGAATGTCTGTGTCTCCCTCATCCACAGATTCATATGTTGAACCTCTTGTCCTTTGATGTGAGGTAGAAAGAGAACTTGAGCTCTACTCTATCATGAGTGTAGAGCCTCAAGAATGGTGTCAATGCCTTTATAGAGACATGGAAATTTGCTTTCTCTCTGCTCTCTGTCATGTGAGGACATAAGAAGAACCATGTGTGAATCAAGAACAGGATCCTCATCACACATCAAATATGCCAGGGCCCCAGCTGTGGGCTTGCCAGCCTCCTGAACAGGCAGGAATAAACAGTTGTTGTTTAGAACCTCCCTCCAACCTGTGCTGTTACAGCAAAACCAAGACGGTGATATTTTACATTATGGGCCTATATGAAATTAGCTGGAGAGGTTCTGGGTTCTAGAAACTAGGAAGGGAGGGTCAAATTGTTTTCTTTCTTTAATTTTGCTTCGATGATGTCTGTATCCAGACCTCCTGAAGTCTACCGCACACCCTGCTGAACTGTGACATTCCCTCCCTGGGTCCTGGACCAGATGCTTGCAGAGGCACCACACCCACCCCACTAGCCAATAACACAAAGCAGCCCCTCTGGTCTCCTTCAGAACTTGGCCCCAAATACCCCATTGGCCCTTGCCAGGGCCTTGCCCTGCCTGGTTCTCACCTCTTCCTGGAACAAACAAGGAGGCCAGGGACGAAGATCCCTTGTGACAGCATTCCTTGTGCCAACATGACTGCAGGTTCCACCTCCCTCCGCCAGGGCAAAAGTGCTCCAAATCTGGGCTCTACATGGCTGTTGCTCCCTGAGGTCAAGCCTTCTTCGTGGTAGGCCTTCCCAGTGCAATAGTTATCTATGAGAACAGCCCCAGTGATCCACAGGGGTGCTCAAAGCAGAGCCCAGAGGTGGGGTACATCTAGTGGCCTCAAGAAGTTAATTGGAAGGAAACCCAGAAAAGTAACAGGGTTACTTTTCCAAGTCTCAGGGTCTTGGACCCAGAATGGCATGTGGACTGTCCATGTCATGCTGTATGTTTGTCAAAGCAAGGCACCCACACAGTCACATACATTTGGCAAAGAAAGTCAGTGCCAGGAAACAGTGTTTTGGACCTGTTTCCTGTATTTCTATTGCTCTCTCTCTCTTTCTCTGTCTCTCTCTATATATATATTATATATAATATATATATATATATAATATGTGTGTGTGTGTTTTGCCTACATGGATGTAAGTGTACTACATGTGTGCAATACCTGCAGAGGTCAGAAGAAAACATTAGATCCCCTGGAACTGGAGTTACTGATACTTGTTGTTACCATGTGGGTGCTGGGATCCAAACCCAGGTCCACTGGAAAAGCAGTCAATGCTCTGAACCACTGAGCTGTCTTTCTAGCCCACTATCTTGTTCTTGGAGATAGGGTCTCTCATTAGTTGGCCTAGAGCTCCTGTGTTAGGCTAGGCTAGCTGAGCAGGGAGCTGCAGGATCCATGTGTCTTTACCTCCCCAGTGACAGGATTATAGATGAACCCCACCACACCTGGCTTTTTTCATGGATTCTGGAGATCCAATTCAGCTCCTTGGCACACACTTTACAGACTAAGCTGTCCCCCACCCCGCTGCCTGGTTTCTTTTGGCTTGCTCCCTGATGTCTTTGGGCCTGCCACTCATTATCTCTCAGCCTTCCAGTTGCATGATTGAGGCACATGGCTCAATACCTGGGCCTGCCTCCTGATGACTTTGGGGCCACTCCACGTTTCCTTAGGTCTGCAATCTGCAGTATTTAAACTGGGTGTGCCATATCTTTGGGCCTGCTGCCAGACTGCCGAAAGTCCCAGGAGTTTGGGCTGCTGTTGAAGATCAGGTGACCTGGAACATGAATACTACTCCATGGGCTGCTGTCAGGAAAGGGTCTGAAAGCTCCCATGTCTGGCCTGCACTGGTGACCACTGTTTTTAGACCAATGACTCCTGTTTTAAAAGGAGTGCCTGTGTGGTTTGTTTCCCTCCACAAGACCTCCAAGACCATATTCCCCAGAGACACACCCATTTACCCCTGTGATATTTTGTTTTCCACTTTCGTTTTGATAATCCATATTTAATAGGGAATCGTGTGTAGAGCTCCTGTGCCTCCGGCTGAGAGCTCAGAGTTGGCAGACCAGGCCAGCAAGAAAGCCCTGCAGCAGGGTGGGAACAGGCCAAGAAAAACCCCCAGGCCTCAGGCTACACAGGAGGGCTCGTGCTCATGGCCTATTCACCAAAGCCTGGCTTCAGCACTCTCTGGGACTGGCCTGGACTGCTGCCAGCAGCCACTACTCAGTCCCTTTGCAGAGCCAGGGAGACAAAACAGAGCCTGATTTAAAACAGACACACAAAGTGGTCTCTTCTCAGAGCTCTGCAGCAACTAGGACCAATATAGTCTGATGAATACACGTGGGGAAGGGGTCTTGGGAGGCGTAATGTACAATATCCATCACGTGCAAGAAAGTCAGGGCAGGACAAAATAATAAATAAAGCTATTCATGTTTAGCAGCCTGTAAACCAGGCACCGCGCTAAATGTTCTGCATAGACCACATGACCTCACTTTGCACCACAAAGATAATAATTGTCTCCCCTCGCTGACAAAAAAAAAAAAAAAAACAAAAAACAAAGTCCACACACCTCTGAGAACAGCTTAAAATTTAAAACATGATATCAAATTCTAGGGAGGATCCAGAGGAACTGGAAATCTCCTGTTCTTCAGTGGCAAGGACAGTCACTGTGGAAAACAGGACGGTTTCTTACAAAGATAAACATATGCTGACCATATAACCCAGACAGCACTCCTAGGTATTTATCCAAATGAAAGTAAACCTGTCAGGACACACTTAGAGTAGCTTCATTCACAATAACCCAGGAGGGAAACACAAATATCTCTCCAAGGAGCAACAAATAAACAAATTGATCCTTTAATATTACAGAATACTTTTTATTGATAAAAAAGAAATGTACTTCTGATACCTGAGAAATATGGATAAATCTCAAAAACATTATGCTAAATGGGAAAATTCCATAATTAAAAGGCTGACCAGATGCCCTCAGGAACGGAAAACCATAGGGATATGTGCTGGATAGACTGACTTGGCCATTTGACACAGCTGGGTAGAGGAAACCTTAATTGAGGAACTGTCTGCACTGGCTTGGCCTGTGCTCACATCTGTGAGGCATTTTCTTAGTTGTGGAGTGGTATGGAAGGACCCAGCCCACTGTGGATGGGGTCACCCCTGGGAAGGTGGTTCTACATTGTATAAGAAGGCAGACTGGGGGCTGGAGAGATGGCTCAGTGGTTAAGAGCACTGGCTTCTCTTACAGAGGACCCAGGTTCAATTCCTAGTATCCACTTGGTGACTAACAACAGTCTGTAACTCCAGGGGATTCAAGACCATCTTTTGACCTCCACAGGCATTACACAACATGGTTGCACATACACAATACATGCAAGCAATACACTCATACACATAAAAATAATAAATAAAAGATTTTAAAGCAGGCTGAGCACAGGCCAGGGGATCAAGCATAAGCAGCTATCCTCCATGGTCTGTGCTCCAGGTACTTGCTCTGAGTTCCTACTTTGGGCTCCTTCAGTGATGAACTGTGATCTAGGAGATGTAAGATAAAATAAAACTCTTTCCTCCCAGTTGGTTTTGGTCAGTGTTTTTATCGCAATAATTGAAAAGAAATTAGAACTGGATAGAAAGCAGGTTGGTGGTTGCTTGGGGCTGGGGTATATGAATAGAAAGCATCGACTATAAACAGGCTAGAAGATGTTCTACATACATGTAGATTTTGAGAGTGATTCAGTCACTGTATACATTTGTCAGAATTTATAGACATATATGAACAAAGGAGTAAATATTATGTAAAAATTAAGCCTTAGGCATTTTTCTAAGAAGGGAGGGGGAAAAGTCCAGAGACTTAGAGAGATTAAGTGACTTACCCAGAAGTCATCCAGGCAGAAAGTTTCAGAGGCAAGACAAACCAGCTGTGGAAGAACTGCGCCAAACTAACATAGTTCTTTCTAGAGACCATCTGATCCATGTCTCATTTACCAAGAGACCTGGGCTTGCCAGGATGCTTATGGAATAATAGATTCTAGAGAGACTCTAAAAAAAATTAATCAGGGGCTGGAGAGATGGCTCAGTCATTAAGAGCACCGGATACTCTTGCAGAGGACCCAGGTTCGATCCCCAGAGATGGGCTAACACCCGTCTGTAACTCCAGTTCTAGGGGATCCAACACCCTCATCTGGCCTCCACAGGCACTGCACGACACCGATGCACCTACACAAGCAATACACTCATACACAGAAAATGAAAATAAAAATTTTTTAAATTAACCAAAAAGTTATTTCTAAATCATTTTTCTTTCACTCTGTTGGAGGCCACAGGTCAGAGAATAGCCAGCTTAGCCTGATTCCATCCCAGAGAAAAACAGCCTTGGGAAAAATCCTCCCTGCATGCCCTTCTCTCTTAGTGCTAGGCTCTTGGCCAAGGGCTAGCCAGGATCTTGTCAATTGCAAAGCTCAAGTAAACAACTTGACTTTTAAGCTAGCCCAACCACAACTTCCTTTTTCCTGTGTACAGCTGTGCGTCATCAATAGAGAAACCTCCTGTAAAGCCCTGCCCTCAGGGTATATAAGGCTTGTTGCCTCTGAATAAAGTCAGTGTGTCATTCTCCTTTCCTCCTACCTAGTGTCTGTGTCTCTGTTTTGTGTGTGCATCATTCAATCCGCAGCGCTCCGCTGATCCAGCCTTGGTCGACGAAGGAAGACAGGGAGCTACACACTCTCCCTTGCTTCAAATATTTGTAGGTTGTCTAAAAATAGTTCCATGCCTTACCACCCAGGTCACTGGCTTGCTGCGTCTGAGTGACAGCGTCGCATCCCCTGTGTGGATAGAGGAGGCACCACTCCTTCATCTCTGTCACCTTGGCTATGCCATTCACTCTCTGTCCAGAAGGGGACGGTTGCATCTATCTCTAGATTAAGTGGAAAGTAGAAATGAGAATTGTGCAGGCTGGCAAGCTAGCTCAGTGGGTAAAGGTACTTGCCACCAAGACTGATGACCTGAGATCAATACCAGGACCCACAGGGTAGAAGGAGAGAGCTGACTCCTGAAAGTTGTCCTCTGATCTCCACATGTGTGTCACAGCACACTTACCTATACACACACACACACAAAAATAATAATTTGTAAAAACTGAAAATCATGGAACCTACATCATTCGACCCATGATCTACCAGCTGTTTTCTTTCATTCTTAGGATCAGTGCATGTGCCCAGAGATCGACCGAATTAATAGTTAACAGTCAGCACTTTTTGAGAGCGCTCAGTGAGCTATGCACTTGGGAGGCATTGCACCTGCTCTGGAGCCTGAGCATTGGAACTACACAACCTGACAGAAGAAACTGAGGCATTTGCAAGTTTGCCAAGGTCCCACAACTAAACCAAGAACCTGGAAACTCAAGCCCTGCACTCTGATTCCAGAGCCTGCACTCTTCTGCTGCCATCTCGCCTCTCCAGTGACCCCCTCATCAACTTTAGACTTGCCATCCTGAGAATAAGAATGGATGACTTCACACCTTGCCCACCAGGAGACACACCCCAAAGGACCCCAGAGCCAAAAAGGATTCTCCTTCGGTTGGAAAACTGCAGAATCCAGTCCTCCTGCTGAACATAAGCCCTTTCTGCTGTCCCCCAGACAAGGATGTGGGAGGAGAGCTGTGAGCAACTGAAGTTCCCTGGGAATGGGGGGAAGGAGAGACAAGGAAAAGCAGAAGTCACTTTTGCGGGAGAAAAAGTGAGTCTCCAAGCTCCAGCTACTCAGTCCCGGGCCTTCATCGCGCACATTGTTCCTCATTATCAGAGCTAACTATGTTCAGGCGAAGGGCGAACATGTTCCTAAATTTATGTCTCTGTGTGTGACCACGACAATGCGTGTTTTGTGTGCTTCTCCCTGAAAAACTCCTCTTGTGACACGGCAACCCAGCTTGGACTTAGTCTTTCATGTGTGTTACCCACTCTGACTGGCGCCCGCTGACAGATTTTTCTTAAAGTCTGAAATGAGGGGCTAACCTTCTCTTCTCTGCTTTTTCTTCTCCGTTACCTATAATCTTGATGTGACTCACACAAAAGTGACTCAGTGGGAAACCCACTCAAGAAGGCTTTGACAGGGAACAATGGACGGGCACCTCTCAGAGGCCAGCCCGCCGTGACAAGAGAAGGAAAATGGATTAAAGTTTAAAGATGTCATGTATGTTAACCGATCAGTATCGGTTTTATGTATTTTGTCAAAGACAGCAGCAGTGAGACTGAGCCCACGAGGCGAGAGGAGCAGGAAGAGGGAGGCGGCCCCCACACGCGCTGGCCAAAAGGCCTCACCGGCAATAACAAGCCCAAGAAACCGGGGTGTTTGAAGCATCTTCATGACAATCATAAAGAAGAGAGGGCTGAGAGCAGATTGTTGTGGGATTGTTGTATATGTCAGCTTTGTCCTCTCCACAATGGTGCGGGGCCAGGAGGCAGGCAGTTGTGGGGCAGCCGAGCCCTCCTTCAGAAAGCGAATGCTGCCCATTCAGCCTAGATGCCTTTCTTCCAGGATAATGCCCCAACTGGCTCCCAGAGCAGGCCGAAGCCCAGGGGAGTCATGGGTGAGGCAGGGGACAGGTGTCTGAAAGCAACTGGCTTCCTGCCAGTCGCCTCTTCTGGTCAATCTCTGCACGGTGTCCAGGATCCAGACTGACTTCCAACCTGCATGGGGCCTCAGCCCTGACCTTGCTCCCTGTAATGCAGAAGGTTACCCACAATGTCCTGCTCCCCTGACAGGATGTGAAAGAATAGACACTTTCTTCAGCAAACCAAAGGAAAGTAGAATTTCGTACTCTGATTCCTCTGGACCTCTGAGTACTTTTCCTTCCACTGGAAACTCCCTTTGTGAGAATTGTTAGAATGTTCTCAAGTAGTGACTAGGCTTCTTTCTGAAGTTGTCCAGACTCAGATAGGATAAACACAAATCTCCTCGGAAGGATACATTTACAGGTTACTCAGTCCCCATCCATCCTCTGATCTAAATACTGGCCATGATGGAAGCCAACTGGCTGAACATGCAGAGTGGATGCCCTCAATGTGGAGTGCTTCAGAGGCCAAGAAAGGGGAGGCTTCAGCTGGCTGGAAGGCTTCCCTGGGCTCCTGTTGAGGACAGTAGTATACCAGATCCAGATGATCCTGGCTGATAGTCTATTATTAAATTTTCAGCCATCTCAAAAATCAGTTTTCAAAAATCAGGTCTTGCAAATTTACAACCAGATACAGAAAAGGTAAAAATAAACAGCTCAGCTCCATCACTTCCTGCTTCCTTCGGTTATCTATGGTCTTGAAGTTATGTATACTCATTGTATTTAAAGAGCGGGAATTACACAATGATGTACTACTCAGCATCTCTTTTAAAGACATATTTTATTTATAATTATTTAATTGTATGAGTGTATTGCATGCATGTGTGTCAGTACACCCGTGTCATGCAATGTCCATAGAACTCAGAAGAGGATGTCGGGTCTCCTGGAACTAGAGCTTTCAAACAATTGTTAGCTGCCATGTGGGTGCTGGAAGAGCTCTTAACCTATGAGCCATCTCTCCAGCCCCACTTGAGTTTTTTTTTGAGATAGCATCTCTCATTGAACCTGGAGCTCACTAATCAGCTAGACTCTCTGGCTAACAAGCTACCAGGATCCTCCAGTCTCCACCTCTAAGCACTGAGATTTCAGGTGCATCCTCCCATGTCCAGCTTGTTACGTGCTTGCTTGCTGAGGATCCATACTCAGGTCTTCATGCTTGAGCAGTAAGTATACCACCTTACTGACTGAGGCACCTTCCCAGTCCCCCAATGTCTATATTTAATGAAGATAACTTAAGACTAAATTTTTGATCCTGGTAACCATGCTGGGTTCAGAAATAAGAACTAGAAGTGGCAATTTCTGATTCTAGGCATCTCCTTTCCCTTTGAGGTCATATGTGTCCCCACTCAGCCGATCTCTGTGGAACTCTGCTGAGGAGGAGAAAGTCATAAGCCCTTCAAGGGGGACTCTGGGGAGGTTAAGAACCTTTAAAATCATATGACTCAAACTTCCCAGGAGAATGTTGGATCTAGGATGTGATCTACAAATTCATGTCTGGTGACTATCCAAAACCACATCATACAAGCAACTGCTAGCTCCCTACTAGAAGACAACCCTAGATCAGGGTTCTTCTCTCTCCTCCCCCAAAGAACACACAGCAAGAGAAACAGGAATAATAGCCAGTATTGATGAACCAGACCTTACGTGTTGACATCAGCCCTAACTAATTTGATCTCATTTGAGCCTGCAAGAAGTAAGTGGTATCTTGGTCCCAGATTCCAGTTGTGGAAGCTAAGGTTCTGAGAAGTGCTTTAGTGTCACTCAAGCAGGAAATGGGTAGAACAGGTAGATGGATTGTTAAGTGATCAGGAAGTTGGGGCTGTAGCTCAGTGGTAGAATGCTTGCCTCGAAATATGCAAGGCTCTGGGTTTACTTCCTGAACAAAAACAGAATAAGGAGGCAGAAGAGAAATGAAAAATGTGTTCAAAGAAACGGGCTGCTGCCCCTCCTGATGGGCTGGGCAGTCCCTTGGCCCTCACAGCCTACAGGCTATCTACACCCTTCAGGGAAGGCTCCAGTTCATGAATTTCCCTATACTTCTGACACATTGTACAGACTTCCAGACTTTAGGTTATAAGGGAAGCAGCTGTGGTCTGAGATATTGGGCATGTGACAGACATTCGTTTTGCGGTTTATTTTTGTTTTGATACAGGGTCTCACTAAGAGGCCTAGGCTGGCCTCAAACTTGAGATTCTAATATATTAGCCCCCCGAGTGCTAGGATTAAAGGGAGTATGCCACCAGGCCCAGCACACAGTGGGTACTGGGAGATGCCAAGGACTCTGGATACACATGTCCGTGACATGACATTTAGGAGTATGTCACTGGGCAAGTCACACATAACGAGGCATATCACAGTTATTCCTTCTTCAAGGAGGGGCAGCAGTTAGTTTCTTTGAACACACTGATTTTTTTTTTCTCACTTCTGCCTTCTTATTCTGTTCTTTTCAAGGATTAAACCCAGGGCCTTACATATTCAAGGTAGGTGCTTTACCACTGGGCTACACGCCCAAGCTTCCTTGATCACTGCACATTCCATCTATCCCCTCCACAAAACACTTTCAATTCCATTTCTTATTTCCTTTGGTAATTTTGTGACACCAACACACAGAATGAGGATGCCTTTCACAGAAAGGAGAAATTAACACAAGACACCCTTGGAATGATGCCCACCTAGTAAGCTCAGCTCAGTTCCAAGCAGCCAAGGCTCCCTGTCCAGTGCTCTTTTCACTGTAGCATTCAATAACATCTCCACCCCTTGTAGAAGGTCAAGAATTTGGGAGCAGATGAAATCAATTGGCCCCTGGAAAGGTATCAATGGCTGAGACCAGAAGACAATTTCCAAGGGGAAGAAATACTTGAGATTCCTAGTAAGAAACAATGTTGGGTTTGACCTGGATAACATCAGAGAAATGAATATGTAATATTCTTTGCCAGTATTATCACTCTGTGCCAGATATTACAAAAGCCACGAAGACACAAATGGAAGCAGGGGCCGGAATAGAGCAGGACAAACTTCAAATAGGGCAGCTATCTCCATGGAAGTAACAAAGGTAGACAGGGCTCTGGGTATATACTGAGTTAGTGCTATCTACCACACACTGGGCAGATGCTATTCCCAGTAACTGTAGCAACAGCCCTTGGCCTGAGGACCGTGACCTGTGAGATGAAGGAGCCAAGGCACCAGAGGATGATTCCATTTTCTAGGAGCAGAGTTCAGATTCTCACGGGTTCCATCTCAAATGGGGACTGGGCTACATGGCTTGGCATGCTAAGGAACTAGGCTTTAATGGTGAAAAAGTAAAAACAGACCTGGGGCGACAGCTTAGTCAGCAAGGTACTTTCCTTGTAAGTACAAGCACCTGAGTTTGACTCCTAGAATCCATGTTTTGAAAAAAAGTTAGCCATTGTAACTCCAGCCCTGGGGGAATAGAGACAGTTCTGAATCTCTGCCCATCGCTGGGCAGTCAACTTGGCCAAAATGACAAGCTCAAAGCCAATCAGAGACCCCGTCTCAAAAAAAATATGGATAATAATGGGACTCTTCACAAAAACTTGGAAAGCTCTGAAGCTGCTGATTGAAACTCTAATATGAATAGACAACAAAAATAATCTCAACTCCCATGAACTGATCCTTTAAGGGGGAGAAAGTTGTACTTTGAAGACGCACACATACAAAATCCCTAGCTATTAAATGGCTTGGTCCCACCAAAGCTCAACTATATTCAACAAAACCACCTCTCTTGGTATTTAACTTACATGTTTAGGAGAAGTTAAATTAAATTGAAGAGGTGGATGATGATTAAAGATAGGATGAGAAACCATGTTCAATGAAAGAAGCCAGACACTAAAGATCACATGTATATGAAATTGTCCAAAAAGCCAAGTCTACAGGGAGGGAGGGCAGATTAGTGGTTGCACGGAGCTGGAAGTGGGAACAGAGAGGAACTATAAGAAAACCAGAGGGATCTTAGAGGAGGAGATGGAATTATGCTAAATTTGAATTGTGTAAGGCTTGCACAACTCTGTAAGCTTCCTAAAAGTCACTGAGTTGCACATTTTTAAAAAGTGAGTTTTCTGGTCTCTAAACTATACTCCAATAAGGCGATTTTTTTAAAAAGGAAGAGTGCAGCCTTGGGGATTCAAGAGGCCCAGCTCCAGCTCCGGGGCCCTCTCTCTCATGCTTCAGGGAAGCTGATCCAGGTTTTAGTGTCAACATCTATAAATTGGGTTTTTAACTAAAGCGTTAGAACACTGGGAGGGGCCATGTGAGATACCATGTTGCTCTAGTAGATAATGGATCGAAAAAAGGGGGAGTATTTTGGTTAATAAGTAAGGGAGCTGAAAAGTTTGAACAGCGTGGCATGGGCCCCTCATTGCAACACAACGTGGAGGACAAACAGAAAGGGTACCTAATACATGTATGGGGGACCAAGTGTGCGGGATGGCCCAGCTTTATAGAACAACCGACTCTTGAGAATTAATCTAGTCTCAAAAAAAAAAATCTAATCTACTTTCATAAAGCGAACATTGATCCTGGAGGAGGTGGCACCCCAATGTTCTAATAATTTCCCACTATTACCTCCTCAAAAAAAAAAATCTACCAATTCATTACCATTACACTGGGGACCAAGCTCTCAGAACATGAACCTTTGGGGGACACTGCAAACCTAAACCCTCACAGATAGTTTTAGCCCTTAGCACTGGAATGTGAGGGTCTGAGGGGAATGGCCTCTGGGTACTCTCTACCTGAGTGGATGTAGACCTTTCATCTTCAGGCCTGAAATAAGATTGTATCTCCCTGAGAGGTTATCTTTGGCCCTTGGAGTTTGTTACCCATCATGCTTAGCTCCCTGTGAGCTTGCTGAAATCCCATGTGGCCCTCGAACTTGCTTACCTGTTGTCTGTCACTGGAATGTTAGCTCCAGGCAGGAGGCAACCTTACTGTACCCATCTCTGTTATAAGGGTACCTCCTACTGCCACAAAGGATGTGACATATAAATAATATTTGTTTTTGATTGAATAGCAAATGAATGTAGCCATATTAACTGAGTGTATGCACAAAAACTTACAAATTTCTGGAGGCTTCTTTACTACAGAGAGGCTTACTTCTATGTCAGGTGTGTAAAAGGCACACCCAAGGGCCTGGGCCTGATTGTAGGGGCAGAAGAAAGACGGGAGAAAGCTACACCAAGATTAGCAGATAAAAGAATCCAGCTGGCAAAGAAAGTCTGGGAGCCCTTCCCCACCTAGACTTCATATAGCAAAGGGAGCATACTCACCAAAAATTCCCCGTATATAAATGTGGGAGAGGTGGGTGCTGTAGGAATGTCCTATAAAGGCTGGTGACCCAGAACTTTGGGGGCTTTTCCCCTAGCTCTCTTAATAGACTATTTCTGGGACTGGAGAGATGGCTCAGTGGTTTAGAACTCTGGCTGGTCTTGCAGAGGACCTGCATTCTGTTCCCAGTACCCACACGGCAGCTAACAACATTTTGTAACTCCAGTTCCAGGGGAATATGATGCCTTCTTCTGTCCTCCATGGGCACTGCATGACACAGGTGCACTTACATGTAGGCAATACACTCATACATATAAAATAAAAATAAATAAAATATTTAAAAAATTAACTGTTTCTATTCCTATTTCCAAATCGTGTATCCCTGATCCAGTTCTTTACCTTTAGATTCAAGGACCTGCATACTTGGGCAGGTGTCCTGGGACTCAGATCCATGCCTATCATACTGATCACACAGACACCCATCCTGCAGGCACCTATTGGTTGCTGCAACCAAAAACAAGAGGTCGAAGCAGCTAAAACAGGAACACAGGAGAACAGAGACATCAGCTCCTGGGATGAATTGAAAAGTACCTGAGACTAGAAGCACGTACCCAGAAAGCTGCAAAGGGATCCGCTGAAACAAAAATCTCTCAGCCACTTACCTCTGGAGCACAGGGATGGGAGAACGGCAACAGGAGGATGGGCTGCTCACGCTCTCCCTGACCTGAGAGCAGGGCATTCTGGGTAGAATGCTGAGACTGTAGTAACGAGCTACTCCTGGTGAGTTCTTAAGGTGTGTCTGGTGTGTGTACGCACGCTTGAGAGAAAGACAGGAGCAAAACCAGCTATCTCCCATGCACAAGCCCTTCCACTCTTCTTAATCACAGTCTTCCACTCCACCCACTGAGCTATCAAGAATTCCCATCCACGCTTAAAACAAGGTGCTGGATAGCAAGGGGCCCAGAAAAGCTGATCCAATTCTCTGAACACTGTGGCCCTTAAAGAGTAAAAACAAGAAGGGGAGAGGCCAAGGAATGGGCTAATTACACGTACCAAGCGACAAATCACTCGGAAAACATAAATACGTTTTCAAGGACACTCCTCCACTAACGATGCTAAAGTGTTTTTCTTTCAAACCCCAGTAAGAAAATCCAAGGGATGAAACAAACTTCGCTTATTTTAGTTTCTGCTCAATTACCTGTTAATGGAAAAAATCTGGCACCAGCCATAATGAGGCCGGCATGAGCTCACTGGCGCAGGGTCGGGGCTGTCAGGGAAGGCTACAAGCACGGCCTTTATCTGCCTCTCTATAACCCTTTTCAAGCCGCTGTCACGGAGCCCACCCGGAGCAGGCGGGAGAGGAGGAACTTGGAACCTGCTCCAGGCCTCTGAGACCCTCTGGGAAAAGGAAAATTGTTGTTGGCAAGTCCGCCTGGCTCCAGAAATTGATCCAGTGCCCCCCACTTGTCCGTGCAGCAGCAGACAGGCCTAAGAATTTTGTTATAATTAAATAACAGAGTGCTGATTGGTTGCTGGAGGTGGTCTAGAAACTGGTGTTTAAAGACAGAGAGAACAACGGTTACTATTCATAGGAAAAGCCCAGAGTCTTAAAAATCCATCTGTTTCATTCCCAAATTTAGGCCAAAAAAATGCTCACTTGCTGTCTTTAAAAATACCACCTGCTTTGCGATGTTGTATAATGTACCATTATATAAGGTGGAAGGATGAAGGGGAGGGCTGGGCCGGAGGATCCTGTACAGCTGGGTAGAGCCCCTTCCTCAGAAAACAGTCTTAGAGAGGCCTAGATCCAACTCTCCAAAGACCTGGCCCTGAGCGCCTTACTAACATCACCTCAGTGAACTGCATTCAGGAGCACCTAAATGCCTGACCCTGGTCACACTAGGTACCCACCCTGCCGCCACCTGGTCTCAAAGCCAAGCTATCAATAGTTGGAAACAGAGCTGGGCTGGGTTGTGATGGGCACCCACAGGCTACCTCAGCTAACCGCCAGGTGAGGCCAAAGTTCCTGAGACCCAAGATAAGCAGCTGTTAGTGCAGCTTCTGCACACTGCTCTAACACTGGGGCATGGCAACCACAGGACACCAGGGTCCCTGTGAAAATTTTCCATTTCTCCCAGCAGACCAATGTCCCAATATGGCTTAGGCATGGCAGTATTCTCCAGTCCTCAGGGAAATGTTGGGACTCTGTTTTTTAGTCTTCACTGATTAAGTGAAGAAAACTGACCCTAAACCAATGGGGAGAGGCAGGCTGGGGAGTGGCGGGAGGTAGTGGAGAATAGAGGTAATAGGTTCAAAGTACATTATATACTCCCATCAAAAAATGGCCTTATGTAATCCTATATAACAACAATATCATCAACAATGATAATAAATGTCCCTAGAGACCTAGGCTTAATAGTCCCAGATGGGCTCTTGGCTTCTTCCTTTGGTAAAGGAAATAAGATTTGTATTACAGTTCCGGAGTGAAGAGAAGAATACATGCTGATCTGGACACCTGGGGGCTGATCATGATGTCTGGCACATGATGTCTGAGGCGCCACTCACAGGAGGCCGCTGGGCTTCTGGGAACTCCACGCAGAACTCGCCATTGAACTGGACTCCCTTGACACTCACCCAAGATTGGGATCAAGTCTTGGAGCTGTCTGCAGGAGTAAGATTCCCCACATCAAAGAAGTCAGGAGAGGATGCATGGCAGTAGACTCTGCTAGAAGATTCCTGATCTGGACTGCAAGGATTCCTGAGATCTAAACTAGACCTTGTAGCGTCCAGCTGCGTGGCTTCAGGCAAATTACCCCTGGGGCCCTTTCTCTGGGCTTCAGTTTCCTTTGGCCCACCTTTCAGCTCTTAGGCAGCTTGACTCTGTTGAGAGCAGACCCTCTTGCCTATAAAGGCCTTCTGGAATTTCTATGAAAAAGGCTGGAATTCACTCAGCTTCTTTCTGAAGCCCTTCCTGAAGCCCTAGGGGAAGAATGCTGAACATGAGGACATCCAGGAGCTGTGTTAGTTCCCTGTACCCCTGGCACCAAAGGGCAGTTCTGAAGCCACCCCCCAATCCCCAGAGGGCCTCCCATTCCTCCTCTTAACCTTGCTCTCCAAGAGTAGCAAACCAGTTTCTAGAAGTGTTATCTGAAGGATAGTAATAGGAGCTGAATCTGGGCATTTGTTATTTATTCTTTCAGAGACTTTACCAGAAGTCTCATTCTCTCTACAAGTTTAGCTGGAATATTTCTGCCATGCTTTGGACTCGGTTTCCTCATAAGGTTCTTTTTTTTTTAAACCTTATTATTTTTTATTTTATATGCATGAGTGTATTGCCTACATGTGTGTAAAGTGCACCCATGTCATGCAATACCTGTGGAGGCCAGAATACAGATGGTTGTTAGGAGCCATGGGGGTGCTGGAATTCAAACCCAGGTCCTCTGCAAGAGCAGCCAGTGTTCTTAAGCCATCTCTCCAGCCCATTCTTCATAAGATTCTTATTCACTGATTAAGGGAAGAAAATTGTAAGCACATTGACAAGAATGGGAGGGAGTTGGCAGCACATAGCTTGTTTTATTATTGAAAGTAGCAGCAATACTACCCTTAGAATGCAGAGGAAAGTATCTCAGTGTTACCTGAATTCTTCCTTATCCCATGCATCAAGGGAGCAGGGGGCATCCATAATTTGGGGAAAAGGTTTGTCATGACTTGACCCTGGAGATTCCCTCCTCAGACCCCATGGATGGCACCACTTAGTGCTTTACTACTCCAACTCACACCACAACTTAGAAGCCTTTTGTTCGTCTCAGCCACCAAATCCACCTTCAGCTTGCTGGTAAAATGGAGTGTGAAAAATCTATGAGAAAAAAAAATTTGCAGGCATTGGCTGAGAACATCTCATCTTAACTATAATTCATCTATGTACTCTGCTATAGACAGTTATTTTGTATAAGGTTGAGGCCATTCATGAGTGAAACTACTATGGTCGTATACTAAAGTTAAACGTGTGCCATTTGCAGATTCTGTTTGTCAATTACTGAGTTCCAGTTCTAGGGTTTTGCTTTTAAGTTTTAGTTCTGAGTATTCCTTCTTTGTCTCATTAATGTGCTTCAGGCATTATCTGCTACACTGTGGCTTGTCTTTTGTCTCTAAATGACTTTGTGATAAACACTTTCAGCAAACTGAGACTACAAAAGCATACAGCTGCCACTGTACCTTGGGTGGAATAGGGATTGCTCTTCTGTGAGTTCAGAAAAAGAGAAGTCAACATTTCCGCTCTGATGATTCAACACTGTATTGGAAGTTCTTACCAGAGCAAGATGTGAAATCTGAACCTCAGTTTACTGTTGCATAAAATAGGAACATAATTATAGCTGCCTTGCAGAATTGCTGTAAGCATTAATGAGATGCTGAAAAGCTTATTAATTATATTTTTGGTGCCCAGTCATTCATCCATGCGTAGAACTGTCCAGCCATGCTCTGTGCCATTTGACCTTATTGTGTCTTCACAATGGGCAGAGTATACTTTGCCACCCCACGGATGTGTGACTTAATCTTATGCTCTGGTCAATGGAATGTGGTCAGAACTAACAAGGACACAATGTTTCAAATGGAATCCTTAAGAGGACCCAAATCCTGCCATAACTTTAGGAACAAGCCATCGGTAGCCACAGCCATAAATAAAGAGACATATCAAACACACCTGAACCCAACTTAGCCTGGTGTCAAGTTGAGGTGGTCCCAATAAAGTTGCAGCTAACCCACAGACCTAACAGCAAGAAAAACTAACACTTGTTTTTGTAGGCCTCCAAGTCTGGAGATAGTTTGTTACACAGCATTACTGCAGAACAATACACTTGACATATAATTAGTAGTTAATATATAGTATCTACTTAAGCCTATTTCCTCATCTGAGAACGGGAAATCCCACTATAACACAGAACCGATAAAAGGTTAAGCAGTTAATAAGCAAATGAAAGGTGCATTAGTTTGCTTTCTGTTGCTGTGCTAGAAACACTGACCAATAGAACTTATAAAAGGAAGAGTTTATTTAGCTTACAGTTCCAAAGGAGTAAGAGTCCATCATGGCGGGGAGGTGTGAGGGCAGAGGTGGCTGGAGTAGACGCAGCAGCTAAGCTAACATCTTCAAGCAGCTAAGCTAACAGGAAGCTGAGAGTGGCTGGAGATCTGGCAAGGCTTAAGAACCCTCTAAGCCTGCCCTCCCGCCCCCAGTGACGTGCTTCCTCCCAAACGGTCACACCTTCTAAGACCTCCCAAACCAGTACCACCAGCTGGGGACTAAAATGTCCCAGTACTTACAGCCTATGAGGGCCATTCTCATTCAAATCTCCACAAAGGGTTATACTCCTGAAGATACATTCCAAGGAGCCTAAATTCAGGAAGACGTTAACATGTATTTTTCCTCTCCAGAAAAAGAACCTCCTATCTTCCATGGTTTATTACACTGGGGAAAAATTGATAAATTGAAAGAAGAATCTGTAGCAGAGTCCCATGGGGCTTTATTAAGTGTGGTGTGTGTGTGTGTGTGTGTGTGTGTGTGTCCATGTGTACACATGCAGAAATCTGAACAGGACATCAGCTGCCTTTCTCTATGACTTGTCACCCTAATCCCTTCAGACAGGGTTTCTCACTAGCCCTAAAACTCCCCACTTCAGTTACACTGACTAGCCACTAGGCTCCTGACCTATCTATGTCTGCTCCTCAATGCTGGGTTTATGGGCATATATAGCTATACCCCACTTTTTACATGGGTGCTGGGGATTCTAACTCAGGTCTTCATGCTTGCTGAGCCAGCACTCTTAACCATGGGGCTCTCTCTCCAGCCCAAGCTTTATTAGTTAATGAACAGTCTGAGGCTGCAGGAGGGAGAACATGTGAAATGTATGAACAGTTTGACTAAGAAGACTCACAGGACTAGGCTCCCTGTCGGAAACTCCTGGTGTCATATATGTCATAAGATGCCCATTTGTAAACTTTGTTGTATTAACTACACTGTATTCACATGGACACTTAAAATTATTTTTTCTCACTATATTACAGTTATTACTATTGTTCTGACTTGGTTTTGGCACTTCTTTACTCCAAACATAAGAAAGACTTTATATAATGCAGCACACACATACAAAAGATTCTATTTTCTATTTCATTCTATTTTTCTTTTCAAAAGATTGGCCTTGATTCATCACATTGATCTTCTGACCTTCAATAGCTTACAACCTAATAATGTGAATACTACAAAAATGTAGCTGCATACTCTTAATTTTCTTCTAATAAGATTCCTTAACTTCTAGAGCAGAGTCCAAAATGGCTCAACACATGCAGTTATCAACTGTCTATTTTATTGATACATACCCAGAAACCAGAAGGAGAAAACAAAGGGGAAAATAGCTTATATATACAGATGGGAAAGGACGTATCTCTGGTGGTCTCAGAAAAAAAAAAAATCCCTCAAGAGCGTGGCTCAAACTAGCCCTGGGCCCTACCTCTACCCAGCCTCTACTCAGCTGACTGTGCCTTTATCATAAGTGACCTGAAGCAGCAGTTACCTTCTAAGCTCGGCTCAAACTTCAGGCTCACTGTTTTCAGATAGGTCTTTTTGGGAAACCTACTAACCCTGAACCACACTTACTCTGCCTTTGTAAAATGAACATAAAAGCAACTTCTACCCTTATGAAGATGAAATGAGACATGCAGGTAAACATTTCAGCACTTCCTCTTGCATTTTTCTTGCATAAAACTCCACTAAAAGCATATTCTGTAAGATGACGCAAGATTAAACTCAGAGGGGAAGAAGAGGGACCAAGCTAGCTGCCTTCCCGCACACACAGTAGAAGCCATTGCCTAGAGCAGCAACTGGTGGCAAGTAAGTGTCCAAGAAATATTCTCTGAATTAATGAATGAAAGAATAAATGAATGAGAGAGTGAGTGAATGTACTTCCACATGGTTCACATCAGTTATACTCACGAGAGCCCGGCTTTAGAAGGCTCCAGCTGGAGCTCACCAGCGCTGCTCATCAACAAGTCCACTCAGAGCAAGTTGCTGCCAGCTTCACCAGGCCATTGGATGGGAGATGAAGAAGCCAACCTCAATGGGAATGCTTGGGGAAACTGAGTCTATGACCCAGCTCCTTGGAGATGCCAGTTCAGGTCTTTGGCACTTGCCTCAGGCACTATTGACAAGAGACTTTAAGTTATACATGAGTGTCTTTCCAAAGGGCTTTAATTAAGAACCCATTATATATCACACACGCAAAACCACACCAGCCAGTGATGTCACTCTCCAAAGAGTGGATGACATTTTTAGAAGTCCATCAAGCATCAATGACAGCCAAGGATGAGTCACAGTGACCTTGGGTTATATTCCTGTGCCTTCCCATCTACATTTCTGTGGTTCTTAACTTGGCTGTGAAGAGGTTGACTCGCAGAATCCTCAGAGAGAAAATGAACACATATAGAAGACTGGCCTTTGGCTTTTGGGATCATAATAAACACTATCATTCCCAGTATTCTGCACTTTGGTCTGTTGTAATACCCTCTAAGAACAAACAGGACTGTCATCACGGAGTAGGAGAAACAGGAACACAGAAGGAGTTGGGAATTATCCAAAGGGCACAGAGAGTCAGATGCAGGATGGCCCAAGCTTAGATTCATCCCCTGTCTCAAGTGACTTCCTCTCTTGAAGTCCCTAATCTGGGTGAAAGACCCTCTGACGCTACATACTTCCACATCATCAGACTTTAGTGAACCTTCCAGTGTCTTCAATGGAAAAGCACCTGCTAAAGGAATCCCTTCTACAGGGGCCTGTCCATGACCACACCCACAGTAAAACAGCTACCCCGAACTAGCAGTTGTGCCAAGACAATCAGCAAAGTGGGCTGAATAGTGGTCCCTTAAAACATGTCCCCAAAGGACCATACATGGTGGTGCCTACTTGTAATCCCAGTGTAGGGATGACTTTTATAGAATGAACATAATCTGGACTAATAATGACTTCTAATTAATGCCAACCAAACCACATGCTCTTGTGGCTTGTGACTTACCTGATCTTGTCTCCTGGGAACCTCAATTTGATACTCCACCCAGAAAGATAATGAATGAATGAATGAATGAATGAATGTGGGTATGCTTGAGAATTAGCATTGACAAGCTCTGAAAAATGGCACACCCATCTTCATCGTACATAGTGAAGATTGGGAAGGATGATCAACCTTGGGTGAATGCGATGTTCTAGAACTAGGGATGAAAAGGCAGGGTGGCCTGTTAAGATGAGGGTGGAACTAAACTTGTACTTCCCCAGTGATGCTGGAGAAACCATTTTGAATAAAATCACGGGTGGTGCTTGACATAAGGACAAAGTTCCAGGAATAGAATGTTCTAGACACAGTTCTAGCAGCAAAGGAATAGAATGTTCTAGACACAGTTCTAGCAGCAAAGTCCCAGGACGTGCACGGTTCCATGAGACACGTGGAGAAATGTCTTCTGAGTTGAGGCTCACTCTTAGAAACTAGATTTAAGAGTCAGGTTATTTTTGTTCAGGTACTTGCAAAGTTGGTGTAATGATGCCACATCCCAGTACTTGGAAGGCCAAGGCAGAAGAGTTGAGAGAGTCCAAGGCCAGTCTGGAGCACATAGCAAGGCCTTGTGTCAAACAAACAAACAACAATCTAACACGCACACACACACACACACACACACACACACACACATGCATACCTAGAACTTGTATTGCTTTGTATGACAACATATCAAAATATATGGTCGTGTATGGGAAGGGGATGGCAGATTCAGGATTATCTACATGGATCTGAAATTAAATCAAATGTATCTTTAGAAGAGAGATGAAGAACAACTTTGGGGATAGGCATAGAGGAAGTGATGTGAGGATGCAAGCAAAGATTGGGGTGGTGTGGCCACATTGCAAGAAAAGCCAAGGGCGACAGGCAGCTACTGGCATCGGGAAGACGTATGGGACAAGGGATTCTTTATCTTCAGGGGGATCTTGGCTCTGCCATGCTCTTGATTTTAGTCTTGTCTGCAAAGCTGTAAGGGAAGGAATTTCTTTTGTTTTCAGTCACCAAGTTTGTGGTTGACCGATCCCCTGCTGTCTTGGGGAACACAAGGTTGTGGGCCAGTGTATTTGGTGGAGGTCCCATGAGCTAGGAATGATGTGGTTCAAAAGATAAGAGTGAGTTTCCAGTAAGCTGTCTGAGGAATTGGAAGATTCTGTGTGGAAATAAACTTGAGGTAAGAAGACAAACGATATCAAATGGAGGCAGTGGGGACTGGTCCAAGGTCAGGACTTGGCCTAGCATTTCGGAGACTAGAATCCAGATTACCCAGAACAAGATATACTTGGGGGAAAAGAAGTTCCATATAGGAGGAAGATCCCCCAGTACAGCTCAAACACTGTAGGGCAAATAAACAAGTGGTTAGGTGAACCCACTCTGAATTTTAACAAGAGCTCTGCCCTTGGACTGGCTAATGACCAAAGAAGTGCCCTTTGCCTTTTTCCTGACCTTTGTAAGGAGCACTCTAAATTACAGTTCAGCATGCCTGAGGGTTCTGGGAACATACAATAGTGTTAATCAGCATCTATCCATCTTCTTCCCACATATACACCTGTCCAGCTGGATAATCTCCTACCTGCCTTCTTTATTTTCCTTTAACAAAAACATATGGAACATCCATGAGGCACCCAAGACCTCATACACAGCAGTGGACATGAAAGTCATACTCCTGTCCTTTGGAGGGCTCTCGGAAGAAAAGGTTCACAGCTCGAGTGACTTTGCCCCTCTCCCTCCAAGGGGATGTTCAGAGACATCTGGAGATAGTTCTGATTGCCATGATTGGCAGGGGGTGGAAGATGGGGTAGGTGTTACTGTAATCTAGTGGGCAGAAGCCAGGAATGTTGATAAACATCTTATATTGAACAGGACAGACTAAGAAGGAGGCACTTCAAGATGTCAACAGTGTGAGCTTGGGAAACGCTGTGCTGGGGCATCCTGAGGAGGCGGCACGTGTTGGCCCAATGGTAGATAAAGAACTGGAGGGGCAGAGGGGGCGGGCAAGAGCGCATAGAAAACCTCCCCATCACAGTCTGGGTCTTTGAGGATGTGGTGTCTACATGGAAACCCCAGGCCCAAGGCGGAGTTCTCACGCAGAAAAAGCAACAGTGCTTCAGGGGAGCTCTGTTCCTGAGAGTGTGTGGCTGAGGCAGGGGAGAGGGGAAAGGAAAGCCAGGAAAGACTGTCTCATTGTGTCTGTCAGGGAGAAGGGTCATTTCTAGAACATGAGGGTTTAGCTTGGTGTGGAGCACAAGGCTTGTAGCGAGGGCCCCATTTATGTCTCAACTCTGCCCACCAACTTAGACAAGATCCATTATATTTCTCAGTTGACTTTAAACAATAAAGCAGAGGGCAGCAGCGGACATCTTCTGGTTATAGTGTTAAGATTAACGAGAAAATGGACAGGGACCGCTCGGCACGCTGCCACCATCCAGTTGGTTGATTTGTGTCCTCAATGACTGTTTGGCCTGGTGTGCAGCATACACTCGGCCAGTGCAACCAGAAACACTCCTCAGTGGGAGTAAAGCACACAGCAGAAACAAAAATCTCACAGACCGGAAACTAGCTCAAACAAGGCAGAGTTTCCCAAAGTTCTTGATGCAACGCTGATGATCTTAAGTAATAAGAGCAACACAAAAGGCTTCTGGGACTGCTGAAATGGCCATCCTCTGAAGGCAGATGCTATAGACACGTGGACAGCATATACATGCATCCACCTAGTCAGTAAGAGACCTTAGAAGCTCTTTACTGCAGCTCCTTTCAGAGACGGTGAGGAACTTGCAGTCACAGGAGGAAAAAGCCTGGAAGGTGGGCTCCCTGAACAGCAAGTCCTCTCCATGCTCAGCTAAGTTAATCACCTTGATGCCAGTTTTCTAAGAAACTGATTGATCCATGATTTCTCAGTGCTAGAGAAATGAACCTTGGGTCCTTGCCCTCTCCCTCAGGCAGTAACTAGAAAGAAGTCAGGACATACCCACAGTCACCATCCTTAAGTGGTACCCACCTGGTTCCTCAAGTCTACTCTGGGTGAACTGAGCCTTACTTTCTAGAATTAAATCGTTTCTGTTTCTGTTCCACACAGTGAAATGAGGATTTAACCGATAACTGTTTGATGGCCAAATTAGTGTCATTTACTGTTACTATGCTTTGCTTTTAGAAATGAACAACTAATGGTCACAGTGGGAAATATAGAAAAGACACCCTGAGAACTCCTTGTAGACAGGCGGCCTTCACTGCAAATGAGACATGACAGACACCAATACAAGGTAAACCAGCTCTGCTCAAAGATGGAGAGGAGTGTCAAGAAGACTTCCAGGGATGGAGAGATGGCTCAGCGGCTAAGAGCACTGGCTGCTCTTGCAGAGGACCTAGGTTTGATTCCTAGCACCCACATGGTGGCTAACAACTATCTGCAATTCCAGTTCCAGAAGATTTGACACCATCTTCTGACCTTCACGGGCACTGCACAACACAGGTGCACTTACATACATGCAGGAATGCACTCACACACATAAAGTAAAAATAATGAAAAAGATTTTAAGACCACTTTTTGCAATCTAGTCAACCACCTGCCACCACACACTAACCACACCATCTCAAGCCCCAACCTGGGAGTGTTCCTTCTGAGCAGGAGACTCTGGTGTCCAAAAGAGAAACCCCCACCATCACAGAAGCAAGTGACCAGCCTTACTCTGCACATACTAAGTTGCTTTTATTAATCCAGAACGGCATGCTACAGATACTGTACAGCATGAACATCTATTCATTACAAAAATGGCTTCCAAACCATTAAAAATGAACTTGGAATAAGAGCATAAAACAGAACAGTAACATCACAACTGTTAGGAAACATTCAAAGTATTCACAAAAAAATGTTATAGTTAGCATTTTAATAAACCAGAGAAAACCGGAGACAGTTTTACAATCGCTTCATGTCAACTACAATGGCACTGAGTGAACAGGTCGCAGCTTTATACAGCATTGTACAACATCAACATGCCTAGGTTTTCTTATTTTTAAAGTTCGCTACCTACTTGTATGTAATATGTGTACATAAAAGCGGCAGCTGAGTTTTTTTTTTCTTTTTTTTCATTTAAGAGTAATCTAATATACAGAATTTTTGGCCCTTAGGGGTTTAGACCTCTTCATTTAAAATGCTTTCCGGACAGTCTGCTACCAAACACATTTTGTTATAGGTGACATTAAAACTACGTACAAATCTACCTATGTAACGTCACAGCAAAACATGGCGAACAGAAAGTACAGCATCAAAATAGAGGGAGAAAGCTAAAGTCACTGAGAATTTTGGCACATAAAAGTTTTGCACACGGTCAGTCCATGTTCTAAGAGCACAGGGCAACTGACTAGGAGGTCAAGGGGGAAACAGGGTGGTTCCCATTGTTGCTCAGACAGCTTCAAGAAGATTCCCTCACTCATGTTCAAGTCTTGTTTTACGTAATGGCTTTTAAAGCAACTTTTGTTAATGCTACTGATCCTTAATGCAACTATTAATGTCCATTTGGTGGCATCTGGGTTTTAAACAGAAACGAACGAACAAACAAGAGTCAAAAAGGGAAACAAAAAAATATATACACATTTTATATATAAACTTAAAAACCTTGTACAAATGAGTTGTTATATATAAGATGCTTATGCTAGGGGGGAAAAAAACTTTATACAGTTTCAAGAAAAAAGAAAACATTTAAAAAGGGACGACATACAGGTACAACAAGCAACCTCTAAAGCAATAAATACTACTGGTCCAACAGCGTTGTAATTCCATTCATTGTTGAGTAGCGTCCCCCTCCCCCCAAAAGAACAACACCATGGAACAAGGTATATTAACACATTTTAACCCTTTGTCTCTGTACATTTAAACAATAACAAGTAACATCACAATAAAAGTTGTTTCACACAGAAAACGAAACAAAACAAAACAAAAAACCAAAAAACAACTCATGGCACGGCATTCATTGTGCCCTTGTGGTTTAAAAACCAAGGTGTAAAGTGATTGGTTCGCAAGCTCGTATTTAATACAAATAATAAAGACCCAACTCCTTCTGGAGGGTGCTTCAAAATTGCTTCTCTCTCTCTTTTTTTTCCTTTTTTGTTTTTGAATCAGTCTTTTAAAACTAAGCTATCCAAACTACATAACAGTTATGTATATATATATATTTTTTAAACGCTACAAAGACTTTAAACAGCTGTTGATAAAAATTTTGGTAGAATCATGAGGTTCTCTCATCTACATATTTAAAAGGAGAAATTGAAATAAGAATGGGTCAAATATTGACCAATGAACTCCATAAACATCAACTCATGTAGCCACGGTGGCACAAAATTAAGAATACAAAACAAAAGCTTTCAAAGTAGGGGAGGGGAGGGAGGGGCCAGTGAAAATCAGAAGGAAACACTCCAATCAAGCAGGGGGGATGGATGAGGGGAAAGCTATTCTAGAGACTTGGTCACGAGGGACAGAGGCTGGGGCTGGGTCCCGGCCAGCGAGTTGTGGGAATGGAAGGAAGATGTTGACGGCTGTGCGAGCGATGAGGAGGGGACCATGGGTGACTGCAGGGTGCCAGGTGGCAGGTCCAGAGCCCCATTGGGACAGAGGGCGGAGGCCTTGCTGTGGGCAGCCTCAGCCAGCAGGAGCGCGGGCGGCGGTGGCATCATGGACAGGTGGGCCAGGGGGTCAGGCTTCAGGGACAGCGAGAGTGGCTGGGTCTGCTCAGTCTGTGACTTGGCGTCTTGGGGAGGGGAGCCTAGAAGGTGAGGGGAGGGGGGCGGCGAGTCTAGTAAGCTTCCATCTGAAGAGGGTGGGCTGAGGCAGCTGCCTTCACCTTGTATGTAGCGAACGCACTTTTTTTTTCTCCTAGAAACAGGGGGGAGAGAGTTATCTGTGAATAAAGGGCAAAAAAAAAATGCCAAGGGAGAGAGTTATCTAATGCTTGCGGCAAGTTGATGTCACCTAACAGGTGTCCCCAGCATGGCATACCCGATGGCTAAAGAGCAATTAAAGTGATGCCATGGGGCTGTGTGGCTCCCATGCCTAGGTCTGCTCTAAAAAAGGAGGTGTCCTTCACTGCTCCCCATATTAGACACCTATGGCCCAACTCCTCCAGATGAAAGGAAGTCACTTGCAGTTGGTGGTACAGATTTGCCAGGAAGTGACTTTGTCCAAATGGAGACTAATAGAAATGCTTATTTCTATTTGGGTTTAGCTATACCTTCTCTTTCCCATGCATCTCCTGGCCTTCCCTCCCCATCTTTTCCACCCCCCCACCCCCACCCCCAGTCCCCAGTGATACAGTGAGTGTATTTAAAAGAGAAAGACAGAGCTCCTTCCCCAGCCGCCTCTTATCAATATGAAACTCTGAAACGCTGACTGGTGAGCCCACATAGCTGAAGGCATCGCTAGCAAGAGGCTTAAAGGTTTTAAAACACCACCACCGTGAGGCTGCTGGTGCCCAGAGAGCTTTTGGGCTTGTCTGTTAAGAACCACACCAAATCGAGAGGTCAGGATCAGGTGAGAGGGGAGGGGGCTGGGGGAGAACAAAAATAAAACAAAACAAACTAAAAAAATAAAAACCAACAAAACAACAACAAAAAAAAAGAAATAAAAGAGAACCACCAAAAAAACAGGCAGAAGAGGGTTAACAAAGGTGGGGGAGGGGAAGAATAAGAAAAACAGAAAATGATTCAAAAGAACAAGAATAACTGGTTATATGGCCTGCAGGTTGTGGATTAAATTAAGATTCCAAGTTGATTTACAAAACATTTTTTTGGTTTTGTATTTTTTCCCCCTTAAAAGATTTGGGACTTTCCCTGTCCAACCCCCCTTGTGAGAAGACTGCAACGAATAAGGGTGGGATGTGGGGGTGGGGGGCTTGCCTTTGTCAGTATGGGGCAGCGGGAAGTGGAGGTGGGCAGCACGAGAAGTCACAGGGAAGTGACCACAAGGAAGCAGTGCTAGGAGAGGACCTAGGGATCAGGTCGGAGCCAGAAAGACTTACTCTGCCCTGCGCCAAAACCGGAGTCTCTCGTCTCCACGACCCATTTATGCAAGAACTAGGAGTGAGAATCTCAGAGCCCTTCTTGCTTATCATCAAAGGATGAGGTCAGGGAAAACCAACTCAAGAAATTGGGCATGTGACTTCAAAGCCTCTCCCATCATTAATTCCTGTCTGATGGGATCCTACTTGGTAGGAAAGGTGATCCTGAGGATCAACCCACTAATACTATAAATATAATGCAGATATGGGAAAGTGCTCATCCAAGAACCCTCCAATATACAGTCAGAACCAGTGGCAGGTACTGCCTCATCCAAAAACAAGTGTGTGAGCACTGGCCAGCTTTCTGCTGCTATAGAATCCCAAGATGCTGTCTACATGAAGGAGACCCCTGTGGAACAGTGCCTCTGGCCTTTGCAAGGAAGGGACTGTACTGTCCTGAGTTCCTCCTCTGGTCAAAGCCCAAAGCTGTCAGTGTACAGGACATGGACTGTTCGGTGGCAGAAGCAGGAGAAACAAGGGAAAGGTGGAAGGCCACGTGTTCAGTGCCCTCTGCTTCCCAGAGGCTAAGACCCAGGTGGCAAGAGGCCTTGGGTCTGCTTAAGGCCAGAAGGAGCTCTAGAGGAGCAAGGCTAGCCCCCTCTGCACCCTGTCTGAGGTTCCTTTCCTTCCCTGGGACAGACTGGCACAGACTACAGGTTCTGTTCCCATCCCAGGAATGAAAGAAATAATTAAGCCTCTCCATTTTAAACCACCTTGGCCTGCAGATCATGCTCACAAACTAGGACGTCCATGCATTTGAAAATGGGGAGTAGAAAAGAACAGGGGCGGGGGGTGGGGAGAGTCATAAGCAAACAGAGAAAGCAACAGGGGGAAGGAGAGAGCAAAGGTAAGAAAAGAGGAGGAGCGAGGGGCAGTCAGGAAGACAAGGGGGCAGCAGGAAGCAGCATTCCCAGCTGTCAGGGTGCAGCGAGAAGGTGGAAAGCAACTTGGTGGGCTCAAAACAGAGTCTGGTTAAAATGTCCTTAAATGGTAATAAAATGAGAAGCCTTGTGGGGCAAGCTCGGAGCCCTGACTGACTAGAAGCATTCCTGGGGCTCCCCTCACTCCTCCCCATCCACCTCTTTTCTAGAACTTGTGTGGGGGCGGCATTTTCAATACAGGACACAGAGAATAAACTACAAACTGATGGTCCTTCTATAGGTACAGCTGAGCAGGTGATGGGAATGCACATTTGGATGGGTCAGAAAATGCCTCCACTTGCAAGTGCTTCTCTCTCTCTCTCTCCCTCCGTGTGTGTGTGTGTGTGTGTGTGTGCGTGTGTGCGTGTGTGACTGATTTTAACATCCAGTGTGGTCATGCTGAAGTGCAAAGAGCTGGGGGAGAAGAGGGTAGATAACTCCTTCTACCAGTCTTACGCTGTGACCTGCCCCATCTAGGCTCCACATCTGCTCAGGGGATATACTCTCACAAGTATCCATGCCTAGCTTCTCCTGGATTTATTCAGAAAGTAAACCAAAGGTACTTCCTGGCCTCATTTTTTGGAAGAACAACAGAAATGAACTTGCTAATACATTTGTATCATGAAAAAAAAAATGTCCCCAACAAAAGAAAAATCATGGCTACAACTTTCTAAGGGCGCTGAGGCCAGAAGGAAAACTGGAGGTTTTTTTCTCTTTCCAAGTGTGTCAAGTTGACAACCAAGATAAGCCATCACAGACAGGGACCTGTTGGATGCTATGTCCTCTGTCCAAGGGCCTCTCAGCCTCTTGGACAACAGAAATGGTACATTATAGATAGTTGGCCCCCAAAAGTTTTGGACTGGCAAAACAAAACAAAACAAAACAAAAATCCAACTTAAAAAATATCAAGAGATTTCTGGTTCTAGAAAGATACCCCACCATGGTTTTAAGCAAAGTATAGGCTATGTCTGAGGACAGGCAGTCTATCCTAATCAATGCCAGTAATCGTTTGCAGGGGGTAAGAAAACAAATCAAGTCTAATTTTGCAGAAAATAAGTCTGATATCAAAAAAAAAGGGATCTATAAACAATCATCTATCACGAATGAAATCCCAAGGCCTGGCCTGAACCAGTTTTACTGTGGGGTGTGTATGACAGTGTCAACTGTAATAGTTCTGAGGAGTCCTCTCTTTGGAATGGCTCCTTGAAAGACCAGTGGCGCTGTGGCAAAGTATCTCAGGATCGCCTGCCATTGTCTTCCTGCGGGAATGTAAAGTGTTGCCCAACTCTTCATCTACACAGAGCCAGCAGGCCCCTGACCTCCATGCCATGTCCTTGGGACTGTGCTGCAAGGATATTTGTCTTCTTTGTGAATGTGCCTGCTCACAGGATGATCTGAGTTGCTTTCCTACTAGGTGTCTGAGCCCCATCTCCCTTACTCCTGCTCAGAGGGTCTTCTGTGCAGCCCCCCATCAAAGAAGGTGCTCTGGCCCCCTCTCCCCTGGGGTCTACATGGTCAGCAGTCTCGCCTACTAGCACCAGAGAAGGGGGCAGTCAGAGACACAGCAGACTTTTGGGCATGCACGTGATGGAATGGACATCTGAGCTAACATCTAGACACGGAGCACGGCAAAGGGATGGAGGAGAGGGACATGGAACGAGGAAGGCACTACAAACAGGAACGTGTGTTCGGGGTGTTGAGATACCTACCATCATAATATTCCAAATTCAAAGACTGCTTGTATCAGAACAAAGAAACAACAAATTTAACCAAAGGTGGTCATTAGAAGGAAAGGAAAGGAGACAGGAACTAGTGAGCATCCCTCCATCAAGAAGGAAGTCCCTACGACCTTCCCTGTCAGTACCCTAAGTGGGGAAACCTGTAGGCAGATCATGGGGTTCAATTCGGACTCTTCGGGGCTGATCTGATTTATGTGGGGACAAACGCTACGTCCGCACAGTCATATGGAGCTTCTCGCTCTGTAGCCTGACAACACTGCAGCATCTAACTGCAGGTCTCGCTGCTTGTAGACCATTAGCGGGTGTGCGCCATTCAGTGCCATGCTTCCTTTGCAGCCCTATAAAACAATGTCAGCTACCAAGCTCCTCTGTACAAACGAGTGCTTTTAAACATAAAACAACCAAAGAGGAGAAAAAAAGGAAAAAGAAAAAAAGGAAAGAAAAAAAGGAAAACAGAAAACAAAACAAAAAACAGCCTGCCCCAGAGCACTTCTTTGAGCATCTTGACACTAAGTGCAGAGGAATGCTGCCGTTCTAACTCATCCACACCTTCGGGGAACGGTGCCTCTCTATGCTCAGTCTGCAGGCCACCAAGGCATTCAGCAGGCTGGCCAGGTCCAGGCCACCGCCTTTCAAAGGAAAAGTCTCAGTGCCCATCCTCACTGGTTAAAGCTGTGGCTGTGGGTCCTGCCACCAGGGGCTCATAAAGTCAGGGAAGGAAGGGAGAACGAGAATGTGCGGGGAGAGGAAACAGCATGAAATTAGCAAGGAAAATCTGAAGAATGAGGATTCATTAGTCATTGATACCAGTGGGGGAAAGTAGATGGGAATGAAGGCAAAATAAATCATCCCACTAAGGTAGCAGAAGGACAGAAGGCTCCGATTGTCCCCAAGGCCTCGCCATGGTGATGTACCTGCAGGGTTTGCACCATAAAGTCTGTCGGTCAAGCCCGAACAGTGCCCGACACTTCTTTGGAGTATTTGCATCTGTTAGCATAAGGTAAACACAAAAAAATACAACACAATGGTGGGTCGTGCTCGGTCGGAGGTGAGACCTCAGCTACTTGTCTTCTGCATCACCTGGTTCTAATTGACAACCTTCCCTCACCAAGGGCATGAAAGGAAAGAACTTCTATGAGCCAAACGAAAAATAAATCCAATAAAAAAAACAAAACAAAACACATACACACACACACACATACACACAAAAGAAAACAACAACCAGAAACCAAAAAAAAAAAAAACCAAAAACCAAAAAACAACAATGAAAAGTAAATAAAAAGAGAGAGAGAAGAGGAGGGGAGAAGGTGACATCATTGGCTTCTACCTAGGCCAAGATGAGCATCCTGGCTGGTGTCAAGGAAAGGGGTTGGCAGGCAACATTCCCTGGGAGAGGACACGCTGGGGTCTGAGTCTCAGCCCCAAGGAGGAGGCATACACACTGTTTTACAGTGGCGTTTTGGCTAGCAGCAGCGGGAAAAACAAGCACATCCCTTGTGGAGCCCACACACTGACAGTGTCCCACTCCCTTGTGTCTTTATGATCCACACACAGAGCTACAAAGCAACAGGCCAGAGGGGAAGGCACGGAAGAGACCAGCTGCAAACCAGCACAGCGAATCTGGGAGACTATACACACCTGCAGGGGCCGCACCAGTTATTCTGTTGATCAAGGCCAAAGCGCGCTCGGCATTTCTTAGGAGCGCTCAGGTCTGAATGAGTTCAGGAAAGGAGCGAGCAGAGGAGGAGGAGGAGGAGGACGGACGGGAGGAAGGGAGAGAGAGGAAGAGAGGTGAGGAGAGAAAGGGAGAGAGGGATGGGAGGGGGGAGAGAGAGATACAAATAAGAAAAAAATAAAAATAAAGAAGGGAATAAATCAATGACCGGGTTACTAATAGCAAAATATTTGACTTTTTTTAAAAAAAAAAAAAAAAACAAAAACGTTCTTTAATTAAAAAAAAAAAAGGCAAAAATCACATTCTTATTTAACTTTGTGCGATTAGCTGATGCAAATAAACCTGCAGTACCCCTTATTGAAGGACTGTCTTGGATTCGGTTCCAGCCGACCCAGGGAAGTCAATACTAAAGAATTTGTTCTTTCAATTATATTTTTTCCCTCTTTTTGTTTCAGTTCTGCTTTCCCTTAAAATTTTAAAATTATCTCAAATTTATTTTTCTTAAAGAAGAAAACAAAGCGAAGGAGGGAATTAAGTTTGTCACATGCTTTTTTCTTCTTAAAGTACAACAGTTTTCAAAAGAAAAAAAAAACTACTAATAAAAACAAGAACGAAATGAAACAGAAAGAAACAAAGAAAGAAAAAGGTCATGGGTATTGGGATATTGCAGCTTTTGGAATGATGTCTATTCTTTTTTTTTTAAAATCTATTTTCATTAATATTAAGAAAGGAAGAGATGAGGATAAACAGGCTGTGTGAATGAGCTGTTAGGTGTTAGAAGCTCCTAGCAGCGTGGAAGCAGGCATGGTCAGTTAAATGCTAGCGGATTTGCAAATGATGAATCACAAAGCAAAAGGAAGAATAAACAAAATAAAATAAAAAGCAAAGGAAAAAAAATAAGCATACTGCGATTGCATGCTGGCGTGCGTGAGGAAACTTAGAAGGAGCACAGAAAAAATGCCATTAGATTAAGGAGGTTTATTACTGAATTCCTTCCATTTTTTTTTTCTTTACCAGTCTCTTTTAAAGAAATACTGCATATTCAATTTGCACAGTTAGTTCAGCTCTAAACACTGTCATCGCTGCTTAAACAGTTGTTATGGGAAAAACAAATAAATGAAACAGAAGTTAAATTAAATTAAGAAAAATAAATAAAACCAACAAAAGCAACTGGAAAAAAAATCTACTGAAACATGAAACCGTGTAGATGGTCATTTTAAAGAATGTTCAAATGTCATACGTGTTTAATGTTAATAAAACTATAAATGGCAAGAAAAATTAAAAAACAGTTTATCAACTATTTTAATGACTCAAAATGACATTAGCACCTGTAATCGGAGGAAGTGAAAGGCAAGGATTTAGGAAACATTCGCTGTGTTCTGAAAAAAAAGAACAAATTATACAAAGTCTTCAAAATGTTTGTTTGTTTGTAAAAACCTGGTATTCTCCAAGGGACCTCTGAGATTGCCTATGCAGTATTTCTAATTTCTTCTACAAAATGACAAACCTCCTTAATTTAAAATGGGTGTAATTTACCACTGTAAAGGCATGCATCAGAACATTCAGGGAACAGCCCAGTTAATACCCCACACTCACACACACCCACTCCTGGTCCCCTAGGCCCCTTCTCATCCCTTCTCAGACACATACAAAATAAGCAAACTGTCTAAAGGCCGGCAGAGACATGCCTACCATGGCGCTCCAGTTACAGGCTTGGCAGTCATTTAAAAACACATTCCGCTAGAATTACAATGTGCTTTTCATGCAACAATGGATGTTACTAGCTTTAAAAGGGCAGTCAAGAAGCAATTAATTAAAATGCATAAACAAAAAGGCTGGCTGGCTAAGATGGGTTCCCCCACAATGTCCTGGCCTTGAATCTCTCCTGCCTCCCCCAGATGGAAGCCTGACACAAGAGTGACCCTCTGCCTACTGCTTCCTTCATTGCCTGACCACAGTCACTTACCATTGGTCTCCCCTGGCTGTTTGTCCCTTTTCCTCTTCTTCTTCTTCCCCTACATGAACAGATGAGATATAGAAAGTCAGTTCAAGCAACAGACAAGGAGGAAGATGCCTCTCCACTCACACCTATTTGCCATGTCTGTCCAGTCTGCTACCTCTGAATCCAACATCCTTGAACTGTGCCTAGCGAGAAGAGGAGGTATTTAGAAAGACAGAGGGCATTGCCTGCATCTATTCTGACCCAAGGCATCTGAGTCCATAAAGGGGAAGAAAAGGAGGAGAGGAAGATCGGGAGAGGGATTGAGAGCCCGGGTGGGAAGACATGCTCGAACCTCCAAGGCGCACGTTAACTGAGATGCTTGCAGTGGCTCACGACTGACCTGTCACCTCACTTATGAAGTCCCTGCTCTGAGCTGAGAGGGTGACTGCTCAGAGATGAAGTGTAACCCTTGCTTTAAAGAGTAGTAGGAATGTGAGAGGAAGTAGGTAAGAAGCTCCAACCTCATGTGCAGAATTGTGGCAACAGACGGCTGCTGGGAGGGGCAGAGGCCATCTCTTTTAAGCATGGGACTCTTGGTACTTGGTAGCTTAACTAGGCTCCAGTGGATGGAACCACACAAGAATAGGTGGAGACACAAAGTAGACTCTCTAGGCCTTATTATATATAATACACTACATTAAATGGGGTGGGGGCAATAAGAGGACGTGGGGGTAGGGTAGGGGATCTAAAGACCATCAAATTATATTGTATGAAAATTCAATTAAGAGGGGCGGGGGTGGGTGGGTAGGAGAGGCCGGGGAGGGGCAAAAGAGAATAAGGAATACTCTGGACTTTTTATAAAATTGCAGAGTGCACACCTGTGAGAGAGGGCAAGTGACCCCATTTTCCTCTGTTAGATATTGATGCTCTTCCAGCTGTGAGGACCACAACCAGTTAAGAGTCATCATAATTCACAAATGATTTACTATGCCTAACTCACAGGAGACCACAGCTCAGCCCAGCATATTTTAAACACTCACAGAACACTGAGGATAGCCTACAGGTATGCAAAGACATCTACCATGAGGTTTGTCTTATCATAAATGGTTCAATGGTTTGTGAAATCGATTGGACACTGTACTGAAAGTGGAAAAACTAGAGTAGTTATATGGGTATACTCTGACACCGCAATGAAGCTGAAAAATTATAAGTCAAACCATAGCAAGCCAGGAATCATCTGTATGATGCTCATTAGAACGGCTAACTCCCAGAAACTATTACGATTACCAACTGTTATAATGGCTAGCTCTTCATTCTAATAACCACTTCTGATAACAGTGGCCAGCACTTGTGGAATACATATTAAAAGCCAGGCATCAACCAACTGCAACAACCTATATAGCACATGTACTGCTACCACTCCAGTGTCACAAATGAGGAAACTGAGGCACAGAGAGGCTTGAGGTGGCATAGCTCAGAAGAGGTAGGGCCAGTATGCAAGCTTAAATGGTCTTGGTACCACTGCCCTCAACCACAGAGCTCTGCTGCCTACAGTGCAATGCCCAATGTCTTCTGGGTCTCTGCAGACACATAACACATCTGTACCAGGGGCTGTGCATATCAAATGGGAGAGGAGGCTCTGGGAAGTGTCCACCCTATTACAAGGCTACCGGAAGTTCTCCCTCCCTTCAGAGTACCAGCCAGGCCCACACGAGGCAGATTCCTAATGTGAATTAAACACAGGGGCCCTATATGCTTGTGTGTTTGAGAATACCTAAATGGCATCCTTGCCTAAAACTTCTCATGGGATGGTGGTGTCAACACCAAAGAGAAAGAGACAAAGATGTGTAGTGACCTCAAGGTTGTGTCAGGTGTGGAAGGAGCCTCTGGTGTCTGTGTCACCGGGGAAATGTGCTGCAGCCTTCTGTGGGTAGCTGCACACCAGATCCCTTTATATTCCTTGGTACACAAAGGAAAAACAACCAAAGGGCCACACAGTTGACTTTGAGTGGGCAAGAGGGTCTAACAACAACTGATTTAGGGCCCAGAAGAAAAGCCCAACAGACACAGCCCAGCCTGAGGAGTGCCAGCATCCCACAGTCCAGGACCATCCCACGGTCTCCATTCAAAATTCCTCATCTCTAGTTCCCTGCTGGGAACTCTGATACATGCAGAGCAGGTCAAGCTCATGACTAAGCAAAGTGCAGTTTAGACAGCAGGATTCTAGGGGACAGAAATGGTGTCTTAATGAGAAGACATAAAAGCATAATAAGTAAGGGAGGCTGGCCATCCCAATTCCTCCTTAAATGTATCAAGAGAAAGAAAAGACCGAAAGAAATAAGAGAAAATGCGAACAGTCAGGTGAATACACACAGCCCTGAAGACAAGGAGAGAACAGTCTATGATAGTCCAGGGTGGGCTGGCTGCTACGACGGTGCACCACTAGCTTTTTCTGGGCCCTAAAGAACAGGCCAGAGGTGGCTGCTTCAGTTCAGCCTACTTCCCTAAAGTGGGGGCATAAAGGTTCCTACCACCAATCGGATGGATGCGCAGGAAAGTCTAGCCCAGAACACATTTCCCAGGAAAACCTTTGGATTTTACGACAACCACAGCCAACCGTAGAACTTCTATGGTGAGCCTCCATGGTCAAATTAATTAAAAGAGAAGCTAACAAGTTCCCACCATAATCAAATCCATCAGTTTCAGGTTTAAGATTCCTGACCCCACAGTGTTCCCTGAGACATAGAGAGAAGTGAGGGTGGGTGCCCACATATATGTAATGACTTGACAATGTGCTTCTGAGAGATCAAGTTCCTGCAGTCCTTTATCCAGTCACCTCAACAGTCTGTCTCGCTTCTCAGGAGTTCCCTATTATCCAAGTCACCTTCCAGATCTAGCACTGAGCAGAAATCAGGGCAAGTGATACACAGACCATCCAAAAAACCTAGAAAGCACATCACAGAAAGCCTTAGGAAGTGCTTTGTCTAAATGACTGCCCAGCAAACAAGCACAGTATTCTGATACTGTCATCACATTTAACTTGTCCCTTTGTGGAAGTTCACCCTGCTCAGTCTCTGCAGGGACCACCTACCCTGGTCATAATACAAATGGTACACAGTCTATAAGCTGGGCAACTGCACACTGAAGACACTATGATGACCTAAATGGCTGCTGGGAATGTGGTAGCTTTAGGGATACTGAATTCTGCTCTGGTATACCATTCTAGATGGCTCACATATTAGCTCTGTAACAAGCAGAAGTTGGAGTTGAACTCTAAATAAGAGCTTCTGATCTAAAGGAAAGAGAAAAGCTGTCCTGAAATGATATGGCTGGGTGTGTGTAGGAGGCTGCCTGCTCCTGAAACTCCACCTGGGACTGGGTGGGGTACACAGCAAGTCTGTGGGAGGGCCTCCATGCCTCATCTTTTCCTGTAAGCCCTTGAAGAAAGGTATCTGGATGGCACACACACAGAGAACAAGCAGAAGGTATCACACAGTTAAGACCCCATGCTGTTCATCTGCTGGTGACAAGGGCTCTCAACAGAGTACATGCACCATCTAGGCAGCGAGGTCCAGGGACATTAGGGCAAGGGCACAGGCAGTGAAGCCCAGTGGAGTCTATCTTCCCTTCTCCAAACCAGCTCCTGCCACAGAGGTGCAAGAAAACTTGAAGTGTCTGGCTTAAGTAGCAGAAAGCATCAGTGGCGAGATGACCAGGTGGGAGAACAGACGGGACTGAACTCCAATTTCCCACAGTGGCTTGAACAGAGCAAGCTTGCATTCAGCAACAATTTAAGGACCTCAGTCCTGCAGAGAGCACCCTTGACTGACAATGCCAACGAGAAAGCAGAGGCAGTAGGCACTGATGGGTAAACACTCACCTGGCTCCAGGACCGACCCCAGAGCAAAGGGCAGCCTGTGCTAGTGGCAGCATGTTTGACTTTTGACCTTGGCTTGGGTGTCAAAGACTAAATGCCTTGTGACAAAGAACCAGATGGAGTAAGAGGCATCCCACCCGCTAGACAGAGGAGAAAGTTCAGGTCTCAGAGTTGCTGGACAGAATGCAGGACCAGGAATAATGGTGATAAGTGACAGAGGTCTCCGAAGAACAGTAAGTTTGTGGTGTGGTGTCAACCCATGTAGTAAAATCAACATCCCTACTAAGATGATGACTTAAAAAACAAGACAGAAAAATAAGCAAATCCCAATGTGCCAAAAGAGCCCAGGAATACATATATCATGTGACAGATTATATCATGTGACATGCAGCCTCCTCCAAACCTGTGCCACCCAGAATCATTTCACCCTGCCTACCAAGGGTGACTTCTCCTGGCTACTTTCAGGGATATTCCCATCATGCCTCTCTTAGGATGAAACAGGCTTCCAGATCCTATTATATACCTGAGGTGGTTGTTTGGTACTCTTCCCCAAGGCTGTACGTACTTTCAAAGATTTGTGAGGAGTTAAGCACACTCCTTCCTTCTCTGCCTACTGTTGTCGCTATAGAGCTACACCACTGATAGCTGAGGATTATAAGCCCTTTGTGTGTGTCCTGGAGCTCTACTTTTTCCAAGAGGAAGCAAGGAGGTATAAACACCCCAAATCAGCCTCCAGGGTCCTGAGTGGGAACATAGATATCAGCTTCTTCCCTGTCTCCTGAGGGTTGGCCATGTGCTAGTCAAGCCACACTGGGAGCCAAGACAAGACCCTCAGTTTGGGGTGGGGCAGGTCTCAGAAGCATATGGAATGAATGCTCTAGAGGCCTGGTTCAAGTTGGCAGTAACCTGTCTTCTGGGTCTCTGCAAACACACAATACATCCGTACTCTCTAAACAGTGGTCCACCTACATAGTTATCCCGCGCAGACCAGCCAGGATATAGTTGCATGTGAAGCTGTCGCTCCTTCCGCGCCAGCTCGTAGTACTTTGCTTGTTCTTCTCTGGACAGTGCATGCCACTGGAGGGAACATGGGGTGGAGTGGGGAGAAAGACAGGCAGAAACATCACAAACTACATCAGAGCCAATGCATGAAAAATGCTACATTGGGGAACAAATCCATATCCAGATACTGTCAAAGCAGCAGGTGCAAACCTCGCTGGGTTCTGGCATTAACAGGAATACTCAGAGAAAACATATCTGTTATCTCTGCCCTATGTGCTTTGCTCTCTGGAGCAGGAAGATTACAGATGTAGCTGTCCTGAATGTCATTCGAAAAGCACAATGGTCCTTACCAGTGTGGGCCATTCAAGGATTCAGAATGGCCAGGGGTTAAAGGACTCTCAAGAGAAAGGTAGAAGGGGACATGTGGGCCCTGGACATGCTGTCTCTGGTCTACCCTTGTCCCTCTTCTCCCCGGGGGGGCCCCTACCCTGCGCCCGAGGATCTGGTTGATGGCCGCGCTTTCTTTCAATGTGCACTCAGCCACAACCTTCGCTCTCATTTCCTTCATATACAACATGAATGCATTAAGGGGCTTCTTTATGTGGGGTTTCTTCTTTTCTTCTTCCTTTTTGGAGTCCTGATGCTTTCTGGATAGAGACAAAAACAAATGAACCCAAATCACCCAATAAACAACCACATGGTCAACTTCCCCCATAGCAGAGCCCGTGTGTCTGGCTGGTTCCTTCCCACCCAAGCCTGGCAGTTTCAAATAAAAACCTCACTTCCACTTTCAGACCTTCCCACCCCGGAACATGGGCCAAAAATAGCTGGGGGAGGTGTGGTTGGTGAGGGATTCTGAAATCACTTCCTCAAGTTTCAGAAATAGACATTTTCCCAGGGCAGAGAGAAAGCACAGGATGGCAGACTCCACTTCTGGGGTTCTGTCCTGTCACTGAACAAAGCTCCAAATGCTTCATTCTGGGATTACTGGGAAGTAGTTGCAAACTCCGGTCCATTCAAGTACATATCACAGAGAGCAAGTACACATCACAGAGAGCTCTCTTCTTAGTGGCAGTGGGACAATCACTGAAAGCCACCAGAGTGCATTTCCTCCTTCTATAGGGGAGCCAGAGCCCACACAGGCTGGGTGCTCTCTGGGGTCAAAATAGGAGAGGCCAACCTCAGGCAGAGGGCTGACCTCAGGCAGAGGGCCACCAAGCATCAGCCACCACTGCGGCAGCTCAACCCACAGGCCATGAAACATGCGGTAACAATCACAACACTTACGAGCTGTGGAGTGAGCCGACGTCACTCTGTGAGGATTCCTGCTTGACTGTTGGTGTGACGATGGCCGGATGGGGGATGCCGGTCGTGTGGAGGGTATGATGGGGAGGGACCATATGGGGAGGGAACCTAGAAGACAGAAAGCTGTGTAAATCGTCAGAATCAAAATGAATGAATGAGGAGGTATGTGTATACACAATTAAAAAAAAAAGAAAGAGAAGCTCAGAACAGTCACATGAAAGCAACCCAAGGCATATGAAACCTGTCAGCATTAATTAGCGATAAATTAAACATAATGATTCTCATAATGTCATTAAAGCCAATCTTCCCGTTCATTATTGCTACTGACATGAGACATTACGATTTTTAACATCTTTAGCAAAAGACAAATTCAACTGATGTACTTGGGCGGAAAAGTAGGCTTGGACTACCAGCCAGAAACCACTGCATGTCCACTTGGTGTTTGAGGCATGATTTGCACTATCTAAGAAGACAATTTCCTAAGTCCTAATCAGCTCTAGAAGGAGAGGTGAAATCTTTTGTTGTATATTGACAGCTAAATAAAATATTAACGTGGTTGAAATATACATACATGGCTTGACGTGCTCTGCACGCCTCATTAGGCCTCATTCTGGTGATGGAGGGCAATCAAATTTTTATTTTTCTTTTGTTGCTGTGCCCACCATTTTATAGGAATAGGACAGAGTGAGGCAGAGAGAGAAGAATTCTGATAGTTTCTGGGGACTCTCATCATTCATCATGGATATTTGGAATAAGTTTGCATTCTTTTGTAGGAAGATGGGTGTGGAGACACTCGCACACTGAAACAGTGGACTGATTTATATGCTGTTTTTCTGCTAAAATTTAGGATTCTTACTTTTACTTAATATGCTGACTGTACATCATTCAAAAATGAAGTAACTGCAAATTACAATTGTAAATATAAATTCACATTTTTATCATTGTAAATGATGAAAATTGTAAGTACAGAGAACATAATAATGGCTTCTCCTCTAATAGCGTTCATTTCTGGGAAGGTTCTCTAGAACAGTTTATTTCTTAAATTGGTGTTTCCCAACATACAAATCAGCCACGACACAAGCTAGGTTTAACTTCATTTGGCCCATCTTCGCACCAGCAACTATGTGGAATAAAGGCTTTCACATTTTCTGGTATGTCTGGAGCCCCCTCATTTGTACTGGGCAGGAAAACACCTCCACATTGAAGTGGTCCACACTGGAGAGAAAAGTGAGGTAAACCAGGGAGAGCACAGAATGTTTGAGTGAAAGAAACCTGCACAGAGAAAAAGGCTGCTCTCCTAATACAGGCCAAGCGTGACCCAGGGACCAGCAGTCTGCCCTTCAGAAGGCCCATTCTGCTGGGGACAGTGTCTGAGTGAGTCTTTATCATGATGGTTTTTAAAAAATATTTTATTTATTATTTTTATTTTCTGTGTATGAGTGTATTGCCTGCATGTATGTAAGTGCACTTGTGTCATGCAATGCCCATGGAGGTCAGAAGAGGGCGTCGGATCCACTGCAACTGGAGTTATGGACAGTTGTTAGGTGCCATGTGGGTGCTGGGAATCAAACCCAGGTCCTCTGCAAGAGCAGCTAGTGCTCTTAACCACTGAGCCAGCTCTCTAGCCCCAATGATGGATTTTTTCAAAAGGATCTTGTATTTATTTACAAAGTTTTCCTTAAGTGGAGCTGAGATACAAATAACAACAGATGTTCATTTGAAAAAGGATTAAAGACATCATGAACAAATTCCATACAGAACTACAGAGACAAAAGCACAGATGAAGAATGTCAGTCTTTCTAGGGGCCCCAGGGCCACTGTAGACACCTGACTCAGAAATTCCACTCTGAGGTGGCCTTTACTGCACTGATTTTTGAAGTTTGGTGACAATGACACAATTTAATAATAATCAGAGAGGCGGAGGGAGGACAAGAAGGGGGTAAGAGAAGCAAGAGAAAGTACAAGTAGCCCCACCCTCTTCCTTCCAAAAACTGGAGGGGGAAGCAAACCTTCCAGCTCTCAAGTTACACTCCATCCCTCCTCACTGCTCCAAGCCTCAGAGGAAATGTAAGTTAAGGACATAATATGTTCTTGGAAGCCCTTGGGTGAAGGGATGGGTGGAATGGGAATTTTTACTGTGAACTTTGAAGACCTGACATGTCTCAAATACATGTTTCGTTTCTGGAGTAAGTATATGTGTGCAAGCACACGAGAGAGAAGGAGACAGAGAAAGACAATGTGTGAATCTGTGTATGTGTGCATGTGCGTGCATGCGCACATGCATACACATCTTTAATGCCAAATACCAACAGAAGGCCTCACGATAGGAGTACTTTTTGGGGGTGGGGGCAGATTTTGGGTACAGCTATGAAAAATAAACATTTGTGAGTCCCTTGACCTGTACACGTTTGTACATTTTGAATGACACACACACCAGAGAAAGAGACTGCATGTCAGTGACGAGTGGCCTGCATGCACACCTTCACTCAAGAAATCCCTTCTGCACACAACTATTTTATGAAATGCAATAAACACCCTAAAAAAATTCTAAGCAGTTCATTATGTACCCCCGTCTGCTTTTATGGCTCCAAGCCAGAATATAATGATGAACCTTAACTTGTTAAGGACAACTAATTTTTGTTTCTGGCTGTCTCAGGGGCTTCTCTCCGACTCACTCTCACTTGCCTCACCGTTGACACGTTTCTGTTAACTGGATGTCATCTGCCGGCCTTGATTTTATGCACAAGCAGTAGGATGCATTTTCCCGTGCAACAATCCTGCTTTGAGTTGCATTAGGATTGTCAGTATTCTCCCATTTCCCCCCTTGCACTTGTAACATTTCATCTCTTCCTGCCTTATTTTTTGTGAGCCACGGTGCACCCACATTATGGTTTATACATGATCTCACTCCCTTTGAAGCCGGCAGATTTCAGAGCCGGCTCTCGTCAGGAGGAGAGCCTTGCACCAATTTAGCAGGCTGAGGGCCCGGAGCTCCAACATCTCAATCTAAAGGGGGTCACAGGGTGGCACAAGTGAGTGTCAGCAAGAGCTGTTTAATTGCCAATCTAGGCTTCTCCATGGTGTTTAAAGTATAATGACCCATCACTTAATTCTGAGAAGTCCTGGCCCTGCTGCTGAATAGAATGAATATCAAAGGGTGTTCTGGAACAGGGCAAGCTGCCTACATTTGCTATAACTGCCATAAGTATAATAGACCTATACTTCTGTCGCCCCATTACCACAATAATGTATTTAATTTGCTGTATACTCTTTTTAACTAGCTACCTTTCATACAGCCTACCTGGGGAATCAGCCACCCCCCCGCACCTGCACCTCAAACCCCTAACCTTTCTTCCCATGGCTCCCTTCCTTTCCAACATCCCCTGCCCACTTACAAATCATTGGCTAGCCTCCTAATGATAATTCAATCAATAAGCTTAACCCCAATCCCTATCCTATGATTACTTCACTGCTTTCAACCTCTGGATGCACCGAATAAGCAAACAGGAAGAAAGCTCAGGAACAGACTGTGATCGCTAGGGCGAAGGGAGGGTGAGCTAGGATCATAAATGGCTCTCTTCTACTCCCAGGAGGCTCCCCACTTGCTCCCACAATTCGCAGGGGCTGTGACGACATTCTTTAATGAGTGAAACCTTCCTGCTCTCGCCGGCTGAGAGGATACGGAAAAGCATTTTCCCGCCTAACTCCTGTGGATTTCGAAATTTAGAAGAAGAGTCACATGTGGGAAATGGCTCTTCAAGCTGCATGATATTCATGGCACAGTCTTAACAGGAGCTGCACTTCAGCTCGCTTCTCTCAGTGGGTGTGGCACTCAGTCTATCCCATCCCCGAAGTTGCTGCTCTGCAATTAGGAAAAGAGGCCGCTCAGGCCACCTTTCCAGCCATTTCTCTCATCTTGGCTTCCGGCTTCGGCCACAAAGAATGGAGGGAGAGGCTAGGGGACAGCATCCTTGCCGTGTGATGCATGTTAATTGAATCATGTGGCATCATCAAAATGGATTGGTTGCTTGAGCCCATCAGGAAAGTCTAAACCTCCACCGATTTAATTAACTCGACTGAAAATCAGATGAACAGAAAATAAAACTATCATTAGGGGCAATTAGTGACTACTTAAACATACTGCTGCCAACCAGTTTGTAAATAAACTAGCAGTCACTGAAAAATTAGCCAGAATTAATTAGAGAGGGGAAAACGAGACCTGGGGATATATATGCTTGCTATATATGTGTTTATACACTTCAATACAAACATATAGAAATGTATGCACACACTGTTTCTTTTCAACTTTCAAAGATTTAATGCTGTGCAAGTCAACAGCCTGGCCACCAGTCCCTCAGATGTGACCAGCCTAGCTTGAGATGTGCTAGATGGCACAAAATGTATGTCACATATAAATGCTAAGTTCAGGAAAAAAAAGAAAGAAAAAAAGAGGTAAAATATCATTAGTAGTTGCTATACAGAGGTAGAAGGTGGAAAGTTAATACCGAAGCCACAGACTGTGGGTGAATAAAACACACCACTGAAAACAGCTTCACCACTGGGGGAAAGTGTTTCTTAAAGCTGATGTACATGTAGGGTGAAAAGAAAAACAAACAGGATGCAAGAGTAATATTAAATGCAAAGCGGATCCCATTTAATTTCTCCTTCACACACTACTTCCGGTGGGGCGGGGCTAATCTGTGGATTTGGAATCAGAATCTGAACTTTGAAAGCATTCATCTTTTTTTTCCTCTCAAGTTCTCTGTATAATAATCAAAAGAAAAAAAATCTCCACCCTCTCTCTTTCTTTCCCAGCACAAGCCAACAGCGAAACGGTATTTTCAAAAGTCCCACCTGTCCTCGCTGTTTCCCATACCTTCTTTTTTTTAAGATTAAAAAACAAATTTATGTGTGTGAGCCACCATGTAGGTGCTGGAAATGAACTCAAGTCCATTGGAAGAACAGGAAGTACTCTCAACCCCTAAGTCATCACCCCGTCCCTCCCACACCTTCCTCCTTTGTGACACTACAAAGCTCTAAGGACAGACTCATAAAAACTCTATCTAGAAAGGCATTGCTTACCTTGGAAGATCAAGGCAATTTTTCAATATTTTCTAGAAGGAAAGCCTAAAGCCACACCAACTTTACATTATTAGATCTCCACATGGCCTGGTGGTTGTCTAGAGGGGCTTTGTGAGAGGTCATCGTGGCCTTGGTTGAAGGTCTGGTCATTTGAACTCACCTAGACATAGAAGCGTTGACGGTCAGTGCTGTAGGGTAGGGGTGTCTGAATCCTCCTGTCGTGATAGGGTACACAGGTTGACCTTGCCTACAAAGAAGGTACAAAAAGTGAGAGACTGAAAATGGGGTGGGGGGGTAAGAAAAGGAAGAACATGGAAAAGTTCTCTCTGTACAGTAAGCTTTATTCTCATTTGATCAGAACAAAAATCTTGGGGATTGTACAGGAAGGATCAAAGGGAAGAAACACAGAACAATTTGAATGCCATAAGTCTGATAGGAATGGCTAATTAAATTTTATAACCTCTGCTTATGTCAATAGAGACCCTCTCCCCAAGCTGAAACTAGGTGTTTTGTTGTAATAATTAAAGGCGAAGTCTCGCTCGCTTTAATGGAGCCATCACACTAATTGAGGGCTACACATCCAAAGGAAAACAATAATGAATGTAAATTTATACCAAAATAAAGTACAGCGAATCAAAGGACTTCAGTTGCGCTTTGGGCCTCTTTCGGTATTTAGATCTCGGTGAGAAAACATTAAATTAACAGAGCTTAATTTGTAGCCTTTTGTCAAATTAACAAGTGTTGACAAGAGTTACGGGGGGGGGAGAGTCCCCAAGAAGAATTGTGGGTAACCAATAGACAATCACACCTCATTACAATAATTAAAAAATACAGCAACATGCAAAATAGCATCCTCATGAAAGATACAACTTTTCCTGACAGAGGGTTGTCTGAGTTGGCTATTCCTTTTTATGTAGCCTTCAATATCTTCCTATCAGTCAGATGGGGCTAAGGATGGCTGAGAACCATCAAGACTTGGCCCTATCCTACAGAGAAGAAACAGGTCCCAGGCTTGTGTCTATCTCACCAAACAAAAAAAAAGAAGACAACAGAGCAGAAATGACACCCACCACTGGTGTTTGGTGTATCTATTGCATAATGCAATCTATTGGTTTTTATTTTTGAAATAGACAAATGGCACAAAACATTTTAATTAAAGAGAGGGAGAGAGAGAGAAAGGTGAGATGGGATTACTGCAAAATTTTGCTATTTTTAAAACTGTAAAAAGCTGTTTTCCCTAAGACTCAAATCTGAGAGCTTTACCAGGATTTGTTTCTTTCAATGATCAACATTGCCCTGTGTTTTCTAAATAGTAGTAGTCACTTATAACATGGAGAACTATATTACATGCATGCTCACACACGTGCAACACATGCAAGGTACATGCATACTCATGCACATGTAACACATACAAGGTATGCCGAGGCATAAAAGACCTCTCTGCTCTGATTTTGAAACAGGTGGTCAAATTATCTAAGTACGGCCAGGATGTGGGGCCTATGTTCAGGGGATCCCCTATATTCTAGAGGGAAGGTCTCAATTGTCTCTTGGTGCTCCCATGGCTGGATGAAGCATTAGCATTGCAAAGAATTTCAGAGAGATGCTGGATAGATGTGCTTCTGAACACACAGAACTTTCCGCCCTTGCTATCAGCCTCAAAAGGGAAGGATTAGGTGGCAGTGTGGACACTGGGGCTGAAAGGAAATAACTTCACTCCCACCTAGGCTTCACAGTTAGGTTATTCCTGTTCCTTCACCTAAAGGGGGTGGGGTCTCAACCCAATGGCACAAGTCCAGTTTAGGGGGGCATTAGTACAAAGAGTCTTAGGAAACTTCAGCAGTCCCCAAAGTATTGTAAAAACATCTATGGGGACCATGAACCACAATGCCAATTACTACTGACCCTTTTCAACATAACTCACTAAAATAGTATGACCTGTCTGGAAATCCACAGGATATCTTAGCAACTTCCTTCCCACACACTTCCACCAGCCCTGTCCTTCTGTAAACATGCATACACTCATGCACATGCACCCATATGCATGTGTGCGAGCACACACACACACACACACACACACACACACACACACACACACTAAATAATAAGCACACCCATGCAAGAAACAAAAAGGAAATTAAAAAATGGAACTCCTTACTGTGGTACTAACCATCCTAGCGGATGGGGGATTTGTCCTACAGTGCCAGGTGACAGCGGGTAGTACGGAGAGATATCTGGAGGGTGTGGAGGCCGTGGGATTCCTGGGAGAAAAAGCAGCAAGTTTCAGGTACAGAAGAAGGGAAGGGAAGCAAGACTAGTGGGGAACGGGAGAGCAGGGAAGGGCAAGGAGGGTCTGTCTCTTCTTGACTCCTGGCTGGAGGTCATTCCTGACTCTGGTGGTGAGGCTTGTCCCCAGCCTTTTATTTGTTTTTTAAACTTTCCTATAGCCTCAACCTGCATAATTAGTTCCTTCCTTCTAGATGCACTGATGTGACTGCTCTGTTCAGACTTGAGAAGAGGTCATCTTGGGTATTTTTGCCTTGTGCGACTAAAGTGATTATTTCAAGTTTTTTTTTTTTTTTTTTTTTTTTAAATCTAGATTCTGGCACACTCTTGGTGAACTAGTAGTAATTGCTAACTCCTGCTTGTAGAATCTGTTTTTTTTACTCTTTAATTCTAACAGCTTGTTTGCATGAGAGTTATCCCACTTGACATTTTATTTATTTATTTATTTATTTATTTATGTTTTGAGACAGTGTGTAACTACATAGCCCAGGTTGCCTTTGACCTTACAGTACTTTTGCTTCAGTCTCTTAAGTGCTGTGATTACAAGTATGCCTTATAACTCACTGTATGTGATGGTTCAGAAAGGTGACCCTGCCTTCTTTCAAAAGAATTACCTCCCGGAGGCCAGCAGAGTCTCCATTCAGAGGACCCACTGAAACCATCAGATGCCAATAGGTGAATTTCCCAAGAAATCAGAACCGAGCAGACAGGGAGAAGCTGGTGGCCTGGTGTGCTGAGCTTTGGTGACTCCCTAGAGAGCAGAGTTAGTTGTGGGCACTAGCCCTACCTGCTGATTGGGCACTCTATGTGTCACAGGGGCCACCAGCATTCCCGAGACCCACAGGAGTATGTGCTGAAAATACACAGCACGGCTCACTTCCTGGAGCACATCTCAACATCAATGCTCAGGAAGTAGAGTTCTGGGAGCAATTTGGCTGGAAAGTATTGGGTTTACCCAGTCAAGAGGGAGGCCAAATGTGCAAAATACCCCAGAATTAACCTGGTATTGAAGGGATAGAGCTGAAATGTTCATGGATGAAAACTATCTCGTTTTCTAAAAAAATTCACTTGGAAGCTTTTAATCTGTAAATTAAGTCTCCCTGGGTGACATTTTCATGCAGACATTGCTTTCTCTCTATTACAAAAACCAAACAGATTAGCCGGGCTTGGACCCTATACCGAGCCATTTGCACACTTGAAAGAATGTTCCAGAGGAAAAGCAAACAGTTCTCAGACGTTAATCATATGTTTTACGATAACCATTTAAAAGCTATTCCCTGGCCTACCATTATTTAAATGAGACTTTGACTGCTGTGAGTACTGCCAGTCATTCTGCAGAGCCGGGGGCAGGCTGGCTACCTCTTCCAGTTAAACTGCCAGGCTGAGTGTAGCATCCATACAGAGGGGCTCAGCGGCCAGAACCAGCCAATATATGGCTTTTTGCAGGAGTAGTCTCCCTAAACGCACCAACACCACCTCTCTCAGACAAGGGATGTGGCAGATATTTAAAATGCATCCTTCCCATGAGGCATTAGGAAGAGAAGCCACACATTGACTGGTCTTAAAGAAACAAGAGGACCTGTCAGGGAGCAGTGGCTCCTTGATCTTGTAGGGAGGACTGTGAATAGCCCGAACCTTTTCACCATCTTCCCTTTGGGAGGACAAGAAGAGGGATAAGCATAGAGGCTGAGGACAACGTGGCAGCTTTTGCTTGATACCCTGTTGGACATTCTGATGACACGAGGAAACCCTCAAGGCTTTGCTTTTCACATCTCTAAAATGGGCTCAGCAATAAATATCCAAGATATTGGAAGGAAGGAAAATACCCAAAGGTATTTTATATGAAGGCCTCAGTCATGTGGTCTTTTTTATTTTATTTTTTTGAGGTTCCACTAACAAGTCACAAGTTGCTCACAAGTGACTGGATCCCTTAGAAGCCATGTGGCTAGGCCTCTCATCCTACCAGGAAGCTGAAAGTGTCAAGGAGATACCTCCAATCCCATTACTACTTCTCCCAGTGGGGGGTACCCAGAGCCAGGTTCTGCCAGAAAGCCCTCTCCAAGAGACCCTACATAAACCATATACTTAGAAGAAGACCTCTCCAAAAAAAAACAGGGGAAAAAAATCTCCTACCCCTGACCACATGCCAGGCTCTAAGAGCTTCCTTGTAGGCCCAGGTGAGAAATCAGGGAACCCCTCCGCACGACCACTCCATCCCTCACACCTGCCCTCCCTCGGCTACCTAGACAGGCCTCTGAAGCCCCCAACCTACCTGTTTTGGGGTCTACATCGGCTGGTAAGTGTGGAGGTGGGTTTCCCGGGGTGAAGTGTTCGTTGCTGTAGGTGATGAGAGGCGTGAGTGGGTGGACATGGTGGGGGTGCTGCACCACCGGCACTTTGTTCGACTGCGGAGGGGAGAACAGACAGACGCGGTCAGCTGGGCTGTGGCGACCCCTGACTTCAGAGCAAGGGCCGTGTCCCCTGCAACACCCTCCCTGCTCGATGTCATGAGATGCGCTCCACCTTGTCTGCCCCCCACCTCCCCAATCTATTAAAAATGAGGAGACGGTTTGCACTCTACACTAGCCCGCTTCAGGTTCACAATTACTTGAATCTCAGTTCGTAAACACCCTCTCTAACACCACCCATCATGGAGTCCAAGGGTTTGCACTTTTCCCAACAGCAGGTAAGTCGGAAATAGGGGCTTTAATCTCCCAGACCTACTGGGCCTGTACATAGGAGGGGGAATCTCCTACCCCAAGGCCCCATGTGTGACCTCCAGGAAGCAGGCTGACTTTATAAGTAGGCCAGGAAAACCTTCATTTACAAGAAACCCGGCAGGGTTGGAATCCCACCCACCCAGCCTCCCCACCCACCTCCTACTTCCTCCCACCTGCAAGGAGCAGGCAGGCTTCCACCTTAACACATGGCCTAGATGAAAAGCCCCACTCCAGCTTTAGATGGGAGAGTGAACTTTACCAGAAAGCGCTAGCCTAGCAAGCACCTGCATATTTTATGCAGATTATCACAGCCCTGATTCATTAGGAATTTCATTAGGAAGTCATCGGGGACCACTAATAAATTAACTGAATGATGATGAATTGGGCTAATAAACAGTATGCATTTGAGAAATGGGCAGTTCTAGCCAACAAACTCCAAGTGCTTTGTTGTATTTGGGCAGATCAGTGGAGAGAAGCAGAAAACAAAGAAAATAAAAACATCTCAGACCCTTTCTTCACTGCCATCTCCCCAGGCCTCCCCAGATCACGCTTTTCTCCCCCAACCCCTCCCTCTGGCTTCTCCCCTCCTCCTCGATGCTGGGCTATAACTCAGCCCAGCAAGATCACAAAGAAAAAAAATTAAGCTGAAACAAGTGAACTACTGGGCCATTTACTGAGAGTAATCCAATTGCAAAAAACCCTATTCCCAATAGAGGATTTTCACTAAAATCCTACAACAGGGACATTTAACCAGATTAGGTACCAGCGAAGATAAAGAGGCTAGTATTAGATGATGAATGGATTAGAGTCAAGTTTCATTTCAGAACGTGTCTTCATTTCCTTTTATTACTTTTAGGAAGGCACAACTTGCATTAACATCAGGGGAAAGGAATTGCATTAAAAGAAAAGAAGTCAGGTTCCCGTGCTGCCCACGAGCGCCTCCTGCTTTCAGGGACTACTGAGCCGTCAGTTCTCCTGCTGTGCTCCCTCTTGCTTCCCTCTTCATTTTACTAAATAGGTGAGGAAGGCCCGTCATAAATGAAGAGACGTTTCTCACCTCAGTGAACCAGGGGAAAAGGCATCTTTAAAAAGTGTTTCTTACTTTTCCATGGGTTTATTTGGAAAGAAAAATATGGTCTTTCTAGATGATTCAGAAAGAACTACAGAAAAGGACCACCTCCAACAACAGACCAACAGCTTGGTCTATAGCTTTCTATAAACCATAACTCTTCTGGAACAGGGATGGCTAGTTGGTCAAGGGGCTCAGTTACCATTTTTTAAATGAAACAGTTAAGGTAAAAGCTACCAAAGCTTTGGAAATGAGGAATAGTCTCTTAAAATCAGTAACCTGAATGGTCTGATCAGGCTGTAGGCGTGGGGTGAAGGGCTGTTGTGCCCAGGCCTGTGGCCACACCTTTTGGAAGGGCACTGAGGATCCTACTTCAGAAGATCCTTCAGGAAATCACTATTCTCAAGAATGATTCAGAAGGAATGAAGAGATTAGATCCCACTGGGGGTGTGGGGGACAGAGAGACAGAAGTACAGATGACATGGAGACCATCTGAAAGAAAGGAAAATGATTATGGTTACCTTCCAAAAGTAGAAGAAAAGACATAGAAGGAAGTAGACAAGTTTAAGTAACTGTGGAAAAACAGGCCCCGGAGAGAAGGACATGCAACACAGGAGGAGGAATGACTGTGACCCAGGAGTCATGGGATTGACTCCTGCCACGGAAGCAGGACAGGTGTGCTATGTATCACGGTGGCAGAGAGGGCTGGAGGTGGGCGGTGAAATTAGTAACTTTCAGCTCCACTGAACTAGGTAGGCCATCTCTCAACAGAAACCTGGTCCAGTAGGTCTCGGCTCAGGACCTACGTATGGAGCATCCCGGGTGGTTCTTCTGTCAGTCATGGCTGAGAAACCCCAGGTAGACAGCCACACAGGCATAGGCAAACCCAGACACTAGAGACATGAGTTGTAAACCTGAATCAAGCCCTCATTCTCAGAAAACACATAGTGAGAGTTTGTAGGCCTAACACATACTGTGTTTACTATAGTGGTTCACTATCAACGGGGTGATTAGCAAAGAGCTACCGGGTGATGATTCTGTCACCAACACCAAGCTGCCTTCCTATCAGGACTATTTCAGACTGTTTCCTCAGCTTGTAAGGGAAAGATGACAATACTATGTGCAGGGGTTTTATTTTTATTTTTAAAACATTTTATTTATTATTTTCATTTATTTTTATGTGTATGAGTATACTGATTGCATGTATGTAGGTGCACTCATGCAATGCAATGTTCACACAGGTCAGAAGAAGGTGTCAGAGTCCCCATCTGGAACTGGAGTTACAGATGGTTGGTAGCCACCATGGGGCTGCTGGGAATTGAACCCAAGTCCTCTGCAAGAGCAGCCAGTGCCGTGTTTAACCGCTGAGTCACCTCTCCAATCCTGTGAGATTGTAATAGTTCCTCTTCCTCTTAGAGGTACATGTTCTAAAGACAATTTTAACAAAAGTCTGAGTTCTTTGACAGCTGCCAGTGTCCCCGTATTATTCTGCACTGAGTCTAACGTACTGTTTCTTTCCAGATGGGACAATACTCTGCAGTAGTGAGATAGCGTAGGAGGTGGAGGGACCAGGAAGTGTTCCGGCACTTTGGGTGTAACCTGACTTTAGAGGGGAAACAGGAGTTCTACTGGAGGGCATGACCCTGACTGCATATCAAACAGGTGCTCAGAAACTGCGTAGTTACATGCCTGTCCTGGTTGACCTGTTCCATGATCAAATATGCAGAAGGCAGGGTCTACTCAACTAGCTGATACCTGGATCCCGCTATGATAAAGAATTTTCCTCTTGTCTGTCACTCTCTAGTTCTGGAACAGCAAGGTCCTTTCTCTCCACTTCACATTCTACCCACTGCTGGGGTGAAAAGCATGCCTTTCTGGGGAGGAGTGTACGCCTCTCTTGGCCCCACTACACATAAGTCCCTTAGGTACAAGAACAGTGTTTTCTGGAACTTTGCATCCTTGTAGTATCCAGCCAATGATACCCTCTCAAAGCCTGCATAAAAGCCACCAAACCACAAGTACATGTGGTAGAAGTGCAGGGAAGGGCCATTCAACCACAAGACCTGGGCTCCTTTAATGCAGTCTACCTAGAATCAGAGGTGAGGGCTGATGGCCATTCAAAAGCCACCGGGCCAAAGGTCTCACAGGGACCAAGAGTGAGGGCTGTGAACTCAAGGAGGACAGAGCTATAAATTCTGCTTCACTGATCTGACTGGGTGCTCTCCACTCTTCTTCCCTCTCTCCACCCTCTCTCTCCTTCATTTCAACCTCTATAAAGTCCAAATGAACATTTGTCTGCCTTGCAGGGTTGTGAAAACTGAATGAGATCATGTCTTCAAAGTGCCTAGCACAGTGACAGGCATATACTCAACATAAAGGAATTGTGCAAAATGAAATCTAGCAAACAAATACAATTGAAAATGTGGTTAGCCACCAGGCTGGTTACCTTCCAATCAAACTCACAGGGTGTGTGTGTGTTGGTGAGGGGAGGGGGCACAGCCACAGGATGCACCTCTTTTTGCACAGTAAGGATGTCTTTACTAGGTAAGAATGTGTGGATGACCTGTGACCATCCTGCCTCAGTCACCCTCCTTAGAATGTAGTATTTAACAAATACATTCTGAAGGCTCATGAGAAAAAGCCCTGTCCTGATGACAAGATGCCACAGGGAATCTGAAAAAGAGCTGGGGAGGAGCAAGTCCTTCCAGAACCAGGGTGAAAATCTCTAAAGCAAGAGCTGATATTAATAAAACAGATACTTAAGTGGAAAGAGGCCCCTGTTTGCCATCCTCCCTCTCCAAACAGCTCATATTTAAAAAATATCTTTTATTCATTATTTTTTATTTTATGTGTGACTGTATTACCTGCACGTTTGTAAATGCACTTGTGTCGTGCAGTGCCTTTGGAGGTCAGAAGAGGGTGTTGGATTCTACTAGAATCGGAGTTCCAGATAATTGTAGCCACTATATGCATACTGGGACTCGAACCTGGGTCCTCTGCAAGTACAGCCAGTGCTCTTAACCACTGAGCCATCTCTCCAACCCCAGCTCAGACTTCTTTAAGGAGATCTTTAATTACTGTATTCAAAACTGTCTCACTCTGGACATTGTGAGAAAAGTAACTTGACTGGGAAAGAGTCACATTTAAGCTTCCAAAATGTATCATAGGAATGAAATTAAAGCCACAGTCAGTGATGCAGGGGAAGGAGAGCAAAGCAGCCTGTGATATTTACCCTCCCTTATCTTTTCATAAGCAGGAATTCAAACTTTAAGGCAACCAACTGCAACATAAAATCTGGTACCCATTTTACCTATGTATGCCTATAGAAGTTCTCAGGATTGGAAAATCCATGGCAGCTAACTAATGCTCAAAGTCATGGTAGTAACAGCTGGGGCACATCAATGAAGTCTGTCACTCATATTTAACTCTTTGATAACACAAGAAACACTATGTAACTGAGCCACCAAACAACAAACACCCACCACCAAAATATTCCACAAAATTTCAGTTATGATGTGACGGCTGCCCATACATAACAGCATTACTGATACCTAAAACTCACCCAGGGAGCCACTTCAAGCAGCTTGTATGGCTGGTCCCTGGGCAAGACGGTGACCATTAGCTATGCCAAAGCACACTCACACCCTCAGATCTGCTCCTGTTTCTCAGAGCAGAGCGATGTACCAATGTTTGTGTAGATCATATTCATTCAACGGAACCTCGGAACACATCCACAAATGGCTGGCTTTGTAATTAGTTCCACATAGCAGGTGAACAAGCGTTTGACACATACCTTGGTAGAATGGTGCTTCCACACTGTGCAGCACCCTTTGCCCTGATTTCACCATTCAAATCAATAGCTACTGTTGTGTAGATCAGAATTACTGGACCACCTAACTGCCACGTTGATGGAATTAGAGGCAGCCTGTGCGATCAGCCCGGGCCAACCTTCCCTAGTGGACATAGATGCTTCAGGACAGTGAAGGAACCAGTACTCAGATTTCCTGCTAAAGACTCCCTGCAACCTGTACCAGTTGTTTGGTCAGCAGTATCCCCTGTCAACTCCAGCCCCAAAGGCAAACTCAGGAGCTGCTCAGGACCCCGGCTTCCGCCAAGCAAGCCCTTACTGTGGTACTTTCAGCAGAGCTTTTACAATATGGGACTGGCTAGGGAAAGTAGCTAGGATAATAGGATGTTTCGCTTCTCAGATACAACCAGGTACCAGCAGGATGCTGGTGATAAAAGCACTATATGTGGTCAGTTCTGGGTTGACAAAGAGTCAAAGACAAAGACAAAAGTAAAAACCAACCAGTCCCCCAGTTCCCCCCAAACCAAACACCCACACCCACCAAAACCCTGAACTTATTAAATGAAGCCAACAATATGCATTTAAAGCAACCCCAAATCCTCATCTGACTTCAGGTCATTTTGGCTTTATGCTTTCTACCTAGACAAATCGCCAAGTTCCAAGCAAAACCCTCCCAGTTTCCATCATTCAACTCCATGATAAAGAAAAGATTCTTTAAGTGCCCTCAAAGCACACAAAGCCTCTCCACCAAGGGGAGAATTCATCAAACTACAGTGGGGGTAGGGAAGCACCCCTGTGGTTGACCCGTGATCTCTTAAAAAAACCTCTCAAGGACTGTTAAGTTTCTGTGTTCTGCAACTTGACTATGCCAACTCATCACCAAATGCAGCACAAAATCAGGACCTTGGCAAGTGAAAGATGAAGGTACTTCTGGATTCCTCCACTAGCACCCCCTATCCCCAGCCCCTTAACCTCCTATATCTAGGGGTAACCCTAAGGGAACTGAAGCTCACCGTTTACCTCTGCAGCCTATTAATCAAAGACAATGAGCACAAACAGACCCTCCTCTTCAATACTTCCCCAGTGCTCCTCTCCTCCTTTCTACAGGAGAAAAATGGTGTGAAGGAATGCCTTTAGGAGCCTGGCACAATACAAAAGAGCACACAGAGGGGCATCTGTCAGCCTTCTCCTTTCCTTAGTGCAGTTATAGAAGGTGTTCGGTGGTTCAAAATGACCTCTCCTCCTAAGGGCTGAAATTGGGAAGGCAGTCAGTAGTAGCTCCAGGCTTACATATGAAAGGGCTCATCGGTGTATCCCTGCATTTTTCTGTATGGTTTCCACCACTGCAGTGAGCCCAGTGATGACTAATAAAATGTTCATACATGCCTCACGTCACTGGAGCCATGAAAAGTTGGTGAGAAGGGACTGGGATGAGAGGGGGCAAGGGGAGAGATTGCTGTTTATCAGTCATCAACAACCCTTTGACCAGAGGGTGGGGGATTGACCAAGGTAGCCTCCTGCTCCAACTGGTACCTTAAGCACTGAGCAACACCCCCTCAGCTATAAGAAGGGCTGCTGGAAAACTCACAAGTTGCGACATCCCAACTCAGCTAGCCAGCATCTGCCATCTTCCTAAACCTACACAGGGAAAGGCTGGCCTTCCTCATTCCAAATGGGCTTCTTCAGAACTTTCACCCTTCCCTTCAGAGTCATGAGAAACCCAGCCAGAACACACCCTGTGCAGTGGACAGGGTCCTTTCATAAGCTGAATGCTGTTCCTTTTGGTTGAGGACTTTGCTCCCAGCTAATGGCACATTGTGTTCTGGTACAAGACGTCTATTGAGAGCTACAGGACTGCTATTGAAAGTAATAAATAAAAGAAGGATGGTTTCTCTGGGTCTGAGTTTTACATGAAGAAACAAGGTGGTAAGAGATCTGTTTGTGAGATGCAGGAAAGAAGAGTCTACCTACAGTGAGCAGGGTACAATCTGCACCTCCGGCCAGGTGCTACCCCAAGTCCCTGGCAGTAGCAAGAAGAGGAACCATGAAGATTCTCCTGCTGCCTACAGAATTCTGCCAACTCATGGGTTCTCATGGACTCACGCTGCATTAAAATTCTTGCACGGAAATGGCTGAACAGGAGGCTGGGAGAGGGTGGATGTGCAGTGTGCTTTCTGAAAAAGTCTCACACACGTGCATGTGCATACAACTAGCTCAAAACCATTTCAGTCCTTGGCCTTTGTTGGGTGGGTGGCTTTCTATAATATAACCTAACCCAGCTGCTAACACACCAAACAGATTGCCAGTGTCAATAGCTGCAGGTCTAGAGGGTCAAGTTCAACTCTTCTTAGTGACCTGTTTATAATGCCTGAAAAGGAGACAGGGAGTGGCGAGAGTGGGGGCTGGAGGTGTTGGGGTGCACAAGCAAAAGAGGAGCCTTCAAACCTGGAAAACTGAGACGCACTCCAGCTGTTTGGCTTTGTGCAAACCGCAGCCCGGGCCCGACCCGGGGAAAGCTGTGTTTTCACAGGCTTTTGAAAAATCCCTTCCAGTTACGTTCATTAAGTATAATTTATTTCTACTCATTCTCATTTATTCTCCAATAAAAAAGAAAGCATCCCATTGTTCCTCCCCAGCTAACCCTGAAACACACTTGAAGTCTTGGCCCACTGGTCCATGCTCAACCCCAGAGCCAGTTTCCAGAGTTTTCCTCTTGCCTGCTCTAGCAACTCCAGCCTTCTCCACCCCAAGTCAGTAAGAGCGTGCATAGTCATTACAGGATCTGCAGACTATCCTAATCCACCACAGGTTTCAGAGATGTAGAAGCTACCACCTCACCCCTAAGTAATTTCCCAAGAATTTGCAGCCTCCACCCTCCAGCCAAATATTTCTTTACTGCTTGGGTATTAAATGATTAGTGTTAGCATAATCAATCTTACTGAGTGTCTGGGTGTGCTGAGAAAGTTTGGGAACTGGGTAAGAGGGTGCAGCTGTTTCTAGGAGAGTTGATCTTCAAAATAGGGCCAGGAATAAACCTAACCTATTCCAAATGAAGATCTCCAAAAGCTCCGGTGGTCAACAACTTTTAAATACAATAATGATTTACAGGCTATCTGCATCCCCCAAACACAACAATCTCAAATCTCGGGGTTCATAAATACAATAGAAAGGAAATCACCAATTTTGATTGGGGATAAATTTTAAGTGCATAATGGTTATTACATCCTGGGAAGTTTAAGAAAGCAGCAAACAGAATCTGATACCACCTTCTGAATTTACTCACAAGAGACAGCTGCTTGAAAAGGTTTTTGCTGTGCACGCCCCACGAGGGCCTAACTTTGGAATTGGATCTGTATGTGAAAATCACGTCTGCTCCATGGAGGTCAAGAGAATCATGCCTGCTCCATGGAGGTCAAGAGAAAGACATTTCCTTCAGAGAGCAGGTACATTTTCTTCATGAAATACAGAGTGATTGAGACAGCTAAGAGAAGGAAGAAACACTACACTCCAGTGGCCCAACAAATGCAAACCCCAGACCCCAGGACTCAGCAAGAAGTCTACGTGCACACACTGAAAGGAAGAGAACCTGAGGCATCCCGCTGCTCCATTTTGTCTTGGCTAATATCCCAAACCACAGTACCACTTAAAGGGCATCTAAACTCAGAAAATGATCCACATGGAGATGACCCAGAGTCACCATGGACAGAGCAGAGGCAAGCATGGTGGCCACTCCCTGTGATCACAGGCCGGCATGTGGGAAGTCTAAGGGGAAGAGCCAATGGCCCAGGCAATGCTTAATTGTTTGAGGAGTTCTCCAGTGTGTGCAGAGGTATGCTATTAGGGGACATAACGGAGTTCCATCACATTCTATAATATTGCAAAAGTAACGAACTTCAAGACATAGCTTAGATGGGCTCCCCACCAACTCCAAAGCACCAAGGGAAGATTTCCCTGAAAAGGGAAGCTTGCAGTCTCTCTGATGCTTCTAGAAAATGCCGATGGAGCAGCCTGGTACAACAATACAAAGATGATAATGTCTATGTCACTGGAGTTGAGAATCTACCTTTTAAAGAAATCTTCTCATGAGACTTCATTCAAGAATGGAAGCTAACCTTCCCCTGAACCACAGGACAACTGCTGTGTACCAAATCATTTATGCAAGCAAGGGTCAGAGTATCTCAGGAGTCTTGATGTTCTAGAAGGATTAGGGTGGGAGATTTACAACAAAACAACTTACATAGCACCAAGCAGCACCCTCATGCCTGCAATTTTTGACAGTTTACACAACTAAGTTGAACTGGGAAGTTGCAGAAAAGGCTTACACCTGTCTTTGCTTCACACTCCTTATACAGCGCTATCTACCAACTCAGCTTTTAATGATATACAGAATTTAATTTAGGATTTTGAAAAGAGTAATTCTTTCGGTCTATATTCTATTTTATTTCTTCTTATTCCTCTTCTGTGGGGGGGACGACAATTGAATCTGTGCTGGTCAATCATCTAAGTTATTTTCTGTTTGGCTATTCAACAACAAAAATAATAAAAGTGAACCTAAAAGTAAAAAAAATAATTGCATGCAAATGGAAGACATTACTCTTACTGCTTGTGGCAAAAGACGTGAGCCAGTGATGGAACAGATCACAGTGCATCCCAGCCCCCAAATCTGTGCTGCAGAAGAGTCTGCCTGCTCCCTCATCGTCAACAGCACGAGCTGTCATCAGTCCCACGCTCAGGTTTCCAAAACACATTTTTAAATTGAGTTCGGAAAATACAAACACCACCAGCAACCCAGAGCCACATCTAAATCTGGAAATTGAAAATAAATACAACCGAAGAGCCACAGAAACTTAGCATTAAACATGAAACCAAAGCACATAGTTTACAGAAGCCTTGCTACTGGAAAATCATATGGAGCTTTGAAAGCCGAAAGCGTGCTCCTCAGCAAGGAAAGGCCATTTTCCCCCCTCTGTCGGCCTAGGCAGCATTCTCCATGGGTGCAGGGAAAAGCCTAGCAAACGACCTGCCACTCCTTCCCAGATTACAGTTCACTGGCTATGGACTGCGAGAACTGCCATGAAAGTCAGACTTTCTCTCCCCCCGGCATCTTCTTTTAACCCTCTCTCCTCTCCCCCAAAAAAGATGCTATAAAAATACAGTGACGGGCCACACCGTGAGTTGACCATTCATTCTTGGGTGTGTACCCCCTTCCTAGTGCCTGATTTTACTTTTTATTTTTTTACTCTTTAAGGAAGGAAAAAGAAGCATGGGTTTCACGTTAAGACCACAGCATATCACAGACACATACACACAACACAACACATACACACACACACACACACACACACACACAACCACTACTCACCCAGCAATTCAAATTGAAGTGCCAAGCGCCCAACTGCTGCAAGAGAGAGACCCCGGGGGCCACTGTGCCTCCCTTCCCATTCAAATCGTCCATTCCCACTAACACTGCATCCCTGGGGTACATAACAGCTCTGCCGTGCCCTCTCTCCACCTCTAAAAAAACTTTCTCTGTACCTTCAAGATGGGACTGGGCAGCTTTTCTTCCTCCTTCCTGGCTTCTCTCAGTTCTCCTTGTCCTCCCAGCTTCCCCTCCCTTTACACAGCTCACTTAAAGAGCTGAAAAAAAGCATCTTAAAAGATAAAGATGACCTCTAGATTTCTGGCCAAATAAACTGCATTGCACAGGAGTACTTTGTTAATCTCCCCACACTCATCCCTTGGGGGGGGAAATGTTAAAAAAATTTAAAAACACATAATTCAGCTGGTTGCAGATTAAATTAAATGTTTTTTCTTATTAAAAACCTTTCTCTAGTTCCTAATCTTTACTACCCCGGGATCCACGAAGGAAGGTAGGGAAGGCCCATTTGCCCTAGCCAAATCAGGGCACCCAAGCAAAGTCCCCCTCCCTCGCCTTGGGTGGCAGGGACGGAGCTGCTAAGGGGAGCAAAGAAATTACGGTCAGCCATGAGGGAAAACGATCAACCGGATGCAGGAGGCAGGCACTTTATCTGCAAGATTGTCAAACCCCTCAAAACAGATTTCTTAGGGAGAGGGCTGCAGCAGGAGAGAGGAAGGGAGGAGGAAAAGTATATTTTCTTGTCACAGTGACACGCAAGTGACACTCTGCAGGGCCTCGCCTGCCACTCCTGCACACTCTCTGCTTCTTCCAAGAGTGCGAGGAAGCTGCCTGGTTTTCAGCTGACCTCCCTGCAAGCAGCAGAAAGTAGGCGTCCTTCCCCCCAGGGGCTTTGCAAGCCAAACCTCTGGCTACCTGACTCCTTTAGCTATTGGGGTTTGTGAGCTTTATCCCAGGAAGAGGAAAGAGAAGGATGGGGTCTGGGGGAAGGAAGAAGGGGAGAGGAAAGGGATGTACCCGACTTACTTTTCCTGGGGCCCTCATAAAATCCAGGCTTGGGTACATTGGTGTGGGTTTAACTTCATTTGAGTTGAGGCCCTCAGATATAATGGGCCTAAAACGATCCCCTTTACACACAGGAGGGGATGGACTGCAGGTGGATGACTGCCCAGAGAGGGGGTTGAGTTACACAGTAGAAAGTTTAGAGGAAAGAGCTCCAGAATAATTTCACCCTCTTCAAAAGCAAACACTCAACTCTGATTTGCATACAGGTAAGAAACCATCCTAGATCTGTCTTGCTAAAAGCAAGGCCAGTGGCTAAGGTTCGGTTTCCCAGAGACAGGACACCTAATTTTAATAAAGGAAATGTTTTTTCTGTATTACATGCACTGCCCAGCTGTTTACCTCCAATGCCACAGGGCGATTTTCAGGCTGTAGGTCTTTAAGCAATCTGTTAATACATGGGACAAGTTAATCACCCTTGCTCCCCCCAGCCCCCAAAAAAGAATCAACGAAAACAAGGGCTCTAAGGGCTTAAAGATAACAAAAAAGTAGGGATTCTTCATCTTCTATTCTCTTGTGTTTTAAAATACTATTCTGTGGCCCCTTTCTGGACTTATCTGGCCTTCCTGTGTAAGTGTCATGCAGCAATCTTTAAGGCCCTTAATACCAAAACAAAACCCTTCCATTTCCCTTTACATGGCGGTAACAAAAGCAATGAGCCTCCAGTTTGACAAGTAAAAAGCCCCAACCTCACAACCCTCTAATTGCCTTCCCTCCCTCTATTCACACAGACCACCACACTCCCGGCAGCTGCTTTTGTGGCCCCCGCAATTTCTTAAGTAAACGGCAAGTTCTCTGCAGGCTGATGGACAGGTCCCAATCACCCAGCAACAATTGTTTAGAAAATTCTGCAAACACCACAGGCAACTTGGACTAGGAATTTATTTTCAGGCTTTCTCCAAACTCAAGGGAAAAGGAAAGAGCACGAAGAGCCCACCCAATTCCAGGCAGTCCTCCTGCCCCTTAAAAAAAGAACGAGGAAAAAAAATCCTCTCGAATCGCTTCAAACTCACAACTTCTCCTAAGAAACTCCTTTGGAGTGATTTGCTGGCTCATGGTGCTGTCTGGAACTCATCCCCAGAATGCCCCCGATTTGTCAGATGTAAGCTCAGGCTTAGAACATTCCCATTTAAAAAAACAAAAACAAAAAAACAAAAACAAAAGGTGAAGGCTTGCTGTAAAATCCAGGGAGATTAACAAGGGGGTAGAGAAAAAAAAGAAACAAAAAAGCAACAAAACTTCCCCAAACCAAAACCCAAGAGCAGTCCGTTCCTTTCAGCAAGGAATTACAATCACGTAAAGGGGAATGAAACTGGGACAGGAGCCTGCCCCCATCTTACCCACACGAAGTTTTGTTTTGCTGTTTTGAACAAACAGATTTAGGATGGGCGGGTGAGGACGTAGGCTTTGGAAGAATAGAGCTATCTAGATAGAAAAGATATATCTATAAGATAGATAGATCTCTATCAGTTTCTGTGAAATCTCGATATACACATATAAAAAGTAAAAAACGCATATACATACTTTACGAAAATACTTAGGGTTGGGAAGGAGGGGGCAGAGGAGGGTGGAGCACTGTCACTTTAACTTGGAGAGTGAAGACAATGGAAGCTCACCTCAAGAAATGCAGATGTTTACTTCAAATTAATAATAGTATGAAATAAAAAAGTACTGTCCATTTCGTTCTTTTCTTCACTTTTTTTTTTTTAAGGAGGTCAAAACAAATCGACTCCATCCATCAGGCACCTTACCAGTCAAAGGACATCAATCTTAAAGTTACTGCAAAGTGACAGGCTGGGCATGGAGCATGCAAAGGCGCGCTGGGCATGTGGGGCAGGGCAGGCTGCTGCCCGCCCGCCGCCCACATCCGCTTACCATCTAGAGCGAGTCGCGGCGCTGTCCTTCCCGCCGCCGGCTCGCGGGCATGCTGCCGCACCGGATGGCCCGGGCCCGCGCCGGCCGTGGGCTCCACTGGAGGGCAGCACCCGCCCTGCAGCCGGCTCCGCGCGCCCGCAGCACGCAGAAGCTGCCCGCAGCAGCGCCGCCCGGCAAGATGCTCAGGCACAGTTCCATCCACCGCGAAGCGCACAATAACCGGGATCTCCCCCGGTTCCACAACAATCCACCCCCCAGAAGAGGGAGGGGGCGATATATATATATATATATATATATATATATATATATATATATATATATATATATATGTAGGGCTTTCTTACTTACTCTTCTCTTTCTTCCCCCCAACCCGACATTCAATCAAAAGAACAAAGCCTGATATTTTGTTTGCCGACTTGGCAAACATAAAGGCGTTTTCAATAGTCCAAACGAGTTCACCTAAGTTGGTAAAGTCATGCTTTGCAGTTCTCCAGTGAAATTAAGCTTTAATGGCTATCTGATGCCATTCAGCGCAGGAAGGAGAGGAAGCTAGTTGAATTTAGAGAAAGTTAGAGGACCACTTCACTCCCAGGGTTTTTTGTTTTGTTTTGTGTTTTGGTTTTTGGTTTTGGTCAGCTGAGAGTATCTTATAAATTCCTTGACAACATCCAGATCGTAATTATCTTGCTGAATTCTATTTTTGGGGGAGGAGGGAATACAAAAATCAAAACAGATCATTAAAAACACTCATATGTAAGAGAATTCGTAACAATTTACTGTATAACATTTTTTCATAGCTAACTTAAAAAAAAAACACACACACACAAAAAAAACAAAAACACTACCAAAACTTGTGGATGTGTTTCTTTAAAGCGAATGGTCCTAACACATATTAAACAACCGCTGCGCATCTTCTAAGCATAGTAGGAAAAAATGACTATTGATCTTCAAATAGCGATAATTGAAAAGATCAAAAAGATTAAACAAAATCAAGAATGCGCTGACTTACCATGCTATGCTTTTTTTGTTGCAACTTTGTAGAAATTTCACTCAAAGAAACTGCATCAGAGGTGTCAAATTTTTTAGCGGACTGTGATCGTATTATTTCCGCAGCCCTGCCTTCCAATGCTTCAGAACTTTCCCCCCTTCTCTTTTTTGTTTGTGGTACCTAGCTTTTTGCTATAGACTTTAAAAGCCTTCAGCTCAGCAAACCAGCACAAATTATCTTGCCACCTTGCGCAGCTCTGATGCTTTGGCCGCTAACTTTGGAAGGCCCTTTACTACTGCATCAAAATTAGCATTGTCAAAGCAGTTAATGAATATTAATATTGTATTTGTCATTGGAGCCGGTCCGTTGCTGAACTCCAAGTCATCCATCAGGGACAAGATTAAGAACACAATTATTTCTGACTGACAGGGACCAAATCTGCTAGAATTTTTTTTTTTAAACAATTCGGGGGGAAAAAACCCACAATATCATCATCTTAAGGTGTCTCCCAAGAGACCGGGAACCAGATTAATACGCTTTTAATGAAGTAGAGATCATTATGTATGAAGGGGAAAAAAGAGAGAGAAAAGATGTACTATTCAAGCTATTTAGTTATGGTAGAGGCTAAAAATTTTTTTAAAAATGCAGACGGCGTATCTTTTTCGACAGCTGTCCAGATTTTATTCATACTGTTCTAAAGAAAAAGATGACTTTTTTCCATGCAATCTTTCCCTTTTTTTAAAAAAAAGAACAGAGAATGAGTGTTTCGTCCCATCTGGGATAATTTTCCATGTCTTCGCTTTTACTGTGGCGGCTTAGGAAGGACTGCACAGTAAATAATTCCTTCACAAATTTGACAAGAAACACCTTCATCAGCTCCTTCCATCCTATTCCCTAGATTCCAAGTACTGTCTCTCTCACTTTATTCAGAATGAACCATTACATTTCCAGAAACTCTTAAGTTTCCTTTTACAGTGACATCTTTCTGCCATCAGCACCCAGAAAACCACACAACTCAGCCAAGTGCCTCTCCCGAACATCCCAGATCCCGAGACACCATTAAGAAACAGTCCCCTCTGCGATCCTTCGGAACCAATCCTGCCTAATTTGGGGTATACACAGTAGAAAGAAAAGTTTCATCAGAAATTTAACTAACAGTCACTTAATGAACTGCACAATCAGTTCAGTAGCAAATGGCTTAGGAGACCACAACCACACAGAACTTTCTCGACAAATAGGCAAAAGACTGATTAAAAGGAATTAAGTTTAAAAACTTGCAGCTTACCTGGTATAACCAACTTATTTGAGTTCACCCAAATCATTTCAACATCTATGTCATGCAGTGATAGCATGCATACAATATTTTATATATATATAGTCACACAGATACATATATATATGCAGATATATATAGCGATTTCTTAGGCGTTTTAGGAATAGCTTTCTTCATTGGCTTGCTCCACATAAATTGTCTTCGAGATGATATTTCCACCCCCCTTTTCGTATTTTAAATGTGGTAAAAGGGATAAAATGACAGATGTGATGGTTAATCTACCCAATGAATCGCGGGGGTCTAGGTAAAGCCATCCTGGCCGCTGAGCTAATCTTCAACACCCACTGACCACACCACCGGCCTTCTAATGCCATTATCAACCCTTAGATGAACATTCTAAATTAGAGTTTTGTTCGAAAAGGGTGTGAATCTGACCTTCGATGCCGGGAGGCCTGTCCTGAACATACAGATGGCAAAGTTCTTATTATTAAAAAAATTTTTTAAAGGTTTCTACTTTCTTATGATTCACATCTTTGAACTCTGTATCTTTACACCCTCCCCTTTCACCAAAAAAAAAGGCACCCTTGCAAACCATCTCTTGCAATAGCCAGTGATGTCATCTCTACCACATACCCCACAATGTTTATGCTTATCCCATTAGAAGGACCCAAGCAAAACCACCCAAAACAAAGAAAAATCCCAAGCACACATACAAACATGCCACTTTGCCCCAACTTGTAGTCTTCTCTCTTTCAATTACCAATGCCTTTTTCTACTGGTGTCTTTATATCCAGAAGTCTTTGGAATAAGATCATCAAAATGTACCAGCTTCCTAAGTGGGGAGAAAGGACAGAAAACGGCGTGGGGCAATGTGGATGGGAGCTATAGAAAATCCCATCTGCTTGTACATACATCGGAACACGCTGTAAAGAAGGGAAGGAACCGGGGGTATGACTTTTCCTGAAGGGTTTTTTTATTCTTAATGGATGAAAATGGACTGGTATCAAATTATGAATGCCTATCTATTACATACTTAAGGAGATATTCCTAATACCACTTAAAAAAAAAAATCAACACAATCTCCATAATGAAGCGTACCTTCTAAGCTACTTTCAAAAACCCAAAACAGATTTTGTTCTTTTTTTCTTCCCCATATCATCGCATTAAAGAGAAAAAAATCAATGAGCTGTTCATTTAAAATAAAATAAGGGACCCCCCCCACAAATCTCTTTATTTTAGAAAGACATGTGCATACATTGCCCCCAATCTATACCAAACTGAGATCTATACAAACACATCCCTCTACTTGTCAATCTAAGTTAAGATTTTTACAAGCACAGACTAGCTTCCAAATAACCTGAGATGTCTAAATTAAGGACCCCTTGCTCTATCAATCCACAGCTTCCCCACTGCCGGCTGGAGCCTGCCTTTTCAGGGCCACGCACACATCCTTAATCTGCATCTTTGTACGCTCTGTACCCGAGTTGTTAATAGGCAGCCTTCTCTGCCTCTCTCTCGGCTTCCCCAGCACGACCGCATCAGCACTAGTATCAAATTAACTCTCCGACTTTGAAACTTATTGATCTGCTATTAAGACACCAGTGAACTTGATGAAATGAGTGCTGTAGGTGCAGTCACGACTTCAAAGTCTAGCACAGCCACATAAAGCAAGCGCCTTTGATCCTAACTCCGATCTACTGAGGGTTTAAAGCCCAGTTCTCCCTAAGCTGCCCTTCACGCTCATCATGTCTGATGTCTCACCAACTAGTGACTTGATAATGTTAATAATGCAAATTTTACAAATGATTTTAACAATGGCAAAATTAATTATATGAATTGCTGCTTCGTGCAATAGGGTTTCTGGTCCCTCTCTCTCTCTCCTGTAACCTGACAACTGGGCAATTCTGGTGGCTCAGGAGAGATACCAGGCCCAGGTAATTCTGGACAATCCTTCCCCATCTTCAAGTCTCACCTTTCCTTTCTGGATGTAAAACTAATTTACTAAAAATGTCTCTAATAATCCTAGAAGCACCTTTTCCTATAACTCTCATTTCGTAGTCAATAACTACTTTAGAACAGAAGCGACCTCCTTTTGAACTGTAGTTTCTATGTTCCTATCACAGTCAATACAAAAATCTTTTGTTTTTATGTCGGATTTCTTTGGTGTATCGCACACCCATAGTAAAGTTGTGGTATTTCACGCTCTTCATTACTGTTTTCCAATTAGAAATTACCTGAAGTGACAACACAGGTAATGGAAGACACAGACGAGGATCAAAATACACTACACAGATTCTGTGATGTGGAACATTCAAATATACCAACATTCTTGCACTGTCTCAACAACTTAAAATCTAGAAGTGATTTTTTTTCATTGCCAAAGAATGTATATTTAAGCACAGACTAGGTTTTCAAATTCCTAGCAAATATCTTGATTTATAGATATTAAAAATAGGGTTTACCTTCAAAGTCTCTCAATAGAAAGATGAGCCATGCTAATTCTGTTTAATGAGATTTATGAAACATAGAATGGGTTACTATATTGCAGGTTAAAAACAATCTGATATATTGACCAGAACAGGAAAATGTAAGCCTCCTGATATACAAGTGAAGAATTAATACTAGAGAACAAATCTTTTGCCAAGATGGTTCTTTGTGTGTTGATTTTGGGCCAAAGAACATCAGTTAGAGTAAAGTATGTTCTGGGATCAGCATTCTTGTGACCCTTTGATTAATGTTATATAATGTTGGTGTTACAGTTGTCCTGAATCTATTAATTATAGGAAGAAAGTAACAGATATATTTTCCTCAATCAATATGGCACCATGTGGTCCCCTTTCCAAATATCAGGGCTGTCTCCTTTCCCCATGGCAAAACATAATGGAAGTTTAAAGGACCATAATCTTAACTCCTGCCTTCAGTTGTGTGTGCACGCATGCACACGCGTGTTGGGGGGGTGTAAATCCAATTAGTTGGTTTTCCAACACTACTCTAATCACAAAATGTCAGTGGTAATAGTGACTGTGTTGGTGCCCCCACCCCATGTTGATACTCACTTAATCTGCTTGCAATTCTAAAGAAGTCAACACTTGATTGTGACAACATTCAAAAGAATTTCCTCTGCCACTAGCACAGTAAAAAAACTTTCACCAATTAGTGCAGGAAAAAAGGAGGGGAAAGCCACAGTGATGGTGCTCAAAGAGCCAGGCCTTGCGGCAAATCTGTCATGTCGAGAGGATTGATCAACGGGAAGGCAATTCCTAATGGCATGTTGTCATGAAAAGTCCGCCACAGGGAGCCACCTGCTCTGCTCCTCACAGACAGCCAGGAAAGGAAGGAAGAAGGAAGGGAAGGGAAGGGAGGAAGGGGGGAGGGAGGGAAGGAGGGAGGGAGAAAGAAGGAAAAGGAAGGAAGGAAGGAAGGAAGGAAGGAAGGAAGGAAGGAAGGAAGGAAGGAAGGAAGGAAGGAAAGTTGGACTGGGGCGGAATGAAGAAAGGCCTTCCATCCTATCTCTACCAGTTTCCTCTTGCTAATGATCTGGGTAAAGGTATGATTTTTTTCACAGTGGAAATATGTCAAGTCTCTAGTCACATTACCAATCCTGGGATATGACCATGGTCTGAAAGCTTTCTTTACGTCAGTCCTGTCCTCTGCATTCTGCAGACGGACTGAGGTGTCCTGTATCTTACCATACCCCTCTCCCTGGTCAGCCAGGACTGCTTAGATCAGAAGATATTTATCCTGACTTTAAATCAACAAAGAGCATCCTGACAATAAAAGTCCATGTTTGGAAGATTCTGGAAGATGAAAGAGATATGGAAGACATAATCAGATGTTCTTTTTCTGAGCTAGGGGTTTCACCAAGTCAATATATGCTGCTGTTGGTTCCAAACTTCCTGGAGCTTTGACTAGGGGAGAGATCATCCTAAAACTAGGGGTCTGTAGGTTATGGGCTCATCTACAACACCATCAGTGTCCTCCAATATACATGTGCTGAGTCTGTTGCACGTTTTTTCTTGTGCTGGATGCAACTCAATGCTCTATAACAACCAGATGATGCTCTGCTCTGAGCGCATCTCTAGAAGTCTATTTTCCTACTACCCAAGACTGCTTACTAAGCACTCCAAAGAAAAAGCCATTACTTCCTCTTCCAAATGCCCTACTCAATGGCTCCCTAGTCATTTCAAATGATTTTATGTACTACAAGACAATATTTCTGGTACCTTCCCCCAAATGTCAAGCTTCTGAAAGAGTCTGGCGGGACTCAACACTAGCTCATATTTACAAAACTCCTTCCCATTGACCTGAACTTAGAGTTGTAGTGGTTGCCTTCCATAAAAGCTAGTAACACAAAGGCCATCTTCTCTCTCTCTCTCTCTCTCTCTCTCTCTCTCTCTCTCTGTCTCTGTCTCTATCTCTGTCTCTCTTTCTCCCTCTCTCTCTCTCTCTCTGGAAGGTTGGTCCATAATATGTTGTGACCTACTGTCCCTGGTAATTCCTATACTTTAAACACTCACAAATACACTACCCCCTCAATCTACTTTGAACAAAAGAAAAAAAGTCAAATAAAAGTTAAAGAACTTTTAAGTTCATGAAACCAAACCCCACTTGGCATGCAAATCACGTACTGTAACCTTTTATTGGCGGAGCCTCTGGTCTCATCAGTCGATGAAATTCTCAGCCCGCGGCAACAGCTTAGCCGAGGGACACAGACCAATGAGAAAATATTCATTGTGTTAGCATTTCAAATGGCGAGAAGGGAAGAAGAAGCGCTAACTGATCACTGCCCGTGGAATTAATTGGATATTCCAAGAATAATGTCTCTCACTGAAGATCCTTGGAGGCCGAGCGCTGGTCGAGATCACATTTTGTGCGGTGCCTTCAAAAAGAGACCGCTTGGGGGTACTGGACATATTAGGGTTTTAGCGCATTTCCCTAAAGGCCAGAAGATAATCAGATGCACTGAACCAAACTCAACTAATCCAATCCATAATTATATGTACAGATCCAATAAACTTTGTCACATTCCTAGAAAATTACACTATTATATTGAGACCTTCAATAACTAAAAATAACAATAAAATTAAAATCTTTAAGGGGCACCATGGCTAAAATATTTCTTTTGACGTTAGAGACATGTGGCTCAGAACTTTATTCTTCTTTTTTTTCCCCCTTCTGTTATGTTCAAGGACTGATCTTAGTGCCAACATGGTCTCTTTATTCAGGGAAGGATTTGCGTCTCGGCTTTCTTGCACATAACCCGAGCATCCACAATGACCCTGACCGATATTAGTATATTTTCCTTAAGACACATCTTAATCTAACCTTTTTAAGACTCTTTTGCTTTCAAGCTCAAAACAGCATAAAAAATAAGCATTGTTGGGGGCACCAGGAGCCTGAACTAAGGGCCTGGCGTGGTCGGCAGCAATAGCCCCCTGGATATGCAGCTGCTGGGGGAGACTAAATAACCATCGGAGACCAAAAGGTAAGGGGGGAAAAATGAGATTAGGAACTTTCCCAAATGTTCCATCTCTCCTATCGACCACTGGCCTAGTGTGAGGTGTCAATTTTGACTCCAAAGAGAGCACACGAATTCGCAGTGGTCCCATTATGCGGTCTCTGCTCTCATTGTAAATTCTGTCAACGAAGTCAATCTTATTAACTTCCGCACTGGTTCACACATGACATTTTCTTCAATTTTCTTGCTGACATCAAAAACATCAATTAGCAGCCCGAAAATAGGAAGGAACGAATGACAGCGCCTGATAACGTCGACTATTTGAAGCCAAGGGTAAATCTATTCTCCAGTTCTGAATGCGTTCATTACAATTGCATTTTCAAAGAAGACCTCCAAATAGCAAAGAAAATTAAATTTATCATCTAGAAATGCCTAGAAATTGTTTTTTTAATCCTATGTCTATCTCTCAATCCCAGAGCATAATACAAAGTATCGCAATTGAGTTTTATGATAACACGCCATAACTTTAATAGAAAGTTTCTAAAATATGCAGCCTGGACCACACTTACTATCAAATAGCAACTACAAGGCTTAGGAAAAAACTTCCCAACAGAATGCAATCTCGCCTGGAAGGGTAGATCCTTTCTCCTGGGCTGTCACTATATGTGAGGCAAATGTGTAGGTGAATGAACACACACACACACACACACACACACACACACACACACACACACACACCACTCCAGATGATCCAGTATTTTAACAGTTTTAAAAATCAAAAAAAGTAATGAATACTTATAGGTCAAACCTCAAAAGGGTTTTTATGAAGAGTAACAATACTACATCTCCCTATAAAATTCTCAGTGTCTGTCTACCTGCCTACCCATCTCTTTATGAAACAAGTTTTCATATAAAACCAACTGCCCTCATAGGCAATTCCAACTTGTAATAATTAAGCTTTGTCCAAACTGGTCAATGGAGGGAGACACATCATTCATTTCCCACATACATTCTACCTAATGATCAGCAATTTCACTCTTATTGACTTCTTCCCTCCAACATCAAATAAATAAAGAATAGAAATGGCAAGAGTTCTCCCCCGACTAGAAAATTAAAGCACTACGAGTAAATCTTCTAACTCATCTGCTGGGCTCAGGAGAATCTGGAAAAGATCGAGACTGGAGCAAAAACCCACAGCGCACACACACACACACACACACACACACACACACGCATGCACACACAAAACAAAGCAAAAACACAACCTTGCTTCGTGCAGTCTTGGTAGAAAAGCTTCTATTTATTTTGTTATTTGTGGAGGGGGCTGGGGCAGGTGCTGTGGGAGCCGGCTAATGTGTCCACTTTGTGTGAGGTGTGGCATCTCCCTGGGAGGGTATCTGCTCCATACACTGTCTCGGACTCCTAGCGAAACAGAAAGAGCAGCTACAGCCCGGTAAACAGATCGCATTCCTACGGCCCATTGATTTTTTGATCTTTTGACATTTTTTTAGTTGTTTCCGTTCCCTTACTTGTCTTTCCTTCAATGTCACAAAAGACAAAAATGTCTGAACAATCAAGGGCAGAGACATCTATTAGCTGTCACGATGCCGTTTTCCCAGCATTGACTAAGCGTGTATCACAAAGAATGCTGAGAATGGGTAAGATGACAAATTATATCATTTTCCCCCTTAAATAGGGATAATCATATTCCAGTATCCTTGCTTTCTTCTCTTAGCCAACCATACATGCTATGAGAAAAAGGAGAAAAATCTCATTCCGTTCTTTTCTATAATTTCTGTTATATTAGCTATATTTGTTGGGAGGACAGGAGGGGGATGAAGAAGACAGAAAAGAGAGAAAGGAAGAGGGACGGAGGGAGAGAGAGAGAGGTGAATATGTCCTTTCAAGGAAAATACTAACATATTTCAAGCTACAACATCAGACAAATAAAGTCTACCTTCCTGATTATGTTCCCCTAAGAAGTGCTTCCACAGTATAAGGACTACATTAATAAAAGAAATAATTTGTTATACTTAGGGATGAAAGACTGTAAAAGAATGAACTAATGTCCCCCAAGTTATTTGTTTCCCCTTGAAGACAAGCAAAGTCAATTTTTCCCCCAAAGAAGTTAAATTGTAGATTTGATGTATGGTCAACCTTATCTTTTGTAAAAAAACTGAAATCTGAAATTTATCTTTCTCACTAAACAACAACCTGACAGGTGTGCTTTAGAAACTGTTTCAAATGGGTTCTCTCTGCTTGTGATCCGATTGAACCTTTTGTATGTACATGATTTCAAAAACTTAAAATTCAAAACACACCCATTCTGTGTGCTTTCCTTCAAAATAATCAACGATTTTTGGACACAAAGGCTAAATTGGATCTGCTTCGCATTTACATGCAGGAAGATTCATGATTTTCTTTCAAGGAAACTGTTAGGATCACTGGTTCTAAGCACGTGTTCTTGGATGTAATAAAAATGTTTGGTTTAAAATTCTGGCTACCTAGACTTCTACTTATCTGGAAACCTTTTTAATAAAGAAATTACTTAAAAACCATTTAAAAATTAGGCTCAGATGAATGAGGCTCACATAGAAAAAAGGAGACCCCTAGAAAGAACTGTTTTAATTTAGAGTAACTATCTTATAATCTAAACAACTATTTCAATAGTGAGCAAGGGTCTCTGGATTTAATCTCTATTTTTATTTCTATTTTCTTTATATAGATTCCTACTTGACATCTAACATTTAATGTTTACTTTTCTATTTTCAATTACACTTTTGACAGACTAAACATTCTAAGATATCAGAGCTTGTTTGTCCTCTTATAGCATATAAGAAATGTTAATTACACATAATATTTAGACTGTAAGAAATTTTTAAAAATTGCTCAGATTCAGAGGGAACAAAGCTTCACGATGCTTTTAGCAATTGTATGAAATAATCCATTAAAAGAGTTTTAAATAGATAATTTTCAAATATAGCGATCAAACCGACAAATATAAGAACAGATCTGTCAACTCCAAAAACGGGGAAGAAAATGGTAGATTAAAATTTTTTCATCAAATGATCAAGATAGCTAATGTTTGTGAACATAAGCAACCCAGTTTTTCTGATGCTTTTGTGAATGATTTCTGCATTTGACTTGGCTCTCGAGAATGTGTTTTCTTAGTAGAGTGTATCACAGTCAGATTCTTTTAAACATATCAATAAGGCAGACCTGGCTTCCTTAAATCATTTTGCAATTTTGGAAGAGAGCTGACAAGCAAAGATCTATATAATTATATGTATGTGTATATGTGATTTTACTATTGTCTGAGGTTTGTTTCTAAGTTTATAAAATAAAGCATGGCATTCGAGCAAACCATTTAAGAGGGTAGGGGGATAGTGTGGGATCACAAAGCTCACACAGGCAGATAGACAGACAAACAGACAGACACACACACACATACATACACACACATACAGCCACAAAACTGACCACAGGTTGCAGCCGGGATGGTTGGTAGTTGTGGTTTTTAAAACCGCGCGCTGTCCTTGAAACGGAGGCCGCACACAGCTCCATTAGATACACATCCAGTGCTCTTGATCTATTATTTACAAAGAAAAACCCTTCACTGCTTAAGTGCCCCCTTCTACTTCAGCCTTCCATTTCAACAGCATCAAACAACTTCGTGGGGGTGAAACACAAGACACAACAACTTGTGTTCATCCTAACATTCCGGGCAAGTCAAAATCCTACGTGGATGGAGGAAATGAAGAAAACATGGACGGAGACGCTGGCTAACTGAGAAGCAAATGAGAGGTCTGCACTGAAAATCTGAGGGTTGGTTTTTTGAACAAGCAACACAAGGTTTTGTTGTTGTTGTTTTGTTTTGTTTTTTAAATCCTCATTCTATAAGAGAAATTTCTATTTGAGAAGAATGAGAAGGTTTTTTTTTTTTTTACCTCAAGGATGTGAAATGGAATGTTTTCAAAATGTATATTTGATACGAAATTCTTTAATTATCGAGTCTGCTCTTTAAGTCAAACTGCATTCGATCTAATTAGTAAGCTTAGATCTCACCTTCGTGCTGAACTTTAAACTCTCTGAAGCCAATTAAGAACTATTTAAATGAATATTAAAAGGATTCCTGTGATCATTTCTGACATGAGAGAAAACATGCTTTTCAGCAAAAAATGGGTTTACACAGCATGCCAGCATCTCACAAAATATTTGAATTGAGCCTCGTGTTTAATCTGTGGATCACCGTTCATCGATTCTGCCATCCGCTGAATTTTCCTGGGCTGAATTTTCGCTCCCTTCATCTGTCCCCTCTGCCATGAATACAGTTTTAGCTGCAATTAGAGTTGGCTTCCATTTCAGTATACTACTGAATTAAGCACATTGTAGCCACGCATTCATAAAAGTTGGAATTGGAAAGGGAAAATTCTTAGCAATTTCCATCTTGATAAGCCAAGGCAAACTGAGACTAGTTAAATGCATATTCTTTCTAAATCCAGGTCTTGAAATAGCTTTTTAAGAATTACTAACTTATTCTCTTGGCTCCCATGCAAAGCCATTACAATTAACACTATTAAACACGTTTGGTTACACTAAAGAAATCTTCGCAGTGTAATCATATCAATGAGTCATTTAACTCACATTTATTAATTCAATTTATCTTCATTTTGAACTGTGTGGACTGATGGATTGTCATCATTAGAAATGACAAAACTCACTGTTGGAGGAAAACACAGACCTGATGATGCTGTGTCTTCTCCCAAGACCACACACCACTGCCTCCACCAAGGGAACCTACAAGTCACCAAAGGAGGAAAGCTATGCTCAAAAGACCAAAAAGTCAAGGCTCTTGATCAGGATGCAAAAGAATACGGAGTAGAATCATCCAAGAGGTCAAACTAGGCATAAAACAAGGACCATTATCTGTCTAGCATTCTAAGAAATTCTCCAAACACATTTTGGGAAAATATTATAAAACGAATGCATTTTCCTTAATCACTGTGCAACTTATCAATAAGCATTTCTAATAAAAATTAAATAAGCAGATAGAAAGATGCTAGATAGGTAGGTAAATAGACAGATAGGCAAACAAATAGCAATTCCAGGGCAAACAAAACTAACCCAGAAAGCTTAGTAGGTGATACTGCCAATAAATAAGATGTTACCGACAGTGGTTCCTGACCCCTCATCAGGATTTCCTTTGCAAAACTCAGAAGACTAGACAAGGCATTATCAAAATTTTAAAACTATGGGACTATATTTGACCTATAACAACTGATGGTCAAAGTAAACCACACTGATGGGTTTTGAACAGTTGGGACACAGTGGGAAACTTGAAGGTAAGTAACTGGCTATGCATCTTATTCTTAAAAGAATGATTTTTATATTTGTATCGGACTTGACTATTTAGCTCCCTCTCACTCTTAAAAAAAAAAAACAAAACTGTGGCCAGCAAACAGAAATTCTTGGGTTTATGGTGCCCACAATGTTATTGATCTCTAATGGGGAACCAAAGGAATTAATTATTTCTTTAAACACTGGTGGGAAAGAAGAGAAACCACAGAGTTCTCCGAGACTAGAAGTGAGAGCAAAGGCTAACGGTAACAAAGAGTCCTGACATCTAAAGAAGGCAAATGGCTACCCTAGAGGAAATGTCTCTCACAGAACCCCCTCAAGGAGATCTCACCTATCAGCAGTGCACCCAGCCCAGCCAGCTCGCCTGAAGAGCACGGATACCCCATTTCCTGAAATTCAAGCCTTCACAGCCACTGATTAGTTAACGAAAGACAGGTGGGAGGGAGGTATAACTAATGCCACCAATTTGCTTTAGTGGGTTGGAAGTTGATGATCTGATCAAAATAAAAACATTAAAAAACAATGTGCTTATAGGGATTTTTGCAAGAATTTGCTGGACCAGAACTATTTTTGTGCGGCTCCCTGGGGGAGGGATGCTTAGGAACTTGTAAGCTGGAGTTCACAAGGCAGACCTGCATGATCAGTGTTTTGGGCTGGGTTTTGCTTATTGAACCAAAAGTGTATTGTCACTCACGAGGCCCCTAATTAAGTAATATCAGAGCAATACGAGAAAAATCAGGGAATGGGCTTTTCAGCTAACTGTGACTCTCCACTGGAATCAAGAGTTAAAATTAACAAATGAGTTGGAAGGGGAGGAGAAATAGTCATTTTTAATAACAGCAATGGCAAACAGAAACCCATCAGCAAGGCTTCAAAAGGGAAAAGTTCTCTCTCTACCTTGTATTGTTTTATACAAGGAGGAGGATCTGAATATGTGGACACTGGTCAAATTCATCCCCCTTTATTACCTCAGATGCAGAAAATGTATCATTGCCCAGCTCTGCAGAAAGATCACATACTGCCATCACATCAGGGGCCACGGGGACTGCAGGAAGACATGATCCCATCCTGACAGTCCTCAGTTTTCATTAAGGGATAAATGATGTTTTGTGGACTTTGAACTTTTGTGTGTCATATGAAGTTTAGGAAAGCGGCCAAAGAAAGTCATCCAAATCCAGGAAATTGATTTATACTCTACTAAGTAAGCATAGGGACTTGTTTGTAGCACGTGTGTTCTTTGTGAAATTGGGAGCACACATGTTAGTCCAAGCCCAAGCTGCCTCAGAGAATTTTAGGGGTGGGAGGGAGGGGACTTTAAGAAGGCTAGTCCTTCTGAGTCTGACCAGTCACTAGCTTGACAGGGATTTCTTCCCTGCTCCCAAACTAGTGTTAGATACTAAGGAAGAAAGGTGTGTGAACTCACCTGTCTCTTACAGGCAGACTTTATAGGAATGAGAGCCTCCATCTCTTTACTCAGCAACTTGTAAACACAGCCAGAGGGTAACATACAATGTGCACATCCAGTGAATAATAAAGTAAAATTAAATTATGTCATGCCTCTGCCATAGCAACAACGCCCATTGGCTTCCACAGGGTGAACCCTGCCAAGGTTCCTGCCACAGCGTGGATGGGAATATGTTCACATTAGGCCCAGATGGAAAGCATGTTGCAATTGCCCGCCTAAAGCAGACGGGGAAACTGGTTTTGAATGCAACCAAGCACCTTCACAGTCTGGACTGTGGGTTGTTTTTGCAAAACCATCTTGTTTTTGTCTAGTACATCCCTTCAAGGAAGCTGGGGGAGACAATTTCTCATATCCAAATAAAACCACACATGACAGCAACCCCATTTAACAGACAGAAAAACAAACAAGCTCAGAAAACTTGGAAGAACTGATCTGAGGCTAGCTGGTTAGTCATTTTAGCAAATGAAGAAGAGGAGATGGGGGGGGGAGGGAAGGAGGAAGAGGAGAATGGGGGAGGGGAAGGGGGGGAGGAAAATAATGCGGCCGTTGTTCTAAGCATCCTAAGATCTACCGGTATCTTTCCCTTGAGTGTGCCAGATTTGTTCAGTGATTCAATAAATACCAATTCAGCACTGACCCCCTTATTAAAGCTAAATCAGTCAACCAATGAGGATAATTCCTGCCCTCATGGGGCTAAAAAACTCGAGATTTAGTATTGTCACAAAGTTCACAGTTGTTTTCCAAGAACGTCTTGATGGTGTCATTTACTCAAAGTCAGCTGATCTCAAATAGAAACCAGTTTCATGACTACCCAGCCCAGTGTTCAACTGACTTCAATCATTCTGTTCCCTGGAAAATATAAATGAAAAACTTGCTTTATTTATATGTTGCAGAAACAGCACAGATTTTAAGCTGCCCCCACTCCCCTTTAAGACTCCCCAATGCTAAATTCTGCTTTCAAATGATCTAAACATGAGATGCTAGGGAGGTCAGAGAACATGAGAGACCACACTTGGGGTCAACAACCAGACTCCAGTTTTGTAACTCTCATCGTAGACTTGGAAAGCTGTTGGCTTCTTTCTGTGGCCCGCTCAGTTGTCCAAATTAGTTTACAATTGGGACAGAAATGTTACCAGCACTTGGGCAGCATTCATAAATATCAGTGTTAATACGGAGCTCATCTCTGACCCAGTACTTAGTAAGAGCTTCTCTTATGTGTGGTTCCAGGCTTTATGAATCCCAACAACTCAAATGACAGGCACAAACACTTAACATTTTTAGTTGCTGTCCCAACTAGAAATTAGGTAAAATATATACATACTTAAGGGTCAAGAGTCAGCAATTAGAATTTACTTTGTCCTTCACTATAATTTGGAGGCAACCAAGCTTGTCAGGAAAAGCACTTCTTAAACCAATCAAGTGTTGCATGCATGTGGAGTGCATGTGTGTGCGTGTGTGTGCGTGTGTGTGTGTGTGTGAAACATGCTTCCTGCTGTGTCCATAGTATAAATACACCAAAGCAATTAAGTACCAGTTAAATGCTCAATAAATGCACAACGCCAAAATTTGTATATAAAAACACCACTACTGGACTATTTGGGGGGGGGTCTTAAACGAAGAGGAGAAAGAGGAAGAGCAGGAGCAAGAGGAGGATGGGGAAGCAAACTACACAACAATGACTACCCTGTAGTCAATCTCAAAATATCTCAACATGGAGATTAGAAATTCTGTGAGGGGCTGGAGAGGTGGGTCATCGGTTAGGAACACTGATTGCTTTTTCTAGTTCCCAGCATCCATGTAGTAGCTAACAACCATCCATAATTCCGGTTTCAGGGGATCCAACACCCTCTCTGGCCTTTGTGGGTATTGCATGATATGGGTGCACTTCTGTACATGCAGGCAAAACGCTCATATACATAAAATAAAACTAAAGTATATAAAAGAGAAATTCTTTAAATATGGTCCCTAAAACCCATGTCCTAAAAACAATTGCTGAGAAAGTCATGAGCTTATGAAAAAGGTTTTAAAACCTAAAAAACCTAAAAGTTCATTATTATCTAAAGAAATAGCTGTTCTTTTCAAAAAGGCACCTTTAGTCAGGTATCATTGAGATCTATAAGAATTGATTTCTCTAACAGAAGAGTTTCTTAAATTCAGAGGAAGAAGCCAAGAACTGACATGCTTCTTAAAATGAGAGTAAAACAAATATGTTTAATGTTTTCTAACATGTTTCTTCTTGGTTTCAACCACTTTCAAAGCATAATTAGGCACAGCAAAGCTCTTTTTATTGTGAAACGATTTATTAGCATCCTTAAGCAAGAGTGATTTTTTAAAAAAGCTTTTAAATATACATTCAGATAGAAGCCATGGTTTAGTTAAACAACAACAACAACAAAGGATACCACTCTACTAAGTTTCTTGTTTATAAAACAAGAGTACTTAATACATCTGGTAGTCTTTCATGAGTATATTTTTATCTCTTGCACTATTCCAAGGATGTTAATTCCATCCCTAACCCTATTTTACAGAAGGTGAAACTGAGCCTGCCAAGGAATAAATTGCTCCCTCAGGCTAACACAGTGATGAAGAGTCAGAGTTTGAACCCAAGTCTTCTGACCTGGCTGCCTGCTCTTCCCAAACTTATGACTAACTCTCCTATAAGTTAACACTATGTGGCAGAGGGTCAGAGTGGAAAATGCGTGGGAATTCCAAAACTACAAAATGTTCCTGTCTCTAGTGAGTACATCATGTTAGAGGGTGTGAGTGTCACTGTGTGTGTGTGTGTGTGTGTGTGGAGTATGTGTGTATGTGTGTGTGTTGTGTGTCAACTGTGCTGTGTCGGCAGGGATTGTAGCAGTTCCCTTTACAAACTAAAGGGACAGTTGGCAGGTATGGTGTCCCAATTAATACAGATAAACCTCAATAGCCTATCCGCCTTTTGATTTTTAAATAAACAAAGGCTGAATGCAGTAATTAAGATCAGAAGTGCCTCAGAAAGGCCATATGGCAAAAAGGAAGTGAAATGAAAAAGTAGCCAGCAGGGAATGGGGGAGTTTCGTTATTCCTAAGGTGGAAGAAGTGATTTTTAACAAAGGTTTTCACTCTGATGCCTGGAGGATAACAGCAACCTCCCCGCAGAAATGATGGCTGCGGATCAAGGCAGAAAGAAACGGGAGCGACCTGCATTTTGGGTGGCGGGAAAGACCTAAGATACAGGGGCTTGCAGGAAATACCACATGTGTCCTGTAGGGGGCGGGCCATGGCGTGTCCAGTTTAAGTGGACTTTTCCCAGCTTTTCTGACAAGGCGGTGCTTAGAGGACAATTCAAACCTACAAATGCAGTGCAAGTCAGCCGAGGGGCACAGTGATGCCTGGAGGTCCCGGGTCTTACTTCTTTCTTAATACGTGGGAAACAATGGCATCTCTATGCCCACAAGGGCTCCAGTGTGAGCCCCTCCCCCAGACGATGGCCCCATTCAATCTCCCACCATGAGCGATTGCCCCAAGTTTAACAGCCTGTGTTAGGGGAGCACTGGACACAAAAGGAGGTGTTTCCAGGTTCAGTGAACACTTTACACCCATTCATCGGAGAAGGGACAAAAGCGATTCCCCACTTCACCTCGGGCAGGGCATCCAACCCCACCAAAGAGCAACCTTTTCCTGGTGAGGGCAGAGACCGCACTGTTTAAGGATGGTTGTGCAAACATGCTTCTGGATTATTTTTACCTCCAACTAAAGACATTTGCATAAAAATGGGATTCTTTTGTCCCATAAGAAGGACTGAGAGGGACCTTTAGGGGGGAGGGGCAACAAAGGGAGAAAAAAGCTTCCAAATAAAGACCAAGCAGGTCAGCTGATGGATTCTAAATTACATTCTGGGATCTTTATTAAGAACATAGGCCACCATTTTCCTTACTTTACATTTTTATTGGGGTTCACTGCTACTTTTATTAAGGAACCTGATACTGGCTTTGCATAATTGCTGTAATTACAGAATACCCTACTAGCAACACTTGACCAATACAGACTGCTACAGAGCACATCTCCCAGGACCTAAAAGTCTAGCTCTCCTACCTTCCAGAGGAACACCTTGGTGTCTTGACTCTGTTTCTAACACTAAGACTGTGGCATCTGTCAACAGTCACTGCCATACTCATTGGTTAATGAGACTTGATTTACTTAGCAAGTTGGCTACTTAAACTATCTTGGGGGACCCAGCTATAGCACATAAAAAGTGCTAATATTTGAAACAGCAGAAGTCATCCCTCCCTCTCAGAGGGACACCGACCCACCCCTTTACCCTGCCAAACTGAATTTGCCAAACTGAATTAGTCATGCTAAACATAGCCTGCTCCCAACCAGCTCTCCAAGCTTTGGCAAGCAGAGTCCAGCTAACATTCCGGGCCCAGTTAACATTACGTAATGAGGGCTTCGCTCCCTTCATAGGCCACAAGTCAAAACAAACTTGCTGAACTCAACCCAGAGCATCAGCTTGCTTCCCAGTTACAAGACATGAGAACAACAGCAGGATGGAGCCCTCAGCAAAAACTGCAAAACCCTTAAGTGATGCTTACATCCATGTGTAACCTGGTCAACACCAGAGTTGCCTTGCACTCAAGTATTAGAGATTCCTAACCTACCTCCTTTACATAATCTTGGAGTTGAACTAGTTTTAGAGGACTTTTTTCATGTTTCTATATCTAGTTGTTGGAAAACAAAACAGAACAGAAAGCAACACTTTAAAAGAATTCCCAAATATAAGTCTTCAGGAAAAGAATGTGGCAGAGGCCAGGTAAGAACACAGAACTAGGGGCTGGAGAGATGGCTCAGTAGTTAAGAGCACTGGCTGTTCTGGCAGAGGACTGGGGTTTGAATCTCAGCACCCACATGGCAGCTAACAACCAACCATTTGTAACTCTAGTTCCAAGAGAATTTAACACCCTCTTCTGTCCTCTGAGAGCACTGCATGACATGGGTGCACTTACACACATGTAGGCAATACACACATACACATAAAATTAAAAATTTTTAAAAAGAACACACAACTCTATGCTGAAGACTAGATCTTCATTTGTCATTTAATACACACATTAAATGGTAAGATGTGGTTTCCAAAGACCAGGCTGGCCTCAAACTCATAGCAATCCTCCTGACTCAGCCTCCTAAGTGCTGAGCTTATAGGCCTGAGACACCATACCTAGCAAGATCTGGTTTTCTTAGTGTTACTAAAAGCACAGTCAGGGTTTCCAGTATTTTTTTATGCATGACTTCCAGCCCCAACATCCTGGCTAACTGTCGGCAGAGATGATTATATTAATTCCTCCTCATCACCAGCCTCCTCATGGGCATATCAATACTCAGGGCACCCGAGAAAAATCAGGATTTCAAGTGGAAAATGAGTGAATTCATACTAGACACACTGGATTTCACACACTAATCCACAGAAGAGCTTAAAATTAATGGCACTTAACATGAGTGATCTACAGAACTCAACTCCGCTTGGATCAAGAGTGGCAGGGTGGGAAGGGAAAAAAGAAAAAAAAAAAAAACAAAAAAACAAAAAAAACAAAAAGGCTGTTTCCTGTTCTTGGTTTCTATATCATTTGGTGATGTGGCTGCCAGGTCTTACAGCATTCTTTTCTATCTCGGACTCAGTTTCCAAGATTTAGAGAAAGACTTGATGGAATGGACAGGCAGAGTGCTGGGTCATCTCTCACAGTTCCCAGACTCTGTATCAGGTTCTTTCAATGCAGCCTCTCCCACCACAGTAAACAAATGAGTCTGGCTGGGGTTATTCTGTGCATTGATATTTTTAGGTTCCTCAGCTATTCCATTTCCTCATCTGAGTGATCTTCCCTGACTTAGCCCATGAGCCCAGGCCCAAAGGAATACCTCAACCTACTTGCACAACAACCTTACCTGTTGGGTGACATTCAGCTTATTACTATCTCTCTGCTATCTGCTTAGCCACAAGCCAAGCACAGATCATGCCTGGAGCATCTTTTCTCCTTTGGTCCTGGAGACAGTAAACTTTTAATGAGTCAGGATAATAATTTTTCAAAATCAGTGAGAAGAACCTTGTAGAAATCTTGCCTAATTGGAATAGCTCCAGCTTATAGTCTTTAGAATTTTAAAAATTTATTTTACGTGTATGAATGTTCTGCCTGCATGCATGTAAGTGCACCCATGTGTACAATGTCTGAGAAGGCCAGACTAGGACATCAAATCCCTGGACCTGGAGTTACGGATAGTTGTTACTTGCCCTAGGTGCTGGGAACCAAATCCGGGTCTTCTTCGAGAGCGGCCAATGTTCTTAACCACTAAGCCATCTCTCCAGCCCCATTTATAGGGCTTTTGCTCTCTCACTCTAAAGTTCCCAGAGACCAAGGCCAACCTACAACCTGGAGTGTGTGGTTCTGACTGGCAGGTATGCATGTACCTTAGACCTCTGCCGTAGGAAGAGGGGCAGAGCAAAGGCTCAGTGAGAAACCTGAGAATGTAAGGAGCTGGGCACCTTCACCAGAAAGGGAGTGACGGGGTGGGGTTGAGACTGGACAGGAAGGAAGAGGCAGAGAAATGGGCCTCACAGTGTCTGAGTTCCTGTTCAGAACCACACCACAGCCCTGACAGCTCCCAAAACTCTTAATGTGAAATTGCCCACCAAACACTCACTTCAGTGTGACTTTCCCAGGCAACCCCAAGGCCATTCACACTGGACCCACGCACACAGAGATGGAGGGCTCCAGATAGGGCTCTGGATCCCAGAAGCAGTTAAGGGAATTTCTTCTGGCCATCTCCCCTGAGAGGAGCAGGCCAAAGAGCAGGCGGGATCTGTAGGGTGGAGACCCGCCCGGGGAACCTGACTGCTCTGCGTGGCCTCCGGCTAGTAGTGGAAGGGCTCCTTCTCCTCACACCTGATTTTCCCTGGACAGACCAGTGACCAGCACTGGGTACTACACAGCATCCTACAAACCGGAGTCAAGCTGTCCCCAGAGCTGCAGCCCCTGCCACATACATCCCCTGAGAGTTAACAAGGCCTACCTTAGAGGCTTTTTATAATTTCCAGATTCCTGTTCGCATTGGGGGGAGGGTAGAGATGAGAAGTCTGGCCTGGGTAAGCGGGGTCTGAAGCTCTCTTGTGCCCTGCACCCCCCCCACCCCTCTGTGCCTTTACTCCTCATCCATTAAGCTCATCAACAGGTACTGTTCTCTGCTCCTGACAATCTGGTCAGGGAACCAGGCTCCTAGTTAGTCAGGAGTGGGAGATCCTGGAGGGTCACACAAGGTGAACCATATGGGCATATGCCCAGTCTCTGGAAGCAGCCAGGAGGGAGGCCTCATGGTGCCAAGATGTTCCATATCAAATTTAATAGGGACTTTGATGTATATATCATTTTAAGGCATCTATAAGACCATCATCTTGCTCTATCCTTTGACTTACAATTGTAGGGTAAGTATGCAACTCTATGGAACACAACACTGAAGAAAATAAGACACTATTATTACAGTGTCCTGAAGGGGAGTCCTAAGAAATAAGGGCTGGGGGCAGCGTGAGGGGTGTGTAAGTCTCTTCCACTCCATGCTTCTCCACACTTTCCCTAGTGTCCAGATGACATCTGTTAAGCTCAGGCACTGCTCCACAAGGGATCTTGGCCTCTGGCTATGAGAAGAATAGCATCAAAAAATCGCTTGCCAACAAAGCATAAAGTTAAACAAGTTCAGGATGGCGGGAGGAGACCGCCCCACAGGAGTCATCTCAGACTGAAGTCAAAGTAGTGTGACTTAAAGTGCCACAGGGAACCCAGAGCCCTCCAGCAGGACACTCCTCCTCTCCCAACAGCAAGTTCTCTAGCTCCCACAAAGATTAGGAACCGTTGGCCATCCCTTGCCCATACGACAACTTCCAGCCTCAGAGGGACAAAGAAGCAGACAGTGGAGGTTCTCCAGTGAGAGGCTCCTCTGGCTTGATCAGAGTTATTCAATTCAGACTCCAGCCATCCTCCAGCCTAAGAAGGGGTAGGCAAGGAAAGTCATGGATGTGCACAGACCCGGACTTTGTGCACAGCATGGTCAGCTCTGGTAAGAGCTTAGCTTACACCTGCCTCAATGCTTTGGTCCATAAAATGGGACTGGTTGTAGCTGTGCCAAGATTGCCTCCTCTTAGTCCCTGTCTACACGGGCCACCACCATGGGGACTGGAACGCAGCAGTGAGGACCACACACTGCGTAAACACGAGCTTTATGCTCTACGCACACCCACTCACACAGAAGACATACCATTAATAAGAACAGAAAAATGTGAGTTTCCTCCCACAGCCATCTTGGGCACTGCAATCCCTCCTTTTACTCGCAAACACCATGAACACTAAGCCAGGCAAGAGGGATTAGAAACCAGGACCCCGACATTCATGTGTCCAAAGCACTCCCTTCAAACCGGACTTTTGGCTATAAATCTTATTTTAATCATTCTACCAAGCGGCCTCATTTTCCCCCTTTCTCTCTTAATTTGTGGGAGCCAAGCAATTTTTTACTGTGGGTGGTAACAAGAGCAGAACTGTTTCTAATTATTTAAAAAACAAAACCACACACACAAAACAAAACAAAGCTCTATGTTGCCAATTGCTGAGAGACTCAGAAGCCACAACTTCCGGTAAGGGAGACTGTTCTTCTCCCAACTATCATAAACCAGTAGGTCTGGAGAGCATGTGTGTGTCTCTGCTCATTTACATGTCACAGGGCAGAGGCGGCTGGACAGTGGGGAGGTGGGGACCTAGCTTGTTCAAATCCCCTGGTTCTAATAATTAGTCTCAATGGAACCAGAGACAAAGCATTAAAAATAAATAATAAATAAATAAACGAAAATGGTTCCTTTCTCTCTTATTAAAATGAAGGAAACAGTTGGTACTGACTGGGAGGATTAAATGAGTTATTATTATAGGAACCACATTAAAACAAAGCCTGGGATATCAAATAAGCACTCAATCAATGTTATTCATATACAAAACAGCAGGAGAGTATCTGTGTCCTGAGGGGGCTGTAAGGGAAAAAGAATATTTACGAAAAGAACTCAGTGATCAAGGGAGAGCTGTTTGGGATTTTCATTTTTTAAGTGATGGGATCTTGCTATGTTCCCCATGTTAGTCTTGAACTCATCTTACATTCAAGCAGTTACACACACACATGAAACTCCAAAAGGCAAGGATGATGGTAGCATGCCACCCACATCAGAATGGCAGGTTTTCACACATGGTGGGCAGTATTAATATTAAACCCTACCACACCCCACAAGGGATAGGGTTCAAGTTTCTTTCCTTCCAAATCAAAGAGATGAATTGAAAGATACAGATGTTTGCCAGTTTCCACATACACCATCTGCCCCATCTGCTTATGCAGCTCTTCTGATAAATGAAGATAGGGCCAGGAATTTCCCAGTTTTGCAGATGGAAAAGCTTAGGCCTAAACTGTAGGTCATTCAGACAGCCACTAGCAAAGTCAAGGTTAAAATCATAGGTTGCCAACCCCATATTGTCAACTATTCTATAAAACAGACTCTGGTAGCCACAGGCAGCCACCAATATCACATGCTGTCTAATTTAGGCGTTTCCTTTCAAAAAGGGGCTGCATGCATCCTGAGTTTGTTAGAGACAGGTATATCTGCGCACACCTGTAACCCCAGCACTCAGCAGGCTGAGGCAGGCAGATTTTGAATAAGAGGCCAGTATGGGCTACACAGCTTGTTCACTGTCTCAAGAAAACAAAACAAAAATCAGGACTTAATTATTAAATCTGCATAACATATGGTTCTGTTTTATGGAAAAACAATCCACTTAGAAGATACCCAAGGAAAAGAGTCAGAATAAGAGAAAAATGAACTTCCTTACTTTCTTGGGGTTAACTTGGTGCCAGAATTGTAATTCTACGGTCCTGTCCACACCATATTTTTTAAAAATCCAATATAATCCTTCACTGACCAACTTCCACTTTCTACTCCACCTGTCACTCATGCCCAGGGTGGCAGTGACTTCATCTAAAACCAGCTATTTTTTGTTAATGGGATTCTAAGCCCATCAGCTTTCAGCTGGGAGGATGAGAAGATCTTTCACTGTGTTTCTCTAAAGCAAATATTTAGTGCTTTCATCTTTTCGTGCCCTAACGTGTAATCTGTCACCCAAATGAGAGGGAGAAAAAAACTTCTTGTGTGGGTGTTTATAGAAGTGACATCACATTTCCAACAGCTTTAACGTCAATCAGACAAATGGCAAATGTGTTTGGAGCACAGCTGATCATTTTCTGCTTTCTATAGGCAAGTGGGAAGCAAGACCCACAGTCACACTTGCTACACTGAGAACGGGATGCCACCTCTGTTTCTTAAAGTGTCCCCATTAACTTGGCCAGGATGCCGAAGGCATGTCTCTAGACTGCTGTTCTTGCCCTTGCTCGGGGTGCTCTGTTTAATGAGCAGGGTCTTTATTGTGCTGTTGTTGTGTGCTTTGTGATTTTTTTTAAGTCTTTAAAAAATTATTTTAACTTTTTTTTTTTTGTTATGTGTAAGAATGTTTTGCTTGCATGTATGTAAGTGCACCCATGTTATGTACTGTCCAAAGAGGCCAGAAGAGGGTGTCAAATACCCTGGAACTGGAGTTATGGATGGGTGTTAGCTGCCATGTGGGGACTGGGAACTGAACCCAGGTTTTCTGCAAGGGCAGCCAGCCCTCTTAACTGCTGAGCCATCTCTCCGGCTCCATGACCTTCCCCTACAGAAACCTGTGGTCACTAACTGTACTTTCCCTCAATTAGAACTCATGGATGCCTTGAGCCTTCCACACTCTCTGAGAAATCCTTTCGGCCTAGCCAGGGGAGTGGGGACCAGAGAGGCCCAGACAGAAAAGTTATGTGCAGTTTTAATGCTTTTCCCTGCTTTGAAAGGGTCTTCTGGAGACAGGAAACCCAGCAGGAGAGCTACGGCAGGGCCGGGATGCCTCTCCCCTTGCCTTCCTTCTCCTCCCCTCCCATTTCTGCCTCCTGCCTTGGCTCACTGCCTCAGTGGCTGCAGCGGCAGGCCTCCAAGTAATTACAGAGAGGAATCAGATTGCACAAGCATGTACATGCATGCGATCGCCGTTACTTCCCCAGCCAAATGCATCATCTTCGGTTCACTCGACTGTGACGCTCTGAGCTGGGACCTTTTAGGTCACCTCTCATCATTTCCCAAGAGGACAGGCACACATGCATCCCCTCTGCCTTTCACTTTCCCTTGGAAAACATAAGCTCTGAGCAACAGCTGGAGAAACCACAGCTCCGGTTCCTTCTGCACATATGAGCTTGTCTGAGAACCTGGGTGGGGACGCAGCAAGAGTGCAAGCAATTCCAGAGCCCTGACTCCCAATTCTTCCTTTCATCTAGCCAATGGGAGAACCCAGTCTGAGTCAACAAAATCTACAACTCGTGCTCCATCTTTATTTTACAAATCACATCATGCCCAAACCATGGTCCAAAAGCCTTTCCATTTCACTCTGCTGCTTCTGTGGTGAGCAGTCGCGTACTGCCCTCACTAATATTTTTCTTTGGCTACTATCTGCATTACCTTGAATTTTCCTAAGTCCACAAGGTGGCCCAAAGCACTCTCGCACGCAAGCAAGGATATCTCATAATGAAAAGTGAAAGAAGTCAACTGAGATGCACTAATAAACCAACAAGCAGAGCAGAGACTGTCTCTGTGTGTGCTGCAGAAGCCTGGAGATGGGGCAGAGCCGACACCGGGATCAACAGTGAAAAATGGGCTCTTGAAGTAAAAAGTGCATTGAATCAACATTCCATCGGATAAGAGCATCCCCGCGGGTAAACTGCCTCGCAATTATGAGGACTGAGCCCAGCTCCTACAATCCACATAAAACAGCCAGGAACAGTGGTGTGTACACCTGTAATCCCAGTGGAAGTGAAGACAAGAGTGTTCTTGGACTCGCCTGCTAGCTCCAGGCTAATGAGAGACCTTTTCTCAAAAATGAATGAATGAATGAATAAATTAAATAAATAAATAAATAAAATGATAGCACACACCTGGCACTTGGGAGCCAGGAAGATGGATCTCTGAGCTGGGGCTATAGGAAGACCCTATCTAAGGAAAAAGAGAGAAAAAAAAAAAAAGATACCGAGGAACAGTATCCGAGGTGGTCCTCTGAGTTCCACGTGCATGAAAACTTGAATGCACATGCATACACAAAATGAGAGCATCTTTAAAATAAAGCCCACACAGGCTGCTCTTGCAGAGTCCTTGGGCTTCGGTTCCCAGCACCCACATGGTCATTAACAACTGACCATAATTCCAGTTCTAAGAGGGTCCAATGTACTGGTCTAACCTCCATGGGCATTGCACAATACAGGCATACATGCAAGCAATACATTCATACACATAAAATATAAATAATAATATATAAAATAAATAAAAATAAAGCCCTCATCTCCCATGACCATAAAGGGGCAGCAGAGGGTGTGTATAAGGAGACAACACTGTCTATATCCTGTTCATGGTGCTGGGACAGTAATAGGAACCTATGTGAAAACTCACAGCTGCAGACCAAAAGAAAAAATGTGTTTCATGACCCCCCCCATCTTAAATGAAACTTTGAATTCAAACTTTAAATCAAGTATACATAGTGAGTACAAACATGAAGACAGACAAACAGATGCAGATAGTCAAGCCAGATTGCAGAGAGGCAGACCCAGAGGAGCCGGACTGGAGGACAGTTTGCTGTCCCAATCAGGACAGGGTCAAGGGCGGGGGTGGGGGGGAGCCCTCTTCTACCTAGGAGCAAAAATAGCTTACATCGTAAAGGACAGAAAGCCTGTCCCCAGACACAGCTGTCCTTGCCTACTAAAGGGGCAGGAGATGGCCTACCTTCCCCACAGGACCATCATGTCTCCCATGCCAGTAAGAAAAGGTCCCAAGCAATCCTCCCAGAGGACCCATCCCCTGGTACCCATACCCACCTTTCTCAGGGATTCTGGGAAAAGTAACAAGAAGAAACAAACTTATCCAGGAGACAGTTATGACAACTGGCCTTCCCTCCAGAGGGTTACAAGTTTCTTCTAGCTTCTCGTCAAGGGCTTTCTCATTTCTCCAGGGACAAGTAGACTTTTCACCTTTTGTACAAACCTGCCAGGATCCTGCTGGGCAGGACAGAGACTGAGCACTGGGGGACAGAACCTCCAGGACCCACCTGACCCCACCCTGCAGATCAGGTTCAGCCCAAAGTCACCTCCCCACCACTCTGCTTTCCCAAGTAACAAGAAGCTACCATCACGGACGGGGTATCCACGGGGAGCCCACACAAACCCTGTCAGCCCTAATGACCGGCAGCGGTTGGGAAATTAGTGGAGTGGGTCAGGCGTGTACCCGTCAGTCACCCCAACTCCTTCCTGCTTCTCGGAGTCTCGTTTCTTCTCTCTCTGTTCCTTCTTCCCCCACCCTCCCTTCTGGAAGGAACTAGCTTTTCCAAAACAGAAACTTACCGAGTAAAAAAAAAAAATCCCTCAAGTGCTTTGCTCCCCTATAGCAGCAGCCATGAGGCTGACATGAGCACACTCTGTGTGCCATGAACATAGGCACAGGCATGTGCTCAAGCAAGCACATTCTTTTGAACATATACATACACATATACTACACACACAGAGAGAAACGACTGATCTTTTTTTTTTCATTGCAAACAGCTTTTCAGAGACATGACAGAGAAAACTGGAATGTGGGCACAAAGGAAGAATGATAATACAGCTTCTTTCATAGACTCTTTCTAAACTGTAGATGAAGCAATAAATACCTTTTAAATGAGATTCACAGGGCACGAAGTATGACAAGACCTTCCACTCTGTTTACCTTACAATAACAGCCTTAATACAGATGAGAAAATTACAGTCCAGAGTACGGGTGAGATATGGTTCCCCTCTATGCCCAAGTCCCAAATGCTTACCTCTCTGACTCCATTAAAGAGATTGCTAATAAAGGCTGCAGAACCTGAGAGAGACAGGCTAGCTGACAGGCAAATAAAGGTCAGAGTTGGCAAAGGCATGCCCCCATCCAGGTGCCCACTGTTGTTTTAGAATTTGGGGGACCCTAGGAGGACTAAAACATCTCTAGGGTGACTGACACTCTTTTGATGCAGCTTCGACCATAAAAATCTAATCTGTTATCTCAGAATTATAAGAGGGGGCAAGACACACACACAACTCCAAGTCTTCTCTATTTAATGACCTTTGTGCAGAGAAAAATTTATGGCTCACAAAGACTGGGGAGAAGGGAGGCAGCCACTGAGATAAGAGCAGAAGACAGGACTGCTGGCAGAAGCTGGGTGGACCCCGAGGCCTACACGCAGGGCAGGAGAACCAGCCATCTTCCACAGGTGAGCGCTTAAGATGACCACTGCCCATCACAGGGGTTTCCTACCCATTCACCAGCTCAGCACGTGGGAGACGAGTGTTTGAAGTGAGAACAATGTCCAAGAGGACATCGTCTTTTTTTCAGTTCAAAGAATGACAAACCACAGGGGAAAGGACATGCAGAACAATCCTCTTCCTTTCTGAGACAGTGTCTCAGAAAAGTAAGGTGGAACCACACTGCTGTCCACTGAGTGTGCATTCCCTGTCCACTAAGATGCAACCTCAACAAGGCATGAGAAATACCCAGGTAGGTACTGCAAAGGAACCAGCAGTATATTCACTCAATTTAACAAGACCCACAAAGAAACCATATCCCATCCATGAATCTGAACGGGAGGAAGGTTTACTGGTCCATTTTGGTATAAAATGGTCCTGAGTTGTGCAAGGAAGCCACGATTATAAATATTATGGGGCATTGAGGACTACTCCTGAGCTGCCATCTTTAGTGTCTTGAACTTACACACTCTGCCAACTGAACTTAGAGAAGGCTCTTGTTTGCTTTGGAGCAATGGACTATCAATCCCCACTTCCGGAATGGGAGAGGTTAAAAGTCTGGATGGCACACACAGGGAAGCATTTCTACCACTAAAGCATCAACCAGGCAGGAAAGCACACGGACAACCTGAGCTCACCTACACCTTTTAAAGCACATCTTTGGGAAACCAGAAAGAAGTTTGTCCACAGATGAACTCTGCCTTCGGGGATGCTGTTTTCATTTTGCTTATGTTGCTTCTAATTAGGGGTGAGAAGATGAACTAAGCTTTTTAGTTTCAGCTAATCTGTAAATTAGCAAAAACAAACAAACAAAACTTCCTTTATAATATACTCTGCTATGTAAACACCGATTTTTTTCCATACATAACATGTACTGAAAAATACAGAACTCAGGAAATGAAGTAATAACTACATTTGTTTCAAATGACCAGCAAGTAAAAATAAAACTTTGGTGGAGATGCCACGCTTTTTAAAAATCAGACATATAATAAGCCACAGATTTATAGGATGTGGTCTAATAAGCCTAAGAAAAGTTTCATTTCCTCTCACCAAACTGGTTAACTCCCTGTCTCTGCGACTAGCTTTGCAGATTCAGCCGAAGCCTCTCTCCCCCTTCAATTTAGAGGTCAAGAGGTTAGCCATTAAGCAGCAGCAATAATCTACCCGCTTCCAAAAACACACCTAAAAATGAAATGCAAACAGGTTCAATGCGAGCCACAGGGTGGGAAACCAAAAAAAAAAAAAACCACCTGAAGAGACAGAGCATACCATCCTACTAACCCCAATCACCTACTAGGAAAAGTTTAGAGAATCCCCAAAGAGGAAGATGGGGGAGTAAGGGAAGGATTCTCACAAAGAACTTTTTAAAAGTTTGTTTGCAAGTATTTCAGTGGCAATGGTATTGACTAAGCAATTACAGGAAAAAAAAACCCTCTTTCTTATCTGAATGCAGTTATGCTGGGCGTCACACCCGCTATTGCCACTTTTCAACATGTTAACAGCCGCAATGCCTTGAGCTTGTGTGGCCAGCTTTAAAATGTACATGAATAGCTAACTAGGGAGAAGTGATTCAGTCTGCCCAGGTGGGTATTGACTTTCTTAGCCATGTTTGCTCAACTACTCTATCTATCTGAATTCCCTAGAGGAAAAGATCCAAAAGGTTAAAACCCAAGCTGCATAACAAGGGAAGAGGGAGATGGGACGATGGGCGTTAAACAGAAATGGCACAGGAAGTGGAAGGTCTCCTTAATGAGAGACGTGAAAACTGAAAACTTGAATGTCCTGAATCAAAACCTCCCTCCCAGCTCCCAAGAAGGCAGGGTGTCAAACAGGACCAAATGTACTCTTCTCTTTGTAGCAGGTGGGGAAGATTTTGAGCCATGAACAATATCCAGCTCAGTCTTCCATTAACAGTATTTTATGGCACCCACTCTCTAGCTGTGTGATCTTGGGTAGGTCGCTTCATTGCTCTGTGGCTCCGTTATCTCTGTTTGCAGAACGAAGTACTCAGTGCCTGTCTTTTAAGGCTATTTTCAGGGTTCAAAGGGTTAATACAGTAGTACAAATCCTTTTACAGTCCAGTCTGGACCATGGGCAGCCTGTGGGAAATGTCAAAGGATCTCCCTAGGTACCCACTGGAGCAAGCCTGGCCAGTATTCCATTACCGGGCCTTTTACATATCCAGGCAATTGCATCACAGAGGAGCAAGAGCCTTGCCAACAGAGGTGGCAGACTGGAGCTTACTTTTGACTGCCAATCATGCGAGGTTTCCACCTCAATCCCTAGAGCCATTTCTAGCACACTTACACTGTGGGTAGAAGTTTTCACACTCTACCAAAATTCCACATAAGATGGAGAGAAAGTGGTGGGGGGGCATACATAACTAGGCAGACCAGCAGTGACCAGCCCATTGCGAGGACGCACAAGCATGGAGAATTTTCCCAAGCAAACCAGCCCTTTCACCTGGTACCTGTTTTGTATACAGCCCACACAATGGGGAAACTGAGGCACAGAGCAATTGGGTAACTTATCCATAACTGGTATCTTTGTGCTGGCCTATTCACAGCTTGTAGATTAGGCATGATCTGGAAATGTGGCGCTTTCATACAGCCTCGGGAAATTTTTTTAATGATTTATGTATATGAGTTCATGTATGTAAGTGCACCAGTGTCATGCAATACCTGTGGAGTTCAGAAGAGGGCGTCAGATCCCCTGGAACTGGAGTTAACAGACAGCTGTGAGCTGCTATGTGGGTGCTGGGAATCGAATCTGGATCTTCTGCAATAACAGCCAGTGCTCTTAACCACTGAGCCATCTCTCCAGCCCCAGAGTTTTTGTTCCCTGTCCTGAGGACATGTCTAAGAAATGCTGAAGGTCACTGGCGCCAGGATTCTAATCTGCTCCTGCAGATCTTAAGTTATAAGGAAGAGATCCAGTCTTTCTGTTTCAACTTCCTCATATCAAAATGGGCACCTGGTCCTCCCTTATCCACCTCCCAACTCCGACCGAAGGTTAACCAGTTACCTTTGCCTGGCCCTGGTGCATGAACAGCCTTATCCTTGACAGTCGGAATGGAAAGCTGATCAGGCAGGGGACTGCTAAGAAACGCTCCCACCAAGCCACAGCCACTGCAGAGGAGGGTGGGGGACCTCCATGCCCTGCCAGGCTGAAGCCAGTTAAACATACACACAGACACTCATTTATGAGTATACCAGGTAATCAGAGTCTAAGCACAATCCAAGCACAGGCATGTTCAAGGCAAAGAGGCAGGAGAGGTTCAAGGCACCCCAGAAAGGTGGTCTAATCTCTTTCCACCTGGCTGAAGGGGAATGAGTAGGCTGCAGGAATTCCACAGATCATCAACACAGGAAGTAACTAACCAGGATTAGCAAGTTATAATAAAGAAAAGCATCTTTGGCATTATAGCAAGCGAGAAGAAAACACAAAACTGTAAAGTACAATCCCAACATTAATGCTTTTAACATTTATGAACGTGAGGAGCTAAAGAAATCCACCCAAAATGAAGAGATGAACAGGTTATGTAAGTCTGGGTGTGACATTCCTTCTACATGTTTGTCTGCATGTCTCCTGTGCTCTTAAATAACTATTTACTGTTTCTTAAGTAGAACAAGGGTTTAAACATGACTTCTTCCACAATTTCCTACTATAGAGGCAAGACACAGGTACACATTCCCTGTATCTCCCCAGGTGCTCACTCTGTCTGTTAGAGAAATCCTGTGTTCTATCCCAGTAGCCTTTAACACATAGCAGACCACCTAGCACCTAGTAGGGATGCAATAATTGGTTTTAAAAGACTCTTTGCTAATTGGCTCATGAATATTCATGAAAACCAAAACATCATTTTCTGTTTAAATCTAAGAGTTACTTTAAGATTTTTTTTTTTTAAATTTGCATTGATGTTTGCTTTCCTGAAGATAAAAGCAAGTTCTAGATGGTCTTTATTCTTTGGGACTACTAATTTGAAGAGAGCTGTCACTCCCAAGCATAGAGCCGTGTGGGGTATTGACACTGTATTGAATTATTTAAAAGAAATTAACAATGCTTCCTGTCCTTGGAGAGTAACATCTGTGAGAAGAGCCATCTCGTTGTATCTGCTAGTTAGGAATCCTTGTGGGGGAAGACAGCATTTCTCAGCACCCTGAGTTTGAAAAGAAAGTCTACAGACTCCTGATTGCTAGTAGCAATGGCAAACTTGAAGTGGTAACTTCGCTTCCATAAAGAGGCCCAGGGAAATGACTTCCTAGGGTCAAGTTTAATGGGATAACTGTGCACTCTTGCGTGTGACAGCAGATCATGTGGCCTTTACAAGGAGCCAGCCAGGCATCACCCTTTCCCTGTGGCATTGCCTCCACCCTCTCCTTGTAAACTGGTGATTTTATGGCTATGATTTCCCTACCAATGGTCAGCATGACCAGACATCATGGCACCTGGAATGACAGTGACCCAAGAACTCAGGGATGGAGAGGGATGCATGGGCCCTGCCCTCATGCGAAGTAAACTTTGGATGGGTGGCTTCGTTTCAGAGCTGGCTCATCTCATACCGTCATTCTGCTCCGAGACCTACCTCCAGACACCAGGGCTCCCCAACCTTTTGTAAGGAGTGGCTGCTTTTCATGTCCCTGAAGACTTGCGTGCTGACAGTGAAGTCTGAGGGGGGGTAGAAGTGCTGACAGGCATGTCCCTGAGTGCAGCAAGGGAGGGGGCTCTGCTGCCAGGAAGAAAGGGGAACAGAGTGAGGCTTGGCCGGGAGAGGGCCTCAAGTCACCAAGGCACACACAGCCCCCGTCTGACTTTCTACCTAACCCACGCTTCCCTCAGAGCTACACACCAAAAGGATTACGGGTCCCAGCAGGAGCTCATCCGGTTGGGGTCCCCGAGGGATAGCTCAAACACAGCTTCCTCCATGCAGCCTTCGGGAGCTGTGTCCCTTCCCATCATCCCCACCCTACCCATCATCCCCTAACAGACCTGGCCACTCCTTCCTCTGAGCCACCACCTCGCTGGTGCTTTCTCTCAACTTACCTTACTGAGGCTTGTATTAAGATAAACTTTATGAGACTGCTGGTGTCTCCACCTTAAAAAAACATATTGACTCACTACTTGAGCTGTTTGGGGATCTGTTGTCTCAACCCCTTTTGCTCCCTCAGACTAACATCTCTTGAGACAAGCAACAATAGTGACATCTTAGGACACCTCTATGGCTCAGGTAGCAAACGCCTCAGATATTCAGAGGTATGCTGAAGGAGATTCTACTCCATGGATGCCCAGTCCCATAGAGTGTATGGACTGCCTTCTGCAGCCAGGGTCCGAGAAAGGGATGTGCTGACTACTCCAGTAACCCTCACAGCCACTGATGAGGTAGGAGTATGGTGCCCATTCACAGAGGAGGAAACTGACTCAGAGATGTTAAGGAGCATGCCCAAGGTCACACAGCTAGTAAATGATAGAGGGACAGTATGGAACATGTTTCTGTCAATGCAAGCAGATGGGTGTTGAGTACGTGCCTTGTGAGACGTTTGCTATGGCTCAGCTTTGAGGGTAGAGAATTTAGGGATAGAATTTAGGGGTGTAAAAAACAATTTAGAGGTATAAAAAGGGCTATTTCACACTAACAGCATTCTGATTTTTTTTTCCTATTTTTTTGTTGCTTACTTAAGGTTACTGGCAATTTGATCCAAAGTCTTACACATGCTTAGCAAGTTCTCTGCCACTGAGCTATATCCCAAGCCTGGGATAGAGGGAGGGACGGGAGAAGGAGGGAGGGAGGGAAGGAGGGAAGACACTAAATCATTTATTTTCATTATAAAAGAGGGACTGAATAAACTTGCCCAATTTAGATGAACAGAGATGATTCTGGAAGATAAATTAACAAAATAAAAGATAGATTGATTGGTAATGTAGCACCCACAATTCTATCACAACTTACATGTCTACTACCTTCCCATGAGTTCTAAGTTTCTTTCAGGTGGATTACAACCATCCACAAGCAAAGTGACTTTCCCAAATGACCAAGGGCCTCTCTGCCTGGATACTGGAGCTCTACTTGGACTTGTGCTGGCTTCAGCTGACACAGTGTCTGGACTTAAGAGGTACCAACTGCTAGACTACAGGGACTTGCTCCCAGGAAAGGCAGCTAAGTGCCAGAGGGAGCACTAGCTTGCTGTCACGGAGGGTAGGAAGCCACACTCCCATCGTGCATCCCTCCACAGCAATCACTGGTAAACAGAGTAAGTCACAAGATGTAGGAGTTCATCTGAAAGATCAGCGTATCTTTACAGGTGAGTGACTATATCTCACCCGGTCCTCAGTGGTGATTCACCTGAATGCTGCCCTTCAGAGTCAACATGGTAAATCCTCCAACTGTTACTGCAAAGAGCTCATCAATGTAAGGGTTTGATCCTGGTCTACTTGCTTTATTGGCCAAAGAAGGAAAGTTCCTGGGTGCAAGTGGCTAGAGGACTTTGGAAAAGCGATGACAAGGTGAGCAAGTGTTGCTTACAAGTGCATCCTCTCTATCGCCGCCCTCAGGATTCCCGACCACCTGTCCTCTCACAGGCGCCTGTGCCTTCCACACACACACATGCACATACACACAAACAAACACATGCACACACGCACGCATGCACATATGTTCATGCACACACCCATCTTTATAGACCTAGATATCCTTCTATCCATGCCCAGGAGCTAGGGAACCTCAGAGACTAATTCAGAGACGATACTCCTCCCTTTATGAGCCATCAGCTCATTTGCTTCTGAGAGGCTTACCCAGATTCTTCCTTTATTTTAATGGTCTTAGTTATTCATTTCTAATCTTTTTGTAGAACAGAACATCTTATAAACTTCTAATTTTAGGGGCTGGAGAGATGGCTCAGCGGTTAAGAACACTAGCTACTCTTGCAGGGGACCCAGGCTCAGTTCCCAGCACCCACAAGGCAGCTAAAAACCGTCTGTAACACCAGTTCTATGGGTTCTGATGCCTATATCTGGCCTCCACCGCAACGCAGGTGCACTTACACACAGTCAGGCCATACACTCATATACGTAAAATAAAAATAACAAATAAAAATATTTTTTTAAAAAACCTTCAAGTGTTAGGGCATAGACAAAGTCTCATAAAAACTTTGAATGTGTATACAAATATAAAATCAGTGTATATCCTGAGAAGATCTATAGTGTGTCTCTGGGGAACATGAAGCTTTTGAGCAGATTCTGAAGATTAGGGGGTGGCCAACTGCTGAGTCCTGTGCTCAGCAGCCATTCCAGTTTCTCTGGTAACAAAACCTTAAATTATTTAGGAGGATCTACCCTGACTCTAGCAAGCTGTGAGCTTTGGTGGAGTAGATATATTTCTCCCCCAGCTCCAGAGGTGGGCACACTGCCACCCCTTACCATAAATGCTGGTTCTGAATCATGGTCACGGACCTATAAGGGAAAGATGAGATGGCTCCGGACTTGAATAATCTCTATGTGATGAAGCCAACAGCAGAGCCAAGAGCTAGTGGGAATGGTCTTGATACTTGGAGTCCTGGATCAAACCACAAGTGGCATCTCCAGCTCCTGGAATTTTCAGTTATAGATTTGTACATTCATTTTTCTCAGGTCAGTTTGAACTGAGGTCTGAGAGAGAAGAAATTAGGAGAACAGTCTAGTTACTCACCAGGCAGAGCTTAAAAACTATCTGTTGTCAAGAAGTCTGAGAGAAAAATCATAGATAAATTAAAGACTCATGACTCCCCTACTCTGTCATGGGGTTGGGGCGAGTGCTTGGAACTTCTTGACATGTAAATATAGCTTATGGCCAGTCTCTGGGAATGGGACAGGACTTTCAGTAGACCTGCTATAGTTGCCTTGTAGGTTCTACCTCTCCTCTCCTGTCTCCATCAAAGCCAACCTAGCTCTGACCAAGCTGAAGATGTGGATCCTGCAGCACAATGGATTCAGGAAGTGAGAGCCAGACATCCTTGGTAGTCCCTCTGGCTTTCCCCAAAAATACTGCCTAAATGTGGGTGGGTTTCTAGAAAGTATATATCACGCCAAGATGGAAGGTGGGTCTCCCCTGTCGCCCAACACCTGACGACACAGTGTGTTAGCCAGACCTGTACACAGCACAGGAAGGAGAATCAAGGAGTGTCACCAATAAAACCTGGCGGTATTTGCATATTCTACTCTTCTACTTCCTTGAACTTACTGCCTGCTTCCACAAGTACCTGGGCCACATTCAAAATCAATACAACAGAATAGCACCCAGAAAGCTAGAATGGAAAACTGCCCTACCAGGAAAAATACACACAAAATAGGAAGTATAGAGAAAAGGCAAGAGGGGCTGGAGAGACAGCTCAGCGGTTAAGAGCACTGGCTGCTCCTGCAGAGGAACCAAGTTTGATTCCCAGCACCTACATGGCAGCTAACAACTGTCCATAATTCCAGTTTCAGGGGAATCCAACACCTTCTTCTGACCTCCTTGGGCATTGCATGACATGGGTACACTTACATATATGCATGGCAACACACTTATACACATAAAATAATAATAAAATTATTTAAGAAAAGAAAGCAAGAAGACAATTTAAAAAATAAAAAACCCCCTGCAATACTGAAACACTCAGAGATTTTTTGCATGAAACAGCAGAATAAAATTGGCCAATGGCTATTGGTCACTAAAGAATTTGAACCAGTCTAGTAAGCTGAAAGAAAAAGGCTTAACTTTACTTTGGGCCTCACAAAACTTCTAGCCTTCACTATCATATGTGTCAATTTCTTACATTAAATCTCTTTATTCGCATTCTATTAGTTTTGTGTTTTTGATCAATTTTTCTTGAGAGTCGCACTGGACCACAAGATGTTCTGATATGTAGTCAAAAATTATTCTGGGAATGGGATGTAGTTCAATAGCAGATTGTGATCCCAGTTCAACCTCAGACAGCACAAAAAATAAGGGGAAAGTTAAAACCTATTCTAGATGGCTCTATGAGAGATTCTAGATGAGTTTAACTTTCAAATGTATAGGCTGTGTAAAACAGGCTGCCTCCTGAGTAGAGGTAGATCCCATCCGGTCACAGTGGAAAGCCAAAGTAGACCAAAACTGGATCTCTGGATAGGGGAGAGAATTCCTCTGACATAACTGCCTTTAAGCATAGCTAAAATACCATCTCTTCCTTACTTTAGAGCTACAAGGCTTCAGAAAGAAGTTACACCACCAGCTTTCCCAGTCCCTGGGTCTGATTAGACTAGAATGTCGCCCTCAATTCCCTGAACCTCCTTTGTGACAATCCCAAACCTGAGTACGTCCCAGTCTTCATGAGTGTACTAGTCAGTTCCTGATGCTGTGCTCTCTCCTCATCCCTGCACAGTCTTTCGGTTCCGTGACTTGGGAGCACCCTAATAATATACTTGGGTTGAGATTTTCATATCTACCTCAAGCAGGAAAGACTCTTCATGATCTGTAAAGAAGATCAGAATTTTAACGTGGAATGAATCTTGCAATCACTAATCTAAATTTTCCTTTCTGATAGTTTTGCAGATCCCTGAACTTAGATGTGAAAGGGCCTGTTCATGTGTGGGGGTGAAGAGAAAAACTGAAACTAAAACCCAGATTTAAAAAAAAAAAAAATCAGTATAGGATTGTCTATACACTGAGGAAGGATTTCCTTTGGAAAACCTTACTCTTTGTAGGAATAAGGAATCTATGTCACAAAGAGACCGACAAAGGCCAGTCTAAAAACAAGCAAATTAGTAAAAGGAATTTGTTTTTAACTAATGAGAGGGTAAAATTCTCATTTCTTTGTCCTTTACACACAGACATATATATCCAGGTGTGTACAATCAAGGACACTGAAAAACAACAGCAACAATTCAAGCAGACAAACAAGCCACATACATGTAAATATCACCTTGGAGAGAAAGTGAAGGCCTCCCAGGTTATGCTCATCTGGCTTTAAGCACCATTGACAATTCTCACCTCGGAAGGTGAGGTAACTTTGATGGAAGCTAATTATGCTTGAAATATGTTCTAACAACCTAAGGTAGAGACAAAGCAAGTACAATCCGGCCTCTAGGCAAGCTACCTTTTGATCATTATAAACAAGTCCAGTTCTTCCCCAAACCTAGGCACCTTCCTTAACATGCAAAAGTATGCAACATTTTTCATCATTATTTTTCAAAAATGTGACCAAGCATAAGTGGTGGCATGTAGTGTGTGCATATGTGTGCACGAATTCATGTTTGCACAGGAAGGACAGCATCATAGATGATGATGGCTCAGAGTCAGGGCAGTCAAATGTCCAGGTCACACACACAGCCCTTCCTCCTCTGGTGCTTATGTTTCCTGTTACACAGGTACCTTGCTGGCATGGATTCACCATCCCTGTGATCCAGGAATGCAGGAACGATCTACTCAGACTCCCACAGACTCCAACACAGAAAGGAGGCAACAATCCAAATGGATGGCCAAGCAGAACAGGTACAGAAGTGAGGGAGTTTGGGGCTGGAGAGATAGCTCAGCTCTTGCTGGAGACCTGAGTGTGGTTCCCAACAGCCACACGGTAGCTAGCAACCACCCACACATTAACTCTAGTTCCAGGGCATCTGACACCCTCTTCTGACCTCCATGGGCATTGCACGACACAGGTGCACTTACATACATGCAGGCAAACACTCATACACATAAAATAAAAATAAGTAAACTGCAGGAGCATGGCCACCTTCACACTTACTGATCCTGGTGCCCTGTACCCCTCATTAGCCTCAGACAAGCACAAATGGAGGCCTCTGTGTCACTAAGCCTAGAGGCGCAGTGTGTCAAATTAAATGAGGGCACTAGCTGCCAGACGTCCTCAGGATCCTACCCACCTCCGTTCAACAGCTTCCTCACAGCAGGGCTAGCAGGCCACAGAGCCTTCCCTCTGGCCAGGCAGTAGGAGTGGGAATTGGTGACATCTTTCCCAGAGATTCTCACTGCTTCAAACCAAGTTCTGACAAGTTACTCTCCTTGCCCCACTTTGGGAAGATAAATCCAGCTACCAATATAGAGAAGTTGAAAATAAGGTATATTTAGTTCATTATGGCATCATACAACAGGAAGGAAATGTGGATATAAAATAAGCTTGGTGAAAGAAAAAGAGGCAAGGGGAACAGTCGCTAGAGCCATCGTGAGAAATGGGATGCTTTTACTCTTTTAATTGATATCAACATTATCTCTAAATCTGAGGTCAAAGCCTTCATGGAATTAAAAAGTAATAAGCTGAAGTGGTAACTATAACTTTATGCAGACTGAGGATACTAGCCAGGGCATGGAGAAGCAATTAAGGAAGTCCTAAGAGACGGGGCTGGAGCACCAAGCAAAATCCTTCAGAAGGTGCTCCTGATTCCAGGGACTCCCACAACCTAGACCCTAGCTGACATTAGTGCAGTGTTCCCATGACAGTGTTCACCTCCTGTGATAGTGGAGAGGTTCTACGTGACCTCAAGCAGATGGGAAAGGAAGCTTTTCCCTTCAGCTTTCACTTTCACAGCCGTTGTTTGCTGTGTCCATATTCTTAACGCTTCAGCCAGGCATGGTGGCTCATACCTTTAATCCCAGCACTCAGGAGACAGAGGCAGGCAGATCTCTGTGAGATCAAGGGCAGCCTTGTCTCCATAAAGAGATTCAGGTCAGCTAGGGCTACAGGCAGATCCTGTTTCAAAAAAATAAATAAATAAAATAAAAAATCAGTGTTGCCTCTCCAACTGAGCAAATGAGTCCAATAAGACCACATTCAATGATGAGTTCACAAACACACTTAAACATAGCACTCAGGCCCAAGCTCCTTACTATAATGACTTATGATAACACAACTTGAGGCAGAAGCTCAGGCTGAAGAACTACAGGCTGAAGAAAGCTTCAGGAGCTCAGTTAATAAAGCAGACATTATACTCTGTACTAGTCCTAAGGTTTTTATTAGAGGAGAGCTCCTTCTCCCAAGTCAGCTTTGGGGAGGAATGTCCAACCTTTTGACAGTGAAACAGATATCATCTATAACGTCCATGCCCTAGAACTACACAGTCAAGTTGAATGAACTAAGTAAGCGCACAGTTCTGTGCCGAACCATGTTCACAGCCATCCTGGGGCAAGAGGAACCCATGGGCCACAAGCTGGACACACCTGCAGGAGTCCAAGCAGAATCACAGGCCAAAGGGACAAGATTATGATTATGATTATGACCTGTGGTCTCCTGCACAATCTTCTCTTTAAAAATTAACTTGTTTCCCCACAGAGGGCCAGGAGTAACCTGTCTAAAATGAGCAAGGGGTGGAAGAGAGCACTGACGCCAGGTGGGCTGGGAATCTCTTTTACCATGAGGAAATTTCGTTTTGCTGAAGAAAGCTGGCTCCCTTCTCTCCTATCAGTGGGAATCAAATGCTTTAAAATGCAAATAACAGGTTTCCGCAACAATCCTGGAATTTCTCCTGGAAATGTTTTCATAATTCACATCTTGTTAGCCACGGGATCCAATTCGCAGGCTCCATTTCTACTAACCAATCATTAGCATTAGACAATAACGTACTATTTTCTGCTAATATGTTTCCTGATGACATTGAACTCCAGAGGGTCTTTGTGGTGTAATAGCTGAACAATTGTGCAAACACAGGGCTAATTTCTGAGAAAATATTATTAAACCCCAGGTGTTTATGTAAACAAGCCATGGTGTTTGAAATGTATCACAGACACTAAGTTAACTGCACAAAAAACATATCACACTGAAATCTGTTTTTAAAGCTATCTTTCAATACCATGCAAGCAGGAATTACAGTGAGAGGATCTAAAGATATAAATATTCAGGATTCTCACTGACAGGACTGGTCTTCACTGATACCATCTTGTTCAAAATGGGAGCATACAAGAAAATCTGAAGAAAGCCTCGACAGCTCCATTTACTCACATCCCTACCTCCAAGGTGATATCTGCTCCAGTCATCCCTCCCTCCCTCAGAAAAAAACACTTTTGCCCATCTGGCCATTTGGTGGGGGTTCATCACTGCTACCCCTGAGCCTAGGCTTAGGGTGGGGGGATCCAGAGTGGACCCAGCCTGGCTGGTGGTAATGTGGCCCAAAGCAGGGCCACATCAACTTGATTCAGCTGCTTTGCAATGACTTCTCTCCTGTATTAAGAGATTTGGGGTTCCCAGCTAGAAAGAGAGTGACAGTCCTAGAATAAAAAGCATCTGTAAAACCCACGCCTTAGGTTATATCCCTCTAATAAGACATATCTCCATTAGAAGGAGGGTTATGTGCGTGTGTGTGCACATGAGCGCGTGTGTACACATGAGCGTGTGTGTGCACATGTGCGTGTGTGTAGAAAAATCAGAGACAGTGTTCCATCTTTAGCTGTTGTTTTGAGACAGGATCTCAGGTACCCTAGGCTAGCCTGACATTCACTATGCAAATAAGGATAACCTTGAACTCTTGATCTTCCTGCCCCTACATCCCTAGTGCTGTGGTTGCAAGTGTGTGCTGCTGTACCTGGTGTGCTGGGTAGCTTTAGTGTCAATGTGACACACCTGGGTAGAGGGAGCCTCAATTGGTGAATTGCCTCCACTGAACTGGCCTGTGGCCACCTCTGCAGGGTATTTTCTTGATTACTGAGTGATGTGGGAGGGCCCAGCCCACTGTGGGAGGTGACACTCTTAGGCAGGTTGTTCTGTCTTGTATAAGAAAGCAGGCTGAGCATAGGTCAGAGGAGCAAGCCAGCAAGCAGCGTTCCTCCATGGCCTGTGCTTCCTGCCTTGAGTTCCTAACTTGGGCTCCCTCGGTGATGAACTGTGACCTGGGAGATATAAACTAAATAAACTCTTTCCTCCCCAAGGTGGTATTAATCAGAGTGTTTTGTTGCAACAATTGAAAGCAAACTAGGACACCTGGTTTATGCAAGTACTAAGGGATCAAAACAGCTCTATACCATCTTGATCTCATGTCCTAAGAGGCCACTGCCAAAATTCCAAGCTCAGAGTGAGCCCTCGCCCTGGTTCTTTAAAGATTCTGGGGCTCCCGTGCTTTGTGACATGAATCCATTATTGTATGTGTAAACATGTGCAGATGACACATATAATTTCAGGTTTTCCTTGAAAAGTTTCTCCTGAAAATACTTATGGCACATGAACGACAGCAATGGCCCTAGAAGGTAGAAGGTAGAGAATACGGCCCAGACTGACTTTGCCCTGAGCAGAGAAACCCTGCCTTCCTTTTTCCCATCAACTGCACAGCAACTATCCACAGTGAATTCCACTATCTACCAAGTGCAAACACAACTATGTTTCTTACTCCTTAGGACAGGAAAAAACAGCACCTGAAACAGTAGCCGAGAAGAAAACCTAATGTAAAACAAGGGGACTCTCCAGGCTGGACACATCCTCATCTGTGTCCTGCAGGGGCTGCTGGATGCCAGCTAACTATTAGCACTCAACACAGAGGATTACCAACAGAGAACGTGGACACAAAGGAGGCAGCTCTATCAGGGACATCGGAGATAACATCTTAATCTTTAGCCAGTCTACACAAAGACTAACTAAAACTTGTTACTGTTTATTGATGACAAGTCTTGAGTCCTTCAGAGACCAGTGTTTCTGAAGTCACCTTGTTCCAACATTTACCTCTAGGCAGCCTCTGCTGAGATACAGAATTGTTAGAATACATGGATCCTTTGTAGATGTGGGAAAACCCTACCTGCTAACTAGCCATTACCCTAATAAGAACCCTTAACTTCCCCCAAAAAACTTCAATTTTTTAAAATTATAAGTTTACCATAAATAAAATAAGGCCAAATATACAATGAAATATCATTTAGCCATATAAAGGAATCTGGTATAATATGATATATTCTTCAACATACAGATCTTGAAAACATCATACTGAGTGAAAGAAGACAGTCATAAAAGACCACATAATTTCCATGTATAGAGTGAATGCTTAAAATAAGCAAATCCACAGAAAGAAAAAGTAGATTGATGGTTGCCTAGAAGAGGAGGATGGATGAACAGGACTGACAGCTAATTTTTATGGAGACTTCTTTTGGTCAGGGGAGGCAGAGTATGATAGTCTAACATTGTGGTGATAGTTAATTGACTCTCTAAAATGCACTGAAAACCACTGAATCTTCAGCATTAAATGGGAAAACTCTATGGTATATGAACAAACTGGTATATATATTTTTTTACTTCTAGGGTTTAAATTAGTGTAACTGCCTGTTATCTTATCTCTGTGTGATTGCTTTCTATTTCTGCTCTGAGCACATCTTACTGGAAATGCACACAGGATTCTGGGAATCAGGCAGGACAAAAATTATTCTTCCCATTTTACAGGAAGTGAGAGAGAGAGCAAGGCTCTTGTTTTCTTTCTTCCCTGCCAACATCTGAATACATAAGAAAGAAGACTGTACACAAGAGGGGTGTCACAGATCATTCCATCCTCCAAATCAAGGAGGGAGAGATAGGCAGCTTTTCCAAAAGTCTCAAAATACATATGTTTGGAGACACCAAACAAAGGGCACTGAAAAATGGCACAAGACTCAGAAGAATGCAATGCAAATAGCATGAAATTCAGGTTAAACAATTTAGCTAAAAAAGAAGAGAAGGAGGAGGATCACCCCTTAGTATATATCTAGTGGGGTGAAAATGCACCCAATTAAATGTGCCCATATAATTTTCACATCAAACATCCCGATTCCCAAAGGCGACTAATGGCACAGCTTGCTAGAATTTTCCCAAGTTTTCAAGAGCCTTGACAGCCCTCTTCAATCCAGCCATTTAACATAACAGAAGGTTAAGGTAGGAGCCGCAAACACTTGCTTTTCTTAATTTACACCTTTCATTTACTTCCCCAGAAATGTCTTGGAAGAGCCAGGAAACTGATGATGTACAGTCCACAGATGGTTCTTTTAAGAATGAGATTTACAAAGCAAAATGTGAATCCTAGAAACAATCCTTTAATTTTGATTTATTGTTTTCATGTGTGTGTGTGTTTGCACATGTGTGTACGCATGTGCATGCAGATGCATTTAGAAGCTGTATGTCAACCTTGGGTGTCCTTCCTCCAGAGTTGTCTACTTTATTTTTTGAGGCAAAGTCTCACTAGGACTTGGGGCTCACCAATTAAGCTAGGCTGGTTGGCCAGCAAGCTCCAAAGACCCTCCAGTCTCCACCTCCCAAGTACTGGAGTCAAGACTGCATCATCACTCCCGGCCTTTCACATCAGGGCAGTAGATCAAGCTCAGGACCTCACGCTTGTGCAGCAAGCCCTATACCAAACAAACCATGTCTCCAGTCCCTGAAATTATCCCTTTGTGTGTGGGGGAGAACTGTAGTGTTCTGGAAGAAGTGAGGTGATTTTTGTTTGGTCCTTTAACTTTTTAAAAAGACTGTTAGGTAAGTAGAAAATTAAGACTAAGAAATGCAAATATTAATATTCTTGCTTATACTCATCAGAGAGGATCTAAACTCATGGCTGGATCGTCACAAGCAAAACACGGCATAGAGGGTGCAGATCTATGCACCATGGACCATCTACGATAAGACACTGCTAGCTCTCATTACTATGGTTATGCAGTTTTAATCATTACTCTCTTTTTTAAAAGAGAACTCAGCAAGCCAGTTGGGTGTGGTGGCAAATGCCAGTAATCTAGGCGCTCCAGAGGTGGAGGGAGGAGGATCAGGAGTTCAAGGTCATTCTCAAGAACAAAGTGAGTTTGAGGCCCACCTAGGTTATGAGACCCTGTCAAAATCAAACAAACAAATGAAAACCTGACAGCTTGGGAAAAGGGTGGTTGATAAGTTCAAATACACATTTACAAACTGGGTTATCATTCACTTGAGGTATCTCTCTATAGCTTAGCTTATTCTTTAGTCAAAAAACCTTTACATTACAGTAGAATTTCTCAGCTTCAGAGCTGCTGGTATGTGGATGCTTCTCTGTGGTGCCTGGGGGAGGGGAGTGGGTGTCTGGGGTAGGATGGGAGGAAGGCACTGTCTTGGGAACAACATTGGCTTCTATCCACTGGATAAAATAATAATCCCTGCCCAGCTGGGATAACTCTGACTATATCCAGCTGTCTCCCGTGGAACACAACCACCCACTGGAAAACCACTGAGTCCATGGTAATGGTCTGAAAACTTTCATACGCCAGTGGCTGATGGCCAACCTCGCTCAAAAAGACTTGGATCACTGCAGCAAGCCCCTAACCTTCAAGCTCAAATCCAAACAGTCAGTGGAGATCAGGATGCCCAGAGCACATACCATAACCACCCCTGCCCATCCTCCCGCTTAACTACCTAGTGTAACCCTAATACTGAAGTCACAAGATTAGAGATAGACAGGACAGTATGGCTAAAGGTTGGGTTGGGGTGAGGTCTCGGGCATACTTGAGCCTCTTTAGAACCCACGGCTATCCAAATTTGCTCATCTCTAACTCAAGAAAACTCTCCATCCATCTCCTTTTTGATAGGAGCAGGTTGGCAAATGATACTTTATTTTTTAATCTCTGGTCTCGTTAAAGAAGGAATCCAAAGTACAAAATAATAAACCTGAGCCCAAGTCTAACTCATAAATCCAGAATGTTCTGCATAAAGTAAGTCCAAGTATCTAAAAGGTCCAAGACATGTGTGTACAGGAAAGAGAGGCACTGGCACCAGCAGCCTCGCTGACCTCTGGTGTGTGAGTCAGCTGGTGACCGCCCTCTCACTGCCAAGGGTACACACCCCTCTGTACAGCAACAAGGCCAGCTCACCAGGATGAACACAAAGGCCTACAGCAGGCCCAAATGTGGAGTGCACAAACTCTAGACCCAGTAGGTGGCCCCAAGACCTCCCTTCCAACGTGAGGAAACGTTCTAACAGAGCAGCACCTTTCTTGGGGTGTGGCTTGCTCCCTGGACACGGGGCCAGTAATTCACACCGGGAATTGTCCAGGCCACAAGGAAGGGCGGCAGGCGACAGGGCCTGGCAGACTGGCAGGGTGACTCATGTGCAGGCTAGCAGGTTGGGAAGTGAGAGCAAGGGGGAGGGAAGCCCTGTGTTCTTTCAAAGACAAACACTCGTGACCATCAGAATGAGGGCTTTGTGGGTTGGCCATCAGTCACCAAGACGACCCTTTCTGTCTGGGACCCGAGCAGGAAGGGAGTGTGAACTCCACCTGTGGTCAGAAGCGCAGATTGGAGAAACTTGAAAAACAGAGACGCACCCTGGTGGACAGCACATACCTCCATCTCTCACACATGTGACCACTCAGCTCTGCTGGCCATCAGCATCCCAGGGACAGCTTCTACCTCTAAGGACAGACAGGGTTATTACTCTAGCTCAGGGGTCAAGTTCATCACCTTCATCTCTTAAGAAACTTCATCTTTTTTCCCTCGATATCAGAAAAGTTCCCACACCCTAACAAATCACCATGGAACTGCTTCATTCTCCCTTTCCCCAAAATCAAGCAGGAAACTACAGATTGATATAGACAGGGCAAGAACTAGGCTATAGAACATTCCCAAGTCATCTGTTATTACGCCAATATTGTTTTCATCTTGCACATGTGCACACATGCATTTGTGTGATGTACCTGTGCATGTGTTCACAGGTATGTGTGTATGCATGGGAGTATTGGACACAGAAGGCATAGGTTGAAGTCAGGAGTCCTCCTTGGTCATTCTCCACCTTCTGCATTGAGACATGGTCTCCTGCATGAACCCAGAGCTTACTAAGTTGGCCAGTCTTGCTTGCCAGCTTACTTATCTCTGCTTCCAGAGTACTAGGTCACCACAACTACCTGATATTTATGTAGGAGCTTGAGATCTGAACTCTGATCCTCACACTTGCATGTGAAGATCTTAGCCCTAACCCCAATCTCTCACGTGGGTTTTCCAAACCAAGGCATGTAGCCTTCCTTTATGTACATAGTTTAAAAGTAAGTCCATAATTGGGTATTTACAGCAATTAGTCTGAGGATCTGAATAGGCAATTCTCCTTGGGGACTGTTGCTAAAGTACAAGGCTGACCATCCCCTAAGATACACAGCCAAGCCAGCCCCTGACCTAGGGGGATCCACTCATGTTAGAAGGGTATGGTAGTGCTCACATGGCACTAGCATATCCTGCCCCGTAGAAGATGTTATCCCCTCACTGTCAGGGTCCCCAGTGTGCCAGGCTAGCCAGCACAAATCTCCTTGGGACAGGCCACAAATCTCCTCAGGACAGGCCACAAATCTCCTCGGGACAGGTCACAGTGGCAGCCAGCTCACACAGAAGCGCCTGTCGTCTCGGGCTTGGTTTCAGTTCAGTCACCAGCAGGATTTGGGTCCGTGCCCAGTTGCAACACTGATAACATTCCCTACAGCTGCTGCCCAGAGCGGAAAGGTAAGATTCCTCCCTCCAGAGTGTGAACAGGGGAAGGGTGTGGTGTGGATAGACAAGAGAAGGGAAGGTTTCCTACAAGGCCCACACAAAGGAATCTGGCACACTCCACAACTACTCTCACATCATAGGAGACAAGTATCATGCACTCTGTCCCAGTGTCCCCCTGAAGAAGGAGCTCCCCATGAGGGTGAGCAGGCATAGCAGAGGAGGAATGCCCCATCCTACCATAAGCACTAACCCACCGACATCTGACTCATCCTAACACCCTTCTGTCTGTTCAGAAAGTCAACTTGGGGTGCAGGGTGGGGTGTTGTCTTCTGAGGCCAAGTAGTTTGGAAGTCAAAGGACAGGAACTTCCAGAGAGCCAGGACTATGAGAGTGGCCTAGTAAAATGTCCATCAAGAGTCCCTTACTTTGCTAAGTGAAAGGAGTCATCACTAAAAAACATATCTTATGATTCCAGAGCAGACTAGCCCACAGAAACATAAACTATACAAGCTGTTACCTATGACAAGTTACCATGGGAAATAGGGAGTGTGGGCTATTGGATCGTCAGGGTTTGTGGGAAAATGATAAAAATGTTCTAATGATGACTATGCTAATGGTGTCACAAATCCCAAGTACACAAGGGCCAATGATCATACACTTTGCACGGGTAGACTGTGTTCTGTAGCCTATGAGTTGTATCTCAATAAAGCTGTTATTCATACCTCTGTGTACAGAAAGTCTCCTCTGGTTTCACCATGGCAAACATGGCTTTCACCTTCCCCTGGCTGAGTCACCTTTAAACATTATCTCCTGGAGACGCAGGCACTTAAGACCCAGGCGCCTCACAGGGTGATAATAGTATCTACTCTGAGATGTCATGGCGCCTGGCGCACAACAGGCATTCCACATATCAGGTCTGTTCCAAATGCTCTCCTGTAGGGGTTTCCTATAGGGAGCTCAGATAGAAACAGCCAGCCCAAGCAAGACAGCAGGACAGACAGACTGACAACTGGCTTTGCTTTTCCCAACATTCTTCCTCAACTTCAATATTGAGACTTTGATTAACTTCTTTAAAAAAAAAAAAAAAAGGCCAAGGAATTTTATAGAAGGATAATACACTGCTTCATCATCATCATCCTGTAAGGTTCTCCTGTAACACAACAACCAGGCAAACTGCCAGGAGCACGTCTAGCCTTCAACAGACTAGACAGAAAGGTGGTGCCCCTGAGCAGTTCTGAGGTCAAAATATGCAGAGAATGAAACACTTAAGACTTGCAGATCCCAGACACAGGACTAAGAACTTCGCATCCCCAGGAAACACAAAAGTAAACTGACTGTTAACCATTAATTAAACTAAATGGATTGCGTTCTGATACCACCCTGTCATGTGATCCAATGGATCCCCTCCCCTTCCTAACCTCAATGATTAGTTCAGACAAAAATGGCACCCAAGCCAAGTCAAGTTGGTTAGAATCCTGCCCTTGAATTTTTGCTGAGGAAAGCTGAACAGAGGTTGGCTTCCACCAGCCTCCAGTTAACAGAAGCCAGTGGCCCTCCCACGTCAGAGCTACTGATGGAGAACGCAAAGAAAAGGGGTTAGGGGGTGGGGGAAGAGCTAGCTCACAAGTCTGGTGTCTCTGGTAGGGACAGTACCTCGGGTATCCCTAAGGGAATATCTGTCTCTGTTGTTCCCAACAGTTGATCATCAGTCAATGGACTCAACTGTTTTAAAAGACAGGGTTTGTGCTTTGTAGCTCAGGATGACCTGGAACTTGTTAAGTATCCTAGGCTAACCTCAAATTCAAGATCATCTGTCTCAGCCTCCCAAGTGCTACAATTATGGCACATACCATCACACCTAGCTCTGAATCCCTCTTTTCTGTTTCACCAGGTTGGGAATCTGACACCTGTCACCAGTGTCATTATAGGAGTTTCTGGGGTTTTAAATAAAGAAGGAACCTCCATATTCAGTAACTTTCTTAGGTCGTACAGATAATAAGGACATTATTATGAAACACCTGGCCTTCCTCCCTAGCTCCAGAGCTTTGGTTGGCTAAGTCTCCTACATTATGCTGACCCACCATTCCTATTAAAACCCCCTACCCCAGAACAGGAACCGAGAGCCCTTGGCGAGGTCCTTAGCTAGAATCTATGAGACTTCAAGGGTATCATTTCTACAATATAAATATGGATTCTCAAACATAAGTCAACTTCAAACCCAAAAAGCCTTCTACCAAGTAAGTCCCCAGATAAGTAAGCATGGAGACCAGGCAGCCTGGGTGCATGATGATGCACCTGTGTGTGTCCAGGGCTTACGTTCCCCATGCAATGGCTTGATCATCTCATGTAAAGGAGCACAGCTTCTACATTGTGGAACTGCTGGCAAAGAAAAGGGCAATGCCACACGCATCCCACTTCTTCAGAATTTGAACTCAGAGCCTCCAATAGATTAGTAAATAGAACTCTCCCACATACAAAGCATCATGAGAGCAGCCTTTCTCTGGGTTGATTAGAGAGAAAGAAAATATCTAAAGGCGAGGCTCACGCCATGGCCAGCACAGCCATAGTGAATACATATGCACAGGCCCTTAGTGGGCAGAAGACCATTCAGTCAATTTATAGCGTCCACCTCGACTACTAGCTCCTCCTGCTAGGAGTCTGTGCCACTCTGGGCCCTTGAGAGACATCCAAATTTGGGCTTCCCTGTCTGATCCATTCAACAACCCCTCTCCCCGCAACTGGATTTACTCAAGCGTGGATAGCAGTTGCTGACACAGTTGCTGACACAAATACCATCTCCTGGATGGACCTCTGGAGTCAAAAAAAACTAAATTCTCAACTTGTTCTCGCTTTGTTTGCTTCTTGAGAGGGATAGCTCCAGGGCACACACAAAGCAGGGAGAGCATGAGCGGCCAGTAAGGGCACAGAGATAGCACGGAAAGGGACAGAGCCGAGAGGGGTGAGCGTCAGGCAGGGAAGGACGCCACACACAGGAAGTGACGGAGCTAAGAAGAAAGCAAGTGATGGGCTACAGAAAACCAGTATCAGCACTGCTGGAGGTTCCCTGAAAGGACTGGGATCTAGAATAGCTACATCCTCAGGCCTCCTTGGGCCAACACCCAGCAACCACTGTTTAGTGCCTAAGGTGGGTGCTCTGAATTTTGGTGTCTGTCCAAGCCGCCTCATATCACTGCACAATGTCCTTTCCTTGACTCAGCCTCATAATAAATTCCCCATGACTAAGACCCATTGCTCTCCAAAGGGCCCCTGCCACCTATTTCCAGTAGCCTGGATCCCTCACAAGGGTTTCTGGATAATCACCTTTTGGGAAGACCCATCTTTAGCTGATTAAGTAAGTCCCCAAGTAAGCCCATCCTTGGGTGGACATTACAGGAAGCAGGAAGAAAGAGTAGATGGAACAGAGGCCAAAGTCTTTGTACAGTCAGGACATTTTGTCCTAACAGGGTGCTTTGTCTGAAGGAAAGGTTGGCATAAGTCTTCACCTGACTTCATAAAGGAGCGCTATGTGGAGCTTGCATGTTTTCACATGCAATGGTCAGTTTCTCGGGACTGTGTGTCCTCAGCAAGTTTGACAAGACATTTAATACTTTAAAAAAATGTTTTGGGGGCTGGAAAGATGGCTCAGCAGTTAAGAGCACTGGCTGGTCTTGCAGAAAACCCAGGCTCCAATCCCAGCACCCACATGGCAGCTAACAACCTTCTATAACTCCAGTTCCAATGTGTCTTCTGCCTTTCACAGGCACTGCACAACAGACGCACTTACACGCATACTGATGTAATATTCATACACATAAAATAAAAATTAGAAAAAATAATTTTAAGTGACTTCAGGCTCTAACTGAAGTCTATAAAATTATCATACATGTCATGGAGGAAGACTTGGACAAAGTTAAGGGGTTGTTAAAGGTATTCAGAAATGAAACGAAAAGAATGGAAAATTCTGGCTCTCCAAAAATGTTGCGGTCCTGTCAATTCCATTTGGCAAAACCTAGAAAACACAGCCTCTAAGTTTCTAAATTCCAAGGGACCAAAAAATGACCATATGTAATCCTTCCTCTTTTAAAAGAAAATGTTTTCTTCATGGGAGAAAACGTGCTAAGACTTGCCTAAGGTCACTCGGCAAGGACCATGGCTCCAGGTTCTGAGCCCACGTGCATTCCTTTCTGTCTTGGAATTTAACTTTCAACACACTGAAAATAATGTGAAATTCAAACCTAATTTTAACAAAATCTAGCACTACGTCTCCTGAAATCTAACAGAGGAGAAAAAACAAAAACAAAAACAAACAGTGCTTCTGAGACGCTTCAGTAAAGTGCCTTGGCAACAGAAAAAACTAATGGCTGAGTGTTGGGAGGGTGGGGGTTGCAGAGAGGTTTCTTGTTAATAAAATCTCTTCCAACTCAAACTGACCCACATTTAGAAGCCTAGATCCAATTAATCTGACATTAGTCAATTCTGTACTGTGGTCCAAGCATTTGAAAATTTACTTTGGGTTGAGTATTACCAGAAAATTCTTCTGCCAGTGAGTGGTCTGTAGTTCATTTCTTTGTATGACAACATCAATGCCCAGAACTCCAGGCCTTCTGGAGTTCATCCTCCAGGCTCTGAGCTGGTGGGTTTAGTTCAAGGTCCTCAAAGTGTATATCATTGTCTAATCCACATAATATGTTAGTAACCATGGCCTATTATGTTGAGTTATTCAAAGTCACTCACTGCAGAAATGCATATTCTTCAGCTGATCATTCAAATGCATCACACTTAAGAGTAAGGTGCCAAATCTTCCCAATAGAATACACAAGAACAGCAGGAAATTCATTAATCAAATATTGACTTCTGGTGAAGAATCTACATCATTCCCATTATGCTCCCATTCATGGGGAGATGGGCTGAGGGGAGGTTGGATGCTGGACATGTTAGCGGTGTGTATACTGAGAAGCAGGCATGCAAAGCAATCGGCTCTTATCGTCTATCAATGCCAGCAACTGTTTAGGGTGGTTAAAAAAAAAAAAAAGTGAAAACTTGGAATTACAGAGTCTTTATAAAATCCTGCAAAAGTAGGTGGTAGGATCTTCTCTGTAATGACCATGCTTGATGACTGTAATATAGGTCAAGACTAGTCTACTCAGCAATGACCCCTCCTGTGACCAAAAGTCTGCTGTTTGGAAGCTTCTTAGTGTTCCCTTTTGAAATACAGAGCAGAGTATTTATTCAAACTATACACCTATACACTATTACCTTCTCCATTCTAATACATTGCTTCCATATTTTCACATTTCCAAAATTCAGATGCCTAAGCAAGTTTAACATGGTAGTGTTTCTTCTTTGAAATTTATTATTTGGGGCAAAACTTAAAACTCACGAGATGTTGGAATTGAGAAAACATAGTGTTTAAAACGCATTCTTGGGTTCTGTGAATCTGCAATGTTTCTTGTCTTCATGAGCAACATAGACCAAAGAAGAATGCCCACAGCCTTGTGCTTATTCAGAAGATGTATCATTTGCAAAGCACTCCAGGTATTAACAGCCTCCCAAACGCCAGACAAAGCGATGCATGGAAAGGGATTCTATCTCCGCTCAAGAACAACCTGACCCTTGCTTCTTTTTCTTAACTGTAACCCATAAGGGAGCTAGTTATTACTTTTCTTACTTTACGGATAAAGCAAGTGGAAGCTGACACACCAAGAGACAGTTAAGTCCAAGGGAAGACTCAAGTACAGCCACCTCCAAAGACAGAGTGCTTATCACTGAACTGTGTGGCCCCTTCCCCTCTGTAGTCATGGCTACCCCATCCTCCACAGACGATGAAATCAAGGCTCCATATCCAGCTATGAACTCGTACAGCTACATGTAGCGAAATTAAGACTGTGTGAGCTGTGCAAGTTTGGCTACAGGAAACACTTATAATAACTTACACACATCCAGTACTAGGCTGAGGAGTAGCACACCGGTAGAGTACTCCTGTACCACCACACTATGCACAAGGCCCCGAGTTTCACTACCGTGACCACCACCACCACTGCCCCCCAAAAGATCAAAAGATCGCCCCAGAGTCTGTAAGGCATACTCTTACCATAAGTATTTGGGACAAAATCACTATGTACAATAGCAAATCTGTGCATATCCTATCTCAGCCCTCAACCCTACCAAAATGCTTCCAACCCGCTGAGTTATTACATTTTATATATCCAAATGGGAAACTACTTTTCTCACACTCAAAACGGGTTTTTCTGCTGCTTCTGGAGGGCAGCTGAGGGCTGTCACCTGGCAATGAGCATTCACACAGATCTTACTAGAGACAGCCTCACACAGTGTTCCAGAAGGGACAGTTTGGTTATCAGAGAGGCTGCAGCTTTGGAAACCAGACCTTGCCTGGGCAAGTCAGGGAACCTGGCTAGACTTCACTTTCCTATCTGCAGAATGGAATGACCCAGCCATTATTTCCCCAAGATCTTTCAGTCAGAGTTGAGCACAGAAGGACAGAGCACTGCGCTACAAGGAGCATGGTGACAAGTCTGCCTAGACACTGGCACCTCAGCTACACAATATGTGCCTGCCCCAAGAACAAGAGGAATTTCATTTTAAGGAATGGCCAAATATTTTCCCAGGCCCTCAGTGGCTTCATTAATGCTTGCCTTATTTGGGGAGAAGGAAAACTGGCTGAAGCGTCCGTGGTAGTTTTATATGCCGTGAACTGGCAATGTTTTGGAACAAAAAACAAGTTTTGCACAAGGGCACTTACAGCATCATTATCGGATTTTCCAAGCCCAGTTAGAGTGCGTGCCAAGGAGGGAAGGAGAGAGCGGGAGACCTTCACCAATGGCTGGGCTGAACAAGGGGGCTTTAGAATAAAGCTTGGTTCATGCGCACATTTATGGCAAAATAACCCGTATGCATTTACCTTATAAAAGTGTTACAGGTAGGCATACTTATGTAATTTATTTAATGTTCTTTCACATCCATTACTTGGGTTTCATACAATTTATTAAGTTTTCAGTCTGGCCTGCAGAAAAGGGGGGAACAGAAGCAGATGTGAGCCTGCGACTCCCAGTTCAATGCTCACCAACCCCTTACAAAGAGTAGGACTGCCTGGGAAATGTGACTATGGCCACAACTCAGAGCCTTCCCTGGCTGGGCCCCTCCCTCTCATTCCAAAAAGGGGGCCTGGCCCTGACAAGTGTCAGGGTTCGTGTAGTCAAACCGAGTCAAAAAAGAGAAAAAAAAAAGGTCAAGCAAGAAAGTCTTTTTGTCTGATTGGAAAACTGTCACCTAGTCCACAGAGCACAGTCCCTCTTGCAAAGCAAAAAGGGACAGGCCCAGCCAGCTTCTAGCTCTTAATGATCTGTCCAAGTAGCAATAAACAGTTCCCCTTTCCCCAGGTTCCCTAGACTTGTCTACTGCAGAGTCCCAGCTTTACAGGAACCCCCTCCGGCCTACTCGAGTGATGCATAGTTTGCACATTCAGCAAATGTATGCGTGCACGCATACATGGAGTTGCGTGCACACATGTATCTATATGCATGCGTGCATGAACACCTTTCCTCTGCTATCTCATCTTCCCCACACTTGGCCCTTCTGTCTAATATTTACCAAATCTCTCAGCATATTTCCCTTTTCCTAAATAAAAACTCTTTTATTGCTCTTTTTTTGGCCCTTATCTCTTCCTATATTTTTCTCCACTCACAGCCCCTTTGGAAGATGCTCAGAATCTGCTAAGCAAGAGATATCTGAAGAAGCAAGCTGAAAGGAAAGAGAGGATGGGAAGTAAGAGGTCCAACAGCTTCAGATAATAAAGCCAAAAGCACGTCCCATGCACCGTCAGGTTGTCATTAGCCCACAGGACTCATGTTCTCCTTCTCCTGTCTCTCTCCCACACATTCCCATCCTAAGATCATGGCAATTCATCCACCAAAGCAGATGGCACTGTAAAATTGCCATTGGTTCATTGTTTTGAGACTGGGAATGTAGCTCAGTGGCAGGGTGCTTAGTTAGCATGTGCAAGGTCCTAGGTTCAATCCTCCCTAGGACTAAGAAAAAGAAGGAAAAAAAAGAAGAGGAGGGGGGAAGGGAGGGAAAAGGAGAGGAGGAATAAGACAAGGAGGAGGAGGAGGAGATGGGGAGGACAGGAGGAGGAAGAGAGGGGGCAACTAGTAAATAAGCAGTAACCTGTCATCAGAGAGTCAAGAACCTGAACCATATGGAGATAATTGGAATACATGAGGAGGCATGAATTTAAGAGCCATGTTAGCCACCCCTAGATAGATGACAGGAACTATAACTTCACAATAGAAACATCATCCTGTCTGCTAATTCTCTGGAAAAGGGGAAAGAACTGAAGTTCAAGTTCACAGGTCTTGAGTTCAAACCCTCTTAAAATGATGAATTTTGTGCAAAGTCACCAATCAGTCAGCAAATGTGTGTGTCTTAAACACACAAACGTTCCTCTAACTATATGGCTGAGATGATATTTCAGACAAAAACATCACACCTGGTTTATTATTTGGCTATTCGGTAGTTAAGAACTCAAAATGAAACCTTCACTCATTTATTAAGACCCAAGTGTCCCTCAGGCTGCAGACCCCAGGAGGATTGTAACAGATCACAAGTCCCTGACCTCAAGGTCTCGGTTCAGCTCCTTCCCTGGCTTATACAAATACCTAATGGACCCTTAATTGGGTTGAATTTTACTTTAACGGCAAATATTAAATAATCTGGCCTGAAAAGACTAAACTTTCTTTAACTATTATCTGCTCGTGGCCACCCCCACAAGAGAGGATGAGACTGGAGGGTAAATGACAAGAAAATGTCCTGTGGTCAGAAGAGAACCATACACATCAAAAAGGAAACAAGAGGCCAGGAACTGGTGTTCTTACTAGGGCCAATAAAAGCCAAGGATTTTAGGGAAAGGTAATGTGGGCCCTTTTCTTGTGCCTAATGTAGATGTGTTTGTGAGTACGTGGGAACAGGGACAAGATAAGAATTAACTGATTTCTAAGAAAGTTCCAGTCTACAGGGGAGATGACAAGGTTCAAGACAGTGTAGTAAAATAAGGGTACCAAGTTAGCTTGCAGTCTGGGCTCTGGGCCTTGAAAAAGATAATGTATTATTACCTATCTCAGTAGCATCATCTTCATAGAACCAGTTTCCTCTACAGTCACAGAATTTCCACTAAATATCATATGCAAACTATTTCAGCCACGGTCTAACTTTAAATTGTGTTCTCCACGCCCTCCTTCCTACTTAGCAAAAGTTTAGTAGGCAAAACCTCGCCTCTTGTTAGCAACAAAGGAGACAGATGGAAAGCCGTGGTAGTGACTGCCTCTTTTCTCTCATTTCTTCGTGTCATGCTTCTAAAGCTTTCTCCACTTGGAAGTCACCAAAGAGATTCTTTGAGAAATATCTTCTAGCTTTTAAGAAGAGGCTGAAAATATTGTGACTCTCCAGAGGATGCACATTGCCAACTTCTAACTCTTCAGCAGCTAGTGTGTGCGTATGCCAGCTAACAAACTGGGGATTCCCTTTGTCAAGAAAAAGATCAGAACGTGAACTGTACAGTTCCAGGAAAAGATCAATAAACCGTCAGAGGGAAAAAGAGAGAGAGAGCAGGCACTTAATTCACTGCCCTTTCATCTCAACGGAAGAGCAAATTTCCTAGGTGACAAGGTTTTCCTTCTTCTCCAAAGTCTTGACCAAGAAGAAATGTGTAAAATATTTATGATGGGCCTTTCTCACTAATACTTGCAACATGCATTACAAATATACTCATTAGTACCTAGACACAAGAGGGAAACAAGACTGAATTGGACAAGTCGTGACAGACGTTAATCCATCTTGTTGGCAGAATACAGTATAGACATGCAAAAGCAAGCTGCAATCCATCCACTGAGCATCCTGGGGGAGAACACTAAGGCATCCACACAGAAGACCTCATTGCAATACAGTCCCCATTTCAGCAGAGTAGAAAGAACTACTGTCATCCATGCGCTCTCAATGAAATGACAAAAAAAAACAAAACAACAACAAAAAAAAACCACACAAGAGTCCAGAGCTGGGGAGAAAGCTCAGTCCATTAAAGTGCATGCTGTGCAAGGATGGAGATCAGAGTTCAGTCCCCCAGAACCCACGTAAAAAAGCTGGATACGGTGAAGCTTGGCTATAATCCTAGTGCTGGGGAGTCAAAGACAGGAGGATCTCTGGTGTTTGTAGACCTCCCGGTCTATCCCAATTGGCCATCTCTAGGTTTAGGAAGAGATTTGTCTTTAAAAATAAGGTGGAAAGCTTGGCTAAGGAAGACACTAGATGTTGGCCTCTGGCCGCCACACTCATGCACACCGCCCCTAAGAGAAAGAGACACACAGAGAAAGAATACCAGACTTAGGAAAGTCTCTAGACTATCTTTTCAAGAAGATATAAGTGTGAGAATCTTCCTAAAGATCAGAGGTAGGGGACAAGTAAAGGCAAGGAAAGGGGACTGAGTCCTGGAAGAAGAGACTAAGAGGGGGAGGGGGGACATTCCACAATAGAGCTTAATGATAAAGGTCCCAAGGCCTTGACCCTGTGAGGTTACCATGGAGTTGCCAACCTTAGCATTACAGGCCTCCTAAATAAACAAAGTGCAGTCTCACCTAGACATGACTTTGCAAGGGCTTAGACAGCCATGGCTTGCCCACCTTACATTTACATAGTAGCAAGCCCCAGTCACCTTTCAAGGGGCCCAGAGCAGTGGCCTCGCTGAGTAGTGTCTTGCCTTGTGGGACATGGCCTCTTTCCAACAACGTCCTTCCTTATGTATTTTGGGCACTCCATGATCACACAGTGTACCAATTTATGCTTCCGCATCTAGAAACATGGTCTTCTGGGAAAAACATGCTCTTTTCGGTGTGGCCGGGGAGTTTTGCCATAGCTTGTAATTTTGGTGAAGGAAGTGACTTCCTGTCTGACAGGAAGCAGGAGCCAAAGCTCACTTTAGCTGCCTGCAAAACTCTGGCTGAAAAGTTAAACAGAAAGAAAGCCTCAAGTTCTCCCAAGAGAAGACAGCTCTTTATCAGGCAGTCAGAACCCGAGTCTTCCAAGACGGCCAACCTCTCCCCTGACCCCTATTTATTAAAACGAGTTTATCTAACAAACAACCCAAGAGCATTCTGTCCTGAAGAAGTAAGTCTGGTCTCTGCTTTTGAAACAACCCAGCCCTTTCAAAGCTTCTAAGGACGTAATTACCAGTTGAGTTTTGAACTTTGCCCAGATAAAGGCTGATACAGCAGGCTGTGCTGTTTGTTTCTCTAATCAACTAAGTTCAAGTGTGAATAGAATGCTGGCCTCCCTTTGTGCCTCCAACTCCCTCTAAGACATAGTTACTTTTCTCTCTCTCTCTTGAACACAACTTGTATTTTACAAGGGAGTTCTCAAACTCCAGTTTTGTTTTTAAAAATTCCAACCACTTGATTTTTTTTCCCCCCAATTGCATTGGGGCACTTTTTAAGAAGAATAAACATTAACAAGATTTGCCAGCTGAAAGCTAAAATTTTAAATTGTTATCAGAAATCACACTTCCTTCCCTAAACTCTCCTTCATTATCTTCCAGGGGCAGAGTGCCTACAAGCAGCAATCCCTAAAACCTGATGCTATGCAAAGCTGGGGCTCAATCAAGAGGCATTGCCTGACTGTGGCTTAGGCATACAGTCATAACCTCCACCCCTCCATAACCTCAGGAACACGGCACATAGTAGATAAAGCAATCTGTTCTTTTCATATCGTTTACTGACATGTTTAATAGTTTCTAAGTTAAAAAAAAAAAATGTACTTTTCAGTCTTTCCTTCTTCCTCTTCAAGCATTTCCCAGACAGCCTCGGGCAGTAAACAGTTAATATTCCACTCTCCCCTGCTGCCTTGAAAAGCAAAGGAACAATTGAGACATTGTCCAGTGAACAAGACTCCCAGGGACTGACATTTTTGTTTATGTCCCAGTTCTCAGACTGTCAATTTCCACTAGGCACGTTAAAGCCTGACCCGCACCAACAGAGTGCGCCCTGAGCTGAAAGGGCTCTGCTTCATTTATTTTATTAAAGCTTCGGTGTCTGTTTTTGATTCAAACCCCAAACCTCCCCACCCCCGCCTTTTCCCCAGAAAGCTGCCTCCTAACTCCGAGACTCTGTTGCAATTTCTTCTTGGAACCTGTTGCCAAGAAAAGTAACAAAATATTTTTGAATACCAATGTTTGCATGGTTTGGCCAAAAAGGGTGGGGGTGGTTGGGAGGGGAAGCCTGGACAAGTGGCCCAGCCTTGAAAGCTGGGGTGTTTCATGGACTCTCAAAAATATTCCGCTGAAAAGTGTATAGGCCAGTGGGTACCTCACGTCAAAACTCTGGCCCAAAGTCTGGCAAGTCAGAAAACATTTCAAAATCCACAGATGCCTCCAAAATACTCAAACTTCAGGTTCAAAGAACGAAATATTTTCCTCCCAACCCATGCCACTGTCTGCTGTCCGCCGGGATCACTGCCCAAAGTTCCCTCCCCGCCCCCCACCACTGTCCTTAAAGTGTGGCCAGTGTCATGGGAGATTTTTGCAGGTTTGGGGCCCTGCTCTGACACTATCTCCATGCCCACGCTCTGTCTGAAGAACGGGCATCACTAGCTCTCACTCTCTTCGGCAGCTCAAGGAATCACAAAGGTGGCCCCTGTCACTCTGTACCTGAACGTTTTTTCTCACTGACCGAAGCCCACCACCCTGTGGAAAGGTACACACACGGGTGCATACATACAGGACGCACGCATGCGCACACACCTGGAACTCTTACAAGGGATAGGACTCCTGACAACTTGAAAGCCACATGAACCCAATGCTCCCAGTCCCCTCATTACTCTTATCACAAACTGGCAAGGAAGCCAAAAAAAAAAGCTCACATGGCCTCAGGGGCTCTAAGAAAACTGTACAAAGCCACATTTTCCCAACCAGCCCTCTACACCTTTCTTCTCCCTCTCACCCACTCCAAGCCCAGCATTTGGCCATCTGCCCATTGTGCTCTTTACATGGGATGAGGAGCCCCCATCCCCTTTCATCCCTGCTCTTACAGCCCTCTTCAGACCCTTTTAAAACCTCTCCCAGCTCAAGCCATCAGACTGAAATAAACCGATACTTTTATAGCATATTTGAATTAACAAGTGATTCTCTCCCTTTTCCTAAGAGGAAGTCCTGTTAGGCAGTCCTAAGTTATTACCCAACCCAAACCAAAAGACAGAATCCTCTAAGGTCAAAGCTAAGATGTTAACTGTTGCAGTCACTACCTTCTTCCCTCTTTTAAGGCTCTAATAACCCAGTGAAAGGCACAGAGGAAACACTAACCCCCTTCTTGCCAGAAGAGTCAGTGGGCTTCATCAGGCCCTTGTAGGGAAGCATCTGGGCTCACATCTCCATAGCTCAGACCTTGCTTCCAAGACTGATTCTCAGGGCAGCTCCAGGCCCAACAGCCCTTTGCCTCACTGCCTGGCTTAACTTCTCAGGAGCTCCAGTCCCTCTCTGAAATTACTTTACCCCATGTCAACCAAAAAACAGCACAGGAAACAAGATCTCAGCAACTAACCAAAGGAACATTGACACTTATCTACAAAGAAACCACCTTCTTTCCCTCTAGGACTCAGTTTCTTTATCTGCAAAGTAGAGTGATAATATTTAATCTCTGAAGTTCATAATGGGTAAGCTACTACATGTAGAGCTTGCCATATATTGTAAGTCATCGAAATATTATCATTTTATTTCATTGTTTATTACCAGTTTTGTCTACGCTCTTTCTATTTGTTGGTTTGGGAGTCTGTACTTCTCTTCCCATCTTTGCCTCCAACAGAATGGAAACCCCAGGAGAGAATCTTTCTTTTCTACTGATACCCTCTCAGCCCAACCTCTTATGGGTCATCACTGAGTATGCGCTACTAGGGTGGGAGAGAAGGAATGGAGGAGGCCACAGCAATTGCCCAGTTTCTCCATCTGGACTGTTACTACCCCTCTAATGACCAGTCTGCTGACAGTCACCTTCCTCAATAATAATAAAGGGTCAACAGCAAATAAAAACACTGACACCAGCAGGAATGGTCTGAAGACTTCTGAAGCACTTGGAGTTCCCACACACTTCTGAGAGGGTATAGAGTCATGGGATGCTGAGAACCAGGCCCCAGGAAGCAGTGTTCACCTGCTCACCAGACATCCCCTCCTCTCCTGCCCACCCGAGGTGACGACGCTTTTCCAAGTGGCAAATGAATCATGTCAGACCAAAAGCCATTTTTAAAGTACACTTTGTAAAAGACCCATGCTAGAGCACTTGTCATTTATTAATTATGCTATGGATTAGGGATCAAAGTGGAAGAAATCTCGGTGTACTCGAAATAAATGGCTTTTGTGGTTACCTAAATCCTCCAAGTCCCCTGGAATGTAATTCCTTAGGCAAAAAAGCTTCCCGACTTCTAGCTTCCCACCCCAACCCCCAATAATACAGAGAGGCCGGTGACTCAGCATCTGACCTGCATGATGTAATTATTTGGGCTTTTAATGTCTTAGTTACATGAAACATCGAACTCTTCCTTTTAAACTGTCCTCCCAAGCAATGGGTTTTTCGTTTCTATTACTGAATCTCAAACACCCAAGCCCTTCCCCTTTCTCCTTCCTGTCCTCCATCCTTATCCTTTTTCCTTCAATTAGATTCATTCCCCTTTTCTTTTCAATTAGATTCAGATTGAGAATAACATAGAAGGCCAGAGAGATGGCTCACTGGGTAAAAGTGCTTGCCATCAAGATGGATGATCTGAGTTCAATCCCTAGAAACCACAGGGTGGAAGTAAAGAACTGACTCCTACAAACTGCCCTCTGACCTCCACACACACTAAATAAATAAATGTAAAAATGTTTTAACTTACTTAAAAGGATGTCAGGTCTCAAACTCCAAGTTAGCTTTCAAGAAAGTGAGGTGGTATCCTATTAACTGCATAGGACTTGTGGTCAAGAAACTCTGAATTGAATCTTGGCTCTGCCATTTGCTCATACATGATCTCACTTCTTTAGGGTCTGGTTTTCTTATCTCCAAAATGGGGATAAGAATCTCATATTTTAAGAGGAGCTGTTGGACAGACTAATGAGGTAAAATACAAAAAATCTCTGTCCCAGCACTGGGCGGGCCGGGGAGCGGCGGGGGAGAGGGCTCATCGATATGTGACAGAGTTAGTTATTGCCATTCAGACTCTTTGCAGCTTTGACTACGTGAACCTCTTTAAAATACATTTAAATCCTAGGTAAATCAACCCTTTGGCTCAGATATCTACCAAAGCAAAGTACTTCTACAAATGTGGCTAGGGTTAGCAGATGAGCAGGCAGAGTTCCTGGCTGAGCATGGTAGTCCATGCCTATAATCCCAGCACTTGGGAGGCAGTTAGGAAACTGAGTTTGAGGCCAGCCTGGTCTACATAGTGAATTCCAGGCCAGTCAGGGTACATAGTGAGACCTCTTTCAAAAGCAAAACAAGGCAAAATAAAACAAACCCCAGTTCCTGGGGAGATGCTTACAATTCTAGCCCTTGGGAAGGAGAGACAAGTTGATACAGAGAACGAGAGAGAGAGAGAGAGAGAGAGAGAGAGAGAGAGACTGACTCACTCTTGCACCATTTGTAGAAACAGAAAGCACAGGGGAAAATATTGATAATTTGAATGTACTTAAATTTATTAATTATTTATATTAAAACTCATATGCACAAAGTTTAAGACCAACATGGAATAGAGAACAGTATTTCCAAGTTACAACCAAACCCCCAACTTACATAAAGAGCTACATAAATCACCATGGAAAAACTATCATATTCTTTCAAATGAAGGAGTAAATTGGGCAAGCCAATAAATATACAACGTGATGTTCAACCTCAGAGATCAAAGCAATACAAATTAGATAAGATGCCACTGCATAGACCTAAGATTGGCAAAGGCTGTGTGACAAGACCAAGTGCTGGTGAGAGGAGGGAGCTTCCACATTGGTAAAGGAAGTGATAACTCATCCAACTGTCCTGAAGAGTCTCACAATGTGGATTTAAATCAAAATCCAGCAGACGAGTTCCTCTCCTTTCCTCTGCACTGGGAACAAACTCTGAACAAAACCATGCACACCTGCCTGAAGACTGTTAAAGACTGTAGGGCTGGGTATGGTAGCACACACCTTTAATCCCAGAACTCAGGAGGCCAGAGCAGGTGGATCTCCATGAGTCCGAGGCCAGCCTAGTCTACAGAGGAAATTCCAAGACAGAGCTACACAGTGAGTCCCTGCCTCAAATAAACAAACAAATTTAAAACAACAACAACAAAAAACTATAAGCTACCTCAATAGCCTTGGAAAACTGATAGAGCAGTTAAATTTGAACTAAATTTAAATGTATGGCATGACTAAAATTCAAATACAGTGGTTTAAATGGGGGGGGCAAGTTGCATAATATGTGAAACATGAAACCACTTCCATAAAACTTTAAAACCACGAACATTAATGATACTATACCATAGATTCACACGTGCGTACATGGACATCTGTAGAAGCACCCACACATATATGTAAAAAACTAAATGGCACAGACACCAAATTTTGACATACTAATTGCTTGGGAAAGAAGATCACAGACTAAGGAAAACAATAGAGGTCTGGTTATATTCTTTTAAACATAGGGAGATAATTAATTGTTATTTTGATTGGCAGATACACAAGCATATCATGTTAACTCTGGTCTTTTTCTGATTTTTGGGGGGTGGGAATCCTGTTTTAATTGTGAAAAGAGCTAGAGAGAAATGAATCTCACCTGTCCTGGAGAACAGAAGAAACAACCCATCATAATACCCACTAAAAACAGGAAGTCCCACCTTCAACTTCTGTCACCAACGCTGCTGGAGAGATGGGGTGATCAGGGAGTCCAAAAGATTCAAAGCTACACAAGAGACCGATCTAGGAGTGAATATGTTCAGCTCTACATGGATGGTGCTTTGAGTGGCATATTCAACCAAAACTGATGTCCACTGTGATTTACCAAAGGATTTGTAATTCTCCCACAAGTCTGCAGTCATAAGCCTGCCTGGTGAACAGGGGTATAATTTGGGATGAATGGAAGACTCGTAGTGAGGAGACTCTCCCTCCATTGGCTGCTTCCTCGCTGCCCCTCCCCGTCCGTCTGTCCACCCCCAGAATCCTACAGAACCTCATTTCCTCAACAGGAACTAACATTTCATGAAGGTCCTCAGGGTCCTGGAGCAGGCCAGCAGGCACCCATACAGTATGGTGTCCAAAAATCTGGCCCTCCTTTGCCTCTGTATCTGCCCAGGAATGTGTGAGATCCCAGTGGTGTGGCCTTATATACACCATCCAACTAAGCATCAGTTTCCTTATCTGTAAAACTCCTAAGGTGCTGTGAGGACTAAACTTGACAATTACTGAGAAAAGTGCCTGGATATATGTGGTCAGGTGTTCAGTGAACAACAGCGTAACAAAGACAGTGCCGATTACCTCTCCACCCGCTCCTCCAAGAAGCAGCTCAACCATCAAAATGTGGACACAGCTGAAGAGATGGCTCAGTGCGTAAAGTGACCGGTGCACACACATGTGGACACAAGTTCCACCCCAAGAACCCATGTAAGAAGCTAGTCATGGGGCTGGAGAGATGGCTCAGAAGTTAAGAGCACTCGTTGCTCTTGCAGAGGACCTGGGTTTGATTCCCAGCATCTACAGGATGGCTAATAACCATCCATAACTCCAGGTCCCGGTAATCCAATGCTCTTTTCTGACCTTTGTGGGTAGTGCACAACATGGGTGCATTTATATACATGTAGGCAATACACTCAAACACATAAAAGAAAAATAACAAATAATTTCTTTAAAAAAAGAAGCTAGGGACCAGAAAGATGGTTCAATGATTAAGTGCACAGGTTGTTCATGCAGAGGACCCAGGTTCGATTCCCAGCACCCACATGGAGGCTAACAACTGTCTGTAACTCCAGTTCCTGGGGAATTTGATGTCTTCTAACCTTCACAGACACTGCATGACATGGGTGTGCTTACATACATGCAAGCAATATACGATACCCATAAAAATAAAAAATAAAATAAAATTGAAAAAGAAGCTAGGTGTGGTGTAGCCCCAATGCTAGGAGGCAGAAACAAGCAGACCCCTGAGGTTCACAGGCCAGTCAGCCTAGTTGAATTGTCAAGCTCCAAGTAAAAGTGAGGGACCCTACCCCAAAAAACAAGGTTGAACAGTATGCTGAGGAGCAACACCCAAGGTTGGTCTCTGGCCTCCACACACATGCTCACATGAACACACATGTATATACATATATATACATTTATAAAAGGTGAGCGATCAACATATAAATTCAGGGATAAAGTCTAACACTCAAAGAAGTCAGGACCAGGAGAGAGAGGATGAGAGAGGAGAGAACTCTGGTCTATAACTTGCAGCTATGTGTTAACTGTCGCTCTGGGACAGAGCATGACCAAAAGTTCTGTAAGCCCTTCAGTTTGGCTTCTGGTCTAAATTCTGTTATACAGGTCTGGGCCCAGCAGAATCCGACAATCCACACCCTTGCTCCATATCCAGCAAGTTCTACTCTGCCAGCTGAAAACCTGTGGAGGAGATTTCACACAGACATCCAGACACCAGAGCACTTGGCCAAGCCCAAGCCTGCTGGCCTCCCTACTAGCCACCACTGCAGCCCTAGCCCACTCGAGGGCCAATGGCCTGCCCTGACTGCTTCACAATGTTCTCTACCATTCATTTATTCTACAGCGACATCCAAATGCACACTAGTTCACCATGTGTCCTGACCACCGCACTATGGGTAAACTTTTAAATTATGCTCTGAAACTTCACTGTGAAGTGGTTGGCCTGAGAACTATGCTTGTGTCTCACGTAAGATGGACTCAAAGTCTGATAAATAAATCAGACTGATATTTACCACACATGTCCACCAAAGAACAAAACAGATACATGCATGACTTGCATTATAGAGAAAAAGAATAAACCCTATCCTTCCAAATGAAATGTCCAGGTAGCACTAAAAGGGAACATCTTCTCTAGAAAAAGAATTTGCTTTCATCATGCAATGTTTAACTGAAGAGTGGGAAGAAAGGAGACATGTGCCAATTGCTCCTGAAATACAGTTTACTGTCAGCAATACAAGACTGCTCGTGTGGTGAGCATTCATAAGAGTGAAACTCCCAGAGTGGGCTGCAACTACAAACCATGCTAGACTCATAGGTCATGCTCCTGAGATGCCTCCATTACAGACTGTAAAAGGACATCTCTGTGATGGAGAACAAAGTTGGGAAAAGTCAGACTGTAAAGCACAGCCCAGCTCCAGACCTTGCTTTCACTGGGATACATCCTCATTTCTAGTTCTGATAAAAATTATTCCTCTTTCTCATCTGCCCCAGTTAACCTTATCTGTCAACTTGAGACAGCCTAGTCATCTGAGAGGAGAGCCTCAACTGAGGAATTTCCTAGATCAGATTGGTTAGTGGGCATGTGTGTGGGAGAATGTCTTGATCATTAATTGATGTAGAAGGACCCAGTTCCTTGTGGGCCGTGCCATTCCAGGGCAGGTTGTCCTGAACTGTGTAAGAAAGCCAAATATTCGCCAGGCTGTGAACCAGTGAGCCGGCAGCCTCTTCCATGGCTCCTGCTGATCTTTCTGGCTGTGAAGTGAGTTTCTTGGCCAGAGGTAATACTGTGCGGACTAGCAAGTGGGTTTGCCTTCAAGTTCCTGCTTTGAGTTTCTGCCTTGACTTCTCTGAATGATGGACTGTAATCTAGAACTAAAATTTTCTTGCTCTAAGTTGCTTTTGGGTAGAGTGTTTCATTACAGCAACAGATAAGTAAATAAAATAAATCTACTAAAACTCTACCAGCTTTAAGTAGAGTAGTTCAGAAGATGGCTTAGTATGACTCTTTCAAGGGAATTATACAGGACCCTACCAGGTCCAGTAGGAAACTCAGTTTCTCACACTGTTTCCAAAAGTGTGATCACCCAAAGTACCATCAACAGTCCTGGACACCATGCAATCATTTGCTCTCCTCTGTCAAACGGGGCAGCTCTGAATTCATCCACACATTTTTAACCTCAGAGCCCCGGCATCCTGAGCCTCAGAATCCCTCTGCACTTCTGCCTTAAGCAGATAATGCCCAGTATACAGTGTAGGGACAAACACTGGTCAGCTCAAGGGCCTGAGAACAGTATTCTTAGTCTTGTATATGTACTACCTTTTCATATTGAATAAGTGCTTTAATGGAAAATAGAAACTCCATCAGATAGAAAAGTAGACATAATAAGTCAAAGAGAAATAAACAATGAAATACTCTGTTCCCTACCAATTTTCCATGATAAGAAAACAATGTTTCTAAAATATACAAATGAAAGTTCCCAAGGAACAAAAGAAAAGGGAGAGTTTGGGGGCAACGATAACTATGTGAACAGGAGCCAGAAAAGAAAGTCTGAGAAACTAAAAATATAAAAACAGGAATTTCATGAAAATACCTAAAGTTCATTTTCAAAATTCCCCGTGACCACAGAAACAAATCTTGGACACTCCTTTGTTCACACAAGCCTCCTTTAACAGATCAGTCACCAGGGAGAAGCATGGGCACAACTCGTCTCCTTATGGGAACTCTCACATTATCTGGCCAGCCTGTTCGTATAGGGCAGGTGCATTCTGCACCCGCGAACTCCTATTTACACAGTGGCCAAACTGCTTCATGCCCTAGAACTTTTACTTAGAATTAAAAATTCCAAGAAGAAACAACTCTTTTTTTTTCTCACTTATGCCTAAGGCTTGGATAACCATTTCCAAATGGTTAAAGTGTGGCCTCCCAAATGGATAGTCCAGGAAGTGCTAGCTACACAGAATTAAACAGTGCCCTCAAGTCACCCTCCCTACACCCATTTCAATCCCCTGCAACTGAGGGTCTTCCACTCAAAGGCACAGGGCTTGTGTGTACCATGGCCACCATGCACCTACATAGATACGTGACAAGGTAATTACAAAGAGTTCAAATTTAGACTCTTTGCAAAAAAAAAACTCATATATTTGTATCACATGTCTGTCTGCCCCATATGTTGTCCAATCTTATGTCCAACAGAACCAGGAGGCACAGGGTCAGGGTAGTCTGCCACAGTCAAAAGAAGAGGGGTGCTATCATCAAGAGGAAAAGTGATAGAGACAGATGCCATCCCCAGAACCCAAGTACATTTTAACAGCTGAGTTCTGAGGTTGTAAGGTCAGCTCAAAGCATCAACCAAGCCTGCACTTGCCAAGCACTTTGCAGAAGGAGATGGGGGAGAGCTTGGGAAAGTACTTGGCTAGATCCTCAAAGTGGAAGTAGCTTCTCTCAGTCAAATGTACTCTGATGACCTCTGATGATGCCTTTCCTGGGTCACTGTGATTCTGGGTATCATGCATCCCTGTGTTTGTGGGCTTTAGAGAAAAGGACACTGATTCCTTAGTTCAAATAAACTATTTGAGGAGGTTGGGACTACCTACCATGTACAAAGCCGTGAGTTCAATCCCTAGCACAGCATAAACCAGACATGGTAGCATGTACCTATAATGTCAACACTTGGGAGGCAGAGGCAGAAGGATCTGAAGTTCAAGGTCACCCTCAGACACATAGTAAGTTCGAGGTTAACCTGGGCTATAGGAAAGCCCTGTCTCAAACAACCAATCAAATAAATAAATACTACTTTTGTTCCCAAGTTTTAAATGGATTCCAGCAAAGGTTTCCAAGGAAGTCTGCTCACATTTCTGGTCCATTATGAGGCTTTTTTTTTATATGTTACTTTCTGGCCCTGACCCAGTCAAGGCAAGCTTCTTTCCTGAGTCTCAAAGGGCTGGGAAGCAATACTTGGATTACAATCTCCCAGTCCCCGAGTCAGGCTTATCTTTAGGAGCCACAGAAAGAGAAGGAGTCAGAGAGTGCCCAAAGACAAGAACAGATAAAGGATTCAAGGCCCACCCAGTCTTTGGAGAGCATGGATGTCCTAGTCCTGTGACTGACTGGCTTCCTTCCTTCCTTCCTTCCTTCCTTCCTTCCTTCTTTCCTTCCTTTCTTCCTCCCTCCCTCCCTCCCTCCCTCCCTCCCTCCCTCCCTCCCTCCCTCCCTCCCTCGATCCCTCCCTCTTCAGCCTGCTCCAAGGTTTGTTGTCATCTTCACCTTGGCACCCAGGGAACACAGGTGGGTCCAGGGAAAACAACAGGCAGTTTGTACCCTTTGAGCAAGTAGAACAAGAGACCTTTGCCCTACTGTACTTGGACCCATTGTGATCCCTGTCTCTTTCTTATTGGATAGTGTCAGTGATGCACTTAATAACTGCCCAGATCTACCCACCATGTGGGCCTGGGCTGGAAAACAGATTGTATCAAGTCATCTGGAGCCTAAGACTGCAGGAGGCTGCTGCTGGTGGACAAGAAACCGGAGAGAAGCTAGGCTGGAATGCACCCTCAGGGGTATCTGGGTCTCACTGAGGGTATTGCAACCAAGACATTAGCCATATAGTCACACAGCCTACATGTGACCTGGCAAAAATAACCCATGTGGGGTGTCTGGCTGTAACCAGCCTGGATCCTGTCCATTCTGAGGCCCTGAATCTCAAAGTTCACCTTCAAACAGCTGACAGGGCCAAATGTCTGACCCTAGCTGCCCTCTGCTTCTTTCAAAAGACTAGATTTAACCCCAGATTTTCAAGAGAGGTATATGACAAGATCTGTCTGTGGTTTTCCAAGTATAGGAGCAAACTCCGGGATCAAAGATGTTCTGTGGGAAGTTACAAAGTTAGGAAGTAAGAAAACCAGCAAAGATACCCTGGCCACACCCAAGAGAGGGATGAAGGCAGAGGGTTTGAAAAGAGATCATACTGTGCGCGGGTGCGCGCGCGCGCGCGCGCACACACACACACACACACACATCCCGAAGGAGGAGCAGACATGGTAAACAGATGGGTCAGCAATCCATCCGTGGGATGAGGTGAGGAGACGGAGGGGGAGCATGAAAGAAAACGAGAAATCAACAAGAATGATCTCCAAGGTTTGGAGCATGGCAACTGATACAGAGGTAGTTGATCAAACTTTACTTTGATTCTGGACATGCTAATTTTCCCATCTACATGACATCCAAAGGGAGGCCAGACCTGGTACATAGAAGCGCAGACTTGGAGAGTACTAGAATATGATCATTCTTGCCTGGAGATTTGCAGGCAACTCTGCCAACTGAACTTTCCATCCTTATATAGAAAATGGCTATAACCATGTTTCCGCGTAGAGGAGCCAATGGGCCCCTCCCTTCCATTCTGAAATCCCCATGTTTTCTCTTTCTGTATTACTGAACGAAAAGAGATGAAGGGACTGGGAGACGGCTCAATGGATAAAAGCTTTTGCTGTACAAGCATGAGGAACTGAGTTCAAATCCCCAATACATATACAATAAGCTGAGCATGATCATGCACGTAGCTGTAACCCCAATGTTATAAAGAGTGGCTTTCTGGCCCCCAGCCTAGCTCCAGGTCTAGTGGGAGGCCCTGACTCAAGGGAATAAAGGATACACTGAAGGAACAAACATCCAATGTCATCCTCATCTAGCCTTTGGACACATATGCATGCGCACATGTACCTGTACATGTTTGTGCATGGTGCGCACGCCCATGTGTATGACATATATACCACATATACAAATTTTTTTTAAAAATTGAGACAGGGTCTCATTAGGTAACCCTGGCTAAATATTTTTTTTAAATAAATAAGCCAGGTGTGGTGTGCACACCTTTAATTCTAACACTCAGGAGGCGGAGGCAAAGGCAGGAGAACATCTGTGAATTCAAGGCCAGCCTGAACTACATAGTGAGTTCCAGACCAGCTGGGCCTACAGGGAGATCCTGTCTCAAAAAAAAAAGACAAATAAATCAACAGATTTTTTTTCCTTCTACGTTATTGCATTGCAAGAGATAAAAATCTGATTTGCGAACCCAACAGATAACTACATAAACACCACATTAGCAAAATACAACCCTTTCCCACCATCAATAACCAAGTCCTGGATTTCCCAATTAAGCACCCTTTCCCCAAGCTCAGGAACCTCCAATTGGGGAACCTTAAAGAACAGTCAATTTAAACCCAAACTAGAAGAAAACAGAAGTCCCACAGTGTAGCTTGCTGGAGCTTTTGTGCTCCACGTAAGTGCTGCCGCAACGATTAGATACTCTCAGCTCTGTACTGGAATGTAGAAGGATGGATTATCAAGTTACTGGCAGGTCCTGCCCCATATCATAATCCCAAATTACGTTTCTCAAAACACATGCTACCACATCAGGTAGAAAGAGAACAGACATATGTACAAGCTCTGTGCTAACCAAGACATTTCTGAACACTCTTTGGTCATGATGAAGTCACATTCATTTCCAAGTAAATCAGCTCCAGTTCCTTACCAGAAATTGGTTTTCTGCTTAATTAACGGAGCTCCACAGTGGGAAGAGAGAAAGCCACATGCCGAGAAATGAACCACAGAGCTCCTTGGCTTCAAGAAACTTCCAATCCGGCTGGAGAAATAAGCAAGCTCCAAACACAGAGTTAATCAGCAGGACAAGAAAAGACGAGCAGGATGGGATGGGTGCCAAAGGAACACTTTTGTTTTATTTACTGGAAAGATAAACATAGTTCAAACCATGAGTTTAGCGCTAAGTAGATCCATGTTAATTTAAAACAGGCTCCCATGCTCAGTAAACAGAGCAGGTGCTGAAATTTCAACAACTTCCCCAAGTAGGTTCCGATCTTGTCCCTCGTGCTAGGAAGAACTCTGCAGAGAGGCAGTCCTCCTCTAAAAAGGATCTGGAACCCCCTGAAGAGACAAGGCCCAGCAATAGACTTACTAGCCTTGTATAACCCAGAGCTTCCTAAACCTATTTTAGGAGAGAATCTTTTTTTCCAGTAACCTTATTAAACACTCTGTGAAACAAATGTCAGGAAACGCTAGCTAGCAGGGTGCTGCCAGAGACTTTTCCCCCAAGCACAAACAAGGCCCAGCATTGAGAAATGGCAGAGAGCCAAGCAAGACTTCCAGGCCTCTCTGCATTTACTATGGGCACATCTTTCACATAGGGGCAGTAGCATCTCTGAAAAATGGTTATGTCTGCCCAGCAGAGTAATCCAGGAGTCATAATATTGACCAAGTTCATACATAGTATCAAATAAAGAATGTTTGCTCAATAAGATGCCACTGAGAGAAATATTGTAACTAAAGTGGGCATGCTGGCACACACTTTGAATCCCAGCACTCTGGAGGTGGAGGCAGGAAGAGTGATAGTTTGAGGCCAGCCTGGGGCTATATAGCAACACCCTGTCTCAAAAAGGAAAAAAAAAAAAAGATAAATACTATAAGTACACCAGGATCTGCAATTAACTGGGTTATGAGTACATGCTAGATCTCTAATATAGCTCTGAAAGTATTGAACTTGCTTTAAGGGGTAAGGCATACTGAAAGCATATGTTCAATGCAAATTATCTAAAATGACTAAGCGTGATCCCATGAAATAACAGCACTGTAGCAAACCACGTAGGCCACCAGCTTTTTGTTTACCTGCCTTGAAGGTAAAGGCAAACCTGGACAGTTGAGTTCTGTGCAGGTGGAGTTACAGGTTCAGCTCTCTAGGGAAGCCTGAACCTTTTCTTTGGTTCAGCTCCCCAGAGACATTAAAACCATTCCAATCCTGGTAAGTCTAACAATTGACTTCGTGGTAGCTGATAATGACAAGAATTGAAGGCTTTCAGGAAAATAATTCATAGCTCTATGTCAAAAGGAAGTCACTTATTAGCTCTGTTCTTCTTTATCTAAACTCTTCCCAAGAATCCCAAAAGAAGACAAAGACACATTAAAAAAGCAATGATCACCACAGAATTTTACAGAAAATGGAAACAAAAGGAGACAATATAAAAGCTCAGTCCCATGGCATTGATTACATAAATTGGGACATAACTGTATTAGAGACTCCTACGGGTCATTAAAAAGCCCTAAGAACTTTAATGACATGAAGTGCTCATTGACTACAGTAATTTTTGTTTTAAATAAATACAAAGCTGGAAATATTGAGCATTACAGTGAGCTCTAGTATGTGAAAAAAGAAATATGAATATTAAACATTCAGAGGAAAAAGCCTAGAAGGAAATATACCAAATTATTCATAATGTAATCTCTGAATGGTGAGATTGTGGGCAATTTTCCAAATTGTCTAAATGAACACAAAATTTATGAATGGAGGATACCGCATTCATTGAAAATTAATTTCACTTCCTTCAGAAGCAGAATGGTTTAATACTCAAAAAATGATCTATTCCCATGTTTAGATAGTCTAAGATTGTCTGTCACCGAAGATATGAACAGAGTAATTCTAAAGAAAAGATTTTGTGTAGGGATAGAGGAAAGGTAACAGCTGTCTTCCAGTGGCCAAGATATGTAAAGTACATGCAGAATTAAATAACAAAAAAATGCATCAGGGAGCCAGCCTGCAAGGAGAGAAACTTCAGCTCACAATAAATATAGAACTTTCTTAAGCGTCTCCACTAGGAGATACTGTCCACCCTGGATGTGCCCAGGACAAGAGTCAGCTACCAGAGAGCAATGAAGCAACAGGAGAGGCAGCCGTGTGGGGTTTTAAGGTTCTGAAACTGTGGTTCTCCTCTGAAGAAAGGAGGTAACACGGAGGGTATGCAATCCTTGATGACACAGGATTTCTATCAGCATGGTGGTCAGCTGCTACACCAGGAACACAAACCTTAATAACTACAGCGCTTCTGGAAGGACAGAAGGACGATTTGGACTTTGGACTCCACCATAACCAGCATTCACTTTGGTTTTCTACCACACACTTTCTTCAGAGCCCTGTGATTCCATCCACTGCTTCTTCCCTCCAAAAGGAGACCAGGTGCCTAGTTCTCTGTATTATTAACTCTTCTTATGGGCTTGCTTTACAGGTGAAACAGACACGCTCCCCACAGCCCTATCTGTGAAATGGGAAAATTCTGACTCAGCTGCTGCCAGGAAACACAAGCCAAGTGTTCTAGAAAGTCCGGCTGAGTCATAGATAAATGGATTAAATAAATAAATAAGGAGAAAAGTAGATATACATGGAGCAGCGGGAATGGAGATAGCCCACAGAGTGGGGTGAGAGGAGCTTTTTAGAAAAAAATATAGGTTCTCACTTACTACCCAAAATTCACTGTCCTCTATCCCAAGAAGTATTCACAACCCCCAAAGGTGCCAAGGAGTCCTTTTTAATAGCAGAAGCAGAAGCCTCATGCTAGTCAACCTGGAGGCTGCAGGACTCCTGGAGCCACAGCCTTGCACAGGTTGGGTCGGGGCTCCACCCGTGGCATGGGGAACACTACCCAACTATGCTGGGTGTCCACCTACTGTCCCTTTCCCAGCTGTCTCTAGAGTGATTAAGAGGACTATGCTGGAGCCAGGTGACCTTGTTTCACAGCCTGACTCTCAGCACTGGTCAAAAACAGGTTCCCCTGAGCCCAGTTCGTCCTCTGCAGAATGGGAGCAACTAAGGAGACATCTATAGAGCAGCCAGCAAGAGCTGGTAGGTGGAATGTGACAACCCTCTTCACCATGATTAAGATTACTGTTGCTCACTGACAACACGGTCTCTCGACGTCTAGAAGGCTTTTCTTCCACACAGCAAGCAATCACAAAATATTTGCAATGTCAGCGAATGAACCCATGATTGAATCCTCGACTGGACTGGTACAAGCATGACTTCTCAGGAAAAAATAAATAGCTGCTCCATCCCTACCCTGATCTTCTACATTCCCCATCCAGCAATCGTCATTCTCCAGTCACTCTTGCAACATCTAACAGCAGTGGTTCCAATGGTGTTCCACTCAGATCTAGCCATGTCCGTTATTCCCATGACCTGAAGCTTAATTCAACCAAAAAACCCCTCATATGATTTCCCTCACAGGTTAGATGTCACATCACTGTATCCTACTCAGGTCACCCACGTGACTGTCTGCTTTTCTTCATACCAACTCTTCCCTTGGACTATCTCACACTATGTCTCCTGGCTCCTCCTCTCCCAATCTCTCCTTTCTATAGCTTCATACACCAACTCCCATCAACCCTCCAAATTACATTTCTAATAGTTTTAGATTTTGTTGACCCACAATAACTATATAAATATATGTAAGTATGTAATGAGATGTCTCCATACATGTCTGCCATATGCAAGGATCATATTAGGTAACAGGCAAATTCATTCTCATCTGTCATTCCTTTTGCACACACACAAGAACATTTGAAATCTTCTCTCCAAATATATTTCAAAAGAGCTAGTAGATTAAATGCTATCAGCCACTGTTAGCCTATGGTACCACAGAATAGAAGTTATCCCTCCTATTCAACTGCATTTCTGCACCCTTTATCCTCTCCTAACTGTGTCTTTTCATGGAACCATCCAGGCACATAACCCCACCAACTTTCTGGTTGTAACTAGGTCTCCCTGGTCCCACCCTCATAAGCTCTGCAGTCTCTCAAGAGCCCTGACACACAGGTAAGGAACCCTATGATTTTGCCAGTCACTCTCAACATCCATCTATTACAGAGCCTCTTAGCACTTAATACACCCCAGTAAACATAGGGAAATTTTAAAAACCTTAAGTCATCACAAGCATTTAAGCACAAAGAGGATGTTCTTGGGGTTGGTTTTTTAAATTAATTCTGAGCAGGCACCCTTGAACTCTATAGAAACAAAAGCCACTAGCTTCTCAGGCCCTGAGCTGGCTTAGAAGCCCTCAGCAGAGATGGCAGAGCTCCCCTGTGCGGTACTGCTCCTGCTGCTGTATTTTCTAAGTTTCTGCTCTCTTTCAGCATTTAAGCAACAACAACAAAAAACGATACACCACCTCTGTCTGGCGGGCTTCTTCCTTGGGATTCAGTCCGCTTTCTCATCCCACACTTCGATGCTCATTACACAACAAAACACCCAAGACGAAGAAACACGAGAAATCCACCCCAAGGTAAAACTCCACACTGACTTCAAAAGGAAACCCCCGAGATAAAATTGTAAAAACTTCTGAAGCCTTTTTGCTGGTTTGTAAGATACAAGCTATACCAAAATACCACCATTTCTGGTCTCGAATCTTTTCTCGTTGGGTATAAAGGAAGTTAAACGAAGGTCTTTGTATAGCAAAGACACCGGGGGCGATACCCCGGGAACAGCCCCTAACCCCACAGCTTACCAGCCGCTGGAGGCAGTCTGCCAAACCTCACGTAGATACTACCACCCAGCAAAGCCCTACCACTGGGGCTTCAGTTTGTGAGAGGAAAATGAATTAGAAACTAAGTTTCGAGAATGCCAGAAAACAAAGTGGGATGAATTAGAAAATGGAGCTGTAGATACAAGAGCGCTTCGGAGACTTTAAGAACTCCGTGGATGCGGGGAGGGGGGCAGAGTCGGGACAGGGAAGAAGCAAGCACAGAATGATTCTTTGTGTGAATGATCAGGTTTTGGCTTGCCAACTAAGACATCCCTGGGGACTGCTTTCTTCTCACCTCTCACATTGATTGAGAGTCATGAAGTTAGGCCAAACAAGATGCTCTCTATTATAGGAATTAAAGTTATGGGTTCTTTCTCTAACATTAAATATTATTGGCCAGAGCTAGGGTGTGGCTCAGTGGTAGGGTGTTTTGCTTAGCATGAGCAGAGCCCTGGGTTCTAACCTTAGCACCAGAAAATGAATGACAGAACAAATGAACACACATTATTGGATTTTAAATTGAATTCTGTCTGTTAAGGACATTTATTCCACAAACCAACTTTTTAAAAAGATCCACTTGCATTTGTGTGTATCTACACATGTGTATATAGGTACCTACACAGGTCAGAAGTGGAGTATTGGATCCCTTGGAACACAGTAAGCTGTAAGCCACCCAACATGAGTGCTGAGATCCACACTCCAGTCCTCTGATAGGCCAGTAAGTGCTCCTAATTGTTGAGCCATCTTTCTAGTCTCCCACACATCAACGTTTTATAACAAAGCAAATGCCTACCACAGGAAAACCCTCATGAAAATCAGATTAAGATAGTCCATAAAAATTCTTTAAATTCCTATGTGAGAATTCTCTGTTAAATCAGATCATGGAGAAAGTTATTTCCTTAGCAAACTGTTAATCACAGTAGCCTTGAGTGATGACTAACAAACCTGAATACTTCTCTATTTTCACAATGAAACATCAGAAATAATTATGAAACAGCTTGGCCCACAAGTTACAATACATCCAAGTTTCAGAGAAATTAGGAAGCAATCCTTAGAAGGCAATTTTGAAACACGTCTGGTGGTACGCTGTGATATGACAACATTTTGTTTCACAGGATGAAAAAGCTAAGTGTGAGGAAGAGGCTCAAGTGTCTGGAGCAAAGCGGGCCATACATGACCAATTCGAACATGAACCAGTCCCTTAAGACAATGTGAAGCTCCACAAAGGCCCAGGCGGTGTATGAGCCGCATTCCTAAGAGTGCCTTTTACACAGACACTGTACCCGCCACATGTGGGTGATTTGGGCTGACACATTGCTCCATGTCCAGCGAGAAACTAGTTAGACATTTCTGAAATTCAGTCTCCTTTTGCCCAAACTTGTAGCTTTCTCTTCTCCTCAGCTCCCAAGGCCTAACCTCCTCCACCAACCTCTATGCAGTGGCTCGTCAGTCCCCTGGTCCCCAAGGACATAGGAGGGGGCAGACAAGATTCTGTGACTATTGCCAGGATTATTACTAGCTGTGGCTCCTTTGGACAAAGGTCCTCACTTCAAAGGTATGTGTATTCCCAAGTGGATGCCGTGGTGAACATGCTTTCTATTAAACAGTAGTGGAAAAAGGAACCTCCATCCCCACTCTGCGCCCCTTGCCAAAATCCACACTAGCTTTAGAAAGATAGTTTTACCATCTCCTCCAGATTGTTAGTAGTTCTTACAACCCAAGTTGTGGCTCCTGTTCCCATGAGATTTACACAATAAGGGGTGGGAGGTTATCTCTTTTCAAATGGATAACCCACTCTTGTATGGGGGTCTTGCCAAGATCCTGCGGGATCGTAGGCTAACGCCACAAGGGACACAAAAGACTGTACCCACCTGAACTGCTTCTATGGTTTCTAGAGAAAAAAGGCTCCAGGAGATTTTAATATAACTTCCTTTCTTTATAGCTAAACTATGTGGGAAATTTTCACTGAACACTTCCAAGAGTAGAATATATTTCAAACCTGGGCTGACATTGGGAAATCCCCAGGCATAGAGAAAGTGTACCTTGCATCACACTCTATGACTCTATAACCATCACTTATTTTTTTAAATCTCTGCATGTTAAGACTTTGTAACTCAGCATTCAGTTTTGCAGAGAACCTGAATCAGCACCCCAAACCAGCAAATTCACACCTGTCACCGTGCCTGACAGTAAGCCAATTTACAGTAAGCCAAACAGAGCCAGCCCTCAACAACTCTTACCTCTCACAGAATATGCCACAAGGCCCCAGAAAGGGAGCAAAGAACCAGATCCAGTCTGCTCCAGCCACTACCTCAGCGTGTGACCTTGGGCAATTCACTTAAGGCACCTCTGGGCCTCACTCAGTTTCCTTTTCTGAAATCAGATTGGGCCTAAAATGGTCTAAGGCTATCACCTCCATCCCTAAAGCCTTGACATTCCAGGAACATATGTGATTATAAGCATCCATTTAATTGTGGGGTTAGAAGAGGAAAGAAACTTCTAGAAAATGTCAGCCTTCCTTCCAAATGCCTTATTTATACCATGAGAAGTGAAGACATTTCTACAAGTCATGACTCCAATTGGTTTTACAGAAATGAATTATTTTCTGATACACACACAGAAGACTGAGGCCTATCTCATTAAACATTATATAGTCAGTTACACCAAGCTGCCGATAGTAGGCAACTTAAATTTGATCCAATGCATCTTAAGATTTTTCTACTAGAATTATTTTGCAATGTTTAGAGATTATGAGGAATGTAGAGGCCAAACATACTAATGGGTAACATTTTGTGATATGTAAATAAAAAATACACGAATTGTTTCCCACTTTGAATAATTCTACCTATCGTGGATTCATCATAAAAATATGTATTTCATTAATTATTTCAAAAGTATGAAGTCCAGCTCATGATATAAATATATAGAAAGGAATAAATATTCTAATAAGGCTGAGCTACCTTCTCAAGAGCTTAATTTATAAACTTTCAGAGCCTACAAGATGCTAGGGAAGTGCATTAAAAATATATGACAACGCACACTTAATGCTGGAGTCTCTTAGTACTAAAAACAAGTGTTTTCTTTGTCAAACCCACACACTTTCAAAGCTATGGATACACAGATTTACACATATTAAGTTTAATTTTGGCCTTTCTAAGTTCATTTCTACTGTAGGTTTACAGTCGACCAACTAAGATGCAATTTTCCAATATTAATGTAGTTACTTTCTAGAGTATATCAACATAAATCAGGTGGAAGTCAAGTCTTAGAGCTAGGACTTTCTTTTTATAATCCTCTTCTCTGCTTACCTCCTATAAATGCATTTTTTTAATCAACTACTTCAGTAGCATTTCTAGTTTCCCCCTCAAACCATAGTAAATGTTTCATATTAACTGAGGCTCACAAGGCTAGCTTCTAATCCAAAACACAGAGAAAAAAGGGAAGGAAGACTCAGAACATTTCCTTGTGACAACTGCTAAGTAGAGTCACAGAAAAGGAGTTGCTTATCGATACAGATCATATCCAAACAGCCCCAGAAAAAAAAATGTTTTAAAGAAGACTGACAGATGAGGGATTTCATCATCATCAAAAGTTTAAGGGAAAAAAAAAAAGCATTTCCTCCTTTGTCCCCCCACAAAGGGGCAACTGTCAGTGGGAGTCACTTACGACAATGTGTGCTGGAGATGGCGATCGAGCATCCTTGAGGGCTTGTCTGCTCTGGAGGCTTCCTGCCTGGACATCGAGTAGTGGCCATTTCATTTGAAGATACTAGAAAACAGAAGACAACAAATTCAGAAAGAAAGAAAAGGGGGAGGGAGGGATAGTTCATTGAGAAATAACTGCTACACCAGAAAGTGAAAAAAATATAAAAGGAAAATTATGCTGTATTTATAAGTTCTTCCTTATTAAAGCTAAAAGTTCAAATACAGAAAGTTTACATGACTACAACCATAGTTGTGTCTTTGTAGTTAAACTACAGGGTCTGGATAAAATGGATTCGTTAGCACAACCTTATCAGGAGAGCAATGGAGGGGTTCAGGGGAGAAAGGAGGGAACACAGAGCCATTCCAAGGGTAGAAAGTAAACATGAATCTCAGCCAGAAATATCCCGGAAGACCGTCAATTTCAAATCTGCTCTTTCAGCAACCTTCATCTTTAAAATGTCATCATCCCTCACTTCAAGTACCTGTGTGCAATCATCCTTTATGTAGTAGAAGATGCTCAAGCAAGGCCAAGTGCAGAATTCCTCAACCAATCCAAAAGCTTGGAAAACAAAAAAATATTTCTTGGCAGCAAGTGTACGCCCAGGGCAGGTGCAATTTATACAGTCATTTCAAAAGATTCGAAGCAATTCTGAAATATGCACAGGTCTATCCCTGAGATAAAACTAAAGCTATAAGCCAGTGTATCCCTCCCTGATTTTTTCTGGGGCAGGAAATGAATGCAAGATAAGATATTTCTCTTTGAATTGGTATCTAGATATATCAGCTGTCAGCAGGACTAGAGAAACCAACTGATCTAATTCTTCTTTTGTTGTGCAGACAAGGGAAACTGAGGGGAAGGGGTTATCTCAGTCTCAGAGGTGCTTAGGATACCCTAAGGAATGACATTTGACTTTTGTAGGTAACCATAGTTTCACTGAGGAAATCTTCACACAACTGAACAAAACTTAACACGTGACACTTGTGAGAACTGAAGCAGCAGCCTTAAGATTCCAAACATCATGTGACTAAGGCATTCATTAATGCTTAGAGGGAATATAAAGAACAGCCTTGGTCATTTCCAAGACCCAAAGCAAAATGACTTACTAGCTTTAATATTCATTTTACAGAATATTTTTTTACATTGGGGTGGAGGTAATACTATCACTCAAATGTGGAGGTCAAAGGACAACTGGGAATCCATTCTCTCTACCACGTGGGTCTCAGAACTGAAACTCATGTCATGAGGCTTGGTGACAAGTACCTTTACTAGCTGAGTCATCTTCCTGGTCCCATAAACTTTTACTGAAAGAACACTGATGAAGTGTGCTCCACCTCTAGCCTTCTTGCTAAACATAATGAGATATTAAAGATGTCTGCCTCAGGAAGTTCGTGCATATAGGACAGCCGGCAGACCGAAGCTAGGTCAAAGCAGAATGTAGAAAGACAATAGGGGGGAAAAAAGGAGAATTGCTGAGAAAAGACAGGTGCACAGAATAGATCTAGATAAGTCATGAAGATCTCAACAGAAAGAAAAAGAACAAAGGACAGCCCAGAAGGAGGGGTTTGCTCAAACGCTGTAGGAGAACAGAGGGGCTGAAGGCATCCACCAACTAGCCCATGATTCTTCAAAGACATATCTACTGGCAAATTTAAACCAAATGTGGTTCTCCCTAGGGCAGGAAGATCCTAGCCCAGCAGAGACCTACACAAGTACACAGTCTACTTTTCCTACCTAGATCTACACAAGGTAGGCTTATCTTCTACAACTTGGAATTTTTACCAAGAAGCATTTATGGTGACAAAACCTGGTTAGCAGTCTTAGCCCTTAGTAATTTGACAAGACCTTCCACCAAATCTCTGTTTCCACAAATCTCTAGTTAACTGAAGGGGTTTCCACGTCTATCATAGGAGAGTGGGCAGTGGTCTGCTCCAAACATTGAAGGACCAGGTCCCCAGACACTGAATCCTAGCAAGACCTTTCCCACTCATCTTTATAATCAAACCATTTCCAAATACCAAGGACTCTGGAGCCAGAATCACTCTAACTTTAAAACCACTAACATAAATATTTCCAAGGTGTCCTTCGGCCCAGTCATCCAAGCCAGGCAGCGCTGGGAATCTAGCTTTCCCCCGTCTCACCCTGACTTCTTCCCATTCCCATTTGCCACATAACTACAGGGATCGCATTGGTCAAAACCACTCAATAGAGTCATTTCCTTGAGGCCAACCAAAAATGAGCACCCACCAACAGTGCCTCTCCATCTCACTAGACCAGAGTGAATAAAACTGCCCTGCCAGCCTGAATAGGCACACCCATTGCCTCCTGCTGTGCTCCAATGGGAGGGTTTGATGAATGGGCAAGTTTTCATCTTCTACTATGTGTAAAACAGATCTGATTACATCCTAATGCCAGCTCCACTAAATTAGGAAGTTCAAGCTTGGTTTAAAGTGACAGGCCTGCCCTGAGAACCCCACCCAAGAACTATCATATCCAGAATGTAATATTAACGCAGACTTCTAATTCCTAGTTTCCATAAAAGCTTCATTGTATGGCGTGTCCAATCTCTGTAGGCTACCTGCACCACATATTTTTATGAGCCTCCATTTCAGTGCTCTGAGTCTACAATACATATAATTTTCAATTACGTTAGGGCGGCCCAGGATCACTGCCTATATAACATTACTGGTTGGAGGAAATGAGAGTCACCCCTGCTGCCCAGAGAAAGCTAACCAAATCCAGATGGTGGGGAAAGACAGCCCCCCGGCCCTGGCGACTGGCAGGGACTCCTCAATGACCGCCCCAAACCCTCCTTTCCATATGCAACCTGATGCCACTGAGCAGCTGAGTACCCACAAATCCATGTCCATCCCTAGAACCTTAACCAGCTTGAAGGATGACAGGGTTTCTTTGGGGAAAGTAAGCAGTATTTTTAAGGACATTATTAACCTCTTCCAAAAGTGATAACTTTCCCTTCCTTCATCTTCCACAATTGGTCCTTATTAATAAGGAAAATAGTAAACAGAGGAAGGAAAAAGGAAATTAGGTACTATTATAGCCTAGAGAAAAATCTTTTCCTTCCTGAAGATGTTAAGTCACAAGAAATTCTATTCTATTGACTCCTCGAGGAAGATCGGAGAAGGACATCTTGGATTGGCAGAACGATTGAACTCTGTGCCACACTTGCCCAACAATTCCAATGCAGTTTTATAACCTTTGGGGAAAAGAGGTCAAAAAAAAATTATTCCCACCATCCCACTATAAAAACAACACTGGCTCCCGCTCGCTTCCTCTCTGGCTGCTCCACGTGGAAATCATGAATTGCCTACAAAAACATTAAGCTTTTCAACAAACGGTAATCAAATGGGGCTGAGGGAATTCCTACATTGAAAACTGTTGAAATGGAGTCTGCTCAACTTTCATTTAGTTAAAAAAATAATACTAACAAGGCCATCTTGGCTTAAGCATGTCATCCTTTGTTTAAAACTAATGTTCTGATCATGGTCCATTAGGCTTGCCTCCAAATCATATTTTATGATATGTCTCTGGAAGCTTGGGTAAAGCTTTGGATCTGTGGGCAAAGTCTCAAAATATACATACAACACCAAGGGCCCTTTCAGAGCATCTGAAAAACTTGCTGAATTGCCAGTAAAAAGGAAGGGTTGGGAAGGCAGGTCAGTCACACCATGTGCACATAAAGATCTGCATTGCATGCCCCAGAAACCACCTAAAAATCCAGGTGCATCTGCAATCCCAGCACTTGGGAGGCAGAGGCAAGTGGTTCTAGGTGAGATTGGGGCCAGCCTGGTCTACACAGAGCTTCATGCTAGCTGGGGCTATAAGGAGACCCTGTCTCAAAGAAAAAAGTGAATAAAATAATCAAAAAAAAAATTCCGAGGGACTGGAGTAGACACCTACAGTTAGCCTCTGGTCTACACGTATGCGCACGCACACACACACACACACGCACACACACACACACACAAGAAAAGGTTAGTATACTTTCCTCTCTTATTTTACATCCCCCAATAAAAGCAAAAAGTAAAAGCAGATAAGGAAGAGCTTCCAAACAGAGGGCTCCCTCAACAGCTTTAGGAACTATCAGCCATCAGACCGGCCTGTCAGAACCTGTTCCCACAAATCACCTGCATCCTCCAGGACCCCACCATTGGAACCTGTCACCTTGCAGCTGCTCCTAGAGGCTGGGCGCACATTCCTAAATAAACAGGAGGACTCAGCTAACAATGACGATGATGACAAAGTTGCCAGGAAAAAAAAAATCCTTGATTAAACAGCGACAAGGCTTCCTGGCAGATCCTTTCATTCACCCCGTTCCACAGATGGACAGGCAAGTGGAGACTGTCCCCTTTATTGATTCAGGGCAGGGCTTGCAAGCTTCTTCTGTAAAGCACCAGATAGTAAATATCTTGGGGTTTGTGGACCGTGACCACGCTTGCCCTTGTAACTAGAAGGCGGTGCCAGGCAAGACATGGATGTTCTATGTTATGGCTGAATGCATGTCAAGACACCGAATCTGAATTCTCCTGCATCAGGAAATAGCATACTTCCCTTTTTTTCAGATTTATTTCGTTTTTTAATTAAGTGTATGTGTTTGTGTGAGGGTATGTACAGAAAAGTACAGGTGCCCTTCCTTGGGGGTTAGAAAAGGATGGCAGATTCTCTAGAGGGGGAATGACTAGAGCTTGTGAGGTAGGATCCAAACACAGGTCCTCTAGAAAAGCAGTATATGCTCTTAACCCCTGAGTCATCACTCTGGTTCCTCTCTTCACTTCTTGAACAATTTAAAAATTGTAAAACACAAAAACAATTAGTTAATTCATTAATTAAAAGCTATTCTTCATTTATAAGTCATTCAAACACAGATGGCAAGCCAACTGTGACCCATGGACCATAAATAAGTCACCTCTGGCTTAGGGAATGAGAATGAAAAGGCCTCTTAAGTCACGTCAGAGTGGACACTGTACCTGACGAGGTCTTCATGGAGACAGCCAAATACAGTCATGTAGGAAAGTATGCTAAGTGGCTTAAATGCAAGACTGAACTGTCACTGGAAGATACCAGTTTGGGGGAAAAACTTGTAAAAGAATGTCTAAAAGCCGTCTACCTGAGGCACCTAGTCACAAGCTATAACCACTAGACCAAACTTCCACAAAAATAACTACCTCTCCTTTCCAAGATGAAAGTTCTTGAAATCCTGAGTAATTCTGACTGGAAAAGTTTGGGGGTTCAAATCTCACACCCATACCCCAGAGGTAAGGGCAGGGTATCACATGATATCACATCACCCCCAACAGAACAACAGGTGGAACATCTCAAGTCACCAAGAAATGACCACAGAGCTTTCATCTGTCTTGGTTCAGAAGTTCCTTTCTCCAGAATTTTCTGACAAGCAGAATCTTCCCACATAACAAGGCTGGAATGAAGTGGGTACCCATTGGTACCCACTCAGTTACCCACCACCTCCAGATGGCATCCGCCAGGGGCTGGTCATAAAACATCAAGTTCAAGTTGGGAAGAAGGAAACAGTATGGAAACATTGTTAAATGAGGGTGAACCTGGGAAATTAGGGAGATGGCTTAGCTAGTAAAGTGTATGACTTGTAAGCACAAGGGCTAAGTTGAATCCCAAGAACCCACATTAAAACGCAGAGCATGGGGGCGCACACTTGGAATCCCAGCACTGAGATTGTGGAGACAGTGAGCTCAGGGGCTCACTGGCCAGCAAGCATAGCCTACATAGCAAGTCCCCGCCAGTAAGAGACCCCATCTGAAAAAACAAGGTGGATAGTTCGTGAGGAATAACAGTGTCTGACCTCTGCCTCCACATTCTTCTGCACACATACAAACACAAACACAAACTCAAACACACGGCACACACAAAGTCAATGAAGGTGAAATTGGCTTCTTTAGAAACCAAGTTCCACAGCCAGTTATCAGCTAAATAATGTGCTAAAGGACAAGCAACAGCAAAGCCTGTCAACCCAAGCTATTTGTGATTAGGAAAATCCATCTCACATGAAATCAAGTTAACTGGATCTGTCTTCACTATGGGTCACCCATTGACAAGTTTTCCTAATTCACTAGTCCCAGGCAGTTGTTCATCTTTTGTTTCTAATGAACTAGAAAGTCAATATTGTCTGTACACCCCAAACAGGGTAGTGCCAATCTATGGCCCATTATATCCAAAATTATTCAGTCGTGCTTTCCTTCAATGCAGCATGGACCACTCATACCGACTACCCTATCAACGGGCAATATAGGAGCCAAAGAACCATAACTATGCCTTTCACATTACCAAACCTTAGAAAGAAAGAGCCCACCAGAAGACAGTCACCACAACAAAGAAAGTACTAGAAACTTTTACTACATAAGAAACAGTCAGCTTAAGTATGCCACTAACAACAGTTACTATGGCATATCTTCAGCAGCTCACATTGTGAGGTGTACCTAACACACACACACACACACACACACAAAAAAAAAAAAAAAAAAAAAACCCTAACGGACATATATATACACAACTGCTCAAGAACAGGTCTGGCTGACTTTCTGGACCTTCTTCATTTCTCAGAAATGGAGGACAAAAAATACAGCTCATCTTCTATGAGGTATTCATTTTAAAAGACTTTTAATTTTATTTATTTTTATGTGTATTAATGTTATACCTGCATACATATAAATGCACCACATGTATACAATGCCTGCAAAGGTCAGACAAGGGCGTCAGATCTCTTGGAACAGTAGTTACAGATGGTTGTTAGCTGCCATGTAGGTGCTGGGAACCAAACCTGGGCCCTCTACAAGAGCAGCCAGTGCTCTTAACTGCTGAGCCATCCTTTCAGAGCCCATGTTAAAGATTTTAAATGAAATCCCAAGGTTGCGATTTCAATCACAGAAATCTGACAGCACCTAACTTCACAATTAGGGAAGAACTTGGAGCTCTTCACTGCATTGAAAATAACCGTACAAAATCAGCAAGGAGAAATGGAGAACATTTTTAACAAGGAGGAAACTTGGGCCAATAAAGCAGGAGCTGACTTGTCTGGGGTCACAAGGTCACGTGGCAGACATGAACACAGGGCTTCTGGCCACCAGCTTTCTCAACTCCATCTGGGCTCATGAAACTCCCCTCTGCCTTCCCTGATTTTCTTCTATCAGTATCTGAGCTTGAACACCAATCAGGAAAGGATGCCTCCCCACATACTGCTAAGTGAGTGTTTCCCAGGGTCTCCAGGGCAATAAACCATCCTTCATCAGCATCCATGAAGAACCTTCCCTTCTCAGGCCCATGGGCAAACATTTTCTTCCATTCTTCTAGGGATTTTTTTTTTTTCACAAGAGCTACGGAGATCACTAGTAGGAAAGAATAAACAAAACAAAACAAATTACTAACAAACAAAAAATCCAGTGAGGCATAGCAGAGCATGCCTGGTTCCAGCACTCGGGAGACAGAACGGAGGCGGGAGGACGGCAAATTTGAGGCAGATTTCCTAGCAATACTCAGCCTCATAAAAACCTCAAAGGAGAGAGAGGGTCTAACACCCCAAATCTGAGATTTGCTACTTTCTTCACCCCTCACTATTCACGGCCCTGCTTCTGGGCTCTTTTGACATTTGCCATATCATGGAAAGCAGTTCTGTGTCAGGTGTGGCCTGGACAGTCTGAAGCTTAGGAAAACTGCCAAAGATGCAGTCAAGGAGTCAGCACTAATGAATGATATGGGAGTGGACCCCAAGAAGGAAACAGGAACTCCAAGAAGAGTGATGCAGTTAACACTGATCACATGGCCCCACAGCACCCACACCAGTTGGGTTTTTGTCTACACTATCGAAAGCTCTCTCCTAACCAACTCTGACACCGCTTAATCAAAGTATCCAACAGTGGCCCCTGGACAGTCTCTACATTCCTTTCCAGCTTATTAAGCAGCTCGGATGAGTCAGTACATCAGCCTCCAGGGCCAGACAAACCAGAGTGAAGAGCACAAGACAGAGGTGCAAGACACCTTACGTTCTCAACAATGTTTTAAAACTTCTAAAATGCACATATGCCACCTTTTAACACGAGGACACAAAGTCTTCATCTACAAAGTTCACACTCGAGAACCATGCAATTAAGTTACAAAAGTAAATCACACACACACACACACACACACACACACACACACACACACACACCCATCATAATGTCTTAAGGAAGTTTACGATTTGGGGGGTGTGTGCGTGTGCATGGCACACGTGGAGGTCAGAGGACAACTTGTAGGGGTCGATTCTCTCTTTCCACCATGTATCAGGCTTGGCAACAAGCACCTGTACTCACTAAGTCACCTGGCCAGCCCACATGTACAATTTTATCTTGGGCTGAATTCATAGCTACCCTGGAGTGCATGCAGTCCTTGGGTCTACATGGCTGTCTCTACACCCTTTCTGTGTAGTCAAAGCCAAGAGCCTCCAAACCCATCTTGAAACAGAAGAAAGGGAGGCAGAGGAAAACCAAGTAATTTGGTCATACACCTTGCCAAGTCCTTCTGTTTTCCTTGTATGAATTCACAAAAGATCCCCAGCACAACTCTGGGACAATCCACAACTGGCTGTCTCAAAGTCATGGGCAGCCCCAAGATCAGGACCCACACAAACAGCAGTGGGTGAGCTCTAGCACAGGCTCCCAAATCCCTGGGCCAGAGGTCAGAGGGAGTATCATAAGAAGACTTGGAAAGTGGGAGGCCTTGCCCTCACCTTGAGCAAACAGTCACGTACTGACCTACAGCCTCCAGAGAACAGCACTTGTTCCTTGGGCCCCCCAGCTGGTGACTAATCATGAATGCATGTAAGCCCCTAGAGGGGCCGCCCACGAAGGGGCACTCCAGAGACCATCTACCTTTAGGCTGAAAACATTTACAATCTCCTGTTTTAAAACTGACCATTGCAGTCACAATTTTTATTACTTATAAAAACGCTAAGTACAGTCAAGTTAATTGGAATGTCTGAGTTGCTAATCGTGTTTCCACAAAATGCTGAGAGACACAGGCATTAATAAACCAGAAAATAAATTAGAAGTCACAGAGCAGCCTAGGGAGCAAGCACGGGTACTACTCTAAGTGGGATAGATGGCCTATAATAAAAAGGCACCACATCTCAACTGGTAGCTAGAAACCTAACACACGGAACAAACATAAAATGGAATATTATGCAAAGATAAAATGAATGGTGCACTGACACATACCACATCATGCATGACCCTTGAAACATGATGCTAATTTAAAGAAGGCAGACAAATAAAGAGGGAGAGTCACACATATGATTCCTTTTATATAAAGCACCCCGGAGCTCAGGAGGAAGGATGGGTTGTACCAGCAAGGCACATACAGTCTCTCTAATAGAACGATGAAAATGTCCTAGAAATAGATTATGCCTGTGTTTGCACAACCGTGTCAATATTCTAAAACCAATGAATTGTGAAACTTTTTTTTTTTTTAGACAGAGTCTCACTATGTAGCCCTAGCTGGCCAAGAACTTACTATTATCCCAGGCTAGTCTAGAACTCACAAAGATCTGCCTGCCTCTGCCTCCCCAGTGCTGGGATTAAAGGTATGCACTGCCCCCAGCTTGCACTTTACTTTTTTAAAGAGTTATTTTATTTATGGTGTGTGTGTGTGTGTGTGTGTGTGTGTGTGTGCGTGAGTGTGTCCATGAAGGCCAGAAGAGGGCACTGGATCCCCTGGCGCTGGATTAGAGGGGATTGTGAGTAGGTGCTAGGAACCAAACTCCAGTCTTCTGTAACAGCAGCAATCAATCTTAACCACTGAGCCATCTCTCCAGCTCTGAATTACGTACTTTAAATACTTACATTTTATCAGATGTGAATATCTCAATTGAAAAATCAAATAAGAAAAATCACCAAGCCATTTGATAGCTATCAGATTACCACATTCAGAAGATCTGGGGGAAGGAGAGAGCACAAACCTTCAGCCCAATGCTTCAGTGTCAGAGAATGAACAGAAGACAGGGTGCAGCTCTTTACAAAACAGACCCCACAGAGCTCCTCGGGAACCAAGAGGCTTCCAAATGCGAAGGTGGTAGGGGCTAGGGCTCTGGAGGGACAGTTACAAGGCTAGACCCTAAGGGTACAGTCTACCCTGGATTAAAGATGCTGGTAAGGAAGAACATGGCTGCAAGACACATTACTGAAAACAGGGCAGAGGAACTGAAACATCAGACAGGCTCTTCAAAATTGGGTACCCTATGGGCTGCACATCAGTTTCTCCATCTGGAAATGGGCATGTAGTTATTCACCTAAATCTTCTGACTGGGCTTTATCCCCATTTATTCATTCTCAAAAGACAAACCATGGGCTGGCAAGATGGCAAGACTGCTCAGTGAGTAAAGGCAACTTGCCACCAAGTCTGATGATCTAAGTTTGAGCCCCAAGACTCATATGGAGAGAGAGAACTGACTCTCACAGCTTGCCTTCTGACCCCCGTACATGCATGTAGGTGCACATACATACATACATAATCAATCAATCAATATATGTAATAAAAAATGTTGAAAAGAAAAAATATAAACCACAGAAATAAAGGGAAAGAATTATATAAGGAGGAGACAAGATCATTAAGATTTGCAATTTTTTCTCCTCTAATTATTCAGGGGAATTAAAAGCCAGAAATTCAGCTGAGCATAGTGGCACACAGCTTCAATCCCAGCACTGGAAGGCAGAGGCAGGTGAACTTCTGTGAGATTGAGGCCAGTTTGGTCTATATAGCGAGTTCCAGGCCAGCTGGGACTACAGGGAGACCCCATTTCAAAAAAAACCCAGAAACTCCGGGTCTCTCGTATTGTCAGATTCAGCTACTAGGTGAACTGAGAGATACAGAAAGTAGCAACAGGTCCTGTCTTGTCATGAGGGCTATTTAAGGGCTATCATCTGGTCATAGTCCATATTTTTAAAAAGCAAAACTTTTCTAAATTCCTTCCTTTCCTTGTCTCTGTGGCTGGGAACACTCAAGGCTTGAACTTTTCCAAGTAGAATCTCCTCCCCTATTCCACATTTCCCCCGTTCCCAACAAAAGACAGCCCAAACCGGGCAGTCGGAGAATGAATTAAATCGATTCAGCCTGCCTGAGCCAGAACCAAGCGCAAGACCCGACCTCAGCATCCACCTCGTGCCTAAATCACAGCCCCAGATGCATTTTCTTTTGCATTTTCTTCCTTGTCACATCTGAAAGAGGTCGTGGCTCCAAGGAGGTCTCCCAGTCCAAACTTTTATTGTCAGTTTCTGGCTTTGACAGGCTTGTTTGGAGCAATGTTTCCTAGTGCTACACCCGGGAAGCCACAAGGTCAGTAACGCCTCTGGTTAATTCTGCACTGGAAGGAGAGAGCCCTGGGTCCAGGCGGAGATTTCTGACCTTCTGAAGGCCCACGACCCCCCTGTGTGCAGATCACTGCTGCTTCATCCAGAGCGGCCTGTCACTCAAGTATCATCTTGCTGTAACAAATTACTCCTAACCCAGGATTATGGCGCTCTCCAAATCCCTCCTAGAGAGCAAGGAAATAAACATTCTCTCTCAGGACTCTGCCCCAGTTGTTCTCCCGGTTGGTAATCCCTCGTCTCTATTTGCTTCTCCTACAAGCTTCATCTGGGAGGTCTGCTAGACCATCCTGGCCCACTCTGCTTTCAGGCGTAAACTGAATGTCTCAATTGTCCACCAGGCACAGTCAAAGATGAAGGCGGGCTTTCTGTCCTCAGAAGCCCCGCACAAAGGCTCCCTCTACCCATACACTTCTGTCTGCCTGCAGACCCAACTGCCCTAATTCCAGTCACTCATGTAAGTCTACATCCGGAATTCCTTCCTAGCAGTCCACAAGGACTTGAGGACAGGACGATGAGGCCCAACCCCTGTGTTCTGTGCAGAGCAGAGCCATCCCAACCAGGGCCCAGGGGGACACTGCATCTGAGGGTACATGTAATGGGGAGAAGGGACAGAGACAGAGGAAGAGGAAGAGGAAGAGGACGAGGAAGAGGAAGAGGAAGGACTCCAGAGCAGGAGGGAGAAATGTGCTTGGCTCCCTAGCCTGTGGCTTCAGCAGGAGCGATTTCTAGAACAATAAGCTCATTTGGGAAACAAAATACAGTTCTGTCCACTTCCAAAATTGCCCCTGAAACACAGGAGATTGAAGGCACTTTGGATACACAGGATTTTTTTATTGTATACACAGCCTGACTGGTATATACCAAGAAACAAACAGTCAAACAATGGATGCTATAATCAAAGTAGGTAATTTGAGGAGATAAGGCTCTCAGGAGCTGTTCTAAGTGTGACATTCTGGGGGAAGGTGGGGATTATACAGTTGACAGCATGTTCCTTGACACATGAACAACAAGGTGAGAAATTTCCAGAAATAACCAAGACATAGGAGGAACATACATCCCAAACACCAGATCACATACTTGCTTCCCCCAAGGCACAAACAACCAGTTGAAGACAGAGAATTAGCTGGCTCTGCAAACTTGATCTGCAGTTCAGACTTCACATTCTCATGTATAGGTCGGGGCTGACCACTCTCCCCTCGTGGGGACCACTGGGACTCTCTAGGCCCCTTACTCTCTGCCTTTGTGGTTTGAGTCTTTAAAAGAACTTGGCTGGGAAAGGAGCAGTAACAGTCTGAAGCTAACCACTTAGCTCGTTAGTATGTCCTCTGGACAAGCAAAATCAATTCCAATAGCATCAAGTTTGGTTCTTCCCTCCCTCTCGAGGTCTGTGCTATTAATAGCAAAAAAGTTTCCCAGGCTCCAGTTTATTTGTAATCCCAACCAGCCCTGACCACAGAACCTGGCCATGTGCACTTGGGGATCTAGCAGGCAGAAAGAAATACGGGTCTCCATTTATTGATGGTAGGCAAAGACAGAAAGGGAGAAGAAGGCACTTAGGCCAAAAAGAGGTTGACCTAGGTTCTATCTCTTTACATGACCCAACCAGCTGCTGAGCATTCCCTTCCAGCCCAAGGGAAACCCCTACCGCAAACCTCTTTCCATTATGGAGTTGGTTGACAGGAGGTTCTAGAAGAAGCAGGTTGATTAAAAACAAAATTAAAACTTCCCTAGGATGGGGGGATGAAGCAGCAACAGTGGCAGACAGCTTGTTTAAACTTCAGATGGCCCTGGGTTCCATCGGAAACGCTGGGGACCAGGAGGGACATTTCCTAATTCTGTCCCAAGTAGCACAACAGAATAGAGATCCAAACAGGTTCATGGGTAAGAATGCCTAGGTTTAAATCTGCAATATGTGGTTGGTAGTTCTGGGACCTTGGACATATGGCTTCACTTCTGTCTGCCTCTGGATCCTTGCCTATAAAATAAAGCTAATAACATGTGGGTGGTAACGGTACTCCCTCACAGGATGTATGAGTCAGAGAACAGCAGTCTACCAACTACCAACTAGGCCCTATGAGGTAAGAGCTGGCAGGTTTATGCATTTATGTCCAGGAACACACATTCTCATCACCAAGAGAAAACAGCATCAGACAATGTGTGTATATATAATATGGTCAGTCAACAGAGGGTGACCAGGTTGTACACCCAGTTAATTAGCTGATAACAGGACATTCTTGTCCACATGCAGATGGGCAGGTGAGAAATCATTGCTTCAGCTTTTTCAAATAGATTCCCCCTTCCTCTTTTTATATCTCAGAAAGGGGCTTTGCCTTGAGAATTCAACTCCAACTGCCTAAAGTTCCTCCAAATGCCTGAGTGGAAGAAGCCAATTTAATGAGGTCCCGGCTGTAGAAATGACAAGTGAAGCCCAGTCCCTACTCAGATACAGATGAATATCTTCATTCCAACCTAAAGGTCTTCCAAAGTTCAGCCTGACTCACCGAAGACATAGGGCAGAGTGTGTCCCTCACTGTCACAAGCAGAGAGGAAATCGCTGCCTCAGCACATTCTCATGAATGGCAATTCATGCAATGCCTTAACACCAGGGTGCAAGGAGTACCCCAGGAGCCCAGTTCTCACAATGTCTCCTTCCTCCTTTCCTGGACCACTGAGTCCCCATTGGGTTAATTGGATTCACTGCTGTGAGAAGCTAAAACACAGAAAATGTGTCCAGGGGCTGCAAGCACTCAGAGGTAAATTCAACCCAAGCCTTACAATTCTGTTCACTTACCAAAAATACAAACTTAGTTTCTAACACATGCCGAATGTTGTCATTCGAGAGCTGGATTCTTTGAGAAGACACTACAGCCAATCACCTAAAGGCAGGTAAGTGATAGTTTCCTCATCGGTAAACTGGGAAATAAACAGCCATCTCTTGGGGATCTTGTAAGGGATCAAAGGCTTGGACTGGGGTCTGGTACTTGGTGAGTGCTTTATAAATGCTAGCTATTATATTATTAGCTAGCTATTATATTGCTATTAATATAATCAGTATCATCAGAAAACCCCTTGAGTTACTGCAAGATCCTAAATCATCTAAACAGTGAGTCCCCAGATAGATATACTGTACAGTGCCCCAAGGGAAAAGAACACTTTGCTAGGTAAAACAAAGGTACCGAACACATTCTAGTCAAACAGCCTCCAGATTTTGCAGCTCCATACCTGAGTCACTCATCTGGTTAAGTGGGATGGTCCTGTTTGTCTGGGCTCTTCCCTGGTACAGCTCAGCTACATACAGGCCCAGAGCTAACAGTTGGCTCTCCTAAAAACTGGCTCCCACACTTACAGACAATGGTGCCAATGCTTGCAAAGCCAGTAGCATTCTGACTCTTGTCCTCATGCTCTGCATGCAGCAAGCACACAGGGCACCAGCAGGCACATGGGGGCACAAGGTGGCTCACAGAATAGGGTGTTGTAATGCACTGGATAAACCAAACCACAGCAGCTTGAGCCCATGCAGAAGCCGCACGAGCTCATCATCCAAGAGAGGTCTTGCAATGTGCACAAAAGAAGGAAAAAGACAAAAGTTGCAGAGGAAATGTGCCACTTTTTCCCAGACTATATGTCAATTCTTGTTTTTTCCCTCCTTTATCTTTCTTTGGAGGAGTCAATAAATTTAAAAGCCAGGTTGTTAGAAAGATTGTCTAAAGAAGCGTACACAGGTTACCAGCATAAGGCTTAAAATCAAGAGTCAACCATTTGGCATACAGTTTGTAAAGGATTGCCAGCACCTCCATTCAGTGCAAAGACCAGTGTGGATTTTCTCTTCGGGGGTTGGAGGGGGAGGCTGTGGCCCCCAAGCATTGGGAAAGCAGAAGTCCAGGGGAGCTAGTAGCCAAGAGAAACAGGACAATGCCCAGAACCAATCTATGTGGAGATCCAGCTCTACATGTGGCCTAGAGAGGGATAATAATCAGACGCTAGCCACCAAGTACTTCTAAGAGACTACTGACCTCCCTGAGCCTCAGTTTCCTCTTCTACTATATGGGAGATAATGGCTTCGTCAGGTCAGAGTTGTTGGCCATTCCTGATTGTAGGCAGCGGCTTAGGGTAGGACTTGGCACAGCGTCGGTGCTCAGGAAACATCCATGCTTAGGACATGGTTGCCATTTGCGACATTTGGTGATTTGAGTAATGATGTTGGGGAAAGTCTTTAGTTCTTGCCACCCAACAAGGCAGTGTGTCACCAGAAATTTGTCGTCTAGGGAGCTGACAGGGACAGAGGTGTGTGCCTCTGACCCCAATACTCAGTTCACTCCAGGGAAAAGGATCTGGAGTTCAAAATTAGCCTGACCTACACATCAGAACTCTTTCAGAAGAAAGGAAAAAGTGGGGAGTGAGAAGAGGAAGGTAAGAGAGGGAAGGGAAGGAACCGAGCAGAGAAGGGGGACGAGGGGAACGGAAGAAATGAGGTGGGGAGAAGGTGGGTTTATTTTCTAAGAATCAGATACAAAAAAGGGAACCGGAGTGGAAGGAAAAATGAAAACCAGTGAGCAGTAGAGTCATATCTGTGGTCTTGCTGTAAAGAGTGCCCTCTGGTAATCTACAGGCCTTTCAAATGAACATCAGGAAACCACTAGGAGAAAAGTTCAACCAGTCCAGCATCGCAGGGTTTAAATGTGAAGGTTCTAAGGGCGGGCACACATCTCTCTCACTGGGACCCTGTGAAGGCATGAATCATCTCCTTAAGCCCCACTGAATATTTAGCAAATGGGTACTGATGCTGACTCTCTGCCAGACAGAGCGAGATCTAGAGACTCGCTCTGAGGAGAAGATTCCCAGGGCCTGAAAAGTCAGATGATCTGGATGGCCAGTCTCAACTCTCATCCAACTTGCTGTGTGAAAGTGGCAGCAATGTGGTCCCCTTGACCTCAGTAATTATAAAACAATTTCCCCTACTAAGCGGACAGCTTCTGGCAGAGTCTCAAGATTCAATGGCTCCCTCTCTCTATGCGCCATGCCCTCCACATATCTTGGTTAACACATCTGTAAAACAAAGGTAATAACAGTAATATCTCCTTGGAGGACCGTGGCAAGAACTAAAAGAGGTAATATAACCAAAAATCATGTTGACTGTAAACATTATAAAAACACAAACTGTTATTAGTATAGGCACACAGCCCTCCCCTACACGCAGCCGCCTCCTTAGTGAGAGCCTGCTATATGCACCGTAGTAGCAAAGTATATTCCTCTGGGAAAAGCAGCTTGATCTTCCAGCCTAAGGTGAGGAAGAGGGCACTGAGTAGGGGGCTAAGAAAAGGGATGCAAATGGAGAGCTGACCTGCAGTAGATAGACTTCTGGGCAGGAACATTCAGCCTGAAGTAGAATCCATACATACCGGAAGAGATACAAGGAGGCTTTCTGCAGGCTCCAAGATGGCGTCCATGGTCTTCTCTGCTGCCTACCCCTTCCCATGGAGACCACTGCATATGCCTTCTACAACCCCAATCAATCAGAGGTGTTTCCAGTAAGCCAGGCACATTAGGGGTGACAGGGATGCTGAGGTGAGTGGTAAGGCAACACTTTTGCCCTCGGTGACCTCATTAACTTCAGGCTCCAAAGATTCATTAATGGGAACAACACAGCATACATACTAACTTCTAAAAAGCTTCCCTCGGGCCACTGCTTTTCCAATACTTTAAGAGGCATCCATCCCTTCACCATCTATTACTCCTGCTTTTAAAGAAGGGCAAAGGTGACATTTCTGCACATCACCCGCTTAAAGTTTACAACAAAGAAACCAACAAAGGGTTCTGGCCTGTCAATTTTCCAACAAAACAGGAGCTGGCCTCTCCCAAGGTTGTCCACAGTTAAAACCATCAAGTGAGACAAGCAACGGTTTACTTTTTGTTAGGGGGCAGGTGTCAAGCCTGGCTGAAATCCATAGGAAAAACTGTTGGCTGTCCATGTGACAGTGCCCACACCTGAAAATCAATATATCCAAAACATTCATCTGTTCTCCACTTTAAAAAGGAAAATCATCACCCTAAATGATGCTTTCCTCTGGGCGGTAGGATTATAGATAGTTCTTACTTCTTTATTCTTTCTAAAATATCATTTTGAAATATAACTGGCAGTCGGCATGGCATGGGGGCAGACACACCTGCCATCTCAGCACTTAGGAAGAGCAGGAGTTCAAGGTCAACTTTGGCTACTTGAGAATCTGGAGAAGGGAGCAGGGGAGTAAGATTTTCAGGAAACTATAAGCACAGATTACATAGGATATAGGAAGCGAAAGAGACCACCAAGAATCGTGGAATTTAATTAGGGGGAGGGACCAGATGAGCCACTTATGCTAGGTGGAGGAGTTCTATGGTCAAGAGCCAAGATGCTTCAGACTAGATGCTGTCTTCCCACAAGAGCACCTGCTTTGCTGAGAAGCCTGACAGGCCTTCAAAATGACAAGTGAACTCTGTAGCCGAAGACCCATTCCTAACCAGAGGCTGAACCATCCCGCAAGTAAAGCTGAATGTATGAACGCCTGCCCCGCCCCAGATCCCACCAGAACCACAGCCACAAACGTGTCAAGAGATCCCTGCAGTGGCCAGCACAGTACATCCAATGTGTTAATTTCACATTGTCTGTTCACAGTCTGAGACACATGACATTCCTGTCCCTTGTGGCGACTTTCACAAAGATGACTCAGTGGAAGAGTAGACGACAAAGTTGCACCCAGAACGGATGCAATGTCACATGCTGTAGCCCACTGGCCCCAGAAACCCATTGTTTGTCCTTCTTTCTTATGCCCACTCTTGATGTTGCCTAGATTTGCGCCATCACAGACAGCATAACTACATTAGCTTCCCATTCTTGGGGTGACCTCCCAGAGCCACGTCCTGCCTAAGTACCTCTCTCCAGTACCTAGCACCACAGCTGACAACACTTAGTAGGTAAGAAATGCACAAGAGACAAACAGATGCCAGCATTCCGCTCAGCAACAGCACCTTCAACAGAAGTTCTTGGGAGAAAGCCTGCAGGAACCCCGGATGTCCTTTATCTATTCTCAAGACCAACAGCCCACAACCAACACTGTCCATTCTACCATACTGGGATGTAAAGGTCAAAAAGATGCAACGGCAAACAAGGCAATATACCCCAAGAGGCAATTAAGATTTTAACCTCCTCCCCTATCTTAAAAGAAAGCCATCTTCACTGAACACCTACTATGTACCAGACACTGGCCAACACTGTACCCACCTCATGTAATCTTCGCAGCGTGTAAATGTTACCACTGTAGTAGGGACATGTATTCGAGGATCAACTAATGTCTCTCAGTGATCCAGCACTGGGTCTACTCTGCAGCAGGTACCTCAGAATCAGGTATTAATTACCTAAATATCGCCTTACTCAGTTTCCTGTACTGGTTTACTCTGTTTGCAGACAAATAAATCCTGAAGACCACAGGTTGGCGTTTTAACCTCTCTGGACCTCAGAATTTTTTGATTTCTGTTTTGAGTTTTTCTTTTTCTTTCTTTGCGTCTGTTTGTTTTGGTTTCTGAGACAGGATCACCCTTCCTTGAAGACCCAGTTTGCCTATGAAGTCACTATGTATACCACCAGACTGGCCTCAATTTCAGACTACTGCCTGCCTGCCTCTGTCTCCCCAGTTCTGGTATTAAAGGTGTGCACCACTATGTCCAGCAACCTCATGATGATCTCTTTTGATCATCTCTAAAATAAATATAAACAGAACTCCATTTGCACAATTGCTATGAAAGAAAAACAAGCCTTAATTACTAGGCCCAGCCACGAGATTCATAAATAAGCAGTGTGCTTACTTGTCCTTCTAAGAAACAAGATGACCAGGACAAAAATGCTTAGAACATCCCAATAAATACATGACTTCTTAGGAGAGTCTGCATGTGAGGTACTTCTCTACCAAGGAGGACACTGGACAGAGGAGAGAAAAATCTGTGTGACCAGAAAGATATGTCCAGGAAGTCAGCCTTCCTTCAGCTCAGACACAACAGGCCATATACAAGAGAGACCCCATCCCCGAGCTCCTTCCCAGCCAAGGAGCACAGTCCTTATAGGGCTTTCCTTCTCAGCGTCTCAGCAGCTGTAAGAGTGCACACAAAAATAAGACCCCACGGGGCTAAAGAGATGGCTCTGTGGTTAAGAGCACTCGCTGCTCTTGCAGAGGACCCAGGTTCAGTTCCCAACAACTACATGGTGGCTAACAATCATCTATAACTCCAGTTCCAGGGGAGCTCTTCTGACCTCTGTGGACACTGCACAACACAGGTACACTTACAAACCTACAGGCAATGCACTCATACGCACAAAATAAAAATAATAAATGAAATATACGTTTTTCATATTTCTCCTGAGACCCCAGGAGAAAAGAGAACAGGAAGGTTCAGTGCCTGCTCCCCTGCTGGGTTATTCCTGATTCTTCTCGAGTCACATGAGAGAATGTCTGTTCCTACCAGAGGGGCCTTCTCTGAAGCAGCCGCTGCTGGCTGTGGACATCACTTGGACTTCTCGGGTTCTGCCTGGGTATTACCCTCCACTGGTGGACCTGGAATCCCTCCCGGCACAGGTGAGTCTTACAAATGAAACCCAGGGTGACCACGAGGCTCATTCAGGATGCAAGACATAGGCCGATGTTTGGCTTCATAGCAAACAAGGATTTAAGGGTCACTAGCTACTCCCACATGCAGAGGGGACAAAGAATGTAAGGTAATGTGTTTAGGAAGGAGAGAAAATGCTGGTATACAAATCTATCTCTGCTCGCCGGAGGCACTTTGCAAACTGAGCTAAGACTCAAGACGTGGTCAGCTCCCAGGTTTCTGAGCCTTGGGGCAGACACCTTTGCACTCACTGAGCTGCTGGGCAGTACACACCACCTGAGGCTCCCACTGGAGCTCCTGTGTGGGAGACTGCCAGCGTCTGATGAGAGGCAGTCTTATGAAGGAGTCAACTCTCTCTGATGAGTTTGGGGCGGGGGGAGGGGGTGGCAGGAAGGGTAGGCACAGAGCATTTTGCTGAAAAGCAGGTGACTTAAGTCCTTCCTTTCAAACAAAATACTGACCAGGGCCTTCCTATCCTCCCTTTCCAAGGCCGGGATAGATGACATAGCCCACTAGCAAACGATGGACTCAATTCTAGTGGAAATCACTGGGATGGAGGAGAAAAGGAACTGCAGAGATCCCTGCTATGCCTCCTGACTCTGCATGAGTTTCAGGGTGCTTGCTTAGTCATGTTATGATTTTATGAAGAAATGGACTGTGGGCCTACTTTTGAGGCCTACATGAATGAAGCCGGAATAGGCTGCTCCACCAAAGAAGGACACGCTCTACCTGCTCCCGGACTCAGGCACACTTAGTTCCCCAGGAAGCAGATTCTTCAGGTATCATTAGGCTTAGTAGTATGTAAATTAAAAGCAAATTACAAAGCATGACCTAGCTTGGTTCTGCTTTGTTTATGAATGTGTTAGCATCAGGCAAGCAGAGCCAACAGTAACGCTCTGCTGAAGCCTGGCACCACCTTGTGACACCATGGTCAGTCACAGGCAGAAAACACTTCACTGATTCTGATCTTTCTCACTTTCTCCAGTTTGGGTTTTTTAATAAAGCAAGCCATCATGCAGAAAAGACCAGCAGAGCCCAGAAGTCCTACCAGGCCTGGTGTTTTCCAGTTCTGGTTCAGGCTAATAATAAATAATAATACTTTGTGCTACTCTGGTGCCTTTCATCTGAGGATTTCAAAGTGCTCTGCAAACATTAGCTAATTATTGCTCACGGAATCCTGCGAGGCAGAAGAGGGAACAGACTGACACGGCCAGGGGTAGAGGGGTGGGGGAGAACACCTCAGGATCTCTAACATCCAAGGATTCCAAACTCTCCTAAGCTCTTAAGAGGTAAGAGGAGAGACATCCTCATTTTAGGACTGAGGCTTAGCACTGAGCTTTCTGCGTCTTCAGACTAACATCATGAACAAATAAAGTTCTAAGACGTCCATTCTAGGAGCATCTTTGACCTTGAAATGAAGCCTTAGAAGATTACCAATATACCTAAATTTGGTCTCCAGAGTAGAGAAATTCACAATGCAATTAACCAGTGAATGACTGGAGGGTCCCTGGGTCTGAGCCCCCTGCTAGTCAAAGGCTAGGGACTTTATAGCTCTGGTGTCATAGCATTGGGAGGGGAATACAGAATGAGAAGAACATCTCATACTTCAGGATTTTTAGCCACCAGCATTTTAGTTAAACGCCGACTCAGAAACCAGCTACGCCCTGTGTACCATGCTGGTACTGACAGGGTCAGGCTCCCCTGAGCACAACCCTTTTGGTGCACAAACCCATCCCTGATGTGCGGTCTTAACTGGTTTTGTGCATCCAAGTTTCAGCAACAAACCGGTACCAAAGAGATACACTGGAAGGCAGAGGGAGCATCCGTCAGCCCACATATACTATACGACTTCTCACAAATTAGTCAAAGTTCATGAATAAGGTGAACTGCAGGCCATTGTTGTGTTCAAGAAAAATATTTTGGTCGCCTCAAGCACTTAAAATAACCCCAATATATGCAAAGCAAATACTCCCTAGGTAGATTCTTAACAAAATGCAAAAATGAACAGCTCAGTCAGGCAGGTGCTTGTATGTAAATGACAGGGCTTCTAAAAGACCTGGGTACAAGTTAATGGACCCTCTGCCAGCTAGACGCCCAGCAAACCCTTTCATCATAGAGAAGAGAAATTTCAGTTTGGGTCCTGACCAAATTACCTGTAATTCCAAGTCCTCACATCTCCCTCCTAAAATGTCTCTGCTCTCAGCTCCTGCCTTTCTTCCTCTCCTACTACCTCCACGCGTAAGTTCAGACCACCATCCAAGCAGCGCGCTGCGGGGTCCCTACCCCCACCTCCACGGACTAAGTCCTCACTCACGGTAGGCACTCCACAAATATTGCTCACCGAATGAAGAAAAGGCATACTGCTTTCTAAACCCCGCTACAATCTGGCTCCATGTTTATGAATGGAGCGGTCTCTCTGACGGAAGATCAGTCAGGCCTATCCCACCTGTGAAAGCTGTGTTCCTCAAAGGTTCCTGCCTGACAGGATTACCAAGAGCTCTGTTAACACCATGGCTACCTGGCTGCCCTTCCTCACACAGTCTGACTTAATGAACAGGGAGTGACCTGGGTTGTATGCAATTCTAATGGGGAACAAAGTTTGGGGACCACTGGCAAAAAGCCTCACAATTGAGGTGCAGTAACTACTGCAGAGCACTTTCATAGCCTCGTGACCATCCTTCTGGTTGCCAGGCCCTTCAGAAGGCAGAAACTTTGCTAATGCCTTTCTTCTGCTCTCTGTCAGAAATTTACTACTTTTCTGCCAAGTTCAGGTACCACATTTTTTCCAATCCCCCAAGAACAATTCTCACTCCACCCCTCCAGGTCCTTAACTATGAACCATACTCCAGCTAAAGCTGGGTTTCTTCAGGATGGGTGGTGTCAGGGACTACAGGCAGCCACACCAGATTCAAAGCCACTTTCCACTGCTGACTAATGCAACAACCTTGGTCAAGGTCTTAAACTTTTCTGAGTTTCTAGTTGTATTACACATAAAATGGGGCGATTCCCTCTACCTCCCTAACTGCTTGAGGGCTGAGATGATTATGTAAAGTGCTTAGGAGGAGTGCCTTAAGGGAGTGCTTAATAACTTAGGTGACTTAGAATGCTAGTGACTCAGCCCTTAACGAACCTTGTTTGTGATTCCCAAACTTTAGAATCACCCAAGGATCTTCAAAATGCCTCATGCCTGATTCCTCCTCACTAGGGGACCAGGAATTGGGATTGCTATAAAAAGCTCCCCAGGGACCAGGAAGATTGCTCAGCTGGTAGAGGCACTGACTAAATGTGATGGCCAGAGTTTGATCATATTAATAGAAAAGAAATGACTTCCCAAATTATCCTCTGATCTCGACTCAAGCACTATACATACGTATACATACACACACACATACACACACAAATAATAAGTGGGAAAATGTGCAGAACACTGGGGAAACCCTGGTTCTAACTCCTGGGAGGTCAGAGACATCCTTGAGTGAGAGCTACTGTCACAAGAATTAGTAAGACACTGAGTTCTTCATGCCTGCCCTTAAGGGTCATGTCCCTTGACTGGTTGCAAAGCAAACACCTCCAAGACCTGATAGTAAAGACTCCTAAACTGGTCTGTGGGTGACACACAGGGAAATGACCAAAGAAGACCAGCCAAAGAATCAGCACCCCCACGTAAAAGGTAAATGGATTTGTGCCTCATCTTTTACAATCTCCTTAATTACATAAAAGAATAGCCCATGCTCTAGAGCAGGGCTGGAGAAAACCTTTCATCTCTCCTTCCAGGCTTCCCCGGGGAGCCTCAACAGGTTTTCTTAAATGTATGAAAGGATCGGTCCAGGAATGCTATCTTTAATTTACCATTCTCTAAGGAACATGAACTGAGAAGCAAAACAAACCTGACAATAGCCCTTTACAGCTTTAAGCACAGTCAAAAATAAAGGCCCTGCCAGCAAAGTCACTTGGGCTGGGGAGTAAGGGCAGAGATGCTTCCCCTCGGAGACACTTTTGGGAAGCATTTTCTCAGTGTCCAGGAACTTGTCCCTGGAGCTTAAGAGAACACCCCCTCCTCTCCCTGGGGCTGGCATCTTGTATTTCCTGAAGAACTTCCAGAAGGTCTGATCCTTTAGAGGCAGGAGATATCTTTCCCACAAGGCACCAAGTGGATATGTGTAACAAACACATTTGAGCTTTTAGGACCCAAAACCTAGAACCAGAGGACCTGTGCCAATCACCCTGATTGGGGATTTGCAGAGACTTCTCAAGAAGTAACTCAATCCCGAAAGAAGGCAAGCTTCCCAGCCAGTTTCACCATCCAGTTGGAAAAAGGCTAACAATCTGAAAAATGAGGTCTCTAAGAACATGTCTGCAGATTCAGGGGAGGAAGCAACAGGAAAGAACCCTCTCAACCCAGCACAAATGCTCAGCACTACACAACCAGATTTCCCGAATGTTCCATGAGCTGAATTTCAGAACACTTGTGAATTCAGCAGCAATTTACCCAGCCTAGTGGTCAACCAGCCTCAGGAATACCAGGACAACACCAGACAAGAGTCCACAGAGGAAGAGAGGAAAGAAAAGCCGTTTTGATACATGAGGTGCTACCAAACATGGTTTTAGGTCATTCCAGGTGTTATTTAGTTATAATAGTTTCAGGATCCTGTGAATGTGTGCTAGAAAAAAAATAATAATAACCAGCACGTCAAGCCTGTAATTTCCCAGATGGCAAGACATACAGAGAAGCTGAGTTAAATGAATCAAATGCTTGAATACATCGAATCATAATAGTGGAGGTATACGGATACTGGATACACTATGCCAAAGATCATGAAAGGACCAGTGGGACCCTGGAGAAACCACGCCAAAGAAATCCAGGGGTAATTCTGACTGCAGTGATTACATTAGACTTAAGACCCTGCAGAAAGGGACATGAGAGAGACAGCTGAGTCCAGGAGAGCTGAGAGCGAAGGGCAGTGACTGTGTGGTGACACAGGCAGATGTCCAAGGGCACTCTGGACACATCTCAGAAAGGTACCCACTGCAGGTGTGGGGAGGGTGACCATCCCCCAGAGTTAAACATACGCCAAATAGTGTTGGAGACAAAGATGTTTGAAAACTACTCAAACATGGCTTTGGAGGAAAATCTAAAGCAAAAGTGTAACAGAAAGTGTTAAATTAAACAACCTCCAAATCAATGAGTGTTGGCAAAGCTCAGCTGAGACCAGGCCCAGGAGCAGGAGGGTTGCTTTTTCACAGTTGTTCCCAATGTAATTCACTTCCAGCTCTCAGGCCCGAGGTCCAAGCCAGGAGCCAAGCTGCCTGCCCAACCTGCCTTTGTTGGATTCCATCAGAATTCTGAAGCAACCAGTTAAACTGAGACGATGTGATACAGAGAGATCAGGAAAAGGACAGGCAGACAGCAGTCAGGACGAAAGCACAGATGCTCCGATGAGGCGATCGACAGGGCACCCTCCCCTCCTCAGATTTATTCTTTGGGTTGCATGCGACCCCCCAGGCTCCCCACATTTACCCGGCCTTCCGTATTTCCATACTTATGAAGAAAGGAAAGAAGGAAAGCCAGCCTAAATTCATCCAAGATGTAAATGAAGCCCATCTTCAATGTTAAGTGCACTTCCAGGAAACCGAGGCGGAATCGCTGTTTACTCCAGCCTGGGTGATGCTGCCGCCACGCCACGCAGCACAACCTCCAGTCAAGCTATTAACTTGAACGTTGAACTTCACAGCCTGGCTGTCTTCCTCAGCCTTCCTTTTGATGTTACCTCCAAAGCAAAAGATCAAAGGCTTTGAGTGTGGTGAGGGGAAGTCCCAAGCTCTTAGCCTAGCAGCCTGTGATATATGTTAAAATCCTGGCCAAAAGAGAGCCGGGCAGGAGGAGCGGGAACCAGCTCCTGAGAGGCCTGGGGTGGGCAGGCAGCTCAGAGAATGAGGCCAGAGAAGAAATGAGGTCACTGGTGACAGAGATATCACGGACACACGATGCAGGTGCTTGGAATCTGCAATGCCCCCAAGAAGGAAAGTACCTTGACAGGTATCAGACATCCCTGCTGAATACCTCTAAAAGACCCAAACCCAACTCCCATAGGACCTTTGACTTCACCATGAACCTCTACCCATCATCCAAGAAACTTGAAACGGGTGTCTGCTGGGTCAGAGATACTGGTCCTGGGCTCTGGGGAGAAAGTACTTGTTAAGGGAATAATCACACCAGGCAATACACAGTGACTGAGATGCCAACACTGTAGAAAAAGAATGCAGGTGTAAGAGTATACAACACAGTGCCAGCCTCAGGCTGCAGCTAGGGATATGAAGTCCCCCAGAAGTTATGATGCATCACGGGTGGCAAGGAAAGGAACAGGAAGCCCTGAGAACAACATAGGGACCCAGCTCCTCAGGAGGAAACAAAAGGCTAGAGGAAGTGAGAAGGCCAGTGTGGTCAAGGGGTGGGAAGAGGCCAGCAGTCACACAGGGCTCACAGGACAGACTTGTGGCCTGTACCTACGATTCTGTGACACCTATTGGAACAAAAAAGCATTTGAATAAAGAAACACCCAAAGACTCCTCACCACGCTCAAAACCTTCCTGCTTTGCAGGAAGAATCTGGGATTAAAAGGTTCATCACGAGTGTCTGTATCAGAGGTTCAAATAGAAAAACTGGACTATGGTTATAGGACTCAGAGCAGCTCCCTCTGGGAAGGGGCTAGGACAATCCTTTTACCTAGATCAGGTTACCATGATAAAAGCATGTAACAGTTGGAGGTCTGTGCACTCTTAAGTTAGCCCCAATAAACAAAGAGATGTATGGGGGGGACCCAGCCACTGGCACTCTGCTCTACGGCCTACTCCCTGACACTGAACTTGTGTAGACAGAGAAAGTTCCAAATGCCTCCAGAACACCCCACCTCTGGGCTCTGCCTGTTCACACCCTAGAGAACCAGAACCGGCTGGAAATACAAAACCCAAGGTTTCAACTGAGCAAACAAACAAGCCTATCTCTGGCCCCTTTCTACTTTTAGCAACAGAAATTTGGCTAAAGGGACAAAATAGAGAAATTCTTGTGGGACGACTCTCATTATGGACAGAATGTGCTGTTTCCCAAGTTGTCTCCTCTCCTGAGTTCCATTTTATTTCTTACAATAAAAGTCTCTAAAAGGAATCAAACCCTGAGGGCCAAATTTATCCTCGTCCTCTGCAAATGCCACAGCTTGGTCCTCTAGGACACCAGCAGAGTTCCTTTCTTCCTCTCCAGTCAGGACTCAGCCACATCCCACTGGACTGCTTCTCCTCCTACCTCTGTGGATGTCCTGCACCAGGCCTGGTTGTTATTCATCAAAGCTACATTCTGTGTTTGGACAACAGCACAGGGCCCAGAGGCTTAAAAGAAACAAGCTGAATTAAGCGAGCCACCAAATCTATAGACAAAAATTCTTCCCAACCCACAGGGTGTGTTTTCCTTTTCTTTCCTCTCAGTCCAGGCAATACTCCAGGGGACAAGGACTAGTACTGAGGGAATGGATGGCTTGTTCCTTCTTCCTCTACCTACCTGGAACAAGTCCCAACCCTAGGATGAGAGTGGCAGTTCCATGCTAAGTCCTTGAGCAATCTCAGGGGTGAGGGTGGACAGAGAGAAAGAAAGCATGTACCCAGAAACCAATGTGCTCTGTGGAGAGTAACTGGGGTGGAGGATGGGAGGAGAGGAGATTTGAGTTGAGCCCTGTGGACCACTCTCATGATGAACACAGGAGTAGAAAAAGACATAGAATGTGGCCAATATAAGTTTCCATCCACCATAAGAAAATTAAAAGTAGAGAGAGGCTACACCTCACAGTTAACTTACAGCTACTACATAGACCTCCAGTCTATCCTAAGAACTAACCTTTCTCCTTGGACATCACCACAACCCTTGCCAAGACAACTGTTTGGAGGAAAGGAGGGTCCCACCTCTCTCAGCTTCCCAATGCACTACCAGACACATAAAGCAGAAAAGCCAGGTCATCATATACAATAACAGTTTGAGTACTGAGAACTTCATTCACTCATCCATCTATCTACCTATCCTCCCATCCATCTATCACCCACTCATTTATCCATCTGTCTGTTCATCCATTTATTCATTCATCCATCCATGTTTGACCTAAAACCTACCAGGTACCAGGAAACATGTTTGGAAAAATCACCAATTCAAGGTCTCCAGCTTTCCCTGAATACCTCCCATGCAGCAACAGAAGCTTTACAGAGAAGACATCCCCAGAGATCAGAACGTGGCGGGGCGGCTATGCAAAGACCCACTCCCAACAGTACACTCTGATGACAGTGAGGGAAGTTCCATGTTCATTGTCTTCAGACATGTGGTTAATCACAGCTGGGAGAGGAGACATAACATCCTAGCTCCAGACAGGGAAGGCTTGCTATAAAAAGTCAGGCTTCTGAAAGGAGAATTCTTCTCTCATTGCAGCCAGCTGCCATCTCTGGTTGGTGACCTATCTGGACTTTATTACTCTCTTGATCTGAATAAAGACCCAGGGGCCTTAAAGCACCACCGTCCTTTTGGCTGCGCATTCCAAAGGGGAAGCTGTAGCTAAAGAGCTGGTTAAACCCCAGCTTCCACACTCACCGCCAACCCCATTACAGCTTCCTGGAATATTAATAGTCATATCCCCTTATCCATGGTTTTTCATTTTCTGCAGTTTCAACTACCCACAATCAATCATGGTCTAAAAATACTAAACGGAAAATTCCAGAACTAATTCCTGCTTTAAATAATATTTATTAGAGTATATTATTACTGGTTATTGTTCCTGGTCTATTACTGTGCCTAATTTATAAATTAAACCTTATCAGAGGTATGCATTACAGGGAAAATAAAGTACAATATCTATTGGACTTAGTACTATGCACAGATTCAGTCATACAATGGAATGTATAGATAAGAGCTAAGTGCCTGGCTCATCTGGAGTCTACAGAGAGTCCTTACATCCTCCAACCACCAATGCCTCTGTTCTGTCCTTCCAGGACTCCTTGTCCAGCATCTTCCAACTCTCTAGCAGTCTCCATGTGACCAGAAGTCCAAGCAAGGTCTCTTCAAGGAGCTGGTGGTGTGCCATCTCATTCATGAATAACACAGCACCTGACTGGTTTGGGGTTATCAACTGTCCCTTCCCACACATTCCTTTAAGTTTCCAGGCTAAGGAATCCCAGTGGCACTCAGGGCTTTGTTTAATCTTTCAGTCTCAGAAGGTAGACAGTTCTGCACAGAAGGAGCTCATCCCTGTCACCTATGGTATACAAGTCTGTAGCTTGTCACCACCAAGTGCAGAGCCATCTAAAAGTGGGATGCAGAGCCATCTGGGGGTAGGAGGGATGGGGAGCAGAATCAGGTTCTAGTTCCGATGCCAACACTTGGTGCTTATGGGACTCAAGCAAGCTCCCTACCAGAAGCTACAGGTTTCTCACTTGTTAAATGAGAATCCCAGCTCCTGACCTCAAAGGTAGGAGAGACCAGACTGCTACTGTGTCCAACAGTCCAAAGGAGGTTAACTTGACAGGTGAGTCCCTTTCCCTCCCTCTGCCTATCCATAAAGCATTTTGTTAAAAACAAGGCTAAAAAGCAAAAGGTTCTGTCTGGGAAAGGGGGTCACGGAAGGGAGAGAATGAAGGATGGGGACAGTTATTATTGTTGAGCCTGAAAGCAACTCTAAGGAGTTAAGTGCCACCTCAGAGGACCATCCCCATGCCATGCTGAGGCTCTGGGGAGTGCTCATCACTAAGCAGTCACTACTGAAACCACATTGGTGGCTGGAAACAAATGTCCTGGCATCTAAGAGATCTCTAGGGGCAGGGAGGTGAGAACCTAAAGAGAAAAGACATCAAAAAGCCCCAAATCAAGACCTGATCACACATTGGTCACAATAAATAATGTTTGCTCAAAGGTGGGAGGGGGTGGGGGTGGACAGAGACAGGCCCTTATTGGAGAAGGCTGGCTTACACATCCAGTGTGGAAGAAAAGCTTGTTTTGTATGTAACACAATAGAGACATTGTTCACAAGTGTGTCGCCCATACATAATCAGGCCTGCCTCTGCGAATTACATAAGTCTCTGATGCAGCGAGAATCCAAGAATGAATTTCTTTCTACATTTACTCATAAGATTACATACTTGAGTTTACACCCACACACACACAAACAGACGCAAAATGAAAATTAGAAATTAGCAAAACTTAGACATATCAAACTGTTAGAAATGGCTACAGCTAACTGAAAGTGTGGTGAACTCTGATTTCCCTCATTTGTACCTTTCCAAAAAGTAGAGTATACGACTTTTATTGTCTTCTATGGTTTTATCCTCTCTCTGTCTCTCTACCTGTCTCTCTGTCTCTCTCTCTTTGTCTCTCTGTATGTGTGGTATACCTGTGTATATATATGTATGTTCAGGTGTGTTTGTCCATGCAGGTATGTGTGGAGGTCTCTTGCTGAACCTGGATCTCAACATTAGGCTAGACTGATTGGCCAGCCTGGTCTTTGTTTTATTGTTTTTTTATTGTTGTTGTTTGCTTGTTTTTGCATGGTGCTGGGATCCTAGTTCTGGTCTTTGTTTGGACAGCAAGCACTTCACCTGTGGAGCCAGCTCCATGATTGCATTATTCTAAGCTAATTTCATAGAGTCACCAAATAAAGCAGAAGGACTCTTTCTTTCTGCACATTCTAAGAGGCAGTCATTCATCAGCCTACTTGAGTCTTCCCACTCCCACCAGCCGACAAGGAGGTGGGGACTCAGACAAATGACCCCGAGGAGTCAACAGGTACGTGGTAAGTTTACCAAAATGTAGAACAGGAAACACACATATGACATGAAACCAGGCTTCTCAGCAGCAGGACTGCTGACATTCAGGACTTACTCATTCAGTGTCATGAGGGACAGTCTCATATACCTCAGGGTCTAGCAGCATCACTAACTTCTGACCACCAGACGCCACCAGCACCTCCCAAAGACTGATCACTCTAAATATGCTCGCCACCAGATGCTGCCAAATGCCCCTGGAGAGTAAAATCACCTCCCCTTGAAAACTACTAAACTAAGCAACCTGGGCCCAGCAGCCCCAAAGAACAGTGCAGAAGTCCTCCCACACACCCCGCCTCCACAGGCTTCCTTGGTGGCCAGTCCTTTCTGAGCCACAGAAGGCACTTAAGGACCACTTAACACAACTGAAAACATCTGGGGCTGCCACCTGGACGCTGTCTCTGGAAGCTAAATGCAACCAACAAGTTTCTGTAGTCACTTGACTCTCTTCCTAAACACAGGAGCTGGGCCATTGAACCTGGCATCCCATTTAACTCTTGGCCTCCCCAAGAGTAAATATTCTCATGCCATTTCACAGATGAAGAATGGAAGCCAACAAGTACCAGACCCTGTTACCAGCCTCCTGGCCTCTGAGCAGTTAGAATCAGACCTCAAAGCCCCCGTTTTTAGGCTAGTCATTTTATGCTGATAACTAGAATCAATACAGACCTGGGTTTCAAAAAGAGTTTTAGTTCTCTAGGAAATTACTTTGGGGAGAAAAGACTTGCTTGGTGAAGCCAGGTTTGAGTCAGATCTCATTAGTTCTCACTCAACACTCCAAAGACACTGAAAAGATAAGGTCTTTCTGCTAATAACTGGTATCCCCCAGGATTATCTGGTTCTCAGTCAGGAAATACACACTAGTCACTTCCTCCACATCCTTTCTACACTTTTGCTTTTGTTTTGTTTCTGTTATGGGGGCGATATTGTTGTTGAGATAGGGACTCCCTGTAGCCCCAGCTGGCCTAGAACTTACTATGTAGACCAGGCTGGTCTCGATCTCAGCCTGCCTCTGCCTCCTGACTGCTGGGATTGAAAGTGTGCACCACCACACCCAGCCCTATGCTTTCATTTTTTATGTTGGTGATGTATATGCATGTTATATGTGTATGTAGTATATGTATATACATGCTCATGTAGATGCACATGTGTACATGTGCATATAGATGCCAGAGATCAATGCTATTAGGTGTTTTTCTCTATCACTCTCCACCATAGTGTGTGTGTGTGTGTGTGTGTGTGTGTGTATAATGTATATTGCCTACAAGTAGGTGGGTGCACCTGTGTTATGCAATGCCCACAGAGGTCAGAAGAAGGTATCAGATCCCCTGAAACTGGAGTTACAGATGGTTGCTAGCCACCATGTGGGAGCTGGGAATCAAACCCGGGTCCTCTACAGAAGCAGTCAGTGCTCTTAACCACTGGGTCGTCTCTCCAGTACCCTGTCCACTTTATTTTCTGAGCCAGGGTCTCTCCCTGAACCTAGAGCTCACAGATTCAGCTAGACTGACTGCCTGGCTGGTGAGCCTCAGATATCTACCTGTCTCTTTAACATGCCTCCTCCCAGCACTGAGGATCACAGGCAACGTGCTACTGTACCCAGCTTTTACATAGGTACTGGGGATCTGAACTCAGGTCCTCGTGTTTGTACACTCTATTGACTGAGGCATCTCTCCAGCCCTCTAAGTTTTCTTTGTAGCACCAACCAGCAAGGCCACAGGTCCCTTCCAGGAGTTGCTAATAAACCAAAGAAAAGTTTAGATCATCTTCCCTGTATACAAAAGAAGCAGAGAAGAAAACACTGAATGATTAAAAACTCCAGTGATGGAACGACTGTTCCCATGCCCAGTCGGTCTCTTCTCTGAGCATAAAACACCAGCTAACAGCACTGAACTCCAAGCTGGCTGACTGGGGTTCCACTAACCCTGCAGGCATTTTCCTTCTTTCAAAGTTTCTATTAACTCCCCACTGATGTGCCCTAAAAGAATTTTTAAGGGCTTGGAAACACATAAATAAAATAGTCTTTGTTGGACCAGCACAGCCAAATGAAAGTCTTTCACCTGTAGCAGTAGTGATAAAAGTTTCAGACCTCGCTTTTGCAGGATTCAACTGCAGACTAAGGTGAGCCTAGAGTTTTCAAACTGTCTGTAGCAGGAGCTTTCTTGCCCTCCAGCACATGCCAAGGGCAAGGCAGGAAAGGGAAGGTGTACCCACCATACAGACAGGGTACAAGAAATATTCTGCTCCCCACTCTGGAGAGCTCTGCTTCATCCAGAGCCTTCCTAAAGCATCCTGCTAATCCTGTTCTCCAAAGCCCAGTTCACACAGAGTTAAAGACAATGGGGAATCCTCAGAGACTGTGGCCTGGGGGTACAGTAGAAGGCTAGAGAGTGGAAGGTAGAGAACAGAGATAGATTTGACTGAGAAATAACACCCTACCACATCCAATACCCAGGAAGAGAAGCACCTGTCCGACCTAGGGCTGCACAGTAAACAGTCAGCCATGGGCTGGCATGGGGAAAGCCCAGGCATCCGTGCAGCACGCTCAAGTACTCCATGACTTCTAGCAGAATGAGGATGTCCACCTTCCCCTCCAGGCCCAAAAGACAGTTTGCCGGTGCTCGGACAACAGAGGCACTGCCAACGGCCATCCTAAGCAAACAGCACAGCTCGCACTGTCCAGCAAAGCCATCAGCCTTATTTGGCAGATTAAATAGTTCTGGTGTCTTGCTATGAGCTATTCATCAAAGCTGGGCCACTGTTAACTGTGAGCTCTCAGGTGTGTCACTTTGCTTCTCCGAGCCTTGAAAGAAAAGAGACTGGCCAGATAGTGCCAAGCCCTCCCGGTCATTCAAGGTTATACAAGTGCTCCTTGACTTACTACAGTCAAAAATGCATTTAACGCATTGGCTAGCTAACCTTGGGAGCACATCACTTAGCCCAGCCTGCCTTCAACATGCTCAGAAAGTCTCTTTACAATTTGACAAACTCTTCTGACACAAAGCCAACTTTATGATAAAGTGTTGAATAGCTTGTCAATAGTGAGCACTGTTACTGAGTTAAAAACAGAGGTTATAAGGGAATGCTTATAACACACCATTATTGTAAAACCAACCATCCTAGGTCAGGGATTTCTATTTGGCAAAGGCCTCAGGCCTTAATCCAAGTGGGGATCATTTACCTCAGCCCCTCTAGAGTTTGGTTACTATGCATCCTAGATAGTAATCCAGATAATGCATGAGCCCCTCCCAAGAGGGTGACATCTCTTAACTGAAAAAGCAGGTGCCTGTACCCAGACACAGAAAAAAGTAAAGAAAGGTGAAGCAAGGCTCGTCATAGATCTGGAAGGCTGCTCAAACATCCACCTTCACTCTTCCCATAGTGCATTGGTGCATCCTCCAAAGAACTGTTCAGACTTTTAGTTGCAGGACTTCTCAGAGTACTCAGGACCTAACAAGCATCATAGTCTTCCAGGAGCTTTTCCCATAAAGTGGCTCTAGAACTTCTGCAGAAGGCTCTCGGGGTAGTATCCCGAGGCCATACACAATGACCACCTGGTTGTACTTTGTTTTATGCTTGAGAAAATGATCTGGGGAAAGGAGAGCTAGAAGGCCACCATACCCTTCCCCATCTCCCCAGTCCCAGGCTAGCTTCTATATCCGGCCTGCATGTCTTCTTTTTTTTTGGTCTTTCTGAGACAGGGTCTCCCTATAGCCCCAGTTGACCTGGAACTCCCTATGTAGACCATGCTGGCCTTGAACTCACAGAGATCCACCTGACTCTGCCTCCTGAGTACTGGAATTAAAGACACAACACCACACCTGGCATATCTTTCTACTTTGAACACAATATAGACAAGGATAATTATAAACAAACCAGAAGTAACCAAAACCACAAGTTATCTGAAGTTTTTCCAAACATCATAGTTCCCCAAGACCTACAGCTCACATCCTTTAGGTAGCAGCTCATTCTAGAATGGGAATCCCTTAGGCTGGAGTGTTGTCTACATATGCCTTATTTATGTGACAAGTAACTAAATCTCATGATACATGATTTTCCATTCTTACCAAAAGAACAACTCCACTCACTTGTACTCAGGCTCCTCGGCCCAGGACCTCACCTCACAGACAGCTTCCTCCCCTCCTTCCAGAAAGCAAACTGAGACAGTATCTACAGAGCACCTGGAGCTCCTGAGAAGAAAGGCACCAAGCAAAGCCAAGGTACTATTCTGTGATAACAAGGGCTTGGAATCTCTCCACAAAGACATCAGCAGCATGCAGACTTGTTCAGGCCCCACGCCTAGTGAGCTACAAGGCACTTCCTGCCTCTCCTACAAATCAGGGGATGGGGTTTCCAAAAGGCTGCCTGCTCAGCCATGCAGAGCATACACAGCCAATAACACAAGACCATTTAGTGCATTACGAAGCCCTGGATAGACAGGGTGCCACAGCAAGGGCACCCTAAGGTCCCACACAGAGGGAAAGCCTAGTGCTCACTCTGGGGACAGAGAGAATGACTACAGAGGATCTATCACAAATAATTAGAATAATTATTAGCATTCACAGGCAACTACTAATGGAGAGAACTATAGAAACACGCTCCAACACTGCTAAACACTGCTTTAATTTGATGGAGATATTGTAGTAACTAACAAAAACCAAACAAAATAAATTTCTGTAAGTATAGCAAGTTCAGATCACTTTTGCCCACTGTATACTGTTCCCAGTCAGCAATACAAAAGAAAAACCCTGTGCTGATGAAAAACATTGTGGCCCTCATTGTTTGAACTTCTCAAACAGGCCTGAGTCCACAGCCTGGCCTAACTCCTCATAGCTGTGTGACAGTGGGCAAGCTGCTTCCCTTTCCTGGGTCTCCTCATATGAAAAGAGCATGCCTCACACTGTAATTAGACTGCCTAATATCTCTAAAGCACTTAGCTTGGTAACTGCTCAGTAAACAGTTGTTCTAAGACCTCACTATTTTGTGGTGAATGGGACACCTGAACAGGAAGGAGTCTTACCAAACCTGTAGAACTGATCAGAATTCCAGTCACTCCCACCCAAGTCCCCATGGTCATGGTGGAGCAGGAGTCACTTTTTTTTTTTAATGTTTTAGCATTCCTCAAGCTAAATTCTAATAGCTCTGAGGAACCTAGACGTTTCCTTGCAGTCTATGAAAAGAAAATGCTCTTGAAAAGTCACCCCAGAAAGCTACAGAAATCCTCACTTCTAGAACCTGGATTCCAATCCCAGCTCTGCTTCTAAGGAGCTACGACCTTTACTTCCTTTCATCCCTTCAACAGAGAAGATAGCATGAAACAGTCTCTTTGTCCCTTTCACCTGCAAGGTTCTGACCAGGCATGCCAGCCAATAATTCCTGGTTACACCTTGTCTGACTACTGGCCAGAACAGCCAGTTGACTTCAACAACCATCTCAGGAAGAAAGAGTGGGCAACAATGGTGATTAGTGACCCACTAAAGACTCCACTAGGATCTTGGTTAAAGCCTGTGAGACTGGGGACTGTGGTCATCACTAAACACTAAGACCATACATAATACAAAGGACTGGCTAGGGAGGTCTCATCCATGAGGATCCTCAGTGGCCTGACATGTTCATTCTTTCCAAAGAGCATCTCTGTTGATATCTTGGGCACACATCACATCACAGTGCCCTTTTCTAGGCTTCAGGTATATCTTCCAACAGATCTCCTTCAGTATTCCTAAAAGCACCTTTTGTTGGTGCTAGACCAGCTACTACCATGGATGGGGCCCAGGTTGCTTGGGTTGTCACATTCCAGGGGATAATGAAGTGTCAGGCCTCTCCCTGGGAGCAACAGAGCACTGTGAACTCTGGAGACCATACATTCTGTTCCGGGCTCACTCCCTCCCAGCCTGCTTCCAGGAAGTCTCTAAAGACAACTCAGCCCACCTCAGGGGACTACAGGAAGTTGTATAAGGGTCATGATTGTAGAGTCCACAGCTGTGCTAGATACAAAGTTTATGGAAAGTACTTAGCCATTATTTTATCTTGAATACAGTTTACTCAATGAAGGAGGGGAAAGAGGAACAGCAGAAGAATCTCTGCTCCTAGGAGTCCTAGCCGTCAGTGGACACGAGGGAAAGATTCAGTACCACATTTATTTTCACAAATACTTCTGGAGCCCTGAGACAGTGAAGACAAAGTCACACCTGGCATTCCTCTACCTTTATGGAGTCAGCCCAGGAGGAGAGGTTAGGTAACAGAAAATGCAAAGTTCCAATCAACACTCCAGGAAACCAGTGGGTAGACCCCAAGCAAAGAGTGGCTCAGGAATCGAATGCCGCCTGCCTCGGACCTCTTACGACTGAGTTAGCTGACAAACGGGCAGTAGTGAGCTTAGGAGAAAACAAGCTAACCACACAACAGCCCCGCTGAAAGGAGAATATCTGAGCTGCCTGACACCAGACGAGCTCCATAGGTGCCCCACAGGCACCAGCACACAGTGGGGTCTCTCCACTCCCAGTTCCTCCTTCTGCAGTGTGGGTACCCAAGAAATCACAGAAACTAGGTAGACAGCTTTGCTCCCATTTCCAAGGTAGAGGCAAAAGACAATGAGCTACTACCAAATGCCAGCCTTTGTCTGGGTACAAAAACCTCTTAGGAGACCTGCCTCTGTGGACAGCCATGTGCTCCTGCTGGAGAAAAAAAATAATTAAAGCCAAACTGTAAACATATCAGATTCTTCTCCGGCCCAGACACAAGTGCAACTTTTCACAAGTTCTTACTTACCTGCCCAAGTCCTGAGTCCCTATCTCTACCTAAAGAGCAGTTCGGGGCTTCTCCATAGAGAATTTACCTTGTCTGTAAAGTCCTTCTGGTCCACACAACCAACCCCACCTATCACCAGTGTCTTTTCTTCTCATGAGAGTAGAGGCAGGAGGCAGGGGATGAGGAAGAGGGCTTTCCTTTTCTGAAAGCATCCAGGTGACTATTTTATAGCCAGAATTATAAGCTACTGGGAGATGGAAACTTAGAAGATGGGAGAGGTATCTATACAGTTAAAACAATGGAGAATTTTTTTCCCTCCTAAGGTACAATCTTTATATTGTTTCTGTCACATTTTAGTATCTTGCCTAACATAGACTGGGCATCACAGATTCATTTTAAAAGTTTGGCAGTTGCTCAAAAAACTTAAACAGTTATCACATGATACAGCAATTCCATTCCTAAGAATGCACCCAGAGGAAAGGAAAACACGTTTGCATACAAACATTTATGCAGAAATAGTCACAGCAGTGCTCACATACAACCAAACAGATGAATGAATAGGCAAGTGAGTGAATGAATGAATGAATGAATGATATATCCATATAATTGATTATTTGGCTATTAAAAGAAATAGAATACTGATATATGGACCTTGAAAACGCTAAGTGAAAGAAGCCAAACAGAAGACCACATATTGAATGATTCTGAAAGCGCATATGAAATGTCAACCATAGCTAAATCCAAGCTGGTGAGGTGGCTTAGCTTACTACCCAACAATGCAAACTTGACAACCTAAGATCCTTCCTGGAAACCAGAGACTGATGGAAAGAGAGAACTGATTATACAAAGTAATAAGTAATTTCCTTTCTTGGTTTTTTGTTTGTTTGTTTTCTTGAATGGGTCTCCCTGCAGCCCCAACTGACCTGGAACTTGCTGTGTAGACCAGGCTGGCCTCAATCTCACAAGATCTGCCTGCCTCTGCCTCCTGAGTGCTGAGATTAAAGACATGTGACATCACACCTAGCATAAATTTAAAAAAAAAAAAAAAAAAAAAAGGTAAATCTAGTGTGTGCCAGAGTCTATGAAGATGAGGAAAATATTCTGCAGTTATTCAACTACACAAGCCATAATACACTAAAACTCACTTTAGATACGTGGACCCTGTGGTCTCCACATGTCTTAGTAGACCTGTTGTCATCATAAAAGAAGAGAGCCACAGCTGTGCTTCCAGCAGCCTGAGAAGCAGCTTGTGGGCTTCACCTACTTCTTTAGTAAGGTAACAGTGTTGCTGTTTAAAGTGCTTGGTAGGACAACTTCCAGGTACCAAAGTGCCTGGGCACCCTTGCCATTTAGGCACAGGCACCCAATTCAGGACACAGTCCTTGGCCACAGCATCATCTAAGCATGCTGACCAAGATCGTTCTGGGTCTTGGCCCCAAGACTTCCTTCACTACATGGGGTGAGGAGAAGACCCAAGGTGAATCTCAGTTAGGAGCAAGGTGAGAGGAAATATGACCCAGGAAGTGCATGAACAGCTCTAACAGAACAGCGCTAGATGCTGGGATCTCAGAGCTTTGTATTTAGAATGCACCAGGGGCCAGAAGCCCAACATCTCCCACCCTGAATCCTAGGACTGTGTCCCCCAGGAGCTCGCAGCTTTGGCAGAGATAATAGCATCTTAGCACCCAGCAGGCCTTGCTGGGCAGGCTGCGCTCCTTTTCGTTCCAGAAATGCTAGCCCAGCATTCAGGCAATTGGCAGGGAGCTGGAACTCGAACCCAGGAATCCCAACGCCCACAGATTCTCACCTCCAGCTCCAACAAAGCTCCCTTTGTTGGGCTTGGGTGTCTCCCAGAGGGCACGTTTCCCTCCCAGGGCTGGGGAGCGGAGGCGAGGGTGGTGTGTGGAATGGCATCTATGCTGCCGACGTGGGCGCTCTGCTTTCCAGGTTGCCCAATCCCAGTGCCTGAAGGGACGGATGGGCAGAGCTTGGCATAGGGTGCCCTGCAAGGAGTCAGGCCCTAGACCAGTCACACCTCTGCCCCCTGCCCAGACTTTGCAGCTCTCTGAATCCAAAGCCTAAACAGCGGGATGCCTGGAGACTGCATCCTGCCTGGGCAATGGGGCCAGCAGTGAACAACAGAACTCTTGTTCAGACATGCTTTTGAGTCCATGAGGGTAACCTCCAGAAAGACTTCTAAGTCAATCCCAAGCTAACCTGTCCCCAGATCCCAATGCAGGCCAGCTCCAACACCGTGCATACAATAATGGCGTCTCATCCCTCCGTGATGCTAAGCACTACCATAGACAGCTCAGCCTACCTTCCATCTTTCCCGAGATTTTTCCAGAAGGCCAAATCTAGTACGCAGCTGAGGGATAGAGCCTAGCTCTTCTTTCATCTCTTCCCAACAAATCACAGAGGCCTTCGCCAGGAACACATGCCCTAAAGGTGACATGACCTGACTGGAGGATGTGCTACCCATAAAGAGAGAACACTAAGCCTGGCCCCATTTGGTAGTAGGAACAGCTCACCTTGTGGCTCTTCTCACCCCAAGGGAGGGGTTGTTCACTTGCTAAACCACTCAGGAGCGTGGGGCTCATTTCACTACATACAGTGTAGACAGCAAGCTATACTAGCAAAATCTCTGTAGTGCCCCATTTCCTGGAGAGGAAGACTAAGTTCTGAACGTGCTAAGGGAAGCCAGATGGCCATAGTCTGGATCCTCAACTTGGCGTATCCTCTCCAGCTGGCTAAAAGATCAAACAGAAAGTTCCTGAAGGTTCCTGGAGAAAGCCACAGAGCTTACGCGGTTGCAAGAAGGCAGAACCAAGCTATAAAACTATGGGAGTCAAGATCCTCTAACACACAAGTTAAATGGTTCCAGGGACCTGGGGTAGAGTACTTGTCTAGCATGTTCAAGGCCCTGGGTTCCATCCCAAGTACCATAAGAAGACAAAAGACAAGACCTTTGTTTCAAGTCAGTCTGCATAACTCCCACCTCACAGCCATCAAACTTTGCCAATCTGATGCTCAAAACTACCCATTAATATGAGCAAGGAAACACCATTCCTGTTTTAAAAGTGCGAAATAGGCTTAGCAATGTTGAAAGCCTGAAACATTGTTTAACAAAACTTTCAGATTCTGAGATTGTGGGGCTAAGGGTGCAGGAGAGGGGAAAGATGCGGCCATGAATTTCACTACCTTGAACTCCTCTGGTATTTAGGGGACATCATAAAAAGTGACCCTTCAGACACCAGGAATAAATAAATGGATGTGTTTAATCTAGGTTACCGTGGGAAACTGTAGGAGGTCAATCATGAATAAAGTGTCCAGGGCCCATTGCTGTGTGGCCGGTACCTTGGAGAATGAACTCCGAGCCCAGAGGAGCGCTGAGAGGCAGGCAATCATCTCAATATTATTAACAGTAATGCGAACGCACTACCAGGAAAAGTCAGTTATGCATCATGCCAACCTGAACTTCATTTCGCCATATGAGCTGCAGGGCATCAAAGCCAACAAATTCACAGAAATGTTCAGGGAAAGGAGGAGGGAGAAGAGAAGAAAGCCCAGCCTTCTGCCTACCACCATCCCCTTCCGCCCCCCCCCCAACACACACACCATCCATTAGAAAACATATTACTCAATAAATCATAAGGAAGTTCAGTCTGCAAAGTACCACATCATGCTAACGGGAGTCAATACCCCCACCCCACAAGACATCACAAAAGAATTTAGATCTCCATCTTCTCACCAATTCATCCACCCCTTCTTGGTCTAAATGAAATAAAATGCTATCACAGTGCTGTGTTTTAAAAGAGTGTCCGAGAAGGTAGAAAAGGTTACCCACAGCAAGCAAGGACTGCCATCCTCACCATAGCAACGCGCCTATTTATAATATGGTCTACCTGCATCAAAGGCTCCACAGACACTCAAGGCAAGCCTGGTGCTGCATCCGAGCCTGAAGATGAAGCCGAAAACTCTCACAAGCATGTCAATGAAACTCTTCCAATTACATGACATGCCACAATTATTAGCTCTATCAGGTTTTTGTGTTTTATTTTTTCCTTTCCACCCAAGTAAGAGTAAAGGGCAAAAGGAACGCAGTTTCTAGGATGAGGTAGAAGCCCAGGATGTGACTTTTAAAGTGCTTTGGCAATCTCCTTTTCTACTGAGTAACCCCAAAGGCAATGGCAAGATCGCTAAGAACTGAACCTGAAGCTGAAAATCCACACACCCATGTTGAGCTCACGCAGCCTTGTGAGGTGCAAAGCCTCAATCATTCCCTCCACAGGGAGAAATTCCAGAAGCAGACTGATGCACATTAGGCCTGGGGTGGGGAGTGGGTGAGATAGCCTTTTGTTTTAGTGTCTGGGAGACACGGGAACCCACCATTGGATTGCTTACAACTATGGAATCCAGAATTTGGAAAAACAAGCCCAACACAATTTCTAACTGTGGCTTCCCCCTTCATTCATCAGTGCAGCACCTACATCTCACGGCAGACCCCTGGTCTGGGGTGGGGGGATTAGTCAAGGCCAGATCTTACCGGCAGCCACTTACTAGTCAAGTATCCTTCAGCAAGTCCCTCACATTTGAAATTCACTTTTCCCCTATATATAATAGAGTCGATATATAAAGTAAGCATCAAGTTGAAAAATAGAATGATCCAGAAACTGATCATGCTAAGGGTGCAAAAAATATCTCTTTTCCTTTTGCTATTAAGGTTGAATAAACAAGACCTAAGTTCCTGTACCCAAGAGAATCACCAAGAAGACTTTGCACTGGGCAGATAGCTCAGTGGATAAAGCATTTTACTCCCTAAATATAAGGACCTGAGTTCAAATGCCCAGAACCCATGTAAAGCTAGGCATGGTAGGTAGCACACACCTGTGATCCCATTGTTCATACAGAGAAATGGGAGGTGGAGACAAGAGTCTCCCCAGAGATCTATGGGAAAGCTAGCCTACAGACACAGCAGTAAGACTTTGCCTCAAACAAGGTAGAAAGTGAGTACCCCCACATGTGCCCCATGGCTTGCACACACCTTCACACACACACATGCACACACGCATGCAAGATATACATATAAATACACAAGAGAGAGAGAGAAAGGACTCCCACAAAACAGGATTTTCCCTCCCTAAACATAATTCTGGCATTAATGCCAGGCCCATTTCAGGGCTCAAAAAACTGAGGCTAGAGTCATCTGCAAGACTGATAACTGATCATGTTTAACTTCAAACCTGGGGGGTCAGGGAGCATGAGCAACTCAGCTGGCCTGTTTCCAAAAGGAGCTATTGACGGGAGGCAGAAGGACAGCAACCCAGGTTATTCTGACTTAGTCTCACGGCAGATGAGGCATCTCTTGAACCAAGATGGACGGGACATAAGAACAGGGGCTCCAGAGAGAACGCAGGATCCAGAGCTGCAGATACCACCACTGCTCAGGATTGTTTCCCAAAGGAATGTACATTATTCTCAAAGGACAAGGCACAACAGACACATTACAGGCCTAAATAAGTATGCCTTGCTAGTAGGAGCTACACAGACACACACACACAGAGACACACACAGGCACAGATGTGCGTCCCTAAAAATGAATCCCAGGCTTTTCCCTCCTGTGTTTTTGTCTCTCTTCTTTGAGACCCAGGATGCCAGCTGAAGTTGTACAATGGCCCCCAACTGCCTGGGCAGGGGCAGATCCTTCTGGCATCTTGCTAGATCTCTGAGCTGTCCATCAAACCTATGGCTGATGGCTTCACACTCACCTTGTCTACCTATGAGGTTCACAACAATCTTTCCAGCTTTGTCATCTGAGATCTCAAGTTTGCCAGGATACCCAGGCTTTACCTGAAACTGAATGATTCTGCTGGTATACAACTACAACTGACTGGGAGCTTGGTGCTTACTTCTCTGCTCAGTACTGAGGATATTACTTCTCCGCTCAGTACTGAGGATACTACTTCTCTGCTGAGTACTGAGGATATTACTTCTCTGCTCAGTACTGAGGATATTACTTCTCTGCTCAGTACTGAGGATATTACTTCTCTGCTGAGTACTGAGGATATTACTTCTCTGCTGAGTACTGAGGATATTACTTCTCTGCTTAGTACTGAGGATATTACTTCTCTGCTGAGTACTGAGGATATTGCTTCTCTGCTCAGTACTGAGGATATTACTTCTCTGCTGAGTACTGAGGATATTACTTCTCTGCTTAGTACTGAGGATATTACTTCTCTGCTGAGTACTGAGGATATTGCTTCTCTGCTCAGTACTGAGGATATTACTTCTCTGCTGAGTACTTAGGATATTACTTCTCTGCTCAGTACTGAGGATATTACTTCTCTGCTCAGTACTGAGGATATTACTTCTCTGCTCAGTACTGAGGATATTACTTCTCTGCTCAGTACTGAGGATATTACTTCTCTGCTCAGTACTGAGGATATTACTTCTCTGCTCAGTACTGAGGATACTCCCGGGAGCACCAGCCAGATATTCCAGAGTACCCTTACCACAGTGTGAAAACATGGCAGAGGCTCAATGGCTGCAGGGCTTGCCTAGCATGCTTGAGACCCTGGGTTTGGTCTCTGGCACAAACTGAGCATAATGGCTCGTATCTTCAATTCCAGCACTCAGGAGGGGATCAGGAATTCAAGACCAGCCTCAGCTATATGGAGAGATCCAGGCCAGCCTGTGCTACAAGAGACAGGAGGGGAGGGAGAAAAGAGAAAGACAGTACTCATGTCTGCTTTAAACATTTTGGGAAATAAAAGGCTTTAGCTTCAGAGCCATGAGATGACTCAGCAAGGAAGGGGGCTTGTTGCCAAGCCTGATGACCTATGTTTGATCTCCAGAACCCACATGGTAGAAAGACAGAACCATCTCCCACAAATTGTACATACACACACACACACACACACACACACATATAAATATATAAATGTACTTTTTAAAAAGCTGCTTCTAAGTGGCTTTATTTTAAAAATAAAAGCAAAAGATACAATCTCATTTCATTAGCGCAATAATAGTGCAATAATCACTTGAGGGAAGTGATTTTACTATGCCTGTTTTATAAATAAGGAAACAGAAATTAGGGATGCAGGCACAAGGTCAGATGCAACCACAAGCTGTACAGCCAGGATCCAGAGGTGGTTCTGCCAGGCTGCAGTCAAGCTATCACAGCTGCTTCCTCGGTCCTGACATTTCTCTGGGTATATCATGTGCATCTAGAATAGTTCTTAGCATGATACATATTTGACTCAGGTTATAGCTTCCAAACTTGCTAAGCCAAGACCAACAACAGAAAATGCTTCTTCCTTGAGCCTTGCAGAGTGTGAGATACTCAGGGAAGACACTCTGGAAAAAAGAATTCGATGCACTCACCCACACCTCCAGGCCGGGGAGTAAAATCAGTGACATGAAATAGCATGGACTTGTTCACTTCCAAATATTAAGTTATACTCAACTAGAAATTTCCAAACCAGGAATCTTGTATCACCAAAGCAGAGGAAGTAGGATAGGTTGACCTAACACCCACCCGAGCAAACTTCTCAAACTGACATTTCCTCAATACCTTCCAGGGGCACCACGGAAGCCACCAGAAAGGGAGGTGTGCAGAAAAGACTCCAATACATTAGCCATAGCCAAAGCATTTTTTTCCACCAAGTGCCGCAACAATAGTGACTTATAAGTGTGCAGACCGATTATAGCTTTACTTTCAAAAGAGCTTTGATTGATCTTTTTTGATAGACCTGAAATAAATTAAACTAGATTGACTCACTTGAGAATGGGCTCTAATCCCTTAGTCAGATCCCGGAGAACTCAAACCAAACCAGCTGTTAATTTAGGCTTTATAAGATAAAGCATGAGCAATCCAAGCTGATGTACCCCAGAGCAAAGCTGACATCATCTGTGAGCAATCAGCCCACTGCTTCTTTCAGGAACTAATCAGTTCTTGGGTGACTGGGTGCCAAGCTGCTGCTCTCAGAGAAGGGAAGAAAGGCCGAGGGGAAGACAGCGCCCAGCTGACACTCCCTGAAGCAAGCTCAGATCCCGTCAAGACATTTCCATTTTGCTGTAAGTCATCAGTCTCCTGCTCCACAAGCAGCCGAGGGTTCGACCTGAGCCCAAGTACCCACATAACCATGGAGTAAGAGGAAGTGGCCACGCTCACGATATTTCTTAAAAAGGGTGAGAAGGCAGAATTATCCAGAAGAATATTCCCCACCACTGTCTCATTTCCTCACCTTTGAAGATCACACTGTCCCCTTTATCTTTGCTTCTGGGTGCCTTTGATTTGAATATAGGAATTTCAAGGCTTTCAAGTGGCATTGTGGCAGCTGCCCGTGACACTAATAGAGTTAACACGAGCATACGTGTACACACACACACACACACACACACACACACACACACACACTTCTTCTAAGCTAAGCTCCACTCCCTATCAGATAGCCTTCCCAACTTTCAGCAACATTTCCTCTAAAGTGCCTCATGTGAAGATGGGCAATCACCTTTTAAGGGGACCCCACCCACAGCCTGAACCCATGAAGTCCAATATTTGTGCAAACAGCAAGACTGACAGCCTTTTGCTCCTAAACAATAAAGTTTCATATAACACTCTGTTTACCGAACATAAGGGGATCAAGAATTGAAATCCAATTTGAGGAATTATGGTGCCTTTGGACTGTTTTTCCTCAACGATGAAAAAAGACAGGCATGTTGTTCCTGGATTTAAGCCAGAAGAAACTGATCCTTGTAGTAATACAAGAAAAAAGAAAGAGAGAAAGAAATGTATGTGTTTATACATGTACTGGGGGAGGGGCTAGCTCTAACAGGAGTTCAATCCTGAGGAATAAATGAATTTGTTTCACTCACTGGAAGGAGCCTGAAATTTCTTTCAAAGTCCTATTTTAATATTCATCTGAAAAGCAGAACACCATTCATGTCTTATGGCTTCTGAGAAGCAGACGAAATATAATAAGATGGAATGAAAAGACGCAGAAAAATCAGCCATGTAGTCTATTTGCTTCAACAGTAGCAGAATGAGTCAAATGACCCCACAGTTGTTGAGAGGAGCCAGGACTACAAGTGTTATTCCCTTTGGAGAGTAAGCACTGCTACCCTAAGCCACAGTACCAAGGCTACTTGTATGCTGTCTCATTTGATCCTAAAGTGAAAAATAGCACTGACCTATAGATAACACATACTCAAGGAAGTTAAATAACCGGCCAAGGGCCACATGTGATCAATGGACAGTTCTGCCTCAAGTCTCCAGAGACATCGGGCATTGGTGCCTCGTTTCACAGCAAGAACTTTTCACTTCTGAGGTTCTGAGAGTCAAACCCAGGGCCTCACACATGCTCAGCAGGTACTCTCCCACTGAGCTATACGCTTAGCCCCACAACCAAAGCTTTTAAAGCCACATAGAACATTTTTCTGACTTCTCATTGGTCCTGTCACTGTACACATCCTAAGGAGGTATGTTGCAGATGAACAAACTATAATGGCCCTGAGAATCAGCTAGTCACAGCCAGGTTATTTGACAGCAGACCTAGAAATGTTCAGAGACCCTAGTTTCATCTGGCCCTCACCATTACACACAAACACAAAGTTCTCCCCAGAGGAAAATGGCTGGCCTGGCCTCACCAAATGCTGCCTGGGAAAACAGGTGGATGTTGGGGTTAGTTTGAGGAGAGAGGGAGTGACTATTAGATTAAATAAATTAAGATATTTTTGACAGGGAGGAAAAATAATCACAGAAAAAGCACAGATCCTGTAGAAAAGCCATGCATCTACCAAGATGCTCACGACAAACAAGGTCACAAGGGAGGGGGACTGTGCAAGCCACTTCCATAGCCTACAGCCACTGAGCCAAGTTTTTAAAAATATTAATTAATTAATTTCCATAGCTTTCTGATTAACAAAACCCACTGAAATGCAAGTCTTTTTTTTTTTTAATTAGGAGGTTGGAGAAATCTGGGAGTGCTAATAACACTTATTTATTGTTCTACACCTCCCCAAGCCAAAAGGAAGAGAATATGGGCAAATAGTCCACAGAGAGGATGGCAAGGTAGCTTAGCAGGTAAAGGCACTTGCACCCAAGCCTGGCAACCTGTGTTCAAAGCCCAGGACCCAAGTTGTCCTCTGACCTCCATGCACACAAATGCATGTAAGTTTTACACCAAATAAGCATAAAATGATTTTTTTTCTTAAATCCACTAATCAGAATTGCTTTCTTCTTCCTCATATTTCACTTGGGCCTCTTTTTCCATCTGGGCCTCTGATAGCAACAAATACAAGCAGCTTTAAATTCAGCCATCTGCAAATAGGGAGGTTCCAATCGAACCTTTTAGAACCAGAACATGGTAAAGAAACAAATTTGCTGCTTTTCTTCCAGTCAGTGAGAGGATCAAGGTGATTCCTCTAAGCTCTGGCGGGAATGAAGCATCCTGCCCCAGGCCCATCTGAGAGTATCACTGTCATCCAGGTTTAGGAGTGAACAGGCCCTGACTGGTTTGCCTACTGATGGATTTCTTACTCAGGAGAGAACTACAACAAAGTTCCAGCAAGTTAGCCTGTGCTAAAGTCTCAAGCTTGACTGAAGAGATATTACCACATCATTCCATGAGATACAAATGTCCAGGGACCCAGAATCATCAGCGTCCATCCCACGTTCCCCAGGTCTCTCATCCCTGGTAACCAACTAATACTAGGTATCTTTAAGGCAAACTAGAGGAGAAAAGAGCTGTTACGTGCTCGTTAAGACTCAGACAAACAAGGGCCTGATCAGAACAGCCGGAGGAAAAACCCTCCTAATAACAAAGAAAGAAATACGTTATTAAGTTCACAAGCCATGAGCCAGAGCTCTGCCTTCCCAAAACCAGAAGGGAATGACTGTCCAATTGATATTTTTAATGACGTTTTGAAACAACAGAAATGCAACCAAAGAGAACAGGCATTACAAGCAAAAGTCCACAATTCCTGTCTTCCTGTCACTCATTTCATGCCCATCAGAAGTTGAACGACTCTGAGTCCAGGCCCCGCCTCTAGGTTTTTTGTTTGTTCCCCATGGGGAGGTAAATTGTGTCAGCTGGCTTCTTTCACATAACTCTCTTCTCTTCAAAAGGGGCTCTTACCACACTCTCTTGCTGGAGAAATGACTCAGGATCAGATCCTTGGTGTGGTAAGAGGGAAGGAGAAAAGCAAGAAAACCCAGGGAAAGTCAACACAGGTTATTAGGAGTTTGCCAGACAGGCAAGAGTCTTAATATCAACAGTGTTAAATGGGGGACCTAGGAGCACTCCACGGGGGACAGTGACACACCACTACATTGTTGCCATGTATTGGGCGCCAGGTTAGGACCCTCTGACAGAGCTCCACAAGCCCCCTCATTAAATCTATTTCTCTCAAATGAGAAAACAGAGGCACAGAGCAAGTCAGTCACAAGCCCAACTTAAAAGTTTTAACCTTACATTTGTAACAACAACAAAAATAATCTAATCCCAGCACTCATGAGGATCTCTATGAGACTGAGACCAGCCTGGTCTACATAGCAAGTCTCAGGCCAGCTTGGACCACAGGGAGACCCTGTTTCAAAAAAGCTCAACCATAAAGAATGAAATTACATCATTTTCAGGAATAGGGATGGTAATGGAGATCATCGTGTTAAGTGAAATAAGCCAGACTCTGACAGTTCAGTAGCACATATTTTCTCTCAAATGCAGAATCAAGGTATAAGGATGTGCATGTGACTGGGCTTAGTGGCACACATCTATAATTTCAGTACTGGAGAGAGAGGGGAGGATCAGAAGTTCAGTGTCATCCTTGACCATATAATGAGTTCCAGGTCAATCTGGACTGCATGAGACCCTGTCCTCAAAACAACAAAAATAGGGCCAGAGAGAGAGATAGCTCAGCAGGGGAAAGCACTTGCTGTGCAAGCCTAATAAAGACCAGAGTTACAGGCCCAAGGCCCATGAAAGTGGAAGGAGAGAGCAAACTCCACAAAGTGGGTCTCTGACCTCACACACCTGTGCTATGGCATGTGTACACACACTCATGTGCATATACATAATAGGTCGAAATGATTCTAAAACAAAAGTATGTGACATGAACTTGGAAATTATGTGGGAGGAGAAAGAGCCTAAAGGGAGAGGGGAGAGGACTCAGGGGAGGAGACTCAAGGAAGGTTATTAGAGGACAAAACAGCACATTTTCCTTCATATGTGGAATCTAGTCTGAACTAAACAAACACATATATTCATACGACATAAAAGCCAAAGCAGGGATCTTAAGGGGGATGAAGAAGATGAGAGAAAGCGGGGAGGAAGGGTGGCAATATGAGCACAATGCAATGGTAACTGAGTATGAAACTGTCATAATGAAACCTATTATTTTATGTACTAACCAAAACGCAATCATTAAAGCTGGGAGGGGATGACAGAAATGAAATGCCAAGCTGAAGAAAAAGTCTCAGTCTCACAGGGAAGATCTCAAGTGGAAACTAGTTACTAAGGAAAACATACTCTCTGCCAAAGGAGGTGACAGAAAGGCAGGGGATAGGGAGACACACAGAGCAGGAAGATCAGTCGCAAACTGGTCTAGATACCTGCACTGCAGTCCTTAGGGATGTTCCTTCAGGAACACAGAAAGAGGGAGGTGAAGCCTCCAGGGCAACTCGCCAAGCCTGAGCCCCACAGTGGGCATCCCCTGAGACTGCCACCCTGGGTCACCACACAGACCAGAGTCTCCTGGTCACCTCAGTTCCACAGCAGCCAGATTCATGAGCTGTGAGGGTGATTGGAAACCACAAACCAGAAGCGAACCAGACACAGAGATAAAAATCCACTCTTTGGGCAAAAGCAGAGATAACAGAGCCTCGGAGGCCGGAATCAAAACCATCTCTTTTTTGCATGTGGCCTGTGGTTTCGTGTCTGCACTTTTGACACGTCAGATCTTAGGTTTCAGTCACGTTTAAGTCACTATCAGTTCCCTTGAACTACTATACCCAAAATCCAAAGGCAGGGGAGGGTAGGAGGCACCCAGCAACTCTCTATCTTGTCACCCTTAAGCAAACAGTAGGGCGTGGCAGAGAACCCAACTCCAAGGCAGAAACAAGTCTCCTAATGCCTGAACTACCCTAAAATGGCAAGATCACATCAGAAGTAATACAGCAGGATTTATTTTCTGACAAAAATACACTACTGAATTTGATCCAACTGAAAAGTGGCCCAAGTAAAACAAACATTTCTTTTTTCCTTTCTTTTTCTTTAAAGGGGGAAGATTATCCTCCAAGGAAAAGAGGCCCCCACATCAAGTAAGCCTCTTTCCGGACTCGAGAATTCAGTCGAGAATTCAAGCCAAGGGCCAGTTCAGAGACAAATGGTTTCACACACTGGGCCTTTTGCAGAGTGACATTTGTCATCTGCTTTCACTCATGGCTGTGACAACAGCGGCAAGTTTTAAGAAAACACAAACCAAACTGTGTGTAAGAACCACTGGTGGTTGGGTCGACTGTCCTTAGCTTAGGGGTACTTCCTAACCTTTCTGTAAGCTGTTTGAAGAATTAAAATGTCTTCGTACACTAAGCCTATGCGTTGGTTGTTATTATTTTGTTTCCTTTTTTTTACTGCAGGAAACTCTGGGCTTCTCCAGGAATTATGAAGAAATAAACACTGCCAGATTGCGAATGGAAATGAGGCAACAAACACGAGGGGGAGGAACGTGGGGGAGGTTTGTTTCTGATTTTAAGGATAAAAATCAAGTTCAGAACTCGGTGACTGCTAGAACAATCTTGAACTGAGTCACAAACATTCTACACATCAATCAAACCCTTATATAGACATCTCCCTAAGCATTTCACGACTGTATCCTAGTCACTTGCTCTTTTGAAATATATTTATATCTTAAGAGCTAATCAAAAGGACAAAGGTTCCTCTCTGTACAGGACTGCAATATTTCAGCTTGGCTGTAATGCCAAGAAAGCAGGAAGTTAACCAGGAAAAAAAAAACACCCACAAGGCCCTGGGGCAACTTACTCCCAAAACACACACCACCCCAACCTTCTATCCCTGGCTTTCCTACCAAATCACATCTCCAGCCCACCTTGAATATACATCTACCAATCGCGTTCAAAGCAAGCCAGAGAGCTCCACCAAACTCACAGAAGGCAAGGGACACAGCTTTTCCTCTCAGGCAAACATCTTCAGATTGGGAAGTGTATCCCAATGTGTTTCTTCCATGTTCACTGAATTATGTTCTTACTTGTTCTTAAGACATCTGGAGTTGTACCACAGGGCAGGGCAAAGTGAGCCTTGGATATACTGGGGGCTTTTTCGAGGAAAAGGTTGTTTAAATTTTCTCAAAGTGTTCACCTACATTCTTCTGGTAAAAAGACCAGTATATTTATATGCTCAGAATTCTAAGTGTTAAGATGTCATCATATGGTTTTGCTTCTTTTATTATCAAACTGCTATTGGCACTTCAACTACATTGAAACTTTGAGCAAACTAGAAAGTAAATGTCCTCCAAATATACATCCAGGAGAAAAGGTTTGCCAGGAACAAGTACACAGTGCCCACACACAGTGAGCTACCCCCAATGACAGGAAAACACGAGGGCTTTTAACCTCCATTCACACTACTAGATTTATGGGGACAAGAGACCTGCCAGGCATTCCTCACTGTCCACTGCTTAAGCACTCAGGGTCTTTTAAGTTCTCTATTCACTAGCACTTTCCAAGTCCAGTCCAAAAAGAAAGAGAAAACCCCCAAGCAAAAGAGGAAAAGGAAAGACAGGACCACTTAGAGGGTGTCATCAGTCCTCCCAAAATAAGAGGCTGCAGGCTTCTAAGACTACTACCAGCAAACCGACACTGGGAAGAGCAGTAAGAGTGGAAGCCTGGGGAAAGATGCAATACAGACTTGCATGGAAACTTAATAAATAGGGCAGTGAGATGGCTCAGTGGGTAAGGGCATCTGCCACCATGCCTGAACACCTGAATATGATCCCAAGAACCCACGTGGTAAAAGGAGAGAACCGACTTCACATACCTGCTGTGGCATATATATGAGCACACACATTTACATTCACACTATATCTATCTGTGTGTGTGTGTGTGTGTGTGTGTGTGTGTGTGTGTGTGTGTGTGTTTCAGGCAGGATCTTATTATGTAATAAGCTCTGGCTGGCCTAGAACTCACTATGCAGACCACCCTATGTTCTGAACTCAAAGAGATCTGCCTACCTCTGCCACCTAAGTGCCGAGATTAAAGGCAGGCACTTGGCCAAATTTTTAAATAATGCAAAAGAAAGCAAAAACATCCATATTTATACATTTTTTGAAAATACAAGCCAGGGATGACTACTGGGTGAAACTGGGCATCGAGCTCTTTATTTCTATCTCCTCATGAGTTTGAGGTGTGAGGAAAGTTCCCTCCCTTGAGTTGTGTTTTCATTTACCTAGTGAGTAAAGCACCTGTCGTCTGCAAAGCTACATCACCAGTCAAGTTAAAATACAGAATTTGTTTTAATAGGCAAGCCTTTTCAAGCTCCTTCAAATATGCATCATACATGCATCTCAGAACATAATGCCCTTTTAACTATTTTCCAACAGAAAAATATCCTAGGATAGAAATTTAAAGCAAGCATGTTCTTCCCTGTACTGTATATTCTCCTCTCTCTCTCTCTCTCTCTTCTCTCTCTCTTTCTCTCTCTCTCTCTTTCTCTCTTCCTCCCTCACCCCTTTTTGGCTTTCCAGAAAGAGTTGTTCTAGGCCTTCTTCCACCACAATGCTTAGAAAAGTCCCTAAGTGTCAGTGGCCGGAGACGGTTCGACTGTTCTGAAACCTCCAATTTCCCTTCTGATTTTGGACTGTCAGTGGCTTTTAGGAAAAGCATCTCCTCTCCTCTCTGCCTCATATGTCTTTCTTATTGGTTCATTTGCACGGCAGGCTTCCCCACAGCAGTAAGTACATCTTTTTGTCGTTCTGCCTTTCCCGGCTATTAGTGCAGGCCTCTGAGGCAGCACACAGCCGCCTCGCCAGAGTGGCTTCAGCCCGGCACATCCCTTGCCCCCCCATGGTCACCCCTTTGACGAATGTTCACCAACACTCATACATCATTCCCAAATTGGTCCAAATGAATTAAACACAGCTCTGCTTAACATTACGAGATTTAAATGGATTTTCTCTCTACAGGTCTGCCCCATAATTGGGTTTATCCATCTTGTTGAAGTACAGTTTACACTTGCTAACATCACGCCAATTCAAGCTACATTTTCTGCTCCAGTGGCAGGAGCAAGGCAGATTTGTCATCGGATCATAACAGGTAATTCAAACAACAATTAGTTTGATGACGGCCCGTATGTCAATGTCTGCTCCCAGCAGCCTGGCTTACACCCGATGCGCTCTGCTCTTCAAGATGAATTGTCCTTGCGATTCTTCAATTTCAATCATCAACAATGCTTACTGAATCAACTGAGAAACTACTGACACAAGGCTGTCTTCCCTGCGGGGCAGCTTCCACCAAAGCTCTGGGGGAAAGACTCTTCCGGTCCCCCTAGGAGGGCCAACTACCCCAGACATCCATTTTCAAGTCTTGGAAATTTTCCAGCTTTTGACCAGAACCATTTATTCTGAGGCTTCATCTCAGTCTCAGAATTTTGGGAGGCACTGGGCTTGGGAACAGAAAAGAATGGATTTGTTTATGTGGCTCAGTCATCCACATGTAGGATACTCCTCGGCAGGGAAAGCTGACAGTGGTCAAAGCCTGAAAAATGGTATTATTCCTACAGATGTCACTGCTTGTCATTTAAAGAGAAAACAAAGAAAAAAGAACAGGCTGAGATGGCTTTTGAAAGCTAGCTAACCTGCAAGCATCTTTGAAAACTAGAAGCCATCATAGAAATACAAACCAATCGAGGCCACTAACTGAGCCATACCATAGCCATTGAGACAAGGAACACATTAGCAATAAGGACAGCTGAAAAACCTCGAAAAGAACACCAAGTAGACCAAGGGGTTAAAAATCTCCTCTTAAATTACTTAGTGAAATACAGAAACAAATTAATATTGGCTTTTCATGTTATAAAGGAGGAGGGGTGTTATTTAAAAAATGGCAAAGTACTCAGCTGCTCCTTCCAATACACACTGACCTACCCAATCTCATTGGTTAACTGTTCCCTTTCTGCTCAGTTAGATTTGATTTGATTGGTTGGCTGGTTGATTAGTTGGTTGGTTTTTCTGTTTGTAACAGGGTCTAATGTAGCCCAGGCTGGCCTTGAACTCATTAGGTAGCTGAGGATAACATCTACTTTCTGAATTCAAGGATTATAGGCAAATGCCACCACACCAGTTAGACAATGCTGAGGACGGAACCCAGGGTTTCATGCATATTAGGCAAGAACACTACCAAGCAAGCTACATTCCAAGCGCTTAGTAAGGTTCTTCAACAATCACACCCCTGTCTTCCTCTATATTCCCAACTCCTGGGACATAAATATGAGTAAAATACAATCTCAGCCCCTGGGAGGAGCCTTCATGCTCAACAAATATTGAGATGAGGCAGAATCTTCAAATGACATAAGACAAATTCAAGCAGCAACAGGAGTCATAAATCTACGTTACCCAGTGAAGATAGCACAGGCTGTCAGAGTCATCAAATATGATGTTCCTGGCAGCAAATAAAAAGTCTACACTGCCTGTCAGAATAAGACATATTCCAGATCTACAAACAAGTGCCTTGTGGGTGTCAGTCAAAAAGACTCTCCTCTGTGCTCCTGCCCCACCCAGCTCATGGCCAACCCTGTTTCCTTGAGTCTCCCAAAGCCCTCAGAAAACAGGTACCACATTACCCCCATTTCACAGACCAGGAGAGTAAAGCTTGGTCCACCTGAAACTAAAACCCAGGCTAGCTACAGGACTTCACAGTTCCCTATCTCCCCTGGCATCTGTTGTCTTAGAATACAAAGCCAGAGCTAACACAGCATCAATCAGAGAGCACACACCCTAAACTTTTACACTAGGCCAGTGGTTCCCAGCCAGAACTGACTTAGACCTCCAGAGAACAACTGGTATCTTGTGGTTGCTATACCTCTGTTGACTACTTACTAGTGGCCTCCAGAGGGTTGAGATCAGGGATGGTATAGAGGATAATCCCCTATGCCAAAGAATTACCTGGGTCCACATGTCACTAGTTCTGAGGCTGAGAGACACTGTACTAAGCTGTGCCATCCCATCTACCACTCCCCCCCAATCCTGGATAACAACCAGTGCAAAAATAGGCCACATTCACATTACACCTGCATGGAATCTGGTGTAACCAATACATTTCCAACTGTATGTCTTAAATCCAAGGTTTTGTAAGGACACTTCAAAGAGCCCACACACCTTTGATTCCAATGTTTCCTTAGCTATACAGTACATGTTGCTACTTTGAAACTCTCTTTTTCAATTCGATTAAGTACTAAACTTACTGCCAAGCATCTGTTTGGGTAGAACCCTCAGGAAGAATGGTCTACTTCCATTTGTGTTTAATTAAAGAATATGCTGAGGTTTCAAGGTAAACCAGCAAAAAGGAAATAAAGAAACTGCAGTGATTGTTTGATCAAGACATGATGCCAGCCAACCAAATCAAACTCCAGAAGTGCTCGACCTGATAAGGCTGCAAATGTCGGCTCTTACCCATTTAAAAATCTCAGTGCTCAGCTAAACAGCCCCTGTGATTGTAGAGGATTTAATCATATCATTTACGTTTTTATAAAACTTATGATTAAAGTGGAACTTATAAAATAAAGTTACATTGAGAAAACATAAGCAGCTGACTGTCACATATGAGGGCTCCACTTGCACTCACTGTGGTCCATAAGGGTACACATGGACAGCTGGCAGGACACTTGTTTTCACTTTCTGGACAAGGATTACCAGACTTGTGCCTGTACCCTAACGACCAGTCCTCTTAAAAACCCATGAGGGCCGGTCCCTAAATGCCTTACAATGTGCAGAATAGACAAACATATCTCAACAGGTGCAAACGCAGTGTTACAATTAGAGCAGACAGAAGTTTAAAAGGATGCATAAATTAAAAAAAAAAATTATAAAGAAAACAGTGGGGCTAGATGGTTTCCTCTGGTAGCCAACACACTGCTAGTGTAAAGACGCTACTTGTAAAGACAGGCATAAAGCAGTACCGGGTCCCCAAGATTCTTGCCATGCACTATTTGCACCAAGGGAACCTTGGACAAAGTCATTCACTTCTCTGCATCGGTAACTTTACTGGCCACTCATGAAAACAGACTGTATCTTTTCTATTCCAAGAGCAGTCCAAGGGACAAACTCCAACATTGACTTGTCAGAAATGCAGATGCCCAGGCCCTGCCCAGACCCGCAAAATCTGAATCCGCACTTCAACCTGACCTAGAAGTGCCTCTGCTCCAAGGTTCTGCGTGCTTGCCTGTAACATTCCAGCTCATCTCTTCTCAATGGCACTAACCTAGGAGACTGTGGTTATCACAAATTACCCATTCAAATAGTAATCTCAGAATCGACTTCTGCCATTCCAACAGACACCAGCCATCCTGAGAACTCTGAATGAAGATAACCTCTTCTCTCTACCCAGGAAAGAGTCAAGTTAAAGACTCCCCCTCCCCTGCAAAAAAAGACCTTGAGGACAGTTGTCCTCCTCCAAAGACTGTATACCAGATTGTCCTGAGTAGGGAGTGGCTGCAGACTCTAGGATGCCAAGAATATAGTGCTTCAACTCTGTCTCACTGAAGTCACCGAGGAAGCTAAGGCCAACCAGAGGTGCTCAGGCCTAATGCCTAGGGGATACTAACTCCAGTGTCTAAGGCAAGGCTGAGCATGTTCTGAACACTTCCCAGGTGACTGCACAACACAGCCATAGTCATGAACCCCTGCCTTAGACCCTTCGTTTTCAATGGACTCAGAGAACAAGGCACAGCTTTACTTGACAACTTGTTAAAGCTACAAACACAGATATCTACCCCAGACCTACAGATCATGAATCTGGGACTGGACCTCAATCTTCATCTTAAATTCTCTAAGACATTTCCAAGAGATAGATGCTCAAAGTTAGGACACACTGACCTAGTCCTACTGAATGGGAGTCTCCAAGGAGGAACACCCAAGACGCACTTGCAGAGCAACTTTCCAGTGTCTACCTGCATAGCCTGGGAAGCTAGGCAGTCGAGGAAACAGGTAGGCCCTCCAGAGCATAGTTTTGTCTGTTTTTCTTAGTACTGGGGACCCAGTTCCAGACCTCAGGCATGCAGTCTACCACTGAGCCACATCCTTGGCCTTGAGCACGGCTTTAAGCAGACAGTACTTAGCATATGTAACGTTGTATGTGCAGTCTCACTCCAGTGGCGTGGCTTTGAATCCTGACTGATCTTGGGCAAAAAAACTTGCCTATGTCAGGTGTCTACTTTCTCATTTAGAAAATGGGAATAATGGCGATGATAACAGAGGCTCTGCCTTTCAGGTTCCCCTCTGTGCTATTATGAGAAATCAATAAATAATTCACGGAAAGCACTTAACACTGGACTTGATGTACCCAGAATTCAATAAGCATAAGTTCTATTATTATTAATTATTGTTATTGCCTCTGAACCCCACATCAAACATCTTATCACCCAAGACACTTTCACAAGCAAATGCCTCTTCAGAGGCTTTGCACAGACCTATCTGTCTTCACAGAAGCATAGGGAACAAAGGCCTTGGCAGATGCTCATTGGAACAGAAGGGCAGTCTACTCTACTAGAAATGAGAAAGCACAATCCCAGGGGAGCACTTGCAGCCCTCTGTTTCGATTGGACACCTGAAAATGACTAAGCAACCGATAAATGATCAATGGATAGAATGCTGAAAACTCTTAAGGAAGACATTCTCAACCTTTAGAGGGCCCGGGGGCGGGGGGGGGGGGGGATCACAGCTCTGGTTAAAAACGGAACTCATAGCATGGCTAAGGCCTTAGGTTCAATCCCCAGAACCACAAATAATAATGATAACTATTACTACCACTATTGATAACTACTATTATTCCTGAACTAAGAAAGAAATCCATCAATTGACCAAGAGAATGGATAAATGGATATCTAAAAGCAGCATCTGGAGGCTGGTCAGAGGGCTCAGCTCTTCTAGCTGCTCTTGCACAGGACCCAGGCTCAGTTCCCAGCACACACATGGCAGCTAACAACTGTCCAGGAGATCTGACACTTTCTTCTAGTCTCCAAAAAAAATGCACAACACAGGTGCAATTATATACATTCAGGCAAAGCATTCATAAATATAAAAAAAATTTAAGGATGGTTGTCTCCAGCCTGACAACCTAAGCACCATTCCTGAGACCAAACAGTTAAAGGAGAGAACTGACTCCCTTAAGTTGCACCCTGCCCTACACACATATACTCACCCACCCCACCTTACCCTATGCCAAACACACACACAAATAAATAAATGTAAAAATGATTTCAAACAATATCTGAAATAGCACTCAAGAGTAAACAAAAACAAGGAATGTTTATCTTTTTTGCTCATAAACAAATTCCCAAGTGAAAGAAGCTCTTAAATGAGTTAGTTCGCACCCATGGGCCTCCCAAAACTTCTTAAGTGACCAGCACCTCAGGCTTCTGGTCACCCACAGATGGGCACATACATACACACAGGCACATCCACACGCCTTTCATCACATGCCTTTCATTTCTTAGCAATTTCACAACCAGAGCTGCCTCAGGACTAAAAAAAAAGAACAGAAGCGATTACACCACCATCTTGGAAGCCAGGCATGATGGTGGATGCCCTCAGGAAGCAGAAGCCAGAGGGTCGGGAGTTCAAGGACATCCTTGCTTCATAGTGAAACTAAACCAGTCTGGGGTTTAAAAAGCTCAGTTAGTAGAATATTTGACTAGTATGCAAGAGGCCCTAGCTTTGATCCCCAGCACTGCATAAACTAGGCAGGGTGGCACATGATTATGATCCTAGCACTCATGAGATAGAGGAAAGAGAATCAGAAGTTCAAAGTCATCATCAGCTACATAGTGAATTTAAGACCAGTCTGAGCTACATAAGACCCTAGTTCAAACAAAGTTAATTTCTTGGAGTTTTCTACTTAGCCTAGCTCTGCATATCCATATGAAAGTGGTAAGGCCAGAGAAAGTGGGGTGAGTGAGAAGACAGGTTGAGAACACAGAGATTAGTATCAGAACTCTGAATTAGGTGAAAGCCAGGAACCCATAAGCACAGCAACTTCATTCTTTAATTCTAACCAAATCTTCTAATACTAGTCACCTTCATCACAGGAGCAAAACAAGAGACTCATGCCACTGGCAAGACACTCCATCCACATTCAGAACAAGGAGCCAGGGTGGTACAGGATATGCCTGCTCCCACCATTCTTGCTTTGACTCTAGAAAGCATCCAGGCCCTGGAAGAGGGTCTTAGGAGTCCTGGTCAGCTACAGTGGAGGAGTTGTAAGATCAAGTGGAAAGACTAGTCTTTTGGAGAGCTCATGTGGGATCTTGTAGGCTCAACGACAAGAGGGAATGCAACACCCACTGCAAAGTCTCCACAGCTCAGCTGTGCAAACAAATAAAATGGTCCATTTCTTCTGGATCCTCTCCTAGTTGTCTTTGCACACACACAAGTGCACACATACATGAGTACACACACACAAACACACACACACAAACCGCTTCATATCTCAAAAGAAAAACAACCACAAAAGGTCTACACAGTTTGTTTTTGTTGTATGTGGAGCTTTTTTCCTAAAACACATCTGACTTAGTGTTAAAACATCAACCTCTGGCCAAAATACTCTTAAAACAAAGCTTAATTGGTTCTTAAGTAGCCCTTGGGAGAACCAAGGGAAACATCTGTGGGTCTTGACCTTGATTACCGCACTGCTCTTGGGGACTGCGATAATGACCCCAATAGGAATGTTGGAAGAACTCCTTCCAGAGAGGCACCAGAGATGCCTTCCTGTGTGTCCACAACCACCTGCAGGACATCCCTAGGAGGCAGCTCTGGTTTTACACATTTGCAAATGGGGTTCAACTCACTAAAGTCAGGCTGAGTCCTCTTCGATATTTAATGGAGGTTGTAGGAGGAGTTTCTAAGAGCTGGGATCAGAGGACAAACTCCTGTATAAGAAGCATGACTAACAGCCTCTGCTCACATATAGATCATTTTATCAAGCCCTTGGTGTGTGTGTGCGTGCACACACACACACACAAACATGCCACTCAATCACCTAACCACAGCTATGTGCCATACACTTCAACAACACTCAAAGGTCAGTGCAAAGCTACATATACATCCATCACCTCCCCAGGTGCTTTTATTAATGCAAGAACAACATAAACATGCACCTGTGCGCCCTCAAAACATGTAGGAGTCATATTAGAGTTTTATTCATAATAGCAAAAAACTGGAAGCAACCGAATATCCAACAACATAGAGACAAAATTCTGTATGATTCCATGTAGGAGAAGCCAAAAACACAGGCTAAACAAATCCACTGTAAGAATCTTTGGTGGAGGTAGAAGACAGAGAAAGAAGTCACAACCCTGTGAAGTGGGAGGAACAAGAGAGACTTAGGTTTTCATCACAGCTTGGTAAACGATAGCCCCGGAGGCCAAATGCAACTAAATAAAGTTTTATGGAGTCACTGCTGCGCTTTTTCTTCCTATGTATCTCATAAAGTTTTCAAACCAAAAGAGCAAAGTTACCAACGAGACTACTTATCCTGAAAAGCCTAAAACATATACGAGCTGGTCCTTTACCGAGGTGTTCTAGTCCTAGTCTCCACACTGATGCCAGTGAGTACCTGGCAGAGGTCCACACATGCCAACGTCCATTCTCCTCTTTACTAAACACCTGTGTACTGTGATATGCTGTTCTTCCGTTAAACTTCAATAATACTTCTAAAAAGTCAAGGGGCGGGGGTCTCTCTGGGGCCAAGCTCCTACTTAACATATATCAAGTGCCGGGTTCAACCACCAATAGCTAGAAAAAAGTCGATAGAATTAAATTAACTGGTTTAACTTAAATAAAATTAACTGGTTTAATGTTCTTTCATTTTTATTCCAGTTATACTTTGCTCTCAGACACTCTTACTGCCCTTATAGTTTCAGAACCAAGGAGAGCTAGACCTGGGCTCACAGCACAGCAACTGATAATCGGCCCAAACCTTTTAGGAGAGACATGTGTCCGCAGAATCACCCAGAGGCCATTCACATCCACGGTGAACCTGGCTAACTGCTAAGATGACGGGAGGGATGGAAGGGTTGGAGATGAACCCCATGTGATGCCTGGTCATACTACCAGGTTATTTTAGGAGGGAGCTTAGGAGAGCAAGAAGCTCAGCTCCTATTGAAATACAGTATTTATTAAGGTTCAACCAGTTTTAAGTTTCCAGGGAAGAAACTCCTGCCCTGACGTCACGTTGTATTTAAGCCTTGGGATCAGAGACGGGAAAGAGGGCACAGTCCCCTTCCACGCACCAGAAAGGTGTCAGTGTCTGCGCTCAGCCCGCTATGCTGCTGCTGAGCTGTCCAGAGAATTCTGAGAACAATCTTACTCTTTCTGAGGTTTCCCCTTTTTTTCCCTTTGCTTCTTTTGTTTTGGGCCATTTATCCTTTGATGATCACACTAAAATTACAGCTAGCTGCCATTTGGCTTGGCCTTGTACTAGCCTAGCAGACACTGAGGGAGAATGAACACTTTTGAAAGCATGCTGCTGGGGCTCTAATAAAATGTCCCTCTGTTTGCCCACATGGGCATCAGGCCTCAGCAAATAGAAGCAGGGGAGAACAATACTACCTGTTCATGGAGGGATAGTAATGGTTTCAGTCCTCCAAACAATGAGCTCTGTAATTTACTCCATCCTCCTCCTGAGAAAGGGCTTCACATGGCCCGAGCCGTGCCAGGTGGTTTGGAGAAAGACGAACTGCTCCTCCAAACAAGGGACACTTCAGCTCCGGGTGTAAAGATCCAACAGCTGGTCTGGTCTCGGCTGGTCTCCCAGTGACATGGCCCCAGCCAGCCATTCCACACCAAGATAAGGATCACTGTCCTATTCAGCCTCAACAATTCCCACACCCTGGGCAACAGGGTTTTCCAGCCCTCCTGAGATACAGGAGGCCTGCACAGGCCTGAGGACACGATGTTCATCCACCCATTCATCCAGGGTTGGGGTTTGGACTTGTTCTCCAACCAAGCTCTGGGTCTAAACTCTTTTGTAAAAGCAAGACTTACTGGGCCTTAAAAGGAAGGAGGGTATAACAGGAAGAATTCCAGTAAGAACTGGAGCTTCAGGCTCATCACACATCAGTTTGGAAAATAGTTGGGTGTGGACGGGGGAAAAAAGTTGAGAGACATGCTTTCACCTAAAGTACACAGAGAGAAGCAGTACCCCAAGCACAAAGGTAACCAAAATATCATTAAGCTCAGTTACTATAGCCTTGAGATAAGGCCAGAAAGACTAGGAATCAACCAAACTTTAAAATGACCCGCTGACTCATGCTTTCCTGTGGTAGAATAAATCCATTCACATGGAGCAACGGCTATTTCAAAGTCTTGTGGAAGAAGACATGGATTTGAAATGACAAAGCTAAGAAGATGCAATATGGCAGGAGGAAGAAACTCCATGAGACCTCATGCATGCGCAGGCACATACGTATACGTGCACTCACGTACACACACATGCACACATGTATAGATGTACATGCTTATGCATACATATGCACGTGTATTTCTATACACGTGTAAACTTACACATGTGTACAACCCACCCGGGTCTGCACACATATCCCTACATGTATACTCAGAAGCAGACACACATGCACGCATGTACATTAACACAAGGACATAGGGCCATGCACACATGTAGACATACACACACTCACACAAGTGATCTGCAAAGGCTTTCTATCAAAGAGGAGGCAGTGAGAATATAGGGTTATCCACCAAGCCAACATCAACCTACAAGAAAAGAGCCAAAGCCAGACTTCCACACCACCACAAAAGCTCCCAAGAGTCCGCATGCCACGGGGTTAACGGAGAACACTCCAGAAGCTTGGGTATACTGGGGGACACCACAAGAACATCTCTCTCGTAGGAAGGCCAGGCCAGGCAGACAAACAAAAGCGTATTAATCTGCCTGACTCCACTACAGCTTTCTGTTGGCTTCCATCCAGCCCCACATCTATATTAGTCTGTGATTTGTTTAGCCTTTGGATTTAAGAGAATGGAAGTACTACGTGAGCAGGAAACAGGACACTCATCAGAAGCTGGGATCTGTCGCCTTTCCCTTCCAACTCTTCTAGTGTCATATATCAAGAGACCCAAGAGAAATCAACATTTCAGGATGACCAGGTCAAAAGTGGCATTCTTAGCACCACTTAGCATGATTTTGATCCACTGGAAACAACTCTCCCTGGCAGTCATGTGGCCTTCTTGCCCATCTCCCTCTCTTAATTCTTACTGTTCACATTTTGAATCTTGTTTTACTCCCAACTCAAGGTCCCTCCTTCAGCAAAGAGCAGTAGCCACGCTGAGGTCTGAGCACCCAACAGTACCCGACGCTGGCTCATCTTTCTTTCCATATCTTTAAATCATTTTAACAGCATTTCTTCTGTTCTTCTTTGCTTCCCACCTCCCCCCAGTGATTCAACCACCACCACCACCAACATCATCATCACCACCATCATGACATCGACATTATCATTATCATCACCACCATCATCATCACCATCATCACCATCATCATCATCATCATCTGGGGGGGGCAGAGAATAAAAAGACACAAGAGACCTACACATTGATCATTCAAGCTTCAGAGTCTCTTGCGTCTCCTACCTGAATTGCAATCTGGTGTTCAATCGTTTTGTACGCAGGGTAATGAGTGCTGCCGGACTGAAAATGGAGCTGTAGGAAGAAACCAAATCAAAGCGTTCTGCTTATGTCACAAACTACAAGAAAACATCTTAAGCAGTTCATGAATAGCAGACAAACCCTAGATTGAACTGCAGCCTTGGCATTCAATCAAGACCTGTGTGCTTTTATTTGTTGCTATGGATAAGATGGTCATACCGATCTGAGGTTTGTTGTTGTTGTTTAAAGCACCAATTCAATAAGCAAAAAGGGGGGAGGGGCAGGAGTGAGAATCAATGACACGGAAAGACTGATGTCCACAAAGACATAAGGGAAGTCAGTGTGTGCTGAGCAGGAGGCTAAAGAAAAATTAATGGGTGCTGCAAAAGTCACCAGAGTTGCAAGCAACATATAGGCAAGAGAAAGACCAAGAGAAAGGGCTGAGAAGACGCTAGAACGAAAGGATAAGCCCACCCTTATCTCTAATAACGGAGCCCTGGCTCTCCAACACAATTCTATTTCTGGGAAAACAAATGTGTTCACAGAATTCAGGGGCCACCCAATGCTTTATACATTCCTTCGCCATGACTAAACTGTCCAGTCCTAAGACATATCCCCAGCCCGAACTCTAGTAATCCACACTTCCCCAGAGAGAGCCAAGAGCTGCCCAAGAGCCCCATGTGGGCAAAGGCCTACCTCTCAATAAGTCTCTGGCTTACTCAAACTAGCCCTGGCCCAAGGCTAAGTCTCACCCCAGTCTTTCCCACTATACCCTACACACCAATCATCACATAAGTATATGGACCAAAAGGAAAGGAGTGCCAAGATTCCTCGCTAAACCCCTGTCCCTCCCAAATGATACGCGTGCATCTTAGGTTGTTACGACCTGGGAAAACAAGCACCATCCACAGAGTTTTATAAATTGTCCAATAATCACTGAAAAGCCTCAGCAGTTATCTGAAAATGCATTTCCAATTACCAGACACATGCAAACAAGGAGGCATCAGATGATCACATGACCCCTGCCCACACCCCTCATGGCAGTAGGCAGGATCAGCTGCACCTCCACTCTGATTTGCACTATCACTTCAGACTACAACTACAACTGCTACACTATCACTCTTACCAGAATGATTCTGTGTTACTAAAACAAAAAGCATCATTTGAGTGGCAAGTGAATTTTAGATCCAATCCACTTACATCTTGCTCCCTAGAAAGTCATCAGTCCTTCGGTTGGTTTGCTCTTTTGAAAGATTCACATAAATTCAGAACTAAAATACAACACAGTGGTAATTGAATACTTCTTTGAGTCTAAACCCATACTGCTCAAAGCATAAGACAATAAGTATCCATTTTAGGATACATGCACTCAGAGAAATGCATCTGCTTCAAATAAACAAAAACGGTACATATGTATGCTGTGTGTATCAAAACACAATAGTAAGAATTAACAGAAGACAAAATAAAGGGCAGCAGAAAAATTCTCTATCCTTGTCAAAGCACAACAATAAACCACACTCACCCCAAACAAGATGGACAATGACTAGAGATCAGCACCCCTCCGTGTACTCAGCCCCCACACACTCAAGAAAGGGTCCATCCAAAGTGACTGGCTGAAAAAGAAAGATGAGTCTGCACCCTTTGTTTCCCCTGCCCTTTGGGTAAAATCTGCCAATGAGTAAGCAGGATTGCGCTAATTACTGTGACAATTCCCCATCCTGTTAAAACAACTTTTGTGTGTGGGACAGGTCTCTCTGCGCATTTGGAATTCTTGTCGAGAGAGCAGCTCTTGTCTGAGAAGAGGTTCTTCTAAGCAGAGCCGGCAACACTAACAACTTGGACCTTCTTTTCAACCGGTTTTATTCTCCTCTTCTCCAATTGCCCAATTCAGAGCTTAATGGAAACTTGTCCAAGCTTTTCTTCCCACAAACCCTGCAGAGCCCTAGGCAATCTGTACTCCCGGTAACCACAGGAATCTTATATTGTCAATTAAAATTGAATGGACACCTGATAACTGCGGATATGCCGTGGAAAATAATTTCATGTAGTCAACATCTTATGAATAAATTAATGAAACTGTGGCTAAGCCAAATTCAATTTTCACTTGTCCAGTTCCACTCTTAATCCTTGCATTCATCGCCTCCCCAAATAGTGCCAACAACCATGGAGTCAATGCTTCAATTAAACTAGTAACATATATGTGTGTGTGTGTGTGTGTGTGTGTGTGTGTGTGTGTGTGTGTTTCTGAAGACTCTAGTAGAAATACGTGCATACAGGACCAAGTTAATTTACCTCCAGTTACACATACATGTGCATACACACAGGCATATGCCAGCACAAACACATAGACACAGACAGACACACACACCATTTTAACACACTCCAAACAAGTAACTTCCCTAGGGTATCCAGCAACACAGAAAACCACTCCACCAGCTCACAGACCTGGCCAGCACAAAAAGCTCCCTCTGAGTCTAAGTCAGAGCCTCTCTCCCAGCCAGTAACCATTGTGTTGCAGAGATTTCTGAGCCCACACTACCTTCAGTTACATCGAACGAAGAAGAACACATTTTCTTGTTTCTCCTTGGGGTTTCCACCCCGTCTCTTTTCCAGACAGTTTTCTGAAACACACACTTTAACTGCTTTTTGCCTTTTCTATAAAACACAAAACTGCCTTGTTTGTTTACAGTCCAGCTTCTTAAAGATAAAACACAGATGCTCAATAAGAACTTGGCACTCTAAACTGTACTGATATTCTCTCTCTCCCCCCGCCCCTTCCTCTCTCTCTCCCCTCCCTCGCCCTCCCCCCTCCCCCAGCTATAAGGAAGTAGGGAGCAAAACTGCTTAGCAGTCTGTTTTGGAATGGGTGCTGGGAGGAGAGAGAACAGAAGTTCAGGACAAGATGGCTTAGACTTTATCTGAGGCTAAAAAGCAGGTGTCACATGCTTGACCTCCTAGGATTGCACTACTCTGGTCACCTGGAAGCCTCCAAGTCACTTCCTCATCCAGTAACTATGGCTTCTCTGAGTAGCCCTTATGCCTTGGACAATTACCTCCCCGCCTAGAGGGCCCAGGGAACCAGAAGATTCCAAGGTTCTTTGCATTTCATTTCTTCCCTCCCAGGAAACTTAAAAGAATAACACCTTCCTTTTCCTGGTGCTAAGTCACAGCAGTCAAACAAGTCACCTACCACCCATTCCACCACTCAGGCAGCCGGGTCCCCACTAGTCTAGAAGAATCAGGTACGCATAGTGCTTCTGAGCACCAGCTTGTAACACTCTCCACCTGACCGCTCCTTTTCTTACTCTATCTTGATTCCTCTGGTTTTATTTCTAATCATTACCACTGGCTCTAAATTTCATGCTGCAGACACTCAAGATTTAAGATATCCAGAGAGAGAAGAAACAGCTTTTGTCAACCACAGAAATCTCATGCTCCAAGGCACTAAAAAACCCCAAACCAAACCAAAACAACAACAACAAGAAACCTAGGTTGGTTTTTCCAGCACTAGGGTAACTTTCAGTGGGATGAAGATCAGCTGTTGTGTCATTTTGTTCCACTAACTGGTGTGAGGTAGGGAGCTTACTTTATTTTTCATTTTTTGTGAATCGCCTGGCTTTCCCACATATATGATATATGTCAGATGCATTTCCTAAGAGGTATTGGTTTTCTTAGGGGGTTTTGGTCTGCTTTCCTTCTGTCCTCTTATGTGTGACTTGAAATCTGATTATTATATTACTAGCTTTAAAGACAAGATACTTCCTAGTTATATCTCTAAAACCTTTTCTTAAGTCATCAGTCATCTGGAGGGGCTGTGGCAGCAAAACCACAGATCACTTATGTGCACACACACACACACACACCACACCATGCCCCCAGTCCCATGCTGACAGCCTTTTATATTCAATAGAAAATAGACTCTTGCCCAGGACTCTGGGTTACCAATGTCCATCCTTATACTGTCCCCCTAAAAGTGCCAGAGAAACCACGAACTTCAGAAGTAGAGCCAAATCAGGATACCCAGTGAGGTCTTAGGTTTACACATCCCTGCAAAGATCTAGACATCGCCTCTTCACTTCCTGGTAAGGAAATGCATGCCACGAAGTGCAGCCCTCTAAGAACAATCTTTCGCACTGTCTCACTGTTCCATCAAATGTCTGTTTACCCTCATTAATTTCTTTCTTTTCTTTCTTTCTTTTTTTTTTTTAACTTGTCCTCAACCTGAAACCATGAGGTATGAGTCAGAGAGCGATCATTAACTTTTACAGCTTCTATACACATCGACCTACTCTATTTGAGGAAAGGAGCATTGACTTGCAACATTGCCTGAAACCAAAATCCTCTAAAAAGGAAAGAAAGGGAGGTTGGAGGGGGTGGACATCGCTTCAAGAAAGTATTATCTACAGGCCTACGGGGAACGTTATGCTCCTAGTTTTTCTACTTTGTGATGCAATCCTTGGGGCGGGCGGGGGGGGGGGGGGGAGCTGAGGTTGAACTGGGTGATGATGGCTATAGGCTTAGAGAAGGGTTGGCTTTTGAGGAGAAAAACTAGTTGGTTTTCTTAAAATATCAAAACATAATTAAAGTACTTCAACTGGTGGGAAAAAAATAAATAAATCAAGTTTCCAGCTCTCGTATAAAAAGCATTTCTAGCACATAAGAACACGTGGGCCGAAGTGCTGAGGCATGTTCTTAACACAGCATTTTTCATTAAAAGTTGCTACACTAACACTCTCAAAATGATGCGCCATCACTATCCCACTTAGCAGTCGCGAAGCTGCAACTCATAACGAATTAATTTGCATTAATGTGGGTTTCATGTGTCCTTCCCTGGGTATGCCATTGTGATTCAGTCTCAATAAAACTGACATGACAATAACACAGTGCCTTTTATTTCACTTTACAAAACAAACCAACCCACCCAAAGACCCACACGAATCCTCTCAATTTTTTAAGCATTTTTACTAATATATTTAGTGCATCATAATTGGCCCAGCACGCAGGAATCTAGATATCTTCTCAGTAAATATTTATAGCATAACTCTTCTTCCCATTCATTCTGCATTTTCTTAGAGGATCTTGCCTTAGCCTACATCTGCAATTCATTGACTTTACAATTTACCACATGTTGGGATGGGAGAGGTCTTAGCTCCATTTGAATCACTACACAAATATGCAAGTGATTTATCGGTTTCAAACTGGAGACTGCAAGAGAGGGACCCTGCTTCTCCTGAGCATTAGTTCTTCTGGCAGACCATGAACAATTACAGTTCGTACTAATTAAGCTCTGTAAATGTGCTGGGCCCTGCTAATGCCTACCAGGCCTCAAATTTATTTTCATGATGCCAAACTTTGGCAAGCCATATTAACTCCTTCGGAGCTGATATTACTAATAACCATGTCTTCCCCCCACTGCAGTCCAAACTGAGGTAGAGAGAGAGAGAGAGAGAGAGAGAGAGAGAGAGAGAGAATAAAAATATAACGGGCTGAATTACCCACAGGAAATCAGATGTGCCTAAGGAAGAAAAACCTACCCTGGGAAAAGGGGAAGAACACGGTGGCTGATAACCCGTTCAAAGATCCCACAGCCCGGTCTTTGTAATGAGCTGTTAAGGGATTCACATATCCCTAAGGGCTAGTAAGTTTCTGCATTCCATTGATTAGAAAATAAAACCTTTCAGCCTGGGTCTTTAAGTTTGGGTCAGATTGGAGGAAGGATCTGGCCCGAAATGACTCAAAAAAGTCCCCCACACTCGCTCCCCCCGCCCAGCACTATGTGGTCCCTTTTGTGGTATGTTCATCAAAACAATCCACTCTTTAAACCTAAGTCAAAACCTCTCTCACACAGATAATCCCCCAGCCAGACTCCCCACCTCCAGATGCTTACGGGGTAACTGATAGGAAACATATTTGTTGCCAAATAGAACACTTTGGGTGAAGACAGGATTGCAGTCAGTCTCCCTGAGAGAAGTCATGTAGCTTTTAACAGTCTGCCTCCCTCTCCTGAGGTTAGAATTGTCCAGCACCCAATTTCAACAAGCCATTCCTGGAGACCCAAATTGTCCTCCTCCTTTTCTAATCCTGCACACCCAAGCATGTACTTTGCCACCTCTGGCTACTTTTCTGTCTCCTTCCCCAGATAACGGCAATTTCCTCAAATGTCCCTCCTCCCATCCCCAACACAAACCTGAGTTTTCTTTTGTTTTTTTATTTTTTGCTTGTCCATTAAATTCTCCTCGTCAGCCTGCTTTCCTCTGCCTCGCTGTTTTTAAACCCTCATTAACTAGAACACTATGCGATGTATATATTTTCCCTTCTAGCTCAGTGGAACATCTTATAAAACATGGTCTTCCATATCAGGTTTCTTTAAGTATTCTGGGAAATATGCACAATATAGGCAAAAACAGGGAAGGGGATTAAGAAAGGAAAGGGGGACACCAGAAGAAAGAGAGAAGAATGCAAACACCCCCCCCAGCAACTTTGCTTTTTAAAGAGGCATTAACATGGAGCCCCCTGAATTTCCATCCTGAAAGTGCTCTTTATAAATGTGTAACAATAGCTCAGAGGAAAAGTACAGGTTAGCTGCCAAAAGAGGGGGATGTCTGTCTCAGTAAACTCAGATTGCAGAGGTGTGGGGTGGGGAACGCAGGCTTTGGGATGCACAACCCCACCCCCACCCCGCCACCCCATCTCATTGCTTATAATTAGTGAGAGAAATTTGAGCTACTGCCAACGTCTGCGGACCTTGAATATTATAAGGCCAACGTGGCGTCAAATATCTTAACATTCATAAGTGTTATGGGCTGTAAATAAAGCCTGTGGATTTATGACCCAGCGGGCTTGCCAGCAAAGAACTGGGGTACATTTCTTTCAGCAGACCTGTCGAGCTGCAAGTTGGCCTTTGGTTGTAAAATTAACCATTTCCTTCACAAATGTGCTCAATTATAAGTCTGAGTTGAAGATTTACTTACACGGTTGCCAATATCCACTCCCTAAAGAAACTCAGTCACCCACATCACACACACCCCCCCTCAAAAACAAAACCCTGGAGAATTTGGGTCAGCCCTCCTTTTCAAAACGCTGAAATATATCAGCAAAGAGTTATAAATGTGGTCAAAGACATCATCTAATTCTACTTACACCAAGGCTAAAAAGCCTACACCTACTTCCTTGGAAAGTGCTTATTTACTTGGCAACTCCGTGATTATTTTTTTTTAAGGGAGTGAATTGGCCCCTGCCCTCAATATAATGTCATCTACTTCCTGTGGAGGAGAAAGCATTTGCTAAATCCAGGTTGTCTCATACTTAACCGCCAATAAACCAACTTCCACATAACTTCCAGACAGCTGGGGGAAAGGTCCTCGGGAGTTTTTAGTCACGGTCCAGAAACACGCGTCCACACAAAAATTTGCAGCTGTCCCATCCCTACAGTGCATTTTTAATGTGATTCAGGGCCCCTGTTGTGAAACATCTGACAAAATCCAAAAGCCTCTTCCTTCACCCACTGCGGACGTGCAAGAGAATTCCTATCAGCCTTTTCCAACCAAAACACCTAGCCACTTTTTGCACACACCTGGGTACCTTGTGGGATGTAAGAAGGCACTCCAATCCTGGAAAGACTTCTACTGTAATCCTGAAAAGGACAGCCTCTGTTACAACCACTAAAATGCTAGTTTTCTAGCATTTTCTCTAAATGGCCTTTTTTTAATGGCATTCAGAATTGCAGCCGCTAGTAGCAGACTTTTCCGATCTGTCAGCTCCAGGAAACCTTCCTGTAACTTTTTCATAGCTTGCTCAGAAACAGAAAGCTAGCCAACTAGCAGTCACCTCAAAGGAAATCCCGCTCAGAAAAATTAAAATCGGGGCAGAAAATTCCAAGCAAGAACGGAGACTGCTTTCCTCCAAATCTTTTCACCATCAAAGATAGGAGACACCAGTCAAAGCTCCCTCCCTGTAAGCAGCAGCAGCAAAGTTTCCCCAAAACACTTCTTCCACCTAAGCCTTGTAAGACATTCAAAACACGAAGTTTGTTACAGAAAGCCTCGATATCCACAAACAGTAAAGCACTAGCATATTAAATTTATAATTATTAAAATGTGACTTATTGAGTGAATGCTGAGCCTAGACATTAAACCCCAATTTACAAAGATTAGCACAGAAGACTGTTGAATTGAGATTAAAATCTAGACATCAACCATAAATATTTCTGAAAGAGATGAAAAACAATTAGCATAAATACCAAAGAAGGGCAAGAACACCTGTTCCCTTTCAGGGTGATAAGCATTTTATTGTTCTCTATTTAAAATGTAATGACCTGTGTAATTACAGTAATATTACATTGTTATGGAGGGGCTTGGAATGTCACACTTTGAAAAGTGTTGTCAAAACAATCAGGGGTGAAGGTGGGGGTTGGGAAGACAACAGGGAAGGTCCAACATTAACCCTTCCCGCTCCAGGCCTCCATCTTTTGTACCAAGAAGGATTATGTTGTTTGAGTGAGTCGAAACATTCATTTTTCCGAGGGGGAAAAAAAAAAAGTTGCCGGGCTAAATAAAAGACTCAATGAATAGGCCCCCTCTAGGTTTCTTTTAAATGCTAGATTCCGAGTTCAAAAATGAATTCAAGATGTAGCTTATTTATCTGCTCAGTTGAAAAGCAAACAACTTTGGATAAAAGAAAATTCAAGGGCTCAAATAATCAAGTCCTCTTAAAAAAGAAATGTCAAACCTAACAGGAATTTCCACCACAATATCCCTATTTCTTGTTTGCCAGGGGAGAAAAAAAAAAAAAAAAAAGACAGAAATGTAAAACTACCTCTTTCCTATCAACTTTAATACAGTAACAGTATTCTTATCTTTGGTATACAAGTGTTACCACAATTCTAATATTTGCCGTTCTAACCCTGCCCATCTACTTAACTAGACATCTCCTTCATGTATTTTTCTATCTGAATGTGTCCTTTTAAAAGCTATCCTATTACTGTATCAAAGACTGAAGTAATGCTCTGCAGAAATCTATGTCGTTTTTAAAATAAAATTATTACTATAAAGCTTTATGGCATCTTCGGCAATTAAAGCATTATTCCTGAGACTATGTATTATTCATCATAAGCCGATTTATAGATACTCCTTAATTCTTTACATTCTTAAATAGAAAAGCAGAAATCAAGGTTCCAGAGAGTTTGCTTTTTAAAGGATGCAGCTGTTAAGGTGCTGTTCATGAGTTAACAGAAAACGAAGTAATAGGCGCTCTCAGTCCGGAGGAAGAGAAGAGAATGAAGCATACTGCTAATTTGTCTCTAAACTTGCCCTCAAAAACAGCCCCTATAAAGCCTTTCAGACCAGGGAAGTACCGCTACTTCGCCTATGGGTTCCACCCACAGCTGTATCAAATCTGGAAGCCGGCCCTCAGATCGAAGGCTCAGGAGTGACACACAACATGCTCCCAGCTCCCGCCCCTGCCCAGCTCACCAGCCTAAATAAGTAACTTCCATTTTAGAGCCCTTAACCTTACCCAGGTAAGAGAAAGGAAAGTGGAAGAGGGGCAGTGCATGCAGGCATTTGACATGCAAATACTAAAACAGCCTACTGGGTTCAGAAATGCTTTCTCAGACTCCATCTGATGTCACAGCACAGGGCCACCCGCTAGGTCCACAATTAAAATAACTAGACAGTGTCTATTCCTACAATGTCCACAAAGAGGACAGAGAGTTGGGAGCTTTCCTTTACTCACCAGGAATTCATTTATTTGCCTTTAACAATTTTCCTCTTTCCTAATTACAGCACAACTGTTCAAGTGTGATGGTATGGCAAGATTGCCAGCGGTCATGGTCGTGCAGTTTGAAAAGGGTCAAGAAAGCCAACAAGCCTGCCTTCAAAGCTCAATATTCAGATGGCCTTTGGGGTAGCTAAGGGGACTTTAAAATAACACCAAGGAGGTCTCTACCCTAAGGAGAAGGGGAGGAGAGAGAGAAATTGCCAGGATATGTTGGAATGTTTCAGGGTCCAGTTTATTAGCACGCTCAACACTGTGATTCTGCACCACCTTAGTCGTGTTTAAGATGCCCACCAGCTCCCAAGAAAAATACTACACAACCGGACACAGCTTCTCCTAAAGCTGCCAAGTGGAGGCTGGCTTCTGCAGCCTGAAAGCCCCGGCCCTGTAGGAAGAGGTCGGGCTGAACCTCTCCCAAGGCTTCCTAAGAAGAGAGAAGCCTAGGTACAGGAGGTGGGAAGGGTGTGTGTACGTGTGTATGTGTGTGTGTGATTATTTCTCTTTCCTAACCATTAAAAAAGAAGGAAAGAAAAAGAAAAGAAAAAAATGACCCGTCTAGCAAGCTCTAGTCAGGGAGAGGGGAAGAAAAAAAACAAGTCAAACCTGATGGTTAATATTTTAATGCTAAAAACACTTGTAGATCTGTTTGACTCTGATCCCAGCAAACTCTCGGTCCTGAGCACCGAATTCACTACTGCTCAACAGTGGGTACATTATTTCGGATTGCCACCTTGGGCTAGCGAATTAGAAAAAAAAACAAAAGTAGTGTGTGTGTGTAAATACGGGGTGGGGGACCAGCCAGAAGAGGTGCATTATGACAACCCGGGGGAAGCCGAGACAAACGCGCCTTGTATATCTAGAGCTTCGCGATCCAGGCTTTTCAGAGGGGAGAGGGACGAGGAGGGGGGCAGAGGGAGGACAGGGGGCAGAGGTCCCCAGGGGGAGGGGATGGGCCTTAGAGACAAATGTCTGCCTCTGCCGTAGGGACCTGAGGTACGCTGCAGGAAGCGTCCCGGGAGCCTGGTACTCCTCAATGCCCGGGGCCCCTCGAAGGTAGAGTGGCTAAATCAGCGGTCTGCTCCCCGGAAAGAGAGACACCCGCCAGGTCTTCCACATCTCCTGCATCTCCTTGAAAGCGCTCATCCTGGTCTCGGCACACACACATACACACACTCACACCAGGCCCACTGAGGGCCTGAAACTGCTCAGAGCCGGCCCTCCCGGCTCCCCATCCCAAGGCACCAAATATCCCCCAAATCCGAGTCCGCTCGGAACAAGCCATCCTGGCTGCTGCACACACTTCGAGAAACTGGGCCACAAGGGCCTCCTCGCCCCCGCACAGCCCCGAGGCCCCGGAGAACCTGCAGCCGGCGGCGTGGGGCCGCGCAGCCCGCCCGGGCACTCCCGGCCCGGCGCTGCTGCCAAAGAGAAGCAACGCCTGGGGCCCCCAAGTTTGCAAAGGGACGGAGCCTGGGAAGTGTGACCTTCCAAGGGGAGACGAGGGAAGGACGGCCGCGAGCCAGCGATCGCCACTAGAAAGCTACAGAAATAACCACCCGAAAGGGAAAGCTGAGGAGCGGGTGCAAAGCCCCGGGCTCCGCGCTCGCTACTTCCCAAGTGCAACGCTGCACCAAAGGCGCTCGGCACCCCGCGCCCAGGCCTCCTTGCCAGGCAGCGGCAGCCAAGGGGTTAACCAAGGGGAAGCCCAAGACGCCACCGAAGAGGGAAGCAAGAGAGAGAGAGAAAAGAAAGAGCCACACAGTCATCTTCCCAGAGTGAAGACAAACACCACCACCAAAGGGGGAGGGGGAAATCAGAGCTCCAAAAGAAAGAAAGAAAATGGAAAAAAAAAAAAAGTTCTGATTTCCACGCACCCCCCTGCACACCCCCCAGCCAAGCCCTGCATGGAAAAGAAGAGGCGCCCCAAGATCGCCAGGCAAACTGAAAGCAAGAACATGGCGAAGTGCAAACAAATCCAGTCCACAAAAGGCAGAGAAAAGTTTGGAGAGTTTGGGCCGCGAGCGGGGGAGGGGAGGGCAGGGGGAGGGGAGGAGGGGGAGGGCCGCATGCGGGGCGGGCGGGCAGGGGCGGGGGCCGCGCGGTGCCACTTACGGTTCTGGCGGTGGGCGACAGCGATCCGTTGGGGAGGTAGGGGCTGGTGAGGTCGGGGATCATGATGAAGGGGTATCCGGGATACGGTGGCCCCTTAAAGAGCCCTCCATCTTGCCTCTTGGCCGCTAACATGGCGGGGCGTTGGAGTCCCGGTGGCGGCCGCGCGGAGAGAGCGGGAGAGAGCGGGAGAAACTTTTAGAAAGTGTCCCCCCCCGGGGTCGCGCTTGTCCCCCCGGAGGGGGGGTCGGGCGGGCTCGGGAGCTGCACCCAAGCCAGGGCCCGGGGGCTGTGGGGTGAGACCAGGGGGACACGCGTGGCCCACCCGGGGCGGGACACGGCCGCGCGGCTTTGGGGACGCGCGGGGCGGACTCACCTTCTTCCAAACTTTCCCGGGATTTATCTCGGAAACTTTCGGAGCGAGGTGGAGGCCGTCTTTCCGCCTTCCCGGAGGGGCGAGGTGGGGAGGGCGAGGGGCGATCGCCACGCCGACGGGGCGCAGGAAGGGAGAGGCGGCGGGGGAAGAGGGGTGCAGAAAAGCAGGGTTACAAGTTTTTGCAGTCGGCGGCCCCGGCTACCGTACGCGCCCGCCGCCCCCAGCCCGGCTTCTCCTCGCCTTCCAGCCCCATTTGCCGAAGCCTGGAGCGGACGGACGAACCCCAGCAGCCCGAGGGGCTCTTCCTACCTCGGAATCGGAAGAGCTGTTTTGATTCGTTTCTGATTCATTGACCAGAGACGACTTGACATCAGCTAAGTCCCTCTCGGCCGACGAGTTTTCCGAGCTCTTTTCCTCCTGCTCTCCCTCGTCTTTGAAGGAAATCAGTTCGTCGTTGGCGCCCAGGTCATCCCCTCCACCGCCGTTCAGCTGCGGCATTTTTTTTCACCCACCAGCAGCAATTTTGGAAGAAAAATGAAGGAGGAAGAAAAGAAGAAAAAAAAAAAAACCCAAAAAGTTTTGCAACCCCCCCAAAAAAAATATTGCAAGAAAAAGACGAGTCCAAGGTTAACTTTTTTTTTTTTCCTGCTCTGGGGTCTTTCTCTCCTGGGGAGGGGAAAAGAGGGAGGAGGGGAGGGGAAGGGGGGAGATCTTCTGCACGCGTGAGTTTGGGTTTCTTTTTTCTCTCGTTCCCAAGGATCCGATCAATGTGCAAAAAAATAATAAATAAAAAGGGGGGTTAAAAAAAAAAACACCAACAACAACAAGAAGTCAGATATAAAGAGCAAAGGGGGGGGGAAGCCGAAGATACTGGAGGAGCTCGTGCCGCTCGGATTTGAGTGAGTTGAAGTTAGACTGAGAGCTTTTCAGTTCAAAGGCGGCGCTGATTGACAGATAGAAAAAGGGGGATCGAAATCCGGAGGAACGGAGTAGTCTGGGAGCGGAGATTATTGACAGGGCGAGAGGAACACACTCGCCTTAATGAGATGCCAGGGGGCGGGGCCGGCCCGGTGACGTGTGCATAAATAAACAGCCGGGGTGGGCGGGGCGGGGGCGGCCAACAATGATCCTTTCGGGCGCCGGGAAGAGGAGGCTGGGCGGGGCGGGCCTGGGGACGCGGGAGGCGCCGGGGAGCGGCCTGTGCGCAGTGCGCGAGCCGGGAGCCGGGACCCGTGCGGGGCTCGCTCCGGGAGGGGGCGGTTTCCGAAAGACAATGCAGACCGGGAGAGGAGGGGAAAGGGGTGGCGACCGAGTCCGGAATCTGAGCCGAGGAAGGCGGAAGGAAAGCCCACTTGGGGGGCGGGGATGAGCAGAGGCCCAGAAAAAGTGTACTTTAGGAATATTAGCAATAAGTCTTAGGGAAGGGGAGAAGGAGAGGGGGACCAGGGGACAGGGTGCTCAGTGATGAGTCCTGCAGTGAAATGGGCTGCCCTGGGGCGGAATGTGACAGAAGTGGTCAAAAGAAAGGCTCACCCCTTCACTTGGGGAAGCGGAGGGGCTGGGCGAAGTTCCTTTGACTGTGGCCTCCACAGTCAAACAGGCTATTAACCCACGACGTCTCCCCTCCCTTTTTTGTTTAGTGACAGTGAATCATGTCATTAAATGTAAAGTCCCACTAGGCTGAACATGCCAAGATAACTTGTTATCCAAAAAGCAAATATCGTAGGTTTGTCTAGAGTATTAAAAATATCCTTAAGGAAAAATAGATGATTCTTTTCAATGTAAAGTGTTCCTTTTAAAAAAAAAATAATAAAACTTATGTTGGAAGTTGAAGGACGTGATCAGGATCCGAAGTCCTTTATGACTTTGAAGGTGAAAAAGTTTGGGCGTTAACAGCGCCAGGGAAAATAAAACTGAAAGTTCACCAAGCCCTTGGGGATGAGTGGGGCTGGAGTCTTTCTCCAGGGGTTTTGAAATTGAATGCCCAGACACTGACCAAATACCAAGATGTAGATAGATGATCCTGGCAGGAGACTGATTGCACACCAAGCTGCCCTCTAAAAGGAGGTTCCGGGAAGCCTGGGATTTGACACAGGTATCTGTGGATTGTTAGGCACCAGCCAGGGAAACAAACTGATTTACTACAAAAAACGGGAAGGAAAAAACTATGCTAAAGAAATAAGGCCAGGTTCCCCAAACACAGTGCTCCCGGATAATGACGCCAGAGCTTCTTTTTCTTGCCAGAACCCAATGAGAAAGCCCAACGTGAAACGGACTCAGAACCAGAAGAGAGATGATAAAACCAGTAGGAACTAGCATGAGGAGCAGGGTAGTCTGGGGTCCACAATTCACTGAACTGGCCCACCCTTCCCTAAAAAAAAAAAAAAGCTCAGCTGCCCTCTCTGCAAGCACATTTCCTGAAGAAAGCCAATTGACCATGTAATATTTAGAGAATTGGTGGTTTCAACAAAACTGTTTTCTAGGCTAAGGCCTCAGAAAAGACTAAAAATAATGATATCGAGATTGACAAGACCAACGAATTCCCCAACACTGGAAAAAAAAAAAAAATTCACAAGCACATTAGCACACTAAAGCAGAAGACAGAGTAAAATAAGGGTGGGAAGAGAGAGACACATGAAGACCACTCCAACTTCAATATTCATCAGAAAATCCAAAGTAGGGTGAGAAAGCCCAAAAAGAAGTAAAACAAATGTGTACATTTCATCACACAAGATTGCTTGGACACAAAGCGGAAGGCTAATTAGTCTCAGCAGGTAGGGACTAACCTTCAGACTTCATAAATAAATAAGGCGGGCACAGTGTCTAAGGGAAAGAGTAGAGACAGGAAGGGGATTATTTCAAGACACCAAGTAAAAACACCAAGGATGAAATGCTGCCCTGTTTTAAATCCATGTACAAATGGATTTAACAGTTTTCTTTGCTCAGTCTTTCCACCTGGTTGCCTTTCGAGTTACATGTTGAGCCGAATGATCAAGCTTTGCAAACTTGCTAATTGCCACCTGTATACATCTTGTACCCAAGTTTGTCTGTATACAGTGCAGACTTCGGAGGCCTGTTTCAGGGACTTGGCATAAATGGGAACATTTTAAGTCCATTTTATGAGTACTTCTTTGTCCTGTAAGGCAGGTTTGGGTTTTGTTTGCTTATTTGTTTTTGATCTGACTATGGTCTGAATGAAGTTGGATAATGGGGTCTTCTATGTTCTTTACAGGACTGCCTGTACCATAAAAGCTCATAAATACACTGAATCAAATTTTCAAGTGTTCTTATTGTTTTTAAGATACTGCCCTGCATTTTTATCCTATGTTTAAATACTAAGGACTTTCTTCAGTGATCAGTACTATCATCTATTTTGGCATCGCCTTATTTTTCCCATTCAAAGGGAACTCTTGAATCTTTTTTCCCTTAAATCTCTGATTTAATTAAGCAACTAAAAGTTATTCCATGACAGTGTATGTGCCATGTTTTATTTCATTGCTTGGTGCAATTAAAAAGGCTTGGGACGAGCAACAAGACCTCAGAGGGTCGATAACCCCCATTCCTTGGAACTGCTTATGGTGGGTGGTTCCCAGATGGATGAGGTGAGGGGGAGAGCAGGGGAGGAACTGGGACTGGCAAGATGCAAACTAATACAATATACAAAGGGGGAAAACCAGAGTTGGCCCATGGTGTGGACCTGGAGTTTTGATTTGGTAAGAAATCTTAAATGCCGTTTGACTCATTGCCAAGTGCTGAGGAGCCTTCTCTCTAGGCCCTGATGACTCGTGGTTTATCTGACTAAATTGCAAATGGCAAGATGCTAACAACACAAGGAGGACCCCAGACTAGTTCTGATGTTGGCCTGAGCCTTGCAAGGCTCTTAGCCACCCTGATCTGGAGCCCCTTCCCCAGCCATCCCAGGTCCTGAAGTTTCAAGCTGTTCCTCAGCCTCTCTCTGTCCTCCTTGCTCAGTGTTCCTGGCTTCTTCACTTGCTCCAGCCTTCTGTCCATTAAATTTCTCCTAATGGGCCTAGGTTGCCATCAGTAATCTGCATATTGCCCTAAAATTTAAGAGAATAGACTAACCAGACATGGTGACACATGCCTATAATCTTAGCACTCAGGAAGCAGAATGAAAAGGCTCAAGTTCAAGGCCACATGGTCTGCAAAGTTCCAGAGTAGCCAGGTCTACATATCGAGACCCTGTCTCAAAAAAAAAAAAAAAAGAAAAGAAATTAAGTGAATCTTAAATAATTACATCACCCAAGAATATAGGATATGATGCCTTATTCATCCATAATCATCACTTGAGTGTAAAGGAAAATTGTGTATATATATAAGTCACCGTCTAGGCACTGGGTCCTTCTGCCGGGTGTTGGGTGATTGCTGAATAGGGGAATGTGTTTCATGGGAACTTCAAAAATAGGTTGACCATAAGCCATGTCACCTGTGACCCCATTGTCCTGTCTCACCAAGGGAGGGGGGAGTATAAGGTGATTGGAATGGATATTCTTGGGGTGCTTTTAAATATTTTTTAACCCATGATTCTGTAGTTTCCTTCCACAATCTAATTAAGACCAAGAGCTCCACAGCACCCCAACAAAGAAGACATGTCACCTTGAGAGGCTGGCTTTAGGATCTAAATGGTCTGTTCACATGGAGCTGGGTTCCACGATGGTGGCAGTACTCAGCACCTCCAAATCACTGGATAAGAGTCTACATAAGTACCTTTGACAGGGCCTGTGCAAATGAGTGTGTGAATGTGTGTGTGTGTACACTTCCATTCCTGAGTGATTTTCCTTTAACAATCTATCCTCCAAGTTGGGTGATCTGTTATTCACTGTGTGTTGGACTGACTTAGGCAGGGAGTGTGCTAACTAAGGAAAGCCAAAAAGAAAGAATCTGAAAACACAAGAAAGCTATAAAATGGAAAACTGTTTAGAGCCAAATCTTGAGTTCACTGTGAGATTTTTTTGTTTGATTTTTGTGCTGCATGCGTGATGAACCTTTATTTGGATCTTCAGGAAAGTTCTTCCCTTAGTCACACTGGAATATTATATCGATACTGGGGCAGAGGGGTTAGCTCAGCTGGTGGAGTACTTGCCTAGCATGCAGGAAGATGAGGGTTCATCCCCACCCACTCCCCCATCGCTGCGTAAATCAGGTGTGGTGGTACATGGCTGCAGTTCCAGCACTCAGGGGCTAGAAGCAGGAAGCGGAGATGTTCAAGGTCATCTTGGGCTGCTACATAGTGAGTTTGAGACCAGTCTGGGATACATGAGACATCATCTCAAAAGAGGGGTGTGGGGGAGGCACTAGATGGCTCAGCATGCAAAAGTGTTTTCCACCAAGCCTGAGTTCAGTCCTTAGAACTTACATGGTGGATGGAGAGAACCAGTTCCTGCAAGTTGTCCTCCTGACCTCCATCCACAGGCCATGGTACAATAGTATCACCATACATACATACATACATACATGAATATACATGCACAAAATATAAATATAAAAAATTTTAAAAAAAACTAATTTCAAAGAAAAGATGCCAAAGAGTTTTCTATTTAGGCAGGAGAAAAGGATAGGTAAAAGAATATGCTTGACAGATTTCCTTTCTTCTGGAAAGATTCCATCCAGGGACTTAGGCCCACATCTGCCTCTTAAAACTCTGAGGACCACTTCTGTGTTCTGCTACTTCTCTGAAGTCCCTGACTTGATCACCTTACTTCTGCCAATAATCAGTCCAGGAAATAAAGGGATAACTATGCCCCATGATCCAGGGGATAATGGGGGAAATGTTTGTATTTGTTGGGGGCCTTGGCACTCACTTTCATAAGCACATCTCAACTGCTATGCTTGGGGCATCTGTTCCAAGAACAGCTTTCCAAAAGACATCGGTCCTCTGTAAATAGGCTCCTCTTATTGACAAGATGTCTTTTAACCCTAATAGTAATGGAAGAAGGCCGATAAATGAAACACTTACTGCATAACTTGCCTTATTTTGGGGTGGTGTACGATTCCTTTCTTGCCATCTCTAGAAGATGTTTGCACACTAATTTGCTCCCTAGAAATTTCGCTTGCTGCAGTTATACGTCTATGACGTTTTATCGCCTGAAGCCAAGTCTGCATAAGAACTTTCTTAAGATATACTTACCCTAATGCCAGGCTGCAGGAACCAGGCTGCTTTTGTGCTGAATTATTTGTGCTGCCCTGATATACAGGGCAGAGCCTTCCTGATAGTCATTGCCATGGGGGAGGTCTAAATGTTTCTGAGCAAGGAGAAAAAGGCAGGAAAAAGGTGAGAAAAAGTTTCATCTAACTTGATCTTGCAGAAGTCTTTAGAATGAATAATTGCTTGTGTATTTAACATATGAAAATGCCCAAGGTTTTTTTCTTTGTGTGTGTGTGTGTGTGTGTGCCTATGTGAGTTGGATATGTGTTCATGTGGCACCCATATGTGCATATGGAAGCCAGAGGTCAACCTCAGGTGTCATTCCTCAGGCTCTACCCACCTCTTTTTTTTTTTTCTTGAGACAGTCTCTCCCATTGGTCTAGAGGCCCATTAAGAGAGGGTAGCTAGCAAGCTCTGTCTCCTCTGTATCCCCAGTGCTGGATTACAAGGATGCATCACCAGGCCTAGCTTTTTGTGGGGAACTTGGGAACCAAACTCGGGCTCTCATGTTTCCATGTCAAGTACTTTACCAACTACGCTATCGCTCCAGTCCCCACAGATGTTTTGTTTTGTGTCTATTATCTTTTAAAAAATAGCTTCAGGGGTTGCAGAGACAGTTCATCAGTTAAGAGCACTGGCTGCTCTTACAGAAGATGGGAGTTCCAGCACCCACATGTTGGCTAACAACTGTCCTCTTTCGGCCTCTGCAGGCATTGCACGCATATGGTGCACTTACATACATACAGTCAAAACACTCATACACATAAAATAAAAAAAAGAAATCAAAAAAGAAAAATAAATGAAAATAGTTCCAATGGCCCCAGTCTTATCACAGAGCATCCTTGTCCACTCAAACCCATCTGGCCTGTAAACCAAAGCAACTTCCACAAAGACCTGGGTGCTTTAAATAGCGGTAGAGAAACTGTCAGCCAGCATTGAGCAATCCCACAAAGTAGTTTACATATGTTCAAGGGACACCACAGGTGAGATTTCAGAAGGCAATGCCATTGTCCCCTTTGTAATTTATCTAGGTGAGGTGGACACACCTGCTTTTAGCCAAGAGCATCATGGGATGGAAGAGGTGGGGGGATCCAAGGAGACTCCAAGGCTTCTAGACTGTGAAGGTTCCAGGCTTCCTCCTCCTACGAATTCATAGCACTGTTGGCCTCTGTATGTTCTGAGGTAGAATCAACTGGCTGTTGATTTAATTGCTGGAGACTGGATCAGAATCAACAACCCTTCCTTCTCCACTGCAAAATCCCGATTGTTTCTGTTCATTCTGGATATGTGTGGATTGTACTTTCTCACAAAACGCTCTTCTTGGGGAGAGGAAGAAGATGAAGTGAGTTCCGGGATCTGGAAACACTGTGGATCTCAGTATAGACAGCAGCCTGCAGCACACGATTTGGCAAGACAGAGGCTTCCAGTTGACTGTCATCTTGAGCAAACTTGGCTTCTTGGTAGCCTGAGGGCACACTGTAAATACCTAGAGCTGGCGAGAAAGCATTAATCATTATTTCTTAAAGATTCTTGGATTCTGAGAGTGAGTGCTTCTAACACCCGCCCGCCCCCGCCAGCCCATCAGCAATGCTGGTGCCCTCCCTTAAAGAAGGTTCGCTGCGCACGTTCAGGCAGAAGCAGTCTCAGCCTCACTTCCTGACATCTGGGGCTCCTGGGAGCCCATAGAAGCATTCAGGGCCCTACCACTCACACTCCTTTCTACCACTGTTCTTCCCAGTTACGGGCCTTAGAAAAGATGGTCACATGCCTTTGAGACACTCCTGCCAGCTCCAGTGGCAGAGGCCCTAGATGGGTCTGTCTAGAGCCAGGTGGAACATCTTAGAGGGCAAGGGCTGATCTGTCAGTCGGTTTTCCTCTGTTGATGGAATGCTCGCCTACCTTTATACAAGAAACATCGGTTTATGTGAACTTCTGGCTATTCAATACACATTACTGAGAGTTATAAAAACAGCATGTAATTGTCCATGGGGTTAACTGGCCACTCACACTAGCCAGTGGGCAAGCTCCAGGCTCAGTGAGAGACTCTGTCTCAGAAAACAAGGTAGAGAGGCTGTGGAAGCGACTTGGTGGGTGCCACCAAGCCTGGTGACCTGAGTTCAAGTGAGACCCACATGGTAGAAGAAGAAAACTGAGTCCCTCAAGCTGCCCTCTGACCTCTACAGGAATGCCGTAGATATACATGTACACACACACACACACACACACACACACACACACACACACAAGCACATAGTAAATAGAAATGTAATTTTAAAAGAAATAAGTTGATGATCAATTGAGGAAATAGCAAACTTTGACCTCTGGCCTCCACAGAAACATGTATACACATTACTGATAGATACACACACACACACACACACCACAAATATTTGGAAGGAATTATTCTAAGATGTCGCCAGCACTTTTTTCCGTAAGTAATAGAATTAGGGTCAGTTTTACTTTCATTTTTATGCTTCTTTGTTATCTTTTCTGTTTTATTTTACAACTGGGCATGGGTTATTTGCATTATCAGAATGGAAGTCATGTACTTTCTATTTTAAGAAATAAACTCTTTGACTTTCTTCTGCCTTCTCTCTGATTTCCTTTCCTCCCTATGAAAGTTGGGGACATTTCAAAGTAGCCATTGCTAATGTGTACCTAATATAGAACTTTAAACCTCTTGTCAAATTTAGTTTCATAATTGAATTTCAAAGCATACAGATTGACAGGGAGTGCAGCTCAGGGGTACAGGGTCTGCTTAACATGTACAAGGTCTTAGGTTCTATGCCCAGCAAACACATGTGTGCACACACATACACACAACACATGGATGACAAAAGATTCCATTTTACTCTTTTAATTTTAAATGATAGGAGGCCTGGAAAGATGGCTTAGGAGTTAGGAGCACTTGCTCTTGCAGAGGACATGGGTTCAGTTCCTGGTGGTTAACAACCACCTGTAACTCTAGTTCCAGGGAATCCAATGCCCTCTGTGGCCTCTGCGGGCATCCCCGGCATGGGTACACTTACATACATAGAGGCAAAATACTCATACACATAAATAATATGTGTATAATAATTTCTAAAAGTTTTTTAAATTAAAAGTAAAAAATGATAAGACCAAGGTATAGTTTAGTGGTAAAGCATTTGCCTAGTGTGCATGGGTTATACTCCTAGCACCACACTATGTAAAGAAACAAACTAACAAATAAGTGATGAGTACCATCAGAAAACATGCTTGGAGGCCTACACACAAGTTTCCCAGTAATAATGTCCTCTGTCCTATAAAAGGATTGTCCTTCTACAGTGGCCTTTCTTACATAGTGTCTTGCTTGCTACTTACAATACCTCTCAAGGCAGAGAACAAATATACTTATTCTCATTTTATAGGTAAAGAAACTGAGATTCTAAGAGATTTGGGTGTCCTGTGGCTGGTAAGTGGCCAGGCCAGGAGCTGGAATTCAAATTTTCTGACCCCAAGCTCAGCTCTCCTTTGCGACTGAAATCTAATCAAGTTGATGTCAGTATCACCTTATGGTTTTTCTGGTTTCCTTGAACTATAAAGAACATCTTGGCTAAAGGAGAAAATGATCCTTCAAAGCAACTAATACCCATCCTGTGCTGCATTTTAAAGTATTTAACATTTTCCTTCAAAGTTATTTGCTCCTCCTTACAACCCACACTTACCCCTCTTCTTGGACACCCAGAGTTCTTTCTCAGGGTACCCCTGCCTTACCCTCACTCCACAACATCACTGTTTATTGGAAACTAGAGTTTTCCTACTCTGGTAATGTTGCAGACTGAGGTTGTCAGTGAGGGAGCAGGCTATCCTGAAGTTCTTACATATTGAATAGCATCTGAAATCTCTACCCACTAGCAACCCCCTCCTTTGGTCATAATAAAAATTGTCTGCAGAGGAGACTGGAGAGACGGCTCAGGGTTTAAGAGAATGTCCTGCTATTGCAGAGGACCAGAATTCTATTCCCAGTACCCACGTACAGCAGCTCGACACCTCCTGTAATTCCTGTAACTCCAGTTCCAGGAAATCCAACACCTTCTTCTGGCTTTCTGGACTCCATGGGCACCTGCACACTCATGGTGCACATACAGACAGACATATACACATAAATAAAAATGTCTGCGGAGCTGGGAATGTGGATCAATTGGTGGAGGCTTGCCTTGCATGCATGAGGCCCTGGTTTGGATCCCCAGCCCCACATAAACTGGGTATGGTGATGCATACCTAGGATCCCAGTACTGGGGAAGTAGAAGCAGGTTAAGGATTTCAAGGACATCCTGAGCTACATAGTGAGTTCAAGACCAGCTTGGGCTACTTAAGACCCTGTCTCAATAAACAAACAAACAAAAAACAGAAATAAAAATAAACAAACAGCTGTACCTGGTAGTAAACTCCTTTGATCCCAGCACTTAGGAGGCAGAAGAAGGCGGATGTCTGTGAGTTTGAGGCCAGCCAGGGCTACATAGTGAGACTCATCTCAAAAGAAACAAGCAACAATAACAACAAAAATGCTTGTGGAGGTTAGAGAACACATCCTTCTTTGTGAAGAATCATGGCTCTACACAGAAACCTCTAGTAGAAATATGATGGCTTTAGTCTTTATTTACTTCAGTTAGTCTCTCTCTCTCTCTCTCTCTCTCTCTCTCTCTCTCCCTCCCTCTCTCTCTCCCTCCCTCCCTCCCTCCTTTCTACCACTATTGTTCTTCCCTGGCTGGAGACCTTAGAAGAGAAGGCCCACATGCCCCTTTTAGGAGCCTCCTGCTAGCTCTGGTGGTGAAGGCCCTAGATGGATCCAGCTGAAAACCAGGAGGAGCATTTTGTAGGGAAGGCACTGATATATATTTCAGCTTTTCTAGATAGGGTCTCATGTAGCCCAAGTTATCCTGAACTCACTAGGTAGCAAAGGCTGCCCTTGAACTCTTGATCCTCTTCTCTGGTAGAATGACAACCCTATGCCCCAATACCCAGTTTAGAAAATTGGTTTTCTACCTAGAAGGGGTTCACCACCCCTGCTTCCTTACTCCAGCCTTGGGGTTCGGGGGCCATAGCAGAATTGCCTGAGGGAGTTTCTTTTTCTAACATGATCCCGCCCCTCATGCTCGCGCTGAAACCCCTTACCCTGTACAAGGGGCACCTTGGCCTCAACAGCAGGTTTGAAATCTTGGCTTGCCTTGTGTGGATGTGTGACCTTGGGCCCATCTGTAAATCATCTGACTCCTTGTCTGTAAAGAGGTGGTGCAATATCTATGTTTGAGTGTTATTCTGACTCAGGGAACTAGCATGTAAAATTAATGGCCTTGATTACTGGCCTCAGCGTTCCCTAGGCAGTCTCCCTTTCCTGCCTCGCCTCTCCAGAGGGGATGGAATGCCAGACTACCCAAGTCCTGGCACCTGGGAGGCCTGGGTTCTCTCCCTTGCTCCTCTCCCTCCTGGTTCTTTTGCTCAAACGCAGCTGCTTCATAACAAGAAAACTTCATTCACCCTGATGGGGCCTCCCAGCCACAAAGATAAGCTGGCCAGTGGCTGCAGAGACCCGATAGGATTCCTTTAAATAAAAGTTGTTCTTCAGTGGAGGAACAGCCCTTCAGAGGGTGTCTCCAATCACCCTCCCCTCTCTGTCCCTCCTGGCAAGTCCCTCCCACCCAGTTAGAGCAGGAGCAGCTTTCCAAAGCCCCCAAGGCTTCCTCTCAATTGTCTAGTAATTTAATAATGTGCAGTCTTTCCCAAACACTAATTAAGCCAGATCACAGCTCTGGGTGAGGAAGGCCTGCCACCCTCCCACCTCTGGTCCCAGCTTTCAAAGGGTGGCTCATAGGGGCAGTAGCTTGCCTGTAGCTACAGGGGAGAGAAAGGAGGCAGGTGGGGTCAGGAGGGAAGAAGCCTGGCTTTTCTGTTCCCAAGGTCTTTTTCAGATCCTGGCTTTTAGGGAGTCAGAGACCCCTTTGAGAATCCAAAGCAAGGTTTATACTGCCTCGAATCTCTAGCTTTTTATTACAGTTTCCTGTTTTAGGCTGGGTGTGGTGGTACAAACTTTACTGGGAAGGCTGAGACAGGAGGATGGTTAAGTTCAAAGCCAGTTTGGACTATACAGCAAGACACTCTCAAAATAAAAAAAAAAGGCTCAACACACATGAGACTCAAGGCACATTTTTGATTTTTTGTTGTGTGGGTCTTTGTTGCTTGTTTTTTTGTTTCTGAGACAGGGTCTCCTGTAACTCAGGCTGACTTCAAACTCATTACATAGTCAAGGATGCCAGTAAACTTTTGATTCTCCTGCCTCCACTTTCCAAGTGCTAGGACTGTTAGAGTGCACCATCACATCCAGCCACATCCTCGCCCTGCTTTTAAATAATTGTTAACATCTTTTACATTTATTTATTTTGTATGTGCACATATGCATGAGCACACACGTACACCACGGGATATGTATGGAGGTCAGATGAGTCAGTACTCCCTTTCTACCATTTGTGTCCCAGGGATTGAATTTGGGTTTGGCAAAAGTACCTTAACTTAAGTCATCTTACCAGATCCCTTATTTTATTCATATATTTTAATACACAGAGTAAAGGGTTTCACCTTGCCATTTCTTTTCTTCCTTCCTTTCTTTCTTCCTTTCTCTCTCTCTCTCTCTCTCTTTAGGTATTTTTGTGACAGGATCTCCGTGTAGCCTCAGCTGGCCTGCAGCTCGTTATGTAGACCAGGTTGGCCTTGAACTCACAGATACCTGCCTGTCTCTGCCTCGCAAGTGCTGGGATTGAAGGCGTGCACCACCATGCCCAGCTTTTTGTGTTTTTGTTTGTTTGTCTTTTCTTTTTAAAAACTATTTTATTTTAATTTTTAGTTTATGTGTATGAGTGTGTAGCCTGTATGTGTCTAAACACACCTGTGTCATGCAGTGCCTGTGGAAATAAGAAGGGACATCAGATTGTCCTGGGACTGGAGTTACAGATAATTGTTAGCCACCATGTGGGAGTTGGGATTTGAACTCATGTCCTCTGCAAGAGCAGCCAGTGCTCTTAACCGCTGATCCATCTCTCCAGGCCCTTGTTATGTCATTTTCAGACCCATGTCATTGGACTTCACCCTTCCCACCCCGCACTTGCTCTCCCTTGCTCTCCCTTTTCCTAGTCCTAGTCTTTCCTCCAAATAATCTCCTTCTCTTTTAATGTCATATGTGTATATGTATGCATGTATATTTAAAATATAGATTTGAAAATTTTGTAGTCTAGGTTCTGCAGGTGAGAGAAAGCATGTGGCGTTTGTCTGTCTGAGCCTGGCTGATTTCACTTACTGTCCTCCCTCACTGAATCTTCAGTGTGTATCTCCCTCGCCCCTGAGCACCCTGTGACATGTTCACTGTTCTTTAATGTTCTTTAGTGAGATGTCTGTTCAGATATTTTGACCATTTTTAAAACTGGGTTTTGGGGGCCAGTTAGTCGACTTGGTGGGTCAAATTGTTTGCCACCAAACCCAGTGACTTGAGTTCCATCCCCCGTCCTACGTGGAAGGAGAGAAACAATTCCCCAAAGTTGTCCTCTGACCTCCATACTCAAAGCCGTGACATGGAACACACATAAATAAATAAATAAATAAATAAATAAATAAATAGCAATACAAATGGGTTATCTTTCCTTTCCCTGTTGTTTCATAAGAATTCTTTTCATAATCTACATGTACAAGTCTGTAGGTTTTGGAAACATTTTCTCTGTGATTTGCCTCTTTCCTCTCGTAGGGTGCATTGTGATGAACAGAAAATGTGAATTTTTACCTTCTTTGTGGCTGTTACTTTTGAGAGAGTATGAAGAAATCTTTACCCACTGCAAGACGTCCCCTGTGTGACCTTCTGAAGACATCTGCCACTTGTCTTACACATATACTAACCCTTTGTCTGTGGTGTGTACCTCCTTAGTAATTTTTAAAATAACTGCAATGGAATGCCAGGTCCATTATTAAAGCAAATTGTCCAAACCAGATATGAATAAAGCTACAAGCTTCTCTAGGAGGGGATGCGACTTGGGAAGTCAGGAGGCAGAGGACACACCACCAAAGGGAAGCGAAGGACCAATCGCATACGCGCTCGCCTTTACTGCCGACTCTAAAAGCATTTTCCCACATCCCAGTTCTGCAGAACTGTGCTCATATGCACCAGTTCCATCATTTCAGAGCTCTGCTGAACCCAAGAAAGAATCCCGAAGCATGCTCACATACGCTAAGATTCAAAACTTCAGTTTGGCACACTGGAGTTTGCAATCAGACTTACTGCCTGGTATCTCCCATATCTGAGTAAAGCCACTGCCTATCCCTTCAGTCAGTGCCCAGCCTTAGGAGTGGTGGCTGCCCCAGAGTGGCATCTAGGGATGAGGACTGATGTCTGCTCTTCAGATTCCCGAAAGAGAGACCACAGTGTTATTCCTTGATGCTCTGGTGAATGGTTCACAGGGGCTGAAATATGGATCATTGTGACTGGCACAGTTCTGCAAGGAAGAACCTCCTGATGGTTCATCCAACAGGATGAAGTTGTCTTGTGCAACTTCCACCAGACATGGGTCCCAGATGCTGCAGGAGACCCCAGGGGCTCTAGGGGGCCCAGGCTTTGCTTGACTGTACTTGGCTTCATTGCACAGGAAGGTGCCTGTCTGTGAAGCTGAAATGGCAACACTGGGAAGCAGCAGCAGTGGGCTTTATTAAGGAAGTGTTTTCTCTCTGACATCCACTGGTGGCTGTCCTGAGCTCAGCTCCAGAAAGCAGGTCAAGTGTGCAGTGTGCAGCCCCCTATGTCTTCCCAGTGACCCTAATACCCCCCCCCCCGCCTGTGCTGTGTTTTAGTAACTGCAGTAGTCCACCCCACTGCGGAAAGAAAGAGAAACAGGTGTGCGGCATTAGAGGAAATGGCTTTGCACATTGGCCAGAGGAACCTCTTACTTCAGGCTGATCTAAAAGGTTTTCCGAGACTTCCCACGAAACTCAGGAGTCTGTGACTCTAAGATATGAAAACCATTGGGTCTTTATCTTTGTTTTTTGCAGAGCTGGATAATCAAACCAGGAGCTGCATACCTGTCAGACAAGCAGTCTGCCACTGAACTACACCCTCAGCTCTTCTCTTTAACTTTACTTGAGGTGAAATCACTTCCAACTATCACTGTTGTGGACCCCAGACCATCGTAGCTGTGTCTCCAACACTTCTAGAAATCACAGGTATTTTCATGTCAGGCTTATGACACCTCATGAAGTCTAAATTGCAACAGGCATTACTTTACAAAATAAAGAGACCTGTAGGCAATTGCATCATATCTTTGGGTTGCTAGACTGGGATTAAAGGCATGTGCCACCATGTCTGACCTTGTTTTTATTTGTCTTAAAATTTTAATTTTATTTATTTTAAATATATGAGTGTTTTGCATACAACTATGTAAGTGCAGCCATGTTGTACAGTGCCCACAGAGGCCAGAAGAGGGCATCAGATCCCCTGGAACTGAAGCTACAGAGAGTTGTTAGCTGCCATCTGAGTGCTGGGCTCCTGCAAAAGCAGCTAATGCTCTTCACTACTGAGCCATCTCTCCAGTCCCCTATTTGTATTTTTTTAAGTTGTGTAACACATGTGTGTTTGTGTGTGTGTGTGTGTGTGTGTGCATGTGAGTGCAGGTGCTCTTGTTGATCAGAGAGGGTATCATATCCTTCTCAGCTAGAGTTACAGGCAGTTGGGAGTTGCCCGATGAGAGTGCTAGGAACTGAATTTCTGTCCTTTGCAAGAGCACCAAGCACTTAACCCCTGAGGCATCTCTCCAGCCCAGCCCTCCACCCTGTTTTTTCTTTTCTTTTCTTTAAAAAAAAATCACACCTGGCTGGTCTCTTGTAGCTCCAGCTGGCCAACCTTGAACTCACAGAGATCCATCTGCCTCTGCTACCCCAGTGCTGGGATTACAGGCGTGCACCGCGCCAGCGTTCACACCTGGCTTTTATGAGCATGCTGGGCACCTGAACTTAGTTCCTAGTGTTTACACATCAAGCACTTTACCAAGTGAATCATCTGCCCAGTCCCTATTTTTAACATATTTATTTGAAGTATATTTGATATACCATAAACAACAAGATCTTTAAAGTTTTGATGAACCAAACTGGGTTTCCTCCAAATTTATAGGTTGAAGTCCTAATCCCCAACATGATGGTATTTGGAGATTAGGCCTTTATGGAAACAGGTAATAATGTCATAAGAATGAGCCCACATCTATGTAAGACTAACGTCTTAACGAGGAAGAAATGACACCCCAAGTGTACACAAAAGGGAACAGCCAGGCCAGGACACAGTGAGAAGACAGCTGTCTGTAAGTCAAGGTAAAAGGCTTCATTAGACCTTGAACTTCCAGTCTTCAGAACTGTCTTCTGATTGCTGGGGTTCTAGGCATGTGCCACCATGCCCAGTTTATGTGGTGCTGGGAATGGAACTGAGGGCTTCATGCATGCTAGGCAAGCACTCCAACTACCAACTAAGCTAACTTCATCCTATTTCCATATCATTGAGTTGAGAACTTTCTACATTATAGATATAAACCTTTTAGACACATACATACATACACACACACACACACACACACACACACACACACACATATATGAGTACACGACCTGAAGATATTTCCTCCCATTTTATGGCTTCTCCTTTTATTGTTTTAAAACTTTATTTGTTATTTATTTATTTACTTACTGATTTGTTTTTTGTTGTAGCTGCTATGTTAGGCAGCAAAGCCAAGACCTTGCACACTCTAAGCAAGTGTGTCCACCACGAACCACATCTCCATCTCTAACAGTCATCTCATTGCTGTTATTTCTTTATGGATTTATTTTAATGAATTAATTAATTTTGAGTAGTGTCTCACTATGTAGCCCAGGCTGGCTAAGTAACCCAAATTGATCTCAAACTTGTGATCTTTCTGCCTCAACCTCCCAAGTTTCCTCATAGTATTTTTTGAAGAGCAAAAGATCTCAATTTGACAAAGTCCAGCTTAACGAGATTTTCTTTCATTTGTGTATTGTCTTTTTGGTGTCAAATTTCAGAAACCTTAATTACGATGGTCACAGACATATTCCCTTACTTCTTCTAGAAATTCTATACTCTTTAGATTTAACTATGTTTAAGCTGGTGAACCATTTTTTAAATTTAATTTTGCATGTAATGCAAGGAAGTTATATATCCAAGTTATTCTCCTCTCCTTCTCATATAGATGTTCAATTATTCCATCAACATTTGTTGAAAAGATTTTAATTTCTCCAGAAAATTACCTTCACAAGATTATCATAAATATCTGAGTCTGTTTCTGAACTCTCCATTTTACTCTTCCACTGACCTAGATATCTATCATAGGTCACAAATATATTACGATTGTTGTTGTTATTCAAGACAGGGTCTCATGAAGCCCAGGCTCCTACCCTCTCTCCTCCCCTCAAGTGCTAGGATGACTAGTGTGCGGCTCCAAACCAAGCCCATACTGTTTTGATTACTATAGGTTTGTTCTGTTTTGATTTTGTATTTAGAGATAAACTCTCACTATGTAGCCCTGGATGGCCTGGAACTTGCTATGTAAGCCAGGTCAGCCTCAAATTCCCAGAGATCTACCTGCCTCTGCTTCCCAAATGCTGGGACTAAAGACATGTAGCACCACGTCCCCGGATTTGCTTCCTATAGTTATATAGGAAGTTTTGAAGTCAGGTAGTACCAGTCTTCTAACTTGTTGTGCTCTTTTTAATATATTTTATCTATTATTTTTATTTTATGTGTATGAGTATATTTGCCTACATGTAGTAAGTGTGCCTGTGTCAGAGGACAAATGGAACTGGAGTTACAGACAGTTGTTAGCTGCCATGTGGGTATTGGGAACCAAACTTGAGTCCTTTGCAAGAGCATCCAGCGCTCTTAATTGCTGAGCCATCTCTCTGGCCCCTAACTTGTTATTGTCTAAAGTTCCTTTTGCTGTTCTTCATTTGTACATTTTCATATGAGTTACACAATCAGCATACCAGTTTCTACAAAGCTACTTCAGGGATTTTAACAGGATCTATACTAGGTAGATACAGGGTCAGCAAAACTTTTCTATAAAGAGCTAGATAGTGCCCATTCTTGATGGCACAGACCAATAATTCAAACTACTCAGGAGGCTGAGACTGGAGGGTCAAAAGTTCAAGACAAGCCTGGGCTACAGAGAAACATAAAAATATGACTGTTCTAATGTGTAGACTCGGGATGGACTTGACATATAGGCCTTAGGTTTGCCTGTCCTAAACACAGTATGGTCTGGGGAGAATTAACCTTTTAATAAAGATTAACTTGGCAAATGAAAGATGTCTTGATTTATGTTTAACTTATTTAGTTTGTGATGATTATTGTTGTTACTGTTTTGATATTTTGAGATAGGTTCTTCTGTGTCTAAGTTTGAAATATTTTTCCAATATATATTTTTATTAAAGTTTGTGCATTTCATAAATACATCCAAATCATATTTAGACCCCCTCCTCCTTCCTTCTCTCCTCCAGATGCTTTGAACTCTTGATCCTTCTGCTTCTTAGAAGGATCTTAAATTTAAAAAATTCACTGCCAGCTAGTTTGAGGGGGCTTTTGTTTTTTAAATTAATTTTTTAAATATTTTATTTCCTTTTTTATTTAATATGTATGAGTGTATTGTCTACATGTATGTAAGTGCACCCGTGTTGTGTGATGACCACAGAGGTCAGAAGAGGGCATTGAATCCCCCTGGAACTGGAGTTGTAGACAGTTGTTAGCTGCCATTATATGGGGATGCTGGGAACCAAACTCGGGTCCTCTACAAGAGTAGACAGTGCTCTTAACTGCTGAGTCATCTCTCCATTCCCCTTAAGTCAGGTTTTTAAAACATAGAATATTTTTACTAATTCTCTGAGAATTTCATACAATATATTTTTATCATATTCACCCACTAACTCCTCCCAGATCCTCCTGGACCTCCCCCCACCACCTCCAACTTTGTGTCTTCTCTTTCTCTGTCTCTATGTAACCCACTGAGTCCAATTTGTGGGGCTAGCCACTGCAGCATAGTCAATCTACCAGGAATCTTAGCCATAAAGAAAACTGACTCTTCCTCCTCCAAAAGCCATTAACTGTCAATAGCTGACCAGCTAGGGATGGGGCCTTCTGAGCCCTTCCTCATCCTTGCTAGAATGTTGGCTGGCTGATCATGTGCTCATCTTGTGCAGGCAGACACAGCTGCTGTGAGTTCATGAATACAATGAAGTCAGGTATTTTCTAGGATGGTCTACGACTGGATTTTGAAGTATGTTTTTCTCATTAAACTTCAGACATAGATTGTCTGAAAGGAGATCACATTGGATCTATCCTCTTTATAGGAAACCTTTCTAAACACTACCAATACCAAGGAGTAGAAAGCCGGGCCTTTTAATTTTTGATTTAACAATAATTTGTAGTAGTTATTACACAGGTCTTATATATCCTTTGTCAGATTTATTTCTAAGTATTTCATATTTGAGCTAGTGTTTCTCCTATATGGTTTATTTTATGAGGCAGGGACTCCTGTAGCCCAACCTGGCCTCAAATTTGCTACATATCCAACAAGGGCCTTGAACTCCAGAGTCTCCTGCCTTCACTTCCCAAGAACTAGAACTATAGGGTGATGTCACCACACCTAGTGTAAGTGGTATGTTTTTATATTTCCATTTCTAATTGTTTCTTGTTAATACACAGAAATCTAACTGTGAAATGATCCTCTTTATTTCCGGTAAATTTGCTTTATCTCATGCTACATGTAACTATTCTGGCTTCCTTTTTTTTCTATTTTATTTTTATTTTTAATTATGTGTGTATATGGGGAGGGGTGTACACAAATGCAGATACCCCTGGAGGCTAGAGGACTGTGTCAGTTATAGACCATCTGAGATGGGTGTTGGGAACCAGTTTGGGTCCCCTGTAAGAGCAGCAAGCACTTTTAACTACTGAGCCCTCTCTCTAGCCTCCCAGCTTTTTATTCAGGCTAGGATAATAGATATTTTTCACTCCTTTTGATTTAATCTCTTTATGCCTTTACTGCTGTTGTTATGTCTTGTAGGTACCATATAGGCAAATCTTTCTTTTTAAAAATCCAATCTGATGCTCTCTGCCTTTGAACTTGGGTATTTAGATTATTTATGTTTAATGTGAGCATCACTCTGGTTGGGTTTAAATCTTCTATCTTGCTGTCTGTTTTCTATTTGTCGTGTTCTCTTCTTGTTCCTTTTTTTCATTTTCACTTTTCTTTCAATTATTTAACATTTTTATGTTTCTTTTTAGTCACCTTTACTGACTTGTTAGTTAAAATTCCTTGTGTCATTTGATGATTGCTTTAGGATTTATCTTATCACTATCTTCCCTCAAATGATCTTATACTTCTAAATGTACAGTGTAAGAACCATGCAGAAATATCCTTACACTTCTTCTTGGTGTTTTTGTTAACATTACATAATTGTAAATCAGATGCAGTGCAAATTTTATGAACCTAATACATTGTTAGTAGTTTTATATACATAGTCAAATATCTTTGAAATATATTTCCACGATAAGGAAAGCATCACATTTACTTATGTAGTTAGCCTTTCTGGCACTCTTTATTTATGTAGTTATGGATACAATTTTCTTCTGCTTGATAAGCTTTCTTTGTTATTTCTTGCAATATTGCTTTTTTAAAAATTGAGTTCACTTTTACTGTTTAAAATGTACTTTAGGACCGGGGAGATAGTTCAGTTAGTAAATACTTGCCTTACAAGCATGAGAAAATGAGTTGGATACCCAACACACACATAAAAAGAAAGCTAGGTGTAGGTAATGCATGGTAGTGCATGATTTTAGTCCCAGCACTTGGGATGCGGGGGCAGATGGATCTCTGTGAGTTCAAAGTCAACCTGGTCTATATCACAAGTTCTAGGCCAGCTAGGGCTATATAACCAAAACCAAAACAAGACAAAATAGACTGGGTATCATAGCATGTTCTTGTGATCCCAGCCCTGGGAAGGCAGAGATAGACAAATCCTTGAGATCAGTGATCAGCTAGCCTATCCTACTTGGTGAGCTCCAGGCCAATTAGAGACCCTGCCTCTAAACACAAAATGGATTGTGCCTGAAGAATGACACTGGAAGTTGTCCTCTATGGTCCATGTACATATATGCACATAAATAGTACTTGGGACTGAGGAGATGGCTCAGTTGGTAAAGTGCTTGCAGTGTAAGCATGAATTTGATCACCAGTCCCCATGTAAAAACTGAGTGTCACAGCATGGGCCTAAAACCCCAGCACTGGGAAGGCAGAGTCAGGAGGATCTGGAGGCTTGCTGGCTAGCTGCATTGGTGAGCTCCAGGTTCAATGAGAAATCCTTTCTTAAAAAACCACTTCATTTTTCAAAGCAGTTTTAGTTCACAGCAAAGCAGAGCTGGAGTTACAGATTTCTCACATGCTCTCCCACCCCATATGCACACCACTTCTTCCACTGTGAAACATTTGCTACGGCTGGTAAAGCTTCAAGGATACACCACTCCTGCCCAAAGTCCACAGCTCATAGTGGGTAAGGTCCACACTTAATTATTTATGAATTTGTGTTTTGTTTTCTTTGAGACAGGGTCTTACTACATAGCCCAGGCTGCTCTCTAACCCATGATCCTCCTGCCTTAGCCTCCCACCTCTTGAGTGTTAGAATTATAGTCATGTGCCACTACGCCTGGCTCTCTCTGGATTGGATTTGATAAGGAAGAAGGAAAGAAGGGGACATCTGCTCTGACGTTCTTCCCAAGAGGAGGATTTCATGACCCTTGTCTGACTGTGCCTCCACTGTGCCCTGTTAAAGCCTTTCACACCCTTGCCCCTTGATCCAAGATGCAGATTTGATTAGGAAGAGACTCTGTTCTCCTCAGGGCCTGTCTTGAGTAAATCTATTTCTTTCTGTCACTTTTGTTTCACAGGAATTAGGCAGAGCTTCGAGCAGTACAAACCTCACTCAGATTCTAGTCACAGAACTCTTCCTCACACCCTCCCTCCTGCTCAGTGAGCGCCAAGAATTGTTTCCCATTCCTTACAGGTATCACACATACACACCACACACATGCACACACACACACACACAGACACACGAGCTGATCAGTTCTCAGCGGAGGGAGACTCACTGGACCCCTAGAATCCTCTCTCTGGGCAAGTCTTTCCTCTTTGGTACTCTGTTGTGTAAATTCTGACCACCTGGGCTTCCCTTTCTCTCCAGTTTTACACGCTTAACTCAGGGAAACCGCCATCAGACCTTCCTTATGCCCTCCAGGCAGTAAGTGGGAACCCTGGCACTCACTGACTTGTTCTCATCTTTCAGGGACCACTGCTTTTATGTTGACCGACAGACAAGGTTTTCCCAGGTTAAGAAGTCTACGAGGCTCCTCGCTCTCTCTTCCCTAAAGTACAAACGTTCCTGGGGCAGCTAGGACAGGCCTCAGAAGGTAGAATGTGAGCCTAGATGAGAAACTGGGCCTGGTCTTCAGGCGGCTTGGGTTGTAACCTAGTCTCCAGCCTTCGCTCTCGTCCGGGTTTCTTGGCTGCGTTCATATAGAGAAGTCTACGGGTCCTCCACAGGCCTTGCCCCAGTGCCGTGGAGTTTTAATCTCACGGCAGACCTGGTTATTAACCTTTTTCTTTCTTTCTCCAGGTCCTTCCTGGAAACCCTTCTCATCCCACTGCAGACTGCAGAGTTTCCCTTATCCTCCTTAATTAAGGTCTGCACTTCCTGAACCGGAATGCCTTTGCTGGGTGCAGAAATTCCAAGCACTCTAACAGTACCTGTCAACGGATCCTGGTGGGAAGTCACAACAGAGTGCCATCCTTGCCACCTCTGACCCCACCTGGAAGCTATGTATTATATATAGTCTTTATGTTCCCCAGTTTTCCAAGTCTGCTCCAAGTCCCTCTGGGCAAGTGGAACTACCTGGGTTACTGGGAGAGGACAAATGAAACGAAGCCATTAGCATGTGAAAACCATCAGTGAGCTGAGACAGGAGGATTACACATCAGTGAACTCAGACAGGGGCTTAATGTAGCTGCTCCAGCCCAAGGCTCAGCAGCATCTTCTCTGGCCTTGAGGATCTCCCCCAGTGGCAGCACAGCTATTCCCAAAGCCGGCCTTCACACCCATGCATTTTGTATGCATTGTATGTGCCCATGTGTGCACATGTATACGTGCATGTATGTGAGGCCAGAGGTTGAACAGTCTCTCCACTGTGTCTTTTGAGACAGGTCCTCTCACTGAACCTGAAGCTCATTGACTGAGTTATGCTGACTGGCCATTGGGCTCCAGAGATCTGCCTGTCTCTACCCCTCTAGCATAGGGTTACAGATATGCACCACTATGCCTAGATTCTATATGGGTGCTGAGGATCCAAGCAGGTCCTCCCTTTACCAAGTGGCCAACTACCCAGCCCTCCCCACCCCCAACTTTGTTGAGTCTGCTTCAATTAGGGGAAGACAAGGTAGAAGAAACAGAATTTCAGGCAGAAGAAACAGAATATGCAAAGGTCCTGTGGCCTGAGGAAGCAACTGAGTGTGGCAGATGGCATTCACCAGTGATGTCTGCCTCTGCATGAGCCACCTCATGACTCATCTTATAAAAATGACACCATAGTCATCCATTGAAAGACGAAGACTCATGCTGCCTTCCCTTCAACCTAAGCAAGCCTTTGACTGTAGCAGATATCATGCTAGAAACAAGCCCCTCCCACCTCGCTTTCTGGGGGCTCAGACTCCCTGCTCTGAGATAGCCGGACCACCACATGGAGAAGGTCCAGCTAATGTCAGAGCTGACAGAGGGAGCTGCCTTCCAGCCACAGGAGGAGCTTCTGAGCAATTCCAGCTCCAACCTTTTAGCTGCTCGGCAGATGCCAAGGGGAGCAAGCCTGGCCCAAGTTGCAGATCTGCAAACAAAATGAATAATACCATCATCATTTTAAGCCATTAAAAACTGGCACGGTTTGTTGTGTAGCTGCAGATTACTGTGCACGGGGACCTGCGAGGGGGCCGGTGGGAAAGAATACAGAAGCTTAGCTAGTACTCTGAGCTGAGGGGAAGAGGGAGCCAGGGCTGACCCGGACCTTGTACAAGCCCAGCCTGGCCAGAAGAGGCACTGCTCTGGGCGAAGAAAGGCTCGGCACAGCCTGGCTGCTGGCGTGATGCTCCTGTCTGTCCGCTCCCGCGCCTCCGCTGCCATCCTCACCCAGGGCACCCTGGCACCACTCTACTCAGGGCTCGCCCTCCTGGATCACCCGAAGCCTCAGAGGCTGCAGCAGGGACTTTGTTCTCTCTTCTCGGAGCCATGGGAATGTTGGTAAAGGGGCGCGGGAAGTGAAGCAAGTCTCACGGCGCGGAGAGGCCCCAGGAGACGTCCCATTTTGCTTCCCAAGGGTTCAGGTTCCATGTCCAAGGTGGAGACTTGGCCAGAAAATCAGACTTTCCATTTCCTTGATATTTCTCTTATCAAGGTAAAGAGAATTCTCCCACTCACAGGCTTGGCTCTGTCTGCATCCTGATCCCCGCACTGGACTGGTCCAGAATAGCCCAAGATGACGACAGGTAGAGACCCGCCCCTGCCCCTTGTCCTCACTCCCTTCTCCCCACTCCCTTTCGTCTTTCCATTTTCTTTTTCTTTTTTGTTCTTATTTTCAAATTTTTATTTATTTTTATTTTATGTATATGAATATTTTGCCTGCCTGTATTTAAGTGCAACATGTGTGCAATGCCTGTGGAGGCCAGAAAATGGTGATGAATTCCATAGAACTGAAGTTTAGATAGTTGTTAGCTGCCATGTGGGTGCTGGGAACTGAGCTTCATCTGTTGATGGACACAGATTGATTCTCCATCTTGCCTATTATGGACGATGCTTGTGTTGGTTACTTTTCTCATTGCTGTGATAAAATACCTGAGCAAGACAACTGAAGGAAGGAGAGTTTATTTTGGCTCACAGTTTGAGAGTACAGCCCATTGTGGCGGGGAAGGCATGGTGGTGGGACAGCTGGCCACATCGCTCCGGTAGGTCAGGAAGCAGAAAGAGACGAAGCCGGTGCTCCATACCCTTTCTCCTTTTCATTTAGTCTGGGATCCCAGCTGTAGGAAATGTGCTCTCCACACTCAGGGTCTTTCTACCTCATTCATTCATTCCTGGAAACACACTCAGAGCTGTGCTTTCACAGTGATTCTAAACCCGGTCAAGAAGTGGATGGTGAAGATGAACCATCTCAGGGCCTCAAAGAACATGGAGTTTGTATCTTGGCTGTTTATTGTGAACTATGCTGTAGATATCTCTTCAGCTTACTGAGTCCAATGTCCTTGATACATACCCAGAAGTGGGACTAGGGCATGATACAGTGATTCCACTTTGAGTTTTTCTGAGGAACTTTCATACTGCTTTTCACAATGGCTGTGTTTGCATTTTCAAGTCCTCAATCTAGTGGCCTGCTCCTGACCCAGTGGCCCAGACATTTTGAGTGTAACTTCTACTCTTAGATTTTCTGTTCCTGATCTCTAAGAAAATGGGCTCTGCTGCATGCCAAGAGCTTGCCCAGTCTCTGGACCCTGTCCAGCGCCCTCCTATATAGTGCAGCTGTGTGTAGAGCAGTAAGTGATGAGTGAACAGTGGGGTGGACTGTGGAGGATGCTGCTGGTTGCAAGCTCCCATCTCTCCCATCTCCTGAATAATGGAATTCTGCTTTGTTTGCTTGCACAACTCATCACAGCCTTCCAGGAACACTGGGCTATCCTCAACCTCGGAAATGTATGGTCTGACTGACCTAAGCCAATCATGGTGGGCTCATTCATCTTGCCAAATGAATATTTCAGACTTGGGCCAGTGTGTCATGAGGGGAAATCTGCTGCAGAACCACTCAGAAAGGTCTCAGTGCTCATGAAAGGGAACACAAGAACCTAACCCTGACAATCACATGGCATGCTGGATGGATATTTTCATTTTGATGTGACTCATGGGATGAGTCTGGGGACAAAGATGACGATGATAAGGAGTCTCGGTTAAGGGACTGAGTAATAGGTTGAGGCTAAAGATAATGAACAGAGGGAAATAATCTAGTTCCTCAAAGATGGAATTGGGAAGCTAAATTATCGATGCTGGAATCACCCTAGCAATGATATTAATATCAAACATAACACATGATTGTACTGCTTCAGGTACTTTCTGTACACTGTCTAGTACTTGTGACTCATGGTAACTGATGCCCTCTTTGAATTCTCATATCAGAAACTTAGATGACTCTTCTTCCTGGGAGTGAAGCTGAGGAAAAGACATGTAAGTGCCACAGGCTCACCAGATAACATGCCAAGTCTTTTAATTTCATCCTTGAGAAAAGGCAGTATCATATGTTTGGGTTTGTTTTGAAACGGGCCAGCCCTGAATTTACTATGTAGCTGAGGCTAGCCCTAAATGCCAAATCTTCCTGCTTCTGCTTCCTAAGTGCTGGGAAACACCACACTGGGTTGCAAAGCAGGCTTAAAACTTGGCCTCAAATACTTGAATGGATTTCCCATCAAGAGGTGGGTGGCTCTGTGTCCCTTCTTCTTGGGTCAGGTGGTCTTGATTGTGTAGTCAGCTCTCTACATATGTGGATTCTGTACCAGCAAATGGAAAATACGTATTTTAAACTGCATCAAGCTCAGAGAGTAGAGCGGTGGAGTGCTTACCAGGCATAGACAGTGCTCTGGAACTGAGATCCAGGACTGCAAAAGAAGATTGTACTCAATAAGCACCGACATTCTTTTCTTGTCATCATTCCCTAAACAATACAGTATAACAATGGTTTGCCTACTATCTGCCTTATCCTTGGACCTGAGATCCTCCTAATTCCACCTCCCAAGTGCTATAACTGCAGGGATGAGCCATCACACACATTTGCTTTGCATTAGGTAGTATAAATAATCTAGAGATGACCTAAATTGTATGAGAGGATTAGGTAGAGTATGTGCAAATACTACGCTATGTTATTTTAGTTCTTTTTATTTTATTGTTTTGAGAAGGCTCTTGCTGTATAGCCTAGGCTGGTCCTGAACTAACGATCCTCCTGCCTCAGTCTCCCAGTCCCTGAGATTAAAGGCATGCCCCTGCCTTGCCCAGCTCTGTGTCATCTTACGTAAGGAACTTGTGCATCTAAAAGTTTTGGTAGCCATGGAGTAGCAGATGTCCTTGGACTAACCTCTCATGAATGCTGACAAATAACAGTTGCTACATTTAGCACACAGTACAGGGAAGGATTCGGCCATAAAAGTCATGCTCCTTGTTCAGCTACCCAAGACCAGCACACTGGAAAGTTCGGCTGTGAGGGTTCTGGTTGCCAGTTCAGCTGAGCCCTAGCTTTGCATTTTCCCACTAAACCTCCAGACATGTGGACAAAACTATCTTGGACACTCCAGAGCAGCTTATCAGTAGACTGCCCCACCAAGTGACTTCCACTGACGGTACACGGAACGGAAGAATTGGCTCCCCAAGCCTTGCTCGAATGATGAGACACAGTAAGATGGTCCTAATTCAAAGCCACTGAATTTGGAGATGCTTGGCTACAGCAGATTAGATAACTGGAGCAGGCAGTTATGCTCTCCCAGTGTCATGGATAGGAAACACTAGAGTGAAGCTCGGTGAGAGGAGGCAGAATTCAGCCCGTGGTCCAGCCCCAAAGCCCAGCGTCTTCCCACCACCCTGTGACACCTCCGTGCTTTTTTGACATCAGGCACTGTGCCTGGCCTGCTCTCTTAATTCAGGCCCATGATCTGGCTATATTCTCTCTGCTTGTGGCCCCTATGTGACATTTCTTTCTATGTTATTGTACTTTCCAGATGAGACCATTTACGTAGACCTTTCCCTGGGCAATTGGTGGTCTGGCCATGACTGCCTGTGCCTGTGTACCCCTATATTCTCTTGGGCTGCCCAGTCATCTCCCAGGTGAGTGTCCACTCAGATCCAGATTCTTGAACCAGCCCCTAGTTGTCCAGTCTGGGCTCTGAGTCTCCTCCAACTGCTGGTGATGCTTGTCCTGAGAGGAAGCACCCTGCTCAACCCTGAAGGACGCTGAAGAAGTGGTACTAGCTTGTGCTTGGACTACCTCTGCCCTCCCCTTGGCTCTGTAAGCTCCCTCTAGTCTGTCTTCTGACTCAAGCCACACACTGCCTCGGCTCATCCTGCAGTCTTTGGGTCTTCAGGGCTGACCAAAGAGCTGGTCCTTGGGTGGCCTCAAGACAGTGGCCAGGAGAATCTTTAAGTTTGCACTTCCTTTGAGCCTTCCTGCACTCCTGCAGATGACCTCCAGGACCCAGAGAGTCTAATCAGACCAAGGAGACAGTCTGCAGCCCTCTATATACCCAAACAACTCTCAGATCACATGACCTAGATGAACATAGAGTGGAAATTCCGGGGCACCTTTTTTCCATGTGTGTGCGCATGTTCTTCTGTGTGTAGGTGCCCATGTATGCACCAGCGTGTGGTGAGGTAGGGGACAATCTTGGGTATTGTCCCTTCATCCTGTCCACCTTCTTTTGGGCAGAGTCTTTTACTCACACACCAAGTAGGCTAAGCTAGCTGACCAGAAGCCCCAGGATTGCTCTACCTTTGCCTCCCCAGCACTGGGATTACAAGGCACCCAGCCTGACTTTCTGTAGTGTGTGTGTGTGTGTGTGTGTGTGTGTGCGCGCTCGCGTACGCACGCACGTGTGTGATATGTACGTGTGTACAGGTACATGCTCATGGAGACCAGAGGAGAACATCAGGTGTCCTGTTCTATCACTCTCCACCTTATTCCCTTGCAACAAGGTCTCTCGTTGAACTTGGAGCTAGGCAGACAGCCAGAAATCCTCCTGTCTCTGTCCCTCTCCCGCCAGGGTTACAGAGTCACAAAGCCGTACCCAACCTTTGGAGACTAACTGTACTCATTCTCTCCCCGCCCCCCATTCTTTCTTTCTTCCAGAGCTGAGGACTGAATCCAGTGCCTAGGCAAGCATTCTATCACTGAGCTAAATCCCCCAACCTGGTTCAGGGTATTTGAACTCGAGTCCTCATGTTTGCACAGCAAGCACTCTCACCCACTGAGTCATCTTCTTACTCTTTGTTTGTTTGTTTCTTTCTTTCTTTCACATGGTTCCTGGGGAGGAACTCGTGTGACTTCAAGGCAAGCTCTTTCCTCACTGAGCCATCTCTCCAGCCCTTCATGGGACTTTTAAAGAGAAGCAAGCCGGTATCATTTCACTATCTCAATGGTGACCAAATCAAGACCAAAGGACTAAAGAAAGATGAACAGATGCTGGCTGAACTCTACCACCTACTAGTTGTCTAACTAAATAAAATCCTTACTGTTTCTGACCCTCTGTTTACTTCTCCGTAGAATGGAGATAATGATTCTAATCTCATTCTGTCTTGAGGGTGCAATGAAACACACCAAGCAAGGACAGGAATCTTGGGAACCACATAGTCAAGAAATCCACAATTCATGGAAGCTGTTGATTATCACCATCCTCAATCTTTCAAGTTCAGGTAAGGTTACTATGTCTCTCTTCTAAGTGCCTTAAAGGTCTTGCAGACTATACTTTTAATGAAAGAGTTAACACCCTGAAAGGTACCTTCTAGTTCCCAGAATGCAGCCCTAAGAGCTGGGTCAAATGACACCTGGATTTTCCTTTCCAAGCCAGTGGTTAGGGGCTCTGCCTGCCCCCACCTGTCCCAGAAAGGAGTGGGAGCCTTTCAAGGAGGAGCCAGGTGGAACTGGATTTTCTTCTCCATTGCTTTAGTCCAGGTTGTCTTATAGTCTTTTGTTCTCCCAAACAAAGCAAGAGGAAAACTTGCAAATACCAGGGCTGTAAACCCAGTTATGGCAACACAAAGCAACTTTCTTTTGCCTGAGGAAAAGTGCAGGATCCCTCCCCCTACAGTGACATGGCCTGGCTTTCAGAGGCTTGCTGTATATGCTACTGAACAAATGAATGGAATGAATGAACGACAAGGCAAGCAGGATGAATGCGAGGTCTCTTTTCAGTCCAGACAATCATTTCATTCTCCTCCTTCCCTCTTCCTGTTCCCTTCCTGCTCCACCCCTTTCCTCAAGGCTGGGAAGGACTTTGAAGAAGTCTGTCATCCGTGGCTGTCTGCCCTAGGCTGGGAAAACAGATCTATTCAGAGCAAGGAGTTGGACAGACACCTATAGGATCATGTCAGAGATGTGGTACTGAAGAGATGTCAGGTAACTCGATACCAGTGGCTGTATACAGGACTATTGAACACAGGACTCCACCCATTGAAAACATCAAGGAATTCGTCTTGGGAATGAGGCAGCCTCCTCTCAGAGACTAAAATCTTAAATGGCTAACTGAAGGTGAAGAATGAACTCTTCCATATCTGTTAGAGTCAGACCTAAGTTTTGTGTCCTCAAGGATCCGTGTCTGGGGCCTAAGAGATGAGACTATAAGGAAAGATTTGTCACAGAATGCATCAAGTTGCTTGTTCCACAGCAGGGTTTTATTATTGTTATTATTATTATTATTATTCCTCTGACACAGGAAAAATGAAAACCACAGCAGGCAAGCTATCAGAAATAGTGGACATCGTTTTGGTTCTAGAAACTTCTGTGACTCACACAGCTTCCTGGATGTGGATTGACACAATATGCTTTGGGGGAACCTATTAAGTTGCTTCTCTTGTTCCTGCGTAGCTGCTCTGAGTGAATTATGCAGTTCTCGATTGATGTGCTAAGGATTTTCATGACCTGTGTCTGTTTCTTTGCCATATCTGAACCATCTTATTTATGCTTTGGGCTTGATGGCTCATTGTGTATGGAAGCATCTACTTCCTTTTGAATGAAAATCAAAACAGTCAAATTAAGAAATCAAATCAGCATTTAAACAGGAATAATATTAGCTGGGAATCTCGAACTAGAAAGCCTTCTGTAAAATGATCGTCGTGTATTTAGTTTTTAAAGTAGTTTCACATCTGATTTCTCATCTTTAAGGTGAGGTGGACAGGAATGAACTCCTGTCAATCATGATGATACTTATTAGAGCTGATGGAATAGCTCAGTGACTAAGCACCTGCCTAGTGTGCACGAAGCTCTTGTCCAATCTCAGCACCCATAATAACAATGTAAATAATGATATTTATGACTGCCATTCAAAGAATAGAAAATTAAAGTCTATAAAGTATAACGGATTTGTCCACAGAAGTTAGAGAAGGGACAGAAATGAGAGATTCCTGGTAATCTTCTCCTCCTCCTCCTCCTCTTTTTCTTCCCTAAATAGAGAAATAGAATCTCAGTATGATAAAACAAGAGCGTATTAAAAATATTGGGTGTGGTATTGCACACTTGTAAACCTAGCACTTAAGAGGCTAAGGCAAGAGGATTCTGAGTTTCAGGTCAGCTTGGGCTAAATAGTGTGACTTTGTTTAAAAACAAACAAAATACCTGCAATCTCAGCATTTGGGAGGCAGAGGTTAGGAGAATTACCACAAGTTCAAAGCCAGCCTGGGCTACATAGCTCTGGGCTAGCCTAGGCTATAGTATGACTTCCTATCTCAATCTTGTTCTCTCCAGAGAAAATAGTAATTCAGAATCAGTAAAGTTGGGCAAGTGGCCAGAAATATGTGTGTCTACCGAGCTGTGCCAGGTGATTCTCAGCGAGGCTCGTTGGATCAAATTGGGAAAGTTGGATTGTAGGTTCTTTCTTTTCAGGGAGGAGGAGCAAATTCAGGCCAAATCATAGCGTTAGCTCCTCCCGTTCTACTTCCAAAGTAGCACAGCCACAGCTGAAAACTAAAGCCTGCTCGTTCCGGTTTTGTTTTTTTCCCAGTAATTCACAAATATTATTATTCCTTAAACTTCAGCCTCACTGTAGTGGATTGGCTAATAGTGTGGGCGCGAATAAAAGACAAACAGCCTGGACACCCGCCATACAGAGAACACTTCCAAACGTGTGCTTAGGAATTCCACCCTGAGCAGCTGAAATTTCAGACTGTAGATTGACATATTGAGCAAATGCCTGTCTGAACTCTTTACTAATTCTGCTGGAAATTCTATGGCCAGACATTTCATTTCAGTAAGCCATCGTGAACTCTAGAAAGTGTAAGCTGCTGTAAGATATGAGTTACCCATTTACTAGATCAATTACCGGAAGGTTAGGGTGGTCAATCAAGAAAAATATGACAAAGGAATCCCATGCTGACTCAAGACAGACTTTATTTCAGGCATCATTTCTAAGAGCCTGAGAAACTCCTTAAGGACTACTTTCCCTGGTTCAGAGCTTCGTTCTCAATCACCGAGGAAGTTCACTGATAAGCAACAACTGTCCCAACTCTGCTCAACAGCTACTTCCAATCATGGTCACTGTGCTCCTAGTTGAGGTTTTAATGTGCTTAAAGTGGTAGCTAGCTATGCATCTAGCCCCCTATCTTGGCAAGGGTGAGTGGCAATTTGCAACCACAGGTAATATCAGAATCACCTATGAAACAGAGCTTTGAAGGAGGCTCCATAAGCTAGAGATCCAGACCTAGTGACTCAAGTTCTCCTGGGACAGAGTCAGGGTGTGTTTGTTTATTTGTTCTTAATTTTTTTACAGCTTCTTGGAGTCTGCACCCTCCACCCTCACCCCTTCCCTTAATTGCTGATAATAATTGGGGGCTTTTGATTGCACCAAGATCTATCATTTGTGAAGTCCTTGTGCTGGGGCTGGAGAGTTGCCTATAACACATCAAATCCTGCTTTGGGTAGGAATCTTTTTTTGCATATATTATAGATGCAACTATACCCTGGAAGAGTTTAAGAACATTGTCCTGAGTGACTCAGTTCAAATCTACACATTTTCTGCATGAAAATCCATCATTCTTTAAGAGACCCAGCATCTGGTAAGATGAATTACTTAGCTCAGGGGTGTAGCAGAAACACCTGTGGATATTTTTTCTTCCTGAGTAAAGTCCCACCCTTCTCCCGCCCCTTCCTCATCCCCTGAGACTCAGCACATCCTATGAGCACTTTCTTCAGGTCTCTAACTCTGGTCAGTTCCAGGTCCATTCTGCACAGGATCTTATACTGTGTTTATATTCTTCACGAGGCTTGGTCCTCTTCCATCTAGGTACCTGACTTATATACATAGTCCACAAATATTTGTTGAGTGAACTGATAAATGGCCAGTGGATGGATAGACAGGTGATTGGCTGTAAACTGAATTACCTGGCAAGGGAGTGAAGGAACAAAAATAAAGATGTGACTAAAACTTCTGGAATTGATAGGATAGGAGAATTTCTTTTTTAAAATTGTGGAATCCTATTAGGAAAGTGAAGACCGACAGTAAACTGAGTCTAAATGTCCATGAGCCTTCTGATGTCCCTAGAGGAGCATTTGGACTACCAATGAATGAATGGCAGCTCAAGCACTGTTAGGTGACAACAACAATAACAATACCACTTTGGGTTGTTGTCTGTCTTGAGACAGGGACTCACATAGCCAAGACTGGTGGTCTTAAACTTGCTGTGTTGTGGAAGACGACTTGAACTTTTGATCCTCTGTCTTCTACCTCTCAAGTGCTGGAATTGTAGGCGAGCACCAGTATATCCTGGTTATGCAGTGCTGGGGATGGAACCCTGGGTCTCTTGACTGCTAGATAAGCCTTCTGCCAGCTGAGCTATGTTCAGGGCCCCCACCTTGGTCTTAAACAATCCTTTTCCATCAAAGGGGTTAAATCACCCAGCAGAAGACAGCTTGCCATTTTCCACTGGAAAGAACTTGCTCAACTATCCAGTTCCAAATGTCTGAAAAGAGAGGAAGCAAAGGGGAGAATAAACACTATCTGTGTGGCGAGGCTGGACGCTCCCTCACTCGATTGCTCCACAGTGGTTCAGATGAAGAGGAAAGGTTTTGAAATATGGCAGTTCTTCAAGAGCAACAAAAGGCATCTTAGAAAAACAAAGCAAAGAAATAACACCATAACACAACCAGGCAGGAAGCCTACGTCCCGAGGAAGAGCACAGAAATCGACTACACACGAGAGAAGGATGCCTTACAATTACTGCTCTAGGACTTGGGTGACTTATAGCATGATAAGATGATAGGCAAGTCTTTAAGAACACTAAAAGGCAGATGAAGAAAGTCCCAGCTAGGGCTGAGAATGTAGCTCAGTTGGCAGAGTGCTTGCCTAGCATGCACAAAGCCCTAGGTTTGATTCTCCCAAACCGCATATGCGCGGCATGGTGATGCGCAACTGTAATCCTAGCACTTGGCAGGTGGAGGCAGAAGATCAGAAGCTTAAGGTCATCCTTGGCTACATTTTGAACTTTAGGGCAGCTTGAGCTACATGAGACCCTGTCTCAAAAAAGAGAAAAAGGTTCTAAACACTGCACAAGCCTCTGTGTGTGCAGACACACGTACACATGTGCTCCCTACCTCAATACTGTTGGTTTCCAGCCTCTTCCCCTCCTTCACACTGCATAGCATGGGGTCTGATGTGAGATTAAACCATTTTTCAATACCAGCGCACCCAAACCAGAACATTTTCCCCCGTTAACACCTCATTAAGATACCCCTTAAGGTCCTTACTCTTTACAGGAGGATGCATTCAAGGAACAGCCCCCTCCCCCAACCTCGTGCCTGCAGTGAAGCATGACTGATATTTAAGACCAACGATTCAAAGGTATTTGATGGCTTTTGTGTTTACTCAGAATGACACTTTTATTTGAGGTCGTAGAGTGGTAAATTTCCTATGCAGAGAGGTGAGTGTGTGACTTGGGGCAGGTGGTGTGTGACTGCTGGTAGGAGCGGAGAGGTCTGACTATGGCCACTAAGCCACCTGAGCCACTTGACTCACTTCGACGCCAGTGGCAGAGCTTGGACGGCTGAGTCCCGTAGCCACCTCTGGTAGCCACCTCTGGTAGCCACCTCTGGGAAATGGAAAGAGAAGGAAGTGGAGCTGATGAGTGAAGAAGTCGATGGAAGCAAACTGTCCCTGACAGACATGAGTCATCTCCCTTTCAAACAGCTGGTCCTGAGGACAGGAAGCCATTGTTACTGAGTTAAAACCTCTGAGATTCCAAACACTGGGATGCTTAGGGAAGGAGACTTCGTGTGGTAGTGAAAACATTCTCCCACACGTAAATATACCCTGTATACCGATCTCCAAATTTTGGCCAACTCCAAGTCCCAGATTTTTATCTATCTATCTATCTATCTGCCTATCTACCTACCATCTATCTATCTATGTATCATCTATCTTTTTGATAATTGTGTTTTGTACTTTTATTTATTTATTTTATGTGCGTGTTTTGCCTGCATGTATATAAATGTTCCACATGAGTACAATGCCTGCAGAGGCCAGAAGAGGGCATCAGATATCCCAGAGATAGCGTTTAGAAGGTTGTTAGCTGTCACGTGGGTTCTGGGAACCAAACTCAGGTCTTCTGCAAGAGTAGCCAGCATACATATCTGCTGAGTAATCTCTTTAGCCCCTATCTATCTATTTTTGAGATAAGGTCTCATTTAGGCCAGGTCGGCCTTAAATCCAGGTCAATCTTCCTGCCTCAGCTTGTCCCTAGTGCTGGGGTTACAAGTATGCATCACCACATCCAGCTTATGTGCTGCTGAAGATCGAACCCAGGGCTTCATACATGCTAGGTAAGTACTCTACCAATAGCTCCAAGTCCAGTTCAACTCTACGTGTAGCACTAGAGATCACTCAGTCTCAGAGTACTGCTATGTAAACACAGTCCCATCTTCCATTTAGCCAGATTGTAGTTTCCACATTTTCTTCTTTTTCCTAAATGTTTTCTTATTTTTGTTTTATGTATATGAATGCGTTGCCTGCATGTATGTAAGTATATCCGTGTTGTGCAATGCCCATGGAGGTCAGAAGAAGGCATCCAATCCCCTGGAACTGGAGTTGTGTGTGGTTCTTAGCCACCATGTATGTACATGCTGGGAACCAAACCCAGGTCCTCTGCAAGAGCAGCCAGTGCTCTTAACCACAGAACCATCTCTCCAGCCCCTCACAGTTTCTTCTTTTAAGACAGTTTTATTTTGAAATAATTTATACAGCACATAGTTCACCCATGTAAACTGTTCAGTGAAATTGGTTTGGGGTATATTGCTATAATTTTGAAAGACTGTTTCTTGCTGATTGTAATACCAGTACTCTGGAAACAGAGTCAGAAAGATCCCCACAAGTTCAAGTCCAGTTTCACCTATACAGTGAGTTCCAGGTGAGCCAGAGCTACAGAGATCCTGTCTCAAAACAAGCAAGCAAGCAAATAAACAAATAAGTAAAAACAAAGGCAGTTTTATTTCTATCTTTTCTAATTAGAAGTTTCAGTACTGCTATTGAGGAAGGGAATACACTTGAAATATAGAAGATTCTGGGGCTGGAGAGATTGTAGAGGCCCTGGATTAGGTTCCCAGCACTCACATGGTGGCTAACAACCATCTGTAACTCCAGTTTCAGGGGCTCTGATGCCCTCTTCTGACCTCTGTGGGCTTGCACAACATAGATGCACTTACACATATTCAGGCAATGCACTCATACACATAAAGTTAAAAAAAGTTTTTTTAAAGATTTTGAAATATAGAAGATTCTAAAGAAGTATAGAAAGGAAAGGGGAGGGTTACTGAGATAGCTCAACAGGTAAAGTACTTGCCCTGCAAGCCAGAAGCCCTGAGTTCGATCCCCAGAACCCAAGTAAACATGGAGGGAGAAAACTGACTTCACAAAGTTGTCCCCTGATCTGCACACAAATGCACATCACACACACATACTCACCCATAATTAGAAGAGAGAGGGAGACAGAGAGAGAAGAGAAAGCGAGTCAGAAACAGAATGAAGATGGCGCCCATGTTTCTTAGTCTTTTAGCCAGGATTCAATAGACCAATATGGCAGCATTTCCCTCAAGGGTAGGAATGGAGGAAGAAACCCAAACAGACTTTGTGGTATGAGGCTGGAAGAGGAAAAGGCTGTGTGGACCCCCTCCCCCCAGGGGAACAGGACAAAGCAGACTCAGAATGGCGGCTCAGTGACCTCCGCCAGGTGCCAGTTTCCAACTCCGTCTTTCCCTTGCTTCTCAAATTTCAGCATTTAATGAGGTAAAACATCAGATTACAACGATTCTTTAATGAGAATTCAAGGAAGTTTCTGGGTTAGCAGAGAAGTATGAGAGTATTTAACCTCTGCTCAGACAGTCTGCCCTTTATTAACATTTCTCTTCTCCTGCTGCTCACAAACTGCAGTTTCTCAAGCAAGTTCATCGTTTGGTGTTTGGATCTGGTTATAGCCAGCCGGTGTGTATCACTATGACAGTGTACAAATCAGCCGGGGACTTGATTTAAGGACCGGTGTTTGGGGGCAAATGCTTGTGGGCAGGAAGAAATGTCACTATTCTGAGTGACAAAGCGAGTACTCGGGGTAGGGAATGCTGAGAGCAGAGCCTCCACCTCCATTTACCATGACCCATTACTTGATGGAGACCCAGCCTTTCACTCTTGGGGATGGATGGTCCAGGATACCCTGCAGGAAGAAGAACAGCTCTTTTCTTTTTCTGAGACAGGGCTCATGCATCCCAGGTTGGCCTCAAACTTTCTACATAGCTGAGGATGACCTTGAACTTCTGATCCTTCAGCCTCTACCTCCTGAATGCTGGGATTACAGGCATGTGTCAACGCACTTGGTCTAAGCAGTGCTGGGGATGGAATCCAGAGCTTCCCCCACACTAAGCAATCATCCTACCAAATGAGCCACATTCTCAGCCTGAAGAGCAGCCTTTTGAGAAGTGTGAACATAAAGGAAACCAGACTGAGACACTCTGAGTATCCAGGATTGGCCTTGATCTTGATGACTGTTTTTGAGGCTAAGGAGATGCCAGGAGCAGCCACAGACCCAGGGAGAAGTACAACCCCGAGACAGAACTCTTCAGCATTCACTCAGTTCTGGTCCTTGCCCTGGGTTCATAACAGCCACGTGACCCTGGAACCCCCACGTACCCCTCAGAGCTGTTCTGAGGGGCTGTTATGCCACCCAGTACCCTCAGCTGGCTCGCTCTGCTTGAGGAAGGTAGAGCCTGCCACCATGTTAATAGCCTCGGAGGACAGTATGTGCTCAGGGTACATTAAGTGTTTTCTGGCTGGCTGTAACTGGAATATTCTGCCAACATCATACAGTACAGGGAGAACAGCAAACACCCTGAACTGTCCATGAAGTAGAGTTTTGTACGAGGTCACTGAGGGTTGGAGAGCCAATCTACCCAGAAGACTGACTAACAGAGGCAGCAGAGCCCAGAGTCACCCAGGACAGTTGTTGGTGCCTCCCAGCCGGTTGGCCCTTTGAGGCTCCCTTAGCAGAATGCAGGGAGCCTTTCCCTAGTGTCCTGAGTGCTTTGCAGTCAGCAGAGTCTATCAACAGCATGGGCAGATCATCTTAGACACCTACTACCTCAGTTTCTCAAGTTTCTTATTGGAAAAACTGGATCTTATAACTCACAGATTAGCCTGGAAGCTTCATACCTGTTTTGCTTAATACTTTGGAACATGTGTCTTTAAGATAGGCCAAGTTTGAAATCTTGTTTTATTGCTTGCTTTGTGTCTTGGACCAACTATGTAGTTAGCCTTTCTATACCTCAGTTTCCTTAACTGTGAGAAGGATCTGCTTTTACCTCCTGCCTCATTGGATGCTTGGAAGAAGTCAGTGGGCCACGTTGGGAGCTGCCTTCTGGGTTCCCTAAAGGCACCCTGCCCAAGGTGGACAGTGTAGTCTCGCTGGACCTGTGCTCTGTCTGTGGATGCTTTAGCGAAGTGACCTGCAGAAAAACAGTGAGTTGACAATATTCCATCCCCTCTGGGGATTTAGCATTTACTTGGGAAGACAGGCCGTTAAATCATTAGAGAACAAAGATGCGCATACTTCCCTGTAATTAAGCTGTAGAGTGGGTGGTTCCTAATGTGCAATGTGTATGCTATGACCTTAGACTGTCATAGAAGGAGAGAAAATGAAGGAGAGGGTGTGGTGCTGGGCCTGGGAGAAGATGAGAGGGGCAATTGGTAGACAAGGTGGCCTTAAAGATGATGCTCAGCCAGTGGTCCAAGGAGTAACACTCAGAGCCAAGTTACTCTGACCTCCTTATTGAGATCAGCAGTGTCTGTGTGTGTGCATGCACATGATTGTGTGGGTTCATGCTCTGTGTATGCTCCTGTGAGGGCTACAGCAAGACATTGAGTGTCTTCCTCTTTGACCGTCTTATTGTTGTAAAACAGGGTCTCTTGCTGAACTGGAAGCTTGTCTTTTTCAGCCAGGTTGGATGGTCAGTGAGATCTCAGTATCTGCCTCCAGTGATGGAGTTACAGGCGTACACCACCATGCCTGACTGTTTCACGTGTGTGCTCAGGATTTGAACTCAGGTCCTTGTGTTTGCAGAAGCTCTCTTACTCACTGAGCTATCTCCCTAGCCCCTAGATCAGCATTTGAAATGTGAAATTACAGTTATTTATCTTGTGGATGTGAGTGGGTATACACGTGCATGGTGTGTATATGGAAATCAGAGGGACAATGTGCTGAGTCAATTCTCTCCTTCACTATGTGGGACCCAGGGATCAAACTCAGGCTGTCAGCCTGATGGCTAGTGCCTTTACCCACTGAACAGTCTCATCAGCCCCTAGATCAGCATTCAAAAGATTTATTTTCAAAAATTATGTATGTGGGTATGTGCCTATGAGTGTAGGTACCCTGAGTGCAGGTGTCTGTGGAGGCCAGAGGAGTCAGATCCCCGAGAGCTGCAGTTACACTCCCACAGTGTGGGAGCTGGGAATCAAACTTGGATCGTCTGCAGGAGCAGTATGCACTTTTAACTACTTGGCCATCTCTCCAGTCCCTCGGTCAACATTTGTTTGTTTCTTTGGTTGTTTTCAGGCAGGGTTTCACTGTGTATCTCTGGCTGGTCTGGAAAAGCTTTGTAGACCAGGCTGTTCTCGAACTCATAGAGATCTGCCTGCCTCTGCTTCCCGAGTGATGGGATTAAAGATGTGTGCCTCCATGCCTGGCACTATATCAGCATTTCTAAGATCCCAACTCACATCACTTGCTGGCCACAGCCATTCCTTCTTCTCCATCAAGGATATTCTATTTAATCATTCAGATATCTCCAATCCCACAACTGTCTGCAAGGGAAGAGAGAGGATGGAGTTCTCTCTGGCCCTACTCAGGGTCACAGCATACTCCTAAGACCTTCCTAGCCTTCTCTGTGATCATCTGCCTAATCTCCGTGCTCATGGCCCTAGGACAGACTCTATGAAGAGAACAGACAGGACTATGTCATCAAGCTGCTTGGTAGCTGGTCATACCATGGCTGCCTGGCATGGCTTTTTTTTTTAATCAGGCAGATTCTATAGAAAGTAGAATCCATTCATGGGGTTCCGAATATGGTAGTCTCATGCTTCCCGGATGTTTCCACAATGATTGGGACAAGCCAGTATAGGCCACAGTGGGTTTTCTTTCATATCTATAATTTCTAGTGAGTCCTATGTCAGCCTAGTAAGAAAGGCAGGGAGAGTTTCTAAAAGTCCCATTTAGCAGACAGAAAGCTAAGCTCTATGCTGGGTGTGTTAAACACCCATAATCTCAGCACTTAGGAGGCAGAAGGAGGAAGATCATGAGTTTGAAGTTAGCCTGGCCTACATTATGAGGCTCTATCATGAAACCAAGAAATAAAAGAAGAGAAAGAGGCGGAGTTTGGATAAGCTGGCCACCCGAGTCCCACAGAAGGAAGGGGCACTACCGTGGGTCACTCAGCTGACACTTTAACTTTTATTTCCTGACTGTGAATCAGTAACATGTGCTACGTCACAATTAGGCCTACAATGAGCTCCTTGAAGGCAGGACTTGTTTCTGTAATGACTCTGTCTCCCTTCTATTGCATTGCATTAGGCAGTGGTGTGCTGGGGCTTGTTTAACAGAAATGGCTCTTGGAGGCGATAATCCCTGGTTTGAAGTGTTTGTCAATTTCTGTTGTGTAAATACTCCACCATGGCTGATTTTGACCTACCAGTGTGACATCAGGCACTTATGACGTCCCTGAAAAATTTAAGAATCGACCGTAACAAGCCAGCACAAGCTGGTTTGTGCATACCACTATTTGCAGTGTGTACTAAGACAAAGACCTCAGAGATCAATGAATTGAGTGACGGTGATGCTCTTGCGACTTTAGACTGAAGGGAAGATTGCCCCCAGTGGGCTCAGCATCTCTCTGCTGGACTTGCAGCCCCTACAGGCCTGCTAAAGCTGGCTGGAGGCACATGGTGCTGGCAGAGAGGGAGAGCAAAACAGGCACATAGGAAATTGAAAGAACAGAGATGAGAAGGAAAACAGGAGAAAAACCTAGAGTAATGCAGGAAGGTCGGCAGAAGGAAAAGAGAAAGACAGGAAGGAAAGAGAAAAGGAAGAGAGGGAGGGAGAGGAAGGGAGAAAGGGAGGGAGGGAAGGGAGGAGGAAGACAGGAAGGAGGAGAGGGAGGGAGGAAGGAAGGAGAGGAGGCTCCTAGGATGGGTGCTGGTGGAGGGAGACTTTCCTTAGACCACATGTAAAGGGAACTCCACTCTAGTGCCCAGTAGGTCTTCAGGGAGCTGGGGTGGGGAGGAAACAGATGTACATGTTGGTGGTTAAAGATCCAGTTGTGTCCTCTTCTGCAATCTCTGTATCTTTCTTTCCAATCAGATTCAAACATCTTTGAAGGCAACAACTACATAATTCATTTCTGTACCTGCCATACAAGGCCTCTGTTTTAAGAGTTTACAGATATTATTTATAATTCCATGACAGTTCTTAGAGGCAGAAACCCGAGGCTGAGCATGTTCAAGTAAATTGTTCCGACTTCCGTGGCTGTTGAGTGAGGGGCCAGGATTCAAGCCACACTACTTCTGAAAGGATGGGAAAAGTTTCTGACAAATGAATAGTGAATCTGTCTTCTCACCTTCTTTTCTATCAGAGCCATTTTTCATTTGTTACAGGGGCCCAAATAAGAACGTAAGTCCGCTGATACAAGCATGTAAAGTATATTCTCCAAGTCACCTGCCTCTGTGCACTGAGGATTAATCATGAGACATTAATCATGAAATATGATGACCGTGAAATAATGAGACTTCAGAAGTGCTCAGTTCCATTGAGCACAGCGTAGACACGGGCATGTTTGCATTTTGTCGTTGTGAGGGATACACCTGCTGCTACTGAGCAATACTGGGGGGGGCATTTTTCAGCCTCTTCTTACCCCTGAGAAAACAAGTTTCATGGTGATTAAGTAATTGGCTATACAGGTGAGAGTCCTTTATACAAAATGCTCAGGAATTGTTTTGAATTTCAGATTTTGCAACTTTTGCACATGCATAAAACATATCTTGAGGCTGGGGAGATGGCTCAGTGCTTAGGAGCCACTGGCTGCTTTTGCAGAAGACTTGGGTTCAGTTTCCAACATTCATATGACAGCTACCAACCTTCTGTAACTCCAGTTCCAGGGGATCTTATGCCCTCTTCTGGCTTCTTTGGACATTGCATACACATGGTACACTTATATACAGACAGGCAAGACACCCAGTTGCTAAAAATAAACATATCTTGGGAGAGTGAACCCAAATTGAAACATGAAATCCATTTACATACATCTTATATACATAATCCCAAGGTTATGCATGTGTATTTGTGTGTGCATATGCATTTTCTGCAATATTTGTGTGTCTGCATTTGACTGTAACTTATCATATTAAGTCCGATGTGGCATTTCCCACCTGTGGCCTAGAAACACTAGATCTTGGAGTAGTTCTGATTTTAAATGTTAGGGATGCTCAACTAGTGTTAGCAGACACCAAGTAAAGGACATGAGTGCAGGTTGTACCAGTGAGGACGGCAGATGGCAGGAGCTTGCAGGACCTCATGGGCAAATGGGGTTTAGTTCTGCTGGAGGCACAGTGAAGAATTCTCTTTCCAGTATCATCATGTGTCCCCAAAGGCTGAGGAAGCTCAGATGTTTGTCCACTGGTCACTGTCTTTCCTTCAGGGACCTCTCTGTGGCAGTCAAATCTAGGACACTCTGGTGACTCAGTTTAAGGACCCAGAAGGATCCCTTAGCACTGGGAAAGAGCCTTAAGGTCTTAAAGCTACCCTGGGTGCTTGATGGGGAGACTGTTAGAAGACATAGGGGATGCCACATGACCTTAAGTTGAACCAGGACAATATATGGGCATGCTTGGCCAAGGTCATATCATTTGCTCAAGGTCACGTTGAGGGTGAAGGAGCCCAAGTGGGATTCAAATGTGTGTCTACTTCATGCCAATACATACCACTTTCTTCCTAGGACATCAGGCACTTAAGAACAATTAAGGAAGTTCATGCTCTAGATCTCAGAGTGGAAGGTATATTCTGGTGAGAAAGTGCAAGGGTCAGCAAAGGTCAGACTGACTGGACCTGGTGGCCAAGGCTCAGCCAGCCATTGCTTGGGGGAAGAATGTAGCCTCCATGGCTGTGAGATTTCCTGTTTGCAGTTGTAATTTAGCTGCTCAGGGCACCTCCATTCCAGCCACATTTGTTTCTTTTTAAAAATCCAATTTCTTTATTTTACAGCCTAAATCCATAGGCAAGAACAATAAGACCAGCAGAAAGAGCAAATCCACAAAAGCCACATGGGAGGGAAATGAACTAAGAATACCGGCCTTTCCGTGGCCACCCAAGCCTCTTTTGAAGTGTGCAGAATAACAAAATATCCAAAACAAAACAAAAAACAGTCACAAAAACCCAACAGAAGCCAGAGATTGTTTCTCAGGGCTCCTTAGTCAATGATGTCGCTGGGCCGTTTAAATGGTGCTGTTTGTTTAAGAGAGGAGCAGGTGCTCTCCTGTGTCATTCAGAGGGAACAAAGCTGAGCCCTGGCCTAGGCCACGGGGACAGCCATTAGTGGAGAATCGGGAAGGCGAGGCAGGCGGGGCCAACCTTTCAATGTAGAAAAGGTCTTGTTTTGTTTCCTTCTTTCTTTCGAAGTAATTTCTTCTTGGCAAAGCTGCCGGGTTGAAATCTGACTAGACTGTATCCACAGTTTTAGAAAGGAGAAAATTGCAATCGAAGCGGGAAATAATGAAGGGATGTGTCGGGCCCTCTTCCCCTTGACCTCTTGGTCCGCTGACCCCTCTGTCATTGTCCTCACCTGCCCTCATCTTCATCACAGGTTGACACTTTAAGCTCTTGACCTGGGAAGCCCACCAGAAGGGGACTTCAGAGGTCACCCAGGGAATACTTTCCTTGTCTTGTTTGAATGAGCAGATGACAGGCCCACAGAACTCACCTCAGTTGACCCTGAGTGGAGCATTCATGCGAGAGCTGGAGGGGCCCATCCGCATGGACACAAAGAGTTGGCTCTTCCCCCTACACAGACCAGCTTCAAGTCCAGTTCAGCCACTTCCTCATGGTGACCTAAGGCAAGTTACTTTTCCATCTAAATCGCAGTTTCCTTACCTGTGAACTAAATACTACAGTATCTACTGTACCATAGGGTTGCTGTGAGGATCCCCCCAAATCAGATGATTGTAGAGAAATAGTAATCAAGCTTTTTTATCTCAGGGCCCTTTTCCATTTATGAAAATGATTGAGCACACCAAAGACCTCAGGAAATCCTAGAAAATGCATTCCACTGGCTATCAGAGTAATAACATTAGCAAACACCATAGATCCTCTAGAAAATTCTGTTTTATACTTAAGAGAGAATGATACAGATAGAGGGCTTGACAAGCATGTACAAAGTTGTGAGTTTGGAGATAGATAGATAGATAGATAGATAGATAGATAGATAGACGGAGATGGTAATGTAAAGTATGATGATGAAAAGTCTTGATCTTACAGACACCCTGACCCCCTGGACTTTGGGAACCCCTGGACTAGTGCATGTGAAGCCCTATACATAATGTCCTGCACATGGTAGCTGTCAGTCATGGTGCCAAGGATTGTGTTTAGAGTCCTTGGAGTTGGCGTTTCTTTTAAAAAAGAATTTAAAAAAATTTTTATTTATATGTCTGTGTATGCACGCGCGCTCATGCATGCATGTGTGTGGGCACATCTGTGCAAGTGCACACAGAGGCCAAAAAAGGGCATTGAAGTCTATGGACCTGGAGTTACAGGGGGTTGTGAGCTGCCTGATGTGGGTACTGGGGACCAAACTGGGTCCTCTACGAGAACAAGAAGCACTCTTAACTGCTGCACTCTTAATGCAGCTGGGGAGTTGGCATTTCTGGCTGTGTCATGCGACTGATGTGTGGGCCTTTCGAACTTGAAGTTGATGGGTAAATACCAGGAAGAGAACCTGTAGTGGGGACTGTCTGGTGGCCAAATAGGTCACCAGGGAGGGCAGACCGGCAAGGCGATTTTCGAAGTTCCTGCTGCTGCTGCTTTACAGGAGGATGAGTCATGCCGTTGGGTCTGCAGGAATAGGCCATGTGCAGGAGGGAAGAGAGACGGGTGGCCAGCAGGTATGGAGGGGCTTCTAGAAGACTGACTGCCTGGTCCGGGGAGCAGAGGTTTCATCGCCAGTTCCTTGTGTGTAGGGCAAGGACAGGATCACTTCCAGAGTGGCTGTGAGGATTAAGTGAGAGCCCTTGGCGAGAAGGCAAAATTGGGCAAAGGAAAGGACACTATCAGCCAAAGCAGTTTTCAGAGAGGGTCTCTTTTAGTCCGCCAAATTCAACGAGTCACTTCATGAGGTCATACACTCAGCACTGCATTTGAGAAGGCAGGAGGGAGGCCTGGGGCACTGGCCTTGAATTCCTCTCTTTGCTAGATGGGGTCTGCTCTGTCCTCTGCACGGCCTAACTGACTGCTCTCAGGGCTGGAAAGAGAGGAGCTGGCTCGATTCCTTCTTTCTTCACTGCCCCATCTGTAGGCTCCAAGAAAAGCTGGCTGTGGTGATCCAAGGCCACAGGTCTGCTTTTGGGATCTCCTCTGATCCCACTTGCAACTCTGGTTTCTTCTTCCTGTACCTAAAGCTGACATGTGTCAAATGATTTAATGGCCATCAAAGGTCTGCAGAGCCTACCTTGTCTTAAGGTTCAAAAGTGCCTTTCTGAGTATCTGTAAGACTCTCAAGAGCAAAGGAAAGACCAGACCTGCTGCCAACACTGGCAGTTAGGCTGTGGGTGGAGGCAGGAGCTGTGAGCATCAGACATAGCCAGTGGAGCGAGAGGCATCCTTCCAAAAACCAAGGATGAGGGCAGGAACGCCCTATCAGGATATGAATGGTATTAACCAGAACCTCTTCTACATGCAGTGCTTTTACGAAGCCCCAGGCTACATCTCTACATATTTCAGAGGTCAACAAAATTGTTAGAGGTATTTATTTTAGGCTTTTCAGGCCATACAATCCTTGCTACGTAAGTTCACTGTTGTAGTACTGAAAACAGTCAGGGACAATAAGTTATTCAATGAAGGTGGCTGTTTTCCAATCAAACTTGGAGCTGCATTTGGAAAACAAGTGTCAGCTAAATGTGGCCCAATCGCCATAACCCCCGCCACACCATACACAGAACAAATATTATTTATGCAAAAACTCTGCAAAAGCAGTTTTGACTCCAATCTCTAATAATGTTAACTGGCTCAGAGCTCAGAGAGGTTAAGTAATTTATATGAGGTTACATAGCACACAGTGACCAAATCAGAACGGAGACTCAGTGTGGATTTAATTCTGAGACAGATGTTTCAGGTGTCCTGATTTGCCACTAGCCGGAGAACACAACTTGGTGGTTCTGGGACATCCAGCAGAGGGATCTTCCATAGGTAGGATGAGACTTGTGGGTCTCGCCTCCTTGCCTGGGATATCCCAAGAAAACTAGAAGCCATCAACCGCTGTCACCTAGATCTCGTATTTTACCAAGGAGTGGGGCAGAGCTGAGTGACAGCTCTGACATTGTCAGTGTGGCTCAGCTGAAAACGGTTTGGCATCAACTTCCTGGCGCCCAGTTAAACTTTTGACTTTCCAAATTAGAGAAGTTGAAAGTTTTGCTGGGCATTTTTTTTTTCCCTCAGGGACACATGTTTTGCTGTTAATTATTTACCGGAAATGGCCGCTCTCTTCCCTGGCCCCACCAGAATTGTCTAGCCTCCTAGTCACTTAACACTGTGTGGAGAGATGTAGGGGTCTCTTCTCTCAGACTAAGGAAGGGTGTGTATGTAGGGACAGGTCGGTGGCGAAGGCCCTGCTCTGTGGAGTCGCTTTCTCTTAGCCACCTTGTGCCTGAAACTAATTTAGCCACTCACTTCCTCCCACTCAGCTCCAAGGTTATCTTGCAGGTATTTTATGAACTCTCTCACCACCAAAGCTACTTCGACGGGGGCGGGAAGACTCATAATCCCATTGTCACAGAGGTTAAACATTAAGCTGAGCTCAAAGTTTGCTCCCACCCCCACCCAGTGTTCTTTAAATCCCCTTTTGGCCACACCTCCTCGCCAAAGCAGGAGGTGCTAACGGCCTAATTTACATCTGTGAAAAGCCAATGGAGCTCTAATGAGGCCTGAAGTGACTTGGAACCCAATGCTGGCAGGCTGAGGCCACCTTTGAGACTTTGTGAGTCGGGGTCTATGGCAAGACCCAGAACAGAGGAATCCAGCACAGCTCCAAATCCAAATTCTCATTCTCAAGCGGCAGGGAAAGAGTTAAAGGACAGGCCACTCTCCGGAGGTGCCTCTCCCGGCAGCTCCCAGGGCGCAGGAGCTTAGCCTGAGATCATGTATAATTGATACCATCCACTTCTCTCAGCCCATTTCCTCATGCTGATGATGACCAACATCCCAGCTGAGGAGCCAAGGCAGAGCTTCCTAGGCTGGGTGGCTCACTGAGTGTCCCCTTCAGAATGTGGGGACAAAGGCAACCCACTGCAGGAGCCAGTGATAGAAAAAGGAGCAGCCATAGGTTGTTCCAGGCCAGGGGCACCTAAGTGGTTTCTAGTCAGACTGATGGGCGCTGGGTTTCTTTTCCACAGCCTTCTGCCTTGCCATGTGACCTGAGCTTTCCACATCTCTCTCTGTGGGAGGGGATGTATATAATTATTCCTTCTTGAGGTATTAGAAAGATTATAGGAAGCACAAAGGTATTCAGTAAAATTTTAAATAAAACAATTGGGAGGCTGATGAGATGGCTCAGTGGTTAACAACATTTGCTGTTCTTCCAGAGGACCCAAGTTGGATTCCCAGCATCCACATGGTGGCTAACAACCACCTGTAACTCCAGTTCCAGGGGATCTGAAACCTTCTTCTAGCCTCTGTAGAGCATCACAGGCACATGATGCACTTACATACATGCAGGCAGGACACTCATACACACATAAAATAAAAATAATAAATAAAATATTAAAAAAAATTTTGTGACTCTGTAGAGTACTTGTTTAGCATGCAGAGAACACTAGATCCAATCCCCAGCACTGTATAGACCAGGAATGGTAGTGCAAGTCTATAATTCCATTCCAATATTTAGGAGGTGGAGGAAGGAGAATCAAAAGTTCAAGGTCATCCTTGGCTACATAGGGAGTTTAAGGCCAGCCTGGGCTACATGAGACCCTGTCTTTAAAAAAATAGAGTTATTATAGAGCTGGCTCAGAGGATAAGAACACCTCTTATTCTTGCAGAAGTTCCAGGTTTGGTTCCCAGAACCCACATGGCAGCTCACAGCTGCCTGTAACTCAAATCTCAGGGGATCTGACACCTTCTCTGGCTTCCGTAGGCACCAGGCACACATATGGTGCACTTATATACACTCAAGTGCACATACATACACATAAAATAAATAAATCTAAAAAAGTAATTGATACATTAGTAGACATATTTATGGGGTAAAATGTGATATTTGATACATATATATAAAACATATTCAATGATTTCATCTAAGCATTTCTTTTTAAAAAATCTTATTTTTTTTTTATGTATATGAGTTGTACTGCCTGCATGTTTATAAGTGCACCTGTGTCATGTAATGCCTGAGGAGGTCAGAAGAAGGCGTTGGATCTTCTGAAACTGGAGCTACAGATGGTTGTTAGCTACCACGTGGGTGCTGGGGATCGAATCTGGGTCCTCTGCAAAAACAGATGGTGCTCTTAACTGCTGAGCCATCCCTCTAGGCTCTCATCCAAATATTTCTAAGTAGACGGCTCTAAACAGAGTAGAAAAGTGGTCTTGCAAATTCAAAAGCAAACAAGCAAACTAACCACACATAGGCTGATGAAGAGACTAGAAACCCTCGAGAGCTGTGTGGTTTGTGGCAGCCCATGGTTAACTTAATATTAACTCTTTGAGCTCAGTTTCCTCATCTGTAAACCAGAAGAGCTTTCTCCCCTGCCCTATGGGCCCATGTAGGCTTATGATCAGGAAAGAGAGAACTTTGGAACCCATAATCTCTTTATGTGAAGACTAATTTCATTTGTCAACACAACTGGGCTAAGAGATGCCCAAAGAGCTGGTCAAACATCAGCTCTGGGTGTGTCTTGAAGGTGTTTCCTGAGCAGATCAGCACATGAGTCAGAGGACCAGGAAAGAGGCTGGTGTCACCTAATCTACTGAGGGTGGAAGAGGTCAAAGCCATGGAGGAAAGGCATGTTCACTTCCTCTCTGTGCGGGGACATCCATTCTCTCCTGCAATTGACATTGATTCTGTTGGGTTGTCAGGCTTTCAAACTCAGACCAGCTGTTAGTCTTCCAAATCTCAGACTTTGAATTCAGATCTGATTCCTTAGCTTTCCTGGTTTTCTAGTCTGTGAGCAGCAGACTGGGAGACTTCTGGGCCTCCATAGTCACGTGATTCAAGTCCTGCAACCTCCCTCTTTCTCCTAGTCCTCCCCTCCCACTCTCTCTCTTTTCTCCATCTATGTATGTACCCTTGCTTCTTCTGTATCCCTGGACAACCCATTACATGTCACAAACACAAGAAGCTATTAAGGACATCAAGGTCACCTGAACAACCCTGCTTTCCTGATAATAATGGTGGCAGTGACTGTAACAGCACAGACTCAAAGTTCTTCAGGGTAAGAACTGCATCTTATATCACTGTCAGCTCTTTCCCAAGGGCACAGGTGAATGGCTTGGGATATGATTTATACATGTATTGGAGCCATTCATGGACCAGAACCACCTCTATAGGAACACAATAAGACAGACATAAACAAGAAGAGACCTGTGGTCCTTCCTAGGAAATTCTACTCTTCCCAGTGACCATCTGGTAAGCCACTTCCTCTTCTGAGGGCCTAGTGCCTTCTAGGTGTAGTTGGTTGAACGAATGAATGAATGAATGAATGAAGCGTAGACTATAGAGGTTGGTCACCTGCAATGATTCATTCAACCAGCTCCAGATGGGCTCAGTTCTCTAGCCACTGCGGAGGAAGCTCCAAAGGATTCCAGACCTTATTTCTTCTAGTCCTTCAATTTCTAAGGAGGGAGATTTGCAGTGCTGGCTAGAATCTCTTTGGCCTGTTTAACTGCTGTTCTAAGCAGGAAGCAGGCTAGCCTCCACTTCTGGTGTGTTCAGGACTTTATCAGGACTGGGACTAGGTAAGAACAGTGCAGGGCCCGTAAGGCACAAAACTTCAAGCAGAGCCCATTAAGTCATGAGGTGTAGAGTAAGTGCCCGAGAACGAGTGTTTCCTTCAGTGTCATACTTTGGGGACCCTTCCTACATTGCCTTACTTCTAGCCCTGATTGCTAGGGGGCAGTGGAGTGTCCAGCCCATAGCAGGCACCCAAGAAATATTAAATGGATAAATGAATTAAGGTAGTGAAACAGACCTGAAGTGACATCCTTCTTGGAATAGAAGTGAAAAGAATTACTGCTGAACTTGGAAGCAGATGGGTGTAGATATGAATCTCATCATTGTTCCTTGTGAACCATGGAGCCTTGAGCAAGGTGCTTGAGGACTCAGTTTCTCCGAGTCCATAGTAGTAGCACTGTCCTATAGGAATGGACAGAAAGTGAAGGAGATGGCGCAGGTGCATAGGACTAGCCACTCAGAGCATGCCATCCCCTCCTCCCTTAGGTGCAGAGACACCTAAGAGAGAGCTCTACGGGCCACATTCCAGAGCCTCAGGAAATCATGGCTTGGAAGACCTTGGTCCACTTTCTTCTCCCCAGTAGGAAGTTTGTTTGTATTCATTTGAATTTTTTTCTTAGCAGAGAGGCAGTATAGGTTAGTAGTTGCAGTCACAGGAATCAGAGACAGGTAGGTGCCGGTTAAAATCCTAGTCCCCAACCCCCAACTGATGATGTAGCTTTCCTGAAGACATATAAGCAGATCTTAATTTCCTCATGAAACAGCTGTAAGTAAGGACCCTCCAATCTCAGTGACTTAACAAAATGGAAATTTAGTTCCTGGTTGTATTACCAGTTCCACATAGGAGCATTCCCCAGGAGCCTTCGATGCGGTTTCCTCATCCTCTAACATTCTTGCCTAGATCCCTGACACCTGTGCGCACGAGAAGGCTTGCAGGAAGGATTTTACAGGCTTCCCATGGAAGTGGCAGAGACTGTCTCCCTTGGTATTCTGTTGGGCAACTACATCCTCAGGTACAACTAGATCTTCAGGAACACGCTGGGACAAGGTATGGCTGTCTGCCACGGGTCACCAGTCAGATGAAGCACATCTTTGGCCCAACCCGGGGGGCTGCTGGGAGATTTGAATAAGACAATAGTTCAGAGTGCTTAGTATAGATCCTGCTCCAGGGTCAGTGCTCAATAAATGGCAACTCATCGGGTCACTGTAGCTTATGTGTCACTATCAGGTTCAATCTACTGTAGGGGATAACAGCAAAGAGTGAGGGACATCTGCTTCTTGAGCTTAGACTCCCTAAGACCCAGAGATATGTAAGTCTATAGGGGTTGGAAATGAAGAAAAGAGGCAGGTGTAGTGATATATACCTATTGTTCTAGTCCTTCAGGGGTGAGGCAGGAGGCCTGCCAAATTTGAGGGCAGTGGGTTCTAGCATAGCCAGAACTACTTAGTGAAATCTCGTGTCATAAAAATTAAAGAGTAGGAATGTAGCACAGTGGGTAGAGCATACTTGCTTAGTATGCACAAAGCCTTGGGTTCAACCCCAGCGTGGATAACCTGGTTGAGGAGGTGTATGCCTATAATCCTAGCATTTGGGAGGTGAAGGCGAGACATCAGACACATGAGACATGAGACCTCAAGAACAGAGAGAGAAAGAGAGGGAGGGGATCTTCGCGCACACAGAGCTTATTCTTACTCTGTCAACTGGACTTGGTTCTGATGCCTACAGAACATGTAAAGTGTGCTGAGTGGCCAGAAGCAACTTCTCAGTGAAGCCATTTGGAGGATGTGACATCTGGGGTTCACCTTGAAGCTTCCAAAAGGTGAAATAGTAGGGAAGTGTGAGTGTGGGGAGCAGGCCAGGCACAGCTTGGGGAGCAAATGGCTCTTGTGGAATGTTGGGAGGAATAAAGTGGGGAGCCAGCAGGAAGCACAAGGAAGACGCTTGTGGGAATGAGCGAGACTGGCCTCATTGTGTGGGCGATGGGAGCCACCCATGGCTTATGGCTCACAGCACATGACTGTGAATATGGGAAAACTCCCTTACACCTGTCATTTTATCTGATCGCATCCCTGAGAGCTAGGTGAGACAGCTTCCATATCTGATTTATAGATGTCAGAAGTGAGACAAGAAATGCTCTAGTCCAACATCACAGGTACTGCCTGGCTGTATCACAGACTAAATAATTCCCTCTGCAAAATCAGAGGGCAGGTCATGAAGCTCTTTAATACTGCCTTTGAATTCGTTAGCTCCTTATCAATAATACTGTGTAACAAAGGCTTCCTAAGACCCAGTGCTGTACAACTTATGTGTCCAAGTGTAAATATTTCTAGCTTACAGTTTGTTTTGTTTTATTTTTTTTGAGTCTCACTCCGTAGCTCAGGCCTGGAACACATTGTGTACCAGAGCAGTCTTCCTGCCTTAGGATTACAGGCAGGAGCTGCCATGCTAGACAGACTCCCGTATTTCTAGCTCGTGGATTGGCCCAGGCATCTCTGTTTTTGGGTGGGCTGACTGGGTGAGTTGTCCTACGGGAATGCTGAGCAAAAGTCCACATTTACTGCTTTTGTTATCTTTGTAGATGTGTATGCATAGACGAACATACACACACATGCTGTAGTTGTCCAAGAATACGGTTTAAGCTCCTGAGCCCTCCCAAACAGACATATTAATTGGGATTATTCATCATGTTCACTGCAACCCAATCTCTTGTTGGGCCCAACTGCATCAACAGGAAAGACAAGCTCTGCAATCTGAAACATTCAACCGCTACCTTCCTTCAGAAATCAAAAGGCGAATTACCTTCTTTTTATTAATCATCTCTTTCCTTACAAGAGCTCACCTTTTGTTTTTCTGCACTTTACAAGGAAAAGGTGTGTTTCTATGCTGTATGCAGAGCTTGGCAGTAAAGGGAATCCTTTGATTTTTAAGTAAGAAGGCAAGTCCTGCGTATGCAGAGAAGGCTCCAATAGGCTGGGGACCATACCTTTAGGTTCATGCCTTCCCCCAGCGCTTGGATCGGAAGGATTGGACTGAAACTTTAAACATTTTGAGCAATACCTAGAATATGCATAATTTATAAGCCACACACCGTTGGCTGTCAAATAGGCGATTGATCTGACTCGGATCTTGTTAATTATCTTCCACATACATTACGCCTTAACAGATCTTCAGTATACTGTATATCAATATTAATAAGATTATAAAACACTATTGATAATTAGGAACAGAAAGAGACCCGGCCTTTGATTCTGCCTGTTACAAATGCCCCGACTCTCCCCAGATTAGAAAGCGGCCACTTTCCATTTAATGATATCAGATCAGACCGTCTGTGTCCTAAAGTGGGTTATTAGGAGACAGCTAAGATTTTCACCAGGACGCAAGAGGCTGCTTGAAAATGAACATGGCAGTGTCCCTGAAGTGCGAGAAATCTGCCTCTCTAGTCCACAGGAGGCCTAATGGGGTAGGTGGGGCCTAAGGGGGAGCTGGGCTCACTTTGATCAGCCAAATTCTTCATTTTCTTTGTCCAGACTAATCAGAGTGGCTTGGTTTTGCGGGATATTCACCAGGCCGGCATTTTATCTTGATTTCTTCCATTGGATGAAAGGGGGCCCCGTTGGGAAGCCAGAGAAAGGGGGCTGGTGAGATTCAAGGCAGTTTTCAAGCCCATCCCATCTTGGATGGCACTTTATTTTCTATTTTCCCGCTTTGCAAGAGCCTCCTCTTTTATGTTTTTGTTGGGTTCACAAACTCATTAACATCAAACAGGCAGATCTGCCACTAACTAGGAGAAACACAAGTGATTTCGCATATAAATAGAACGCATTGAAGCTGGGTGCTAGGGCTGGGCTTCCTCCCTGGAGTGTCACCTGGCTGAGAAAGCAGAAGGGGGACACCAGAGCTTCCTTTGACAGGGCCTGCCCTGAGTGAGTGGAGGTTAGTGGTTGGGTATATGCAGGAGCCTTTGGGTGTGTTTACTAAACCACAGACTGCCTGGGTCTCCTGTAGCCCGTGTAGCTTTAACTCTACCAAACCATTTTAACAAAAAATGGCTCTTGCAACAGTTGGGAGATAGCCTGGCTTCTGATGGAGAAAGACACAACCCAGTCCTTCCTTCCACCGCTCAGCTCCAGCTTCTCTCAGGATGACTGTCAGTGTTAAGATGGCTGCCACGGTGCCCATCATGAGGGGAGAGAGAGTATTTCCTTCAGACACATACATAGAAGGCAGGAGCCTCTCTCTCGGGTCCCAGGAGCTGGATGCCATGTCTCTCTGGCTCCAAGTTTGTTATTTGTCTTTACCTGAACCAGTACTGGATACTGGTGATGACTGGTGGGGCGAGAGAGTAGAGTGTAAGAAAGACCAAGAGAGGTCTCCCACGGAGTGCAGGTACCATAAAAGCTTGCCACACTCGTGACTGGAGCTGCGTAGAGAGTCTACCTTTCTCCAGCTCTCTGACTCACTTCCATGTTTGGGTTTGAATAAACTATTTCTACTCCTAACACCACCCACGTGTTCCTGCTCTAATTCTTTGTTCCAGGACAGAAGAACCTGGAAATCTCAGTGGTGCTCTCTGGACTCAGACTTGTGTCTATAACTTGGGAGTGGACTGAGTGGTGTAGTGGCTGCAGTTTGGGGGGATGAAGACAGGGGCATTTCCAAACTTCCTGAAGGAGGGGAAATGGATCCTGAGAATCAAAGCACACAGCTCTTTTTTTGCGAGTGGCACTGGTCTGTCTACCCTGTGGCTGCCCCTGTATTTGGTCTTCTGGAAGTCTCTACTGATGACTCTAGTTTTTCTCTTTGTCCTCTCTACCCCGTAATCTTCAAGCAATGCCTTGGAATAAGCCATTTCGAGTTCCATCTTAAAGATGCACAGGACATCATTAAAAACTGGTTCCTCCATATGTAAACTCAAGACATTTAGCTAGGTATCTGGCTATCACAGAAACATCCACTGGTAATTTAGCTGGATACATTCATTTACTGACAGCCACAGAGAGACAGTATGTATTTTGACATGTTTTATACATATTTTGTGAATTTGACCGATTGGATAAGTTTTCCTATTACTATTTGCAATAAGTCTTATTACATAGCCCAGGTTGGCCTCGAATTCATGATGCTTCTGCCTCAGCCTTCTGAGATTACAGGTGAGTGCCACCGTGTCTGGCTATAGAAACGATGCTAGATGATCACTGAAAACAACAAAAGTGGTTATTGAAACAAAAGCAGATAAAGACATAGGAACAAGAGAAAATAGCCACAAGGTGTTATGAGGACCTGCCAGTTACTTAAAGTGCTATTATTAAACTTATTACCAATTTGAATTTACTAGTAATCAAGGCAAAGAGGGAATTATGATCAGCTATAAGACACACATTCTCAAGAAATACTACTTTTAATTTTTAGTTAATTATTTAATCTGTTTTGAGTCCTAGGGATGGAAACTGGACCCCGTGCATAGGAGGAGACACTCTACCACTGAACTATATCCCCAGCCTTCTTTTTACTCATTAAATTGACCATTTGGGATTTGAACTTGTGAATCTTATACTTTTGAACTTCCAGAGTAGCTGGTAAGAAAACAGCATCTACAGGACCCAGGTGGCCCAAGACTAAAGATGGTTCCTTTCCTCCTTGCTTTGTGACTGTGGCACCTTCCCCTACAGCTCTGAGGCTGTTTTCTCACCTGAGAAATGAGATTAATGGGGCTGGATGAGATGGCTCAGTGGTTAAGTGCACTGGTTGCTCTTGAGGAGGACCCGGGTAGGATTCCCACCACCCACATGGCAGCTAATAACTGTCTATAACTCCAGGGGAATACGACACCTTCTGACCTCCATTGGCATTGCACAACCCTAGTACACCTACATACTTCCAAGTAATACACTCATATACAGAAAATAAAAATAATAAAAATTTTAAAAAGAAACAGGATTAATATTCTATGGGTTTGTAGTGGAATAAATAAAGTAGATAGACAAAGTTAGGGAAAGAGGAAGACAGAGCTTCCTTACAGCAGAATTTTAAGTCTTAATGTTGAGGGGGGGCATGTGGAAACAGAATCAGTATTTGGAAAACACTTATGTAGCAATTGCTGTGAAATGAGGAGTCTCAATTGACGTTAGAATTGATAAGGACTGGGGATGCAACTTAATTGGTAAAGTGTTTGGCTAGCATGCAGCTCTGTGTCCCACCCCAGCACTGCATAAACTGGGAGTGGTTACCTGCAATCCCAGCACTTGGGAGGTGAAGGCAGGAGAATCAGAAGTTCTAGGTCATCCTACATAGTGAGTTCAGGGTTAGATTGGGTTACACGAGACCCTGTCTTAAAAAATAAATAAATGGGGGCTAGAGAGATGCCTCAGTTAAGAGCCCTGACTGCTTTTGCAGAAGACCCAGGTTTAATTCCCAGCACCCATATGGCAACTAACAACAGTCCATAACTCCTGTTCCAGGGAATCCAACACCCTCTTCTAACCTCTGTGGGCATTGTTCAACATGGATGCACTTATATACACATAGGCAACACACCTATACACATAAAATTAAAAATTAAAAAGAACTGATGATAAAGAAATATGATGAAAAGCAAGGTGTTTCCATAGGCTGGGAGAATTTCCCACCAGATACCTGCCAGTTACAAAGAAAACAACAGTGATTTACAGAGAGAGCTGGCAAACATCATTGTCTTCAAATAATCAAAGCTAGCATTCCAAGTAAAGACATGAATTGACATCATGTACTACTCGCTATGGGGCCCTGAAAAGGACATAGTGATAAAATGTACAACCTTAACATAATCTTGAGATAGCATGGGACAAATCCGAGTGGAGCCTCATTCTATGAATGTCTGACTGGCCAGTAGTCATTCTTCACATTGTCTCCAAGAAAACTAGAGATGCATCCCAGGCCAGTCTCAAGATCCCCTGTTCCAGTGTTCAGAGTACTAGGATTACAGACATGTGCCAGCAAGTCTGGCTTAGTTATTTGTTCTATACATTAGCTAAGCATTGTCGAGGTGTTAATTAACTAATTAGTTACTTTTAAATGATATTTTTATGGTTGCTTATTTTTATTTTATGTGTGTGACTGTTTTGCCTATACGTGAGGGCATCATTTATGTGCAGTGCTCACAGAGGCCAGAAAAGGGCAGTGGATCTGCTGCATCTGTAGTTGCAAACAGTTGTAAACTGACTTGTGTATGCTTGAAACAGAGCCAGAGTCCTTTGAAAGAGTGGCAAGTGCTCTTAACTGCTGTGCTATCTCTCTAGCCCCAATGAATTAATTCTTTGAAGTGAGGTATTCTGTAGCCCAGCCTGACCTTGAACTCTCCATACAGCTGAGGATAGCCTTGAACTCTTGATCCTACTGCCTCCATCTTCCAAGTGCCAGGATCATAGATATATGCCACTATACCCTGTTTAGGAGGTGTTGAGGATCAAACCCAGGGCCTATGTATGTACTCTGACAACTGAACCACATCCTCAGTCCAGTTTCTTAGTTTTGACTATATTACTGTGATTGTGTAAAACATTTAGGTAGGAGCCGGTTGAAGAATATAAGAGGATTATTTTGGGAGGGGCTACTCACTTTGCAACTTTTCTATAAATCTAAATTTCTTTCAAAAAAAATTCAGAAGCATCTAAGTGGGGCATGGAGTGTGTCTAACTGTGACTCCCAGAGTGGCAGGCCGAACCCACACTCGTGATGCTTAATGTTATTATCGGTCCTACTGTGTAGGTAAGATCCACAGAATGAGTCATACACATCTCTACAGTCCAAAGCCTGTACTAAAGCCAGGGTGGGAATAGGCATTTGTGAAAGAAGAGATTGGAGAGTAGGTTACTACAGAGAGAAGCAAAACGAGTAAATGAGTTCCAGTGTGCAAGGACACGGGAAACCCTTCCTTGAAGAGAACACTAGGGCTCCTGCAGCTCTGGTGAGAGGGGAACTTTCTGCTTCCTTGCTTGTTTGTTTCAGTATTGGAAACTGAATGTAGAATTGTGTGCATGCTGTATCATTAAGCCATACCTCCAATACCAGTTCACACTTTTAATCCTTTCTCCAAGGACTGTGTGTCCCACAAATGTTAAGCAAGAGTAACTACCTTAGAGAGAGAATGACCAAACCTGAATCCAACTGGTCATCTGTAATGGACGCTTAGTTTATTATAAATATAATTCTACTTTTCGTTCTGTAGAGAAATCTACAGGCTGGCACAGAACCCACATAGGTAAAGGATTTTGGGTGGGGTGCTTTGATAGATAATGGGATAATGAAACAGAATATTTAAAATCTTAGAGAATCTCATCTCTCCATGATGACTTCAACTAGACTGCTTGGGCCCTTCAAGTATAGTCAAAGATTCATGGCTTAAGGGGTCATCTACTCACCTAGTTGCTCAGCAGAAGCCTGTATAAGTTCTTCCTGCTCCCCTGTCTCTTACTACTAAAACTGATCTTACCTAGCTTGGAAATGACCTTCACGTTGTTAAATACAGTGGACACCTCCAGTCTGGTCTGGCCTAACATGCTGATATCATCGGCACTGTATTTGCTCTAACTTCTCAAACTGCTCTCCCCTTCTCCCCTTGCATATTAGTTAGAATAATTCATTGAAAATAACACAAACCTCTGTTCAATCTGGTTTAAACAACAAATGGGATTCATCTGTTCATGCTTCAGTCAAAAGACCAGTGGTTAGTAATCTTGGGCTCTGGTTCAACAATGTTTTGCCTTGGCCTTTATGAGGTATTGGCTTCATCCTCAGTCTGGTTTTCCAGACTTGGAAGATGCTTGGAAGATGGGTGTCAACAGCAAATAATGCTTCTTAGGTCAGATCTGGGGGAGAAAGTGTCTTTATCTTTGCTCTATTTGAACCATCCTAAACCAATTTATTTATTTCACTGAAACTCATAACCCAATCCCAAACTGATGACTGTGGTCAGAGCAATGTTATATGCAGTTTGTCTTGGAACTCAATTATCCCAATCAATTGATAAGAAAGTCATGGTGTTCTATACCCCACAGTGCGTATTCTCTTTCTCATTCTATTTTACTTCTTCTTATCAGTCTTTCAATGCTTCATTCTCTAAATGCTTAACCCATGCTGGACCTTCCATTGTAAGCACATGAGTCCCTTGTTTTTCCTCTATCAAATGTCTTACTGCACTTTATTAGAATCTGTCAAATGATAACTCTCTTCCTCCTTAGTCTAAGGTCCACGAGGGCAGAGTGCGCAAGCATACTGTTCACCCTGCTGTGTATTAGAAGAACTGAACTAGAGCTGGGATTCAGTAAAGTAGTTTTGTGCTGAGCAAGGCATACAATTTCTTTACCAAAACTGGTAATAGAACCCCCATTTTACATATGAACAAATGGAGGTTCAAAGAGGTCAAAATGCTGTGAAGGATCAAAACTTCCTTTGAACCATCAGTCTCACTCTAGAACTCATACTCTTTCTGCTATTGCTCATGGAGAACAAAAGACCTGTGAAGTCTGAGGACCTGAGGCTGTCCCTGGTTGGTTGCAGTTATGGGAACCCGAGATCCTCATCTATTTCTTGGGAGTGTTCCTTTTTTCTGACTCTATTCTAACTTTTCTCATCCCTTCTCTTAGAGCATGGCTTGGCTCCAAAGCTCTGTCTAGGGTGTCAAAGGATAAGACTAAAAGGGTCAGAAGAACGATGACATTGGCCTTTTAGGAATGATAACATAAAATCAGCCTTTTCTAGAGCCAAGCCATGGCTCGTTTAGTCTTCAGGACAACCCAAGATACAGATATTATTCTTCTCCCTTCAAGGAAAGTGAGGATTAGAAAGACTAAATGCCTTATCTAAGAATACAAAGTTTAAGAAGAGTAAAGTATTGATTTGAAGCCAGGCAACCTGAATTCAGAACACATGATCGCTGTCAAAAAATCACAATTCACCCAGGTATGGCGTTGGACACCTGTAATCCCATATTCAAGAGGCTGAAGCAGGCAGATTGGGAGTCTCAGGCCAGTCTGTGCTATAAAGCCAGACCCCATTTCAAAAATAGTAACGAAAGAAAGAGAAAAAGAAGTATCAGTCACTGCCTTCATCCAGGCCTGGTGGTACACAGCTCTAATCTTAACTACTCAGGAAGTGAGTTTGAGGTCAGTCCTGGCAACTCAGTGAGACGTTGTCTCGAAAGAAAACTTAAAGGTCTAGGGATGAAGTTCAGTGGTAGAGTTCTGACAGCACAGGTGAGGACCTGGGTTCATTCTCTAGTATATCCAAAAGAGAGGAAATAAAAATTATCCTCAGTCATTGGCTATCCTTCCTGGACCTTATATAAACAGGTGAGATGTGAGAAACCGCTGGGGTTGATGTGGGATTCATCATTAAATATGAAATTTCCTTTTTGGACTGGCCGATTAACACATTCCCCTTGTGATGGTTTGAATGAGAATCTCACACATAGGCTCTAAATATTTGGACATTTTGTCCCCAGATGTTGTTTTGGGAAGTTTTAGGAGTTGTTGCCGTTCGAGGAAGCTTATCAGTGTGGGAAGGCTTTATTCTCAAGCCTTGCAGGATTTCCAGTTGCTTTCTACTTCCTGTGCCTGCTTCAAGATATGACCTCTTGACTTTCTGCTCCAGTCACTTCCTGCTGCCATGCCTCCTCGGCCATTATGGATTCTCCTCTAAAACTACAAGCCAGATAAACTCTTCTTCTATACATTGCCTTGGTCAAGGTGCCTTATCACAGCAACAGAAAAGTAACCTATATACCCCCTGCCTCAGCATTGCCTATTTATGTAGGACTTGGCGTAGCTACGTGAGGCTCTGCACTGTGCGTAAGGGGAACGCTAAGGTAAATGCAAAGAGCTTTGTATCATAAGTGGCGGGAGAAGTCGCAGGAGATTCCTCCAAGAGATAATTCTTGCTTCAGGTGCAGAAGAAGTCAGGAACACAGACCCGTCAGTCATCCTAATTCTGCTGTCCTTTTCTCCCTCTGCTCCCTTGTGACTTGGCTCTACTCCCCGGCAGATTATTTCCCACATTGTCCCTGATGGATCTAGAAGCAATATCGGCCAGGGGAACAGAAGGTCACACCCACTCTTCTGAGTTAGAAAGAGACCTCTTGGAAGGGTGAACTTGAACTTAGAAGGGTGATGGGAGGCAGAAGAGTGCACAAAAGATAGCTATAAGAAGAAAAATCAAATCCTTTGCCAGATGAGAAACAAATAGAAATGTCTGTCCATTGTCACACCATACTGGACAAAAGCAGTCACAGTAAAAGAAACGTGTCATGATGAGAAGGGGGCACGCACTCTTCAAGGTAGCAGGCCTAGAGTGGTGGGTAGGGGCAATATTTGGAGGCTAAAGTAACCATAAAAAGGGCCTCTTAGAGACCATGCAGCTGCCCGAGTCATGAAGAAAAGTAACTAGATACTCAAGAGAAGAAACAGAAAACCTCTCGAGTAGAGAGCAGGCAAAGGCAAAGGCTTGCAGCTACCGAGGAAGAGAAAGGAACCCGGAGGACATTTGGGAACCCTTTCCAGGGCGGGAATCACTTCCAATTTTTAAAAGATTTATTTTTTTCTAGTTTAAGAAATGTGCATATGTGTGTGTGCACATGAGTGTATAGGCCGACCAGAGCTCACAGGCACTTGTGAGCCACTCACGGTGGGTGCTAGGAACCAAACTTATATCCTCTGCAAGAGCAGAAAGTGCTCTTAACTACTGAATCATCTCTCTAGCTATAGTGTTGGAAGCTCTTTGTATGTTAAAAGAAAACAGAGGCTAGAGAGTTGGCTCAGTGGTTAAGAGCACTGGCTGCTCTTGCAGAGAACCCGGGTTCAGTTCCAAGCACCAACATGGCAGCTAACAATTGTCTATAAGTCCATTTCAATGGCATCTAACACCATCTTTTGATGTCCATGTGTATTGTACAACATGGTTGCACTTACATGCATGTAGGCAATACACTCATATACATAAAAAAATAATAGAAAAAATTTTTTTAAGTTTGGGGCTGGAGAGAGGGCTCAGCAGTTAAGAACACTGACTATTCTTGCAGAGTACCTGAATTCAGTTCTTGGAACCCACATGGAGGCTAACAACCATCTGTAACTCCAGTTCCTCTGACCTCTGGGGGCATTGCATGATACAGGTGCCCTTACATGCATGCAGGCAAAGTACTCATGCAACATAAAATAAAAAAATAAAATTTTAAATTCTTATAGAAAAGAAAAATCTCAGGGTCATTCTTGGCTTCATAATGAGTTCATGGCCAGCCTAGGATACATGAGACCCTGTCTTAAAGAAACAGAATAAAGCACCAAAACAAGTGGACTCCAGCAGCCCTTATCTTTGCTGTCATTTCTACGTAGCCATTCTCTTGGAGTGAGCTTAGTTTGTGCCAGCATCAAGTGTCAGAAGTACAAGTTGGCTGGAATTCTCCACTAGTAAAGAGTCAGCTTCCAGGGCTGTGACATAATTACTATAATTGACAATTCTAATGCAATTCACCCCATAAGCAGAAACAGAATACATTCTATACAGTAGAAGACTTGTCTGTTCAAAAGTGTCTGTATGAAAACAGTGTGTACTTTGGAAGGAATGCCTAGAACCCCTTGGTTTAAGCAAATCCAATAAGTGAAAAGCTGACTTTATACAGAAAGGCTAATTCAGGGGAATTATCCACTTTGCAAAATAATGCTTCACTTTACAAAAATATGTCCCTGCGGTATTTCCTTCCACATGAAGCCCTTGTGAACATGCTTATAACATGAGACCCTCTATAAGGGCAGTGATGGCCTCGTCACTTTTAGGGGGGCACTCATGGTATGGGGATGATGGAATCGGGGTGGGAAATGCTTACAGACCAGGAACAGGACCTTGACTGTCTTCCACATGAGTCCTTTGACAGATCTATGATCCAACAGCTCTAAGTGCTTCTAGACAAATGGCCCTGAGGCTCCCAGGAGACAGCCGTGGGGCAGGGATACCATTATGGATTTTAAAAGACAGAGGGAAATCCTGACTCTGCGAGATGTAGTGGCTCAGTCAGAGTCATCATTAAGTCAGCAGGCAGGCCCAAGCCCTCCCTGCTCCAGGCATGGGCCTAGTTCATTGTGTATTGTTGAAAGCCTCCCTCTAGAGCTCAGTTTCTACCTTCTTGCATGTGAACTGTGGGCTGGAGAATGGCTCAGCGGTTAAGAGTTGGCTGCTCATGCAAAGGACCTGGGTTTGAATTTCAGAACCCACATTGCAGCTAACTCCAGTTCCAGGGGATCCACCAACCCCTTCTGGCTTCTGCAGGCACTACATGACAAGGGTGCACTTACATACATGTAGACATAGCACTCATACACATAAAATAGAAATAAATGAATAAATAATTTTTAAAATGTGAGCTTGACTTGTAAGGTATGCTGTTTCTAACACACAGAAAATGTTAGTATAGTAACTTGCAGGAGACCTACAAATGACACCTTAATCAAGGTTAGTATCGACATTCATCTCACCAGTAATAAGATAGGTTGAGGGCCAGAGAGATGGTTTAGTTGTAAAGGGTTTGAGTTGCAAACATGAGCACCCCAGTTCAAACCCCAGAACCCGTGTAAGAAAGTCTGGGCATGGCACTGTGCCCTTGCAATCTCTGCTGGGGAGGCAGAGACGTGAAGATCCCTGGGACTCACAGGCCAGCCTACCTAGCCCCATGTGTGCGTGTGCACATTCCCTTCCCCACTTCTCAACAACTATCAAGGTCATGAAAGATCAAGAAACTGTCACAGACTTGGGGGGAACAACTAAAAAGATGACAACAAAATGCTGTGTGGGGTCCAGGAGGGGGATCTTGGAAAAACAGAGGGTTATTAAGGGAAAAGCCAGGGGGAATATGGATGTGTGCTGTGCTAAAGTTAATGTCTTAGTTTTGACGAACGGACTGACCATGGCTCCAGGCGTTACTCATGGTGGAGGCACGGGTAACACTGTGGGGAAGGTGGGCAGCATCCCTGCTATGGCAGGTTTGACGGGCCTAGGCAGCTTGTTCCGGTTACATTTCCCCAGTTCTGCAGAGCACTACAACTCTCACCTCCTTTACCGATACCAGTCCAGCTTCCTGTAGGAGTGTGAAGATCAAGATGTGTCTAGGAGGCCTAGCAGACAGCTGGGCTGCAGAGCAAGGGACGGGCACAAATCCAGGCTACAGAGAGCTTCTCAGAATGATTGGCAGGACTTTAGAAATCTTATAAGAGAATAAAGTTAATCAGTTAGGACCCACCAAGTCTGATCTAATACATAGTGACCAAAAGGAGAAGGAATCTCAAGTTTCTACAGCGGGAGGTGGGTGTTTCTTGCCAACTCTGACACTCTTCAAGGATGGCCATTATCAACTTTTGTCCAAGTATAGAGACTCTGCCTGACCCATCAGTCATCTCTGTGGAATCTCTTAGCCTTGAACCTTGGTGGGCCTCTTGCTTTGCTTGATCCCTAGGATGTGGCAGGTGGCGACACACTGCCAGTTCTCCTTCTAGCCTTGCAGAGTTCTAGCAGCTTCCGTGATCCTTCTTAAATCCTTAAAGTTTTCACAGAAGCACTCTTACTAGTCTTTAGATCCTAAGACCACCATGTTGTAAGGAAGACTGAGAGAGCCATGGAGAAAGGCCATGCAGAGAAATTGTGGAGTTCCAGATATGCGAGAGAAACCTCGGACCATCCAGCTCAACTTAGCTGGAGAGTGACTCTGCTAATGTTCAAATGACAACAACCAAGGCATAAGCGCATCCAGATGACTGTGCTAAACCCACACAATCATAAGGAATAAAGAATAAAACCTAGCTCTTTTACACTACCAAACTTTGGGTTGATTTGTTATGCAGCAGTAGGTAGCTGAAACATTGACACGCTCATTCTTGTTACTTAATTTTTAAAAATTCATATGTTTATGAATTTCAGTTCTTTAATCTTAAATGAAAGCAAGAGCAGAGATATTCCTCATTTATGGAAAATAGTTTGTATAATGTTTCAGAAATATTTTAAGTAAGGACTTGGAAACCATTCCGAATAAAAGCCAGATCATTAATATAGCGTGATCTGTTTCTCATCCCTGCCTACCTGCCTCATCTCAGTTCCTAACCCTCAGTGCTCATTGAAGGTGACGGGCACAGTCTACCTCGTGACCTTTTATCTGAGGCTCTCTGGCTGCAATGTTCCTGTAGTTGTATCTATGACTTACATTCTCACTTCCATTAGGTCTGAATTATTATCTTGTCAATGTTGCCTTCCTTGGCCAATTTGAAGTCACTAATCTCTCCTTCCTTGATTGTCTGAATCCTTTGTCTTGGTTAATTTTTCTTCACGATCCCTCTTACCACTAACATACCATGTGTTCTTTTTATCTTATTTCTACCCACCTCCTGCCGGTGGAACCTCAGCTCCAAGAAAGCAAACTTTTACTTTTCTTCGGTTATAAATCTAGAACACAAAACTGCATGTGGCTGAGTAGTCATGCATAAACTCTTTGCAGAATGGATGATCGAGTTATCTCTATAAGACCCAAAGCCTTACAGTCTGTTGGTTTCAGGCTGATGCCCAGGGGATAGCCCTCTTCTATTGGCACTGTGTAACGTAGTATTTCAGTCCTATTAAAGAAAAGGGACTCGAGGAGCACACTTAGGAAGACTCTAACCTATAGACAGGAAGTCAAAACCAGTAGTTTAGGCTATGTGGGTTGTACAGTCTCAATCACAACAATTCAGCCCTGTCATAGCAGCACTAAAGCAACCATTGGCAATATGCAAACAAGCTTGGTTGTATGCCAGTGAAACATTTTTGGGCACTGAAATGTGAAGTTCACGTCAATTTTTTTTCTCCTTTTAATTTTCCCCATCTTTTAGAAATATAAAACCCACTATTGATCTGCAGGTCATATAAAAGTTAGCGGTGGGTCACCTTTGGCTTGTGGGCTATAGTTGGTGGAACACGGCTCTTGACAACCTCCAAGTGACTCTAAGTGTGAGAGAAGAATTCAATTTCTAGGCAAATAGCCAGAAGACTATTCATTTTTTAAAAAAGAAGTATTATTCATAATATGACTTCATGAATATTCATAGTGATTTCTGTGTTTGAGACACTAACCCAGCTGATGTGTCTGGGTTAGAAAGTATCACAGAGGAGCCAAATGAAAGGAACAAGTTTAGGCTCAAATTGCCAAACCCATTAACCAATTCATGTGTCTTCCTCTGAGAAAGAGATGGCCGGTGTGAGAGGGATCAGTGGCCATGCCATCATACATAGGGGTGCGTCTTTGACTTCTGTTCAAGGGGTCACCATTGATTAAGGGGCAGGGATGTGACCTGTGGTGTTCCCTTCTGAATATAGTTATGGCAGGTATCTGCTAATAGTCAGTGTTTATAGTATTCCAACTGCAAATACTGTACAGGAATCGGACCGACACAAGCACTAAAAAGAACGATTGCCAGTAAATGCTTAACATGAGCCAATTAGCTCTACTGGGTCTCTTGGCTGAAGCCTGCACCCTAGCCCCAGACAGTTACTGTATTATTCAAGCTTCTCCATAGAAACAGAGCTTGTGGGCCATACATTTAGTTGTAAAGAATTGACTCACACGATTATGGAAGCTGTCAGTAAACCAGACTCCCATGAAAGCTGGTGGCACAAATTCCAGTTCAAGTCCAAAAGCCCAAGAAACTGACATGCCCAGGCTGTAAGACCCAACCCAGGCAGAGGAGGCTTTATGTTGCAACTCATGCAGACAGCTCATGGACCTCACCTTTCTCCGCTTTCTGCTCTGCTCAGGCCCTCGGGGATCGGATGGTGCCCACATGCACTGGAAAGGACACTCTCCCACACTGATTCCCCTAGTTCAAATACTAATGTCTTCTATAAACACTTTCACAGATACCATAAAAAATAATGCTTAATTAGATACCTGGGCACCCCATGGTCCCATCACACTGACAGTTAAAACTGCCCATCACAGCTTTCTTACATAGGCAGATAAGGTGTGTGTGTGTGTGTGTGTGTGTGTGTGTGTGCACGTGTGCATGCATCAGGCATTAGTTCTCTTCTACCATGGGGGTTCTGGGGCTGGAACCCAGTTTGTTAGGCCTGGCAGCAGATGCTCTTCCGCTCTGAACTATCTTGTAAACCCACCTCATTCATTCGTTTATTAATATTTTATGTGTATCAGTGTTTTGCCTTCATATAATTGTACCTGTGAGTGCAATGCCCACAGAGGCCAGAAGAAGGTGTCAAATCTCCTAGAACTGGACTTACCAACAGTTGTTAGCTGCCATGTGCATGCTGGGAAATAAATTGGGGTCCTCTGCAAAAGCAGTCAGTGCTGAGCCATCTCTCCAGCCTCCCCTGCCTATATTTTTGAGACAGGGTCTCTCACTGTACCTCGAGGTCATCAATTCAGGCTGGATGGCCAATGTGCTCCAAGGATCTGCCTGTCTCTGACCCCTCCAACACTAGGTTTACAGATGGTACCGTGCCTTTCATGTGGTGCCTTTCATGCCACTTTCATGTGGGTGCTGGGATCTGAACTCAGGCCCTCTGCCTGCAGGGCAAGTACTTTACACACTGAGCCATCTCCCCAGTTCCCTGTTAGCTTGCCAAGGAAAGATTTAGTACTGTAGCTGATCATGCCTGAATTCCTTTATCTCATTCGTGGTTATAGAATGTGATATTCTACTTCTGTCATTGTTTTGCATTTATTAGTTGATCTTGTAAAGGAAAGAACTTCCCTGTACCAGCTACTTGGTAATTCTGATATGTAGTTCATGCTAGAGAGGCAGGAAAATACTTCCTTCTTTGTTTGCCAGTTTCCAGAAAATAGATCTTTAGCCATTGCTAAAAATTAAAATTTTAAAAATATTTTATTTACTATTATTTTTATTTATGTGTATGAGTGTATTGCCTGAATGTGTGTAAGTACACCCATGTCATGTAGTGATTGCGAAGGTCAGGAGAACAGTGTTGAATCCCCTAGAACTGATGGAGTTATAGTCGGTTAACCGCCGTATGGATGATGGGAATCAAACCCGGGTCCTCTGCAAGAGCAGTCAGTGATCTTACCACTAAATTAAGATATTTTTAAAAAGAAGTATTGTCTCCCAAGTACTATAGGTGTGTTCTATGTGTTGTTGGGGATTGAACCCAAGACTTTATGCAAGCTAGACTTTAGACTTGCATTCTGCCAATTGAGCTACACCCTCAGTCCATTTGTTTTGTTCTCTCTCTCTCTCCATATATATATATATATATATATATATACACACACACACACACACATACACATATATATATATATATATATATGTGTATGTGTGTGTATGCAGATGCAGATGTGTATATACAGGGGCCAGAGGGAGATGGGGCCTCTCACTAGTACCTGAGGCTTGTCAATTCAGCTAGCCTGGCTATCCTGCAAGCCCCAGGGATCTGCCATCTCTGCCTCCGCCTCCCCAGCACTGGGGTTATGAGTGTGTACCACTTTTTATGTGGCGTCCAACTCAGACTCTCATGCTTGCATAGCAGACATTTTACTGACAGAGCTAATGTCTCAGTTCCTTGTTTGCTCTCTTCTGTCACAAATGATCTGTTCCCACTTTGTACCTTTAAAATTCAGATGAATAAAATTAAATAGACTTTGCTATTTTCAAATTATTTCATATATATAAAATAAGTGCTTATGTCTGTGTTCTTAGGAACCAAGAGTTTCACTATAATGGAAATACATAAATAAAAGCAAATATATTAAAGTAAAAACCCAGTAATTGTAGCTTGGAACTGATTCTGGGGAATTATACAAATTCATATAGTTATTTCCCTTAACAGAATTTTGGGGCACTTTCTACTTATACATCAGCAGCAAAAAGACTCCAGAATCTGGTCTCTAAATATCATTTCTTTTAAAGATTGTAAACAAATTTTATTTTTAATTATGTGTATGCCTTAGTGTCTATATGTAAGTATATGCCCTTGAGTGCAGGTACCTGTGAAGGCCAGAAGAGGGCGCTGGATCCCTTGGAACTGGAGGTATGGCAAGCCTCCTGGCATGGGTGCTGGGAACTGAACTTGGGTCCTCTGCAAGAGCATTATGTACTCTTAACTGCTGAGCTATCTCTCAAGTCCCTAAAAATATCATTTCTTACTAAAAATTGGCTTCCTTGGATAATGGTTGATGCCAGGCTTAGCACGAGGAATCCGTCTACATAGGTTTCTAATGGACATCTGTGCACATTTGTGGTGTAAGTGGCTTGTTACTTAACTCGCAGTGACTGTTTTCATTTCACACTATTGACCCATTGATAGCAGATTCATTGTATCAGTAACAGTTACAAATCTTGTATACATCTATTCTTTATCGTTTAAAAACTTGTGTGTGTGTGTGTGCACGTGTGTGTGTGTAAAGTCAGAGGAGAACCTTGGATGTTGGTCTTTGCTTTCTACCTTGTTTGAAGATTCTCTTTCTTGCGTTTGCTGCTCATACGTCAGGCTGCTGGCTGACAAGCTGCCTGGGGTTTGCCTGTCTCTGCTTCCCATATTGCTGTCGGAAGTGGTAGGATTACAGAGATGTGCTATCACACACCCCACTTTTTGTGGATCCTGGGAATGGGTTTGGTTTTGTTTTGTTTTGAGATAGGTCTCTCTCTAACCCCAGCCAGCTTGGAACTTCCTATGTAGACAAGTTCTGTTTGGGTTGAGTGGGTGGGTGGGACCATGAGGTGTTAGGGACTTCTCCTGTTGGGGTATCAGACCTTACATGGATGCCTATTAGAAAGGGACTGCAGTAACAGGTGGGGGAGTCAGGAAATGATTGACAGGCACTTAGTAGCAGCTAAAGGGATGTCCTCCCCTTGTCCTTTTCTTAAGGAGGAGGCCCTGCCATCCTGCCAAAGTGTTAGACTTGTGGGGGGGCTGCCCTGTGACAGTCTCTTCTTTCTTAGATCACAGAATTATTGTTAGCACATTATCTCTGCTTACTCCCTATTGACCAGAACTTATCACATGACCATACCTCACTACAAGAGAGTCTAGGAAATATAAAACTGGGGTTCTACAGAAGATAATAGGGAGAGCAGCATCAAGAGCATCCTGAAAGCTCCCTGAGCTGCCTAAAGGATCTTTCAGGATCCTTTCTGAATCTCATCTTCTCTTTCAATAGATTCATTTTTAAACATTTTAATTATAAAAGCATACATGCTTATTGTAAAAAAAAATTTACATGCATTTATAGTGCAATGTGAAAAACCTTCACCACCAAGGAGGGCTCAAGGAACATTGAAGAAGATGGGGAGGAAATATTGTAAGAGTCGGAGGACCAGGACAACTACTGCTAGTGTTTCCTAGACATGACAGGAAAGCTGAACCCATGAAATCTCAACAATACGACTGCCGAGACAAGAACTGAATATTGACAGGACCAGTTGACATGCTGGTGTAGACAGGGAAATTTTACAAGGTCTCGCCCCTAGATGAAGAGCTGCAGGCAATCAGTGGCTGCTGAGGCGGGGAAGAATCAGTTTTCTCCGGGAAGAGTTCCTGGATAAGTTCTCTAATCCCAGGTGTTCAGCACTGAGCACTTGTGCATACAAGCAACAAGAAATGGGCTCAGTAGGGATGGAAATGATATAAACAGAACTCACATATGAATTTCTCAAAAAAAAAAAAGAAAAAGAAGGAGAAAGAAAAATCTCTTATCACCACCATCCCCAACTCCTTTCTAGAACTAAGCACAGATGATCATTTGGTATGTTTCCTTCTAGACCCTTTTAATATGTTCACATGACTACACAGGCATTCACACATACACACATACTCTCCCTTGTGGATACATAGTCACATACATATTTTTTTCAAATATGATTTTGAAATATATAGTAGAGCAACTTATTTCTCATGAAACAATTTGGTTTTCCACTTCACAGTCTACCATGGATATTTAATATCAGTAGTATACAGCATCATTCCACGATAAGGCTAAGTCTTTATTTAAATACATTCTTTATTGATAGAGTATATAAGAAACCACCATGGTATACCATTTGCCCTTGGTTGAATTGATGAGCTCACAACTTTGATTAGATTCCAAATAACAAATCTAATGATTGACATATTATGTGACCAAAATCATCAACTAGGCTTCTAGAAGGGATTACCTGAGATGTCTCAACTTTCTCAGAGAGGGCTGAAACGAACCAAATAGCTCATGTTTGCTTAGCACATTTCGCAAAGCATCGGTGATTATTTCCTCCTTCCTGTTTTCCTGAAAGAAAGCAGGGCAAGTTCATCACCCCCAAATTCCAGGTGAAACCTAAGCCAGAGTGGCGCTGCCCCAGGGAGGCTGCTGGCTGTCATTCAGAAAACCTTAGGATGACACACATGCCTGGCCTACACTCCACATGCATGAGATGTTCCTGCTTAGCATGGGCTGGTCTCTTACCAAGTAGTTATGCCTGTTTTTAAAATCCTCACATAGGAACACAGACATTCACAATCAGCCACTCAGTCACTGTCTCCTGACCCTCGAAGAAAATTTAGATTGCCTAAGAGGGTATTCATTTGATGACGGCCTATCTGAAGAAAAACAGACCAGTGATGATGATCAGCTAACCTGACCCCCTCAGGGGGCAGTGGTAAACCAGGCAAAAGTGGGCTTGTCTGAAGTTACACTGTGTATCTGTGGCATAACCACAGAGAAGTCCCTTGACTTCTATTCTAGGACTCCCCCCCCACACACACACACATTTTTCTTTCTTTTCCTTCCTTTCTTCCCTCCCACAGGATTTACCTGTATAGCCCAGGCTGACCTAAAATTTCTGGGCAGCCCTGGCTAGCTTTCAAGTTACAACCTTCCTGCCTCAGTTTCCCCAATGCTGATATTGCAGGCGGATGCCACGTCTCACAGCTCACTCTCGGCCTCTTTGATACAGCTCGCTGGTGCATTGATAGAGGATGCAAAGAACTGGCAGCAATGATCCTGGGAGGAATGGAGCCCAGGAGGGTGATCCAGCAATGCCTTGGGTAGGGGATGTGAAACCAAGTGGTCCCTCCTTCAGATGAGAGAAAACCCTAAAATAGGCAAGTCCCCACTGGCTTCACCATGTCAGCTGGGTCAGCTGGGTCCCCTCAGCTCCTGGATTCACCTGTCTTCTTCCCCTTCTCCCTGGAAAGCAGGTCTGTCAGCCCACTGCTCCCACTGGGGAAACAGAGAAAACCCAATTATCATGCCCACAGATCCCCGATAACCACCCTACTTACATGACTGGCTGAGGGGTATCATTATAGCAACCACATTTTCTAAACCCATTATCAAAACCTGAGAGTTGATCTGGGCTGGGAAAGGGGAAGAGACCTTGTGCAATACAGCCTTGCTGGGGAGAGCGGGAGACAGGTTGGGGCGAATGCAGGACTAAGACAGTGAGCTTCAGAAAACTAGGGAAAGGTTCAGCTCATGCTGGAAGACTAAAAACTGTAAGACAAAATAATATTTCCAAAAAGCTCCTTAGAGCACAGGGAAATAAATGGGCCAGACAGGGTATAAGAGGATTCTGGAACATCTTGAGACATGCAGATAGATGCCGAGTAAAAAGAATGATTTTTCTAGCATGTTAACCTGGCATTGATCTCCTAATTATGACGGTGACTATTTGCTGAAGACTTTGTGTCAGGAACTGTGCATTCTATGTGTCCTGTACTATTGAAATGTTGATACTGAGGTGTCTGTATCATCAGCTCATCCATCCTTCCATCCATCCATCCATCCATCCATCCATCCATCCATTCAGTCCATCTGTCCATCTACCATCCATTCATTCATAAATTCATCTATCCACCACTATTTATTCTTCTATGAATTCATCATACAAGAATAAATGAATTCATTCATCACCATCCACCTACCATCTATCTACCATCCATCCATCCAGTCAGCACTTCTTGAGCACATACTAGGTCTTCAAGAGAACTGCCATTAGACTCATCTTCTTCCCCTTACAGTGACTCAAGGAGGCCCACATATGAAAAAAAAAGTTGACTTCACATAACGTGATAACACTGATTTTCCCAGGAGTCTTCCAAAGGCTCCCAGTCCCAGCTCTACCTCCCATCTTGTAAGAAATTAAAGCACATTCATTAATCCCATCTAAAAGTCCCAAACAGCTCTCCGCTTCAAGTGGTAATAAATATTTCATGCCCAATTGTGCAGCGGTCCTTGCTGTGTTTATTAAATAGTTTCTCATAATTCCAGTTATTCATTTTAATAGGTCAGGCCTTGGCTGTGATTTAAACAGACCGCTGAGGAAACAGCCGTGGTTAAACATTGTAACAATATGGATTATTAATTTAATTGGCTGGCTATTACTTGTTTGGACTCTGAGCTAACACATTTAGTTCAGTCTCTGGCGGCCCATAAACCACAAAGGTCGTGACTTTAACATTCAGAAGAATGGGAAAAAGGCATTGAGACTGAGAAGAAGAAGAAAACTTACAGAGCAGCTCGGGAAGGCAGCGTGGGGACACGGCAGGCTTGCTGCAGGCAGGGCAGGGCAAAGGGGATTCATTTGCTGGCTCCTCATTAAAGCCTCTTCAGCAACCATGGCTTGAGCAGTGGTTAGGAGCCAGTATCTTCCTGGGATTTCTGAAAGGGCCAAATCCTTAGCTATGTTGATGGGGCACCCCACCTGAGCGAGGCCTTGCCTTTTTGTCTGGATGCCCAAGCAGGCCCATGCCTTGGATAAAACAGGTCAGAGCAGGGAGTTCCCAGGGCAACCCTTCCCACATTTTCCCAGTCCACATAAAAGCCAAGCACCTGCCACATCAACACTGGGGGCAGAGTGGGTGGGGAGGAGGGGCGGGGGCTTGCTGGCCAACCAGTGATGGGAATGGACAGGTCTACGCTCAGTGAGAGATGTCTCAAAAAAAAAGGTTGAGAGCGATAGAGGAATGCACTCAGCCTGGACTCTAGCCTCTGAGTACATGCATACCTATGTATGTACACTTACACACATGCATTTTGGTTAGTCTTTCTGGACTGACCTAAACATGAAATCCAGCCCTTTCTTGATTCTGATACAAGCCCCACTCATTAAAGGCATATCTGAAAGCGAGGGAGACTGGATGGAAGCTTTGGTGGGCAGCGTTGGGGCTTTACTGCTGTGGTTCAAACATTAAGATGAAGTTCATGGTCACACAAGGTGTTTCCTGTCTCAGAGGCTGATGCTGTTCAGTGGCTGTCCTGAATTTGGGATTTTCCAGCAGTTCTCTGCCAACCACTGGCGTCTGCTCTTCATCCTTTTCAGCTCCAATAGCTGTTCTCAATCAGGACCTCTGTGAACATCTGAGATGTTCTGTGGGGTCTGTGAACTTGGATGGGAGGAAATTACATCTTGACTTTTTGCTATCCTCCAACTGAATTTGAGTGTTTCCTTCTTGTGTAAGTGTAGGTCAGCTGTTCCCAGGTGTGTCACCACGATAGCCTGTTCTTTTTCCTCTGCTGTATAGCTATGGTTGACCTTGAAGTTTAGAGTCTCTGCCTGTGTTATGTACTTTTTGAGCACCCCTAGATTGCAGCATTCTGTCCTGTCTAACTTCTTCCCAGGAGGAACTTGCCAACTCTGGAGGAACTCTGGGTTGAGGAGTTCAGTCAGCAAATAGTAGAGCCAGGATTCCCCACAATTATCTTGGGATTCAGGTGCCCTTATAAAGCAAGCTGTGAGCTTTTAGGGAATATTTTTAATAATTCATCTTTGTGAATAAGGCTTCTCAACCCCAGGAAATACACAAATTAAAATGAATAATAATCATTTGTGACTAGCATGTCATATGTGTGGCTCTTTCTAAAACAATATGAAGAAAAAACAACCTTTGTGGATGGAGAGATGACTCAGCAGTTAAGAGCACTGGCTGCTCTTGCAGAGGACTCAGGTTCAGTTCCGATCACCTACATGGTGGCAAACAACTGTCCATAACTCCAGTTCCAGGGAATCCAGTGTTCTATTTTGACTCCGTGGGCATTGTAGGACATAAATGTACTTTTATACATGCAAGCATATTTTATATACATAAAAATAAAAGTGACAAAATATTAAAAAAAAGAAATAACAGCTTTCATATAGATGTCTTTACACAGTGAAATTCTAGGGCTGGCACATAGCTCAGTTGGTAGAGTGCTTGTCTAGAATGAACGAAACCCTGGATCCAATGCTCAGGATCACATAATACGGGCATGGCAACACACACCCTTAGGAGTTGGAGGCAGGAGGATCAGTAGTTCAAGGACATCCTTGGCTATGCACTGAGCTCAAGGTCAGTCTCAAATATTTAAGACCCTGACTTTAAAAAAATTAAAATTTAAGCTAGGTATTGTAGTGTATGCCTATTATCCCAGTACTAGGAGGCTAAGGGAGGAGGATGGAGAATTGGAGGCCATCCTAGGCTACACAGTGAGACTGTCCTAAAAAACAAAATAAAGCAAAATACTAGCTGTGTCCTAGTCTCATTTCTGCTGCTGCAAGAAAATACCCTGACAAAAAGCAACCCAGGGAGAAGGGGGTTATTTGGCTCACAATTGCAGGTTACACTCCATCTTTGCAGGGACGTCAAGGTCAGAACTTGAAGCAGCTAGTCACACAGTAACTACAGCCAAGCAGGGAGAAATAAAAATGCATGGATGCGCAGTGCTCTGTTAGCTTTCTCTACTCGTATATAGTCCAGGCCTCAAACCCAGATTGTCTTCCGACTTCCATGAACGAAGTGAGTACAACCCTCCAGACACACCCACAAGAAATGAATACAATCCCCCAGATGCACCCAGGTCAATCTGAGCTAGACAATCTGCCACCGAGATTCCCTTCCCAGGCCATTCGACATTATGCCAACTTGACAATTAAAAGTAACTACCTTATCAACTCTTCTAGGTTGTTTGCAATTGCTGTGACAAAACACTCTGCCGAGTACCAACCTGGGAGGAAAGGGTGTATTTGACTTACATCTCTGGTTCATCATTGAGGGAGCTCAAGGTAGGAACTCAAAGCAGGAACCCGGAAGCAGGAGCCGGAGCACAGACATGGCAGAACGCTGTTTACTGGCTTCCTCCTCTGGCCACTATTCAGCCTGCCTTCTTAGAGAACACAGGACCACCTGTCCTGCGGTGGCTCTGCCCACAGTGGGCTGGGCCCTCCCACATCACTCAACAATCAAGAAAATACTTGACAGACATGGCCACAGGTCAGTCCAATGGAGACTATTCCCCAATTGAGGCTCCCTCAACTCAGGTGTGTCAAGTTGATAACTAAAGCTATCCAGCACACCAGCCAAACAAATAAAGAAATCAAAGAAATGTATTAACTTGTTACATCAATGAGTTTATAAAGCAACACATACTCCATCACAATTATAAAACATTTTTTTGACAAACACATTCTACTATAATTGGCTTCCCTTTTGTCCTATGCATTTGGTGTTACCTCTGTAAAAATATGAATTTGAGAAGGAGTTCCTAGTCTTCCCAGGGAGAGACTGCATTATCAGATTGACTCAGCTTCACTCAGTCCACTGGGTGGACTGCTAGTCCATTGCCAGACTCTGACCTTTCTCTGCAGTGTGTGGACATTTCTCCTCCTCTCAACTCTTCCCACCACAGGTTCTCCTTGTGTGGATGAAGAAAGTAAGGACCACAGAGACGGGGTGACTCTGCTCGTCATATTTATAAGGCCAGGCATTTTTGTAGTGGCAAGCTGCTGCCACATTTGTTAAAACATGACAAGAGATGGAAGAACGGACTTGAAGCTGTGACAGCGACTTATGGACAAGTAGAATTGTGTCCGTTCCCTAGTTCCTGTCCCACCTCACAACCTGAGCACTTTCATAGCTCTTCTGTATGTGCTTACTTGCCTGGGCTAAGGGATATTCAGGTATCTAGTAAAACACAATTTCTAGGTGTGCCTGTGAGGAAGGACTCAGCATGTGAACTGTCAGGCTGAGTGAAGAATGTGGCTCTCAACACTGTGGGCAGACCTCGTCTGACAGCCCACAGAAGGCAAGAAATTGAGTCTTTCTTAGCTGGCACATCTCTTTTTCCATCCTCAAAAAATTGCTGCTGTTGGGCTGTGGAGATGGATCAGCACTGGGCATGAAGGCTTAAGGACCTGAGTTCAGATTCCTATGACCCATGTAAAGATGGCTCCAATAGTGCAAGGCTGTAATCCTCGTACTCATATAGTGACAAGGGATCAGAGACAGTAGAAGCCCTGGGAGTTTGAGCGCTAGCCCTCCTGGTTTATGCAGTGATGCAAACAAGAGACCTTGTCTGAAACAAGGTAGATGGTAAGGACTGACTCCCAAGAACCCAAGGTAGTCCTGTGACCTCCATGGGCATAGTGTGGTACGCAAGTGCCTGTACTCACACACGGAAACACATGCACACAAACACTCACACGCACAGATTTAAAAAAGGAGAAAAGAAAAGGCAAATCATTGTTGTAGGCTGATAGTCTCCAACTCCTGTGGTCTCAGGCTCCAGACTTGGACTTTGAACTTGGATTGATTTGCATTACTGCTGCCTGTCCAGCTTCATCGAAGATCATGGGACAGATACCTTCCATAACAGTGAGTCAGTCCCCAATAATCAGTCTCCCCTGTGTATACACATCTGTATCTAAATATACCCATGTATATGCACACATTTCTATACATAACTATGTCATAAGATATTACCCATATGACATCTTTGGTTAACACTGAACTGCATAGACAACCATAGTTATATCAAATTGCATTGCCTGGTAACATCATAATCATCTTGGCTTGTTAACCATGCTTATAAACCATGAAATCATGTGGTCATCAGAACATGTAACCCTGCTGCTGTCACATATGACTGTTGATACATGGTACAACCCATTGGTTCTATTTCTCTTGAGAACCTGAACTAAAACAAAGGATTTATATCAATTACCAAGGAAAAGTACATATTGGGACATTGGGAGGAATAAATTTGCAAGCAGTTTTATTCTTAAGAGTTCAGGGACTCAGCCTTCCCCTAACATGTATATATGTGGATGAAATCAGATTCCACTAAGCACTGGAAAATAATCACGGACTGGAAAAATGTTACAGATAGGATGTGCTTTGCCTCCTTTAAAATCTTTTATATATTTCTTTTTACTTTATGAGTATGAATGTTTTCCCTGCATGTATGTAAGTGTACTGTATGAGTGCAGTGCCTGGAGAGGCCAGAAGAGGGTGTTATCCTGGAACTGGAGTTGCAGACAGTTGTTAGCTGTTATGTGGGTATTGAGAATAGAACCTATATTCTCTGCAAGAGCAGCCAGTGCTCTTAACTGCTGAGCTATCTCTCTGGCTCCTGCATTACCTTTTTTGATGGCCATAGAAATCCTATAAAGGTTTTAGGAGTATTGTATTTTCACATTGTGGGGTGTGTGTGTGTGTGTGTGTGTGTACATGATGGCACAGGTGTGGAGGTCAGAGGACAACTTCCGGGAGTCAGTTCTCTCTTTCCACCATGTAGGTCTGGAGATTGAACTGAGGTTGTCAGGTTTGGCAGCAAGTGCGTTTACCCCCACCGACTCATTCCAGAAAGAGCTAGAGACAATTATAATGCCAGACTAAGCATGGCATTTTATCTTACCAAGCTGTCTGTCCTAGCAGTCTGCTGCGAGCCCCTTGCTCCATCTTCTGAATGCTGTCCACACATCACTTTGGTCTAACGGGAAGAAGAAGACATTTAGCTTTAGAACAGAGACCGTAACACATACTTCCCATCAGTGTCCTGACTCCCAGGATGGAGATGGGAAAGTAGGACAGAGAAGAGCTTCCAACCCAGCTGGGATTAAAGTTGGAGGAGGAAGAAAGTAAGTAGAATGGTGTATTTGCATTGCATATGGAAAAACTTGCAGGTGGCTTGTGACAGACACAAACGCCAAAGCAAGTCCTAGAAGGATGTGGGAAATGTTTCAGACTCCTCTGTGAAAGCCAGTAGGATCTGCCTGTGCAGTTTAGAGCCTCATCATACCTTGCTAAGTAAGAACACTGGACGGTGGAACTATGTTTCTGGGAAAGCAAGTGCATTAGTTACTCTTCTTGTTGCTGTGTCAAAATACTTTCCTTTTAAATGAGGAAGGATGTATTTTGGCTCATGAGAAGGCCACAGTCCATCAAGGTGAGAAGGCTGGCTGTCTGTAGAGTGGCTCATGGCTGGGTTGTGGCAGTGGGAGCTGGCAGCCCAGCTTGTTTACATCTTGGTAGCCAACCAGGAAGCAGATATCCCAGGGTAGAATGAGAACTAGCAAGAACTCTGTGGTCCCTCCTTTATGGCCCTACAGCTGCCAGCTAAATCCCATGTCCAAAAGATTCCAGAACTTCCCAAAATAGCAGCTCAACACTGAGTATTCAAACACATGGGCCAGTGGGAGACATTTCATGCTCAAGAAAGACTCAGTTGCTTCTCTGAGATGGTTCACCCTTCCAGAAAGAGCTAGAGACAATTATAAAAGGTAAACCATTCCTGAGTTCATGGCTTTCCAATTGTCCAATTGAGATGGTGTGCTCATGTGTGCACACACCAAGCATGGTGGTTATGAGAAAAGGGAGAACAAAGAATTATTGTCTTACTAGTATGTACTGAGAGGAAGTTACTAGAGTGAATAAGCAACCTCCTTATCCTGTACAGGGAGACCCCGGGTGGACCAATGAACCAGGCTACCACAGCCCATGCCCTGTCAACAAGAGCTCTTTCTCTCTGTAGGCCGCCATTTGTGTGGCAAATTACCTGACCTCTTGGTGTGAAGCGCAATCTCCCCTTCTTACAGTCTTGGACTTTTGGCATGGCCATGCTCATTTAGCCAATAACAGGCTGCAGAAAGACTCTGGGTTTGGACATCTCCAGGTGTTTATTTGGTTTTTCCTAGTTCTTGTTTTTTAATTGGTTTCAGATGTGAGTACCCAATAGAGGCCCTGAATAAATAAAACAGATCATAAAATATGGCCAAGCAAAATGGGCAGTGTAATCCCAGAGAGCATGGAAATGCACTTCCAGAAAGGCTCATAAATAATGAGGTGGAAACAGTAGTCTATTTTCTCTTTAATGGAAAGCCAATTAGGAACCCTCTCTGGACTGGCGGGAAGGAGCCAGGTTCCTTTGTTCTGTAATGAGCCGGTGGGGGAAGGGAAGCCACTAAGCTTTCCAGGATAGGAAAGTAAAAATGCACTGGACATGGCCACCCCCTCTGCCCCACAGAGAGTGATGAAGTAGGATGGGACTCCTCATCCTGTGTCCACTGTCTCTGACTCCTCCCCAGATGGGGTCTTCAAGGCTGAGTTGTGTTGGGACAAAGCCCTAGCAGAACCCTTTGGAGAGGGGCCCCCGGCAAGAAGATTCCCTGTGAACTCACTCAACTCTGCTGACCCTCAGCTGGTGACCTTCAGCACCGCTTGGTAAGTCTTTGCCCCGTGTCTTCCTATTTGCTCTGCCTGTCTGCCGGGGTCGCCTCCTCAGACACTTGCCTTCTTCAGATGGTCCAGAGCCTTCATGGCACTTCCTTGCAGAACACTGTAGACCATCTCATTCCACCAAGGTACAGCAGGGAGTATGACTTCCGTTTACAGAATGGGGACTTCAGTGCAGAGTGCTTTAGCTGCTGAGCAACCGCTCAGAAATCAGTTCCCTTCATGCTCTACGACCTCTTGGAGGCCAGTGCCCACCTGTTGACTGTAGATGAAGGTTATGGAGGCGTCTCCTGGGAAGCACTAGAGACACCTGTAGTCTCGCACTTAGGCGTGTAAGCTTCGGAAGCAGAGGCCTGGGTCAGGGATTTGACTCCAGCTTCTAATAGCTGTGTGATCATGACCAAGTTTTAAATTTTTCTTTCCTCCTCTGTCCCTCCTTTCCTTCCTCCCCTCCCCCTCCTCTTCCTCCTCCTTTCTTCTTTCTTTCTCTCCCTCCCTCCCTCTCTTTCTTCCTTCCTCCCTCCCTCCTTCCTTCCTCTCTTCCTCCCATTCCTCTTTCTTTCTTTCTTTCTTTCTTTCTTTCTTCTTCCTTTCTTTCTCTCTTTCTTATGCATGTATATGGGAGAACAACCTGTGAGACTTGCTTCTCTTCTACCACGTGTGCTCTTGCCAGCCCCTATTTAACTGGCTCCAATAAAAGGCAATGGTATTGGGGGCGCGGTGTTTTTGAGACAGGGTCTCCCTGGAACCACAGCTGGCCTGGAACTCACCATGAACCAGGTGGCCCCGATCTCAGTGCAATCAGCCTGCCTCTGCCTGCTGAATGCTGGGATTAAAGGCATATGCTCCCACATTTGACAAGGCAGTGATATTGATAGTAGTTACTGTGGTTGGAAGACACTATGGCAGCCAGGTCTTTGGACTAACCCATGGGTTCCCCTGAAGCCCACGATGGACTGAAGAATGTCACTGCACAGTTCCTATTAGGAAGTCAGCTTGGGCCTGGGTGGGCACAATGCTCTTCAGAGAGGTGGCTCATATGATCCCAGGTACTAGGGAGGCAGCAGGCAGGTCCATCTAAATTCAGCTCCTGCCCAGGGTAGAGAAGAAGGAGGTGTGGAGCTGAAGACATCTTCTGGGGCTTCAGGAGCAGCCCAGGGCTGTCTGTGCTCACCGGGGGAAAACAAGGCTCCCCAGGGCTCGTGTATCTTTCTCAAACAGAACTGCTTGCACTTTTACAGAGAAAAGAACCCACTGAACATAGCAGCTCTGCTGCAATAGCACAACCAGAGCTTCTGAGAAGGGCCACAGCTGCAGGATCAGCTGCATCTGTTCCTCCTGAGAAGTTTGGGCAAAGTCTGTAAGAGGGTCGGCTCTCCTTCACTGAAGTGGTCCAAGAACTGCCTCGGTCCCGTGAGAACCCCAAACGCCTTGCAAAGCAAAGAGGCCCAGAGGTCTCAGGAGAGCTGCCCTCGGATGCTTCCACCGTCTACCTGCGGAACATGATCATGGTCTCTCACTATTTACAGGCCACTGGCTCAGTGGGGCAAGGAAGGAGGCAGGAGCTCTTTGAGAAACACAAGAGGACCGAAGCACCTTACCCCTCCGTCCATGAGCTTTGTGCTGGTTTCTCCACAGTCCAGGTGGGGCTCAGAGGAGTCACACAGCATGCCCAGTGTGAGCCTTTCCACCCTGTGTAGTTGGATGGGTGCAAGTGTCAGAAACCATTGGTAAAGACTCAAGACACAGTTAAGTAGGCTAGCTGGAGAGACAAGGGGAGATGATCTTGGAGCTTGAGAGGAGCAAGAACTCATCGATGAGCTCACCGGGATTGTTGGCAATGCGAATGCACTTGAATCTGTCATTCCACTCCAAATTTACTCTCTAGGGCCTAGAGATGTATCTCAGATAATAGAGTGCCTGCCTAGCATGCGCAAAGCCCCAGGATTTGATCCACAAAGCCCCAGGATTTGATCTCTGGCCCTGCTTCAAACTGGATGTGGCGGTACACACCTGTAGTTCAAACACTTGGGAGCTAAAAACAGGAGGATTGGGAGTTTGAGGTCATCCTCAGCTACATAGTAAGTTCAAGGCCAGCCTAAGCAAAATGAAATCCTGTCTCAGAAAAAAAAAGAATTGCCCTCTTGGCAGAGAGAGCTTCTGGCTTTGGCTAGGTGGCTGGCTGCACTTTGGGAGAGGAGTCATCCCTAGAGGGACTCCGTACTGGCAGGCCTGTAAGCAGAATAGGTATCCATTGGTGACAGAAGGTGGGGGGTTTGACTGGATCCAAACAAGGTCAGTGACCCCAAAAGCCCATGTGGGTTGTCACTAATGTCCACATGCAACCCTCCACCTCCAGGAGCCTGGACTTCTCTGTCCAGTCCTGCGGCTTCCTCTTTAGTGGCCCCATGATCCTGGCATTGCTCGGGAGGGGTGATGCCCTCCTGGGGAAGAGATCTCTGAACAGGGTAGAGAAAGGGGAAGCGAAAGAAGCACAGAGACAATTTAAGAGCAAGGGAGTGCCGAGGAGAAGTGGGAAGGGCTGTGGCTTTCTCAACGTGGGAAAGTGACAGATCACTAGGAACTTTTGTGGGGGAAGGGTCAGGGACAGACACAGGGAAGAATTAAAGATGTGGAACCTTCAGAACCATCTTAAAGGGAAGCCAACTGGAGTAAAGTTCAATGGTAGACTGCTTATGCAGCATGTATAAGACTCTGGGTTCCAACCCCAGTGCTGAATGTTATTTTATTTATTTATATTTTAATTAATTAATTAATTAGTTAGTTAATTAATTAATTAGAGACAAAGTCTAGCCCTGGTTGACCTGGAACTTGTTTTATAGGGTAGGTTAGCCCGAAATTCATAGACATACTCCTGCCTTTGCCTCCTGAGTGCTAGGGTTAAAGGTATGCACACCACACCTGGTGGCCAGAACTGAGCTTTTGTTTTTGTTTTTGAGATAAGGTCTCCCTATATAGCTCTGGATGGACTAGAGCTCTCTGTGTAGACCAGGCTGACCTTGAACTCAAAGATCCACCTGCTTCTGCCTCCCAAAAGCTGGGATTAAAGGTATGCACCACCATCCCTTGCTCAGAGTTGAATTTTTTAAAAAACCATGGTATACTTTATGGTATACAAATACATTTGAGATGACTTAGATAATAAAAAACTTAATGAAAGGGTTAAAGTAGAAATTATAGATTTAAAAGAAATGTAGACAGTGATAGTATATAATTAAAGACCCATGTCTGGGAAGTTTGAATTTAGCTTAGAGCTTCCTGGCAGCTAAGACAAAAAGGGAAACACGAAACATGATGGGTTATATAATCTTCACTGTCTCACAAAAGGAAGTGAATCTGCAAGTCAGAAAACACAAATTTTCTCTTAAGTTATTTAAAAAGAAAATCAATCCCATTGGACAACAAATAACCAATGGGAAGAGTTTCTACTGTCATTTCACTGAGCATGAGGAATGTGACTTCTAAGGATATTATCACGTGAACTGTTGAGGAGAGTGAACCGGTTCCCACCAAGTGCCACCCTTGGGGCTGGAAAGGTCCCTAGCGGTCTTCAGGGTCATTGGCCCCTCTGCTCCATGTCACTTCCACGGCACCCCATTATTCAGTGTGGGCCTGTTTGCTCTGAGGCCTTCCCTTCTGCTAACCTTCAGCCCCGTCCCGTCCTCTGCACCCCCCACCCTCCCTCCATCCCCCGTGGACCGGTTTCTGGTGGGTCATTGGGTGGTGAGAGGGGAGACAGGTTAGCCTAGAAGGGGCTCTCTGTATCCCTTACCTCTTTGGCCAGTGATGCAGGCAGCTTTCTTTCCTTCATGGCTCAAGCTCTTTTGGACAGACCCTTGGGAATCTAGCTTAGCTGTGGTCCTGACACACTCTGGTAACTTCAGCTCTTTTCTTCTGTCCCTCCAGCTTGGGGCCCTGGTGGCTTCCTGTGCCATTAGGTTGACTTAGTGTCCTCATTTTCTTTCTTGGTTCTTCTATTTTCTGTGAAACCAATCCCTGCATCTGAGTCCCTCTTTTTTTTTTTTCAGTCCCTAGGTGACTTCTGTCTTTTGGGTGCTCGTTGCCATAGGCACCCCAAGAGTGACTCTCTGAACTCGCCAGTCACAATCCCTACTTTATGTACTGAAGGTGGGCCTGCAGCCCCAGAGGCTCGGCAGGACTAAAGAGTCAACTATGAAGAACTTTCCTCACCCAGGCAAAGCAGCATTCAGAGGTTTACCTTTGCCCAATTGGAGAGAGACTGTTTTCATCTGTGGCACACATTTTTAGTGCTTATCATGCGTGGCCCAGCATCATGGGGGACCAAGAGAAGTATGTGTGGCCCAGGCTCTCAAGGAGCCCCCTGGCAGAGCGGTGTCAAATTTTCAGGGGCTTTTTGGTCGACCCACAAGCTCTCCTGAGTGCCGCTCCACTCTGAATCTCCGAGTAAACAGCAAATGATTTTGTCTACCGTAATTTCTCTTTGCAAAGGCAGTTAAAGTCGTTCTTCTCTTGAGAGGGGTGGGGAAGGGAAGCAGGCCCTGGATCTGGGAGAAGGGATCCACACTCAGAGGCTGGGTAGAACTAGTCAGACTCACCAGAATGCAAGAAGACTCTTAAGGTGGGTGGGAATTTATTTCAAACTTTGAGTATTTCTTTGGAAAGCTCTGGCAAGGAACAGACTAAGGTTTTGAGGGCATGAAACCATGGTTGGCCCACGGGCACGTATGTTAAGCAGCCCACACAAATCCAGGTGCTGGGAAGGGACTTGTTTCTGACTTGTGTCTACTCTTTCCATGTTGAAGTTCTTAACCATGGGCTGGAGAGATGGCCCACAGAGGAAAAATCCTTGACGGGCAAACCTGACAGCCTGGGTTGGATCCTTAGATCCCATGCAGGAAGAAAACAATCTACTCCTAAACGTTGTTCTTTGAACTCTACATGCACACACACACACACACACACACACACACACACACACACCTAATAATAATAATCAATAAACAAAAATTTTTAAATTCTTAATTAAAAAAAAAGGGCTTGAGTTTCTATTCTGCACTTGGAAGGAAATATTATTCTGAAGGAAATAATCCTTCATGGAAGTGTCTCTTATTTGTGGATCCTTCATTAAATTAAAAAAAGTGTGTGTGTGTGTGTTTGTGTGCTGGAAAGATGGCTCAGCAGTCAAGGGCACTTGCTGATCTTTCAGAGGACCAGAATTGAATTCCTAAGCCCCGTATCAGCAGCACTTGTAACTCCAGCTCTAGGGCATCCAACACTCTCTTCTGGCCTCTGCCAGCCCCGTGCTTATGTGCACACACATTCATGTAAATCTACAGAAAACCCCACAAAATAATACCAAGCCTTTAGTGGTACTTGAGAACCTAAGTTGCCCTGTAAGAACCATAGTTTCACTAGATTTACAGAAAATTTGCCTCTGGACTGGAGAGGTAGCTTAGTCAGTAAAGTGCTAGTTGTCTAAGAAGGAGGACCTGAGTTCTATCCCCAGAAGCCACATACAAAAAGCACGGCATGGTGGTGTGTGCTTGTAATCCCAGTGCTGGAAAGGCAGAGGCAAGTGGATCCCTGGGGCTGCATGGTCAACCTACTCTACTTGGTGAGCTCCAGGTCCATGAGACTGCTTTAAAAACAAAGCAAGGTGAATGGTATCTTGAGGAATGACATCCAGGAACAACCTCCACACACACATGAACACACATATACACCTGCACCAAGAACACACAGATACACAGACATACAGAGAGAGACACAGAGAGACAGAGAGAGGTTAAGAGAAAGAGAGATATCTGCCTCTAGAGTGGGCGGCAAGGCCCAATTGGTTTCCACAGTGTTTTTCAAATTGTGGTCTAAGAATCCTGGGAGTTCTGTGGATGAGGTGTTGACTGAGCCCCTTTCTGCACCCCTGATCCCCAATCTTTGCCTTCACCTGTGAAACTTCTCTTTCCTCTGTCTTAGGGATATTTTTCAAAGGGTCCCATGACTCACATAGTTTGAAAACCACTAGTTAGACAAACCACACCACGCTAGGCTTTTTGTTGTAGGGAATCGTCTTATTTCAGAGGGCCCCAGGTGACCTGCTGACCTGGGGTGTCTCCAAAGCTAGGTAATAATAGGCCGTGCTCTAATCTGAAGAGACTCCACTGTATTTGCAGAGAGCTTTGAAATGCTCTGGGAAAAAAGCCGATCAGATGTGCAAGGTATTATATTCACGGAGAGACAAACCCTCCCAACTCTTTATAAAATGGATTAAGCCAGTTTCTAAGGGCTGCAGTCTGTGTGATCTTAATCCTGCTCTTACTCCTGACCCACCACCTTCCTCTTTGTTTCCAGAACCTTCCTGAGCCAGAGCTGGGAAGCCTTTTCGGGCAACCTCTCACTTCCAGTTCTTGAGGAGAACTGAGGACTCTCTTGCCCTTGCACCCACCTCACAAGGGTACGTTTCACTCGTACAGGCTCATGTCTGACAGAGGGTGACAGAACCAACTATGATAATTGTGCCATTGCACATTCAGCAACTCTCACTGACTGGAGCAGCAATGAAAAGTTGTGGATCACAGACCCTCCAGATACCTGACAGATATCGGTCAAGTGTAGTCCACAGAGATCCACGTTTCTGCCAATCTCCCTTAGCTAAAGTTCATTTAAAGACACAGAAATGACCTCGGCTCTCTTCAGAGGGTCATGTCATGTCTGCTTCAGGCTGGCCCTTCCACAAACTCTCAGACAGAGCCCCTCCCATTGTCAGAAGGTGGGTTTCTAAGGAAGGGCTAGCTCAAGTGCAGGGGTCCACATTCACAGCCTGCACTGGTTAGTGCTGTGCAGGTTAAGGGGGGTCTTGGTCACAGACTCCTATGAGTTCTCAGAACCGGCCCTGCTTTGAAGCTCAGGCACTCATGTGTGAAGATGATGTAGAAGCTTCTCTAACAGGCTGAGGCCCTGAGTCAGAACTAACACTCTTAGGAACCGCTCTGAAGACGTGTTGTTGGGTGGGGTGGGGGTGGGTGCGGGAAGCCAGAGGTCGATGTTGAGTTCTTCAGTCACTTGCCACCTTAGTTTCTGAGGTATAGTCTCTCACTGAACCTGGTGCTTATGGATCTGGTTAGATAGGCTGGCTGGTGAGCCTCCTGTCTTTTCCTGGTCTTACAGGGGCAGGTCCCTGAACCCAGCTTTTACATGGTTGCAGGGGATGAAACCCCTGTCCTTATGCTTGTATGGCAAGCACTTTTCCAAGTGAGCCCCAAGATGTGTTGTTTTGATTCATTCTTCCTTCATTCTTTTTATCTTGCTACATGTGTACACAGACCCACCCAAAACCATAACCTTTGTGACTAACCCACTCCTCTGACACTTAGGACTTTGAAGGTTGCTTCATCTAGGGTGTACCCTAAGATGCATGTCATCATCACCAGAGAGGATCATGAGTCCAGAAACTTGCCTACACTCCCCAGCCATCTTCATCACTTTGTTCCTCTATCTTTAAACAGAGAGAAACCACCCATAAGCCATGGGCTATCAGCCATTAAAGATGAGCCCTAACTTTGCAGTAGCTGGTGAGCCATTGTTTACCCTTCGAGACTCATCTTATTGATTCCTTCTCCTGGAAACATTTCTGAACACCCCAGAATCTGATGCTTCTTTTCTTTCCAGAGCATTCTCTGGCCTGGGTATGTACTTTCATTTCGGAACTTATCATAGGACACCATTGGCATTAAAAAAATACCTTTCTTTTTTCTTCTCTGATTTCTCTTGCTGACTGTGGTCATGAAGCCTTAACACAAGTTTACTGAATCGAATAACTGAATTACTTACTGAGTAAGCTTGTATGACATTATACACAGAAAAATGTATGACTTCCTGGAACAGCCACGATTTGTTTCTTCAGTTTCTGGTATGAAAGATTATAGTATCTGTTTCTCCTTTCTTCCTCACGAGACTCCTTCCTCATATGTTAGAAGTCTCCCTTGAGGCTTCATGTGTCTCCCCAGGAACTGACCAAGGTCATTTGTGCATGCCCCTCTCTTTTTACATGGGGTTCTCCATGTTTTTGCCCGAGTTTCAAGCCTATGGATTTATCTGGGATCCTTGACATGCATCAGAAAGATGCATGGGATGGTGGTCTTCTAAATGGAGGTGCTTCCTAGAAGTTCATTGGTTCTTATGTGAATTGGCAATGTCCCTCCCTGCTACCAACATTCTGCTAAGAGGAGACAGAGGAAAGTCTTGGAAGGGCCACACAGTGTCAGCTCCTGTCCCTGCAGACACTGAATGCCTGATTCACTTCCATATGCCACTTAGGTGATTTTCTCCTGGAGTAAGTACTGTTTCAAAGGGGCTTGCTGTGTCCCTCTGCAGTTACCAAAATGGCTGTCAAAATGTGTAACTTCCTCCGTGAGTCCATTGAGACTACTGAGTCTAGTTTCTGCCATCACTGCACTATCTCTTTCACCTAGGAGGACTCTGGCCAGATGGAAGCATCTGTTCTTCCTGCTTGTCCTTGCCTCACTCACACTTTGCTTTGTTGAAGAACTTGCTTCTTGGAACGGATGGAAAAGCTTATTAGCTTCATTGGTCACTGTGACCAAATACTTGATATACATAACTTGAGGGGAGAAAAGATTTATTTAAGCTCATGGTTTCAGAAGTTTTAATCTAGGCTGGTTAGCTCCCTTGTTTCTGGGCCTATGGTGAGGCAGAACTTCATGGCAGAAGGATGTGATAGAGCAGGGAGCAGAATCAGAGAGAGAAAGAGAAGAGAGAGAGAACTCTAGGGACCCACTTTTAATTACGCCCCACCTCCCAAAGTTCCCATCTCAAAATAGCGCCACCAGTTGGGGACAAAGCATTTGACACATGAGAATGTGGATAGCATGTTACACACATATGAAAAGTTTGCTTGGCTTACATGTTTGTTTTGGTTGTAGAGCTCAGTTGTCATGGCAACCATGCCATCAGCAGCTCCTCTGACTGACATCAGAAGGTGGGGTGCCGTGTCTGCGATCACCCCTAGTCATCCTTGCTCAACTCTTAATGCTACAGCTGCAAAGGTTCTTGATAGAAGGAGACCAAAGATCAATAGCCTTACTTGTCTGGGCTAATTGATTAATTACACCTGGCTACACAAGAACTGGTTGGGTGAGTGCTCCCAGCACCACTGCCAGTTACTGAACTATAGGAAATTGGCAGAGAAGGAGGACTGAGCTAAGATACCAAGAAGAGCCTGGAGGAAGGGAAAGACAAGTCCTCCAGCCTAGGTGGAGGTTGTATAGAGGAAGGCTTCAATTATATATCTAACCTTGGGGTTAGAAACAACCCCAATCCACAATCATCTACAACAAAGTTGGCCTTTTTCCACCTGGACTGGGCTCAGCTGGCGGTTCTTCTGCTTCTCTGGCTGGAATGTCAAGATGGGAGCTCTGCGCTGATGTCTGGTGTCTCTCGGCTGGGGGGACATGTTTCTCCAGTAACTAGATTGGTGTTCATCTCCCAGGAGAGTCTAAGGAAATATTCAATGGTCAGATGAATTACTAAGTGTCCACAAAAGCCTGTGGTTTGTAACAGGTAACAGTCAGGTTATCACTAAAACCGAGTGTTATACTGATGAAAAGATGCTGAGGAAAGTTAGGAAAGAATGGGCCCTAACTACAAATGAAGACTGAGGCCTGGTTCCTCTTTCTTGACTGTAAATACGACTGCCTATAGAATGCAGCCTCTAGGGTCTGCTCACACTGAGGACCAGCAAGCACAGGTCATCATCACAGGCACAGAACCTAACCCTCCGGGGTTCTACTTCCTGACTGAGGAAATGGAATTTGATTCCCGTTTTTGCTTTTCTGACTTTGCTTGCTAGACTTCGGAGGGGATCAAGGGAAAAGAAGGCAAAGGACAGAGTGGAAAGATAAGTGTAGAGGGGGCATGCCAGAAGCTGCATCTTTAGAGATCTGGCCTAGTTGAGGAGTCTGAGGCCACATGGAGAGAGGCATGGGGCAGACAGGGCAATGCCAGCATATCACAGTCTCAGCAGAAACCGAGACACTTTTAATTACAGAGAATGATTCCACGCAGTAGCCAAAGGTCCACTGAGGAAGACCAGTCACTCAGCTGCTGGACACAGCAAACAGAAGCGGGAAAGTGGATCTGGAGGAAATAAGCTGTGGCCACCATTTCTCTCACTTCTGTGGATCTTGGCAGGGGTCCCTCTTTAATGGTAGCTGTATCTGTACTTAACAGAAATGACCCCAAACTAGGGACTTAATGCAACACAGATTTATTGTCTTTCAGTTTCACTCTTTGGAGGTGTAAACCAAGGCATTGATGGGGTTGCAATTCTTCTGGGAGACCTCAGGAGCAATTGTGGGACCTCAGGGGCAATCTGTCACCGTTTCCTTTTGTTTCTCTAGGCTGCCTGCCTTCCTTGGCTTATGGCCTCTTCCTGCCATTCTAACCCGTGCTTTCACCATTATCTCCTACTGCTGACCTCAGACCCTGATGTGTCCCTCTCATGAGCACCCTTGTGGTTCTGTTGGGCTCATTCAGTGTGCTGGATAGCTTTAGTGTCAACTTGACACACCTGGGTACAGGGAGCCTCAGCTGGGGAATTTCCTCCGTTGGACTGGTCTGTGGTCATCTCTGTGGGGTATTTTCTTGATTGTTGAGTGATGTGGGAGGACCCAGCCCACTGTGGGCAGAGCCACCCCTGGGCAAGTTGTTCTGCCTTGTATAAAAAAGCAGTCTGAGCATGGTCCAGGGGAACAAGCCAGAAGCAGCATTCCTCCATGGCCTGTGCTCCAGCTCCTGCCTCCAGGTTCCTACCCTGAGCTGTGACCTTGGAGATATAAGCTAAATAAACCCTTTCCTCCCCAAGTTAGGATTGGTCAGATTGTTTTGTCACAGCAATGGAGAAGCAAACTAGAACACTCAGATACCCCAGGAGAATCTCCTTTTCTCACGATTCTTAATTTAATCCTACCTACAGAGTTCCTTTTAGCATTTGAGGACACACAGTTACTGGTTTGGGGAGTCTAGCTATGGACATTTTGGGCCATTGCTCCGTCTACTAGAACAGCAAGAAAGTGAAATAGCTATCTGAGCCTTGAAGACGCCAGGTAGGCTGCCAGGGAGACTGCAAGCAGGGGCTTAAGGGGACCTAAGGACTTGGGGTGGAGCTCTAAGATCAGGAACAATACCGGGCGGGGACTTAGATCAAACACCACCAGGGTCACTATCTGCATTTGTTCACGTACCCTGGAACTGGCTATCTAACAGATTCCACTCTTCCCAGCCAGCCGAGAGCAGCCACCCCAGAGCAATCAGTGTGGCCGTGAGACCTTGCACGGTCATTATGTGTCCCTAGGGCTCAGACTGTCAGCTTTCGGGAAGGCAGGACAATGGCAAAGCTCTTGTCATTTTTGATAAACACACAACTCTAATCCCTCTGAATGCTTACATTATGCAAAAGGAAAGGTATGTTTTTTGTTGTTCAAATACAAATTTATAAAAGATAAGCAAACTAGACCTTTCAGAGAGTCCAGTAAGATAGGCCACCTGGCGAAACACCCTGAACTGGAGGTTGTCAAGGGTCATCTTAAAATTCCTAGAAATGCACTGTGCAATATGTTGGTTACTAGTCAATGTGGCTATTTGAATTAATCAACCAATCAAGTAATCAATCAGTTAATTAAGACAAGAGCCCATGTAGCCCAGGCTGCCTCAAACTCACTATGTAGCCAAAGATGCTCTTGAATTTCCTGATCCTCCTGTTTCCACCTCCCAAATGTCCCGTCACACTGGGTTTTATGATGCTTTAGAGATGAAACCCAGGGCGTCCTGTGTGTTGGAGAAGGTTCTCATCCATCTGAGCTACCCCCAGCCTGTGGCTAAATTTATGTAAAATGTTTAGTTCCTCGGTGGCACTAGACACATTGCAAGCGCTCAACTGCACACCGCGTCACCCAGTACAAAGCAGTTCAGACACCGCCATGGAACGTTCTTGTGACAGTGCAGCTCTAGGACCCGTAGCCTGTGCTGTGCTCTCTCACTTGATTCCCCAGCTTGTGTGCCATAGCTATTTATTAAGATGTGACATGCCAGAGCCCTCCTGGAACAGAGGGGATCCGAGAACACAGACATTCTTGCCGGAGCCCGCAGGCAGAAATCAGACCATACCCAAAGTGGGGAGTGAGGAGAGAGAGAGACAGAGAGAGAGAGAGAGAGAGAGAGAGAGAGAGAGAGAGAGAGAGAAGACAGGACAGACTCAGGAGGGCTGTCAGTCACACTGAAGCAGCTTGCCTTTATTAAGTCCCCCCCCTATTTATACTGTGAGGTGAGCAAAACAATACTAACACAGGCAAAATAACTCAAGATATGATTGGCTTCCTTCAAAGATCTTCAAGTGACCTCAGCCTTAGGTGCAAAACAAACCTCCTCCCAGGTGTAAATCGTTTTGCCTAACGAAAACTCCGCTTCCAACAGCACTTCTGTGCATGAGATTGTCTTCTGCCTAACCCAAACTAGGTCATAGTTCAAGGCAGGCACATGGCCCCCCACACATTCTAAACAGGATTCAGGCTTCAATGTCTGGGGAAAGAGTCTAAAGGAAAGGAAAATGGGATGGAAGATGCCTTACTTATTTGGAGATAAACTCTCCTGTCCAACAAGGCAAGTGCCCACCATACTGGGCTCTGCCTGGAGCTCTTGTCTCTTCTCCAGAAAGGGCATCAGGTCACCTCAGCCTCTGATGAGCAGCCTCACCCTGGATGAATCTGGGGCTATCTCGAGTAAGATGGACCCCATTTTCCAGCTCTACTGCAGCACTCTGGAGACAGAGCGCTCTCACTCTGCAGGTTGTGAGAGAGCCTCGGTCTCCTTCCCTGCACCAACTCACTGCACCTCTCAGGAAGACAGCCTTCAAAGCACAAGTTCATTGGGAAAATATCTTACTAGAGCCAGGCGTGGGTGAAGTTCAGGCAGCCTCTCTGATGGGAGAGTCCCAGTCATGTGAGACAGATACATTTGCAAGTCACAAACTCTGCTCTCCCTAGCAGCCTATGCCAATTTGAACTGGCCAATGGGAAAAGACATCCAGGCTTCAGTCAACCAGCAGAGGAGATCTGCTGTCAAAAATTTAGGATAAAGCTCTGGGAACTTTGTGGAACAGTGAGCAGGAAGATTGTAAGAGCTGGAGGTAGTAGATAAGGGTTTTTCCAGACAGCTGGTCAGTTACTCATATGAACAGCAATGGTGAAAGCATGCCCAAGCACCATGCGAGCTCAGGCCAGACAAAATCCCAGCGGAGACACTGGAAAGTGGATAACAAACCCCAGTCCTACCTGAGGAGCTATTGGACACCTATGACTACTGGGAAGGGCAGAGTCAGGTTCTTTTAAGGATGGGACTCTGTAATTTAACCAGGCTCCAGCGGGTAGACCCACACTGAAGGACATATGGGGATACAAATTAGAATCTCTAGGCCTTATTTTATGTCTCTATATAGATATATAGTTATATATTAAATTAGGCAGGGGCAGTGAGGCACAGCTGGGGGAGGGGACCTAAATAGCATCAAAATGTATGGAAATCCCCAAAATTCAATAAAAAATAAAATAAAAATCAAAGTTTAGGACAAAGGCTTCAGTCAAGGTCCATCCTTTTCTTTTGGTTGATCTAGACCCTTACGACTCCTCAGCCTTGTACCTGGCAAGGTGTGTGGGCTCCTGGTGGATCATGGGAAGAATGGAGGACTCGGGCCTCCATTCTCTGAATGGACCTTCCTGGTGCTTGTCTAATCTGCCCCCTTCCTTCCTGTAATGAAAGTGAACTTGCCATAGTCCTGAATGGGCATATTTTATGGCTGACTCAGAGTTGCTAGACCAAGTATTAATGGGTCCAAGTGAAACTGCAGCAGGAAGAGGAACAGAAGTGGGCTGATTTCCCTAGATGGAACTCCAAAGTACATTTTGAGCAGAAAAATCTTACTTGAATGGTTCCTCCTGCCTTAAAAAAGAACAGTAATAAAAGTACAGTCATTGCAATCTCATTAAAAACGACGGCTTGTTCCCGATTCTCAGGTTGTGCTGCAGAGCGACAGCAAGAGCGATGTGTTTCTCAGTTATAAAGCCAGTGAGAACGGAGTTTTGGAAAACAGGTGTTGGGGGGGGTTACATGTTGACTGTTTCCCCTTCTCCTTCATATGATCATCCAGCATCTCCTAATGACAAATCCAGGCTTCAAGCTTGGTGTTCAAGTTCAACCACAGTTTGGGAGTTAAGATGGACACAGCAGCTCATTGCTTTGGAAGACAGAGAAGGAGAAGAAAGGGGGCAAGAGAGAGAGAAAGAGAGAGAGAGAGAATGAGAGAAAGAGAGAAAGAGAGCGAGAGAGCGAGAGAGAGAGAATTTCCCAGGCGGGAATCCAAGAGGTCCCAAGCCATGCTACATCAGAAAGTGACTACAGTCTCTGTCTCTCTTCTTCTTCCCTCCCTCCCTCTTTCCCGTTCTCCCTCCCCGTTTCCCCCTCTTCTCTCCTTTCTTCTCTACCTTCCCCTCTTTTTCTTCCTCCTCTTTCTCCCCCCCACCCACTCGGTCATATTGAACTCAGGGTTCCCCCCCGCCCCCCACCTCCGCACACACTACAACTGTAGCCCAAGGTCCTTTTCTTTATGCAGAGGTCTTCAGTCTCCTCTATGTAGTTATGGACTCTCCTTGATTTATGATGTGGCTACATTGGATAAACCCATCAGAAGTTGTAAACATCTCAGTGGAAACTGCCCTGAGCACACCTAAACTGGTAAATACCCATGCTTGGCAGCACAACACACTGGCAGGGGTGTCCATCCTTTTGACATTGTGACATGATGTTGTCATCTGCACATGTGTTTGGCCCCATACGTAGCTATCCTGGGAGACACGCAGCCAGCAGTCTGTAGGCTGGACACGCCTGTGCAGAGTACCAGCTGCGGAGCCCCATGATCACGTGACCGAGCTGCTCAGCACTGTATCATACTGTGGTTTGTTTTGTTTGTTTTTGTCTTTGTAAGGTTTTTCTATGCTGTCCCCAAACTCCTGTGTTCAAACAATTTCCATCCTTCAGCCTCTCAGGCAGCTGGGACTATGGGTTCATGTTTCTGTGCCCGGTGTTTCTACCACATATCACTATCTTGAGAAAAGATCAAAATTCAAAATTCAAATGTGTATCATGTTCATGCCAATGTGAAGTTGAAAACTGTAAGTTGTATCACCCTTAAGTGAAGGATTGTCTGTGCTTATTTTTGTAGAAGCAGAACCCGTCCCTTCATTCAAGTGAGGACTTAAGCAATAGCATACTATCTAATGCAGATGAAAGTGGTGTGCCAGAGCCTGGTGGTAGAAATCGGACTGTACCGGAAGCGGGGAGTGAGGATGAGAAAATGTAGAGATGAGAGAGAGAGAGAGAGAGAGAGAGAGAGAGAGAATAAAGGGACAGACTCAGAAGGGCTGTCAGTCACACTGAAGCAGCTTGCCTTTATTAAGTCCCCCCCTATTTATACTGTGAGGTGAGCAAAACAATACTAACACAGGCAAAATAACTTAAGATGTGATTGGCTTCCTTCAAAGATCTTCATGTGACCTCAGTCTTGGGTGCAAAATAAACTTCTCCTTAGGTGTAAATCATTTGCATAATGAAGACTCCTGCTTCCAATCAGCACTTCTGTGCACGAGATTGACTTCTGCCTAACCCAAAACTAGGGCATAGTTCAAGGCAGGCACATGGCCCCCAACAATGGTGGCTCCTAGAGCCCAAGCCTTGGCCTTCCTCCAGCTTTCCCCTTCCTGGGCTCTTTGGGGCTTTTCAGTACCCAGTCTGCAAACCGCAGATCTAAACCAGTTCTTAATATTCCAGTAAGAAAACAGAGGTCTAGAAAGGGGACACAATTCTCTAGAGAAGAGCAGAGGAAGCCTTGGAGGTTAGAAGTGATTGAGGCAGGCACCGTGATGGCGTTAAGAGACGACTAACCATTACATGACCTTGTGGGATATGACAATATGATTTGGGAAGAGCATGGCCCCCACAGGTTCCCAAATGTCTCCCTTTTCCTCATCAGCTACTCCAATTCCGGGGTCCCTCCTGAGCTGAAGGCTTTTTGGGACCACTTTCACACATGAATGATTATAACTTACACATTTGTCTCAGGGGCAATGGGAACGAATGCAAACAGCAGTCACTTTAAAAAGTCATTCAATGATCAGTTTAGAGCATGAGAATGAATTTGTTACATACCTTTCCCTACTGACATTCCATACCAAGGACAGGCATTGCTAATTAACCACAGCACTTTTTTCTGCTGAGTTTAGATACATCCTCAAAATTATCTTCACCTTTGTGCTCTAGGCAGCCATTATCAGTTCATCAAGAGCTGGTTCTCCAAATGAAATCACTTTACTCTTCCTGGTTTGGGATCATTCTGACTATCATTTGTTCCTTGGCACAGGGCCACATATTTCCATAGTCTGTACCTTCTAAAAGACACTTCGAACTGCATTTCCCAGAATCTCTCCCTGCACTGGTTCAAGCAGGAGTCCAGCAGTGAGATGCATTGCTGAGAGAAAAGGGAGGTGGATGAGGAGAAGGGCCTGAGTCTCTGGTGTGACTGTAGCCCAGAGCATGGGCAAAGTTCCGGTCCTTGATAACTGAACCCTGTCATATTTCTGACAGTGAGGTGGAAGGCTGCAGCAACCATTGAAATCGCTGAGTCCTGTTCAGTACTTCAAGCTCCTATAACTAACTCACCTCTTGCAGTTATGGGTCAGAACTTGGGGCCCCTAGTCCTTCTAGGAGTCATTCACATCCCTTCTTACTTGGGGTTCCCAGAATAGCTTTCATTTTCCTGACCCACTTCTTTGATGGACACCCACTAGCAGTGCTTTGCAGGTAGAAAACAAACTTGGTGACAAGATGGACATTCCCAGTTTTGCTAAATGTGAGAGAAACTTCCAAAGCACCACAGAATTTCAAGCTGGGGGAGCCTTCGTATAGAAACAAATTGGTTCTTTCATTTTACTGATGCAAACAACTGAAGCCCAGAAAGGGGATTTAGGCCACTTTATTCCCGAGCTAGGCCTAGAAACCAGGCCTGGTGGCCTGGACCAGTTCCTTGGGACCCCAGGGTCTTACATGGGGGGGATGGTAAATAAGGAAAAGTCAAACTGAAATATGTCCCATAGCAAGCTAACGGCTTTAATGGGAGGCCAAGGTTAGGGTAGTGACAGGTGAGTGTTTCTGGCCTGCCGGGGTGGGACTAATCTCTTGACAGCAAGAGAATACGAAAGCCATACTGCCATACTGACTCTGCGATGGAAACCCTCTCATGTCTCCATCAGACAACAGGCTCCTTGTCTTCAACATTGGTTTTTGTATCCAGCTGTTGGAAGAAATTGTCATAGAATGAAAATGAACTTTCTTAATGTAACTTTTCTGTTGTTTCCTCAGCACTGGGGCTATGTGATGCATCTGCTCACAGTCCTGTTGGCAAGCCACTGATTCAAAAGACAACAGGCTAACAAAAGCCTAGATGGGACAACGGGATTATTAGGGATGGAGGAGAGCTAGACTTGGAAGCAGTGGCTGTCAGCAGGGATGAGTATACTGTCACACTATTGGATACTGAGCCCTATTGCTGGGGATGCTGTTTGGGGAGTGGCTGGGCCACCATGGATGCCCTACACAAGGACACATCAAGATATCTTTGGCTCACCCTCCCTAAGTTCTAGGGTCCTGAAAGCCTGATGAGTTTTATGGTCTCTGGGCCCAGTTGACCACCCAGGGGTTCAACTTTCTTGAACAAGTGTGAAGCAGGCAGGGGGTTTCTCAGCAGAAAAAGAGAGAGGGACAAAACTTCATTAAGTACAGATTAGGTGCAAGAAGTTCCTAGGAGCTTGTCAGGGCCCAATGCTGTGGAAATAAATGAAGACCATCTAGTAAACACAAGCACGGCACGTTTATCCTGATTTGTCTGGAGCAGGGGATTAGCTACCATCACCTGTGTCATTAGAAACTCACAGGCAGGAGAAGAGGGAGCTTCAAGTGTGCCCTGAGCAGAGGCCATTGGCCTGGGGCACCATAAGTGGGCTAGCTAGAATTAGGTGCCCATGGGTTTGGATAAGCACTGTGCTTGGCTTTCTTTGGTTGTCCCAAGTTAAAAGTATTGATATTTGTTAAGTATTGACATTAGAGAAGCTATGAGTGATTAACCAAGGTCTGCCTATATGGAGCCTGTAGTTACGGAAGTTTTTGTTTAGCTTCCTGGATTGTCACTAGAGATGGCAATCTGGCCTCCTGCATATCCCACAGCAGACTGGTTTCTTCAGTTGTTTATTGTAGATAAGAGATTGTTGCAAGCTGTGTGTCAGAATCTATTTTCATTTATGGTCTAGCCATGGTTTCCTGGCATATTCAGTTTCTCAAGCAAAATTTCCAGAGCAGCCCATTTTAGAGATGAGATAACTGAGGCCTAAATAGGTTAAGTCTTAGGATTTCATTGGTAAAGTGGCCCTCTAGAGTGCCCAAAGTCCAGGATTCAGTCTTCAACACCTCACAAACTGGTACGATAGCACACGCCTATAACCCCAGCGCTTGGGGCAGAAGTGAAGGCAAGAGGATCACAAGTTCGAGCCCAATCCAGGCACCTAATGAGCCTGTCTTTAAAAAAAAAAAAAATTTAAGTCATATGTTGGCAGCCCCTCCGCTAGGTTGGATGTGTGAAGCTAGGCCTGTTTCATCCCTGACCAAGCTGCCTTTAATCTTCACCCCTCATCCTCCATGCCTTCTCTACATCTCCCAGCCAAGAAGATAATGTTAGGGGCCCATCTACACACACGTTTCCACAGTGTCAGCAAAGGACACTTTTTCGAAGGGACAAAGCACGTGGGTCCTGGTGTCAAAGTCACCCTATGGAGCAAGGGGAGTGTTTGGGGTCATGGCCCTTCCTCACCAATCTCCACACTATAGCTGGTGATCCTTACAGATTGAAACCAAAGGGCAGGCCTCTATGGCTTACTCTTCCTTGCTCTGGCTCCTTCCTGCCTCTGGATCTTTGTCTAGGACTCTCCCTCTGCCTGGAACTCCTTCCCTGGCCCTGGGTGTCCTTTGGAGCTCAGTTCAAGTACTGTTTCCTCCTCCAGCTTAGCAGATGCCCTTACAGGCTAGCCAGCGCCATCACTCTACGGTAGGTACCACAGTCTTAGACCAAAGCTGCCCCCTCCCACACCCTACCAGTTCCTGTCCTGGGATGGGAATTTGGACCCTGGGATCTGCTCAGTAAATATTCTGTAATGAATGGGATTCTGGATTCTGCTCCTGGGGGAGGAGGTGAGGTGCTTCCAACAGCAGGCAATGAGGGAACAGGCTGGGTGGCTCACTACACCTGGGTCGACGCTGGTGAGAACCCTCAGTATACATTCTCATTGCCTTCATCCACAGAGGCTGGAGTGGAGCTTGCAGAGAAGGGGCTCACCTGACACCCCCAGCTTGTGAGGGGCCCAGTAGCGACTGTATGCATCATACCTCGCAGAAGCTCCGTCAGTGTCCAAAGACGAGGCCCACCATCTTCTGTGCTTTCGTTCCTACCCTGCTCTGTATGTAACTTAACACCTGTAAGTAAGTAGCAACAATGAATAGTGTCTGGGCCCCTCCCTCTCCATCTACGTCCTTCCCTGCCCTTGTTACTATGGGAGTAGCTGGGTTTCAGGGGGGTTCAATATAATACTGGATACACTAAATAGAACGAGTCTTAGAAGAAAAGTCTGGATACAGGATCATCCTCAATGAATTCTTTATTTTTTTCATTTATTTTTATTTTATTTTTTTATTTGAAAAATTAATTTAAGAAATTTTAAGATAATTCTGCAGGCTTGCAATGCATACTGACCATTCTCACTCCCCACCCCTCCCTTCCAATCTGGTCAGACCTCATCTCCACACAAATCTCTCTCTCTCATGTTCATGACTGTTTTGTTTTGTGACCCACTAAGATGAACCAGGGCTGTCTGTGTGATCATGAGTTTATAGTTATCTGTTGACGCCAGGTAGGCTTAGGAGTGGATATATAACCCAAAATAGTAGTTCCTCCCTTCCAAGGTCTATCAATAAACATTTAGATGTAAAGGATAAGAACTGTGAGCTTCTCCTTCCTTGATTTAACACTGATAGGGCCAGTCTTGTGGGTTCAGTGCAGGTAACAGTTGTGAATTAATGTTTGTAACGGTTGTATCAAGTCTAGAGACTCGCATGACAGCATGGCTTTGTGCTATATTGATTGACTGGCTTTTGAGAAAGGATCTTGCTATGCAACTATGCAGCCCAGATTGACCTCAAGTTTGTCCTGCCTCAGTCTCTCAAGTGTTGAGATTATAGGCATGAGCCACCATGCCTCTTTTTATGGATTGCCATTATTTATTTGTTTGATACAGATTATACCTATGTAGCCCAAGCTGACCTCAAACTTGAGATTCTCCTGCCTCAGCTTCCTGAGAGCTATACTTATCGATATGCATCACTAGACCTGGCCCACTCTATAGTTTCTAAGCATTCAACAACTCAGCTTTGCTTTCGAATAGGAAGTATATCCTGGACTTTGTATAGCCTGCTGTGAGGAGGCTCTATTCTTAGGTCCCTAAGACATCCTGGCAACCATCAGGAAGGACCCTGAGCCTGTTGAGGGCCTCTCTGGGCATCAGTTCCCCCTGTCCAGTCTGCTTTGGGAGCAAAATAGACGGCATAGAGCTTCTGGTTTTCTGGGTTTTGTCTTGGACTTATTAGTATCTGTCCCCAGTCCAGACAAGAGCAGCATCTGTCCCTTTAAGAGCAGCTGAAGCATGCTGAACAGAGGGAAATGTCTCAGTGGCATGGTCAGGATGATTAGTGGTGTGCTTAGCATCTATGAGGCCAAGGGCATGGTCTCAGATCCTTCTAGTTGTGTGGCTGGCAGCAGTCTGGCCTTAATTTCCCTGAGAACAAGACAGTGGGAGTTTTATACTGAGGATCAGCAGGACCATGGGGGTCAGACTGGCCATGGCCTCACTGGGTCGCCCATCTTCCATCATCCACAGGTGCTCCCCACATTCCCTGCTCAACCGCCACCCTTAGCTGGTTTCAATTCATCAGAACATCAAGGCAAACCAAATGCAGATGGTTGCTCTGTCTCTGCTGTTTAGAGACCACGGAGGCAAAAAGATGAAAATTCAGGCCAGCCTCACAAAAAGGTGGACGGAAAGGGGTTTTTGTGCAAGTGTGAGGACCTGAGTTCCATCCCGACTGATGTAAGAAGTCCAGATGTGGTGGCACTTGTACCTCAGTACTGGGGAGCAGAGACAGGCGGATCCCTGGGGCTCAGTGACCAGCCAGCCTAGCTAGATCCATGAATTCCAGGTTGGTAAGTTTGTGAGAGATCTTGTCTCAAAAACAAAGCGGAGAATGATTGAGAAAAACTCCCACTGTTGACCTCTGGCCTGTATATGTACAACACACACACACACACACACACACACACGCACACACACACACACAATGCAAATCCATGCAAAGTTCCCAAGACATCAAATCTGACTTCAGCATTATCTTTGGCTGGGAGTTATCTCTATGTCTCTAGGGACAAGGCTGAGACAACACTTCCTGCCCTGTGTCCCCAGTATGCAGCACCCGCCCTTGGGGAGACACTCTGACTGTAGCTTTCCAGGACAAGTCTCTTGTTTTGAAGATCAATGAACTCAGGTCCAGAGGGGAAAGGCACTCACTTCCTAGAGCCAGGAGCAGAAGCCCAGATTCCTGAGGCCATGGTAGCTCTGGTTAGGCCAGCTGCAGCTCTGATTCAGATGGGGACAGTCCCACCCAGCCTACACAGGAGTTAGGTAGCTGGGAGCTACAGGGGTCACGCCTTTCAGAGCCTACCTTGGGGAGCCAGAAATGAAGGGATATCTTTGTCTGTGGACCTCCCTCCTTTCTCTTTCCCATGTTTGTGACCACCTTTCCTCCTGCATCAACTTTTCTGAGAGAGTTTATTCACTTAGAGGTGGCAACAGTTGGGAACAGCTGGAAATTAGAGAATAAAATGAATACAATGGACAGGTAGAGTCAGCACCATAGGTCCCCTCTCCCAAAGGTGTTTCATCTCTCCAGAGTGAACTGCAATTTATTTTGAGTGTTTGTGTATGTATGTGACTGTTGATGCACATGCATGTGTAGGTGCCTGCATAAGGAGGCCAGTGGACAACTTCAGTTGTTCCTTGGGAGCCACCCATGTTGTTCTTCAAGTCAGGATCTCTCATTGGACCTCGAGCTTGCCAGGTAGGCTAAGTTGGCTGGACAGTGAGTCCCAGAGATTGGCCTGTCTCTGCCTCCTAGTGCTGGGATTAAAGTGTATGTTATTGTACTTGCCTTTTCTTTTTAACACTGTTTCTGGGACTCAAGATGGCAATTTGGCATTTTACCAACTGAGTCCTCTCCCCAGTCATGCCTTTCATTTTGCAGCAGAAATTTGACCCCATTTCAGTCACCAAATGGAGAGACAGATTCAAGTCCTACCATCTGAGGTCTGATTCCAACCTTGAAGTTTGTGCCTATGCCACCAAGTGAGGTGGGACACACTGTCACAACAGAGAGAGGGGAGGGTTCACTGCGAGGGAGAAGGAGGGAATGCCAAAGCTCTGTTGTTTCATGTGGGGTGGAGAGCTCATGAGGCATGAGACTGAGAGTCAGGATGTTGCCTTTCTCTTCTTCTTGGTCTTGCTGTGTGCCCTTTGGCAAATGAGTTGCCCTCTTTGACCCTCAGTTTCCTCATTTTCTATAACGAAATACAGAATCCTCTTTCCCTTTCAGTTCTAAGGAGCCCACAACCCTAGCTGGGATGTGGGTTCTGTGTGAAGAAATCAAAGTCTTGGTTTCATTATGTAACTTGGGCCCCTCAGCACTTCCCCAGTTGGGAATGGGACCAACATTTATTGACAAGTAAAGGTGAGTTTCAGGGAGGTGACTGGCAGCTTGGGCCATTCCAAACCACCTACTGTAGAGGATGGGGCCCTGGAAAAGCCCATAGCCCCCACCTGAGGCTATAATTGGTGTGCGGCATCTGTGGTTTATTCAGACCAAGGCCTCCAGCCTTTGCAGACTCCCATGTCATTAGCTGCTGGTTTTGATCAATGAGCAACAGCAAAAGCAACAAATAAGAAGTCCATTTGCTGGCAATTTCAGTCGTTTGTGGCATTTAATTAGCATAATTGACCTGAACTGGAACTTTTTCCTCTACCTGAATTTAAAAATACATCACTGCCCCCCTATACATCTGAGAAATTTTCTTTTTTTTTAATGAGGTTTTAACTAAAGCCCAATACCAAAACACCATATAATACTTTTATCTCATTGAAGACATTTGATGCTTATTGAAATATTACTGCTTTAAGGCTTATTTTGATTTTTTTTTTTTTTTTGCCCAAGAGTATGTGCAGAGCCTCGCTACTCAGATAATAACAAAGAAACCTTAAACATGAAAAAAACACATGAAAGGTAATATGTTCCCCATTAGTCCTAGTATCATTTCCCCAGGATTACTGCTTTCCAAATATAGCATTAGTTTAAAAATAAAAGACCGTTTACAGTAATGGGACACTTGGTACTACTTTGGAGCATGTGGGCTCTCCAAGGGCCTTGTACAACGGCTTCATTAAGCAGGAACTGCAGGGGAGAGGGGCTGGCTTAAAAAAAAATCCCAGCATGCCTCCTCAAAGGCCCCCCAGATAGGCCACCTACCCTGACCCAAAGCCCGTGTCTAACAAGCTCTTAATTCCACTTTCAGAACTGCTTTTTCACGCATTGTTCTTCCAGAGATGAAAACATTTTGGAAACTGACAAGCAATCAATTGGGCACCACCCGGGGAGAGAAACCAATTCTGAGCTCCGCATTTTGAACTCAGGGGTGGGAGAGGGTGGGACTGCTATCCACACCCAAGGGGCTGACCCAGGTTTGGGGAGTCTCTTTTTGTTCTGAGAGAGCCAGGGCCAACAGGCTAAGAAGAAGAGTTCTAAAAGTCAAGGGCCACACATACCAGCTTGGGATACTGGACCTGGACCTGCTGTTGTTTTGCTTGCTGGGGATGACTGAAATGCATTCGCAGTTGGGTGAACTCATCTAGGGATGGACAGAGTCTTCATATACACAGAAGGGCCCTCTCAAGTGGCAGCGAGGGCCGCTCTACTTTGCTTCTATGGGATGGGCCTGTGTCAAGCCCCCACCGGAAGCTGCCAGCCAGCTGAGGGCCCCTGAGGAGACTCACGTGGCACATTTGCTATTTTGGTCCAACAATGCAAGCCCCTTCCGATTTCAGGAGCCAGCCTCCTGGCACTCACCGAATGCCCAGTTTTGCGAGGCTCCATGGAGCAAGGGAGCCAGCATCCAGCTTGAAGGGAAGGACAAGCTCTCCGGGTTTCAAATCCCGAAGTGGATACCAACCATACCATGTTGTCAGCAGGGATGGGACGATCAAGAGCAAGCCATGGAGGAGAGCAGGGAGGGTAACAAGAGCTGAAACTTATGGCCTCAAGGCCTGCATTCTCCCCAGAGGCGGGTGGCCCCATGCACTGGGTGGGGGTCATTTTAATAGGCCTTCCTTTGCTCCTGGGGTGGGTCACTGAGGGGCAGGGACAGGAGGTGTCTCTACGCCCACTTGAGTAAGCAGCCCTCCTGACTGTGACCGGCTTCATTCAAGCCAAGCATGGCTCACTTCATATCCCTGGCCCTCCCTTAAGGTGAGAGACAAGTCCTGTGAGTCACAGTCCCATGAAGAGCACTTAGCAATTCTAAATTGGTGGCCCCTATGAGAACAGGGTCTCAACTCCCAAGAATGAAGCACTTCCGGCCATCTAGGTTCCTGGCTGCATCACATGGGTTCTCTCCTCAGTCCTGACAAGACCACCTGGACCTGGCAATCTTAGCATGAGAGATTTGCACGGAAGGGCAAGCCTCCTGAGAGGAACTAAAAGATAATTGAGTTGAGTGGCGATGACTTACCTGTGTGCTGGAGCCTTGGCCTGGCACTGGACCACATTTCTTACTTGTTAGAAGCTTGCAATTCCATGCTGTCAGCGGGCTTAAAGTACCTTGGAAGGAAGAGGATGGGGTTGGCTCTGGAATCACACGTTTTATAGGATCACTTCTTCCTTGGGAGACTAAGATTGACATGCTGGAGATTGTTTATGGCACAGGTTTGGACTGAGTCCTCTGCCCTAGTGTGTGAATACTCCAGAAGACTGACTGGACAGTCTCAGGTAGGGATTCCTGTCCTTCAATGCTCATATACCTTAAATGGTTTAAAGAATGAGATAATTGCAAAGGAATTTGAATCTACAGATGAGGAAGGAGGGGCAGAGAAGGAAAACTGTGCCCAAGGCTATACAGCTGGTTCAGATGAGGAGCTGGGGCTGTAAGCTTAGAGGTCTCTACAACCTTACTTTCTTTTCATTCCTAAAAGCTCTAGCAGTTGGTGAAACACAGAGGCATCTGGTGGCCTGTGAGCCGGGCGTGGAGGGGGATTTGAAGAAGCAGAAAGAGTAAGAGCAATCTATAGGTGGGGAGTGACGGGGGATGGGGGGCATGTAGGTGGCAGGACACTGGCGGAGGCTAGGTGCAAAGTAGATAGTGCCCCCAGGCCAACTCTTCCTGAGGACGGGAGGCTGCATAGTAGAAGAGGATCCTGAGGAGACAAAAGAGACAAAAGAGGTGTCTCTCAGGAGTAGTGTGGGAGATGGGGCTGACAGTGACAGGACAAGTGAACTATATTACTCATATATTACTGGGATATTCTACTGGCTCAGACTCACCAGGTGCTGATAACTGCAGATTTTGGCATCTATTCCATGGAACCCATCACCTACCGAGGCATCACTGTCCACACCAAGAGAGAAGCACTAGCATCTGAGCCTGTTATCACAGGGCCAGACTGAGCACGGCAGCATCACGAAGGCCCACAGATCCACCTGAGGAGACTCTGGTCTCTGGCATTTCAAATAGCGTTTATGAACACGACTGGAGATGCCATGTTCTTGTTAAGTTGTGCTAATTCCAACAGTCCACTGTAATGAGTAAGAATCCTCGGGATCATAACATAACATAAAGTTATTGAATGGGGCCAGCGGGCGGTGCAGGTGAAGGACTAAGATTGTAAAAAAACAAAGGTTATGGCTTTAGATATAAACATTGGATTTAAAATATTTTACCCTCCCCCGCCTCCCCAGAACCAACATAGGTCAGTGTGGTCCTCCCCATTCTTCTAAGATGCAAAAATGGTGAGCCTACCTCTGGCAGATTGGTGGGCAGGAAGGCCATGGGACCCTTAGGTGAGCATGGATGGAGCACAGGTGAGGGCAGGTGTGGTGGAGAAGGCTGGTGGAGTTCAGACAGGACAGGCAACCTGCCCCCGCCCACAAGCCTAAATTCTACCCAAGGCCCTGTCTAGCTAGCCTAGCCTGCATTAGTCCCAGGCCACTGGGCAGCTGGTGGCAGGATCAGCCTTCCTGGTGGAGGCTCCTCACAAATTTATGTGTTGCATCTCCCTACCTTGTGTGTGTAATCTGACCTACCAGCGTGTAAGGCTTTGGGGTTTTGAACTCACCCTACATCAAATACGCCTCCTCTCCACTAGGGAGAAAACCCCAGCCACTGTTCTGCAGGCTCTGCAGGCATTTGATTGTCTAGAACCACATCAAACAGCCCAAGTCTCCCTTGTAAAAGTTTTACAAGAAAATCATTGAAGACAGCCGAGCTATCCTTTTCTCTCCCCCTCCTTAAATTCCAAAGCCGAGCTCATAGTCTCGATTCCCACACTTTGGTGTAGGCCTGCAAGAGTGCTGGGCTGGTGAGCTCACAGAGGCGGAAGCCTCAGTCCCCGGGTCATTAGACTTGCAGGCCACGGCTTGTGGGATCTAGTGAGTTGGACATATTTTATTTAACCAGCTTAGTAAAAGGTAATATTCAGCAGCTGTGATCTATAGCAGAATTACAATTTTCAGGGTCAAGGAGGGATTTTGATATTAGGAGGTTGGGCAGAATTGCTATGAAATCTCATGAGCTGTCTTTAAAAATAAATGAGAAAATAGGTTATCCAAGAGTCATTGTAAGGGAAAAATCAATAGGCAGTGTCTATTCACTTGGGCTATCAAAATCCTTGAAATCTGAACAAAAGTTTCACGTTTAGTGTACTGGAGGTTTTGAAATATCAGCATTGGGGCTCCGTGGGTACAGAGTCACTATGCTGTGCATCCAAACTAGGTGAGCCCTGTGAAGCTGCTCAGCTCCCTCTTAAGACGGGGGAGGATCCTGGTGACCAAACAAGACTGTAAGAGGAGATTCCTGCAGAGGACCTGTCACCCCCCCACATTGCTGCAGGCTGCTGCCAACACTTGCGAAAAAGCCCTGCCGGCCGGAGCAGAACTGCTCGTGGTCCGGACGATGCCGCCCTGCTCTCATCTCTTCTAGAAGGGTACAGCCTACATATCTTCCTGACGCACAAGTCACTGCCCGCGCCTTAGAATAGGACTTAATGACATTTCGATGAGGAACCTCATGCTAGTAAAATTTTGACTGGTCCAACTGTATGGAATAACAGTTGTCATCCACCTATCCTTCTTTCCATCTATCTATCCTTCTATCCATCCATCCATCCAAACATCCCACTGTGTGCCAATTTTGATTCCAGCACAAAAATGCAGAAATAAATCAGGCCTCCTTCTAGCCTGCCTCCAACATACAGACTAAGGGGAAAGATGGGCAGTAGAAAATAAGCCCAGAAACAGTCCTTGGGTATATGCTGTGAGATGGAAACAGCCCCTGAGAGAGATTCAGGGGGGCCGCCTTGAAATTAGGGGAGGTTTCTTAGGTTGTGTCACTTAGACTAGTCAGTCTCCTCTTAGCCAGGGAGAAGGCAGATGGGCTGGGAATCTCCTAGACAGAAGCTTTGAGTTGGGAACGAGCTGGGAGTACAGGGGAAAGAAAGGGTTGAGATGAGGTCAGAGATTGAGGCCTGATTTCAGGTCATGCAATGCTGGGCCAGGCGGGGCAGCCGGAAAGGGACTGTGATTAGAAAAGTTAGGCCAAGTCAGAAGATTTTGAACCACAGAGTTCTAAGACCTGATTTTCATCTGCAGATCATGATCTTGGCTGCTGTGAGCTCAAGCACACTACTGATGGTAACTGGGGACACCAAGGCTGTGGCCCAAGAGGGAGAGTTTGCAGTGTGGAAGAGGAGGATGATGGGAATGCAGGAAAGCAGACGGGGTTTCCCTAGTGCTTCGGGAGAGCCTGCTCTCCCGCCTGCTCTTTCTTGTTAATTGGCGGTAAATAAGGAACACCAGGCACTGTTTTTATTCACTGGTGGCCTTTCTTGATTTGGATCTCTGTTCTACAGACTCCATGTCCTCTGCCACCCACAGTGGAGGTGGTTTCTTCAGAAATGCCTCAGCTATCCAGGGATCCATATGAGGCTAAGTATTATGTGTGGACAGAATAAATAACATATCATATATGTTGTAGTTTTCAAATTTCCATGGATGTTATTGCTAAGGATTTGCTTAAAAGCATTTCATCATAGTATCAATCATTTCTCAAAGCCTCCGTGTTCTCAATCAATAAATTTTTGAAAGATGTTTCAAATGTGTCCTTAATTTCTTTATTTTTTTTCTTAAAAAATTTTTTTTAAATGTATTCTTTGACAATTTCGTACATGGAGCCTGGAACTGGCCTATGTTAGCCGTACTGGTTTCAGACTCAGAGATCTGCCTGCCTTTGCCTCCTGAGTGCTGAGATTAGAGGTACATGAAACAATGCCTGGCCTTAAAGATTATTTTTATTTTGTATTTGTGTGTGTGTGTGTGTGTGTGTATGTATGTGTGCGTGTGAATGTGTATGTGAGTGTGTGTGCCACTGGGGCAGAAGAGGACTTCAGATCCCCTGGAACTGGAGTTGTGATCCACCCAATACAAGTGCTTGGAACTGAACTTGAGTCCTCTGCAAGAGCTTTCTTAAATGCTGAGCCATTTCTCCAGCCCCTAGAAAGAATATTTGGTAATGAATCCATTGTGGTACTAATGATTGAACCCAGAGTCTTCAGCTTAGCAAGTGTTCTACCATTGAACCACATGAGCAGCTGATTGAAACCAAAACAAAATTCTGTGTCCAGAAAATCCGTAGGGGTTATTGAGATAGCTCAGTGGGAAAAGGGGCTTCCCATCAAGCCTGGCAACATGAGTTTGATCCTGATTCCTGGGTCCCACACAGAAGAAAAAGAGAACCAACTTCTGTTATTATTCCTCTGATCTTCACACGCACACTGCGGTATGTGCCCTGTCCCCCAACAAATACATAAATTAAATTTAAACAACAAAAAAAATTGTTAGGTAGGCCTGGGAGACTGAGGCAGGAAAATAACGAGCTTGGGGGTTGAAAGCTTGCACAACATGGTGGACCCTGTCTCATCATGATAAAAACAGGGCAGGGGGGCTAGCTCATTTGGTAAAGGGCTTGCCTTGAAAACATGAGAGCTTGAGCTTGATCCCCAGAACCTATGCACAGAGGAAAAGCATGTCTCTAATTCTGGAACTGAGGAGGCAGGGACAGCTGGATCCTTGCGGCTTAGGAGCCAGCCTGCCCAGCCTACTCGGTGAGTTCCGGGCTAATAGGGGACCCTGTCTCCAAAAACACAAGGTGGTGGGCAGCTGAGCACTGCCTGAGGCTGTGCTCTGACCTCCACACACACGTATGTGCCACAGGAACACATACACACACATGCGTGCATACGCACATACACACAAATAAAGACAAAACAAAACCCTGAACATGATCCAAGTTTCACTAAAAATGTGACAGTATCTACATTCACACACTGAGTGAAGATTTATAACTACACGTCCGTTGGAAAGAGAATAGAAGAAAGAAAAATAATTCGAGTGCAGAAGATCGAACAGCAGATTTTGGAATTAGGTATTTCATTTAACTCATCAAATAATACAAGTTAGTTCAAGAAACAATCATCAAAATGTACTGCTTGTGCAATGACAGGTAGAACCACATTTTCAAGAAATTTAATGAAAATAAATGCTGAAATAAATTACTTTGTGGAATACAGCAAATAGATTTTTTTTAAAGAAAAAAAAACAATCACTCTATGAATACTAGAAATAAAATGTGAAGGTTCTGGGGAAAGAGGCTCTGTGGAGCTGGGAGACAATGGGACTCAGAACTGATTCCTGAATGAGATGTAAAATCAGCCAGGCATTAATGAAAGTGCAGGCCAGAGAGTCAAACCTCCGCCCCCCCCTCGGTTTCAGTGTGATTTCTTCCCATCCCCAAGACAGGCTTTGAGCACTGCTTCCAACACCCCTGCCTAAGTGATCCAGATAATGTAATCGCAGCATCATTAGGAACCATGAAATTGCAATTCCTTGGGGAAGGAGCGCTATCGCTTAGTTACACAAGAAGAGCGATTAATTAGTGGATCTCAGTTTAATGTAACTATGTAATACACAGGTTCTAATCCCACTTTGGAGTGCTTTTCAGGCCTGATGGATTATCTTTAGGAAGATGAGGAGGAGCCAGAGGACATATGTCAAGATGCAATACAGGAAATCATACAAATCACCCAAATGTTAATATGACAGGACTTCCACCATTGGGGAAAAGTGGAAGAAACCCCTCGTTAAATGGGTGTTCACTCCTTTATCCTGGCTCTGTGACTACTGTGCCCGATGCTAACTCGTTCACTCGCCCATTCACTCTGTAAACATTATGTTAAAGTAGTGACACTTTGTACAGAAGGACTAGTGTTCGAGCAGTTATATCTTCAATGTCAGAAAAAGAAGACTAATGGCTGCCCTCAAAACCCCCACGATGGGGCACAGAAAACAATTCTAAAATGGGGTGCCTTCTCCTGGAAAGGAGAAATGGAGTCAGAATTGTTGTCATTCCCATAAGGATGACAGCACTCAACCCATGCCTGGCTGGCATTCACCACCCTGGCTTCTGGAACTTGAACTCAGCATTTGAGGCTTGGCCTAGGAAATGCAATGGATGGATGAGAAACCAGGGCTGGGCCTTTGCATACTGCAAAGCCTCCACTCTCGGGCCAGCTGAAATGGCCCCACTTCATAACTTGCTTGGTTTCCAACTTGCCTATCTGATACTTAAAGCTGCTGTGGTGGTCTATGAAGGTGTCTAGGGAGGGCTTCAGTTCTAGGATGCAGGGATACACCTGGGACAGGGACTGCTTGCTCAGTAGTAGTCAGACCGTCTAGTCAGCAGGGGCTGAGCTTTCTCTGGATACTAATCAGATCTTTTTAGAAGGAGATTTATACTTGCTTTTGAGACCAGCTTGGGTTATAGAGGGAGATTCTACAAACAACCCCCAGATCCCTAAACTAAACAATAAAAGCAAAAACAAAGCAAGGGACTGTGAGAAGACTGGCATCACATACTGATCTCTACATCTTGTTCTAGCCCCTGCACTTTTTCTTTCTTTTGAGACAAGGTCTCCCTCTGTATACGAGACTGGCCTCAAATACACGAGTCTCCTGAGTGCTGGCAGTGCAGGTGAATGCTACCATCCCTACTTGACATCTTGCCTGGACATTAACCACACTCACAGTCCTGATGTGCCTAGGATCTGAGGAAGGGGCAAGCTCAGTGTCAGGTTTACTGCTAGGGTAATGGATATTTAAGACGGGAAAGTCACTCACCTGGCAGGCCTGGCTACATAATTTGGGACACCCAGGACAAAGTGAAAATGTGGGGGCTGTTATTTAAAGAGCAGGATGTTTTGGCTTCTCACTGTGTGTTTAAAGGATTCCTTTATTTTTTATGTATATGAGTGTTTGCCAGCATATATGTATGTGTACCACATGCATGCAGTGCCATCGGAGGCCAGAAGAGGGTGTTGAATCCCCTGGAATTGGAATTACAGACAGTTCCGTGCCTCCATGTGGGCTCTGGAAACCTAACCCTGGTCCTCTGCAAGTGCAGCAAGTGCTCTTAACCACTGAGTCATCTCCTCTACCAATCACAGGTTTTAATTTGCTAGTTAACATTCCCAGTCACAAATGTAAATTGTTACTGTGACTCTCATCATCCATCTTTACATCGTAAATGCCAGATTTCACTGGAACATGTACATAGAGTCATTTAAGTTGCATACTGCCCTACCTGTTTCAGCAAGGCACCTCGCTGAGATGGTTGGATTCAGGAAGGTGGTCAGAAGAGAAGCTCCCTTGGGCATGGAGTGGATTTGGAGGATGTTCTCTCAGACTCTCACAGGCACCAGACCAACTTGGGGCACACATAAGCACTTGAGTCACTTCTGGTTCCCTTTCTGCCAATCAGGTTGGCATGCTGTAAAACCACATGCCTGGGGCAGGTGGCCAAGCCCAGTACTTTTCCTCCCAAAAGCCTCCTGGCCTAACCCACCACAGAAGGGCAAACCCCAGGGGTTTTGAGACATACTAGACACCTGTATTGAAATGGGCTAGAGGGTCAACCCTATGGAATTCTCCCACTGAATGTGAGATGACATCAACAGCCCCGGTGGGGACTGCTGCCACCCCAGCGACCCACTCCATTCTCCTTGTGCTGTGTCCAGGCTGGGGGAAGGTTGGGAGCAGCTTGTGGGGGCTAGGATGCTGTGGCTAGGTGGAGCTGGTCTTCAGGGGGTCGAGGAATAAGCCACTGAGAAATGGGTCTTAGAGGAGAAGTGGTGGAATGTTCCAAATCCTGTCCATAGTCTATTGTACCGTCGGACTTCACTTACAAAGGTAAAATTGTTAAGAATTTTAGTAGTGACTACAGAGCACTAATCTCCAAGTGTGGGGACCAGCTGAGCACCAGCCTTATGCAATGGCATTGGTCATGAATCTGCAACACTAGCCCTGTATCCAAGACCATGCAGAAGCTTAGCATGTCAAGGGTCCTAGTCTTCTAGAAGATTCTATATATGAGAGGCTGCCCTTTTGCCCCAGGATCTTGGCCCTCATTAGAAACATTCCCTTTGCATTGCTGGGAGCTGGCTTAGACTGTTCTTCCTTGACACTTTCTAGCTCCACTTTCCCTGGATGAGAAAATTAGGCTGGCGGGGGCGGGGGCATGACTGGTAGAGTTCACACATCATGGCAGTGTCCAGAACTTCAAAATTTGAGCCCAAGTTGATCCAAAAGAGACCAGGATAGGAAAGAAGATCTCACTAGTCTCCCCACCAGGTTGGTCTTGGGTATGAATGCTTATTAGCCACAATCCGGAGTCGGGAGCATCATCAGGGAAGCAGCACCCTTAGCATTAGCTGTGGAGAAGTTTCCTTGAGTCTGTTCTGGGCTGAGCACCACGGATGGGTCTCTACTTAGGAACTGTTTCTTGAAAGTCTTTAGTAGGGAAACTGCTGGTGAGGATGGAGGATGAGAAGGCACTGCATGTGGCTGAGGCTAGGTATGCTTTCTTTAGAAGGACCTTAGGGCACCACTGAGATGATAGTTGGGACATTCCCTGCCAGCTCCTCGAAAGCAAAGACCTGACATTCAGGGAAAAGGAAGGTCCAGCCAACAGGGATGGAGTCAACTTCTCTGTCCGTGGTTGGAACAGTAAGCATCAATGATGTGAGGGCTGATAACACCCGGGCCACCAACCTGTGGCCCTTCTGAGCTGAGGATCATGAAAGTCCTGGCCCAGGTTTGCTGGGGGGATGGAGGTGGGAGTGGAGAGACACAGAGACAAAAACTCCAGCATGTGCCACTGGAAGGGACACTTCCTCATGCAGAGGGACACCGAAACCTGGCCCTGCTCTCAGTTTGCTCGGAGATCTTCAGTAAGTACTGTCCTCTCTCTGAGATTCCCTTTTTTATCTCAAAGCAAGCAGGTCAGTCAACGTGGCCTTGTAGCCTGCACAGCTCAAGCTGTTGCCAAGGTGGCCAGCACTGAGCTTGGAGGACGCAGATCCGTGCTTCATTGTTTCAAGACCTCACTGTTCCCAGCTCTGTGAGCTTCCTCTGTCTTCACCGAGGCGTTCAGAGAGGACTGTCAGAAGCTGGAACACGTAGCTGCATTGGCTGGGGTGCTCAGTCTCCTCTGATCCTGAAGTCAGATACCCTAACAGCAGTTTCTTTACTGTCGGGGAGAGTATGGAGGTCGATCCGAATTCTGCTTCTAGCTCCCCTTTGTGCATGGGGGACAGGGAGAAGGGGAAGGGCAGAGAAACCTTTGAAAAGTCTCTTGCTCCATTTCCTCCCTGCTCGCTGCTCTTCAGTTAGCATTCACCTCGTTCAAGCCCAGCGACACTCCCGTGGTGCACCTCTTTGCCACCCAGCAACTTTTTTCTCTTTTATGATATTTTCAGCTTCTGATTGCCCGCCAAGTCAAACTTTTATCATTAAAAAAAAAAAAAAATCCTTCAAGTCAGCCCAGATCTAAACAGTCCCTATTTCTGTCTCCCTCTCAAGGGCCGGTCCTGGAGTGCAGACAGTGGTTATGGGGACCCTCTCACTTGTGGCAAGTAGTATTTCTACATGTGCCTCCAGGGCTCTTGCAAAGACAGTCTTGGAAATCACCAGGAGGAAGAGCACCCGGCACTGTCTGTGGTGCACTTTGCCCTTGAACTCGGGGAACAGGCTACTGATACCAGTGTATTGACAGAATGCGGCAAAGGCAGGGACCTTTCCATGTGGTTTCAGAGCATGAGAATGATGTGTCCGAGATCAGAAAGCAAGATGGCGTGCTGGGAGATTTCAGATTTCTGCCCCTTGCAGCAAGGCTCTCCGACTGTTCTATCTTTCACTGTGCATCTTCGGGGCCTGGCACATAGTAGACGCTCAGTAAATATTCATGGGCCAGATGAATAAATCTGATTACGCTTCTGTTTCAAACAGGGAGTGGTTTGATTATGTAGAGGTCTGGTTGGGACAGTAATGAGCTCACTGGAACCACCTGGTTCTCCTCGCTGTAATGCCTCTTTCTTCAGACACACAGCATAGAGCCAAGGCAAGGTGAGCTTGCTGAATGCCAGGACATCCAAATTAAGCTGAGAGGGGTTCTGCTTCCAGGTCAATCCTGGGTCAAGGCCTCTTTGCAGCATGTGGAGGGCCATTTAGGACCCTTCTCCAAATATTCAATTGCATGCCACAGTGGCCTGGGACTTTTCTGACTTTCAGCTTGCATGAGACAAGCTGGAACAGCTGATGGGGATAACATGCTAGATCCCAAGGATAACATGCTAGACCCTAGGGATAACATGCTAGACCAGAGTCACCTGTCTGAACTCCATTTCTGCCTCTCTGCTTGCTCTCTACCGTCTTTACAAGGTTTTCTTGTGGTTCAGCCAGGGGACCCACATCCCTCACTCCTCATTGGCAGAGCCTTTTCTCAGATGTCACGTCTGCCTGGCAGACTGGTCAGAGCACAGGGGTGTATGAACTTCTAGGACAAGATGGTTTCTGAAAGCTCTATGACTGGGAGGGGCCAAGACAGAGAAGGCTGCTGTGAGCTGGTCCCAAGGCCCCTTCCAGTCTCATTCTCCTTTTCAAGACCATGACATGTTCTTTCACATGCTTCTGTTTTCGAACATCCTAAGTGGGTCCCCAGGAGAGGGGCAGACATCTCATCTGGAGAAACTGCAACAGGTGGACTGACCTGGTCTAGGGAGGCTCATACCTGGATTTTCCCAGCATTCAAAGTCAGAAGCTTTAGTGGAGTTTCAGGGAGTCCCTGAACAGGGGCCTGGCTGACCTCACACTTGTGTGTTTCCTAAGGGGCCAATGCCCTGGTGACTTCCTGTGTGGAGAAGAGATGTAATCAGGCAGAGGAAGGTATAGGACAGGTAAAGGCAGAGCAGATCACCAGGGAAACACCGTAGGGTATGCTATGTACTTAGCTCAGTGTTGGTCTGTAGTTAGGGCCCTCTCTTTTAGCCCAGGAGGCCTCTGGCCTGGGTCCTCGGCAAAACCTCATGGAGAGAAACCAAGTCAGTGAACATGTTCATTCTCAACTCTATGGTATAGACACACACACACACACACAATAACAGGTGCTTTTCCTGGCAAAACAGGAAAGTTGGGGCACCGAGGCTGCGCTGAGCTGTGATGGGCCTGCACCCCCTCCGCCTCACTTTGCGGGCACCGGCTCCTCTTGAACTCACCTTGGGGAGGCCCAGGGAGAAGCCAGGCTGCTGTGCGACCCAGTGCAGTCCTGCCCGCAGGAGAAGCCCAGGCAGCCGTTGGCGGATGCGTAGGCAGCAGATCAATATGGGCTGCAGAGCCGCTGAGCTATTATTCATGCCAAAGGGCCTTGTTTGGAAGAAGTGAAGGAAGGGTGCCAGCTCGCTGAAACTCAGGCCTGTGCTGTACTTCGTGCTGTTTTCTCCTCTCCAGGACAACCCCCCTTTATGCAAGCGGCAGTTCAGAGGAGGGGCGTGTTCCCCATAGTGACCCTGGAGTTCGGCCAGTGGGGAGTTGGCCAGGGGGCCCTGTTGTCCCTTTCTGGCTCCTCTTGAAGAAATGTAACTCAGGGTGCTACCTGCTGGGACCAGCCCATCTTCTCTTGCCTGGGATGAGCCCTCTCACCCAGCTCCTGTCCCTCCCATTGGCCCCTGTCCCACTTTTTCTGCCATTTTGGTTTTGCCACTTGCCTCTTGTAAGCTGGCCCTGACTGGGAATTTCAAGGGACAGCGGTGTCTCGGCTGACACGGTGGGAAGGTGCAGACCGTGGCTCCAGGATGCCTGGATACCTTGGCTTCAGTTACACACTCCTTTCCTGCTCGGGCCTGGCTGCTCTTGGCTACACTTGAAAGCTGTCACCCTTAATAGGTATAGTTGTCTGTTGGTTCAAGACCTTTCTGAGCTGTTAACGTAGTCACCCTGTCCCACCTTTAAAAAGCTGACTTCTGGTCTCAGAGCCACCCTAGTGCTCACATTAAACAGACAGTCCTTGAAAGATGCCACTAGGGTAGGCCTAGTGAGTCACAGACAAGGACACATAAACAAGAGTATTTTTTGGGTCAGTTTTAAAGTCTGTGAGTCACAGAACAGGGTGAGGTCAAGACAGAGGGTTAGTTTCTAGTCTGAGGCAGTACCCTGCCACTGGGGATGGCTCACTATACAACCTTCATCCTTCTGGGAGAAGGCTCCCAGACTGGTGATCAGATAACAGGGGACATGGCACGAAGAACATTGACTTCCCAAATTCAGACGACCAGGATGGGGTTTTGTCCTTTTTGGCTCCCCAAGCTTGCAGCCCATGGAAAAGCCGATCGATTCCCCAATGGCGAGCCACAGAAAGGAGAAAGAGCGGAAGGTCAGTCCCCCACAGCGCTGTTTCTGTAGCCCATTAGGGAAGCATGACTTGTAATGAGCTCCAATTGACCACGCAGAGGCCTGAGACACCCCATCACACCTTCCTGAGTTAGCCGTCCACACACAAGTCTTCCTTTGAGACATCCTGGCTTGCTCTCTCTGCAGACCACAGTGTTCCAACCACATACTCAGCTGAAGGAGAAGGCAAGTGGTCCATGACTGGAGGCTCACAGCAGCCTTTTGAAAGCAGTGTGGGCCACAACCAACCTACAGTCCTTGGCTGTGGGTTTCGAAGGAAGGAACAGAATGCCCCACGAGGCTAAGCAGTTCACACCAAAGCTATGAGGGAATCATCACTTGTCCTTAATTCTCAACTACGTAGACAAACAGCTATACATATTTATGATGGGAAATTTCATTATTTAAAAATTCTCCTCTAAATTTCTAGCGAACTCCACAGATGCCCGCTGAACAGGTTGCAAATTAAGAACAATTATTTTTCCTCTTCCACATTTCAATATAACTTACAGCTAAAGTCATTTAAAGGGGTTAACATCAACCTTAATTAAATATTAAAGTGTGCCTGTACCTGCTGCTATTGTTGCCCCTTCGAATAAGATATAACCTATTTTTGACAAGTTTTCATCTTTCTCTGTGGAAGACGCTACATGAAACCAAATCAGTGGCAAAGAAGAGAGTAATGAATAATCTATTTCATATTCCAACCCAGGGCTCGGAGTGGAAAAATATTCAGTCAGATGATGGCAAGAGGCTGCTGGGGTACCACATGACACAGCTAATGTTTAAATAATAATAATAAAAAAAGCGATAAACAAATCATTAGCCCTTAACAGTTGTTTAATGCAATTTGTTAATGAACGTAATGGTGGGCTGATAATGAAACACAGTGAAAACGTCTAAACAGGCGCCAAGTTGCTGGCGATGCGCAATTATTTCCTTGTCAAGTTTTTATGAGTTAACGAGCCCCTCTGGGACTGACGGCTGTCAGTCAGCCGTGACTTTTTGACACCATTACAACTTCAAATGCAGCAGCAGGCTGGCTGTTTTCCTCGGATGTGAAATACTGAAATGATCTGACAGTTTTAAAGAAAAGATGTGGGGGAAAAAAAGGGAGAAAGAGAGGAAGAGAAAGACAGTGGCTTTTCCTTTCTTTTATTTCCCCCTCCCTTCTATGGGCTGATAATCTCTGGATGCTGTTTGGTAATGAAAACCCAATCACTGAGGTCATTATCTGATGAGGTTTTTGGAACAGGCAGGCTTTTTTTCCCCCTCTTTATTTCTTTACTTAATGATAACCCTCAATGGGCTTGCCCCGCATGGGACGGCCAGAGCCGCACAATTTTGTTCACCATTAATTTCAGCCTTTGAAGCTCAGGGCTCAGAAGCAGTAGCAAAGCAAACCCCCCACCAAGCTGGTTCCAAAATAAGACAATCCAGTCTGCCTGAAACAGAATAGCAAATGGCCTCGCATCCAGGCCTGGCCGCTGACGTCAGGCCTGCTGCATCTGCAGGCATCTGCCTTCAACACAGAACATTTAAAACTCTTTACAACTTAAGAGACTTTAATTAAATTGCTTTTGATTCTGGAGCGGGGTAGCATCCGCTTTATTTATTCTGTCAGAGCAACTGTTTAGTCTGCATAAATTTTATATGGTGAGGGCTTTTCTTCTTCCTCCTTCATGTCTTCATCTTCATCATCCCCTCACTCCCAACACAGTTTTTATCAAAGTCTCCCAACTTAGGAATATGTAACAGCCAAGGTCTGCCTATTATGAACCTAGAACCCTCCACACTTAGCCAGTTGCTGGATGCTCTTCCTTTCTTGGTGGAGCGGGAGCAGAGGGAGAACATTTGGCCTCCCCTCGGCTGCTCTGTGTCTCTCCCATAGCATCAGAAGGCCAGAAGGGAGCTCAGGGGCTTTCAAGCCAGCACTGTACTCCCTTGCTGGTGGAGGTGGCTGCTGCGGACCGGGTGTGATGGAGCTGTTAGGCCAAGAGTTATCTGTTCACATCTTCCCATTCCCAAGGTTGGGCTGGGGCAAAATCGCAGGCAATAGCTGATAAAGATGTAGAACTCAGCAGAAAAAGCCACCGAGGGGTGAGTACTGAACACAATACTTTCGCATTCCATTTGCTTCAGCAAGAACGCAAGCTTCAGTGAAATATTTAGGAGCCAGCAAGTGCCGATGGACTCAACCTTGCTCGCTGGCTGCCCCTGGGTGGGAGTGGGAGGTAGGTGGGAGACATGGCTAGGAACTCAGGTATATCCTTAGCTGAGATCAACAGTTTCCAAAGAAGCCAGCAGAGGGGCTGGGCCACTTTGCCAGCATCAGTGTCTGAGAGCGAGAAGGAAGTAGCTTTTTTCCTTGCTTTTTAATGATTTCTTTCACATATTTAACATGTCTAGAATTCAGTTATCAGAATAAAAAGATACTTTGCTGAGCTGGTTCTTTAAGCTGACAGGAAACCAGCGAAGCTCCCAGCCCCACTCCTTTGCCGTCCTACGTTGTTCTGCCAAAATCCCACGCCAGCTCTCCGATATAGAGGCTGTACTTTATTTACACGATAATAAATGATTTATCTGAACACAGATCGGCCCTGGCCTGTTTCGATAAGTGCAATGTCTCTGGTGGATTTTGCCTTCCGCGTTTCCACTACACTTCATCATGGCTCTTTTCTGAGTTTGGGGGCGAAAATCAAGTGTGACATGATCCTGATCCATGAGCACAGGTGGTTAGCATTTTTATGAAGGGAACAAGTTTGCTTTCAAGAATTCAAAGATTCCAATTATATTCAAAGGATAGTACGGACCTGTAAGTGCCTATGAAGTCTTAAGAAAAACACATTTTGTTTCATGACTAGGGGGAAAATGACCTCAGCTTCGGAAACTTTTAAGCTCGATCACAAATGAACTCATTTTGAAAGCAATTCCTGGTTACTTTATAAAGAAAGAAAGGGAGAAAATCACAAAGAAAGTTAGAGGTTTGGCCACGTGGAGAATCGAGGAAGGCTTGGTTAACACTTATTAGTTGAAGAAGAAGAAGAAGAAGAAGAAGAAGAAGAAGAAGAAGAAGAAGAAGAAGAAGAAGAAGAAGAAGAAGAAGAAGAAGAAGAAGGCTTGTGTTCTTCTGTAGCACTCTGTAATCTCGAGTTCTCTGAAAGGAGGTTAGTGGCCACTTCCCCGAAAGTTTGTTTTGGATCATCCTATAGGACTCTCTCATTTTTATTATCACATTGGAAATTTCACATCAACAGTCATCTTTTGCTCTTACTGAAATATTTATGTTCTCTTTACATAGTAGGATGGATGTGGGGAGAACCTTGTCAGACGTTTTGCATGTATAAGGGCTGCTGTTGGCAGAGCAAATATTAAAACCGAAAGGATACAGAAAAGCTTACACAGGTCAGGGAAGACGAGGTCACACTCAAAAACTGTGCCAATCCTCACACTGCCAGTGAATTCTGGGGAGTATGGCACTGGGGGAAGCAAGAAAATACTCCTTGTCACCAGTAATCTTGTTGTGAAAAGTAGATACTGGACAGCTTCAGCAAAAATGGTCTTGGGTTAAAAAATCATGCAGTAGAAAAACAGGGAAAGTGCTAAGTCAATTTCCTGTACAAGTGACATTAAATACCTTCCTTTGCAAGAAAAGCACTTGGGCAGGGTTACTGTATTCATTAAGCCTGGGAAGGGACAGGGCTGGTCTGCTGGAGCTGGTCACGGGCTCTGGCCTCTCATTTTCTTTCCATTTTTATCCATGAACCTCCCAGAAGGACTTTTTTGGTGAGGAGAGGTGCGTGACAAACAGAAGCTCCTGTGTCTGAGTCATCATGCTGCCTCCCAAACTATGGCCCCAGACCTGTCCACAGGGGAAGGAAGAATGTCATCAAAGCTATTTTGGATGGGTAGATGAAATTACCAAAAGGCAAATAAGAATTCACCTTTACCTGTGAAAAACAAATCTGGGTGAAGACCAACCTAAAAAAGGAAACCAACCCACATGCAAATAGGAATAGAAAATATTTTTACACTCTTTGCACTCCAGCTGAACAGTGGTGAGGGGGAGACGACGGGTCACTGGGGGCTGTCAGTGCAAAAGAATGATTCATGTGACCATTTTGTCTTAATTACTCAGAACAAGCCACAGTGGCTGTTTATCAAGGGAGAGCAGATACATCAGTGTCTTCTGACAAAGAAAGTGATGGCAGTCAGGATGGTGATAACCAGGATGATGCCCAGGATGACGAGCAGGATGCGGTTCTGGATGATTCTGGGGGAGAAAGAAGAAAAACGCATGTGGATAAATGGACAGCATTCTGACAAACATCATCCAGTCCCCAGTTGACTAATGAAACCACAGCCTGGAAGGTGGGGTTGGTGGGGAGAAGAGAAGGCATGTGTGTGTGTGTGTGTGTGTGTGTGTGTGTGTGTGTGTGTGTGTGCGTGTACACGTACTCATAGCTTTTGGTTCTATGAACAACCTGGCAGTGGTTACCACACCATAGTCAGAGAAGGCGTACCGCAAAGCTAACTCAAATCAGTGGCTTTCCAGGCTCTGATACCATGTAGCCTCTTTAAGTGATCAAGGGCCCCATGTGAGTTCTCTTTTTAATTTAAAATGTGAGACAAGCCTCATTTTTTTTTCAGTGTTTCTTGTGAAAGGAAAAGACTCCAAGGAAACATATGTCAGTAAGATACTTACCTGTACAAAAAATACCCGGGGAAAAGTAAAAGAGAGACTTAGCAGGGAAAGGACAGGATTAAGAAGCAATTGTCAAACTTGCAGCTTAGGCTGTGAAGCCGTCACCTGTCAGTGTGGCTCATGCTTCGTCACACCAGGAGGAAACGTTACATTTACTCCCTAGTGCAAAAAGATGGAAATGAGAGCGAATACAAGACCCTCAAGGTGCCTGGCGTGTGGCTGTGGGTGGGCCCTCACTTTCAGGGACTGTGGGTCCCTTGGTCCAGCCCTGTGATGCTAACCTCAGAGAGAGACGCAGAGGAGACACGTGCTCCTGATGCCTGCAGTGCGCTTCCGCACAAGTTGTTTCATAATTTGTTACCTCATTCGGAGAAAAGAGGTTGCACACCAGAATGCTTTGTTGAGCCTTTCAAAGGGAACCCAGGTCAAACAGCCTCGCCCACGCTTGCTGCTCTCACAGAGCACACGGAAATAGAAACCCAGAGCTGCTGGCTGTCTAGCCGGCTGCCCACCCAGCTTCAAGCTCACAGCAACTCCATCCCACTGCCGTGCAAGGCATGTGCAAAGAGATCTGTGTCCTGTGGACACAGGACCCTCGACAGGGTCTTCTACACAGAGGAGCCAGGTGGGGCCGAGCCAGGTCTCCACTAAGGCAGTATGTGTTCTTGCTTTGTATCTTTACAAAGAAACCTTCAGAGTCCAGCAACCTTTTCTGGCATCTTGTTGCTTGTTTCTTGGTAGGTAGATGGTATCAGGTTGTGGTTTTGGTTGAGTCCTCCCCACACAACCCTTCTTTCTTCACGGATTGATGGGAACTGTCCATTCAGAGTGGCCCAGTCCTCTGTGGCCCCTAATAGGGCCAGTTCTTTCTTATGACAGGTTACAAAATGATCACATTTGCTGACACGTCTTCCGCAAAACTGCTTTAGTACCTATGTCTATGTGCCTCTCCTGAGATAAATGGGGTGCTTCATCCTCATTTATCACCAGAGGCTCCGTGAGGATCTATCTCTTTTATTTTTTCTCTTTCTCACTAGAAAGCCTGTGCCCAACATTAATTCTTCTGTGATGACAGCTAATTCAGACTTAACAGGCCGTATTTATCCAGGAGGCAGGAAGATTTTCTGTCCCACTCAATAAGTAAATAAAAACAGCATTTAAGGGCTTATTAAAGTGAAGCTAATTAGGAATGCCAACTGTTGCTACTTGGTGGCTCCATCTAAAACTCAAATGGATTTTTCTGTTTCTCTGGAAGAGACAGAAGTCTTCAGAATAGTCCCCACACCTCCCATTTGCCCAAGTCATTGTCAAAAATCTCTATTCTAGACACCCATGTTAGAGTTGCAATAGAAATCCACAAAATTGAAACTCAGTAGCAAAACATTTAAAAGCATAAAAACACTTTTTAGATTCTGCCTTAAATCATCTGAGGTAGTGCGTCTTTCATATTGCTTGGGTGACATTTTATTTGTGGAATGAGGGCCCCAAGACAGCCATGGTAGACATGCAGGAAGGTCAGGTGAGCAATACTTGCTGAATCTGGAACGTGGTTAACAAAATAAAGGCACAGGAGTTCTTAAACCCTCAGTGCTTCTTAACTGGGTCTTACCCCTGGGTATACCCATGCTGACTGGCACCCTTGTCACCATCCCTCTGCCTGTATGGACCATGCTGACTGGCACCTTGTCACCATCCCTCTGCCTGTATGGACCATGCTGACTGGCACCTTGTCACCATGCCTCTGCCTGTATGGACTATGCAAAATTCACCTGTAAAGCCCAGATACTTTGTAGGGCTGGCATCTGGAACAGGACTGAGAAACTCTTTCAGGAATGACAGTGACAGAGTGCTGCCCCTGGCAGTCATAATCACCCTATTCAAGGAAGCATAGAGGAGACATCGGAAGAAAATGTCAGGGAGTCAGCATAGGGAAGGATGAAGGTCAAAGTTAAAATCAGCCCCAGAGATGGAGCTAAATACCACAGTGCCTTCTCAAAGCAGCCTTGGGTCTTCTCCCTGAAGCTGGGGGAAGGACTGAGCCATCCGGGTTCCCAGGTGTGTGCTGGTAGAAGACATGGGTGCTTCTACATAAAAGGTTGCCACACGATGGAGAGGAAGGGAACAGAAGGGCAGAAAGTTGGAACAGAGAGGGCTGTAAGTAAGCTTGCCAGGCCAGGCCATCACCCCAACCTCAAAGGAGCAGGGCAGATATAGATCTCTAGGGACCAGAAAAGCAAGCCACTTGAGTGGTCAGGACTGAGCCTGTGGGGAGGAGGAAGCAAAGGCTGGCAGTGGCAGACACCCACTGTGAGGAAACCTGGAGTAGAGTCATAGCTAGTTGCTACTGGCTGGGTTCCTATTATTCTGGGCAAAGCAGACCTGAATGTAAGTTGCAGGGTTCAGAGGAATCAGAAAAATCAGCCAGGTTAAGGGGGCTGCAGCTAGAAAGCCAAAGAAGGAACTTCGGGGGGCAGTAGGAACTCTGGGTAAAGGGGCCTTGATGTTCCACTAGGTCTGCAGCAAGCAGTCTTAATCTCCCTTTTGAAAATGCAAAGTGTGTTTACCCAGTAAATAATTTAAGAAAGAGTACACACTTGAAAGAAGACATCCATTGAAACAGCCAGGCTAAACAGCCTCCAGGCAAAATCTTGTGCATTTGCATGCTGCATTCTATTAAGTGAGCACACTGTGGCTTTAAAAGAATGCAGAGCCAAATTAAAAGGAATGTCTGAAACATCAAAAATTCTCCAAGCTTACATTATGAATCACAGTGCTGTTGATATAAGATGAATTAACCATTTACTTTGAGGCTGAACTCACAAAGTACTATTGAAAATACTGATCCCTCTGTAGAACCCAGGGAGTGGTTCATTTTTCCTAGTCTCCTCCCCTTCCTGGAAACAAGCTCCTGTGTGTGGCATGCGGAATCACAGAAGGCTGGTTCAAGTGAAGGAGACTAGTCACCCCCTGATGTGGATCTCTGCTTGAGGGGCACAGGGATTCCATTGCAGCAGGAGCTTTTCAAAGTCCTTGAGAGGCCTGGCCCTCTTGTCCACTTGCTGCCCTGCCCCTTGATGTTGGGCTTTGTCATGGGACTTGCTTTGGCCAATGAGATTCCAGAAAAAGAGTAAGTTGTCACTTCCAGCTGACTTTAAGTGCCCCATCCTCTGATGGGGCCTGCATGTTCCAGAGAGTGCAGTTACAGTACAGTGAAAGCTCCTTCCGCCTGCATCCCTGTCCCATCACATGGAGGATCACTATCCTGGGGACTCCTGGATCCACAAAGGACTTGAACTAAGGCAATGAGATTTAGGGGTTGTTTGTTATTGCAGCATAATGTAAACTGAGCCCCTCCTCAGGGAAGAACAGGCTGTGTAAGCTAAATGAGGCTCAGGGTTGATATAGCTCAGCATCCAAGGTCTAATGAAGGCTTATAACCAAATTCCCCAAAGATTAGTTTTTGCCTCTTGGTCTGCAAAAGCTGGGTTCTTTCTGTGTCTACTTCGCTATAACTCTTCTCAATGAAGAACTGGGGTCTTCTTCAACTGGACCCAAGGCTACTGTGTGCTCAGCAAGGCAGCAAATGCACTGTGCTTCCTGAATGCCACAGTGTTAGGCTGGCTCCATTTACCTGTGCATTCCAAACATCTGATGCTCCCCCTGACTCCAGGGGCAGAGGTGTAACCTGCACAGTGTACTCCATTCCCCTGGCCACAGTGACTTGACTGGGAGTAGGTTTGTAATTTAAACCAGCCTAGCAATGGGAAGTTCTACCTCTGCCAGGAAGACTGAGTCATCTGACAGTTTGGTGTATAGCTATTAGGCCTGATTCTCCAGCAGCCATTTTGAGGCAGTCAGCCTAAGAAGCAAGCTGCCTTATGAAGGGCAGGGAACAGGACTCCACCCTGAACACACGATAAACTTGTATAGTAAGCCACTCATCCTTTGAACTTACTAATACAAGAAAAGAAATTAACTTCATTTTTCAAGACTGTTTGATTTGAGCCTTCTATTATTTGTGACCAAAAAGCACTTTTAGGTTGAGTCACTATGATTCCACAGCGAGTCTTTGATCTATGGCGTCCTCTACCAGGAGCTTCCGGACTGTGCCGGCTCACTCTCGGGTTTCCCTGAGCTTTTCTTCCCACTATGCTAACCACATAGGTTTCTGATTTTCTATTTCTGTGAAGTTTTCTCCAGTCAAAAGTGGACTTTCCACAGCCTGAATCTCTTTCATCTTTTGTATCCCTCTGACACAGAGGCCAGCATAGATGTTCTCAAAAAAAAAAAAAAAAAAAAAAAAAGTTTGTGCAGGGTGTGGTAGTGTATGCAACCAAAGTTCCAGCGACTTGGAAGACTGAGGCAGCGCAAGGGCCCGGTGGTCCTGTTTTGGGCTTCATGGTGGTCTTACACAGCTCCATTCCCTTTCCCGTTGCTGCACCGCACAGTGGATTTATCAAAAGTCCCCTCCAAGGATGAGACAGTCCTAAGCTAGTTCTCTTGAAGTTTTGTGTATAGCAGGACTCAGGGACTCCAGGGGCTACAGATTCCTCCACCTTTGAATTAGAATTTTCACTCATGAGCTGAAATGGGCACCTTCCCAAAGCCACAAGGGATGAGGGGACTGAAGGGCTATGTTCTACAACCCTCACTCATCCCACACTTCCTAGTCTGGAATACCAAATATGATCACCGGAGCCAACCCTCTAAGCCATCATCACTCACTAACAGTTCACATTTGCTAACATCAATGTTTGTGTACTCCATGATCTGGGAGACCTGAGGAGGAACACACAGGAGGGATACATTTTGATAGCTGATGACATAAGCAAGCTCTCCAGCAGGGAACCCAAGAGCTAGGAGCCAGTACCCGAGCCCTAGCACACCTGGACTCAGATCCCACTTCCAATTTTCTGCTTGTCTTAATGGAGACCAGCAAGCTTATTCTACAGAGGGCCAGGTAGTAACTATGTTAATTTGATGGAACTGCCACAGGCTGGCTGGCTTAAGCAATACAAAGATTTTACCTTATAGTTCTGGAGGCTGCAAGACCAGGGTCAGAGTGTTAGCAGAGTTGGCACCTGAGGGCTGTGAGGGAGGATCTGTTCTAAGGACCCCTCTTCACTTCTGGTGGTTTGTCTTTGGGGTCCTTTGGCTTACAGCTGTATCCCCTGTTCCTCACACCCCTGCTCCCACGGTGTTCTTTGTGTATGTATACCCATAGTAAACTTTTTCTGTTTTTATAAGAGCACCAGTTATAATGGACGACATAAAAAAATATCATCAGAAAAGATCTTTACAAGAAAATCCACATTCTGAACTACTAGAGGTAAATACTAAATACTTCCATATATGAATTGAGGGGTTAGAGAGACACAATTTCATTCTAGGAGTAGATATTTTAGGCTTTGTGGACCATATAGTCTCTATTGTAATCATTCAATCTTGCCTTTGTGGAAGAGCAGTCATGACATAAATGAACATGACTATGTTCTAATAAAACTTTATTTATAAATATGAGGGTTTGAATTTCATATGATCTTCACATAACAAAATTTTTCTTACAATTTTTTAAAATCATATAAAACTCTTTCAGCATGTGGGTCCCTGAGAAACAGGCTGAGCCCTGCTGCTTTGGCTTACCTACTCCTAAATTCAAAACTACAAGTTACTGGGGTAAGCCCTCCTCAAGTGGAGAATCCTGTGATCCCTGGACACTGTACAGGCTGACAGCTATGGCAAGTGAGGCCAAGTGCCTCCGAAGGAAAAAGGAAACCCTGTCCTATGTGAGCTGGCTGTGCCACAATAAGCAATCAATAAAGAGGGCTGACAGCAAAGGCAGTAATTAGAGTCATGCCAAGGCCAGGGCAATTTGTTGCGTGCCCACAGTCTGGGCTTTGCCTGGGGTGACCTAGAGCAAGTCACTCCACGACATTTGGGTTTCAATTTCTTTGCAAACAATACCAATCAACTCATCAGCCAAGCAGGGAGAAGAGGATTAGCTCATTAAAGATTTTAAAGCGTTTTCAGAGGTAAAGCCCTTTAATGTGTGTGCAGCTGGCAAATAATTCTGTGAAAGGAGATGTCATTTCAGGAAAAACAAGAGGCACCAGTTGTCAGAGGCTGGAAAGCTGACTGGGAAACTTCCAGGGGCTGGTGGGGAAGCGGAGGCAGGAGAGGGAACTGTTGCCTGCCCAGCTTGCCAGGCTGTGGTTCCCATAGGTTGCTGTCTAGCTGGGCCTCAAGTTGACAGTCTCCTCAGCAGGGCTGAGCCTTGTCTCCAAGGTGGGAACATCAACATCAAAAGGGAAGGGAGGCTGCCCACTGGCTGGCTCCAGTATCCATCCCCAGCCTGGGAAGGCAGCCAACAAGTACCTGTCAGACACACTGATAAGTCCAAGGGGTTTTGATCAGTGATGTGTAGCTACATTACGCTCTGCGTTGCCAAATGTGTACATCAGATTGCAGCCTGGGCGGCACAGGCACTGCCATTCTTAAATATGGACTTGGCAACGGCAGGGGGCCTGGAGAGCAGCTTTGCTGGCTACCACTTTCAGATAGGATCAAGGCAGCTCCATTCCATCAAAGGACTTGGACAGAACTTGAAGAGAATTAAATAATGATGCTCTAGAAATGCAAGGTATATAGAATCCTTACCAGGCATGCAGACTGCTGGAGTCACAGAGGGCCCACATCAAGATTCTTCATGTTAGAGTAGAGGATGCTGAGGCCCTGAGAGGTGAAGGGATGTGCCCAAGGCCAGTTGTTTAGGACCCAAACTCATTTTGTTTCACTGGGATGTTCATTCTCATCTGCACATGACAGCAACGTGAAGTTCATCAGCAGTCCTCACCTCTTACTAAGCTCAACACAAGCCCACCTGCATACAGCGTGAAGGGCACGGGATGACTGGGAGCAGTGGTCCCCAAACGCCAGGCCAAGGCTGAGAAAAGCAGAGGAGCTCAGAAGGTACATTTTTCATGAAGCACATGACTCAGTTTACAGGACGTCCTGTCTCTGAGATCATGTCTTTCCTGCCGTTTCAGTGCTGACATGGCTTTTACTTTCTCTGGTAATGGGGACATTAGATGGGATTTTTTTTCCAGTGTCCTTACAATATATGGAAAATATACTGTCTTCCTGAAAATTACTCTCAGTTGCAAATTAAAAAGTGAACAGTCTGGGGCTGAGGAGATAGCTCGACTGGTCAGAGTGCCTAGGCACAAGGTTCCTAGGACTCATACAAAACACAAGGTGCATGTGGTAGCACACACTTGTAATTCCAGTGCTGGGAAGGTGAACACAGGTGGATCCTTGCGGCTCGCTAGACAGCCAGCCTAATATACTTCGGGAGCTCTAGGCTAGTGAGATACTATCTCAAAAAAAAAAAAAAAAGGTGGTGGTGGGGCGCTGGAGAGATAGCTCAGTGGTTAACATCGCAAAGCACCTAGGTTTGATTCCCAGCACCCACATGGCAGCTAAGAACCTTCCATAACCAATTCCAGGGGAGCTGATGCCCTCTTCTTGCCTCTGCAAGCATTGCACACATGGGTGAACTTATGTACATACATCCAAACGCACACATAAAAAATAGAAATAAATAGTAAAAAAGGTATATAGAGCCTGAAGAATGATACTTGAGGTTGTCCTCTGGCCTCCACATACACGTGCACCCATGTACATACACACAAATGTAAATAATATGTCACTGGTATCCTCTGGAAAAATGTCCCAATGTAAGAAAACCGAAAGTGTGTTTGAACCATATAGCTAGAAAATCGAGTATGCTGACGATTTAATTCAATGTGATTGCTTAACAGAGTGCTAGACTGAGAAGAAACCCTGGAGAACAGGCAGGCCTCATTGTGTGATCTTGGGAAAGGGTGGATGGTCTAGTGAGAAGGAATCTTTCTTTCCTCAGCTATTCAGTGTGGACTGGGAGCAATATTGCTTCATGCCAGTCTTCACAAGGACTTGTCTTCTTCAGATCTGGGATGTCATCGACATCCCAATCAGCATTCATGGTGTCATTTCATCTTCCCAATGATTCTCATTATTAGGATCCAGATCAGATGGTTCAGGCCCACACAGGGAGAAGGCAACACCTACTCCTAGGGTGGTCCTGGCAAGGCTGTCAGCCTAGAGCATGAGTTCCTCCCTGCCCCCAAACTTGGTGCCTTATAGCTTTCAGCTTCTGCTGTAAGTATCTAAAGGGGTGGGCTTCCCACACTGGTCCTGACCATGTGCTGAGAAGCAACCTTTCTGCCCTCCTGGGTTAGTAACCCTCAAGCTCCTACTGGCTCCAGGGCCCCTAACCTCTTCAACTTTCAGAGAAGTCATGGACTACAACTGGTGGGGGGGCATCTATCACCCTTCCCTTGGGAGTCAGACTACCTGGCTTAGTTCTCAGCCAGACCACACATCAGGGAGCCAGCGTTGCAGCGAGTCATGAAATGATTTCTTTGCAATTAGATCCTTCTATAGCTTCAGTGTGAAAGTTTTTTTTTTTTTAACTTATGGAATGGCAGTGATCGATGTCACCGTCTTCCCCAGTTGTCCTCACTTGGACATCTGAACTCTCAGATTGGAAATTACTCTTCCTTACCTTGCATAATGAAGAGTAGGCAACTTTCATTTTAAAAAGGCTCCATACAGAGAATCTAAGCATTGGTTTTTTTTGTTGGTAAATGAATGGGGTAAATAATTGCAGTAGTCTGTTAATGAATTACATTAGAAAGAAACGAGTTAATGTAAAGGGCTTAGATCACTGTGTGGCTACAGTAACTGCTCAGGGAGTAACTGTAATAGCTATGATTACTCCACTACTGTTATTATTCACCTGTCTCCCACATAGTGGTTAGAACTGTCTGTGCACTTGTGACATCTCCTTGATAATCTTAACCTGGTCTGACATGCCCCAAAGCAGCATCTGGTCTTTTCTGAGTAGTGAGCCCCAGGTTAAGGACACCTCATAAGGTTCCGTACATAGGAATGACCAGAAATGGTGACTCATAGTTTTTGGGCCAGAAGAAGGTAGGGTTTCAGAGAGCTCAGAGAACAGAGCCCCAGGTTTGTACAGGTGAAGAAATGTCACCTGCTCCTCCAGAAAGGGACCTCTTCTGCATCAGAAAGAAAGCTGGGAGAGAAAAGGGGAGACTCTGCTTCCAGGAGAGCAGATTAGGAACTTGGGTATCAGGGTTTTTTCTAAATTAGGGGTTGCTCTCAACTGCTGCTGGGACTCAGAGCCTAAGACCTTCTATTTTCCAAAAGAAGCCAGAAATGTTTTCTATGAACAGACTCTCCTAAGTTTTAAATACTGGCAACTAAGTCACTGCTTTCCCCAACTGGGTGGTCAAGCAAAGCATATCTGCAGGGCAGAGAGTGTGCGGGCCTCCTTTGTGACCCCAACAATGACTGAAAACAAACTGAGATGAAGGCAAGGAGGCTGTGTAGCCCTTCTGCCTTCCCCTATTGGAGACTTGAGGACCAGCCCTCCTGACCCTGTGGCTCTGAGAAGCCTCTGTCTGGGCATCAATAACCACGGCAGGACTGAAAGTATCTAACTTAGCTCATAACTGATTCCTGACCACCAAGGCCAAAGGCCAAGGACAGAGCTACAGAAGTCACAAACTAGCTTGTGTGTGCCTTCATGCACACTCACAAGGTCATGTGAAGTACAGGCAGAGGGTAGGCCCAGACTGCACATCTATAGTCCCTTTGACCTTCACACAGTTTTTGGGTAGAGAGGCCCAGATGGGGAGTTCTAGGAGAAGAGTATCCAATTCCTCTTTGAAGAAGACCCATTAAAAGGGGTCTACTATGGGTGAGTGCAGAGGAAGTCTGTAGGATTGCCAATTCCTATGGTCTGTTGAGGGATCTCAGTTTCCCCACGTCTGAAACGGTTGAGCACCAGACCTAGGAGCAAGTCTGTGGACCAGATAAAGCTAAAGAAAGTAAGCTTATGGGAGTCCAGTGGCTTCTGGACACTCTCTGAAATTCCTTACTTGCTGCCACGAGCAGGAAACCAACTGTAAATGGAGAAGGCTCTCCACAGGGGCTGAGTCAAAAGCAGTCAGCTACTTACAAGAGAGTCACCCTTTATTGCTATTTTTTGGGGACACTGGTCTTAGGCTCCTTGGTCTTAATTTTCACAGTGAAGGGTGAAATCTAAGTTCCTACTGGCTAAGAGATACAAGATAGGCACTAATCAACACTGGCAGACTTGTCAAAGGTCCAGAGGTAGAAAGGACTTGCTGAGAAGCTTGAGGACCTGGGTCCATCTCGCTTCTTGGAGGTACTAGTCTCCTTGGGAGATCCAAGCCCTGGATACCTACATCTGAGCTTGTGTAGACACTGTCTTGGTTCATACATGTGTTCACAGCTGGCTTAGCTCTTGGAAGAGCGAAAAGAGGTAAGATGCCATCCTGTGGGACCTACTGTGTCTTCTGTAAGGGTGCTCAAGTATACTGTTTATTACCCTGTACAGTGTGTATCCAAAGTCTCAACTAGTTGGGGTGGGAGAAAGAGCTGTACTTTTATCTCACAGGTATTGATTTATGTAGCTGAACCCATCTCCTTCTTCAAATTAGCTGCCAGATGCCTGGAGATAAATTTGTGGTCCATTACTTAAACATGGCCTGTCTTGGCTTCATTATGCATAGTCATGCATTTATTGTGATCCATATCATTAGGCAAACTGCTACAAATTATTTTGAGACCAAGACACTACAAAGATAAGAAAACAGGAAGAACATCCAATACCACAGGTGGGGTGATTTAACATTTCAGGCCTCAGTTTCCCTCATATCACCAACAATTCTGCACGATAGGCTACATGGAAAGCCAGATTCCACATTTTACCCTAACAGTAAGGTCTTTCTACTTTGTTCTTGAAAATACTTTTGAGGTCAGCACAGGACAATTTAGAGAATCTACCACAAAACTTGGAACTGGTGGGTAGGGGTGGGAAGCCCTGGGCTTATTTCATAGCCAACTGAAGTAGCTATGAGGCCCTCTTTGTTTGAGAGGGTTTACAGTGGTTGTCTTAACAGCACAGACCCCTTCATTGAAAGCTGAAGGTGTTCCCAGCCAACGTTGCCTGCAGATAAGGTACCTGAAATGTTAGTGTGGTCGCAGCCCCTCCTTGAACAGTCTGAAGTATATTTCTCTCTGTATATGTGTAGGTTTTCAGATGCTTTAAAGCCTGGAAAACAATCATAGCTCAGGCCATCTCTGAGATGGCTCCAAAAGAACCTATTCAGAGACAGATAAAAATAATGAGAATCTTTCTGTCAGGAAAGATTTAGAAAATATCACTGGCATTATTAAAATTTAATTTTTTACCCGGCGTTTTGGTTCCCCTTTCCAGTGATAATGAGCCGACGGCACACCTCCGCCTCACTAGTACTTGTTTTGTGCAATAAATTCAGCCTTCCAGTCTGAAGACATTTCAGACAACAGTTTTGACTGCTATAGGCTTATTTTTTACCCTGTGCTGTGCTTTGAGTCTTCCTATAAAAACCAGTTCATGAGATAATTTTCCACAAGGCCAATGGAACTAATGAAAATCAATTTTGCCCAACTGGTTCAGAGAAATCTCGGGAATAGTCAAGGCAGAACTGTAAGATGGGAAGGAAAATAAAAAAAGATCAATGTATTCAATAATGGTTTAGCTGATACAGAACTATCAAATTAGCTGGCAAGTGCTTGGCTGTAGGACTTTCTGTTTCAGCCCATCACCTTTTAAGGGTCCAGGAAGACCATTTCCCCCGCCAGTGTAGAAGGCACCTTCTAAAGAGTTGTCCATGCCTGGGCAACAGGGCTGACCTGGGGCCTGGCAGAGAAGATGTTTTGTAAAGCGCTCGGCTTGGTTTTACTCGGCTTGGTTTTACTTGAAGTGCTCCTAGGTCACAGGAATAGCAGGTCAAATTCATCATTGCATTTGGATACCTGAGGGTGTGTGTGTGTGTGTGTGTGTGTGTGTGTGTGTGTGTGTGTGTTTCTGGGGATCAAACCTAGAGCTTCCATGCAAACTAGGCAAGTGCTCCAACACTGGGCTATTTGCCCATACCTCAGGTTCTTGACACCTTCTTATCCTCTCCTCCTTCCCATGGCCACATGACCACATCATGATCTCCCACAATGCCTTTCCCATGATGGAAGTGGGCTTCCTCTTTTATAATAGGAAAGCAACATATTTTCTAAGACACACACCTAAACAAGAATCTATGTCCGTTTTGTTCAGAACACTAGCTGGCATGCCTAAAATCAAATGGCAAACCTTTGCTGAGAAAGCAAGGAAGACCAGAAGAAAACAGCTAAACACTGTTGTTATTTGGATTATGAGTATTTTTGTCTTTATGTACTTCTGAATTTCCTTGAATTAATTCATATCATTACACATTTTTAATGACTATTCTAACTAATGGCAAGAATTGGGTCCATCATAGGTTAATTTATTTAAAATGTTCTAAGAATAAGGAAGTGTGCGTGGAAAAGAAAACAATAGTAAAATTAACTTTTGGGGTGCTTTTCTACTACCCTAAGTATTTCACATAAATACTTTTAATTCTCATAACAAAAGCATCAAAGTTCCTATTTTTATATTAGAAAACTGAGGCTTAGGGAATTAATAAGCCTAACATCACACAGCTAGTCAATAGCAAAGTTGGTTCATACCTAAAACCAGATCTAATTGTCAAGATCGTGCGCTGTGTGACCACAGCACATGCAGCTCTCAGCAACTGCTCCAAGTGGCTGGTGGAGCAGGCCGGGGCACTTTGCATTTAGGAATATAGTTGGGATAGCAATGCCTGTCCTTTCCCTGAATCCCTACAGGTTCTGAGGATGTTCAAATTAGAATATACATGTGAAAACAGAGTAGATTCAATGTGCTGTTCAGAGATATGCAGTGATAATGATATTTCATGTAATTTAGGTAAGATGAGAATTGCAAATGCCACTTATATATTGATAATTTTTCAAAGAGAAAAAGTTCACCAAGTTCACTACATAAAGACAAATTTGAAAAATTTGCATTTTTGAGAATTTCAGAAGTGTACTGGGTTTGGCCATATCCCAGTCACCCATCTTCTGGCCCATAATATAATAGACAAAAAGCTAGGGTTGAAACTAGCATGTATGTTATGATCTCAATTTTAACAGAAGGTAACAGACATAAATGTAAAATAGAAGTTGGATAGAAACACTTTGTAATGTGAGGTGATTCTGTTTAGGTGCTAGGATCAAATAAATTTTCTACAATTCATTGCATTTTGCAAATATTTTTGGTAATAAATATGAACTATTTTTATAATCAGAAAAATTTGAGTTTTCTCCCTCACATCACCTTTTCTTTCGTTAAGTAGGAAGGAGCAGGCCTGGGATGTGGGTCAGCAGTGGGTGCTTGTCTGGCATGCAAGAAGCCTTGGGATCGCTAGTAAATAAACAAACACACAAACAAATACAAAAAAAATACTACAAAATAGATTCTGCGTGTTTGTGGCTATTTGAATTCTGAGGAAATAAAAATTTATTTGCAATACATTTCAGATCTAAAAATGAAGTGTTAGACACTGCATCTTCTTAGCAGGAGTTAGGCCGGGTCCATGTGGGGCTTTTGCCCCGGACCCTTAACCGCAAAAGAGCAGAGGAAGGAGCAGGGGGGATCTGGAGAGAAACTGCGCACACTCGGGGCTTCAGCGACGCAGGACATCAGTGCCTGGTTTACAGTGGTCTGATCAGCTTTATGGCAGCCCCTTTCTGTCGCATAGCATGATCAGTAGTCTGGCAGAAAAGTGACACCCTGTTCAGAAAACAAGGAAGGCCCAGTTCAGATTTCAGGCGGTGCTTCCAACGAAGCTGTGTTTAAGCATCTGATTGTATTTGTAACATCTGGCGTTTTGCACACTTCATTTTTGTGACTTCAGTATGATGCATGCTCCCCACGACAAACAAACAAAAGAAAGATTAAGCATGGTATGCTGGGGTCTTCTTGAATATCTCTGGCATAGACACATTACAAAATGCCGTAGAGATGATTCCAGGGCCAAGTAAAACACTGCCCAACGTATAGCGCCTCGGCATGGGTAACAGTCAGGAGCGAGAAGAACAGGGATTTACTTCATTCGTGAGGCTGTACACAGCCTTACATGCTAACAGGCGCTGATAGGAAACGCCAACATTTCAGCTTACATCAGGACTGCAGTCTTTAACATGGACACTCTGCCTTTCAGAGGCAGATCACAAACAGTATAAATCTGGGTCTCTTCTCCTAATTGGGGAGGTTTTCTAATTTGCTTATGATAGCTGCCTCACATTGAGCTAATCTTCCTCTGGTTACCTTCTCATGCTGTCTGAAATAATCCTCTTATTCTTGGTCTGCCTGCAATACTTTGTATCAAATAACACTCACTTCCTTAACACAGTCGCAGCAAAAAGGCAGCTGCAGCTCAGCACTGGGCCCCACGTCATGGTGTATGTGACAAGGACTGAAGATGCACTAGACCGCAGTCAGGCAGGAAATAAGGGTGGCACTCAGGCTTCTGGATAGGTTAGAGTGATGAAATGCATGAACAACACTAACTCACAGCCAAAGGCCTCATTGGATGACTGTTTTGAAAAGATAACCCAGGTAAGCGCTGCTTTCTCAGACAGCTGGGCAAAGTATTTAAGGGCGTGCACCAGTCTCTGTAAGTATTACTGTTAACATCCAAATTCAGTTCAAAAACACCTTTTTGTCTAAATAGAACCTGCCCACCCTCCTTTAACAGACTCATGGAAACGTTCCAGGAGGCTTAATTAACACCTGTGGGCAATGCCATCTTAGTAGCAACTACGGTTGCACTCAAATTCAGTTTTAACTGTGTTGGATTTTTGCAGTTTCGGAGAAGTAAATGTTTTAGTTTTCAAAAAACTGAAGATTCCAGCATTCCAGTTCTCATAAAACATGTGAATGTGTGTTTCTGTGTGTGCGTGTGTGTTTATAGGATGCCAACAAACAAAACCTATGTTCTATTGTAAAGTGGGAGATACTGCAGTAGCCAGGTGAAAGCCAGGTTCCCGGGGGGGGGGGCTCCCACTTGCTTTTGTAACCTTAGGCAGAACACTTAGGCTCCTGGGCTCCTAATTTCTTATCTGAAAAGATGCTGGGGTTTTCGTGGGTCAGGATGCACTAAGATTCATTCCGCCGAGAAGTCTAGACTTGCTAACAGACAGGTTCTTATTCCGTCTTGTGATTGTGTTTATTCTAAACAAGCAGTCCTGCATCTCTTTCCTTCTCTGTAACGCATTCTATTTGAAGGCCATTTCCTCACAGTTTCAGAGGTTACTGAAGGGGAAGAAAGTTATATTGTTTAATCCTACTTTATCGGAGTTTGCTCTTTTATTAGAGAACAGACTCAGAACAGTGATCAGTAAGGTTTACGTACCCAAAGTGTGGGGGGAGAAATGGGGAGGGCAGAAAAAAAGAAGCTGCCTTCAAATGCCTTGTGGAAATGTATAAAACAAGCAGCTAGATCGTCCTTTGCCAAACACTGTCATAAATTTTTTATTTGGCAGCTAACATGCTCACTAGTTTTCTTGGCAGCAATTGGGACCTTTAGCAAGAAAGGTGCAGGAGAAAAATACCTTGTTTAGAGATGTTTTCAACACTTTCTGGGATTTTTCAGAACTTCTGCCTGCAGCACATTTTTACAACCACAGTCTCCAATCACCTGATGAGTGGGTGGTGAGGTTTAAACTTTTTCTTTTCTTCTTAAAAAAAAAAAAAAAGAATATCTGGGGGAGTGAACACGTAGCCCCCCCCCCCCCGCCTTCCACCCAGTCTGCCTTCTTTCTGTTTTCATCATAGGTATTTTTGATATCCAAGCACTTAGCCTTCTCTGTATAGACAAAAAACTGAAAATAATATCGGAATGTAACTTTTGTTGGGTCTGATAACTATCTACAATATATTCCCAGAGGACAGAGGCAAAGGAAAGTGAAACAAGCTGAAGACTCGGGCATTTTTTTCTTAAGGAATTCTGCCCAAACCAGGCCTTATCTGCTGCCCTTGAATGAGCTAACCAGCAAGCACTGGGACAGGAAGATGGAGGGAAGGTGGGATGATGGCAGACAAACTCCTCAGCAGTGGGAGGAATGGACACTAGTTATGGAGTGGGCCATTATTCATCATGGGGTCCCTCTAGCACCCACAGTTCTTGAGCTAGGCAGGCTGGGGCTGTCTTGGAATTCTGGGAAATGAGAAACCTAAATATATAAGGAGTGAAGGATGAGACCTTTCATGGCAAGCATACCCTAAACACTTAAAAGTTATTTATTTATTATTTTTATTTTATGCATATGAGTGTATTGCCTGAATGTATGTAAGTGCACCCATGTCATGCAGTGCCTGAAGAGGTCAGAAAAGGGCACTGGATTCCTGGAACTGGAGTTAGAGACTGTTGTTAGATTCATGTGGGTGCTGGGAACCCCATTCTTAACTGCTGCACCATCTTTCCAGTCCCCTAAACAATTTTCACACAAATATTTTCTACACTTTGGCAAAAATACTTCTACCAGGAGACGCTTGGCTATGTGTGAAGAGATTGGCAGACTCACTCTGCATACTTGTAAAAGAATTCTTTTAGGACTTTGGAGAATAACCAAAGGTGAAAATCAAATAGAAGATCTTAAAGCTCAAATTCATAGGTGTGTGGTAGAGCTATGGGTAAGGGCATCACATCTTGCCTTTTATCTTAATTGGCTAGCAAAGTGGTAGACCAGGGTGGGGCCACCAGTGGCTGACCTGGTGTGAAGCAGAAGGTAAAACCCATGCCCATCAGCATTGCCACCACAAGTGGTGAACTTTGTGGGCATACAAACAGGGGAAGCCCACAGTCCTGCTAGCCTGAGGCTATAGCATTAACGGTGAGTGATAGACCAAACAAAACTGTGATGGGAAATGCTGGGCATGAGAGCCATAGAAGCTCAGATAAGTTCTCCACACATCTAATGAAAGCTCTCCATACAAGGTCTGGGAAATATGACGTGTGTGGGGAGACCCCAGAAAGGCCAATAAAAAGCCACAGTCAAAGCAGGCTTAGAAACTGGCTAAACTGTACACGTGCTCTGCAACCCACATGCAGGTCACTTGGCAGAGGATGGGAGCCTTACCGGGTCGAAGGTTTTAAGCACAACCTTTGCCCAATCATTGGCTAACCACTAAGCTATGCTCACAAAGGAGCTAACTTCCAGGAAAGATAGGATGATAGAATAAAGACAAGGAAAAGAAACATAAACCCCAAACAAAAAAAAAAAAAACAAACCAAACCAAATCAACTAACCACCAGCACCAGAACCAGCATCAGCACCAGCACCACCTCCAGAAAACCAGAGGTAACAACTGAGCAAGTTGCTGGGAAGATGAATTCTGTAAATGATGGTGGGCAAGCTATTTAAAAATGAAGAAGTTCAGGGGCTGGAGGGATGGTGCAGTTGGTAAAATACCTGCTGGGCAAGCATAAGGACTTGAGTTTAGACCTTCAGAACTCAGGTGAAGCCTGGACACAGCAGCATGGGTCTATAGCCTCAGCTCTGGTAAAGCACAGAAAAGAGCACTCTGGAGATCACTGGCCAGCCAGCCTTGTAGCACTGATGAGCTCCAGGGTCAGTGAGAGACCTTGTCTCTAAAAATCAAGTTGGACGGCAACAGAGAAAGACACTCAGTGTCAAATTCTGGGCTCTATATACATGTGCATATATGTCCAAAAGCATATTTATATACATACAACACACTCACAAAATAAATGTCAAGAATCCAGAGATGTTGTAATATTTTATCTAAAATACCTAGTTTCTAACAAAAGTTGAGAAATGCACCCCCCCCCACCCCAAGCTGAAAGAAAAGGAAAAGAAAAGAAAACTATGACTTATATGTAGGGAAAAAAATCAATTAAGAGAATCTGATTCTAAGGGACTGTGATGTTGGATTTAACAGACAGAGACTTCAAGGAGCTATTAGATAAGTATTCAAAGAATCAAGGGGACTAAGCTCTAGGAATAAAAAGATCATGACAACACTGCCTCAGCAGATGCAATCTTAACAGACAAAGAAGAGCAATAAAAGAGAGCTAAATGGAAATTAGAGAGTTGACAAATACAGTAAGTGAAATGAAGAGCAATTAGTAATGATGAAAATTGGTCAACAGAAATTAGTGATGAGAAGAGAAAAACAAAAAAGACAGATAAAAATGAAGAGGGGCCTCAAATACATGTCAAGTATTCCAATGTACGTGCAGAGGCAGTCCAAGGGAAGAGGGGAAGAAACATGAGTTCCCTACACAGTGAGATGCCATACAAAAAACAATACAAAACCACCATAAAACAAAGCAGTGGAATGACATTCAAAACACTGAGAAGACTGCTCTAGACAACTTTTCAAACAAGAATCTCATGTCTAACAATGCTGCTCATCAATGAAGAAGGCACAGAAGATCTTTCTGAATAAACAAGGGTGTGTGTGAGTGTGTGTGCGTGCGTGTGTGTGTGTGTGTGCATGTGTGTGCATGTGTGTGTACAGACTTGCTTTATAAGAAATACTAAATAGGGGCTGGAGAGATGGCTCAGTGGTGAAGAGCAATGGCTGCTCTTGCAGAGGACCCTGGTTTGATTCCCAGCACCCACATGGTGGCTAAAAACCATCCTTAACTCTAGTTATAGGGGAAATGATATCCTTTTCTGACCTTTGCAGGCACTGCAGGACATGGATGCATTTCTATATACTCAGGAAATGTATTCACACACATAAAATAAAAACAAGAAATAAAGAAATATTGAAGAAAGTCCTTCAGGGAGAAAGGAAATCAGATAGTAATGCAAATCCACAGAAGAAAACAAAGGACAGTAGAAATGTTGGGAAAGCACACACACATATACACATACATACACACACATACAAATATACACATATGCACATACACACAGACACATTCTCACATACACATATATGTATGTGCACATATAAACACATATATAAAGACTGAGAAAATTGCAAGAAAATGGAACTTAAAGAAAGGAGAGACCAATCAAAATGGTGTGCGTACAAGGGGTGGGGGCACACACACACACACACAGTCACCTGCTCAGCAAGAAGGAAGCAGAAAAGGAGAAAGGAAGACTAAGGAAGACAGGAGGCAAACAGAAAACAATAGCAAAACGGCTTCTTAAATCTAACAAGACTAAAAAATCACATTAAGTGTTAATGGATTAAAGCTCTAACTGAAGAGTAGAAGGCTGGGGGTGTGCCTCAGTAGTAGAGTGGCCAAGCATGCAAGAGGCTCAGATTTATCTCCAGCACTCTAAAAATAACAAGAAAAATGAAAAAACCTAATAGAGAGTGCCTAACTGGGTAAAAACATATCCAATTTTGTGCTCTCTACAGAAGACATACCTCTCTGATTAGAAAGCACATACAAATTATAAAAATTATACGACAGGAGACTCTAGACAGGTTGACTATACTCCACCAGATGAACTTGCAGGAGGGAAATCTGAGTACACAAACCTGACTCAATGGGCCTTAATATATATGACAGAAGGCGCGAAATGCAATGGGGAGGGTACGGGGAGTACAGATGGGGGAGGGTGTAATGACAGTTAAGACACGTTGTGTGAAGGCTGAGGGATGGCAGTAAGAGCACTGGCTGCTCTTGCAGAGGACATGGGTTCAATTCCCAGCACCCACATGGTGGCTAACAACTGTCTGTAACTCCAATTCCAGGGGATTCGGTACCTTCTTCTGACCTCTGCAAGCACTGCATGACAGGGTGCACTTACATATATGCAGGCAATACATACAAAATACAAAATAATAAATAAAATACCTTAAAAAGCTGTTTTATATGAAAATCACAAAAGTCAACAAAAAATATATATAAAAAAGTTAAGTGATGGAAAATACATACGATACAAACAGTAACCACAAGAGAGCTGGAGTGTCTATATTCCTACCATGCATGTAAGACTATGTACGGGGGACAGCGCTTATAGTCTCAACTCTGGGGAGCCTACGGAGGAAGGGTCTCCTGAGTCCAGAGGTTTGGAATCAAAATAAACAACAAAAGGCATGTGGGGGAGGGGAGGCTGGAGAGAGCTCAGCAGTTATAAGTGCATACTGCACTTACAGAGAACCCGTGTTCAGTTTCCAGTGTCCACATCAACTGCCTTTAACTATATTCAGCTCCAGGGGATGTGATGCCTTCTTCTGGATGCCATAGGACCTACAGTCATATGTACACACCCATATACAAATACATACAAAGACAAGTAAAAATAAATCTTGAAAAAAGGTACTTTGGGCTTTATCGTAAGAAACAGTAGGAACAGAAAACCACCTTTTGTGAATCGAAAAAGGTCAGTGCACACGGGAAAGACATGGCAATTACACACATACCATATAAAGCAAAACCACCAGATAAGAAGAGAAATAAAGTTCAACAGGTACACCTGCATTTTCATCATCTTACTCTCAATAACTGATACAATTACCTGGGCAGAAACCAGGAATAAAGCTATCAAGGATTTCAACACTACGGCCAACTTGGCCTAACAATTATACTGCTACCTTGGATAGCAGAATATATATACTCCTTGAAAAGCACCTACCACATGTCTCAGTACAGATCACCTATAGATCAGAAAAGAAGTCTCAATACTTTAAAAAGGACAGGAGTAATAATGCATGGTTCCTAATCACAAAGGATTAAAGGAGAAAATGATACTTTAATTAGGAAAATCACCAAATATTAGAAATTCAAGCAATATATTTCTAAAGAACCCATTATTTCAAAAGCTCACAATGCAAATTGGAAAATATTTCAAAATGAATGAAAATGGAATCATAATTATAAATGACTAAAGGGTGAAACCAAAGAAGAGCTGAAAGGGAGATTTATTTGGCTAATTAGGAAGTTTCAAATTGAGAATTCAGGCTATTATCTTAAGAAATCAGGAAAAGAGAAAATTAAATCAAATAGAAGCAAAAAAATAAAGTAAAATAAAAAGAGTAAGTTAAAGAAGAAATCAATGAAATGGAAAACAGCAGCAGAGAAAAATTGATGAAACTAAAATTGGGGTCTTGAAAAAGATCAACAAAATTGACAAGGGTTTGGCTAGAATGGCCAGGGAAGAAGAGGATGAAATGACCGACTTTGGGAATAAAAGAGGAACATCAGCACTGATTTAAAAGTTGAAGGATTACAAGGAATATTCTGAAAAACTTCATGCCAAAAAATTAGGCAATATAGACAAAAAGGACAAACTTTTAAAATATATACATCACATTACAAAACTGAGTTAGGAAAACAAGAAAATCTAAATAGACTTATAAGGAAATAAACAAGATTAGTAATTTAACTGTTAATTTATATCATATATGTAAAGAAGAAACAGTGGCCATGCATGGACACTTAGAGAATGGAGGAGAAAGCTTGAACTCATCTGTAGGCCAACATTACCCTGATATAAAACCTAAACAAAGACACCTCAAAAACATCCAATCAGAAACACAGGCATCAATTTCCTTTACACTATATCACTGAACTAAATCTAGTAACATATTAAAAGTCATGACTGAGTTGGATTTATCCCAGTAGTGTAGTAATTAACATCTGAAAAAATGGGACGTAACACATTAATAAAGGACAAAAACCACAGGATCATCTCTGACACAGAAAAAAGATATAGCGAAATTCTACATCTACTCATTTAGAAACTTTCAACAAACATGGAATAATGAAAAAGAACACCAGTGAAAAATGTGTAGCTAGGGCTGAGGGTGTGGCCCAGAGGTGAAACAGGTACCTAGCACTGAATGCCCTCGCGTTTGATCCCCAGGTCTGCAGAACAAATATGCAAACAGTCCTATGACTTAAAGGTGAAAGGCTGAGAGCTTTCTTTGAGGAGTGTCAGCAGAGTCTGCTCTGCGGCTCCCTTTCAACACTGTACTGGAGGGTCTAGCCAATGTAGTGTGGCTTGAGGAAGACTAAACGGCATGAGTTTGAAAAGGAGGAGGTAGGATGGTCATCTTTCACGGATGGCATAATCCTGTATGTATAAAGTCCTGAAGGATCTACAAAGGAGCTACCAGAACTAATCAGTGAGCTTAACAAAGTCACAAGATACGAGAACACGTGAAAACCCATTGTATTTATATATATTAGCAACAAATAAATTATAAATGATAATTTAGTATAATAAATAATCAGTATCAGAACAGAATGAAAACAGAATGACTTTGACAAAGAAGGCATAAGCCCCAAGAACTTAAATTTATAAAATATTCTGCAGAAAAGTAAAAGATTTGATTAAGTGAGAAACAATTCTATGTTCATGGACTGAAAAATCCACTATCGTCAGGATGGCAATTAAATGCAATCAATCTTACCAAAATTGCAGGAAGGCTTTTTTTATAGGTGGATATTGAAAAGTGGATCCCTGGATGAGTATATAAATGCAAAGAGTATCAGCATGATCAAAACAATCTTGAAAAGGAAAAATGCTGGAAGACTTAAATGACCTGATTTCAAACTTCGTACACTGCAAGTATAATCAAGACTGTAGTACAGGGTCAAGGACAGACACAGAGATAAGCACAGCACAGTATCATAGCCAATTATTTCTGACGAAGAATATAAGGCATTTCAATGATTCAAAACAACTGTATATTCCTATTTTAAGAAATGAACTTTTAAGATCAGGGCATACTACAAACAAAGTTCAAAGGGATATACTGATCCAAATGTAAAAGTAAAACTACAAAACTTCTAGAAGAAAAGTTTTCTAACTTGCAGATAGGGAAAAATTTCTTACTTTTTTTCTTTTTATAGACAGGGTCTTACTATGTAGTCTTGGCTGGCCTAGAATCAGCTATGTAGACCAGGCTGGCCTCAGATCCACCTGCCTCTGCCTCCCAAGTGGTGGGACTAAAGGTGTGTGCATAAGGAATATACTAAAAGCATAATCCATAAAATAAAAAGTTGACTGCATTAAAATAAAAACTCATACTTTTAAAAACTTATCATTAGGAAAATCAAAAGACAAGGCACAGACAGGAAAAAAATTGCAAGCCATGTAGTCAATATAAGATTTGTATCCAGAAGCATAAAAATAAACTCTCGGCATTCAGTACTAAGAAGACAAACAAGCCAATTCAGGCCTCTGGGAACTTACTTGCTCAAATGAACTTGCAACAGTGGTGACAACATGCACAAGACTCAAGTCAACTCAGTCAAAAACCCAGCACAGAATGGGGGAAGTAGGCAGCAGACCCCAACCTTAGCCAAGGCGCTATTGGCAACTGATTACTTTTGGGTGAGGGAGAGTAGATCTTCTTTAAAGGGAGTGATGCTAGATAGGCTGACCCAGCTCCAGTGGAGGAACTTGCACCTAGGGATATCTGAGTACAAATGCGTGACAGATAGAACTTAACATATATGACAGAATGCAAGAAATCTGATAGGGTGGGCTATGGGGTACGGATGGGGGAGGGAGTCTAAATTTGATTAAGAGCTATTATATGAAACGCAAAAAACTTCATAAAATATTTTTTAAAAAGACAAAAAAATTGTAAAATTAAGCCAGGTGTGGTGGCGCATGCCTTTAAGAATCCTAGCACTCGAAGGAAAAGACAGGTGGATCTGAGGCCAGTTTTGTCTATATAGCAAATTCCAGGCCAGCTGGGGCTACAGAGAAACCTTGTCTCAAAACCAACCAACCAACCAACCTGCCCCCCAACCTCTCCTAAATAAACAAAACAAAACATAAAATAATTTATAAAACTACCAAGAGCCGAATAGGAATTTCAGTAAGGACTATACAGAAATGGATAATAAACATGAAATTTTAAGCAACCTCATTTAGGTTGCAAATTAAAATAAGAAAGTATGATATATCCCTACAGGGAGGGACTGGTAATACAAGTTCAGGGAGGCTGCACATATTACTCATGGCAGTGTAAGTGGTACTTGGCAGGTTTTCAAAATATATATATTCATACATATACATGTGTATAAACACACTACATGACCCAAAACAATTTTACCCTTAGGTAGAAGTGGGCAAGTACCTAAGAGAAATGAAAACATGTCTCTATGAAGTTTTGAATGTGAATGTTCACAGCAAGGGATTATGATAGCTCAAATTTATCAACTGTTGAACAAATAAGATATGGTACATCCATGGTGGAATACTATTCAGCAATTAAAAGTATTGTGGATAAATCCTAAAAATATTACAAAATTACAAAATCCGAAAAATATTGCGAAAGAAATCAAATACACAAGATTGATTGCAAAAGGCAAGAAGGAACATTTTAGGATGATAAAACTGTTTTTAAATCATATCATGGTCATGATTAGTTCACTCTATACATTTATTATAGTCATGAAATTATATGTTTACAACAAGTATACTTTATGATATATAAATACTTCAATATAGCTGTTGAACATAAAGTCTACAGCCCAGTAACTGGCCATCAAAAGATGGCTGGGTCCTCCACAGTGAAGAAGCCCAGCCCTGTTTCTCCTCTTGTAATGATGGCCTGTTTATTTCTTTCCAGGTGTAAATGTTTAACTTGTTTCCTTGCTTGCTTTTTTATGAAATGGAGTTGTGTAAGAGGAAGGTTCAAGTCCACCTGGGTCTCTGTGGTATCTCACTACCTCTTCCAGAGCTTGGAACATTAGAAATATCAATAAACATTTGAAGAATAAATGAATTGATATAAAGAATTTTCATTAAAAATTAGCATTCTCTGAGTATCTCTGAATATCTTTACCCTGGACAGAGATATTTATCTTTAGACAAGCAGAATTCATTGACCATGTGCCAGGTATCATAGACAGACTGAGATTAACCAACTAGGGAATGTGACACAGTTCTCTGCCATCTCCTGAGCAAGGGTGGCTAGCCTGCAGGGAATCTGGAGGGGGAAACACAGGAGCCTGGGAACCGAGTGACACAGGGGTTGCTGTTGCCAGGCAAGCTGACCTGCAGCCGGGTCACCTGGGTGGAGCCTAGGAACTCTGTCCTCGGCTGTTAAGGACAGAGTTTTTGTAAACAGCCATGTTTCAGAGCACAGTTCTCAAAAGGGAATCTGGGAGTCCCCAAGACCCTTTCAGAAGATCCATAAAATCCAAATGATTTTTGTTGTAAGACAAAGATGTTCCCTGTCTTCTCCATCCTCTGTTTCCATGAATATAGAAAAGAGTTTTCCAGAGGCAACTTGATTGTGACATCACAGCATACTGAACACAGGAGCAGAAAGCTGAGTCCATCTGCCCTTCCAAAGCTGGATGTTACCAAGAGTGCAATGGAGGACAGCGGCGTCTCCTCACTAACTTTGTTTTAGCAAATGTATAGTTAATAACAAAGTTTTTTCATGTAGAACAGGTCTCTCGAGATTTCAAAATGAATAAATAACTGTTTACATTTTGTGTTTAGATTTCTAGTAAGATAAATACTGATATTAGTAATCTCTATAAACAAAAGCTTTTGAGGTTTCTGTATTTTCTCTTTCTCTCAGTCTTTCTCTCTTTCTCGCCCTTCCTCCTTCTCTCCCTCTACCTTCTTCCTTTTTGTCTTTTTTGTTGTGCTAGGGATTAATGCTAAGCAAATGTTCTGCCACTGAGCTATACACCAAGTCCATAAATAATTTTTAAGAGTTTGATGGGGGAGGGGTTCCTGAAACCCCACCGGTCTCTTCGGACCTACGTGGTTAATGATTGCTGGGAGAGAGGACAGCCCATTCCTCAGCGGTGTGGCCACCGGTTAGCTGCTCATGCTCAGGTAGAGAACCCCACCATGCTCATGCAAATAACCCTAGTGAGTGCTGTGGGATGGGCACACACACACACACACTCCATGAAAGTAGGAGTGAACTTCTTGGGAACACGAAGGGATTTGGTGGGAGTTGGATGGGGTTAGAAGATAGTGGTAGGTGAACATGATCAAAGTGTTTTGCATGTATGTATGAAATTGTAAAATAACAACAACAACAATAATACTACAGAGTTCCAAAGGGTCTTGAGATTTCAAAGTCTGAGTTTTGCCTGGTGTTCTGGAGGCAGGCAGAGGGTGGGAAGTGGACCGTTTTGTCTGTGGAACTCATGGAAAAAGACACTGGAAGATAGTTAACACAGAATAAGTAGGTACCACTCATGTCCATGGGCACATTCAGGGGCAGCAGGGTGACTGGCATGGCTAGCTACCAGGGAAAGCTGTCTCTCCTGAGGATGTTCAGACCTCATGATGCAGCCAGCAGATCTCATGTAGGTGCTGAGCTGTCTGCTGGCTCCAGAGAGCAGAGTTGTACTAGGTGCAGTGGTAACAACTACTTTGGCACTCTATTGGCAAAGAAGATTGAAAGAACAGTGAGTTACAGGAAGTCAGTAATTAATAATAAACCCTTACACCTACTCCTAAGCCATTCATAGAGGAAGGCACTGTGACAAGGCAGAAAAAACAGGATCAGGTTGAGATAAGAGCCAAGAGCAGGTGTTTAGGTACTGGACCACGGCCTAGTGTGAGATGCAGAGCATGAACCTCATCAGAAACCTACAACGAGACAGCCTGAGGGCCAGGATCCAACCTAGCTGCACAGCCTTAGGCAACTGCTACCTCTCTCAGCCTCAGCTGCCTTCAGGAGCGTGGGGATAATGACAGTACCTAACTCACAGGGCGAACGGTAGGTTAGGATGAGAGTAGGTGCATCTCAAGAGGTCACTAGAACTGTAAGGTCAAATGCAATTCTGTCTGGAACTACCCCTTGCAAGGCTCTGAGGCAGAAGCCTCAGCCAAGGAAGAGATGGCCTCTGGGAAGAGACCAGGGAGTCCCTCACTCCCACCACCACCCCAGGGTCCTCCACTTGTCTTCCTTCCTTCCCTAACCTCCAGGACCTTGCTTGGCACAGCATTACCATCAGTGGGAACCCATGACTGGCTGTGCTTGCATTCAGGGGGCACAGAGGTCTTTTTCTGTATAAATTTACAGTAGAGAACAATGAAAAGACTGAAGTCCAAGGCCAACCGGGGCCAAGGGAGCTGCCTACAGGTTGGGTTTTGCCATGATGTGTAAACATATGGCTTCGGATTGTAACATGACCAGCCCCGCGATCTCTCCAGGGTGGAATCTAGGTTTTCAGCTATGCAGAAATACTTGCTATGGACCTTTTAAAAAGTCAGCGGGAAAGTGTGTTAAATGAAAATCAAGATAACCTTTCTTAGGCCTGCTTTCCCCACTCACTGCTGAGCTTTCTGTGTTGACAGGGCAAAAGTCGGAAAAATGCCTTAGGACAGGGGAAATGTCTATTTTCCTCCAGCCTGACTAGAATCAGGCACTCTGGAGATGAAGGGGAGGTCTGCCATTTGTAGACAAGAATGAAGCCTTTTGTGAACAGCTTAAGCACACCACCAACTCACTTTCAAAAGTGTCAAAAGCTATTTTTGGAGAACATGCGGTTGGCCTCCTTATGGATCAACTGCCCAACTTAACATTAAAACATCACAACTTACAATTAAGACTTACTCCGTTGACTCCAAATGAGTTTGTCAACACATTGCAAATATATTTATGTGATCACAATAAAAGCAAGAAATAGAACTGGGTGGGAGTGGCTTCTCAGAGCAGGCCACAGTAAAAAGCTCTCCCCTGGCTGAAACCTGAGCTATAGGCAACTTCTTTTCCCCCAAAGAGCAAAGTCTGGGTGAAACCCTGTGAGTGCATAATGGGTTTATTCTCATTCACAAAACAGGAATGACTTTATGACTCCAGAGTAAAAGTATGGTAAGAAACAGACTGGCAGGTTTGCTATGGATGTGGTCTCTGACACGTACACTTGGAGAATCTGCTATTAATCACATGTTAAGATTTGAGCATTATAAAGCACAAGGCAGACAAGCATTAAGTTCAAGGTCTGAACTGATAAAAATGAAAAGGAAAAAAATTTTTTTGCTTCGTGTGCCTGCGTCTGCCTTTGTGTGTCAACACGTCGCTTTAAAAGATATCACTCATCCTTTTCCCCATCTTCGCTCCACTTTATTTCAAGGTTGGTCTGCCTTTTGTTTGCTGCCTTTCACGGTGACACAGATGACAGCCCTTCGGCTGTCCCCCTGGCTGGCAGGCCCAGGACAGGAATGTGCTTGTTTGGCATTTGTTCCAGAGCACCCAGACTCTGAGGACCCTGGGGACCAGCCGAGCAAGGGGCTCATGCGGGAACTGCACTGCGGTGCACTGCACCTCGGCCTGCAGGCCTTTGTCGGCACCCGCCTCCAGGGTGGAGGCGGCCACGGTAATTATGCCAAGGCCATGCATTACTCTGACAAAGTAATCCATCAAATTATTTCTCACAATTTCAATTCGTCCCTTGAATTTTCCTTACTTCCAGAGCCAGCTGGATATTATATTACCGAAGCTGTTGAAAAGGTGGAACACTAGCCACGAAGCCAAAGGCCACGACAACTATGCAAAGCATAAATTTTTATTGTTTGCTCAGTATTGAAATCTCATTAGGGTCCATAATTCATCTGAACACTGTGAACATTTACATCTGTTGATCATGAGAACCTAGAAGGAATGTACACCTTTGCTAACTTGTTTTCAGAGGAGGCAGTGTGTGTGTGTGTGTGTGTGTGTGTGTGTGTGTGTGTATGCCTGCATACTTGCATGCACATATACTCACATGTATTTGGCCCTTGAACAGCTGTAGTTTAAATATCCCTCACACAATCCAATTTCCAACCTGAATTTAAATACCCCAAAGTTGTTTTCATTTGGCAGCTTTCAGACAAAGACAGGCTTCTCTTCGAGGACCAGCTTAATCAATGTTGGAAAATTCCACTCATTGCACGTTGCCCTCAATGCAATTCTGCTGTGCTAATTACATCAGAATTATCGCAAAGATTACACGCCTTTCATTCAACACACATATATATATATGTTTTTGTCTTCATTTAATTATGGCTATAGAATCTACTTGGCAGAGGGAATACAGCCCGGACTGCCTCTCGATTCAAGATATCCAGATTTGGAATGAGATTTATTTTTTGATGTGTGTGAATTTTACCGTCTCTCCTACTGAGTTTTGTCCTTGATGGCATCTTAATTTATGAGGCTCAAAGCCAGACTATGAAAACTGTATTTTAAGGGTGATACCCAAGGAATCACAGAAGCAGAAGGGGCCTTGGGAAGCATCTAGCCAGGCCAGTCCTGTTCTGAGCAGCAATCCTCCCAACAAAAGCCTCTGACAATTGGCCCCTCAGGAATGTATCCATTTTTGGAATGAACCCTGGTAACAGCTGAAAGCCTCTTTGCAAACACTTCCTAGTAGTTCAGCGTGGATATACTGGAAGAGAGTTGTATCCAATGAGCAGTCTGGAGGGAAATTAGGTAGACCAAATGGGATTACCCTAGTGGCATCTGTCTGGGGCACCGGCTCTAAAGCCCCACTGTAATTTTGGCCAATGGCAGTGACACTTGCTGATGAGAGTATTGTCAACTATAAGCTGCTCTTCAGTAGGACCTCACTAACATGCTGTGATGGGAACATCAGGTACAAATGTTTTCATTCTGAAGCCTTGGGAATGGTGAAGGCCTACCTCTCAGGGAGAAAGGGCATATACTTCCATGCAGGGACTGGAAACCACAACAAGCCCTCACTCAGGCAGGCTCATCCTTGTGTCTTCTTGACTTTCCCAGTCTGCCCTCCACGTCTATATGGCGTCAGTGTACAATATACTCAGTGTGGCTCTGATAATCTCAGCATACAACTGGTGGCAGCCAGCAATGTGGCCCTGGACCCATGGGATGAAGGAAGCCCCAGAGTTAGGCTGGGGGAAAATGATTTGGTTCTAGTAAGGGATACAATGACAGCAAAATCAGACAGGTCCCTATTCTCATGGAACATTTGGTCACAACTGCCCAAACAATACACTGTGCCAAGCTGGTGCTAAAACTGGATAGGCTCCATCAGAGTCTAGAAGAGATGCTAAAAGAAGAGCTAGGGCCTTGGAGTTGGGTGGCCACAGTTTGTGGCTGCCTGCGGACCAGATGTGTCTAGAGCCCAGATGGGGTTCCAGGGTAGTGATGTTGATTTGGGACCTGCAGCATGTGTAGGGCTGGTAGGAAGGAAGACAGGGTGACTGGGATTGGGGCAGACATCCAGGCTACCCAGGTGGAAGGGGGAGGAGAGGATGGGCGAAGGAGGGAGTTGAGGGGCAGAGGAGGTGGCAATCGAATCGTGCCAACGTGAGAGACCAATGCACAGGTTTGGTTTCCTACTTATCAGCCATGTGACTGAGTAAATCATCAACTTTACTGATATTTAGTTTCCCAATCTATAAAACAGGAACAACACAGCGATTAAACGAGGCAGCCCACATTCAGCTGTCACTGAAAGGTTGCAAGCTAAATTTCCAGCCTCTACCAGGTACTTCCATGAAATGCCTTCTGAAAGGAGGCAAACAGAAGAATGGAAAAGGAAGAAGGAAGGAAGGAAAGAAAAAAGAAAAGAAAAAGAACAAAAACGACAGAGAAGCAAAACGGGCTGACATTTAAATTTGCTTCCAAACACTTATAAGTTTGATTCTGATGTAAAATGTGCAGCATTTGCGCAAACTACGAATGAAATTACTAAGCTCCTTTTCTCAAGAGCATGGTGCTGCCCAAACCCTCAATTATGAAAATCCCAGGCCTCCGAGTAAGTTTAGAATTAAACAATTAACAAGGACAACTCAGAACTGAATCAGTAGTAGCTTGTAACAGAAAACTAGTTTACAAGGAAGCTAGCGACCAGGGGAGCTGATGAGCAACAGGAAGGTGAGGAGTGCCAGACAGGAGCCAGCTCCTGCAGACCTCAACTCAGAGAAAGACCTTCCTAGTTCTCCATGCTCAGCTGCCGAAGGGAAAAAGCATTTGAACCTGTTTTCAGAACACTCTGTCCATAAAGTGCCCCCCACACCAAAAAAAAAAAAAAAAAAAAATAAAGTAATGAGAACAATATCATGGCTTGAACTGTCCAAACTGATCCGACTGTCAGAGAAAATGCTCACTGTGATGGCCACGTCTTTGAATACTGTGTGAGCATTCTGAATGGCTGCAAACACGTTTGCCTCCCATATGCCTGACCTCACCAGTGTGCCTGAGTTGGAAATAAGCTGATCCAGGCTTTGAAAAAGACAAGAAGATCTCTCTTGTGTGGGCGTGCTCATAACAGATTTATTTTATTAATGGCAGTTAAAAAGAAAAAAGTTACTGATTAGTCCTTCTGTGCGTATCTGTGTGTCAAAATCTAGTTGCCATAAAAAAGATAATTTTGGCAGCCACCGGTTCTACAAGCTCAGACGCCACTTCCTTTGACTTCTCGGCACTTAGTAAATATGAAGCTGTCATTTTCAACGCTCATGCCCTTGTTAGTCCCACCCAAGATGACCATGACTACTTCTGATGCCTAGAAGAATGCACGACAAGGACAGCTGGCCTCCACTCCTGGGACTCCCAGGAAGAGCTACTGGCAATGCCCTCGCACCTCCCCCTTCTCCCTCAGGACCGTAAGTGGTTCTATTGGCTGCCATCGCTCCACTTACCCAGTTATGATAAAACATAAGCAAGACTTTCACAGCCACCAAAACAAAACCATCTTTGCAAACTCAAGTGTAGTCAACTCAGGTGATTATTAATGGCTTCTTTTTTTTTCTTTTTCTTCTAGGAAAACATGTCACCCTGTTCCTGAGCCTCTGCACATTTTAATCCCTTGTCAAATCTTGTCATCTCTTAGGTCACCTTGATATGTTACAAAATGCTTGGATGACAGAGTTGAACCTTAGCAGACGGGACAGGAATTCTTCATTTGGACACACATGCAAAAGAGTCTGATGAGAAAGATACTTAGTTTGCTCATATATTGCATGATAATATTGACTAAATTCTTTAAAAACATTCTAAATTAATTATTTTTGTGTGAGGATGTGCACGTGTCAACATGTGCACGCTAAGACGTGCATGTTGAGGTCAAAGGACAACTTCTGAAAATCGGTTCTCTCCTTCTACCATGTGGGTCCTGGGGATTGAACCTAGTCTTGGTGGCAGGTGCCTCTATTCATTGAGCTATCTCACCCACCCCATCTCTCCAGCCCCCCTGACTAAATTCTGAAAAACATTTAGTCTACCTCATTTTTCTGGAGGACTGATACCTGGTAGAACTGCACCATGTTTCTGGACCTTTCCTTAAAATGGCTGATACTACTAGTAATTTTGAAAAACCTTCCCAGGTTTCATATTTGGCCACAGAATTGCAAATGATTCTTTCAGTAAGAGAGGAAAAATTTTCATTAATTCTAAGTAATTATTAAAAAATATAATGTTCTGGGCTGGAGAAATGGTTCAGTGGTTAAGAGCACTGGCTGATCTTGCAAAGGACCCAGGTTCAATTCCCAGCACCCATATGATAGCTAACAACCATGCATGACTCTAGTTCCAGGGGAATCAAATACCATCTTCTGACCTCCACAGGCAACGTACAACATGGGTGCACTTAGATACATATGGGCCATACGCTCATACACATAAAAATAAAAAGAATAAAAAAGTATATAATGTCCTGTGAAAGATTTGCATTCAGTCCAGAATGAAGAGTTTGGGTTTATCTGTGGGTAATTGGTTCACGTGGCCACATCTGGGTCTAACTCATCAGATAAGCAGGGGTGATAGCTGATGGTCTCTACAGAAGAATCTGAACAAGCGTTTTCCCTAAAAGCTAAAGCTAAAACTGGTCCAGCAATGTGGAAGGGGTGGTAACAGAATTAAATTAAAAGACACATGGAAAAACAGTGTCTTTTCTAGGGTAACCTGAGCTGTGCAAGGCTACCTACCATGCATGGAACCTGATGTCATTAATACCGTGCTTCCTTCCGTGGAAGGTAAATGATAATACAGGCAGAGGCGGAATCGAACTTCAGCACTTCCTGGGAGAGAGCCAAGGGACAAGTGGCACAGGGTTCCTGAAAGCTGAGCCAGGTGGGGACTTGTGTGGACGGCAGACTCCAGTAATTTCTGTCCCACTCCCTGCAGCAGAGGCTTGTCTCTGACATGGAATCAAGATGTACATCAGATGCTACAAGGAAGGTGCTCCTCTCCTGCAGGTTTTATTTCCAGAACAAAATACTTTTGCTGAAATACTGTTTTTCAGTGTATTGCCTCATGACTGCCTTTCCCACGATGCTCTAGTCTAAGCTCTAGGGCAAAGTCTCTGTGAAATTCAGGGCTATGCCATGGCTATAGCCATTCTCCAATCTGAGAGGGTACTTATCTGTCCAAGATCAACTTAGTACCTGAACTACAGGTCAGAGGTTCTAGAGTTTCCTGTGATCCGCCCAAACATCCATCCCACCTCAGGGATGCGCAGCCTCAGACAGGGTGAGTGTGGCAGGCTGGAGACTGCTTAGCACTGACCCTCTCTGGGACTCTGTGTCCTTGTTCTCAGTGAACAGGTGAAGTTTCTTCACAAGGTAGAAGAGTGACAGGCATTGACACAGACTTTGATTTTGCTGCCTGTCTTAAGAAATGAGGAATATAAAGTCAGAAGATGGAACTTCTTCCAATCAAGACAGAAGTGCTTTGAAAGATGGGAGCTTTGACTTCTTCTGGGCAAGCCTCAGGAAAATTGCTTTTAAAGTTAAGTCAATGCACATCAAGATCAGGAGGTGAGGAAGGGCTGTGAGGTCTTTAGAATTGATTGCTGCTCCTGTCTATACAGTTAATATGAAATATATTTTGGGGATAGGGACCTACGGATGGTGAACAGGCTAGCGTCTCACACAGATGGAAGACCAGAGAGACCCATGGATGACAGATAACAGCTGTGAGGCAGTCTCTTTGCTCATAACCATTTTGTTTCAGGGACACAGGCCAGAGCAGACTGCCTAGTGCTCAGGCGTAAGAGCCTGCACACCCTCGCAGCAGCCCTGCTCCTGAGCCCCTGAGGTTGCAGCAGATGTTAAAACCTAAAGTTGAAACCTTTAAGCTGTAATGAAGGAGTTCACAGGGTTCATAATCCCAGTACCCCACCCCGATTCTCCAGCGATCCCGCTGAAAGCTTTCAAACAGTCCTCAGCACTAACACGGTGCTGCGCGTGTTGAACACACTGATCTGCCCATGATTACCCTCTGCTGCTGTAAAACAATCTCACTCCTCCAGCGAATGCGGGCCGCGGCAACAATGGTGTTATTGACTTGTTGCTCCGGCTCTATTTAGTTATTACCCTCGGGGCCACAATCAATAGACTTTGCACCAAGTCTGCCTAATAAATCCCAGGCTCTCACTGGAGGTTTGCCAAGGAATGGCAAGAAAAATCTATGGCAGGGAAGCGCTTACAGCTCAGAAACAGAGAAAGCTGCACTGACAGCTGTATAAATTAATTAACAAGGAACTGTTTATTCTCCTAAAAGATCACATCTCGCGTTTGTCATCAATGAAGAAGGCACAGATAGACTCACAAAGTTATGTGGTGATATTTAAAACCCAAGCATTTAGATGCATGCACAAAAGACAGACCTGTGTTCAATGGTAATCGCCTTTCTTTTATTGCATTTTTAATTACTCAGTGTATAATTTGCCTTCTTTGCCCTAGTTCTGGTCAGTCCATTATTTCCAGCTTATGTGGGCTAATGTGGTCTGCCCTGATAATTCCCTAAGCTTGGGGCTGAAACAGTCAACATGACAGAAATAAAGTATAGATCATTAACACTGCTGGGCTCTGGAGTTTCTTTTCTTTCCTGATGTTAGTTTGAATCTTGATTGTAATGTAGCAATGGAGGGAAAAATATTTCAGGTGAAATAAGTTTGGGATCACTATGAAAGTACTCTAGGGTAGTTCTTTACTTAATGAATAAATGTTATATAGATTTGGTGGCAAGGAACCCAGGATCCTATTATCTTAAACCACATTAAACCAAGCTTCAGCAGCTCATGGACAATACCATCTTCATATATGGAAAGAGACCAAGGAGCCCTCAGATCTATTTGCTATCACAGGGGTATCTTCATGCCTTTTACTACCTTTGCACAAAACTTTTTCTTTATTCTAGCCCTACCCATGTTAGCTAAGAACCTATAGCAGGATGGGAAAACATTCTTCTAAATGCTGAGACATTTGTTTTTAAATGGGAGAATGGAACAGAGCTATGGCTCATGCATATAATCCCAGCACTTGGGAGGTTGAGGGAAAGGAACTGCCGTGAGTTCGAGGCCAGCCTGGGTTATAGAATGAGGCCTTGTCTCTAAATTCTCAAAAAGAAATAAAAAGAATTGAAGGTAGAAATGTTGAAGAAGGGGGCTGGAGAGATGGCTCAGTGATTAAGAGCACTGTCTGCTCTTGCAGAAGCCCCACATAGCAGCTGACAACCATCTGCAACTCCAGTTCCAAGGGATCAGATGCCTTCTTCTGACGTTTGAGGGCATTTTATGACATGGGTGCACTCACACACGTGGAGGCAATACAGTCACACACATAAAAAATAAAAATATAATAAAATAAAAAAAGAAATGTTGAAGAAAATCCTTAAATAAAATTGCAGGTTTTTTCCAAACCATTGAGCCTGCCATAGCAGAGGACCCGCTGAGTACAAGGCACTGGGACAGCCCTGCTGACGATGGAGGACAGTCAACAGTGTTCCCAGCTGTGGAGAGTTCATTTTGTTGTTTTGGTCTAGCCTGGGATATGCCAATCTTGTGGGCTAACATACTCTTGTGAATGCAAAAGGACATAATGAGGCCCTCAGAGACAAACTTATCAACTTGATGGGCCCTCAAGAGGGAGTCCTGCACACAGCACAAGAAATTCCGTTTATGGTGGGACTTCTAATTTGTGATGTCCCAATAATTCATTACCTTTTATAAGTAGTTTCCAGGTAATAAGGGTTACTTGACTGAAGAGACTTTCATCTACTTTAATGACCCCTGATTCTCTGCACTAGCCCATGTGCCTCCTTTGAGTCAGGCCATTGCATCACCCGATGACTGGTAGAACCCGGTTGCCCCAAACTTCTTTCTAAATATTCTCACGCCAGGTTTTCCACCCTCAGACTGACATGGCCTGGCCTTCTGCTTGGAGACAGGACTTGGAACTTTACTGTTTTCACTCCTTTCTCATTTGGGGGACTAAAACTAGTGGGAGATGACACCAGGCCTGGCCTTGGTCTTTTGACAGCAACAAAAAAACTCTCTATTCTACCGTACTTCTGACTGTGGGCTGGGAGATGGAGAGGAGGTAAGAGACAAGGTAAGTTAGAGTGCTCTATAGCTGACCCGCTGGCTGTTGGTTAATCTACTGAATACACATGTGAGCTTTAGGATCACAGGCCATGGGTTCCCAGCACATGGAAATGATTCATGTTTCAAGAGGTGGAAGGGCCTGTTACTCTGAATTCATCCTTACACTTTGTGCACATGTAATGAACAACCATTCTGTATCTCATAGAGACAAATGGATGTTATGCTTCAGCTGAAAAGTAAAAAGGAGAAAGCACTGTACTCTATGGACTGCATCCTGGAGCTTCTGTGAGCTCAGCGACCCTTTCACTCCTGCTCTTCCTGCTGAAGGGCTTCTGAGGTGGACAGGGCTTAGTGTCTTACTGGATGACCATGTCAACCTTTTTCTTCCTTCAAAAACATGGCTTTATAAGTCTGTGAACAAAAATGACCAGCCCAGCAAATTATCTCTATTGGTATAACAGTAGAACTTTTATCTTGGAGGCAATCAATGACTAATTGGACTTAAGGCCCCACTCAAAGGAGGGACTCCATGCATGGTACTGTAAACTTAGTCAAATACACATAGTTGGAGAGGTCACACACCCTAAAGAACCTACCACTATGTTTTCTCAGACCTATGTAATTTCTTACTATATTCTAAATACATGTCCTTATATTCAAAGACAGATATAGCTCTTACCAGTAATCAAAGCAGCTCTTTTTATAACAGATGGAGACTATTAAAAAGTTCCGCCACTGGTCAAAATGCAGAGAGTAAGTGACTGTAAGGTGCCTAGCCCTAAGTGACACATCTACAATGCAATCTCTACACCCAGGGGGATGGAAGAAGTTTAAGAGCCAGAGGAACAAGACCCCTCTTGCTAGAGAGCATATTCTAGTCATAATGGAGAATCTGTACTTACATTTCCATAGTACAGTGACCTGACAAGATCTGCATCATGAAAAACCAGTGATATGCCAAGGTGGAGGGGGGAAATTTTCCAGGTTCCATCTCTAGATGAAGAGCTACAGGCAGCCAATGGAAGCTGAGGGAGGGAGAACTGGTTTTCTTCAGAGATTAGCTCCCTGATAAGGTTATCTAACTCTATGTGATCAGCACTAAACACACATTCATGTGAGCACCACTAAATGGACTCAGTGCAATACTAATGATCAAAAAAGAGAACAAAAAATTGAGAAGGGGGCAAAGGAGAAGCTGAAGGGAGAAATGATATAAAGTTCATGTATGAAATTCTCAAAATATAAGAACATTACATGACTTTACAAGTAGGTATCTACACATAGAAGAGAGCTGAACCCTTATCTCGTACCATACAAAAACATTAACTTTGAATGGATTGAAGATTTATATCAAAGACCCCAAATACAAAACTCCTAAAAGAAATCAGAGATAAATCTTTGTGATGTTGGTTTTAACAGATTCTTCGATATAACACTCAAAGGAGAAGAAACTAAAGACATTAACATAGTCTCTATCAAAATTAAAATGTTCATACTTCCAAGTTCACTACCAAGCAAGTAAGAAAAGCTAAAGAGAGGGAGAAAATTCCTTTCTCATATATCTGGATTATAGAAAGAATGCTTATAAAAAGGTAACCCAAGTAAAAAGCAGGCAAAGGATTTGGGTAGACATTTCTCCAAAGACATATAAATGACCATTAAACAAACGGAAACAAGGCAAAAGCCACCAGCCATGAGGGAAATGTGGTTCAAAGCTGCAGGGAGAGACTGCTTTTTAGTCACCATGATCGCTAGAATTAAAAAAATTACTTTATCATAATATGGAGAAATCAAAACACTCACATGGTGCTGGTGGGAACATGAAATAATACAGGTACTTTAGAAAAACAGTTCCTCAGGAAGTTAAGTAGTTATCATTTGATCTGGTGATTTCAGCTCTACAAAAATACCCCAGAGAAATGAAACATGTTCATCCAAATCCTTATACACAAACATTCATAACAACATTAGCCACAATAGCCAAAAGGTAGAATGCCTGTCAGCTAAAGAATGAATAAACAAAATATGATGTGTTGTATCTATACAATGGACTATTAGTCATTAAAAGGTACTGAAACACTAATATAGCACAACATGATAAACCATAAAAACATGCTACATGAAAGTAACTAGACACAAACAGCCACATGGTATTGAGTCCACTGACATAAACTGTTCAGAAATGACAAATCTGTAGAGAAAGTAGGTTGGAAGTTGCTTCAAGATGGACGAGTGGTGAGACTGAGGATGCTCACAGGTACAGGGTTTCTTTTTGAGGCGACAGAACTACCCTCAAATTGACTACGGCTATTGCTATTCAACCCTGAAAATATCAAAGGCCACTGAGTTATAGACCTGGGGTGCTGATGTGGGGTATATACCGTAGGAATCAGTGATGTTGCTTGTTCCACCCAGGCAGCTTGGAGCCCCAGTACCCTCAGAGCTGTGTGCTCCCGCTGCTCAGCTCAGCAGGGTTTTCGCCACTCATCCCTGCAGCACTGGAAGGGACACCAGGATGAGAGCGGCTACTGTCACTGCTGCAGGCCTAGCTGGTGACACAGGGACGCGCTCTCATTTCACCCCGACCCTGTTCTCCGAGGTGAGCGCTGGGAGGTGACGAGGCCCGAATGCGAACCCAGGTCCTCCTGAACTCACATGTATCACCTTGTGGGACCAGGGTGCACAGTGTACACAACAGAAACCTTCCTGCCTCTGGGTCCCAGATCCTGAAGCCTCTCTATCCTAAACTACCAGAGTCCCTGGCCAAGCCAGATATATCTTCTGAGAAAAGCCAGAAATTTCTCTATGGTCAAGATCTATCTGTCCAGTTTATTTCTAATCAGCCATTTAAAAACGAGAGTGGGTAGTTCCCCTCTTGCAGCTGGCATTCCGAAGCTCACCTTCAAACCTATTTATTTCAGAAAACAAATTTGTAAACCTTGATGGCAACTTATAAATATGGCAGAAATAGGGTGAGAATGGTATTTAAGTGTGGAACTGCTTTTCTTTGTAAATAACATTTGGAGTTAGTTTCTCCTAACTAACGGCCATCTTCTAGCCAAATTTTTATTCATGTGTCAAACAACACTACCTGAGGCTGATGCTTTGATGTAGTTAATGAACTTGTTTCTGCCACTAATTTGCTGTGTGATTTTAGGCTTGTCACTTGCCCTCTCTGGGTGCCAGCATCCTACTTAAGTCAATAGCTGTTTATAGAATAAAATTGTCAACTGCGAAATACAGAGTGTGCTGGATCAGATCAGAGCTTGCCAGCTGGCAGCCCATGGACACAGGCTGCCTGTAGATACGCTGGTTTGTCTTGCATGGTTTCAAATTAAAAAGAAAGAAAGAAACAAACAAACAAAAATTTGCCAGCATTTACAAATGGGGAGACTTATAACTTATAATACAGGCATTCTGCAAAGTCTAGAAGACCTGACCTTATCAGGCCCACATCCCCCATGGCAACAATTGGATTTTTTTTGAGAAACTTCTTCAATAAAGTCCCTTGCTTTCCTGTTTTCTCCTTACTTCCTGGCTTGTTTTACTGATTGTGGTATGTTCCTGGTTCCCAGGGCATCTAAGAACATCATCTCTGTGCAGATCTTCGTCCAGACTTCTACCTGCCTTTCCAGACTCTGCCCTGGTGTTCCACCAGGAAGATCAAGGTGAGATGGACATCCGAGTGTTGCCATATACTTTTAAACAAGTTTCTGTCCTCTCCATTAGATCCAAAATTTTTTGTCCCATGAGCTTCCCTCCCTCTGGATAAGAGCACAGGGCCTTGGGACCCACCTGAGACCCAATTATTGAGGTCATGCCATTTGCATTGCTGGAATACATTTACCCAAATCGGGAAATTTAGCAATGATGTGATGCTGCCCGGCACCAGAACCACAGCCCCATGCAGACTCTGCTGCCTGTCATGGCGCTAGGTTCTCCTGCGCCATCCTGCTCCAGGAGTCAGTCCAGGATCACATGCTACATTTAGTTTTCTACTTCTCTCCTTGGTGCCTTTTAATGTGCAGTCCAAAGTAGTCTGTGGCATCAGACCTCCAGATAGTAAAGGGCAAAATCACACAGGAAAAGGGCCCTGATGTGGTAAACTAAGAGATGATCCTGGGGAATTCCAAATGTTCCCTGGCTCCACAGTTGCTCTGGGAATGGCAGCGCATGCTTGAAGTCAGAAGAGCTTTCTATTTTGGTCTCAAGCTTTCTTCCAGAGACAAGTGCCATATCCAGTGAGAGCTTTGTGGAACACTAATTACATTTCCAGGGTGGCAGGGATGCTTCCCCAGCCAGTGTCGCACAGAGCATCTGAATCATTCCATTATCCCATAACAGTCGGTCCTCACACTCTGAGAGCAATTTGTTTTAATTATGTAAATCACTTCATTCTCTCTGCAAATATCTGCTGGGGAGCTGCAAGCCACCAGAGGTCAAAATAGGATACAGAATATGCTGAGTTGGGAAGGAGCTGCTCAGGGAGGTTTGGCTTGTCTTTGGGGTTCCCTACCTCCTGGGGTTGGGATGACAGAAGACACTGGACACAGAAGTCCTTAAAGGGCAGGACTGCAAGAGGAAGTCAGGAAGGGTCCTGTGACCCCATGCTGTGATGCATTCAAAAGCAGGAAGCTGTGCGGGACTCTGGAGAGAGCACACTGGTAGCAGCAGACACTGTGTCCTTTCTACCTCACACTGTGCAGTGACATTCTCCTTTGCTATACTCAGTAAAGGAGACTCAAGAGTCACCCACACACCAGCAAGTCATCTTCCTGAAGGCATCCAGTGACAGAGGCGGAGGGTCGGAGGACTCAAAATCTCAATAGGCCTTAAATGGAATGTTTAAGGTCATTTGGTTAGGCCCACCACATCGTCAACCAGCTTTTAAAATGATGAGTCTTTTCACTGATAATATGAGGAAGCTTTCCCCTCCAATGCTCCACATGCTCCATACTGGTAGAGTTAGTCCATGCCTCCATGCTAAGGAGGACAAAGACATTTCCCACAATGCACTAGGAGTTACTCTACTTGTGCTTTCCGTACTTTTTTGTTCTTGATGCTGGGGACAGAACCCGAGATCCTGCAAGCACTCTACTGCTGAGCTATAGTTTCAGCTCTTGCTTTCTTCAGGTAGAACCTCACCAAGTAGCCCAGGCTGGTCTTGAATTCAGTTTTCTTGCCTCCAAGTGTTGGTCTTCTAAGCATGTTTAATTGTGGCCAGATCTGCTTGTGCTTTTAATCTGTCAGACTTTACTTCATCCTGAGCACTGAACAGGCAATTATTTCCTTTTAGGCATTAAGCCTACAATTACCTGCTGTCCCCAGGGGAAAAAGGGACCACTGGAAAGCAAAATGGTCAGTTGATTAAGGGCCTGCCTTCTGAGACTGGACCACCTGGATTTGAATTCCAGAAGCCTCCTTTCAGTAGTTGTATGAGTGTGTGCCTTGCTTTTCCTATCTGTAACATGAGCTGAAGAAAGAAGGTACTCCAAAGTTATTAGAATTAAAATGAGATAACAGAAGGAGCTCAGGGTGCATGGCTTAGAGCAGAGCACTAAGTGTTAGCTACTGTTGCTATTATTATTTTAACAGAGACTGAAAGCCAAGCTTAAGCCATACACTCATTTCCCTGTTAAGAAAAAAATTTCATGGCCAAGAATTCAGTAGCTTTTAAACTCTGCTTTGAAGGGTATTTAAAGTATTCCGAGCAAGATCTGAACAACTAACGGGGGGGTGTGTGATATTGTTACACCTGCAGCTATAAAACACAACGTGTGTGTCTTGCCTTTGTTCATTGTTTCAATGGCTTTAGAGAAAGAAGCCTGTTGGTTTCCATCTCATCCAATTCACCTGTCACTAAGTCAAAACACAGCTTCAAAACACACGAATACCAGTATCCCAAAGTGTTTTCTTATCCTTATTTAAGGAAAAGGTAACAAAGAGGCATTAGGATTTGCTTTTTGAGCACCCCTGCTGAAAGCCATCAATTTCTCTCTTCCTTCCAAAAAGGTATCATATGAACATTTTAGTTCTTGAATACAGAATCCCTGGAGCATTTTCATTGTTAATTGGAAGCAATTAATGTTCTCTCTTTTTGAGGCATACTAACATCTTCTTCCAGTGGGAATCTGGGTGCTGACCCTCTTATTGACTACTAATTTGAACATGATGGTTTCCCCTTCAGGTGAGGCACCCAGGAGCAACTAGCAGGTGAGAATCAGATTCCAAGTACTTACGGCAACAGGTTCATTCTAACGATAAAATCTAAAGTTATATTTGAATCTGTTTTTCAACCAGCTCTTCATGACATTCCGCAAAATTATAAACAAGCATTTAAATTACCTTGTAATAACTACCTTTAGTGAAGTTACACCTTATCCAGGTATTGGCTGTCACCTGTTGAGATTTTCATTGTTTATATGCAGTTTACACACCCATGCACTGCTTAGGCAGCAGTCAGTTTGAAACAACTTCTTTTGCTTCTTTCTACAAAAGATTTCCTTTATTGCCTACGGTTTCCCTTCAAGCTTGACCTTGGTAAAACACCTCACATTCCTCAGCATGTTAGGTTTGGCTCCAGGTCTGTCCCTCACCTCACATCATATCCTATTCCTCCAGCACACTGGCCTAGAGCTGTCTCTTGTCCTCTTGCATGCTCTCCCTTCCAGCACAGGACACTTGCACAAGCTCTTCTCCAGGATACCTTCACCCTGGCTAAAGCATCCATTGCTCAAAGCCTGCTTTAGCCTCTCAGTGGATGTGAAGTCTTAACTACCAGGGGTTTCTAGGTATGGTCTTGGTCCAGCATAATCAGCATCTCCCAGAGATACAGATTCTTAGGCTCTACACAGGTTGTGGCATCTGCTTCGTGTTAACAAGGGGACTCTGATATCTACTGAAGCTCGATGGCTACCAAGAATTACTTGCACTTAGTTCTGCCCCATGGTGCTCTCAGGATATTTAGACAATCATGCTGCAGTCTGTGTGATTATTTAAGCGTTGTCTCTCCTGTCTCTCCACTACCACTGTTTTCTCAGGACCATGAAGTATTTAGCATATAGTAAATAATAAATATTTTTCAGTAAGTTAAAACTAAACAAATATAACATTTAAAAGAACAAATATCAAGGTAGAAAAAATGGGTTAAAAGTATGGGCTGGCAATTAAGGAGGCAAGTTCTAGAAGTGGTATTTTGGCATGCTCAACTTTAACCAGTAAAGAATGAGAACACACACACATACACTCATACACACAGAGACAAACACACACTCATACACACATAGGCACACTCACACATACTCACATACACACATTCATATACAGACACACACTCACACTAGGCACAATAGGTGATGTCATTTCCCTCACATGACAGGATAGTGAAGATGAGAGAGAATGGCAATACCCACCCAGGGCACTGGAATGATTGCTGTTGTAGGAATGGGGAGGCGAGTGTGCTTTTTCTAGAACACAGTTTGGCATCACTTTGAAAATTTAAAATGACCCAACAAATGCCAACCTAAGTCCTTAACTATGAGGATATGTTACTACATAGGTAAATGAGACTATGTGTAAATTATAATTATGATTTTGAAATAATGCAAATATTCATCAACGGAAAGCTGTACAAACAAATTATGCATACAAAACCCTGAGTACCATGTAGCCAACAAAATGATGCTTACATGAATTAACTTTTGTGGTATAATCACAGTATTTGATAAAATGAAAACCCCAACTTAATTAAGAACTATACATATATAAGTATATGTTCAGAGAAAAATGTTTCTGTACATATTTGGCCAAAGGGCTAATGTTCCCAATTTCCCATGTACTAGTCTGAATAATATAAAAAAATTGAAATGACATTTTAAATACCACGTTTAGCTTAAAAAAGTATAAACAGGGAAGTAAAGTACTTGTGTAAAAACAAAACCCACTGAAGATAATTCTCAGAACATGAGTCTCACATTATTCAGTTTTGGATTAACCATGCTGCAAGTCACCTCCATTCCCAGACCATCAAGAATCGCCTGCAGCTGCTACAATGACGACAACGCATCAAGTTCACAGGCACTGATTGGGATTAAGTAGCTGGTCCCTGAGAGCAAAAGGTATCCAAGAATTACTGGCACAGAAGAGGAACAACCCTGGCCTCTGCTGAGAATTCCAGAGGGTGCTGTATGGGAAGTAAGAGGCAAGTATGTGGTTGGCATGTCCATTGGGGAACCTCTAAGTCACTCCTAGGGACGATGGACACCGTCTCTGCAGGCACAATCCAGACTATCTAAAATCTAGCCTTCCACTCCCCTTTTCCGTTCTTTGAAACCCATGCAGTTTTCCAGAAAGAGTGCTGCAACATGAGTCAAGGGGATAAAGCTAGATTAGGTGATGGCTGTACAGGTCATGTACCAGCACCTGCCTGGTGCTCAGGCCATCACATGCTCTTGGGGTCACATGACAGAAGGCAGTGAAAGGGAGGGGCTAAACGTCAAAGTGCTTTAATGATCTTGTGGTGTGTTTAATAAAGCAATGCCTAAGAGCTACATTGAGATGAGGTCTAATCCTAAAGTAGATTCTAAACCAAAGGGATTACTATCAACAGAATACAAGAAACCCTCCTAAACACAGGGCTGTAAAACCTGGCAACTTACGAGATGTGGTACTGCACGCTGCAAAGCACAAATAGTAGAGGAAGGCGAACTTGGCCTGATCGCCTCAGTGCAGGTGCGACATGTAAAATTATGCTTGGCATGAGGCTTGTGACAAAGGCCAGTGGTACATGCTCAGTCATTCACTCTCCACTCACCAAAGTGGCACCACTAATAGGGTTCTGAGCCCAGTGCCAGGCAGAGGGGCTGTTTGAGTGCTGAGTTTTTGATGCCCAAAGGCAGGAACTGAAGTTTGCAAAAACATCCTCCAATTAGGACTCTTGCTATTGCTGTAGATCTTTTGGTGGGGCTGAGTTGGATTGTTGAAATTTAAATGTGCCCATCTCTCACATGTGTGGGAGACCGGGCCTTAATACCTAAGGAAGCTACTTCCAGGCCCAGCACTTAAATCAATTCTGAGAAAATAAGCCACAATTTCAAGTGAAAAATGTTCATTTTCAGACAATAGTGATGGTAACGTCCCATGCACACAACTCTTCTGGGTAGATATTAATGAGAAACTGGAATACGGAAGCTAATGACTGCGTATCCCTTGCATAATTGCAATGACCTGTAGTCCTTTCTAAATGCCAAATTAGCTGATTAAAATGAGTTCTGTTGAAGTTATATTATCCTAATTCAAATCTCCTGTCCAACTGTACTTGCATAAACTAACTTCATTTAAAGAGCGATTTGGCAAACTCAAAAAGCACTCAGTTCTTAATACAGGGACAAAGTAATTTCAAATTCACTTTAAGAGACCTAACTCTGTCTCCTATTCCAATTTGTAGGAAACTTATGTTATCTTTTTGTTTCTAGAGTGTTCTCTGTTTTCTACTCAGGAAAAATATGATCAGTCTTAGTTTCATCAACCTTTACCTCCAGCACCACTTCTAGGTCTTTCTACGCTCACCCTGCAAGCCTTGCAGTTGTAGAGTTACATTCAGATGACCGCCTCCTGAGCCCATTTCAGAGATACTGGCTGTGGCCCCTGAAGTCACAGGAAATCAGACCTGCAGCAGGCTCAGGACCAGCGCTTAGCTACTCCTCAGTTTGAAAGCACATGCCTACTAGTGCTGAAATCTTTTAATCCATTTAAGAGAGACTTCATATAAATTCCAGGACATAGAGCTGGGGATATGGCTCAGTGGGTAAGGACACTTGTCATCAACACTGAGCACCTTAGTTCAATATTTGGGACTTATGGAAGGAGGGAACTGACTCCTGCAAGTTGACCTCTGATCTCCACATGCTTGCCCATATATGTACACATATATGCATACACACAAACACTAAATAAATAATTTTCTTCAGGCTGTCAAGAGTGTATCAGTTCGCTGAAAGACTTAACTTACAAAGTAGATGTTCAGAAAAAAAGAAAGTTCCTATAGCAACAAAATTATTACGAGCATAGACACATAAAGCTATCCAGTGTTCATATCTATCCATCTATCCATCCATTAGTCCATCATCTACCTACCTACCTATCATCTATTTATCTATCGACTTGTCTGTCTAGCATCTATCTCTGTCTAGAAGGAGAAGAGCAATCAAATACTTATTGGTAAGAAATATAACACAGAACCAACAGTTTCAAAACTCAATTGTGTAGATTCAAACTTATTTTTCTAACTTGTAGCATTAAAACTGGATTTCAACTTGAGGCATGCATTACATCGACATGAATAATGCCAGGCTGCGTAAATATTGTTTTAAGAGAAAATGAAGCATTATTAGTCAAAGTAAGACATAACTGTTATGTTTAAGGAAAGAAAGCCTTTATTTGTTCCCCCATACAATCGTAACTCAATCAGCTAAACAAGGCTTTCCCCCCTCAAGCCACCATTATAATAACAGTTTTGTATAAGATTCTTGTTTGTACAAAAGCTTGGTGATAGAGTCTTGAAGGGTAATCCTAAAGCTGTTAGATTGAAATTAAAACACACATCTTACTGGTCAATCTGTGTTTTTAAGACAGCTCTGTTTAAAGAGGGCCAAGCTGATCACAGCAGGAGATAAGGCCCACACAATCTCAGGGTGATCGCTTCAGCAAACATGGGCATGGCATTGTAATTTTCAAGCTTTTCACCTTACAGAAGAGCAAAGATCTTGTAATCACTGTTAGAAAGCAGCAGATTCCTCATTTCTCACAGCTAAGGCATGCACAGGCCTGAGGAAGAGTAGACTTTAATTTTTTTCTTTACCATAAAAATGAAAAAGAAAAACCTACTGCTGGCATGCGCAACTGGTTTAATTGTCACTAAGACAGAATGGGACCAAAGGTTCTATGTCCTATTTCTGTGTTCCTACATGAATGTGAACTTAATATCATGGATCAACACATGTCTGGATTGTTTCCAACATTTGGTTTTCCTTAAAATAAAATCTTATCTTTGGTCCTGCCCCAACACACACACACACACACACACACACACACACACACACCCCACAGGCAAATCAACATATCACAAACATAACTTTGTGTGTTCTTAACACTTCATTTTAAAAGTTTAGATACAGTAGAACAGGATTAACTGAAATTGTTCAAGCATTATATACTTAGATTCTGGGTTTTCTTTTCTTCTTTTGAGTTAGGGTCATATATGGTCCAGGCTGGCCTCAAACTTCCCATGTAGTTAAAGCTGGCCTTTTGATCCTGTTCTTCCTGCCTCTGCCATTAGAGCACTGGATCAGCTAGATTCCCCTCCTTCCCTCCTTTCCTCCCTCCCTCTATCCCTCCCTCCCTCCCTTCCTAAAATTTATGTTCGTTTGTCTGTCTGTGTGTGTATATATGCCATATGTATGCTGGATGCCAGTGACCAGAGGAGGCTGTTGGATCTCCCGGAGCTGGAGTTATAGGCAGCTGTGAATCACTTGATGTGGGATCTCTGGAAGGGCAGCAAGTTCTCTGAATGGCTGAGTCATCTCTCTAGCCTCATAGATTTCATTTCTTCATGTGAACTTCTGTGTATTTTCCCATGTTTATATGTTAATCCCTCTCTGTGACCTGAGATGAGGTAGTTCAAGCCTTGCCTGTGCTGTTCTCTTGGTTGGTGGCTTCTTAGAAGTGCCTTTCTGTTTGTTGTGCCAGATTATAGCATCCAGTCTCTGAGAACTTTGTAGACCCATGCACTTCCAGTCTTCTGATGCAGGCAGCTGAGAAGTGCAGAGATCCGGAGGAGACTGAGGAGATGGCCACTTGCATCATGGGGGCTTTTGGGCTTAGGGCAGTTGAGAAAACTGGGGTGGTGGTCTAGAAGCACACTATTTCCTTTGACTCTGCCTCTTGAACCAATCAAATGCAATTCCTTCACAGTTTGAGTAGGTGATGTGGTCCACTGGGAGGATTCCCTGAATGCAAATGGCTCCTTGCAAGCTTGAGACAGAAAAACAATGAAGGCTTTTGGAGAAGCATTTTTGCAGCTCAACTATGTCTGTCATATGTTTCCAACAAAAATAGTTTCTAGCACAGCATCACTGAACACTGGTTCAGCAGTGTATATGAACGAATTTAATACACCAGGGGAATAAGACATGGATTTTTATTAAGTTTATTAGCAGCTCAGAACACAATACTTCAACAGTGGGAGGAAAGTGATCCACACATATGATTTGGGTGGAATGAGCATTTGGTTTTAACTGGTGCTAGTAAGTGAAACCTAAAACTGACTTTTCCATCTGAAGACCTTTGGGGTCCATTTTAACACTACCTTGATCAAACCAGGACTGAAAGTTCAAGCTGATTCCTCCCGCCCTCGGGGCCCTGGAGTTCCTCCAGTCACACCTCTCCACAGCAGTATGCCTTAGGCTTCTCTTTCCCTCCCTTAGCTTAACTTGGCTCCGGACCAAGGATGCATTTCTACCAATCAGAGCCTACCCTGAAGCTCCCCTCTGGTAGCCAACGAGGGTCTGGAACAGGGAGGCACCAGCTGAATGCTGTTTGGGGACCTGGTGAGAGACTACCTCTGAGGCCACTTTTATAAGCAGGCCCTCACTGGTGAGCTCAGCTGCAGCCCAGATGAAAGGCTAAGGACAGGCTTCATACTCTGCTGTTGTGAAGAGAAATGATACGTATGAGTGATCATAAGAACCAAAACCATGCACTGACCCTGGCACGGCATTCAATCCGTACAGCCATACCTGGAGAACTTCTATTATCTTCCTTCTGGAGGAAGTAGACTCAGTAAGTAAAGTAACATGGCCAAAGTCATGCCCAGGGGGGTGGCTGGCTGGGATGTGGACCACGCCCCTCAGCAGAGCATCAAGGCTGAGGCCAGCAGTGCTTCCTCAATGCTGGTCTTGCACACCTTGCCCTGGAATTGCCTTGAGGTGCATTTTTTAAATGCAGATTGCTGGATCCTGCCCCACAGGTTCTGACTGAGCAAGTCTGGGATGGGGGCCAGGAATCTGTCTTTTTAATCCGTCCCCAGTGAAATGTTTGTGGATCACTGAACTTGAACTTGAGATATAGAGTAGGATGGAGTGATGGAGGCCGCCAGGGCTGAGCTGCTGGAGAAATGGGGGCTCCTAACGGATGCTCAGGGAAAGGTACATGCTGGAGGTCTGGGACAATCTGCAGTAATGTGGGCTTAAACACTGGGCCCCTTGCTTTATAACCTGTCTCTTCTGTGATTCTTTTATTCCCTTAGTCCCCAGGGAGCTTCCTCATCTCCAGATTTGGTCAGCTACAATACAGGTATTCACAAGTTATTCACCTTAAGTTAGGTATCTTTCTTTTGTTTTATAGGCATATACTGTATACATACTATTTGTGAATAATTTTAGGGATGTGAAATAAATGACTATTTTTATATATACAGATAATCAGAGCAACACTATTTATAGTGGTGAAAACTATAAACAGATACAATGCCCAGCAGTAAAAGACTCAACTCAGGCCTATGGTGTAGCTCAGTGGCACAGCACACGCTTCTCATGTGTGGGGCCCTAGGCCTCCAACGGCAGTGCCAAAAAACAAAGATTGGTTACATTGTGTAGACATTCCAAACAATGGTTTGAAGCATATTTAATGATATGGAAAATGTTCACATTATGGGGAAGAAGTAAACAATAATTCTATTTATGTAGTTTTGTAAAAACCAAAAGGCAAAAGACTGAAAGAAAATACATCTAAATGTTAGCAGGAGTGTTTGGGGTGGGCCAGATCACAGATGATTTTTATTTTCTTTTTTACATTTTTCTGTATGTGACTAATGTTCAACAAGAAACACAATTTTCATATTTAAAAATGCCAAGAAGAAAAATCACAGGCACAAGGCAGGAGTAAAAGTGAAAACAACGAAGAGGCTGCTTTGCCTCCAGGAGCAAGCTGGACATGAGGCCCACTGTGTAGGACTTTCTCCTCCAGGGCGGTCCCACTGCACCTTGACCTTCCTTAAAAGCACTCAGCATGGAGCACTCCTGCATTGGGTAAAGCACACCTGGCTGATGCGTCCTTGCTAGATGGTGAGGGTGGAGGCTCTGTCCCCACAGTATCTAGTGGGATGTCTATAGTTGGCTGCCTCTCAATAAACATTTGTGGGGCTAGGAAGATGGCTCATGCAGTAAAGTGCTTGCTGTGCAAGCATGAGGACCTGAGTCCGGATGCCCAGTAGTCACATAAAATGCTGGGCATGCAGGCATGGGCCTATACTCCCAGCACCGGGGAGGCAGAAACAGGAGGATCCTTGGGGCTTGCTGGCCTGGTAGTCTGCTGACTCTGTGAGCTCCAGGTTCAGTGAGAGACCACCTCAAAAAACAAGGTGGACAGTAATAGAGGAAAGACACTGTCAACCTCTGGCCTCCATATGCATGCGTAACTGTACATATAGACAAGCACACACACAATTACACATTTGCTTCATGAATGACTGAATGAATGGCCTCAACTAAGCTAATGGTGCTGAGAAGGCAGCATTCATATCATTCAGAGGATGTTTGAATTTCCCTCAACACCAGTGTTGGGCACATCTTAGGTATTCCATAAATGTTTGCTTTCTGATGAGGATCCCATCAGAAGGAAGCATGTCTGTAGAGCAGCCTCCCCGATTTAGGAACGACTCCAGTCTTCCTCGGAGCCAGCCTGCCCAACTCTAAATGCTACATATAACTGAATAGCTGATTTTGTTTGCTGAGAGAAGCAACTGAGGTAGCCGCGGATCTTTATGTGCAGAAGCAGTCATGCCGTAACACACTGCTCCACCCCACCTCCTCTGGAGAAAGATTGATAAGCATAATGATGATGTTTTAATGAGCTTAATTGCACATTCCTTATGTTCTTGCAGAGTTGCCAGCCAGCTACTTCAACATCCAGCAGTTGACTTGTAATAACTTTACCCTTTCTCTAGGCCAGGGAGCATAATTATTCTTGTGGTAAGCCTGTAGTTCGGCTCTTTCTCCCTCTCCTTCCCTCCTTCTCTCTTTTTCTCACTGTTTTTTCCCTTTCTGGAATTCCTCTAAATGGGCATCTTTGAAAGGAGGGTGGCAGGCTGCTTTTGGTACAGTACTTAACCAAGAACCCTTTCATCAAAGGGGCCCTTGTGAGCATGTTCTGGATGCGAGCCAATCAGATCATCCTGCTGTCTGTCTCTGAAGAAACTCAGGCCCTGGTATGCAAGTCAAGCCAGTCTGCAGACAGGCTGACTGCTCTCCCAGGCCAACCTGTCTTAGCTTACTGAAAAAAAGGCTGAAGGGAAAATTACCTGTTTGGCTCCAGACGGAATTAACATTTTTTTATATATACACACAAGGATGTTTATTATTTTCTGTTTAAAAACATTTGCCTATCTAATATAGTCATTAATGTTATCTGGTCAGTGAAACATTTTGAAATATGTGCAAATGCAATAAAGCTACAGGGCCTAGAGGCAAAGTAAGATGAATTTTCTAATTAAATGAGAGAAAACTGCTTGGGGAGAACGAATAGCAGTTCTGTAATCTGTTTATGGGCAATGCTCCATGCGGGGACACATGGTCCATGTACACACAAGCCTGATGGGCTAGACGGACCAGTCCCGAACACCTTCCTCCTTTATACTGCACCTGAGTCGAGCACTGAGGGGAGACACTGTGGCCCCAGCCTTGGCAGGAAATGACTTCTCAAAGACAAGTGAGCTCATCTTCTAGCACATTCTGGGAAACTTCTTCAAGTTCCAGCCCTCAAATCATTCTATGAACATATTCTTTTTTTGACATTTCAAGGAAAAGGTCAACATTGAGAAATATATTGTACAGTTTCTATTTGAGAAAACTTCTGATAATTTCCTCTTTCCTAGAGCCATCCTAGATTGTTGCCTTCCTCATCTTATGGTTGATGCACATACCAGGTGCCCCTGAATGCCAAGTGTCAGGCCAGATGCCAGGCAAATGGGACAAAGAGGTGGTGGCGGTCCTTAAGGGCAAGGTCTGGACACTACAGACACTTTACCGAGGAAGTTTCTTACAGTCTTGGGTATTTACAGGATGATTTTTGGATCCTTCTAAAGTAACACTAGCTTGATATCAGCCAAGTGCTATTGGTGGTAGAGCCCACAGGTTATAAAGTTATCTAGGCCATAGTTTTGTTTCTTTATACTCTTTGGAATTCTCCAAAATGTCTGAAGTGAACTTTAACTTTTGTAGATAGAGAATATGCCATTGAAAAAGAACCTTTCTGAAGCCAGGCAAGTAATCCCAGCCTCCAGGAAGCAGAGACAGGAGACTTGCATCAAGTTTAAGGCAAGACTGTTGTACATAGCATGTCTTAGACCAGTCAGGGCTACCACATACTGAGACCCTATCTAAAAAAAGGAAAAGAGAAGTGAGCCTTTTTGGAAGCACTAAACGGGCATATTCCATAATTACACGCACAACCGAAGGACAGCAGGACAGGCAACAGTTAGCATTTGTAGAAGACAGCCAGAATGGGAAGAGGGGAAGTGTAATGAGCAGTGCGGCCTGAGACACACAGCTGGCATGGGCTAAGTTCCTAGTGTTAAGTCAAGTAATCACAAAAACAGGACTATGCTTTACATAAGAGATTTCATAACCTCCCGAGAAGTGAACAGTCTCTACTCCCTTGGTTGTTTCTCCTGCGGATTGTCTATTGCTCTGGGCTCAACATTTTCCCCATGTGTCCTCATTTACACAGAAGCCCAGTGTCCCAGTCAGAATGCCAATCCAATTGTTTTCGGTGGTCTTGCTGAACCAACATGTTTCTGTAGTATCAGGGGCCACATCCAATAGCAGCAAATGTGTGTATGGCAGATTTTTTTCCTGCCTCCTAGACTCCTACCTGTGCTGTTAGACAGTGTTCCTCCGACTGTTTTAGACTTGACCCTGGAAAGGATGCTTAGAAATTCTCTGATGATTTGCTTCACTCTGACCTAAAGGGTTTCATCCTGGGAGAGTTTTCTTTCTCTTTTATAAGCCCTACAAAGTCATGGATATAGGCTGAAATCGAGGCTTTCCCATCCGTGGAGAGAAAGAAGTATAAAATTCTTTTCATATAAATATATTCACAGAGAACAATCTTATTCTGCTCCTGGCTACTTCTGCTCTGGGTCGGAAGAACATAAACCTATGAGTGGGGGGTGAGGGGGGTGTGTGTGTGTGTGCATCTACTTTTGCCTGTGCACAAAGTTTCTTTTCCCATGCTAGGAAAAAACAGCCAATTTTCAACACCAAATTGATCTCTGAATGGTCAATGACAAAAAGGATGGGAAAGTTCTTTGTAACTACTGCAGCACACGTTTTAAAATCATTAGAGAACAAAGGTAGGTTTTTGTCTCAAGATCAAACCTTTGTCCTAGTAGGAAACAGTTACTTGATTGATTGATCGATTGATGGATTTATAGACAAATCTTTCTATCTTGCCCAGACTGGTCTTGAAACTCATGTGTCCAAATGATCCTCCTACCTTAATCTCCCAAGTGGTTGGGACCACAGGCTTGAATCGCAGGTCCATGTACTATTGCATTTGGTTGTGACGCTTCTTTAAAAAGGACTGATTCTGCCATTTTTAATATTGTATGTGTATGTGTGTGTGTGTGTGTGTGTGTGCGTGTGTGTGTGTGCAAGCACATGAGTGCAGGTGGCTGCAGAGGCCAGAGGCACTGAATCTCCTGAAGCTAAAGTTACAGGCAGTTGTGAGTCATCTGATGTGAGTGCTGAGAACCAAATTTGGGTCCCTTGCAAGAGCAGTACACACTATTTGGTTTTCTTTTGTTTGAGTCAAGGTTTCCCTGTAGTCCCAGCTGGCTCAGAACTCAATATTTAGAATAGGCTGGCCTCAATCTCACAGAGATTGATCCCTCCTCAGTGCTGGGATTAAAAGCATGCCTCATCACACCCAGTCTTCTACACATTCTTAATGGTTGGGTTATATCTCCAGGCTCTGTGATGCTCATTTTCAAGCAGAATAAACTTTCTAGAATTTGCTTACAGACTACCGTTCTGTGGGCAGAAGCTCTGGGGCAAACACACACACACACGCATACACACACGCATACACAGATACATACACACACACACACGCATACACACACACACACACACACACACACACAAAACCAAAAACTAAAACAAACAAACAACACCAAGAAGCAAAATGAAACAAAACCAAGCCTGAACTCAGTCCCTTTACAGAGTTGAGAAATGTGATGTGGGGCACATGTTCTTTCTATTTGGGGGATTATGACTTGCACTGTTATATTTAAAAGAGAGAAGTTTCACAGCTCTTTCATTTAGTTAAAATGTCTTATTTATTATTTTTATTTTACGTGTATGGGTACATTGCCTGCATATAGGTAGGTACACCCACGTCCTGCAATACCCACAGAGGTCAGAAGAGGGTGTTGGATCCCCTGGAACTGGAGTTTCAGCCAGTTGTTAACCACCATTGGGTGCTGGGAATCAAACCTGGGTCCTCTGTAAGGGCAGTCAGTGCTCTTAAAAACTGAGCCATCTCTCTATCCCCTTCTCTCATTTATTAAACCCAGAAAAGGATTTATTTTTAAAAATAAGTTGTTAAGTCTAACAGTCGATAATTCATATCACATATACTCTATGAGCATATGTCACAGAGTGGCTGCTTTATGTAAAATATACACTGGGTCATGTCTTACTTGAGTTATAAAATATCTTTTCAGATTTTGTAAACTGTGGACTTCTATCATACAAAGAAAATGAGTCCATGCATATGAGCCAAAGAACCTGAAGGAAGACTGAGCCGTACCCCAGAGTGAGAGAGCAGAGATGTCATCATTCCTAGGTAACGGGTTCTAAGGAGTGAAATAGCAGATCACCCACCAGGCACCAGAGTTCATTTCCCAACAGTGACGTTGAGGTAGGCAGTCATAGGAACATGATTCATGTGTACCAGGCGGAGGAGATGCTGAGTCTGAAAGCTCTCCTTCCTCTACCCAATGTGCAGAGGCCTAATGAAAGCCTAATGGCCACAGCAGGGAAGACATGCCTTCCTCTAGACAGCATAGATCTCCAGAGGAGAACCATACCTCTGGCATTTTCAAAGGGTTCTCAAACAGCACAAAAGTCAGAAAGTGCTAGAGCCAGAGAAATAAAGTGGGGGAGATCTGCAGGTTCCCCCTTTAGTATCTGTGGCTGGTGAGACAGAGATTCTCTCATAATGGGGTATCAGCTCTGCCTCTTACTAGTCAACAGCATGATCAAAATAGTGAACTCCAGGGAGGAATCTGGGGGATGAAAAGGCAAAATAGCACCAGTGAGACAACAAAGAAGGAGGGCTTGGCTGGACTCAAGTGTTGGTGGTTGCTGTCAGTGGGGTTCCCAGAGCACAGAGGGGAGGAACTATGATTGACACCTCTCATGCTTCATGTCACCAGGCTTTTCTATATTGCCTTTGGTTTACAGTTACTTGTTACCCATGTGCAGTTATGGCTACATTCTTGCTTTGCTTCTTCTGGACTTGCCTTCCCTGAATTCTGAGTTTAAAAACTGTTGTTACAAAGATGGACCTGAACATCTGTAGTTTCTTCTGGTATATGACTGGATAAACTGTACAGTTAGAGAATGTGCCCAACAGCCGACTCCACCACCATGGGACTCACAGCTGAGCAACGGGGCTGCCACCTGCAAGGGTTTAGTGCCTCAAAGCGACTGTACAACCAAGAATAGGAGATCAATGCCCTTCCTTACCAGGGACACATTACTAAATCTAGCCTTTCCTATGGCTTGTTTTTTGCACTGTTTAAAAATGCACAATCTCTCGCATCCAAAGGGAATCCTGGACTCTTGCTTCATTTCTTTGTTTCCACAGAGATAGGCAGTGTTAATTGTTTTTACTAGTTCTACCTAAAAAGGTGACTATCACCACTTCTAAAGAAACCCTACTTTCGAGAAACAGGTGCATTTTTTAAATGATGTTTAACAGGGTGCCGAGTGGTTGGTTTGTTCCACAAGTGTTCCTCCTTGCTTCTCAAGGATCACATGACAATCAATAAAACAATGCCTCACAGTGCCTCTTAAATGATTTAGAAGAAAATATACTGTAAATATAAGGAATGGTAAGATTCCCCTGTGTCTACAAGGACATTCATAGGAGACACAGGAATAATTAACCTGTGTTCTCTGCCTTGCACCACAGAGCAACAGCTCTCTTTCCTTCTTAAAGTACTTTTAAATATTCTTGCAAGGTATACACCTTACTGTCACATAAAAAATTGCTTAATGCTATTAAAGTTGCAAGACTTTACCTAACAATTACAATTGTACTATTAAATGTAATTAATGGAATGAGTAAGGTACAGTTTCCCCAGCTCAGCCTAGGTGGACAGAGCCTCTACAAATAAATGCCATGAGTTCCTGAAGGAGGTCCTTGGGCTGTCAGTTCTTAAAGTCACAATCTGTGGTTGAAAGGACATCTGAGAAATAACTCTTCATAGCCAATCAAACTTCCTTTTGGTGGCACAGTTAAGCAGAGTATCTGGGATCACTTAGGGAGAGAGCAATTGGAGAGAAGATGGTAACTGATTGGCTATTATTTAAAATGCTGGTTTGCACAATGTAACTCCTGCACCCGAGGCTCAGGGAACATCAGAGAAAAGTGGGTGGCACGATTGTAAGAGCCAGAGGACTAGAGCGCCTGCTTCTAGAGAGTGTATTCTGAACACGACTGAAAAGCTGCACCCATGGAATTTCTACAGTATGCCTAAAGAAGACCTGCAAATGACAAAACCAGTTGACATCCAACATGGATGAGGCAAATTTCACAGGGTCACACTTCTAGATGAAGAGCTACAGGCAATCAGTTGATGCGAAGGGGGGAATCAGTTTTTTGAGGGATGAGCTCCCCGATAAGTTATCTAATCTCAAGTGGACAGCTCTAAACACATGTACACATGAGCACTACTAAATGGTCTAAAAACAAGAAAAAAAGATTCGAAGCTCACATACCTCCCGATAGATCACTAACATGCAGGTTTTGCCCTCTGCTGACCCCTTTTCTTTAGGTGTGAGATACTTTACAGAGTTTTATTTTCCCTTTCCAGGCTGTCCTTGGTGGATATCACAAATGTTTCAACTAGATACTAATGTCATGAGATAAAGGGATGATGCTTCCAGTTTTCTACAATAAGACTTGGCTCAAAGACTTATTTCTTAGTGGTGTAAAAAGCAATGCCTCTGAAAGTTGGTACTTGGTAGGATTAGTTAGTTCTTCATCTGCTTGGGAACTTGACCCTCTCTCTCTGGAAAAAGCACATTATTGTACTTAGTTTTCCTCACAGGCTAGGCAGGTGAGGATTAGTGGGCTTGGTTTGGCTTACCTAGTACTTTTTGGAAAGCTTGGACTACTTTATGGTAGACCATGCACAGTTTGGTTCAGTGCAAGTCCATTACTTCCTGTTGTAGGACACTGGCTAGCACTGTCCCTGAATGTTTCCATGACCATCTACTTCTATAGGCATCTGGCTCTGGCTTCTGACTTAGAAACAAAGATGCCTTCCGCAGGGTCTTTTTATAGTTGTTACTAGGCACTACCATTCCCTCTATTTTTGATTCCTAGTAGGAAGTTAATTTTTGAGCACCTACTGTGTGCCTGACAATTGTAAATGTGGGGTCTCACACATAACGGAAGCCACTCACTATGCTCTGGAAGCGTGTTCTCTTTCCACATGTAGGCTTGTTGTGTGTGTGCTCTCTCTGAAGAAACAACCCACACTGCCAGATAATCCTTCAGTTCTAGAGCAGAAGATGCCCATGGTACTAATTCTTCCTCAAAAGACAAGCATTTTTTTCACCAAACAACAGCTAAAACACATTATTCTACAGAACCACACTACCTCCAACATGCACATTATAGTTATTGACAGATAAAGGAGGGGAAGATGAACTCAAATTCAGGAGATAATATAAAAAGACGAGAACAGAATACATATTTATAGACTCACACTTAAAAAGAAGGGAAGACCAATTGGGAAATTTTCATTTTCTTCTTGGATGTGTACTTAAACAGTCCCATGTGACATGTGTGTCTATGGAAACCTTCGTTTTTATCTCAAAGATAGTGAGGTACTAAAGGCCACTGTTGCCATGGAGTAAGCAGCATTTGCGCTTTATTCCCCTGCACAAGATCTAATTACAGAGATGCTGATAAAATTACGCATTCCTAAGCACAAATTAAGGCCATCCTACAGGAGCCTTCATGTGCACACTTGGTCAGATTTCATTAAAAAACAAACAACAAGGGATGACTTTGAAGAGTCTAAGGAGTAATCAAGTGCAATGTTTTTTAAGAGACTTTTCTTGAACCTTGGGTTAGGGCTGGCAAAATCTCCTGGGTAAAAGGAGCATTTCCACAGTCTAAAGTGAAACTCTAAAGACGTCTCACCATTGAGCTGGTACAGAAGACACATATTTAAAAATCAGTCTTTTTCCTTCTCAGACACCATAATAGATTTGGTATCAGTGAAGGCTGAGCTGCTTGTTTGAAAGCAGAATGTGTTATAAATACAGTTATTCCTCCCATTTCCATATAATCACTGTTTTTATACTTTTACATATTTATGTGTCTATAAACATGCATAATATTTTACATGTAGAGGTTTTATTATCTTTAATTAATGAAACGTCTTCAAGATGTACTTATTTGACTGCTATACAGTATTCTATTAGGCTGGCCCTTCCCGTAACTGATGAACACTTACATTACTTCTAAATTTCTGCAGTTGCAGTATTGCTATGAATGTCCTGGGTACAGCCTCTTGTCAACTCCTTTAAGGAATTTTCTTGAGGTCTATAGACTAGGACACTGAATTTAAGGACATCTATTTATAGAGCTCTCATGTTCCAATGTATCTTCAGGGAACATATCTGTCATCTAGGCTTTGAGTAGTTCTCTACCATCCCATATAACTCTAAGGCTAATTTGCCTTCAAGAGAATTCCATCTTAGAAAACCCTATATCCAGGAACTCCTAATCATTTAAATCCATGTGTCTCTTATGAAAAAGGTGCAGATGGGTCTGTAGCTCCCTACTCCATACCTCTCTACCTAAGGCTTGCTTGCTTCCCACCTATCTTAGATTGGAGTAGAAGTGACAATGCTGTACTTGGGCCATGAACTGACACATTCATTTAATTGAAAAAAAAAATGAAGTCAGACTTAAGCCATCAGAAAATGGGTCTACTTTGGCTGTTTCACATTTGACAGTGGACTGGTCTTAGTACTTGGGTCACAGGGTGACTGTTTCCGCAAATTGGATGAGTTAACTCTAACTCCAAGGTTTTGATAGAGATATATTTAAAATATATAAAAGCATTTCCTAAAAATATTCTATTGGCAAAGATGGATTGGTGTGAACAATGGTTCGATATTCTCAACCCTCTCCAAGTACATTTAGTTAACAAGGTGCCTTCAAACGGTGGAAAAGAAGCAACAGGTATCATTTATGGGTGAGATATTCATGCAAGCACATTGTTACCCAGGGCACATGTTTTCAGAACAAGCAACAAAGAACTTGTTGAGAAATCTCCCTGCATCTCTGCCATGGAGCATGAGTCTGAAAAAAAATCAAGTTTGCTCAAGTAACATGATAACTGGTATTAATGAAGATGAGTCATCAACTGTATGAGCGAAATAGAGTTCACTTAAAGAGTTTTATTGCTCTATACTGAGAATCTAACCACCTGATACAAAAGGGCGCAGCCTCTTTGGAAGTCTACCTCCTCCACGCAGCATTCTAATGCAATCCCGAGTGGGATCACTGGATGACTAAGCTGATGTGTACATGTGGATGGACCGTGGGAGGGACCTATCTGTGTGAGTGATGTTGCCTTGAGGTAGACACATCAGCAGTCTAGTTTTGGAAGGAATCCTAGTGTAGGCTCCATCATAGGTAGCTGAGTGGCCTTTGGCAAGTCAGTTCTCCCTGGGCCTCAGCTTCTCCATCTAGAAATGAGGAGGGGCAGCACACATTTGCCTTAGGCCTCTTCCCACTGTCTTGGCCCATAACTGCCTTTTACATGTGGAGACACTATCCCCAAACTTGTGGTCTGGGTACTAGAGAGTCACTGTGTTGGTCATGTGACTATGGCTGCTTCTGGGGACTTTTCAAAACCAACTTCAAGGAGCTGTTAGGTATTAATGGGCAACACACAGGGAAGTCGTTTCAGCTCTGTTGAGGGAGACAGTGCCTGACCTCAGACACTTTGCAGTAACCTGAGTCTTCTATGCTCCCTTCTTGGAGGACTTCCTCTCAGCCAAATCAGGCCTCTAGGAAGGGACAAAGAATTGAGCCTGTACCAAGGCTTTACTCTGCTCCTTTCTAATACCATGTTTTTCTAGGTGCCGTAACAGTAAAGCAAAACCAAATAGCTATAGCTAGTAAGAACATCTGTGGAAAATGATAAAAGTAGCCCTTGTTTGCTTCACACACAACATAAGGACCATTCTGAGAGCATCTCTGGGCATTCTCTGTCTAGGGGAACTTCTGGAGGCAAGGTGGTGGTAGAGTTCCAGGAAGGAACAGCACGCACACGTACCTGTCTGTATTACTGGGCCAAGTGCAAACTCCCTGGCAGATTGAATCCTTGCCTCCACTCCTTGGTGGCTGTCTGGCCAGCAGGGCAAATGACTATGGATATCTCCAAGCCTCACTGTATTCATGTATAAAGTGGAACAGCCCCATAGGCCTCTTGTGAGGGTCAAATGAGATAAGCAAGTTAAACATACTCGACCCAGGGACCAAAGCCTTAGTAAGAATGAGAATATTATGATTAATATATTTTTAATCGCACACCCTTCTATTTTAGGCACATGAGAAAGTGACTCCCTTGAGTTCTTGAGTAGAAAAGTCAGCAGATAAGAAGTCAAATCCATCACTCATGATAGCCATGGTTGCTGGGTTTCCTTTCTCCCTAGGAATTTTTTCCATTATAAAATGAGAAGCCAAGTCAAATCTGCTCAGTTAACTCTGGCCCAGGAGGTGCTCCTGTGACCCTGTGAGGGTTGGGCTTATCAACTCATGCTTGTTAGTGTGAAAAACTGCTTTCCTATCACAGCTTCTGCCACTTCCCTTATCCTGTCTTTCTTCTGGAACAAGTCGACTTGCAAGACACTTCACTCCCTGTTTTGGCAAACACACTTGTTCTAAGGGAGAGAGAGTTCCGCCCACATGCAGAGCCAGGGGCTACAGACATGGGAGGGGTTATCAGACAGAAAGCCATTCTGCAGGTGCTAGCACATGGAAAGCAGGGATCCTCCCTGCTAGTCATCCCCGCATCTTGAGAGTGCCCCACCGTTTCCGAACCATGGCTCTTAGTGTGATTTCAGAATAAAGCTTAGAGGTCTGTGCTATATTTACCAGTCATTGGAGTAGACAGAGAAACCTCCCTAGTTATATGAGGTACAGAAGGGCTTCTAGAACATGGTGAACTTAAGACAGTAAGTTTCACTGAGTGTACTTGTCTGAAATTCTGTATTTTAAAGTAAAATTCCAGTCTTTATCTTGGCTCAAGAGTACCCAGGAACAGAATATGTTTTGAGAGTTTTGACATCTATTTTGTGTGTACATGTGTGTGTGTGTGTGTGTTTGAATGTATGCATGTGTATGTATAGCAAGTATTGATCAAAAGACATATGCCGAGCAAAAAACTGGGACAGGCCAAGCAATGAAGCCAGTGAACTGTTACAGCAGATCAATGTTACAAATGTTCAGTACAATGTAACAGACAGCAGCATGGCCTCTCAACACTTCAGTTCCAACTCCGCCACTTTCCCCTTCTCTCCCAGCCCCCGATCTTGCATGAGTCTCCTCTAAAGTGAATTTGGCATCTTGCCTATGTGTCTCAAGGTAGGTCCCCTGTGCTTACTGGCTTCTGCAAGAGGCTCTAGCAGTGTGTTCATTTGGTCAATAGTTTTGTAAAATCTATAAAAATAAGATCTGTCAACTGCAAGGTATTATCAGGATGACTTTTTCTGTTACAGCTCCCCTCTGTGTTAGTAGGATTGGTATGGCTGTGGCCTTTTGGGGATCCCAGTCAGGGGAGACACAGTTAGGAGTAATCAGCTATGAATAGAATGGAATACAGCCTATCTCTGCTTAAAGTGTCACTAGCCATCTTGGGCTGGAAATGGTCACCTCTTCCATTGCTAGGTACACAGGTGTAATGACAGATGTCTTATTGTGATGTGGGCATGGCTAGGGCACCAGACATTGGATGTATGTGGGTGGGAAAGGAAAACAAACATTTGGAGCAGGCAGATAGTAGTCTGTGAAGAATATTCCAAACCCTACTGCTCACATATGGGAATTAAGTAAGAAGACTTTCACTTGTCAACAATTTTAAGGAATTATAGCAGTTCTTCCTTATTTATCGTTTCAGTTATATTGCAGTCTGAAAGTATCAAATGGAAGATTACAGAAATAAATGATTCATGAGCTTTAAATAACATTTTAGTATAAGGTTATAATTGTTCTATTTTATTATTTATCATGTTAATCTCTGATTGCATCTAGTTTATATACTGAGTTTTTATCACAGGAATATAGGAACTATCACAGGGTGCATCGAATTTGGTCATATTGGGGTCTTAGGACATATTCCCCAATGGTCATGGAGAGACTTCTGTATTAACTGGGACTGATTAAATGAAGTGAAAGAAGGGCAAAGATGTCAGCAATGATAATAAAGAAGCCATGCCAGCAAAAAATGCTTCTCCCTGTTCCGCACACGAAAAGTATTACAAACATACTTCATGAAGAAACAGTCAAAGACTGTGCAGTTGAAATGTAGAGAAAATCTGGAGAGACCCATGCTTTTAATCTCTGCACTTGAGAGGCTTGAAAGGCAGAGGCAGGTGAATCTCTGTGAGATCAAGACTAGCCTGTTCTCCATAATGAGTTCCAGGCAAGCTGTGGCTACAGGAGACCCTGTCTCAACAAGACCAAAAAAAAGGAGTGAAAAACTATTATAAATGTATATCTAGCAGAAAATTAATAAAACTATGTAAAGTTCTGAACTCTGCCACCTTTATATGCTTCAAAAACATCACTGTGTTTCATTTCATGATTAAACAAGTACTAAGTTCCATAACTGGCTCTGAACTTAACCTTTTTTCCAGAAGGGATTCTAAACTATCTAGTATCAGGTCTCACAAAACTCAGATCTGCCCCTAGAAAGCTCAGAGTTTCTTGTGAGGATGAATGAGAAGAGTTTTGTGGAGAACACACATACAGTACCAATGTAGCTTCTGCCACGCACCTCATGTACAGGAAGAGTCTGCAGCGGAGGGAACTGCCTGTGACCACATGGAGAACACAGCTGCAGAGACGGTGCCAGACGGGTGAGGCAAAGAAATGGGGAGGATGGTGGCACAGTGGTCAAGAGCACGGGACAGAAACGAGGCAGGGAGAGCAGGAGCAGAGGCCGGAAGAGGAGGGCAGTAAGGGGATAAGAGTGAGGACCAACTCAGCAGCCTCGGGCTCTCTGCCTTCCCATATGATCTCGCCTAATTTCCTCATCAGCCCCACGGCCACTCTCACTGACCGCCTCCATCCTGCCTCAGACACCTGGGACTGGAAACTCCCCTTCCTTTTCTTTCCTTTTTTTTCAAGACAAGGTCTCACTCTGAGTCCAGGCTGGCCTCGAATTTATTATGTGGCCCAGGTTGGCCCCCAACTTGTAGCAATCTTCCTGTCTTAGCCTCTGGAGTGCTGGGATAATAGATTTGAGCCACCAACCATATCCAGCTACTTTGGTGACTTTTCAGAAGGGAATGTAATACAAATGCCATGAGTTCCATATCACTCGTGGGAGTGTGGACAATGCTCACTTGTCAAACACTAATATTTCTACAAGAAATAAAAAAAAATGTTAATGTTGAAAATCATTAGCCGATTTAACTTTAACCAGATTTTATCTGATTTATTTGGCTGGGGCAAGAGGCTGGAGGCTGAGCTAAGCCTAGACAGAAGACTTGATCTTGACTTTGTTTTCCTCTGTGATGTGTAAAGGCCATTCATCTCCCTGTGATGAGGCCAGATTACACAACGCTGCCATTTTTGTAGGTTGAAGTGATTGAACACGGGCCATATCTATGGTTCAGATATATGGAATACGAAAACCACAAACTGAGGAAATGCACACGTTCCCTCCCCAGGGACATCAGCCTTTTTTCCTCGCACGGGCAGTCTCACACTGGGTCTGGTTTTCTTCAGGGTGATGCAGACTTGGTCTCATAAATGTCTTTTCAGGTTGAACGGGGACTTCATTTGTTTGTGTAAAATATTGTTTGTGTAAAATAATTCCTAGACGTATGCTGGAAAGGAGGTTGTTCATTTTATGATGTTTTTCTTTCTGAAATATTTGATTCAAGTATATGTCTGAGAATACTTCAATTTTTAAGAAGGTACTCTTGTGAGGGAGAAAATTAAGAGGCAGCAGAAACATGTCTGATCACTCCACAGGGGTAGGAAATTCGTCTGTCACATGAGGTTTCAATCCAAACCTTAGGAGACCCTAATTTTCTCCCAGTCCAGAGGGCTGTGCATGAAGAACCCACCCCAGCCCAAATATATCTAGCAGGACACTGGTCAGCCTGAGAGGAAGTGAAATGGGAGGATGCTGCTAGTAGTTAATGGTTACCAAGTATCAACAAAGTGCAGAAGCCACAGGGCAGGAGGCTCAGCTCTACTCTTCACCAAACCCACAGCCAGCCAAGGAGGAGAAAGCAAGTCTTTTGTTACGAGTCCTACAAGACTTCTCAGTGAAACAATGAAATCAAGAAAAAGATTACTGCATGACTCATTGTTGGAGGTATTAAACATTTTTAGGGGGGCGAATTACATCTTACGTAAGAGTCAGGGTGAATGAAGATGATTTATGACAGCTCTGTGCTTTGTTTCAGGGGAGCACCAGGGACTCTGGTGGTGAGATGGCACATTTAACCTCTGAGCCCTGACCGTATGCTGCTTTCCAGATGAGTTCAAGGCTTGTCATACTCTAGACCTGGAAAGCATATAGGGTATATCTTTGTACATACAATAAAAATCAATTCATTTTCCGAATGTTTAACTCATTCAGGAAGAGACACACGAATGGATCCCAGCTAAATCAACGTTAGCAAATCTTTTCCCTTATCAAATCAGGATATATTAGACTCAGTAAAGGTGCGCTTGACTTATAAATCTACAAATAAACAGCTATTTTCTGAAATGGCAGTTTGATTTATCATCTGATGCTGTTTCCTGTTCATTTATGATAAATAGCTTTTGTAACCCCACCCCCTTACATACAAGGAAGCATTAGATCTGTAAAACAAAGGCATCCCAGTAAACTACATTCTCTAGACCATCAAGAATATCATCGTTTTCCTGGGAAAATGATCATAGAACAGAAATGCTAACTAGAAACCTTTTCTCCATCTCATTTTTGAAGAAATATGAAAAGCTATAATTTTTTTTTATAGACTGACATCTTGAAAGAAGATCTGCAGGAAACACTAGAATTAACCCTCCTGTCATTTACTGCAAACCATTTAGCAGCCTCTACTCCTGGACTATCTCAAGTCATTTGTGGAATACGTTTTAAACCCACTATACTAGAGAAAGGAAAACAGTTTGGGGTTGCTATGTACTCTATGAATCCAGCCACATTTCCAAGCCGGGTTTCAGGCACTTCAAACACTTGTCTTCCAGCAACTCTGATAATCTGACCTGGCTATGAAGGTTAGAAAGCCCAGGTTCCATATCAGGCTGTTTACTTAACACATGTCACATCTAAAATAAGGATTACTTTGGCTGAAAAAGCAAGCCATTTATAAATGTGCATTTATAAGGGCAAAAGTCAAGGCAACTGTGCAAACCACTTGTCAATGTATTTAGAGGAAATTGTGTAATCAACTTAACATACCAGTTAGCCTTTACCTGCAAGGTCAAGCTCAGAGTTCCTGCATGTCACCACACCAGCCAATTAATCACTGTGCAGGAAATTCCACATTTTTCTTTAGATTGAACTATAGAAAGTGGAGTAGGAACAGAATCCAGAGAGGATTTCCTATTCATTTCTTGGTTTCCTCTGACTTGCCTGATGTTTCATAATTTAAATTTTTAAAACTTGCCTGCTACAAAATTTAAAATAGGTCCAAAGTGATATTTTTTGATATGCATTGCTAACGGGCATTTTTTCACACAAAGGTAAATCTAGCTATTTGATGGTGGGCGCCAACTTACTGCTGTAGATTCCAACTAGAGAGAGAAAGCGTTGACATCGTCAAACAACTAACAGATCTTTCATTCCGGAGAGGAAGAGACAAAGGAAAGCTATAAGCTACTAAACTTAAAGAGAGAAAGGAAAGCTATAACTACTAAACTTAAAGCCATTTCCCCTCTTTTTCATGTTGCCAAAAAAGTTCAGTTACATGATTTTTGAAGATATTCCAATTTTATGGTTTTAAAAACAATCTCTTCCCAGTACATTAAATATTTTTTACCTGAAAACGTCTTCATGTCTTCATTCTGCCTTTGTTTTTCAACAGCTTTACTGAAGTATAATTCACATACCATGCAACCCATCCACTCAAGGTTTAAAATTCAATAGGTTTAAGTGTATTTACCCAGTTGTACAACCATCATCACAATCAATTTTAGAACATTTTCATCACTCCATACAGAAACCCCAAGGGCTGGGGGGTGCCACTCAGTGGAAGAGCACATGCTTGCCACATGCGAGGCTTGGCTTGGCTTCTCAGCAACACCTCAGCCAAAGAAACCCCCCATCCCGGACCAGTCACTCTGTTTCTCCTGCACCTCTCTGCCCGCAGGTAACCACTAAGCTACTCTTCTGTCCCTATAGATTTACCTCTTCCAAATATTTCAGACAAATGCCTTCTTTCAGTCAGTACATTTCTGGGGTTCACCCACACTGAATCAGTATTTCACTTCTTGTTATGGCTGAGCAATCTGCCACATCTGTCCATTCAACGGTTGAGGGGTATATATGTCGTTTCTACTTTTTGGCTATACTGCACAATGATGTATTGAATATTTACGCACAAGTTTTTTATGAGAAATGTTTTCCTTTGTTTTAGATACAGATACCAAGGTGTGGAAATGTTGGGTCATACGGCAACTTCACATTTAGAATTTTAAGCAACTTCTCATTTCCCAAAGTGATTATTCTGCTTGTATTCTTTTCTTTGTGTGCGCGCGTGTGTATGTGTGTGTGCATGTACCTATGCGTGCTTGTGTGAGTATGTGGAATGCATGTAAGGTTGAAGGACAACCCCAGGTGTTGGTCCTCTCCTTCCATCTAAGAGTTTGAGATAAGGTCGCTTGCTCATAGCTGCACAGGCCAGGATAGCTGGTTTGAAAATTTTCAGGGCTTCTCCTGCTTCTACATTTCATCTCGCCATAGGAATTCTGGGATTAGATATGTGCTACAGCGTGGTACTTTACACAGATCTTGAGATTCAAACTCAGGTCCTCATGCTTGCTCTGCAAGCACTTTGCCCAGTGAGTCACCTCTCTAGTCCACAGTCTGCACTCTTATTGGTAACTACAAGGGTTCCTATTCTCTAGTCCTTCCACTACTTGTTGTCTGTCTGGCTTTTCTATTTTAGCCATCCCAGTAGGATGAGGCATGGCACTGTGATTCTCACACCATCTCAGACAATATTCAGAGGAGGATTTCTTTACGGCTTTCCTATGCCTAGGATGATCCTAACCATCCAATTAACGATGAGAGTCGTGTACAGTAGACACAAAGGAAGGGACTGAAGGAAGCACATAAGCCACACAAGAAGTCTGGGCTGACTGGAGTCTTAGCCTGAAGCTAGAGTGTTCTGAATTTCTAGACATTTTTGAAAAGGATAACCAGGGCTGGAGAGATGACTCTGTGGTTAAGAGCAATGGTTGCTCTTGAAGAGGACCCCGGTTCGATTCCCAGAACTCTCATGGCAGCTAACAATTGTCGGTAATTCCAGTTCTAGGGGATCCAACCCTTCTTTTTACCTTGGGCACTGCACAATACGAGTACATTTACACACATGCAGGTAATACACTCATACACATAAAATAAAAATAATGAATTATTTTTAAAAGTATAACCAAAACCATTCCCAAAGGGCACTCATGCTGCAGTTTTGCTTGGTTGCTGCTTAGTGTTTTCTTTGCATGACTTGCTTTCAGGAGAACAAACTCAGTCTTAAGTAGAAAGTCTAATTTTTTTTAAAAAACAAGGATTAATTTTGCTTCTGAAAAGCCATTTGGAGCTTCTGTGTTATCTGAGTAGCTTCCACACTTATGTCTCTACTCTCTGGGAAGCTTGGCCCCAGCAACAAGAAAGATAATCCTCCTCTGTGGACATTCCCACAACTAGCTCTATACACATCTGGATGGCAGTTCAATAGTCTACTGTTATTCAAACAATTTGTAATCACAAATTCTGTGTGTCAACTAACAAGTCGGGTGTATGGCTTCTCAGTATTCTGCAGCATGCAGTATGCACAATTTACAAATAAAATAAAAATCTACAGCAGAGACAATGGCACATTCTTTCTTGAATAACAGAGTGAAAAAAGTGTCTCTGTTGAAATACAAGACATAGCTTGTTATTTTGATGGTCAATGAAAAGAGGTTCGGAAAACCGTATTTCATCTGTTAAGTCTCTTAGCATGGGAAAAAAACTGTATATGTGACGTGGAAGAATCTGGGGTCACATGTTCCTTCAAGCTGAGCTCCAAGCAGAGATGGTACAGCCAACACCACCAGTAAGTCTGAAATGCCACAGAAAAAATTCAAAAGCCTCCTGGTTACAAGACCTAGGGGGCTGGGGACAATGGCGAAGGTGGCCAGACATCTTTTCTCTCACCTCTTGCTGCGAGGATGGAGGGAAAGAAGTGCTGAGTTCAGCTGCCCAAACAGCTGCTTAACCAGTTTGGAAACAAAGAGTTTGATAAGGCCAGAGGAAGTGAAGCTGAGCTTGTCCTGAGGAAAACCGGCTGGGGATAGGCTCTCCATGTGTGTGACTTCTCTGTCTACAGACAAGTATGACAAAGTGGCAGAGACAATATGCTTATGAGCAGTCACCAGGGGATACGGAGGTGTCAGGAAACACAACTGGGGCACAGCTGTGTATTCCACCTACTTTGTCTGACTGGTAGTGCTTTGGGCCCCGACCCTGAGGGCCACATGTATCAAAGGGCATCTGGAGTCATTCCAGGCCGGCTCAGGCCTTGGAATGGCTCATTTGAAAGGGCTACTGCTTAATTCAGAAAATTCAGGGTCTGGAAGGTGCAGCATTTCTTTCCTGGGAGGGCTTCCCCTAGGCTTCCTCACTGGCTTTCAGCCCACAACACCATAATTTGACTCTCCAGTCTTAAAAGAAACTTAATGGAGGACAGCTTTCCTTCCAAGGTAAACAGAGTTCTGTCATATCGTAAATGCAACAACCTCGTAAGAAAATAACCATTAAAATCCAGGTGGCTCATGAGAGGAAGAAACTGTCACCATTTATTCAAGGAGAAAGGATTAGTCCACCCACACAATGTTAATTCTGTTAATACTTCAAGCATGTAGTCATTTTTTTCTCTTTCTCTGTTGAGACAGGGTTTCATACCCCAGGCTGGTTTCAAACTCACTGCACAGCTGAGGATCACTCTTGTCTCTGTCTCCTAAGTACCAGAATTCTAGTCCTATATTGTCATGCATGCATGGTCAATTTTGCAATCCTCAGGCATTAATGGTGGACCTGTTCTGTGCCAAGAACTGTGCTAAGTCCTAGAGATACCGAAAAGAAAGGAAACAAAATCCCTGATTTCAAGTCTCACAGCCTTGGATGAGAGTCAAGTCTGTATGGAATAATCTAGAACTTAAGATTGATAGATGGGATTTAGGAGAGTGGGGAAGTATTGAGGGAAAAAGAGATGTTTTAACTGAGGGCCTGTAGGCTGTGTGGACTTTACCCTGACGGCAGGACACACAGGCACGGAGCATTAGGAGAGCAAGAACGGCTCAACAAGACTTCCCCAGTAAGACAACAAATCCCGCTAGCAAGAATCCAAGGAAGGAATTTGAAGTCCTTTTTCACCCTCCAGTCTTAGGATTGCAACTGTCTCCAGAGCTGGCAAGGATAAGAACTTGACTGTTGTGTGGGAACAATCCAAGACCCATCAACCAGACAAAACAGGAATCTTGGACCTGTGTGGACTTGCTGGGCCTAAGTAATCATGCTAGGGTTTGCCTGCAGGTAGGGAAGTTCCACCTGTTCTCACCTCCTCACACCCACTGGAAGGTGCCAAGTCTATGGCTCAGGTAGCAAGCCAATCATACACAGGAAAAGCAGAAGGTATTGTAAGAAATACATATTATATACATATAATATATATGTTCTCTAGAGGTTATGTCTTGAAAAGAAAGGTGGCCACAGCCAGCTTCAATTTGCCAAGGTCCCTGTGGGTCTCAGTGCCCCCCACAGTCATCTTCTCATGAATGGAGTGCTCCTGTTCTATTTTCGAGGTACCACTGCATTTCACACAAAGAGGCTTCGCCTTAAGATCACAGGGCTGGATTAAAACCTTCTGTGCCAGTCCTTCCACCCCCTGGGCACACAGGCTCCTTCCTCACAATGTGCCTAAAATACCACATACCCCTATCTAGGCTTCCTAGCAAGAGTCTTTTAAAAATTCTGCCTGGTGATTTTGCTAGGACATTTGTCATCTTTATCATCTTCTGAATGCTAACAAATCTCATGGTAATTTCCAACTCATTGGAATTTCGTCTTTTAAAAATAATTGTCAGGTATTCAGTGAATGGCTTGATCGTTACAGACCCACAGAGTGTGGGGATGGGATGAGACCAGGATGTCATTTAGAGACAGCACATCTGATGCCTGCATCTCCTTTGAGGACATCCTTGAAGGTATTCTGTGTGCCTGAATGCTTCTACCAACACCATCTCACTACTCGATTTCTATCTGGGGTGGCTCTGTTATTGAGCTCACTGTTGGCCAGAACGTAAGTTCAGGTAATTTCTAGCCACTGTCCCCGAGTCAAGCTTTTGGGGGACACGAAGGATGGTCTAATTACTCTCCCCCAGAATGACCTCTGTGAATCTGAGGGGGACTATGTAGTGCGTCTCAAATGCACCAAGTTCGCACAGGTATCTCCAGTTTTGCAATTCAGACCAGACAGACAGTTATAAAGTGATGCCGTCTCCTTGCCTTTGGTTTCTGTCTTAACTCTGCTGCCTGTCACAGTCAACACAATTCCATCCCTTCCCTCATTCCTTTCATCTAGCTTTCCATCTACCCATTTACCCATCAAGCCATCTATCCATCCCACAATTACTGAAAGGTAATTGGTAATTGGGTAGGATACTGTTCTAAGGACCAGGGTTGGAGGAGCGAACAAGACTAAGGTAAGGTTTGTGTCTGCATGACGAACTAAGTTGCAGGAACTCAGAATAATCAAGTAACTTAAAAAAAGAAAAGACCACAGAGAATACATTATATTAGGAAAGGCAGATAAAAATCTTTCCATAGGCACCAAGGAGAAAACTGAAGGAAAAGCAGAAAAGGGAAGCCAAGTGAGGAGGAGGGACAGCATTCTAGAGTTACATACGCATGCACAGCCGCTTCAGGTTTCTATGTACATTTTAAAGCTGACCATTCCAAATAGAGCCATTTGTAAATTCCACGTCACCTGCTTGTAGCACCCCAAATCTCATTCATTGATCCTGTTTCTCTGGGATCTACAAACATGCTGGTTTCCTCTGGAATTTCAATTAAGGAAGGTCTGGTGGCCCTTGGAGTGCCGTAGGGGACTCAATGACCAGACTCAGAGAATATTAATTTCAGCTAAGTTGCGGGATTTCTGAGTAGAGGAAGAACAGGGTATTTAAAGGAAAAGCCAATCCACAGACTCCAAGAATAGGCTTTGTGTATTCTGACCAATTAAACCTCCCCAAGTTTTTAACAGCTTTGTTTATGAAGCCCATATTGAAAATTAAATGTTTATGACAATTTTTGGAAGGTGAGGTATAGAACTTGGCGCAGCACTTATTAATAACTGGTGGATGACTGGTGTGAGGAAAGCAGTTTTGAAACAGCTGTAAACAATACATCGGCAGAGTGTTTCAGCTATTTGTAGGCTTGGGGCTTGCCAATTTGTAATTAGTTGCAGATTTTCAATTAAGTCTCAGCAAGAAAAATAGTTTTATTTGCATTGTTTACTTGGCATTTAATTTAAGAAGAATCCAATTGATTGGTTTTAAAGACATGAATTTGGAGGATTGGGATAAAATAAACAGGGACATTTTTTAGTGGTCCGACATCTGCTTTTTTTTTTTTTTTTTAAGAGTGTAACAAGTGTAACAGAACTTGGCCCTGATTCAGTCAACCTATCACACAATCTCAAAAAGCCTCCTGTGCAATTTGTCAAAAGGAGGACTTTTGGCAACTGAATATAAAATTCTTGAGATTTGTAATGAAGAACATAATGAGAGAGAGAAAGGGAGAGAGAGAGAAAAAAAGAGAGAGAGGGACGGAGGGGGAAGGAGGGAGGAAAGGACAAAGAATACTTGCATTTCTTTTTTGCTAATTGCAACTGGTAAATCACTGTAGTAACTTAAATTCAACAGAAGATCAAAATAATTCTGATTTTGAAGTTAGTCCTTTTTACTGTGTTACTCAGGACTTGGGGTTCCTTATGGGCCCATAATTTTGTCTTTGGAGAAGAATATTTAAATCCCACAATCACGTATTTATTGAAGACCTACACAGTGGTTACTGTCAGAGATAGGAAAATGGGTAAGGCAAGATTTGGTGTCCAAAGGACAGAGATTTACAAAGATCTCTAATTACAGACTGGCTGTACAAGTGCTATAATAAATAAAGTGGTAGGATTAGAGAGAAAGGAGGAATTCACTGTACCAATGGATCAGGTGGAGTGAGAAGGTAAAATGAAATAGACTGCAAAGGGGAAGAAGATTCGTGCATTGGGAGGAAGGAAGAGCATTGTCAGAGAGGAAATCTGATACATAAAGAGATGCAGGAGCAAGTAAGCATCATGTGAGAGACCCAGGAGCAACTAGGGTAGCTGGAAGAGGGGATCAAAGGATGGCTGTGAGGCCAAGAGCCAAGTGAGGTACAGGCTGTACAGACTGTTGGCTTGAAGGTAGTAATGAACACAGACTCCATTCTGACAAAAGGAGGAGCCACTGGAGAGAACTGAGCAGAGCAGTGACATGGTCAGACGAATCTGTGATTGAGAAAGACCAGCTGGGGAATGAATGGTGTTTGCATCAGGCAGCAGCGGTCAGAATGCAAATGTGAATTGACTGAAGCTATTTCAAAGCTGGAATCCATAGACCTTAAGGAACAATTGGATGATAGGAGTGGGAGAAGCGGACGGAGACTGACTGTTATTACCCAAACCAGACTGTACAAGGGGGGAGCTAAACCTGACAGACAGACCCCCCCCCACCAGAAAATGCTACAGTAGAACACCAAGAAACTCAAAAACATTGCACCAAGTAAAAGAAGACGGTGGTAAAGGTCACATACCATCAGAGTTCAATGTATGCATTACCCAGAATGGGCAAATCCACAGAAACAGTGGCTAGTAGGCATGGGTGTGACCATTCAGTGAGTGCACAGATTCCTTTAGAGAATGCTTGGAACTAGAGAGAGGTAATAAATGTCTAACATGGCAAATATACCGATTGGTTCACTTTAAAATGTTAATTTTATGCAATGTAAATTTTTAACTGAAAAATAAAAGTAGAAATAAATTTAAAAATCAAAACTATAAACAAATGAACGGGGGGAACCCCCCCATGGCAGCCCAGGGCACTCAGCATTGTAGAGTTGCACAGTGAATCTTCTCTTAAACACAAACAGCACCAATACAGACAGAGATCTAAGAGAAGGAATGCTGGGGCCCAATGATGGTACCCAAGCAGTGACCATAATGCCTGTCTGGTTTCCAGTGGACATGGCCCCTTTCCCTTTGTTACTGGGAACATTTTCCTTGGAAGGCGAAGGGTGATGACTTTGGGAAGGTTTCCTTGCTTCTCGTGGCTGCACCCTTTACTTGGGGGCTCTATCTTTGCTATGTCACACTCTGGCTAACCTGGTAATTTGAGTATTCCATCTGTCATGTGAAAACATATTAGAGGATGGGAGAAAGCAGCAAAGCATACACAGAGATTGGCACCAGGTCAGGAAATAGGAGGGAAAACTTTCTGGCATTCAAATTGGTCATCAGTAGCCCAAGGGGAATAAAGGGTTTCCCAATGCTCAGTGCATCAACGGGAAGATTAATTAACATGTGTAAAGGCCACACACAATGCAAAAGACCCAGTAATGGATCTCCAAAAGCCGAAGTCCCTGTTTTCCAGAAGGGTCATGAAACAAGGACTGGAAAATATTCCCTAGAAGACAGAGCTGGATGACCTCGGCTGTGAAGAACATTGCAAAGAAAGGACTGGGCTTGTCTGGGATTCTCTCCATTCTCAAGTTGAATCTGATCTGACAGATGTGGTGAGTAATTAAACCCTTGTCCATTCATAGTCTGAATGCTTGCACGGCACAGAGAATGGGGCAGGAATAATGAGAGGCACAGCCCCTCTGGGACTATTCAGGAGTGCTGAAATTTGCATGGTCACATGAACCCGAAGGAAGTGGATTATGCTGGCCTGGCCAGGAAGTGGAGATCGCCAAAGCTTTCGCATTTGCATAAATCATAAGGCTGGAAGGCCGAGAGGCTTAAGAGCTCTCCGAGGAGCCCGGTTGTAGCTGGCTTTCCTGGAGTCTCATGTCTGTCTGTGGCTACATCCTTCTCAGAAGGTTTCAGGTGATTTAACTTGTGATGTCATTTCATCAAGTTTTGTCAATATGTAGCTTTAAGTTTCCAGAAATGGGATTTTTTTTTTTTTTTTTAAATAAACAAGTGAAGTTACTGCAGAGTCTCTTAGTGAAGGAATTCCTTTAATCACTCTGGAAAAAAAGGTGAATTGGTAAGGGGTAACACATTTCATTATGATTACTGCTGTCAAATCATTTCTAATTGTGTAACAAGGTGCTTCAGGAAAGAACTGTTTGTGGCTTAAAAAAATAGTTAATGCCTCTCAAAAAGGATTACTTTCGCTTTAAGCTTCAAATGAAGGCTACTGATTAATTAATCCATTTACATAAAAATGTCTTGGATCAGTTACCTGCAAAGATAATGGGTGAAATCTACCCTGTAATTGGAAAAAGAAAAATTGCTATGTGGAGTAAACATATAGAAGTCATGCACCGAAAGCAAATGGAAGTCATTAATTAAAAACAAATGTCAAAAGTTTCATTCGAATCTGTGCAATATGGGTAATGTCAATATGCTTAATGGAATAACCTTTCCTTAAGTGTGCCTTTCCTTCAACATTGTGTTACATAATTTTCTTACTGGAAGTCATAACCCAGCACTAGGAAGGTTGAGGTAATAGGATGTCAAGTTTGAGGCTAACCTGGCCTATAAAGGGAGTTCCAGACCAGCTTCGGTTATATAGTAAGATTCAGTTCAAAATGCACCTGTCAACAAAAAGATAGAACTTCAGGATGGTTCAAGAGCTCAGATGGAAATCTCTCTTCAGCCCCCAGAGTACAGCTCGCTGCATGCTCTCTCCCACAGTCACAGACTTCAATCACCATGCTTGACTACAGCCTTGCAACTTTAACTCCTTAGGTTCTTTTTAAAAATTATTTTATGTGTATGAGGGTTTGCCTGCATCTATGTACATGTACCCATGCTGTGCAACGCCTATGGAGGCCAGAAGAGGGTGGCAGGTCCCCTGGAACTGGAGTTAGCCACCATATGGGTGCTGGGAAGCAATCATAGGTCCTTTGCAAGAGCAGCCAATGCTTTTAACTGCTGAGCCACCTCTCCATCCCCCTCAAGTTCTGTATAAGCCCTACACAAGTCCCACATGGACATAGTCAAGACACAGCTAGAGTGCAAGAAGGAAGTCAGATATTTACCAGTGAAAAGGAATCAAGTTTCTTAATCAAATGGAAAGTATGCATTAATTATAAGTAATGCTTTAGCATTAGGTATAAATTATTCAGACTACACGGGGGAGGGGGATTCTTTATAGAATTTTCACTGTAAAATATACCTCACAGCCAATTGTATCTTCAGAGTAGCTTGTCTTATCTTTGATGACTTAAGTTTGTTTTCCCAAATTGAGGTGGGATGCTAGAGAAACTGCTGTCTTCTTGTTAGACTGATTGACACAGATGGCTAAGTAAAATGAAAAGAGGAATGGGAAGAGAAGGAGGAACTAAGAAGGGAAAATAAAACACAAGAATGGAGAAGATAAAAAAAGAGCTCAAATGTAGCTCAGTTGGTAGAACACTTGCCGAGGAGGCACAAGGCCCTGGGCTCTATTTCCAACACCACATACACTGATTATGGTGACAAGGCACGCACTTGTGGTCCAAGTATTCAGGGGTGTGGGCAGAAGTACTAGCAGTTCAAAACCATCCTTGGCTACATAGAGAGTTTGAAGTCAGTCTGAGTTTTTAAAAAAAGGAAGAAAATAAAAGAGAAATGAGAAGAGAAGGGAAAGGCTAAAAATCCAACCAAACGAAACTTCCCAGTTCATCAAAGTACAAACTGTGATGATCAGGAAAACCAAATGCTCAGTCTTGAGGAGTGATAAGGGAGTGAAATGGCAGTGTCCACAGGTCACCTGTCAAAGGGGCTCTATGTGTTAGTGAGCTGGCAGGAAGTGGCACTCAGGCATGCTAGTCCCTCACCATTCCACATTCCATATGAACTGAGAGCTGGAGTACACGCAGTTCCTCTTCCAGACTGACAGGTTCAAGCACAAGGTGACTATCAATAGGCAGGGCTGAGATGAGGAAGTGTGGACAACCTCTGGGAGACACGTTGTCACAAGCAGACGGGAGAAGTCAAGTTCTAGGAAAGTCCTTAAGGATGCAGAGAAGTGAGGGACAGAATGGATGAAACCTCTGGTTTGCTGGCAGCTGTAATCTTGCTTCCCTAAACAACCCATTTCCCCTTTAAAATCATGCAGCTCATTCATATATTTTGTCAAGGAGTTCCATGCGGCTTATACAAGAACAGAATCGGATGTGCCCCTCACCCCAGTTGAGGAGTGTGCCCTTTGAGGACCCTGAAGAGCTAAAGAGACATTAAAGAACTCATCCTGGTGGTGCTGCTGGGGGGGGGGGTGCTGGATTTGAGGTTCAGATACTCACCCCGTGGCCTGGGAACTTTCTGGCGAGTATGAGGCTTTCTACCCACAGAAATTGGAAGCACTCTTGAAGAATCAGATGTAGACACACATGACCCTTGTCTATGTCTTGGTAGAAAGAATGTTGCATGCTACACCAGGAGCATCAGCCTCATTCATGCAACCTGACTCTATTTTTTAAAATTACATTTATGTATGTATGTACTTGGGGTGTGTTTGTGTGTGTGTGTGTGTGTGTGTGTGTGTGTGTGCCCATCCATGTATGGAGCTGAGAGAACAACTTGCAGAGTTTGGTTCTGTCCTTCTATCACGCAGGTTCTGGGGATCCAATTCAGGCTGTCAGGCTTGGCAGTGCCATTTCCTGCCAAGTCACATCCTGGGCCCCTGATTCTATTTTAATTGCTGTTCTTGCCACTAATGACAAGGGGCACACCACGGGAGGGGCTGTTTCTGAAGTGCTTTACTTGTCAGAGTGCTGGGGTATGCCCATCAGTTTGTGTTGCTCTGGTTGCTATTGTTGTCTGTTTTAAATGCACTCAACTTCACTGAGGGAAAGTTTTTTCAGACTCTCCACAAATCTTTTCTTCCTAAACTTACAGTTTTAGTTTTTGAGCTGTAAAATGGAGACAGTGATTCTGGTCTTTTGGGGACTGTTGATATTTGGTGGTGAGCATGATGCCTGGCAAAGAGGGTGCACAGCAATACTGATTATTGCAGAAATGTTTAAGGCTATGAAAACCGATTTATTTTCTTATTTTAACTCCCAGGAGTTTAGCTGTCCAGGTCTGTTTGTATTCATTTTGGTCTCTGCTGATATCAACACATTATTAAGGAGTGTTAGAAATGTTAATCCAAGAGAAACATACGCTCTGTGTCACTGACCTTTATAAGTGACACCTTTTCATTACTTATTACCTTCCCAGGACTGCACAGTGGCCTTTCTCTCCCCACAATGGCTTCTGTGACTTCTAGGGTAAAGGGTGGCTCGGAATTTTTCTCATCAAGGCCATACAAATTCTTTTTAAATAGTTAAGAAGGAAACAAAACTAAAAAGACAAAACCAAAAACAACAGAAACCCCAAAAAGGGTGACACAGCTGCTCAGGGTGCGCAGTTTGTCATGCAGCACTGGGGCTATGTAGCCACTTACGGGTACACTCTGAGCCAGTGCAGGGTTGGGACTATTGGCCACCTACAGGTAGACCCTGGCCAGTTGCCTCCTCACTGACAAGGAGAGAAATCAGAACATTTCTCTCATAGGGTTAGTGTAAAGGTCTAAAAAATCTAACAATGTGCCAGTACATGAAAACTCCTGGGTAGGAATCAGGGCACTAGGCACAAGGCACATTCAGTGTCTGTTAGTCACTGCTACGGAGCCCTGGGGGCTTGGAGCCCCTGCTTACCCCTGAGTGTGATTCTATTTCTTTTTTCCCATTTCAGGAAATTCATTTGTACTTAAAAATTGTTATTAAGCTGGGTGTTCTGTGATACCCATGTTTAAAAAGGTGGAGATACCTGGTTTTGTTAGTCAACCAACTGAAGATTGTGATTCCCATCTAACCAGGACCCTTAGAATGCTGGGATAGTACTCAGGACAACTTTCTTCTTTCTTTTCACAAGCTGCAAAAACTGCCTTTATCGATCACAAGGGATGTTAAAAAGCAGAGGCATTTCTAGAAATTTCTTGTTCGCTGAGTAGTTGTTGATAAATGCAAACCAGCTGTCACCCTGTAACACAGGCCCACACACTCTACTGCCAATTTCACCAGTTATAGGACAGTTTCCATTTTTTTCTTCTTTTACTTTTAGCTTATGTTTCTGCTTCTATTTAATGGAAAGAAAACAAACAAGGAAACTTGACTCTCTGAGGGGACTGCTCCACAGAAGGTAAGAAACTGGGAGCTAGAGAGATGCTCAGTGGTTGGGTGCATACTGTGCATACAGACAGCAGAAGTTTGTTCCCAGCACCTAGGTCAGGTGGCTCACAATTACCTGTAACTTCAGTTCCAGGGGGATCTGCCATCTCTTGGCCTCCTCAGGTACCTGAACTCAGATGCAGTTTCTCCCCATAACCTCTATACATATAATTAAAAATAAAATAAATCTCTAAGAATGTGAGACATTGTCCTGAGGGAAAACTCCCTTTCTGTGATAAATGAGATGACTGGTGACTTTGAGTTTACACCATCTCTTGCCTGCAGCCTGTTGCGTCATGGATACACTACATAGAGTCAGGGCCCTCAGTGAGTGGAGCAGGGTATGCTGGGAATGCAGAATGCTAGGGGTAGGAGATAGGAAAGGCAAGGCCCATATTCAACTCCTTATGTTAGCTGATCCTCAGCCAGCCAGGTGTCTTGAGAGCTAAGCGTGACTTTTCACAAGCCTAGGTTTTAATGCCAGATTTTGGATTCCTTCAAAGAACAGATTTAATTAATCCTGAGTCTTTAGGGAAGACAGAAAGACATGACAGGAAGATGTAGAGCAAGGTAAAAACCAGACAGATACATAATTATATCTGTTTTCCTTTTATTTATAAAATCTTATTGTGAAAATTGAATATAGTGATTTCTTCTCATGGTTACTGTCAGTAGATCTGCAATCACTACAGCTTTTCTGTCCAGAAAATGGGTCACATCTGTTGACAAGTTATTTCATATGAAGTTAATATAGACCCTCAAGCCATCAGAAGACACTCCTGGCAACCTGCTGAGGGTCAGGTAACGTTACTGTACTTAATTCATGCTCTACAGATTCTTTGGTGAACGAATGACTACTTAGAGTTACCTCCTGTCATAATTTCTTCTTGTAAGCAACTTCAACTTCCGACAAATTATCAGAAATTTTTCCCTGAAGGGAATCATTTGGGAAAGAATGTGGTGTCTCCTTTTGCTCTGTTCAGCTTTGGTTCAACTAAAGTTTGCAGAATGTCTACCACATGCCCTGCTTTGGCGTGTTTTGGAGAGGTATACGGTGGAGAACGCCAGGCAAACAACACAACAGCAGAGTACTTGAGGTTTTGCTGCTGGCTGGTTTCCGTTTGGTTTATAGTTTACAGTCCATGAAGCACTGAGAAAGTCTTAGTTCTGTTTGCATGACTCTAGTATGTAGCTTTTAACACATGCAACTCACACTGAACTTGACTGCACCCCAAGTGGCTTGTGCCCCATTCCATAAGACAGGGTCACTAACTATGCATTGGGATGATGAGGCAGCATAAAATTGCTCTAAATGTTGCCTTCTCACATGTATAAAAGTTAAGATGTCACAGACTGTCAGTAAGTGGCTCATGGACCAGCACCAAAGAATCAATGCTGTCCAGTGGAATGATTAAACATTGTCACTCTGGTCCAGCTACATGTGTCTTCTGTCCAAACCCACATTGATCTCTTGATGCCTCTAGGATGTGCACATTGGGAGTGAGTCACGAAAACAAATGATTGCAAGATGGTGTGAGGTCTGGACGGCACTGAAAGTGTGTTTACAGTTTTGTATTTATGCCCATTTCTCTAGAGATCAGACTTTTTGTTAGACTCTCAAATGGATGTATCATATAAATGGTAATGATAACCCTTAACACTTTTTCATTGCTTAGCAAATCTGGTTAAAATTTCCACATTAGCTAGGCACAGTGGCACCGGCTGGCAATTCCAGCACTCAGGAGGATGGTATAAGAAGATTTTGAGTTTAAGCCTAGCCTGGAATATGCAGTGACATCCTGTCTCAAAAACACCTAATGCAGGCATCATCAACAGTGGTTGCTTAATACTACTTGGATAACAGGTTGTTAGAGAATGGGATCATAGGTCAGTCAGAGTGGGCAAAACTGAAACCACTGATGAATCTTGTCATCATAAAAATGATGCACCCAGACACCATGTACCTCCTGAAATGATACAGCTGAACCTACTTGGATTGTACTGGTCTTATACATGCTGACACAAAACACTGTTTCTTTTTTTCATCTACCACCTCTAGCTCTTACAGTCTTCCCATCCATCTCTTCCACAAAGTTCTGAGCCTTCTGCGGAGGGGTAAGATGTAGATGTCTCACTTGGGGATGGCCACTCTGCAGTCTCCTATTCTCTGCACTTTGACCAGCCCTAGCAGTGGAACTATTGGCAATCAATAGCTGCTGGGAGAGGGACAGTCAGTTTTCTTTAAGGGTATGATGTCGAGTAGATTGACCATGCTCCAGGGGATGGGCCCATACCCAAGAGTATTCAAGGAACACAAATTACATTTGACAGGCCTCAAATAAATAGAGGACATGAAGTATGGGGCGGGGGCACAAAGGTGGGGGGAATTTGAGAGAAGATGGGAAAGTTTCTGAATACAACCTGTCTCAAAAAACAAAACAAAACAAAATAAACAGCATCATAGAGATAGGCCAAATCTACAGTGTGGTAATTTTCACAGAGCAACAATCTGACTTTTTCAAATAATAGACACAATAAAAAAGAGGAAAATAATATGTAATACATTTTAAAAAACACTCATGGAAATAGCAACCAAATAAGATAGGTATACCTTTAGATCATGATTTAAACTGCCCGGCTGTAGACAATTTTGAAAGACCTAGGAAAAAATGGTCCAGGACAGGGCTGGTAATTATTATTAACTCTGGGAGGTGTGAATATGGGTATTATGGTTGCGTTTCTGAGTAATTACGCTGTGTGTGTCAGCGCGGCATATTGAAGTATCCGCAGGTAGAATGAGGCATCTTACATCTGCTTTCAGTGCCCCAGGGAAACAACAGGAAAGGAAGAGGAAGCAAAACAAGAGTGGCCAGCGGGGCGTGGTGGTTCACATCTGAAATCCAGGGCTTGGAGAGGGGTGGGAGACTGCAAGGGATGCATGCTGAAGGTACAGAGTGGGGGAGGGGATGTCACACCCATATGATTTCCTGTCTTAGTGTACTGTATACATCTCTGAAATGAAGACTTAAAAATGAGAAGGAGTCTTAGAAAATAAGGCAAACAAGATGGGCAAGCTAATGAAAATGCAACTAATTACTGAGCCAGCAGGTCAAGCCACACCTGCCTAGGCCCAGTACCTTAGGGAGAGCAAGCACAGACCGCACAGGAGGGACTTTGATCTCACTATACTTGGAAAGTCACAGCAGGGAGCACTCAGAGTCCACAATCCTGAAAGAGGATGAGGTAGCTTCCTGATGGATAACAAAAGATGGAGATTTCCAGAATCTGCATGGGAGAGGCAGCATGAAGATCCTAGCCATTGGCCAGTGTGTTTACCTTATTCCACACCAAGTACAGCAGAACCAGGCCTCCCAGGATTCTATGATACACAACTGGCAATATGCCATGGCAAGTGACCCTCAGGGTTAAGGCTACATGTCTTTTCTTTAGCTCCCTATCCTGCTGTAGGTTACTAATGCATTAAAGGATAAATTTGGCTTCCAAGGTACTGGGTCAAAAGCAGTAACATAATACTTGATATAAAAATGACCTACTGGGGCCTGTAACATCTTCATGCCAGCTTTTTTTCAATTAAATGACCACAATGAGCAAACAACTATCAACACTGGGACTGCGTGGGATACAAAGATATGCAGGGTCTGCAACAGTGAACCACACGATGCTTGTAGGAGAAAAAGGGGAAAGAAAGTTCTCAGATGAGTTCAGCTTATATCTTATTCAGCTTTATAGTCCTTTGAGCTCTTGTTAGGAATTGTCTACAAGTTTCCATGATTGCAGTTAGAGGGGCCTGATGCTCTCTTTGGGTAAAAACAACTGTAATATCCATATGACATTCCCTCAAACTCCAGAGAACCAGGAATCTTGCTACTGTATGCTCAGTGGCTAGAGCAACTTCTTATACCTTAATCACTGAAAACTAAACAGAAACTTTGCCTAATTGGGTTCTTTAATTTTCTCTGAGGCTATTCTACACATTCAGATTGTATTTACTTTTTGTACAATTAGTCATTTCTTTCTAATCAACAGCAAGCATGCTTTTGGAATTGCAGGCTGGACCATTTAGCCGGGTGGGCCATTTGAACTTGAGACTAGCCATAGGATTCAAGAAGTCAACCTGTCATGTACACATAGCATATTCCTCTCTAGTTATTAAGCAGAAATTCAGCACGAGTCTTCAGTCTTAATGCAGAAGGAAATGCTGAATGGAACTTGAGGCTCAAGACTTAGTTGTTTGTTTTTCTTTTTCCCAGAAAATCACATGTAAGTACTTAATTCATTTTGAAGTTTTGAATCTGAGGAATCCAGCAGCTGTTGCTGCTAAGAGTTCTTAGGGCTCAGCAAGGCCAGATCTTACTTGTAGTTCTCTACAGGGCAAGGCATTCACCCCAATCCCCATCAGTATCTTTAACTCACTCTACTGTGCAACAAAATCAGAACTTCTTTCTCCTAGCTACCTGTAATCTGGTACTTGTTGAGAACATCTCTTCCCCATTTCTCTATCGCCCACACTTGCTAGCCTCTGACACCAATATTCTACTCTTAACTTCTACAAGAGAATGTTTCATATTTTATTCCATATAAGTGAAACACTCCAGAATTTTCTTTGTGTGCATTCTTATTTAAATATATTATTCTCTGGTTCCAAGAACATTGTCACATATGACTGTATTGTATTCTTCTTATGGCTGAACAATGTACACACATCACACACACACATGACACATCACACACATATAGACATACCACATACACACATAAGCACATACTACATACGTACAGAGACACACATGTACAGACACACATCATACACAGAGATACACCACACACACATATGCATAAACACAGACATACACACATGCACACACAGGACACACGTGCACACACACAGAAACATATGCTTCATTTATCCATTCCTTGGTTGATAGAAGCTTAGGTTGATGACCTTTCTTGGCTACCGTGACCAGGACCTCAATCAACACAGGATGCAGGCGCTTCTTCAGTCCATTCCATTTCCTCTGGATATGTGCTCTGTGGGACTGCCGGAGCGCACAGCAGCTGTACTGGGAGGAAGCTCCATGCTGGTTCCCTTGTGGCTGCATGTTGCGTTCCCATCAAAGGTGCACAAGGGCTTGCTGCGTGGTGGGCTCTCCACATTCTCACTGGCATCTGCTCTTTTGTCTTTTTGACAATAACTGTATTAACTGGAGAGAGGTGACATGTCCTTGGGGTTTTCTTTTGCCTTTTCCTAAAGAGTAAGGGTGCTGAGCATTTTTTTGCATACCTCTTTGGCCATTTGTGTGCTGTTTTGAAGAAATGTTATGTCATAGAGTTGAATTCCTTGTTTACCTCAGATGCATAGTTTATAAGAATTTCTTCATTCAGTAGATTGTCTCCTCCCACTGCAGATCATTTACTTTGCTGTGTATTAGCCTTTTTACTTCATATAATCCAAACTTCCTACTTTTTCTTTTGTTTTCTATGCTTTGGGGGTCATGTCAATTAAATTCTTGAAGAGCCCACTATCTTCTTCTAGTGGCTTATGGTTTTGTAGTGACTCTTCCTCTGTTGATTTTTTGATTTGGTGAGAGCTAGGCCTACTTTCATTTTTCTGCATGTGAATATCTCAGTTTTTTTCCAGCTCATTTATTGAAAAGACTGTACTTTGTCCAATAACAGGTTTTTAGCACACTGATTGAAAGTCAGCATCTCTACTTTTAAAAAGCTCCTCAGGTGATTTTCACTAGCAACCAGAGCTGAGAACCACTGGACTAAACTGACCAATGTGCTTCGGAAGGGCTTTTCAAAAATAAAAGGAAATTTAGAATCACTGCATGTTTCTTCTTCCTCTTAGTCTGAAGGGACAATGGTACTGTAAGACTGTTGTACAAATATCTATTAACATAGGTGGGGACTGCTTCTGTTACTACATGGAAAGAAATAATAAAGGCTGATAAACCTGATACACTTTTAACCCAAAATTCCTATACTGTTAACTCTGAAGAACAGAGGACAAAGTCCTTTCTGGAGTAAAGGATGGAGACTCCCTGTCATCTTACTCCTTTAACTAGGAACAAAGGTCTATGATCTCACAGTCAGAAGGGATCTTACGTGCTACCTAATACATTTTGAACAGACACACACACCCTAGAAACCCCTCCCCTACCATCCTCCTAGATGGTCATTCAGCCACAGATTGAACAGTTCAACTATAAGAGATCTCATTCCTTTCCAAGACAACACAGTTCATTGTCTGGCAGATCAAGCCTTCTTTATGTGGGTCAGAATTCGCCTCCCTCTAACTTCTACTTGCTCACAGCTCTGTTGTTGTCTGGCATAATGACATAAAGTCTCCTCTTTCAAATGATTGTCCTTCAGCACACTATTAAGGTGGAGCATGGTACATTATAGAGAACACAGGACGATAACAGGAACCAAGAGACTAGGGTTTAAGATACAGCTCGGCCTCAGACTTTGTGACAAACCAACTAAGGCCTCCCAGGCTCGACTTTCATCCTAAGTATGAAAAAACATAAAAACAAAGACAATGAAGAACTGGAATAATTGTGAGCATCAAATTAAAAGCATAAGTCAAATGTTACTGCGAAGCATTGTACAGACAGAAGAGGCTGTTTTGGAAGAACCTTAAGGTACAATGTTTTTATGTTTGAACAATTGTTTGGCCAGTTGCATCATATATTCCACTTCTTTTCGGAAACTTACAATGTTTGAATGCTAAACAGCTCTGATAAGGGTACTAGGAGCTCCAAAGCGCCCTCTGTCTGCCATTTGCTTCAGTGACTTGCTGAACCACAAGACAGTCTAGCAGGATTGCCTGATGCTACCTGTTAATTTTTGAACACACCAGAAAAACCCAAAACGAACGGCCTCAGAATCAGAAGATCTGATTAGAACCTGCCATCACACGCAGGTGGCCTTTAACATGCTTGCTTGTTTCAGTTTCATCACTCGTGGAAGGAGGAATAAAGATGTTATCTTACATGTGGTGCTGACTGTTAGGATCAAGTAACATGTGCCACACCCTCAACAGTAAATTTTTGACATTTTCACTGGAATACTTTTTTTAATCAGTGAGAATCTTTTTCAAAAGTGTTACATGCTGCCTTTGGTCAGTAGAATTTCAGGTTCTTGGACTCCATGTAGATAGAGTTCCAACTCTGCCGTCAGTGTTTGTGTGGCCCATGCATTTTACCTCTTAGGCCTTTGGAATTTTTTTTGAGATGGGATCTCACTATATAATGCAGGCTAACTTTGATCTCATCTGTAGACCAGGCTGGCTTCAAGCTTATGATACTCCTGCCTCAGCCTCCCCAAATACTGGGTATATTTTATTTTATTGGCTAGATAAGGTAATCTTCAATTACTGTGATTCTGGGATCTCTAATACCCACGTTGCTAACAAAATTGAAAGATAAGTTTTAGAAATAAATCAATACTTTCTAGGAACAATTCAGTTATTCTATAATCCCTAAACACTGTGAATAAAAACAATGTCTTCAATTTGTACAGTTGCATAACAATTACTCCCTGTAAGAATATGCATTTGTTTCTAACTTAGTTCTTCTAACCACATTCCTAAGGTCAGGTAACAGAATTTGTAAAAACCCAGTAGAAAAAGACATTTCTCCAAAGAAAAAATGCAAATGCTAATTAAACATATGGAAAGATGTTTACCATCATTTAGCCATTAGGGAAATACAAATCAAAACCACACCAGTGCTATCAAGGGGGAAATACAGAAAGTAGGGGTATTTTAACTGGGGAGGGAGGAAGGAGAGTTAATAGGGGAAAGAGAGGCAAGATACACAACGCCTAGTTGATGTAAAGAAACCGGAAGGAAATGTATTAATTCAAACACACACACTACACATATATACATATACTTGCATGTGTACAGCTAAAGGCTATATAACAAGAAACAACACAGTGTCAGACAGCTAAAACCTCCCTATGAGTTGTTGGTCTGGGTAGTCTAAGAGACTCCCCAAATAATACAGGCTTTTGCCACAACCATGATTACCTCCCAGAACTTGAAGGTAAGACCCTATTAATGAAGACAGGACATATTTAAGACACAGGACTTGGAACAACTGAGCAGGAACTGACCCAGAATCATCCTTCCTGAAGACTAGCTCTTATAATCTCAAAGGATGTTATGCAAACTGCTAAGGGGGGAGAAAAAATCAATCAATGGTCCAACCTAGTTGTAAACACTAATTATCACAACAATGACCAGTGTAGCAAACTATCCTTATTGATACAGTAGTGGCACTTTTTTTTTCTTGGGGTTAATCCAGAGCTATTCGATTGGACTTAAGGCATGCTTAATGGGAGAGAACTCATGTGTGGTACTGCAAACATAGCCAAATATACATGATTGAGGAGGTCACAGATCCTAGAGAAAAACATCTCTAGACAAATGTAATTTCTTACTGGATGCTAAATATGTATCTTTATGTTTATAGACATGTTTACCTCTCATAACTCATCAAAGAACAGATGAAGAGAGACTATTACAGAGTTCCACAACTGGTCAAATGCAGAGAATAAGTGACTGTGAGATACCCAGCCCTAAGCAACATGTCTACAATGCACCTCTACCTTTATATCTATGGTTCAGGGAGCACAGAGAAACAAGGCAGAGAGAATATTAATGAATCTCTTAACTTTCACCAGTGAAACTTCCTCATGCAACAAATGGTGATTAAAACAGAAAGTCACAACTGCCCAAAATTTAGAAAACAGACTGCAGAGTGCATATCCCTATATATTAAATCTCTGCCATTCAGGGCTCAGGGAACATTGAAAAAGAAGGGGTAGAAAGACTATACGAGTCAGAGGTAGTGGATGACCACAAGGGAAGCAGATTTTTCCAGGTGGTTGGGAACTTCCTCATATGAACTTAGAGCTCTGCTGACTGCATGCACAAGACCCATGAAAAATCAAATCAGACAAAAGCCCAGCATAGAAGTGGGGAAATGGGAAAGCCCCAGCCTTAGCTGAGGAAGTACTGGCAACCGGTCACTACTGGGTGAGGGAGAGGAGGTACTGACAGCCAATCACTATTGGGTGAGGGAGAGTTGGTCTTTAGGGAGTGATGCATCTACCAGGCTTCAGTAGATGGACTCACACTGAGAGACATTTGGGGACACACGTTTGACTTGATTGGCCTCAATATATATGACAGGATGCATGGAATCTGGCAAGGAGATTGGGTGGGGGGGTACATTTAGGGGAGCAGGTCTAAATATGTCCAAGATGTCTTGTATGAAATGCATAAAAATTCAATAAAAATTTAAAAATAGTTAAGATAGCAAACAAAGCAAAGCATGAAACCTTTCTCTCATGCCAAGTAGACAATGACAATAAAAAGACAGATAATAACAAGTGATGGTGAAGAGGTAAAGAAACTGGAACCCTGATATAGGGCTAGAAGGAATGTGAAAGAACATCCTTTTTTGGAAAATATTCAGCAGTACTTCAGACGTAGAGTGCCAATTAGCAATTCTATTCTTAGGTATACAGAAAGGAGAAATAAAAATGTAAGTCCACATGAAAACTTGTCTGTGAATGTTCTTAATAACATTTTTCATAATACTCAAAAAGTAGAGGCAACCCAAAGTCTATCAGTTGATAGACAAACGGATGAGTAAAATTTGTGTGCATACGTAATGGAGTATTATTTGTCAATAAAAAGATATTCAGTATTAATATATGATACCACATGGATGAGCCTTGAAAATATGGTAAAGGAAAGAATTAGACACAGAAGAACATATAATGTATGATTCCATTCACACAAAATGTGTACACCAGGACATCTATGCAGAGAGAAGGAAGATTAGTGGTTGTCAGGAGCTGGTAGGGAATGAAGATTGACTAACAACAGCAGGGGTATTTGAGGGTATAAGGAGGTTCTAAAATCAACTGTGATCATGGTTGCACAACTCAGTGAGTACATTAAGAACCACTGAAATGTACATTTTAAATGTGTGAATCACATGATATTCAAATCACATCTCACAAAAGTCATTAAAAAACTCAATAGAAGCACATAATCATTAAACCATAGGGATCAAGGATCAATTTAATTTAAATCAGGGTGCAAAGAATGTGTTTATAGAATAAACAGCATTTTATGTGGATAATTGCTTTACATGTTCAACAGTTTTAAATCCATTTTTTACATTTGGATCATTTTTCAAGGAGAAGCTGAATTTTAAGAAAGTAAATAATAAACAGGCTACTGTGGCACAGGAAACATATTTCTTTTCTTTTACTACCTGGGATTGATTCAACAGTGTAAAATGCTATTTAGAAAAAGAATGACAAATTTTGAATGAGAAAATGTATTTCATCGTGAAAGATAAAAGTCTTTCTTCTCTATCATGAATACAGGTAATTTCAGAAGCAGCAACTCCTAATTATTCTGTGTTGAAAAGCTAAAAAAAAAAAAGGTTCATATTGAAAACAGTGACCTCCAGTTTGCTCTGTGAATGAAGGCAGACACAAATTCTCATTTTCCTAGAATCCTGGTTGATAAGTGCATTGGGGAAAAGCAGGCATTTCTTCATTACAGTGCAGTGGACTGTTCATTTAAATAACAATAACCAGCATAAAAGCCACAGAAGCATTATCTAGCAATTCTCCAGTGTCGAAATGCATTATTAGCGCTAACAATGCCAAATACAGTAAATAGTGACTGTCCCCTTATTTCCGGCATCATCCCTGCTTACTGAGCTCTATGAAGGGTGTCGTCATTATTACTGGTGCATTCAACAACTTGGCCGACACCATTTGCTTGGATAACTCTTGAACTGGGAAGGCTTTTAAAATGGAGTTACAGTCTTTTCTAGCTTATGCAAGGAGGGAAAAAATTTCCAACCCAATACTTAGGTATCATATATTCGTAATGGAAAATATTTGAAGAACTCAGTTTCTAATCACTGTGCCCATGTAAAAACAAAAGCCCTCATTAAGGACAACACACTTAGAATGTATTGAAAGATTTATACCAGTAATTTAACTTTAAATCAATTTCTTATAAAGAACATGCTAACAGTTCTCCCTTTAAGGACCCTTGTGCCTTTTTACTTTTTCTTCACTCCCTGAAACATCTAGAGTCTCATGCAAAAGCCCTAATCAATTTTGTTCTCAGAGCATCTTTAATCTCCTAAATGTAGGGTGAATAGAAGAAGATATTTGGAACCATTTACTCCCAAATCCCTGGTTTGCTGCAGTTTGGGTGATTTGGTACACAGTACTCACCAGGGGAAGAGGAGGAAGAGACCTGATTGGAGATGCAGTCATGAACTATAGAGGACACGGAACATTTGCAGCCAAAGTTTTCCACCCACGCCCTCCAGACATGCATATAAAGTAATGGATGAAGAGTCCTTATAAATCAACAAGCAACATCCTAATCCAGGCATGATCCAGAGCTTATAATTCCTTATCAGTGAGTCACTCTTACCCTGAGTGGAACCTCTAGATTTTCCACATAGCAGAGCTCAGGCAAGGAAAGATGCCAGGCATGGCTATGAAGTCGCACTTGGGCAGCAAGGCTTATTTCACTGCGCCTTATTTCACCCCAGAGCAATGAGCAGTCTGCAGCTCTGAGCACAATATACCGTTTTAAAATTATTTATTTTTATTTTATGTGTACGAGTGTACTGCCTGTGTGTATATAAGTCCACCATGTTGTGCAATGATGGTGGAGGCCAGAAGAGGACGTTGGATGCCCTGAAACTGGAGTTATGAATGGTTGTCAGCCGCCATGTGATTGCTGGGAAATGAATCCAGGTTCTCTGTAAGAGGAGCTAGTACTCTTAACCACTGAGCCATCTCTCTAGCCACATATCACACTGTTTTAATGCCTCCATGTATGCCCCAATCGCTGCTCTCTGGCTAACTCACACTTCTCCAAACTCAGGCCAGGCATCCCGACTTAAGGACGTGCAACAGAGTTATGAAATCACTGTGTACATTTGTTGTTATGCCACACTGACATCTAGGAATGTTTTCTCATTAGACTAGGTTGAGAGATGGACACAAATTACTATTTTCAAAGAGAGTTGCAATTTATTAAAAGGCATTTTAAACATAGACTTTTTTGGTTTTGAGTTATTATTTTATTTTTTATTGAATAATTGTGCATTTCATACTGGGACCCTGTTCATATGAATGTAGTGAAGCCAACCTACAGCAGTGGTTTCAGAATGCTCAAGACCCGTGCAAACCCAGGCAGACAAAGCCCCGCATGAAACTGGGGAAATGGCAGCAGACGCCAAACTGCTGAAGAAATACTGGCAGCTGATCACTGCTGGGTGAGGATGAGCTAATTTTCCTAAAGGGAGGGACTCTGGATAGGCTGACTGGACCTCAGTGGATGAACCTGCGTTGAGGTCACTTGGGACACTAACTTGCCATAATAGACCTTAACACAGATGAAAGAAGGTATGGATTCCAATTGAGGGGCCTTGGTGGGGATTCCAGTGGGGAAGAGGGTATAAAGATGATTAAGAACACAAATTATTTTAATCATGTCTTTCCTATGTAGAGCCACCGTGTCACTACAGCTTGTGGTCAGTGAGCAGAAGAGCAGGGAATGCAGCAAGACAAAATGGCTGCAAAAGCTGATGAGGCAAGAGTGCTTTCCATGTATGTTAAATATCTCTTACTCTTCCCAGATCTCAACTGGAACCTCTCTTCTTCATGTGAACTCTCACACAAGTGACGCATCAGAATTTCTTTTCTGACATCTTCCCTTGCCTTGAACCCTCACAGGACCACACCTTCCTGTCAGATCCATTTCTTCTACTTTGGACCTTACTGGATCCCTGTTTTGGTGGTCTGCTCCCAGCTGGCAGATCCCTAGGCTGATTCACATCCTGAGTGCCCAGGATAGCTCTTCATATGCTTGCAGTAGGTTTGGTAAAGTAGAGTGCCTTCCCAGGCTCAGTGTACTTACAAAGTAGTTATGTGGCTCCAAAATCTCTTCCCTGGGGTTAGCAGCAAAGCCTCCAACCAGCCTACAACACACTGGGCTTAGATATGTGCAACAGGTGACATTAAGATACACTGAAATGATGTAAAGGTAACCTGCCAAAGTCCTCAGAAGCTTCCTGTGCCCTTGAAGTAGGTCGTCCTCAGGAGCTGTTGCTTTTCATCTACCCAGCAGGTATGTGTCATCAAATAAATATCATAAAATATCAGCCAGGAACAAATATCTGGCAAGGCAAAGAAACTCACAGGATTCTGACTACAGTTCCTGATGTGGGGACATCTTGTGAGATGTACTTTCTAAACACAAAGTTTCCTATCTCTACGATTACTGCGTTCTGTCCCAGCTGTCCAGTGTCCTTAGCATTCAAGCTACCAAGTTTCCAAAAGAAAATAGTTTCAGCTCTATAACTTCATCCATAAAGGTTTTAACCAAGAGGATCTTTGAAGCACGGTACCAAAAATTATTTTCCACAAAATTCTGTGAGTTTTAAAAACACTGATAGTAGGGGCTGGAGAAATGGCATGGAGTTTGAGTGCATACTGTTCTTTCAGAGAACCCAAGTTCAGTTCCCAGCACCCATGTCTGGTCCCTGAAACTCCAGCTCCAGAGGATCTGATGTCACTGATTGCCATAGGTACCTGCACTCATGTGTATATACTCACACACAGATACATGCACATACATATAACTAAAAATATAAAAATAAATGTTAAAAAATGATAGTAATAAGTAGGCTAATTAGTTTGCTTGGAATCTTCTGCTTCATTACCCTATTTTAGTGTTTAAATTATTCATGTTCTCTTCTTTACATTGGAAGAATTAGGAGACATTAAAATTTAGCAGTTTATAAGTTTGCATATTTGTAATATTAGGAAAAAATTAACATACTCCATGTCTTTTTCATAGTTTCTCATCATGACATATACAAATACCAGGAATCATCAGGTCAAAATATTAAAGAAATTATTAAGAAACATAAGCCTGTATTTAACCCTGACTTCAAAGATATGGGTACAACTTAAAAAAAAAAAAAAAAAAAAAAAAAGAAATACCTGGATTCAAGTGTGTATATCTTGGTTTTAAATTTATGTATAAAAGTTATAACCCACAAGCCAAAGGTAACTCTGATAAAACCATAAACAGAAAGCACACTATGTAAGACAGATGCGATGGCTCATAATTATTTCAAGGCAAGATGTATGTACTAATAAGATACATATATATATATATATATATATATACATGTGTATATATGTATATATACACACTCATAAACATATGAATTTTCTGCTAATATAATGGTGGGTTTTGTTAGATCATTATTTTCTAGTTTAACATTATTTTCTAGTCTGATAGTATTCTACAGACACTCATCCTATTTTCCTGACCACTGTACCAGAGCAGCAGAGCTAGAATTCACTTAACTGTTTCTTTTACGCTGACGTTAAGTTAGTCTCTTATAGAAAATATTTACCTCTTTAAGGACAATAGTATGAACCAATTTATGTGTTTGATAATGCCTTAAATTTGTTCTTTTGAAAAAAAAATCCTGGTCATAACAAAAGCTATCCATCTCCAAAAAGGCATGAGAGAAGCTTGACAATTGTGTTTTATGATTTCCGTTAAGTATCTACTTGATGCCAAGTCCTCTTGCAGATACTGAACTTACTGCAGCAAAGAAAACAGAGTTCCTTCCTCCATGGAACTGATGTTCTAAGTACAAGGTGATAGCAAACCAACAATTATCTACTGGCTTAGCACCCTCTTCCAAAGTGTTTAGAACTGCAAGCATTTCTGGTTTTGGAAACTTGCATACACATAATATGATATTTGGGGAATGGTAATCATGTCTAAACATGAAACTCATGTATGTTATATATGTGCCTTATAAACACAGTAAGATTGCATAATTTTATTTATTTAGTCTTTTTCAGACAGGGTTTGTTTGTAGCCCCCAGCTGGCCTGGAACTCACTATGTAACTAGGCTGGTCTCAGTCTCACAGGGATCTGTCTGCCTCTGCCTCTTGAGTGCTCAGATTAAAAATGTATGCCACCACAACTGGCCACGATGTTAATTTTACATACTATTTTAATTGGCAGAGAAAACTAAGTTTCATGGCATAGGATTCTCCCTTTGTGGTTGATGTTCAAAAACTTCAAATTTTAGAGCATGTTGGATTTCAGAATTTATGATTCAGGAGCCAAGATTTAAGTGTGCATGTCACTGAGTTTCCTCAGGATTTTGTCTCTCATGGACTAAGAGTTTTCACTGAGGAGCATCTGAGTCTGTTTCTGGGACACAGTAATAGATGGAAGAATGGAAGGGAAGAGAGACTGCCTAAGACGTGAAAAGGACCCATCCCCCCTTTGCTATACTGCGGGAGGTCTTAGTGATGTCACTTCCTTGTGCCAAAAGAAAACGATTTCGTACCCAATCCTGTCATGCTCATACACATAGTTTAGGACCACTGCTGTATCTTCCCCCCAACTGAAGATGAGAAGACCTGGTAAATATGGTCCTGAATATTTGTCTTAAAAACCCAATTATGTCTTGGTCTAAAGCCATCACTGAGGATCTAAATAAAATGTTTTACTAAAAGCAGAGTCTGACTTTTAAGCAGACTGTTGATTAGACTACGTGTGTACTCATGTTCTTGAAGACTGACTGCAGCGACAACCCAGCTGTGTTCTCAAGGATGAGGGACAGGAGAGTCACAGAGCTGGCTCTGAGATTTGGCACTTAAGTCATGTTGAGCAAGTTATGAACTTTTCTAAACCTCAGTTTCCTTATCCATAAAAGAAAATAATGCTGAGTGTAGTGGCACACACCTTTAGTCCCAGCACTTGGGAGGCAGATGCAGGCAGATCTCTGTGAGATTGAGTCCATTCTGGTCTACAGAGCCAGCTGAGGCTACAGGGAGACCCTGTCTCAAAAACACCGAAAAACAAAAAACAAAAAACAAAAAAAAACCAATAATGCCTCCCTTATGAATTTGCTTTGAGGGTTAAATGAAGCCAAATGAGATAGTGATTACCTAGCAAGTAGTGTTTAAGTACTCCCCAAATACATGGCAATTAAGAGAAAGACAATAATCAATGGTAATGATGATTTAGAAATAATATGCATGGTTCTTCTGTTATGAAACTGAGAAGGAAAGTCCTGGTCTCTAGATCACTAAGAGGGCAAAATAATAAGCAATCATTTTATGAGAGCACCAATGTCCTCTGAGGCTACTGTGTTCAGCACTGTGGTGAGAGACAGGAAGTAGGAAGGAGGCAAGGACCACTTCCCTGGACCATGGGCCAAGCCTCAAAACCAACAGGTTTAGTGTGGGATAGGCAGAGGGGGCTTTTCCAAGCTCTTTCAGTATACCTCGAGTCACAGACAGGGTAAGTGCTCCCTAAAGCTGGGAGAGAGATCTGATGTCAGGCACTACAGACCCAAGAGGAATCAGGAAGCAGGACAGCAGGGGCATGTGCCTCCAGCCTTGGGGGCTTGGTTTAGAGGCTTTCTGGCACTTGTAACAGCTTTTGCTCCATGCAGTTTTAAAGGTGCTCGGTATCTGCCACCTTGAATTTAAAAACAGCCACAGTAGAGCACATCCTGACAGCTGGAATCCATCACATCTGCATACAGCACAATGAGATGCTATGGAATACAAACCCCTGAACCTGAACCAGTATCCACCAGCAACAAGCAGATCAGTTTTCATGTCTGGAGGGAATGGAAGGAGAAAATCTGGGTGGGCAAATATGTCATGATGATGTCCTTAACTGGACCTGTGCAGCATACCAGTACAGGTTCTTAGCGGCCAAAGTCCCTGGCATCGCATTCGTTCTAGTTTTCCCTTTTTCCCCTTTTGGAGTATGATTTAGTTAGGTCTTAGATTTTCTCTCTCTCTCTCCTTCTCTCTCTTTCTCTGGTATTAACAATTTATATCACATAGCTGGATTATATCATTTAGTGTACAAAGAGTTGTTAAGTATCTCTGTGGTTTAGTAGAAATATACATTCTTAGGAAGGGAGAACTTCCAGAGATGTAGATTTTCATGACTCCATAACCATGAACTTTTACTGAATATACATGTGAGGACCCCGCTTACTTTCTGCATGGGTCCAATAAGTGTAGATTTCAAATGTAGAACTTCAAGTTAATGTCTAGCCAGCCAATAAAATGTGACTTTTAAAACTTTTGGTGGTGATGGAAGGGTAGAAGAATGAAGATACTCAGGCAGAAAGGAGGGATCTGAGTAAGCAGTGCAGTGTGTAGGTCATAAATGGAAAAAAAGAGAATGCCAACTTGGAGACCTGGGTTCAGGTCTAATTTCATCATCCATCCGAATATAGGAGTACAAAGGCCAGGAGACTTGGACTGATCTTACTGGGCAATTATAGGGTGTCATCAAGCAATGCCTCTCATTTCCTTGAGACTCTACATGTCAGGTGTCCTCGGCTGGAGAACAGAGAGTTGATCAGGACAAGGTGGTGTGAGTATTAAAACCATACAGTGGCATCTGGACTAAGAGAAAAGCCAAGATGATGCATATATGTGGGTTTCTCCCAAGGTACACCCTTAATCTGGTGAGAGAGTTCATTTTCTGCTGGTGCCCCAGGAGACATTGTGTAAGCTATGGACCACATAGTAGACAATAAATGACTCAAACAGTAACCATTTTGTTGGCTTTTTTCCCATCTTGTTCCTCATAGGATTCAAAGTGGTTTACATGAGCACATACCAGTCATATGTAGAAGGTCACTGGTCTTGGACTTAGCCACCTCTGGCTCCTGCATAGGCTTGGCCATTAATTTCACTGTATGGCCAATGAATGACCTTGAAGTTCAACAGACCTGGCAATAGTGCATGTGGACTGATTTATCAGCAAGAATTTGATATGAAAATGCTAAGGGGGATTATTAGTATAGGGAATACTTCACATTTAATGGGCTAAATAAGACACACTAACAGACATAACTATGATTAAAGCCCGAAGTTGAACTACGTTGACATGGCCAGCAAACCTTCACAGTAGAAAGTTTTTGTCTCAGGAAGCAAGTCCATGCTTTGGCCCTAAAAACAGTACACTTGTTAAAGTGCAAATGCTCTGAATTACTCCTCAGAAAGGACTATTCTGCACAATCAGATGATCTGGGATTTCATCAAATTAATGTCACCAGATATGCCCTATAATTAGGATAAAGTATTTTAAAAGTTTAAAAATGAAGCTATTCATTAACTCATTGATTTTTTTCTACAGATTGGGAACCTGAATATAATGATACCCAAAAATATAACGAGGTGCACTCACAGACAGAAGACTGGGTTGTGAGTCTGTAAATGGAAAGCAAGAGTTTAAAACGCTATTATTATTCAGATTCTCTGAGAACATTAAAACTGCCCATTAAATAAAAATCTAATAATTGGCTCTACTGAATTGTGACATTTGGTAACCTGTACAGGAATGCAGAAAATTGTGGAAGAAAAGTTCTTTTGAGGTAGAATGTGATCTGCAATGTAATATTATTCCGAAAGCAAAGGTCTCATGCACACAATCACAAAAGGACAGTAATACAGACGTAATGAAGCAGAGCAAGACTGGAAATCAGAACACAGGCGCATGACTCACAACTCTCCAAGATGAGTTAGAGTCTGGTTTTGGGAAAAAAAAATCAGGCAATAGCATGAGCTCAGAGAAAAACCCTATGTGAAACTGGCTTCTCCTTGAATACTGCTTATAAACATAACCAAGTCAGGTCATTCTACTTCATATAAACCACCTACAATTTACAAACTTATTCTGCAATACCACCAATGGATGTGGTATACAAACAGCAGCTGGGACCGAAGCCATGGTTTCAAACCCAAGGATCAAAATGTCTCATGGACCTATGTTTACAAAGCACCCTCTATGTACCAAGGACTTTTCAGGATTCAAATACGAGAGACATCTTCCTTGTTCCCCAGGGGCTTGCAGTGCAGCAAGGTAAATAAGACAGATATTGAAAGGACTAAACTGGAAGGCATACTAGATGTGGATGATTTACTAGCAGTAAATCAAGGTGATGTGGAGTCCAGCTTGTCGGAGGAATCTGATACCGTGATATCTCCTTCCTCTGTGACTGCAGCGGACAGGCACGGAGCCCCAGTGGGAAAGCTTTGGATGGAGAAGAAGGCAGACATCCTGGCAGAGGAATAGCAAGAGTAAGATAAAAGCAAGGGGCTGATCTCAGGACTAAGGTGGAGTCTGGAATGCGCTGTGTTCAGGTGAAGAGAGGAAGGCAGTCACAGAGGGAAAGACCACACCACAGAAGGGGTGTAGGGAGCAGCAGTGGCCTGCCCCAGGCCACCAGTGGGCATCTCTGTCTAAACACAGATACCGTTATGGGCACTGGAATAGGAAGTAAAAAAATTCATCCATACACCAACATTTTTTTCCGTAAGACAGTATTGCTGAGTAGCCCAGGAAGAGCTGGAAGTCATGATCCTTCTGCCTTAGCTTCTGAGCACTTAGATTCCAGGTATGTGCCATCACACACACCTGACTTCTATGCCCAGTTTTATTTTTAATAATATATGCCAGATGCACACAGGTGCACCTCTCTTTAATCCCAGCACTTGGGAGGAAGAGGCAGCTGGATCTGTCTGAGTTCGAGGCCAGCCTGCTCTACACAGAGAGTTCTAGGCAAGGCAGGGCAACATAGTAAGACCATGGCTTAAAAAAAGAGAGGGAAACAATCACTAGGAGCAAATGGTGAGTGTTGACACGAAGGCAGAACAGTCAGGAATTTAATGGACGATGGTGAGTGAGATGAATGAACAAGGGTGTATGCTGGAGAGAGGCAGGCAGAATGTGCACTCACAATGCCAGTGAGGAGGGATACATGCTGAGCCCTCTCACCATCCTTCCCAGGCTAAATCCCAGCAAACTACAAAGATCAACCACTGGACACCATAGCAACAACACAAATCTGCTCACTATGGACTTCTACCCATGAACTAAGCAGGGGCTCTTTGCAGTCTTAGGAGATAAACTGTATTAGGATTAAACAGCTTTTCAGCAGAATATTCAATGCCAAGGAGAAATGCTCACAACAAACAAGCAGGAAATGGCTACATATTGTACATATGTACAAGGAGATTCCAGCCTTGTTTAAATACAAGCAGCATTTACAGATGTATGGTCATCAGAAACTAGATTGCTGTGTGGTGGAAAAATCTGAAATATGACATGTCATGGAAAAATTTCTTCAGTTTCTTATTTAGAATATTTGGTGACTCTGTTCAAAATATCACTTAATGTTTCAATTAGTATGTGGATCACATCTCTATGGAAATGCCTCTGATAAGAAGAACTATACAAAGACTTCTGTCAAAGAGGTAGCTGGCACAGTATAAAACATTAGAGATAAATGTTTCCACTTTTATCACTTTAGAAAACAGGCTTCTGTGTAAGAATATACAGTATCTCACATGAAAAACCAATCGAAGTATTCACACAAACATCCTCAAGCTTACATTAACTCTTATCATCAATGTAACCTGTTCGTTTAAACCTTGTCTGTGAACTGCCACGATGCCCAAGTAAAAAGTCTCAATATGGGATTCCAACGCACGGTGGGGGCCCAAGGCTTTGCAAAATGTGGATGTATCAGGGTTCTTTATTTTTGTTTTTGTTTTATTTCAAGCAATCCACAGTCACACAAATGCCCTGTTTTCAGTCCCACAGAATTATCTTGCTTTACACATGACACTGCACACTGGCTGACCCAGTGGAAGGCTGGACCATCTGTGAAGAGGAGCAATGTGTTTTCATGGTTCACTTCCTGGATGTGAAAGAAGCAGCAAAGATTCCCTTGCCTGCTCTGCAATGAAAAATGTAACCGGCTTTTTAACAGGAACATGGGTGAGAAGGTTTGGCTACACACCCTAAAGAGTGTGCAGCGAAGAACACAGCTGCTAATTTTGGTTTGATGTCTTACAGCTGACAGTAGCAAAAAAAAGTAAAAGGCAAAATTATGTGAAACAAACAGACTTTGACAGTTTATGGCCAATTTCAAATAAATAACGTTGGAAGATTCCATCACATTAAAACCCATCCTCTGCCAGGTTAGAACAATTTGAAAATTTTTATTCAAAGTCAGAGTAAATCATAGACAGGTTTCCAAAACTTAAAAGCCAATAAAACATTCAATTATTTGCATGTAAAATATGCATAGAAAAAGTGAACTGAATACAAACAAAACTGTTCAGGATTTGACTGGGGGAGAGACTAAAATTATTTTGCTCTTTGAGTATTACTGAATTTTGAAGATATTCAACAGTAAGAAAGTAATAGGGTTTAAATGTTTATTTTTTATTTCCTTTTTATTACAAATACTTCAACAAACTTGCCACATTTTTGTATGAGAAAACTGTGACAGAATGCAGGGGATTCAGTTTAGTGGTCAAGAGTGTGATTACATGTAGCTGGTCCTACTACTGCGAAGACCCCCACCACAAAAACAAACCGACCAAACAAAAAACAAATACAACAAACAACTCCCTATGAAAACAACAAAAATAAAAGTCTCTGAAGTCAATTTAAACAGGTGGGACGAGCATGGCAGATCCTCTTGAGTACATGGGAAGAGCTTACACTGCTTTAAGGAGACCACCTTGGGCTGCCTGTCTGTCTCTGTTATGTCTGACTGGAAGGGGAGAAGACGGGATGTACTGAAGATATGAAGACATGACAGTGTTGGGGTGGAAACAAAAGCCCAGGTTTCTTCAGAGCGGCAGGCAGGTAAGCAATAAGCAGCTCTGGTTTAGATCTAGCCGTACACAGGATGGCGGGAGATGCTCCACAGAAACGGTGTGAAAAGCCACATAACTCTTCCACAAGGACCAAAATGTGTGCAGGGTGCTGTGCATCCCTTATCTAAAATTCTTGGGGTGAGAGGTATCTTAGAATTATAATGAAACAACTGTAATCTGAAAATCCAAAACTTGAAATATTTTGAGTATCACACAGGTACTCAAAATTTCTTGGATTTCAGAACATTTTGGATTGTGCCTGCGTGTGAGTGCATGGAGCCAGAGAACAGCTGTAGGTATCATTTCTCAGGAGCCACCCACCTTGTTTCTTGAGAGAGGGTCTAGAGCTCACTGAGTAAGGCAAATCTGGCTGACCAGCGAGCCCCAGAGATCTGCCTGTCTCTGTTTCTTCAGTGCTGGGATTACAAGTGCATGCCACTGTGCCTGGCATTTTTATGTGGGTTTTGGGTACTGAGCTCAGGTCCTCATGTTTGTGCAACAAGTAGCTTAGAGACGGAGGTGCCTCCTCAGCACGTTTTGGGATTTTAGAGATGGTTAATTCTGTCTATCTCTTTAATTTAGAGAGTGTTTCCTTTTAATTTGGTTTGTTATAAAATACTGAAAGCGCAAAGACTGAAGTAGGTAGGACTTGCTAAGAAGTTCTGCACCATCTGAAAGAGGCCTTAATGGTGAGACACAACAGTTATTTAATTAGCACACACTGATTAACTTAACCCCATGTAACCACTGTCTTCTGCTACTGCTAATTTTGTTTTTGAAGTCAAATGAAATAAAGTAGCTGAAGAGTAATTAAATGTGTCCAGTCCCTTTACCCCATGGCTATGATGACTGGGTTGCCCTTGACTGCAGAGGTTTCCTGAGAAGATGTTGGAAAGGCTTTGAAAGCACTCAAAGGCATGTTCTCAGGAGGTGGTGACTTCACATTAAAAACCCTAACATGAACAGGCCTTTTAGCAGCACTCTCTCTAACGATGCATGTGAGAGATGAGATTAATTTGTAATCATTTGCAATGATTGGCTAGGAAAGTGATGATGTTCTATTAAAAAGCCTGCTTTGGAAATAAATCCTACTCTTTATTTCTGATAGCCTGTTTAGTATGAAAACCAGTAGTTTTAAAACTTCCACACATACAGACACACACCACAAAAGAAAGCAAAAGAATACCCCCATCCCCCATGATTACAGACCTACAGAACTGATGATGAGATTAACGTGCCATTGTCTCCTCTAGAAGTCCTGTTTGTTGGGTCTCTTTTGTCTCCTCAACTTTAGGTGGGTGGGTATGATTTTAGGGTTCATGGAACACAACTTGAGAATCACTGCTTGGTGCTTCTGTGAGGGGTGTGTGTATTGGCTTATTCTACAGAAATAAGCAGCTCTTTTTGACAGACAGGCTAGAAAGTTAAGAATTACATTTCTAAGATTCTTTTGGAACCAAATTCTAGATTGTGGGCTGGATTCTGCCAAGTAGATACTTGTACAAAGCTTGTAAAACCTGCGAAGTGAATGCCATTAGTGTGAGGCAGCTCTGTGGGACAGGCTCTAACAAAGCTCCTCCTTAAATGGGCTGGATGATCCCATCCCCGTTGAGTCTAAGCGTCCTGCCCAATACAAAATCTCAGCTTCTGAGGGTCTCATGACTCTGTATGAGGTATCTCCCACACCCCACCCTCTTTGTGTCCTGCTGAACCGATGTAAGTCGGACCACACTACTAGAGCCACTGCATCATGCAAGTTTAGTTTTAATGTCGTTCAGTGACTTACTAACAGTGAGACAAGGTAAAAATAGGAACTGAGGTCTCACCATTATAATGTTTGACTATATTCATTTATCTGGGTAAAGCAAGGTATTGAAAAGAAGAGTGTCAGTATCTTATCATTTGGAGGGGGAAGACAGAAACAAATAAAAGGCTATTTTTAAAGCTAGAAAAGATAAGAACGTAAAATTATTATGATGCTTAACAACGAATCTGAATTTGACTGCTCTAAATGACATGCTGAAATTTCTATGTACTGGTGAAAAATAACATGAAACAAGAAAAAATGATGCCTTTGTTTAGATAGTATATTGCCATCATGAAGATTATCTATTTATCTATCATCTATTTAAAGTATTTAATCACTCCTAATATATGTTTTCTTCATTTATAAAAAACTACTTGAAAAAATTTCTCCTATTTTGTACACAAGTTATTACACTTTTTATATGTGGTTAGACAAAGGGTCAGGTTATAACTTTAAATATTTAAATTGGTCAATGACAGTCAAGTAGGCAAGAATCTCTCTAGTTTATCATTAAATATGAATTATGTTATATGCAACCTCAAGTAAACAGCACAGCTTCCTAATGAGTTATTAGTTATGAACGTATAAAGAGATTCTGGACTTTAAATATGGTTGAAGAACAGATTTGGATATAACAAATTAAAAGTACCATGATTCTACAATATCATACAATATATTATCCAGCCACATGATGCATATATCAAAATACATTAATAAACCTAACATATTAATAAAAATTTAAAGCTGGCTCTTCAAGACCCCAATACTAACTAGAAGGGATTTTGACAGAATACCTTGAACAACTCTCATTACCAGTTTTGGTAAGCTGTTTTTGAGTCACCTAAATAATGCTTACTTCTGTTCTCTAATCAAGAACTATGATCTGAAAAATGCCATTAAAGAGAATGAGAGAAGTTCAGACACCACAGCCTGAATTTGAATTTATGGAGTGATGTAAATAACATGTGTTCAATTTCATTTTCCTATATTTCACTTCTGTGTGGTCCATTAAAGCTGCATCATACATTTATAATTATATATAGCACATTGATTATATATGCCAGGCATTACATTTCAAATTTTAGCAGTACTTTTAAGATCATACATTCTGCTCACCTTAAAAACTCTTCTCAAAAAAATGACAGGCCATATGTGGTGTTGTATGCTTTTAATTCCAGCATTGGGAGGCAGAAGTGAACAGATCTCTGTGAGAACAAGGCCAGCCAGTCTACATAGTGAGTTCCAGGCCAGCTGGGGCTACACTGTCTCCGAAAACCAAACAAAACCCAACACACAAACAAAAAAAAAAAAGACCACCAAAAACCCAACCCCTGTGATGGTTTAAAGGATTTCACTCCTGAAGCAAACACCTACACATATCAAGGGCAGATCAACCTCACAATGGACTCGGACATCACTGGTCAGAAGTGTAAAAGGTGTAATTCTGTCTATAACAGCTCATTTCTGTGACCCATACAAACTTATCTTTTCATTCTTTGTTTCTGCAATTAAAGACTTAATTCAGCAAAAGAAGAACCAAATCACAGTAATGTTTTAAACAGGAAGAATCTATGAAAAGCAAGTCCTGTCGGTTGATATATAACACGAAAGCATGTACTACAGAAATACAGCTTATGCAGCAGTATGTGTGATTTATCAGTGCTATAACTGTATTTGATTTTAACACTGGATTTGGTTCTATAAAAGTTCTCCCCTTTGAGGGAGAGGCTCATCAAGTGGGACTCAGGAGACAGGCAAGGGCAGTGGGGAGAGAGAGGAATTCTAACAAAGTATAAAACGCATTACTTAGCTTGGAGCTAGAAAACACAAAGGCCTTTCTTCAGATGAAATGCCTGTTGTCTCTTCTTGGTATTTGCCCATAAGGACCATATCTGTTGATGGATATTGTGTTATAAATACCTAGGCTTTAACTTTTCCCAAAATGGAAGCCTCTACTCAACACATAAATGACTTGCCCAGGCCATGAAGTTAAACATTAGAAAAGCAGAAGACATTACAAATGGAGTTGGACTATTGCACTCCTGTCCCAACCCAAATCCTCCTAGGCAAGGAGGCCTTTGCTTCCTGATTCTTCTGGACAGGGTTTTGACTCATAGACCTTATCCTTTTTACACTGCGATGAAAACTCTCACACTACATACATGATCTGCATAAGATATAAATTTTAATGGTATAAGTTTAGTTTATGAATGATATCCTTCACTACTACCCTCTTCTCTCTTGCAGTGATGTTTGTAACTCACTAGCTGTAGGATTTCGAAAGCTGAGTGATTTGTAATGTAATACTTCTAGAATCTCCAGAGTAATTTCAGCATAGTTACTAATAAAAGTTGGCTCTCTGCATTTCTTAACCTTGGGAACATGAACCTTTAAGACTCAGAGATCAAATACCACCATTCCCGCAGGACACTATGCACATCTGCATTTCTGGACCTAGGACATTTTTTGGTTTCTAATCAAGTATAATCTCACTTCATAACTTCAGATTTTGGCTCAGTGCTACCTAGATTTCCAGGCAAGAGAGAAATGAAGGCTGAGGATTTTGTGCTTAGAGGTTTGGAAATTTGGCAAAGTCTATGTTAAAATGCAATAATTTGATCTTGAACCTCCAAATAGTGAAATTCAGTTGAAAATACAAAGAAACCAAAGCAAGGCTTTATGTATTCCAAATCTGCACCTGCTTTTTGATGTTGCCAGGTATTTGTATTAACAATTCTGTTTTCAGGACAAAACAGAATGAAGAAGCCCCAGATTTCCCTCTGGGATCTTCTAGTCATTTGAAGTAATCACTAATTCCTGCTTACATCTACAAGTCAGGCATCCAAGGGTTGCTATTCCTGGCTGATCTTATTGTTTGATTAAATGGTCTGACTGTTGGTCTCTGTGTCTGGATCCAAACCAGTTTAACATGGAAAGTGAGTTCAAGCATTTCAGTCACCTTTAAGTTATCTTTAAATCCAGTTATGAAGATTGCTTGAGTAATTAATGCGCAATTAGGAAAAAGGCCATTCTGACTGGCCAATTTCAAGATTATTATTCTCTATACACATTGCCCAATTTTGACCTGTTAGGGTCCAGTCAATAAAGTAGAATTTCCTTTTAAATAATTTAATTTAACATTCATTAGCAGTCTTTGGAAACCCAAAGCATCAACATACAAATGATTCTTATGTTCAGATAAGAATCTGAACACAAGCTCACATTACCTGTAAAACAGAATTTGCATAGACATTTAGTCAGGACAGTGCATTTTACGGCCTGTCATTAAGTGGCATAGATTAACCCTGGGCTTCATTTACAAATGCCTCTACACTATATTCATAATTTTGGCTTCTCATTACATTTATTCACCTTACAATGTTAAAAGTGGAAAAATCCAATCACCAATCATTATAACCAAGAATGATTAGGGGAACAATATATTTTATCCCAAGCTGCCTTATACAATTGCTGTGGCTTGTCTGTGAACTCATTTATTATTGTTGGTTTGGAGCCAATATGAGTAATGGCTAAAAATACGGGTTTTATTTTGAACCAGGCTTGTGTTTAAACTAGAGCTCTGCTACTTATTAGTTCTTTCACTTGAGTAAATTCATTATGTCTTAAGGCCTTAGTTTCCTCACCTGTCAAATGGGATGTTGGGAAGGTGAAGGGAGACGATCCAATGTAAAGTGACTTGAATCAGATTGACTCAGAGGCCTCCCACAAATGGGCATTGCTTTGTACTATGTCTTTCCTCCTCTGTAGATTCCTTGATAGGAAGGGCTATTTCTCATATTTCCGTACACATCGTATAGAACTTGTAACATGGCTTCAAGAATCTTGACTTAGGTGTGAGGGGATTAGTATTCAACATCTAACCTCATTGCTTGGTAGATATGTGATTTTTAGCTGAGTTCTGAAGATATCTTGATCTTGGAATGCCAGCCTATAAAATAGAAGATATATTTTACTTCTCACTGTTCTGGGAGGGATCAGAAAATAGAAGAAACACCTTGTAGGTTTTAAAGCACCATTTAAACTTAGGTTGGGGTCACCATTTTATTGTACTTGAATTAAGTACTATCCACTCTGCTGTCTGTCATGTAAGGATGAGAAGACAGATACTTGTAAACTAGGAAATAGGCCTTTACCAGACACTGTATTTGCCAACATCTTAACCTTACACTTTCTAAACCCTAGAACTCTGTGAAATAAGTATCTGTCCTTTTAAGATACTGGATCTATTATATTCTTCCCCAAATGACTGAGACACCATGGATGGCAGGTCTACGTGGTCAGAGCAAGGAGACATTCTCCTTGCTAGAAGAGACAGTAGCTGACACCTGTGCTGAAATGGAAGCCTTATTGAGTTCTGTATCTGGGCATCAGCACGGTTTAGCAGCTTGGTGGTTTAGGACAATACAAGTGGACTGCCTAAGGCAAAAGACAAAGCTGTGGGACAAGACACAGCTGCTGCTGAGGTACCTGAGGAGGACCCTGGTCAGCGGGTGCACTAGACAGAGCACCACAGCTGCGGCGACCTCCGTAGTAAGTCTCTTCTCCAGGCAGACTAAAGAAACACACATGTGAGTGCCACCTCGCACAAAGAACTGTGACTTTATTAATAAGACACTGATCTCTGACTGAATGCTACTAACCGATGATCCTCTGGAAACAGAGACCACAGACAATACACTGCCTGTGCTCCCCCAGTGCCACGGAGTGTCAAAGCATGTGTTCCAGCATATGTGGACAAAGAGCAAAAAGATGTGAGGCGGGTGTTAAAACATCGGTTCAAACACATGTTTAACCATGTGTGAGCAGAAGGGCGCTAAGCCAGGCGGTAAAGCAAGTGTTAGAGCATATTCGATTACAAATGTTTCTCATTTGGGAGCTTACATTATTTTCTGCCTAATCCAGTGTTGCTAAGCAATAGCCCTGTGTTTCCCTAACTTAACAAAAACCGGAGCTAGAAGTTTTTCTTCCTGTCTTGAGTTCACCATGAAGAATTTACATGTCTAGTTTTTAATAAACACAGCGGCCTTCTGTTAATGAGAGTGCAGACTCGGGTGACATTCCCCACATAGGAAGGCAACAGAGGACAGGGGCAAACTGTTACACGGTGAGGACATGCATGGTGTGGACAAGGCACAGCAACACACCAACCTCAAAGTCTGACACTCTGTGTAGTGCCCAACTCAGGTGACTATCACAACTCGAATCTACTTACTCAGGGTTCTTTGGCCACAGCTGCTTTCTGATTTCAATGTTAAAATAGGACTATCACTTAGAGAACAGGGATTGCTGACAGTTCTTATTGACAGCAAGATGTGAGAAATACTGGCTTTAAGGTCCATCTGACATTATTTGCTAAATATTGTAGCTTATGAATGTATACTGCTACTGGAAGCATCCATTCCAAAGTTAATGAACTCTGAGCTTAAAATATAAACACACAACTTTGGATGCTACATGAGCAAGAATGACAGCAGGTGAAAATCAGGGTTTCAAAACCCACTCTGTGACAAAATACAAATAAATGTACATAAACAGAGAAAATACTTCAAGTACCTAGTTTATTTTCTTCCTATAAAACAAAGCAACAAACAAAATACACCAATAAACCTATTTAAGTCCATGAATTTCTCTTCTGGCCATAAGTATGCAATTAAATATTCTTTAAAAAAATGTGAAGAACAGGGCTGAGGGGATGGCCAGCCAGGAAAATGCTTGCTGTGCAAACAGGAAGCCTGGAGTCTGGATGCCTAACACCCACTTAAAAGACGGGCAAGGAGATGTGCATTTATAACCTCAGTGCTGGTGAGATGAACACAGCAGGATTGCCCCTGGTCAGCAGTTTAGCTGAATCACTGAGTGCCAAATGCGAGACCTTCTCGAAAACTAAGACGGAGAACAACTGAGGAAGAAACACACGTGACATCGACCTCTGGACTCTATTTACACACATACAGTACACTACACCACACACACACATACACATTACACACAAAGAAAAATAAAAACTGCAAAGAACAAAAAGAAAGGAAAAGATCTGCAAGTTTGAGTTTGAACTCCACTTTTCACGCAGCTCTAAGTGATGTGGTCTTCTGAACCAGAAAAATCTGTGTGGAAATACTATTTAATCATAACTAGAAAATTGCATCTGATTATTCTATTTTTTTAAAAAAACTTGTAGAACCATCAAAATACAAATACTGTCTTCTCTATTACTGTCTTCCTGGAGATTGTGGAATGCTTTGCTCACCAGAAACTGGAAGGAGAGAAACAAACAATTAAAGCCCCTGGCTCCGGCCAAGCACCCTGCAGCAGAGGGCATTGGATTTCTGAATACTTATCTCTTCCTGTTCACCGCGTCACTTAATGGTTTGTTCAGTACGTACTCAAGATAATATAGCTCCTTAGCAGAAAAAGCCCAATTTCTAGCTGCTGTGACCCGACTGCGAAAACCAAGTCCAGAGACGCACCGACAAGGTAACAGAGACGCACCGACAAGGTAACAGAGACGCACGACAAAGTCACAGAGACGCACTACAAAGTCACAGAGACGCACCGACAAGGTAACAGCTGTTTTCCTTTCTTCAAGACACAGCCAACCTCAAGAAACCAAGAGGAGAGAAAATGATCAGGAAAATAGTAAAAGTTGGTGATAAGTTTTCTGAGTTTATATTTAACAGTATAGTTTGATTTTGACCAAAGATGGCAGATTTGTTTCATGGGACCGATGTTTCTTCAATATTAAGACACCTCACTTTGAATAATGCAAAAACAAACACAGAATGTAGAATGTTTGTTTTCCGTTAACACTAAACATGTTGAAATATGAAGCTATTTTACTGAGGCTGGTCCCCAAATGCATGTAAATTAGGCTAAGGAATAATGCTTGTGCTACAAAAATTATAAATCATGCCATAAATGTCACTGGTTAGTGGAAAAAAAACCCTCTAAGGACAAAAGTATGCTTCAGAGACCTCAAAACCAGTGAGAACTGTTAGTCAGCTCAAGTTTATTGAAGGCTCAAGGCTTGAGTCAAAGAAATCGACGAACCAATCTGGAAGCAGAAAGTAAGTAATGAAGTATCCTTGATGGAGATACAGACTTTGAGATAATGCTTCTGAATTTCCTTGGCTATGTCCATTGCTCTCACATATAATTATTTCCCTTAATTATAATTTTCCCTGGGCCTGATGTACTCAGGGAATGAAACAAAACGGCGGCATGGAAAGGGAAGGGGCTCTTTTGGTAAGAAATGGTTCCCTAAAGCATGTTGTGCAGTTACATAGAGTAACATGGTACTTGGCAAATATTGCATTAACAATCTGCACTTATAACCAAACTTTGCAGAGGAGAGCAAAAAATGACCAGAAGCAGAACTTATTCTCTTCTTCCTTCTAATTAGAGTAACCATCATTAACCTCAGAGGATGTATCACATAAGGACAGAAAGGACTTCCTCAGCCTCAGGCAGTTCACATTAGGAATGTGGAGCAGCAACCGAAGGCAGAGCCTGCCAGTGGGCACAGGAGGTGGGCACAGCAGGCTCCTCCGCAGGCTCCCCCGCCTCCAGCTTTCCATTTTTCCTGGAATGAGTTCACCAAAGATTCCACTGTGAGACGGAACTGTACACAAAAAGCTGGCACTGAATCTGGAAGTGAGTGTGGTTAAGGTAAGCTGGAAAACTAGTACAAAGTCCAATATCCCAAACTGAGATTGGGCCATTGCCTTCTGAACTCTTATTGCTTCCTTTTTTATGAACAAAACAACCACAGCAATCATGGGAAAAAGCAAAATCCACTCAAACAAACACATCCTTTTATCTTTTTTTAAGTTAAGCAGTCATTCATATATGTATTCTCACATATATAATACATATATATATATATATATATATATATACATAGAGAGAGACAGAGAGAGATAGAGAGAGAGAGAGAGAGAGAGAAAGAGAGAGAGAGAGAGGATCTCATGTATCCTAGGTTGGCCATAAACTGGTTATGCAGCGAGGATGACCTTGAACTTCTGATCCTCTTGCTTCTACATCCCAAGTGCTAAAATTACTGGTGAATGTTACTCTGCCTGCTTATATGATGCTGGGGATCAAACCCAGGGCCTTGAGCATGATATGGAAGTACTCTACCAACTGAGCCATGTCTCCAACCCACCTCACCCTGCCAAAGCCTTTTGGAGACTCAAGAAAATGATATGGTTTTCATGCATCTAAATAATCATGCCCCTTTCTTACTACTACACATGGTTCTTAGTAATGCTTATAGAATTAATCAACTCCCAAATTAGAAATATTGAACTCTTAAAAGTGTTCTTTGTAATCGAGTGCAAATGCTTCAACCTGAACTGTAAGCACCAGGCAAGCACTGAGATGAGTCTTTTCTTAAATTTAAGCTTTTCATTTGTAGGAATCAGTAGAAAGACAAATTCCAAAAAGCTTTCATATCTTACATTTCTACACAATTTAAAGAGAATACAGAAGTGAAACATGAGTTTGTCACTTTGGTCAACTAATTTACTCTGGGGTTTGCTCTCTGAGATGAATGTCAGATTAATAAACACATTTTTAAAGACATCTTTAAAGAAAATCATCCTAATTTGTTTAAAGAGGGTTGGAAGTAAAAACTTACTCAAATTAATGAGAGTAACTCTGCCATCCTCTAGCATGCTTCCAGACACCAGAAATTTTTCCTCTTAATGTGTTTCTTGATAGATCTTTACCAAAATTCAGGGAGTTAAGTCGGCAAGGGCTGCAGAAGTCAAAGTCGTTTTTGTTCACTGGCCTGTCGACTGACCAACACGTCCATCCATCTAGCCACCCGCTCCCCAGTGCCCATTCTGTTCCAGGAAACAGGAAGGCACAGAGGCTGAAAAACAGAGTAACTTTTGGTCTCGGCCCTTTATATTTTCCAATGGGAAGGTGACAAGATTTATGGCAAATTTAAAAAATAATTGTTTACAATTTTAAACCGTTCAACCTTCCCCAACATCAGGGAATTGAACAAATAAGACTTTTTATTATATAAAACAAAATTTCAAGTGATGGACCAATTGCTTGGCTTACTTATGGTTTGGTGCTTATGTATGTTTTCTTTCATGCTTTTATGCTTAAAGAGTTTATCAGAGGTTAGGAATCAAAGTGAGAGAAAATAGCAAATATTTGTATTTGCTAATGGTATTTTGCTTAGGCTCACAAGGGAGATATTCACTCATCAAACATTTATTGAATGCATATTATGCACCAGGCTCACTGACAGGGTGATGCAGAGATGAAAGCCAGTCCCTGCCCTCTGGGGTCCCACTGTCTAGTGGGGAGACAGGCAAGGAACCCGACAAGGACAACACAGCAATGGTTCCCAGCACGCTGTGTGCAGACCACTGGAGCTAATTTCAGGCAGCATGAAGATGACTGCTTTTTATGTTCCATATTCATTAATACTTTAAACATTTTATTTCAGATTTGAACTATGCATTTACTTTAATATATAAAAAATGGATAGCCAGTGTGATATGGACAATACTGTGTGATAAAGCTGAAGATATTTGGATTTAGAAAGTGTATACAGCCTGCTGTTGTTTGGTGCTGGAGCACTAATGGGCAGAGCATGAGTGAGGACTGATTTAGCCCCAGTGTTGCAAAAAGAAACAATGCACCGATTTAAAGAAAAAGAACAATAACATTAACAGAGATGACAAAAAAGGTGATGATACTGCTCAAGTCAGCAAGGCGGCCACTGGCGGCAAATCAAGGGGGCACCACACTATGCAATGGAAACCATGTTCTACAACTTCACCATGTGTTCCTGAGCCAGAGGAGGCAGACACACCCATGTGAGCACAGGAGAGGGAAGGCATGCATAGAGCCTGGGGTATTCAGAAGGACAAGAAACAGTGCTGCTGATCGAGCACATTCTTAGGACCCTCCACAGGAAGAACTGTTGAATCTTGGGTATGCATAAAACCCTGAAGTCAAATGTGACACTGCAATTATCTTTAAAGCATTTCTTCTGGAGAGTGGCTTCATGTACGTTAGTTTTAATCTATACCCTAGGGTGCCAAATGTTTGACTGGAGTGGCCAAATGGGACTACACACTTCCAAAGGGGTTTAGTTAATGCTTGAAAGACTAATGAATAGCGGAATTCCAGAGGCAGTTATCTTTATCTTATTAATTAGTTACTCTTAATTAGCAGAGCTAATAATGATGAACTAATACATTACAAATGGTATTGAAAATATGTGGACTGGCTTTAAGTAGTGTCATTAGCACTTCACATGCACCTGTAGAAAGGTTATCAGAATCTCAGGGGACCCTGTTGGGTCTCCATGAAATGATGTCCTTGACATAGGCATCCATCCATTTACAGAAAGATTTTATCACTAACTTTGCCTAGGAGGTTAGTTGACTTCTAGTGCTAGAATATTCTCGTGCTAGCCTCAAGGGACTCTCTTATGCAAGCTGCTGTCAATTCAGGAAAGAGAGATTTCACTGGGTGGAGAGGATGCACTGGGTAACCTTTGGTGGCTGTTTGCTCACACACACTTCTAAGTACGGCAGAGTTCAGTCTGAGATTTGCTTTCATATTGACAATTTACTTAGGAAGCAGGCATAACTCTTAATACCTCCAACTCATCTATCTCCAACTGTGGCCACTGTCTATCCAGGAAGAATTTCATCACTGTGGAAGCAAAACATGCTAGGGTCAGATGTCCACTAAATTAGCTTCCTCAGAGCAGTTAAGCAGTTTGTTTCATGTCATACCACCAGCTGGTAGTATAACTGAGTTCAGAATGTATATCTTCTTGTTCTATCTTTGTAGTCAACCAATGGCTGCTGACCAGGGATGCTTATCTCAATCACCACTATAGCTTTTAAATCATGTATATCTGGGTCCAGCTCTGATGAGTCAGATTCCATAGGCAAGTTGGGGTAGGAACACAGCTGTGTGAGGTTTTCTTTAAAAATTTGGACAGGTGACTCTGATGCATACCTATACACATGAACCACAAAGAATCCAGGTTGGAGAGATGGCTAAGCATTTAAGAGCACTGGCTACTATTGCAGAGGACCTAGGTTCAGTTCCCAGCATTCACATAGTGGCTATCAACTGTCTGTAAGTCCAGTTCCAGAGGATCCAATGCCCTCTTCTATACACAGTGCACTTACATACACGCAAGCAAAGCTCATAAATAAATAGATAAATAAATAAGTAAAAAAACAAAAGAATCACAGGGCTATTCCAGATACAGAGGCACCGTGTCTTGAATGTTTTCTCTGGGCCTGGCCCTGTGGCAGGTGATTAACATGGTCTGTATTATTTCAGTTTTACAACAAACCAGCGAATAAAGCATCCTTTGAATGTTACTGATGAAGATGTTGAATTCAGAGAGGACTCTACAGTGAGAGCTCATCAGTAGTAAGAGACTGCTATTCCAATTATGATTTTTCTGTCAGCACAGACCTACTCTTAACCACTGTGCCCTGCTGTATACAATGGGAGATATAATGTTGACAGTCATTTATGTGACTGAGGTCACAAACCTACAGGTGACAGGTGGATAATGCAAGTCAGCAAAATGAAATCAAATGGTCTTATAGTCTGAATGTGAAATGTCTCCCACAGGCTCATGTATCTGAACACCTGGTCCTCAGCTGTGGCACTGTTTCGAAAGGCTGTAGAAACTTTAGGAAGTGGAGCCTCACCAGAGGAAGTGGGTCACTGCAGGATCACAGGGTGGAAGTCTTCTAGCCTGGTCTGTGTTCTTGACCTCAGATGCAGTGTAATCAGCTGCTTCAACTCCTATACCGTCCCTGTGATGATGGACTGTATCCTCTTAGACTGTAAGCCAAAATGCATCCTTCCTCCCATAAGTTACTTCTTGTCCAGCACCGTGTCACAGTTACAAGTAAAACAACTAATAGAAGGAGAAGCTAGGGTAAGCTGGAGATCATGCACTCTTTCTTTGTTAAAGGGTTCTGAGCTATTGGCCACTATTTGAAATGCCTTAAAAATGAACAGGCAGAGAGCTAGGGTTCTTTTTTGACATTGCTGTAGAAAGGCACAATGGCTTTACCGTTTCTAAAACAATTTGTCAAGTTCTTGTAAAATTAAACATGTACTTGCCTTATGACCCACTAATCCTATTCCTAGATATTTACACAAGATAAAGGAAACCCATGTTTGCATAAGATGTGTACACAGATGTTCACAGCAGCATTATATACAATAGCCCCAAACTAGAAACATTCTACAGGTTCATAATCAAGCAATAAATAAGTAAATTTAACACACCTTGCTTTGAACTATTACTCAGTGAAAAGGGCGTGAAATATTAAGATATGCAGCAACACAGAGGCATTTCAGAAGCTCTACAGTAAGTGAAGAGAGTACTATACAAAAGGCTACATGCTGTGTAATTTCATTTATAGGAAACTCTAGTATTGGCAAAATTCTGCTGTCAGAGAGCAGGCTAGTGGCTGCCTGGATTATGGTGGGAAATAGAACTGAGTGCAGAAGAACTTGTGGGAATTTTAGAGTGAGACAACTGTTTCATATCTTCATGTGCCACGGTGGTTACACAACTGTATTCAATTACCAACATGTATTTAACTGAATACTTAAGTTGCGTGAATTTTACTATATGTAAATAAATTTAAGAAACAGATCCTAAGGATTAAAAAAATAAATCTGCAGGCTGCTTAGGGCCTACAGACTTTCCAGCTTTCAATCTCTGGTTTCAGCAGAGAGATTCCATGTTAGCTGTCCCTGAAGAAATACAAAACATAATAAGGAGTCATCCATCATCTTCCCTGGGCTGGGCTCAGGAAGAATAGGAGTAAGTTTACTGTTATTCTTTCTTCCCATTCTGTCAGATGCAAAATGCTCCCATGCTGCCCCCTGGCTGTCCAGCATCCCCCACTACTCACCCCATCCGACTGCATTCTTGAGTCCTCCTCTCGACCTCCTTTCCTCAGGGGCCACCCTCACTGCTCCTCAAGGTGCAGTCAGCCCATGACCTAGTAGTGCCCACCAACCACTGACTACACACCAGTCACTGGCATCTGAAAAACATACACCTGAGCCTTAGCTCATGTCTAGCTCTTCCCTTGCAGTGACAGGAGACTTGGGGAACAGAGGACTATTTGTGTGACTGACCACAGATGCCCCCAGCAATGACTGGTTCAATTTGCTTAAACCTGCATTTGTCATCCATATTATCATCAAACACCTTAAAATTAGCATGTGCAAGTGGTCTTAATGGGTTGTGTAGAACAGGACAAGTGAGTCTCAGAACCCAACTGAAAACGAGAGCCTCTCAGCCATGAGGCTGAGGAGCCTGTGACATGCTGCAAACAGCCCTTGTGTTTTCTGAAATGGCCAAAGAATTCGAACCACATGCTGCTGGGCTTTCCTGAGTTTCTATAAATGTCATAATCATTTGATGTAAAAACTCCACTAACTAAAATATCAAAGTGATGCTAGTAGTCAAGCTATAATGTTGAGTTAAAAATAATAACCCGGAATGTAATATTCTGTTTATAGTGGAATTAAAACCACAGAGAAAAATGTCAACAGATGCATAAATACTAAAAAAAAAATAAAGGGGAGGGGATAATTGGATAATTGCAGGCATACTGGGCTACAGCACCGTGATTTTTAAAATTTTCTTTTAAAAAATATTTCCTTTTGCTTGACATTGTTATTTGTGCAAAAAATAAAAATCAGGAGAAGACAAGTTCACCCTAACTAGTCTTGGTCAGGAAGCTGTGTTTACACACTTTCCACTGTCTAGGCTGTGTGGATGCGCTCACATGTCCTCCTCACAGATCAGAGAGGAGTACGGTCAGGTGCACACACGTACTACACCTGTCCTTTAAGTCAAGCTGATGGACATGGCTGCCTCTTCCAAGGCTGGTGCCATGTCCATTTGAAAATGGAAATAATAAAAGTCCGAGAACTCAGTTAGTGAGGCAGGTCTGTATGGAGACAAAACTCCAGAGCCAGTAACGATTTCCATCATGACAAAAATCTCTAAATTGATGTCTTGATAAGACATATGGTTAATACATTTGTTCCCCAAAGAAAAACTTAAGAATTTCAAGTCAAATTAAAGCAAAATTGTTGTTTAAATAAACAAACAGACCAAGAAAAAATTGAAGTCTGACTAGGCTAGTTTCATTAAGATGGAGGTGTGTGACTCAATTCGAGCCTATTTAGCTTCTCTACCATATGAACTCTTGGAACCTTCCAGACTGCAGCCTCAGCTTCTTCACCTCCCATATCAACCCTGTTTCAGAAAGCAGGGCGGTTAGGCCACACTCACAGGACTGAAAGCACAGGTCACAGCAGTGCCCGCCAGCACTGGAAGAGACAGCAAAGTCAAATGATCAAGAAAACAGGCATTTGGAGCACTGGCTCAGAATGATATAGTGTCCCTAAAGAAAAGCTCATCTTGTAGTGAAAGCCTATTCTGCCTCAGACGTTGCTCGAAATACTTTTTAGAATCATAGAAAACTGTTAAACTAGGGAAGGGCAGGCGGGAACTTGTGACAGAAATGTGTGGATGGGTTATATGAAAACCATAAAAGAACCTTGTCGTTTAATAAGGTTCTTTCTGCCCAGAACACTCAGTATATGTTCAATAAGGAATACCAATGGTAGGCAGTGGCAGGTGGCGTTTGAGGCCAGCCTGGTTTACAAAGCACATTCTAGGTCAGCGGCAATGGGGAAATGGGGTGTCTCAAAAAACAAACAAAAAAAACAAAATAAAACCAAACAGAAAAGAACACTGATGGTGAGAAAAACTGTAATCTAGACCTTCAGGCCACTTTCTTCTTGGCAAACTTCTATCTCGGTAGAGAGAAGGAGGTGGCAATCATGCACAGCTGAAACACATGCTATTGGGTGGCACAGATCTGTTAACATGAGGACCCCGAACACGAAGACAAAAATCAGAGTGTTGACAGCAATCAACAATTAGAACTGTCTGCCAAGCCCTCCTTACATGACGCTATACCCCGCGTCTGTCCATGCTGCTCCCTTAGCCTGGCATTTCTTCTAGCTTGTCTGGGAAAATCACTCCCCTCTCTTTCAAAACCATCACAACTGCCATGTTTTCTTCAAAACATTATTTTTATTGTTTCTTTGCATTTATTTTAATTTGGGTGTATGAACACGAACATATACCTACAGTAATACATATGTGTGGTTCATAGGACAACCTGTAGGAGTCAGTTCTCTCCTTCCACCAGGCAGGTTCAAAGTCAAGTCATCACACTTGGAGGCAAGCTCCTTTACTGCTGAGTGACCTTACTCCATATGCCATGTTTTCTATGAAACTTGCCCAACTGCTCCAAGTTGAAATACTCTCCCAAATCTGAGAGCCAATCACTGCAACATTCATCATCATTTATTTTGAGTGATCATTTCTCTGACTCTTACCCTGATTAGGACTTGAGCTTCCCAAAGAGAAGGAAACTGTCACCCCTCATACCTAGCTAGGTGTCCTGCATGTATTTTCTGAGTCACCAAGATAAGAGTGTTATTAGGTGAAATCAATTTCTATAGGTAAGTCATCTGTATTGCTGGAGGAGAGTCATTTCCCAGGAGGGGCTGAATGAGGCCACCATGCTACAAAACACAGCAGACATGCCTTAGCTTCAACACACACCCCAGACTCCAACAAAGGACGCTGGAGCTGACTTTGCCGGGCAGGACTGGGAATGGCCCCCTAACTCCTGCCTCACTATATTACTGAGAAGGACACTTAAACCTCAAAGAAGATTCATCTAAAGGAGCTGGAACACAGGATTTCATTTTTCCCTAAGGCTTCTATGCCTCGTGTCAGTAAACCATCAATAATTAAACAGCAACAGTTAAAACAAGACCACCCACGCATACAGGCCCAAGGGGTGAGCTGCAGAAATGGTTGTATGGCCTCTTTATAGAGGGTGATTTTAAAGATCTCTCCTAGACTCCAGTATAAAATGGTGCCTCATCCACTTATCAAAGTATCCATTACATTTGAATGAAAAAAATAGATGATCACAATTTATATTAGTAAAGCTTACAACACAAAACACCACAGGTGTTTCTCTACAACTAAAAAAAAAGTGAAACTGGGTTGAAAAATGTAAGTAAAGGCCCACCTTCCAAAAAGTCTCCAGTAGATAATGAAAATTGGAAGGTGTGTAATAACCAGAAATTACTAGGCTCCCTCAAGAGTGGACAGTGACAGGAGGTACTGGGATATTCGGATTGCTGTCTTCATTTTCTTCTCATTCCCTCACTTGGCCCTTTTCTATAAGCAGTAAGAAACTGGAGTTCCTGTTCCCAGTAACAAAATAAATCAATACTGAAGAGAGCGAGAGAGGGTATGGCATGAGACACTGACTCCTAGGCAGTGTGTTCTGTAAGTCCTGTGCGTTTGTGTGTGGTGGCTGGTGGTAACGCTGGGAGGGAGAGGGCAGTGTTTATACAAGGCTGGACATGATTCCCTACTAGAGTGAGAAGGAAGACATTTCCCTTCACCCCAATAAAGACAGTCCAGAGACAAAGGGAATCAGGACCAAGTTAAACATAAATAAAACAGCCATGTGCTTGCAGATCCAGGAAATTCCAAAGAGGAACTCAAGGAAAAACTTCTAACATCATGAACACAATGGAAATAAAAATACCACATAAAGATACAACCAGAGCAAGGGAGAGGTAACACTACCCTAAAGATGCAGGTGAGGCTTCCATTCTGAAAATTAAAGAAACATTAATGTTTAAAAAATTGACACCCTCAGTGAAAGCAGTGGGCAGGCAGAGTCTCCATAAAGTAAGGGTGGAATGTGGTGAGAGGAAAAGAAGACAGAAGTGTGGGAGTTTGGGGAACAGGCTCAGGGATGAGTCCCAAAGTAATCGGACAGCAGAATGAACATCCGCATGACTAGCGGGGAAGAGCAGAGCAGCACCGTGGAGCAGGAAGAGCGGAGCAGCACTGTGGAGTGGGAGCACCGTGGAGCAGGAAGAGCGGAGCAGCACCGTGGAGCAGGAAGAGCGGAGCAGCACCGTGGAGCAGGAAGAGCGGAGCAGCACCGTGGAGCAGGAAGAGCGGAGCAGCACCGTGGAGCAGGAAGAGCGGAGCAGCACCGTGGAGCAGAAAGAGCGGAGCAGCACCGTGGAGCAGGAAGAGCGGAGCAGCACCGTGGAGCAGAAAGAGCGGAGCAGCACCGTGGAGCAGGAAGAGCGGAGCAGCACTGTGGAGCAGGAGCACTGTGGAGCGGGAGCACTGTGGAGCGGGAGCACTGTGGAGCAGGAAGAGCGGAGCAGCACTGTGGAGCACAATCAGTGTTGCTGCGCACGATGAGAAGAAACAGCCCACAACTGACTGAAGTGAGCGATGGACATGCAAGACACAAAATGTGGGTCTAGGGTAAGAGTCACAAACGTGTGTGAGATTAGAAATTTGGAAACTGAAGAAATAATCCAAGACACGATGAAAGAAAACTCTCCTCAGGGAGAGAAGAAAGATCGGAATCTGTATATTTAAGACTTCCTGTGGTCCATTCATAGAGTGGAGGATTTCATATCTAGAAATACCCTGGAGGCTGTTCAACTCCAAAGATGCAGAAAAGCCACAAATAAGATGAGCAATTAATCTCCTCAAGGATGCCACACTAAGAAAATAATGTCATCTATGAATGAAGATACATAGCATCAATGTATAGCTATAAGGTAGAAAAAGTTAAAACACTTAACATGTACGGAATAGTCCGGCGAAGGAATAGTATATAAGCCACTACAAACAAGGATTACTGCTTTTTCTAGTTTGGGAATACATTTTCAATATAATCTTAATCCAAAGAGCAGAATATAAAATTGTTGTTTGTAAATAAAATACTTGGGAAAAAGTTGGAATGAAATATGCTAAAGCTTTATCAGTTGCCATCTCTAGTCAGAACGCTTATGAGGAATTTTGTCCCAGTTTCCTTCTTTCTCTTAATTATAATAATTGACAACATTTTCCGAGGCTGGCCTCAAACCTATAATCTTCTTGTTTGAGCTTTCCGAGTGGCTGGATTATAGCGATACACCACCAAACTCAATTTAAATTAGTTTTTTAACTGTTGCATAAATCAATAAAATGTACATATTTGTAGAGTACCATATGATTTTTTGATAGTTCTCTGTTTCTTGATAATTTTTCCTACTAGGAGTTAAAAACTTTGTCATTAGAAATATTTTTAGTTAAGAAAAATACAATTATAACACGCAATAAAAGACACAATATTAAGAAAAGCAATACAATAGAGTACATGAAGGGCACACTTAAAGTCAATGGAGTGGACTGCCGCAAGGCAAAAGAATTAAAGGGAATTTTAAAAAATTTAATCTAATGATTACTATTTTACATTATATTGGGAAAGGATGATTTTTAAAGAATGCCCGCAAATGAAACTTGTCAGTCATATCTTCATCATAGTCATTTTACAGAAATGAAAACAGTCTTGATGTCAGTAAATGCTTTTTGACTTCAGTTTCCCTAAGACCCCACGCTGACTTGTGCAATCAAATCACTTACTTAGACTCCTGGAAGACAGGACTTTTAAAAAACTCTATTCCCAGCACTTAGCTCAGTGTTTCAGAAATCTCAAGTGCTAGAGAAATATTTGGTGAACAAATGATTAATATAAGGAAAAACTATTGAATTTTACAGCCACATATTTTGGTGGAAAGATGCTTTGCATTTATCTGATTTTTACTGCATCTCTAGTACTAAAAGCTGTAAGGGTTCTGGGCTCCAAGGACTCTCTTCATGCATCCTAGATCGCATTCTTCATGCAAATTCAGCTGGAGCCAAAACCGGGTGCCATAGTTTTATTTCTCTTTTTCCATTTCAAAAGAAAAGGCTGTAGTTAATTCTAATTTTCCTGCGGGCAGAGGGAAGGGGAACTTTTTATGTGCCTGTAAGAATGGCACCCCCAGCCATCTGAGGACAGTTCCTCCCAGGAACACCTGTTTGCTCCAATTGAAGCCTGTCCAAATTGAGTCCCCGGGATCAGGAGCTTGCTCTTCAAATGTCCCACTATTCTACAATATTTATTCCCCACCTGTCTGATGGCCATGATAGCTTGGGAATGCTCCAGCCAGGGAAAGCTGTGCCTTGGCCCTGACATGGCACAGCTAACAGCAGCTAATGTTCACCCGGAATTTGGTCTGGATCCAGAGGCCCTCGGGTTCAGAAACGCCTGGTCTTTTCAGTCTGCTAGGCTTAGCAAAAGCCACTGAGGAGGGAGAGGTAACTAATTTTTCATCTTCACACTAATATGTTGCAAAACCAAGTTATGCCTTTCACTCTTTGTTTATTATGATTGGTTAATCAGTTTTCCACTCGTGTTTAATATTCAGTATTACAGCCATATTTAATAGCTGCCTGACACTAAACATGAGGATTGGTAAATCAATTTATCCAACAAGAAAACTGTTAAAATCCAGGAGGTAAAATGCAGTAAAAACAACCTTAAATGCATAATTTAACATGTAATTCAAGGAAGGAGGAAGAGATGCCTACATCAAACTCCAGTTATAATAGTGAAATAATGCTTATTTTTAAGAATTCTAGCCATGAGAAAACTGTACATGTGAAAAGCCTACATAAAGCCTTATAAAATAAGAGAGCTTTTATCTTCTCTAGATCCATGAGCTTGAAAATACTTTATCTATGCAATTTCAAGGCACATAAAAACCCCAGTGAATAAATAAAATGTTCTTTTCCCCCTTTTATACAGAAGCTTTAAAAATTACCCATATAAATAGCTTGGCCTTGAACAAACAGATTAAAAGACCTAAAAGGCTATAGCTTCAGATCATGTATACAGAATAGAAAATGAATGCCTTTCTTTATTGACTGGGCAAGTTTTCAACTAACTTATTTTCTATAAGGCCATTCAATGAGAAAGATTTAATTGGAATACAAGAAAAAATTCAGCGTTTTTAAGTGTTATACTTATTAGATAAATAATATGACTTAAATAATCTATGTATTTTGCTTCTACACATGGATTACTCTTTGTGTGGTTGACATGCAAAGGCCATAAAATTTTCTAAATATTAAATTTTAGACAGACACCTGAAAATTCTCTTTATTTAACATGTTTTTTTTTTAATCACTTCCAATTAGAACTACCTTACTGATTCAAGCCTTTCTTATCTGCTTGAAGGAAACCTTAAATCCCATCACAATTTAAAAGTACTCTTAGAAAGTTAAGTTTAAGGGAAAGGTGAAGCTGAAATGTGGCATGTTAACTTTCCGAACAGACGAGGCTCTAAGCCACTCACTTCCTACACATCCTCAACAAAGCTAGAGCTAAGCAGATCTTTCCAACACAGGCCCAGCTAGCAGATCTGCTACTGAGAGCCATTGCCTGGAAGCTGCCACAACAAGGAACTGGTGCTAAGTGCTCCATGTGGGTTAAGGTCAGGCTGTAACTTCTAAGCCAGGTGGTCACCTGCCATCTCCTTTATGGAGTCTCATTTGCCCACTCAGGGCCAAGGAATTTCATCTTCCTGTCATCTCCCATTGCCTCCATCTCTCACACATCATGCAGATCAGGTTACTAAGCACTCTACTTTCCCACATTGTGTATACTGAACTTCTCAAATTAGGCACTGAGCCACCAGAGAACTGTTTTGAGTGACTCTTCCATGTCTAACATAGCGTCTTTCCACAATAAAATATTAGATATCTGAACTTTAGAAGAAGTTGGTGCTGTAACAGAAGATGCAGAGAACAGGATTACTATGGCTAAAACCAGGGCAAATGGTCCTAGTTTAGCTCTATCTTAATGGAATGACTGTAAGACTCAATTGCTTTAGGTATCTATGTCCATAACGGCTATGGTTTGAATGTATCCCATCAAAGCTCATGCGTAAGAAGTTTAAATTCATGTTAATGGTATCCAGAGGCAGGGCCCCTAAGATTAGATGCAGTCTTGAAGACAGGGCTGCTGTAATGAACTAGAGGCATAGTGAGAAAGGAGACTTTGGCCAGCATGTGCCTTGCCACACGATGCCCTCTGTTCTAATGCAGAAGGAAGCACTCACCCAGGCTGAGCTGGTGCTAGTGCCGTGCTCTTGGAGTCTCAGCTTCTAGAACTATGGGCCAAATAAACTTCTATTCTTTATAAATTGCCCAGTCTTAAGTATTTTGCTCTAATATCAGAGAAATGGACCGACAGCAATATAAGGATAATTAAGGATGTTACCAGTTCTCAGGTCTACACAAACCACAGAAACCACAGTCACATTTTCGTTTCACTTGCCATGACAGCTATTATGGACTTCCTTTTGATAGATGTCCTAATTTCCCAAGGAAGGTCTGCTTGCATTTTCAGTGTGTAGCTGAATTTTTGGGACAGATTCAAAATGAGTGTTTCTTTCATGCCAGCACACTTCAAGGGAGTTAGTGCATCAAAGTGATTAAATGGTATCTAGCTAGAACATGGGCACCATTCTATAACAATGTCTTGTCCTGCAACCTCTTAGGAGTTGATTACAGACTATTTTGAAAATGTTATGGAAGTTTAATGGAAAATTTTCTTCTTCTTCTTCTTCTTCTTCTTCTTCTTCTTCTTCTTCTTCTTCTTCTTCTTCTTCTTCTCTTTTCTTCTTCTTCTTCTTCTTCTTCTTCTTTCTCTCTCTCTCTCTCTCTCTCTCTCTCTCTCTCTCTCTCTCTCTCTCTCTCTCTCTCTCTTAAAAGTCTACTGGTCAGAGACTCAGAGAAGTTACTGTGGGGAAAAGAACCACTTCCCAGGGACTGAGACAGAGATTGCTTTCACATAGGCATGTGGCAATCTGATTCATATCATCGTGTCAGTTATCGTTGTGTCTCACCACTTGGGGCTAGCCCGAGTGGACTTTGGGGGGCCAGCCCAAGGGGTTGGAGGTGAGTAGACGCAGAGTCAAGACGCAGACTCCAGGAGATGGATGGGAAGCAGGCCAAGCGCGTCGCACTGCCAACTCGTTTATTAAATACGTGCTGAAGCTCTTATAGGTCTGGATAGTCAATGACCTTATGGGGTGGGGTCCCAAATACAGCCAATAGTAAGTTTCTCCCCAGGTAGGCAGGTTCTTTCCAGGTGCTGGTCTCACACTAGCCAGAGCAGAATGCCACACCCACAGGAACCATTCCTCTATTCCTCCTAACAGGGGGCCTGGCTAGGCCCACCTTGCATTATGCCCAACAGATTCAGATGCCTTTACTTAACTGAAATGAAAAAGCTCACAGGGATCTTTCCTCATCATAAAACCATTAAGGCATCAGAACACAGGGAGTCAAGGGACTGCCTTCCAGGTAAAGTGCAACTGCACACAAGAAAGCAGAGCATGATTCTTCCACCATTTTAAACCCTACTGATCCTTTTCTTGAAACTGGCCAAATTTAGCATTCTACCATTTTTTTTCCATTGATATTCACACACTAGCTCTAAAGTTGTTTTTCACATAACTTTGTAGAAGAAGTATGTTTCTTCTTTTTTTTAATCCTTTTACAAAGGTTACTGGGGAGGCAGCAAGGAAAGGTGATTACGCCTCCTTTCACGCCAGCTGCCACTTCGTCAAGAAATGTTGGAGACAATTTAAAATGAAACATCAATAACACCCTTAATATTTGCCATTTAAGAAATATTTTAATCTCATTTTTGGATATTAAATGTGTTCAACAAACAACATTGTTTTTTTTTTTCCCCCTCCAGAAAAGCAATGAATTCTTTGTTAATACCTAGATGACAAAGTCTCAAGATAGTCACAGTTGTTTCTTATTATGGTTTCCCTGGAAAACATTTCTGGGAAAGCACAATTCCCAGCCACTTAACTTTGTTTACAACAGACAAAACTGCTTGTGTGGTATAAATAGGATTCTGTCTTTAAATGCTGCTGAAAAAAAAAAAACATGAAAAGGAGCCATTTCCTGCCCTAAAGGTGGTTTTAAAAAATTCTTAGCTACTTTAGGAATGGCAGCAAAGCATAAATAATAATTATCAATTGCCGCATAGTAAAAGACTAATTTCATAGAAAAAAATAAAAGAAAAACAAGCCACATATTCCAGAGATGCTCTCAAAACTGTCAGCATTAGGTTTCCTGCAAAATTATGAAACCCCCTTTGTCCCCCGCGTTTGTGATGTGTATCTATAACTAGGTCTTGTTCGTGCAGATAAGCCTTGCCTTGTCTCCCTAACTGCACTTTGAAAAGCAGATTCACAGTTGTTTGACTTTTGATCTGGGTAGCAGCTAGCTCGACCACCTGCACTGTGCATGGGCTGTTACTGAGCTGGCTTTGTCCCATCTCATAACACAGCAAGCCTTTTAAAATTGATGTGTGAATACGCTAATTTACAATGTGAGTGCTCAAACAAAAAAAAAAATATGGTGGTGGTGGTGGTGGCAGCGGCGGTAGCAGAAGAAGGGGGACATTTGTGAAGGGAGAAGCGCTAACCCTGGATTTATGAAGTTCAGCTATTGTTCCCTACCCCTGGCATTTAGTGAAACAGATGCAAAAGGCCTACATCAACTTACAATGAAGCAGACAGCGGCGGAATGGTGCAGGGCCTGGGATTGTAAAATGCTGTTTGGTGATGGTATATGTTAATAAATAGCCATTTACAAGGGAGGCCGAGGGCTCCATTACTTGTTTATAAGGAAGGCCTAGGGCTCCTTGCTTCAAGTTAACAGCTCAAGGCTGCGTTCAAAGAAAGCATTGATGGTGAAGGTAAAGTACCCTCGTCATTCTCTACATTGCATTAAAGAATGGTGTGTATGGGGAAGAAAGGAAAATCATAAAAGAAAGGTAATTCAAGAATTAGGTCAAATTGTGGCTCACAACTGAGAAAAAAATGTAAGATGCCTTTCTATTGCGATGAAATAATGAACAAAAATCTTCTCTTAGTGTGCGAGCCCACACCTTAGCTTTGAATGAGTGTGTTTATGCAAAGCTGAAGTACAAAAAATAAAAATTTGTAGGGCCTCCACTAAATTATACTCACAGGACCTGGACAGCAACTTTGTAACTATTCTCTCCCATTGTTTCACAGATCCCCAGCTAATAAGCCTATGTGGGAGGAACCCAAACCTGTCCTGTGACCAGGCTCCTAGCCATGAAGCTCAAGCCTAGGGCTGGAGAGCCGAGGTCCTTCAGAAAGGCCTCCTTCTCTTCAGGGTAGGGATGCATACTGTCCACTACACATACGGTGAATGGTTTACCAAAGGCCCCACCTCTTCAGCATGAAGGCTATGTGTGGTCTCAACAGGAATTTTCATTTTACAGAACAGCAGCTGTCCAACTTCGTGGCTATCTTGTGTTGTTTTTGAGTACGAAAATTTCAATCTGTGTACAAGCCTGTGCAGGTATCCAGTGAAAGTCCACGCTTGGTGAACACGAAAGTAATTCCCTGGCTTTGTCCCATTTGTCTTTCAATTTTATTTCCTCCCTTATTTCTTTCAGCTGGCTGCACAGACTGCAGGGAGCTGCATAAAATCCCCTTGGGGGTAGGGGACTAGCAAAGTCTAGAAGAGAATTAAGACATAGTTGCTAATAATTACAGCTCATATACTGCAAGTGAGATGATACTGGTGTAGGAGATGTCCCCATTTCTGTGAAGAACCACAGCAAAGCCCTGTGGCTGTGAGACCAGAGACCTGAGGACAGTGGGTCCTCTGTTGAGGAGAGATGGAAGTTCATCCGGAGCATGAGGAAGGTAGCATCTATGGACTTTGTCTTCCTGGTATCCAAGTGAGGGAACTATAAATTACCCATTCTCAACCTGGTTTTCTATCCTTAGTACAGAGCCTCCTTACTAGAACATTAGATCATAGATAAATGTGATTTCTACTTGACCAGAGCCAATCAATCAATAAGACTCCATGCTGCCAATTTTTACGGAAGTACTGGGAAGAATAAAAAGTATTGCTTTTATCAATGGGCGTCATTCAGAGGGTGGCAAAACTTTGTTCCCACAAAGAGATGTTCTGATAAAGGACAACCCCCTCCCTCCCACCACAGAGATCTGAGGTGAAACATGGAAAGAGAAAAACCCTGTCTTGATGGAGTCATTTGAACCTTTAGGTTCAATGGGGTCTGAAGTCACATCTGCCCTTGGTCTATTTAGCTATACATGATCTTATACATATCCTTGTGTCTAGCCAGTTTGATCTGGGTTCCTTCCACTTGCATCTAGGAGATTTAACTTAATATGGGTGGGACAGTATTCCAGGGAGGAGTGCCTGACCAAGTGAATAGTAAAATCAGAGAGGAATCTGACTAGCTTTGGGGATGGAGAATCAGCAACTTTAGTACCAACCAAGGTTAGAAGTTCACTGGCAGAACTCAGAGATGAAATATAGCAGGTGAGAGGCAAGTATGGGGGCTCCCCAGTAGAAAAGAAGTGGGTAGTGTTGCATTTTGGAAGACAAACTGACCAATCACAAATAAAGGATAAAAGAAGGGGAACAAGGCACACAGAACAAGTAGGCAGCTCTCTTCAGAAATGAGTCCACACAGGAGGGAAAGTGTGGCTTGCAGGATGTTTTGTTCTGAGTAGAACTCTGGGTACTCAGGGGGAGTTCAAGCAGTGTGGTCAGCTGAGGGCCCTAGACAGAGGAAGAGTTACAGATCCATTACAGAAATAGGGATATCAAGAAATAATGATAGGATTTTATTCTTATCATAGTTAATTAGTAATTTTCTAAAACATTGTTCAGAAACTCTGGGAATGGAAAAAAGGAAATTTAAAAATGTCGATTTAAAGTTCATCCACCTAAAATAACATTTAACATTTTGATTTTACTCAATGCCCTCAGGTTGTGCTTTAAAAAGCACTGATGATGACGAACATTTATCGACACCTTATGAAGTAGCAGGCACTGTTCTGAGCACTTTACATAGACTGACTCATTTAACTCTCGTAAGAATTTGTAAGGCAAAGACTGTTGTCATCCCTGTCACAGGGGAGGGAACAGGTACAGAGAAGTAAGATTCCTGCAAAAGGTTAACAGCCATAAAACAGAGTCATGTAGCTCTACGGCCTACCTCCTATGCATATCTACCTCTCTATGTGGACCCAGAATATAATTTTGAATAATTGAAACCATGACTTTTCTCCAATGGGGATAAGGCCCCAGGCAATGTAGAACTAGACACAAAAATAAAATTTCCTAACCATGACACGTGTCAAACACTGGTTTGGTAAGGAGTGGAGACTCTCCTGCTGTACAGTGTTGGAGTTTAGTGGTTCTAATGGCTGTTCAAAAATAAGAATTCTAAAGGCCTCCTCAAGAGCACACTTGCTTGGGACTCCTTTGGCACAGAAGCTTCAGTTGATCCTGAGAGGGACTTGGTAGGGTTCATTCTTTCCTTTGGGGTCAATCCCTGCACATCTGCGATGGCTGCTTGACCACAGTGAGGACACTGATGCTCCACAGAGGGCACAAGGGAGATCCAGGCTCTTGAGATACAGCATGATCACACTGGGTCACAGCCACTGTGTTTCTTAAAACGGGAGCGATAACCCCTCCCCTTGAGAGTCATTATGAAGCAAAGTAAGTTCATGTTAATCAGGTACCTAGGACTGTGCCTGCCAGCCAGGAGGGACCAGGGAGGCCACGAGTAGTGGTGGCTGGATTACTAATAGGCAGAGGGCAGTGTGGAATTTCCCAGACCAGTAAAATGGAATGTCAGATGACTGGCATGACTGCCCATGTATACTATGCAAGTACTTATTTTTCAATTTACTTTAACAATGTCCAAACAAAGGAATCTGTTTAGCACACAACTATTCTCTGAAGAAGTGGAGGAACCCAAAGCATAGCAGCAGATATTAGCAAAAATAAGAGCTCACCAGTTGTTCATCTCAGTGCATCACTGAGGATGAAAACTGTTCTGCAGTAGACTCAGCATTTAGGAGCCTTGTGCAGCAAGCTCACGAGAACAAGCTGGCCTCACATCCTAGCTCTGCCCCACGCTGCATGAGTTTACCTCATCTCTCCAGTGGGATCATGCTGCTCCCCTCACAGGGTTCTTTGGGGTTAAACAGATAGCAAATGCAAAGTAGGGCACAGGGTCAGAAGCACACCGAGGGCCTCTGTGGGAGCAGTGGTTTGAAATAAAGCTTTAAAGATGGAATTCAACTGATACCAGAGGAAAATTCTGGTTTTGTTGTTGTTATTTGTTTTTTGAGTTAGGGTCTCCTTATTTTGCCCAAATTGGTGTCAAATGATCCTTGTACCTTAGCCCTACTGGCAAATAGCTGGGATTATAAGTGTGTATCACTGAGTGTGGCCCAATGCACAAGAATGTTAGTGAAGAAAACTGTGAATACAAAGCTGCTCTTTGATTTGGCCTTGAAGAGGCCACCGGGTGAAGGCAATGAGCCATGTGTGCAGTGGGACAGTAGTCACACAAGGAGGACCAACACCAAAGCTTCTTTTTCTCTTATAGCATTAACCTGGCTCAGGTCCTAAATCTGAGAAGCTCAAAGAGTCTACTGAAAATCCAATACTCTTATACTGAAGGAAATGTGCAGTTGATTAACAGCCAGAGGGTAGCTCAGGTTGAGATCTTGATAAACTAACTTCGGATTCATGTCTATCACTAGCAAGTGATACCGGACAAGGAGAGAGAAACAAAGCAAAAAGATCAAAAGAAGAACAGAAGAGGGAAAAGCGAAAAGGTAAACGCAAGCCGCTGTGAGAGCAGACGCCCTTTTCTTTCTTAATTTCTTATTTTCATTGTCTATGTATGAGTGTAGTATCTGCACGTATGTAAGTGCATCCCTGTCATGCAATGGCTGTGGAGGTCAGAAGAGGGCATCCGATTCCCTGGAATCAGAGTTAAGGATGATTGTTAGCTGCCATGTGTGTGATGGGAACTGAACCTGGGTCCTCTGCAGGAGCAGTTAATGCTTTTGATCACCAAGCCATCTCTCCAGGCCCAGAAGACACCTTTTTCTTCTTTTAAAATATTTGTTATTGAATTTTTGTGTATTTCACACAAAGCATCTTAGTCATCTTTATATCTTCTTCCCCATCCGCACCCTCCCATAGCCCTCATTAGATTTCATGCATTCCGTCATTTATATTAAGGCCTATTGAGTCAAGTTAGTGTGTCCCTCAGTACAAGTTCATCCACTGGGGTCCAGTCAACCTATCTAGAGTCACTCCCTTAAAGAAAATCAGCTCTGTCTCACCCAGCTGCCAATAATTCCTCAGCTAAGATTGGGCCCGGTGCCCGTTCCCCTAGCTTCTGTGCTGGGTTTTTGTCTGTCTGCGTTTGCATGGGTCTTGTGCATGCTGTCACCACTGCTGTAGATTCATATGAGCGAGTTCCCAGGAACCTACTAAGACTGCTTCCATATGGTCATGTACCTCTTCCCTTGGCTCTTATAATTTTTCCAGAAGATGCCTTTTTCAGTGCATAAAAACTGAGAGTAAATTTTCAAGGACATTTTTCTTACAAGTCTTGAAAACTGTTAAATTTTAGACATTAAAATAAGAACAATTAAAATACAGTGAAGCTTTTCTTGAGAAAAATGAGGTCAGGGGAATGAATGGACTTCTAAAGTTCATTTTATCTTGAAATGATTTTCTATAGCACCCACACCTGCAGTCTTCTGGTACCCCTACCCTTAGGAATTGTTCTGACCATACATTTATATTTCAGAGATGTTTTACCTGTCATTTACCAAAGTACCAAGCCCCTGTTCAAACGTAGAATGTGACTAACAGCGACGATAAATGCTATTTTCCCAGGTTGATGCTGAAGTAACTGTAACAAAAGTCCACACAATAAAGAGTATTATGAACAGTGCTGGGGGGTCAACTGCACTGATGACTGTCTGCTGTGTTCATGCCACAGGTTCTTTACAGAAGACATGCTGGCAACTCTATGTCTAAAAGAAGTTCCACACTCACACCACAGGAAACGGAATCCACTTTTGAAGGAAACATTCTGATTTTGTATGTGTAAAAATCATCAGAAATCACAACACTTAGCCCATTGTAGGGAAAGGTGCTTTAAAAACAGTATGCATGCCATTTCTTTCTGTAAACCTTTCACCAGCACAGACGATACAACAGACATCTAAAGTTGTGACACATCCTCCAAGTTCAGGCCAATAGAGCTCCCAAATTGCCCTCTGCTATAGTCTTGAGGAAGTCAGTTATTTCTAGAAAATACTATCAATAATAAATTCTGTATTATTATTTATATCTTCAGAGGCAAAGGAAATAGAATCATGATTTCTTTTCTTTCTGAGTAAAAGTCTTGAAAATGTCTAGCTTTGTGTTTATTGATTATTACCACTATTTGATACAATAAGAATTTCCAGCCAATAAAGAAAACAAACAAAAAAGAGTTTCCAGTGAGATGTATGAAAAGACACACACAGACATATATAAACACACATGCAAGCATGCATGCATGCACATAAAGAAAAGCATTTACACTTCTAAGAGATGTTCATCACACTTTAGGATAACCAATTGTAATAATCAAATTTTGTGAAAGTCAACGAAAAATTCATTTATTGGCCCCAGTTACCATATTTGTTTTGTAGGTATTTTCATTATTATTTGAATTCTGCTTTATTTAAAGTCTGTCTACAGAGTAGGAAATGAACAGTTTGTCCATAAGTAGTTCTCCATCTATGTCAAGAGAGAAGAAAAATTACTTTCCAGGAACTCAGCTGTGGCTTCATTCTGATGTCACATTTTTCTCTTATAATTTTGGATGGATTAATTTTCTTTTTGTTTCAATTTTATTTTCTTACGTAAGACAGGACAGGTACATGAAAAAGAACTTTTTTTGACTGGGTTGGTTGGCATTCCAATATTTTCTGCATACTTTTTTTCTTGAAAAATGTTTTTTTTGGGTTACAATTATATAAATCATATTATATTTTCCTAATTTCCCCATTATATTATTTTTTATAAGCTATTTAAATTATATTTTTTTACTGGCTGGCTGTTTTTCCATGTCCTTCTAACTGATGTGCAAGAGAGAATCCAAGTTGTAGAATGAGGTTAGCTTCCTTGAGGATTAGATAATCTCACCCGTTCCTACATCACATGTTTGTGCACAGATTTTCTCTGTACTGAAACATTACATAGGCAAAGAAAAATGTGCTTGTATTTCAGTATTCCTGGGCTGTATGCACAGGCATTAAATAGTTACTGAAGAAATGAATACGCAGAAAAAAAGAATAGATAGGTAACAAGGAAAGAAGGAAGGAAAGAAGGAAGAAAAGAAGGAAGGCAGAAAGAGGTTAATAAAAGATTGAAAGGCATGGATGGCAGCTGATTAATTAGAAGCTGCTGGATTTTGTAAACTTCGTGGCTTACTTACTTTGGTCAGTCTCACAGATGACCAAGTGGACAGACACAATTACAAACAGTGACACAGACAAATATGGGTTCCACCTGCCTTCGTGACAGACTAATCCCTGTAGTCCAAATGAGGGACAATGTCCTGCCATGTCTGCATACTGCGCAAACGTAAAAATAAAATGAGAACAACCTTAATCTTTCTTTACAAGAATTTTCCGATTTGTTTTTATTCTCAGCCACACAGATTTTACCATATGAAAACCAGGAAGCTTATGCTACGTGCAGGCAAATACACTGTACAAATAGGACATTCACTTCTTTACACATTTGTGAAGGTGTAACGAGTACAAGGTTCAATATTAGGCTCTTTTTAAAATTACCTGTTGTCTCACAATGTGGTTATGTAGTATTAGTAAGGACCAGGCACAGAGAACATGGCTTCTACTGGAATGAGCCTCCTCAGAGCCGGGGGCTAATGCCATGCAGCAGGCAGGATGGAACACAGCACGCCATAGCAGAGCTTTAGGTAAAAGACTATAGTATATAAGTAGTAGTTCCACTCTCAAGAGACCATTTTCAAGGGAAAAACTCAAATAATCAAGTGATTGATAAAATTTTTGCATTTTCCCAAAATGAAAATCACCTATGTAACATGTGGGATAGTAATTAGAAACAAAACCTGAAACTAGCACTGTACATCTGGTTCCCAAGGACTTAGTCATGTCACCGCATTGACCAAAAGTAGCTTGGTGTCTTGGCAGATACCCACATCCCAGCTGTGTCTAGTAAAACATATTGTCCCACATAAAACATGAGTGGACATTAAGAGCATCTTGGCTTGGGGCTGAGAGATGGCTCAGTAGTTAAGAGCACTGGTTGCTCTTGCAGAGGACCTGGGTTTGATTCCCAGCGCTCACATGGCAGCTAACAACCATCCTTAACTCCAGTTCTAGGGGACTCTAACACCCTCTTCTGACCTCCGCAGGCATTGCATGACATGGGTGCACTTATATACATGCAGGCAGTACAACTCATACACATAAAAATAATAAATAAAATATTTTTTGAAAAAGAGCATCCTTGGCTCAGGTGGAGCAAGGTGATGTCCATCTGGGGATTTTGATTTCTGTTCATCTTGTAGATACATTGTAAAAGGAGAGGAGTCCGTGATGAACTGAATTTGCCTATAAAGGAAAGCCCGAGTAGATTTCACCAGTCATTTTCTCCCACAAGCATCTGAAGCTCTCGTGGGGTCTGATTTCCTTCCAGAAAGCCCGGCAGTTGCAGAAGTTGTTTGTGCTTCACCCTCTCTAAATGACTTGCAAATTTATTCAAACACAGTATGAGGGGATGCTTTATTTGTTGAGATAACTGTCTGGAGTGTCCTGCACTAAGAGGTGAGGTACATCAAGCAGAAACATGGCCAGAAACATACTAGTTTAGAAAGCCATAAATCCTTATTTGAATCTGCCAACCTGAAAGCCACCAAGAGCCTGAATAAACTATTTTTCCTAAATGCTACATCTGATTAAGCCATACCATTAAATGACAGCTGAACTTTAACATTAATATGATATTATTTAAATAACCGCATGATTTTTTTACACCAAAAATGATGAATGATTTCTGGACAGCTCAATTGACATAAAGCAGGAAGACTCTTTAATGAGATTTGACAAAATGGAGACATATGCAGAATATTCGTTACAGCTCACATCGCAGGGCCCTCCCAGGGAAGCAAGAGAAGCTTCTCTAGTTCTTTCTTTTCTTATTGTCTTTAGGCACTGAAGCATTCCTTTCAATTGCCAGGGCTCTTCTCTGTGGATTCTGAGTTTTTCTGAAGTCATTTACACACTGTTCTTAATCAGAGAGTCTGCCAGTTTATGGTTCTGAGATGGGTTGGTGTGTCCAGGAATGAAGGGTGATAAAGACACTTGGTTGACAATGTCCTGGGAACTTTGGGCTCACTACTGATTGGGCTGATAGAGAAATGACATCAGCCCTGAAGACGGAACAATTATACATTTACTTGGTTCTTATGCAATGAGTGTTTAACAGAGCAAACACAGCTTTAGCTATTACTGTACACGGTTGCATGACCGGAGACGGGAGAAGGCTTTAGTCATTTAAAAATAGTTGTCTTTAAAGTATTAACTATAAAGAAGATTTTCTTCTTTCAAATTCCTACTCTACGGGTTGCTTTCAACAAACTGACGTGATCATGGCAGATGGCATTTTCACATGGTAGAGTCTCGTGTAAAATAGTTCTGTGCAGAGTGATGTATATACCATTACCTACTCTTACTTTTATCTTCTTATTCTCTCCTGAGTATTTTCCACCAGTCAACGCTTAGTCACATGGTTAATACTTAAAGGTTTGTTGTGGGCAGAGATGAATTCAGATTATTCTGATAATCATGCCATTTTACAAACCATCTTTAAGTATATACATAAAGTCACAATGCTTCCCCCAGCAGCCTCCCTTTCAACAACGAAAACAAGGCACCAGTGAGCAGAGCCAATACCCAGCATGCTCCGGATGATGGCAGGCCTGCACTTCCTCTATCACAAAAGAAAGCAAAGTCAGACTGCTCCTGCCATGGGCCTTCCTCAGGCTATGAGAAAACACTTCTTGTCTAACCCTAATTTTTTTTCCATAGCTTGAGGTAATCCCCCTAGCTGCAGCCTCGTTTCTCATCTGCAATACTCACTATGTGTCTACAACAGAAAAAGGGTTAAAATCCGTGCTCTGTTATTTCAGAAGGGTGTTGACACAGAGGAGGAAGGAAGAGCGAAACCTCACAATCTGCAAAATGCCCAGCACAATGGAATGAAAACACAGTTAAAGAGAAACAAGATCACGCCCTACCTGGCTCTTACCTTCGAAGCATCCCTGTCAGAATCCTCGAGCTTTTCCCCAAATTTGCATCAGTTTCCCGAAGCTAAGTGGGGGAAAACATGGTGGAAACAGAAGAAAGTGAAACTAAAATCATGCATTTAAGGTTATTCTAAGATGGCCAACTGACAAGAACCTCATTTCATGACAGAAAAGCCAGAGAGTAAACATCCCCCCAACACAAACATTCATCAAGTTCTTATGCAGATGCCGAAAGTTCTTAGAGTCAGAGAAAGACATGAGGTGATCCCATGAGCTTTCAACTGGATACGTGAACTGGATATAAAAGCAAATGCCCCACAGTTTGACAGGGTTTAACATTCGTGTGGTAATAGATCTTTAACATATGAATGTGCAAAGTCCTAAAAACATAAACAGAAACAAAATGAAGCTGAGGAAGCACAAGGTACAAGCCTTTTTGCCGCCTATCCCAGCATCTCCTTTAATGACCTTCTTTGCCACGGAGTTAAACGAAATGCCCATCTGGGGGCATTCTGGAATAGGGAGAAAGACAGTATTTGGCTCTTCATCTCACACCTTTGCATCTCACCCTTGCTCACCCTAGCCATTCCTTTTTTAAAAAGTTATATTTATTATTTTTATGTGTATAAATGTACGCCTGCATGTGTGCAAATGCACCCATGTTGTGCAATGCCCATGGAGGTCAGAAAAGGACATCAGATACCCTGGAACTGGAGTTATGGATGGCTGTAGCCACTGTGTGGGTGCTGGGATTCAAACCTGAGTCTTCTTCAAAAGCCAGTGCTCTTAAGTGCTGAGCCATCTCTCTAGCCCACCCTATCTGTTCTCACACATATGTCCTCACATCTGTGCTTTTTGTCATGATCTTGTGTTGATCCCAATGACCCCTCATTTGATATTTTCTCATTTACAACATGTGAAAATATGGGGTCACTTGTACTCACCCGTTCACGTGCTCGCTGTATCTTTTCTCTGTCATTACTGAGGTTTTCCAACATCTCTTGGCCAATTTGCTCTACAGAAAAGAAAATGTCAGTGAGGAACAGTAAAACTTGGGGAGTGTGTTGAGTACTCAATACCATTAGAGTATCAAAATGATCGTGAATATAGAACTGAGATTAAAGTTCTATACATTAAGCACCAGGCATCTTTTAAGTAATGTACTTGAAAAATATAAACAGCATTTGATAAATTTGCCTATCTGTGACTGGACGTACTTTACAACTCAACAAGCAGACTACAGCCAAGGTGACAGTACTGATTCAGTGATGATGTGACTTGTCCAAGGCCATGCCAGCAAATTCCCAGTAAGATGGAAGACAGTCCAGGTACAGTGATTTGTTACTTCATTACTATGGAATTTAATCTTTGCTTTTATACACTGAAAGGAATGTGAATGGTTCTTTTCCTCCCTTCCTTATGTCACCATTAACCCATGGCAGTCAATGCACATCTGGAATGACTGCATGCATCTGGGACATGCAATTCTCATGTCCCGGGCTACTGCACGTATTGATACTGGAACTAGCTCTGCTGCTACTCTCTCAGAGACAAGAGCTCTTTTACTGTGCTGTTAGCTGCTGGAGATTCTTGAGTGAAATCAAGGTAAGGAGCACTTCAACTTCCAGGCACATACACTAATACACGCTGCGTGACACACAGCGCTGACTCCAATGAAGAGTCCCCTGGCTGTGATCTCATTTGCTTGCAATTGGCAGTCTTTCCTCTGACTACAGACATTTTACAGGACACTAGGTATGATCTGATCTTGTAAATATCCAGCTGCCTAAAATGATTTTTTTCCAGATCTATCCCCCATCACCAGGAGCCTACTCTATAAAAAATAAACCCCAAATGCCTTTAGTAGAATTGGAGCAGTCTGCACATCTTAATCCTCTATGTATCTCATCATCTTTCTTTTTTCTCTTCTTGTATCATCTTTTTATCCAGTGTTCCTCCCCTATTTTTGAAGCAAGGTCTCACTATGTAACTCAGGCTGCTATTGAATTGTGATTCTCCCATTTCAGTCTCCTGAGTGTTAGAATTACTGGCTTGTACTCAACTTCCTGGCTACATTCAAATCTAAAACAACAGTCATCTCTGGCTTATTAACTTGCACAAACAATCAACAAGCACCTCATATAATAACAGCAAATAAGTTAAATAATTCAGAAAGCATTATGGTAGTTAATTTGCCTCAGCTATGCACATTAATAAATCCTTTAGAGCAGTGACTTGTCCATTCAAAGCTTTGAGTAGGAATTCCCCAATTATGTGGTCTAAAAAGTAAGTTGGCAAACTTTATTGTATCTGTTTCTGGATTTAAAATGGGAATAAAAAATAGTACTAAATCATATGGTTATTACAAAGTACAATAAGATAAGATAAAGTATTTAGCATAATGACTGGTCAATTATAATAATAATATTTATTGAGTCATGATTGGTGTATAATCAATGGACTGGCATGATTTTAAGATCTGTTCCTAGCCTACTTCTGCCAGAATCGACCTGCAATTTCATTCGTAGGGTAGATCTGTCCTGTCTTTGTCATGATATATTCAAATGAGGTAACATAAACAAGAATACAGACGCTACAGGCCACATACAAACGCATGACTAAGACTCAAGGCCATTTGACAAGGAATCATTGTACCCATGCTCAGTGCCAGAAATCTGGTCAGTAAAGAAGACCTAACCTTTGCACTCATGAAATTTCCATACTAGTGCAAAGATCTAGCAGGCGGTAATGCTCCAGTAGAATATGCATTTTATGCTACACCAGAAAAAACTGCACATTATCTTCATAATAGAAAAATCCAATTAATAAAAATGGTTATATGCACTTCCATACATAGACTTTTGATACCACATGAAGTCTGAAAAGTCTTTTCTAGTCTGGTATCTTCTAGAAAAGTGCCTCCTTGTAGATATACGGTAGGTCTTTATCATTGTCCTCATACAATTTACCCTTAAGGTAAAATTGTGTAAGGTGCATTTTCTAGCAGAAGCAGCACAAAAGTAAAAGATATAATGAAGGAGACAATAAAAGCTGAATGTTGTCTCTTTCTTTTTTTTTTTTTTTTTTTTGCATTGAAATGGCTGGAAATACTCACTTTATCACACTGTTTTCACTACATTTAATTCCTTTAATCAGTATAATACAGCAATTCAAATTAATTATAACTAAAAATTTGTAATATGCATTAACATGACAAACAGTCATTTTCAGCAAAACACCATTTATTTAACACTTCTACTAGAAGAGACAGTATTAGAACATACAATTTGGAAAATAGATCATTACTACAGCATAATATTCTGGTTAGAATTCATGGGAAGAAGAAGAAGAAATGAATAGTGTGAAAAATGAAATTTAAGGACGATTTCTGACCATGTCTACTCTCAGAGTGATCCACGGGTGGCGCTGGAGAGGGAACATCAGAAAGCAGGCAATAAGACCTCAGTTCTCTCAGGTTTGCCAGGGGAAAAATCCTCCTGGAAATGGATCTATAGTCTGCTGCTCAAGGAATCGATGGAACAAGAGGTCAAGAGTTTGGCTGTTCCTGGAGTACAAGCCACATTCACTGACTCCTTGTTTCCCAGGAAATGGCTTAGCTGCTCAAATATTAACCCCATCTGACAAGAGAGGAGAACTTGGCAAGATGCACATTTTCAGGTCTTAGTCAAATCGTTTGGAAGCAAAATCTTTTTTCATTTCTTAGTTGTTATCCTATATGCTAATGCTTAAATAACAAAAATTCCAGGGAAGATATATTAGAAACAATCACTTTATGGAAAGAAGAAATATGCAAAGAAAGTAAAATTTATATGTTAAAGCAAGGTAGAAAATCTGAAATTGTTTTTACTGTAGACATCACTGGTCTGATACTAATAGATATTTGGGGATCATTCCATTAAAAATTACTGAATGTTAGTTTATTTTTCTTAAATAATTTAAGACAGAAGCACTTACCAAAAACACCAGTAAAGAAAGAATTCAAGTGCACAGACTTGAACTAATGACAAATGTGATATACCATGTCTAGAATGTTCAGTTTTTTAAACTTTCTCATAGCCTTCAACAGGAATAGCTGTTGCGTCTATAGTACTGTTTGGGAAACCATAAGCTTTCTAAATACCATCTTTGCTGACCATTAAGCATCTTCTTGAGGTTAAGAAACAATGGAAAGCACAAAATAAAAAGTCATATTTATATGCTGCAGTGTGTGACATGATAAACGAATTCCTGGAAGGAAGAGCTCCTTCCTGTCCTTCCACCCTTCCACAGAGGTCCTGGGAATTACCCCAGAGTACAGCACTCAAACACAGAAAGTGAACTGTTTTTACAATTACACAGAATCAATCATATCCTTGATCCACAGCCCTTTTATTTATAGGGGCACACACTTGCAAAGGGTCTTTGGCTGACATTTCATCTCCTCTTCAATCTTTTGGAGACTGTATACAATAGGCATTCAATACTTCCTGTCTCTTAATGGAATTAAGAAGGAAGTAGGTAACTACAAATCTAGCAAGATACTTCCTGCAGGACCAGTCCTGCATCCCCAGCAGAGATAAGGCACTCTGAGGAGTGCCTATCACTGAGAGCATCGTGTCTCTTCATTCATACAATAATAATGCCACTGACAAACCATACGCATTCATCATGTGCTAACAGAAGAGAGGCCTTAAAAAAAGATGGACCTGTACTCTGGGATGAATAGTTCAAAATATTCGCTATGTAAAGTTAGAACAGACTGAAGTTCACACCATGTTATCAACACAGCTGAAGAGGAAGGTACCTCAAATCCAATCATCCCAAAATGTGCCATTTGATTAATTAAGAATATATATATTTAAATTTTAACCACTATATTACAAACAGGACAGTCTACAGACGGTGTTGATTAGCCCTCGGCACAACTGTATTTAACATTCTTTTTACAACCTTTATTAAGGATGTGGTTTCCAGAATATTATTTTAAAAAGTGAAGGAAGCCAGTTGAGTCTCCTCTAACTTGCTAAGAGAAGATAACTTCATTTCCTGACATTTAAAAATCCCATTAGCAATTTTAGGAGCAGATGAAAGGCATCCACAATCATCCAGCTATTCTTTGCATCTGGGGTCATTTGTAAAATGCAAAGGTACACAGCAGTACTGTAAAAGAGTAGTTTGAAGTGTGTGTTATATGGATGCAGGACATCAACCAGACAGATGACAAATGTAGTTATTTCCTAATGATCGGCAGTTCTGAATTTTGAACACGCCTTGGGAACTTCTGGCCATGGAATCTAAAAAAGGAGAGAAAGCAAGGTGCTTCAGAAAGCAGAGGTGCCACGCCAGTACAGCTCCGCTGGGTGGGCTCTGCCCAGGGAGGGACCACGTTTGTCGCTGTCATTTGGCAACCTCCTTGGGCACTGAGTCTGGTATCATGTCCCAGGATGAGATCCCGTGCTGAATTTCTGGAGTTCCTGACTCAGGAAAGGGGGGCACCAGAAATAAGGTCTTTTGCTATCTCTCATTCCTTGAAACCCAAGGTAGGTGAGAAGCTTCTGCTTGGAGCTGGGATATAGAAATATAGCACTGCCCAGATGACCACTTCCATGGAAACAAAAACACCCAGACAAAATACTTGCCAAACTTTGAGGGTGGAGGGAAAGTCCAGGAGATTAAAAATAGCTATTGATTCTATTGATTATAGAGAGAACCAGGTGCTTCACATATAAGAGAGTCTGAGTGACTCTCCTATCTAGAATGAGTGCTTGGTCTGAGATGGACCTGCTACAGACAGGAGGGATAGCAGTCAGACTTCATGATCGTGCAGACTTCTATGATAGAATGCAATTCCGATGAGCTCTACACATCAATCCAAATGCCTGGTCTGATCATTCTTTGTCAATAACCATCTGTGTCTGGGAAGAAGCAGGGGAGGAAGGGTTGGCTGGGAAAGAAATCACAAATTCCCACACATTTTGGTAGTGTCTGGATTCTACACAATGTGAAGTTACAGTGTAACCAAAATATACCTGAAACTATAGATTAACCCACTCTCAGATCAAACACTTTTTTGTTTTTTCAGATTGAGACATGGTCTTGCTGTGAAGTTTGGGTTGGCCTCAAATTCACCATTCTCCTGCCTCAGCTTCTGAGTGCTGTGATTATAGGTGTGCACTATGTATGTGGCTTGACTCTTTTTCTCTTAAAGCAACATGAACACAGCTTGGAAGTAGAGTGATTGCAGATGAAGCCAGTCTGACAGGAGATATGGCTCAGCTTAACCTCTGGGAGAGTCTGACCACACTGTGATCCAAACACACGGTAGAGAATGGTGCAGTCAGGGACCAACAAACAGCACATGACACTTCAGAACTTAGCATGCTTTATGCAATGTTGAGGATGCTATATAATCACAAAACATGCCAAAATCAGGGAAAGAAAGAGAGCAGTCAAGAGAAAACGCCATGTGCATAAGCAGATCACAGATCTTATTCTTACCAGAGCTGGCTTTGGAGGTGATAGTGAAGAGATGGGGCTTTTAGGAGCTAATAGGAAACTCTAAGAAAGAACTAAATAAAATTCCATATGAAAAACTACAGTTTCTGACATTAATCAGTTGGATGAAGCAAACAATTCCCTCGATTAGGAAGAAGAGATCATTGATCATGGAGATACATTAATAGAAATGATCCCAATTGGGGGGGGTATAAAACACAACATCTCTGAATCTATTACCTTGTAAGAAATGACCTTTATACATGACATTAGATTCCCAGAGATTAGAGAAAGGTTAGAGAAAAAGAAGAAAAACATTTGAAGAACAGGTCAAACTTCTCAAACTAGATTTTAAAAAATTAACTGAAGATTAAAGAGGCTGAACAATGTTTCAATGAAAACGACAGGTAGTTATAGTTAAATTTCATTAAACTAAGGAGGAAGTAAAGCAGCTAGAAGGAAAAGGCATACACATCACACTCAGGAGGCCAAGCATAAGAATGAAGGCTGCATTTTCACAAAGACAAGGGAAACAATATTCCAGAGCTGGAAGGAAAACAGATCACCCTAGTCCTCCATATAAAGCCAAGATGTTCTTCAAAAGTAAATGTGAGACAGATCTTGCACGTGAGTATGTATTTGCATGCTTTTATTGATATACATGTTTGTGTGGGCATGTGTTTATGAGTGCATATGTGTGCACATGTGTCTGTGCGTGTGTATTTGTGTATGCACGTGTGTGTGGAGGCCAGGGGATGAATTCAATGTCTCCTGAAGTTTCTCTCCAACTTGCTTTTCTGACACAGGGTCTCCCCTGAACCTGGAGCCTGTCAGTACGCCCAAGGGGTGTTTCTGTTGTCACCTCCCAGCAATAAGATTACAGGTGGGCACCACCATGCCTGGTTTTGATATGGGTGCTGGGGCTCTGAACCCAGGTCTCCATGCCTGCTTACTAATGGAGACAGCGCCCCTAGCCCCAAAACACACATTTTTGGCAACTAAAAATAGATAAATAAATACATAAATAAATAAATCTGTCCACCAGAAGCAAGTTACAGAAATCACCGGAGGAAGTTCTTTAGGCTGAAAGGAAACACTACTAAATAGAAACTTGATGTGCAGAAAAGAGTAATAAGCACCAGAAATGATGAATCCATGTATAAATATAAACATGGTTTTCTTGTTACATTCTTTTAAAACAATGTACTGTTCAAAATAAAGATAACATAAAAACCTATGTAGAGGTAAGAAAACCAGAGCACAAAAGGGATACGTACTCAGATTCTGTATGTGCAGATTAAAAGGTTTTGGAAAAACCTGCACCACTGAACTTGCATCTATAAGACTGCTTTCTGCTCACTATTCCCTAAGCAACACAGTATGCCACTACCTACCTGCACAGCATCTATGCTGTACAGTGGGTTGTAAGCAACAGAGAGATGAGGAGAATGTGCAGGATACCTGTGAACACTGTACCATTTTACACCAGCCACAGGAGCATCTGTACTACTGGTATGTGTGAGGGGTCCTGGGACCAATCCTTTGAGGATACTGGTAAACAAGGGATGACGGTACTGTTGATGAGCTCGTCCACTTATTCATGAAGTATAACCTAGGGAGAGTACTAGTCTCTGAGCTTCTTTATTTAAGACAGAACTTTACACACACACAGGACTATCTAAGTAGACTAAATTAAATGAAAAAATTCACTTGCTCAGTAGCATTAGCAACACTTCTGCTGCTCAATTGTGCACTAGAGGTACGGACACAACCATCTCTAGAACGATTGCTAAATATCCCTTGCTTTTCAGACTCATTCAACAGAAGTAAATATTTCATTTGGGGTTACCTTTAGGGAAAACACTTTCCTGCTCTGAGCTTCCTTCAAGTAAAAATGAGAATCTTGGACTGGATGACGTGGCTCTAAAATATTAGGTTACAATTAAACACTTAACACCTCTCTCTCTGCATAGCGCATAAGTAGCCTAGAGTACAAAGACCAACTCAGGGCCACAGATGTATGATACGTGCTTAGAGAAATAGAGCATGAATGGACAGGGATTTGTGTGTACATACTCTATAGCAGTTCTGTTCTGACACTGCCAACACAACAGCTGAATATGTATTCTATTTTGCTTTAAGATTATCACATCTATCATTAATCAATTAAAAAAATCAGTGTTACTTTTATCAAAGTCATAGTTGCAGAACCTCCCCCCTTAGTTGCCTGGTTTGTTGTGGATAATTAACAAACACTATTCCAGAGCCTTCAGACATCAGTCAATGAAGTTGTGTTCCCAAAGAGGATGCTCTGGAATGAGCAGGTACTATGTAAATTGAGGTTGTTAGACAAAAGGAACAATGTTAATTAGAGCTCCATTCAAAAATAAGAATGAATCAGTTCTATTCTGTGGAATAAGACCAGGACAGCAGGGAGGACATTCCCTTTTCACAATTCAATAATGAATGTTAGCCCAGGAATGAGGCAGCAGAAACCTGAATGGGCGAACTGTCAAAATGCATTCAAGGGCTCACTCGTGAAATTCATCAAACTTGTATTTACTTAACAGACAAGAGAGAAATGTTCAGTGTCATCCAGCTCTCCAGGGTGAAATGAATTACTCATTCTAAAAAAATAACAACAACAAAAAGAACAAAAATCCAAAGTGCTGTGAAAGTATTGACAACTGGCTGGAAAGTAATTAGAAAGCCTTTTTAGACATCACTGTGGGCTGAGCTAATCACAGCCTGTATTCCTGAGAACCAACCCTGAACACATTTCTGTAACTGAATGTATAGTATTCTAATTTTGTGCTTCTTTAAGAAGTCACTTGGGTGCAGGATCCTACTAGCAAGCATGATTTTTTTTTTTTTTATCAAAACCATTTAAGCATTTTAACTGGCTGACAACAGCAATGAATTAAAAAAAAATCTTGTATGTCCATGTGCGTGTGTATGAGTTCATGTGTGCATGTGTGTGCCACACCATGTATGTGGATGTCCAAGGACAACTTCAGGGGTCAGTCTTCACCTTCTACTTTGAAATAAGGTCTCTTTTCTGCTGCTGTGTGTGTGACAGGCTAGCTGGTCCACCAGTTTCTAGGGATATTCCTGTCTCTGCCTCCTATCTCACTCTTGAAGGCTGGGATTACAGAAGCACACTACTATGCCTGGTTTATGTGTGTTATGGGGATCTCAACTCCAGCCCACATCCTTGCACGGCAAGGGCTTTATTCTCTAAGCCATTTCCCAGACCCCGAATTTTTTTGAAATGGTAAACTTCATATAAAACCACAGAGTTTTCATATCTTTTGAAATCTGAACTCTCTGGCAACAGAGTGCCCATTTCTACTGAAAGCCACCAGCTAGGGCTGAGTGGCAGTGCCCTTCTCAGAGGAACCAGGTCCTATCCAACTTGCCACTCCTCCCTGACTTGTTCTGCTCTTTCATGCTCACTGTTTGGCTAGGGAGGAGCTGAAGGTCGGGCCTCCTTGCTTTCTGCACATTTTTCCTATCACACTGAAAGCTCCTTTAAGATAGGCCCACGCCTAACTCCTCTCAGTGTGTTGGCAAAGGCAGTGCCAGGCATGCAGGCGCTCAGGAAATTTTTGTACATGAATTTGAAACAGTCCAAGTCTTCCATACAGTTATATCTGAATCATAGATATTTTAGAACTTTAACAATAACTGCACAAATAGTGCAAGGGATGTAGTGGAGTGTGAGGGGGAGGTGTGGTGGTCACCCAGATCATGATGCTAATTACTGACAGGGCTACAACTAGGACCCAAGTCTCTGACTCCTGGGTCAGTGAGGTAACGTGGTGGTGCATGCCTTTATATCCCAGCACTCAGAAAGCAGAGGAAGGCAGATCTTTGAGTTCCAGACTGGTTCGGTATACATAGTGAGTTCCAGGCCAGTTGGGGCTAGGGAGACCATGTCTTAAAAAAAAACAAACAAAAATGTCCTCTATTGAAAATATATTACCATGTGTGTAGCAGGGCACCCTAATACATGTAACAATGACAAAAAAAAATCATGTCTAAGAGGTCACCGTCTAGCACAGAAGGATGGAGACAAGAGACAGCCTCCACATTCTTCAGAACCCATCATTCCCACGAAAGAATCACACTGCAACAGAAAACTACTAACTTTCTCTTTCCTGCAAAGAACACAAAGAACAAAGCATCCTTGAAGGAATATGATTCCTATCTAAAATTTGACCTGAGCAGGTTGTTCTTTTAAAAAACCAGGGGTGGATTATCAGGTAGGCATAAGTACCTGCCGGAAAGGCCCATCTCCTGACGCTTTCTCCAGGCTGTTCATGATGGCAGGTGAGGGAGCTAGGAAGAATGCTCAGTGAGGAAAGTGCTTTCTCTGCAAGCATGACGCTCTGGGTTGAGAATTCCAGTACCTGTGTAAAAAGCTGGGTGCAGCAGCTCTCATCTATCACCTAACACTGGGGTGTGGGGAAGACAGGGGGTTCCCAGGGCCTCACTGGCCAGCAAATCTAGTTGAAATGGGGAGTTTCAGGTTCAGTGAGATTATATCTCAAAAAAATAAGAAAAACTGGAAAGTAATTGAGGAAGACACCTGACACTGACTATGCACATGTGCACTTCTAGAGCATACCTGCAGACAGACAGACAGACACATACACATAGAACAGTAAGCGAACCTATTGTTCTTAACAAATAAATCAGTGGAGATGCAAAATGGAATGTGTGTGTGTGTATTAAGGATTGCGTGCATGGTAGGCCAGCGCTCTACCATGGAGCTAGTCTCTAAGTTGACCAGTGCTAGATGAAAAGCAGGTAACTGGCTGTCGGCACTTAGACTCGTCCTCTCTCATTTTCTACCACACATACATACACACAGGATAAACATATTTACTTGGCTTGAAGCCAATGTTGAGAACCCAACAGGAGAATACTTTACTGCTGGAATAGAAACTGCCAGATAAGGTTAAAAAACAAAAACAAAAACCTCTGCCATATATGAATGAAAATACTAGAAATCCCAGCCTCCAACATTTCTCCCTTTCCTTGATTTCCTGGTCTTACTTGTGCTCCGAGTTCAAACTGAAGTTAAAGAGAAAGGTGACCTCAGGAATGGGATTCCCTCTCTTCTCATTTGACTATGTGGCTCTACTGGATATCAGCGTGTAGATACATAGATAGCAGCCATAAACAGTCTGATTTCTTCAAAGTTAAAAACTAATAATTACTGAGATCATATCATTCTGAAAATATGAACTATACTTTAAAAGTATGTCACAGAGTTACTAAAATTTTACAGATTGTGGTGAAACTTACACAGCATGTACTTAACTATTTTAAATTATACAATTCAAGAATAATTGCTACAGGCATATGCTGTGTAACCATCAGTTGTATCTAGTCTGAAACATTTTATAATGCACAAAGGGGATCCTGTACCCACTAAGTAGTCATTTCCTATCCCTGCTCCCTCAGCTGTTGGCAACCATTAATTAATCTGCTTACTGTCTCTATAGATTTACCCACTCTGAATGTCATATAACTAAATCATACAATACATACACAGCCTTTTGTGTCTAATTTCTTTCGGTTAGTTTAATGACTTCAAGGTGAATTCATGCTATAGTATTAATCATTCCTTTTTATGGGAGAGTAATATTCTATTGAGTAGATATACCATATTTTGTTTATCCATTCATTCACTGACTGATATTTCTTCTATGTTTTGGCAATTACACATAGTATTGATAAGAATATTTTTATGAAAATATTTACCTGAATATTTGTTTTCAGTTCTTCTAGGTATAGGCCTAGAAGTGGATTGCCAGATTATGTGCTAATTCTATGTTTAACCTTTAAGGAACTAAAAACCTGTTGCCACAGTGGCTACACTATTTTACAGTGCTACCAGAAACACATGAGGACTCCAATTTCTCAGCATCGTTGGAGCAGTTTTGATTATATTCCCACCCTGGTGAGGATGATGTGGTGTTTCACTGTAGTTCTGACCTATATTCTCCTAACAGCTAACAAAAGTTGAGCATCATTTCATGTGATTACTGGCCATTTGTGGATCTTTGAAGAAATGCTTATTAGGATATTTGTGCATTTTAAGAGCTGCATTGTCTTTTTATTCTGGAATTGTAAGAGTTACTTATATAATATTCTAGAGACTTTACCCTTATCAAATATGTGACTTGTGAACATTTTTTTCTCATTCTGTTGTCTTTTCACTTTTTTGCAAAAAGTCTTTAAATCTGATAAAGTTCAATTTCCTATTTTTTTTTTTTTTTTGTAGTTTTGGTGTGATATCTAATAATTCATGGCCACCTTCAGGACTTGGAGATTTATCCCTGTATTTTCTTCTGAGAGTTTTATAGTTTAGTTCTTCTACTCAAGTTTTGGCCCATGTTGATTTGAGTTCTGAACATGGTATGAGGTAAGGGGTCACAGGGCTATTACTGATGCATACGAAACATTTACAACTCATGTGGAAAAAGTTACCTGCTTACCAAGCAAATTAATGAGTTACTCATATTTTTAAAATATGCTCTTCAAGTCTCCAAATATTGACTCTTCTGAGTACCCAGAAAGTAAGCAGATATTTAGATTAAAACACAAGGAGGACACAAGGGTATATTCAACAAATGGGGGAAGTTACTGAGCCTGAAAAACACAATAAACATTGCCAAATATGAGATTTAAGAAATATAAAACACTGACACAAAGGACGATACCCACTGAGGAAACACCAGGTCGGTCACCACGCCGCACAGAAAAGCGAGGAAGTGAGACGCTGAAGACGGATGAGCGATTAGACAAATGATTCAAGTTTGAAAATGAAAACTAGAAGATGAGCCAGCTACTTTGATTTTCCAACAAGGTGCCATTTCTGGTATTCACTGATCTGAGAACAAGGTCAACAAATATACATACCACCACTCCTTAATGCCCAATGCCTGGCAGACTTCACTAAATCACTGTGCCCCACAACAAGCCATCTCCTTAAAAGTGCTTCAGGCAATCAACTTTCTTTTGATCAGAGCAGGCCTAGGGGATAGGACCTATTTACTATCATAGATTTGCAACACCTGAACCCTTTTAGCAGCTGACAACAGGAAGCTGACAACATGACTTTGTCTCAACCCTCCACTTTTCAGCTTCTAACAAGTGTCCCTCATCCCAGTTTTTCTGCATCTATTTGTTTCAAAAGTCTCTGTGAGATAACTGAAGTTTGAAGGCCTAAGTTTATGGTACAGATCCTCCTCTGGGAATGTGCATCTGAATCACTGTGAAAGTGGGCAGGCACCCAATTATGTGGCCCTTACTGTAAGCTGAGTGAATCCAGAATCTCTAGCAGTGGGGTAACCTCCACAAACTACATTCAACTCTTTGCTGTGGATACTGGCCTTCCTTCCTCAACATTTTCTAGCTCAACACATGTTATTATGACACAGAACTTTATTTCCCGATCGCTGAGCTTTTGGTACTAAGATTTTCTTAAACTAGACTACAGGCTGGGAAATGGCTCTGTGTGTAAAGTGCCTGCTGTGTAAGCATGAGGACATAAATTCAGAGCCCCAGCACACAGGTGTAGTGGTACATGTCTTCAGCCTAGTGTGGGATAGGGTCAGGGGCGTGATCAGTAGAAACAGGAAGATCCTCAAAGCTCACTGTCTAGTCTAGCCAATGGGTGAGCTCGGGGTTCAATGAGAAACTCCGCCTCAAAAAAAAAAGACGCCCCACATTGACTGTTAGCCTTTAACTTTCACAGGCATTCCTGTGACATGCACTCGCACGTGTGTACACACACACTGCACAAAAGAAAAAGATAAATAAAAACTAGGAAACAAGGAGTGTGTCCATATTCTTTAGTTAAGTCAATCTCAAGGCTGTCTCATTCAGAAGTCCCAGTTCCTCTCCTTCCTAATTCAAACATTTTTTTGACAATATAGGGAACAATTCATTTGTGTTATTGAATAATGCTGGCCACATAATTCAATACATATTCTTTTTTGGCCTAACTCCTAAGAAGCTCTGGGAGAGTAGTTTAATCCACCACTGCTTAAGCACTGCTCTAGGAGTTCTTCATGGTCAACTCGCCACCCTCAGTCCTGCCACATCACACACACACACACACACACACACACACACACCACAACACCCCTGCCACATCACACACACACACACACCACAACGCCCCTGCCACATCACACACACACACACACACCACAACACCCCTGCCACATCACACACACACACACCACAATGCCCCTGCCACATCACACACACACACACCACAACGCCCCTGCCACATCACACACACACACACACACAACACCCCTGCCACATCACACACACACACACAACAACACCCCTGCCACATCACACACACACACACACACACACACACACACACCACAACGCCCCTGCCACATCACACACACACACACCACAACGCCCCTGGCAGGCACTTCTTTGCTTCTGTCTAGTCTTCTGCATTTCTTTGCTGTTCTTTGGGCTATACTCACAGGTCTTCTTATAGGACACTTAAATTATTTACCTATTTATTTTATTTTATGAGTGTATTGCCTGCACGTATGTAAGTACACCTGTGTTATGCAATGCCTGGGGAGGTAATAAGAGGGCCAGATTTCCTGGAACTGGAATTACAGATGGTTGTTAGCCACCATGCAGGTGCTGGGAATCAAATCCAGATCCTCTACAACAGCAGCCAGTGTGCTCTTAACCACTGAGCCATTGCTTCAGCCCCAATATAAGAAACTTTACTCTGTTTTGGAAGATTACAGATCAGGCATAGATCCACCCAAACCCCAAAGTAGGCCATATTATTAAAAAAAAAAAACAAAAACAAAACATGTCCTGGGCCCCATACTCACAATTTCTGAATCAGTAGTTTGGCTGTGGCCTGGTTGCATTTCTACCAAATATCCCCAGACTGCTGCATCCCTGGGACTATGCTTTAAAAAGCATTATTCTGTTGAAAGGTCGACAAGCTAAGGCTATAAAGCCAAGTATACCTGCAGAAAGTTTGTGTAAATAGAAATTCTACACACACACACACACACACACACACACCACTAAGAGTAATAATTGTTACATCATGAAGCCAACAAAAAGATGGAAACATTAGACTTTTTAATAACTATAAGGCAAAAGAGCCTTCTTTTACAGACACTGATAATTTAAGAAATTTATGAGGCAAAAATTAACAAAATCAGGGCCAGAGAGATAGCTCAGTGGGTAAATGTGTTGCTGCTGAGCTTGACAACCTGAGTTTCATCTCTAGGATTCACGTGGTGGAAGGGGAGAGAAGACTCCCACAAGTTGTCCTCTGACCTCTACTCACACCCCTTGGCATGCATGCCCCACCTACTCACTCAGTCAAAGAAACAAACAAACAAACAAACAAAAAAATAAAACTCAGGGCTGGAGAGGGGGCTCACTGGTTAAGAGCACTGGCTGTTTTGTAGAATACCAGAGTTTGAATCCCAGCAACCACATGGTTCCAGGGGATCCAATGTCTTCTGTCCTCCATAGGCATTGCACAAAACAGGTGTACTTACAGACATGCAGGCATAACACACATACATATAAAATAAAAATGAATAAATCAAAACAGCTAAAACAGTAGCAAAATTCAAGACAAAGGAACCATGACTAAATGGAGGAGATAGGAAAGGGGTTGGGTGACTCTATGGCTCACTTGGTTGAGTTTTAAGGTGATATTATCTCAGCACTATTTCTAAACTTGAGATAGACTTTGAGTTGAGCAGAGACTTTACTGTCCTTTCTACCCCACTGTGGAATGAGAAATATATAAAGGAGCTAAGTATATAAAGACTTTGTGACTCTGGCTCATCAGATGGTGATCACTAGGCAACGCCAGGTGATGTGCACTGAGGAGCTATGCGGCGTTGTCAATGAACATCAGCAAGACTTAAGAAGGATGGTCTGTAACCAAATATCCACTTAGAGACTTCTTTCAGTAAAACTTCTAAAAAGGGTTTGCTCTGTTTGTCTTTCTTAGCAAGCACTATGACATTGGGAGTTTCTCAAACACAGAATGAAACAAAGCCACCGTTGTTTCTAAATACAATAGAGAACTTATTAGGCTTCATCAGAAAGGTTGTACATTGAACTTATTAGCATAGTTCTAAGAAGAATTTTTAATTATATCTGAATAGGCACCATTAGGAATCACTAAAATCAAGTCTTTTGCCAAACTTCTGCAGAGAAGTCTGAACAAGCTGAGAAAAAAGTGAGTTCATTTGTTTAATATATAAGCAAGGAAAGTTTAGAGCTTATAGGCTGTGTACACAACATTCCAATGCATATCTCCCTCCAGGGATTCTTTTGACTTAAAATTTTGAGTATTTATTATTTCATTTTATCCCAGCCACTGTGCTAGGTACAAAGTGAACAGTGCACTGAATCTTCCTGGCCACTATAGGAAGGAGATTATTGCTAACTCTTCTTAAAGGCAAGGAATCAGAGGATCAGAAAGGTTAAGTGATTTATCCTAGGTTGGCCAGGATTCAAAACTCATGACTGAGCCCTAAACAGATGGTTTTGGTCACTGGCATATACGATGCTTTCTCCAGCCAGGATCATGGACAGAACTCTGGGGTGGCAATTTGGAGCTGCACTTTGGACAAATGAGAAAACAGTAAGTCAGAGGATATATGACTATTTCAATGTTAGATCAAGCACCAGGACAAAAGTATAATGTAAAATGAAAAAAAAAATCCTTCTATTTGAAAGAAAAATCAGGTGAGTTCTCTAAGGTAGAGAAACTCACAAACCAGAGCCTAGCTCTCAAGCCCAGTTGGTCTAGTTTCCTAACACTTTCTTCCACCATCAACTTAAGAGTCCCTAATTCCCCCTTTAGGGTTTTGTATGTTTTGGCTTCTGTGTACACTCAGCTGGACGCATGGCAACTGCTGACGGGATTCTGAGGGCGGAAGTGGGCTGTCTCGTCACCACCCACTGTCCTCACTCTCTGATGAGCATTCCCATGGTGTCACTGGGGTGGAGAGGTGGTTGGTGGGGGCAGGCCTTGATTTCACTGTTCCAGGTTATATTGCTCTAAGTAAGTAGCTATACTCCTAAGGTCTCTTATCTCTGGTTCACAGACTTGCATTTTTGTTTTCCTAGCTGAAGTAAAGAACTCTGAAAATACAGCCACACTCACCTGAAATACCCCATCGTGGTGATTTCTACATGGTAAGACACTGTGTATAGCTCCATGGATCAAAATTTTTCCAGACTGAAGCAGGGATGGGGAAAAAAATGGACTTTCTTAACTTTCAGGTTTTTGGTTTTTTTGTTTGGTTGGTTTTTTTGTTTTGTTTTGTTCTTTGGCTATGTAGCCCAGGCTATCTTCAAACTCATGATCTTCCTGCACAAGTCCTGGACTTTCTTAACTTTCTATTTTAACGTTTTCTTGAGAGCCAATTCTTAGAAGAAAGAAGGTAACTTCCCATTCAAAGTCCATTTGTTTCCACGGTGATAGTAAGCTTTCTGTCACTATAACCAAATACCAGGGATAACTGACTTATACAGAGAAGAGATTTATTTTAGCTCATGGTTCTAGTGGTTCCAGTCTGTGACAAGATGGCTCAAGGTTTTCATCTTCTAGGAGAGGAGTACATGATAAAGAAAACTGCACCTCTTGGCTAGAAAGCAAATGAGGAAATCCTCTTCCAGGCATACGTCCAAGAACCCCAAAACATCCTAAAAGATTCCATCCCCTACCATAGCGCCACCCTAGCCACCAAGCCTTCTGTCTTTGGTCACGGACCTTTTAATATTTCAACATCCAAACTGTAGCAGCCTTCTTGATAGAGCAGTAGCACCTCAAAAAGTTTTCATCAGTATTATTTGAATGTGGAAATTTTTAGTTTCATCAAAAGAGACTGGGATTATCACTTACTGTTCTACTAAGTGGCTATTCCATTAGGGGAAATGAGGCCCATATCCTTTATATCCAATTTAAGACACTGAGATGCTATAAACTATGTTATCATAATTAGCACCTCATCCCTAAACTACCTAAATGGTCATTAAAGAGTCAAGGAAACTCTGGAGACAGGACTGCTCCCCATCTGAGTTTCTGGAACCCAGGAGGACATGGCCCTAACCCCAGCGGAACGCAGTACATAGTTGGCCTTGAGTGTTGGTTCAATCTCAGAGCAGTGCTTAAAACTGCTCAATAGGAAGAAGAGAAACAATAACTTCTTCAAATAAAAGAAGTAATTTATAAAGACTGAGTAAGAGACCTATTTAACCTATCAAAACAATTAGTCATATAAACAAATGAGAATAATATGAATCATAGGTTAGAAAGTCAAGCCTAGCAGAAACATAAGAAATATCTTCCGTATATTTAATGTAAGTCAAACTTCAGTAAACAGTAAGAATTATTTTTAATGTGAGAACTCTTTAATGAGAAAACATGCTTCTGGCAAAGGCAGATGGCTTTTCCTACTGAGGCCATACTTGAATTTGTGGAGGCAGTCCTCGAAGAGACTCATAAAAACCATCTGAAACCTCTTCTAGCCAAGAATGCATCTCAGGATTCTGTGCCTTGCCCTCATGTCCAGCATGGTGAAAAGCCTACAGTCGGCACTGAATTAATAACATATAAGAAATAGCATAACATACCAAACTTTAAATTATTGGCACCAATTCAGTTTGGGGGGTTGTTTCACCTTAAGAACCCAGCTGATAACAACACAGAATGAAAACTTCCTTCTTCCACACAACAGAGAGCAGGGGAAGTCGGTGAATGGCTCTGCACCTGAAAATCGGCTGTGTGGAGCATTCTTTGAATACGAATTAGGAGTGGGTAATGGCAGCATATTTATGAGGTCTCTTGCCGGGTCCTTTCCTCCTGTGAATGCTGTATAATTCATTGCGTGCGCCCTGACCCCAGTGCGCTCCTGTTCTGACAAATCATACTTGATTAAGACAAATCTTTATTAGTTAGCTAGTCAACTTCCCCATTTATCACTGGCAAATCCCATTCTCCTCTTCAGGTGCAGGAAAAGTGACTGAAACCTTCACAAAAAAACAACAAAACCACTTCGAATAGCTAAATAAAAATAAAATATTTGTCATTGACATGACAAATTAAGTCAGAAGTCTCAGAGTCTTAAGATGATTAAATAAAGTATTTAAAAGGTATACATTCTACCCAATGACAGAATCAAATTCCCTACACATTTTACCCAAACTAAGGAACCGTTAAGGATTTTTGTCTCCTACTAAACTTATTTTGAAAGCAAATGCCATGCTTTAAAAAACTGCATTATAAAGTTGGAGGCTCAAAATACTTAAATACTACTAATAATGAAAAGACTTCTTAGAACACAGAATGTTTATGGTCACTGCCAAAAGAACAGCAAAAAAATCTTTAAAAAGTAGAACTGAATAAGTCAGAATGAATTCACAATTATTCTTGATTCTTTAGTACCACAGGAGAACGTATCTATTTTGAACTGACTGCTATGTTTTCACAAACCTCAGTGCTGGTTTACCCTAAGGATGATTTGATGTATTTATCATGGTTGATTCTCACTTGGGAGTCTAGCGGTACCAGACCTGCTCTCAGAGACCCAACAATGCAGCCATCAGCAACAAAGCAGCACACCATGCCCCAAGACTGCCATTGAACATGGTAAACAGCACCCTCCCGTCAAGTTTCAGAGACTGCGTGGCTTCACGGAGGTAGACATGGCACAAGCTGTTGCCTTTCATTCCCCAGCAAGAACAGAAGACAGAGAAAGACAGGAAGGAGAAGAGTGCCGTTCACATCACAGTTTCCAGCTCTCAAGTTCTTACTTCTGTGCCCCATTCCAATAAAGGAGAAACGTCTCTTTTGGCTTTTCATAATAAGTTTCCAAATCTCTCCAGAAGTGAAATGGATATGTAATAACAAGAATGCCTTAAAAAACAGTGCAGAGACGTGTAAATGTTTAATAAAATCTTTCAATGTGAGGTCCTATACATTCTGCACTGATGATAAACAAACCTATCTATAAACTGTGGACAAAGTCCATTTTTACTCTTGATAACTTTAATGAAATGCCAGTTAACACTATATGGTATGTATATCATAGCTTACCTTATTGATGCCCTTGAGCATTAAATGGAAAGAAACATTCAAAAACATTGGGACTGTCTTCTATTTGCCCAAACTTCCCATTTAGAAAATGTGGATACATCTTGAGAAATGAGGTCAGGGCTTGGTATGAGAGACTTCAAAAGAACACCTAGTGCAGTGGGAAATAGTGTGTTGATGATTTCATAAGCAGACTGGCTCTGATTATATCTATGGATTCAGAAGAGATCACGTCTGAACAATCCCTCCCCACTCTACAGGTCTTTCATCAGGATCTCAAAGAGCTGAACAACTATTGCAAAAGTGCAATGTGCCAATGTTTGTTTGAAAACTTTTATTTGGAGGGTAGACTGGAGAGTTAACTACTTTACAACATAACCACAAATATAAAAGTTTGAAGTCACTTTTATTATCCCAATTAGGAGTCTCTGCCCAATTTTTTCTTAGAAACACTGATAAGAATGAACTCTCGCAGAAAGGTTAAACTATGTGCCCATGGAAGCAAACTTTAGGTCATATGTCGATTTGAATCCAAGTCAATAAAACATTCCCAAGAGTCAGCTATGTGGTAGGCACTATGAAGACTTTAAGAAGGCTGAAGCATGGTCCCAGCATTCAACAGCTCTCACCCAATGGGATAGAGTGAAACAAAACCTACCATCAAGATAAAGTGTGAAACATGCTACAAGAGCTAAACAGAAGACTGTATCAAATATGTAGGATCAGCTAACATAAAAACATGGTATTCTCCATTAACTTGATCGTCATCATTTTCTTCAGGATCTGCATTTCCCAACTCCCTACTCAGGCATCTTGCTTCTGTACTCCACTCACCTGCCTGGCAGTGACATGGACATCTTTTGTTGGAAGTTAAGATCTCTGTGTCTACAGACAACCTGAAACTGATCCTCTTCTGCATTTCTCACATTCCTCTCTTACTCTTACAAGAAGGAAGAAATAAGGACCTGTGGAAATCAATGCTTCGTAACTGTTTCTTACTGGTGTGAAACTAAGAGCATATGATGGTTTTACAAGAAAGGTTCCATTTCTATCAAAAATTTACAGGTACTAATATTGAAAGACACGGGTCTCACTGACATGTACCTATCAAATGACACATAAGTCAGAGTGGACAAAGGCTGTGATAGTTAATCTTGATTGTCAACCTATGGGATTTAGAATCACCATGGAAACAAACTTCTGGTTATATCTGTGAGGCAGTCTAGATGAATTGCATTGAGAGGGAAGACCACCCTGAATATGTAGCAACATCCCACAGGCTGGGGTGCCAGGCTGAATAAAAAGGAGAAAGGGAGCTGAACAGTGGCTTTATCACACTTTGCTTCCTGACTGGATGGTGTGTGACCAGCTGCTTCTAGGTTCTGCTGCCATGACCTCCCTGCTCCAATGAATTGCCCGTGGAATTGTAAGTCAAAACAAACCTTTCTTGGGTCCACTCCTCATCCCTGGCTACATCCTGGCATCAAGTAAGCAAAAAAGCAGGACATTGCTACCCATGTTCTCGTCTATACAATACTTGCTATATAATACACACTCCCCAGGCGAATAGCTGAATAAGGGAATGGTGGAAGAAAGGTCAAAGAAAAAAGAATACCAAGAGAAGGAAAGGGAGACACCAGCAGGAGCTTTCCTGGCTAAAAAGGTGATGGGGGTAAAGAGAATTCTAAAACTGGGAGGAATTTTTAAGTTTTTTACTTCAGGATTAGATGAGAACTCTAAAGAAAAGTGATTTTTCAAGTAGCCTTATCAGGAAGAGTTTGGATCAGAATCTAGAGTTCTTGACGCCTCATTTTATAGCCTGTGTAGCATTTAATACACATGCAGGAAGTTCAAGACTGTGCAATGAGTGTGGTTTACTCCTTATTGGAGTCCACGAATGGCCCTGGGGCATGGCTCCTGAAAACAGCCATATCACTTCTGCAACTGTGGGTAAAATCCAGAGAGGCCAGTGTCTACTACAGAGAACCTACAAAGAATTGGTCTAAACTCATCCTTGTCATACTGTCACCCGAAACTAGCCAGAAATATCAAATATGTGCCCATGTGTGCCCCACAATGAGTCACGGGGTTAAAACAGGTGGCGGAGAGGAAGCGGAATGTACTTTCCCTCACAGCTCTCTTACTTACGAGCTCACTGAGTTCTGGGAAAAGAATTTAAGCAGAGCGTATACACAGCAAACTGATTCCTCCTTCATTCAGCAAATACTTAGTGAATGCTTATTATGAAGTAGGCATGGGAATATACAGCAAATATGACATCAGATGATCACCAGGAGCTATTAGGCAAACAATGGTTCTTTGAAAAGTGGAAGCTAAAAACATTGACTGAATACCTTGAGGTTATTTTCTCATGTATACATTTTTTAACAGAACAGGTTTGTGGGAGTGTTTTTAACATATACCCTCCTAGAAAGTACAGCAAATATCAAATGATTGTAGTGTTGCACTGCTGTCTAAATAAGATGGAAACACAACTACTCCTTCCCACTCTGTAATTTTGCCATTGTGTTTAAGGGTAGTAAGGTAGTATAATCTGATATTCTATTGTGAACACTCAGTAGAGAAACCTAACTCTGCTGCAGATTTTCAGAATGTGTTAAAACTGATGTCAATGTCTCAGTAATTTCGCAGTTTAAAAAACAGTTAGAAATGTAATGACTACACTACACTTGATTAAAGCATTTACAGCTCTAATCAAAAACTGACAGCAAGATCAAAGATGTTAACTTAAATCTCTCCTCTAATTATGTTTAAAATGCCACACCTCAGGCCTGTCTCTCCTCTTCTATTTCAAACCAAATTCTGCTTAAGAAAGATCTAACACTTCTTAACAGTTCATTATCCAATAAAACTATTCAAAGCTTAAAAGCAATCTACACAATTAGTCAGGACCTCAGGGAGTCCACCGGTAGTCTTTATTACAGGACTTCATATTAAAACACCTTAATTATATTTGTCAAATGGATTTCATTAAAGCCCATCGTCACTTTAATTTTCATATTTTGACAGTGCTGGCATAGGCGTCATTACCACCTGCCAGGCCGGGAACTACAACAAGATCGCCAAATTCCTTCAAATCCTACGCAGTCTGCTTTGTACCTGACTGACAGTGGGGGAAGCTATATCAACTAGGGGATTAAATTTTCCCTTCGTAAATTTAACTCTGAACATATACATATGTGTGTGTGTGTGTGTGTGTGTGTGTGTGTGTGTGTGTGTGTGTGAGTCTTTCTTGCAGGTGCAGGAAGACAAGCTGCATCCATGCTGGATTGCCAGGTGCGTTTTGCAGAGGAGTCTGCACACACTTTGCCGCGCATCTGAACGGCAAAGCTGAGACATCAAACGGAATGCACTATGATTCAATCACATCACAACCATCAAGACTTGAAAGCCAGGACAGCATTTTTTTTTTACCTCTTATTCATTATGCTGCCATATTTCATAAAATATATGGTGTTTCTGGTCATTCACTTGAGATTCAATTGTATTTTCATTTGCCACTGCGACTTACACTATTGAATAGCAAATGGAAAAAAACACACGCATCCTTTTCTTTCTAGCTGTGCAGTGTTCAATGTCAACAGTGACGCGATGTTTACAAGCATGTTCCTAATTCAGCTAGTTATGCAACTTCAGGAAAATGGAGGTGTGCAGATGAATAAGCAAAGCCTGCCTGTCTCCGGATCTGCGAAGTCTTTGGTATCATATGTAATACAGAAAGACAATTTCAAAATCATGCTCCTTTCAAAAATTCTATTTTTTCAACTATGAGAGATGGAACAAGTATAGCAAAAGAGATAGATTTTTTTTTTAATCTAACAGATTCTTTAGACATAAAAAAGGAGAAATGTTTCTGGCTTATGTCTAACACACTTCAGGGCTTTGTACAAGGGTCTCAAGAGTAATAATCACCTTGCTTTATGAATACTTTAAGTCACAGTAAATGGTCTTGGATTATTTTGAGTGGAGCTGGAATTTTAAACATTTACTTACAAAATCAGAAGATATTCAAAAATCATAAATGATCACTGACTTAGACGTCTCAAAATTTAATATAACTGAAGAAGGAAACATGCTCAGAGAATTATGCATAGGGAAAATGCATTTAAATACAGTCTGAATGTTACTACTGCCTAGAAGTCTTTCAGGATCAACTTTGATAGCAATATTTCTTGCTCCTTTGGATTCCGATCAATTCACTATCTGTACCACAACTGTGGACATATCCCTGGGCTTGGTATTTTCTTCCTCCTTCTATACCCAGAGCCTATTAGAGTGTCCAGTCCTGTATGCATAAGGCCTGAATGTTAAAGAATGACTGGATGGGCTCCTATTAGACTACTGGCTTCTCCATAGCCTCATTTGGTATACATGTACATACATATACACACATTTATGAATGTGTATGTGTATGTACAGACATATTGAATTATACAGATACAAGATTTATTTTGAAAAGAACCAAAATTCACAGTTAAAAAAACCTAAGAATCATTATTAATTCCTTTAAAATACTATATTCAATGCTACCATACGCTATTTTTTATCTGTGTATGTATCAATGTATGTGCATCCGTGTTTTCATGTGAGTCTGTGAGCATGTGTATGTATGTGTGGAGGCTGACACTGATGGTAGCTGTCTCTGTCAACTTGCTTTCACCTTGTGTTTTTGACACAGAGTCTCTCACTGAATCTGGAGCTCACCAACTGGATAAGGTGGCTGCTAGGAAGCTCCAGGGCTCTTCCTGTTTCTATCCCCCCAGCACTGTAATACAGATACACTGTTGTGCCCAGCTTTTATATGGGTGTTGGAGATGTAAACTCAGGTTCTCAAGATTGTGTGGCAAGCACTTTACCAAGTGAGCTATTTCTCTAGCTACAACCCTGAAACACAAATCCTTCACATTTGTCCCAACTTCCTTTGGTTGGCTCTCTAGCAACTCTGGATGACTGATAACTGCTGGAAGGGACACATGCTAGGAGCACAACTCAGACCCTCACATACAGGAAGCTCTTCAGCTGTTGGAAAGTACATTCTGCAGCAATGAGTCAATAATTTATTTGAAGCTGTTATTGTTAATAATTACAGAACACATGAATTTTCCTCATTGGGGAAAAATTGGAACAATCTACGATTTTAGAAATGTTCCTAGAGGGACACTTCAAAAATGAGACCAGATGCAGTCTACATCCTGGAAGACCTGAAGTTTTTTGATAAAACAGAGGCCTACAGAAACCCCACTGACACAAAAGGCACCAGCAGATATAAGATTATGAATACTGCATTCGTTACATTTTAGATGCCATGCATGTTAACTTGGTGCTCAGAGCCTAGTTTGGGTTATGTTGAGAATCTTTCTGCATTAACATTGCAATACATCAAATTATGCTTGGTGGCTCACTGGTGTGAAGACCAGGCACAAGGCTAGCACAGTTCTTCTTTTTGCTGCTTATTTGTGTGTAAGAGCAGGAATTGACTGAACACCCAATGTGGTGTATACAACATGGGGCCAAATGTAGTTTGTGAAAGTACTTTGGTAGCATAAAAAATACACCTGGAAGTGTGGCTAATCCAGTGCCCTCCCTGAAAGCAATTAACTAGGAAATGGAGGAGTACGTGGAAGGGATGGAGAGGCTGGAAAGGACAGACACAGAAAACCACTAGAGAGACATTCTGCAAGAGAGGCTTGGTAGGGAGGCTGGGATCCTTATCAACTGCTGCTAGGAGTTTCTTTGTGTGGGTGTGTGGGGCACACTCTTGTGTAAGTGTGTTTAGATGCACCTGTTTGTACCTTGGGAGGCCAGAGGTCAACCTCAAGTGTCATTCCTGGCCCAGAGCTTTCCAAGAAGGTTAGGCTGGATGGTCAGAGAGCACTATGGATTTGCCTGTCTCAGTGCTGCCATCTACAATCTGCCAGGCTGGTACCACAAGCGCACGGCTCTACAATTGGCTTTAATATATTTTTATTTTCTCATCGAGAATTTCAAATGACAATGTGTTTGTCATATCCACTCACACAATACCAACTCCTTCCTGACCTCCCCAGCACACAGGTCCCCCTTAAAAATTTGTGTCTTCCTATTTCTTTTAAAATAACCCATTAAGTCCAGTCAGTGCTGTCTGTATGTGCACGGGTGAATGGTCATCCACTGGAGCACGGACAACCTACCAGAGGCCACATCCCTAAAGAAAACAGACACTCCCCACCACAACAGCCTTCAATACCACTAGCTCCTCATTTAAGGGTTCCTGACCTCTTCAAATACAGGTAATTGGCCATGTTACAGTACCAGGCATGAATTCTATCATTTGGAGTAGGCCTTGATAGAAGAATCCTGTGATCCAAGTGTGTGCTATCCTCAGCAAAAGGGTCTTACCATTAAGCTCTGGTGAGCAACCAAGAGCAATGGCAATAGTCTGTAAAGTTTGGGGGAGTCTGTGGGACTGCCCCCCTGACCAATAACTTGAAGGAAGGTGTCCCACACCTGACACTGACTCCAAGCTTTTTTATGTGGGTTCTGGGGATCAAACTCAGGTTCTTATGCTTTAACTGCAAACACTACTTACTGTGCCAGCTTCCTGATCTCTGCTGGGGATTTCCTCCGTGCATCTACACTGCCTAAACCACCACTTCTGTCTTTGAAGTCATCTACCTTCCTGAGTTCATACTGTCATGTACATCTTCACTCAGTCTCTGCAATCCCTCCTAATGTCCAGTTTTTGAGTCCTGGTGAGGTCCTTTTTGCATTGGGCAAAGTAAGTGGTTATTTTATTTTTCTCTCTTACCGACATCAAGGTTGGTGTATTGGAGAGATGCAGCAGAAGGATGGTAATGTGGGACATGTGGGATCACAGAAGCCTACAGGAGGACTAGAAGGGGAGTTGCAAAGGCTTTCGAAGTACATGATCAGAGAGAAAGCCTGAAGTGCCCAACTGACAGCTCAACAAGCAGCTCAGATACTGCTTTTTCCAACAGGAGAGAAGCCGTGACTTCTGTGATCTCCAGATCCCCCCCTCCCGCTTCAGAATGATCACCTTGAAAAAAGACTGCTTATCTATAATTTGCCTGATTTCGCTGGTAGCTAGAAATGAAAGCTATTCCTGCATACCGAGTAATCTGAATGATAAACCACAGCATTTGTCAACATCTCGAGCCCAGACAGTGAATGATGCCAAGATGCGTCTGGACTATCCTCGGAGTTACCACTCTTTCCTACACTATATACTGATTCTCTTTACATAAAACAACTGCCTAATTCAACAGTTGCCAAATGATAGGCCAATATTAAAATGCTTCAGCTGTGTGCTTCTGCTGGGAATCGACACCAGCGCCCTTAACACAGCACGCATCTATATCATTCAGTCACTAATAAAGGCAAGCAAATCACTTACAAAGTGGGACAACCTGACCCTCTTAAATATTTATCTATAGAAGCTGGTGGGGATTTTGCTGTTGTTTCTTTCTTACTTAGAGTGCTGAGATCTTCCTTACTCACCTCCAGGCTCTGCAAAGCCTGATCCTCAAATGAGCTGGTCTACTCATTCTCCATTAGAAGTGGGGGGCCAGGGGAGGGATAGGATGGGAAAGCTATAGGCAAGATAAGGATTTGGTCAGATTCAAAGGATGATTGCTATAGTTTCTGACAAACAGTGGTTTCTGCTTATTTTTTTTAGCCCTCACATTTCATTCCTAAGATGGTGGAATTTTATGGTTCATCTGATAACTGTTGCTGTTTTAAAAGCATTCTAATATATTTTTAGCACTTCTGTAGTATTTTTGATATTCAAGTAAAAAGACTTTAATATCCTGATTATGGGTATATTAAATTGTGTGTATGTGTGCGTGTGCATGTGTGTGTGTGTGTGTGTGTGTGTGTGTGTGTTGCTAGGAGTCAAATTCCAAGGCCTTGCAGATGCTACCCAAGCACTCTACCACTGAGCTCGACCACTGAGCTCTACCTGCTGAATTTTCTAATGAGCATTTAAAAAATAAAAACTATTCAGGAAGTATTCTCATATTCTATGAAAATTCATATTCATGTCTGACTAAATAATAATTTTACCTTTTAGCTTTAACTGCAAGTAGCCCTTGGCTCATTACTTTTCCAAACCCTCAGCAGAAGGTGGAAGGCAATGGTTATTCCTAGTTGCCTGGTGAAGAAAAGCTGCAAAAGGAGTTAAATTACTGTTCCACTGTTGTGAGTCACAGAATCAAAACATGATATTTTGTCTCCTGGTCTATTTTTTAGTCTTCAAAGCAGACAACTAACAGAAGCCATGCTGGAAACAGGTAGAGTATCTGGACGCCTAAGCTGAAAGCTAATGAAGACTTTAAGTCAACACCTATTTGAACAGCAAAAACAAAGTACTAAACTAACCTATGCTTTTGCACAGAGTCCCGCATTCCATGTACACCTTATCAATAACGGCAGGTTTCTTCCAATCCCATATCAATTCAGAGGGAAATAGACTGTTGTTAGGCCTTCAGAAACAATAAGGGCTTTTGGTTTTTCCTACATGTTACAGTGTCAGTAGGTGTTATGAGGCCTGTTCTGCATCATCTCACCGAAGAGGGAGGGTAGCTTTTGCAAATGTATTACTGTTAAATTACATCAATGAGTCGGTCATAAAGCTTATAGGTCTGAATTGGCAGGAAGGGGAGGAGGAAGATGGGAAGGAGGAAGAGGAGGAGGAGGAGGAGGAAGATGGGAAGGAGGAAGAGGAGGAGGAGGAGGAGGAAGAATAGGAGGAAGAGGAGGAAGAAGAGGAGGAAGAGGAGCAAGAGCGGGAGGGGAAGATGAAAAGGCAAACATACCCAAAGACTGCCCATTTAGAAAGTTTGAAAACATCACTGGCACAAAATAACCCTCCAGCTATGGTCCTCTAAGTGAGCCATCAAAAAAACAAACATGAGAAAAATCAAAGGCGCCTATAAATCTAAAAGCTCAGTATTTAAATAATATTTTGCCTTTACTAGTCATGTCAACTTTGATTATGCATTTTATATTGTCAATGAAATTTGGTAATAAGAAGGGAAAGCCTTAATTGAAATGCTTGTAAAATCCTCTTACTCGGAGAGTTTGTGTGAGTTGATTAATTAAGAGACTTTCACAGTTTTCACATTGATTGCCTTTGTGTTTCTCAACTTCCCGTCTGCTTCATGTACAGAGGAAAAGTAGGAAATCCAGGACGTAACAAGATTCGAATTTCTCACCTAAGCTTCCGCTCTGATAAACCAGGTGCTTTCCCCCCTTCTGGACCATTTCTTGTTTGCCCACTTTGTAGAAAGAAACAGGATTGTCAATGCTGAGATTTTTGACTCAATGTCCTAAGCTTTGCAAATGTTTCTACAAGATTAAAAAAAAAATCGATTGCTGGTAGAGTTTCTATTTATTTTAGTACAGTTTTAAAAAACGGATGTGGGAAAAACCCACCTGTTTTGCTCTAAGATCGAAGAAGATGGCAGTATTTCTAGTTGAGATTTCTGTAGTAGAAAATCCCAAGGAAACAGGAATTTTCTGCCTGCATCTGGTGCTGTAGACAGAGTACACTGGTGCTCTGAGCATTTTCTAATGATTCAGAGAAAGAAAATGGTTTGAAAAGTGGGAGCTAATTCTACCTAATAATCAACCTGTTTTTCTCTACACTATCTTAGTGTTTCATGAAATTTTATGTAACAAATTTATAATGTAAACAATTGTTTGTTGGTATTTTTTGATTGGTCTTTCTTCTCATTTAGGATTTAGGATGTTATTAAAACATAATTACTAAATAGGGTGTTGCTTTAAGTTAACTGATTTTTAACATGTCATTAAAAATAAACTCACACATTTTCTACTTTGTTTGTTCAAGAATTTGCCCCTTGTGCCAAGACAAGTTGCTCCTGTCTTCTTTTGAACATTTCAGCATATTTGTCCAGCATTATTTTTTCATTCTCTTTTATCCCCAGGGCTCTCAATGTTTAAATAGCTCCCTCCCATGTAAAGCTTTGCACCGATATCGATCAGTCCAGGCTACGAAGTTACTATGAGGCATTTTCAATAATCAGCACAGCTGTTCAGAAAGCTTCTTGAATAAAACCCTTAGGTAAACAGCATAATGCAGGGAGAACTCTCTGCCAGCACCCAGACCTTCTTGGAGTAGGATTGCTACTAATGCTTCGCCAAACAAAGACTAATTCTGACTTTAATGATGAAGGCTACAGGATAATTCAAATAAATCCCATCTGTGATGTACATATGCAGAGACTATAAAGAGTCCCCCACCCCCCAAACATGCTTATATATCTGGTTGATTCCAAAGTATTACATGTGAAGCAAACCATTTTTACACAGCCCCCAAAACCAACTGTACACAAGGCAGTTTCCTAGTCTCACCATTTTACTTATCAGTTCTCATACTGTGATTTAAGTCTGTTTACTTAGCTCTTTTAGCCCAGTTATATTATTTGCCTTACATAATATGCAATGTATAGCACAGAAATAAAGGTGCAAGTATACACTTACAATTTTACTCTACTTTTTAATTTCATCTCTCCTTAAGGTCAGATGCTAAGAAATGAAAAGAGATTTACACAGCAGTCCTAATTATGACTTCCTGCTCTCAGGCAGCAAGGATGCTAGAAAGAAGCACCGGAAAACCCAATGCAACATGTAAAGGATAAAGGAAAACCAGCATTGGGTCTCCTTGCAGAGGAGCACATAATATTCACAACCTTCAAGTGGAGAAGAATAACCTGGATGAAAATAAACAGCATTCCAAAAGCCATGAGTCTCCAGTCCCCAGACTGTTTTGCTTTTAGAGAAAGAAAATAAAACCAAATAGAAGTGGGCATAAACTATTTCTAATGCTCCCAATGAAGTGTTTGAAAAGGGTTTCAGGTCATTTTTAACATTAAGCACATCTGTCTGGTTAACTCTTCTGTGACACGTGAAGGGTGACAGAGACCTCCAGGTCCTAGAAGAACAGACCAACCTTCTGACTTCTGAGAAATTAAGAAAATTGAAATGTTTTCTTTGGTTTATGACTTACCCCAAATCCATATCCATGAAAGTAAATCTGAACAACTTTTTCTTGTCTTCCTTTTATGAGAGATACTTGCATTGTCCTTAGTTCAGGCTGGTCTCAAATTCAGTATTCTCCTGCGTTAGCCTTCCAAGTGGTATGTGCAACCAAGCCTAGAGCTTTCTGTTTGTTTTGTTGATTGGTTTATTTTTCTTTGTAATGGAAATTTATTTTTTCTTTACTTTGAGAGAGAAAAGAATTGGTGTTTGGTATTTAGTTCATACTAAATCATTTAACAACACACCAAAGAACCACCAGAGATGGTCTTGAATCACGGAGCAAGTCAATAATCTATTTGAATGGATAGAACACCTCCAACCTACTCCCAATACACCAGAAGGAAACAAATAAGCAATTCCAATAGGTACTGATAATATTAATTGTTGCTGATAATGTTAATTGCCATTGTGTGTCCTTATGTAAATTTCTGCCATTGAAGAAATCAAATATATGAATTTAATGAATTTATCTAAAGATTCTTGTTCTACAAAACCCTCTTTCATAAAACACCATCATACTGAAGAGACCCCCTTGGTGGAAAAAACAACAAACACAACTTGGCAGTGATCTCACAGCTATCTACCCCGAGATGCCAGCTCCTCTCCAGCTGAGATGTCCGGCTCTTGCTGGCCATCCACGATCTTACCACTTATTTCTTCCCTACATTCTCCAGATTGCCCTTGAGGGCCTCACTCACTATTGTGGTTCTTAAACATCATTCCCATTCCTGTCCTTAATCCATCAACCTATTCCAAGTTTTATTCCCTATTTCCTATTCCATGCTGGATACTTCACCCAGGTGATCCAGAAGGCATCAGATATCTTCTTGTTAGGTGCTCCTTCCCATCACCTAAGAGCAGGCAAATCAAAGGGTGTCCTGGGTGGACATGCATCAATTTGTTTTGCAAATTTTCTTTCTCGTTTTGACCCAGTCATCAGGTATTTTCAAATGTGCCTTTAAAATAAGTTCTGATACATAGAACAGCAGGAAAGCCTCTAACTGGCCTCTTTGTCTCCACAGTCTTGGTCACAGTCCCTAGAAGACCACCGTGGGCATGTTTACCAAGAAGAATGCACCTGTAAGCTCACATTTAGAGGCTTTAGAATATTCCTATGAACTTTCAGGCTTTCCCTTTATTTTTTGGCACATACTTTAGACTCCAGCCCAAAATTTCTCAACGTTTGTGCCTATAGATGTTCTGGGGTTAGATATTCTTTGTTTGGGTGGAAGGGTCTGTCTTGTGCAGAGATGTATATTCTATAGCATTACTGGACCCTAACAGCCAGATGCCAACAGCAACTCCTCTCCACTAGATGTGACAGTGTAATATGTATTCAGACAGTTGACACCTTTGTCAAATATCTGGTGGCTGAAATTGCATGTACTCACGTCTGGGTCTAATATCATGTTCCATTGATCTATGTGTCTGTTTTCGTGCCAACACCATGCTGCTTTTATGCCCGTTGCTCTGTGACACAGTTTAAGTTCTGGTATGGTGACCCTCTCAGCATTGCTCTTTTTGCTCAAGATTGCTTTGACTATCCAAGATTTGCTTTTGTGCTTCCATATGAATTTTAGAATTTTTTTTCTAATTCTGTGAAGAATGTCATGGGGATTTTGATTGGCACTGTATTTAACCTATAAACCACGTTTGATACAACGGGCATTTTCACAATGATAATTCTACCCATCCACGAGCACGGGAGGTTTCCCATCTCCTTGTGTCTGCCTCAGTCTCTTCAAAAATTTAAAATTTAAAATTTCCATGGCAGAGATCTTTAATGCCTTTGGTTACATTTATTCCTAAATATTTTTTTCATGCTACTGGGAATGGGAGGGTTTTCATGAACACTTTCTGTGGTTGTTTGTTACTGGCATATAGAAAGGCTACTAACCATGTGTCCCCAGGGGAGGATGGTCATCCCTGCATGAGAACTTCTCTTGTCACTTTGAACTTAACTATCTCTGAGCCTCTCTATGACCATGGGGTTCTCTGAATATCACTGAGTCCACCCCTTCATAATTCTGTTCGCTCTTCATGTTCAGTTAAAATGTTAGAGCTGCCATAGATTTGCCCACATTTCTCACAAAATGACTCTTTTCTCCCCTACTCTCCTCTCTCCTTGCTTTTCCTCCCCATCCCCCTCCCTCTCTTCTTGTACTGAGGATTCTTGTACAAGGGCCTCATGTATGCTAGGCAAACACTGAGCTTCATCCATAGTCCCCAAACGGTTTTTCTCCTGAAACCCCTAAGCATTTGGTCTGGTTTCAATAAGGTCATGTGTATCTGAAGGCAAGATGCTTGAAAGCAGAAATTGCATTCTGTTTTTTTTCCTTTTTCTTAAAAAAAAAAAGGTTTGATTTTAAAATTTTATAATTTATGTGCATATGTGTTTGTCTCTGTCTGTCATATGTGTGCAATTGCCCATGGAGGCCAGAGGAGGGCACTGGATCCCCCTGAGTTACACACGGTTGTGAGCCACCTGATGTGGGTGCTAGGAACCAAACTCAGGTCCTCTGGAAAAGGAGAAACTATTCTTAATTGCTGAGTACAGGTGCTGTATTCTTTATTCTTGAAAAATGATTAGCCTGGGCACATCATGAAGGTTGATACTTCCAGCCCCAGTCTTCTAACCTTTGCAGTTTAAATGCCAACCAGTCAGAGACTGCACATGTCCTTAAGAACCTCTAGGACTTAGTGTCCCTAGTGCTGAGGGTCCTCTGTACGCCTGTGAAAGGGTAAGAAAGCCCAGAACAACCTGTGACTGTGCAATTTAGGGTTCACCCCCATAAACAAGCAGTCAGACTGAGAGAGAGGCAATAGGCAGGGATTGAGTTGATGGCAAACTTAATGAAAAACAGACAAAACAGAGAAAGGAGGCTTAAATGCTTTGTGGGGCATGACAGGGATATAAAAAAGTCATAGAAAGTTTACAATAAAGAAAAGAATGTGGAAGAGTGAGAGTTGAAAAAGATAATTACATAGAAGATTTTTAAACAGCTTGCCTAATGGAGACGATGAGTGATGAAGACAAACAGCTTGCCAAGGTACCTGGTCACAAGGATATAAATCTGAGAAAAGTAGCAGAGTCTCCAAGAAAGGTCAGATTACACTGAAATTTAAAAGAGAGAAAACATAGTGTATGTGTGGGGGTGTATGTGAGAGAGACAGAGAAGGCAGAGACAGACAGACAGAGACAGAGAGAAGGGGGAGTTATTAGGAGGGAATGGTAGGATATTGATAAACTTTGGAGAAAGAACCGTTTGTATTATCAAGTGGCTTGAGACTGGAGGCACAATCCAAAGTGAGAACTGGACAGCGCAGCACACTGCAGTCAACATTGTACAGTACAAGCAGGTGCCTTCAGGGCAACACACACCGCCGCTAGAACACCAACCAAAAAATGGACAATCAGGCTCTCAAAAGGGATGAGTCAGCAGAGGGTCTCTGTAGGACTAGTCTAGTTTCTCGGCCTCGAACAGAAGTAGTCTTGCCACAGGCAAGGAAAATGTTGCTCCCCGACATGTCGATTCGGCATGCACAAGCCACAGAAGCCTTTTCTCACAGAATAAGACAAGGAGAGATGAAGGCTGAGCAGTGAGAACGAAGCGCGGTGTCATTTCTTAAGTGGACAATTTTGCATTAACTTCTTTCAACAAAGGGAAGAAAGTCCCATCACACTGGATAAAAGGATATACCACTGGAAACGAAACTCCAAAGAACTTCGATCTCTAATTCTGACTTAACTATATATTAAAACATTTTTTTTCTTTTGTTAACTGATGGTATATTCTGAAGTGAGTCTTGACTTTTTTTATTTTTGGCCTGGTGTCAATTTGATAATGCCTTTCAAATAAATTAGCTGATGAAGCAACAAGCTCTTATACTCATGAACTGAAAGATTCATGAACAGGGACTGAATGGGAAAGGCTTCTCTAAAGCTTGTGAGAGTGAGGCAATGCTCCTGCCACAGCTAAGTAACAATCCAAGGCTTCTCTAGGTGTGTGTGTGGAATCTTCCTTTCTGGGGCAATGTCCTTTCCACCTCACTTGTTTCCTCCAGTTTTGTGACTCACTTTTGGGCTCCCCAAGTATCCTGCTGTGTTGTACAAAATACCTTTGTATTTTTCTGCTGAATCTTTTTGATGTTCAAATGATTCTCTCACAGTAGGTAGTGTGGGGTTCTCCATCCATCATAGCCACTTGCTGGCACAGGATGGGCCCCAGCTCTCCAACAGGCTTAAATGAGAGAGCAGCTCTCACCTGAGAAATGGGGGTTCAGAAATTTCCTTATAGCTTCTGTTGGGGCCTAGAGCAGAGTCAGGATTAGCATGGTGTTTAGTACATGGCACAGGCTCAATAAATGGGCACCAATCTTCCTACTATGCACGCTTCGCAAGTCCCTGAAACCTAGTTTCTCCTGGGGATGATGATGCTCAGAGTTACAAAGCAGCTCTCATTCCCCTTCATCCCCTAGGACCGTTTTTTAAAAAAAAATGTGTTCTCAATGCCTCATGATTATACTGACATGAAATGAAATTCAGGGCCAAAATAATCTATTGGTGCCTATGTAAAAAAATCCATTGAATGTCCTAACTGTAATATAAACAAAAACATAGGAAATAATTTACAATAAAATGTGTTTCTTTATGTAAATGTGCATGGCTGGCTATACTAATACACTTAATCTAAATGTAAAATCAAAAGGCAGGTGACACCACATATGCATATCAATGCAAGGAAATGGAAATAAATACTGATGCTCACCCCAGACATGGTGCCGCCATGAGCACTGGATTTGAGAACTGCCCGTCTGCTCCTCCTTCTCTGGCCCCTTCCAATAATGTGGGTGATGTGGCTAGTTCTACCCATTGGGATATCCTCAGGAGTGATATACCTTAGGTTCTGGGTCAAAGCACCGAAAACCTGGTAAGCTACGTAGACCAGGCTGGTCTCTGTCTCACAGAGCTCCACCTGCCTCTGCCTCCCAAGTGCTGGGATTAAAGGCATGAAGCTTCTTTTTAAAAATTTCTTTTAAAAAATATTTTTATTGAATCTTTGTACATTTCATACATCTTAATTTTATTTAGAATCCTTCCCCTTTCGGAACCCCTCCATGGCACTCTCACTGGATTTCATGCATTCTGTCATATATGTTTAGGCCTATAAAGTCAAGTTTGTGTCCCTAGATGTCCCTTGGTGTGAGTTTATCCAAGGAAGCTTGGTCAGCCTATCTAGTGTCACTCCCTTAAAGAAGACCAACTCTCCCTCACCCAGCAGTGATCAGATGCCAAAAGTTTCTTGCTCGTTTTTCTCTTGGTTGAGTTTGCAAGAGTCTTGTGTGTGCTGTCACCATTGCTGTAGGTTCATATGAGTGAGTTCTCAGAAGCCTGAAGACTGTTTCCTTTTATTCATCCACTACCCCCTGGCTTTTACAGTCTTTCTGCCTCCTCTTCCACAATGGTTCCTGAGGCCTGGGTTTAATACAGAAGCCCTATCCAGGGATTTTGTAGTCTCTTTTCTACAGTTTGGTCAGTTGTGGCTTTCTGTGTTAATCACCCTCTGTTGCATGAGGAAGCTTTGCTGGTGAGAGCTGAGAGCTTCTTTTTGCAACAGATGAAGACCACTAGAGTTCCAGAACAGATCAAACCCAGAAAATACATGATTGTAAGGTACTTAGCCTTAAGTGACATATCTACAATGTGATCTCTATACCTGTGGTGGAGGGAACAACTCAGAAGAGGGGTGGAAAAATGGCAAGAGTCTGAGGGACAAGACACCTGATGCTGCTGAGTGAGGGAGGATCAGTCTTCTCCAGCGACTAGCTTCGTAAGAGGTTACCTAATCCTAAGCGGGCACCCCTACACACAGGCACACATGCGATCTAAATGGACTAAGTGCATAACATACTATATATGTATGTACATGTAACAATAAACAAAGAAGACAAGAAATTGAGGGGGACTAGAAGATCACGGGAGGACTTGGACGGGGACTAGGACGGTTGGAAATAATATATAAATAATAAATTATAAGAAATAATATAAATATAATTTTCAAAAATAAAATAATTTAGGTTAAAAAAGCCCTAATTCTAAAGCAGAAAAATCAAATCACCCCAAGCTCCAATACCCCCAAATATGACATTTTCCAGGAGAGCGTGCCAGAGTCACCTAACATTCCTTTCAGAGGGTCAGAGAGGTGACCCAATCTAGGCTAGGGGTTTTCTCTCTGAAGCTGGGGACATATTTTGCTTAAGGAAAGAATTTCAGAGAAAAGCTTTTCTTTGTTCTGTGACTCCATGGGATGCGCTGCTGTGCTGTGCAGATCAGAAAGTGGGAGTGTTGGGCAGAATATATTATGCATATGCATGTGTTTATAAAATAACAGGTTCTCTAGAAGGGAACTCCTACATAATCAAGTCTGTCAGAAGAAAGGCTCTTTGGAACCTTCATTGTTTGATCAATTGGGAACTAAGTGGGCATTTCAAGAAAAAGCAAACACATTTAGGCACAATTAATGTGTTTCTTTAATACACTATGGTCCTTCTCACCTCAAGTCTCAATCTTAATATTGTGAAACAGTATTCAGGAAAAAATACATGAAATTATCATCATTTAACAATATCCGAGACTCACACAACTGTGTGCCACACAGAAAGACTTCTGAGATTCAGCTCATGTGTAGATGGAATCATATGGGATTTATTTATATCTTAGCCTGAAAAATGGTGAATTATTGAGTTAAAGGCAATATGCAAACTTACCAACTGCAGTCCCTCAGACCTCAGAAAGCTTATTACACTGCTGTTTAAGTCATCCTTGAAAATTGGAGTGCAAATTAAAACATTTCATTCTAAATAGCTTATGCCCAGCCTTAGTTTTGAATAACTATTCCCTTGCATTAAATAAGCATTTATTCCCAAATCAGAGTGTTTCCATAGATCCACCTTAGGAACCCAAAGACAAGAAGCTCTTCCTAAGGGAAGTTTAAGTGGGGAAAGGGGCCTGCTTTGTAAAGATGCTGTTTCCCCTTCAGCCTCAGATGGGAATAACATAGATAGGTCTCAGTTAAAAGTCAACTCCCCTGCAGGAGTCTGTGGCAGTGAAATAAACAGTGGTAGGAATGAAGGGAATATGAGAGGTAGAAACAAAACTTTTCTGTGAAGCTCCAAAGACAGTCCCTACCGGGGCTAGCGGCAAGAAGGTCAGCATAAGGGGATTTACTGCATCTCTTCGTCAAGGAAAGATGTGCGTCCTGGCAAATGCTCTCAACGGAGGGTTGGGAGCTATGTCAAACATTCCAGGTCTGCAGTCAGGAGGATAGCCACAAGGGAAATATCCAAGGGCTCTAAGGGTTGCAACGGTATCACCTGTCACCCCAGAAACCATTCACTTGGCAAACAGGCAGCACCGTGCAGGTCTATTCTGTCAACAACATGGAGAAAGTCTGTTGTGATATTCATCATAAAGTAAATAGCCAGCAACTGAAAGGAGACAGGAGGGCCAGTGGATCTGTTCTCAGTCAGACATATCAAGGAAGGCCAGGAGAGCTGGGCAAAGGAAAGCTCCATTCTAGAAGACAGTCTCACTCCATCATATGTAATATATACATATATATGAATAAAATCAACTAAATGGATATACCCCCAAAGGTCAACAGTGGCTATCTCTGTGTGATATCAACTTGTCTGCATTTTATCACCAAGGAGAAAACAAACAAGACAATGTTATACTTAAGAGAAAAATATGCTTGTATCAAATATTTCCAAAGAATAATATAAAGGCTTCTGAAGACTGAACCTATGATGCAGGCAGGAACCCGACTTGGTGGCAGAGTGCTCACCTAGCAGGCACAAGGTCCAGGGTTTGATCTTCAGTATAAAAATAAATGAACCAGACCCTAAAATGGCCACTGAAATCCTGTGACTGAGAACTAGTTGGTGTCTAGGAAATTTAGTTGAAGAGCTTTTCAAACAGAGTTAAAAGTTAAATAAGTTTCTTTAATGATAAAGACTTGATTTAAGATTCTTTGATGGCCCAATTTAAAATGAAAAATGATTAAGTAAGTCTTAAACTACATGTAAAATGAATGAATGCATGATAAAATGAATGATCTATGTGCCAAAGTCTGCAGTTGGTTTGTTTCTTATTTTTTGAGACAATGTCTTTTGACACAGGCCAGATTGGCCTCAAACTCATGACACTTTTCCTGCTCCAGGTGCCCAAATGCAGGGATTACAGTGTGAGCTACCACACCTCCTTAGTTCTTTCATTACTGAATACTAACTCTGTTTTTACTGACAGGAGCCTAATACTTGACTGCACTTTCCAACAAAACTACAATATTAATCGTATACTACCTAAACATAAATAATATGATCTATACAATTTTACTCCTATATTTATAAATATAAAAAAGTAAAATAATGTGTAAATATCTGTGTCACAACATAGGTGTATTATGATGCACCAAGGAGCCACTAAACAGGGGTCCTTCTGGTCCATGTGCACAGACTTTGGAATCCTGTCTGTGCCTCAAAGGCAAATGGCACACAAGGCACAGGGACACTGTGCATGACAGAGTCTTGTTCTATTAAAGAACATAGTTTTGGGACTGGAGAGATGGCTCATCAGTTAAGGGCACTGACTGCTCTTGCAGGGGACCTGGGTTCTATTCCCAGGATCTATATGGCAGGTAACAACTGTCCATAACTCCAGTTCCAGGTGATCCAATACCCTCTTCTGACCTCCCTGGGCAATGTACAACACTGGTGTCCTTACATACATACAGGCAATATACTCATACACATAAAAAAAAATAAATAAAATATTTAAAGAACATGGATGTGTACACATTCTCTAAGAACTTACCCTCTTCAAGAAAACCCCAGAGCACATTCCCTCATGCTATTTGGGTCTCTGCAGACTACTGGACCACTACCCTGTACACCAGGGTTTGAAGTAAAATCCCCTGGAATCCTCCATCTTTATAGTGTGTGAGTAGCAAATTTACATTATATCTTAAGATCCCCCGTACGTCTATTAAAACATAGTTACTGTGGAGGGACTGACCTCTCAGTGCCAGGCCCTGGCATACCACACATGCTCAAATAACTGCAGAGTGAATAAGTAAATATAACATGCATATATATATATATATATATATATATATATATACACATTCAGATGTAATGTGTGCATATACTTGCATATTTAAATACATACATACAAATAAAATACAGATATAGAGGATAAAAATATTAAGCACAAACACCAACTATAAATAGAGGTTTTAGGGGGAGCAGGAGAGATCGGCTGTGGAAGGGCAAAGTCTGTTTGTGTTTTTACTTTATATATATCTATGTACTTATATAATGTATAATTACTTAAAAATGAATAAAAATAAACAAAACAAATTGTCATGTGAAGAGCAGGGTTTGTGGAGTGTACGTCATTACCTTATAATCACACACTCTAACCTCACCGTCCTCCTCCTTCTCTCCATTTCCCTCCATCTTCCCTTCCTTTCTTCCCATCCCGTTCCCTCCTCTCTTTTTCTTCCCTCCCCTCCCCTCCTCTCCCCTTTCCTTCCTTTCTTCTTTTCTTCACCGAATCTCACAGTATACTCCAGCCTGTCCTTGAACTTACAATCCTTTTGTTTTAGCCTCCCCAGTCGGGGATTACACATACACGTTATCACGTGTAGCTGCGTCTCCAGTTTCTTAACTGAGCTGAAACTCTGTAAACATTTTATTAAGAATCGATTATGACTTCAATCTCATTACTTTAGGTGATCATTCCCAACCACCAGGTGAATGCGACACCTGGTCAGTTTGTTGAAATAAAATTCCAAGGTCTGCCTAGAGGTTCTGACTGGGGCTCAAAGTAGGAACCCGCACTTAAAAAAAAAAAAAAAAAAAACACCCCAGGTGATTCAAAACTCACCATTTCAAAAATTGGTTCGAGACAGAGAAGGCTGAATCAACATATATTTAATGAGGACCAATTGTCTTCCAGGCAACTGTGGGCGCTAAACATTAGATAAGTTTAATTAATTGGCCATTAGTGGATGAATATTTCAGCTAGTTGCATTCAACTAAATTAGTTGTAAGTGGTTAAACACTGTAAAAGTCTGAACAGAGCAACATATTTGGAAGTGAAATGTTAGGATGCAGGCTTTGTGCCTCTATTTGTGTGAATTTTAAAACATGTTACACTTAATAAAGTAATTACACTAAACCTTCATCTGTCTATATGGAGATGGAAAACACATAGTGTTTGAAACAAAGGCTACAGTACATGAACATAGGTGGACATCCACCACAAAACCCGGTTCTGGTTTCATTTGGCTATCAATGTCTCTTCCCTAGGCCTCAGTTTTCTCCTGTGTAAGCAGTGAGGGCTGGCTGTCAGCTTTCTTCTAGTTCTGTCAGTCTATTTGTCCAGTATAAACTATATAAGTGCTTCCTTTGCACTGCCTGTGATACTTATAACACGGTGTTTCCATATGTGATGGTGGCTGCTGTGCTTTCAAGTATAGACAAACAAAGACACACAATATGGGTATATTCACAAAGGTGACATCTGAATCAAGCATGCATATTCAGCCTTTATTTTGTTTTAAAATAGTCATTACAATAAATAATACAAAAATTGAAGTGAAAAATAATTTGGGGATTATTAGGCAGAAAGCTGCCAGAACTGCTGATTTAAAAGACTTAAAGCAGCAACAGTAAAGTAATGACGAGAGGTATTAAGGCTCTGAACTGTCCCAGTGACCCTAGGAGTGCTGGGACTTTTATCCTTTCTGTAATCATATTTACTCTATAAGTATTTCTTTCTCATGAGAACTAATTTTTAAAGCATAAAAAGAGGAAGGTATTAAAAAAACTTTTCAGGAATCCTACAAGTCTCTAGGCAAATGAATCGCTAACAAACACATCACCACCCACAAAGATTTCAAAATACCATCTTGAGAACTAGGAGACACAATGGCTCGTTTCAAACATTTTCTTCTTCACATTACATTCTAGACTAATCAGGGGGCTCAAACTGCCCTGGTGCCAGAATAATCCATATTCCATTTAGCATGGCAGACAATGGAGACGAAGGAAATGAAAGAAATGAGATGCCTCGAGAGGATGACAAAGAAGATCACAGGACAGTGACTGCTAATTAGCAACATCTTCTAAATGTGGGGGAATGCACTAGTCTCCCAATTCTCGAGACCCTCAAGTTCAGATTCCAGACAGAAGTGAAAATGTGTTTGTCAGAACCATGCTGGTCTCTTTTCTCAAAAGATGAGGAGGAATAACTGGGAGCCGACACTGAAGGCCTATGCAGATGGATCTGTAGCTGGATGGGTTTCAGGGCTTGGCAGCAAAGGCTGTCTTGGACCAGTGCAGCACTCTCCTCCCTATGTAACTTGTTTATAATCAGACCCCAAAATCTTAAAACAATCTGTTCTTTCAGAGGAAGCAATCCCCCTTTAGTCCACAGAGTGCCTAGATTGTTGAGTCAAAAGTAGGAAGCCCTTTCCAGGAGTGTTTTCAGCTCCTCCTAAAGCAATGAAGATTTTGTCCAAGGCAGAGAAGTCTTACAGGAATGGATTATAAAACACCTCCAGGCTTGAAGAGTAAGTCCTTGTGTCTTTTGGGAAGCCAATTCAATTTATAGCCTCAATCTCTTGTTCTAAGACTGTTGGGGGAACATCCCCCTGGTCACACAGGAGTCAGCCCTGTAGCTGTTTAAGGGATGAGGGGCTCCAAAGAGAGTTCCCAGCCAGCAGGCTGTGGAAAACAGAGGCAGAAAGCAGGCCAGACGAAAGAGAGGATTCAGAATGTTCCTGAAAAAAAGATTTTTAATGCTATTTATGAGAAAGAAAAATATATCTATACACATGCACACACTCACACACACGCCATGACTTCTTTGGACTACTCTAATAAAATGAGAACATGGTGTTTTTAGCTTTCTCTTAAAAGCCTCTAGCTTGTCTCTTTCGTGCTGGATTTACAATGCTAAAAAGCAAAATCCCAGAAACCTATTTCTGTTTACTTAAGAAGGATAAAGTGTTACCCCAAAACAGAGGGGCCTTTTACAGAGACTGGAAAACAAATGGTTTAAGAGCATTAACATCTACATATCTCTCATGCCAGCACATTTAAAGTCATCAATCATGCATAATCCCGAACATATGAGGTGCAAAAGTGCTAAAAAAGCCCCATTAAAATCCAAGCCTTTTCAGGTGTACCACCCAATCCTGAGGGTTATATACAGGGCCGAAAGAGCTCCAGTCTATACACACAATACCATTAGGGACAATTTATCATGTCTTTAACAGTGATGTATAGTACACTGTGAAATTGCTTATTAACTCCAGAAATAACAAACCCAGCTTGTCTAAATGCACTTGAACACCCATAATTGGAATTCTGAAAACTCAAGTTAGAGTCTACTATTATTTACACAGCTTAAACTTTCTACTAATCCACCGCCTCACTTGTTCTTCAGATGCTTTTAAATTCACATTTTCAAACCAGCATTAGACGCTCCTGCTATTTGACAAAAAGTTTTAAGACATTTGAAACAAGTTTACTATACCAAATGTTTAAAAGAACAAAGAAAATTACAAGAACAAACTGACTTTGGGTCAAAATCTAGGAGATAGCCATTTTATCTTTCAAATCTTAATTCTTTTTTTCAAAACACAGTCTTCACTTCTTGATTTTTCCCTTAGTCCATTATAAAGAATATTTTGTTATTTAATTTATTATTTTTTATATGTATGAATGTATTACCTGAATGTGTGTAAGTACACCCATGTCGCACAATACCCACAGAGGTAAAAAAGGGGCACTGGATTCCCCTGGCACTGCAGTTATGGATGGTTGTTAGCCACCCTGTGGGTGCTGGGAACCAAACCCAGGTCCTCTGCCAGAGCAGCCAGTGCTCTTAACCACTGAGTCATCTCTCCAGCCCCAATATAAGGAATATTTATGTGGTTGTTATAGTGTCAGCTTTTCTACCTGACTTCACCCATTTCTTTCCTTACAGACCACTTATTCTATAAATGCAAAATTTCTTGCATAAAAATTGTGTTCTTGGTTCACATTAAGACTCACCAACCCAAAGCCAAAAATTGTAGAAGTAAAAGGCAGAGGAAACTAAGACCAAGAGTATTTGACTTTTGACACACTGGGTGGGTCTTATGCCCACTAATGTTAAAACCTCTAAAAACAACTATATTCTGAGGTCTCTTTCAGAAGTAGGGCAGGGTTTCCAGTTTGGCTTTTGAATATATTGATTGACTTACTGCATCTTGTGGGAGCATCACTGTGTCTGCATCTAGATGGGTCAACTGCATGAATTGCCGCCTCCTCCAGAAAATACCAAATTCTGTGTTTCTTAGCAAGCTGATGCAGCAACATGGTCAAGGCCAGAGCCGGAAGTGTCGAGGTCTCTTTCTCAATCACCACTGCTAAGGAACACTCTCATTCACATATTTATTCTTCAAACCAGCCAGCACTAACAGGGGACAAAGACTGCACGTGATACCACAACTACTGGGTTTTGGGAGCACACAGACTGGAGAATGGCTACCAGTATCTATAAGGGAAAAAAGAAAAAAAAAAAATATATATATATGTATGTATAATACCAAGGACTCTGGATTGGTCAGTATTGTATGGAAGAGAGTCAGTTACTGTGCTGCAAAGTTCACAATTAATTTAGGGAGCTGAGCACAGCAGCACACACTTTTAACCCTAGCACTCAGGATCTCTGTGAGATTGAGGCCAGCCTGGTCTATATAGCAAGTTCCAGGCCAGTTCAGACAAGCTATGACTGTGACAGTCAGGGCAGAAGCAATATAAAAAGCTCCTAGAGATAAAGCCAAGAACCAGGTAAGGGAATACATCACAGCCAGGTGTGGGATGCCTGAGAGGCTCAGCCAGCATGGTGGTTCCTTGGCAAACTGAAACAAGAGGGTAGTGTGCACAAGGGAGTCTGCGGAAAACAGCGAGACTCTACTTCCCAAAACAACAAAAACGAACATCCTAATCCAGCATCTTCCCCATCCTCATCTTGTGTTGGAAGACAGTTATAAGACAGGATCTATAGCCAAATAAATGTGAGCAACTCTTCATTACACACTTTTAAAAAGGACTTGACTTCTCACAATCACTGCTATGCTGATATCTAATCTGAAGACCCCAGAGAGGGGTGAGTGTGCAGTCCTGTGCTGAGAAACATGACAGTGAAACCCTTTTTTTGGGTGGACTATGTCCCTCTGCAGGGATGCATCCTATAGGAATCACTGCTGTAGACCCTTACATAGACATCTATTCATCAGTGAATACTCACACAGATGTCATTGCTGAAAATTAGCAAAAGAATGGAAGACAAGAACCTTTCCCAACAAGTTTCATCTTTGAGCAACAACCAGGAGGAAGTCTGGTGTCTGTTAGCAGACCAGGAACCCTGGTGCCCTGGGTAGGGTCAGTTGGCCTCTGTTGCTGGTCTAGCAAGCAAGCCTTCACCAGAGCTATTCTTTTATTGTAGTCTCCACTAAACTTGAAACCCCTAGAGAGCAGGGACTGTGACTTCCTTTTCTCTATCTCAACCGAGTCTTATATCGCCTATCTCACATGAATGAGGAATAAATTGCTTGCTGGATCAAAAAGCCTCAGTGATCATTAATGGTAACAACAGGATGGGTTAAGTCCAACAATGAAATGCAACGTACAGTCCAATAGTACTTAAGCGACAGGAACAACAAGCACTGTTAATACTCAAAGTTACTTACAAGACCTAAAAACATCATGTGCTTTTACCTATCACAAGGATTTCCATACTGTTGCCAAAATGACTTTAGTAGACAGTTTTAAGAGTCCTGGGAACACTTCCAGATTGTTGCTGAATAGTTTCAAAAGTAAAAATACAACCCAGGGGGGTGTTGAGACCTTCTCCAACCACCTGGACTGCTGGATTCTCATTCCCAAAGACACTGAGTCACGTCCTTCCTAGGTGGAGTCTCCTCCTCTTTCACTTCTACCTTCCACCTACCCACCTACTCACCCAAACTCACCACTCACTAGCTAGCTAACAAATGCCTTCTATTGCTGGGAAGAAAGGTAAAAGATTCTGCACACTTTATTCCAAGCCTTACTCACAAGGAAGGAAGTTAATTAAAGTCTCATCTAGCAAGCATTCTTCCCCCAGCTGGATCTAGTCATGAACAGAATGATGATTATGTGCATCTGGGCCAAACATTAAAGAAGAGAACCTCTGTAAAAATTAGGTATGGTTTGGAAATAAGAAACAAGCAGAGTCTGTATATTCTGCAGAAACAACATTAAAGAAGCACCAGGCCAGCCCTGGAGCTTGGGGCCTCCAAGGTGGAGGCAGCGAGGGGTTCAAAGAAGAGCGGCTGGAAAGGCGGCACAGCTCCTGAAGTGTGACCGTAAGATCCTGGAGTATGGGGACCCAGGCCTCCTGCATCACTGTAAAGCTCCCCCCAGCCTACCCCCCAGCAGCTGCACGTCTGGTACACATAGGCACTTGGGTTAGAAGGCTGCCCTCACTGCTATGTCTACCCTATTTCTACACACTCTGTCTCAGTAAGCCCTCTTTCCAGTACTTCCCCCGAAAGAACCATTTCGTTCCAGATGCAATATATTGGCTCAGACCATGCATATATTTATTCTTTCAATCATGAGAGTCAGTTGGAAAAAAATCCCTAGTTTAGTTTGACATGACATTACCAATCTGACAATTTTCTGAACACAACACTGTATATATTAGTTATTTTAACTAAAGAAACTGTGATTACTAATGTGCTAGGCACTAGTCCAGAGAATGGATTACCTTTCCTTAGAGAGTCTTCCAGATAGCTCCTTCTTATGTGACAGCTAATTAATACCTGGCTCTTTGTCATGATGGGCTGCGCAGACAAGGCTCACTTCTGTCATTCTGGAACATTTCTTGTAACTCGTTCCTCCCACCTCATCTCCTCTCAACCAGTCAAACTGAACTGACCCCATTCAGGGCTGTGCCTCCTGACTCACTGCTGCTCCCTTTGGGTATTCTGAAAGAATCCAGGTGAGAGGGACTCAATGCGTGCAGAGCACGTCTTCAGCTCAGGGTCCTTGCAGTAGGCACCCTATTCTACCACTACTTTAAGGCTGGGCTAAAAACCCACTCACTTCTCAAGTCCCTTCTGAGGACCTGTAATTTTTCCCTAGATGTAAATTTATCTCTCCTTCCTTCTGATATTTATCAATCTTATGGAAACTATATACCTGCTGCTATGTCACTATTAGACCAGGAAGTGCTGGACCACTGCTCCCCTCCTGCCAGCTGGCGCCCTCCAACAGACCCCCTGACTGAAATTCATACATTCTGTCATTTATGTTAAGGCTTATTGTGTCAAAGTGTCCCCAGACACTCCTCAGTGCAAGTTCATCTACTGAGGTCTAGACAGCCTAGCTAGAGTCCCTTGCTTCAGGAAGATCAGCTCTTCCTCATCCAGCTACAATCAGTTGCCAATATTTCTTTAACTAAGATTGGAATCTGCTGTCTACTTCCCCAGTTCTATGCTGGATTTTTGTCTGCTTGAGTTTGCATGGGTCTCACGCATGCTGTCCCCACTGCTTCAGGTTCATATGAGCAGCGTCCTAGGAGCTTGGAGGGCCCTATTTCCAGATGGTCATGCACCTCCTCCTTGGAGCAATGACCAGCACAGCACAGGACATTGCCTCAGTAGTGGCACTTTTATCTTGGGGCTAATCAACAACGACCTAACTAAACTAAAAGCCTACTCAATGGGAGGAAACTCATGTGTGGTACTGTAAAGAAAGCCAAATACACATGGGTGGAGAGGTCACAGATCTTAAGGAAAAATCCAACTGTCACATCCCTAGACTAAGGTAATTTCTTACTATGCGTAAAATATGGATCCTTATATTCACAGAAAATATCCCAGTCATTGTTCATCAAAGAAGCTTCTTTTGCACCTGACAGAGACTATTACAGAGAACCACAACTGGTCACACACAGACACTATCCGTGGGTTACCCAAGCCTAAGTGGCACATTAATGAAGCTCCCTCATGCAACAGAGGACCAGGAACACAAAAGGTTAAAAATGGCCAAAGTATAGAAATTAAGAGTCTGCAGAATGCTGGTCCTTGGACAGGATTCCTATATTAAACTTCACCTAACCAGAAAACGGAGACCATTGCGGAAGAGGAGGTGGGAAGATGGTGTCCTTTATTTTTAATGTCATTGTTTTGTTATTTTTAAATTCATTGTTAAATTCAATGTTTTTAAGACTATTTATTTCTTTTATTTTATGTGTATGAGTATACTGCCTGTGTGTATGTAAGTGCACTCATGTCAGGCAATGCCCATGGAGGTCAGGAAAGGACATTGTTTTCCCTCGAATACATTGTTAACTGCCATGTGGATACTGGGAACTGAACCCAGGCCCTCTGCAGGATCAGTCAATACTCTTAACCGCAGAGCCCTCTTGCTAGCCCCAGAGAAATTCCAATGTTTTTAAAAAACTAACTTTTTAAATCCAGACAATATACTTTCAATTCTTTTAGTGATTATATATGATCTATTTTCCTTCTCCTGAGCTGTGCACATGCTACACAAAGGTGTTCTTAGGACCAGCATCCCAATTATTTCAAACAACGTCTTGACTCAAGTGAGATGATATTATTGGTAACTTATTTTTTGGTGCTGGGGATTGAAGCCAGGGCCTTGAACACAACAGAAAAGCATTCTGCCACTGAACAACACCCCAGTTACTATTCTTATTTTAAATCTAAATTAAAAATGTAAATATTACAGTATTTGTTAAATTTCACTTAGAATCAGTAATTTCTTGGTTGCTTTCTATTTTGAGATCATCCATTTTCAGTCTTTTTCTGTTTTTGTTTTGAGACAGAGTTCATACTGTAGCCCAGGCTAGCCTGGAACTCACTATGTAGCCCAGCTTGGCCTCAAACTCATGACAATCCTTCGCTCCAGCCTCTTGAGTGCTGGGATTAGAGGTCCAAACAACTAGGTTTGGCCATTTCCCCTTTTCTGAAAGACTTCTGTTAAAAAGTTCCTTAGTAACAGCACTTCTAGAAAATTCTCAGCTATTATTTTTTTCAAGATTACTTCTCCAATTTTACCTTTTGGTACTTCAAACTGGTGTCTTTTTATTGTTGCTTGTTTTTGAGATAAATCATGTATCTCAGGCTGGTCATGAACTCATATGCTCTTGCCTTAGCCTCCTAAGTGCTGGAATTACAAGCATGTGTCATCAGGCTTGGCTACAAATTCATGTCTTTGGAAGTTCCATCCTATTCTACTTGTCCCAACACCTCCCCACATTCTACATGTGTGCTAAACTTTGGATAATGTTGAGTTAGATTTTTCTCATTCACCAATTCTTTTCAGCTTTCTCTAACTGGCACATCAATCCATTCATTTATATTTAATTTCAGAAAGTTCTTATGATCATTTAAATATTTTTCTTTGATCCTTTAAAATTCTTTCAAAAATTTTCTGTTCCCGCATTTCTATTTTATAACCTATGCTAATTCCAATGCCTGAAAGACTTGTAAAGTGAAGACATGTTGCTTGTTGTTTGACCTGAGTCTTATTTATGGTCATTTTATGCTATGTATGTTTTCTGTGTGGTTAATTTAGGAGTACTTCTTTCCAGACAAAGAAACTGTTCACTTTTGCTGGAATTTGGTAGGTAGGACATGCTTAGGGCTATTTTAATCCTCTAGTAACACTGTTAATAGTAGTTTCAGGTTTAGCTCTCCTATTCTGTGTGTGTGTGTGTGTGTGTGTGTGTGTGTGTCTGTGTGTGTGTGTGTACACAGATATGCACACAGGTATGCATACAAGAATGAGCATTTAGATTAGTGAATGCAGTGGTTGTGGTAATGTTTGGCTCCTAGATATCTTGAGTTTCCATATTCACTCTGCTCATTGCTCTCTACTTTGGCTTCCACTCACTATTTCTCTCCTTTTTCTTCTTGAATATTTCCCTTATTTTCTTGAAAAGCCTTCCATGCATCAAACAATGTTTTAATTCATCTAATATCCAACTATATTTGTCCCAATTAATTTATCTTCATTTATCTTGTCAGAAGGAAAGCTCTTAAGGGCTGTATGATAAACAAAATCACTCCTGGCCATTTCCCTGATTTCTAGAGGTCTAAACCATCCTTCATTTGTAGAACAAGGCTAGACTGAAAGGACATCCAACTGATCATTTTCTACAGTGTTTTCCACTAAAGGTGCTGTTAATATTTAGCAAAACGATTCCACGTCCCACAGGGCTGTTGCAAACAGTCTAAAACCAGGTAACTGAAACAATGAAAAAGTTCCCTCATTTCCAATTGCCCTGAGAATGGTGCTTAGTCCACTGATTTTTTTAATGGTAATTGTCTCTAAAATAAATATTAAACCCCAGACAAGGCCCATGAAGAGACGAGCTAGTCTAGCTCATAACACAGCTCCTTGATGCAGACCCCACACTCTACCCCATTCCAGCCCACCGCCTGTGAGGTCCGCACTGTGTTATTCTCCTTTCTACCCCAGGGCCTTTGAATTTGGCTCTTTCTGCTTATCAGACTATTTCCACCCCACTTCCTGTCCCATGTTCTGTGTCTACTAAGCTCTTACCTACATTTCAGATCACATAGCTAATGCAACATATATGGAAATGTTTCCCTCTCAGAGTAGAAAGATCTTTGTTATGGATTTTACCAAATAGGCCTCTAGACTTCTGTCATTCTATTTTATGTAGTTTAAATTTAATGAGTGTTTCTAACACCAGGCTACAAAATCTACTAAAGGCAGGGATATCTGTTTTGTTCATCACTGACATGTACCTAAAAAGTATTTGCCACATAACAGGGACTCACAAATATTTACTAAACTAAAGACCTAAGATGTCCCTGATGTGGTGCTCAGCCAAACAAGAAGAGATGTTTTCTGCAGGACGATACAGTGAATAATACATCAGTGATGTCCATCAGAGTCAGACAAAGGAAAGGAAGAGTTCAATGGCTGTGGAGATGGCTTAGTGGAAGGGTTTGCTTTGCGAGTGTGAGGACCTGAGTTTGGATCCCACACGAAAAAGCCAGGTACAGTGGTGATATGCACAAGTAACTGTAGAGAGGTGAGGTGAGAGGCAGAGACAGGTGGACTCCCGGAACTTTGTAGGTCAGACAGCCTGGGCTACACATAAAGTTCTAGGCCAATGATGGACTCTGTCTTAAACAAAATGTGAGAAGGCCACCAGAGGACAGACACCTGAGGCTACCCTCTGACCTCCACATGGGTGCCATGTGCATCTGTGTACCCCTGGAAGGAAAAGAACCCAAAGAAATAGTCCTCACCATGAATTTACACAGCTTCTCTGCTGCCATCTCATTTCCCAATTCAAACCTTTCAACCTAGAGCACCTTCAACAAACCTGCCCTTGCTAATGTGACACTTGGTTCTTGTAAACATTTTTCATTCAGGATGCTCAATAAGTTCACATTCATTGCTAAAATACACTCCCCAAAAGGCCAATATCATGAACTGGCATGGCATCTTATTAGAAATCCTTAACCTATTTAGCAGTATGAACTTGGGATAATTATGGATTTTTAAGTTTTATAGCTAACAATTAAAACAGTGATCCATTTGCCCCATATTTTGGAATTCTGAATTCCATTATCTGTACATTCCATCTGTTTCTCTGCACTGATATGTCGATATGGTTCTATTTAAAAACTACTTACCTATGCTGCTGGTGTGCTTACGAAAAAAAAAAAAACACCCACATATTTTCCCTCATTCTCATCTGTGAAACTGACCTTGCTTTCTGCTGAGAATCTTGTCTGCTACCACAGACCTTAGAGGATTCACAATGTTGTGATTTATTTCATGCTGAGACCTGTCACCAACAGGCAACAATAGCCTTGTGGGTTAGCCAGATTTTAAAAAAATGTCCAGGTCCATAAAATCCTTCAAAAAGTCAAACTATTTCAATGACTACCTAGCTATTAAAGTACACAGGGGTCCTTTGGATATTTAATAGTTATCAGGTTAAAGAAAACTCTCTTAAAGCTGTCTTAGTAAGTTTTTGAGAATTCTTTTTAAAGCACATTGTTTCATGAAGCAGCTAACTTGGCCGGACAAACAGCCAGCACGAAGAAGAAATAGGTGGCCTTTTTGCTTTCCCCTTAAAGTTATGGTAAAGCAAGAAATAGTGAACCAAATATAAACTGGTGTTGCCCACACCCTCTACCCTGCAGACACAGTATGGTTTCACTCTATTAAAAAAAGAAAGCTGCCGCCTCCCCAAGATGACAGGGGTATGAGTCGAGGCTAGGTACCTCAGCAGTTGACAGATGTGTGCCTGCTGCTCCTGAAGTCTTGAAAGGCCTTTAGAAAGCTATTGCATCGGGCTCAAGACCAAGTCTGGCAGAGGTACAAAATGCCAGCCAGGGCTGCCTAGCATTGCCTCCTTTAAATAGCCAACTCGGATGCCACACATTTGAGCATACTCCAGCGTATTTTCAGGGGCAACCCTACATGAAGTAGTTCCTCTGAAACCCAGTTCTCTTTGTAAAATCTTAAAATACTATGAACACACAATTACCAAATGAAGTCTGAGTTTCTAAAAAAAAAGATGAATGAGCAAAATAGAACGGAAAAATAAAAATGGAACAACAACCAAAAAATGGTTAACAGGAGGCTGTTGCATTTCCCAAGCACGGCGATATGAGCTTAATTGAGGCTGACGCATGACAGACTCGCATGTGCAGTATCGCCGAGCTCCGACTGAAGCTGCTGACAGAGGGTAAATGGCGCTCGGCAGAGGGGCTCGACCTGGCCTGGCACGGCCACACAGGTGCACGGAGCCTGTCAGGAGATCGCAGGAGGGCTAATGAAGGGCAGCCCTTGTTTTTAAAATTCTTCTCACTTAGTTTTGGATCAGACTCTACACCATGAAGCCTTCTCAACCTTTTAGTGCTCAGTTAAGGATATGTGACACTTATTTAAAAATTAATGCATTTTAATCAATTTAAAGTTAGACAGCCAGGAGCCAGTGAAAGAAGGAAGACAAAAAGAGCAAAAGGCAGAAGATGAAAAAAAGACCAAGAGGAAATAGAGCTAGGAAGGAAGAAATATGTGTTTTGGAACATCTTTGAAGAAAGAATTCTGTAAAGACTAAAATAAGAAGTTACAGGGTGACAATACATACATTTATATTGCATTATATATCTGTATATGTTATATGTACAGTGTATTGCATATATGTATATATTGTATGTCTATATATGTACGTATATTCCACCAAAGGAACTTTAGGAACCGAATTGGGAAAGGATAAATACAAAAGGCAAATCTTAACATTCCTAAAGTACAAAATGAAACTTTTGGAAAAGAATAACCAATCCACGAACACCTACAAGACCACATGCTCCACTATTGAAACCATCTATTCATCCAATGTGGGCTGTCTTTCAAAATAGCTGAATATGTGAATTGTGCACATTCTTTAAAAGACAAAACATAACGTTTGCTCTGCTGAGTATTATTAACATTAAGGAAAAAAATATCATCAATTTAAAAAATATCCTTTACATATGAAACAGTTTCCTGCCTTGCTATCTCATATCTGTGGAATAGTTAGGTTAGATGGAAAATAGATAGCAAAATGTAGCACTGGAGAAGGGTTCAAATACAGACTCAAAGGTATGTGAACTTTTATTTCTCCCTGTCGTTAAGATCAAAAATTTTGCTTATGTTTTAGGTGCCTGAACGCTACTTTTTAAAAAATTTTTCTTGACTACTAAAGGCTTCTTTTAAAAGGTTCATCCTTTCAGTATAAAAAGTAGAACGGAAAAAGAAATCACCCAGGGTTAAATGTCTAAATGACACTTGAAAGGAGCAGTTTAAAACTTAACCTCTGCTGTTGCGGCTTCCACGAACCCAACACCACGTTGGCTTCCAGACCTCTAGGGACAGGTCTCTCTGACAAGTCCAAGCATATGGTATTAGAATGTGAAAGTACCCAAAATTTTAACCACACCCAAATTGTGATACCTCAGTTTTCATACTTATCATAAAGTAGTCATTTTCATTTTTGAAGAATTTAATTATCTACAGAGGCTTGTCCATTAGGACAAGCAATTATTTAACAGTTATTTTTCTTTACAAGTAAGCTTTACCAAAGATGGCCATTTGTTAGATTTTAAAGGAAGACTACTTATCTTTTTCTTTGGCTTTTCTAGGTTTGGCTTTTCTATGCCAACTTAGCATACTGATATTAAAATTACATTTTATTTATTTAATTAGCATGTGTATATGTGTGTTGTGTACCCAGAGTGTGTGGGTGTGTGTGCACCTCCATGCATGCATGTGGAAGCCTGAGAAGGATGTCAGGTGTCCTGTTCTACCACTCCCCACCTTGTTCCTTTCAGACAGAGTCTCTCACTGAACCTGGAGCTTGGCTGGTGGCCAGATAGCCCCAGTGATCTTCCTGCCTCTGTCCCACACAATAATGGGCTCATAAGTGGATATATAGCCATATTCAGCCTTTTTTAGGGTGCTGAAGTCCAAACTCAGGGCCTTATGTTTGTATAGTAAGGGTTCTTACCCAATGTGGCATTTCTCCAACTTCCAATTAAATATTTTCTTAATGACACCATCTTGACTACTTTTTAATAGTTTGTAAACCTTTCTCCTGAATCTCATACTCATTGTTACAACATGTATGGGGAAAGGTTACACATAAACACATTTCATACAAATGCCCAGACAGATTGCTTAAATTTCCAGGGATCTTTGTGGAAATTTACATGTTGGCAGCATAAGCTGTCTATCAGAACATGCAGTCTCTTCCCAGGTTACAAGCTCAGTGCACAATCCTGGAAAGAGCAAAGTGAGCACAGCAGCAGGAAGGACAGACAACCAAGCCTGGAGTCCTCATCCTCTTCTGTGACACCTACGGTGACACCAGGACAGGTCTCATTTGTGAATCACTCTGACCTGACCCACTGACCTTCAGTTGAAGCCAGCAACATCACTCTGGAACTGTTTCCTGTTGAAGATTAGTGTTCCTAGGCATCACCTTGCAGGAACAGTGACCATTACACATGGCCGGGCTTAAAAACAGCTCTACGTTTTTTGACAGTGTAAAGAAATTTAGGAAGCGGGTGGAATAAATCCTATTAAGAAAATACCCCAAATCAGTCTGACAACTGACATATTTATTTCATACTGAACAGTTCACATAGTCGATATCTATCCTAAAATCTAGAGGAAGAGAAATTCTTAACTAGGCATTTTTCCCAAGTGCTAGGTGATAACCTATCAAATGCAGCAGAAAAGGGACAAATTTCTTTTTCCTTTTACTTAAAATTATTTGATTCATCATTCTATGAAATCAGACTCAATTATTTAAAAGAAATGTGTGTAGGGGGCACAAACCAGACTAGACAGTTTCAAAGAGCTTTTCCAAATCAAGGATTTTATGCCATGTTTTGCTTGGTTTGGGGTTGAGAAATGCATTTGAAGGGAGTGTGAGACTGTGAGGCTCATGAGGTGATGTGGGGGGCTCTGCCCAGAGCAGGAACAGCTCAGCACCTGCCCCTGAAAGCTCTAAAGACAGGCTACCAGGGCTGCCCTTGTTTTACACAAATCTGGCCACAGTGAGGGGTCCTAAGTGAACAACATGGAAGGATGACTAGAAAAGTGTATACTTTCCAGGAGTCCCCCACACTGATGAAGAATTTAACTGGAATAAGACGAATTAAATGTACCTCATGTAAACAAGGTGTACACAATAAACATTAGTCTAGCACTGCCCGAGTTTGTAACTGTATGAATTCTACACCTGTGTGAAGGGTTAACTTTGGCTTATGTCTTCTTATGTTTACCACGTTTTCCCCTCTGCAAATATTTCACTTAAATGTCAGGGTTAAAGCCTCTAAAAATGTCAAGAATAAATTTGTTAGTTTGTAATAATAAGGCTAAGCTTCTCCATCCTTTAGCAAGTGAGACTGAGTTCCATAGAGGGTGGAGTGATTTGCTTATGAGCTGCACTGACTTTATAACAAGTCTGTTTCTTCACAGATTTGGGACTATTGTTTTGCCAGGTACAAATGAAGCCTAATACAATCAAGGCACCAATACAATTTCAGTTCTTTCCAACTGAGGGGTTGATGATATGGCAGGGAGAGGTGCATGTCACATAAATGTTTAAAATGGTTTTGTAACAAAGTAGAAGAAAGACTTTAAGGTAGATCTACCTATCTATCTATCTATATCATCTCTCTATCATCTATCTCTCATCTACTGTCTATCTCACTATCACTATATAAGCCAGGCTGGCCTTAAACTTGTGATCCTCCTGCCTCAACCTAATGAGTGCTAGAAATACATATGAGAGTCACCAATACCCAGTGAAGGATGTTTCTTCAAACAAGAAGCATGGTTTCTATGCAGAAATAAAGATGTATAATTACAAAATTCTCTCATATTATTCACCTAACTGTGAAACATTTATTGTCCAAAGTATTCAAAGCATTTGATTCAAAAAGTCTTTCAAAATTAGTAAGATAAGATCATTCTTCAGAGAGTTTACATTCAAATTATTTTGAATTTTTTCCATTATTATCACAAATATAATTATTTTTAAAACTCCTTTAACCACCCCCAAAAGCTTTTTGTGTGTATATTTCTAATGATCTTGATCTAAACCTGGAAATACCTTAGTTACCAATAATTTAAAACTGTTTTACAATGTTGTTTTATTCTATTTTTCGTAGTACTGTGAACCATAGCAAGGGCCTTGCACATGTTAGGCAAGCACTAATTTAATCATTTAAAATATTCAATAATTTTGTCCTCTTCTCAGAATAAGTTTCGGAGAGAAGAAATATACTACATGACTTATTCTTTCTTCCAAGCTATCATAAAATTTAAAAACAAGTTAAATACTTTCTTATTGCAAATGGGAATAAATGGCCAGGCATGGTGGCATACACCTTTAATCCCAGCACTCAGAGGGGAGAGGCAGGTGGTAGCCTGGTCTACATAGTGAGTTTCAGGCCAGTTGGAGCTACAGAGAGACCCTGCCTTAAAAAAATATCCAAATTAAAATAGAGACAAAAAAAAACAAGCACAGTTGTAGTTTTCAGTAGATTAGGTAACTTAGTATATGAGGAACTTCATATTTACTGACATTGAAGTACTTGTCACTAAATCTTTATCTTAATGGTATGTCCCACAGGCTTTTTTCCCAATAAGAATTCTTTCTACAGATTTTTGTTTTGTTTTTAAACCACCAAATCTCTCCCCTCCTCTTCTTGGAGGCCAGACTGGCCTCGAACTGCTCAGGTGGCCCGGCTGCCTGAGTTCTAAGCTGTAAGCACAGGTGCTCAGGAGACCATGCTCAGCTTCAACCTCATTTTTACTTGAATACTTGCTTAAAACAATTTCCTAGGTACGAATGGTTGGAGGTATAGGGATTGCAAAAGCATCTGCATTTCCTGACAGCTGCACCACAGATAGATGCTAATTAAAAAGATTAAAGAGTAAAAATATATCCCGATTCTTTAACATTGAGCAAAATGAAAAACAGTAAGAATAAAAAACAAGAGGTGTTGAAGATTTTATTTTCCTGACCAAGAAAGGTCAGATACAATCGGACAGAAGCTGCATCGTAAGAAAGCCATTATTTTAAATGCTGAGATTCCACTCAATGGAAGAGTTTTCAAATATTAAAATCTCTGTGGTAGGTTCTGACCTCAGAATAACAAGAAAATGGCAGGCGCTTATTTTTCCACATATAAAAATGACACTTATTATAAGGTCATTATATAAAAGGTCTATTTCCCCTTCATAAAATAAATAATTGTGCCACTGATTCAATACATCTGCCAGCATGTCTACATGTGGTTTAAGTGGTTATTTCAATGACCTAAATATAGAATAGAACTAATACCTAGAAACTTAAAAACTGTGGTCCAAGTGGCCCATAGCCCTATGTATCATTTTCCTTTGGCAAATGATTTACCCAGCCTCCTGGAAGGCCCTATAAGTGTTGTATTCATACATATAGAACCTTTCTGCATCTAGAGGACTGATTGTACTTGAACTTACAATCCCCCTGACTCAACCTCCTGAGTAGCAGGGATTATAGGCATTACTACAACACTCTAAAAGAAGTTTAAGTGACAAATTTTGAACCAAATGATACAGTACTTGATTAGCATGAGTGGGGTTTGATCTCCAAGACCATGAAAAAAGAAAGGCTTGTGTACAGTGCTATGGTAGCCAGCCTGTAAGATGGCCTCAACTGATTCCATTATCTAGGCATATGCACCCTGATATGGTTCGTTACCACACTGAATAAGGGTTGGCTTAGCTAATAAAAAAAAATGTGCTGTATAAATGATATGTCTAAAAACAGCCTGATATATAGGAAAATGCCCAAACAGATCCATGCGAAAGAGATGGTTTATAGAGCCAGACTGAAGTCTGGAGGTGAAACAGTTGGCAGATTCTGAAATATCTGATTCTCAAATTATTTAAAAGTTCCAAAGAACACTCAAAGGCATGTGCCAGGGCAGGTAAACATATACCTACTAGGCAATACTATTATTCTGAATGCTGGACTGAACAGATGGTTCATTCAGCAAAGCGCTTGTCATGCAAGCATTAGGACCAGAGTCCAGAGTTCCAGCATCCAAATAAAAGCCAGGACAGCAGGGGTGCATCTGTAACCCCAGTGCTGGAGGGCAGAGACAGGTGGATCCCCGGAGCATGCAGGCCAGCCAGTCTACACAATCACTGAGTTTTGGGTTCAATGAGAGACTCCATCTCAAAATATAAAATGGGGAGTGATTCAGGAAGACACCTAATATCGACTTCTGTCCTCCATATACATGGGCACACAAACAAATACATGCAAACTCACATAAATATAGAATGATGTATTTTCTCTTTTCTTGAACCTTCCCATTTAAAATGCCAAAAGTCATAGGCAATTCCAAACAAACTACAAAGTATGACACCTCAAACTAGCTCAGTGAGGTATTCTTTAAGAAAGGACTTGTCAAATAAAGCTAAGAGCACTCACTAGTGCCATATTTACTTGAACTTGAGATAAACTATGGAGGATGCTGTTGAAGCCGTTGTGCCCCACCCTCCTTTGCATCTGTACTGTGAGGATCCATGAGAAATGTGGCACTCAAAGCTGGGCCTACAGACACTGTGCTTCTCCACAGGAATGGGCATGTCTCATCAGTCCTGTACTTTTGACACTCATTAACTCAACAGGGTTAACCAGAGAAGTTTCTTCTTTGGCCAATCTACAATCCACTTCTGAAGAATAAATGTGGTCCTAGACAATGCATTTCTTAGACTAGTTATCTGTTTTTCCCATTTGTTCCAGTTTTCTCACAGAATTATTTTTAATACACTTGACATTCTTTCTAGAAATAAGAGAAAGCAAAATATAAGGCGAAAAATAGTGAGTTGGAGAATAGGCTAGAGACACAAAGAGCAGTACACTTAACAGAGAACTTAACTTTATCTGAGGTGTTATTCTTTCCCCATCCTTTTATAACCCTTCATGTGTCATCTTAACTACCTATGATTTTGTTTAAAGTCTGAATTTTGTTTAAAGGCTGGAGAACACACCAAAACTAACCCAGTTAGTTGGAAGGTAATGCTGGAATTGGAATCCAAACCCAGGCAGTCTATTTTCACGGCTCCCACTATGCAAAATTCAATAAGCACCTCTGCCTCTGCTTTTACTTGCCCACTCTGACTGTTGAACCCTTGGCTAGCTTCAAGACCAAAACCATCCTGAATTTATCACCGAATCATATATATTTGGTGCTGATAGTCCTCAGTCTAAATGGCAGCGCATTAGACAAAGGGAAAGTACTCAGAGGCAACTCTGAGCGAAAGGACTTCAGTAATTTTTTTAAGGGGGATGAAGCTCATGAAAGCTTTGTGTTTGTTATTGGGTACTGTTATTTGCCATTGCTAATGGCTTTCCCCTTTACAGGTAAGTAGCCACCATCTATAAGTTGTGTATTTGAGTTGGGTGGGTGATGAAGGCGTGGGGCGGGGGCGGGGGTGAGATGTGTGCTAGGACGCTATTTTTGTTTCCATTTACTGAGCTGGTCTGAAGATGTACTGCCCCTTCTGACTGATTCAAGAAATCTGTGAGTATACATCATATATGAAGAAGAGATGGTGGAAATTAAATTCCTATGGTAGATTTTGAGATCCCAAATAAGAAGATGCCAATTCCAAGCCAAATAATACTTAGCTCCTACAGAGGAATAGTGTTTGAATGAGAAAAAAATCCTGACAATGAAGAAAAGCACAGTTACTACTGAAACCACAAAAATCAGACAAAATAAATTGCTGGCTTCTTATACTGAGAACAAAAGACAGTACATTTCCCTGAAGGCTAAATAAAACCATCTCTACTTCTGCTACACATCAGTGACTCAGAGCAGTTCTACACTGGGAAGACCAAAAAGACTTCTGTGGGACCAGTGATCCTCAAAGCTTTTGTGACATGAGGAACAGGTTCACAATCTCAGTATACTGTCAGCAAGTTCCTGGTTAATCACTGTCCAGATTCATTTCAGCCTAGCCTGATAGGCTTGCCATTCAATACCACAAAATCCAAATCAGTTTGAACAAGTCTTCTTTCCTGGTATGGGTGAGGCAGTATCTAAACAACTGGAGCAAAGTAACTATTTAGCAGAAACTCAAAGAGAATGAATTCTATGAATCTCCACAATTTATTTACTGAATTAAAAAAAATTAAATGTATTGACAGTAAAGACTTTGACCCTAGATAACTACTTAGTTGCTACGAGAAATATTTTAATTGTGAGCTACCTTTAAAAAGAGTACACAAGTTTGCTTGGCAGGCTATTTGTATAATATTATCAGGTAGTTCTATGTAAACAAATGATTTTTTACAAATTGATCTTCGATAAATTTCCCTAAATGTTTTTCTCTAAAGCTTTGCCTATCATAAAAAATCATCTGAATACGTGTTTACAAAATTAACAAATATTGATGTGAACTAGCCTGAACCTGCGGTCTTACTGTTTGACATTCTGACCACAATTTTCCAGCGTATGTATCGCTTATGAACATGTCGGTAGCTGCTTCCTAAAGGCTAACATTAAAAACTCTGATTGTATGTCTCTAAGAATGTCTTAGACATCTCCGTTAGTGCCAATATTTCTGCAATAAAAAAATAATCCATTAGAGCAGCACATTTACTTGGGGCATTTCAGAAGTTATCAAAACTATTTTAGGGTTTAAAGGGTTCAGATTAACATTTCAAGATGAAGGATTAACCTGGAAGAAATCTGTGGTAAATCTTCATCTTCCTTGACTTTGAGCACTTAAGCCCTAGGTGGCTTTAGCTTGACTTTGTCAAACCTATGCATATCAATCGCTTATTTTCTGCAATCTCCAAGGTATGAACTCTGCAGTCCTGGACTTGTCTAAGCAAAAGACTTGAGAGAAAAAAAAAAAGTTCCTGAAATGAACATTAAGTCTTAGGTCCTAGGCAAGATTGAAGTCAAAGGATAAATAAGAGCTTTGGCCATACTACAATTAATTTAAAAAGGGATAAGCTAAAATTAATTACTTGATTTTCACTTGACAGTCTGTTATTCAGGTAAAATTAGCTAATGCTAACTTTAGAAATGTTCCCATTAAATAGTGTGTTTCATGTCTTTTATTTAAGTATGTGTGTATGAGGAACCAATGTCTGCATTTTCCAGTTCTTCCCATTCTTTAAGATTATTTTACTTTTATTTATGGCATGTGTATACATCTGCAGGTATGCATGTCAGGTACCCAGAAAGGCCAGGAGAAGGCATCAGACCCCTTGGAGCTGCTGTTACCAGCAATTATGAGCTGCCCACTGTAGGCGCTAGGAACTGAATTCTAGTCCTCCAAAAGAGCAGCAAGTGACCTTAACCATTTAGCCACCCCTCCAGCTCCAGTTTTATTCTTTTTAATGGTCTTTAATACTGACATTCAGAAGAATATGGTCTAGACCCCATCTTTCTTAACTTATGGAAATGTGTCTCCCTTATCTGTATTTCAAGAAGTTGCAGATGCCCAGAATACCCTGGTTTTGATCATTTGTGTTTTATCAAAATTGAAACCCAATTTCAGATGTGTCTATTTGGTTCCGAAAGCCCTTCCTTCAGAAAAATTACATATAAAAGACACAAAATAGGCCCATTCTCATTGAGGAAATGATACCTGCTGGTAAATGTCACTTGCCTTTCTTGCTTACCAATACCACTCGATACACAGAATTCTTGATTTGTGATGGAATAAGAGTTGAACTCTTTTGCTTATCATCTTGAAAGTCCAGGGTCATGCTGGCCAGACATGCTTCTGAACACAAATAGGACAGAACTACCTCCTTGGATAAGGTGTGGAGCAATAAGTAAATGTATCCCAGAGAAATAGCAAATACTCTTGATAACTGTGGAGCACCTGACTGACACAAAATAAACTAAACTAGACACATTTATCAAAATCCCCATATAAATATTTAAGATAAATATATAGTAAATGATTTCTGTGTACAAGTTTCAGCTTAGGACCTAGAATATTAGCACAACTGTTTATGCAGAGCAGACACAGTGGCTGGTTTTTATTGGGCTTTGCTATTTACTGTCATGGGGCATTACTGACTCTGGTTTCTCTTTGGTCAATATTTTCCTTTAGAAAAGCACCCTGGGCTATTTCGTCTCTGTACCTTTGTTCAAGCAGTTCCCTTCACAAAGAATGCCTTTTCCTTAAGTTATAAAAACCTAAATACTACTTAGTGTTCCAAACCCAAGCCCACCTTCACCTTTTCCCCCTGCCCCACAGTTTTCCCAGTCCTTGCCACTGGACAGGAAGGCTTCTTTGAATCCCTTTGAAACTGTTCCCCAACAAGATTACATTAGTCAGAGTCTACTATAAACTACACTTGTCAGCCCAGTCTTTACTGAATTTCATCTTCTCTAGCAGATGATATGTGTCCTGAGGGCAAGCAAAAGAGTGTACTTCATTAATTTTTGAATTTTGAGAATTCATGAGGCATTGTACACAATGTGTGTCCTTGCTCTGTAAGTGAATGCAAATAACACTTATAATACAATTCACATCAAAGATTAATTTTAAAACACTCAAAATTTTATGCATTCAGTCATGTGTTGATGGGTGTTTTTTGTTTTTTTTGGACTATTTCTCTTTTGTAAGGCATTATTTTGGTGCATGAAACCTCACAGGGAACAAAACAGGGCTTATCTAATGGACTTTGTTTTCTGATGGGAAATAACAATCAATCAATCAATCCCATTGCTCTGCTGATCTCCCCCTCCGCCATGACCTCTCTTGCTCTGGTGGACATGGTTATCTTTCTTTTACAAGGACCATGTGATTACACTGGGGCCGCCTGGACAATCCAGGATAATCTGCCATCTTAAATTTACATTGGTAAAATCTTTATTTTTAGCCATGAAGGCAAATTTACTGATTTCAGAGATTAAGTTACAGACATCTTTGAGAAAGGTGCACATTATCCTATGGACTACACACCACTTCAAAAACTTCAACCTCAGAAATTATTTATGCTACAGCAATGGATGATTAGCAGTCTAGGGCCAGTCAGGCTTAGACATAAAACCTGCTTTGCCACCTATGGCTGTGTACCCTTAGACACAGTTTTAAATTTTTCTAAACTTTAGTTTATAATTCAATAAAATGAGAACAGTAACATCATCTATCCCACAGATGCTGGATATAAAACATGCAGTGTAATTTATTAAAAAATATTTACAGGGTTGCCTTCTGTGTACTAGTCTTGGGCTGGACTATTATTATCCTTTTTTTTTTTTTGGTCTCTTTGTAAGACAGACTTGCTATGGAGTACTGGCTGGCCTCAAACTTGAAATCCTCCTACCTTTGCCTCCCAACTGCTAGGCTTACAGAGGTGCACCATTCCAGGCTTAATAGAAACTCCAATACTGAAGACGTTCCACTAAAGTGTTATACAGTATTTACTGGCTGTTCACTATCTTGGGAGCCAACACATCCTGCTTTATTTCAATGTCTAACTTCCCACTTAGATGGTCTACCTGTATTATATACCAGAAGATTCTAGAGGGAGTATCTTTCCCAAGTCCTGCCTTGGCTTTATATATATGTCTAGAAGTAAGCTAGCCTGGTATGCCAGCATCCTGTCTACCCAGCACACACAGATACAACCTGGCTGCCTTTTTCTCTGCCTTCATGTCCTCTTAGCACAATCAGGCCTTTCCTTGTGGCCTGTTTCCTCCAGCCAAAAAGTCTCAAATCCTATCCTGTCAATTGCTTCCCATTTCAGGCCTTTGTAGTCAATCAAATGTTGGTGTTCCAGATTGGCCCTCACTCCTTATCTCTCTCCCATATTTCTGTTTCTTGGGGAAGCTTCTAGAAGGAAGCTTTGATTCTTTCTCAGTCAAAGAGTGGCTGGCAGTTTTTGAAGAAACGGTGAATGGAGAACTAAATGAGGGAAGGAAAGGAGCAGAATCTTATTGCCACCAGCTTTCAGGGTTACTGAGTTACATATAAAATGGATTTAATCTCGTTCCTTGAAAATAAAATCACATAGGTGGGCATGGCGGTACACATCTGTAATCCTAGCACTATGGAAGCTGAGGCAGGGGGAGTATGAACTGAGTATGCTGCAGAGCGAGACCTGTCAGAAACAAACAAACAAAACAGGAAAGCCAGGTAACCCTAATTCAGACATGAAAACACAGCGGTTCTTTAAACATTAGCAATACTAAGGGGCCCTACAGTATCGATCAATGGGTTCAGCTTGGTTTAAAAGAGAGTGATTCTTTCCTTCTGACACATAATGGTGGCAGCAATAACAAAAATCAGCTCTTTAAAAACTGTTCTCCAGTATTTCAGTCTTTGATGTCTTCTACATTATGAGCTCTCAAAGCATGGCAAAGCATCCCAGGTAAGGGTATCTCTAATGAAGGATGCATGAAAAGGTTATGCTTCCCTCATTACTTTTGTCTTCTTTGCAAATGGTTTGAAAGGTCATTTTAAAAATAGACCACAAGGCTTCAAAAGCCTCTAAATATTTAACACAATGGAATTTATTTTTACATAGTCTTGTAAATACACATCACAAAATCTTTCACAGAAATGTCGGTCAAAGGCTAAAGAGAAAAGAAAGATGTATTTGAAGACCAAACGGGAGGGAAACTGATTTAGAAGAGAAGTCCAAGGCTTTCAATACAGAGCCTATAGCCTAGATGTCTAAATGAAGATCCAGCTACACACTTTAGACTAGAGAGACCATGAGGGAACTCAGCTCCAAATCAGGGTGCTAGAATTTACAGGAGGATGTGGACTCAGAAAGGTCTTGGGTCTTCAAATGCTAATGGCTAGAGAAAAGGGCTGTTTTCCCTTTCCCAGCATTCACTGTTCGCCAGGCCCGTGCTCGCTCCCTTCTATGCCTCCTCATTGAGCCTGCACCGGTCAGGTTTGAGATCTGATATTTACAGACAGCCCAGAAGAGGGTTCTCTAAGTTCCCCAAGGAGAATGTAGATTCGCAGGTGTGTCTGATTCTCAAACTTGTGCTTCAAGTTCACGTCAAAGGAAAATACCCCAACAGGCAAAATTCAAAAACTATAATTGAATTAGAAGGAAAATATGAGATCCCAGTTGGGGGGAAGGGTTTTCTGAGAATAGATTCCAAGGGGAACCAGTATGAAAAATTTAATTGGGTTAAACTGAAAATTTCAATACTTCAATAAAGAAGAAAAAAAATTTCCTGATAGACCCAAAAGAAGCCTACAAATACAACATGCAAAATGGCTTTTTAGAAGAACTTTTCAGGAAACCAAGCAAAGCGAGTATCTCAATGGGGAAAAAAAAATTAGCTCTTAAAGAAAATAGAAACAAAGGAATCACAAGAACTAATAAACACAAGAGAAAACACTAGCCTTACTCAAGACAGAGCAATGTAGTGAAAACTGACTATATTTTTTGCTCAATGTGAGTGAAGATTTAGGGAATGGGAAGCGGAGTCTTTAAAGTAGTCAAGCAATTGCTCATTCAGCAATTTCATTGGTAAGAATTTATTATTAAAAATAGAATTTCTTACAAAGATTCATGAACAAGTATCTGAGGTGCAACATTATAATAGTTTTAAAAACTAGGGAGGCTTGGGAGATGGCTCAGTGGATTTGTGCATGCATAAGGACCACAGTTCAGATGCTCTGCACCCACATAAAAGCCTAGTGGGCGTGGCAGCTCACCTGTAATCTTAGGGTTTAGGAGGCAGAGTCAAGGGATCCCCAGGGCAGGCTAGCTAGTCAGATCAGTCAAATCAGTGAGTTCCAGGTTCATGGAGAAACCATGCCTCAGCAAATAAAGCAGAGAGTGACTGAGGAAGCTACCCTGCATCAACTCCTGTCCTCCACTTGCAAAGCACATATGTCAATATGTCAACACCCACATATACACACATGCATAGCCTTGTCAAACATCAATAATAACAAAGAAACTTTAGCAAGAGAATGTCCAATACAGAACACAGTAGTAGACAGGCATAACATTTTTTCCAAGGTGGACTATTTGATGTTATGGAAGAGCACTCAAATTATATGAACTTCTCAAAAACAAGTTTAATAAAAAGACATCTATTTCAACGGCTGTAGACTCAACTGATTAGAGAGGATAACAAATGTGTGTGTGTGTGAGAGGGGGGTGATCAAGTTTAAAAATAGAAACTGTATATCCTGTATGATGTGTTCACATATACATATATCAACTAGCCTGTGACTCTTGAGGATTAAAAAAAATAATTAGTGACTGGAATGAGATCAGGAGTAGTTTTTATTTTCTCTGTCTGCTTTTCTACTTTCTCTAACTTTTCTATATTAACAAAGTTATCTTTATAATCAGAAAAATTTCAATAGATGTTATGGGAGATCAGCTCAGTCTGCATTTGGACAGAAGCACCTACAATGATACATCCTTCCAACCTCACTGGGGACCTTACGGAAGTTCAGCATCTTCATTTCACAGCTGTCCCTTCCAACCTCACTGGGGACCTTACGGAAGTTCAGCATCTTCATTTCACAGCCGTCTGTTTCTGACCAATATGTATAAAAACACACTGAAAACGCTACAGCAGTGGTTCTCCATCTTAACTGACATCCAGAGTGGCTGGGAAGCTTTTAAAACTACACTACAGATGTCTACATCTCATCCTTTGAGACTCAGGTTCAGGTGATTCAAACATCATTTGGGTTTAAAAACTTCTCCACTGATTTAATGCTGAGCCAGGTTCAAGGCTACACTATTTTAACTAAATTCTTCACGGGAAGTTTAATTTTACATCTCCTTACGTCCTTCATGGGGGAGGGAAGAGACCCTCTTTACTGTACCCCATGTTCAGTTACTGAGTTCATATTCCCAGTACAAAAATATTATGTCGTGAAGACTAGAAATCTATACTTAAATAGCACCCTAACATTAAGGTTTGGCTCTTCAAACCCTGGACATGTTAAGTCTATAAAAAGGAAGAAACTATAAATCATCATCTTGAAGAAAATACGCATTGCAATTCTTAAGACATAGGTTCAGGCTTCCTTAATATAAAAATTTCTCTCTTCTGACTGAATCCTTGTGTGGAGTGGTAATTTCCTCATCAAGAACTTAGATTCTGATGTCAGATTGGCCGGCTTACATTCCTGTTCTAGCAATTTCTAGCAGGGTCACCTTCAGCAAGTTAACAAAATGGCTTCCTTGCTTTAGATGGGGGAAAATAGTGATATCTACCACAGAGGATGTTCTGCGGATCTAATACATGCTGAGCACTGGAATAGTGACTGCATGTCGAACGCTTGCTGAACATCAGCTACCCTCATTGTCACTCTTTCCACATGTAGCAGAGCAGTTGTAACAGTTCATTTCTCCCTCTGCCTCTGTTCCCTACTTATTAAGAAAAGGTTCTGGGCTGAGGAGATAGCTCAGTGAGTAATGTGCTTGTCTTGCAAGTACAGAGGCCTTAGTTCAACCCTAGATTGCATTAAAAAAAACTAGGTATGGGGGCTGGAGACGTGGCTCAGTGGTTAAGAGCACTGGCTGCTTTTGCAGAGGACCTGGGTTCAATTCCCAGTACTCACATGGCAGCTAACAACCATCCATAACTCCAGTTCCAGGGAATCTAATGCCATCTGCTGACCTCCACGAGCACTGCATGACATGGCTGCACTTATATACATACAGACAATACATTCACATACATAAAATAAAAATAATAAATTAAGTATAAAAAAAAATAGTTCTAAAAAGCTGGGTATGGTGTACACATTAACAATCCCAGTATCGCAGAGGTAGACAAAGAAGGATCCCTGGGGTTCACTGGCCAGAAAGTCTAGCCTGATCCGCAAGGTCCAGGTCCCCTTGAGAGGCCCTGTTTCAAAAAATAAGATACATGGTTCCTGAGGAATGAAACCCAAGGTTGCCTCCACATTTACATATACAACATGTGTGAACCCCCTTCACACATGTGCATGTATATGTGCACACACACAGACACACACACACATACACCTCCCAAACGGCTTTCAGTTTCGTAGATACAAGTTCCTAGACAGCAGGTAAATCAAGCAAAGACATCGGATATTTTACTTCAGTTGTAAATGCTGAGGGAGGAAGTAAGTGTTTGCAAACAGAGTAGTTTATGGAAAAGAGCAGATGCCAGAGGCTGAAATCAATGCTTCCACTGGCATGACACCCAGTCCTGCAGGTGAGCAAAAGTGTTGGGAGAGGCAAGACAACTGGACAAGGCCTGGCCCAAGCAAACCTGTGATACAGTGATGACAGGCATGGATGTTAATGCCAACGGCTACAAGAGAGTGCGGAATGTCTACCAGGATGTATTCCAGTCCCACCCGGTGACGGCCTGTGTGAGGGCAATACTTCAAGCAGCAAGGAGAACTTAACCTTCCTGCATCCTGTCTCCCCATAACTGGCTTGTTACCTGCAATTCTAAGAGCTCCCCTTTAAGCTAAGCAGAGTAAAACCATCTCTCTGCCCTCATTTTGAAAGAGGCCACAGTCATTTCTGTCAAAGGAAAATATATGGAGTTGCAAACTTACTACGGAATTTTAATTTATTAATGTGAGACAACAGAAGGTTTCAGTTCTCACCAAATGACTCCAATATTCAAGCACTACTTCCTGTGAATGCTTGACTATGAAGGGATATTCTAAAATTTATTACATAGAAATCAATAATTTTGGGGCCTTTTTCTCCAAAACTGAAAACTTTTTTACAATGAAATGGCCGAAATATTACAACTATTTGAGATGAGCTAGCAAAACTATATTCATTTTTTCATTCTGCTCCAGGTCACATATTTTTTCTTATACATTTCTGTTGTTCTGTTTTTGTTTGTTTGTTTGTTTGTTTTTGTAGGACTGAGCTTGACACAGAGACAGTGAGAAGACACTGCAGCTCCTTCGTATTCCACGTCAGGCTTTTTGTACGTGTTTTCCCAACATAACCCATTTTACTTTTCTTTTGTGACTTCAGGGCAGCAATAGTTTTCAATATCATATCACTGGAGGTAAAGTGGCTTTTATAGCCAATTTTACTAAAACTAAGAAAGTACAAATGAAGGTTAGAAATCCCCATCTCTGACTAAAACAATACATTGAGAATGTGAGAAAACATGAGAAACACTTCAGGAAATGGAAGGGAAAGGGGAAGGCAGAAAGTCATTTTGCCCTAACATTTATGGAAAATAACTTTAAATACTGCTACATTTAAAGCTGGGCGTGGTAGTGCGTGCCTTTAGTCACAGCACTCCTGAGGCAGAGGCAGACAGATCTCTATGAAATCAAGGCCAGCCTGGTCTATAAGCGAGTTCCAGGCCGGCTGGAGTCACAGGGAGACCCTGTCTCAAAAGGGCCAAAAACCAAAACAAAACAAAACAAAAAAAATAAAACAACAATAACAACAAATATTACTGCTTTTATTGAAACACAGATTTTATAATTCCAACGATATCATCTGGACCTTAAGTGAATCTTAGTTGTACCTTAGCTGTCTAGGTATATATCAATTCATCTGTACACATATCTATATGTATTCAGGTTACTGGAATGAGCTTAAATAACCTGACCATTACATTTATTTTTCTAAGAAGTCTGACTTTCGTAAATCACCCACATTCGGTGCAGGAGTGCTTTCTGGTGCTGGTTTAGGGAATTCCCTGCGGCACTCCCACTTCCCTCGTCCTCCTTCACCAAAGCTTATTGTCTTCTTTTTCTCTGGAATGTGTGAGTGAGACTCTTCTCCCTCCACACTGTTTTGGACACCTGGTCTTTACTCACCACTGATTTATTCTTTATTCAAGTCTTCATCTCAGCTTTCAATTTGACATTTTAAAACTTTCTTTCCCCTGTGTTATAAACTCTTAAGGGAGAGAGGATATGTAGATTGTGTGCCTTTAAAGTTCCCTCTGTGGCTGACTGACTATTTATTACAACGGTGGATGCTCTCAAGTATTATATTGTTAAATGAATTTTTGGAAAGCTGTGTTTACTTAGAATATTTTATAGAGCTATAGAAACTTAAATATGTTTTTTGGACATACCACTAATGGAAAAACAATAATTTCCCATACATTTTATTTAAGAATTCTTGAAATAACTGATTTTTCACTGCTATTGAAATGAATATGTATTTCAAAAATAATATCAGGGCAGATTATAATATATAAAATGGTATCAGTTTCCAACTATAACACCTAAGACAGAGACAAACATAAATTATATATATATGTATATATATGCTACACAAATATATATAAGCTTAGTTTATGAATCTGGAATTTCTGAGTTTAAATTTCAAGGTCTGTTAAAGAATAAAACATGTCTGCTGCTAAAAACCGCTGGCCATTTTTAGCCAACTAAATCACCAGTGGTTACTCTAAAACCAAGTGCCATAATAATAGGATGTGCAAAACGGAGATGTTGGAGATGAAAATTTGTGAATGTGTTTACTTTGGTCTTTTTTCCCATGACTGTGAAAGTAACTGTCTTGACTTCCGACTTTGTTAACCGCAATTATTTCTAAGGAGACTGGCTAGGCGAGGAAGATGGGTACAGAGAAAAGGACATGGACAGAGGGTCGGGGAGGACAGAAAGGGGACAAGACACAAGGATGCTGATGTAAAAGACTGGAGATAAAATTATCATTTGCGTTTATGATACTGGATCATATACAATTTTAAAATCATCCTTTATTTTATTTGGTCAACAGACTCACAGGTCTCTGACAGAAATCATCTTTATACAGAGTCTCACAGGAAAATAGTAAGAAAAAGGTGGGTTTTTTTCCCACCTATAATGCTCATTTATTCTTACTTATTTTAACTATTTTGTTGTTGTTCTCTTGAGACAGGGTCTTAGTATGTAGCCCCAGCTAGCCTGGAACTTGCTATGTAGACCATTCCAGGCTGGCCTCCATCTCACAGTGATCCACATGCCTCTACCTCCAGAGTACTAGGATTAAGGATTTGTGCCACAATGCCTGGCTTAACTAATTACTTTGGAACTTTGTTTCCCATTATTAAATGCTTTACTGGCCCTATTAGCTGGCTGTCCTAAAAAATAATTCAAAGTAGATTATTCCTTATTTTAAAATAAAATGATTCATGCCAATAACACAAAAAGTCCTGAGTAAATAGCAGACTAGGGGGAATATGGAGCTTCCTTGAAGGCTGTTTTGGCTGCAAAAAAAGAATGTTGCCACAAAAATCTGTTTTGCATCATCTAAATGCTTGAAACAAGAACACATAATTTAGAGGAATAAAAAACCCCAGTGACTGCACTTAGCCATAAAGAGCAAAGTTGTGTTAGAAATAGCTTCCCTGTGATATTTTGGTACATTTCTGTTTTTTTTTTTTTCAGCAATCAACGTAATTACGTGGTGTGAGAGGGCAGTATTTATCCACATTACCATTTATACACTGTATACAAACAGAGGACTTGACTCCAACAGTCTGATGAGCACAAGGCTTTGTGGCCACATCCTTGACCTCAGCCTCTGAGGAAGCCTAGATGGTTTGATCAGAAGCATCTGTAATCTTTAAGCTGGAGAATATTGATCTCTGATTCAGCTCTGTCTGTGCAAAATATCCAATACCCTTTCTACTAGGTGAGCGCTGTTATAGTTGTAGAATACTGTTTGTGTACGGTGTGCCAATATGCTAGTTATTTTTAAAGTTATGATATAAAAACAGAAGAGCACTCTCTCTCTCTCTCTTTCTCTCTCTCATCCCCTCCCCCAATCTTTTGCTATTTCATTGTAAAACCCTCTGCAAACTTTGGAATAATTTCTGGGAAACAAAGAAAGTAAATTTATGCCTATAAAAATATTTCAGCTTAGCAAATCATTGTATATGTTAGGATGACTTTAAATGTAAACTTTATTGTATAGAAGGTTCTTTTGTGAAAGTGACATTCTTTTATTCTGTTAAGAGTGTTTAGATGTCAAAACTGATGCAAAGAAAAGCAACAAGCAGTAAAAGCTGTTCAGTGCAGCAAAAGTATAAAGTCGTGTTTTAAATATCACACAACTGCATCCACTCAGTTGGCATCCTCCTCAGTGGCATGCCTGTTCCATCAGGCTGATGGCCAAAGTCCTGCTGCCGTGACTCAGAATGGTGGTGCCCCTTGCCCATTCATGTTGAGGACTGCTGGCAGCACTATTTACACAAGCTGAGAGGTGAATCGGCATTTTTGTGGCACACATTTTCTTCTGTGTGGCCTTTTATTAAAACCGGGCTGGTTCCCAAAAGCATTATATATTCTATATAAGTTGATCCACCCTTAATAAAAGAACTAGTCATGCAGTCTTTGTTAGGAAAATGACTGGTGGAATAAAATGCAGATTCTATTCTATGATAGCACTCTAGACTCTTCTATTTTCACAATTCTGCTTTTAAAACTCATCAAAGATAAACATTGTTAATTTGCTCCAAAACTCTATAGAATTAAATATACTATTATTGTAAACATTTATTTCCATAAACAATTACTTATTTAAAAATCTGTATATAAACATAAAATGTGAACATGTCATTCCAACTTGCCACATATAAGCTGCAGAACTTCCCAAAGCTCTGGTCTCTGCTGTTGAGAGGGGAAAGTGATTCTATACATACTACAAGGGTTGATGAAGAAACAGCATGTAAGACATCCAACATGAGAAACTCAGTTTGTGGTCAGTCATGATTTAAACATAGAAAAAAAATTAGCAAGCAAGCCAGCATCAGGCAAGGGAGCTGCTGCTTCAGACAATGCCTACCTGTATTTGACAGCACAGTCAACATTGCACGAGAATGGTGTCTGGGGTCAACATGATATTCTTTTATGCTTTGTTGGGGTATGAAAGTCAATTTGGTGTGTTTAGTCTTTTTTCTTCTCTACCATGTTCTTACTCATTTCACTCTCAAGTGTTCCTCAGCAGTGCCCTGGTGAAAGGCTTGGCTCCATGAGACTGGGACAAAGTATGGATCATTAATTCTTACTATTTGTTTCTATTACCCATTGGATACTACAGCTAAGTCTTAATTAAAGTGGCTGATAGTCTCACAGAATCTTCATACTAGTAGCAAAACCATCCATGATATTAAAATGATGATGAGGATAATGATGACAATGCTAAGGAAAGTGGGAGAATTAATAAAGGCAAAGATATAAGTTTATGTCTCTTCCAAGTCTGTACCAACCTGAATGTTCTTTATAAAGCAGACTTTAAGCAAATGGTTTTCTCAAACTTCAAGGCATTTGCCTCTCTGTCAGCTAGATGTGAACTTTGACACAGCGTGTTTTACAAATGGGAGAAGACAAGAGTACATTATAAGTGACTGCCACTTTGACTACATATATATATATATTTTTTTAAAGTTATTTTGGCAGTAAGAAAAATTGCAGCCAATGTGAGCCCACAGAACTCTCCTGCCTCTTTAAGAGCTGAAATAGGAAAACCTGTACCATTTTTGTGCTTCTGTTCATTCGTTTCAGCTCATTCTAAGTTGCCCCCTGGGAGTTAGCCCTCCACCAAAAGTCTCTTTCAGTGCACAACTAGCTCTCTCTATTAAGCGTGCCCACCCCTGCTCTGCTGTAACACTGCTTCTTTGTACTTGCCTGGTGAACTGACCAGCCATACAGTACAATGGCCACAATTACTAAATTACACTGCCTGTCACTGCCTTTTGTATCACACCTCTAACAGGTGCCATTACCACGATAGGCAAATTGTAATAATCCATTCACAGCATCCACAGCCTTAATAATGTATTTTTTTATTTTACATAATCTGTGTGTGAATACCACAAGGCATCTGAATAGTTAGTAAATACACAGGACTGAAAGACTGAAAGGCATGGAATGCAGCCACCAACAAAGGCACTCAGGACAACAGACCTGAATGCAACCACATTCCTGATAAAGCAGATATACACACAAATATATCCAGTGGAGAAATGGCCTCCAAACTTTAGAGTTTTCTAAAACAAACTTAGGGACCTGAGAGAGTGAAAACTAAGGTATTACCAAACTGAAATTGGTATCCATGCTTAAGACTGTACATGGCGTGTAGGTGAGTAAAGTCGTACAAATCCTCTGCTAGTATCACAACCAGGCAAAAAATGCAAAAGAGAATCATGAGAGTATGAGATGAGCCACAGCATGCTCCTACAGATCACTGCTTATCCTTTGATCATGTCCTTTTCTCACCTTTATCTCCAAAACATGTCTAAGTGCATTTAGCACAGGATACACAGAAGTACTTAGAGGGTTTGTGAAGAGTTTATAGAGTTGCTCCAGTAGTACTAAACACACCTACACATGCAAGTGCCTCATTTCCAGAAAACCTCGCACAATGGCAAACTGAAATGGGTTATACATGGGCTGAGAAGGGCCTCATTTTCCAGGAGACTGTCATATGTACTTAAAAACATATTTACTGATATCCTTCTAAGTCTGATCCATGATGGTAAGATCCAGGTGGTCAAGCTCACAGGGATTCGTGTTTACAATGCGATGATGTGTGCATTGTTGAAAAATGACTAAAAACATTATCAAATTAAAAGGTACTTCATGTAGAAGATGGTATTACTATTACAAAATAACAACTGGGAATACTTAACAAAGCCTTGTTAGGTCATAAAAAATGAAAGTGCCTGACAGTCTCTGAGTCTTCCTCCTACCAGTCATTTTTTTTTTTTTGACACAAACAAACAAAATTACTTCATTTGTACCACTGAAAAGGTACAGTCATGCCTTCAATGGCGTAAATTTGCTGCATAATCATGTGTCCCCAGAGAGAACTTTAAAATGAAGAGGACCAATGATGACTCTCCAATCCCAATACTTAACAGTGACTTTGGGGGCTGTTAGGATGGAATTTACATACCTGACATATGAGAAAGACATGGATTTTAGGGGCTTAGGCAAATGGTATGAACTGAATGAATGCTTCAGTCCCCCTAAAATTCATTTGTTGAATCTCTAAACTCCGGAGCATCTGAGGAGGAAACTGAGTCAGTGAGTGGAATTATTACGATGATATGAGGGTCTTTATAAGACAAGAGGAAGGTATTTCTCTCTCTCTCTCTCTCTCTGTCTCTCATGAAGAGGGAGCAACAAGATAGCCATTTCAAGCCAGAAAGAGGACTTCGGCAGAATCTTGCCATGCTGGTATATATATCTAAGACTTTGTGGTCATCAGAGACGTAATAAATAGATTTCTGTTATTTTAATCACCTAGTCTATGGTATTTTGTTACAGTAGCTCAAACTGATGAAGGCAGAAATGAGTGATAAGACAGAAAGTGAGAGAAATGGCCCCAGAACTGCACTCCCATATCCAGCTTTGCATGTCAGATTGTAAATTAAAGACATCCCAATTACAGTCTAAAGAATTTTGCATATTTAACTTCTTCTTTTCACAAATTAAGTTATTGTACAATCAAGCTACAGTGTCTTCTGGAGGACAGAGTAGTAAAGGATACAGATGTACCTAGTTTTTCTCTAATTTGTTCCTTCAATACTGTCACTGACAAAATTACATCAGGAAATGCTGCTTGCTAATATAAGCTCAGTCCCTGATCTGTAGCTCTCTCCAAACATAAGGGAATTCGAGAATCTAGACTACATACTGTATAACTGTCCTCATTGTGGCTATCATCATCATCATCATCAAGCACATTCATTAAATATTCTCTATTTATTCAGATTTGACATAATCACATTTAATCCTATTACAATCACAAGGAAGGTAGGGACTATTATTATCTCAATCTCGCAGATTAGAAAAGTGAAGCTAAAAGTCTAAGTAACTTGTTAAAGGTGATTTTTAACAGGGTATGTAATGGAGAAAGTTATCATATCTAAGCTTGAAGCCAGGAGAAGAGGAAGCAGGTGCAGGGCTCCGAGAGGACAGGTGAGGAGACAATAACAATGCGGAGGAGAGGCAGGGAGTTCAGACCTGAACATCACTCTTCTCGCTGCGCTCTTGATCCTGCCAATGGTCCCCGCAAAGTAAACTTAAGTGCAACCTTGGAGGCCCCTCGGTGTAGTCCACACAGCTAGTCTTCCCACAGTCTGGTGATATGGCTCAGTGAGTAAAGGCACTGGCTACAAGGACTGACAGCTTTGTTATATTATTGAGACTCACATGGTGGACACACACATACACATAGTATAAATATGATTTTAAAAGTTGATCTTTACAGGAATTCAGTATGGCAGACTGGGGAGGGAGAATGTATGTTTAGCAAACATTAACTCTTGAATTCAGCCCCACAATGACAACTATAGACTGAGCATCACTAATCTAAATATCCAAACCTCGAAGTGTGCCAAAATCTGTTTTTAAGACAAAAATGGAAAATTCCATACCTGAACTTCTGAGACAAGCCCTAGCCAAAATGGGAACACACTAAAATACTGTATGAAATTACTTTCAAGCTACATGTCTGAGGTATGTATGAATTTCATGCTCAGAATTAGGTTTATCCTTAAGATACATTATACTTATATAAGTATATGCAAATATTATAAAATTTGAAAAAAAATCCAAATTCCAAGTCCTTCTGGTACTAAACATATTAAAGGAAAATCAAGCTTTACTAACCACCAGGCTATATACTGTATTTTACAAAAATATGTGTATTTGTAATTCCAGCATATAAACAGTCTATTTTCAGAATCTCTGCCGTGATGCCTGTTCAGCCACATGCTTTCTCTTCCCTCTCTGTCCCCGATGCATACTGTACTGTGAAATGTCCACCACCCACCTCTTACTTCCCATTCATCTTGACTTGGCTCTTTATTGCCTCATCATCTGGCCAGCCTCCCATAGCTACCCATTTCAGTTTCACACTCATGACTACCCTAGAATCACTCTCCCTTGGTGTGCCCGTCATTCCTACTCCTCCAGTTCTCAACAGGCTCTGACTTATCACTCGTTGCTTTCCTGGCTCTTGCTCTTGGTCTGCCAAGAGATGCCAAGTCACCTCAGCATCCCTTACAGCAACTGCTCCAAGGCTTCCCACCCTCTTCCGAAGGCTGTGTTTTTGTTCTGCTCCATCAAGGAGTAACCTGGCTTCCTATTTCAATCATGGTGACCCTCCCGAAGCTCTCTCTCAGATTTCAGCATTGTTCAGAAGCTTTCTTCTCCTCTTCCTTCACCTTTCTGCAGGGGAAGTTTCTTTCTAAGGTTAGATTTGCACCCTGACCTGTTGATTTCGTTTCTTTGTGCACTTACCAGATCCTCAAATGATCCTTTCACTCCTCGGGGTGGTAGCACTACTTCACCACCAAGACCTGTCCTAAGACTCTAATGCACACTGAGGACTCTCAAACTCAAAGTTAAGAAAAAAAAAATTATTCTGATTTTTATCAAGAAGCATGGCTTTTCTGGGGCTGGAGAGTTGGCTCAGCAGCTAAGAGCAGTAAGAGAACCTAGGTTCAATTCTCAGCACCCACATGGCAGCTAACAACCATCCAACCATCTGTAATTCCAGCTTCAGAGGAAATCTGACACCCTCTTCTGATCTCCAAGGGGATTGCACAACATGGGTGCATACATGCAGGCAATACACTCATACACATAAAATAAACCTAGTAAATAAAATTTTAAAAAAGAATCACTGCTTTTCTTTCTTAGCCATTTTTCTTAAAAAGAAAACAGTAAGATCGACTTCCCACTGCTCTAGCTCTCCTGCCTGCCAGTCATCAGGCCTTGCCTGCTGGAATAGTCTTTAGGTCTTCCACAGTATCTGACTACTCTAAGTTGCTTCTTTTTCTTAAAAAACAAAAACAAAAACAAAATCTCTTTTTTGGCCCCTGTGATGGGACACCAACCGGGGTCACCTGTCATCCTCCAACTCTTCTCTGAACGCTTCTGTTGGGAGAATTCAGAGGCTCTCTTCTTTTCTTTAATATTCTCTCAGTGATCTTATTTGTTCCCCTCGATTAAATGTGTCTCATAAAGTAGTATTTCAGAGGTCATTTTAAGTGGAGTATGAGCTTCTTTTTCCCCCTTGGCTACCTTGTTTAATCTAATCTTGGACAGTGACTATTGAGATGTACAATTTTTGTTTGATTTTTGTCTTTTTGAGACAGGGTCTTCCTGGAGCCACAGCTGGCCTTGAACTCACTATGGAGACCCGGCTGGCCTTGATCTCACAGAGGTCCACCTGCCTCTGCCTCCTGAATGCTGAGATTAAAGGTGTGCACTACCTCACCCAGCTGAGATGCACATTTTTTTACACACTACACAGAAACTAGCTGCTGCTTAATTTCTTATCACTAAAGTTTTTTATTTTAAACATGTAAAGATCTCTTCTGACTCATCTGGAGAGATTTTCATACACGTACACAAAAGGGTATATAAGTACAATAAATGGGTTAAGTTTTTGTGAACTATCCCCACACCAGTATTCAACACTTCTGAGTGGCTTTTCATCGGGGTCGCTGAGCTATGGAGAATGCGGAGGACGAAGCAGCTCTGGGATGCTCCTCCGTGCCTCTGATATGCAGTCTGCTGGTGCTTACCTCAGTGCTTGCTCTGACATGCCAGGGGGGAAGGAGTTGAGACAATTGCTAAAACCCATGTTGAGGAGTCACGACTTCTTCACTCATGTTACCAGGAACAGCAACAACCTGGCTCAGATTCTGACAAGTGTGTTCACCACTGCTGTATTGGTAGCAGAGTCTATAAGATGCCAGTAAGGTACAAAATGCCCTCATTCCAGAGATGTTAAGTAGGTAAAAGGTACTCAAATTACAACCACAGAACATGGCAATTATACATTTATTTTAATGTGTACTTAAAAGCTATATTTATTCCATCAAATTCAAGACTGCACAAACTGTTCAGAATGACTATATAAAAACAGTTTAAAATATTTCAAAATATTAATTCAGTAAGAACATGTCAAATGTGGCAAAAAGCATTCAAGTGATTAACATTAGCTTCCTTCCTTCATGCATTCATTCCACTAATTCATTCATTCATAGTACTGAATCTAAAATCTTCATGTTAGGAAAATGCTAAATCTAGAATATATATGTTTAAATCATCATCACTTCAAGAATAATTTATGTCCATGAATCTACGTATCATATCATTCTTAATGTTTAATCCCAAACTTCTCCACTGCCTGTTCAGTGACATGTGGCTACTTTGCTGATGTCTTAAATGTAGCACTTTCTCTCTGTGCTCCACACTCACATCGCCTATCCTCATGCAGAAGTGCTGAGTCTTTCATTTTCTCTCAGTGATGTCTCCTAGATCTGTCTCTTTTCTTCACTCCTGTTTTCATAACTATAAGTTAACTTCACTTCTATGATCTGCTTCCAGTATCACAAAAGATTCTTAGACTCCCTCTCCTCTGAGCTGTCCCTAGGTGCCACTGGTCTGACTCTTCTTAACATATAGTCACTATTAGGCCACTTTCTTGGTTTAAAAAGGCTCCAATTAAAAAGTAAGAAAGTTATACCTATGCCAGGCCCAGTGGCACAAGCCTATAATCCTAGTTACTCAGGAGGCTGAAGCAGAAGGATCATAAGTTCGAGGGCTGGGTGGTCAACCAAGTGAGACCCCGTCTCAAAATAAAAAATACAAAATGAGCTGGGGATGTAGAAACATTAAAAGTGATGAGTACTTGCCTACTTGAGGCCCTGAGTTCAGTCCCTAATCTCACTCATACACACACACACACACACACACACACACACACACACACACTAAATTATATTTACACACACACACACACATACATGTCTATGAGCAGGAATATATTCTAGCAATCTCATTTGAAAGCAGGAATAGAAATAATGAAATGGAAAATGACTGGCTAAAATTCAAACATGAGTAGATTTGCTGGTCTGAAGGTCTTTCCCTTGTACAGTGTCCTCTTGCCATGTGGAGTGCCTAGAGAATAGTTTGGTTGATTCAACAACCCATACTCTAGCAGTGTATGTCTAATCTGAAAACAAAATTTTAGTTAAATTGCGATGGAAAAGGAAATTCATCTTTCTTCCAGCTTCTTTCCCACATGTCTGCTGGAAAGATGTTTGAAAGATAAGTTTCCTCATCTCAGCCCATTCTTCTCACACCTTTAATTAGAAGCTATTAAAAACAGCTTTTTATTCACTGTGCATGTGTGCACAATGCTGTCTTCATAGGAGATGGCCTCCTGGAACCTTGCCTATCTTCAGGGCCAATCCTAAGAGCTATCTTTTTAAATTCAGACTGTTTCCTAAACAACTTTAATGTCTGCTAACCAATGATTGTTTGGTCTACTAGTAGTGATGTACAGTCTTTCTTTTTATTATTATTATTTTTTTGGTATTTCAATGCCTATCCGGTTATTTATATAGTTAGATATTAGGAAAAATGAAATAGCCTATCTAACTCATGGTTTCATATAGGTCAAGGATACATGATAAAATTTTCACTCATTTTAAAGATGACTGCTATGATTTGAATGTCTATGACCTCCCAAATTCTTATCCTGAAACCCTAATCCTTCATGTATATGGAGATGGGGTCCTTCAACTGTGACTGAGTTTAGAAGGAGTCATAAAGGTGAGGTGGTTTGTTTGTTTCTTTATTATATGTATATGAGTTTTTCCCTGCATGTATGTAAATGCACCACATGCATAGTAATGCCTGCAGAGGCCAGAAGAGCGTGCTGGATATCCTGGAACTGGAGTTATGGACAGTTGTCAGCCACCATGTAGGTGCTGGAAACTGAACCTTGGTACTCTGCAAGAGTAATCAGTGCTCTTATCTGCTGTTCTATCTCTCCAGTCCTGAGGGTGAGAATTTTTATAATGAGATTAATGTTCTTATAAGAAGAGAAAGAGAGATGACATCTTTCTTTTTACTATCTGAGGACTCTGCAAGTCAAGGAAGAAAGCAAGGAACTCTGACCTTAGACTTCCCAAGCCTTGAACTGTTGTTTGAGCCTCCCAGTCTATATTTTGTTATAGTAGCCTAAGCTAAGACATATGGTATATCATATGGTATATACATACATATATATAAGCTATATGGTAGCATAGAGATGATATGAAAATTATTACTATAGTTAAGAAGCAATGAATATTTGAGAAATATTACATTACAGCATTTACAACAAGCTATCTTTCAGTAAAATTATGTCCATACATTTGTCCCCCTATTAGAATATACAAGCTGTAAGTTAGAGCTAAAACTTATTTATCTCCATGTACCTAACACAAGTTATAGATTGTAACACTGTGGATGAATAATAAAATCAATTCAGAAATCAAGACTGACATTCCTTTAGAAATGTAAGATGAGAAAATATTACCCCAAATTAGAAAGGTCAGTGCCGTTTTATGAAATATTCACCTTAGTTATGCTTATGTAATATATAATATGAATTGTGATATGAAATGTATTTATAACAGGTCATTATTGAAATATTTTGTAAAGTACTTCCTGCATGTGTGCCTAGTAGGCTGTGCACATACTGGGCACACAGATGTTGTAGAATGAGAGGATTTTTAATCTACATGCTAAAGAAGATTAATTTTTAATCTTCTATGAAAATGATAGCTTATTCAAATTTTTGCCCACTAGAGATGACTTGGTATAGCACCTTGTTCTTTAAAATATTTTATTGTTTTAATTTTACATGTATGAGTGAGTTGCCTGCAGGTAAGTAGGTGTACCTGTGTTGTGCAATGCCTGCAGAGGCCAGCAGAAGACATCCGATCCCCTGGAACTGGAGTTGTGGACAATTGTTTGCTGCCATGTGGTCGCTGGGAATCAAACACTAGTTCTCTGCAAGAGCAGCCAGTGCTCTTAACTGCTGAGCCATCTCTCCAGGCCCACTGTGGTACCTTATAACCAACATTCTACCCTTAACCCAAGATAAAGATTCTTAACATCTAACACTTATTCCAAGAAGATATCAGCTGTAAATTTAAATGTACTATCAAGTTCTACCTTGAAGCCTTTAAAATTTACCTTATATTCCAAAATATTAATTTTGGGAATTACATGGTTCCGTGGTGATTAAAGATGGGTTGCATGCTGGCACATTGCATTGTTGCTACTGGGTATTCAATAACACAAAGATTAAGTGTCTGTTATAGTTATACAGCTTGGGAGTTTAAGGCCAGCCTGGGCTAGTTAGCAAGACCTCCATCTCAAAAAAACAATAGGAGAAGACAGAAGATGAGGGGAGAATGGGTTATGAAACAACTGGATGAGTATTCCTCATGAATAACAAGAACGGGGCTGGGGATGTGGCTCAGTGGTAGTGTGCTTGCCTAGTATTTGGCCTGGGTTTGATCTCCAGTACTATAGGAAAACTAACAGAGTATCACCCCCCAAGTTTTATGTTAAACATTAATTTCATTAAGTAAAAGATAATTTAATTCTAATTGATGAATTGCTAATTTAAATAAAGTGGTATTGATTCAACTAGACCATAAGATGAAGCATGCCTCCCTGCAGGGCACACACAGTAGAGGCTAGGAGTGACAACATATTCTGTAGGCACATGATGGTCATGAACAAATGTTTGCTGAAAGAAGTGGAAAGCTGCTGTGCCTCTGACCGTTATCAGAACCCACTCAAGCAAAGATGATAAATACTGTGCTATTTAAATACACATGAAGAAAAGCTTGATTTGTACATTTAGGAAGACATCCACCAAGATTATAATGAAAAGGCCTCTAAATTAGCTCTGTCTATCAGTAAATCAGAAACTTAAAACAGCTTCAGGAATACAACCCTACTTTCATCCGATTTCAGTGCCAAGGAAAGACATCATTAGGTGAGAGAAAGCAAAAAGATTCTTTGGCTGTGAAATCTCAAGAGGGAAATCAATCATTCATTTTACAGATATTTATTTAGTGTCTGTGATTAGTACCACAGAGAGATACAGTGGTGAGCAAAGCACACTCGGTCCCTGTGGTCATGGAAGCTGCATGCTGGCAAAGCAAAACACACAGTGATCTGGGATCTCTACCTTCCTCTGCTACTGCCTGGTTGTGTGAAAGTGGGGAAGTCACATAAGACATCAGACCCTCTATCATTCTACTGTGAAAACGATACGGTTGAAATAAACCATTTCAAAGAAAAGATGCAGATACCAGAGCTCAGTAGTGGGGAGCCATCATTCAATAACGGAATCCAACAAGTCATCTGGAGTCATGTAAAGTCAAAGTCACCCAACATTTTCCTCTATATATTCAAGAACTTATGATTAGGCCAGGACACTGAAGCCTTCTATGACCTAATATATTCCTTAATGCTATACTGACTGGTTGAGTTTTGTCTTATTCATTAGATTTCATATCTTCCCAGTGTCAAATACAGTATTTATCATTTGACAGATCCTATCTATCCCGAGTATGTATTAGAAGCTTTAATCAATAACTGTGAAAACAAAGTACTGAGCTAATATCATGGACAAGGAAAGAAGTCCAAAGAGGTTAAGTGACAGGCCCAAAGCTACACAGCTTTTGATGACAAGTGGAAATAAGCACAAGTCTATTTGATCCCAACCTCCCAGTCTGTGCTAGGAATGCATAACTAAGATTGCTATGTCTGAAGAGTGACTCTCAAACTACGGTTTGCAGAATGATGCTGGGTCAAAATTTAAAAATAAGAATACAACAATCATGTTGGGCTGAGGCTCACTTGCTTGAGTACTTGCCTAGCATCCTAGAAGCCCCAGGTTTCACCCACAGGACCACAGAAACTGTATACATGCTTATAACTGCACCACTTGGGAGGTACAGGCATCAAGTTTCTGGCCACCCTCATCTACATAAGTATGTTCAGGGATGAATGAGATGTCATAAAAAAATACAGCAAATTTTCCACTAAAATATGTACTTGTATTATAAACTAATTACTACTGAGATGTGACTGCTGCTCAGTTTGTAACATCATGATATTCTTTCTTTTATAAAAGGTAAGAGTTATTTAGTACTAGTAGAGAACAGCTCTCCCTGTTCTGTTTACATGAAATAACAGTGACCCATCAGCTGCCAGTCCTCAGATTTATTTGATGTAAGGTTTTTCAAACTTGTTGAAATTTAAGTATCTATAAAAAATGATTTAGACTGTATAATGAGTACTACAATTTAACTAACTTGCAAACAATGGAATTAAAACTACAGTATTGGGGCAGGAGAGATAGCTCAGTCGCCAAGAGCATGTTCCACTCTTTCAGAGGACCCAAGTTTAGTTCTCAGTTCATTCTGGGTCACTCCAGCTCCAGGGGATCTGATACCCTCTTCTGAAGTCTGTAGGCTCCTGCACTCCAGTGAATATAACCACACAAACATACATAGATACATATAAGAATAAAAGCAGTCTTAAAAACTGCAGAATTTACCAGGAACTTACAGAGATTTTGGAAACTGAACAGTTATATTCAGAAAAAGAAGACAGTAAGTTAACCATGCATGTTATCTTATTTTGAAGCTTTCAAGGAAGACTGTAAAAGTGGAAAACACTCCTCACAGAAACCAATGGCGATAAATGGGGGTTTGCTTCTTTTCCTTTCTTTCTTTCCTTTCTTTTTAAATTTTTATCTGTTTATTTAGATTTATTTATTTTTATTTGTACAAGTGTTTTGTTTGCCTGTATGTATACCTACTGTTTGTACGTTGCCTGCAGAGACCAGAAGAGGGTGATATATCCGCCATGTGGGTGCTGGGAACCAAACCTAGGTCCTTTGAAAGAGCACCAAGTGCTTATAACCCCTGAGCCATCTCGCCAGTCTGATTGATTGATTGACTGATATTGGGTCTCATATTCCAGGTTGGCTGGAACTTGAAATCATCCTGCTTCAGCCTCCTGAGTGATGGGATTCTAAGTGTACACTACCACACCAGCTTCTATTTCATTTTCAAGTAATAGAAATCCATCCATTAGCTGAAAGAAAAACAATAATACCACGTGGGGAAGAACTGGAGTAAAGACTGCTGACTTATGATGTGTACTATGACTAGTCTGTTCTTCTACAGGGTCTTTTAACCACTAGATTTTGGATACAACTCAACTAATAACCTACTTTAATTTATTATCGAACCTGCTAGAAATACAGGGTCCTTCAGGAAAATTAGAAAAAGGCACATAGATAGTAGAGTTGGAAATTCAACTTGGATCCCTTTTTCCCTCTAGTATACCACCTCCTGGGCAGTCAGCAGAGGACACAGCTATAAAAACTTCCTTTTCATGCTAGTATTACCTTTCCTTGAGGTCGGGGAACAGGGATAGCAAATCTTCACCAAAAGTGCAAATGTCATTGTCCTTTTTTTGTCTAATAATGAAAACTAACATGTGGCTATTGTTTAGTATATTTCAATAAACATACCATCTATCACAGCCAGAGTTTCAGGACCACTGAATACACAGAAAGGAAATAGGAAGTCTAGGGCTCCTGGTCTACTTCAGGTGTCACAGGCTCACAAGAACGTGCCTACACCTAGGTAGTGAGCATGGAGGACCATGTGCAAGATTCACTCTGGGGGCTATGAGCTTTGTGCTGAATGTGGGTTGCAATCACACCTGTTTGGCTAGCACAATTTTTTTAAACGACAAATGCTTCTAGGTGGAAATATGCTGCCTCAGGATGGGGAATGGACCAGACCACTGCTATATCACTTCTGTGGCTCTTGTAACATTTGGGCCTATAGTCCCTGGATAAAATATAAACACTGCTGTGATTAGATAAAAAACTTCTATGTGGTGAAATTAACTGTTTAGAGACAGAGAAATTTCTAGATAATGAAAGCTAGTCTAACTTCAAGCAACAATCATTTATTTTATTAATGAGAATCTTCTCAAATATACCACTGAAATATATTTCATTGTCTCTTTAAATAAGTAATACTAACAATTTCCATTTTTTATTGACTTAAAGGTATTATTACAAATAGTCCTTACTAGGCTGACTAATCACACTACTATGGCTCTTTAATAGCAGTTTTCCTACTGCGACGCTAAGTCTCTTTTAGCTCTTCTGCTGAGGGCTGAGAGATCAAATAAGCAAACAACTAAAGAACTGTAAAAACAAAACCTTTTAAAGGATTTAAATGGGGGAATAAAATCAACAACTGCCGTTACCACCTTTTGCTGGAAGCTTATTGGGTACACAACATTGCTGAGACTGTCTTCCTTTTATTTAAGGATGGCATGGAGAGATAGAGAAGTTTCCCTAAAAACACACAGGTAATAAACTGATAGATCAGGCCTTAAAACCCAGAGCTAATTCTAAACCACATGTTCCCAACAACCATCTTACAATGCTATGAGTTTTGTTTTGTTTTGGTTTTATTTTAGGCATTTTAAGATATTTTTTCCAAGGCTAGTGTCATATCTCATAGAGAAACAAGCTTTCTTATGACAGAATGCCAAACACATGGCGTAGTCCTAGTCTTTAGATTCTGAAAGTAGAAGGAAGAAGCAGGATGAGATGTTTTGAGCTTGGGACAAAGAGAACAGAACTGGGAATCTAGAAGCTGAGAGCCTCATATCTACCCATTATCGGATTTTCAATAAGCCACTTAGTCTCTCAACTTCAATTTTCTCATTTGTGAAATAAAGATAAATACCCACAAACCACAAACAGGCTTTTTGGGAAATAAAGACAACACTAGGGAATAGCACGGCCCAGTACCCAGCACAGAGACAATGCTTAGGATGGCGAATTGCATGTGGGTTTCCCTACCTGTAAGGTGGTACTCATGGGGTTGTTTCAAAACTACTTGAAGCAATATGTGTGAATTCTTTTCAATTTTAAAAAATTTATTTATTGGGGGTATATGTGTGTTTACATGTGTGTACCTGTGTCTGTGTGTTTGTGCAGTGTGCTAAAAGAAGAAATCAAGTTTCCTGATCTCTCTCCCTGTGCCTTATTCCTTTGAGACAAGGTCTCCCACTAAACTTGGAACTAGGCTGGTGTCCAGCAAGCCCCAGAGATTCTGTTTCTGCCCCTCCCCAACAGCATGGATGCTGGAGATTTGAACTCAGTTCCATATACTTAAATAGCAAATGCTCTTACCTGCTTAGCTATCTCCCCAGATCCAATATGTGCGAACTCTTCTACTGAGATGTCTGATACACAGGAATCATTCAATAAATGTTTGCTATGACTTTTATTATTAGTCTATTATTACGTGCTCACTCTCGTATCAGAGTTCTTTCAGAATGAACTTGCAATCCTAAAAGATGGTACCTGGATTCCATTACTGACTGAGAAAAAGAGTATGAAAATGTACAAGGCAGGGCAACTCAGAGGTAGAGTGCTTGCCAGGCACACACCACCGGTTCTGTCTTCAACACACAGAACGAACGACCAAATAACTACCTAAATAAAATACACCAGTATCTTAATCTTTTCATCAAAATGTACTAATACATGAATAATATTTTTCTTTGAAATTTAAAGTTTGTTTTCCTTATTAAAAAAGCCACTCTAAAAATGCATTTGTGTCAAAATATGGGTCAACAGTCACAGAACTTTTGATCTAGAATACGTTTTGTACTATTTCACCTAACAAAAAATGAGAATATTCCAGTATTACAAGTTCTAAGCTCAATTTTTATCACTCTTTTCATACTGGAATGCCAATATTAAGTTTTCTTTATTTTTCATGAGAAGCCTTGCTTTGTTTTGCTGTGGGGAAAAATAAACAGTGAAACTTACCTCAAATACATAACCTTCAGGCAGCTATTGGTTTTGAAACTAACAATTTTTCTGTAGAGCCAGTATACAGACTTTGTTAGGTTCCTAAACGTATGGCCTTGATTTAATTTTTTTCACAAAAAATAATTGTGAATTTGAATATGAGTCTATTTAGGGCAATATGTCAGGTTATATTTGGAAAAGAACTAACATTTTTTTTAAAAGCCATTTAATTGTGAGATACTGTGGGCTTCTACAGAAGAAATTCCCTCATGTTTCTGCATGTCTGAGTGACAGAATACAGAGAATTGGTGCAGACTAGGCCTCACACAGAAAAGACCTTCCTCTAGAGATAAACAGACTTTGCAGACAGGCATGGGGCGCTTCCAAATACGGGTTCTTGCAGGTTCCACTGGCTTCATATGTGGAAACAATTCCCTTTAAAAGGTGACAGGCTTCAGAAGCACTTAAGCCACTGCTCAGGAAGGACAATGTCAGGGCCACACAAGCAAAGACCCTGATCTGGTCCACTCGAATTGGCACTCAAGAAGCTGTGTTTTTAGTAAACCTGCACATTCAGATTTTCACCCACACTCTGATTGCTCACGCTCGGCAACATCAGGTCACTACCTTCCAAAATTTCCCCTGGATACCTGCTTTGTTTGCCAGCCTTATACTTATGAATGCACAGATACCTTCCTGCCAGCAGCATTATAGATGACACTGCCTTTCCAGTTGACTCAACAGCAGAAGGCAAAAACCTATCCCAGTCTCCTAAAATGATGCACAACCTAACTCTCAACTCTGCTTTCTGTATTAGATATCAATTGAGATAATTAAACACTTTGGCATGTGATAATGAAAAAGAGGAGATTTGACTTCAGATGGCCCTTCTTTGGGATTAGGAACTTAACCTCCCTAGACCTTGGTATTCTCATTTGTCAAATGGGAACAACAGCAGCAACCCTCTAAGATCATTATGAAGAGCAAATGAGGTGTATGCCTGTACCACAGAAGGCAACAAATGGCTGTTCCCCTTTTATAACAAACCTATTTGAGTTTCTAGAAGACATATAATTAACCCATTTGAGTTTCACATCTTGAGTGGGTCTCATGCTGGGCGGTGACTCACAAAGAGAGTGATAGAAAGTAATAAAAAGTAGTAGGCAAACCAATAAATCTACAAACCAAATAAACAATGCAAGCAGATAAAATATGACCATTTGCCTGATTTTCAGAGCAAGAACATAAGACCAACCACACCTGGTCACTTTTAACTGTTAGGCGACTGCTACAAGGTTGGTAATCATGTTTAAACTCTGCAATCTTTCAAAGGAAAATCATTTGCTATCATTTAGTAAACACTTCTTTGGGCTGCACACCTGGAACACAGTTTCCAAAGTCTGCAGACTCTCTCACATCTTGGGTACATATTTCTCCTGGGAAATGTAATGCGGTGCTTATATTTGAGACCACACACTTTTCCCACTCTGTCCACTGTATACTAGAAGGTATAGCTTATTTCTCTGACGCCTAGCTTCGGCTGCTCTGAAACTGCTATGAATATCACCCTGGGCTTCAAAATGCATTCTGGGTACATTTTTAAGGGAGATAATCTAAAACAGCATTTCCAAATATTGAACATCCATTCAATCATTTTAAGATGCAATAACATAAAAACCAATCAAGTTCTGCTTTAATAGATTATTGCCCCATGTAAACACCAATTCTTTATACTTTTTAATTAAAATGGTCCTCCTTTCCATGGAGTTCCAGGTGATCTAAGTCATTTCTGGAGACAGTCCACCAGTCCTTTGGGAGCAACTCTGGTATAAATCAGTAGTGACTCTTGCAGGTGGACAGGCCACCCACAAAGACAGCGTTTACTGAGTATCCACATCATGTCTGTGGGAAATCAGACTCCACAGATTTTTCAACAAAAAAGAGACAGACAGAGTCTCAAATAATAGTTTTGCTTACAATAAAAATCATGGTCCCAACCAATCACACTGCTGATGCTCTGATATCAATTATTCACTATCAGAAAAAAGATTTTATTACATAAAATATACTAAGAGGAAATGTTAGCCTAATGCTATAAATTTCAAATCATCTTGTTAATTCTAATATGGTTGTTTGATATCACAGACACAAACATAAACACTAATATATCTTCACATTATTATTCTTTGTAGTAAAAAATATACCTGCCATTCACTTACAGGAATTTATAAAATAATAAGAAATATACCTCTAATAAACCACAGTCTATAAATTATAACATGAAGTCAATAACAAGCTATAAAAAACAGTGTTTTGCAAAAATGTGCTATACTACAGAAAACAGAATTTTATTGGTTCTTAGGCACATTTGTTTAAATGATAAATTTAAGGTTTTCTGTCCAAATTGCCAGAAAGGATAAAGCAGGCTCAGTCTAAGCACTGGAAAGATATCTCCATCACATAACCATCTGAGAGATACACTTCCTACAACCTCACCTCAGAAGAGTATCATGGCTGATGATGGGGGCATGCGTGAGCTAGGCACATAAAGGACTGGCAAGGCAGAAATCCAAGCACAGCCACAGGTGTCAACTGTAGCAATTCTTCCAGAATTTTTGCTATGGGATAACTGTAAATCTCACTGTTCAAGTTGTCAATCACAAATCTCCACTATGGCACAGAGAAGTTATCTCTCACATTTCACATTCAACGACTCTAATTATTACATAAGAAAACAAAGATTTACAAAGTATATATATATGCAAAGAAATGATTCTGGAGAACTGTTTTCAGAATCTGCCAATTTACAAGATTCAAAGATCAAAGAAGGAAATTTAAATCTCCACACACAGTTGAATTTTCTCATACGTTTAACAAAAACATTTGATTACTTTTAAAACGTGCTTTCCAAAAGATAAAAGCTAAAAAGCATTGGAAGTGAAATGTAGTTGAAAAGCTATCTTAAGCTATTATTTTAACTTATGCTTGAATCAATGAATAAAAATGCAACAGAGATATTATTACAGATTTTCATATGTTAGGTGCATTTATGGAAATAAAAGAAAAAATTCAATGTCTGAGAGAAACAGCAAATCAGTTCTTATGTAGATTTGTTTCTAATTTACTACGAAAGAACAAAACTCACTTAGATTCAGAAATGTTTTTATGCAGGTATGTTAAATAGACTTTAATGTAAAATTTCTAAGTATGTATTCAAGTTGAATATATTTGAAATTTTATAGTTTTTTCATCGCTTAGCTTTTAATGTTAAATGTTCTTCAAAAAATTCTAAAGTAACTTCACACATTTACGTTACAAATATTTTTCAAGATTTGTTTTTTATATTTACTGGTATCTTTGTAAAATAATAAAAACAATGTATACTTGAAAGTATATATTTAAAGTTGTTAGAAGGCATCTTAAAATATGCAAAAGAATTATATAGCTATACTTTTGTTATATTAATTATACTAAAGAACATTAATAATAACAGTCCTTTCCATTTCTATTTCCATACACTACAGTCAGCACAAGAAACATTCCTGTGACCAGTGGCTCAATGGCGCAGCCTATGTGTAGAAAAGTATAATACAACTTTAACTGGTGCCAACTACAGCCAGTCATCTAAATTATAAAGGCTTGAAAATAGAATGTAATTTTGAAAAATGATCACAAAAGAATTTATCCCCTAATGTATTATGACTTTCATTGCTATTTATAAAACTCCTTAAAATAAAAGGAAATATGAATAAAGCATACAAATAAAAAAGACCTACTTTTTAAAACATGAGGTATTATAGTCTTTAAGTTTTAAATTGCCTCTGATTAAAACTGACAATTTCCCTCCATTTTCAAAACCTTTAAAGAATCATTTTTGTGGTGAAGTTAATATTCTGTAATAGTTTTAAATGTGTCACACTAACGCATGACATTGGTGTTAGTGATTTCTTTAAAACAGTACTTTCCTCCAAATACTAAACATATACAACACTTATGAATTCTAAGTCAGAAAAAGTATTCCAATTTAACAGTCGCATTAGGTTGAGTAAAGAGATGCCACTGTTCTTTGGCACAGGAGACAGGAGGCTAAATCAAACCGGCTCTGGTATCCCATGTACAAACCTGATAAATATATTAGCTTTCCTAAATTTCTTTTCATCTCCATGTAGTATGTTTCTCTAATCAAATACTGAGGGGGAGGGATGCTGTTTCAGTCTAAATCATCTCCTACAACTGTGTTAAGGTAAATATATATCTATGTATGTTTGAAATATTAACCTAGCCAATTGCCTCAAAAATATCATTTACAAAGACCCACTGCGCTACTCAAGTGTGAGCAAAAAAAAAACCAATGAAACTATTTTCTAGGTGTGCAATGAAAGCCAGCATTCTCCTGCATCAAATTCAGTTTCCTGTTATTTGTCTCTTCTAAAAGGCCAGAAGCCACCACACAGGGAAGACCTGTCCATAGACCCCCAACTTTTCTCCCTTTATGCAGAGCTGATTAATTCTAACAGAGAAAAGAACTGTGTGATCAAAACTTGCTTTCACTCCTCTTTTATATTATTAAAAAAAGGGGGTGACCCTGTAAATTTACTCAAGCTGCTGAAACCCAGAAGTGCAACCACTCAGAGGAGCCGTGTTGCAAATCGAGGCAATCAGAAACACAGCCTCAGTGACGCTGCAGCTTAACCATTTCAATCTCACAATATGAGAGTTTTTAAGAATGTACTTCAATCACACAGTAGAGGTCTCATCAATGTGACATTGACTGCAGGAAAATAAATTCACAGTGAAAACAAGCACAATGTGCTGAAAAGCTGTCTCTGCCTCATTGCTACTTTATCTTTCTGTTGTTTTAGTAAAAAGAAATCAGTGAAACACTGAACAAAACTAAAACATAAGCCACCAAAAATATTTGTTTGTTTATTTTAGTTACTGCTAAATAATTAAATTCCAAAAGCTCTTTTCATTCTGTAAAAGTTGTGGTTGCATTTATTTATTATCTCTCTCTCAAGGTCAGATTTATTGATTAAGAATGTTTATAAACTATTTTCTGGATGAAATTGGAATTTTTTTATCATTCACTATCATTTCATAGAACAAAGTTTATAATTCTTAACATTTTAGTTGGCATTTTAAATACCTTAACCTTTCAAAATAAACTTCTTGATCTCTTATGCTTTAAAATCATATTGTAAAGGACCTGACAACTTACAAAGCTACAATGTTAAACTCGAAAGTCATAAAAAGAGATCTTGCTCTCCCCAAACCACCCACAGACATTCTCATGTTGAACAGCCAGTCCATGTTTAAGGGATCATTCTGTTTTGAAATAAAGCTAGGGATATTCTAAGAAAAACCCCATGGAACAAATTAAAATTAAATTTCTGCGTAAGTTCTACTTCAGTAATTTCTCAACTTAATTGTGCAAAAATATATGGGTGCTAATTTGATATTAATAAATTAAGACCATTAGCGACAGTCTTTCATTGCTGCTCTCCAACAATTGTCAATGACACTATTTTCTGCTTGCATTTCCTCAAGCGTGTTAATGTATCTTTGTTTAGGCTCACAAGTCGAATGGTCAATGTAAACAGTCAATGAAACATCAGGGCTGGAAACCAAGTCCACTGAGAGGGCCTATGGAGAGACCATTTGGTCTACTGCCAAGTATGTGATAAGGCTACAGTTCTGAAAGGCTACTTAGAGATTTTTTTTTTTTAATATATGATGAATGAATCACTCTTTTAAAAATTCTCAAAATTCTTTGTTTTGCATACAAAGTCCATCAAGGAGGAAGGCCAGTCTGCAAGGTGAACTTAGTACTACATGGGTTAGAGTCTTTGTTTGCAGTCCTAACTGGGGATTGTACCTTAGCTACCGTAGTTCAAGCGTAAAAATACTTTGTCTGTAATACTATATACTGTTGCCAGTGACCCTCTAAATCCTTGAACCAACTGTGTCTTCTGGTGTCACAGAAGATAATGCCAATTTATTGCAATGTGTGGCTTTTTTTTAACTGATTAAAATTAAGCCGTAAGCACGTGACAATGGAATTAGCACATTTAGAGAGTCTGTTTTCCCACATCCCATTTTGCGCCAGTGCGGCTGGTCCCTGCAACTCTACGCGGGTGCAATTTTAATGACTTTGCTGTGTTTTGATGTTCTTATGAGAAAAGCACAGCTTGGTGTTTGTGGAGAAGGTAGATACGGGGGCTGAGGAGCTGCGATTGGGAACATGGTGACACGGCTTCTGCCTTCCGATAGGATCGGTGTCATTTTCCTTTCAGTGATAAGACACCTCCTCTGCCAGTACCTGATTAGGGAAAATTTTATTATACAATTCACTTTTATCGAGTGAGGATTGAGTGATAAACGGTTCAGCCTCAGGGAAGAAACAGGAACACACTTCCCCCCTTTCACATTCTACCTTTCCCCTTTCCTTCAAAAAAGATGATTCTATTTTAGGTATTATTAATGGTATAAAAGAACTCCCCACAATGTGTGATTGTGATGGTAAAACTATGCGAATCAAGAGACACTTAAATAGTGTTATAAAACAGAACCTATTTTCTATAGTTACATATTTATTCTCTCTCTCCTCCTCTCTCCTTCCCTTCCTCGTTCCTCCCTCATTCCCTCCACACCTCCACACCTCCACACACACACACACACACACACACACACACACACACACATGCACATGTACTTCTAACAGATAAGATTGCTTTTTAACCCCTTTTCCATTTTCTGGAAGTTACCTGATATTTGTTACTTGGGAAATGTAACACCCTAAAAAAATCAAACAGAAGCAGTACTGGCTCAGTTATCTTAAATACACTCACATTTTATAATTATCTTCAGAAATTAGCATTTGCAAGCAGAATTAGAGGCAGACATAAGGAGAGGACTGCAGCCTTATTCTTGACTGCATTCTAATGTTCTAAGGAGGGAGGTGAACAATGCAGGTGGCTTAAAAATAACAAGACATAATGTTTCTGAAATCTGACAGTTTAATAATGAGAGTTTAGACTTCAAGTGTCCGAAGTTACATACATTTACTCCTGATAAACTGGTCATGACTTAGGAATATTCCTCACAACTACTTAAAAGGTTACTTGAGGAACAGAAAAATAAGTGCCTGACATTATTTGTTTTAGACACTTTCCTTTTCTAGTGAAAGGCTCATCAATGACTCGAGAATCCATCCTAGCTTCATGAAACAAAATACACTATACCATGGCTGAGAATCACTAGCAGCATTGGCACATTCTTGAACAAACAAGAGAGTTTGATGACAGATTTCTAAATTGGAGTGTGAAAAATAATGATTTAAAAAATCAGAAAAACAATTTCTGTTGATGGAAAGCCATTCTGAGAATAACAGCTTCTAGTTTGTAACTGTCTTCCATATATATTTCTAAGGCCTCCCAAAATGCTTTCTTTAAAGATTTCATTTTAGAAGTTTTTCAAATGCTGATTCTGGTATACTATTCTGTATACTATGCCAGTGAAGGTTTTAGTTACCACTGATGAAAGAATCATGTTAAAATATCTAACTTCACTGAGTTAAATTGCCAAATTAGAGAAAGAAGAAAAACCAATTTTCAAAAATCAGTGCTAAGAACTGACGGTGCTCTCAGTTTAAGGTTGACTCCTTTAGTATTTGTCATTCTCCTCAGTGACAAACAAGAATGGGTGACACAAAGACAAGCCACTGCTGGCAAATGCCTCTGGTCCAGCCTTTTCTCTCTCTCCTCTTTGTCTCAGGATTTCAGGGAGACAAATATACCCAAATTCACAATGGCTCACCATTATCACACTGCAGCCTAATTTTCACTGCTAATTCTCTAGCCTAAAAACAATTACCAAAGTAAACTTGGGAAATTATAATTGGTAAATAATGGAGAAGAAACACAGCTCAACAACTAAAGTATGCGGTAAATTAAAAAGAGAATCCAGACTCATTATTGGCTTAAAATCTTTACCACCAAATACTTATTAGTGAGTATACACCAGCTGCTTGGTGGACCACATTAAGTAAAGAATTCTTTTCTTAATTATAACTTTGCTGAGTAAGATGTAACAGTCTTTTAAACAACAACAACAGTATTTTTCAGAGAACGTCTTGAATGCATTAAGAATTTCACCACCATGGGAGGCAGATAAAAATTCTAAAATGCCAAAAAGCCACAATATATTTTCTTAAAGATGGTCTGCAAAATAACTCTAATTATTGCAATGCAAAGGGTGAGTGGAAAGCTTTTTGCAATAAGCACTTTATTTGCAGTAAAGAAACACAGATGCCTATTTACTTATTATTTTTATTTTAAGTGTATGAGTATCTTGCCTCCATGTATGTCAGCGCACCCGTGTTGTACAATGCTCACAGAAGGTCAGAAGAGGGTGCTAGATTCCCTGGAACTAGAATTATAGACAGTTGTTAGCCACCTTGTGGGTGCTGGGAATTGAACCCAGGTCCTCTGCAAGAGCAGCCAGTGCTCCTAACCACTGAGCCATCACTCCAGTTCCCACAGGTGCCTACTTCTTCCAATTCTTTAAGTCAAAATGCCCCTAAGGAAGCATCCATTTTTAGGGAGTACACGAGCGAAACTGAGGGACGGATTATTGGTAGTTATATCAAAGACAAGTGGTAAGAGCCTGATGGGGTGGAGCCAGCTTTAGAAAGGTAACATTAAGACAGAAACAAATAATGAGAAGGATCTCCACCAAGTTCTCACATATAGCAGAGACACACATGTTCAACAGGGGCAGGTATCACTATTTTCTTTTAAATATCTTCTTTGTAAGTTACGTGCTTTAACTTTTAATTATTAAAATTAGTGAGAATTCTGAAGACTTTATTACTGTTAGGATAACTCTAGTAATAAAAATGTTTTAAAAGCAAAGAACTCTGAATAGAAAATCTCCCCATATTAAAGACTATTTTATGCAACATTGACTCTAAACTTTCTACTTACTCTGACAGGGAGGGTCTTTCAAGGACAGATGCCTAAAGTACCAGTCATGAGAGCAATAATCCTGTCTAGGCCAGTGAGAAGCTCAATGACCAACTAGTTTTTACCATTTCCTGTGACCTAGAGCAGGGCACACTGTCTGCAGGTGCTCGTGAGCACCATCACATATCATGTCTCTTCATTCTGGCTGCTGATCTGTAGGAAAGAAAATGGAATACCATTTCCAGTTTAGAAAATGTTACTGTCTGCCAATTTTATTTTCTTATAGGATACCCACATGAAGTGTTCTCTCGGTCTGGAGAGCACAATGCCTTTCTATTCTGTCACAAGCATCACCTAGAATGGCTGGGAGCATCTGTGTGTACAGAACGAATATTTTACTGAAGTAAGAGGGCTCCCTGATTGGTCAGTCACAAAACGGAAGGCGTGAAGGGAGGCATAGCTGATGAAGAGACCATCCGCTGTGGAAACGTGGCTGAGCAGGGTTGCAGCACCAGGGGTGCGTGGAAGGTGAGGGAAGAAGAGGAAGACCCCCTTTCTGTGGTTGCATTTGAAGTGGGAAGGAGGCCTGCAGTGAACAAACTTCAGATGTGAAGAACAAAAGGCCAGGTTTTCCCCTACACCATCGCTCTACCTTTTTCTCAGTACTGACTGGGGATGAAGTCTCAGGCAGAAGCCCTACAGAATTATGTTTGACGCCCTGCATTTATTAGTTAGCTCTATCTTCCAGATATTTAGGATACGGTATTCATTAACGTGACTAGAATAATTAAATGGAGTAATGTTACTAACCTGTACCTGACGTACATTTAGAAGTATCTATGTTATTTATAACAGAATCTGTACATCAATATAACCAACAACCAAAATCTTAAATCACTTAAAACAACTAAAAATTGTGCTCAGCAACTAGCAATGTGGTTTAAGCTTCTTTAGGCATTCCCCCCACCCCACCCCCATTCCTTTAAATGAATAATTTGGAAGACGGTAGTTCCTAAGCTGATGATGGATCTGAGGTTGCCAGTTACAGGAACACTTAAGCGCCCATTGGCACAGCAAGATTCAAAGCCCTGGTAGGCTTCAAAGAAGCACTTTTTTTTCTTCTTCTTCTAGAACTCTTTGCTTTAGTAAAGCTGCAACCACAATGTTCTCTCTCTTAATGCCACCATAAAAAATCAAAACACTTTAAAACAAATTGATGTACTCTTTAATACAGTCATCACATCATCACAGGACCCTTGCACCCTGCGTGGTGACAACCATAGGGATGCAGACCACACATCTCTCTCTTTGTTGCCTGCTTCAAGGCTTAAAGAAAAATGGAGAGAGTGTGTGTCTCTCAATCGAGATATGGGCACCTTTGATTGACAAGACCTAATCAGCTTATCTCTATACTAATAAAGTTGGGGCCTGTGGTGCTGGTCTAAGCCTAGTACCAAGTGAACTTTTACTAGCCAAAGCCTCATGGGCCAAGTCTCAGGCTCTGCTTCTCTAAACTCCTTTAGATCAATTCTTAATGGGGTATTTTCATCTTGATAAACCTCTATAGTTTTCATTCATGATGGCTGTAGAGGCAATTTAGCTAGATGAATTGCCTAAAGCAAGGACTTCATAATCAGCCTATGATAAGTATTTTATGTACATGGAATCAATAAGCTATCTTTTCCAAGCTCTCTGTATGAAGCAAAAAGTATCTTGTTTTGAAGTATCATTTTTCTTTTAAGTGACTTTATTTATGTGATTTTTTTTCAATTAAAGGATGACAAGATCCTCTGTACATTAGGAAACAAACAGATCTTTTAAAAAATTTCTGTTGTTTAACACTATTAGATTGTCAGTTCCCTAGAATGGAGTCACAGACTGTGGTTTTCTTGTCTCCACCAGTCTGGTACTTTTGTGACACTGATCTGCTCACACCAGACATGTTTCCTGACCAATGGGAATAAAGAACACAAAACCAAGAAACACACATGGACTGGAGTTGGAAGAGGTGAGTTTACAAGCATACATGCATTGTCCCCTTGGGGTTGACCGGTAGGCCACTCGTTCAAATCACTTGCTGCTCAATTCAAGAACAATGTGTTTGTAATTATCTGTTTGAAATTACTATGTAGCGGTAAAGTTGAGAGTTGAGGTATAAACAAACTAATTAAGACACCAGCGTGGAGCCCTGGAACGAAGAACCATGACACAAGTGTGGAATAAGAGTCAACAAAGGTACGCATGTTCCTTTTACCTTTCACATACAGTCACCCAAAGACAAAGGTGGACTCTTGATAAAGCAGCTGTATGGAAATACCAATGGTGGAGGGACTTTCTGAAATAATCACTGTTCAAATATGAACATGTATTTAGAATACAAGTAGATATGCCATGCATACCTGCTGTCACATAGAAACAGTTCTTCAAACCTTTCAGTAGCGCTGTTTCAAATTACAATAGACCTTAGGTATTATAATCACCTGTAGAAGAGGCGGCAATTTTTGACACATTCCGAAATGAAGTTTTCCACAGATTATAAGAAACCTTGAGCAGTACTTTCCACCCTGATTGTAGTCTTCATGCTGTAATTGCTTTACACAAAATCCACTCCAGTCTTATCACTCAATATTATCTTTACTGCTGAACATCGGAAGATAATTTTGCAATAAAATTTAATTTACAGGGCTTATTTTCCACTAATCTCCTAGCAGAGGAAATGAAACCAGTCAAGGTACTCACTCCATGCTATGACCTGAATGGTATTTTTTTATTTCTGGAATAGCAATATCCCAAACATGTCAATTTTATCATGTTCAAAGGCTAAATATTTAAATTGTTGAAACTTTGTGCCCAAGAGAGAAAGTAAAATAGGCTATTAAGAACATGTATAAAAATAAGACTCTTCAAGTGATAAGGGTCCCTTGGGGAAAGATTTTCTTCCATAAGATAAGAAGCAAAATACTTAATATAAAAACATGGCACCAATGAAGGTATTTTATTCAAAGTATTAATCTCTCAGTATGGTCAATAATATTTGAATTTTTTTTTAAAAAGCTGAAAACTAGTAATAATACATGGGCAGGAAACATCAAAATTTAGTTTTCTGTGTAAAAAGACTGTCATATTTGTAATTCAATGGGCTGACTATTGCTTTCATTTCTTAAATTTAAATGTACAGATGCAGTGCAAACTTTGGTCTATTTCATGGGCCATTTAGCTTCTACTGGTTGCCTAGGTCTTATAGAGCATGCATTTCTTAAAAGGTACTTGAAAAGATAATATGGTTCCCATAACAGTGAACTAATTTCACAAATTAAAGTGAAACACAAAGAAACTCTATTATTCAGACTGACGTGATAGTGTCTTTGTAATGTTGCAAAGAATCTGAAGAATTCCAGTAAAAACTCTAATTTTTTAACAAAATTAGATAATTAAAAAAATTCATGGCCATTAATAGAGTGTGGCATTAAAGCTTTATACTGTCTCAACCACATTTAAATCCCTCTGCCTGTTTTCAAAGTTGTACAAGGCCAAACATACTAAATCATTTATGAGTGTTTTTAAGAGTTGAAATATCAGAGTTATGTATTGGCAGAAGTTTTGTTCTGACATTTGAATTTATGCAACAAGCACTGCTAAGACATTTCAAGTTATGCAAAATCTGACATTTCTATGTTAATAAACAAAGCGATGATTTGAAAAGCCACTTCTTAACCAATACCTAAAACTTAGACACTTAAAAAAACTTTAGCTGCATGGGCCTCTAATATCCATATACACACAAGAAGTTCCTCCCCAGAAGTTTGAATGTCTATTCATATGAAAGTACATGCTAGGCATTCCTCTGTACAGACCTCCTGTACTTATACAGAGAAAATCAAAGCATCATTTTTCCCTCTTCAGAACATTTTTTTCATTTCTCATAAATAATCAGAATATCCCTGTTATGAACTATAGATAATTTTAACTTGTTTCCCAAATGTTAACTACTATATTAATAAAATGTAACACTTTGCTGAGCAGCATGAATATCAGGCAGCTATGATTTAAAAGAACGAAAATACGTGATCTCTGTGTACAGTAATCATCTCTTTCAAGCCCTAAACTAAAATGTCGATTTGGACATGATGCTCTCTAACAGAAACAGTATAGACTTCTTAAAAACAATGAAATAAGTGGGGTGAAAATGGACAAAATGTGTAACACTTACAAGGCATGAATTAGCAAGCAGGCATTGGCTTTTGTTTGAGGTCAATAACAGCTCTTTATTGATCTCAAAAGTTAATACCTAATAAGGTCAATACAAGATCTCAACTGTCAACAAATCTGGATTGGAGCTTCTCTCCTTCCACATAGAATTACTGCTCAAATGGGTACAGCTGTGTTTGGACAAACCAAGAACTCGCCATTATAAAGGTAGAATACTCAAACAGGGCAAAGAAGATAAAAATATAGGGAAAGTTTAAAAAATCTGAGAGGGTAAAGTTTTTTTGAAGACATTGACCTTTAAATATAAACCCTAGTATTATAAATTGGCCAATTTAATAAGTAGAAATGAAATAATTGATATTGACAAGTAGAATCTCTGTATATACACATACAGTGTGTATCTGAAAAATTATGACATGAAATAATTTTCCCAGGCTAGGCTTTTGGCACTATTAAAGTTTTCTGACAATTTCATACAGGTGTGCAATGTACTGTGATTATCCCTGCCCCTCTTCTCCTTCTCCCACTTCTCAACTTGTGCCCACCTACTTTGTTGTTCTCTCTCTCTCTCTCTCTCTCTCTGTCTGTCTCTCTCCTCACCACATCTGGAGAATCTATCCACAGCTGCTCTGTTCATAACCCCAATAGTCATGTCAAACCCAGAAGACATCATATCATCCTCTGACTCTTAGAATCTTTCTGTGCATTTTTTGTTTTGCTCTCTGGCTTTTAGAAGGGTAATAGAAAGGACAGTGTGGTGCTCAGAATCACCTAATCAGGCACCTCACACATGTAAGGAAAGCACTCCATCACTCAGCTATAATCCCAGACCTTAGTTATTTTTTGTAATTGTAAAACTATATATAGTAACCTTTTAGGAAATTATGAAGATGAAAAAGTCTCTGTAATCCTATTGGTCTTATGTAATTATTTTATTGTTACTAGAGTCTATTGTGCTTTTCTAGATTGAAAAAAAAAGAATATCAACTTTCATTCATATAAAAAGTAAAGTGGTCTCTTGATTCCTTCACATCTTAAAGATGAGAGATGGGATGCACCAGAGGAACAGACCACAGCTCCATGTATTGTAAATATGTCCTAGAGTCATAAAATTGAGAAATCTATTGACCTGCTTCTCCTAATTGCCAAATGTTCACACTGTTCTTTTGAGAATTAGTAGAAACATTTAGGAAAGGAGTGGGAATAAAGAAGGAACGAACAAACAGGCCTGAGTATTCACTAATACCAAACTCTGAGTAAGATGATTTCATAGAGACAAGCTCCTGTGGGTTACAGGAAAGGAAAAAAAATATCTACAGAGATAATAGTAGTAATAATAACAATAAAGTTTAAAAAGAAGAGGCCAGGTCTAAAGCAAAGAAAACTAGGATGAGATTGGATAACTATGACGATGACTATAACAATCCAGCCTTTAAATAAACAAGTCTTTTGTTTCAGAATAATTTCAGGCACCAGAAAAGCCTGATGACTCATAGAATTCCTAACAACTCTATACCCAGTTTCCTTTGTTACTATCCTCTTACCTTGCTATGGTACATCTGGCACAAATAATGAGCCGAAATGTCTGTGTGCATGTGCATACATGTGTGTATGAGTATGTACATGCATGTGGAAGCTAGAGGACAACCAGGAGTGCCATTCCTCGGGAATGCCATTCAAGCATTTCCTTTTTTTTTTTTTTTTGAGACCGGTCATTCACTGGTCTGGGACAGGCAGAGGAGGCTGGGTGGCAGGTCAGAGAGCCCTGGGATTTGCCTGTCTCTGCTTCTCCAGGGCACTAACTGCAATGCTTTTTTTTTCCTCCTCCTCCCCACTCTCTCCTTCCCCTCCCCCTCCTCCTCCTCCTCCTTTTCTACTGCTGTGTTATGTTAAATGAGGCTGGCCTTGATCTCTCAGAGATCCCCCTGCCTCTGCCTCCTGAGTGCTGGGATTAAAGCCATGTGCCAGGACTCTCAGCTGTTAGTTGATTTTTGTCTGTTTTGTTATTGAGGTAAGATCTCCTGTAGTCTCACTTGGCCTTGAATTCACTATGTAGACCAAGTCAGCCTTGATTTCATAGAGATCCACCTGTCTCTGCTTCCTGAGTGTTGCAATTAAAGGCATGTACCATGATGCCCAGCTCATTATCTGGATTTTTAATGTGGGTTCTGCAAATTGGACTCAGGTCTTTATACTTTGCAATAAGCACTTTACCAACTGACCTATCTCTCCAGCCCCTGATATATTTTTACTAACTGAAATCGATGCTATTTGCATTTCCTTGGTTTTCCCTAAAGTCCTTTTTCTGTTCCAGGATGCCATGTAGGATAACATACTACATTTAGTCACTGTCTCAAATTCCTTTTGGGACAGTTTGTAATGTACTCTAGAACATGCTTTAGAAATAGAACGTATACATTTTCAGAGATGTAGACACTGTCAACATGTAGACAAAAATACATACAGAAGAATTATCTTTTGTTACAGATCTAACGAATATAAATAAAATTGAGAAGTGAATGAATGTAAACACCTGACAAAAAATAAATCAAATAATACTGGATGCTTTAATGCATCTATTACTAGAATACAGACACTAGAAAAAGTCTCCTTTGTCATAAATATTAGAAAATTCCAATCACCAATCTGGCCTGTTGTCCTCTTTCTTCCACATCTTCTTCACTTGTCTATTAGCAGCTGTGATTTTACAAACTTGCTTATGAAACAAGCAAGAAATAAAAAGTATAACTACATTTGTTTTTACTTTTATTATACAATAGTAATAAGCTATTATTATATTAGAAGGTGGTCTTTCCTAATCTTGCTTCTTGGGATACCAATAGACCAAGTAGTGATTGCCAGTGGCAACAGGTAGAACCAGGGTGGAACTTTAAAAAGTGATGTGTTTTTTTCATTCTCCTTGCTTTGCTGCTGGCCAAATGTAGAGGACTTTTAGACTGTATCAAGAGGGAGAAATAGATGTCACTATTTCAAGCCATTAGGTTACTAGCCTATTTATTATAGCTGCTGGTGCCACTATACAGACCAGTGTAAATGTACTGATCACCTGTGCTGGGTATTTACCTTATCTATCTCTCATGACATTCCACACAAGAGACCTGTAAAGATTTATTTATATATATATATATATATATATATATATATATATATATATTTATTTATATATGCTAGGAAATTAAGAACCAGGAAGGCTGAGGAAATTGCTTAATGGCTCACAGTTATGAAGAGTCAGGGCCATGATCTGAATCTGAGTCTGTCTAGCTGCAAAGCTCTGTGCATCCTCCATCTTGCTCCACTAAGGATAAAGGGTGGATGAAATAACCTGGCACAAGAACTAAGAAGTAATTCCTATACATTCTATAGGCAGAACTTTCTATCCTCAAAGGAGAGTAAAAACAGTACATGTGCTCACTCTACTTAATATAAGGAAGACATGGAACATCTTCACAAAAGATGGGTGGGCGACGATTAGCTCGTTTGAATTTTGTTAGCATTTTCAGATCAAAACAACGCTATACAAAAGTTCAGAAGAGAAAAATACACTCCACCTTTGTAACCTGCTGATAATCTTATGGTGTTTAATTTGAGCGGAGTCCAGCAACTTGCGGAGGGCACGAAAGAACTATTGCTCCACAAGGTTTACAGTTAACAAAGGAGAGAACAGAAAGACTTACTTGTTCTCACAACAGTATGAATTTAAAGAACTATATGGGGTGTGTATTCTACAGGAAGCCCAAGTAGGAAGAAAAATGAAACACTCTACCATGCACACAGCAATGAAAATGAGGGGATTCATTGTAGTCGGAGAATTCACAGCTGGCAGGCAATACAAGTGAGGCAGTGACATGTCTGGCCCATCTTCATGCTTAACTTTTAGAGTCAGTGTTGTGGCTTTTTTAAAAAGGTCTCCTTTTTATATTAACAAAGTCACTCCAGTCAATTTCTTTAACTTACCCACCTGAAAAATCTGAATGATTTTGTAAAACTCCTCTGCTAACAAACTAATACTAGGCAGAAAATTGGTATGATTGTGCAATCTTCTCAGGGTGGAATTTTTTTTCGGGGGGAGGGAGGGTGTTTGTTTTAATTACAGGTCTCCATTATCAATAGATCTGCAGAGAACACTGAATGTTACAGATAATTCAAAGATGTGCTAATGGGAAGAGGGAGACGAAAAGTGGCCATTCTGTGGTGAAACCCAATTAAAACTTAATATCCCTTCAGGTTAGCAAAGAGGACGGAGGCTGGACAAGTATTTTGAGGATCAAACTCAACCTGATGCAATTGATTCTACTTCAGATAAGTTCATTTGTTGCCTGATACCATGAATAACAAGTGTGAGTGTGCTGAATGGGGGTTTACTGCTATTAGTATCCTCCTGTAGATAGTTCATGAGTGTATTAAAGGAGCTTTGTATCTAAGTGCCTAGGACAGTGCCAGGGTCTATCCTTTCCTCAATGACAAAATCTACTTACTCTCCCTCTGGATGGGATGAATCTCTCCACTGTCTTACTTCCAAATGAGAATATCACATGAACTTAAGGCAGTATATTTTCATGTTGTATTGGAGATGAACCAGAAAGTGTATTATAACCAGTCGGTGTCTAATAAACCCAGTAAGAATTTCTTAGGGCCCCAAACTGTTTGCTGAATAAATACTAATGTTCCACTGTGGTCTGTTTAAGTGTCATGAATTACAATGAACTTTGAAAATGAAAATAAAGAAAATTAGCTCCACTGTAAAGGTGTTTCATGTGAATGAAAAGATGGCAGCTTTTAATGTGGGCCAGGATGGAGACAAGTGTACGACCGACTGAGCACCACGGAGGGAGACGGCAGGACTTCTCAACAAGGGGCAGTTTCTAAAGGCCTCTTCCTCATCTGGCTTTAGGTTGGTTTCTTCCTCTCTTTAAATAAATAGGTATTTATTTAACTATGACTTAGAGTTTATATCTTAAGATGCAAAAGGGCAACCAAGCACTGAGCATGAATACAGGCCCACCACGACAGTGTCTTTGATAAAGACTTTACTTGGAAAATGTATCCTTCAATGAAAAAATTACTTTTTAATGTTAACTTTGTTCCCTTTTGGCAACGTTGGAAAACACTGTAGCCCAACAGGAAATACAGACGAAAACTTCAAATGTAGAACACACAAAAAAGGCCATTTTTAAAGCTCATGCCCATCAAGTTTCTCACTCCATGTAAGTCGTACACAAAGTCTTGGTCCAATGGGGACCCATGCTGTGAAGACTCTGAAGCACCCATCTCAGAAAATTCTGTAAAATACATAAACACGGCTGAAAAGAAAAATCCTAGGCACTAGAAGTCAAACTCAAAGAGAAAATAAACATGATTAAAAAAAAATTTTTTTTAAATCTTCCAAAGAAAGTTATGTACGAACAGAACAGCAAGGTCAAAAGCCTAACCACACTTTGCTGTCCTGTGTGAAAGTAAATTGGAATTTTAGCCCTCTGCTTTGGGGTCATTCTCTTCCTCCACCCGTGGAGAAGCAACAGAATAAGGATGGCTTCCTACATATCTTATAAACCAACTGGAAAACTGAGAGGCTTTATGGGGGTAGGGCACCTTAAAAAATGAGTATAATGCTTTTTAATGGATTAAAAATGAACCTGATGAATTCACTTGGACCACCTAAGGAGAAGGTTCTCCAAATAGGTTTTAAATGACATCTTTTTCTTACCATTATGCAGTTTGCCAATATCTGAGAGAACCCTGCAAAGTAAGTTTAAGTACAGCTTAAAAGTTCTCTTTAGGAATATCATCCCAAATGATAGTCTCTGTTATTCCCTGAAGAAACATACATGTTTTTTTGACATGTTCATAGCTTATAATTATAAAGTGATAAATTCATGCTTAAATGACTTTTTTGTTTGTTTGGTTGGTTTTTACACTTACATAGACTTGTAAAAACTTACAGGATGTATGGTCAAGTAATCCCGTATTTAAAAAGAATTTTTATACTCCAACAGAGATATCCTTAAGATTCTGAAAATACTCTATCATTCAAAATAATGAAAAGAGGAACTTTTTCTATAGATAACTTTCTACATCAAAGATTAATTTTATTTTCTATAGAAAATGTTTTTCTCTAAAATATATATGGTTAGATAAAATGGTTACTATCAACCCAGTTGCAGAATCCCATTTTCTCTTCTTATATTACAGAATAACATAAAGTATTAATGTGTTATTTCTGCAATAATTTGGACATGACAGATGGCAGAGGTTTTCTGAATTACAACTTGTGCTTAAATAAAATGACCTAAGCCAATAATTGGAACCAGTGTTTATGGACATAATATCCTCTAGTCAGACAACCCAGGACTGTAATACTGGGCTTTTCTTGTATCCTGGTAGATCTTGATGAAAGTTTGATGAATGAGTGAAATACAATATTTGCCTTTTTCATATACTCTCACTCTACTCTTACCAATATTAGAGAATCAGAAATTTATCCTCAACCAATTAAATCAATTCTGAGGGCAGGACCACATACGAAATATCTCTGGGTCTAAATTCTCAAAAGTCTTATCAAGTAAATTACCAGCAAGTGGAGGAGGGGGTTTCCATAGTATAGTATTCCTGCAGTAGGTGTTAGCTCAGCTTCAAGCTAGCTTATGACTTCTAAAATAGCTTTGTGCATTATTTTCTGTCACATATTTCATTTTACCAATTAATCTTTTCTTAAGATTATAAATAAAAACATTTGGTGATTTATTAAAACATTTTTCTATATACATTCATTTACTTGGAGGATGATACATGTCACACAGGGGGCAGATGTCAGAGAACAATTGCAGGGCCAGTTCTCTCCCTCTGCCATGTGGGTTTTGGGGATGAAATTCAGGACCTTAGATTTGGCGGCAAGCACCTTTACCTGCTGACACATCATGGTGGCCTGCATTTGATGATTTGCACTTTCGAATGAAACCATTACCTTGTAAACAGATATACTAATAAACTATTTAAAATATTTATTAAAGGAGAAAATAAGGTGGGAAAGTAGGAAGAGCAAGAATGTAATGGTTAGAGGTAGAAGACATGTCAATAAATATAGAGGGAATTATTTTAATGATAAAAATAATGGCTTAAAGTCTGATAAGTACTTTGTCTCAATAAATGGTTCTTAAACTGGCTAAAATTTCTAAATATGTTTATAGTGAGTTGAATAGAATAATAATAATGTGAATTAAAAGAAGCAAAAGATAGGTAAAGTTGTAGTATTAGAGTCTTATATTCTATCTTTATAGAATCCTACAAAAGTCTTAGAAGACTCTACCAGTTGTTCAGCCAAGACTTTCAGATAAAGATATAAAGAAAATTATATTGTTTTTTTTTTGCCACTGTTACAAAATGCCTGAGATAATCAACTTATAAAGGAAAAAGGTTAATTCTGGCACATGGATTATGTAGCTTCAGTCCACAGCTTCCTGTGACCAGGAAAAGAATTGCGGCTGGAGTATGGCCAAGGAAACTGTTCACCTCATTGAAGCCAGGAAGCAAAGTCAGAGAGGAAGGGGCTGTGATCTCAAAATAGTCACAAGACTGCCCTCTCAGTAACCTAATCTCCACTAACTAGATATACCATTTCCCAACAGCACTACAGACTGTTGACCAAGCTGTCAAGAAACTGGCCTTGCACTGACATGTAGAGCTGAGGTGAGAAAGAAAGAAAAGAAAGAAAGAAAGAAAGAAAGAAAGGAAGGAAGGAAGGAAGGAAGGAAGGAAGGAAGGAAGGAAGGAAGGAAGGAAGGAAGGAAGGAAGGAAGGAAGGAAGGAAGGAAGGAAGGAAGGGGGGAAGGGAGGGAGGGAGGGAGGAAGGGAGGGAGGGAGGGAGGAAGAAAGGAAAAGAAAAGAAAAGAAGGAAAGGAAGGAAGGAAGGAAGGAAGGAAGGAAGGAAGGAAGGAAGAAAGAAAGAAAGAAAGATGGTATAATCAGAAGTTATCTCAAATGTTCAATGCGTTTGTTCAGATTCCTTAAAAAATTCTGAACTTGAGGCATATTTTATTTTAAAATGTATGTGAACACCAATATTGACTGCTTTTTCTGTAAACATTTTTTTTAAGAGACAGGTAAGAAACTTACCATTAAAAAAACTGCAGTATAGCGAGCTTAACCCTGAATGGGACACTGATACCAAACTTCAGCCTCCCAAGACTCAGGGATCATAGCAGAGGAGGGGAGAAAGGCTGTAAGAGCCAGAGGCGCAGATGAGCACAGGGAACAGAGGGTTTCCAGACAGCTGGCCGCCACAGCAACGGGGACAGCATGCACAAGTCCCAGGAAAGCTCAAACCAGAAAAACAGATGTAAGAAAGTGGGTAAGAAACCCAGTCCTAAGACATTACTGGCAACTTATGGCTGCTGGGAAGGGGAGAGTCAGCGTCTTTCAAGGAAGTGACTGTTGGTAGTAATCTAAGCACCTGTGGATGGACCCACACTGAAGAACAAACATTTGGGATATAAATTAGACTCCACATCATATTTTATATATATATATTATATATATAATATATATATATATAGAGAGAGAGAGAACATTAAATTAGTATGGATATGGGAGAGGGTCTAAATACCATTAAATTATATTGTATGACAATCACATAAATTCAATAAAAAATTAGGAAAACAAAACCAAACAAAAATCCTGCAGTATAAGTGAATTATCTCATCCTCATTAAAATGCTACAATCTAAGAATTAATTGTTTTTCAGAAGGGAAGAAAATATACTCAAAATGTTTCTCTGGTCAATTCTATTAAGTTAAATAAATCTGAGTTTTGCAACTATAAGAACAAACATAATCTGAATGCATCACTAATTCAGGCCAGTAGCAGTGGATTATGGAAGACAGCTAACGTTTAAAATCAGATAAGTAAAACAAAGAACCAAACTCTCAAAACTGAAGCAAAAGTTCCATTTTTACTTTTTAAAATGAATTAATCTTAGAATAGGGACGACCAAGGAAACCTTCAACCAGAAGTGCAACAAATCCCCTTTGTCAACTCCACAACATTTGGGTAGAAAATACTTTCTTTCACATAAGGAAAGCTGTCATTATGAAGCACTGATAATTATTTTTACAAGTCTGTCTTTCCCTTTCCCTCCTGAAGCAAGATACAAGAAATTGCGATAGCTGGGCATGATGACACATGCCTTTTATTCCAGCACTTGGGAGGCAGAGGCAGGCCAATCTCTGAGAGCCAGCCTGGTCTACACAGCTGAGTTCCAGGACAGCTGGGAATACAGGCAGACCAAAAAAAGAAATTGTATGATAAATGTACTTTTACTGTTTTATAAAAGAAGGAAAGTCATGTTAAATATTCTACAAAAGCAAAATCAATGCTGGATTTTGGTTCCTAGCTACCTTATAGGCAGCTCCAGTTACTGAGCAATGCTAATGTTTTCCTAAACAATGCCACAAAAAAATGACTATGAAAGCTCTAAATAAGACATTCCTCATGCCCAGTGCCACCAATATTTACACTCACACATACAGTGATGCTCACACCCAACTGCTACACACATCTGTATTAGCACACAGTGATGTTTATCGTTCCATACTGAATGTGCATATTAGCTATACCTTGCTTCATGTCCAAATTTTGTAAAAATGCTTTCATAAATACAAATATGTGCATGTAAATTAGATTCCATGTATACTTTTTATCTAGTTCAAATAAATACTAAATGGCAACACTGTAAAGTCAGCATCTTGCTTAACTTAGGTATACATGAATTATAGCTAATCTTCTTAAAGTACTGATCTGATTCAATGCATCAGGGGTGGGACCCAATATCTTGAAGTTGTAACAAATTCCCAGGGAATGCTTACGTTGCTGGCCTTGAACCCCACACTGGGGATGAAGAAAGTAACTTGCTTCCTCTTTAGATGTATGGAAAACAAACTAAAGTGGCAATATATATTTATACTTAGGATCTTTCTGAACTGGAGATTATCAGAAAGAAAATGCTATTTTTTATGAGGCAGATTATATAAGCCTTCTCCCTATATGAGGAGCATAATCATCAGTTCATAAATAACATATTATCATTAACTTGGTTTCCAGCCCAGATTTATATTCACAAATATTCATTACCACCAACTTAATGGATTGGCTGTTGTTTGTGGGTAAAGACTATTAAGTTCCCATTTGTCTGGAATGTCCTTGAGGACATTTTTAGAAATTCATGACAGTTCATTAAAATTCATTATTTAAATGTATGAAATCGTCAAACAACAAAATTTTTAAATCAGTAATACGTTTCAAGCTTCTTGTTTCCAATTATGTTTCTAAAGTGGCTTATAATTTCTCTTGTACCTTCACCATCAATCTCTTCAGCAGTAGTTTTAATTGGAAAAAGACCAAACTCTGAATTATTTTAGAACTTCCACCTGCCTTCCTTCCTCTCCTCGATTCAGAACAGGCCACTGCGGATGAGAGTCCTCCAGTCCTCCAAAGACATCACTCTACTGGGCAAAATCCAGGCTCCTTCCCGTCCCTCGTAGTCCCCCAAATCTGCACCTACCAGACTCCACTGGGCCCACATGCTGTGCCCATGTACACCTCACCCATCTGCTCAATCCCAAACACCTCTCTTTGGAGTCCTTGTGCCTGCTCTTCCTTCCCCCTGGAGCCAGCTGGCCCAGAACTTCTTACTACGGACATCTTTGTACCATACAACACTAAGCATACATAAAGACTGTTCTCCGGGAGGGATTTTCTGAGTGGACAACCTAAGACAGCCTTCATCAGTTAGCCTGCCTCAGTTAACTACTGTGTGAAATCATTTTTTTCCATTTATTTATTAATTTTAACAGCATCTCATTCTGCCCGACCTCTTCCCTTGAGAATAGGCACCTTACTTTTTTTGTCCATACTATATCTTTAATATCTGGCACATAGTTTCAATAGTTAGTTTTCAAATGAATTATAGAAAAAGGAACTAAATACATGTGAGAACATGACATGTTTTGCCTACAACAAATCACTTTGGAAAGCCCAGGCAAGTAGAAGGCATGCAGAAGCCATTCATATCTGAGTGTAGCCTGCTGACTAACAATAGAGAGCCAGATGATCTGACTGCACTGGCTCCTAGCTTTAGACATGTGGACAAAGGACTTCATCTCTCCATAAATTATTTTCTCTTCTCTTAATGAAGAGATAATGAATATAGAATACCGAGGGCAGTATGTGTCTATAGCACATATCTAATACATACTGTGCTGCCTAGTCACTAGCCCACATACGGCCCTGGGTGAAGGACTGAAGGATGGAGTACCCTGTTTTCTGGCAGAGAGACTGGCAGAAGTGGGCTCCTCATCAGGAGATCTGTGGCCATTGCTCCTCAACATCCTGGCTACAGAAGTCAAGGCTAGGCAGACTTAGTGACCACTGGCATATCACACTTGGGGGTTTGAGGCAGCAAAGGCCAGGCCAGCAGAGATTGAACATCGTGACAGAAGATGTGAGGCAATAAATGCAGCAGGCCTGTAGCTCTGGGATGCACTGCAGGTGACCTTTGCCCACACAGAACACAGGGTGGAACAATCCAAGGCCTTTAAACTACCTGTCTCATATCAAGTCTGCCTGTCATTTCTGTTCTCAGTTTTTTTTTTTGCCTCTTTCTTTTACTAATCACACAGCTTCAGGTAGTTTTGTTCTGATTGTGATTCTGCAATATTTATTTCTGAGGGGGAAAAAAAAATCCACAATTTCAGAGCAAAGGATAGATGACCCAGCACTTAAGAGTCCTAACCTGGAAGAAAATGAATATCACTACAGCTAGAAATGACACCTAGCAACTGAAAAAGGATGCATCATTTTTATATACACAGATTCCTGCATAAGAACTTGGGAGACATGTCAAACTGGATCAAGCCTATGGCTCATGCAATCAGCACAGTATCTGATCCACGATGACTGCTTCCAAAATAACTTTGTAAATGAGTCTGCTAATCATCTTTCTTGATGCTAAGTCGTACACTGATAAGAATAACCTAGTATCAGCTTATGTGTATGTGTGTGCAAGTTTACATATATGTGCATGTGTGTGGAGGTCAGAGGACATCTTAGATGTCGTCCCTCAGGACACTGTCTAACTTGTTTTTTTTGAGACAGGGTCCTTCACCAGCTGATTAGTAGGCTAAACTGATCAGCCAGAGAGCCCCATGAATCCACCTATCTCCATGACTCCATGTGTGAGATTACATGTGTGGGCCACCATAACTAGTTTTTGTTTTGACATGAGTTCTAGGGACTGAACTCAGGTTCTCACACTTACATGATTATAAGGTTCTCAAGCTTACAACTGTACTCACAGAGTCATCAGTTCTTTATTCTTCTTGCCTGTCCCTTCTTCAACAAGTTCACTTAACTTGTAATTTGTCAGTTTTCTCAAATACAGAGCATTCCAGGAAAGCAACTTGATGGGTATTAAAGTCAATGCATGATGTGAGTAATACTTAAAAGTAACCACATACTCAATATGGGCATGTGCCCTCAGCACAATGGCTGTTCTAGAAGAGATAATAACTTTAAAATGTCAACAGTGACATGAGAAATTGAGAAGATGAATTTCATCTTTTGTTAGGAAGACACTAGAAACTAAAGTAATATGAACCCTAATTTATTCCATCCTCTCCTGGATATTATTTTCTTTTAGGATTTTGTCAAATAATGCAAGCAAGTTATGAATGGAAAAGTAACAAATTTTTGTTAATATTTTTAAAAGTTAACCACTTTAAAAAATGTCTTATTTATTATTTCAATTTTATGTGAATGAGTATATTGCCTGCATGTGTTAAGTACACCCGTGTCATGCGATGCCCAGGGAGGTAAGAAGAGGATGTCAGATACCCTGGAAGTGGACTTACAGATGCATGTTAGCAGTGACATAGGAGCTGGGAATCGAAACTGGGTACTCTGCAAGAGCAACCAGTGCTCTTAACCACTGAATCATCTGTCCAGTACCCAACTTAAACACTCTTTAATTATGGTAATTTGTAAAAACCATAAATTTGCAGAGCTCTTTTCAATCTCTATGCACTTCTACATAAATGATCTTATTTTACCTCATAACCACCTGTGGACTAGAAAGAATACAGTACCAAGTTTTGCATCTGGCAAACATGAGAGCACACAGAGTGGCTGTGTAATTTCTCAGAGCTGCACAGGTGATTAATGACAGAGCTGACAATGGTGATTTTTTTCTCTCCAATTCTGTACATCAGGCAATTGTTCCTAGACTTCTGTGCTCAATTAAAATTCCAAAAAGTATTTCAGAGAGCCCAAAATAGAGCTACCACTTTTTTGTTGTTTTTCAGGTAAAGAAAAAAAAAAATTCTGACTACTATTGCTGTTATATCATTAAAATGTCCTTTCTTTTATTACCTTCTAACACAAAAACTACCATTTTAGACAAAGTGTAATTCTCAAATTGATACAATATGCTTTACAGGAAGTCACAACATTGTCCTTCTTTTCTATCTGAGAGAAAACCCTCACAGCATAGAACTTGGAAATTATGCTCTGCACCTGTGCTGCTTCTCCCTGTAGCTCATCGAGCAGAAACTAGTAGTTGTTAACAGTTTTTTCCTTTTGAGAGTTAGAGATGGAACTCAGTGGTAGAGTGCCTGACTAGGTAAGGAGCTCAGTTAGACAGTACTTGTTTAGCATGTGCAAAGCTGAGATCAATCTCAAGCACTGAATAAACCAAATACAGTGGCTGTGATGGTTGGTTTTAATGGCCACTTGCCAAAAATCAGAATCACTTGAGTAGGGACCCTCACCTAAAGAACTGTCCTGATCCCTTTAACTGACATGGGAAAACCCACTCCAAATGTGGGCAGCACCTCTGGCGGCATGGCAGCACCTCTGGTGGCATGGCAGCCCCTGTAACAGGGCGTAGCAGAAGGAAGCCCCTATAACAGGGGCGAGCAGAAGGAAGCCCCTGTAACAGGGCATAGCAGAAGGAAGCTTATTTGCCTTTTGCTTTTTTGGCCTCCTCACTAGTTGCTGAGTTGATTTATCCTCTTGCTTCTGCTGATTCCTTTGCTGACATCAGAGTCAGTGTTTCCAGTCTTCTATCACTGACTGAGGACCAGCGGCTAGTCAGGAACCTTCCAGGTCTTTAGCGCCAGATAGAATGAGCAACTATCCGAGCTCAGAATTTCAGGTGTGATCAGCTGTGGTTACAGTTTCAAGGTAAACTGATTCATATTCATTCTCTCTCTCTCTCTCTGCCAATTCCGTCCCTCTACAAAACCCTGATCAATACAGTGGCACACACTTGTAATCCCAGCACTTGAGTGGAGGCAGAAGGACCAGAAGTTCAATGTCATGTTTACCTAATATACTAAATTTGAGAACAGCCTAAGTTAGTCTTGAGACCTTGTCTCAAGAAATTTCTTTTTTATTTTGGAAACACACTGTTCTTCTACTTCTACTATAACAAAATGATGAGTATCATAATTTACATATAGTCAAAACTCAGAGCCCTTGTTGACTAAGCATCATTACTATGAGGGCAAGCAGGGAGGCAGCAGAAACAGAGTGGCCAGGTACCCACCACAATGCATTGTAAGAACAGGAAAGTGACTGTGTCCCAGTCTATTCATGTCCCGCTCCACATTCAAACTCATCCATGGGAATGAATCAGCAAGATGGCTTCTGTCTGGGCAAAGATCATCTGTGGTCTGTCCTCACTCTAATTTCTACTCCTTCTGTCAGATCTTCTCTGAGGTCTGCCAGAAGTTCCAAGCCTTATGTGACATAAACATCTAATTTATAAAACTTTATGGCTAATCTATAATCATATTCTCCACACCATACTGTTCAAACACCAAAAGGAATTAACTATCAAATCCCATCCAATCTGATCAAGGTGTGGTCTTCTCTCTGATGATGTCCTTCAGTTTTGGAAAGGAACCACATTACTAGCGTAGTAAGAGACCAAAGATGCGCATCCTATCAGACCCCGTGATCAGGGACATGTCCAAACCAGGCTTACATGGAAATTCCAGGCTTATCAATGGATATTTGGGGAAAGTACATTGTATAATTTACTTCCATTTTATTGAAGACCTAATTGGGGCTCAAAGATACTCAGTCACAGAAAAGGAGCTAGAACTCGAACATGGCTCCTTTCATTACTCACATTCTTCCCAAGAGTCAACTCTGAAAATGGCCCAACCAGTCAGGGCAGAAGGTTGGTCTATCATAACTTCAGAAAAATGGTACCCCATACTATTAAGGGAAGACCTGTGGTCTTTAGTTTCCTTATCATTAATATATTTACAGTCTCTTCATTTCATTCTTTAGAATTCAGCATGTAAACTAACCAATTTAGAGCCTGAGCTCTGGACAAGCACTCTAACCGTTCAAGAAGAGAGTGCCTGGAATTACTCTAATCATATCTGCTCTTCCGAAAGAAAAATTCTGGAGACACAAAATTTAAAAAAATTCACAGAAATCTTGTTGACCACATATTTTTGTAGTTTATATGGTAGACAAGAGCAATTCAAAATATACAGAATACATTATACATAATCTATATTTTAGAAAATAAAACAAAAAGCTAAAAAATAAGAAAATAGTGACTACTAAGGGGCTAGCAGATGCTTACTTGCTGAATAAAAATACTCATTGCATAAAATATTTATAATGAAAAGACCTGTCTATATTGAATAGTCTAGCCCTAGAAAATTTTGGATTATGTTTTCTGAAATTAATGGCTAATGTCAATTCAAACCAAAAGTTTCACTAACATTAACTAATGTTAAGAAGATAATCATGAATCTTAGCTTTGATGCCATGTAGATGTTTTTATACCTGGTTATAGGATCTGTTTATGATAAAAAAAATTATTAAAGGAGCCATTTCCAACACTAGGAAAAATAAACAAAGTAAACTAGGTATCATTGTTTCTTTGTCCCCAGTTCACATCATTCAGATTGATTAAAATGTTAATTTTTATATATGTGACTCAAACCTAAAATCACAAACAAGCAAG